>JASDFA010000016.1:151884166-154775000 GCA_035772735.1 Datura wrightii
AGGATATTCTTCTTATCCTTAACCATTCTCAAAGAAATCAAAACATAGATGGGTTCATTATTAATACATTTAAGAGTTTACAGTCTAACTCCATCACTTGAATAAATAACAATTCATCAATCTCAATGCAAAATTCAACACAGTTCTATATTGGTTTGGTGACCATATCATGACAAATTTACTTCAACAACTTAATTCAACATGAAATTCTTCACAACAAGTAATGTCCATAGACTAATCAACACCTCATTACTTCACATATATACATGCCATCATATAAAGTCTAACTCATTGAAACCATAACCTACCTTAAACCGGGAGGGTTCGGATATAAATCACTCTACTGGAGCCTTTCCCTTCCTTAATATTTCCAAATGCACAAAGTCTAACAAGAACATGAAAGAATTCAGTAATCTACCACCCACAAAGCGTATTAGAACTCAAACCCTTCTCTTCATGGCAATTTTAAGAATAAAACCCAAATTTCACCTAGTTCTAGATCTCAATTCCCGCATAACCCACATTCTTTATGAATTAAATCTTGGGGAATGATCATTACCCCCTATAAACTTATAATCGAACCACCCCAATAACTCCCCATGATCCAACCTGTCTATCAACCTAGGATTTCTTAGCTTAGAAAAACACCATTAGAGGTTTTCCTTGGATCGTAGAGTTAACATAATCCATCATAGAGATAGGAACTCAAGAGACATACCTTGGAAAAGAAGTTCAACTGCTCTCAGAGAGAAAATCGCCTTCAGACCTTAAACTTTTGTATTTTGGAAATAATGAGATATAACCCCAGAAATCCCACTTAAACCCTCTTTTTGACTCCTATCGTCTGTTGCAGCGGTCACATTTCCACTATAATGGATCTTCTATGGTAGTCAGGAAACCGCTACAAGCGATCTGACAGTTATTTCTTTGGTCCATTAGGCGGGACTTCGACCATCACCCCAATCTTGTTACATCAGAAATTCTACCACTGCACTCGTCCCCCGGAAATAGTAACTCCCCCAAAATCAACAACTTTCACCGGCTCACTCCACAACACCTTTCCAACTATTGTTTAGACTCATTTGGAGTATTCTAGGTTTATTTCTCCTCGTAATGATATACAGATCGTTACACTCATTTTGCTTAGCACACAAATCTGGCAAGTTCTAGACATCAAATTGCAAGCATGGAGTATATACAAATTATGTCACAGATAAAATGACATAAATGTTTTGATAATGGTAATGAAGATTACATAATGTTACACCCCTTATAAGTTAACAATTAGTAAGAGTACGCATGGATTTGTGATGAATAAGAAGAGCTTGATGCGTGTGGAAAAATCATAGGAAGCAGGGTTGGGGGAGGCTAGGTCGTGAAGGGCCAGCACGATGCGCCATCGTACAGTGCCTTGGCTAGCACGGCGCACCAGGCTTGTTGCCGCTATGGAAGGCGCGGCGTGAAGGCCTTGTGGCAGTTTGGGAAAAGCACAGCACCACCCAGCACATGTATATATACTCCCCTCATTTCATTTTAAATCATTTTGGGAAGATATCCATAGCCATAGATGAGGAGGTTTCAATAGTTTTTCATCCAATTACACTACCAAATGCCGTCCAATATCAAATTAACTTTAGGTATTGAGTTCTAAGCCTGCAGGAAGCATTACTATGGAGTTATTTTCTCAAAATTCGCTTGGCAAATCGGAACTCTACCGAGTAAAAGTTGTCAGAATTTCCCCAAACTGATTCCTAAACGATCACAGGCATCAAGTAAGCATTTCTCTCTTCTATACTCTCGGGAAATTATAGGTTTTCGGTCGTATTTTATGTAGCTGAATTGTAGTTGCTATTAGTATTAAAAGTTATCATTTTAAGCCGAATTTGGTATTGAAATTCGTCTCTTTCTCCAATTATAATGGTTATAGCTCAAAGGAGCTGATGAATACAAGTTGAAACTCGTCGGTTATTCAGAAAACAATAGTCAAGGTATGTAAGGCTTATCCCTTGGCAAGTTACTCTCATCATATAGTGCTACGACTTATGTTCTCGAATAGAAATAACGTTCCCATATGCTACAGGTAGTTGCTACCAATAAAATGTGATTAGATAGGTTGTAATTAGCTATTGCTTGTATATAAAGATCAGATATGCTATGATTAGCTGATATCAGTAGATTACAAATATAATTGTTGTGGTTAGATTCTATAAAACATATATAGGATATACTCAGTATCCCTCGTTAGGAAAGAATATGTTAAGTGTGATACACGCTAGAACTTTTACAGAAACTCTTCTACTCTCCAGTTCATTGCACAATTGTATGTTTTATAGCCAGGCCTAGACCGTAGAAGCTCATGAATAGTCATTTGACTCGAGTTAGTCAGTTGAACAACATAGGCGTAGATAGGAGATTTAACTACTAGGTTGGCACATGTACTGTCAGGAAAGCACGCCTAGAGGATATTAACATACTCTCACACCCCAGGGCCATAAATTTAAATAGGAAGGCCATACTTTAGAGTCAGCAACCTAGGGTGGTCTAGTGAACTGATTGACAGCCTCCAATCTAATTAGATATTAGCAGTGATTGTCAGTCCTAGTTGACTTAGCATTCGTCATATAGGTTGCCCAGGAAGCCAACCCAGTCGTCCAGGTAAAATAGACCCGTGGGTACCCTAAGGAAGGGACCTTATCAGTAGTTAGAGGCAGGGCCAGCGCCCCAGCCGGTTCTCATAAGATACTCAAGTACATATTGCCGAGAGAGGCTAAGTCTATGTAAACTTGTCTATAAGGTTAGGAATCGCCCAAAAAAGTCATATATGATTTGAGCAGACCAAGATGAGGTTTGAGGGACTAGCACCATGTTAGTACCGTACTACCCAGAGGCTAATAATGTTGGTAAGCTGCCTGTGGAGGATTAGGGGTCGATCGCTCAAAAGCATGTTTGGGAAGTAACAACCCTATAGTCGTTCTATGTAGAGGAACTAAGTAATTAGTCATCCACGACCCAACAGTTGTTTATGAGTTATAGTTTTCTGGGCAGGACATTCAGAGTTATGTTAGGCCACTACAAATCTCTCCTTATTCAGTCTAGACCATTTGAGATCATGATCGCTACCAAGATCCTCTTATCAGATAGAGATACACAGGGGTGCCTGTTAGCAGCCTTACAGATTATTCTAATGGGAGAGCAGTGGTAGCGTTAGGCTAAGAAGGCTAGATACGCCATTTGAGTGGCTAGATTGAGACTTCAGTATAGCACCTCGGGTGGAGTTACCCTCACATAGGAGCCTTTCGTGACCACCCCAGGGTTGCTAGCTGTGTCATCGCCTTTGAGGGGCTAGATGATATTGCTCCAAGGAGCGGTATGCCGTCTGTGAGGAACAATGATGAGGTTCGAGGACCTTATACAGTCTGTTCCATGGATGGACTATTTTTATGTTATATCGACACCACACCCCTGAAGAGCCTAGTGCCTGGGGTGTAGTTATCAGGAGTCCATTAGACTCAGACACAGCGACAGATCAGGAGCCAAGCGGGCTCAGTTGCAGACCCAAGGGGAAAGGTAGGTTTTCTATAGCACCAGTAGAGTCATAGAAACATTGATAAGGGTATATAGATTAAGGTGTATTTTCTAGGGCTTATGGGGGTCCCGGTAGGTTATTTCTATGTTGTTTGTACCTTCCAAGATTATGGAGGCCAGGTTAGGTTCTTGTTTGTATTCTTGTCTGCTAGTTATAGCTTATGAACATATGATTGTACAGTTGTAGCTTACATACGTGTAGTGCCTATCTAGATGCAGATTATGAATAAGTCAGCTTACAGGTTAATCTTTCTGCCCTTTGTCTTTATTTACTTTCACTCTTTAACAACTTACGTGTTGCCTTACATATTCGGTACATATTGTACTGACACCAATCGCTGAGGCACTGCATTCTTTGCCTGCAGGTTTAGAAAGATAGAGTTCAGGATTTTTAGTAGCAGTTGTTCAGAGTCAGAAGTTCGGCTAGCTCCCCTCGTTCGGAGTTTCCAGGTTGTAGAGGTTACAGTCTTTCTCTTGTATAGAATTTGGGGTAGGCCGAGGCCCTATCCCGACTGCTATTTATATTCTTAGAGGGTTGTGGACTAGAGTACTTAGTAGTTAGTTGTTGTTGGCTGTGTGGGGCCCATATATGTCTTATTTTAGGCGTTGGCTATGTGGGGTCTAGAAAAGCTATTTATTTTCCTTTTTGTTATAACTAGACAGCGTGGTGGTCTTGTCGGCCCGCATAGGATCCCTGTTGATGTATGTTGGTTGGGTTAGGTATTTCCTTTACTGGTTTTACGTGGCCCTGTCGGCCCAAGGCCGTATTTATAGCTGAGATATAGCAGTTTGTTTTCTTGAATTCAAGTCAATGATAGGCACGAGAGGTGCCCGTGCCCAGCCAGGTTAGACAAGATTCTAGTGTGGCACGAGGTGCCAGTCCTGCCTCCCATGGTGGGCCTTGACAAACTTGGTATCAGAGCAGGTCATATCCTAGGGAGTCTGCAAGCAGTGTCTAGTAGAGTCTTGTTTATAAATGTGTTGTGCACCACATTCTATAAGTAGGAGGCTATGAGGCATGATAGTATGGTTACCCTTCCTTCTTCTCAGATCGTGCTATAGAGCAGAGTTGTATAGGGTTGAGCTCTTAAGCATTCATTGTTATGTCTGTCTAAAATAACATTCGATATAAGAAAGAATCCAGCAAGTCACAAGATGACTACAATAGTAGGAGGAGATACCATTGAAGTACCACAATTGGGAGATGGTTAGCCTAAGGATGGAAGTAGACGTCTTTTACATTTCCCCAACATCCACCCGAGGCACCGAGAACTTCCTAAGGCAACAGATATGTCAGCATCATTACGGATTCCTTCTTCGGCTTCACAATAGTAACTAAGAATAGTATACATATGAGTTGGCTTATCTACTAGATATGTTGAATTATACAGGGGAAAGAGTTAAGGTTGGACCACCTAAAACATACAAGGGATCGTGTAAGGTTTGTACCTTCAACCTTTAGAATTGTTGCAATTCGCGCCCTATCCCTAGTATAGAATGATAGGGTTACCTCCTAGTTTATTCTTTCATTACAACAGAAATTGAAGGTATGTTGCCCAGAATAAAGATTAAATGAAGGCTAGAATTGTTGACTTCGAGAAAGGTTAAAAAGTGGTTAAGACCCCTAGTATTTACAAAGTTATATAAACCCTCACAGTATGTAAACCAAGAGAGCGAGAGAGGTTGCCAGTAGCACTTAAGTGCGTGTGAGAGGGTCCATCAGCAACAAACCCCCAGCAATAGAAAGGTTCAAGTAAGAAATAGGGCAATTTCGATGCAGCGTGCTAATGACGGTAAATCATATCTACAAGATAATGGTCATGGCCTTAGTTTGTAATATCGAAGGACAGAGAGATCATATGAACAAAATGGGCACGAGTGCGAGTCAAAAGGAATACAGGTCAGTAGATTTAGTTAGTAATATCTTTGATAATATGAGATAAAAGGCATGAACCCCAGAGTTCAGTCTAAGTGAGCAAGGGGAAGGGCACGAGTACTTAGCTCTGAGGGGAGGAAATAGAATCACCCCCAGGTTAAAAGTAAATTGACAGAGCATAAGACCACCGCTAAATGTCGAGAAATAAGCATTGGGTTGACAATTAAGAGATAGTGAGATTGTAACCTAGAATGTTGCAATATCACCGTCAATTATGGAGGTAAAGAAGTGCCGATACAGAAACTTTAACCTAATACAACCTAGAGGCAAGGTCCAGTGGGAAGTTATTGGCCCTCAAACTAGCAAGGGGGAGTCATAAAGACCTAGAGGTCGACTCTGCCTTCCAAAGGCGGCAGAACTTCGTTAAAAGATTATAGCCAGGGTGCACCATGTCCATTACTCCTTCTACCTAGAGTATAATAAGAACACATCAGGTCGTAAAGAGAGACCTAGTTATGGTACATGAAGAGGGAAGATATCATTGAGTTGTAGTGTAGAGCTTCAATGACCATTCAAGGAAAGCTGGACAATAAGAATTAAGTAAACTAATTCAGGAGATAACCGTGCTAGCAGGGGAGTGGAGAGCAGTCAACATGAATACAGTTACAAGGTTACCTTGTACAAGGGTAAATTGACCTCATTTGAGTCGGTATAGGGAGGCTAATGAGATCAACTCATGTCTCGATGAATAGAATCATGTTTCAGCGAAAGTGTATGCCGAGTTAAATGATTAAGAAGTAGTTGGGTCAGGTGGAACCCTAATATCTAATAAAGTCTAACAGAGAGGCAGAACTCCCAGCTAGGTTATGGGAACCTGTTAGAACAAATTGGAGCGCATGCTAATATAAGTTTGGCTTTTTATCTCCAAGAAAATAACCAAGCAAAGCACACAGGTCAGATGCCCCGAGACATGTTATGGGTAGAAATGTAGGTCCCCTCCTGAAGAAGATAAATTAAGGGTAGTTATGCCGGCATGCTAATACATCAACCAAACGAAGAAAGCTAAACCTTTCAAAAAGGGTATATCGGCAGCTCAGGGTAATTTTATAGCATAGGGAGTTAAAGATTGAAGCGTCTATTGGGTATTCCTAGAAACTCCACTAAAGAAGGGCATCATGGAATCTGAAAGAAAAGCAAGCCCAGCCCTAGACTCACAAAACCATACCAGACCCTCTGAGAGCTTGGCCAAGTGTCCTATGAGATAGAGTTACCTCTGTGTTAGGATCCGTTCATTAATATTATGCCAGTGCATAGGAGATTTCCTCTCATGTTGACACAGTTGGAAGTATTCTGGCTACCGAAGACTTAGCTTAAAGGGACTACAATGATTGTACTAGATGGACAAGGTTGTAAGGGACCATTTTTTTAAGAATAACAATTGCAGTCTAGTAAGATTTTATGGAGGAATAGAAATAAAGAAGAGATGACCTGGGAAGCTGAATATGATATGAAATCTAAATATCCTCACCTATTCCAGGATTGATCTAGATTATGCAGTTAAAGTAAGGTTGTTGTTCAGTTGTCATTTTACTTCCTATGCTATCAGTACTATTGTTTTGCTGACCCTTATTATTATGGAATGGTTGTTATAGCATCCTGCTAGGCACCTGTGTTGGACTTTTCTGTGTTTCAGGTTTTCAGATAATCAATATTACAGAGGAGAGTTTGCCAAAATTTTTCTAAATCTTTGTTAAGAGAGTTAACTCCTTTAAGTTTAAGAATTACATTTGAGGACGAATGTTCCTAAGGGGGGGAGGATGTTACATCCCATATAAGTTAACGATTAGTAAGCGTACACGTGGATTTGTGAAGAATAAGAAGAGCTTGATGCGTGTGGAAAAATTCTCGGAAGCAGGGTTGGGCGAGACTAGGTCGTGAAGGGCCAGCACGATGCGCCAGCCTACAGTGCCCTGGCCAATGCTGCACACTAGTCTTATTGCCGCTACGGGAGGCACGACACGGAGGCCTTCTGGCACTTTTGGCAGCGCGAGGCACACCCCGAACACCGCCCCACACATGTATATATACTTCCCTCATTTCATTTTAAATCATTTTGCTAACATACCCACGGCTAGAGATGAGGAGCATGCAAGTTTTTAATAGTTTTTCGTCTGGTTACGCTACCAAACGCTGTCCAATCATAAATTACCTTCAGGTATTGAGTTTTAAGTATGCAGGGAGCATTACTAGGAAGTTATTTTCTCAAAATTTTCTCAGAAAATCAAAACTCTACCGAGTAGAAGTTTTCATAATTGCCCCAAACTGATTCCTAAACAATCACAGGCATCAAGTAAGCATTTCTCGCTTATGTACTGTCGGGAAATTATAGGTTTTCGGTCGTATTTTACATAGCTTAATTATTGTTTCTATTAGCATTAAAAATTATCATTTTAAGCGGAATTTGGTATTGAAATTTGTCTCTTTCTCCAAGTGTAACAGTTACAGCTGAAAAGCGATGACGGATATAAGTTGAAACTCGTCGGTTATTTAGAAAACAACAGTCGAGGTATGTAAGGCTTATCCCCCAGAATGTTATTCTGGTTGTATAGTGCTACGACTTATGTTCTCAAATAGAAATAACTGTCGCATATGCTGCAGATAGTTGCTATCGGTAGAATGTCATTAGATAGGTTGTAATTAGCTATTGCTGGTATATAAAGATCAGATATGCTGTGATTAGCTGCTATTAGTAGATTAAAGATATAATTGTTGTGGTTAGCTGCTAGAAAACGTATATAGGTTATACCCCAATATACCTTGTTGTGAAAGAATATGTTAAGTGTGATACGCGCTAGAAGTGTTATAGAAACTCTTCTTCTCTCTAGTTCATTGTATTAGTAGAATTGTATATTTTATTGCCAGGCCTAGACCTTAGAAGCTCGTGAATAGTTATTGGACCCGAGTTAGTCAGTTGAACGACTTAGGTGCAGCTAGGCGATTTAACTACAAGTTTGGCACCTATATTGTTAGGAAAGCACGCCTAGAGACCATTGGCGTACTCTCACGCCCCAGGGCCAGAAATTTAGATAGGAAGGCCACTACTTTAGAGTCAGCAGCCTAGGGTGGTCTAGAGAACTGAGTGAAAGCCTCCCATCTAATTAGCTATTAACAGTGATTGTCAGTCCTAGTTGACTTAGCATTCGTCATACAGGTTGCCCAGGAAGCCAGCCCAGTCATCTAGGTCGAATAAACCCAAGGGTACCCTAAGGAAGGGGACCTTATCAGCAGTTAGAGGCAGGGCCAACACCCCAGCCGGTTCTTATAAGATACTCTGGTGCAAATTGTCGAGAGCGGCTAAGTCCATGTAAATTTGTCTATAAGGTTAAGAATCACTAAGAAAAGTCATCTAAGATCTGAGCAGACCAATATGAGGTCTAAGGACTAGCACCATGTTAGTACGGTACTACCCAAAGGATAAGAATATCGGTAAGCTGTCTGTGGAGGATTAGGTGTCGATCGCTCAAAAGCATGTTCTATCAGTAACAATCCTATAGACATTCTAAGAAGTGGAACTAAGTCATTATTCATTCGCGACCCCACAGTTGTTTATGTGTTATAGTTGTCTGGGCAGGGACATTCAGAGTTATGTTAGGCCACTCCAGATATCGCCCTATTTTGTCTTGACCATTAGAGATCGTTATCGCTACCAGGATCCTCTAATCAGAGACAGGTACATGGGGGTGCCTGTTAGCAGCCTTACAGACTATTCTAGGGGCGAGCAGCGGTAGAGTTAGGCCCAAAAGACTAGATACACCGTCTGAGTGGCTAGATTGAGACTTCAATATAGCACCCGAGTAGAGTTTCCCTCACTTAGGAGAGTTCCATGACCACCCCAGGGTTACTAGTTGAGTCGTCACCCATGAGAGGCTTGATGACGTCGCTCCAAGGAGTGGTATGCCATCTGCGAGGGAAAAAGATGAGGTCCAAGGACCTTATACAGTCCATTCCATGGCTGTACTATTTTTATGCCGTTTCGGCACCACACCCCTGACAAGCCTAGTGCCCAGGGTGCAGTTATCAGGAGGCCACCAGACTTAGACATAACTATAGATCAGGAGTTAAGAGGCCTCAGTTGCAGACCCAGGGGGACATGTAGGTTGGCTATAGCACTATTAGAGTCATAGAAACCTTGATAGGGGTATATAGAATAAGGTGTACTTGCCAGGGCTTATGGGGTCCTAGTAGGTTATTCCTATGTTGTTTGTACCTTCCAGGCTTATGGGGGCCAGGTTAGGTTCTTGTTCGTATTCTTGTTTGCTAGCTATAGCTCATGAATATATGATTTTACAATCGTAGCTTACATACGTGTAGTGCCTTGCTAGACGCAGATTATGAATAAGCCATCTTACAGGTTCATCTTTCTGCCCTTTCTCTCTATTTACTTTAAGTCTTAATAGCTTACGTGTTTTCTTACATATTCGGTACATATTATACTGATGCCCACCCCTCGAGGATGCATTACTTACCTCTAGGTTTAGACAGACAGAGTTCAGGCTTTTTAGTAGTAGCTGTTTAGAGTCATAAGTTTTGCCAACTCCCCTCGTTCGGAGTTGCCAGGTTGTAGAGGGTACAATCTTTCACTTGTATAGCATTTGGGGTAGGCCGGGGCCCTGTCCCCACTGCTATTTGTTTTCTTAGAGGCTTGCGGAGTACAGTACTTAGTTAGTTAGTTGTTGTTGGCTGTGTGGGGCCCATGTATGTCTTATTTTAGGCATTGCCCTTGTGGGTCCTAGTATAGCTATTTATTTTCCTTTCTGTTATAATAAGACAACATGGTGCTCTTATCGGCTCGCATAGAATCCCAATTGATGTAGGTTGGCTGGGTTAGCTGTTTCCTTTACACGTGTTGTGTGGCCTTCTCAGCCCGAGGCTGTATTTATAGCTGAGATATAAAAGTTTCTTTTCTTTGATTTTAAGTCAGTGATAGGCGCCAGAGGTGCCCGTGCCCAGCCAGGTCAGACCAGATTCCAGTATGGCACAAGGTGCCAGTAATGCCTCCAAAGGTGGGGCATGACACATAACACACATATCCATATTGAATCTCTCACATTAGTAAGCCCAAATTTTCAAGCATAGGAGTCAAGTTTCAAAAGTCTAAGTGTTTTCACCTTTTCATGCATTTTTGAGTGAATTATATAAAGTCTCAATGTTATTCTGAGTGAACCACCTAGCATTCATAATGCTACAAGTTCTTGTTCTCCTATCAATGACTAGTTTTCCCTTCAGACGGTTGTTATCCATCCATCATCAACAACAATCATGACTAACTAAAAAAATATCTAGATCATCTAGTCTGTTCTAAGGGACTATCCACTGGAAAAGTATCGAAAACAAAAATCAGAGAAACCCAAACAAAAAGAAAAACATAATAAAATACTACAAGCTAGCGGGCATAAAGTCATATATTACAAATAAGACCACAATGAATGAATTTAGCAATTAAGGCACACATAAAAACATGGAAATTTACTTCTCCTACCCTGCACTTAACCAATAGCACTTTCTTCAGTGCTAAAATAATAATGCACAAGTAAAAGGGTGAAAGAAGAACTCCTTGATCCTAGTCCTTATCGTCTATGGAGGCATAAGCAGCTTCCTCCATCTATGATTCCTCTCCCTCTACATCAAACTCTAAGTCGGAGTCAACATGTGCCTTCTTACCACCAGTATCCTCATCATCATGAAAGGGCTCCTCAAAATCTAACTCCACTCTGTTGAGAGTTCTAGAATGCTCGCTCAAAAGATAGTTAATGTTTAGTTGCTGCAGCTACTCCTTCGTCGCCTCGCTCATCCTCGGCTAAAGTATTTACATGCCATACACGTAACTCATAACAATATCGATGTGCGCATTGATCTCATTGATAGATAACAAACTGATCAGAACCTCAGGCTCCTTTGTCTTCATCACATCTATCCCCTTTAGGTCATACCGTGGTCTATAATCGACCTCCTCCTTCTCAACCTGCTATGCTCTTAGAAATTGGGTCAAGAGACCCCCAAAATTGAAGCTCTACCCCTTCTTCACCCTAGCTCGCCTCAAGATATCCATAATTATCATCCCAACATTCACCGACCTCTCAGTCATCAAAGAAAATCCAAACACACTCTCTCCCTAGTCCTATGTGTCAAATACTTTCCTAGCACCAAGCAACTGCAACTAATTTTCAACCATATTCTTGCCTCTCTACTTATGTGCGCATTAGGAAAGGTCATATGATACCTGAACTATTGGTGTCGAGCCCACCATACCATCGATCTAGGGCCACTAAGAGTATGGAAGTTATCTATACATGGAGTCCTCAAGAGAAGGTCTTTCATCAATTATGGATTAACATTCTGAGTACCAAGAAATCTATTCAATGCAGCGGGTGTGAAATTAACAATGTTCCCCCTTATTTTGGAATACCCCGGAAGTGCTTAGGTGTAGACCTAGAAGTGAAAAGTTGAAAACTGTGGAAATCTAGGAAAAAAGTTGCAAGACAAGAGGAACAATGACTCGTGGTATGTAACCACGAGCCGTTGTAAGCATCCGTGGTAAGAGGCTAGGCCTGGTGACAATGTAGACAATGGGCGTCACAACAATCCATTGTTAGAAGGGATGATCCGTTATCAGGAGTCATGGTAGGGCAGTGGGATTTAGCAGTGGAGATGACGGATGGATACCACGACCTGTTGTAGGATACAATGAGTCGTGAGGCTCGTTATGAAGGAGTTTTGAGTTTCAGAAGAAGGAACCATGATTGATTGAATGACCCGTTGGTCGATATGATGAGACATCATGTATGTTCGTTGGTTGGTTCCGGAAGTAGTCTTTAAAAAGTTCATGTGACAAGCAATAGGACGAGTCGTCGTTGGTTCCAATGACCCGTTAGTGCCGTCCGTTGGTTCAATGCGGCTAGATTTCAGGGCAGGTTCATCAAGGGTAATTTTGACTTTTTCATGATATGAGGCCCTAAACTACGTCGTTTTGGCTAGGGAAAGATGGTTTTTAAATAAAATGACCTATTCTTAACAAGAATATTGAAAGGTGACCTAAGGAGATTTTAAGTTCTTCTCTTCAATTTTTCCAAATTCAATCTTGGGCTTCAAAGGAGAGTTAGAATTTGATAATCTCAAGTATGTAAGGTGGTCATTAATGGGTGAATTCTTCCTTACCCATGCTCCTACTCTATGATTCTACTTAAAATTTTTCAAAATCTCATGGGCTTTTGTAATTTATTTATAAAAATCAAATGATTTAATTATGGGTTTTGTGATTTTGAAATATTATCATAATCTATGGATTCTGATCATCTTTTGGGATTTAAATTGCTTATAATATTGTTGATTTTTTATGTTCTAAGAAATTAAGCTTAATTATGCATGCCCCATGATGAATCGATTTATGATCCATTTTCCCAATGATGTTCTTTACAAGCCCAGCATGAATTATATTTTAAATTATGAATTTATTATGTTATCCATTATAATTTTATGAAATTTAAGTTATATGCATGATCTATATATATGTATGAATCTTATTAATCATGAATTATGTTTTTGCCCGACTCACGGGCCTCATGTCATGGCTAGTTCCAATATGTTCAAGCATGTTTACTATAATCATGATTTAACTAGCCCATGAACTCATATATGTATTATTATGAGCACTATATATGTTTTGGGAGTAGTATTGAACACTGAGTAGGTTCAGGTCACAAATTAAGCCCCGAATCTCATGAACTACGTGCCACCGTAGGTATGTTGGGAGACTTCATGTTAGTCCGTAGCCTAAATGGACCTTTTCATGGTTATATCACACTTTCATGGTCCTACCCTTGGCAAGGTATGGACACCCTCCCAACTACGGTTACAAGTCGGGCTTCGTGTGTGCTCATATGGGGTATGTCGGTTAAGAGAATCTCCCACTGTTCCTCATGATTTATGTATGTTGACTCAAGTCATTTTAAGTAAATCTCTTCTATTATGATTATGATTATGTTTATGTTACAAATGTTTTGAAAACCTTGAGTCGTATGATATGTTATTATGATTTATGAAACGAGCATGATGTCCTACTCTTGTGATTATTTATAAATTTAATATATGCTTTAAATGTACATTTTACTTACCTTGCATACTCAGTACATTCCATGTAGTGACCACATACTTTGTATGTTATATCATTTCATGATATAGTTCCCAGTTCTCTGGCTCATCCTCACCCGTAGATAGTTTCAGATTTCCTCTCAGCGCTCTTTGTGAGTTCTCATGTTTCAAAGGCTGTATGTTCATACTCTATGTTGTTCTTTCAGTTTTCTGGATGTTGGATTAGTTGGAGAGTTGTCCCATCAATTCTTCCTTCATGTTCAGAGGCTTAGCAGACCTGCAAGTTGTATTCAGTCCTATTGTATAAGTCTTGTACTGATCTTTTCCTTTGGCTACATTATGATTACGTTCTTATATGTTATGTCTTCCGTTCATGTGATTGGATTAGATTTACGCTCATGCCATGGGTCGACATGGAGTCTATCGGGGTTCCTTATTCCATGTCTATGATCCGGGTGTATGTTTAGGTCGTGAAAAACTTGGTATCAAAGCCATAGGTTGAGGTGTCCTTGGGATTCTGAAAGTCGCGTTAAGTAGAGTCCTTTTCATGGGTGTGAAGCGCACCGCACTTATAACCAAGAGTCTACTAGACGTTTAGGAAATGTTCCCTTTCTTTATGATCTATGTCATGCGATGAGCGTCCTTTACTCTTCTAATTCATGTTATTCACATTTTTCATAATCATGCCTCCACGTTGAGTAAATTCTAGGAGAAAAAGAAATGAAAATGATCATGAGGGTGCCCATGATAGTGAGCATCAGCCAGCTCCACCCTATCACGAGGAGCACATATCAGAGCTAGCCACCCATGCTGAGTTTAGGGTAGCGATTTAGATGCTGGCATAAGCCATGAATGCCCAGGTCCAGAATTAGATGGTGGCACATTTCCCTCAGAATGGGAATGCAGCGGCAGCTAGGGTGAGGGATATCTTGGGGATGAACCCTCCGGAGTTCACGGGGTCAAAGGTGGACTAGGATCCATATGATTTCAGTAAGAAGATTCTGAAGATCACCCAGGTTATGGGGGTGAATGATGGGTAATGCACTGACTTGACCTCCTATCAGCTAAAGGAGGTAGCACACATATGGTTTAAGGAATAGAGGGATGCCAGGGCGGCAGGTGTAGGCCCGATAGGTTGGGATGAGTTTCACACTGCATTCATGGATCGGTTCTTGCATGGGGAGATGAGGGAGCTCAAGGTGGCCGAGTTTGTTAATCTGAAGCAAGATAACATGTCTGTCCAGGAGTATGCATTTGAATTCACCCGGCTATCTAAATATGCTCTGGAGTTGCTGGTAGATCAGCGAGCTCGGGTGAGCCATTTTGTGCATGGGATAGCAGATTACTTGGACAAGGATTGTTGAATCACCATGCTTCACTGGGACATTGATTTTCCCCATATTGTATTGCATGCACAGCTGATGGAGTCACTCTACGGGAGGCAGAGAGAGGCCAAGAGGGCCAGGACTGACAGCTATGGGGTTTCTCAGGCCAGGTTAGGGGGTGGACCACATCAGCAGACCCAACACAGGTCCATTGCTCTGATCTTGGGCAGATTGATATGCCCAAGTGATACTCAAACGTATCATTTTCGCCTTGTTTATTGTGCAATGTGTATACATTTTCATGTAATTGGTAATAAAATGTGAATTTATACTAACCAACATGATTAGCATTGTTTTGTAGGTAAAACATGATTTTTAGGAGCTAAAATGCATGTTGGAACAATATCGGAGTTGGACTTGGATGCCAGCACGGAAAAGACATTGGAATGCACAATGTAAAGGGGCTCCGCGATGGAGCCGTGCCACGCTACCATCACGAAGGCACACTGCATGGAGGATGAATTAATTTGGCAATTTCCAGTGAAGCCTCGCGACAGCTCCGTGGCACGGAGGCAAGCCTCCGCATTGCATGCCGTGCCACGTTGAGGCTATATTCCCGGACCCTGGATTTCCAGTGAGGGTCCGCGTCCACGCCGTGTCACGAAGGTAGTGCTCCGCGTTGGCCCTCGTGACACGTTGCTTGTTATTCCGGGAAAAATTCCCACTAGTATAAATAGAACACTTAGGCTTATTTTTAAGAAATTCAGACTTGGTGGAGCAAGGACGTGGGTTACAGGCAGTTGAGGGACGAAAAAGCTAAGGGTTTTTCTCTCTTTCTTTCTTCTTTCAATCAATTGTTTGTATGATTAACACTTGTTTTAGGATGATTAATCCACAAATGAGTGGCTAATTCTCTTCCTTGCTGAGGTTGTGAACAATGGTGATGAATTTTGATTATTGAATTGTATGGTTTTTCTTCTTCTTCTTCTATGTTGTTCTATTAATTCTTGTTTCTACTGCATTAGTGTGTGGCCGACATTAATGTACATCTAAAAAGTCCAATTTCACTCGAGAGAGCAAGAAATTGGAAAGTTGTGAATTAATAGGGTATTGTTCTTAGCTTGATTTGGGAAAATTGGGTTTTGATGTGCTTTCCTGATAGAAATATACTTGAAAGCCATATTAGTCAATTTAGGAACCGGAATTGTATTGCTAGGTCATAAATTGCATTTGATCACAGAAATGTAGACGAATGGTTTATAATTCTAAAGTGAGATTAAATACGAGAGTTTTAATCTCTAGGCTAATGTTCTTGGCTAGCAACAGGAAGAGAAGATTAACCAAATTATGATTGTAATCAAGTTCATTACTTTTTTTTAACCTTGGCATGCTCATATCCATAGTTTGAATTTACAGTAAATAGTTGTTAATAGTTTTAGTATATAATTTATAAACAAAAATTATTTAACTTTTGGTTACGTTGTTGTCAGCACAATTAGAAGTAAGCTAGAATATAGTATACTCAAGCAATTTTACTTATCCAGAGTCTCCTTGGTTCGATACTTGGATTACTTAGCCACTTTATTACTTGTTTGACCACGTGCACTTGCGTGTCGGTTTTAACCTATACCAAACCACTGGACAAGTTTTGGCTAGCACACCATCCAAGTTCAGGGGAGATCAGAAGAGCAGGGCTACAGGCTCGAGTGATCATGGTAGCATGCAGGTGGAGCGCACTTTTCCAGTTTGTGCGAAGTGCGACAAGAATCATCCTGGAAAGTGCTTGGTCGGTGCGGATGCTTGTTTCGAGTGTGGCAAACCCAGGCACAGGATCAAAGATTTCCCTGCAACCAGTTTTGCTGCTCCAACAGCACGACTCCCTCAGCAGGGCGCCTCTACTAGTTCAGCAGGTGGTCAGTGCTAAAACAGGTTTTATGCCCTAGTGCCTTGCCAGGAGTAGGAGGTTTCACTAGATGTGGTCATGGGTATGTTGCAAGTTTTCCATATTGATGCTTATGATTTGTTAGATCCAGGAGCTACTTTTTCTTTTGTGACCCCTTACATTGCTAGTAGTTTTGGAGTTAGTCCTAAAATTCTGTCAGAACCGTTCTTCATATCTACTCCAGTTGGTGAATCAGTGGTAGGTAGGCGGGTATATAGAGGGTTTCCCATCACATTGTTGCATAAGGTTACCTCCGCAGACTTAGTAGAGTTGGCCATGACAGACTTTGATATCATCTTCAGTATGGATTGGTAGTTTGCATGTTATGCTTTGATTAATTGTAGAAACCGTGTGGTGGAATTCCGATTTCCGGGTGAGAGTTCTGGAATGGAAAGGTAATTCCATTGTACCAGCCGATCGGTTTATTTCATATCTTATGGCTAGGAAAATGATCTCTAAGGGTTGCATGTACCACCTAGTTAGGATTAAGGATGTAGAGTCCGAGACCCCGACTATTCAGTCAGTTCTAGTGGTGTGTGAGTATCCGGAGGTTTTCCTCGATAATTTGCTAGGTGTTCCTTAGGAAAGGTAAATTGATTTCGGTGTTGATTTATTACCCGTTACGTAGCCTATCTCTATTCCTCCTTGTAGGATGGCTCCAACCGAGCTAAAAGAGTTAAAGAACAATTGAAGGACTTGTTGGATAAGGGTTTCATTAGACTGAGCAAGTCTCCATGGGGTGCACCGGTTCTCTTTTTTTGAAAGAAGGATGGATCACTTCAGATGTCTATTGATTATCGGCAGTTGAATAAGGTCACTATAAAGAACAGGTACCTCTTGCCCATGATTGATAATTTATTTGACCAGCTCCAAGGTGCCAGGTGTTTCTCAAAGATAGATCTCAGGTCCAGGTATCACCAGCTCAATGTTCGGGAGAGCGATATCCCAAAGACAGCCTTCAGAACAAGGTATGGCCATTATGAGTTTGTAGTTATGTCATTTGGACTAACCAATGATCCTGCATCTTTTATGGACCTGATGAACAGGGTGTTCAAGAAATATCTAGACATGATCATGATCGTGTTCATCGATGACATTCTTATATACTCCCGGAGCAAGGAGGAGCATGCCGCTTATTTGGGATAGTGCAGCAGACTCTCAAGGATCGTTAGTTGTATGCAAAGTTTAGCAAGTCTGAATTTTGGCTAGATTCGGTGGCATTTCTGGGCCATATGGTATCAAGGGAGGGCATAAAGGTAGACTCTCAAAAAATCGAAGCGGTGAAAAATTGGCCCAGACTAGTGAATCCTTCATAAATTCAGAGTTTCTTGGGCCTAGTAGGCTACTACCAAAGATCTGTTGAGGGTTTTTCATCAATTTCATCCCCAGTGACCAGGTTGACTCAGAAAAAGATAAAGTTCCAATGGTCGGAGACTTGTAAGGAAAGTTTCCAGGATGTGAAGACCCGACTCACTTCAGCACGAGTGTTGACTTTACTAGACGGTAGGGATGGCTTTGTTGTATATTGTGATGTTTCGAGAGTCAGACTGGGATGTTTGTTGATGCATTATGGGAAAGTAATAGTATATGCCTCTCGACATCTGAAAGTTCACAAAAAGAATTACCTGACCCATGATCTCGAGTTGGCTGTGGTGGTGTTTGCATTGAAGATATGACGGCATTACTTGTATGGGGTCCACATGGACGTGATCACGAATCACAAGAGCCTGCAGTATGTGTTCATGCAGAAAGATCTCAATCTTCGGCAAAGGAGGTGGTTGGAGTTATTAAAGGACTATGATATAAGTGTTCTTTACCACCTGGGCAAGGCTGATGTGGTGGCGGATGCACTTAGTAGGCTCTCTATGGAGTGTGTGTCCCAAGTGAATGATGGAAAGAAGGAGTTTGTGAAAGATGTCCACCGGCTTGCAATGTTGGGAGTTAGATTGATCGATTCAACCGATGGCAGCATTGTTGTGTAGAATGGGTCAAAATCGTCCTTGGTGGTTGATGTCAAATCTAAGAAAGATGAGGACCCAATTTTGAGGAAGATGAAATAAGCAATGAGGAGTCAAAAGGTGGAGGTTTTCTCCCAAGGGGAAGATGGTGTTCTACGATACCATGGTTGTCTATGTGTCCCAGACGTTTATAATTTGAGAGTTCGGATATTGCTTGAGGCACATGGTACCATATATTCCATCCATCTGGGATCCATGAAGATGTATTGGGACTTTCGAGAAATCTATTAGTGGGATGGTATGATGAAGGATATTGTAGAGTTTGTATCCAAATGTCCAAACTGTCAGCAATTGAAGGTCGAGCATCAAAGGTTGGGAGGCATACTTTAGGACATCAACATTCCCACATCGAAGTTAAGTTCACCCCATTCCGCATCAATTAATGCCCTTCTGGAGGTTAAGAATGGATGCCCCAGAATGATGGAGACGTCAAAGTCAACTTCACAATCCAAAATGACAAAGTCCTCCGGAAAGATGAAGTTGTCCACCTTCACAAGGACATCAATTAAAATGTCTATTATGTGTCTTTACTGTGTAGTCGGCCATAAGTAGCTGCATCATTGTCCATTTGGGCGCTCCAAGGCCCATCTACTTAAAATTGTGAGCGGCATCAAGTTTATGCTCATGACTAAGTCATCCAGAGCCTTTCTAAAATTGAAAGACCCCACAGTAGATGGAATAGTAAAAGCCATGTGATACTCCTTTTTTGTGCTAATGAGTGTGTGACTACAGCACAGCAATGGTGCATATCATCTAACTTTTCAAAGCTTACCGCCCTTGTCTTTGTCACTAACTCTTTCATCCACTTTACATTGCTAGTAATTTGTTCAAGTGCGTCAATCAATGGAATATTCATCGAGAGTTGCTTTAGAATGGCCAAGAATATTTGCAACTTACTCTCTTTGACCTTTTTCTTAATCTTCTGAGGGAAATGAGGGCGTGGCCTCAGAATGGGATCATCTTGCTTCTAGATTTCCACTTCCTTCTTCTTTTCAGTGATGAGGACTAGTATCTTGAGGTCAAAAGATTTTATCACTGCTACAACACCCATGTCTATGATAGGCTGCTCATCTAGCATAGTCCCGCTCCTAGTAGTGATGGCCATGCAATGATCCTCATTTCTAGGGCTTGGACAATATCACTTGGCAAGATCTCTTTTTGTCTCTAATTAAGTGTTGTAGAGTCTTATCCCATTTGATGCTCCAACTACTTAATGGATATGAAATGTGAATCCACCAGCTGACTCAAACTAGATAGTTCTTAGCACATCTCTTTAATTCCTATTTAAGTAGAGTCAAACTTTTTCAGCATCTTCCTCATCATATTCTCCATCCTCGCACCATCACCTTGATCATCAAAGTGCCAAGATTTTCATGCCTTTCTACTTAAGGGCAATGGTGGAGACGACGGAATATCAAGCTAGTGATAGCCCATCATTTTGGCCACCAGACGACTGATAATGTCCAAATTCACTCCTTGTAAAGAGAGAGTGTAAATGGTCGTTGGCAAAACAAATATATCCGACGAGTGTCAGGGTCGAACCCATAGGAAATAGTACTTAGATAGCACAAAAGTTGTCTATCAAGTCAAAATAAGAAGCATCATTGTATTGAAAGCAAACAAGTAAAAATTTAGGGGTTTAAAGGATTACAATTAAAATTTAAAAACAACTATTGATCAATCAACAAAATAACTAACTTGAATTACAAATGTGAGCAAGAGCTAGGGGTATGCTTTTGAATAGGGCATCAATTGTCTAAGAATTGACTAGGAAATTGAATTATTACTCATAAATATAAATAATCATGGACGAGATGGCACACGATGTTTTTCAACCACTTGGGTGACTTTTGCCTCGGGTTTTCTCAGACCCCAAGGTACCATACAATACATCAATTAAGACCTGGGTCAGATTTGAGCTATTTCTAATCTTAAATCTCTTATGGGTGTATGATTATGGGTTCTAGCTATCTCTAGCCTAACCCCAAACAATCAACACACAATTATCCACCATTGCTTTGTCACCCATAATTTCTCTTTTTCAAGAAAAAATAGAGTAAATAGACATAACCCACATTTGCAACTATGAGTAATTAAATTATAAATTGGGAGAATGCTACATATTTATATTAAATGAGTAGCTCTATGATCAATCTAGAAACACCCAATTTAATTTTAACCCCAATCTTGCACACACCCTAGCAAAGAGATTTCGCTACTCATTGATGAAAAATACAAAATTATATTAACAATCAAAATCATAACATTCATCATCAAGAGTTAATTTCAAGCTCACAGTTGTCTTCAATGGAGGTTTTTACCTTGAAGAAGAAGAAGAAAATGCTACTCAATATTTATTTCTCTAACTCTCTAAAAATCTGCTATGGAATAATTGGTGCTTTCTAGAGAATATATAGAAAAAGGTTTAAAAAATACTCCTCAAATTCTATGTTGGACAATTTTACTCTTTTGAAGGTGGCCTCACTTGCGGGTCACAGGTGTCCTGCTGGTGCCTATCCACGGAACCCCGCTGCGTCGCAGGTGCAGTGGAAGTGACTCTGGGTCTAGATGGCATTGGCACTGGCAGTTCACATGTGTTGACCTTCATTTTGCAAGTGCAGCTTCAACTCTGGTCTAGTATGCTCCTGCCTTTTAGCCTACATTTCACCAACTCTATCCTATGGAGCGCCGGTCCCATTCGGTCAAGCTTCAATCCTTTTCTTTAATTCCATGCTTTTATCCAAGTTCTTACTTTCTCTCCTTAAATTAAATACCTGCAGAAATTAAAGAGAAAGAGCATAAAATTCTCTCAAATGAATTCAAAACTAAGAAAAAGCTCATGTTTAAAAGCCTAATGAGTTAGTAAATTACCAACTCATCAAACCCCCAAGCCTGAACCACTGCTTGTCCTCAAGTAACGCAGTTCTTTACATTTGAACTTTAGGAATAAGCATGTCATATGAGATTATGCACAAGGGACCACTACGACCTAGACAACCCAAAGATTGCTCATCAACACACACAAAAAAGAGAAGACTCAACACTTTATGCAAATGCTTCAGGAGATAACCACAATCAATTGGCACGATTCACATTTGATTCCTTCATTCAAAACAAGGGGCATTGTTGGTCAGAGCAATCCTATATAGTATCTTAAGTCAATAAAAATTCACATTCAAAGTTTGCCTTCAAGATCACAACAATTTTTCTCAATCATATCTTTTGGCATGTGCAATCATGTTCCCCAAGGAGGTGATGCTACTCAATCAATTCATACATAAGGGATTATAGAATGAAACAATTATGCTCACTCTCACGAAAAAATTCTCATACACATAACTTGACCCATAGGCTTGCTCTTCATGTAACTCTGCACTAATGTAGAGTTGCTATACTTAAAATCAATTAGGACTTGGAGGTCATGATGTAGGCTAGGGGTAAAGGTTGGAAGACTTTTAAGTTCTAGTGACTAGAACCTCCCTAATGCGTTTTTGTGAATCTTATTCCATGCTACATTTTCTTATGAGGTTATCCTCACTTTATCTCTCCTTGAACATCATTTCCACTTTTGAAACAAGGGCCTTCCTTATCTCTCTGTAGTAACCACTTTTAATCTTGTTTGAGAAAGAGGTAGCACCTTTTTATAATTCTGCTTTTTTCACCCAAATAATTCATTCATTCTTTTCATAATGTGGTGCAACTTCATATTGAAGTTCACATCATTTTTTCCATTTTCGTTTTTGCAACCCCAAAACTTAGGATTTTGCCTCATCTTTTGCTTTTATATTCCCACACTTTTGGGACTTCGAGCATCATTTTTGCATTTCTTCTCACAACTAGCAATAGGTAGGATGGGTGCCAAAGAGGGATTACAAAAGGGGTAATAGGCTTGTAATATGGTCTCCAAGGAAAATATTTAAAGGGTCAACATTTTCTAGAAAGGGTTCATGCTCAAGGAGTAAAGTAGTTATCCAAAAGAAAGCCTAAAATCATCTTCCAAGTGCAACTACCTCTAGGATTTCACCTTGAGCCACAATTGGAGAAAGTTCTAGACAATCCTTCATGCAAGATAATTCAACTAAAACCTTTCCCATAAAGCATCACCCTCCAAGGGGTTCACACCATTTTCATCACCACATCAAGAGTCAAAACAAGATAACATGAGAATCAAGAAGCCAAAAGAAGCATGTATAATTTATGGAAAAAGAGTACTCAACTCTCCAATTCAAATGCCCCTTTCATTCTCAAAGTTCATTTTTTTCAACAGCCATGCCATTTAAGAAAATTTTTCTGGTGGTACCTCTCGGAAGCCATTGCAATAATTTACTCAAAAGAACTTAAACTCGACATTTTCCCTTAAGAGTCTCCTCTCAATCCATCATTGAGAAATGCCACCTGATTCAACAACAAAAGAAAAGAAAAGAAAATCGCTCCTCAGGAAAGAACCATGGTATAAAGAAAACTCTTGGAGTTTATTCACTAACTATAATAATTAAAAGGTGATAATCAAAACATGGGTCAACATTCGACCCAATTAATGGCACTAATAATTTTTCCTTCATTGCATGCCTGACAAGGGCAACAACCAACCAACCACAGTATCACAAAAGAAAATCGAATCAGCCCGGTAAAAGAATTCGACCAAAATTATAAAGTACAAATCATCCAAAACATCATAAATTCCAACCGGCAAGGGCAACACAAATATCAACAACAAGCCCAAAAAGGGCAGAACAACTCAATAAAAACCATAAGAGAGAAAAAGAGAGCTCAATCCACCCCCAACTAAAATAATAAATTATCCCCAATGTATGCATGAAAAATAGAAATGGCAGCAAGGAACTCCGATAAGTGGCTACTCCTCATCCTCATCATCAGCTTCGTCATCACCAAAGACAACCACATGTGACTCCTCCTCCCCGCCCAAGCCTTCGAACAAATTGTCGATTGGGCCTTAGACTGTGGATGGGGCAGCCATTTCTATGTCAAGAGCACTCAAATCCGAGTCTGCAATTAGCGCCTACTCCCGCCATTCCTCGTACATCAGCCGAAAGAGATGTTAAGGCACCCTCCACTACATCTGCTCGGGAGAAGAGTTTGGTAAGACTATCATAAACATACTTCAACTCCTACTTCATAGTTCTGGTAATAAGGCTGGGGTGATTTTGGGCTAGCCTTTGCAGCTGGCTGTCAAGAGAAGCAGTCATTTTGGAAAGCTTTTTTATTCCACTTGGGCGAGACAATGTGGGGGGAGGTGAAGTCCCATGAAATGGTTCTTCCCCTAATACATGACTTCAAGTCTCGGGGTGTGGAATATTATGGAGGGGAGCAACGAGGTTCTCTTCTACGTCAGGAGAGGTGTAGCCTTTGGGATCCTCAAAAGGTTGCAGTCTTTTTCTCTTCACATTGGGTGCCTCAGCATACCTCGTCCTTTCCACATTTATCACACTGGTGGAGGAGTAGGAGACTCGTTAGGAAATATTTTATACCCTAGATTACCAAAGATCAGACCCAAGAGTTGAAACAAAGAGAATTTGAAATCTGGCATCAGGCCACAGAACGGGTCGTGATGTGACTTGTGGGGATAAACCACGAGTCGTGAGATGACTCATGGTGATGTTCAGGATGTGATTTTGAAATTTGGGATTTAAGGTCCCCACGGACATGACCACGAGTCGTGGTCAGACCTCACGACTCGTTGAGTCAGTCGTGGGAAGTGGTGATTGACAAGGATAGGGGAGATGGCAGTGTACCCAACAGAATGACCCCATGACTCGTGCTCAGTCGCCATGATTCGTGGGATGGGTCATGGTCAACAGATGGAAATTATTTGAAATTTAGGGAATTGCATGTGACGGATGATGCCATGAGTCGTGGCCTTGAGTAACGAGTTGTTAGGCCCCTCGTGGGGATTGACGAGTAGTTGTTTCCTGTGAAATAACTAAGGGTATTCTCGTCATTCCTGTGCTCTAAGGTCCTATACTACATCATTTTAAGTTATTTTTAGAGTGTATTAAAATAGGATATGTTATTATAACCTATTCAAAAAACCTATGCATGCAAGTTAGAGAGAGACAAAGAGGAGATCAAGCCTTAGCCCTTCAAATTCTTCTCAAATCCTTCTTGGGCAATCAGGAAAGTGTAAGAATCAACTATTATCAGGTATGTAGGGCTATGAATGGGTTAATACATTCACACCCATGCCAAAACACTCTCTAAATCATGAATTCCTATATTGATTCTATGGGGTTTTAACCCGATGCATGAAATTTCAAATTTTCTACATTTACATGGTCTAAATAAGTTATTAGTACCGAATTATGAATTATGGGAAAGTTTTACATTTTTTTACATTAAAATCATGTTTCAAGCTTTTTAAAATTTAAATGCCCATTTATGAAAAGTTCATGACAGTTAAGATTTATGATGAATGTTCATGTATGATGAAGTATTGATGATGAAAAGTATGTTTTTCAGTTTTTATAATCATAATTTCAAGTGAATTAAGTATTTTCAAGCATGTTAAAGTGTTGGGCAATTCCCTTATGTTCAAGTATGATTTATGAGTTATGAAATGGATTTCATGATTGATCGATTTATTATTTTGGCCGACTAAAGGACCCTTGATTCATGGCTAATCATGTATGAAAAGGGGATAAATGATGTTAAATGTTTATTTATCCATGAATATCGTGAATGATGTTTAATGTTTATGTATGAGCCTAATGTGCATGTTTTTGGAGCAGTGCCTAGCATTGAGTAGCTTGTCGCTCAAAGGACTACGCCAGTGTCATTAACTACGTGACATTGTAGGTTCATAAGGATACATTACAATGTTAATAGATCTCCTCTCTCATGATATCACATAATGCACATCCCTTGCCTGGCAAGCCAGGGACGACTCTGCCCACTTGAGTGAAACAGTTGGGCCATAACGTAAGGCTCTACCATGATGTTGTTAGTTATGATGAGTCCTCCCATTGTTTCTCATATTTCATTGCATTATTATGTTTATGTTATTTTGGATCAAGTGATGATTTATAAAGTTTCTCTTATTATTATGATAATGAATGGATTACGAATGATTTGAAAACCTTAAACCTTATATTATCTTATGATATTTATATTATGAGCATGTTGTTCCACCCTTATGATCTCTTATGAGCTTTTATGTATTTTTAAATGTCCGTTTCACTTACCTTACATAGCCAGTACATTTCACATACTGACCGCATACTCTATGATGTATCGTTTCATGATACAGGCTCTGATCTGCAGCCCCCGCACCGTCATTATCCCCTCGAAGATTAGAATCTAGCTCTTTGGGAGTCCTCATTCTCCGAGGATCGGTTTGATATCAATTATCTTTTCATGCTTAGTTTTTTTTCTAGACTTGTCAGGTTAGTTGGGGGTGTTGTCCCATCAACTCATCAGATATGTTAGAGGTTTTCAGACCATGTGTAGTATCCAGCTGTTATATATGAATTATGTTTCACTTTCTATGTATGTAATAGTTATGCTTCATCTATGTTATTACATTGAGTTATTCTCTTTTATTAATTGAGTTAGATGTATGCTCACACCATGGGTCGACTTGGAGTCTCTCACGGCTCCTTGTCCCATGTTACGATCCGGGTTTATGTTCGGGTCGTAACAAACTTGTTATCAGAGCCACAGGTTTTGGAGTGTCCTAGGGTGTCTAAAAGTCACGTTAAGTGGAGTCTTTTTCATGGGAGCCTGTTTGCAGTATCCATAGCCATACGTGCTAGTACTCAATTTCTTTGGTGTGAAGCACGCCACACTTAAGAAGAAGAGGCTACGAGACATTTAGGAAATGTTCCCTTCTTTCATGATCTATGTCGTGTGATTAGATGTCTCCCTATTCTTCTAATTCATCATATTTGCGAATGCAGAATTATGGCTCCCCGCAAAGTAAACGATAGAAGGAATGGGAATGGAGATGGCCTTGAGGATGGAAACAGAAAGAGTCACCAGCAGGCCCCACCAATCCAGGAGCACCATGCACCGGAGCTGGTTTCCCATGCTGAATTTTGGGCAGCTATTCAAATGCTCACGTAGGCCTTGATTGCTCTGATCAATAAATAGGTAGTTGCACATGTCCCGCAAAATGGTAACGCGGTGATGGCTCAAGTCAGGGATTTCTTGAGAATGAACCCGCTAGAGTTCCTCGGGTCAAAAGTAGATGAGGATCCACAGGAGTTCATTGACGAGATTGTGAAGATCACCCAGGTCATGAGGGTGAATGGGTTTGAGTGTGCTGAGTTAACTTCATATCAGTTGAAAGGGGTTGCACACATCTGGTTTCGACAATGGGAAGATAGTAGGGCCGCTGGAGCAGGTCCTGTCAGTTGGGAGGAGTTTCATGTTGCATTTCTAGATCGGTTCTTCCCTCGTTAGATGAGGGAGTTGATATAACACCCCGTAAAATTTTTGGTGATTATTTGATGTTTTTATGCTAGGTTAAGGAAAGTAAAGGTTGTATATTGGTCGTAGCTGACAAGAGAATGTGTACGATCAAAAAAACCAAAGAGTATGCGAAGTTCATAAGTAAGGGTCAAATTTAAATGATCATATCTCCCAATATATGTTGAATTAGAAGCCCCACGACCTATCCAATTATAGGTATTTGAGTCTAGTTTTCATAACATCAAACCTCTTGTCAATTGGAGTTAGGAGTAAGAAGTTATGTGCATTTTACCGAAGCATCATGAGCGGTGATGCGGGCATGACGCCCTAGCGCCTCCACATCCCTATTTACTTAAAATCTGATTTTTCACTTGTAGAAAATATTTTTAGCTAAATCTAAATCAATCAGCTTGCTAAGGATTCCATTTCTCTCTCAATTCCAGCTGCTAGGACAAAGAAAATCAAGGAGGAACGTCAAGCAAAGTTCAAGAAAATCACAAGATAAGTTGAGATTACCTTGCCAAGTATGTTAGGGGCTGTTTTGGAGCTCGTTTTGGCAAGGTTTTGAAGAAGTTTTTCTGCGTTTCAAAATATACATGGAGTGGCTATATATACATCTTTACGTAGGCGTTTAAATCAGGAGAAAAGGTAAGGATTTAGCCCCTTTTAAACCTCTCAAATTGCAAAGCGAAAATCTAGAAATTGGAAACTAAGTGAGCAGCCGATGGACTGTTTAGAAGCTGAGCTTTGCTCGTTTTCCTTAGGCTTTTTGGATGTTTATTTTTCTGGAATTATGCTTCATATTGAGGGGTATAATTACAGAAAAACTAAGGTATAATTTCCCTCTTATTTCTCCCTCAAAAGTTAGTGAAAACTAGTTGAGAAAATGACTAAATTTTGTTGTTGTTTCTGTGTGTTGTTATTGCTATTGTGACTGCCTCAGGTTAGTTATTTTGACTGCATTCTTTTTTGCTATAGATTAAGCTTGTTGTTAGCCTATAAAAAGACTGGATTAAGGAGGTTGAAGGCTGATCATTGAGATAGGAAATCGGCTAGAGAAAAGTTCATCGGAGAAAGGTATGTAAGGCGCCCCGTCTATCATTCTTTTAAGCACGATTCGTGTTTTGTGAATCGAATAAGACAGAAACCTATTTAAAAGCCTTGATGCAGTATGTTAATCTTCATTTAAGCTTTAAAGTTCTGTGTTTTATTGAGGATAGATGTTAAGATTATGCCTAGCCGAAGTGAGACATCTAAAGTGTGATATTTTATTGATTGTTATCGTAGTTGTACATTGAGTTGGATACCCCTCAGTGTGAGCATTGTTAGCTGGTCCTTATTGTATGTCATGTGTATATATATATCTGATGTTAAAAGTGTTTAAAGGTCTGGTAGCTAACTGAAATTGGTGAAAGAGCCAAGATGAGGACGTGTAAACGATTTTTAGCCACGTAAAGACGTCACAAGTTATTGAGGGTAAACGAGCTTATCGAATTAGGATTACCTGGTTATGTTTTTCCTTTATCTTATGTGTATGTTATGAATATGTCAGGCCAAGGGGAGATTTCATAATCCCTTTCCCTTAAGTCGAACGACAAGCTAGCGACTTTCTAAGCTCTAATGTCCCTTAAACGCGATCTATAAATTTTGTTGAAATCTTAGGTCATCCGTAGTTCCTTATGATTTATAAAAAAATTTAATACATGCATTTAAGTTCTATTTTCTAGCTTTACATGTTATATGTACTCAGTTCCAGTTATGAATTACGCAGGAGGCCTATGTAGGCCACATGTTTAGTATTCTTCATTTCTTGTTGTACGTATTGAGATGGTACAGTATAAGCTATATCGGCTCCATTTATGTTTTTTCTAAGATTTATTGATTTTACCCCAGTGTGGTACACTGGCTAAAGTTCTTGTTATTTTACGCCTGTGTGGTGCACAGGCTGGACGGATTTTACCCTGGTATGGTACACCGGCTAGAGGCCTTTTTATTTTTACCCCGGTGTGGTACACTCGCTGGATGAGTTGTATATAGATTTTATGGTCTGCTATCTGCTGGCATTTCCATTATACTTTTTGTTGTGCATTAGATGGTTGCATTTACACTTCAATATTGAGTTGTTGTCAGGTTTTTGTTTCCAGGATTCTGGGTTGTTACTACTCCTTATTTCTGGCCTAGTTATCATTTTTATCTTGCATGTTTATAATTTTCAGCCTTACATACCAGTACATTTTATTCGTACTGATGTCCCTTCATCTTCGGACCCTCCTGCAATCGTGCTGCAGGTACAGGCTGAGGCTCAAATCATTGGAAATGGTAGAAGCCAGATTTCAGCAGAATAGTGGCATCCTCCTCTCTTCCAGGAGCCATGTCCTAGTTTGGACTATTTTCAGTTTTGTGTACAGCATGGGTAGGCCGGGGCCCTGTCTCGTGCGTTTCCATTTGTTTACTCTGTAGAGGATGATGTGGACTAGTTTGTATAGTAGTGTGGGTTGTGTAGTCATATTGGTTTTTCATTGCTTTGCTTAGGTTTATTGTAGCCTTGTCGGCTATCTAGATTGCATATTTATAATTGTCAAGGCATTATTGGCCCAATATTTATCTTGGTTGGTTGTCACAGGTGGCTTTGTCAGCCTTAGTGTTACATTTATAGATGCCATAGAGCCGACTTCTCGATCGACCATGAATCGAGTGCAAGTTGCACCCTACCCTAGTTCTAGGGCATGACAAACTTGGTATCAGAGCAAAGTCGTGTCCTAGGGAGTCCACAAAGCCGTGTCTAGTAGAGTCTTGCTTATGGGTATATTGTGCACCATACTTATAATCAGGAGGCTATAGGACATTTAGGAATTGTTTCACTTCTTTTACTAATAGTTCGTGCTATAGGTCGAGCTCATAAGTACTGTGATATCTAAATCGTGTTATTATTTCTAAGTATGCCTGTGACAAGGAAGATGACTACAAGGTTGATTGGCACTGCCGTTGGGGAGGGTACTAGTCTCCCTCCAGTGGATCAGAGAGACAGGTCAGAGGCTCAGAGTGAATGTCCTGCCCCAAGTATTACTGTTCCTCCCGCACCGGCCAGAGCAATGGTGGATAGACCTCCAGCTACTCCTACATCAACAGTATTTGAGGGTAGCGAGTGGTAGACCCTTCCATGCCTGTGATACCTCCAATTGTTCCAGAAGGACAGGGTCTTGAGGGAGCTGTTCAGCTGATGGCTCGTATAGCCGCAGGTCAAGAGCGACGATTAGAGGTGATGGAGAGACATAGAGGCCAAACAACTGAGAGTTCCAGGGCCCGTGAGTTCTTGAGTTTGATCCCTCCTATAATAACCGGATCAGACCTGAGCGAGGATCCTCAGAACTTTATCGATCATACTTATAAGGTGTTAAAGGTGGTACGAGCTACAACGACTGAGGAAGTAGAGTTGGAGGCCTTCAGACTACGTGATGTGGCTATATTGTGGTATGGGGCTTGGGCTCGATCTAGAGGAGCCGATGAGTGGGAAGCGTTCTCCAAGGACATTATGCACATCTATCTACCCCGGGAGCTTCAGCAGGCTCGAGCTGAGCAGTTTTTGCACCCAGAGCAAGGAAGTATGAGTGTGCATGAGTATTGTCTTTAGTTTAATTCTCTTCCACGTATGCTCCTCACATGGTTCAGATGATGGAGGATAGAGTTCATCGGTTCATGTTAGGGTTGGGGCTTCATATAGCTCGAGATTGCTTGGGGGTATCTACTCAAGAGCACATGGACATTCCACGAATTCAGGTTTTCGCCTAGAGAGCAGAGGATTTGGTTCATAAATTACGGTATACGCGGAGATAGCAAGAGCAATGAAAGAGAGCTAGGACTGTGGGTCCTTATAGAGGGCCGCAGGGTGGCCCAGGGGCTCAGTCATCCAGGCAGTCGGTTAGGCCAATAGGTAGTGCCCCACCTCAGTTTTAGGGACAGAGAAGGGACCTAGGCCCAGCTCCATCTAGCTCTCGACGACAGGAGCGGGCGGGGTAGAGGCGACCACCATTGCCGCCTTGTCCCCAGTGTGGGAAATCTCATTCAGGTCAGTGTCGTTAGGGGCAGAATGTATGTTATCATTGTGGGTAGCCAGGGCACCTTATGAGGGATTGTTCAGATAGGGTCGAGGCGGATCAGGCACGATCAGCGGTTGCTTCATCATCCTCTGTTTGACCTCCCAGACCTGATCATCAGCTAGCAACAAGCTGTGGTTGAGGCAGAGGGAGAGAGACTTCTAGTTCTGGGGCAACCCAGAATCGATTTTATGCTTTGGGCGGTCGACAGGACCAGGAGGCCTCACCTGATGTTGTTACAGGTACTTTGATTATTTATTCTTGTGAAGTATATGTCTTACTCGATCCTGGTTGTACACTCTCTTATTTCACACCATTGGTTGTGAGTCAGTTTGAGGCAGTCCCTGAGTTATTAGCTATACCATTTTCTTCTTCTATGCCAATTGGCGAATATGTGTTAGCTACACGAGTTTACCGAAACTGCATAGTATTGGTATGTGATAGATCAACCTTAGCTGATCTAGTTGAACTTGAAATGGTTTATTTTAATGTCATTTTGGGTATGGATTGGTTGGCATCATGTTATGCTAATGTTGATTGCAGAGCTAAGGTTGTCAGATTCAATTTTCCCAGCGAGCCATCCCGGGAATGGCAAGGTGATGCCAATATGCCTAAAGGTAAGTTTATTTCATACCTTAAGTCTCATAAGTTGATACCCAAAGGTTTTATTTCTCACTTGGTTCAGGTAAGAAACTTGGAATTTAAGCCTATGACTCTCCAGTCAATTCCTATTGTAAATGAGTTCCCTGAGTTCTTTCTAAAGGATTTACTTGGAATTCCTCCTGAAAGGGAGATAGATTTTTCTATTGATCTACTTTCAGGTACTCATCCTATATCGATCCCTCATTACAGAATGGCTCCAGCAAAGCTAAGGGAATTAAAGGAGTAGTTGAGAGATCTTCTCAAGAAGGGATTCATTCTACCTAGTGTATCGCCTTGGGGTGCACCAGTGATCTTTGTGCGAAAGAAAGATGGGTCGTTAAGAATGTGTATCGACCATTAGGAAGCTAAATAAAGTTACAATTAACAATAAGTACCCACTTCCCAGGATTGATGACCTGTTTGATCAGTTACAAGGTGCCAGATGCTTCTCAAAGATTGATTTGAGATCTAAGGTACCATCAGTTACAGGTTAGGGAAGTTACTATCGCCAAGACTGCCTTCAGGACTAGATATGGCCATTATGAGTTCTTAGTGATGTCATTTGGGCCTACTAATTCCCCAGCAACTTTTATGGACTTGATGAATCAGGTGTTTATGCCTTTTCTTGATGTATTTGTGATCGTCTTCATTGATGATATTCTTATTTACTCACGATCCAAGGCTGAGCATGCAGGTCATTTGAGAGAAGTATTACAGACTCTATAGGAGCACAGGTTATATGCTAAATTTTCTAAATGTGAGTTTTGGCTAACATCTGTGGCTTTCCTTGATCATGTAATTACATCTGAAGGTATAAGAGTGGATAGTCTGAAGATAGAGGCAGTAAAGACTTGGCCTAGACCCTTGAATCCTATAGAGGTTCGCAACTTTTTGGGGTTAGCAGGTTATTATCGCCGATTTGTGGAAGGTTTCTCTACTATCGCTGCACCATTGACAAAGTTGACTCATAAAGCAGATATGTTTTAGTGGACAAAGGCATGTGAGTGAAGTTTTCAGGAATTGAAGGATAGGCTGACTTCAGCACCTGTCCTGACTCTTCCAGAGAGTGTCGAGGGTTATGTGATCTATTGTGATGCTTTGAGTGTTGGGCTAGGTTGTTTTCTGATACAACACGACAAAGTCGTTGCTTATGCCTCTAGATAGTTGAGGAAGCACATGAAAAATTATCCTACCCATGATCTTGAGTTGGCCGCAGTGGTATTTGCATTGAAGATTTGGCGCCACTACTTATACAGTGTACATGTTGATATCTTCACAGATCATAATAGCCTCCAGTATTTTTTTCAACAGAAGGAGTTGAATTTACGCCAGAGAAGGTAGTTAGAATTGTTGAAAGATTATGATGATAGCATTCTGTATCATCAAGGCAAGGAAAATGTTGTAGCTGATGCGCTAAGTCGCAAGTCTATGAGTTGCTTCAGCCATATTCAAGTTGACGGGATTGAAATGATGAAGGCTCTATGGAAGTTGGCTGACTTATAGATTCGGTTACTGGATGCCGAAGATGGGGGTGTTATTATCAAAACACAGCAGAATCGTCCTTGGTAGTGCAAGCTAAGCAACAACAATATGATGATGCAGAGTTAGTCTTATTGAGAGATAGTATACAACAATAGAAGAAGAGCCTATTTGATTGTGGACTTGATGGAGTTCTTAGATACCAGGGTCGTCTATGTGTACCTAATGTGGGTGAACTACGGGAACAAATTACGAATGAAGCTCATCATTCTCGATATTCAGTACCCCCAGCTACCACAAAGATGTATCGTGACCTGAGGCAGCTATATTGGTGGAGTGGAATGAAAAAGGACATCACCGGTCTTGTGATTCACAGCCCCTATTTCCAACCGGTGAAAGTGGAGCACCAGAGGCCTAGAGGTTTGGTGCAAGATATAAAAATGTCAGCCTGGACGTGGGAGGTGATTAATATGGATTTTATTACACGATTGCCTAGAATGAGCAGGAAGCATGATTTTATCTGGGTAATAGTTGATAGATTAACCAAATTAGCTCACTTCTTTCCAGTTAAGACCACATATGCTGCAGAGGATTATGCTAGGCTTTATATACAAGAGATAGTTTGCATACATGGCGTGCCCTTATCCATTATTTCTAACAGAGGTGCTCAGTTCACAGCAAACTTCTAGAAGTCTTTCTAGAAAGGTCTGGGCACTCAGGTAAGCCTCAGTACCGCATTTCATCCTCAGGCAGACGAATAGGCTGAACGCACCATTCAAATGCTTGAAGATATGTTGCGTTCCTATGTTTCAGATTTTTGCGGAACCTGGGATGATCATGTTTCCTTGATTGAGTTCGCCTATAATAAAAGCTACCAGGAAAGTATTCAGATGGCTCCATATGAAGCTTTATATGGGCGAAAATGCAGGTCACTAGTGGGCTGGTTTGAACTCAGTGAGGCACAGTTATTGGGGCCAGACTTAGTGTAGCAAGCAAATGACAAGGTGAAACTTATTAGAGCCTGACTTCATACAGCCCATAGCAGGCAAAAGTCTTATGCAGATGTACGTCGTCGAGCACTGGCGTTTGTTGTTAATGATTAGGTCTTCCTGAAAGTGTCGCATATGAAAGGCGTTATGCGATTTGGTCAAAAAGGCAAGCTGAGTCCTAGATATGTTGGGCCCTATAAAGTTATCCGCAGGATAGGAAAAGTGGCCTATGAGTTGGAGTTGCCACCAGAGTTAGCGGAAGTCCACCCATTATCTCATGTATCGATGTTGCGGAAGTGTATAGGAGACCCAACCCGTGTTATGCCTGTCGATGATGTCCGAATTTCTGAGGAGATTACCTACACCGAGGTTCCAGTTGCTATTCTTGACCGGCAAGTCAGGAAACTTCAAACCAAAGAAGTCACCTCAGTTAAAGCATTATGGCGTAGTAATAACATCAAGGAAGTGACATGGGAGGCTGAGGAGGAAATGAAGAATAAATATCCTCACCTATTTATGATGTCGACGTGATGTTAAGGTATGTATTTGATACTTAAGTTACTGAGCATCTATTTTGATGCATATTAAGTGAAATTAATTTCCGTTCGGGGATGAATGTTCCTAAGGGTGGGAGAATATAACACCCCGGAAGATTATTTGATGTTTTTATGCTAGGTTAAGGAAAGTACGGGTTGTATATTGGTTGTAGATGACAAGGGAAATGTGTACGATCAAAAAAAACAAAGAGTATGTGAAGTTCATAAGTAAGGGTCAACTTTAAATGATCATATATCCAAATATATAATGGATTACAAGCCCCACAACCTATTAAATTAAAGGTCTTTGAGTCTATTTTTAAGAACATCAAACCGCTTGTCAATTGGAGTTCGGAGTAAGACGTTATGGGCATTTTACCGAAGCATCGTGAGTGGTGACGTGGCAATGACGCCCTAGAGCCTCCACCGCCTTATTTACTTAAAATCTGATTATTCACTTGTAGAAAGCATTTTCAACTAATTCTAAATCTACCAGCATGCTAAGAATTCCAATTCTCTCTCAATTCCAGCTGCTAGGAAAAATAAAATCAAGGAGCAACATCAAGCAAAGTTCAAGAAAATTACAAGATAAGTTGAGATTACCTTGCCAAGTATGTTAGGGGCTGTTTTGGAGCTCGTTTTGGCAAGGTTTTGAAGAAGTTTTTCTGCATTTCAAAATCTATTTGGACTTCCTATATATCCATCTTTGAGTATGTATTGAAATCAGGAGAAAAGGTAAGGATTTCGCCCCTTTTAAACCTCTGAAATTGCAATGAGAAAATCTAGGAATTGGCAACTAAGTGAGTTGCCGATGTACAGTTTGTTAGCTGAGTTTTGCTCATTTTCCTTAGGATTTTTGGCTGTTTCTTTTGCTGAAATTATACTTCATATTGAGAGGTAGAATTACAGAAAATCTAAGGTAAAATTTCCCTCCTTTTTCTCCCTCAAAAGTTAGTGAAAACTAGTTAAGAAAATGGCTAAATGTTGTTGATATTGCTGTGTGTTATTGTTGCTATTGTGATGAAACAGCCCGGATCACCAGCTAAGGCCCCTAAATGACCGCTCAGTGATAAAGGAGGTAGGGGTGCAGAGACAGCCAGGAGGTTTGCCTAGAAGCAGCCACCCTTGAAAGAGTGCGTAATAGCTCACTGATCGAGCGCTCTTGCGCCGAAGATGAACGGGGCTAAGCGATCTGCCGAAGCTGCTGCCTCTGGTAAGTTATTTTGGCTGCATTTTTTTTTGCTATAGATTAATACATTCGGTGGCATATAAAACCACTGTATTAAGGAGGTTGAAGGCTTATCATTGAGATAGGAAATCGGCTAGAGAAAAGTTCATTTGAGAAAGGTATGTAAGGCGCCCCGTCTATCATTCTTTTCAGCACGATTCGTGTGTTGTGAATCGAATGGGATAGAAACCTATTTAAAATTCTTGAGGCAGTATGTTAAGCTTCATTTAATCTTTAAAGTTCCATGTTTTATTGAGGATAAATGTTAAGATTATACCTAGACAAAGTGAGACATCTAAAGTGTGATATTGTGTTGATTGCTGTTGCAGTTATACATTGTGATGGAGACCCCTCAGCGTGGGTATTGTTAACCTGTCCTTATTGTATGTCATGTGTATATATATGTGATGTTAAATGTGTTTAAAGGTATGGTTGCTAACTGAAATTGGTGAAAGAGCCAAGAAGCGGACGTGTTAACGAGTTTAAGACACGTAAAGACGTTGCAAGCTATTGAGGGTAAACGAGCTTATTGAATTAGGATTATCTAGTTATGGTTGACCTTTATCTTATGTGTATTTAATGAAATATGTTAGGCCAAGGAGAGATTTCATAATCCCTTTTCCTTAAGCCAAACGACAAGCTAGCAAGTTTCTGAGCTCTAGTGTCCCTTGAACACGATCTATAAATTTTGTTAAAACTCTTAGGTCATCCGTAGTTCCTTATGATTTATACAAGTTATTAATACATGCATTTAAGTTCTATTTTCTAGCTTTACATGTTATATGTACTCAGTTTCAATTATATATTATGAAGGAGGCCTATGCATGCCACATGTTTAGTATTCGTCATTTCTATGTTTTACGTATTGAGTTGGCCCAGTATAAGACATATAGGCTCCATTTATGATTGTGTATAAGATTTATTGATTTTACCCTGGTGTTGTACACCGGCTGGAGGTCTTATTATTTTACACCGGTGTGGTACACCAGCTGGACGGATTTTACCCCTGAATGGTACACTGACTGCAGGCATTTTTATTTTTACACCGGTGTGGTACACTGGCTGGACGAATTTTATATAGATTTTATGATTGGTTGTCTACTGGCATTTCATTTATAGTCTTTTTTGTGCATTAGATGGTTGCATTTATACTTCAATAATGAGTTATTGTCAGGTTTCTGTTTTCAGGATTCCGGGTTATTGCTACTCCTTATTTCTGGCCTAGTTATCATTTTTATCATACATGTTTATTGTTTTTAGCCTTACATACCAGTACATTTTATTCGTACTGATATCCCTTCATCTTGGGACCCTTCCTGCAATCGTGTTGCAGGTACAGGCTGAGGCTCCGATCATCGGATGTAGTAGGAGCCAAATTTCAACAGAATAGTGGTATGCTCCTCTCTTCCAAGAGTCATGTCCTAGTTTGGACTATTTTCAGTTTTTGGTACAGCATGGGTAGGCTGGGGCCCTGTCCCATGCATTTCAGTTTGTTTACTTTGTAGAGGCTGATGTGGACTAGTTTGTATAGTAGTGTGGGTTGTGTAGTCATATTAGTTTTTCATTACTTTTATTAGCTTTATTGTAGCCTTGTCGTCTTTCTAGGTTGCATATTTATAATTGTCAAGGCATTATTGGCCCAGTATTTATCTTTGTTGGTTATGATAAGTAGCTTGGTTAGCCTTAGTGTTACCCTTATAGATGCTATATATCCGGCTTCTTGATTAACCATGAATCGAGTGCCAGTTGCGCCCTACCCTAGTTCTGGGGCATGAAAGTTGAAGGCACCCGAGTTTGTGAATCTTAAGCAGGGGAGAATGACTGTACAAGAGTATTCCCTTGAGTTCACTCGCTTGTCGAAGTACGCCCCAGAGTTAGTGGTTGATTAGAGGGCGCGAGTGAGAAGGTTCGTTCATGGGGTGGCCAGCTACTTGGACAAAGATTGTAGGACCAATATGCTCCACCAGGATATTGATTTCCCTCTAATAGTCTTGTACGCCCAGTAGATGGAGGCGGCACATGTGAGGGAGAGAGACACTAAAAGGACTCGGACAGATAGCTATGGGTTTACTCAGCTGAGATCCAGCGGTGGTCACCGCCCTTAAATTCAGCAGAGGTCACTAGCTCCAACACCATCATCAACCAGTGTTCCATCCAGACCCAAGGGTGATCAGAGGATCAGGACCTCGTATTCGAGGGATCAGAAGGGCATGCAGGTAGAGCGAACCTTTCCAGCATGCAGGAAGTGCCGCAAGAGTCATGTTGGGGAGTGCCTTCTCAGCTCAGATATTTGTTATATGCGGTAGTTTTGGCTACATGCATTGAGCATGCCGATTTTCTAGACAGGATGATGATAGAGGCAGTGTACAAACTACCAGGTCAACAGCAACTCTATCATGTTCAGCTCCGCAGCGGGCATCCACTAGTGGGGTTGGTGGACAGTGCAAACATAGATTCCATGACCTCGCCTCACGCCATGAGTAGGAGATTTCATCAGAAGTTGTTACCGGTATATTACAAGTGTTTCACCTTTGATGATTATGCTTTGTTAGATCCAGGGGCTACCTTGTATTTTGTGACACCTTATATTGCTAGTAGCTTTGGAGTCGGTCCGAAAATTTTGTCAGAACCATTATCAGTCTCTACTTACGTTGGTGATTCAGTTGTAGCTGGGCAGGTGTATAGAAGTTTCCCGATCACAGTATTGCATAAAGTCACCTCCGCTGACCTTGTAGAGTTAGCCATGAATGACTTTGATATTATTCTCAACATAGATTGGTTGTATTGATATTATGCTTCTGTTAATTATAGAACATGTGCGATGGAGTTTCGCTTTTCGAGTTAGTCAGTCTTGGAGTGGAAGGGTTGTTCGGTCGTGCATGTAGGTCCCTTTATTTCCTATCTTAAGGCTAGGAAGATGATTTTCAAAGGTTGTGTGGACCATCTAGTTAGGGTTAAGGATGTTGAGTTTGAGACGCCGACTATCCAGTTAGTCCCGGTATTATGTGAGTATCCAGAAATATTCTGTAATGATTTACCGGGTGTCCCTCCCGAGAGGGAAATTGATTTTGGTATTGAACTTCTTCTCGACACACAACCTATATCTATTCCTCCCTACATAATAGCTCTATATGATCTAAAATAGTTGAAGGATAAGTTGAAGGATCTCTTGGATAAGGGTTTCATCAGACCAAGCAAGTCTCCATGGGGTGCACCAGTTCTATTTGTCCGAAAGAAGGATGGTTCCCTTCGGATGTGCATTGACTATCGGCAATTGAACAAGATTACCATCAAGAACAGGTATCCTTTACCTAGGCTCAATGATTTATTTGACCAGCTACAGGGTGCCAAGTGTTTTTCGAAGATAGACCTCAGATCCAGGTACCATGAGCTTAGAGTTCAGGAAAGTGACATCCCGAAGACAGCCTTCAGGACGTGGTATGTCATTATTAGTTTTTAGTTATGTCTTTTGGGATAAGAAATTCTCCTGTAGTTTTTATGGACTTGATGAACGGTGTGTTCAAGCTGTACCTAGATATGTTTGTGATTTTGTTTATTGTTAACATCCTGATATACTTTCGGAGCGAGGAGGAGCATGCCGCTTATTTGAGAGTGGTACTACAGACTCTCAAGGGTCACCAATTATATGCCAAATTCATCAAGTGCAAGTTTTGGTGCATTTTTGGGCAATGTGATATCAAGTAAGCGCATACAGGTGGACTCTCAGAAAATTGAAGTGGTAACGAATTGGCCTAGACCGGTGAATCCTTTAGATATCCGGAGCTTCTTGGGTTTAACAGGCTACTATCGGAGATTCATTGATGGTTTTTCATTTATTGTGCACCCATGACCAAGTTGACCCAAAAGAAGGTGAAATTCCAATGGTCGGAGGCTTGTGAGAAGAGCTTCCAAGAGTTGAAGACTCGACTCACCTCAGCACCGGTGTTGACCCTACCCGAGGGTACCGATGGATTCATGGTGTATTGTGATACTTCACAGATCAGACATGGGTGTGTATTGATGCAACATGGGAAAGTTATAGCATATGCTTCTAGATAGCTAAAAGTTCAAGAGAGGAATTACTTGACCCATGACTTGAATTGGGGATGGTTGCACTCGCCTTGAAGATATGGAGACATTATTTGTACAGGGTCCACATGGATGTGTTTACAGATCATAATAGTCTACAATATCTTTTTAGTCAAAAGGATGTTAATCTTCGACAAAAAGGTGGTGGTTAGAGCTACTTAAGGACTACGGTATGAGCGTGCCTTACTATCTGGGCAAGGAAAATGTAGTAGCACACGCACTTAGTAGACTCTTCATGGAAAGTGTGTCCTATGTGGATGAGGGGAAGAAGGAGCTGGTGAAAGACGTGCATCGTCTTGCAAGGTTGGGAGTTCGATTGGTTTACTCAACCGATAGCGGTGTTATTGTTCGAATCGCATCAGAATCTTTTTTGGTGACTAATGTAAAAGCCAGACAAGATGAGGAACTGATTTTGGTAAAATTAAAGGAAATTGTTCAGAATCAGAAGGTAGAGGTCTTCTCAAAAGAGGGAGATGGTGTGCTTCGATACTAGGGTCACTTATGTGTTTCGGATGTTGATGATTTGAAAGACTAGATGTTTCACGAGGATCATGTATCCAGGTATTCTATATATCCAGGTGCCACCAAGATGTACCATGAATTACTGGAAGTCTATTAGTGGAATGGCATGAAGAAGGACATAGCATAATTTGTGGCTAAGTGTCCAAACTGTCAACAGGTGAAGGTTAAGCACCAAAGACCCAACGGTGTGCTCGAAGAAATTTGCATCCCTACTTGTAAGTGGGAAGAGATCAATATGGACTTTATAACAGTTTTACCTCACATTCGCAGATAGTATGACTCCATTTGAGTTATTGTCGATAGGTTGACCAAGGTAGCTCATTTTCTACTGGTCAAAACTACCGATTCAGCTGAGGATTATGCTAAATTATACATTCAGGAGTTGGTTCAATTGCATGGAGTGCCCTTGTCCATCATATCAGATAAAGGTACTCAGTTTACATCTCAGTTTTGGAGATCTTTTCAAAAGGGACATGGCACCCAGGTCAAGCTTAGCATAGCATTTCACCCACAAAGAGATGGTCAGGCAGAGAGGACTATTTAGACTATTGAGGACATGTTGAGAGCCTGTGTTGTTGATTTCAAGGGTAGTTGGGATGATCATTTTCCTCTCATTGAGTTTTCATACAACACTATCATTCTAACATTCAAATGGCTCCGTTTGAGGCTCTCTATGGGCAGAGATGTAGATCGCCTATTGGTTAGTTCGAAGTTGGTGAAGCTGCAATGGTAGGACCAGATTCAGTCCATGAGGCTATGGAGAAGGTTCAACTCAAATGGGATAGGTTGAAAACAGCTCAAAGTCACCAAAAGTCCTATGCCAGTGTGAGAAGGAGAGAACTTGAGTTCAAAGTGGATGATTGGGTGTTTTTGAAGGTGTCTCCCATGAAGGGAGTTATGCAGTTTGGAAAGAAAGGAAAACTTAACCCTCGTTATGTTGGCCCCTACAGGATTGTGAAACGAGTTGGAAAGGTAGTATATGAATTGGAGTTTCCCTCAGAATTAGCTTCTGTGCATCCTGTATCCATGTATCGCTCTTAAAGAAGTGTTTGGGTGATCCAGCTCTAGTTGTTTCGGTGGATAGTGTCAGGGTGAAAGACAGCCATAGTTTTGAGGAGGTTCTGGTGGAAATACTGGATCATCAAGTTTGAAGGCTAAGGAACAAGGAAGTAGCTTCAATCAAAGTGTTATGGAGGAATCATCATGTTGAAGGAGCTACATGGGAAGCCAAAGCAGACATAATGGCTAGATATCCACATTTATTCTCAATCGGCTCAGTTTCAGCTTGAGGTACCAGCTTTGCCTGAGTACCCTAATTAGTTTTCATGTTCAGTTCATGTTCCCAAGTTTCTTTTATGTATATGGATGTATGTATGATTCGTGAATTCAGTTCATCTATGTAGCTTGAATCGGAGATAGTCATTCTGACAGTTTTCGGCTTAAATGATCGGTATTTGAGTATGATGATTGCATTTTTCTACTTTTATTTATAATTTTCAACACTCCAGGATGAATGTTCCTAAGGGGGAGATATTTTATACCCCAGAAGACCAAAGATCAGACCCGAGAGTTGAAATTGAGAGAATTTGAAATCTGGCATCAGGTCACAGAACGAGTCGTGATGTGACCCGTGGGGATTGACCACGATTCGTGAGATGACCCATGGTGAGGCCCAGGATGTGAGTTTGAAATTTGGGATTTAAGGTCCCCATGGACATGACCACGAGTCGTGGTCTGACCCCACGACTCGTTGAGTCAGTCGTGTGAAGTGGTGATTGAGAAGGAGAAGGGAGATGGCAGTGTACCCCACGAAAGGACCCCACGACTCGTGTTCAGTCACCATGATTCGTGGGATTGGTCGTGGTAAACAGATGGAAATTATTTGAAACTTAGGTCAATGCATGTGACGGATAATGCCACGAGTCGCGGCCTTGAGTAACGGGTCGTTAGGTCCCTCATGGGGATTGAGGAGCAGTTATTTTCTGTGAAATTACTAAGGGTATTCTTATCATTCCTATTCTATAAGATCCTATACTACGTAGTCTTAAGTTATTTTCAGTATTAAGATAGGTTAAGTCATTCTAACCTATTCAAAAAACCCATGCAAGCAAGTTAGAAAGAGATAGAGAGGAGATCAACCCTTAGCCCTTCCAATTCTTCTCAAATCCTTCTTAAGCAATCTGGAAAGTCTAAGAATCATCTATAATCAGGTATGTAGGGTTATGAATGGGTGAATCCGTTCACACCCATGCCGAAACACTCTCTAAATCTTGAATTCGTATATTGATTCTATTGGGTTTTAACCCGATGCATGAAATTTCAAATTATCTATATGGGCATGGTCTAAATGAGTTATTATTATTGAATTATGAATTATGGACAAGTTTTACATTGTTTTCCATTAAAATCATGTTTCATGATTTTTAAAATTAAAATGCGCATTTAAGAAACTTCATGAAAGTTGAGATTTATGATTAATTTTCATGTATGATGAAGTATTGATGATGAAAAGTATGTTTTCAAGTTACCCATGTTTATAATCATGTTTTCAAGTGAATTAAGTAATTTAAATCATGTTAAAGTATTGGGCAATTCCCACATGTTCAAGTATGATTTATGATTTATGAAATGGATTTCATGATTGATCGATTTATGATTTTGGCCGACTAAAGGGCCCTTGATTCATGGCTAATCATGTATGAAAAGGGGATCAACGAAGTTAAATATTTTTTATCCATGAATCTCACGAATGATGTTTATGATTTACGTATGATCCTAATGTGCATGTGTTTGGGAACAGTGTCTAGCACCGAGTAGCCCGACGTTCAATGGACTACGCCGGTGTCTCATAACTACATGTCACTGTAGGTTCATAATGATACATTACAATGTTAATGGATCCCCTCTCTCGTGATATCACATAATGCACGTCCCTTCCCTAGCAAGCCAGGGACTACTTCGCCCACTTGAGTGAGATAGTTGGGGCATCATGTAAGGCTCTACCATGATGGTGTCAGTTATGATGAGTCTTCCCATTGTTCCACATGTTTTATTGCATTATTATGTTTATGTTATTTGGGCTCAACTGATGATTTATAAAGTTTCTCTTACTAATATGATAATGAACGGATTACAAATGATTTGAAAACCTTGAGCCTTATGTTATCTTATGATATTTATGTTATGAGCACTCTTATGATCTCTTATGCGCTTTTATGTATTTTAAATGTCCGTTTTACCTACCTTACATAGTAGGTACATTCCACGTACTGACCACATACTCTATGTTGTATCGTTTCATGATACAGGCTCCAATGTTCAGCCCCAGCACCATCATTAGCCCATCTCGGAGACTAGCATCCAACTCTTTAGTGAGTCCTCATTCTCCGAGGACAAATTTGATATTAGTTATATTTTCATGCTTAGTTTTTTTCTATTCTTGTCGGGTTAGTTGGGGATGTTTTCCCATCAACACATCAGATATGTTAGAGGCTTTCAGACCATGTTAGCATCCATTTGTTATGTATGAATTACATTCCGCTTTATATGTATTTCATGGTTATGCTTCCACTATGTTATTACGTTGAGTATTCTCTTTTATTGATTGAGCTAGATGAATGCTCACGCCATGGGTAGACTTGGAGTCTCTCAGGGCTCCTTGTTCCGTGTTATGATCCGGGTCTATGTTCGGGTCATGACAAAAGAGTGGCACCCCTGCATTGACACGTAGTTGAGAGATAAGCACCGTATATGGAATCAACGTTCCCTGCTGCCCGGCCTTTCTTTTCATTTGGTTGTCCACAGTCTCCCCGAAGTTGATGGGTACCCCTGTCATGATAAAAGAGATAAGGATAGCAGCCTCCAAGTTCACTCTTTGGTCATTCTTTGATGACATAATCCATCCACACACAAACTCCAACCATAGTTTTGCCTCAAACTTGAGGTCCTACCTCAAATTTTCCCCACCAATAAAGGCCCATAGTGGTTGACCACTAGCAATGATTGGAGCTATCCAGCTGAATTAGTTTTCTTTGTTGGCCACTCTTTTGGTGTACTCAGTTCTTAGGTCAATCTCATCAGGCCAAAATAATGCATTGATGGCTTCTGGGGTGATATCAACCTCCACACCACTGATCTGAACTGAAGGAAAGCAAGGGAATTCATTAACTTTCCACTTATGCTTCATAAAATCTAGTCGTGCCAGGTATCAAGCATAAAACTCAAGCACCAAGTTTGTGTAGTACTCTGGTAGAGGCGTAGCAAATACATGCTTTTGACGGTGATTGAATTGGGCAAAGGTGTTGGGGAAGCCATTTATCATCCCCCCCAGATCAAATCTTTTCTCCGTTGTTATTGATCTTCCATCACAACTAACATAATGCCTTCTTTTTAGGCACAAAAAATATGATTGACTCCCTAGTGTTGGTGGGGGCTGGGTTTGACTAGGCCTTACCTTTGCTCTTGCTTTTGAAGTGGAAGGATCCTTGCCCTTGTCTGACTACCAAGATGAAGTCATAATTGTGCAAAGCCATGTTAGTGCCGCAAAAAAACAACATTCTTTTTGTATTTTTAATAGTAGAAAAGAAAAATCAACCACTGTCATAAGCCAGGGAAAGAAATTATAACGATTGAGTGACCAACAATTTGCAGGATTAAACTCAAGTTTTGGTGGTACCGGCGAGAGACCGACGAAATGCAGGTAGGGACCTACAAATCACCGCTGAGCCGTCGGTGCTTTATAGAAAATTGGGCGAAATATTGTTCATCCAGCGCCACACCAGCATTTTTTCGGTCATGTACCACAAAGCACAGGTGAAATGCAGATCTAGGAAATGGCCTGAAGCTTTGTTTAGACTTGTGATTCAACGGACGTTTCGTCGGTCCTGACCGACAGTTTGTTGGCGGATGCTATTCAATGCATTTCACCTCTAAACTCATTAAACAGAAATCTTTCACCTTCATGACTCTCTCACTCACTTCACATTATGATTTTATTCACTCAAGCAGCACAAAAAAAATTACAATTTTTCCTTAAGAACGGCGTCACCCGATCCATCATTGGGCAAATCATGCCTTTTTAGCACAGGTGCTTACTTAGAATTCACCCCCAACTATCATATCCAACACACTTCACCTCTTACTTTCAACCATAATGAACACTCACAACAACAATATGCACTTAATATTCAACCCAAGGTACCCACATAATGAGAAATATAAAACAATGAAAAAGCACAAAAATGGGTAACGGGGAACACGAGATAGAAAATATTAGATGCAACATGATTCACATTCTCAACAATCAGCAAAATTAGAGAAACATAAGAGCTCATGGGCACATACCAATTTGAGAATTGTGAAGAAGTAATTAACTTAAAACTTTTTTCTTGAACAAAAATGGTGATCCAAAGAGTGAAAGCTTATGTTTCTAAGAGAGATTTTGAGTGAGTAGAAGTGAGAATAAGAGAATGAGAATTGGGGGTTATATAGGTTGAAGAGAGAGAATGTAATTGGGTAGTGGAAATTTGGGTGTTAATGGTAGGTTTTAATAGAGGGAAGTTGAGAAGGTGAAAAGGGTTGTGGTTAGGTGAAAAGGTAGAGAGAGAGGGTATTGGAAAGTTAAACATCATTTTTGGGGTCAACATCAACTCCCCCTTCATCAAGTTCATCAGTATCATCCACAACATTTGGTGCTCTTAGCACCGTATCCATTACTTCATCACTACCTGTTTTTTAATCAACAACCTCTTTGGGCTTCACACCAACTTCTTCCAACACTTTTCCACTTCCATTCACAATTCCCATACAATGGCCATCCTTCTTCGGGTCAAGTATGGTGCAACAAAAAAGTGTCTGTTTCATTAGAGGATTTATTTAGGAAGACAAATGATTCATTTGCGCTTCCAAGTGCTTAATCGATGCCAAGTGGGAGTTCACTATTTGGGCGAAGTTTGAAACCTCCCCTTTCAATTCCTTGACTCCACTATCGGTGGATTTCACCCTCTTGAGTACTCTAGCCAGCATCTCTTCAATGTTAGAGCTTTCTACACACTCACACTTAGTTGCACCTAGGGATTTTCAGTCTTTGGAGGGGAAACATATGGGTTTGAGCTTCAGTGATAACGTTCCCTATCACGATACTCCATCTATCAGTTCTATCAACCCAACCTTAGTTGTTGTGATTTGTCCAACCTTGATTCTCTTCCCTTGGGTACCAAGGGCCTTGCTTGGCACCTTGGTACCTCGGGTGACAACCTCCATTTGATTTTCCATGAATTGGCATTCTTCTTCATACCTAGGTGGTAAGGTTTCCTTTCATACTGCGTTGGACCTTGAGTCCCCATGGCATTAACACTCTTTGACCCAGTTCCCATGACATGTTTTTCCATCAAGTCGAGATGGGTCATCATTTTTTCCAAAGTCTCATCTCACTCCTCATCCCTCTTTCTCATCTCGGTGATCACAAAAATTGAACCCGCACCACTCAGAGGTACTTCAGTTTCCCTCATGTGCCAAGTTCGGTTGGTTTCAGTCATCCGATCCAACAAAACTCTAGCTATTCCATAGGGTTTGTCCATGAGAGATCGACCATCCATGTTATTTGCCACTGACTTGTTAATGGAGTCCAAGGAACGATAGAAACTATGAAGGAGCACTCCTTTCAAAAAACCGTGGTTGTGACATAGGGCCATTTTCTTCTTGAACCTCAGTCATGCCTCATGTAAAGATTCTCCCAAGATTTTCCTGAAATTGGTGATATCATCTCTTAGCTATAACATCCTCGATGGAGGGAAGAACCTATCTAAGAAGGCTTCCGTCAATTCTTGTCATGAAATGATGCAACCTGGAGGAAGCTCCTCAAGCCACATGGTCGCTTCCCCAGTCAAGGAGAATGGAAAGAGCCTCAATCTAATATACTATTGACTTATATTTGTGATGTTGAATAGTTGACATATCTCAAGAAAACTTCAAAGATGGAGATTTGCATCTTCACTTGGCTGACATCCGAAGAGTCATTTTATTTGTAGCAGGTGAAACATTATGCTAGTCACATGGAACACTGCATTCCCTACCGTGGGTGGTAGGAAAATGACACCCGCTATGTCTGGCATCATGGGATCGTCATCCTCGTGGTCCATATGACCATCCATGGAACCTTCTTGAGATTGTTGGCCAATATCAGTCAACCTATAAAGGCACCTAAAAACAACAACAAAAGTAAAAACAAAAACACAATACGCTAAATTAATTCAACTAACCAATCAACTAGGGGCTATCTAATCTTATTCCCCAACAATGGCACCATTTTTTAATAACGTCCAAATTCACTACTCGTAAAGAGAGATTGTAAATGGTCATAGGAAAAACAATTATTTCTTATGAGTGTCGGGTTCGAATCCCACAGAGAATAGTACTTAGATGGCACAAAAGTTGTCTATCAACTCAAAATAAGAATCATCATTGTATTGAAAGAAAACAAGTAAAACTTTGGGGGTTCAAAGGATTACAATTAAAATGTAAAAACAACTATCGATCAATCAAAAAAGATAACCAACTCGAATTACAAAAGTGAGGAAGAGCTAGGGGTATGCTTTTGAATAAGGCATCAATTGGATTGGAATTGACTAGAAAGTTGAATTATTACTCATAAATATAAATAATCATGGATAATATGGACCCGATGTCGTTCAACCACTTGGGTGCCTTTTGCCTCAGGTTTTCTCAATCCCAAGGTCCCATATCCATTAAGACTTGGGTAAGATTTGAGCTATTTCTAGCCTCAAATCTATCATGAGTGTATGATTATGGGTTTTAGCTTTTTCTAGCCTAACCCTACACAATCAACACCCAACTATCCACCATTGCTTTTTCACCCATACTCAATTTCTCTTTTTCAAGCAAAAATAGAGTTAGCAGACATAACCCACATTTGCAACTATGAGTAATTAAATTATAAATTGGGAGAAAGCATCAGATTTATATTAAATGAGTAACTCTAAGATCAATCTAGCAACACCCAATCCAATTTAACCCCAGTCATGCACACACCCTAGCAAGGAGATTTAGCTACTTATTGATAAGAAATACAAATTTATATTAACAATAAAATTTTTAACATTCATCATCAAGAGTTAATTTCAAGCTCTAATTGTCATTAATGGAGGTTTTTACCTTGAAGAAAAAGCTACTCAATATTTCTCTCTAACTTTCTACAAATCTGCCATGGAATAATTGGTACTTTCTAGAGAATATATATAGAAATAGGTTACAAAATGCTCCTCAAATTCCGTGCTGGATGATTTTTCCCTCCTGAAGGCGGCCTCACTTGTGAGTCACCAACATTTTGCAAATGCCCATCTGTGGAACGCGGCTGTATCGCAGGTGTGGGGGTAGTGACTCTAAGTCTAGTCAGCATTGGCTGCGGCGGTTCCCAGGTGCTGACCCGTGTTCCGCCGGTACACTTTCCACTTTGGTCTAGTATGCTCATGTGTTTTAATCGGTGTTTTGATGGCTCCATCCGGTAGAGCACCGATCCCATCCGGTCAAGTTTTAGCCCTCGTCTTTAAATCTATGCTTTTGTCCAAGTTATTTCTTTCTCTCCTCAAATTAAATACTTGAAAAAGATAAAGAGAAATATCATAAAATCCTCTCAGATAACTTCAAAACTAAGAAAATGCTCATGTTTAAAATGCTAATGAGTTGGTAAATTACGAACTAGTTAACGACCAGTATGAAAAAGATAACAAAATCACTAAATGGTTTCTCCAGGGAATTTACATCACTTCAAACTCTTTTAACTCCTATACTATGTAGTATTGGGTTATTTTAGAAGGGACAAAAGGGTATTTGTCAATAATTTCCCTCATTCCCCTCCCAAAACATGCAGAACATCAGCATTAGGAGCTTTAAGTTCTCTTAAGCCAAGGTTAGGGTTCTTCTTCAAAGGCTTTATGATTCAAGGTTCTAACAAGGGGTCTTCTTTTCCAGCTATATGGGACTTCAACAAGGGTTTTGTTCCACTGTTATTTCCCAAGAAATTTTAGAAACTCTAGCAAGTTAAATTCTCTAGAAACATGTCCTAGGATTTTCATTCCATGTATGATTTCTCTTATGTCCTCCATGTTTTCAAGGCTCTTATGATGAATAGTATATGATGCTCATGAATTACTCTCAATTGCATAATGTATTTCCATGATTTGATACTAGCATGATTTCAAAGGTTCAGCCCTCATTATTTCTCATTATTGTTGAAAGAGCTAGCATGGTTTGAACATATGATTCTATCATAGTTTTAGTATGATCAGTATTTTCATAGTTCTCTAGACTCTCAGAATACTTTCAGATAAAGTAGTTCTAACTAAGCTTAGGACACCAATTCCGAGCTATTAGTGCTTTTATGGTTCTTTAGACTGTTAGGACACTTTAAAATAAAGTAGTTATAATTTAGTCTTAGAATGCCAATTTCAGACTATCAGTATTTATGTTCTATAGGGACTAGTACTTAACGCCAAGTGGATTAGAGTTCAATCCACCTAAATTCCCAAAACAACCTACTGCCCGATTAGGCCTCAGTTAGTGATCACACAGATTAGTCACTATACCCTGGCAAGGTATAGTGGACCCTGTCAATGGGGAGTATACATTGAAATCCGTATCTAACTTACATTGTTAAATGTCGGTTAATAAATTCTCCCACAATATAGTTTAGTTTTAGTAGAGTTTATATTAGTTACAGTTTTCAGTTACAATTACAGGTTCTGTTTTCTAGTGCATGTACATGATCATTAAATCAATTTCACTATATTATCATTAACTATTTTTAGACTATCACATCATGTCAGTATTTATACATCTCAGATAAGGTCATCATACTTAACTTCAGCTTTTTTATTTCGATGTGTATTTAGTAAAGTTTTTCTCAAATTACACGTATATTTTAAACTTCAGTTGCATATACCATATACTCACTACATTCCAAGTATTAACCTCATACTTCTTAAGCTATATCATTTTATGATGTAAATTCAGGTGCTCAGACTTGACCTCATGGTTTGACACTTTTCGAAGCTTGATCAGTGATTCTTGGTTAGTCTTCATCATTCAAGGGCTAGATTCATTTCCTTTTAGTTATGTTCTTCATGTTTAAGTTTTCAGATTTGTAGAGTTAGCTGGGGACTTTTCCCAGCAACTCCTTTAATAGTAAAGGCTTTCAAATAGATAGAGTTTTTTTGATTCAACTTATAATTCAGCATTTTTTTTCTTATGACTAGATTTCCTGCTAGTTTTTGTGTTTCTACGGTAATACCTATCTTAAAGTTTAATTGCTTCCACTTAGATTTACATATATTATAGATCATGTTAGTGATTTGCTATGACATGGGTTATCTTCGGGTCACTTGTGGCTCTAGGCACCATGTCATGTCCAGGATATAGACTCAAGTCGTGACAAACTTGGTGTCAGAGTATTAGGTTTAGGTGTGCCCAAGGGTGTCTGAAAGTCGCATTAAGTATAGTCTTTTTCATGGGTGTGAATAGCATCACACTTATGAGGAAGAGGCTATGAGACATTTTAGAAATTTTTTTCTTTTTTCATGTTTCTTATTATGCGATAGATTATGGACTATAATGTATCCTTCTAACTCGTGTTCTACACATTTATAAACAATGCATCCCAAAAGAGCTAAGGAAGGAGGAATAGAAATGGAAACCAGAAAGCAACACTGGCTCCAGCAGATCCCCCAAATGAGCAAGTGACATATGTTGAGTTCAAGGCTGCATTTCAAATGCTCGCCTAGGCTATCACAAGTCAGATCAATTAGTAGGCCTGTAACGCCCCAAAAGCTCCTAAGATCAAACCCGAGGGTTGAACTAGAGGAAAGAAGAAAAACTTCACCAAAGTTAGAGGATGAATTAATGGGCGAGTCATTATAGGGAACAATGACCCATTTTGTCCCTCATAGTAAGTCCTCAGTCAGGATTCCTAGCAAACAACGATCCAAGTGACGACTCGTTGTTTCATGTAATAGGTCGTCCTGGGTGGTCATTGAATTAAGTTTAGGAAATGGCTAGATCTGAGTCAGTGTCAACAAAGGGTGCAATGACCCATGGTGGCGAGTAACGACTCATAGTAATAGTTCATTGGAAGGACTTCAGAAGCTATGATAGGGTGGCCAAGGTGACGACGAGAGGATATCACAAGTCATTGAGAAACGACTCATCCTGTCTGGTTATTGATTGGAGAACTAGAAGAGTAACATAATTTCCCCTGGAAGCAACGGGTGGAGTGACGAGTCGTTGTTTTGTATGATAAATAATCTTGATCATTCATTGCTCCAAACTTCAGTAGAGTACTAGTGGTGCTTCAGATACAATGGATTACTTAATAACCCATCGTATCATACAACGATCCATGGGAGTGATCATTGTTGCTGGCGGATAGTTTTTTTATTCGAATTTTTCGGGGTAGTTTCATAAATTCTCGAGCTTCTAACTTCCTAATGATGTCATTTTAATCCTTGAGGAGTGTTTTAAAAGGGTTTATCCTATCCTAAGTCATTAGGCTCCCATGTATGCTATGTATTGAGATTCCCTTTCAAGATCAAGCTGGAATTCTCCCAATTTCTGTCATGCCCCACCCTGGGAGGCATAACTGGCACCTGGTGCCCTACTGGGATCTGACTGGGCTAACTAAGACTAAGCACTCCTGGTGCAGGGCTAATGCTAACTCTGAAATCAAGAAAATAACAGTTTATATCTCGGTTATAAACACAGCTCTCGACCGACAAGGCCTTATAGCCATCTGTCATAGGAAAACAGCTAACCAGAAACACATGGTAACAGGGATTCCTATGTTGGCCGACAATGCCACCATGATATCTAGTTATGACTGAAAGTTAAATACGGTGCTAAACTAGGCTATAGCCGACAAGGCTGCTAACTATCAGGTAAACAGGGCCCCACGCGGCTAACAACAACTAACCACAGGGAAAATAGAAACAATCTGCAAGCCTCTAGGAGTAATATGATCATCGGGATAGGGCCCCAACCTACCCGTGAACTATACAATCAAAAGGAGTAAACCTTCTATTTATAACCTCTTGAGGAAAGGAGTTGACTCTTCTGCTAATCCTGGATAGAAGCTAAGAGGGATCTGCTCCTCATCTATTCGAACCTACAGCAAAGTAATGCAGCACCCCAAAAGGCCGTCAATACAATATGTAACGTGTATGTAAGGCAATAACTGTAAATAACTGAATATAAAAGATAGAACTGAAAATGATTGAAAGAAAAGGGATAGCAGTCATACCTGAGTAGCTAGATTCTCTATTATCTAGTCTATTAATAACTAAAGCAAACAAGAACCTTACCTAGCCCCCATAAGCCGGAAGGTACAACCAACACAAAACAATCCACCTGGGGTTCCCATAAGCCCTGGTGAGTACACATCAACCTATATACCCCTATTAAGGTCACAATGGGTCAACCAATAACTATAGTTGTCCTACTAGTCTCTTGGGTTTGCAACTGAGCCCGCTCAACCCCTAACTGTAGTTGTGTCTGAGTCCAGTAGACTCCTGATAACTGCACCCCGGGCACCAGGCTTGTCGGGGGTGTGGTACCAATACGACGTATTTGTAATAGTCCATCCATGGAATGGACTCTATGTGGACCTGGGACCCCATCTTCGTCCCTCGCGGACGGCATGCCGCTCTTTCTGGAGTGACGTCATCTCCCCCCTAGCGGGCGTCGACACAGCTAATAACCCCTGGGGTTGGTCATGGAGGGTTATATAGGCAAATCCAATCCCAAATAAAGCATAGGATACTAGTCTCAGCCAATAAAAACATCTATTCATGATTAACGTACTTCTGATCATCTCACTGGGATTTAAACTGAATTATAATGCTATACGAACTAACTTGTCGAAGAAAACTGCCTTAACATACCTCGATCGCTGATTACTAATTAACTGGTGAGTTTTAGCTCATATTCTACTGCTTCTCTCAACTGCAATCGTATTATTGGGAAAATGTTGCTAATTTCAATACTAAATCTGAAGAAAACGAGAACTTTATATATAAATATTAACTATATTTCTACTTAACAGAACACGGTTGAAAACTCATAATTTCTCGAAAGTCCAAAAGGGAGAAATGCTTACTTTAAACCTATGATCATATTTTAACACTAGTTTGTAGCAATTCCAAAAACTTTAGCTTGGCGGGGCGATGATATGCCGGGCGAATTTCACGAAACTAACTCCATGGCAATGCTCCCTGCAGCCTTAAACTTTAATACCCGAAGTTAATTTGAATTCGGGCAGCGTTTCATAATGAAAACAGAAGAAAAATATTAGTTTCCTTCGTTGTTTTCCTCTCTGGCCGAGGATATATACACATATAAAGAAATGAAAATATAGGAAGGGATATATATATCTACTTGAGGCAGTGAAACGCGTCGTTTTACGGATGTGCCACAGAGCCCAACGCAGAGGGAGGCGGTCCATACCACGTTGCCCCTTTGGGCAACTGGCCCGGCCTTCTCCCTTGCAGTCCCGACTCTGTGCTCGTTCGACCTTCCCCCAGGCCCTTTTCTCGTATGTATTATACTCCAAAACTCTAAACCAACATACGAATAGGCCGTCTAGACATTAGAAACTTATGGGGTGTAACAATTTCTTCCCCAATTCTCTTGGTCTTTCAAGGCTAGTTTGGAAATTAGTTTACCTAGGTTTATAGGGCTATTAATGGGGGTTTTCTTCAACCCTCATTCCCAAGGTTCTTCTCCAACTCATGAATTTATGTTCTTAATCAAGTGTAGTGATTCCAAGGGTTTTAATCCAATTCTATGAATCTACCTATCCTATGTTTATGGGTCCAATACCCTTATGTTCTAAAGTATGTTTTAAGTCTAATGGACATATTTTACCCTCAATTTGATTTTAAATTCACGATTTCAAGTTATTAGAAATTATGTCCTATTATGCAAGTTTTTATGAAATTCAAGCTTATGATCCATGATTTCAAGTATGATGAGATATCTATTATGCATGAATGTTTGTGAAATCTCAACTTAAGATGCCATGATTATAATTTATAAAGCCTATTTCAAGTATGCATGATTATATGATTCAGTGTAAGCCCATGCAAGTTAAGTATATTTTTATGATTTAGCCAAGGCGAATAAGATAAGTTTATCATATCGTTTGGAGTGAACACTCCTAATACACCTTATGATATGTTTGGATTCAAGATTCCAATGATCAGATTTCAAGCTATGTATGTGATCTTGGGCAAATTATATGCCTAAGTGATACTCAAATGTGTCATTTTAACCTTGTTTATCTATCAATGATTATACATTCTCATGTGATTTATAATAAAATGTGAATTTATACTAACCAACATGATTAGAGTTATTTTGCAGGTGAAATGTAATTTTGTGAAGCTAAAATGCGTGTTGGGAAAGTTCGGGGATAGACTCGGATGTTTAGCAAAGGACAAAGCATTGGACGACAAGAATTAAAGGGGCTCCGCGATGGAGCTATGTCACGCTGCCATCGCGGAGGCCTTCTGCCTGGCTAGGGAATTTTTTGCCAAATTCCAGTGTGGGTGCGCGTTGGGGCCGTGGCACATTGGCCTAGCCCCGTGTTGCACGTCATGCCACGTTGGGCTTTATTACCTAGACAGTCCATTTCCAGTGAGCCTCCGCATCTGTGGCGTGTCACGGAGGCAGTGCTCTGCGATGCACTCAGTGACACGTTGCTTGTTATTCCGGGAAAAATTCCCACTAGTATAAATAGAACACTTAGGTTCATTTTTCAATATTCTAACTTAGTGGAGCAAGAACGTAGGTTACAGGCAGTTGAGGGGATGAAAATCTCAGGGTTTTTCTCTATCTCCTTCTTCTTTAATTCAATTTCTTGTATGATTAACACTCATTTAATGATGTTTAATCCACAAATGAGTGGCTAATTCCTCTTCTTGTTGAGGTTAAGAACAACTGTATTGAAATGTGATTGTTGATCAATTTAGTTTTTAATCTTTTCTTCCATGGTTGTTCTATTGATTCTTGTTCTTACTACATTAATGTGTGGCCTATATTAATGTACATCTAAAAAGTCCGGTTTCACTCGACAGAGCAAGAAATTGGAAAGTTGTGAATCAATAGGATATGATCTTTTCTTAGTTTGGGAAAATTGAGAATTGATTTACCTTCAGGATAGAAATATACCTGAAGGTCGTATTAGTCAATTAAGGAACCGGTTTTGTATGGCTAGAACATGAATTTCGTTTAATCACAGAAATGTAGGTGGACGGTTCACGATTCTTAAGTTGGGTTAAATACGAGAGTTTTAATCCATTGGCAATAGTTCTTGACTAGCAACCGGAGGAAAAGTTAACCAAATTATATCGATAATTTATTTCCTTACATGTTCGTTTAACCTCAGCATGCTCACATTCATAGTTCAGACTCAAATTATATAATCTTTGTAGACTTAGGATAAAATTAGAGATCAAAATATATCAAACTCCTCGTTGCACTGTTGTCTTCATTTTTAGAATCAATATAGTAACACTTAAGTAATTTGTTACCTCATCCCAGTCCCCGTGGGATCGATACTTGGCTTACTTAAGCCACTTTACTACTTGTTCGACCACGTGCACTTGCGTGTAGTTATACACCCATATAAGAAACGCCGAACAAGTTTTTGGCGCCATTGCCGGGGACTGGCAATTGGTGAATTTTTCTTAAGTGTTTATTTACTATATTTTTTTCTTAGTGTTGACAACTTGGTCTTAGCCTGTATTTTGCAGATATAATCTCTGTTGAACACTGGCAAGAGACAAGGAGCTGGTGGTCTCATATTTAGAGCCTGAAAGACTATTTCATCGTCAGCGTAGAGAAGCTCTAGAGAAAAAGCTGCAGTTGCTCAAACAAAAAATCATGGAGCAACAACAGAATCCACCAATAGTACGGGCAATGTTAGTGCCCGAGGAAGTAGCAGCTAGGCCGGTTCACGAGGTGGCAATCCCACATGCTAACAATGTCACATCTAGAATTCGCAAACCTGAGCCAGGAGGGAGGTTCGAGCTCAAACAAAACATGGTGCAATTGCTGCACACCAGCAGGCAGTTCACAGGTCTCCCTCATGAGGATCCACAGTAGCATCTCCAAAATTTTATGGAGATAAGTGACACTTACATCCCCACTGGAGTGTCATCAGATTATGTCAGGCTTACATTGTTCCCATTTTCACTATTGGGAGAAGCCAAGAGGTGGTTGAAAGCTGAGCCACCAAATTCTATTACTACTTGGGATGATCTTGCAAGGAAATTCTTGATACGATTTTTTCCGTCCAGCAAGAGTTAGAAGTCAAATTCTAAGTTTCAAATAGAAAGAGGGAGAGAGTCTATATCAAGCTTGGGAGAGATTCAAGTCCAAGTTGCGGGATTGTCCACATCATCATCAATCCAATGATGTGCTGGTGCACACTTTTATAGAGGGTTTGGAACCCCACACAAATATCTTGCTAGGCTCAGCAGCTGGGGGACAAGCATTGGAGAAAACTTATGAAGAGCTGTATACCTTGTTAAACCGTATTTCGCAGGGCAATCCGGAGTGGAATGCTGATTCATCAAGAGGAGGAACAAGGAAAGCAGCAGGAGTTCTAGAAGTGGAGAGTTTTACAGCTATTGCTGCACAGATAGCTGCTTACAGAATCAACTCAACACCCACTTCAGTAACATGACAATGAACCAGCTTCAAGCCCTAGTGAATGCAGTGTAGCAGATTTGGTGTGAAGTGTGCGGGAGCAGTGAGCACTTAGCTAAGTGTTGTGGAGCAAATCCTGACTCGGTGAACTTTGTGGGAAATGTACAGAGGAACAACCACCAACAGTATGGCAACAGCTACAATTCCCACTGGAGCAATCACCCAAATTTCTCTTGGGGTAGCAACAACCATCAGGGGCAAAGTTCGAGTCAGGGGGCGCAGAGGAATCAAGGAGGGCATCAGAACTATCAGGCACAATATAGAAACAACAATGCACCTCCTCCACCACCATCACCCAGCATTGAGGAGATGTTCAAGACAATGATAGCTAACCAAGCTCAATTGCAGGCTGACTATGTGAAATTGGCAACCGAGGTGAAGAACAACCAGTTAGCTACTAAGGCACTTGAATATCAATTTGGGTAATTTGCTAGAGCCCAAAATACCATGCCTAGAGGAGGACTTCCGAGCGACATAGATCCCAATCCCAAGCAGGTGAATGCGGTGATCACAAGGAGTGGGTTGCAGCTGAAAGAGGTGGAACCAGAAAGACCACCTCAACAATCGGGAGTAGCAGAAGTTGAGAGGGAGCAAAGTGATTAGAGGGGGAAGAAAAAGGTAGCTGAATCAGAAAGACCACCACCCCCATTCCCTCAAAGATTAAAGAAACACAAGGAGGAGGCATGTTTCAAGAAATTCATGGAGGTGCTGAAACAGGTACATATTAACTTACCTCTTGTTGATGTTTTGCAGGGAGTGCCGAAATATGCAAAGTACATAAAGGACATCATGGCAAACAAAAGTCGGTTGACTGAGTATGCTACGATAGCTCTCACAGAGGAGTGCATTTCCCGGATACAAAACCGACTGCCCACAAAGCTCAAAGATCCTGGGAGCCTTACTATACAAATTACAATTGGGCAGAGTATCTGAGCTCACGGATTATGTGATTTGGGAGCGAGTATTAATTTGATACCGTCATTGGTATTCAAGAAGTAGGGTTTATGGAGTCCTAGACCAACAACAGTGATCTTGCAACTAGCGGATCGGTCCTTAGCCAGACCTGATGGCATTGTGGAGGATGTGCTGGTGAAAGTGGGCTCCCTTATCTTCCCGGTAGATTTCGTCGTGCTGGATTTTGAGCCAGACGCGAAAGTCCCATTTATTTTGGGACGTCCTTTCTTGGCGACCGAGAAAGTGCTAATTGATGTAGCTGCAGGGCAGCTAACCATGAAGGCACACGACAAGGTGGAAGTGTTCGATGTATGTAAGTCCCCCAAGCTCCCGACTGTGTACGAGGAACTCTCGGTGATCAACGTGATTGATCGAGGTGATGATGCTCAGATAGTTGATTCATGAGAGTTAATGGGAAAACCACCGGAGAGATGTAAGAACTATTGGGGTGAGGACGGTGGTCGAGAGAAAACGTCTGTCACCCTAGAAGATGACTGAGCTGAATGACGTCGAGCCGCGATGGTAAACCTGGCGCTGCACGGGAGGCAACCCGTGAAATTTTTCTTTGTAAAGTGTGAATAGATTTCTTTTTCTTTTTCTTGATTAACCACAAAATTTTTAGTTTTTATTTTTGTTTTTATTTTTATTTTGAGTGAAACAATAATTGTAACCAATTTCTTGCCATAAGATGAATTTCAGGTTGAACGGAGGATAAATGTGCAAGTGATCGCAAAGGAAAATTCGAGGTATGAAAAATAATAAAAAGTGGAAAAATAGTGAGCTAGGGTGATGGCTCCGTGTCACGGAGGAGGGCCTCCGCGTTACCCTCCGTGACACGTTGAGGTGTAAATCTGGAATATTAAAAAAATTCCAGACCACCCTCGCGACAGCTCCGTGTCACAGAGGGCATGCTCCGCGTTACCCTCCGTGACACGTTGCAGTGTATATCGTGACGGGTCACACCGGGTCGCCGGGTGACCCGCGCGATTTTCCCACTTTTAAACCCCAATCCCCCCTCAATTTTCCTTATTTCTCACACACTCCGTGACCAACCTCCCTAAAACCCCTCCCCCCTCAACGTGACACGGAATTAGTTCAAGAATTTCATCGAGTTTCTTCAATTCTTCGAATTCATGGTATGTTCTTCAATTCCATCTCATTTCTTGTCAATTTTCTTCGATATTGAACATGTGATATGAGCTAAACTTTCCCTAAGTAGGAATTAAGCGTAAATTCAATTGAATTATTGTTGATGGATGTTCGGAGTATCATTGTGATTGCTTGAACTCGTTAATCGCATAATTTAATCGAATTTTTGATACAATCATTGCTAGGGCTTGCTTTTGAGTTCGAATTGGAAAAATTTAGTGAACTAGTGAAATTCATGCTGGGTTGTACATGTTGAGTGAGATGAGTCGATTTACTAACTGTTACTATGATAAAAGACCGACGGATTCTCGGGTGAAGGAAATATTGGAATTTGCAAGAATTAGGTGAAGTGTACAGGTTCATGTAGATAAATTCTTTTTGTTTTCGTTTCTTTGTTTCTCCTCGCTAAGTGCGATGGGATAAAATGTTATCGATGGTAATGGTTGTAGTTAGTTGTATGAAGTCTGAGTAGTACACATAATATGTACCATCAAATTCTCCAAATGCACTAAGCATATTTGTTATGTTCTGTTGGTTGTTTGTGTAAATAAGCATGATCTTGCCTTAATGTTGTAATTTTGGCTAAGGATTAAGTGTGGGGTAGCCTAGCTTAACCCAACCATAGTCGAAGCAAATTTTAGTTGGCTTAACATTGATCTTGTCTATTTGGGTTGACAGGAAAAATGGCAAGCAGGCAGGACAAGGGAAAAGGCGCATCAACATCTGGCACCGGCAGAAAAAGAATCAGACTGGGCACAGTGGTCCCAGCAGCACCAGCGGTTCCACGCGGCCAACGCCGTCAATATGGAACCAGGTGGGTGACTGAGGAGGGAAAGAAGTGGTACGCAAAGCACAAAGAGAGCAAGTACTTCCCCAAGGAACACATAGCAAGGGACCCGTTGGCACAGGAGTTCCCCAGGATTGTCCAGAGGATCGAGGCAGCTAGGCTGAGCTTCATTTTTGAAGAGACCAAAGAATGCAATTTGCACTTGATTCGGGAATTCTACGCCAACTAGAACCCGACTCTCAGAAGTCACACCATCAAAATAAGGGGGAAAATAGTCACTTTTGAGCCCCACCACCTCAATGCTATCTTAGGGGCGCGGGACACAGACGCCTACGTGCTTCGACAGCTGAATATCACTCCACCATATGCGGACATCAGAGGCACTTTGTGTGGAATCCGATCGACGGCTAGGTGGAGCAGACATAAGGAGAGGGGGTACCATTAGACGTTGCCCTACTCACAAATGAACAGGGAAGCCAGGATATGGCTTAAGATCGTGTGTTCCTGCCTAATCCCGGGGGTGCATATGACGGATGTAACCCGGGATCGTGTATGCTTGGTGTACGCCCTGATGAAAGGGCTGGAGATCAACATGGGGGCGGTGATTATCTCTGCCATGAAGAGAGCCCGGTTGCATCAGGGGCACAGATACGGATTTGGTGGATTACTCACCACATTGCTGAGGGGCCTGGACATTGAGGAAGAGGCCCTTGACTATATCCCGCAGATGGAGCGGCGGGCCTTAGATGTCACCAAAATTAAGGCTCCCGACACCACCCACTGGCCAGTGCTACACTAGCCGAGCGACATGCTCGGGATGATCAGTACATGGCTCGCATGTACGGGATGTAGATGCTCCAGCTACGGATAGGCGGGAGGCCGACAACAGAGGAGGAGCTATGGAAGTTCGAGCTAGACTACCCTTTTGGCAAAAATGCTAGGGCTCTATGCCGAGTGGGGCCAGCTTTTGTAGAGCCCACGGATGATGATGTCCCCACAGATGAGGAGACACGTCGTGAGGACTCCGATGTGGAGTCCGTTGATGACGATGGGGGTGATTCAGACATGGGAGATGAGGCAGCAGCACCTGATGAAGAAGTGGAGTATTTTGATTGATCAGGGAGTTCCACCACCCAATGTTTGTGATATTTTAATTTCTGTGAACACTGGGGACAGTGTTCGATATAAGTGTGGGGTGGGAGTAGTTAGGTGCTGGTTGTGTTGTTGTGTATGTTCTGTTCTGTTGTTGTGCCTGATGAAAACTTTTGTGACCCTGTGATTTGTGATTGTGAAGTTGTTGTTCTGTATTTTAATTAAATGTGAAACTATTGTGTGCTACTGAATATTTTGCTGGCTGATTTTGTACATATATTTGTTTTTATCGAAACGATTGATATTTTTAATTTTTTTTTTTAAATTCTTGGGTTTCTCGATGTTTGTTTTCTGTTCTTTTACCGAGAATGGTCCCATTGAACCGAAGTCCTAGTTAGTGACCGTTCCCTATGATGGATGGATGACGACCATCTTAAGGGAAATGTAGTCGTTAGGAGTAGATTTTTCATTTATTTTTTATTTTTAGTTGTTTTCTTGTGTGGGTTGCATCCCAAAACCTGTAGTTTCTTTATGGTTGCGGAATCCTGGTTGCGTGTCGTACATGATATTCAAAATGCAAAGGTGATTCGTATGAAAGCATGCAACTTTCTAAATATGTTGAGATACCTAGGCCATAGAGTCGATTCAGTGTGATTGAGGCTTAATGTTGAATTCTTGTAATTCGCTGATTGAAGAATCTATGAACACGTCTTGAATTGAGCATGTGCAATAAGTGTGAAGTGAGGTTTTGTTTATTCCATGCTATTGTGAAGTGTCAAGAACTTGCTTGGTGTGTGTGCGAAAAGAAATGAAAAAGGTGTATTGTAGGAAAGGATGTAGGCATTTCTTTGTGTTAACCGAAAGTTTCTCTGTTTCATTATTGCACCTACCTTGAATGTACACCCTAGTTAGCCCATTGAGCCTTTAGCTTATTATTGTTTTTTCTTGTGTCAAAAATGTGTAAACCGAGCTTTACCCCTTCTTTTCATTAGCGGTAAATTGATCCAAAAACTCTTAAGCGCTTAAGAAGAGAAAATAATTTTCCCAAAGTGTCAAAGAGTGAGAATGGTGAAAAGAAAAGAAAAGCAGGGTGACAAAAGAAAAGAAAAGGTTGAAGGTGCACTTGTTATAAATAAAATATAATGAAGGTGTCTGAATAATCTTTGTTATCGAGTCAAGTGTGCTTAATAAGATATGGGCCAAACTAAAGACAAACTCAAGAATGGGAGGATGAAGGAAGAAACAATGCCCATGAGTTTGATGGGATGTATTGAAAAGGCGCTTAAGGATGCTAGTGGCTATAATTGGCTAGCCCAATATTTACTAGTTCCATAGCTTACATTACAACCCGTTAAAGTCCTACGTGATCCTACATCACATTTCCTTATATTAGTGGAGTAATACACTAAGGGCAAGCCTATGGTTCATGACATGATGCATGTGAATTCTTTTGGGAGAGCGAGTGACATTGTGTTTATATGCCCCTGCATGTAACCGTTAGAGTTCATGTGATAGAAAAGGGAAAATTCTCTTGCATTGTGAGGGCACATGCTTGATGAGAGATTAATTTTCGTGGAGGATATCTTGATCAGCTGATTTGCATGAGTTTGCCAATATCGAGAGTCGATTCTTAAGTCTAGGAGGTCTTAATGTGTTGAAGGTCATTGCATTGACAAGGCCATGTGTGTTTTCTTGATGATTTGCTGTATTGAATAATCAGGATGACCGTAGCCTGAATTGTCGAACCAAAGTAGCCAGGATGGGCTGTAAATTAAATGAGGTGTAAGATTGTTGTGCGGGGACGAACAAGGATTTACGTGTGGGGTAAGTATCTTGGGCAAATTTATATGCCCAAGTGATACTCAAATGTGTCATTTTAACCTTGTTTATCTATCAATGATTATACATTCTCATGTGATTTATAATAAAATGTGAATTTATACTAACCAACATGATTAGCGTTATTTTGCAGGTGAAATGTAATTTTGTGAAGCTAAAATGCATGTTGGGAAAGTTTGGGGATGGACTCGGATGATTAGCAAAGGACAAAGCATTGGACGATAAGAATTAAAGGGGCTCCGCGAAGGAGCCATGTCACACTGCCATCGCGGAGGCCTTCTGCCTGGATAGGGATTTTTTGGCAAAATTCTAGTGTGGGTGCGCGTTGGGGCCATGGCACGTTGTCCTAGCCCCCTGGATAGTCCATTTCCAGTGAGCCTCCGCGTCTGTGGCGTGTCACGGAGGCGGTGCTCCGCGATGCACTCCGTGACACGTTGCTTGTTATTCTAGGAAACATTCCCACTAGTATAAATAGAACACTTAGGTTCATTTTTCAATATTCTGACTTGGTGGAGCAAGAACGTGGGTTACAGGCAGTTGAGGGGACAAAAATCTCAGGGTGTTTCTCTATCTCCTTCTTCTTTAATTCAATTGCTTGTATGATTAACACTCATTTAACGATGTTTAATCTACAAATGAGTGGCTAATTCCTCTTCTTCTTAAGTTAAGAACAATTGTATTGAAATTTGATTGTTGATCAATTTGGTTTTTAATCTTTTCTTCCATGGTGTTCTATTGATTCTTGTTCTTACTACATTAATGTGTGGCCTATATTAATGTACATCTAAAAAGTCTGGTTTCACTCGAGAGAGCAAGAAATTGGAAAGTTCTGAATCAATAGGATATGATCTATTCTTGGTTTGGGAAAATTGAGAATTGATTTACCTTCAGGATAGAAATATACCTGAAGGTCGTATTAGTCAATTAAGGAACCGGTTTTGTATGGCTAGAACATGAATTTCGTTTAATCATAGAAATGTAGGTGGACGGTTCATGATTCTTAAGTTGGGTTAAATACGAGATTTTTAATCCATTGGCAATAGTTCTTGACTAGCAACCGGAGGAAAAGTTAACCAAATTATATCGATAATTTATTTCCTTACATGTTCGTTTAACCTCAGCATGCTCACATTCATAGTTCAGACTCAAATTATATAATCTTTGTAGACTTAGGATAAAATGAGAGATCAAAATATATCAAGCTCCTCGTTGCACTGTTGTCTTTATTTTTAGAATCAATATAGTATCACTTAAGTAATTTGTTACCTCATCCCAGTCCCTGTGGGATCGATAGTTGGCTTACTTAAGCCACTTTACTACTTGTTCGACCACGTGCACTTGCGTGTAGTTATACACCCATATAACAAACGCCGAACAGTATGAGATTATGATTTCATCTTCATTGAAAAACGATGTGAGGACTATGTATGTTTTCGGGAGTAGTGTTTAGCACCGAGTAGTCTTGGGGTCTCGAGGGTCCCCCGGTCTCAAAAATACATGCCAATGTAGGTATATATATATATATTTTGGACCTCTCAAGAGAGATTCCCACCACTCTAAGGGGCTTGATATCAATAACATGGTTTAACATCCTTAGCTAGCGAAATTTTGGATGGCTCTGCCACCTGACTGTGATAGTTGGGGCTTCACATAAGTTCTATCATGATGGTGTCGATTATGACGTGTTTCTCGTTGTTCCTCATGATTTTAGTTATTCATGTTCATAACTTATGAGATTATGTTTTATGCATATTTGATCCAATGATTAGTTTCTGAGCATTTACTTACAATTTCAGCTATGACTAGTCATATGATTTCTATTTCTAAATCTTGGGTCACTATGTTCAGTTATGATAACCAGCTTATAAATATGTATATCTTAGATACATTTTTTAGCATGCAATTCTTACTCTCATGATCTTTTGATATATATGCATATTTTCGACTAATGATTTGTTAAGCATGTTTTACTTATCTTACATACTTAGTACATTCCACATACTTACCATATACTTTATGCTATATCGTCTCATGATATAAGTTCTGGTGATCCAGCTCAGTCTCGTTGATAGCTTGCTTCCTCTTCAGTCCAGTTCAGCCCCTTCTTTGCACGAGTCCTCATTAGTTACAGACTTGGAGATAGTTAGGGGCTTATCCTAGTATCTCATTAGTTAGTAGGGGCTTTTTCAGACATAGACTAGTATGATCAACTCTGAGATTTAGCGTTGTGATGTATTCACTTGATTTATGTTCTATTGTATTCAGTCTTCTGCTTATTCATGTTCATGTTGTTTTCCACGTGATTATGTTATTAAGTCATGTTTTGTATGTACCATGGGTTAGATTTGAGCCATTTGTGGCTCTAGGTCCCGTGTCTCGATCTGGAGTCCTAGCTCAGTTAATGACAAACATTGTATTAGAGCACAAGTTTAGGTGTGTCCTATGGTGTCTGAAAGTTGTGTTAAGTATAGTCTTTTAAATGGTTGTGAAGCTCTCCACATTTATGGGGAAGAGGCTACAGGACGTTTTAGGAAATTTTTCTTCTTTTATGATCTATGTCGTGCAATGAAGTACGTCTCTATTCCTCTAACTTGTTCTATATGCATTTTCATAAATATGCCTCCATGCCAAGTAAATGGTAGAAGAAATGGTAACTGGAATGGCAGCAGAAATGGCCATGGAAATGGCGATGGAGATGGGCATCAACAAGCCCCACCAATGGCAGTGGATCCTTTTACCAAGCAGGCCACTCATACCGAGTTCAGAGCAGCATTTCAGATGTTGTCATAGGCCATGACCACTCAGGTCAACCAGCAGGCGGTGGCCCACGTTCTACAGAATGGGAATGCAGCGACAGCGATAGTGCAAGACTTTCTCAAGATGAACCCACCTGAGTGCAAGACTTTCTCAAGATGAACCCACCAGAGTGCAAGACTTTCTCACGATGAACCCACCTGAGTTTCTTCAGTCAAAGGTGGACGAGGACCTACATGAGTTCATTGAGGAGGTGCAGAAGATCACCCAGATTATGAGGGTGACTAAGGAAGAGAGGGTGGACTTAGCCTCCTATCAGCTGAAGGGGGTTGCTCACATTTGGTTCCGTTAGTGGAAGGACAGTTGGGGAGTTGGAGCAATTCTCATAGGATGGGATGAGTTTGTGACTGTTTTCCTAGACAGGTTTTTCCCTAGAGAGATGAGAGAGACAAAGGCAGTGGAGTTTGTCAACTTGAAGCACAACCATAGGACTGTTCAGGAGTATGCCTTGAAGATTACTCGGTTGTCTAAATATGTGCGGAGATGGTTGCGTACCAAAGGGCTCATATAAGAAAATTTGTTAATGGAGTAGAAGATTCTTTTGTCAAGGAGTGTAGTACCGCCATGTTAAATATTAACCTAAATTTCTCCCGGTTAGTCATATATGCCCAGCAAATAGAGGCAGATCAGTTGAAGTAGAAGGAGAGAGAGGACAAGAGGGCTAGGATTGGTAGCTATTGTCATTTCCAATAGTTATCAGGTGGAGGATGATCTTGGGCAAATTTATATGCCCAAGTGATACTCAAAAGTACCATTTTAGCCTTATCTACCAATGTGTATACATTCTCATGTAATTGGTAATAAAATGTGAATTTATACTAACCAACATGATTAGCATTGTTTTGCAGGTAAAATGTAATTTCGGGAAGCTAAAGTGCATGTTGGATGATATCGGGGTTGGACTTGGATGCGAGCAAGGGATAAAGCATTGGACAACATGAAATAAAGCGGCTCCGCGATGGAGCCGTGTCACGCTGCCATCACGGAGGCCTTCTGCCGGGATGGGGAAATTACGCCCAAATTCTAGAGAGGGTCCGCGTCTGGTCCGTGGCACGGTGGCTTGGCTCTGCGTTGCACGCCGTGCCAAGTTGAGCTTTAATTCCTGGACCCCCAGTTCCAGTGAGGGTCCGCGTTCGTAGCGTGTCACGGAGGCAGTGCTCCGCGATGCACTCTGTGACACGTTGCTCGTTATTCCAGGAAAAATTCCCAGCAGTATAAATAGAACACTTAGGTTCATTTTTCAATATTCTGACTTGGTGGAGCAAGAACGTGGGTTACAGGCAGTTGAGGGACGAAAATATCAGGGTTTTTTCTCTCTTTCTTTCTTCTTTAATTCAATTGCTTGTATGATTAACACTCATTTAAAGATGTTTAATCCACAAATGAGTGGCTAATTCCTCTTCTTCCTGAGGTTATGAACAATTGTGATGAAATGTGATCATTGATTCTTTGGTTTTTCATCTTTTCTTCCATGTTGTTCTATTAATTCTTGTTCTTACTACATTAATGTGTGGCCTACGTTAATGTACATCTAAAAAGTCCGGTTTCACTCGAGAGAGCAAGAAATTGGAAAGTTGCGAATTAATTGGATATGTTCTTTACTTGGTTTGGGAAAATTGAGTCTTGATTTGCATTCAGGATAGAACTATACCTGAAAGTCGTATTAGTCAATTTAGGAACCGGGTTTGTATGGCTAGAACATGAATTGCATTTAATCACAGAAATGTAGGTGGATGGTTCATGATTCTTAAGTGAGGTTAAATATGAGAGTTTTAATCTCTTGGCAATTGTTCTTGGCTAGCAACTGGAGGAAAAGATTAACAAAGTTATGATGATAATTAATTTCATTACATGTTCGTTTAACCTCAGCATGCTCTCATTCATAGTTCAGACTCAAAGTAGATAATTGTTTTAACTTTAGTGTAAAAATTATAAAATAAACTATCAAACTTTTGGTTACACTGTTGTCTGCATTTGTTTAGAAGTAAAATATAGTACACTTGAGCAGATTGAACTTCATCCAAGTCTCTGTGGGATCGATACTTGGCTTACTAAAGCCACTTTACTACTTGTTCGACCACGTGCGTTTGCGTGTCATTTTATATACCCACAAAACACCCGAACAAGTTTTTGGCGCCGTTGCCGGGGACTTGGCAATTGGTGAATTTGTTTTAAGTGTTAATTTACTGTATTTTTATTTTCTTAGTGTTGACAACTTGGTCTTAGCCTGTATTTTGTAGACTTAATTTCTGTTGAACACTTGCAAGAGACAAGGAGCTGGTGGAATCGTATATAGAGCCAGAAAGGATATTTCACAGTAAACGGAGAGAAGCTCTACAAAGAAAGCTGCAGTTGCTCAGACAGACGATCATGGAGCAACAACAGAATCCACTAGTAGTACGGGCAGTGTTAGTGCCCGAAGAAGTAGCAGCTCGGCCGGTTCACGAGGTGGCAATCCCACATGCCAATAATGTTACATCTAGTATCCGCAAACCTGATCCAGGAGGGAGATTTGAACTTAAACAGAATATGGTGCAGTTGCTGCACACTAGCGGGCAGTTTACCGGTCTCCCTCATGAAGATCCACAACAACATCTCCAAAATTTTTTGGAGATAAGTGACACTTACATCCCTGCTGGAGTGTCATTAGACTATGTCCGGCTTACATTGTTCCCATTCTCATTATTGGGAGAAGCCAAGAGGTGGTTGAAAGCTGAGTCACCGAATTCTATTTCTACGTGGGATGATCTTGCACGGAAGTTTTTTATACGGTTTTTTCCCTCCGGTAAAACAGCAAGACTTAGAAGTCAAATTCTAAGTTTCAAACAGAAAGTGGAAGAAAATTTATATCAGTCCTGGGAGAGATTAAAATCCATGTTGCGGGATTGTCCTCATCATCATTAGTCTAATGATGTGCTGGTGCACACTTTTATAGAGGGTTTGGAACCCCACACCAAAATATTGCTAGACTCAGCAGCTGGAGGGCAAGCGCTGGAGAAAACTTATGAGGAGCTGTATACCTTGTTGAACCGTATTTCGCAGGGAAATCCAGAATGGAATGTTGATTCATCAAGAGGCGGGACAAGGAAAGCAGCAGGAGTGCTTGAAGTGGATGGGTTTACAGCTATCGCTGCACAAATAGTTGCATTGCAAAATCAACTTAACACCCACTTCAGCAACATGACATTGAACCAGCCTCAAGCACCAGTTAACGCAGTACAGCAAATGTGGTGTGAAGTGTGTGGAAGCAGTGAGCACTCAGCTGAGTGTTGTGGAGCCAATCCTGACTCGGTAAACTTTGTGGGTAGTGCGCAAAGGAACCACCAACAGTATGGTAGTAGCTACAATTCAAATTGGAGGAATCACCCTAATTTCTCATGGGGTAGCAACAACCATCAGGGGCAAGGTTCGGGTCAGGGTGTGCAAAGGAACCAAGGAGGGCAGCAGAATTATCAAGCACAATTCAGAAACAACAATGCACCTCCTCCACCACCATCACCCAGCATCGAGGAGATGTTCAAGACCATGATAGCTAACCAAGCTCAATTGCAGGCTGACTATGTGAAATTGGCAGCCGAAGTGAAAAACAAACAGTTAGCTACCAAGGCACTTGAATATCAATTTGGGCAATTTGCTAGTGCCCAAAACACAAGGCCTAGAGGAGGACTGCCGAGCGACACGGATCCCAATCCCAAGCAGGTAAATGCAGTGACCACAAGGAGTGGTTTTCAATTGAAAGAGGTGGAACCAGAAAGACCACCTCAACAGTCGGGAGAAGCAGAAGTTGAGAGGGAGCACAGTACTGAAAGGGGGAAGACTAAGGAAGCTGAATCAGAAAGACCTCCACCCCCGTTCCCTCAATGATTAAAGAAACACAAGGAGGAGGCGTGTTTCAAGAAATTCATGGAGGTGCTGAAACAGGTACGTATTAACTTACCTCTTGTTGATGTCTTGCAGGGAGTGCCGAAATATGCTGAGTATATAAAGGACATCGTGGCAAACAAAAGTCGGTTGACTGAGTATGCTATGGTGGCTCTAACGGAGGAGTGCACTTCCTGGATTCAAAATAGACTGCCCACAAAGCTAAAAGACCCTGGGAGTTTTACTATCCAGATTACTATTGGGCAGAGCATCCGAGCTCGTGGATTGTGTGATTTGGGAGCGAGCATAAATTCGATGCCGTCTTTGGTATTCAGAAAGTTGGGTCTAGGGAGTCCTAGACCCACAACAGTAATCTTGCAGTTGGAGGATTGATCCTTAGCCAGACCTGATGGCATTGTAGAGGACGTTCTGGTGCAAGTTGGCTCCCTAATTTTCCCGGTAGATTTTGTCGTGCTGGATTTTGAACTAGACGCGGAAGTCCCATTTATTTTGGGACGTCCTTTCTTGGCAACCGGGAAAGCACTAATTGATGTAGCTGCAGGGCAGCTAACAATGCGAGCACATGACAAGGTGGAAGTGTTCGATGTGTACAAGGCACCCAAGCTCCCGATGGTGCATGAAGAACTCTCGGTGATCAATCTGATTGATCAAGGCGATGATAAGCAGATTAAGGATTCACGGGAGTTAATGGGAAAACCACCGGAAAGGTGTAAGCACTACTGGGGGGAGGACGGTAATTGAGAGAAATCGTCCATCACCCTAGAGGACAACTGAGCTTAACAATGTCGAGCCGCGACGGTAAACCAGGCGCTGCACGGGAGGCAACCCGTGGGAAAAAAAAATTCTTTGTTTTTGTAAAGTGTAAATAGATTTTTCTTTTCTTTTTTCTTTTTCTTGATTTACAAAAAAAAAATTCTTTTTAGTTTTTGTTTTTATATTTTTAGTTAGGTGAAACCTATAATTCTAACCAATTTTGTATAGTGAGATGAATTTCAGGTCAAACGGAGGAAAATATGCACGGAATCGCGAAGGAAAAGTCAAGGTATGATAATTAATAAAAAGTGGCAAACAGTGAGCTGAGGCGACAGCTCCGTGTCACGGAGGGGGACCTCCGCGTTAACTCTGTGCCACGTTGAGGTATAATCCGGAAATTTTAAAAATTTCCAGAACAGTCTCGCGATGGCTCCGTGTCACGGAGGCAGTGCACCGCGATGCACTCCGTGAAACGTTGCCTTGTATATCGCGACGGGTCACACCGGGTCGCCGGGTGACCCGCGCGATTTCCCTAATTTTTAACATCGAACACCCTCCCTTTTCCCTCATTTTTTAATCTCTCCGCGACCAAAACCCCCCAAAACACATCCCCCATCAATGTGACACGGAGGAAGGCAAGTAATTCAACAAGTTTTCTTCGATTCTTCAAAGTCAAGGTATGTTTTTCGATTTCCTCCCAATTCTTGTTGATTTTCTTCGATATACAGCATGGGAGGTGAGCTAAATTGCCCTAAGTAGAAATTAATCATGAATTCGAGTTAATTGTTGTTGATGAGTGTTCGGAATGTCGTTATGATTGCTTGAACCTGTCGATTGCATAAATTAATCAAATTTGCTTGATAATATCAATTCTAGGGATTGTTTTTGAATTTGAAGTTGAAAATGTAGTGAACTTGTGAATTTCATGCCGGGATGTATATGTTGAATGAGATGAGTCGATGTACAAATTGTTAGGATGTTAATAGAACGACAGATTCTCGAGTTAAGGGAATGTTGAAATTTGTAAGAATTTGGTTGGTTGTATAGGTTCGTGTAGATAAATTTTTGTTGTTGTTTTTGTTTCTTTGTTTTTCTTTGCTAAGTGCGATGGGTAAAATGTAAGCGATGGTAGTGATTGTGATTAGTTGTACGAAGTCTGAGTAGTACGCAGAAGATATACCTTCGAATTTTTCGAACGCACTGAGCATGATTGTATAGTTGGTTATTGTGTGTAAATAAAGATAATCTTGTCGTATTGTTGTAACTGTAGTTAAGGACTAAGTGTGGGGTAACCTAGCGTAACCCGACCTTAGTCGAAGTTAATATCCGTTAGCTTAACATTGATCTTGTCTACTTGGATTGACTGGTACAATGGCAAGCCGGCAAGAGAAAGGAAAAGGCGCATCAACTTCGGGCGCTGGAAGGAAGCGGATCAGACTGGGCACAGCAGTCCCAGCAGTACCAGCAGTTCCACGCAGGCAACGCCTCCAATATGGAACCAGATGGGTGACTGATGAGGGGAAAAAGTGGTACGCAAAGCACAAAGAAAACAAATATTTCCCCGAGGAGCATATAGCACGGGAACCATTGGCACGGGAGTTCCCTAGGATAGTCCACCGAATTGAGGCAACTGGGCTCAATTTCATCTTTGAAAGGACCAAGGAATGTAATTTGAACCTGGTTCGAGAGTTCTATGCCAATTGGAACCCGACGATCAGAAGTGACACCATCAAGATCAGAGGGCAAATAGTCACTTTGGAGCCCCACCACCTCAATGCCATCATAGGAGCGTGGGACACAGACACCCACGTACTCGAGCTGCCATAGCTCCTCCTCTGTCGCTGGCCTCCCACCTATCCTCAGCTGGAGCATCTGCATCCCATACATCCGAGCCATATACTGGTCATCACGAGCATGTCGCTCGCCAAGTGTAAGCACTGGCCCGTGGGTGGTGTCTGGAGCCTTAGTTTTGGTAACATATAAGGCCCGCCGCTCCATCTGCGGGATATAGTCAAGGGCCTCCTCCTCGACATCTAGGCCCCTGAGGAAGGTGGTGAGTAGTCCACCAAAGCCATACTTGTGCCCCTGGTGCAACCGGGCTCTCTTTATGGCAGAGATAATTACCGCCCCCACGTTGATCTCCAGCCCTTTCATCAGGGCGTACACCAGGCATACACGATCCCGGGTTACATCTGTCATATGTACCCCCGGGATTAGGCATGAGCAGACTATCTTCAGCCAGATTTGGGCTTCCCCTGTTCATCTGTGAATATGGCAGAGTCTGGTGGTAGCCCCTCTCTTTGTGTCTGCTCCATCTAGCTGTCGATCGGGTCCCACACAATGTGCGTCTGATGTCCGCATATGGTGGGGTAATGTTCAGCTGTCGGAGTACGTGGGCGTCTGTGTCCCGCGCTCCTATAATGGCATTGAGGTGGTGGGGCTCAAGTGTGACTATTTGCCCTCTGATCTTGATTGTGTGACTTCTGATCGTCGGGTTCCAATTGGCATAAAACTCCCTAACCAGGTGCAAATTGCATTCCTTGGGCTCCTCAAATATGAAATTGAGCCCAGCTGCCTCGATCCGGTGGACCATCCTAGGGAACTCCTGTGCCAATGGTTCCCGTGCTATATGCTCCTCGGGGAAATATTTGTTTTCTTTGTGCTTTGCGTACCACTTTTTCCCCTCATCAATCACCCATCTCGTTCCGTATAGGCAACGTTGGCCGCGTGGAACTGCTGGTGCTGCTGGGACAGCTGTGCCCAGTCTGATTCGCTTCCTTCCGGCGCCGAAGTTGATGCGCCTTTTCCTTTATCTTGCCGGCTTGCCATTTTACCTGTCAACCCAAGTAAGCAAGATCAATGTTAAGCTAACGGATATTAACTTCGGCTAAGGTCGGGTTACGCTAGGTTACCCCACACTTAGTTCTTAGCTACAGTTACAACAATACGGCAAGATTATCTTTATCTACACACAATTATCAACTATACAATCATGCTTAGTGCGTTCGAAAAATTCGATGGCATATCTTTTGCGTACTACTCAGACTTCGTACAGCCAATCACAATCACTACCATCGCTAACATCTTACCCATCAAACTTAGCAAAGAAAATCAAAGAAACAAAAACAACAACAAAAATTTATCTACTCGAACCTATACAACCAACCAAATTCTTACAAATTTCAACATTCCCTTAACCCGAGAATCTGTCGTTCTATTAACATCCTAACAATTTGTAAATCGACTCATCTCATTCAACATTTACATCCCGGCATAAAATTCACAATTTCAATACATTTTCAACTTCAAATTCAACATACAAGCCCTAGAATTGATATTATCAATCAAATTCGATTAATTTGTGAAATTGACAAGTTCAAGCAATCATAACGACATTCCGAACACTCATCAACAGCAATTAACTCGAATTCATGATTAATTACTACGTAGGGCAATTTAGCTCACCTCCCATGCTCACTATCGAAAAAAATTGACAAGAATTTGAGAGGAAATCGAAAACCATACCTTGACTTTGAAGAATGGAAGAAAACTTGTTGAATTTCTTGCCTTACTCCGTGTCACGTTGATAGGGGATGGGTTTTGGGGGGTTTGGTCGCGGAGAGATTAAAAATGAGGGAAAAGGGAGGGTTTTCGGGGTTAAAAAGTAAGGAAATCGCGCGGGTCACCCGGCGACCCGGTGTGACCCGTAGCGATATACAAGGCAACGTGTCACGGAGTGCATCGCGGTGCACTACCTCCGTGACACGGAGCCATCGCGAGACTGTTTTGGAAATTTTTAAAATTTCCGGATTCTACCTCAACGTGTCATGGAGGTAACGCGGAGGTCCACCTCCGTGACACGGAGCTGTCGCTTCAGCTCACTGTTTTCCACTTTTTATTAATTTTTCATACCTCGACTTTTCCTTCGCGATTCCATGCATATTTTTCTCCGTTTGACCTGAAATTCATCTCACTATACAAAATTGGTTAGAATTATAGGTTTCACTCTAAATTCAAATAAAACAAAAACTAAAACGAAAATTTTTTGTAGTAAATCAAGAGAAAGAAAAATAAAAGAAAAATCTATTTACACTTTACAAAATAAAAGAAAAAAAATTTTCACGGGTTGCCTCCCGTGCAACGCCTGGTTTACCGTCGCGGCTCAACATCGTTAAGCTTAACTGAACACTAGGGTGATGGATGATTTCTCTCGATCACCGTCCTCCCCCCAGTAGTGCTTACACCTTTTCGGTGGTTTTCCCATTAACTCCCGTGAATCCTTCATTTGCTTATACTCACCTTGATCAATCACATTGATCACCGAGAGTTCTTCATGCACCATCGGGAGCTTGGGTGCCTTGTACACATCAAACACCTCCACCTTGTCATGTGCTCGCATTGTTAGCTGCCCCGCAGCTACGTCAATTAGTGATTTCCTGGTTGCCAAGAAAGGACATCCCAAAATAAATGGGACTTCCGCGTCTGGTTCAAAATCCAGCACGACAAAATCTACCGGGAAAATTAGGGAGCCAACTTGCACCAGAACGTCCTCAACAATGCCATCCGATCTGGCTAAGGATCGATCCGCTAACTGCAAGATTACCGTTGTGGGTCTAGGACTCCCTAGGCACAACTTTCTGAATATCGAAGACGGCATCAAATTTATGCTCGCTCCCAAATCACACAATCCACGAGCTCGGATGCTCTGCCCAATAGTAATCTGGATAGTAAAACTCCCAGGGTCTTTTAGCTTTGTGGGCAGTCTATTTTGGATCCAGGAAGTGCACTCCTCCGTTAGAGCCACCGTAGCATACTCATTCAACCGACTTTTGTTTGCAACGATGTCCTTTATATACTTAGCATATTTTGGCACTCCCTGCAAGACATCAACAAGAGGTAAGTTAATATGTACCTGTTTCAGCAACTCCATAAATTTCTTGAAACACGCCTCCTCCTTGTGTTTCTTTAGTCGTTGAGGGAACGGGGGTGGAGGTCTTTCTTATTCAACTTCCTTAGTCTTCCCCCTTTCAGTACTGTGCTCCCCCTCAACTTCAGCTGCTCCCGACTGTTGAGGTGGTCTTTCTGGTTTCACCTCCTTCAGCTGCAAACCACTCCTTGTGGTCACTGCATTTACCCTCTTGGGATTGGGATCCGTGTCGCTCGGCAGTCCTCCTCTAGGCCTTGTGTTTTGGGCACTAGCAAATTGCCCAAATTGATATTCAAGTGCCTTGGTAGCTAACTGGTTGTTTTTCACTTCGGCTTCCAATTTCACATAGTCAACCTGCGATTGAGCTTGGTTAGCTATCATGGTCTTGAACATCTTCTCAATGCTGGGTGATGGTGGTGGTGGAGGTGCATTGTTGTTTCTGAATTGTGCTTGATAATTTTGCTGCCCTCCTTGGTTCCTTTGCACACCCTGACCCGAACTTTGGCCCTGATGGTTGTTGCTACCCCATGAGAAATTAGGGTGATTCCTCCAATTGGAGTTGTAGCTACTACCATACTGCTGGTGATTCCTTTGCGCATTACCCACAAAGTTTACCGAGTCAGGATTGGCTCCACAACACTCAACTGAGTGCTCACTGCTTCCACACACTTCACACCACATTTGCTGTACTGCATTAACTGGGGCTTGAGGCTGGTTCAATGTCATGTTGCTGAAGTGGGTGTTAAGTTGATTTTGCAATGCAGCTATCTGTGCAGCGATAGCTGTAAACCCATCCACTTCTAGCACTCCTGCTGCTTTCCTTGTCCCACCTCTTGATGCATCAGCATTCCATTCTGGATTGCCCAGCGAAATACGGCTCAACAAGGTATATAGCTCCTCATACGTTTTCTCCAGTGCTTGCCCTCCAGCTGCTGAGTCTAGCAATATTTTGGTGTGGGGTTCCAAACCCTCTATAAATGTGTGCACCAGCACATCATTGGACTGATGATGATGAGGACAATCCCGCAACATGGATTTAAATCTCCCCCAGGCCTGATATAAATTTTCTCCCTCTCTCTGTTTGAAACTTAGTATTTGACTTCTAACTCTTGCTGTTTTACCAGAGGGAAAAAATCGTATCAAAAACTTCCATGCAAGATCATCCCACGTAGAAATAGAATTCGGTGGCTCAGCTTTCAACCACCTCTTGGCTTCTCCCAATAATAAGAATGGGAACAATGTAAGCCGGACATAATCTGATGACACTCCAGTGGGTATGTAAGTGTCACTTACCACCAAAACATTTTGGAGATGCTGCTATGGATCTTCATGAGGGAGACCGGTAAACTACCCTCTAGTGTGCAGCAACTGCACCATAAAAATCTCCCTCCCAGCTCAGGTTTGCAGATACTAGATGTAACATTATTGGCATGTGGGATTGCCACCTCACGAACCGGCCAAGCTGCTGCTTCTTCGGGCACTAACACTGCCCATACTACCGGTGGATTCTGTTGTTGCTCCATGATTGTCTGGCTGAGCAACTGCAGCTTTCTTTGTAGAGCTTCTCTTCGTGTACTGTGAAATATCCTTTCTGGCTCTATATACGATTCCACCAGCTCCTTGTCTCTTGCCAGCGTTCAACAGCAATTAAGTCTGCAAAATACAGGCTAAGACCAAGTTGTCAACACTAAGAAAATAAAACTATAGTAAATTAACACTTAAAACAAATTTACCAATTGACAAGTCCCCGGCAACGATGCCAAAAACTTATTCGGGTGATTTGTGGGGTATAAAACGACACGCAAGTGCACGTGGTCGAACAAGTAGTAAGTGGCTTTGGTAAGCCAAGTATCAATCCCACAGAGACTTGGATGAAGTGCAATTTGCTCAAGTGTACTATATTTTACTTCTGAAAATGCAGACCATAGTGTAACCAAAAGTTTGATAGTTTGATTTATAATTTTTTATACTAAAGCTAAAACAATTATCTACTTTGAATCTGAACTATGAATGAGAGCATGCTGAGGTTAAACGAACAAGTAATGAAATTACTTGTCATCATACTTTGGTTAATCTTTTCCTCCAGTTGCTAGCCAAGAACATTTGCCAAGAGATTAAAACTCTCGTATTTAACCTCACTTAAGAATCATGAACCATCCGTCTACATTTCTGTGATCAAATGCAATTCATGTTCTAGCCATACAATTCCGGTTCCTAAATTGACTAATACGACTTTCAGGTATATTTCTATACTAAAAGCAAATAAAAACTCAATTTTCCCAATCCAAGTAAAGAACATATCCTATTAATTCACAACTTTCCTATTTCTTGCTCTCTCGAGTGAAACCGGACTTTTTAGATGTACATTGACGTAGGCCACACATTAACGCAGTAAGAACAAGAATTAATAGAACAACATGGAAGAAAAGATGAAAAACCAAAGAATCAATGATCAAATTTCATCACAATTGTTCATAACCTCAGCAAGATGAGGAATTATCCACTCATTTGTGGATTAAACATCTAAAAATGAGTGTTAATCATACAAGCAATTGAATTAAAGAAGAAAGAAAGAGAGAAAAAACCCTGATATTTTCGTCCCTCAACTGCCTGTAACCCACGTCCTTGCTCCACCAAGTCAAAATATTGAAAAATGAACCTAAGTGTTCTATTTATACTGTTGGAAATTTTTCCCGGAATAACGAGCAACGTGTCACGGAGTGCATCGCGGAGCACTGCCTCCGTGACACGCTACGGACGCGGACCCTCACTGGAACTGGGGGTCCAGGAATTAAAGCTCAATGTGGCACGACGTGCAACGCGGAGCCATGCCACCGTGCCACGGAGCAAACGCGGACCTCCACCGGAATTTGCGCGAAATTTCCCTATCCAGGCAGAAGGCCTCCGTGATGGCAGCGTGACACGGCTCCATCGCGGAGCCCCTTTAATTCATGTTGTCCAATGCTTTATCCCTTGCTCGCATCCAAGTCCAATCCCGATATCATCCAACATGCATTTTAGCTTCCCAAAATTACCTTTTACCTGCAAAACAATGCTAATCATGTTGGTTAGTATAAATTCACATTTTATTACCGATTACATGAGAATGTATACACATTGATAGATAAACAAGGCTAAAATGGTACTTTTGAGTATCACTTGGGTATATAAATTTGCCCAAGATCAGTTCCTACCAACGAGCCATTGCTACTACCTGTCACCCAGTCCCAGGCCCTCACAGCGTAGACCACATGTTGATGCGATGACCAGTTGGTTCTACCAATGAGTCATGGTGTTGGCCGTTGTCTTAAGGCCCAACTTCCCTACCTATAATAGCGAGAGGTACCAACGACTCATCGATTGTTGCAACGAGTCGTGGTATCCTCCCCTGGCCCTTTTCCAGTGATTATGGTTTCTGGACCCAGAACTAAAGGTAGGTTCCAACGTGTCGTGGTTTCAACCAATGACCCATTCTGAGGCCCGTTGGTCCGTGTCAGCCAATTTTCATTTCCTTCTTCCAGGGGTATATTGGTAATTTCCCACTTTTTTAATGCTTAAACCCCATCATTTTGGGATCTTTTAGGAGGGAGTTAAAGGGGTAGAATGATCTTTTCCCATTCATTTCATCCTTTCTCTCAAAGTTTATACATAGAATAGTCAGGAAGTTCATAGCAAAAGCTAAGGCAGACGACTGTCTTCTCAAAATTTTCTTAGGGATCTTCTCTAGAAATTCTTAGCCAGGTATGTGGGAATTTAATGAGGTAATAGTTCTTCCCTTGTGTCCCCAAAATTCCTTCTATTTCTCTATTTGTTCTAGCCTTGAAACTTTCTCACGTAAAGATATTATCTATTAGGCTTCGTTTAATTCATGTGGAATATTATTTTACGTTAATGGTAGATATTTTCCACCAGCTTGAGACATATTCATGCTTGTCCTATAAAGTAAATCCTAGGCCTAGCTCTTGAATGAAGAAAATTAGAATCTTGCAATAGTGCTTAAATATCAAAATTTTGCTTGATTTTATCAGTGTTGTGGACTCTCATGTTGTTAGTTGTATTGAAACTTGGTCAGATTATTGTTAGTTCAATTCAATCAAAATGTTAGAATACCCAGTGTTAGTCAGAAATGTCAGCTAATCAGTTTCACTACAGAAATTCTCAAGGTGTCAGTAGTGCCTCTTAGTTATTGGAATTAGACTCAGTATCAATTTTAATGGTTCTATTGGCGGTCATGACACTTTCATATAAGAATCTCTGACCAGCCTTAGGACCCCAGCTTCAGATTATAGTTTGTTCTTTAGACAGTTACAACGCTTCCAAATAAGCAGCTCTAACTAGTCTTAGAACCCAGTTACAAAATCTAGTTCGATAAGACTCTCAGGGTGCTTTCAAATAGGTATTCCTGACTTATTCTTGGGCCGTAGTTTCAAGGTATCAGCATAGTAGTCAGTCTAGAAATATCCAGTGGGAGCAAGCCTGAGCATCAAGCAGACCGGGGTTCCAGCGCACCCAACTTCCCCAAAACTACATTGCCACTGTGGGTTACCGTTTATTGTCCTCATGGCCCTAGATTTGTGATCACCCAGTTCATGCCTTTATACCCTAGCAAGGTATATTGGGTCCTACTGATGGGGTGTATACATTGAACTCCATGGCTAGCTCAAGTGGTTATATGTTGGTTATAGACTCTCCCACTAGTCAGCTTAGTTCAATCTCAGATTTGTCGGTTCGGATTAGTTCAGTCCAATATCTCAGATTTAGGGCATGTCCTTGACCATCAGACAGGGTCATTTAGACTATCTCAGCTTATTACAGTTATTCAGTTTCAGCAATTTAGTTGGTCATTGTAGATCTTTTCAGTTGAGTTATTTCATTTCTTGTGTATGGTTTCTCTCACATACTCAATACATTTAAAGTACTGACGCATACCTTTTATGTTGTATCATTTTATGATACAGCTACAGGATATCAATCTCAGCCTCGCTAACCGATCACTCTCAAAAGACTTCAGCTGCACTTTTGGTGAGTCCTCATCTTTCAAGGACGAAGATCATTTATTTCAGTTCTATTTTCTTCTGTTTAGACTTGGAGTTAGTTGGAGGCTTGTCCCAGCAACTCATCAGTTGTAGTGGCTTTCAGATTCAAACTTGGTTATTCAGACTAGTAGTTTTGTTCAGATGTTTTCAAATATTATGAATTAGCTTTATTCTCATAAATGTTTCATATTTTATTTAAAAGCTTCCGCTATATTTGTATGTTTACTCAGAATGCTAGTGTATGATAGATCGGGGGTTGACTTGGGGTTACTTGTAACTTCAGCTACTATGTTCCGCCCAGGGTATAGGCTTGGGGCGTGACATGTCTCTTCTCTTTGAGCAGAGGTGTGGGAGTTGAGGGACCGGGCACCGATGGCAGACCCAGACTTGAGTGCCCTTGGTACAGCTATGGCTGCCCTATCCACAACTCGAGGCCCTATCGATGATCTGTTCGAGGTTTTAGCTAGGGAAGATGAACCATACTTGGGCGGCCTTGATGAAGATGGAGAGGTCGATGATGAGAACGAGGAGTAGCTGCTTCAGGGAGTTTCCACCACCCTTTCTATTCTTCACGTTCACCATGGGGACATTGAACATTCATGGTTAGGGGTGGGGTGTGTATCCTTTTTGTTGGTCTTTTTCTGGTCTTTGTGTTGCCCTTGTCGGGTTAAACTTTTTATGCTCTGGTTGAGTGTTAGTTGTTAATTGTGATTGAATGCCCTTGTCGGGCTTTTTGTTAAAAGAATTGTTGTTTCTTGAAGTGTTAGTGCTAATAATTGGTTGTTTTAATTTGCACAATATTGTTGACCCATGTTTCGATTATCTCCTTTGTTCATAGTAGTGAGTAAATAAAGTCAAGGGTTTTCTTTATCCACGGTTCTTTCAAAGGAGAGATTTTCTTTTCTTTTATTGTCGAACCGGGTGGCATTTTCAAATTCTTGATGGAAAGGCAACTTTCTTAAGGGAAAATGCCGAGCTTTGAGTTCTTTTTGAGTCAATGATTGCAATGGCTTTTTAGAAGTACCACCAAAATTTCATAAACTGCATGGCAGTTAAAAAAATGAATTTTGAGAAAGAAAGGGGCATTTGAATTGGAAAGTTGAGTACTCTTTTGTCATAAGTTGCACATTCTTTGTTTTGGCTTCTTGATTCACATGCTAACTTGTTTTATGACTCTTGATGTGGTGATGAAAATGGTGTAAACCCCTTGGAGGGTGATGCTTTGTGGGAAAGATTTTAGTTTAATTCTCTTGCATAAACGATTGTCTTGAACTTGCCCCAAGTGTAACTAAAGGCAAAATATGAGATGTAGTTGAACTTAAAACATGATTTTAGGCTTTCTTTTGATAGCTAGTTCACCCATATGACCTCCTTGAGATTGAATTCTTGCTAGCCAATATTGAGCCTTTAAACCTTTTCCTTGAGAACCACATTACAAGCCTATTACCCCTTTTGTAATCCCTCTGGAACCCATCTTCCCTAGTGCTAGTTCTGAGAAGAAATGCATAAATGATCTTGAGTCCCAAAAGTGGGGGAATAGAAAAGGGAAAGATGAGGCAAAAAGCTTATGTTTGGGGTTTGCAAAAAGGAAAATGAAAAAAATGATGTGAAGTTCAATGTGAGGTAGCACCACATTATGAAAAACTGAATAATTGGTTGGGTGAAAAGAATCAAATTGTGGAAAGGTACTGCCTCTTGCTTAAATGAGATTAAAATTTGTAGCCAAGGGGAGATAATTATGGCTCTTGTGTCAAAAGTGAAAATTTTGTTCTAGGAGAGATAAGGTGGGGGTGATCTAAAGAAAAAAATGGAGGATGCAAAAGTGTTCTCAAAGGGAATTACGGAGGTTCTAGTCACTAGAACTAAAGAGTCATCCTACCTTTATCCCTAACCTTCATCATAACCTCCAAGTCCTAATTGACTTTAAGTGTAGCAACTCTACATTAGTGGCGAGTTACATGAAGGGAAAGCCAATGGGTAAAATTATGTTCATGAGAATTTCTTTGTGAGAGTGCGCGTATTTGTTTCATTCTATAGTCCCTTGAATGTATATTTCTTGATAATTAAATGGGATTCTCTCTTGATGTGAGTAGCATCACTCCTTGGGGAACATGCCTGCACGTCCAAAAGATATGACTAAGACAAGAATGTGGTGAGCTTTAAGGAAAACTTTGGATGTGAATTTTTAATGACTTAAGATGCTATATAAGCTTGTTGTGATAAACTATCCCCTTGTCTTGAATGAAGGAATCAACTATGAATCATGCCAATTGATTTTGGTCATCTCTTGAAGAATTTTCATATAGTGTTGAGTTCCTCTTTTCCTTTGAGTTGGTGAGTGATTTTGGGGTTGTCTGAGTCCTAGTAGTCCCTTATGCAAAATCTCATGTACAATGACATGCTTACTCCAATAGTTCAGTTTTAAAGAATTGTCTTGCTTGAGGACAAGCAATGGTTCAAGTTTGGGGGTTTGATGAGTTGGTAATTTACCAACTCATTAGGATTTTAAACATGAGCTTTCTCTTTATTTCAAGTAATTTAGGAGGATTTTATTCTCTTTCTCTTTTATTTTTATAGGCATTCAATTTAAAAAGAGAAAGCAAGAAATTGAACAAAAGCATAAAGTTTGAAGAAGGGGACCTATGTTCCACCAGATGGGACTAGCGAAACGCTAGCCAAAAGCAGTACCACACTGGTATGAAGTGGAAGGTGCACCAGTGGAATGCGGGTTAGCACCTGCGAACTGCCGATGCCAAAACCGTCCAAATCCCAGAGTCATTGGCCTAATTGGGATAGAGCGGCGCCCCACGGATGGGTACCGGCAGAACGCTGATGTCTCATAACTGAGCCCATCTTCAGGAGCATAAAATCAACCGGTATGAGATTTGAGGAGCATTTTTTACCTATTTTTGTACATTCCTTAAAAAGTACTACATAATTCCATTCTAGATTTGTAGAGTTAGAGAGAGAACTATTGGATAGTTTTTCTTCTTCTTCTTCAAGGTATAAACCACCATTGAAGACAAATTTTGAGTTTGATAATAACTCTTGATGATGAATGTTATGAGTTTATTTGTTAATATAGTCTTACATTTCTCATATATGAAAGGCTAAATATTTTGCTAGGGGTGTGTACATGATTATGGTTAAATTGGATTGGATGTTGCTAGATTGATCTTATAATTACTCATTTAGTATAAATCTATTGTTTTCTCCCAGTTTATAATTGAATTACCTATAGTTCCAAATGTGGGTTATGTCTACTTATTCCATTTTTTCTTGAAAAAGGAAAATTGAATATGGGTGAGGAAAAAATGGTGGGCAATTGGGTCTTGATTGTGTGGGGTTGGGCTAGAGATAGCCAAATGCCATAGTCATCCACCCATTAGAGATTTGAGGATAGAAATAGCGCAAATCTAACCCAAGTCATAGCGGGTGAATTGTTTGGGACCTTGGATTTGAGGAAACTTAAGGCAAAAGGCATTCAAGTGGTTGAAAAACATCGAGTGCCACCTCATCCATGACTATTTATGCTTCTGAGTAATAATTTTACTTCCTAGTTAATTCAATCCAATCAAAGTCCCATAAATAGGACACCCGTGGCCCTTGCTCATATTTATTCATTCTATTTGGTTGTCTTGCTTTAATTGGTAGTTGATTTTAATTCAAATTGTGATCTCACTTTCTCCCACATTTATTTTTTCCATTTTTAATGCAATGATGCAATATTATCTTAATTCAATAGACAACTTTCGTGTCATCCGATCGCTAATCCTTGTGGATTTGACCCCAAGTCTTAGTTGGATATTTATATTGTGATGATTGTTTACACTTATTTCTTGTGAGGAGTGGATCTGAATGTCATCAGTACTGACCGCGTACTTTGTGCTACATTGTCTCATGATATAGGTTCGAGTGATCCATCTCAGTCTCGTCGATAGCTCGCTTCCTCTTCAGTCCAGTTCAGCCCCTGCTTTGAGTGAGTCCTCATTATCCAAGGACATCTACCAGTTTATATTTTTATGTTAGTTTAGTTTCAGAGTTGGAGATACATAAGGACTTGTCCCAGTATCTCATCATCTAGCAAAGGCTTTTCCAGACATAAACTAGTATGATGAGCTCTGAGATTCAACGTTGTGATATATTCGATTGATTTATGTTTTATGGTATTTAGTCTTTTGTTTATTCATGTTCATGTTGTTCTTATTCTTAATTATATTATTAACTCATGCTATGTATGTATCATGGATTATCTTCGAACCATTTGTAGTTCTTAGTCTCGTGTCTCGATCCGGGGTCGCAGCACAGGTCATGACAAGGCTGTCGCACCAGCTAATCCTAATGGGAATGCAACTGCTTCCAGAGTCTAAGACATCACTTAAATGAATCCCCCAGAGTTCCATGGGTCTTGGGTGGATGAGGATCCATATCACTTCATTAATGAAATCCAGAAGATCACCCGGATCATGGGCGCTACTTCGGTTGAGAGTGCAGATTTACCCACCTATTAGTTGAAGGGAGTGGCTTAGATATGGTACAGATAGTGGAAAGAGGGAAGACATGTTGGTATAGGGTCAGTCGATTAGGATAAGTTTTTAATGATGTTTCTGGAAAGATTCTTCCCTCATGAGCAGAGAGAAACAAAGGTGGACGAATTTGTCAATCTGAAGAAGAAATCCATGATAGTTCAGGAGTAATCCCTGAAGTTCACCCAATTATCCCGGTATGTCCCAGAATGGTTGCTGAACCAAGGGCCCAAATGAGTAAATTTGTGTCAAGAGTTCAGACTTGGTGGTCAAGAAGTGAGGATAGCTATGCTCATCAGCGACATGGATATCTCCAGACTTATGTTCCATTCCAAGAAGATTGAGGAGGAGAAGTTAAATAAAAAGGAAAGGGAGAGCAAGAGGGTGAGAACATGAAAATTTTACTATTCTCAAAAGAGGTCAGGTGATGAAAATCGCTCATAGTATCAGTAGAGATCTACAAATCTATAATCTTCTTTAGCTAGTGCGCTTTCTCTCAGACCCCATACCAATCAGAAAGGTAGAGCATTTGGCTCTAAGTCTTACAGAAATGTTTTCAACAGCCGCACTTTTCTAGCATGTCCTACGTGTGGTAAGAACTATCCGGGTGAGTGCCATCTTGACAAGGAGTGTTGTTATGAGTTTGGTCAGTTAGGCCATAGATTGAAGGACTGCTCTTTAATCGAACATGGAAAGACTCAATCCACCACTTCATAGCCCCTTCACCCCGCGCAGGGTACTACTTCTGGCATAGGTGGTGGTCTATACTAAAACTGCTTCTATGCCTTCTCATCCCTCCAGGATCAGGAGAACTTTCCTGACATATTCACTAGTATGTTGCAACTTTTTCATCTTGATGTTTATGCATTACTAGATCCAGGTGCCATATAATATTTTGTGACTCCTTATATTGTTATATATTTTGATGTTAGTCCCAAAATTCTCTCAGAACCCTTCCCAGTTTCTACTCCTATTGGTGAGTCAGCCCTAGCTGGATAGGTATACAAAAATTGCCTAGTTTTATTGAAAATCACCACAATTGATCTAGAAAAACTAGATATGATTGAATTTGATATTATTCTTGGTATGGACTAGTTACACTCTTGCTATGGTTTAATCAACTACAGAACCAGAGTCATTAGATTTCAATTTTCTAATGAACCAGTCTTAGAATGGAAGGGTAGTATCTCAATGTATAAAGGTGGGTTTACCTCTTTCCTTAAGGCCAGAAAAATCATCTATAAGGGTTGCATTTACCATCTTGTTTGGTTAAAGGATTCTAGTTTTGAAACCCCAACTCTCCAAGTCAATTCCAGTTGTGAACAAGTTCCTATAAGATCTTTCTGGAGTCCCTCCCAAGTGGGAAATTTACTTCAGAATAGATCATCTTCCAAATACCCAACCTGTCTCAATTCATCCATACAGTATGGATCCAGCTGATTTTAAGGAGTTGAAATATCAGTTCAAAGACCTCTTAGACAAAGGCTTCATCAGACCCAACATCTCTCTATGGGATGCTTCAGTTTTATTCATATGTAAGAAGGATGGTTCACTCAAAATGTGCATCGATTACCTTTAGCTAAATAAAGTCACAGTTAAGAATAAATATACCATTCCTAGAATTGATGAAATGTTCAATCTACTTTAGGGTTCTAGTTGCTTTTCTAAAATAGACCTCAGATTCGACTATTACCAGCTCATAGTCAGAGAAAGTGACATTCCAAAGATAGCCTTCAGAACTTGGTATGGTCACTATAAATTTGTTGTTATGTCTTCTGGACTAAAAAATGTTTTGATAGCTTTTATGAACTTGATGAATAGGGTGTTTAAACAGTATTTGGACATGTTCATCATCGTCTTCATATATGACATGCTCATCTATTCTTGGAGCAAGGAGGAACATGCAAACCATTTAAGGGTTGTTTTGCAAACTCTCAAGAATCGTTAGTTATTTGCTAAGTTTGGAAAAATTAGTAGAATTCCTTTGTCATATGATCTTTAGTGAGGGAAATTTGATTAATCCTCAAAAGATTAAAGAATTTAAGAACTAGCCCAAACCTATCTTTCTATTAGACATTAGGAGTTTCTTGGGTTTAGCCGGTTACTATAGGCAGTTTGTGGAAGGATTTTCCTCTATTACATCTCTCATGACCAGATTGACTCAAAAGAAAGTCAAATTATAGCGGTCTAGTGCTTGCTAGAAGAGATTTCAAGACATGAGTATTCGACTCACTTCTGCTCCAGTTATCACTCTACTAGAGGGTTCAGATGGGTTCGTGATTTATTGCAACACCTCCAAAATTGTCCTTGGTTGGGTGTTGATGCAACATGATAAGGTTATAGCCTATTATGATGGACAACTCAAGGCCAGTAATAAGAACTACCCGACTCATGATCTTGAATTAGCAGCGGTGGTCTTTGCTTTAATGATTCAGAGGCACTACCTCTATATTTTTCATGTGGATGTGTTTACTAACCACAAAAGCCTTCAGTATCTATTCATTCAAAAGGATCTTAATCATCATTAGAGGAGATGGATTGAGTTGCTGAAATGACATGAGTGTCTTGTACCACCATGGTAAAGCCAATGTAGTGGTCGATGCCCTCAGAAGATTGTCATGGACAACATTGCTCACATTAAGGATGATAAGAAGGAGTTGGTCAGAGATGTATACAGACTGGTTTATTTAGGAGTTCGTCTAGTTGATTTAGCGGAAGGTGGAGTTATAGATTAGAATGGTTCAGAATCTTCACTAATGATGGATGATAAGGCAAGGCAGGCTGATGAACCAATTCTACTTAAATTGAAGGAAGTAGTCCTTCAGAAAGAAGTAGAAGTTTTCTCCCAAGGGGGAGATGGTGTGCTCCACTATCAGGGTAGATTGTGTGGATGATCTGAGACAACAGATATTGACAGAAGCCCACAACTCTTAGTATTCCATTCATCCAAATGTCGCTAAGATATACCATGATCTACGGGAAGTCTATTGGTGGAATGGCATAAAGAATAATATCACAGAATTTGTGGCTAAGTGTCCAAATTTCTAGCAATTTAAGGTTTAACACCAAAGACTAGGAGGTATGACCCAGTATATTAGCATTCCTACGTTGAAGTGGGAAGCTATGAATATGGATTTTATCACGGGTTTACCTCGTGCACATTGCCAACATGATTTGATATGGGTGGTTGTTTACTAGATGACTAAGATAACACATTTCCTGCCAGTTAAGATGACAGACTCGGTCGAGGATTATGTTAGACTTTCATGAGATAGTTGGTCAAATTACATGGAGTCCCCTTGTCTATCATTTTGATAGGGGTACTTAGTTCACCTCATAGTTCTGGAAATCATTTCAGAAAGGTCTTGGTACTTAGGTTAAGCTTAGCATAGATTTCCACTCATAGATAGATGGTCAGATTGAACGGACCATTCAATCTTTGGAGGACATATTGAGAGCTTGAGTGATTGAATTTAAAGATGGTTGGAATGATGACTTACCACTGATTGAATTTTCATATAATAGTTACCACTCCAACATTCAGACGCATCAGTTTGCGGCGCTTTATGATATAAGATGTAGGGCTTCTATAGGTTGATCTGAAATTGCTGAAATTTCCTTGATTGGGACTGATTCAGTTCATGAGTCAATGAAGAAAGTTCAGGTTATTAGAGAAAGACTAAAAATATCTTAGAGTCATCAGAAATCATATGCAGATGTGAGGAGAAGAGAGTTGGAGTTTGTTGTTGATGATTGGGTCTACTTGAAAATTTCACCCATGAAAGGGGTAATAAGGCCTTGTAAGAAAGGAAAACTTAGTATCCGCTATGTTGGTCATTATAGGATCTTGAAGCATTTTGGCAGCGTGGCCTTTGAGTTGGAATTAACTATAGAGTTAGCATCAGTGCGCCGAGTCTTCTATGTGTCCTTATTGAAGAAGTGCATTGGTGATCCTACCTCAGTTGTACCTTTAAATAGTGTTGGTGTAAAGGATAGTCTCCTTATGAAGAGGTACCAGTTCAGATTCTTGACTTTCAGGTTCATAAGTTAAGGAATAAGGAGGTCGCTTCTATTAAGGTCATTCAGTTCCATGTCCCTCAGTCACTCTTATGTTTTAGAATGTATGCATGTTTCATGAAAATAGTTCAACATTTGTATCTCGATTCAAAGTCAGTCACTCCATTAGTATTTAGTCTATAGCATTCACAATTGGGGTTGTATCTCTTTCCCTTTTTTTAGCTTTGTTAGTCTCCATTCAAGGACAAATGTTTTCAAGGGGGAGATATTGTAACACCTCATATTTCGAAGTGGCTTTTTGTTGCATAGAAAATTTTTTTTAGGTCTAATCACAAGGTCGACCCCAAAGATGATGTCCAGTAAAGAAGGTGATGAGCCGTTACTTAGGCTGTCACTCTCGTCCAGAAGGAAACCATTGGCCTCAGAAATGACGACAGAGTTGACATCCAGTCAAACAGGCGTATGACCTATCTTATTGGCGGTCGTAGTACCCCAGAATTCAACACCTTCTACTTAAGGGTGACGCTGGAGATGATGAATAGTCAAGTGGATGATGGCCCGTCTCCTTCATCGTCAAAGGGCCAATATTTTAATTCCCTTGTGCTTAAGGGAAACAGTGGATTCAACGGATTGTCAGGTTGGTGATGGCCTATCACTCCGGCCTCAGTTGTACCTTTAAATAGTGTTGGTGTAAAGGATAGTCTCCTTATGAAGAGGTACCAGTTCAGATTCTTGACTTTCAGGTTCATAAGTTAAGGAATAAGGAGGTCGCTTCTATTAAGGTCATTCAGTTCCATGTCCCTCAGTCACTCTTATGTTTTAGAATGTATGCATGTTTCATGAAAATAGTTCAACATTTGTATCTCGATTCAAAGTCAGTCACTCCATTAGTATTTAGTATATAGCATTCACAATTGGGGTTGTAGCTCTTTCCCTTTTTTTAGCTTTGTTAGTCTCCATTCAAGGACAAATGTTTTCAAGGGGGAGATATTGTAACACCTCATATTTCGAAGTGGCTTTTTGTTGCATAGAAAAATTTTTTTAGGTCTAATATCAAGCTTGACCCCAAAGATGATGTCCCGTAAAGAAGGTGATGAGCCGTGACTTAGGCTGTCACTCTCGTCCAGAAGGAAACCATTGGCCTCAGAAATGACGGCAGTGTTGACATCCAGTCAAACAGGCGATGACCTATCTTATTGGCGGTCGTAGTACCCCAGAATTCAACACCTTCTACTTAAGGGTGACGCTGGAGATGATGGATAGTCAAGTGGATGATGGCCCATCTCCTTCATCGTCAAAGGGCCAATATTTTCATTCCCTTGTGCTTAAGGGAAACAGTGGATTCAACGGATTGTCAGGTTGGTGATGGCCTATCACTCCGGCCTCTGTTGTACCTTTAAATAGTGTTGGTGTAAAGGATAGTCTCCTTATGAAGAGGTACCAGTTCAGATTCTTGACTTTCAGGTTCATAAGTTAAGGAATAAGGAGGTCGCTTCTATTAAGGTCATTCAGTTCCATGTCCCTCAGTCACTCTTATGTTTTAGAATGTATGCATGTTTCATGAAAATAGTTCAACATTTGTATCTCGATTCAAAGTCAGTCGCTCCATTAGTATTTAGTATATAGCATTCACAATTGGGGTTGTAGCTCTTTCCCTTTTTTTAGCTTTGTTAGTCTCCATTCAAGGACAAATGTTTTCAAGGGGGAGATATTGTAACACCTCATATTTCGAAGTGGCTTTTTGTTGCATAGAAAATTTTTTAGGTCTAATATCAAGGTTGACCCCAAAGATGATGTCCCGTAAAGAAGGTGATGAGCCGTGACTTAGGCTGTCACTCTCATCCAGAAGGAAACCATTGGCCTCAGAAATGACGGCAGAGTTGACATCCAGTCAAACAGGCGATGACCTATCTTATTGGCGGTTGTAGTACCCCAGAATTCAACACCTTCTACTTAAGGGTGACGCTGGAGATGATGGATAGTCAAGTGGATGATGGCCCGTCTCCTTCATTGTCAAAGAGCCAATATTTTCATTCCCTTATGCTTAAGGGAAACAGTGGATTCAACGGATTGTCAGGTTGGTGATGGCCTATCACTCCGGCCGTCAAACAACTAGCGAGTCAAAAATCGCAAAATCACTAAACAATTTCTCTAGGGTATTTATGTTACGTCACTCTCTTTTAACTCCTATACTACGTAGATTTTGGTTATTTTAGAAGGGATTTTTCATGACCCAAGCTAGGACCATGGATCGAGATACAGGACCTAGAACCATAGATTGTCCAGGACAACCTATGGAATGTGCATAGAAACTCAAAAGCATAAAATAAAGTAGAAACTATTAATTTAATCATGAATAAGAAAGAATCTGAATAACATAAAGCGTATATCAAACAATACATCACAATGTTAAATCTTAAAGCTGAACATACTAGTCTATGTATGAAAAGCCTCTATTATCTGGTGAGATGTTGGGACAAGCCCCTAGCTATCTCCAAGACTGCAACAAAACTAAAAACCAAAATTGGGCTGATAAATGTCCTCGAATGATGAGGACTCACCCAAAGCAGGGATGAATTAGGCTGATATGGAAGCAAACTATCAGCGATACTAAGTTGGATCACCTGAACCTATATCATGACAGGATATAGCATAGAGTATGCAGTCAGTACTTTTAATATTCTTAGTATGTAAGGTACAAAAAACATGTTTAGCAAATATTAAATAGAATCATGCATATAAATACAAATTAAATAGATCATGAGAGTAAGGACTATATGTTGAAAACTGTATCTGAGATATACATAGTCAAAAGCTAGTTATCATAACTGAACATAGTGACCCAGATTTAGAAATAGAAATTATATGACTTGTGATAGTGGAAATTGTAAGTAAAAGCTCATAAACTGATCATTGGTTCAAATCTGCTGTAAAATATGATATCATAAGTCATGAACATGAGTAACTGAAGTCATGAGGAACAATGGCAGACTCCTCATAACCGACACCATTGCAATAGAGCTTACGTGATGCCCTAACTATCACACTCAATTGGGCAGAGCCGTCAAAAACCTTGTCAGAGCAAAGGTGATGAGTTGGTAATTTACCAACTCATTAGATTGTTAAACATGAGCTTGTGCTTGGTTTTCAAGTCATTTGGAAGGATTTTATGATCTTTCACTTTAGTTTTTACAGTTATTAAATTTAAAGAGAGAAGGAAAGAAATTGAACAAAAGCATCGAATTAAAAAAGAGGACTAGAACTCTACCTGATGGGAACGACACTCCACCGAATGGAACCAGTGAAATGTCAATTGAAACGCATGGGCATACTGGACAGAAGTGGAAGGTGCACCGACAAAATATGATTCAGCACCTGGGAATCACCGGTGCCAACATCGGCCAAACTCGAAGTTATTATCCCCAGGTGAGATGCAGCGGAGTTCCATGGATAGGCACCTGTAGAACTCTAGTGACTCGCAAGTGAGCTGCCTTCAGGAAAGAAAAATCATCTAGCATGAAATTTGAGGAGCATTTTTAACATATTTCTGTACATTCTCTAGAAATTACAAAAATTCCATTCCAAATTTGGAGAGTTAGAGAGAAATATTGAATAGCTTTTCTTCTTTGTCTTCCTCAAATAAACCACCATTGGAGACAATTTTTGAGCTTTCTATTTTACTCTTAATGATGAATCTTATGAATTTGTTTATCGATATGCTTTTATATTATTCATCTATAAGTAGCTTGATAGTTTGCAAACGGTATGTGCATGATTGGGGAGAAATTGGATTGGGTTCTGCTATATTAATCTTGTGATTACTCAGTTAGTATAAATCTGTTGTTTTCTTCGAAATTATTAGTGAAATACACATAGTTGCAATTGTGGGTTATGTCTACTTATTCCATTTTTGCTTGAAAAAGAGAAATTAAATATGGGTGAGAAAGAAATGGTAGGCAATTGGGTCTTGAGTGTGTGGTATTAGGCTAGAGATAGCCAAAACCTATTATATTGCACCCATTAGAGATTTGAGGCTAGAGAGAGCTCAAATATTGCCTAATCTATAGTGGATTAATTGATTGAGGCCTTGGGATTTGAGAAAACTCAAGGAATAAAGAACCCAATTGGTTGAAAAACAACGGGTGTCACTTTACTCATAGTTATTTATGCTTATGAGTAATTATTTGATTTTCTACTTAATTCCAATCCAATTGAACCCCCATCAATAGCATACCCCTGGCCCTCGCTCATAATTGTTAATTCTATTTGGTTGCCTTTCTCTCTTGATAGTTGATTTTAAATTCAAATTGTGATCTTGCTCCCCCCCCCCCATAATTATTTTTTTATTTTCAAATGCATGGTTGCAATGTTAGTTCAAGTCAGTAAACAACTTTTGCATTATTCAATCACTATTCCCTGTGGATTCGACCCCCACTCTTAGTTGGGTTTTTATATTACGATGATTGTTTACACTTCCTTCTCGTGAGGAGTGGATTTGAATGTCATTAATTTTGGTGCCATTTTTGGAGAATAGAATTAAATAACCCCTAGTTGATTGTTGATTTGAATTACTTAAGCATCTTGTGTTGTGTTTTTACAATTGTAGTTATTTTTGGGTGTTTCTTAGGATGACTGATATTAGCCAACATTCTCAAAAAGGTTCAGTGGATGGTCATATGGATGACGAGGATGATGACCCCATGATGCCAGACATAGCAGGTGTCATTCGCCTACCACCCATGGTAGGGAATGCAGTGTTCCATGTGACCAACACAATGTTACACCTGCTACAAATGAAAGGACTCTTCAGAGTTCAGCCAAGTAAAGATGCAAATTGACATCTTCAAAATTTTCTTGAGATATCCTAACCTTTTAACAACACAAACATAAGTCAAGAGTCGATCAAATTAAGGCTCTTCCCATTTTCTTTGACTGGGGAAGCAATAATATGTCTTGAGGAACTACATCCGGGATGTGTCCTTCATGGCAAGAGTTGACTGAAGCTTTCTTGGATAGGTTCTTCCCTCCATTGAGGATGTTGTAGCTAATAAATGATATTACCAACTTCAGGCAAATCATGGGGGAACCTTTACATGAAGCATGGCTGAGGTTCAAGAAAAAAATGGCCCTATGCCCAAACCACGGACTTCTAGATGGAGTGCTCCTTCAAAGTTTTTATCATTCCTTGGATTCCATCAACAAATATGTGGCCAATAACTTGGCAAGTGGATCTCTCATGGACCAGCCCTATGGCATAGCTAGAGATCTTTTGGATAGAATGACCAAAACAAATCAAGCTTGGCATACGAGGGACACTGAAGTACCTGAAAATGGTGGTAGTCAAAGTGTTGTGACTGCAGAGATGCGAAGAAGAGATGAATAAAGGGATGAGACCCTAGCAAAGATGATGACCCAGCTAGCATTGATGATAAAGCATGTTTTGGGAAATGGGTCAAAGAATGTTAATGTTTTGAGGACTCAAACTCCAATGCAATATAAGAATGAAGCTTCACCACCGAGGTACGAAGAAGAGTGCCAATTCATGGTAAATCAAATAAGGGTTTCTCGATTGGGGTACCAAGGTGGTAATCACGGCCCTTGGCACCCACAGAAAGAGAATCAAGGTTGGAGAAACCGTTACAACCAAGGTTGGGTTGATAGAAATGATAGACAGGGTAATCATGATCAAAACTGAGATAGGGATCATTATCACCGAAGCTCAAATCCATTTGTTGCCCCTCCAAAGGTTAAGAATCCCTAATTATATCCTGGTAAGAGCGATGAAGAAATATCCAAGATTAAAGAGATGCAGGCTAGAGTACTCAAAAGAGTGGAATTCATCAATATGGAGTCAAAGAAATAAAAAGGAAGGTGTCAAATCTTTCCCAAATAGTGAACTCCTTCTCGACATTGATTAAGCACTTGGAAGTGCAAATGAATCATTTGTCTTCCCAAATGAATTCCCGAATGAAGGAGACACTTCCTACTGACACCATACGCAACCCAAAGAAGGATGGACATTGTATGGCAATTGTTACGAAATGAGTGAGTGAGGTGTAATACTTAGTTCAAGTACTGTGTTGAAGATCTAGAACTTTCCTGGTTGGTCTTTGCATATGCTAAGGATGGTAGGTTAGGATATGATCATAGGACATTCTTTGTTAATCTCACTTTTAGCCTAAACAACCCTACCAAACTCATATGATTCCCTTGATCCCAATTTTGCGCCTATTATACACCATTTTTCTTTGATTAACCGATTAACCATACCAATTTTTTATAATGAACCTGTTTTGACCCTGGTCCATCCTTTGATATTGTGAACCTTAACATAGGCAAAATGCCTAAGTTGAGGGTGGATAGAGCAGGGGTGCATAAATGGTGGGAACGAGAAAAAGGCAAAGAAAAGAGAAAAGGTTAAAAATGAGGTGTGGTGTGAAAAATATAATTGGAAAATTAGAAAAAGAAAATTCAAAAGAAAAAGAAAAAGAAATGTAACATGCTTAAAAAAGTTGAAAATACAGCACACCCATACAAATGCACATAAAAGAGGTTAAAAGGGAAGAACAAAATGACAAGCATAAAGGGTGGAATCGGTGAATGGTGAAGCCAATGTATGTAGTGCCAAGGAAGGGATAGTCACTCATAAAATCTTTCATATTTATCATGTCCATCCGAAAAGCCTACATTACAAGCCACAACAAGTCCTATAGTGATCCTAATCTGACCGTCTGATAAATTGAAGCAGAGAAAATAATGGAAGGCCTATGGTATCTGATACATAGTACTTGAGACTTCTTTGAGAGGGTCAACTTCTTACTTGTTTAGTCCCATGAAATATTTGATACTATATCTATGAGTGGGGACTTCATTTGTTGTGAGGGAACATGGATTATGTTTGCTTTTACCATTGGTTTGTGTGAAAAGAATCTGGGATGATTTGATTGCCTGTTAATAGCTAGATGACATGTCTTGATCCCTGTTTATCGTGTTTTGTGGTTGCTTGTAGTACATTAGCTGATGTTGGTTCATGGAAAAGGGTCAGAAATTGTTGAATGTATAGTGAAAGTTTTGTTTGGTATTGGTTGTAGTATCCTAGGTTTATTTTCTAGGAGCATCATATTTAGTTTTTCTTTTCTTTGTCTGAGGACATGCAAAAGTCTTAAGTTGAGAGTGTTGATGTGTTGTGAGTTTACAACACTTTTGATGCTCAAAACTAAGAAAATAGTATGGACTTAGGTATTTTTATATGGATAAAAGGAACTTTTTCTTTGCTTACAGGACAAATAGGTGTTGGAGCAAGAATGTGCAAAAGATAGCCTGAAAGTGCAGAAAATAGGCTTAAGTCACAACTCTCAGTACAAGCCGTAGGATGGTGCTTCGAGTCGTACTGTAGATCGTGAGATGTTTTAGATGGCTAAGTATGAAGAGTGCATCCTACGACTCTTAGTACAAGTTGTACATTGTGCTCATGCGCCGTAGTGTAGAAGTCGTGGAAAGATTTATAAGATTTGCATAAGAGGCTGACTCGTGATATGGATAGATGTATGAGACGTGGCATCAAGGTACGAGTTGTACCATAGCACTCGTGAAGAACTTCATAAAAATTGAAAAGTCTCAGAGTCAGACCACGGAAGCACAGTACCACTCGTGGGACGGATGTACGAGTCGTACCAAGGGCCAATACATAGCCAAATTTCAACCAGCCAATGACATACGGGAAGAAGGTATGACCAATACATACCTGCTATGGTTCGTAGGAATTGTCATGACACGGGCCGCATCAGTTATGGAAATTCACCTTGTTAGACTAGGAAAAGGATTTTTATGTCTGAATAAATATGTTTTGTGTTTTATTTTCATTATAGGTTATTAGACAAATGTTAGTTAACATTAGAAGATGTGAGAATTGAGGGATAGAATATAGAATCAAGTTGATTGACTTGTGATCAACCTTTTCTTGATTTTCTCTTGATATTCATACTTTGTTCTTGAGGATTTTGCTGATTTATTTAAAGAAGTTTCTCTCTCATCCATAGTTGTAAGTATTGATTTATGTATTTAATTATGAATGCAAATCACAATCTTGTAACTATGAGAGGCTAAAACCTCCATAGCTAGGGTTATGGGAACCATGGTGGATTAACAAGATAGGGTTGCATAAAAGTGATTCAAAACCAATGCAAAACACTTATATTGTATTCTATTCATGCTTAAACATTTCTTAACGATGTACAACGTTAGGACTTCCCAAATTCATTACTTACTTAAGCCTAGAGAGGTAGTGATTAGGAAAATAGAATTACAACAAAGTCTTGATCTTGATGATCATTGTATTAACTTAAGTTGTGGTCATAGGATAGTTAAATTTGTGTCATATTGATAATGGTTAGTTTTCAATTGCTCATGAGACCTGATCCGGAGATTGAGTATAGACATTCAATATGGACAAACTAGTTATTTGAATGAACCTAAGTTATCAGTTCTACAAGTAAGCATTAGTGATGATCACATATGTATATCCGAAGTAGTTATGAACCCATGGGGAACACAAACCCTAGTTATCTTTCATTCTTGATTTTAACCAAAATTTAAACAGTTATTTCATTTATTGTTTTCTTTAGAACCCCCAATTTGGAGTAACTACCCAACAAGTTCACTTACCGGCATTAGTATAGATCTTCCGTATTCCCCGTGGGTTCGACCCCAACCTCTAGTTGGGTTCTTTATTGACAACATCCACTTCATACTTCTGTAGGAGGTATGGTTTGAGCATTATCAATGGGCACCAACAGGCGCCACCAGCCTATAAGGAGCATGTACCTGAGTCGGTTGCGCACGCTGAGTTCAGAGCAGCCATACAGATGTTAGCCCAGGATTTGACCGCCCTGGTCAATCAATAGGCGATAACGCATGTCCCTCAGAACATGAAATAAGGTGGAAGCAAGAGTCAGAGATTTTCTGAGGATGAACCCTCTGGAGTTTCTTGGGTCAAAGGTGGATGATGATCCATACGAGTTTATTCAGGAGGTTCTGAAGATCACCCAGATTATAGGGGAGTGCGCCGATTTAGCCTCATACCAGTTAAAGGGGGTTGCGCACATTTGGTTTAAGTAATGGAAGGATAGTAGGCAAGTTGGAGCAGGACTTATCAGTTGGGATGAGTTTCATGCCGCTTTTCTGGATCGGTTCCTCCCTTGTGAGATAAGGGAGATCGAAGCAGCCGAGTTTGTGAATCTAAAGCAAGGGAAGATGACAATTCAGGAGTATTCCTTGGAGTTCACTCGTCTATCCATGTATGTACCTGAGATGGTGGCAGATCAGAAAGCCCGAGTGAGCAGGTTTGTACATAGGATAGCAGACTACTTGGTTAGGGGTTACTGGACCACAATGCTTATTCAGAACATTGACTTTGCTTGAATAGTCTTGTATGCCCAGCAGATAGAGGCAGTGCATATGAGTGAGCGGTAGAGAGAGGCTAAGAGGGCCAAGACCAATAGCTTTGGATTCTCCCAGCAGGGACCTAGTTGGCACCATCAGCAGTCCCATCAGAGATCTTCAGCCCCAGTGCCTTCGGCTATGAGTGTTCCATTGATGTGCTGTGGATTTACAGAACTATCGACGCTCAAAACTAAGAAAATAGCATGGACTTAGATGTGTTTATGTGGATATAAGGCACTTTTCCTTTTATTGCAGGATAAATTAGTGTTTACTCTGAAAATTAGAAAAGAAAGCTTGGAAGATGCAAAATATGCTGAGATTGCAGACCACAGTACGAGCCATAGGAAGGACCTACGAGTCGTACTGATGGTCGTGAAAAGCTGCAGAAGGCTAAATTGAGAAGATGCAATGTACAAGTCTTAGTATGACTTATACCAAGTTGGTATGAGTCGTGGTGATGAAATCGTGTCAAGATCCAGAAAATTTGCATAAGGTGCTGACTCCTTCTATGGAAAGACAGTACGACCCGTGGGAAGAAGGTATGAGTCGTACCATGACGGTCATAATGAACTTCACAAAAATTCCAAAGTTTCATAATAAAATCACAGGAGCTCAGAACGGGTCGTATGTAGGAGGTATGAATCGTACCAGGATCCAACACTTAGCAAAATTCAGCCAACAATGCAAGGTACGACAAGAAGATATGGGTTGCAGGGCGCTATCGCGGATTATGACATGGCCCGTGACGACTGCGGTACCAGATATGGAAATTCATCTAGTTATCCTAGGAAAAGGATTCTTGTGTCTGTATAAATACGTCTTTAGGTTTTATTTTTCCAGAGACAGTAGTAGACACATAAGAAATACAAAAAAAAGACAAGGAGAGAAGAGATTCTGTAGGGGAATTGAGTTGATTCAACTTGTGATCAACCGTTTCTTGAATTTATCTTATTCTTGCTACTTGTTCTTCAAGATTTTGCTGAATAATTAAAGGAAGTGTTTTTCTGATTCATTCTTGTAAGTATTGATTTATGTTCTTAATCATGAATACAATTAACAACCTTACAACTATGAGAGGCTAAAACCTCCATAGCTAGGGTTGTGGGAACCATGGTGAATTCAAAAGCTAGGGTTACAAAAAGTGATCTTAAAACCAATACAAACATTTATATTGTATTCTCTTCATCTTTAACAATTCGTAATGGTGTGCAACATTAGGAAGTGCCCGAATTCTTTACTTTTTTTGGTCGAAGAGGTAGAGATTAAGAAAATAGAATTACAATGGAGCCTAGATATTGATGATCATTGTATTAACTTGATTTGTGGTCGTAGGATATTTATATCGTGAACATAGTGATAACGGATAGTTTGAAACTGCTCATTAGACTTTGTCGAGTGATTGACTATTGTCATTCAATAGGGACTAGTGGGTCGTTTGAATGAACCTAAGTTGTCAATTCTATAAGTATTAGTGATAATCACGAGTGTATACCCAAAGCAGTTATGAACCCATGGAGAACACAAACCCTAGTTATTCTTTAACATTAACTCAACATCAGAATTTTGATACTTGTTTTTATTATTTATTTCTTTTAGAACCCCCCTATTTTTAAGTAACTACCTCACAAGTTCAATTACCGGCTATAATCCATTTCTTCCTATTCCCTGTGGGATCAAACCCAATATATAGTTGGGTTCTTTATTGACAATGTCCTCTTCTCACTTTAATCAAAGGTGTGGTTTGAGCGTTATCAAAAAGTGGCGTCGTTACTGGGGACTACAGCTAAGACTAGATTATTTGCTTTTATTTGACTTTTTTGGTAGTTATTTCCTCTTTTACATTTTTGTTTTTTTTGTTTTGTCTCATCCATGGCACCTCTTGGCAAAGACAAGCATCCAAGACAGTGGAGGATGAGTCCTAGTTCCTTGACGAAGTCTAAGTAGTCAAGATACTTATGTCGTGCCGCGATATTAAATCAGGCGTTGCATGGGAGGCAACCCATGGATGGATAAGTCTGAGTAGCCACAAGTATGTCCCCCTTCCCTCTATTTTTACATTCTATGCGTCGGGTATGAAGCATGCTTTTTTTAAAATAAAAGAGGGAGGGGGTGTACTTATAATTTTTGGGAATTTTGATTCATCCGAGGGTTTTTCTTGTCGAGTTTCTTTTCCCTCAAGCATTCTATCTAGTAGAACCGGCATGTGTAGGATTTTTTTTAGTTTTTGATTTTTTTTCAATTAGAAAGTAGCTTAGGAGTACTTAGCCAATAAAAATGCACTAGTTTTGGTTTTTGGAAAAAAGTGACCCTATTTAAAAAAAACTTTTTAATGCATTAGCTATGTATATGTGACAACACGCATGATTGTTGTGGATCTTTTGATGCCATTTAGTTTGTTAACATGAGTAGTTTTGTTAAGCCATATATAAACCAGGCATCTGTGGTGACAATAGTTCATGTACCATGTGTGAGTGAGGTACAGTAGTCACTTCGGTTTTGTGTTGAAGATCTAGAACTTGCCTGGTTGGTCTTTGCATAGGCTAAGGATGGTTGATTAGGATATGATCATAGGTCATTTTTTTGTTTAAGCTCACTTTTAGCCTATAGTACCCTACCAAAAGTGCATGAATCCCTTGATCCTAAGTTTGATCCTTAATAGACAATGATTTCTTTGATTTTACTGGTTAATGTGCCCATCTTTTGTAATGAACCTACTTTGGCCCTGGTCCTTCCTTGGATATTATGTACCTCAACATAAGCAAAATGCTTAAGCTGAGGGTGACTAGAGTAGGGGTGTGTAAAAGGTGGGAACAGGAGAAAGGAAAAGAAAAGAGAAAAAGTAATGGTGAAGAATGAAGTTTGGTGAGATGATGAAAAACAGATGAAAAATGCTTAAAAAATTTGAAAAAAAAAGATAGACAAAAGAAATTTGAAAATGCTGAAAAAAAGTTGAAAACTCACCACACTCATGCAAATGTGTATAAAAAGGAGAGAAAGGGAAGAACAAGGAATGAAGGAATAAAAGGGTGAAATAGTTGAATGATGTAGCTAATGTATGTAGTGCCAAGGAAGGAATAGTCACTTATAAAATCTTTCATCTTTACCATGTCTAGCCTTGAGCCTACATTACAAACCATATCAATTCCTATAGTGATCCTAACCTGACCATCTGATAAACCAAAGTAGAGAAAATAAGAGCAAGCCTATGGTATTTGATACATAATACTTGTAACTTCTTTGTGAGAGTGAGTGTCTTACTTGTTTAGTCCCATATCATATTTGACATCTCATATATGAGTGGGGACTTTATTTGTGTAAGGGTACATGGATTATGTTCGCTTCTATCATTGATCTGTGTGGAAAACATTGGTAATGACTTGATTGCCCGTTGATAGATGAATGACATGTTTTGATCCTTGTTTGTGATGTTTGGAGGTTTCTTGTAATACATTAGCCGATGTTGTTCCATGAGAAAGGGTCAATAGAGTTTGTATAAAAAGTGCAAGTTTGTTTAAGTATCCTGTAGTATATTAAGTTTATTTTCTAGTTGAGCGTCGTGTTTTAGTTTTTCTTTTCTTTTCCTAAGGATAGGCAAAAGTCTTAAATTGAGGGTGTTGATGTGCTGCGGATTTACAACACTATCGATACTCAAAACAAAGAAAATAGAATGGACTTAGATGTGTTTATGTGGACATAAGACACTTTTCCTTTGATTGCAGGATGAATTAGTGTTGACTCTTAAAATTGCAAAAGAAATCCCAAAAGATGCAAAATATGCTCAGATTGTAGACCACAGTACGAGCCGTAGGAAGGACCTACGAGTTGTATTGATGGTCATGAAAAGCTGCAGAAGGATAAGTTGAGGAGATGCAATGTACGAGTCTCAGTACGGCTCGTACCATGTTGGTACGAGTCATGGTGATGAAATCATGACAAGATCCAAAATATTTGCATAAGGTGTTGTCTCCTACTACGAGAAGACAGTACGACCTTTGGGAAGAAGGTATGAGTCGTACCATGACGATCGTAATGAACTTCAGAAGAATTCCAAAGTTTCATAATCAAATCATGGGAGCTCAGTACGGGTCATATGATGGAGGTACGAATCATACCAAGATCCAAAACTTAGCAAACTTCAGCTAACAATGCACAGTACGATAGGAAGCTACGGGCCGTAGGAACCAACTATGGATCGTGACATGGCCCTTGAAGACTACATCTCCAGATATGGAAATTCATCTAGTTAGCCTAGGAAAAGGATTCTTGTGTCTGTATAAATACATTTTTGGGTTTTATTTTTCCAGAGACAGTAGTAAACACGTAAGAAAGACAAAAAAAAGACAAGGAGAGAAGAGATTTTGTAGGGGAATTGAGTCAATTCAACTTTTGATCAATCGTTTCTTGAATTTATCTTGTTCTTGCTACTTGTTCTTCAAGATTTTGCTGAGTAATTAAAGGAAGTGTTCTTCTCAGTCATTCTTGTAAGTATTGATTGATGTTCTTAATCATGAATATAATTAACAACCGTAAAACTATGAGAGGCTAAAACCTCCATAGCTAGGGTTGTGGGAACCATGGTGAATTAACAAGCTAGGGTTACACAAAGTGATATTAAAACCAATACAAACACTTATATTGTATTCTCGTCATATTTAACGATTCTTAATGGTGCGCAATCTTAAAAAGTGCCCAAATTCTTTACTTACTTTGATCGAAGAGGTATAGATTGGGATAAGAGAATTACAATGGAGCCTTGATCTTGATGATCATTGTATTAACTTGAACTGTGATCGCAGGATAGTTATACCTAGAAATTAGTGATAACGGATAGTTGAAACCGCTTATGAGACTTGGTCGAGTGATTGACTATAGTTATTCAATAGGGACACGTCGGTCATTTGAATGAACCTTTTTTATCAGTTCTATAACTATGTATTGGTGATAATCACGAGTGTATACCTAAAGAAGTTATGAACCCATGGGGAACACAAACCCTAGTTGTTCTTTAACATTGACTCAACATCAGATTTTGATACTTGTTTTTATTATTGATTTCTTTTAGAATCCCCCTATTTTGAAGCAACTACCTCACTAGTTCAATTACCGGCTATAATCTAGTTCTTCCTATTACCTGTGGGATTGCCATCAAGATCTAGGTGCGATCAAATGGGAAGAGCATTAGGTTCTAGAGGCTAGAGTAGCAGAAACATAGGGATCAGCCCTCCTAAGTGTAACAGATATGGCTGGAGACATATGGGCCAATGCTAAGCTGGTTTGGGTACTTGTTTCAGGTGTGGAAGCTTGGACATATGCTTAGGGATTGCCCAGCAGTCAGATAAGGTCATGATTGGGGCTGAGGCCCAGCTTCTAGTTTAGTAGCTCCACCAGCATGCCAAGGTCTGTAGGGGGCATCAACTAGTGTGGGTGGCAAAAAGTGCCAAAACAGATTTAATGCCCTAGCATCCCATTAAGAGAAGGAGGTCTCCCCAGATGTAGTCACTGGTATGTTATGAATATTCCACCTTGATGTATATGTATCGTTAGTTCCATGGGCTACTTTATCTTTTGTGACGCCCTATGTTGCTAGTAGTTTTGGAGTCAGTCTCAAAATCTTATCAGAATCATTTTAAACCTCTACCCAGTTGGTGATTCAGTTATATCTAGATGGGCATATAGAGATTGCCCTATCACAGTCCTTCAGAAAGTCACCTCAGCAAATTTAGTAGAGCTAGCCATGATCGATTTTGATATTATCCTTGGCATAAATTGGTTATATGCATGTTATGCCTCAGTCAATTGTAGATCCTGTGTGGTAGAGTTCAAATTTCCAGGTGAGCCAATCCTAGAGTGGAAGGGTAGTTCAGTTGTGCCTGTAGGTCATTTCATTTCCTACCTTAAGGCTAGAAAGATGATTTCTAAGGGTTGCATGTACCATCTAGTTAGAGTTAAGGATGCTACGTCTAAGACCCCGATTATCCAATCAGTTCCAGTAGTATGTGAATATCCAGAACTGTTCCTAGATGATCTAACCCGAAATCCTCCTGAGAGGGAAGTTGATTTTTGTATTGGCCTACTCCCCGACACGCAGCCTATATCTATTCCTCCTTATAGAATAACTCCTGCTGAGCTAAAGGAGTTGAAGGAGCCGTTGAAAGACCTCTTGGACAAGGGATTCATCAGACTGAGCAAATCCCTGTGTGGTGCACCAGTTCTCTTTGTCTGTAAGAAGGATGGTTCTCTTAGTATGTGCATTAACTATCGGTAATTGAACAAAGTTACCATCAAGAATAGGTATTCTCTCCCCAGGATTGATGATTTGTTTGACCAGCTTCAAGGTGCTAAGTTCTTTTCAAAGATAGATGTCAGATATGGATACCATCAACTCAGGGTTTGGGAGAGTGATATTCTGAAGATAGCCTTCAGTACTCGGTATGGTCATTACGAGTTTGTACTTATGTCTTTTGGACTAATGAATACTCCTGCAGCTTTTATGGATTTTATGAATAGGGTGTTTAAGCCATATTTAGACATGTTTGTGATTGTGTTCATAGATTATACTGTCATATACTCTCAGAGTAAGGAGGAGCATGCCGCTCATTTGAGGGTGGTGCTACAGATTCTTAAGGATCGCCAGTTGTATACTAAATTCAGCAAATGTGAGTTTTGGTTGAACTCAGTGGCATTTTTTGGTAGTGTGGTGTAAAGTGAGGGTGTACAGGTAGACTCTCAAAAGATGGAAGTGATGAAGAATTGGCCTAGACCAATGAGTCCTTCAGATATTAGGAGTTTCTTGGGTTTCACTGGTTATTATCAGAGATTTGTTGAGAGACTTTCATCTATTGCAGCAGTGTTGACCAAATTGACCTAGAAGAAAGTGAAGTTTCAATGGTCAGAGGCCTGTGAGAAGAGCTTCCAAGATTTGAAGACTCGACTCACCTCAGCACTAATGTTGACCCTACCTGAGGGTACCGATGGGTTTGTGGTATATTGTGATGCTTCGAGGATTGGCCTTGGTTGTGTACTCATGCATCACGATAAAGTTATGGCCTTGCTTCCACAAAGCTGAAAGCCTATGAGAAGAATTATCCGACTCATGATCTTGAACTAGTGGTGGTAGTATATACTTTGAAAATTTAGAGAAACTATCTGTATGGGGTCCACGTAGATGTGTTTATGGACCACAAGAGCCTACAATACGTGTTTACCTAGAAGGATCTAAATCTGCATCAAAGAAGGTGGTTGGAGCTACGTAGGGATTATGATATAAGTGTCCTTTACCATCCGGGCAAGGATAATGTGGTAGCAGATTCCCTTAGCAGGCTTTCTTTTCGGCTGTTTGGAATAACTACACGCAAGTGCACATGATCGAACAAGTAGTAAAGTGGCTCAAGTAAGCCAAGTATCGATCCCACAGGGACTGGACTAAGGTATCAATCTAATCAAGTGTCAATAAACTTTAACTCTAAACTGCAGACAACAGTGTGAAGAAGATTTTGATATTTTGTTTCCTAATTTTATACTAAGTCTAAAACGAATATACAATTTGAGTCTGAACTATAAGTATGAGCATGCTGAGGCTAAAATGAACATGTAGAGAAATAAATTATTGATACAATTTGATTAATCTTTCCTCCGGTTGCTAGTAAGGAATTATTTCCTATGGGTTAAAACTCTCGTATTTAACCCAACTTAAGAATCATGAACCTTCCACCTACATCTCTGTGATAAAAAGAAATTCATGTTCTAGCCATACAAAATCGATTCCTTAATTAACTAATACGACTTTCAGGTATATCTCTATCCTGAAGGTAAATCAATTCTCAATTTTTCCAAACTAAGAAAAGATCATATCCTATCAATTCACAACTTCCCAATTTCTTGCTCTCTCGAGTGAAACCGGACTTTTTAGATATACATTAACGTTGGCCACACATTAACGCAGTAAAAACAAGAATCAATAGAACAACCATGGAAGAAAAGATGAAAAACCAATTTATCAATAATTACATTTCAATACAAATGTTCTTAACCTCAACAACAAGTGAATTTATCCACTCATTTGTGGATTAAACATTGTTAAATGAGTGTTAATCATACAAGCAATTGAAATAAAGAAGAACCCTGAGATTTTCGTCCCCTCAACTTCCTGTAACCTACGTTCTTGCTCCACCAAGTAAGAATTATTAAAAATGAACCTAAGTGTTCTATTTATACTAGTGGGAATCTTTCCCGGAATAACGAGCAGCGTGTCACGGAGTGCATCGCGGAGCACTGCCTCCGTGACATGCCACCAACGCGGACCCTCACTGGAATCCGGTCATCCAGGTATTAAAGCAGAACGTGGCACGGCGTGCAACGCGGGGCTAGGCCAACGTGCCACGGCCCCAACGCGCACCTTCACTGGAATTTGGCATATTTTCAGCATCCGGAAAGAATGCATCCGCGATGGCAGCGTGACACGGCTCCATCGCGGAGCCCCTTTAATTCGTGCTTTCCTTGTGCTTTTTCCTTTCTAGCTTCTGAGTCCTATCCCGATTTCTCCCAACATGCATCTTAGCTTCGTAAAATTATATTTTTCCTACAAAACCACGCTAATCATGTTGGTTAGTATAAATTCACATTTTATTACAATTCACATGAGAATGTACAAACATCGATAGATAAACAAGACAAAATGACACATTTGAGTATCACTTGGGCATATAAATCTGCCCAAGATCACTTACCCCACACTTAAATCCTTGTACGTCCCCGAACAATAGTCTTACACCTCATGTAATTGACACCCAATACTGGCTACTTTGGCTCGACAATTCAATCTACGGTTATACCGATTATTTAATATAGCAAATTATGAAGAAAACATGCATAGTCTTATCAATACAATGACCTTCAACACATTAAGACCTCCTAGACTCAAGAATCGACTCTCGATATCGGCAAACTCATGCAAATCAGCTGATCAAGATATCCGACACGAAATTCAATCTCTCGTCGAGCATGTGCCCTCACGACACAAGCGAATTTTCCCCTTTTTAATCACATGAACTCAAAGGCATTACATGCAGGGGCATATAAAAACGATTTCGCTCTCTCTCCCAAAAGAATTCACATCCATCATGTCATGAACAATAGGCATGCCTTTAGTGTATTACTCCACTAATATAAGGACGCGTTACGCAAGATCACGTAGGACTTAACGGGTTGTAATGTAATCTACGGAACTAGCAAATACTGGGCTAAGCAATAATAACAACTAGCCTCCTTAAGGCTTTTTCAATACATCCCATCAACCTTATGGGCATTGTTTTTTCCTTCATCCTCCCATTCTTAAAGTCTGTCTTTATTTTTGTTCCCATATCTTTAAGCACGCTCGACTTAATAACAAAGATTTGTTATACGTCTTCATTATATTTAATTTATAGCGAGTGCACCTTTGACCTTTTCTTTCCATTCATCACTCTGCTTTTTCTTTTCTTTTCACCATTCTCACTCCTTGACACTGTAGGAAAATTATTTTTTTTCTTGAGCGCTTAAGAGTTTTGGATCAAATTCACAGATAATGAAAAGAAGGGGTTAAGCTCGGTTTACACCTTTTTGACAAAATAAAAAAAAATAGGCTAAAGGCTCAATGGGCTAACTAGGATGTACATTCAAGGTAGGTACGATAATGAAAAAAACTTTCGGTTAAAGCAAAGAAATGCCTACATCCTTTCCTACAATACACATCCTTCATTTCATTTTGTACACACACCAGGCAAGTTCTAGACACTTCACAATAGCATGGAAGATACGAAACCTCACCACACACTAATTTTACATGCTCAACTCAAGACATATTCACAGACTCTTCAATCAGCTAATTACAAGAATTCAAACATTAAGCCTCAATCACACCGAATCGAACTCTATGGCCTAGGTATCTCAACATATTTACAAAGTTGCATGCTTTCATATGAATCACCTTTGCATTTTAAATATCATGTACAACACGCAACCAGAATTTCGCAACCATAAAGTAACGACACGTTTGGGATACAAACAACAAAAGAAAAAAACTAAAAAATGAACAAAAGAAATCTACTCCTATCGACTACATTTCCCTTATGACAGTCGTCATCCATCCATCATAGGGAATGGTCACTAATTACGACTTCGGTTCAATGGGACTATTCTCGGTAAAAGAGTAAAAAACAAATGCCGAGAAACCCAAAAATAACAAATTCAAGAAAAATTTTAAAAATATCGATAATTTCGATAAAACAAAAATATTTACAAAACCAGCTAACAACATTCAACAACACACAACAGCTTAACATTAATTACAATACAGACATACACACAAAAATCACAGGGTCACAAGTTTTTCCAAGCACAACAACAGAACAAAGACATTAATAACAACAACAACCAGCACGTAACTACTCCCACCCCACACTTAAATCGAACATTGTCCCCAGTGTTCACAAAATTCAGCATAGCACAAAAGTGGGTGGTGAAACTCCATGATCAATCAAAGTATTCCACTTCTTCGTCAGGTGTCGCTTCCTCGTCTCCCATGTCTGAATCACCCCCATCGTCCTCCTCTGACTCAACATCGGAGTCATCGCGACGTGCCTCCTCATCTGTGGGGACATCATCATCAGTGGGCTCCACAAAAGCTGGCCCCACTAGGCATAGAGCCCTAGCATTTTCGCCAAAAGGGTAGTCTAGCTCGAGATGCCACAGCTCATCTTCTGTTGCAGGCCTCCTGCCTGTGCGCATCTGGAGCATCTGTATCCCGAACATGCGAGCCATGTACTGATCATTCCGAGCATGTCGCTCGGCTAGTGTAAGAACTGGCCCGTAAGTGGTGTGGGTGCGTTAGTTTTGGTGACATCTAAGGCCTGCCTCTCCATCTGCAGGATGTACTCAATGGCCTCTTCCTCAACATCTAGGCCCCTTAGGAACGTGGTCAGTAAACCACCAAACCCGTACATATGCCCTTGATGCAAATGGGCTCTCTTCATGGCAGAGATAATCATCGCCCCAACATTGATCTCCAGCCCTTTCATGAAGGCATAGACCAAGCACACACGATCCCGGGTGACATCTGTCATATGCACCCCCGGGATCAGGCAGGAACAAACAATCATAAGCCATATCCTAGCTTCCCTGTTCATCTGTGAGTAGGGCAATGTCTGATGGTAGCCCCTCTCCTTATGCCTGCTCCACCGTGCTGTAGACCGGGCTCCACATAGAGTGCGTCTGATGTCCACATATGGTGGAGTGATATTCAGCTGCCGGAGTACATTGGCGTCTATGTCCCGCGCCCCCAAGATGGCATTAAGGTGATGTGGCTCAAAAGTGACTACCTGCCCCCTTATCTTTATGGTGTGACTTCTGAGTGTTGGGTTCCAGTTGGCGTAGAACTCCCGAATCAAGTGAAGATTGCACTCCTTGGGCTCTTCAAAGATGAAGTTCAGCCCGGCTGCATCAATCCTGTGGACAATTCTAGGGAATTCTTGTGCCAACAGTTCCCTAGACTGTGCTCCTCGGGGAAGTATTTATTGTCCTTATGCTTTGCGTACCATTTCTTCCCTTCCTCTGTCACCCATCGGGTTTCGTATTGACGACGTTGGCCGCGCGGAACCACTGGTGCTGCTGGGACTGTTGTTCCCAGTCTGATTCTTTTCCATCCGACGCCCGATGTAGATGCGCCCTTCCCTTTAGCTTGCCTGCTTGCCATTGTTTCTGTCAAACCAAACAGACAGTTCCAATGTTATTCAAATTAAAATTAGCTTCGACTAAGGTTGGGTTAAGCTAGGCCACCCCACACCTATTCTTTAGCCACAATCACAACATTACAGCAAGACAATCCACTTTTTCTAACTTTCAAAATAAAATAATAAAACAACAATAACAAAAATGCCTCGTGCATTCAGAGGGTTCGACGGTATAAATTCTATGTACTACTCAGAATTCGTACAGCTAATCCACTATTACCATCGATAACATTTTATCACATAGCACTTAGCGAAAATTTCTATCAACAAAACCGATGCAATTCCCCCAATTTCTATTCAATTTCAACAATTTCATTATCCCTAAAACCCATCGCGCCTTTAGCATATTAGCGTTAAGCACAACATAATTTACCTCCCTCAACATGCACAAACCAACTAGACTTTCACATTTAAGTCTATTTTAACTTCTTCATATTCAACTCCTTAAGCGCTTTTTCAATCCATCCCATCAACCTTATGGGCATTGTTTCTTCCTTCATCCTCCCATTCTTGAAGTCTGTCTTTATTTTTGTTCCCATATCTTTAAGCACACTCGACTTAATAACAAAGATTAGTTATAAGTCTTCATTATATTTAATTTATAGCAAGTGCACCTTTGACCTTTTCTTTCCTTTCATCACTCTGCTTTTTCTTTTCTTTTCACAAATCTCACTCCTTGACACTGTGGGAAAATTATTTTTTTCTTGAGCGCTTAAGAGTTTTGGATCAAATTCACAGACAATGAAAAGAAGGGGTTAAGCTCTGTTTACACCTTTTTTACAAAAGAAAAAAAATAGGCTAAAGGCTCAATGGGCTAACTAGGATGTACATTCAAGGTAGGTACGATAATGAAAAAACACTTTCGGTTAAAGCAAAGAAATGCCTACATCCTTTCCTACAATACACATCCTTCATTTTGTTTCGTACACACACCAGGCAAGTTCTAGACACTTCACAATAGCATGGAAGAAACGAAACCTCACCACACACTCATTGCACATGCTCAACTCAAGACATATTCACAGACTCTTCAATCAGCTAATTACAAGAATTCAAACATTAAGCCTCAATCACACCGAATCGAACTCTATGGCCTAGGTATCTCAACATATTTACAAAGTTGCATGCTTTCATACGAATCACCTTTGCATTTTAAATATCATGTACAACACATAACAAGAATTTCACAACCATAAAGTAACAACACGTTTGGGATACAAGAAATCAAAGGAAAAATTAAAAGACAAACACTACTCCTATTGACTACATTTCCCTTAAGACGGTCGTTATCCATCCATCATAGGGAACGGTCACTAATTACGAATTTGGTTCAATGGGACTATTCTCGGTAAAAGAACCGAAAACAAACGCCGAGAAACCCAATCATAAAAATAATTAAATGAAAAAGAAAGAAAAATATAAAACAAAATTTAAAAATATCGATGATTTCATTAAAAAATAATTATCGATGATTTCGATAAAAAAATATTTACACAACCAACTAACAACATTCAACAACACACAAAAGCTTCACACAACAGCTTCACATTAACTATAATACAGAACATACACAAAAATCACAGGGTCACAAATTTAGCACAACAATAGAATAGAAACATAAATACAACAAAACAACCAGCACCTAACTACTCCCACCCCACACTTAAATCGAACACTGTCCCCGGTGTTCATAAAATTTAGCATAGCACAAAAGTGGTTGGTGAAACTCCCTGATCAATTGAAGTATTCAACTTCCTCGTCAGGTGTTGCTGCCTCATCTCCCATGTCTGAATCGCCCCCGTCCTCCTTCTCTGACTTAATATCGGAGTTGTCGCATCGTGTCTCCTCATCTGTGGGGACATCATCATTTGTGGGCTCCACAAAAGTTGGCCCCACTCGGCATAGAGCCCTAGCATTTTCGCCAAAAGGGTAGTCTAGCTCAAGCTGCCACAACTCATCTTCTGTTGTCGGCCTCCCGCCTATGCATAACTGGAGCATCTACATCCCGAACATGCGGGCCATGTACTGATCATCCTGAGCATGTCGCTCGGCTAGTGTAAGAACTGGCCCATGAGTGGTGTCGGCTGCCTTAGTTTTGGTGACGTCTAAGGCCCGCCTCTCCATCTGCGGGATGTAGTCAAGGACCTCCTCCTCAATATCCAGGCCCCTCAGGAATGTGGTCAGTAAGCCACCAAACCCGTACCTGTGCCCTTGATGCAAACGGGCTCTCTTCATGGCGGAGATAATCACCGCCCCAACATTGATCTCCAACCCTTTCATCAAGGCATAAACCAAGCACACACGATACAGGGTGACATATCCTGGATTCCCTGTTCATCTGTGAGTAGGACAATGTCTGATGGTAGCCCCTCTCCTTATGCCTGCTCCACCGTGCTGTAGACCGGGCTTCGCACAGAGTGCGTCTGATGTCCGCATATGGTGGAGTGATATTCAGCTGCCGGAGTACATGAGTGTCTCTGTCCCGCACCCTCAAAATGGCATTAAGGTGATGGGGCTCAAAAGTGACTACCTGCCCCCTTATCTTTATGGTGTGACTTCTGAGTGTCGGGTTCCAGTTGGCGTAGAACTCCCGAATCAGGTGAAGATTGCACTCCTTGGGCTCTTCGAAGATGAAGTTCAGCCTGGCTGCATCAATCCTGTGGAAAATTCTGGGGAATTCTTATGCCAACGGTTCCCTAGCAATGTGCTCCTCGGGGAAGTATTTGCTTTCCTTATGCTTTGTCTACCATTTCTTCCCTTCCTCTGTCACCCATCGGGTTCCGTATTGACGACGTTGGCCGCGCGGAACCGCTGGTGCTGCTGGAACTGCTGTTCCTAGTATGATTCTTTTCCTTCCGGCACCTGATGTAGATGCGCCCTTTCCTTTGTCTTGCATGCTTGCCATCGTTCCTATCAAATCAAACAGACAGTCCCAATGTTATTCAGATTAAAATTAGCTTCGACTAAGGTTGGGTTGAGCTAGGCCACCCCACACTTAGTCTTTAGCCACAATCACAACATTACAGCAAGACAATCCTCTTTTTCTAACTTTCAAAATATAAAAAGACAATAACAAAAATGCCTCGTGCATTCAGAGGGTTCGACGGTATAAATTCTATGTACTACTCAGACTTCGTACAGCTAATCCACTATTACCATCGATAACATTTCATCACATAGCACTTAGCGAAAATTTCTATCGACAAAACCGATGCACTTCCCCCAATTTCTATGCAATTTCAACAATTTCACTATCCCAAAATAAAATTCCATCATTTACTAAGCATATTCATCAAAAGCACAACATAATTAACCTTACCCAACATGAACAACCCAATCATTTTCAAATTTTCAACCAAATTTAGCTTCTTCCTATTCAAATTCCAACCCTAGCTACCAATTTCGCACAAATTCAAACAAACATGTATTTATCAAGTTCATACAATCATAACGATACTACGAACATCAATCAACAATAACTTAAATGAATTCATTCTCAATTTACACTTAGGGCAAACTTTAGTTACCTCATATGCTCAAAAATTGACAGTTTCGTCCAAAATTGAGGTTTAGTTCAAGAACGCACCTTTAATTCGTTGAACTTGAAGAAAAGATGAAGAAAATTTGATCCTAGGTCCGTGTCACGTTGGGGGAGGGGGGATTTTGGGTTGTTTATCATGGAGGGGACTGAAAAATGGGAAAATTTTGGTGGTTAAAAAGAAGGTTTTTCGCGCGGGTCACCCGGCGACCCGGTGTGACCCGTCGCGAATAACACTTCAACGTGTCACAGAGAGTAACGCGGAGCACACCCTCCGTGACATGGAGCCATCGCGCAGGGGTTCTGGAATTTGAAAAAATTCCAAAACACCTTCAACGTGTCACGGAGGGTAACGCGGAGGCCCTCCTCCGTGACACGGAGCCATCGCGCAGGCTCACTATTTTGCCACTTTTTATTATTTTTCTCACCTCAATTTTTCCTTTGCGATCCTTTGCATTTTACCCTCCGTTCAACCTGAAATTCATCTCACAACAAGAAATTGGTTAGAATTTATAGGTTTCACATAAAATACAATTTTTTTTGTTGCTTGTTTTTATTTTTATTTTTTCTCATTTTTTTCTTCTTTTTTTTCTTCAACGAAATCTATTCAAATATTACAAAAATTTCACGGGTTGCCTCCCGTGCAGCGCCTGGTTTACCGTCGCGGCTCGACGTCATTAAGCTCAGTCATCCTCTAGGGTGACGGACGTTTTCTCTTCACTACCATCCTCACCCCAGTAATGCTTACATCGCTGCCCATTGACTAAGAACGTGACACTTCGATCTTCTTTCCACAACTCTACTGCCCCATGCGGGGTAATTCTCACTACCTCAAATGGCCCTGACCATTTGGACCGCAGCTTCCCTGGAAATAGCTTCAATCTTGAATTGAAGAGCAATACTTTCTGCCCCGGCTCAAAAATATGATGCACCACATGCTTTTCATGTCACCTCTTTGTTTTTTCTTTGTAGTACTTGGCACTCTCATAAGCATGCCAACGAAACTCTTCAAGTTCACTGAGTTGCATTAGCCTCTTCTTGCCCGCTAGCTCTAAGTGCATATTCAATTTCCTCACGGCCCAGAAGGCTCGGTACTCTAGCTCCACTGGCAGATGACACGCTTTACCATAGACCAATCGGTATGGAGAAGTTCCAATAGGTATCTTGTAAGCAGTTCTGTATGCCCACAACGCATCATCAAGTTTGCTTGACCAATCATTACATTGTGCATTCACTTTTTTCTGGAGAATCTGCTTCACTTCTCTATTCGACACCTCCACTTGCCCACTAGTTTGGGGGTGATATGTTGTTGCCACCTTGTGGTGCACCCCATACATGGTTAGTAGCTTCTTGAAATTTGCATTTACAAAATAAGCCCCTCGATCACTAATAATGGCTCGGGGTGTCCTGAACCTGGTGAGAATGTCTTTTTTCACAAATTTTGTTACCACCTTGTTGTCATTCCTGGGGCAAGCTATTGCTTCAACCCACTTTGATACATAATCAACGGCCGCCAAGATGTAACGATTACCAAATGACGGTAGGAATGGGCCCATGAAATCTATGCCCCATACATCAAAGGTCTCCACTTCCAGTACATTCTGCAGCGGCATCTCTTGCCTTCTACCAATTGTGCCTGTACGCTGACATCTAGCACACATTTTGACGTATTCCATAGAGTCTTTGAACAGTGTAGGCCAAAAGAAACCTGACTGTAGAACCTTGTGCACTGTCCGCTCGCCTCAATGGTGCCCCCCATACAACGAAGAGTGACAGCTCCACAACACCTTTGCAATTTGGCTCTCCGGGATGCATCTTCTCATCACCTGATCCGGTCCTTGTATAAATCAGTATGGCTCATCCCAAATAAAATATCGGCAATCATGCCTCAATTTTTTTCTCTACTGAACTCTAGCCTCAGGTGGATAGACTCCACTTACTAGCAAGTTGACTATGTCTGCGTACCAGGGAACTTCAGCTTCCCCTATTGCCAAGAGTTTCTCATCCGGGAACTCCTCATTGATGTTATCACCTTCCTTCGCATGCGACCGGCTTTCCAATCGCGATAAGTGATCTGCCACCCGATTTTCGCTCCCCTTTCTGTCCTCAATTTCGAGATTGAACTCTTGCAACAACAGGATCCATCTGATAAGCCTGGGCTTTGCATCCTTCTTATTAAACAGATACCGAATCGCTGCATGATCAGTATACACCACTACTCTCGAACCCACCAAATAGGACCTGAATTTATCAAATGCAAACACCAATGCTAGCATCTCCTTCTCTATGACTGTATAATTACTTTGGGCAGTGTTCAGTGTTTTGCTTGCATAATGAATAGAATGAAAGATTATATATTTCCTCTCCCCCAATACAACTCCCACAGCCACATCACTTGCATCACACATCAATTCAAATGGTTGTTCCCAATCCGGAGAAATAAGGATAGATGCTTCTATCAATTTCTGCTTCAACTCCTCGAATGCTTTAACACACTCATCATCCAACTCAAACTTCACCTCTTTTTCTAACAATCTGCGTAGTGGTCTAGAAATTTTTGAGAAGTTTCTGATGAACCGTCTGTAGAACCCTGCATGCCCAAGAAAGCTGCGAACACCTTTCACCGACACGGGTGGTGGTAACTTCTCAATAACCTCAATCTTAGCACGATTGACCTCCAGCCCCTTGCAAGACACTTTATGGCCAAGGACGATACCTTCCTTGACTAAGAAATGGTATTTCTCCCAGTTGAGTACAAGGTTGGATTCTTTGCAGCGAGCCAGCACCCTGTCAAGATTCTGCAAACAAGTAGCAAATGAATTACCGAAAACAGAAAAATCATCCATAAATACCTCAACAAAATCCTCCACCATGTCATGGAAAATAGCTATCATGCATCTATGGAATGTGGCGGGTGCATTATATAACCAAAATGGCATCCGCCTAAAAGCATATCTCCCATAAGGACAGGTAAAAGTAGTCTTCTCCTGATTCTCCGGTGCTATGGCTATTTGGTTATAGCCAGAGTACCCATCAAGGAAACAATAGTATTCCTTTCCAGACAATCTGTCTAATATCTGATCAATGAATGGGATAGGATAATGATCTTTCCTTGTGGCTTCATTAAGCTTTCTATAGTCCATGCAAATCTGTCATCCTGTGACGTTTCGTGTAGGAATCAGCTCATTTTTTTCATTGGTGACCACGGTCATCCCTCCTTTCTTTGGAACGCACTGAACGGGGCTGACCCATTCACTGTTCGAGATAGGGTAGACCACACCTGCATCAAGCCACTTAATTATTTCATTCCTAACCACATCCTTCATTGCTGGATTTAACCTTCGCTGAGGCTGAACAGTTGGCTTTGCTCCTGTCTCCATGAAAATCCTGCGTGTGCAAAAAGCTGGATTGATACCTTGAATATCTGAGATTTGCCAGCCCATTGCTTTCTTCCTTTTTCTGAGGACACCCAATGATTCCTTCTCCTGTGCCTCCATCAATTCTATGGAGATGATGACCGAAAAAGTCTCATCTTCCCCCAAAAAGACATATTTTAAATGGGGAGGCAACTCTTTCAATTCCATCTTTGGTGCTTCCTCAATAGATGGTTTCGGCAATGGTTCCAGAGACCTCATTAGAGACTGAAATTCCTGTTTCCTAGGATGCCTTTGTGACTCATTCAGCATTTGTACCACCTCATAAGCATCTCTATCTCTGAAATGATCGGAGTTCATAAACACTCTTTTCAGTGGGTCTTGAGATTCAACAATCTGATGAATTTCTTCTTGATCAAACACACTGATTGCTGAAAGCTCCTCATGTATGGCCGGCAACTTCATGGCCTTAAATACATCAAATACCTCAACTTTTTCGTGTGCCTGCATAGTTAGCTTCCCTGCTGCTACATCAATAAGTGCTTTCCCGATCGCCAAGAAAGGACGTCCCAAAATAAATGGGACTTCCGCGTCTAGCTCAAAATCCAGCACGATGAAGTCTACCGGGAAGATAAGGGAGCCCACTTGCACCAGCACGTCTTCCATAATGCCATCAGGTCTGGATAAGGAACGATCTGCTAGTTGCAAGATCATTGTTGTTGGTCTAGGGCTCCCTAGCCCCAACTTCTTGAATACCGATGTCGGCATCAAGTTAATGCTCGCTCTCAAATCACATAATCTGCGAACTCAGATACTCTGCCCAATTGTAATTTGAATTGTAAAGCTCCCAGGGTCCTTGAGCTCTGTGGGCAACCTATTTTGTATCTGTGAAGTGCACTCCTCCGTAATCTCCATCGTAGCATACTCAGTCAACCTGCTTTTATTTGCCACGATGTCCTTGATATATTTTGCGTACTTCGGCACTCCCTGCAAAACATCAACAAGAGGTAAATTAATGTGTACCTGCTTAAGCACCTCCATGAACTTTTTGAAACACGATTCCTTCCTTGTGTTTCCTTAGTCTTTGAGGGAACGGGGGTGGTGGTCTTTCTGGTTCAGCTTCCTTCTCCTTCCCCCGATCATCATTGTGATCCCTCTCCTTTTCACCTGCTTTAGACTGTTGTGGTAATCTTTCCGGTTCCACCTCCTTGAGTCACAAACCACTCCTTGTGGTCACTGCATTTACCTGCTTGGGGTTCGGATCAATGTCACTCGGAAGTCCTCCTCTAGGCCTAGTGTTTTGAGCTCCAGCAAATTGCCCAAACTGGTACACTAGTGCCTTTGTAGCTAACTGATTGTTCTTTACATCGGTTGCCAATTTCACGTAATCAGCCTACAATTGAGCTTGGTTAGCTATCATTGTCTTGAACATCTCCTCAATGTTGGGTGATGGTGGTGGAGGAGGTGCATTGTTGCTTCTGTATTGCGACTGATAGTTTTGCTGCCTCCTTGATTTCTCTGCGCCCCTTGACTCGAACTTTGCCAGTCCCCAGCAACGGCGCCAAAAACTTGTTCGACTTTTTGGAATAACTACATGCAAGTGCACGTGGTCGAACAAGTAGTAAAGTGGCTCAAGTAAGCCAAGTATCGATCCCACAGGGACTGGACTAAGGTATCAATCTAATCAAGTGTCAATAAACTTTAACTCTAAACTGCAGACAACAGTGTGAAGAAGATTTTGATATTCTATTTCCTAATTTTATACTAAGTCTAAAACGAATATACAATTTGAGTCTGAACTATAAGTATGAGCATGCTGAGGCTAAAATGAACATGTAGAGAAATAAATTATCGATACAATTTGATTAATATTTCCTCCGGTTGCTAGTCAAGAATTATTGCCTATGGATTAAAACTCTCGTATTTAACCCAACTTAAGAATCATGAACCTTCAACCTACATCTCTGTGATAAAAAGAAATTCATGTTCTAGCCATACAAAATCGATTCCTTAATTGACTAATACGACTTTCAGGTATATCTCTATCCTGAAGGTAAATCAATTCTCAATTTTTCCAAACTACAAAAAGATCATATCCTATAAATTCACAACTTTCCAATTTCTTGCTCTCTCGAGTGAAAACGGACTTTTTAGATATACATTAACGTTGGCCACACATTAACGCAGTAAGAACAAGAATCAATAGAACAACCATGGAAGAAAAGATGAAAAACCAATTTATCAATAATTACATTTACATACAAATGTTCTTAACCTCAGCAAGAAGGGAATTTAGCCACTCATTTGTGGATTACACATCGTTAAATGAGTGTTAATCATACAAGGAATTGAAATAAAGAAGAAGGAGATAGAGAAGAACCCTGAGATTTTCGTCCCCTCAACTGCCTGTAACCCACGTTCTTGCTCCACCAAGTCAGAATTGTTAAAAATGAACCTAAGTGTTCTTTATACTAGTGGGAATTTTTCCCGGAATAACGAGCAACGTGTCACGGAGTGCATTGCGGAGCACTGCCTCCATGACACGCCACCAACGCGGACCCTCACTGGAATTCGGTCATTCAAGTATTAAAGCCCAACGTGGCACAACGTGCAATGCGGGGCTAGGCCAATGTGCCACGGCCCCAACGCGCACCTTCACTGGAATTTGGCATATTTTCAGCATCGGGCCAGAATGCATCCGCGATGGCAGCGTGACACGGCTCCATCGCAGAGCCCCTTTAATTCGTGCTTTCCTTGTGCTTTTTCCTTGCTAGCTTTCGAGTCCAATCCTGATTTCTCCAACATGCATCTTAGCTTCGTAAAATTATATTTTTCCTGCAAAACCACGCTAATCGTGTTGGTTAGTATAAATTCACATTTTATTACAATTCACATGAGAATGTACAAACATCGATAGATAAACAAGACAAAATGACACATTTGAGTATCACTTGGGCATATAAATCTTTCCAAGATCACTTTCCATGGAGATTGTGTCCCATATACATCAGGAGAGGAAAGAGTTAATGAAAGACATGCATCGGCTTGCACGTTTGGGAGTTCATCTTGTTGACTCGACGGATGGTCGTGTCATTATGCAGAATGGATCAGAATCATATTTGGTGACCGATGTTAAGGCTAGGCAAGATGAGGATCCTATTTTGGTTAATTTGAAGGAGGCCATTCAGAATCAGAAGGTAGAAGTCTTCTCCAAAGGGGGAGATGGGGTGCTTTGATATTAGGGTCGCTGGTGTGTTCCGGATGTTGATGATTTGAGAGGTCAAATATTGCTGTAGGATCATGGTTCCAGATACTCTATACATTCAGGTGCCACCAAGATGTGTCATGACCTACAAGAAGTTTATTGGTGGAATAGCATGAAGAAGGACATAGCAGAATTTATGGTTAAGTGTTCGAATTTTCAACAGGTGAATGTTGAGCATCAAATACCTGGAGGTGTGCTTCAAGACATCAGTATCCCTACTTGGAAGTGGGAGGACATCAATATGTACTTCACCACAGGGTTTCCTTGCACTCGTCAACTGTATGACTCTATTTTGGTGGTTGTGGACAGGTTGACTAAGGCAGCTCATTTCCTATCGGTCAAAACTACTTATTCAGTAAAGGATTATGCTAGATTATACATTCAGGAGTTAGTTCAGTTGCATGGAGTTTCATTTTCTATCATAACATATAGAGGTACACAGTTTACCTCCCAGTTTTGCATATCATTTCAAGAGGGACTTGGTACTCAGGTCGAGCTTAGCACAACATTTCTCCCACAAATAGATGGTCAAGAAGTGTAGACTATCTAGACTCTCGAGGACTGTTGAGGGGTGTGTGATTGACTTCAAGGGTAGTTTGGATGATCATTTTCCTCTCATTGAGTTTGCATCTAACAATAGCTACCATTCCAGCATTCAGATAGCTCGGATTGAGGCTCTCTATGGGCAGAGGTGTAGATCACCTATTGGTTGGTTTGAGGTTGGTGGATCTACCTTGATGGAATGAATAAAGTCCATGAGGCCATGGAGAAAGTTCAGCTTATAAGGGACAGGTTGAAAACAGCTCAAAGTCGCCAAAAGTCTTACGCAGATGTGAGGAGGAGGGAGCTTGTGTTTGAAGTTGATGATTGGGTGTTTCTGAAGGTATCTCCCATGAAGGGAGTGATGAGATTTTGAAAGAAAGGGAAACTCAATCCCCGTTATGTTGGTCCTTATCGGATTGTGAAACAGGTTGGCAAAGTAGCAGATGAGTTGAAGTTGCCCTCAGAATTAGCTTCAGTTCATCAAGTCTTCAATGTATCGCTCTTAAATATGTTCTTGGGTGAACCAGATCTAGTTGTTCCTTTGGAGAGCATATGCGTTAAGGAGAACCTTAGTTTTGTGGAGGCTCCGGTGGAAATACTGGATCATCAGGTTCGTAAGCTAAGAAAAAAAGAAGTAGCTTCAGTCAAGGTTTTATGGAGGAATCAATATGTTGAGGGAGTTACATGAGAAGCCGAAGCTGATATGATGGCTAAATACCCACATCTATTCTCTTTCGGCTCAGTTTCAGCTTGAGTATCAGTTTTCACCTTAGTACTTTATTCATTTTCATGTTCAAATCATGTTCCCTAGTTTCTTTCGTATCAATGTACGCATGTGTGATTTACAAATTCATTCCATGCATGCATTCTAGTCTGGAGTAAGTTACTCTGTCAGTTTTAGCTTAAATGTTCAATATTTGGCATGATAGTTGCATTTGTCCTAGCGTTTCAGTATGTTTACGCACATTCGAGGACAAATGTTCCACAGAGGGAGATATTGTCATACCACGGAAGTGCCTATGACTAGACTCGGAAGTTGAAATGAAAAGTAGCAAAAAAGACTGAAAATCTTCTCAAGACGACTCATTATACGGGTCGTTGGTAGGACTAACGACCCGTGGAAGGTGCCTGTGGTGAGAAGCTATAAAATCGGACTGGGATGTAACGGGTCTCCAAACGACATATTGGCAGTTATAACGAGTCATTGAATGGGAGTCGTTGTTAGGTTGGTCTTGATCAAGGAGGAAGTAACGAGTAATGGCACGACCCGTTGTTGGGTGCAATGAGCCATTGTCAGCGTCCGTTGAGAGGAATCCCAGGATAGGGCAATGGTGGTGACGACTGATGGCGATGAGTCATTGGAGCTTTTAATGAATCGTCCTGTCCAGTCATGGTAGGGGGCTGAGACAAGAATCAGGGTTGAGAAAACGGGGAAGGGGGTGTAACGGATCATGGGAGCCAGTAACGGTCCATTGTGACGCCCGCTGCCACTAGCAGTGCAGTTTTTTCTAAAATTTTATTAAGGGTATTTTTGCTATTCCTAATCCCTAGGGTCCTAAACTACATTATTTTAAGCTTGAAATAGTTTGTTCTAAGAAGGATTAAGTCATTCTAAGAGTATTCCAATTCATGCATGCAAGATTAGAGGTTTAAGGAGTGATCAATCCTAGTTTCTTCAAGGTTCTTCCCCAAATCTCCATTGGGCAAGCTATGAAGTTGTGAAATCAAATATCTTCAAGTATGTAAGGCTATGAATGGGTGAAATTGTCCACACCCATGCCCAATCCTCTCTCAAGTCATGAAAATTCTAATTGATGAATCTATGGGTTTTACCCAATGTGTGAATTCTCTATGTTTCAATCATGGGTACGATCAAAGTATGTTTCCAATGCTAAATTATGATAAATGGGCAGATTTTTCAATATTTTAAACTATAAATTATGTTTTCAAGTTTTCTCAATTATGATTCCCATCCATGAAAGTCCATGAAAGTTGAGATCTATGAAGTATGTGTTCAAGTATGATGAGATGTATACGAAGAAAGTATGATTTCGGAATACCCATGTCTATGTTCATTCTTTCGAATGATCAAGTCTATGTCAACCATGTTTATGTATCAGGAAAGCCCATATGATCAAGTATGTTTTATGATTTCATGAATTAACTTACCACATGGTTTTGGAGTCTAGACTCCCACTATTTTTTTTTCTTGTGGTATGGTTTGAGCCAAGGCTCCTCATGTTATGATTTCAGATTTATATATATACATGTTATGAGTCATCTTCGTCACTAGACGATGCTTCAGCTTCGTTGAAAAATGATGAAGAGAATATGCATGTTTTTGGGAGTGGTATCTAGCACCGAGTAGGCTAAGGGTCAGTCAACCTTATGCCTCAGCGCGCCAATATAGTTATGTTCAGATTATTGGGACCTCTCTTGTGAGTTTCCTCTGCCCCCAAGGGGCCTTCAGCTTGATATTGATATCATGGTAGCGTCCTTAACCCTGGAAAATCCTTGGACGGATCTACCCACTTGAGTTTGATAGTCAAGACCACGTAAGCACTTTCGTGGTAATGTCAGTTATATGATGAGTCTCCCATTGTTCCCTCATGATTTCAGTTAGCCATGTTCATCAGTCATGATATTATGTTTTCAGCAAGTTTGACCCAATGTTCAGTTTTACTTATGGTTATCGATTCTTATCTTTGGGTCATTCGATTCAATTATGATGTTCAGTTATGTTCAGATCATGATTTCAGAAAATAGCATGCAAGCCCTACTCTTAGAATCTTATCTTGATATGTTTTATAATATGCATGATATATGATTTTACTTACTTAGTGGTTTTACTTACCTTTCATACTTAGTACATTCCACGTATTGACCACATACTCTATGTTGTATCATTTTATGATATAGGCCGCAATATCCAAACTCAATCCCGTCGCTAGCTAGATTCCCATCATTAGTACTTCCCAATCATAGTTGGTGAGTCCTGTTCTTTCAAGGGCCTTTCTATTTAGATATGTTCCATATTTTTAGTTTTCAGAACATAGTCAGTTAGTTGGGGTCCTGTCCCATCAACTCATTAGTATTAGAGGCTTTTCAGGCATAGTCTGTATTCAGCTTTATACTTATATATGTATTTAGATGTTATGTGATGTTCAGACTTCCGCTATGTCAATTATGTTGATTTTTCATTTAATTTGAATGAGATAAATGTTATGTTCATGCCATAGGTCGATTTGGAGCCTCTCGAGTTTGTTTGTCCGGTGTCTCAAGCCGGGTCTATGTTCGGGTCATGACACCCTCATTTTAAAATATACTCTAGGTGTATTTGGTTCACACCCATGCCAGACCAGCATTTCATCGGTGAGACTCTGGCTTCCTCCCTTTTTTTATCCACTCCTGCTTCTCTTGTACGATAGGGCGACGACTCACGCTTGAGCACGGGCATTTCACCGGTATAGCGCAGTGTCTAGACTATTTCTTTCTCCTTGTTTCTCATCCAATCATCCTACAAAAACAAAATCAACAAAGCATCCAGGCATCAAATCATAAAAATACTTGGGTTGCCTCCCAAGAAGCTCTTTATTTAACGTCGTGGCATGACAGATACTTCCTTAACTGTCAATTTTCTGGAGGGTCATCCTCCGAATCAGCCTCATAAACACAAAATTCTTCTTGTGCTGCCTCATCATTCAAATCCCCGAATGAAGGAGACACTTCCTACTGACACCATACGCAACCCAAAGAAGGATGGCCATTGTATGGAAATTATTACGGAAAGTGGTAAAGTATTGGATGAAGTGGGTGTGAAGCCCAAAGATATTTTTGACCCAAAAGCAAGTCATGATGAAGTAATGGATACACTGCCAAAAGCGCCAAAGGTTGTTAATGATGAAGAAGGGTTGAATGAGGGAGAAGTTGATGTGACTCCTGTGAATGATGCTGTTGAAGAGGAAACGAGCAAAGAGGCTTTACTCAACATCAGCAAAGAACCTAGGATTCCACCTCCTTATCCTCAGAGGTTAGCATTGAAGGAGAAGGACAACCAGTTTCAAAAATTCACTGAGATGTTTAGTAAATTGTCCATTAATATACCTCTGTTGGATACATTGCTCCAAATGTCAGGTTATGCCAAATTTATGAAAGAATTGCTGATGAAAAGGAGGGTCGTTGATGCTGGTGTAGGGGAAGTAACACACCACTATCGTGCTATGATGATAAGCAATCTATCTCTTAAAAGAAAGGATCCAGGCGCCTTTACTATTATTTGCACCATTGGGTTGTGCGTGTTCAAAAAGGCCTTGTGTGATCTTAGAGAAAGAATAAATCTGATGCCTCTCATTATTTTCAAGAAGATGGGGTTGGGGAATGCCAAACCCACTGATCATGGGCAAATTTATATGCCCAAGTGATACTCAAAGGTGTCATTTTCGCCTTGTTTATCTATCAATGTTTATACATTCTCATGTGATTGATAATAAAATGTGAATTTATACTAACCAACATGATTAGCGTTGTTTTGCAGGTGAAATATAATTTTGGGAAGCTAAAATGCGTGTTGGGAGAGATTGGGGTTGGACTCGGATGTCAACAACGAAAAAATGCAAAATTTGGCCTGTGGTGGAACAGCAACGTGTCACGGAGGCAGTGCTCCGCGATACACAACATGTCATGGAGGCAGTGCTCCGCGATACACTCCGTGACACGTTGCTTGTTATTCTGGGAAAAATTCCCACTAGTATAAATAGAACACTTAGGTTCATTTTTCAATATTCTGACTTGGTGGAGCAAGAACGTGGGTTACAGGCAGTTGAGGGGATGAAATTATCAGGGTTTTCTCTCTCTTTCATTCTCCCTGTATTCAATTGCTTGTATGTTTAACACTCATTTAACGATGTTTAATCCACAAATGAGTGGCTAATTCATCTTCTTGCTGAGGTTATGAACAATTGTAGTGAAATGTGATTGTTGATCATATTGGTTTTTCATCTTTTCTTCCATGGTTATTTTATTAATTCTTGTTCTTACTGCATTAATGTGTGGCCTACGTTAATGTATATCAAAAAAGTCCGATTTCACTCGAGAGAGAAAGAAATTGGAAAGTTGTGAATTAATAGGATATGATCTTTTCTTAGTTTGGGAAAATTGAGAATTGATTTACTTTCAGGATATAAATATACCTGAAAGTCGTATTAGTCAATTTAGGAACCGGGTTTGTATGGCTAGAACATGAATTGCATTTAATCACAGAAATGTAGGTGGATGGTTCATGATTCTTAAGTGGGGTTAAATACGAGACTTTTAATGCCTTGGCAATAGTTCTTGACTAGCAACTGGAGGAAAAGACTAACCAAATTATGTCGATAATTAATTTCATTACATGTTCGTTTAACCTCAGCATGCTCTCATTCATAGTTCAGACTCACATTAGATAATTGTTTTAGATTTAGCATAAAAATTATAAATCAAAATATCAAACTTTTGGTTACGTTGTTGTCTGCATTTTTAGAATTAAAATATAGTACACTTGAGCAGATTGCACTTCATCCCAGTCCCTGTGGGATCGATACATGGCTTACTTAAGCCACTTTACTACTTGCTCGACCACGTGCACTTGTGTGTAGTTATATACCCAACCAACGATCGAACAAGTTGTTGGCGCCGTTGCCGGGGACTGGCAATTGGTGAATTTTTCTTAAGTGTAAATTTACTATTTTTTTTCTTAGTGCTGACAACTTGGTCTTAGTGTTTGCTTTAATTCTTTTTAATTTTATTTTTTTCTTTTTCGGATACCCTTATTGACATGACATCGTGGAATACAAATGGTATAAATGGTGGATACTCATATTTTAGCGAATCTTGTCTGAATTGCGGAGGACACCACTTGTGGCAACTCTGTAACACGTGCAATATATGTGGTGGTCAAGATGGCCATTGGGATGGCTGTCCAAATGCATATCCCCCTCCCCCAAGCCCCTACTATGATCCTTCTGTTGTTTTTGCTGAATATAGGCATGCTGAAAATGAGGACTTGGAACGCCAAGCTCAAATAGAAGACATGCTGAAACAACTCCTGGAGCAATCAAAACAATGAAGGAGGCGATGGCAGTATTGAGAATTCAGCAAGAAGAGAATGCAGAGGCTCTAGAAAGGATGAGCGTCAAACTCACCGAGATGATTGCTGAGGCTGAAGCTTGTGATAAATTGCAGGTGACAGTTTTAGCCGATATTCAAGAGGAACTACAAGAGGAAGACAAGGGTGAATTTTTGGATGAAGCCCAACAATTAGAATCTCTTGAGTGTCCCTGTGATGGGATCACACTTATGGAAAATCCATTCATGGAAGAAGAGATAGAGTATCCCCCAGTTGACATTAATGGAGAGATAGATGTCGATGCTGAGAAGGTGTATACAAGTAAGGAGGTCAAGCACAATGCATTTTCAGAGTTGAGGTTTATTGGACCACACTCAAAGCATTTTTCGACATTAAGTTTGGTTAAAAACATAGAAATAGAGTCTTCCAAGCTTATAGAGAAATGTCTAGAGGATGAACAAGCCCCGTATATTTTGAAATTTGCTAACTCGGAGAGACCAAATGACTTCGATTACTTAATGGCCCAAAAGATTAAAAGGCAACATCTACTGCTTGGTCCTTACAATTTTTCACCACCACCCCTGGAGCATAAGAGGAAATTAGAGAAGAAATTAGGGGTGAGATTCATATCCTCAAGGTGGAGAAAAAAGCGGTGAAACTTGATACGTCGTGCCGCGACGAAAAATTAGGCGCTGCTTGGGAGGCAACCCAAGGGTACCATTTTAATTTCTTGCATTTAAGTTTATTTTATTTATTTTTCATCTTGTGTTGTTTTGGTGGAAAGTTAAGCACAGATGGAGGGGAAGTCTGAGTACCCGTGGAGGAGGAAGCTAACAAGCATGGAAGAGAAAAAATGTGGGGTCGAACACCCACTTTTGCAAAGTTGAAGAAAGGCATGCTGTTAGCTAGGCCTAAAGGCCTCAGGGAGTATTTCTCACCCTCTTTAAATGTTAAGTTGATGCTATGGGGACATAGCATTATTCAAGTGTGGGGTGAGGAAAATTTTAAAATTTTTGTACTTAACGATTTTTGGTGAATGTAATGCTTGTTAGAAATATTTGAAATTTTTTTTTTGTGAGTCAAGCATGACTTCATCACCCGTTGGTTTTTCTTTTCGGTTCTTTTCCGACGGGGGTCTTTGAACCGAAGAATAAAAATTTTTCTTTGTCTATATATAATGTTTTTAGTCATAGTCAGAGACTATTTCCAACTATGGATGGATGACGGTCGTCTTGAGGAAAATTAGTCAGTAGATTGGTTTTTGAACCCGTAGCTAATTGATGGCTTGATATTCTTGTTATGTGCTATAAATGATTGTAAGATGCAAGTATGTTTAGTGTTGAAGCATGCAAGTGGTATACGTATGTTTGAGACACCTAGGCTCTTGAATTTGACTTGATATGATTGAAGCTTAATTTTGAATTCTTGTGATTAGCTGAGTTAGGAGTCTGCGGAATGTGTCTTGAATTGAGCATGTGCTGTGAGTGTAAGTTTTTCAAATATTCCGTGCTATTGTGGAATGTCTAGAACTTGCCTGGTGTGTATATAAAACGAAATGAAGGATGTGAATTGTAGGAGATGATTTAGGCATTTCTTTGAATGAACATAAATGTTATCCCTCACTTTACCTACCTTGAATATTTAATCCTAGTTAGCCCCATTGAGCCTTGAGCCTATTCTTTGATAGCTACAACATAAGCTTAATCCTTTTTCTTTCATTAGCCTTGAATTTGATCCAAAACTCCTAAGCGCTTAAGTGAAAAAATTCCAAAGAATGAGGGAGTGAGAAGCTGAAAAAGAAGGAAAAGTAGAAGTTGTGAAAGTTGAGAAAAGGACAAAGGTACACTTGTGTAAAAATGGTTGATTATTAGTACGGAGTAAGAAAATAAATGAATGAAAAAATTTTTTTTAGCTTAAGTACTCCTTACTACTAAGCTGAGTGTGCTTAAAGAAATAGGAACAAGAAGAGAAAATTTAGGATTGAAAAGAATGAGGGTGAAGTAAGGGAAGAGATATCCTTAATGAAGGTTGAAGTTATTAAAAGCGCTTGGGGGAAGATAGTCACTATTACTGGCCAAAATAGTACCTACCCGTCCCTTAGCTTACATTACAACCCATTAAGTGCTACTTGATCTTACGTTCAAACATCCTTAAATTAGTGGAGTAAAACACTAAGGGCAAGCTTATGGGTCATTACATGATGCATGTAAATTCTTTGTGAGAGTGAGCGTAATTCTATTCATTTACCCATACATGTTGTGATTTAAAAATTTGCGTGTGAAAAGGGGTAACTCTCTTGTTGTGAGGGCACATGTTTAATGAAGGATATAATTCATGTTGGATTTCTTGATCAGATGATTTGCAGGAGTTTGCTAAGATAGAGAGTCAATTCTTGAGGTTAGGAAGTCTTAACATAATTGTATTCCATTTCAATGATTAAATCGTGCATGCTCTATTTTAAGCTTGCTATCTTAAACAGCCATTGTAGTTGTAGCTTGAATTGTCCTGCTAAAATTAGCTATGTGTAAGTCTTCATGTGCATGAGATGTAAAAGGTTTGTTCGAGGATGAACATGACTTTAAGTGTGGAGTAAGTGATCTTGGGCAAATTTATATGCCCAAGTGATACTCAAAGGTGTCATTTTAGCCTTGTTTATCTATCAATGTTTATACATTCTCATGTGATTGATAATAAAATGTGAATTTATACTGGCCAACATGATTAGCGTTGTTTTGCAGGTGAAATATAATTATGGAAGCTATAATGCGTGTTGGGAGAGATTGGGGTTGGACTCGGATGTCAACAAGGAAAAAATGCAAAATTTGGCCTGTGGTGGAAAAGGAACGTGTCACGGAGGCAGTGCTCCACGATACACATCGTGTCACGGAGGCAGTGCTCCACGACACACAACGTGTCATGGAGGCAGTGCTCCGCAATACACTCCGTGACACGTTGCTTGTTATTCCGGGAAAAATTCCCACTAGTATAAATAGAACACTTAGGTTCATTTTTCAATATTCTGACTTGGTGGAGCAAGAACGTGGGTTACAGGCAGTTGAGGGGACGAAATTATCAGGGTTTTTCTCTCTTTCCTTCTCCTTGTATTCAATTGCTTGTATGTTTAACACTCATTTAATGATGTTTAATCCACAAATGAGTGGCTAATTCATCTTCTTGCTGAGGTTATGAACAATTGGAGTGAAATGTGATTGTTGATCATATTGGTTTTTCATCTTTTCTTCCATGGTTGTTCTATTAATTCTTGTTCTTACTGCATTAATGTGTGGCCTACGTTAATGTATATCAAAAAAGTCCGGTTTCACTCGAGAGAGCAAGAAATTGGAAAGTTGTGAATTAATAGGCTATGATCTTTTCTTTGTTTGGGAAAATTGAGAATTGATTTACTTTTAGGATAGAAATATACCTGAAAGTCGTATTAGTCAATTTAGGAACCGGGTTTGTATGGCTAGAACATGAATTGCATTTAATCACGGAAATGTAGGTGGATGGTTCATGATTCTTATGTGGGGTTAAATACGAGAGTTTTAATCCCTTGGAAATAGTTCTTGACTAGCAACCGGAGGAAAAGACTAACCAAATTATGTCGATAATTAATTTCATTACATGTTCGTTTAACCTCAACATGCTCTCATTCATAGTTCAGACTCACATTAGATAATTGTTTTAGATTTAGCATAAAAATTATAAATCAAAATATCAAACTTTTGGTTACGCTGTTGTCTGCATTTTTAGAATTAAAATATAGTACACTTGAGCAGATTGCACTTCATCCCAGTCCCTGTGGGATCGATACTTGGATTACTTAAGCCACTTTACTACTTGTTCGACCACGTGCACTTGCATATAGTTATATACCCAGCCAACGACCGAACACCCACCTTAATGAGGTTGTTGATGGCAAATCAATCCATAAAGAAACCGATGGAAATGTTGGAAGACGTCTTGGTTCTAGTTGACAAGTTCATCCTTCTAGCTGACTTCGTCGTGCTAGATTGTGATATAGATGTTGACGTACCCATAATCTTGGGGAGACCATTGCTTGCCACGAGCAGAGCTTTGGTAGATGTGGAGCTCGGTAAGCTGAAATTTTTAGTAGGAGGTGAGAAAGTCACCTTCATGGTTTGTCAAACAACTGAGCCCCCGGATGAGTTCAAGGTGATAGGGGTTTTGAATGATGAGGCAGCACAAGAAGAATATTGTGTTGATGAGGCTAATTCGGAGGATGACTCTCCAGAAAATTGACAGTTGAGGAAGTATATGTCATGCCACGACATTAAATAAGGAGCTTCTTGGGAGGCAACACAAGTATTTTTATATTTTGATGCCTTGATGCTTTGTTGATTTCGTTTTTGTAGGATGATTGGATGAGAAACAAGGAGAAAGAAATAGTCTAGACACTACGCTAGACCAGTGAAATGCCCGTGCTCAAGCGTGAGTCGTCGCCCTATCGTACAAGAGAAGCAGGATTGGATAAAAAAAGGGAGGAAGCCGGTGTCTCACCAATGAAATGCTGGTCTGGCTTGGGTGTGAACCAAATACACCTAGAGTAAATTGGAAAATGAAGGTGTCATGACCCGAACATACACCCGGATTGAGACATGGGACAAACAAACTCGAGAGGCTCCAAGTCGACCTATGGCATGAACATAACATATATCTCATTCAAATAAAATGAAAAATCAACATATTTAACATAGCGGAAGTCTGAACATCACATAACATCTAAATACATATATAAGTATAAAGTTGAATACAAACTATGTCCGAAAAGCCTCTAATACTGATGAGTTGAAGGGACAAGACCCCAACTAACTGACTATGTTCTGAAAACTAAAAATATGGAACATATCTAAATAGAAAGGCCCTCGAAAGAAGAGGACTCATCAACTATGACTGGGAAGTACTAACGATGGGAATCTGGCTAGCGGTGGGACTGAGTTTGGATATCGGGGCCTATATCATAAAATGATAAAATATAGAGTATGTGGTCAGTACGTGGAATTTACTAAGTATGAAAGGTAAGTAAAACTGCTAAGTAAAATCACAAATCATGCATATTATAAAACATATCAAGATAAGATTATTAGAGTAGGGATTGCATGCTATTTTCTGAAATCATGATCCGAACATAACTTAACATCATAACTGAATCGAATGACACAAAGATAAAAATCGATAATCATAAGTAAAATAGAACATTGTGTCAAACCTGCTGAAAACATAATATCATGACTGATGAACATGCCTAACTAAAATCATGAGGAACAATGGGAGACTCATTATATAACTGACGTTACCACGAAAGAGCTTACGTGTTCTCGACTATCACACTCAAGTGGGCAAAGCCGTCCAAAGCTTTTCCAGGGCTAAGGACGCTACCATGATATTGATATCAAGCTTAAGGCCCCTTGGGGGCTGAGGCATAAGGTTGACTGACCCTTAGCCTACTCGGTGCTAGAAACCACTCCCAAAAACATGCATATTCTCTCCATCGTTTTTCAACGAAGCTGAAGCATCGTCTAGTGACGAAGTTGACTCATAACATATATATATATATATAAATCTGAAATAATAACATGAGGAGCCTTGACTCAAACCATACCAAAAGATGAAAAAAAATAGTGGGAGTCTAGACTCCAAAACCATGTGGTAAGTTAATTTATGAAATCATTTAACATACATGATCATATGGGCTTGCCCGGTACATAAACATGGTTGACATAGACTTGATCATTCGAAAGCATGAACATAGACATGGGTATTTTGAAATCATACTTTCTTCATATACATGTCATGATGCTTGAACACATACTTCATAGATCTCAACTTTCATGGACTTTCATGGATGGGCATCATAATTTAGAAAACATGAAAACATAATTTATAATTTAAAATATTGAAAAATCTGCCCATTTATCATAATTCAGCATTGGAAACATACTTTGATCATACCTATGATTGAAACATAGAGAATTCACACATTGGGTAAAACCCATAGATTCATCAATTAGAATTTTCATGAATTGAGAGAGGATTGGGCATGGGTGTGGAAAATTTCACCCATTCATAGCCTTAAATACTTGAAGATATTTGATTTCACAACTTCCTAGCTTTCCCAATGGAGATTTGGGGAAGAACCTTGAAGAAACTAGGCTTGATCACTCCTTAAACCTCTAATCTTGCATGCATGAATAGGAATAGTCTTAGAATGACTTAATCCTTCTTAGAACACACTATTTCAAGCTTAAAACTATGTAGTTTAGGACCCTAGGGCTTAGGAATAGCGAAAATACCATTAATATAATTTTTGTAAAAACTAAACTATTAGTGGCAGCGGGCGTCACAATGGACCGTTATTGGCACCCATGATCCATTACACCCCCCTCCCCATTTTCTTATCCCGTATTCTGGTCTCAGGTCCCCTACCATGACTGTACAAGACGGTTCATTACAAGCTCCAATGACTCATCGCTATCAGTCGTCATCACCATCTCCCTATCCTGGGATTCCTCTCAACGGACGCTGACAATGGCTCATTGCTCCCAACAACGGGTTGTGCTATTACTCGTTGCTTCCTTCCTAATCAAGAAAAACCAAACAACGACTCCCATTCAATGACTCGTTACAACTTCCAATGGGTCGTTTTGAGACCCGTTACATCCCAGTCCAATTTTACAGCTTCTCACCATGGGCACCTTCCATGGGTCTTTAGTCCTACCAACGACCCGTATAATGAGTTATGCTCAGAAGATTTTCAGTCTTTTTTGCTACTTTTCATTTCAACTCCTGAGTCTAGTCTTAGGCACTTCCGGGGTATTGCAATATCTCCCCCTTGGAAACATTCATCCTCGAATGTGCGTAAACATACTGAAAAGCTGGGACAAACGCAATTATCATGCCAGATATTGAACATTTAAGTTGAAATTGACGGAGTAACTTACTCTAGACTAGAATGCATGCCTGAAATGAATTCGTAAATCATACATGCATACATTGACATGAAAGAAACTAGGGCACACGATCTGAACATGAAACTGAATAAATTACTTAGGAGAAAACTGATACTCAAGCTGAACTGAGCCAGAAGAGAATAGATGTGGGTATTTAGCCATCATATTAGCTTCGGCTTCTCATGTAACTCCCTCAACATGTTGATTCCTCCATAAAACCTTAACTGAAGCTACTTCTTTTTTTCTTAGCTTACGAACCTGATGATCTAGTATTTCCACCAAAGCCTCCACAAAACTAAGGTTGTCCTTAACACCTATGCTCTCTACCAGAACAACTAGATCTGGTTCACCCAAGCACATCTTTAAGAGCGATACATTGAAGACTGGATGAACTGAAGCTAATTCTGAGGGCAACTCCAACTCATCTGCTACTTTGCCAACCTGTTTCACAATCCGATAAGGACCAACATAACGGGGATTGAGTTTCCCTTTCTTTCAAAATCTCATCACTCCCTTCATGGGAGATACCTTCAGAAATACCCAATCATCAACTTCAAACTCAAGCTCCCTCCTCCTCACATCTGCATAAGACTTTTGGCGACTCTGAGCTGTTTTCAACCTGTCCCTTATAAGCTGAACTTTCTCCATGGCCTCATGGACTTTATTCGTTCCATCAAGGTAGATCCACCAACCTCAAACCAACCAATAGGTGATCTACACCTCTGCCCATAGAGAGCCTCAATCCGAGCTATCTGAATGCTGGAATGGTAGCTATTGTTAGATGCAAACTCAATGAGAGGCAAATGATCATCCAAACCACCCTTGAAGTCAATCACACACCCCTCAACAGTCCTCGATAGTCTAAATAGTCTGCACTTCTTGACCATCTATTTGTTGGAGAAATGTTGTGCTAAGCTCGACCTGAGTACCAAGACCCTCTTGAAACGATCTGCAAAACTGGGAGGTAAACTGAGTACCTCTATATATTATGATAGAAAATGAAACTCCATGCAACCGAACTAACTCCTGAATGTATAATCTAGCATAATCCTCTACTGAATAAGTAGTTTTGACTGATAGGAAATGAGCTACCTTAGTCAACCTGTCCACAACCACCAGAATAGAGTCATACTGTTGACGAGTGCAAGGAAACCCTGTGGTGAAGTACATACTAATGTCCTCCCACTTCCAAGTAGGGATACTGATGTCTTGAAGCACACCTCCAGGTATTTGATGCTCAACATTCACCTGTTAACAGTTTGAACACTTAGCCATAAATTCTGCTATGTCCTTCTTCATGCCATTCCACCAATAGACTTCTTGTAGGTCACGACACATCTTGGTGGAACCTGGATGTATAGAGTATCTGGAACCATGAGCCTACAACAATATTTGACCTCTCAAATCATCAACATCCGGAACACACCAGCGACCCTGATATCAAAGCACCCCATCTCCCCCTTTGGAGCAGACTTCTCCCTTCTGATTCTTAATGGCCTCCTTCAAATTCACCAAAATAGGATCCTCACCTTGCCTAGCCTTAACATCGGTCACCAAATATGATTTTGATCCATTCTGCATAATGACACGACCATCCGTCGAGTCAACAAGATGAACTCCCAACCGTGAAAGCCGATGCACATCTTTCACTAACTCTTTCCATTCCTCATGTATATGGGACACAATCTCCATGGAAAGCCTGCTAAGGGCATCTGCTACCACATTATCCTTGCCCGGATGGTAAAGAACACTTATATCATAATCCTTAAGTAGCTCCAACCACCTTCTTTGATGCAGATTTATATCCTTCTAGGTAAACACATATTGTAGGATCTTGTGGTACGTAAACACATCTACGTAGACCCCGTACAGATAGTGTCTCTAAATTTTCAAAGGAAATACTACCACTGCCAGTTCAAGATCATGAGTCGGATAATTCTTTTCATAGACTTTCAGCTGCCTGGAAGCATAGCTATTGCTTTATCGTGATGCATGAGTACACAACCAAGGCCGATCCTCGAAGCATCATAATATACCACAAACCCATTGGTACACTCAGGTAGGGCCAACATTAGTGTTGAGGTGAGTCGAGTCTTCAAATCTTGGAAGCTCTTCTCACAGGCCTCTGGCCATTGAAACTTCACTTTCTTCTAGGTCAATTTGGTCAACAGTGCTGTAATAGATGAAAATCCCTCAACAAATCTCCGATAATAACCAGTGAAACCTAAGAAACTCCTGATATCTGAAGGACTCATTGGTCTAGGACAATTCTTCAACACTTCTATATTTTGAGAGTCTACCTGTACACCCTCACTTCACACCACACTACCCAAAAACGCCACTGAGTTCAACCAAAACTCATATTTGCTGAATTTAGCATACAACTGGCGATCCTTAAGAATCTGTAGCACCACCCTCAAATAAGAGACATACTCCTCCTTGCTCTGAGAGTATATGACAATATCATCTATGGACATAATCACGAACATGTCCAAATATGGCTTGAACACCCTATTCATCAAATCCAGAAAAGCTGCAGAAGCATTCATTAGTCCAAACGACATAAGTACAAACTTGTCACGCCCCTCCTTGGGAGGCATGACTGGCACCTGGTTCCCTACTAGGACCTAGACTGCTGGACTACTGAGCCTAAGCACTTCTGGTGCCAGGCTGGCTCTAATTCTAGATTTATGAAAAAAATGGGCTATATAACGGCAGTAAATATAGCCTCCAACCGACAAGGCCTATAGCCACCTGTAGGAATATAACAACTACCTAGAATAACTGAACATAAGGGAACCTATTCGGGCCGACAAGGCCACCATGCTAACTAGTTATCACTGAAAAGTAGAATCAAGTGCTAAACTGATCTGTGACTGAAAAGGTCACCAACTGACAACTGAACAAGGAATCACACGGCCATCACATGCAAACTAAAAACATACACACGGCCCCACAAGATCGGTACAACTAACCACAGGTAATATACAATCTGCAAGACTCTAAGAATAATAAGATGGTCGAGACAGGGCCCCGGCCTACCCTTACTGTACAAACAAAAAGGGAAGTAAACCTTTAACTGTCAAGCTCTGGATGATAGGAGTTAAAGACTTTGTACGTTGGCTGCAACTACGAGGGATCTTCTCCTCGTCTATGAGTACCTACAGGCAAGTAATGCGGTGCCCCAAAACGGGCGTCAGTAACACTAGTACTGAGTATACAAAGCAATAACTGAAAACAACTGAAAGCAAACAATAATACTGATAGATACTCAAGTAATAGGAGACGGGCTGAGACTGACTGAAAAGAGCGTAACTTTACTGAGAGAGTAAGAGTCATACCTGATAACATGGAGGTCTACTTTCTATCTATTAATAACTAACACAACATAACATACAACAACCTTACCAGCCCCCATAAGCCGTAAGGCACCAACTAACACACAATCTATATACCCCTACCCAGGTCATTCCATCCACCTAGTAACTATAAGCATCATGCTGGCCCCCTGGGTATGTAAGTTGGGCTTGCTGGGCTCCTGACTATAGATGTATCTAACTCCGGAGGACTCCGGAAATCTGAAATCTGAAATTTGTAATCTGAAATCTGAAATCTACACCCCGGGCGCAAGTGCTCGACAGAGGGTGTGGTATAATGCTGATAAGCCTGCTAGGGGGAATCTGCATCCCATCTTCGTCCGCTGGCGGACGGCATGCCACTCCATAGAGCAACATATCCTCACCCTCTGGTGGGTGAGTCGACATAGCTATTAACCCTGGGCGGTCAAGGAAGCTCTAAGGGTGCCCAACACAGAACAATCATGTCTCCACAGATAGCAGTAACCGCATGTAATATATATATATATATACACTTAATAAGAGAATAATATTTATATTCTGGTATTCTATTATGAATTTCATACTGAAATATACTGAATCTGATACTGAAATATGCTTAATCTAATACTGAAATATACTGAATCTAATACTGAGATATACTGAGTCTGAAATAATATTTTGTGAATATTCTGTTGGAAATTATACTATTTTGCTAAGTTTCATGCTGAACACTGTATAATAATTCTAACATGCTTACTGAACTCATACTGAATACAATATACGGCTTCTGAAACATTCTACTGGAATTTGTACTATTTTGCTGTGCTGGAACTACTAGCTTACCGAAAGAAACTGGCTTTACATACCTCAACTGCTGACTTTCTAATTAACTGGCGTAGTTCGGCTAGTATTCAGCTATTTCTCCCAACTATATTCATATTGACGAAAGAATAGAATTAATTCTACTATTATTTTATAAAGAAACCATACTTATGGATATACCTACTGCCTATTCTTCGACTTATCGAAGAACGACCGAAAACTCATAATTTCTCGAAAGTCTAGAAGAGAGAAATACTCACTTTAATGTTGGGAGTATATTAACACTGGATTGGAGCAATTCCACTTACATTAGCTCGGCGTGACGACCATTCGCCGGCCAAATTTCGCGAAACTAACTCCGCAGTAATGCTCCCGGCAGCTTTATGCTTCGCTATCCGAAGTTAATTTGAGTTTGGACTGCGTTTGACGGTGTAAACAGAAGGAAATTTAATCAAACCCTTCGTTCCCCTCTATTTCTGTTTATTTACTGGAAATTATATAAAGGGAAAATGATTTAAAATGAAGTGGGAGCCTTATATACTTGGGGAAAATGATTTAAAATGAAGTGGGAGCCTTATATCCAATACAGGTACTCCATATAATACTATAGCATCCATTACATAATAAACTGAAGTCAACAACTCACTCATACACATGAATATAAAGAAACTCATAAAACAGCAATATCAACATACCTCTAACTAACTAAGTCTGAAATAACTGAGTGTATCTGGCTTTCATATCTTCTTCTGCTTCCCAAGTCATTTCCTCTCGGTTCCTGTTACGCCATAACACTTTGACAGAAGCAACATCGATAGTTCTTAATTTGCGGATCTACCGGTTTAGTATGGCTACTGGAACTTCTTCATAGGCCAACGTCTCTATAACCTGAACATTTTGGACTGGGATAATTCTGGAGGGATCTCCTTTGCACTTTCTCAGCATTGATACATGGAAAACTGGATGGACAGATTCTAACTTTGGAGGTAAGTCTAACTCATATGCCACTTGGCCTATTCTTCGGCGCATCTGATAAGGCCCAACAAACCTCGGGCTGAGCTTGCCTTTCTTGCCAAATCTCATTACACCCTTCATCAGCGAAACTTTCAGAAACACCCAATCATCCACATTAAATTCCATGTTTCTGTGCCGCACGTCAACATAATATTTCTGGCGGCTCTGAGCAGTCAGTAAACATTCTCTGATAATCTTTACTTTTTCATCTGACTAATGAATGATATCTGGCCCAATTAATGCTGATACTCCTACCTCAAACCAACCAACTGGAGATCTACACTTTCGCCCATATAATGCCTCATAAGGGGCCATCTGAATGGCTGAATGGTAACTGTTATTATAGGCGAACTCAATGAGTGGTAAATGTTCATCCCAGCTACCTCCAAAATCCAAAACACATGCTCGCAACATATCCTCGAGCATTTGAATGGTGCGTTCTGCCTGCCCATCTATTTGAGGATGAAAATCTATGCTCAGGTTAACCTACGTCCCCAAGCCTCTTTAAAATGATTGCCATAATTTAGCTAAAAATTGTGCCCCTCTGTCGGAGATAATGGACACTGGAACACCATGCAACCTGACCATTTCTTTGATATACAGCTCAGCATAATCCTCGGTGGAAAAGGTAGCCCTTACTGGCAGAAAATGAGTTGATTTTGTCAGTCTGTCAACAATCACCAGAGTGAATCATATCTATGCCTGGTGCGGGCTAATCCTGCTACAAAATCCATATTTACTGCTTCGCATTTCCAAAGAGGCACAACTATATCCTGAGTCAGTCCGCCTGGTTTCTGATGTTCATTTTTTGCCTGCTGGCAGTTGGGACACTAAGCTACGAATTCTGCTATCCCCTTCTTCATTCCTGGCCACCAGTAGATTTCTTTTATATCGTGGTACATTTTCGTTGAACTTGAGTGGAGAGAATAACGGGCATAATGTACCTCCCCCATAATCTGATGGCGAAGCCCTGCAACGTTTGGAACACAAAGGCGATCTTTATATTGCAATACCCCATCCTCGGTTATCTAAAAATCTGCCACCTCTCCTTGCTAAACTTTGTTTCTAACCTGAACCAGACTAGGATCTTCACACTGCCGTTCATTTACTTCCACAACTAAAGATGACACTGTAGTGTTCTGGATTACCGCTCTGTTGTTCTGTGTTTCTGCTACACGAACGGCTAAATTGGCTAACTGATGCAATTCCCAAGCTAATTCCCGCTACTCAGGCTGTAAATGTGCCAGACTTCCCATAGATTTATGGCTAAGGGCATCTGCCACCACATTAGCTCTCCCTGGGTGATACAAAATATTCACATCATAGTCTTTCAACAGCTCTAACTAGCAACACTGCCGCAAATTCAACTCTTTCTGGGTGAAGATATACTGTAGGCTCTTATAATGAGTGAAAATATCCACGTGGACGCCATACAAGTAATGTCTCCATATCTTTAAGGCGTGAATCACTGCGGCCAATTCCAAGTCATGGGTAGGATAGTTCTTTTCATGTTTCCTCAGCTTTCTGGAAGCATAAGCAATTACTTTACCATGCTACATCAACGCACATCCTGACCCAACACCCGAAGCATCACAATAAACTGCATAACCTTCTATACCTTCTGGCAATGCTAACATTGGAGCTGACGTTAACCTGTCTTTCAATTCCTGGAAGCTCTGCTCATATGCCTCAGTCCATTGAAATTTTGCTACCTTCTGCATCAGTTTAGTCAGAGGTTCTACTAAGGTGGAAAATCCTTCGACAAACCTCCTGTAGTACCCTGCTAACCCTAGGAAACTGCGTACCTCGGTCGCAGTGGTAGGTCTGGGCCATGTTTTCACTGCTTCTATTGTCTGTGTATCTACCTGTATACTAGCATCCGACACGATATGACCCAAAAAGGCTACTAAATTCAGCCAAAGTTCACATTTAGAGAATTTGGCATACAGTTGGCGGTCTCTGAGAATCTGAAGCACTATCCGCAAATGATCCTGGTGTTCTGCCTCCGAGCGAGAATACACCAGAATATCATCAATAAACACTATCACGAATAGGTCTAGGTATGGTCTAAAAATATTGTTCATCAGGTCCATAAACATGACTGGAACATTTGTCAACCCAAAGGACATGACTAAGAATTCAAAATGGCCGTATCTGGTCCTGAAGGTAGTCTTTGGAATGTCCCTTTCACAAACCCGAACCTGATGATATCTGGACCTTAAGTCAATTTTAGAGAAATATCTAGCTCCCTGTAACTGATCAAACAAATCATCTATCCTGGGAAGCGGATACTTATTCTTGATCATAACTTTATTCAGCTCCCGATGGTCTATACACATATGGAGGGAGCCGTCCTTCTTTCTCACAAACAGAACTGGTGCACCCCAAGGTGAAGTACTCGGCCTGATAAAGCCCTTATCTAATAAATCTTTCAACTGCTCCTTTCGATCTCTAAGTTCAGTAAGAGCCATGTGATAAGGGGGAATTGATATGGGCTGGGTGCCTGGTAATAAGTCAATTGCAAAGTCTATTTCCCTTTCTAGGGGAATACTAGGTAACTCATCTAGAAATACATCGGGGAATTCATTCACCACTGGAACAGACTGGAGAGTCGGAGGCTCTACCCGAACATCCTGAACTATGACAATGTGGTAAATGCACCCCTTGGTTATCAACTTTCTCGCCTGAACATAGGAAATAAACCTACCTTTTGGCATAGTTGTACTTCCCTTCCATTCTCGTACTACCTCCCTTGGAAAGTGGAATCGGACTGTCTTGGTCCAGCATTCTACGTTGGCATAGCATGGAGCTAACCAATCCATACCCATAATGGCATCAAAATCAACCATTTCTAACTCTACCAAATCTGCTATGGTCTGACGGTTAGCAACCTCTACTGTACACCCTCGATAAACCCTTCTGGATATAATAGAGTCACCGACAGGTGTAGATACTGAAAAGGGTTGCTGAAGCAATTTCTGTACATTACTGAACTTTCGAGCCACTAATGGGGTAACATAGGACAAGGTAGATCCCGGATCGATTAATACATAAGTAAGGTGAGAGAAAATAGTCATCATACCTGTCACAACATCTGGAGATTCCTTTGAATCCTGTCTCCCTGGTAATGCATAGGTACGGCTTGCCCGTACCTGAACTAGAGGCCCCTAAGCTGTCTCGGCCTTTGCCTACTGAAAATGAGGGCTTGCCCTCTTCTGGGGCTGCTGGAGCTCGCAACCCTGCTGATGCCCTTTTTGTCTATCTCGGTCACCCTAACCCCTGACTGGACAATCTCTCATCACATGACCCTCTTGTCCATATATATAACACCCTGTGGAGCCACATCTGTAAGCTCTAGAGTAGCATCGGCTACAAATAGGGCAAAGTGGTGGTGTATACCTGCTTTGCTCTGCTCTTCTCTGCTGGGGTGAATCTACTGTTTGAGAACTTCAGCTGGACTTTGACTATACTCGGCGACTGAATCTACCCCTCTGCTACTGTGATGGAGGCGGGGGTCTAGGTGGCCTATCTAACAACTGTGGCCTAGCCCTCTCCGAATCTCTCTCTGTAAATCATCTGACCTGTCCCTGCGGCGCTGTTCCTGACTTGTTCATCTGCTATCCTGTTGCCGCTATCTGAGGCCCTCAATAGTCTGAGCAAAAGCCTGCACTCGAGCAATATCCATATCTTCCCACAAAGTAGCTGTCATACAGGCATCAATATACTCTAGGTTCAGCCCCATAATAAACTGGTGGACTCTGGATGACATGGTGTCTACGAAGGCTGGAGCATAGTGGGCCAAAGAATCAAACAGCAAGGCGTATTCTTGAACACTCATTGGCCCCTGCTCTAAGTGTAAAAACTGATCCATCCGGGCCTGTCGAATCTCTCATGGTAGATAACGATCCAAGAAAGCCTCTAAAAATCTGGACCAGGTCGGAGGGGCAACATCTCTCCCTCTAGACCTTTCCCAACTCTCATACCACAACACAGCAATATCCCTCAGTCGAAATACCGCCAATTTGACCGACTCTGCATATGTAATATGCATTACCTGGAAGATCCTCCGCATCTAATACAAGAAGTCTTGGGGGTCCTCTATTCGATCTGTGCTGGTAAACTGTGGGGGACCTAGTGCCAGGAATTCTTAGACCCTCGAACTACCAGGCGCACCTGATGACTCTGCAGTTGTAGGTGGCATTGACTGGCGCTGAGTAGCCATCATTTGTGCTAACACAACTACTACACTCCTGACCTCCTGGTCATATGGTGTAGGTATAGGAACTGTCAGAGGTGGTGTCGTCCCTAGTGGCTCCTGATGGGTGGAGACTGCTGAGAAGGTCGGGACTATGCCTCTGTATCGCCCTCAAATCGGGCTGATTCTAACCAAGACTGGGGCATCTTGCTGGTGCCCTCTCCTGCTGCTGTATCCAATCTTCGGCCTGTGATAGGGTGTCGCTGATCAGACATTTTAGCTGTACAAAAAGAGTAGAGTAAGCTTTAGGGACTCAACCCTATACTGTACTGCTCTATGGCATGACTGAATGTGAAGAAAGAGTAACCATCCTATCATGCCTTGCATCCTCCTGCCTATGGTATGTGGTGCACAACACATCCATAGACAAGACTCTACTTAGCACGGCTTGCAGACTACCTGAGATACGGCCTGCTCTGATACAAAGTATGTCACGCCCCGCCTTGGGAGGCACGACTGGCACCTGGTGCCCTACTAGGACCTGGACTGCTGGACTACTGAGCCTAAGCCCTTCTGGTGCCAGGTTGGCTCTAATTCTGGATTTATGAAAACAACGGGCTATATAATGACTGTAAATACAGCCTCCAGCCGACAAGGCCTATAGCCACCTGTAGGAATATAACAGCTACCCAGAACAACTGAACATAAGGGAACCTATGCGGGCCGACAAGGCCACCATGCTGACTAGTTATCACTGAAAAGTAGAATCAAGTGCTAAACTGATCTGTGATCGACAAGGTCACCAACTGACAACTGAACAAGGCCCCACACGAACATCACATGCAAACTAAAAACATACACACGGCCCCACACGATCGGTACTAACCACAGGGAATATACAATCCGTAAGACTCTAAGAATAATAAGATGGACGGGACAGGGCCCCGACCTACCCATACTGTAGAAACAAAAAGGGAAGTAAACCTTAAGTTGTCAATCTCCGGATCATAGGAGCTGAAGACTCTGTACGCTGGCTGGAACTACGAGGTATCCACTCCTCGTCTATGAGTACCTGTAGGCAAGTAATGCAGCGCCCCAAAATGGGCGTCAGCACCACTAGTACTGAATATTGATCTTAGGCATAATTGCATGCCCAAGTGATACTTTATTTCTTAATTTTGACTTGTTTATCTACTTTTATGTGTACATTGTCATGTAATTTTTATGTAAATGTGGATTTATACTGACCAACATGATTTGTTATTGTTTTTGCAGTTATAATTAATTTTGGAAACTAATCTACAAGTTGGTGAAGTGGAGGAATGGACTCGGAAGCAAAAGTAGGAAGTCGGCAAGAAAATGCTAAAAAATTTATGCTCCATGACAAGGCCGTGTCACGCCACCATCGCGGAGGCATTCTGTTTAGAGTGGAATTTAGGTGGAATTCCAGGGAAGGTGCGCGATGGCACCATGTCACGGAGCCCATGCTCCGCGTTCACTTCAGTGACATAGTGGGAGGATTTAGTTGCTCACCTGGATTCCAGTAAAGGTGCACGTTACGTCCGTGGCACAGAGCTGAGGCTCCGCGATGGTCTCCGTGCCACGCTGAAGATAATGATACGGCACCCCAAGTTCCAGTGAAGGTCCATGTCAAGGCCGTGGCATGGAGCTGATGCTCCGCGATACTCTCTGTGCCATGTTACCATTTTATTCTGGGAAATTTCCCACTTGTGTAAATAGCACACTTAGGTTTTATTTTAACATATCTGACATTTCTCAAGCTAGAACGTTGGTATCAGGAAGTTGAGCTGAAGAAGTTCTTGGGTTAATTTTCTTCCTTTTTCTCTTCAATTTCAATTGCTTGTATGATTTCTCCTTGTTTGAAGATGTTTAATCATCAAATCAGTGGCTAATTCACCTTTCGCTGAGGTTGAGGATGATTGTAGTAATATGTAATTGATATTAATTCAGTTTTTATTTTCTCTACAACGGTTGTTCTACTAACTCATATTTTTACTACATTAATGCTTGGCCATTGTTAATGTAAATCCTGGAATTCCAATTTTATTTCTGAAAGGAAGATTAATTGGATAGATGTGAATTGGTAGGATATGTTCTTGTATTAGTTGAGAAATTAAGAGAAGATTCACATTCAGAATATAAATATATCTTTAGTGTCATATTTGGTCATCTATGGAATAGGTTGTGTATTGCTAGAATATGAAGTGTTTGCATCACAGAAATGTGTAATGTGAGTCTCATGATTCTTTAATTGGAGAGGAATTTGAAAGACCTAATCCATTGGTTAATAATTCCTGACCAACAACCGAAGAGAAGTGTTGACTGAAATTTAATCAGTAAATTATATATTTGCATGTTTTTCCTTAACCTTAGCTTGTTTGTATTATTATTCAGATTATAATTTACAATCTCTTTAGTTAAAGTTACATTAACTAATATTCTTGAAAAATCACCATTTGTTCTGCTTGTCTGCTTGTGTAGAATTGCGTATACTAAACACTTAACGAAAAATTATTGTAACATCACAGTCCTTGTGGGTTTGATACCTGGCTTGAAATAAAGACACTTTATTACTTTTACGACCACGTGCACTTGCGTGTAGTTAGGAGTGAACAAGTTTTTGGCGTCGTTACCAGGGACTGGCGATTGGTTATTTAATTTTCTTAGTGTTAGTTTACAAGTTCGATACAAGTGTTAACGACTTGATCTTAGCCTTTCTCTTGCAGTTACTAAATTGTTTTGAACGCTGGCAAGGGATAAAGAGTTGGTGGATCCATTGTTAGAACCGAAGAGACAATTTCATCTACGGAAAAGGGAAGCTCTAGAAAAGAAGGTGCAGTTATTTAGGAGAGCAACTCTAGAGCAACAACAACAACCACCAATTGTAAGGGCAGTTTTAGTGCCCGAAGAGATGGCAGCAAGACAGGTCCACGAGGTGGCAATCCCACATGCAAACAATGTAACATCTAGCATTCGCAGGCCAGAACCAGGAGGGAGGTTCAAACTTAAGCAGAATATGCTGCAGCTATTGCACACCAGCGGGCAATTCACAGGTCTCCCTCATCAAGATCCACAACAGCATTGATCTTGGGCAGATTTATATGCCCAATTGATACTCAAACGTATCATTTTTATCTTGTTTGTTGTGCAATGTGTATATAATATCATGTATTTGGTAATAAAATGCGAATTTATAGTAACCAACATGATTAGCATTTGTTTTGCAGGATAATGTGATTTTTAGGAGCTAAAATGCGTGTTGGAACTATGTCGGAGTTGGACTGGGATGCGAGCGTGGAAAAGGCCTTGGATGGCACATTTTACAGTGGCTCCGCGATGGAGCCGTGCCACGCTGCCATCGCGGTAGCACACTGCCTGGGCAGAAATAAAATTGGCAATTTCCAGTGTGCCTGCGCGTCAGCTCCGTGGCACGGAGATAGGCCTCCGCGATGGCCTCCGTGCCACGTTGAGGCCAATTATCTGGACCCTGCAATTTCCAGAGAGGGTCCGCGTCCACGCCGTGTCACGGAGGCAGTGCTCCACGTTGGCCTCCGTGACACGTTGCTTGTTATTCCGGGAAAAATTTCCCACTAGTATAAATAGCACACTTAGGTTATTTTTAAAGGAGAGTTTTTAAGTTTTAGTTTTTTTAGCCTGAGTTGTCAAGTGGAGAGCAGGAACGTGGTTTTGTGGCAGTTGAAGAATAGAAAAGATAAGAGTTTTCTTCTCTTCCCTTCTTCTTTCCTTCAATTGTATGCATGATTAACACTCATTCTAGGATGATTAATCCAAGAATGAGTGGCTAATTCCTTTCTTGCTGAGGTTTTGAACTTGTGTAATGAATGTTGGTAATAATTGATATGGTTTATTCTTCTTCTTGCATGTTGTTCTATTAATTCTTGTGTTTATTACATTATTGATTGGCCACCATTAATGTATATCTAAAAAGTCCAATTTCACTCGAGAGAGCATGAAATTGGAAAGTTGTGAATTAATAGGGTATTGTTCTTAACTTGATTTGGGAAAATTGGGTTTTGATGTGCTTTCTTGATAGAAATATACTTGAAAGCCGTATTAGTCAATTTAGGAACCGGAATTGGAGTGTTAGGTCATAAATTGCATTTGATCACAGAAATGTAGACGGATGGTTTATAATTCTAAAGTGAAATTAAATACGGAAGTTTTAATTTCTAGGCAAACGTTCTTGGCTAGCAATATGAAGAAGAGGATGACCAAATTATCATGATTATCAAGTTCATTACTCGTTCTTAACCTTGGCATGTGCATATCCATTGTCTAAATTCAACGTAAATAGTAGTTATTAATTTCAGTATATAATTAGTTTAGAAACAAAACTCACTCAAATCTTGGTTGGATTGTTGTTAACATAGTTAGAAATAGAATAGAGATATAGTAAACTAGGCAGTTTTGCATATCTAGAGCAGCCTCCTTGGATCGATACTTGGCTACTTAGCCACTTTATTACTTGTTTGACCACGTACACTTGTGTGTCGGTTTTTAATATATACCGAGCAGCGATACGCGGGCAACAAGCATCTCCAAAACTTCTTGGAGATAAGTGACACATATATACCCGCTGGAGTATCATCTGATTATGTGAGGCTTACACTACTCCCATTCTCACTGCTGGGGGAAGCAAAGAGATGGTTGAAGGCGGAACCGCCAAATTCTATTACTACTTGGGATGACCTAGCAAGGAAGTTTTTGATACGATTCTTTCCATTAGGGAAGACAACCAGGCTTAGAAAGTCAGATTCTAAGCTTCAAACAGAGAGAGGGTGAGAATTTGTATCAGGCTTAGGAGCGGTTCAAGTCAATTCTAAGAGATTGTCCTCACCATATCTAGTCTAATGATGTGTTGGTGCATACATTTATTGAAGAATTGGAACCACATACAAAGATTTTGTTAGATTCAGCAGTCGAGGGGCAGGCATTGGAAAAGACCTACGAAGAGCTTTACACCTTGTTGAACCGTATTTCACAAGGTAATCCAGAATGGAATGCGGATACAACTCGAGGGGGAGCAAAGAAAGCCGCAGGGGTCTTTGAGGTGGATGGATTCATGGCTATCGCTGCATAGATAGCTGCTTTGCAAAATCAACTAAACACTCATTTCAGTAGTATGAGCTTGAGCCAGGCACAAGCCCCAGTCAATGCAGTACATCAGGTATGGTGTGAAGTCTGTGGAAGTAGTGAACACTCAGCTGAGTGTTGTGGTGCCAATCCAGATTTAGTAAATTTTGTTGGAAATGCCCAGAGGAGTAGTAATCAGCAGTATGGCAATAGTTACAACCCAAATTGGAGGAATCATCCGAATTTTTCATGGGGGAGTAATAGTCATCAGGGATAGAGTTAAAATTAAGGTGTGCACAGAAATCAAGGGGGTCATCACAACTTTAGTCACAGTTCAGAGGAAATAATGCACCTCCTCAGTCTAGCAACATCAAGGATATGCTCAAAACCATAATAGCTAACTAGATGTAGATGCAGGCTGATCAGGTAAAATTGACAGCTGATATGAAAAATCAGCAGTTAGCTACAAAGGCATTGGAGTATCAGTTGGGACAGCTAGCTGGAGCCCAAAATACTAGACTGGGGGGAGGATTACCTAGTGATACAGACCCGAATCCTAAGAAGGTGAATGCAATTACTACCCGGAGTGGAAAGCAACTAGAGGAGGTGGAACCCGAAAGACCACCTCAGAAATCTGGAGCAATAGAAAAGGATAAAGGAAATGATGATGTGAGGGGGAATGAAAATGTAGCATAAATGGAAAGACCACCGCCCCCATTTCCTCAAAGATTGAAAAAGCACACGGAGGAATCATGCTTCAAGAAGTTCATGGAAGTGCTGAAGCAGGTACATATTAATCTTCCTTTAGTTGATATGTTGTAGGGAGTGCCAAGATATGCCAAGTACATCAAAGACATTGCAGCAAACAAGAGCAGACTAACAGAGTATGCTACAGTTGCACTTACTGAGGAGTGCACCTCCCGTTTTCAGAATCGATTGCCGACAAAGCTCAAGGATCCTGGGAGCTTCACTATTAAGATTACAATTTGGCAGTCTATTCGAGCTCGTGGTTTGTGTGATTTGGGAGAAAGTATAAATTTGATGCAAACATCAGTATTCAAGAAGCTGGGGCTGGGCAGTCCTAGACCCACTACTGTGATCTTGTAGCTAGCTGACCGTTCATTGGCCAGACCTGATGGTATTATGGAGGTTGTGCTAGTGCAAGTAGGCTCCCTCATTTTCCCAGTGGATTTTATAATTCTTGATTTTGAGCCAGATGCGGAAGTTCCATTTATTTTGGGACGTCCCTTTTTGGCAACCGAGCGGCCCTTAATTGATGTAGCTGCTGGGCAGCTAACCATGAGAGCTCATGATAAGGTTGAGGTCTTTGATGTCTACAAGGCCATGAAGCTACCAGCCATATATGAAGAGTTATCAACAATCAGTATTTTGAATCAGGAGTCGACCCTTCAGATTATTGACTCACAGGATCCCTTGGAGAGAGCCTTGGTGGGACGTGATCATTTTGGGGACAGTGCGACATATGAGATGGTGCAGACTTTGAATGAACCAAAATGGTTTTTCAGGAAGTAAGATTTTGAACCATTGCAGAGGTCTTTGGAACCATCCCCAAAGCCATCAATAGAGGAGGCACCTAAATTGGAGTTAAAAACATTGCCTCCACATCTGCAGTATGTATTCTTGGGTGAAGATGACACCTTACCAGTCATCATTTCAGCAGAACTTACAGATGCACAAGTGAAAGATGCATTGGTGGTCCATAATAGGAGAAAGAGAGCAATGGGATGGAAGATGTCGGACATTAAGGGGATTAGTCCAGCTTTCTGCATGCACAGGATATTTAAGGAAGAAGGATCCTAGCCAACCGTGCAACATCAGTGGAGATTTAATTCGGTGATGAAAGATGTAGTCAGAAAGGAAGTGATCAAGTGGCTGGATGCAGGAGTGGTATATCCCATCTCAGACAATGAATGGGTTAGCCCAGTTCAATGTGTTCCCAAGAAAGGGGGAATGAAAGTGGTTACAAATGAGAAGAATGAGTTGATTCCCACACGCACAGTCACATGCTGGCGAATTTGCATGGATTAAAGGAAGCTCAATGAGGCCACTCAAAAAGATCATTATCCTATTCCATTCATTGATAAGATGTTGGACAGGCTGGCAGGGTAGGAATATTATTGCTTTCTGGATGGATACTCTGGCTATAATCAAATAGCCATAGCATCAGAAGATCAGGAGAAGACCACGTTTACATGTCCTTATGGGACATATGCTTTCAGGAAGATGTCGTTTGGTCTATGCAATGCACCAGCCATATTTCAGCGATGCATGATGGCGATATTCCACGATATGGTGGAAGACTATGTCGAGGTATTTATGGATGACTTTTCTCTTTTTGGTAACTCATTTGCTATGTGTTTGCAGAATCTTGACAGGGTGTTAGCTAGATGTGAAGACTCCAACCTGGTGCTAAACTGGGAAAAGTGTCACTTTTTAGTCAAGGAGGGTATTGTCCTTGGCCATAAGGTGTCATACAGAGGTTTGGAGGTCGATCATGCAAAGATAGAGGTGATTGAAAAGCTACCACCGCCAGTATCAGTTAAGGGTGTCCGCAGCTTTCTTGGACATGCTGGGTTTTACAGACGGTTTATTCATGACTTCTCTAAAATTTCGAGACCGTTATGCCGGTTGCTAGAAAAAGAGGTGAAGTTTGAATTTGGCAAGGAGTGTGTAGATGCATTTGAGGAGCTGAAAAAGAAGCTTGTGGAAGCTCCTATTCTCATTGCTCCGTATTGGGAATATCCTTTTAAGTTAATGTGTGATGCAAGTGATGTGGCTGTAGGAGCGGTATTGGGGCAGCGAAGGAATAAGATTTTTCATTCCATCTACTATGCAAGAAAAACACTTGATACTGCACAAGTCAATTATACAATCACTGAGAAGGATATGCTGGCTCTAGTATTTGCATTTGATAAGCTTAGATCCTATCTGGTGGGGTCGAAAGTGGTGGTACACACTGATCTTGTGGCAATTCGGTACTTATTTTGTAAGAAGGATGCGAAGCCTAGGCTAATCAAGTGGATATTATTGCTCCAAGAGTTTGATCTGGAGATCTGAGACAGGAAGGGAAGTGACAATCAGGTTGCAGATCACCTATCGCGGCTAGAGCATCATTCACATGTGAAGGAAGATGATAGCATCAGAGAAGAGTTCCCCGATGAACAACTTTTGGCCATAAAGGAAGCTGAACTCCCGTGGTATGCAGATATTGTGAATTTGTTGGTAAGTGGAGTATACCCACCTGAGGAAACAACTCAACAAAGGAAGAAGTTGAGTCATGATTCTCGGTACTACATGTGGGATGAGACGTATCTATTCAAGTAGGGACCAGATCAAGTGATGAGGCGACACATTCTAGAAAGTCAGACGGTAGAGGTGCTGAGTGATATTGGGCAAATTTATATGCCCAAGTGATACTCAAATGTGTCATTTTATCCTTGTTTATATATTTATGTTTATACATTCTCATGTGATTGATAATAAAATGTGAATTTATACTAACCAACATGATTAGCATTGCATTACAGGTGAAATACAATTTTGGGATGCTAAAATGTGTGTTGGGAGAGATCGGGGTTGGACTCGGATGCGAGCAAGGGAAAAAGAACTTGAATGCACAAATTAAAGGGGCTCCGCGATGGAGCCGTGTCACGCTGCCATCGCAGATGCCTTCTGCCTGGATATGGAATTTTTGCCTAATTCCAGTGAAGGTGCGCGTTGGGGCCGTGGCACGTTGGCCTAGCCCTATGTTGCACGCCGTGCTACGTTGGGACTTAATACCTGGACAACCAAATTCCAGTAAGGGTCCGCATCAGTGGCGTGTCACGGAGGCAGTGCTCCGCGATGCACTCCGTGACACGTTGCATGTTATTCCGGGAAAAATTCCCACCAGTATAAATAGAACACTTAGGTTCATTCTTAATAATTCTGACTTGGTGGAGCAAGAACGTGGGTTACAGGCAGTTGAGGGGACGAAAATCTCAGGGTTTTTCTCTATCTCCTTCTTCTTTAATTCAATTGCTTCTATGTTTAACACTCATTTAACGATGTTTAATCCACAAATAAGTGGCTAAATCCTCTTTTTGCTGAGGTTAAGAACAATTGTATTGAAATGTGATTATTGATCAATTTGGGTTATCATCTTTTCTTCCATGGTTGTTCTATTGATTCTTGTTCTTACTGCATTAATGTGTGGCCAACGTTAATGTACATCTAAAAAGTCCAGTTTCACTCGAGAGAGCAAGAAATTGGAAAGTTGTGAATTAATAGGATATGATCTTTTCTTAGTTTGGGAAAATTGAGAATTGATTTACCTTCAGGATAGAAATATACCTGAAAGTAGTATTAGGCAATTAAGGAATCGGTTTTGTATGGCTAGAACATGAATTTCGTTTTATCACAGAAATGTAGGTGGACGGTTCATGATTCTTAAGTTGGGTTAAATACGAGAGTTTTAATCCATTGGCAATAATTCTTTACTAGCAACCGGAGGAAAGATTAACCAAAGTGTATCATTAATTTGTTTCTATACATGTTCGTTTTAACCTCAGCATGCTCAAATTCATAGTTAGGACTCAAATTATATAATTGTTTTAGACTTAGTATAAAATTAGAAACCAAAATATTAAAATTTTCTCTACACTATTGTCTGCATTTTTAGAGTTAAGTATAGTGACACTTGAGTAGATTTTTACCCTCGCCCAGTCCCTGTGGGATCGATACTTGGCTTACTTAATCCACTTTACTACTTGTTTGACCATGTGCACTTGCGTGTAACTATATACCCAAAAGCACCCGAACAAGTTTTTGGCGCCGTTGTCGGGGGTGCATATGACGGATGTAACCCGGGATTGTGTATGCTTGGTATACGCCCTGATGAAAGGGTTGGAGATCAATGTGGGGGAGGTGATTATCTCCGCCATGAAGAGATCCCGGTTGCATCAAGGGCACAGGTATGGGTTTGGTGGATTAATCACCACATTCCTGAGGGGCCTGGATATTGAGGAAGAGGCCCTTGACTACATCCCGTAGATGGAGCGGCGGGCCTTAGATGTCACCAAAACTAAGGCACTCGACACCACCCACGGGACAGTTCTTACACTAGCCGAGCGACATGCTGGGGATGATTAGTACATGGCTCGCATGTACGGGATGCAGATGCTCCAACTGCGAATAGCCGGGAGGCCGGCAACAGAAGAGGAGCTGTGGCAGCTCGAGCTAGGTTACCCTTTTGGCGAAAATACCAGGGCTCTATGCCGAGTGGGGCCAGCTTTTGTGGAGCCCACTGATGATGATGTCCCCACAGATGAGGAGACACGTCGTCAGGACTCCGATGTGGAGTCCGATGATGACGATGGGGGCGATTCAGACATGGGAGACGAGGCAGCAACACCTGATGAAGAAGTGGAGTATTTTGATTGATCAGGGTGTTTCACCACCTATTCTTGTGCTATGCTAATTTTTGTGAACACTAGGGACAGTGTTCGATTTAAGTGTGGGGTGGGAGTAGTTAGGTGTTGGTTGTTGTTGTTTTTTATGTATGTTTCTGTTCTGTTGTTGTGCCTGTGGAAAAATTGTGACCCTATGATTGTGATGTTTATGTTGTGTATTGTAATTAATGTGAAGCTGTTGTGTGCTGCTGAATGTGCTAGCTGGTTTTGTACATATTTTTGTTTTATCGTAATGATCGATATTTTTAAATTTTTTTTCAATTTTTGGGTTTTCTCGGCATTTGTTTTTGGTTCTTTTACGGAGAATGGTCCCATTGAAACGAAGTCTTAGTCAGTGACCGTTCCCTATGATGGATGGATGACAACCATCTTAAGGGAAATGTAGTCGTTAGGAGTAGATTTTTTTTCATTTATTTTGTAGTTTTTTTTCTTTTTTGTGGGTTGCATCCCAAAACCTGTAGTTACTTTATGGTTGCGGAATTCTGGTTGCGTGTTGTACATGAGATGTGAAATGCAAAGGTGATTCGTATGAAAGCATGCAACTTTGTAAATATGTTGAGATACCTAGGCCATAGAGTCGATTCAGTGGGATTGAGGCTTAATGTTTGAATTCCTGTAATTAGCTGATTGAAGAGTCTGTGAATGCGTCTTGAATTGAGCATGTGCAATGAGTGTATGGTGAGGTTTTGTTTATTCCATGCTATTATGGAATGTCTAGAACTTGCCTGGTGTGTGTACGAAACAAAATGAAGGACGTGTATTGTAGGAAAGGATGTAGGCATTTCTTTGTTTTAACCGAAAGTTTCTCTTTTTCATTATCGTACCCCCCTTGAATGTACACCCTATTTAGCCCATTGAGCCTTTAGCCTATTATTTTTCTTTTGTCAAAAATGTGTAAACCGAGCTTAACCCTTTCTTTTCATTATCAGTGAATTTAATCCAAAACTCTTAAGCGCTTAAGAAGAGAAAATAATTTTCCCAAAGTGTCAAAGAGTGAGAATGGTGAAAAGAAAAGAAAAGCAGGGTGATGAAAGGAAAGAAAAGGTTGAAGGTGCACTAGTTATAAATTAAATATAATGAAGATGTATGAATAATCTTTGTTATTGAGTCAAGTGTGCTTAAAGATATGGGTCAAAATAAAGACAGACTTCAAGAATGGGAGGATGAAGGAAGAAACAATGCCCACGAGTTTGATGGGATGTATTGAAAAAGCGCTTAAGGATGCTAGTGGCTATTATTGTCTAGCCCAATATTTACTAGTTCCGTAGCTTACATTACAACTTGTTAGGTCTTACTTGATCTTACATTACGCTTCCTTATATTAGTGGAGTAATACACTAAGGGCAAGCCTATGGTTCATGACATGATGCATGTGAATTCTTTTGGGAGAGAGAGTGAAATTGTGTTTATATGCCCCTGCCTGTAATCTTTTGAGTTCATGTGATTACAAAAAGGGGAAAATTCTCTTGTGTTGTGAGGGCACTGTACGGCTGGTTCGGTATGTGTTAAAAACCGACACGCAAGTGTACGTGGTCAAACAAGTAATAAAGTGGCTAAGTAGCCAAGTATCGATCCAAGGAGGCTGCTCTGGATATGCAAAATTTCTTAGTTCACTATATTTCTATTCTATTTCTAACTATGCTAACAACTATCCAATCAAGAATTTAGGGAGTTTTGTTTCTAAACTAATTATATACTAAACTTAACAACTATTATTTACGTTGAATTCAGACAATGGATATGCTCATGCCAAGGTTAAGAACGAGTAATGGAGTTGATAATTATGATAATTTGGTCATCCTCTTCTTCATATTGCTAGTCAAGAACGTTTGCCTAGAAATTAAAACTTCCGTATTTAATTTCACTTTAGAATCATAAACCATTCGTCTACATTTCTGTGATCATATGAAATTTATGACCTAACACTACAATTCCGGTTCCTAAATTGACTAATACGGCTTTCAAGTATATTTCTATCAAGAAAGCACATCAAAACCCAATTTTCCCAAATCAAGTTAAGAACAATACCCTATTAATTCACAACTTTCCAATTTCATGCTCTCTCGAGTGAAATTGGACTTTTTAGATATACATTAATGGTGGCCAATCAAGAATGTACTAAGCACAAGAATTAATAGAACAATATGCAAGAAGAAGAAGAAACCATATCAATTATTACCAATAATCATTACACAAGTTCAAAACCTCAGCAAGAAAGGAATTAGCCACTCATTCTTGGATTAATCGTCCTAGAATGAGTGTAAATCATGCATACAATTGAAGGAAAAGAAGAAGGGAAGAGAAGAAAACTCTTATCTTTTCTATTCTTCAACTGCCACAAAACCACGTTCCTCTCTCCACTCCTGAACTCTGCTAAAAACTAGAACTAAAAGAAGACCCCTTTAAAAATAACCTAAGTGTGCTATTTATACTAGTGGGAAATTTTTCCCGGAATAACAAGCAACGTGTCACGGAGGCCAACGCGGAGCACGGCCTCCGTGACACGGCGTGGACGCGGACCTTCTCTGGAAATTTCAGGGTCCAGATAATTGGCTTCAACGTGGCACGGAGGTCATCGCGGAGGCCTGTATCCGTGCCACGGAGCTGTCGCGATGCCTCACTGGAATCTGCCACTTAATTTCCTCTCCAGGCAGTGTACTACCGCGATGGCAGCGTGGCACGGCGCCATCGCGGAGCCAGTGTAAAATGTGCCATCCGAGGTCTTTTCCACGCTCGCATCCAAGTCCAACTCCGACATAGTTCCAACATGCATTTTTGCTCCTAAAAATCACATTATCCTGCAAAACAAATGCTAATCATGTTGGTTAGTATAAATTCGCATTTTATTACCAAATACATGATATTATATACACATTGCACAACAAACAAAGTAAAAATGGTACGTTTGAGTATCACTTGGGCATATAAATTTGCCCAAGATCACTTACCCCACACTTAAATCCTTGTTCGTTCTCAAACAACACATACACAAATCATGCACATCACATCTCAACCTTTGTCACTATGGTGCAACCATTTACGTTACGGTCATACCGATTATTCGATTTTTGCAAATCATCAAGAAAACATGCTTGGTCGTACAAGACAATGACCTTAATACATTGAGGCTTCCTAAACTTTTAAGAATTGATTCTTGATATCAGCAAACTCATGCAAATCAACTTAATAAAGAAATCCGACACGAAAAGCAATCTTTCATCAAGCATGTACCCTCACAACTCTAGAGAACTTTCCCTTTTCTGTTCATGCAGCACACAAACATGCAAGTAGGGGCATATAACAATTAATTTCACTCTCTCTCCCAAAAGAATTCACATGCATCATGTCATGACCCATAGGCTTGCCCTTAGTGTATTACTCCACTAATATAAAGAAATGCAATGTAGGATCAAATAGGTCTTTTAAATGGGTTGTAACTGGGCTATGGATCTAGTATATATATTGGTTTAGCCAATAACAGTCGCTAGCATCCTTAAGCGCCTTTTCAACTCATCCCCATCGACTCATGGACATTGTTCCTCTCTTTTCTCTTTTTCTCCCATTCATGCTGGTTTACTTTCATACAGCCCATTTCATCAGGCACACTTGACACAAAACAAAGGGTTTTTCATGTACCCTCACTATCATTTAATTACAACAAGTGCCTCATCCACATCATCTTTTCTTTCTTCACTCTGCTTTTTTTTCACTCTCTTCACTCTTTAACACTTTGGGAAACAATTTTATGTTCTTTATAAGTGCTTAAGAGTTTCTTATAGACTTTAAGGCTAATGAAAAGAAGGAATAAAGCTTAGTCCATACAATTCTGGACAAAAGAAAGAAATCGGCTAAAGGCTCAACAGGCTGACTAGAATATACAACATATAAAAAAGTAGAATTTGACAAGAAAAAAATGGAAACTAACGGTTAAAACAAAGAAATGCCTACATCCTTTCCAACACTACACCTCCTTCATTTCGTTTTGTATACCCAACAGGCAAGTTCTAGACAATTCACAATGACATGGAATAGCAAAACCTCACTCACACTTTATGCACATGCTCGAATCAAGACGCATTCACAGACTCTTTAATTAGTCAACTACATGAATTCAAGATTTAGCCTCAATCATAATGAACCAAATTCTCTAGCCTAGGTAACTCAACATATTTACACAATTGCATGCTTTCCAACGAGTCATTTTCACATTTCGAACATCAATTACAACACGCAACGAAATTTTAGCAACCATAAGCACTACAGTTTATTGATGCAATCCACCAAAGAAACTAAAAAAAAAAATCTACTCCTATCGACTACATTTCCCTTAAAACGGTCGTCATCCATCGATCATAGGGAATGGTCACTAACTATGACATCGGTTCAATGGGACTATTCTCGGTAAAAGAACCGAAAACAAACTCCGAGAAACCCAAAAATAAAACTTCAAAATTTTTGCAACACATCGATCATTTCGATAGAAAATATTTGCAAACTATGTTGATAAATGCAAAATCTTTTTGCAAAAATTTTGAAAAATATCGATCATATCGATAGAGAGAAAAAAGAAAAAAAAAATATTTATAAAATTTATAAAATATTTACAAGTGCAACCATAACTTTCAAAACACACATCATTAGCCACAACAGAAATATATACACATACATCACAAATCAGTTCACAACAACAGGGAAAACACAGGCATACATAACGTCAACGAAGAATTATACAGCAAGTTTAGAGCCTATGACCCAGCACCTAACTACTCCCCACCCCACACTTAAATCGAACACTGTCCCCAGTGTTCACAAAAATACAAAGCACAAAATTTTGGGTGGTGGAACTCCCTGCTTAGTCGAAATATTCGACTTCCTCATCCGGTGCTGCGGCCTCGTCGCCCATATCTGAATCAGCTCCATCGCCGTCATCGGACTCTACATCAGAGTCCTCACGACGTGTCTCCTCATCAGTAGGGACGTCGTCGTCAGTCGGCTCCACAAAGGCTGGCCCCACCTTGCATAAAGCTCTGGCGTTCTCGCCGAAGGGGTAGTCCAGCTCCAGCTGCCATAATTCATCCTCGGTGGCTGGTCTCCCACCTATCCGTAGCTGCAGCATCTGCATGCCGAACATACGGGCCATATACTGGTCGTCACGAGCATGTCGCTCGCCCAGAGTCAGCACAAGTCCGTGTGTAGTGTCGGGGGCCTTGGTTTTTGTCACATCAAGGGCCCTCCGTTCCAACTGCGGAATGTAATCCAAAGCTTCTTCCTCGATGTCAAGGCCTCGGAGGAAGGTGGTGATGAGTCCGCCAAACCCGTATCTGTGGCCCTGGTGTAGTCTGGCTCTCTTCATGGCAGATATTATAACCGCCCCCACATTAATCTCAAGCCCTTTCATAAGGGCATACACCAGGCAGACACGGTCCCGGGTCACGTCTGTCATATGCACTCCCGGGATCAAACACGAACATACCATTTTTAGCCAGATTCTTGCCTCCCTGTTCATCTGCGAATAAGGCAGAGTCTGGTGGTAACCCCTCTCTTTGTGTCTCCTCCATCGGGCTGTGGATCGAGCCCCACATAACGTACGTCTAATGTCGGCGTACGGTGGGGTGATATTGAGCTGGCGGAGAATGTGGGCGTCTGTGTCCCGCGCTCCAACGATGGCATTCAGCTGCTGGGGTTCCAGAGTGACAATCTGCCCTCTGATTTTAATAGTATGGCTCCTGATGGCCGGGTTCCAGTTGGCGTAGAATTCCCGGACCAAGTGAAGGTTGCACTCCTTGGGCTCCTGAAAAATAAAACTGAGCCCAGCTGCCTCAATCCTCTGCACCATGCGAGGGAACTCCTGTGCAAGTGGTTCCCTTGCAATATATTCCTCCGGGAAGTATTTGCTTTCCTTGTGCTTATTATACCATTTCTTCCCTTCATCGGTGACCCATCGTGTTCCGTATCGGCGGTGTTGACCGCGTGGAACAGCAGGTGCAGCTGGGACAGCAGTGCCCAGTCTCATTCTCTTTCTGCCGGTGCCTGAGGTTGAGGCACCCTTGCCTTTATCTTGTCGGCTAGCCATTGTACCTGTCAATTTACACAGACAAGCACAATATTAAGCTAAAAACTTGTTAGCTTCGGCTAAGGTCGGGTTGAACAAAATTTACCCCACACTTAGTCTTTAACAATATCTACAACATTTTAGCAAGGATAACTCTATTTACACCCCCAAACACAATCAACTATAAACATGTTGCTTAGTGCGTTCACAAAATTTCGACAGCATAACGGCTAGCGAACTACTCAGACTTCATACAGCTAACCCAATCCTCCTATCGACAGCTATTCACCCATAGCACTTAGCAACAATAACCACAATAGAAATAAGAACAACAATACAAACCTATTATATACAACTAATCTAAGCAATTCAACCAATTCACATATTATGCACTTCCCCACAAAAATTTGAGAATTAGTCATCTTTCCACAATTAAACAATAGTTACCACGACTTATCTCAACTACTAAACACACCCAGGCACCAATTTCATCAAACTATCAAGTTACCCACGTTAAAATCCAACAACCCAAGCCCTAGAACTCAATTCGACAATCAATATTGAATTATTCAATCAATCGATAAGTTCAAACGTCAACTACAATAATCCGAACATAATCAATCACAAAATAATTCACATCATGTTTAAATTTTTTTTTACCTAGGGTGATATATCTCACCTCACATGCTCAAAAGTGACAAAACTCGCCAGAAATTTGAGATAGAAGATGAAAACATACCTTGGATTTGAAGAACCAAAAAAAACTTGACGTTTTCCTTGCCTATCAACGTGGCACGGAGCTTGGGGGTAGGGGAATGGGTGTTTGGTCGCGGAGGGTAGAAGGAATGGGGAAATTTGGGCGAAAATCGGGGGTTTCTTTAAAAGAAACACGTGGGTCACCCGGAAACCCGGTGTGACCCGGCACTGGAATAAGGGCAATGTGTCACGGAGGGTAACGCGGAGCCCCTCCTCCGTGACACGGAGCCAACGCATTGGCTTACTGGAATTTTAAAAAAATTCCAAATTCGCCTTCAACGTGTCACGGAGGTCAACGCGGAGTATTGCCTCCGTGACACGGCGCCAACGCGCCAGTGCTCTGTTTCACCATCAACTTTTATTTTTCATACCTCGCCTCGTTTCCTCGATTCCAAGTATTTTTCCTCCGGTATACCTGAAAATCACCTCACTAAACAAAAATTGGTTAAATTCATAGATTCCCTACTAAATAAATAAATAAATAAAATAAAAATTACTAATTAAAATGCAAATCTAAGCCTAGTCGAGAAAAAGGAAAGAAAATAGAATAAAAGAAAAACTTTACACTAAGGAAAGAAAAAAATATTTTTCACGGGTTGCCTCCCGTGCAGCGCCTGGTTTAACGTCGCGGCTCGACAGCCTTTATGCTCACGTGTCTACTAGGGAGATGGACGATTTGTCCCGATCATGGTCATCTTCCCAGTAGTTCTCAACCTCGTCTGGTGGCCTACCTCGTAACTCTCGGGAATCACTCACTCCATTTGCATTCCCATGATCAATCACGTTGATCACCGAGAGTTCCTTATAGACAGTCGAGAGCTTAGGTGCCTTGTACACGTCGAACACCTCAACCTTGTCGTGTGCTCGCATTGTGAGTTGACCCGCAGCTACATCGATCAATGCCTTTCCGGTTGCCAAAAATGGTCGTCCCAAAATAAATGGGACTTCTGCATCTGGTTCAAAATCCAGAACAATGAAATCTACCGGAAAAATGAGGGAGCCTACCTGCACTAGCACATCCTCAACAATGCCATCCGGCTTAGCTAAGGACCTGTCTGCTAGCTGCAAGATCACTGTTGTGGGTCTAGGACTCCCTAGCCCTAACTTTCTGAATACCGAAGATGGCATCAGATTTATACTTGCCCCCAAGTCGCATAACCCACGAGCTCGGATACTTTGCCCAATCGTCAGCTGGATGGTAAAACTTCCAGGATCCTTTAGTTTAGTGGGCAACCTGTTCTGAATACGGGATGTGCATTCCTCTGTTAAAGCCACCGTGGCATACTCAGTCAAGCGACTTTTGTTGGCCACGATGTGTTTGATATACTTTGCATATTTCGGCACACCCTGCAAGACATCAACAAGAGGTAAGTTAACATGTACCTGTTTGAGTACCTCTATGAATTTCTGGAAACACGCCTCCTCCTTGTGTTTCTTAAGTCGTTGAGGGAACGGGGGTGGAGGCCTTGCTGGTTCAGCTTCTTTGGTCTTCCCCGTATCTGAGGTTTGTTCTCCCTCAACATCTACTGCTCCTGACTTCTGAGGCGGTCTTTCAGGTTCCACCTCCTTTAATTGTAAACCACTCCTCGTGGTCACTGCATTTACCTGCTTAGGATTTGGATCCGTGTCGCTAGGTAGTCCTCCCCTGGGTCTAGTATTTTGGGCACTAGCAAATTGCCCAAACTGATATTCAAGAGCCTTGGTTGCCAATTGATTGTTCTTTACTTCGGCTGCCAGTTTGACATAGTCAGCCTGCAATTATGCCTGGTTGGCAATCATGGTCTTGAACATTTCCTCAATAGTCGGTGATGGTGGTGGAGGAGGGGCATTGTGATTTCTGAACTGATTCTGATAGCCTTGTTGCCCTACTTGGTTTCTGTGCATACCCTGCCCTGAACCTTGGCCTTGTTGATTGTTGCTACCCCACGAAAAATTCGGATGATTCCTCCAATTCGAGTTGTAGCTACCACCAAACTGCTGTTGATTCCTCTGTGCATTGCCCACAAAGTTGACAGAATCAGGATTTGCACCACAGCACTCAGCTGAATGCTCACTACTACCACACACTTCACACCACATCTGTTGGACTGCATTAACTAAGGCTGAAGACTGGTTCAAATTCATAGTGCTGAAGTGAGTGTTTAACTGATTTTGCAAAGCAGCTATCTGTGCAGCGATAGCTGTGAATCCATCCACTTCGCACACTCCCGCTGCTTTCCTTGCTCCACCCCTTGAAGAATCTGCATTCCATTCCGGATTGCCTTGTGTGATTCGGTTGAGCAAAGTGTACAACTCTTCATAAGTCTTTTCCAGCGCTTGCCCTCCAGCTGCTGAGTCTAACAAAATTTTAGTGTGGGGTTCCAAACCCTCAATAAAAGTGTGTACCAACACCTCATTTGACTGATGATGATGAGGACAGTCCCGCAACATGGACTTGAATCTTTCCCAGGCTTGATAAAGATTTTCTCCTTCCCTCTGTTTAAAACTTAGAATCTGACTTCTAAGTTTAGCTGTCTTACCTGAAGGGAAAAATCTGATCAAGAACTTCTTTGCAAGATCATCCCACGTTGATATAGAGTTGGGTGGTTCAGCTTTTAACCACCTCTTAGCTTCACCCAATAAGGAAAATGGAAATAAGGTGAGCCGAACATAATCAGGTGACACTCCAGCGGGTATGTACGTGTCACTTATCTCCACAAAGTTCTAGAGATGTTGTTGCGGATCTTCGTGAGGGAGACCGGTGAACTGCCCGCTCGTGTGCAAAAGTTGCACCATATTTTGCTTTAGCTCAAATCTCCCCCCAGGCTCTGGTTTGCGGATGCTGGAATGTACATTATTAGCGTGTGGGATTGCCACCTCGCGAACCGGCCTGGCTTCTACTTCCTCGGGCACTAACACTGCCCGTACAACTGGTGGATTGGGTTGCTCCATCGTAGACTGTTTGAGCAACTGCAGCTTCTTCCGAAGAGCTTCTCTACGTTGACTATGCAATTCACGTTCTGGCTCTAAGTAAGATTCCACCAACTCCTTGTCCCTTGCCAGTGTTCACAGAAATAAAAATCTGCAAAATACAGTCTAAGACCAAGTTGTTAACACTTAAGAAAATAAAATACAAATACAGTAAATTTACACTAAACAAAATTTTACAAATCGCCTAGCCTCCCCGGCAACGGCGCCAAAAACTTGTCTGGCTGGTTCGGTATGTGTTAAAAACCGACACGCAAGTGTACGTGGTCAAACAAGTAATAAAGTGGCTAAGTAGCCAAGTATCGATCCAAGGAGGCTGCTCTGGATATGCAAAATTTCTTAGTTCACTATATTTCTATTCTATTTCTAACTATAATAACAACTATCCAATCAAGAATTTAGGGAGTTTTGTTTCTAAACTAATTATATACTAAACTTAACAACTATTATTTACGTTGAATTCAGACAATGGATATGCTCATGCCAAGGTTAAGAACAAGTAATGGAGTTGATAATTATGATAATTTGGTCATCCTCTTCTTCATATTGCTAGTCAAGAACGTTTGCCTAGAAATTAAAACTTCCGTATTTAATTTCACTTTAGAATCATAAACCATTCGTCTACATTTCTGTGATCAAATGAAATTTATGACCTAACACTACAATTCCGGTTCCTAAATTGACTAATACGGCTTTCAAGTATATTTCTATCAAGAAAGCACATCAAAACCCAATTTTCCCAAATCAAGTTAAGAACAATACCCTATTAATTCACAACTTTCCAATTTCATGCTCTCTCGAGTGAAATTGGACTTTTTAGATATACATTAATGGTGGCCAATCAAGAATGTACTAAGCACAAGAATTAATAGAACAATATACAAGAAGAAGAAGAAACCATATTAATTATTACCAATAATCATTACACAAGTTCAAAACCTCAGCAAGAAAGGAATTAGCCACTCATTCTTGGATTAATCGTCCTAGAATGAGTGTAAATCATGCATACAATTGAAGGAAAAGAAGAAGGGAAGAGAAGAAAACTCTTATCTTTTCTATTCTTCAACTGCCACAAAACCACGTTCCTCTCTCCACTCCTGAACTCTGCTAAAAACTAGAACTAAAAGAAGACCCCTTTAAAAATAACCTAAGTGTGCTATTTATACTAGTGGGAAATTTTTCCCGGAATAACAAGCAACGTGTCACGGAGGCCAACGCGGAGCACGGCCTCCGTGACACGGCGTGGACGCGGACCTTCTCTGGAAATTTCAGGGTCCGGATAATTGGCGTCAACGTGGCACGGAGGTCATCGCGGAGGCCTGTATCCGTGCCACGGAGCTGTCGCGATGCCTCACTGGAATCTGCCACTTAATTTCCTCTCCAGGCAGTGTACTACCGCGATGGCAGCGTGGCACGGCGCCATCGCGGAGCCAGTGTAAAATGTGCCATCCGAGGTCTTTTCCACGCTCGCATCCAAGTCCAACTCCGACATAGTTCCAACATGCATTTTTGCTCCTAAAAATCACATTATCCTGCAAAACAAATGCTAATCATGTTGGTTAGTATAAATTCGCATTTTATTACCAAATACATGATATTATATACACATTGCACAACAAACAAAGTAAAAATGGTACGTTTGAGTATCACTTGGGCATATAAATCTGCCCAAGATCAGGCACATGCTTGATGAGAGATTAAATTTCATATCGGATATCTTGATCAGCTGATTTGCATGAGTTTTCCAATATCAAGAGTCGATTCTTGAGTCTAGGAGGTCTTAATGTGTTTAAGGTCATTGTATTGATAGGACCATGCGTGTTTTCTTGATGATTTGCTGTATTAAATAATCAGTATGACCGTAGCCTGAATTGTCGAACCAAAGTAGCCAGGATGGGGTGTAAAGTACATGAGGTGTAAGATTGTTGTTCGGGGACGAACAAGGATTTAAGTGTGGGGTAAGTGATCTTGGGCAAATTTATATGCCCAAGTGATACTCAAATGTGTCATTTTAGCCTTGTTTATCTATTGATGTTTATACATTCTCATGTGATTGATAATAAAATGTGAATTTATACTAACCAACATGATTAGCGTTGTTTTGCAGGTGAAATACAATTTTGGGATGCTAAAATGTGTGTTGGGAGAGATCGGGGTTGGACTCGGATGTGAGCAAGGGAAAAAGCACTTGAAGGCACAAATTAATGGGGCTCCGCGATGGAGCCGTGTCACGCTACCATCGCGAATGCCTTCTGCCTGGATATGGAAATTTTGCCTAATTCCAGTGAAGGTGCGCGTTGGGGCTGTGGCATGTTCACCTAGCCCCGCGTTGCACGCCGTGCCACGTTGGGACTTAATACCTGGACAACCAAATTCCAGTAAGGGTCCACGTCAGTGGCGTGTCACGGAGGCAGTGCTCCGTGATGCACTCCGTGACACGTTGCCTGTTATTTTGGGAAACATTCCCACCAGTATAAATAGAACACTTAGGTTCATTCTTATTAATTATGACTTGGTGGAGCAAGAACGTGGGTTACAGGCAGTTGAGGGGACGAAAATCTCAGGGTTTTTCTCTATCTCCTTCTTCTTTAATTCAATTTCTTGTATGTTTAACACTCATTTAACGATGTTTAATCCACAAATGAGTGGCTAAATCCTCTTCTTGCTGAGGTTAAGAACAATTGTATTGAAATATGATTATTGATCAATTTGGGTTTTCATCTTTTCTTTCATGGTTGTTCTATTGATTCTTGTTCTTACTGCATTAATGTATGGCCAACGTTAATGTACATCTAAAAAGTCCGGTTTCACTCGAGAGAGCAAGAAATTGGAAAGTTGTGAATTAATAGGATATGATCTTTTCTTAGTTTGGAAAAATTGAGAATTGATTTACCTTCAGGATAGAAATATACCTGAAAGTCGTATTAGTCAATTAAGGAATCGGTTTTGTATGGCTAGAACATGAATTTCATTTTATCACAGAAATGTAGGTGGACGGTTCATGATTCTTAAGTTGGGTTAAATACGAGAGTTTTAATCCATTGGCAATAATTCTTGACTAGCAACCGGAGGAAAGATTAACCAAAGTGTATCGTTAATTTGTTTCTATACATGTTCGTTTTAACCTCAGCATGCTCAAATTCATAGTTAGGACTCAAATTATATAATTGTTTTAGACTTAGTATAAAATTAGAAACCAAAATATTAAACTTTTCTTTACACTGTTGTCTGCATTTTTAGAGTAAAGTATAGTGACACTTGAGTAGATTGTTACCCTCGGCCAGTCCCTGTGGGATCGATACTTGGCTTACTTAAGCCACTTTACTACTTGTTCGACCACATGCACTTGTGTGTAGCTATATACCAAAAAGCACTGAACACTGAGGAGTTGTCATTCATCATTGTATGGAGGTCATCATGGAGGAGAGTGTACTGCTCATAAAGTGCTACAATCTGGGTTCTTTTGGCGCACACTTTTCAAAGATGCTGCAGCTTATGTCAAAGTATGTGATCGATGTCAGAGAATAGGAACTATCGGCAGAAGACAGGAAATGCCATTGCATCAAATATTGGATGTTGAGGTGTTTGATGTGTGAGAAATAGATTTCATGGGCCCGTTTCCACCATCATTTGGCAATCGATACATCTTGGTGGCGGTGGACTATGTGTCCAAGTGGGTTGAGGCAGTAGCGAGTCCCAGGAACGACAACAAGGTGGTGACTAAATTTGTGAAGAAGCAGATTTTCACAAGGTTTGGTACGCCACGAGCAATTATCAGCGATGGAGGGGCACATTTTGTAAATGCAGGGTTCAGGAATTTGCTATCAAAATATGGTGTTCGACATAAAGTGGCAAAAGCATATCATCCCCAGACTAGCAGGCAAGTGGAGGTGTCAAACAGGGAGATTAAACAGATTTTGCAGAAAACGGTGAATGCACAACGCTTAGATTGGTCAAGCAAACTGGATGATGCATTGTGGGCATATCGAACTGCATATAAGACACCCATTGGGACTTCACCGTACAGATTGGTTTATGGGAAGGCATGTCATCTACCCGTGGAGCTGGAACATCGTGCTTTTTGGGCTGTGCGGAAGCCAAACATGGATCTTGAGCTTGCAGGAAAGAGGAGATTTATGCAACTAAGCGAGTTGGACGAGTTTTGATGGCACGGATATGAAAGTGCCAAACACTACAAAGAAAAAACTAAAAGGTGGCATGACAAGCACATGGTGCATCGAATCTTTGAGCCGGGTCAGAAGGTGTTGCTATTCAACTCAACGTTGAAACTTTTCCCAGGAAAGTTGTGCTCCAAGTGGTCAGGGCCATTTGAAGTAGCAAGGATAACCCCACACGGGGCAGTTGAATTGTGGCAAGAGGATAAAAGTGCCACATTTTTGGTGATGGGAAGAGGTGTAAGCACTACTGGGGTGAAGACGTTAATTGAGAGAAGATGTCTATCACCTTAGTAGATGAATGAGAATATCAAGCGTCGAGCCGCGACGGTAAACCAGGGGCTGCAGGGGAGGCAACTCGTGGATGTAATGTATTAGAATAGTTAGAAAAAAAAACTGGCACTAGTTGGGAGGCAACCTACGATTTTCCAACAAATTGTGTTGTTTGTGAATTGCAGGAAATATGGAGGGCAAAAATACAAAAAAAATCACAAGTGAAAAAATAAAGGTAAAAAGTGAAAATTGGGGCCAAATCCAGTGAGCCTCCGCATCAGCTCCGTGTCACGGAAGCTAACCTCCGCATTACCCTCTGTGACACGTTGAGGCTATTTCCAGGTCGCGTCGGCTCTGTGTCACGGAGTTAGGCCTCCGCGTTACCCTTCGTGACACGTTGAGTGTAATTTTGCGATGGGTCAGTTCGGGGCAACGGGTTGACCCGTGCGGAATCACTCTTTTTAACCCCAAATTCCTTAATCTTTCCCTATTTTTCTGAAACCATCCGCGACCAAAGCCCCAAAATCCCTTCTCCCTCAACGTGCCACGGCCCTAGCTAGAAAATTTCTTCGATTCTTCTTAAAATTCTTCAAGTAAAGGTATGTTCTCGAATTTTTTTCTCATTATTGTTGAATATTTCGATTCTTGGACATGTTTTCTTTGATGAAATTCTGCCCTAAGTGATTAATGAGTGTTGTAATCAATTGAGTTATGGATGAATGTTGATTTTGTGCTAAGATTGTGTTATGAACTCAATAATTACATGATCTTTGTTAAAAATCTTACAATGTTGATAACTAGGGTTGAGAATTTAATTAGGAAGAAGAAGAAATGGGTAAAAATGGAGATATTTTGGGTTGTGCATGTTTTTTGAGTTGAAACATGTTGTGATTGAAGTTGGATTATGTTATGGTAGAAGATGGATTTTTGGGGATGAAAGTAGGAAATTCCTATAGGTTGCTATGCACAAATTGCAAAATGCTCATGATTATATAAATGAATCGATGGATGAACTTTCAAAATGCATTGTATGAAGTCTGAGTAGTACAATGAAATTGTTCCATCGACTTTTATGAATGCACTGAACATTTTGGGAAATAAGAACTGAAAATATGTGATTGTTCTTGTCGAATTGTATTGATTGCGGCTAACGACTAAGTGTGGGGTGATCAATTTAAGCCCAGCCTTAGTCGTAGCGAACTATATCATGAATGACATTTGAAATTTATGTTTTTGATGGACAGGACAAATGTCTGGAATACAAGACAAAGGGAAAGGCACATCCACATCTGGCGCCAGCAGAAAAAGATTGAGAATTGGGGCAGCAGTGCCAGCGGCACCAGCGGTTCCAAGGGGGCAACGTAGACAATATGGAACACGATGGGTTATAGATGAGGGAAAGAATTGATATGCCAAACAGAAGGAAACCAAGTATTTCCCAGAGGAACAAATAGCACGGGAACCACTAGCTCAAGAATTCCCGAGAATCCTACACAGGATAGACACTGTTGGGCTAAACTTCATCTTTGAAAAACCCAAAGAGTGCAATCTCCATCTCATAAGGGAATTCTACACTAAATGGAATCCCACTGTGTGCAGCCACACAGTCAAGATCAGAGGACAGGTGGTTACTTTTGAACCACAACATCTAGATGCCATCTTGGGGACGCGGGACATAGACGCGCATGTCCTCCGCCAGCTGAATATCACTCCACCATATTCAGATATCAGATGCACTTTATGTGGAGCACGATCAACAGCTAGGTGGAGTCGGCACAAGGAAAGAGGGTATTACCAGACGATGCCATACTCCCAAATGAACAGAGAAGCGAGGATCTGGTTTAAGATAGTATGTACTTGCCTGATCCTAGGGGTGCACATGACTGATGTCACCCGGGACAGAGTCTGTTTGGTGTATGCGTTGATGAAAGGACTGGAGATAAATGTTGGAGCGGTGATCATTTCCGCCATGAAGAAAGCCAGACTTCATCAAGGGCATCGATATGGTTTCGGTGGTCTTCTCACTACTTTCCTCAAGGGCCATGGTATTGAAGAAGAGGCCCTGGACTACATTCCTAAACTTTACCGGCGTGCTTTGGATGTCACTAAGACCAAAGCACCTGATAAAACATTTGGGCCTGTGCTTACACCAGCCGAGCGACATGCTCGGGATGATCAATACATGGCCCGAATATATATGATGCAGATGTTGCAACTGCAGATTGGTGGAAGGCCTGCTACGGAGGATGAATTGTGTCAGCTCGACATGGATTATCCATTCAATGAGCATTCCCGAGCTTTATGCAGAGTTGGGCCTGCATTTGTAGAACCAGTTGATAATGACGTCCCTACTGATGAGGAAATGCGCCGGGATGACTCATACATTGAGTCAGAGGAGGAAGACGAAGAAGATTCTCATCTTGGTGATGACGAACTAGCACCTTATGAAGAGATTGAACATTTTGATTGATTAGGGAGTTACACCACCCAAAACTTTGTTTCTAATTGCAGATATGCGAACACTAGGGACAGTGTTCCAACTAAGTGTGGGGTGGGAGTAGTTAGGTGCTGGTGTAGTAAGGTTGTGATGTGCTTGTGTTTTGTGGCTGTTTGTTGTGTGACGTTGTGTTCATTTTATGTTGTTGATGCTTTTGTGTGTTGGTGCTGGTGATGTAACTGTAATAAATTGTTGAGTAGTTATTTGAGTAATTATTTGTGTAAGTTATTTGCAATTTTATTTTTTTACTTTATTTTTTTCTATTTCTTTGAGTTGGGTTTCTCGGTTTTTGTTTTTCGTGCTTTTTCAGAGAATAGTCCCTTTGAACCAAAGTCATAGATAGAGACTGTTCCCTATGATGGATGGATGACGACCGTCTTAAGGGAAATTTAGTCAGTAGGGTTAGATTCTTTTGTGAACACACAGCTAATTAATGGTTCGACATTCTTGTTATGTGCGATATTGTAAGATGCAAGTGTGATTCGTGTGGAAGCATGCAAGTGTGTTAAACATGTTGAGACATCTAGGCTCTAAAATTTGACTCGATGTGATTAAAGCTTAATTTTGAATTCTTGTAATTAACTGAGTTAAGAGTCTACGAATATGTCTTGAATTGAGCATGTGCATGTGCAGTGAGTGTGAGTTTTTGTAATATTCCATGCTACTGTGAAGTGTCTAGAACTTGCCTGGTGTGTATATAAAACGAAATGAAGTATGTGGATTGTAAGAGAGGATGTAGGCATTTCTTTGAATGAACCTAAATTTTATCCCTTATCTTACCTACCTTGAAAGTTAAATCTTAGTTAGCCCCAGTGAGCCTTAAGCCTATTCTTTCATAGCTATAACATAAGCTTAATCCTTTTCTTTCATCAGCCTTGAATTTTATCCAAAACTCCTAAGTGCTTAAGTGAAAAATTCCAATGAGTAAAGGAGTGAGAAGTGTGAAACAGAAGGAAAAGTGGAAGTTGTGAAAGTTGAGAAAAGGACTAAGGTGCACTTGTTGAAAAAGATTGACTATTAGTAGAGAGTACGAAAGTAAATGAAAAATTTGCTTAAATACACTTTACTAGTAAGTTGAGTGTGCTTAAAGAAATGGGAACAAAAATAGAATATTCGAGGTGAGAAGAGTGAGGAAGAAGTATAGAGGAGATGTCTTTAATGAATGTGGATGTAGTAAAAGCGCTTGGGGGAAGATAGTCACTATTACTGGCCAGAATAGTACCTACCCGTTCCTTAGTCTACATTACAACCCATTAAGTCCTACTTGAACTTACGCTCATGCATCCTTTAATTAGTGGAGTAAACACTAAGGGCAAGCTTATGGTTCACTACATGATGCATGTGAATTCTTTGACAGAGTGAGCGTAATTTGATTCATATACCCATACCTTTGGTGATTTGAAATTCTTTTGAAGTAAAAATGGGGTAACTCTCTTGTGCTGTGAGGGCACATGTTTAATGAGCGATAACATTCATGTGGAATTCTTGATCGGTTGATTTTCATGAGTTTGCTAAGATTGCGAGTCGATTCTTGAGGTTAGGAAGTCTAAACATAGTTGTAATTCGTTTTAATGATGAAATCATGCATGCCTTATTTTTAACTTGCTATCTTAAATAACTTTTATAGCCATAACTTGAATTGTCGTGCTAAATTAGCTATGTGTGAGTCTTCAATTACATGAGATATGAAAGGGTTGTTCGAGGACGAACAAGGCTTTAAGTGTGGGGTAGGTGATCTTGGGCATAATTGCATGCCAATGTGATACTTTATTTCTTAATTTTGACTTGTTTATCTACTTTTATGTGTACATTCTCATGTGATTTTTATGTAAATGTGGATTTATACTAACCAACATGATTAGTTATTGTTTTTGCAGTTAGAGTGAATTTTGGGAACTAATCTACAAGTTGGTGAAGTGGAGGAATGGATTCGGAAGCAAAACTGGGAAGTCGGCAAGAAAATGCTAAAAAATTGATGCTCCATGACAGGGTCGTGTCACGCCACCATCGCGGAGGCATTCTGCCTAGAGGGGAATTTGGGTGGAATTCCAGGGATGGTGCGCGATGGCACCGTGTCACGGAACCCATGCTCCGCGTTCACTTCAGTGACGCGGTGGGAGGATTTAGCTGCTCACCTAGATTCCAGTAAAGGTGCGTGTTACGTCCGTGGCACGGGGCTGAGGCTCCTTGATGGCCTCCATGCCACGCTGAAGATAATGATCCGACACCCCAAGTTCCAGTGAAGGTCCGCGTCAAGGCCATGGTATGGAGCTGATGCTTCGTGATACTCTCTGTGCCACGTTGCCACTTTATTCCAGGAAATTTCCCACTTGTATAAATAGCACACTTAGGTTTTATTTTAATATATCTGACATTTCTCAAGCTAGAACTTGGGTATCATGCAGTTGAGCTGAAGAAGTTCTTGGGTTAATTTTCTTCCTTTTTCTCTTCAATTTCAATTGCTTGTATGATTTTTACTTGTTTAAAGATGTTTAATTATCAAATGAGTGGCTAATTCATCTTTGGCTGAGGTTGAGGATGATTGTAGTAATATGTAATTGATATTAATTCAGTTTTTATCTTCTCTACAACGGTTGTTCTACTAACTCTTGTTTTTACTATATTAATGCTTGGCCATTGTTAATGTAAATCCCAGAATTCCAATTTTATTTCTGAAAGGAAGATTAATTGGATAGATGTGAATTGGTAGGATATGTTCTTGTCTTGGTTGAGAAATTAAGAGAAGATTCACATTTAGAATAAAAATATATCTGTACTGTCTTATTTTGGTCATCTATGGAATTGGTTGTGTATTGATAGAATATGAAGTGTTTGCATCACAGAAATGTGTAATGTGAGTCTCATGATTCTTTAATTGGAGAGGAATTCGAAAGACCCAATCCATTGGTTAATAATTCCTGACCAACAACTGAAGAGAAGTGTTGACTGAAATTTCATCAGTAAATTATATATCTGCATGTTTTTCCTTAACTTTAGCTTGTTTGTATTATTGATCAGATTATAATTTACAATCTCTTTACTTAAAGTTACATTAACTAATATTTTTGAAAAATCACCATTTGTTTTGTTTGTCTGCTTGTGTAGAATTGCGTATACTAAACACTTAACGAAAAATTATTGTAACATTACAGTCCCTGTGGGTTCGATACCTGGCTTAAAATAAAGCCATTTTATTACTTGTACGACCACATGCACTTGCGTGTAGTTGGGAGTGAACAAGTGTGCAAAGCAATAACTGAAAATAATTGAAAGCAAAAAATAATACTGATAGATACTAAAGTAATAGGAGACGGGCTGAGATTGACTGAAAAGAGCGTAACTTTACTGAAGAGAGTAAGAGTCATACCTAATAACATGGCGGTCTACTTTCTATCTATTAATAACTAAAACAACATAGGATACAAGAACCATACCAGCCCCCATAAGCCGTAAGGTGCCAACCAGCACACAATCTATATACCCCTACCCAGGTCATACGATCCACCTAGTAACTATGAGCATCTTCCTGGCCTCCTGGGTATGCAACTTGGGCTCGCTGGGCCCCTGACTATAGATGTATCTGAGTCCGGAGGACTCTTGAAATCTGAAATCTGAAATCTGAAATCTGCACCCCGGGCGCAAGCGCTCGACAGGGGGTGTGGTATAGTGCTGATCAGCCTGCTATGGGGAATCTGCATCCCATCTTCGTCCGCTGGCGCACAGAATTCCACTCCGTAGAGCGACGTATCTTCACCCTCTGGCTGGTGAGTCGACACAACTATTAACCCTGGGACAGTCAAGGAAGCTCTAAGGGTGCCCAACACAGAACAATCATGTCTCCACAGATAGCAATAACCGCATGTAATATTATATACTGAATCTGAATAATAATATTTATATTCTGGTATTCTGTTCTAAATTTCATACTAAAATATGATGAATCTAATACTGAAATATGCTAAATCTGGTACTGAAATATACTGAATCTAATACTGAGATATACTGAGTCTGAAATAATATTTCTAGAATATTCTGCTGGGAATTATACTGTTTTACTGAGTTTCATGTTGAACATTGTATTATAATTCTAACATGCTTACTAAACTCATACTGAATATAATATACGGCTTCTGAAACATTCTACTGGAATTTGTACTATTTTGCTGTACTGGAACTACTAGCTTGCCGAAAGAAACTGACTTTACATACCTCAACTGCCAACTTTCTGATTAACTGGCGTAGTTTGACTAGTATTCAGCTATTCCTCCCAACTGTATTCATATTCACGAAAGAATAGAATTAATTCTACTATTATTTTGGAAAGAAACCATACTTATGGATACACCTACTGCCTATTCTTCGACTTATCGAAGAATGACCGAAAACTCGTAATTTCTCGGAAGTCTAGAAGGGAGAAATATTCACTGTAATGCTGGGAGTATATTAACACTAGTTTGGAGCAATTCCACTTACCTTAGCTCGGTGTGACGATGATTCGTTGGCCGAATTTCATGAAACTAACTCTGCAGGAATGCTCCTGGCAGCTTTATACTTCACTACCCAAAGTTAATTCGAGTTTGGACTGTGTTTGACGGTGTAAACGGAAGGAAATTTAATCAAACCCTTCGTTCCTCTATGTTTTTGTTCATTTACTAGAAACTATATGAAGGGAAAATGATTTAAAACAAAGTGGGAGCCTTATATACTTGGGGCCTTTAAGTCGCATTTGTCGAATGTGATTTACAAGTCGCATTTGTCGAATGTGAATTATAAGTCACATTTTCCTTGCGACGCTCCGACTTGGCGCTTGTCCGGTCTCTCCCCGGGCCCTTTTCTCGCATGTATGGAATTCTAAAACTCTTAACCAACATGCGAATAGGCCGACTAATTGTCCAGAACTTATGGGGTGTAACATCTCATAATGACCATACCGAGTTCTAAAGGTTGTCTTCAGAATATCGCTCTCCCAAACCCTAAATTAATTGTATCCAAATCTGACATCTATCTTTGAAAAGCACTTAGCACCTTGAAGTTGGTCAAAACAATCATCAATCTTGGGGAGAGGATACCTATTCTTGATGGTAACTTTGTTCAATTACCGATAGTTAATGCATATACTAAGAGAACATCCTTCTTACGGACAAAGAGAACTGGTGCACCCCATGGAGATTTGCTCAGTCCGATGAATCCCTTGTCCTAGAGGTCTTTCAACTGCTCCTTCATATCTTTTAGCTCAGCTGGAGTCATTCTATAAGGAGGAATAAATACGTGTCGAGGAGAAGGTCAATACAAAAATCAATTTCCCTCTCAGGAGGAATTCCGGGTAGATCATCTAGGAATAGTTCTGGACATTCACATACTACCGGAACTGATTGGATAGTCGGGGCCTCGGATGTAGCATCCTTAACTCTAACTAGATGGTACATGCAACCCTTAGAAATCATCTTTCTGGCCTTAAGGTAGGAAATGAAATGACCTACAGGCAGAACTAAACTACCCTTCCACTCTAGGACTGACTCACCTGGAAATTTGAACTCTACTACACAGGATCTACAGTTGACTGAGGCATAGCATGCATATAACCAATTTATTCCAAGGATAACATCATAATCGATCATGGCTAGCTCTACTAAATTTGCTGAGGTGACTTTCTGAAGGACTGTGATAGGGAAATCTCTATACGCCCGTCTAGCTATAACTTAATCACCAACTAGGGTAGAGATTGAAAAGGATTTTGATAAGATTTCGATACTGACTCCGAAACTACTAGAAACTTAGGGCATCACAAAAGATAAAGTAGCCCATGGATCTAACAATACATATATATCAAGGTGGAATATTCATAACATACCAGTGACTACATCTGAGGAGACCTCCTTCTCTTAACGGGATGCTAGGGAATTAAATCTGTTTTGGCACTTTTTGCCACCCACACTAGTAGATGCCCCTTGCAGACCTTGGCATGCTGGTGGAGCTACTGAACTGGAAGTTGGGCCTCAGCCCCTATCATGACCTTATCTGGCTACTGGGCAATCCCTAAGCATATGTCCGAGCTTTCCACACATGAAACAAGCACCCCAACCTGCTTAGCATTGGCCCATGTGTCTCCAGCCATATCTGCTACACTTAGGAGGGCTGGTCGCTGCGGGTCTGCTACTCTAGCCTTTAGAAGCTAATGCTCGTCCCCTTTGATCGCACCTAGATCTTGATGGCAATCCCACAGGGAATAGGAAGAACTGGATTATAGCCGGTAATTGAACTAGTGAGGTAGTTGCTTCAAACTAGGGGAATTCTAAAAGAAATCAATAATGAAAAAAGTATCAAAATCTGATGCTGAGTCAATGTTAAAGAACAACTAGGGTTTGTGTTCCCCATGGGTTCATAACTTCTTTTGGTATACACTCGTGATAATCACCAATACATACTTATAGAACTGATAATATAGAATCATTCAAATGACCGACCAGTCCCTATTGAATAACTGTAGTCAATCACTCGACCTAGTCTCATGACCGTTTTCAAACTATCCGTTATCACTACTCCAGGTATAACTTTCCTGTGACCACAACTCAAGTTAATCCAATGATCATCAAGATCAAGGCTCTGTTGTAATTCTCTTTTCCTAATCTCTACCTCTTCGATCAAAGAAAGTAAAGAATTTGGGCACTTCCTAACATTGCACACCATTAACAATCGTTAAAGATGAAGAGAATACAATATAAGTGCTTGTATTGGTTTTAAGATCACTTTGTGTAACCCTAGCTTGTTAATTCACCATGGTTCTCACAACCCTAGCTATGGAGGTTTTATCCTCTCATAGTTGCAAGGTTGTTAATTGTATTCATGATTAAGAACATAAATCCATACTTACAAGATTGAATGAGAAAAACACTTCCTTTAATTATTCGGAAAAATCTCGAAGAACAAGTAGCAAGAACAAGATAAATTCAAGAAATGATTGATCAGAAGTTGAATCAACTCAATTCCCCTACAAAATCTCTTCTCTCCTTGTCTTTTTTTTGTCTTTCTTACGTGTCTACTACTATCTCTAGAAAAATAAAACCCAAAAACATATTTATACAGACACAAGAATTCCTTTTCCTGGGCTAACTAGATGAATTTCCAAATCTGGAGACGTAGTCGTCATGGGCCATGTCACGATCCATAGTAGTTTCCTACGACCCGTAGCTTCTTGTTGTACCTTGCATTGTTAGCTGAATTTTGCTAAGTGTTGGATCCTGGTATGATTCGTACCTCCATCATATGACCCATAATGAGCTCCCATGAAATGATTCTGAAACATTGGAATTCTTCTAAAGTTCATTACAATCGTCATGGTACGAATCATACCTTTTTCCCAAAGGTCATACTGTCTTACCGTAGCAGGAGTCAGCACCTTATGCAAATTTTTTGGATCTTTTCATGATTTGATCACCACAACTTGTACCATCTTGGTACGAGCCGTATTGAGACTCTTACATTGCATCTTCTTAACTTAGCCTTCTGCAACTTTTCAGGACCATCAGTACGACTCATAGGTCCTTCCTACGGCTCGTACTGTGGTCTGAAATCTGAGCATATTTTGCATCTTTCAGGCTTTCTTTTGCAATTTTCAGAGTCAACACTAATTCATCCTGCAATCAAAGTAAAAGTACCTTATGTCCACATAAACACATCTTAGTACATGCTATTTTCTTTGTTTTGAGCATTGATAGTGCTGTAAATCTGCATCACATCAACACCCTCAACTTAAGACTTTTGCATGTCCTTAGGAAAAGAAAAGAAAACTAAAACACGACGCTCAACTAGAAAATAAACTTAATATAATACATCCAATACTCAAACAAACTTGCACTTTTTATACAAAATCTATTGACCCTTTCTCATGAAACAACATCAGCTAATGTATTACAAGCAACCTCCGAACATCATAAACAGGGATGAAAACATGTCATTCATCTATCAACAGGCAATCAAGTCATCACCAATGTTTTCCAAACATACCAATGATAGAAGCGAACATAATCCATGTACCTTCACACAAATAAAGTCCCCACTCATATATGAGATTTCAAATATGATACGGAACTAAACAAGTAAGGCACTCACTCTCACAAAGAAGTTACAAAATGTATCAAACACCATAGGCTTGCCCTTATTTTCTCTTCTTTGGTTTATCAGATGGTTAGGTTAGGATCCCTATACGACTTGATATGGCTTGTAATGTAGGCTCAGGGCTGGACATGGTAAAGATGAAAGATTTTATAAGTGGCTATTCCTTCTTTGGCACTACATACATTAGCTACACCATTCACCTATTTCACCCTTTTATTCCTTCATTCACTTTTCTTCCCTTTTCTCTCCTTTTTATACACATTTGTATGAGTGTGGTGAGTTTTCATCTTTTTTTTTAGCATTTTCAAATTTCTTTTGGCTTTCTTTTTTTCAAATTTTTTGGCATATTTCATCTATTTTTTCATCATCTCACCACACTTCATTCTTCACCATTACTTTTTCTCTTTTCTTATCTTTTCCTTTCTTATGTTCCCACCTTTTATGCACCCCTACTCTAGTCACCCTCAACTTAAACATTTTTCTTATGTTGAGGTACACAATATCCAAGGAAGGACCAGGGCCAAAATAGGTTCACTACACAAAATGGGTATGTTAATCAGTAAAATCAAAGAAATCATTTTTATTAAGGATCAAACTTGGGATCAAGGGATTAATGCACTTTTGGTAGGGTACTATAGGCTAAAAGTGAGCTTAAACAAAAAAATGACCTATGATCATATCCTAATCAACCATCCTTAGCCTATGCAAAGACCAACCAGGCAAGTTCTAGATCTTCAACAAAATACCGAACTGACTACTGTACCTCACTCACACATGGTACATGAACTATCGTCACCTCACCTGTATGGTTTATACTTGGCTTAAAAAAACTACTCATGTAAACTAAATGGCATCAAAAGATCCACAACAATCATGCATGCTGTCACATATACATAGCTAATGCATCAAAAGTTTTTCTTAAATAGGGTCACTTTTTTCCAAAAACCAAAACTAGTGCATTTTTATTGGATAAGTACTCCTCAGCTACTTTCTAATTGAAAAAAATCAAAAACTAAAAAAAATCCTACACATGCCGGTTCTACTATATAGCATGCTTGAGGGAAAAGAAACTTGGCAAGAAAAACCCTCGGATGAATCAAAATTCCCAAAAATTATAAGTACACCCCCTCCCTCTTTTATTTATAAAAAAGCGTGCTTCATATCCGAAGCATAGAATGTAAAAACAGAGGGAAGGGGGACATACCTGTGGCTACTCAGACTTATCCACCCATGGGTTGCCTCCCATGCAGCGCCTGATTTAATATTGCGGCACGACATAAGTATCTTGACTACTTAGACTTCATCAAGGAACTTGGACTAATCCTCCACTGTCTTGGATGCTTGGCTTTGCCAAGAGGTGCCATGGATGAGACAAAACAAAACAACAAAAATGTAAAAGAGGAAATAACTACCAAAAAAGTCAAATACAAGCAGATAATATAGTCTTAGCTATAGTCCCAGCAACGGTGCCACTTTTTGATAACGCTCAAACCGCATCTTTTATTAAAGTGAGAAGAGGATATTGTCAATAAAGAACCCAACTACAAATTGGGTTCGATCCCACAGGGAATAGTAAGAACTGGATTATAGCCGGTAATTGAACTTGTGAGATAGTTACTTCAAAATAGGGGGTTTCTAAAAGAAATCAATAATAAAAACAAGTATCAAAATTCTGATGTTGAGTTAATGTTAATGAATAGCTAGGGTTTGTGTTACCCATGGGTTCATAACTGCTTTGGGTATACACTCGTGATTATCACCAATACTTATAGAACTAATAACTTAGGTTCGTTCGAACGACCGACTAGTCCCTATTGAATGACAATAGTCAATCACGCGACCAAGTCTCATGAGCAGTCTCAACCTAACCGTTATCACTTAGTTCTAGATATAAATATCCTGCGACCACAGCTCAAGTTAATACAATGATAATCAAGATCTAGGCTCCATTTTAATTCAATTTTCCTAATCTCTACCTCTTCGACCAAAGAAAGAAAAGAATTCGGGCACTTCCTAACGTTTTGCTCACCATTACGAATCATTAAAGATGAAGAGAATAGAGTATAAGTGTTTATATTGGTTTTAAGATCACTTTGTGTAACCCTAGCTTGTTAATTCACCATGGTTCCCACAACCCTAGCTATGGAGGTTTTAGCCTCTCATAGTTGTAAGGTTGTTAATTGTATTCATGATTAAGAACATAAATCAATACTTACAAGAATGAATGAGAAAAACACTTCCTTTAATTTTTCAGCAAAATCTTGAATATCAAGTAGCAAGAACAAGATAAATTCAAGAAACGGTTGATCACATGTTTAATGAACTCAATTCCCCTAAAAAATCTCTTCTCTCCTTGTCTTTTTTTGTATTTCTTATGTGTCTACTACTGTCTATGGAAAAATAAAACCTAAAGACGTATTTATACAGACACAAGAATCCTTTTCCTAGGCTAACTAGATGAATTTCCATATCTGGTGCCGCAATCGTCACGGGCCATGTCACCATCTGTAATAGCTTCTTATAACCCCTATCTTCCTATCATACCTTGCATTGTTCACTGAATTTTGCTAAGGGTTGGATCCTGGTATGATTCGTACCTCCTTCATACGACCCGTTCTGAGCTCCTATTATTTGATTATGAAACTTTGGAATTTTTCTGAAGTTCATTTTGACCTTCATGGTATGATTCATACCTTCTTCCCATGGGTCATACTATCTTTCCATAGAAGGAGTCATCACCTTATGAAAATTTGCTGGATCTCGACACGATTTCATCACCACGACTCGTACCAACTTGGTACGAGTCGTACCGAGACTTGTACATTGCATCTTCTCAACTTAGCCTTCTGCAGCTTTACACGACCATCAATACGACTTGTAGGCCCTTCCTATGGCTCGTACTGTGGTCTGCAATCTGAGCACATTTTGCATCTTTCAAGCTTTCTTTTGTAATTTTCAGATTCAACACTAATTTATCCTGCAATCAAAGGAAAAGTGTCTTATATCCACATAAACACATCTAAGTCCATGCTATTTTCTTAGTTTTGAGCGTCGATAGTGCTGTAAATCCACAGCACATCAATGGCACACTCATTGCCGAAGGCACTGTGGCTGAAGATCTCTAATGGGACTGTTGACGGTGCCCACTAGGTCTTTGCTGGGAGAATCCAAAGCTATTGGTCTTAGCCCTCTTAGCCTCTCTCTACTGCTCACTCATTTGCACTGCCTCTATATGCTTGGCATACAATACTATTCAAGAAAAGTCAATGTTCTGAATAAGCATTGTGGTCCAGTAATCCCTGACCAAGTATTCTACTATCCTATGTACAAACCTGCTCACTCGGGCTTTCTAATCTGCCACCATCTCAGGTACATACTTGGATAGACGAGTGAACTCCAAGGAATACTCTTGAATTGTCCTCTTCCCTTGCTTTAGATTCACAAACTCGGCTTCTTTGATCTCCCTTATCTCACGAGGGAAGAACCAATCCAGAAAAGCGGCATAAAACTCATCCCAACTGATAAGTCCTACTCCAACTGCCCTACTATCCTTCCATTACTTAAACCAAATGTGCGCAACCCCCTTCAACTGGTATGAGGCTAAATCGGTGCACTCCCCTATAATTTGGGTGATCTTCAGAACATTCTGAATAAACTCGTATGGATCCTCATCCACCTTTGACCCAAGAAACTCCGGAGGGTTCATCCTTAGAAAATCTATGACTCTTGTTGCCGCCTTATTCCTGTTCTGAGGGACATGCACTATCGCTTATTGATTGAACAGGACGGTTAAATCCTGGGCTAACAACTGTATGGCTGCTCTGAACTCAAGCGTGTGCAACCGGCTCGAGTACATGCTCCTCATGGGCTGGTGGCGCCTGTTGGTGCCCATTGATAATGCTCAAACAATATCTCCTACCGAAGTATGAAGCGGATGTTGTCAATAAAGAACCCAAGCAGAGGTTGGGGTTGAACCAACAGGGAATACGGAAGATCTATACTAATGCCGGTAAGTGAACTTGTTGGGTAGTTACTCCAAATTGGGGGTTCTGAAGAAAACAATAAATGAAATAACTATTTAAATTTTGGTTAAAATCAAGAATGAAATATAACTAGGGTTTGTGTTCCTCATGGGTTCATAACTACTTCAGATATTCATATGTGATCATCACCAATGCTTACTTATAGAACTGATAACTTAGGTTCATTCAAATGACTAGTTCGTCCCTATTGAATGTCTATACTCAATCACCGGATCAGGTCTCATGAGCGATTAAAAACTAACCATTATCAATATGTCCCAAATTTAACTATCCTATGACCACAACTTAAGTTAATATAATGATCATCCAGATCAAGGCTTTGTTGTAATTCTCTTTTCCTAATCACTACCTCTCTAGGCTTAACTAAGTAAAGAATTTGGGCAAGTCCTAACGTTGTACATCGTTAAGAAACATTTAAGCATGAAGAGAATACAATACAAGTGTTTTGCATTGGTTTTGAATCACTTTTATGCAACCCTAGCTTGTTAATCCACCATGGTTCCCACAACCCTAGCTATGGAGGTTTTAGCCTCGCATAGTTACAAGATTGTGATTTGCATTCATAATTAAATACATAAATAAATACATACAATTATGGATGAGAGAGAAACTTATTTAAATAAATCAGCAAAATCCTCAAGAACAAAGTATGAATATCAAGAGAAAATCAAGAAAAGGTTGATCACAAGTCAATCAACTCAATTCTATACTCTATCCCTCAATTCTCACATCTTCAAATTTTAACTAACATTTGTCTAATAACCTATAATGAAAATAAAACATAAAACATATTTATACAGACATAAAAATCCTTTTCCTAGGCTAACAAGGTGAATTTCCATAACTGATGCAGCCCGTGTCACGACAAATCCTACGACCCTTAGCAGGTATGTACGGGTCGTACCTTCTTCCCGTATGTCATTCGCTGGTTGAAATTTGGCTACGTATTGGCCCTTGGTAAGACTCGTACATGTGTCCGACGAGTCGTACTATGCTTCCGTGGTCTAACTCTGAGACTTATCAATTTTTCTGAAGTTCTTCACGAGTGCTATGATACAACTTGTACCTTGATGCCATGACTCGTACTATCTATCTGTATCACGAATCGGCCTCATATGAAAATCTTCCAAATCTTTCCACGACTTCTACACTACGGCCCGTGAACGCAATGTATGACTTGTACTAAGAGTCGTAGGATGCACTCTTCATACTTAGCCATCTAAAACTTCTCACAATCTGCAGTACGGCTCGTAGCACTATCCTACGGCTTGTACTAAGAGTTGTGACTTAAGCCTATTTTCTGCACTTTCAGGCTATCTGTTGCACATTCTTGCTCCAACACCTGTTTGTCCTGTAACCAAAGAAAAAATGCCTTATATCCATATAAACATACCTAAGTCCATACTATTTTCTTAGTTTTGAGCATCAAAAGTGTTGTAAACTCACAACACATCAACACCCTCAACTTAAGACTTTTGCATGTCCTCAGGCAAAGAAAAGAAAAACTAAATACGATGCTCAACTAGAAAATAAACCTAGGATACTACAACCAATACCAATCAAAGCTTTCACTATACATTCAACAGTTTCTGGCCCTTTTCCATGAACCAATATCAGCTAATGTACTACAAGCAACCACAAAACACGATAAATAGGAATCAAGACATGTCATCTAGCTATTAATAGGCAATCAAATCATCCCTGATGCTTTTCACACAGACTAATGGTAAAAGCAAACATAATCCATGTACCCTCACAACAAATGAAGTCCCCACTCACAGATATAGTAACAATTATTTCATGGGACTAAACAAGCAAGATGCTAACTCTCTCAAAGAAGTCTCAAGTACTATGTATCAGATACCATAGGCTTGCCATTATTTTCTCTGCTTCAGTTTATCAGACGGTCAAATTAGGATCATTAGAGGACTTGTTGTGGCTTGTAATGTAGGCTTTTCAGCTTGACATGATAAATATGAAAGATTTTATGAGTGACTATCCCTTCCTTGGCACTACATACATTGGCTTCACCATTCACCGATTTCACCCTTTATGCTTTTCATTTTTTTCTTCCCTTTTCACCTCTTTTATGTGCATTTATATGGCAGTGCTGTATTTTCAACTTTTTCAAGCATGTTACAATTTGTTTTCTTTTTCTTTTGAATTTTCTTTTTCCAATTTTCCAATTTTCTTTTCCACACCACACCTCATTTTTAACCTTTTCTCTTTTCTTTTCCTTTTTCTCGTTCCCACTATTTATGCACCTCTACTCTAGCCATCCTCAACTTATGCATTTTGCGTATGTTGAGGTTCACAATATCCAAGGATGGACCAGGGTCAAAACAGGTTCATTATAAAAAAATTGGTATGGTTTATCGGTTAATCAAAGAAAAATGGTCTATAATAGGCGCAAAATTGGGATCAAGGGAATCATATGAGTTTTGTAGGGTTATTTAGGCTATAAGTGAGCTTAACAAAGAATGTCCTATGATTATATCCTAACCTACCATCCTTAAAGTATGCAAATACCAACCAGGCAAGTTCTAGATCTTCAACACAATACTTGAACTAAGTATTACACCTCACTCACTCATGAAACATGACTTATATTCACCTTACCTGTCTAGTTTACACATGGCTTAACAAGACTCGTCATGTTAATAAACAAAATGACATCAAAAGACCCACAAAAATCATGCATGTAGTCACAAATACATAGCTAATGCATCAAAAAAATTTTTAAAAAGGGTCAATTTTTTTCAAAAATCAAAACTAGTGCATTTTCATTGGCTAAGTACTCCTAACTTATTTCCTAATAAATAAAAATCAAATAATAAGAAAATAAAATCCTAAACAAGTTGGTTCTACTAGATAGCATGCCCGAGGGAAAAGAAGCACAACAAGAAAAACCCTTGGATGAATAAAAAATAACAAGTACACCCCCTCCCCTTTTTAAAAATTAAGCTTCATCCCAGAAGCATGAACTACAAGAACATATGGAAGGAAACATACCTGTGGCACTCTAGGCGCTCCTGTCATCCTGCGTAGGAGGTACGTCCGCTGAAATCGTGGAGCTAGCAGTGGCCGGCGCACTCAATGAAGTATCCATAGGAGGAGTGGTTACCCCCTCAATATTCTTTGTCACTTCTACCGCCTCTGTGTCAATTGGGGCTGAAGGTGCTCACCCGAAGGGTCACGATCACTGGAAAGATTGGGCTGAGTCATGGTGGAGCTGCCTGCTCCTCTAGCTTGCTCCTGCAGCTCTAACATATGTGAGTAATGAGTGTGCAGGCTCTCTGCTCGTGCCCACTTGCACTCTCTCCTTTCCTTCTTCCTTCTCTTCCTCAGATCTCCTCTCCAATATCCTCAGAAGCTCTTTTCTTTTCCTTATCTTCAACAGTACTTCAGCTCCCAATACATGGCCAAATTAATCTCCTCATTGGCTCTGCATCAAGTTCTAAAAGAGTGGGGGCTGCGATGACTGCCGGTTGTCGTGATGACAATTCAGCTACTTAGCTCTGAAGAGCCCTCAACTCTTCACATAGACTGTTGATTTTTATGTGCTCTACCATATGTATATTGAACCAGCTCTCAAATCCATCTAGGCGAGCACGTAGGGCCTAAGCTGCTGTATGATCTCTGCTTTGACCCATGGCTTCAAATTTTCCATTATATCTTGAATTTGTCGTTCAGCCATGGTCAACTATTTGGCCAATTTCTAAAGGATTTCATGAGGCACTAAAACATGCCCTGCTGGAGTCTGCGTCTGCAGGCTAGGCTATGGCACAGCTTACGTTCTAGGAGCTGCCTCTGAATAACTGGCATCTGTAGTGGGTGTCTCGCTCTTCTCCTCTAAGATGGGGAATTCACTTGTATGCCCCCTGCTGGCTAGACCAATGGAACTGTTGTGGGAAGCCGGGCTCGGCTTACTGGGTTCATTTCATCCCGGATAAGGTTGATGTCTGGAATCCTCTTCCCTCCAATCAAACGCTCCTCAACCCATCGTATTGGCACTCCTACCTTTGTGCATATTCTGAATACAAGACTCAAGAATGGGATGGTTGTGCTCACTCCCACCGCCCGATCTCGTATCTCTTCTGTGATGATCCTTGGGATGTTGATAGGATATCGGGACATGAGGCTTGCCACTAAAGCTTCTCTATCAGCACTCAATGTGTTGTTGTTGACCGTGGGTTCTAACCGGTGGATACTAGGATACTAGTGTCTAGAATTCTTTTTCCATGAGGTTTAGTAAGTTCTTTGTCACATTCTTTCAACCAGTAACCCCCTTAGCTTCTTTCTTATTCTCAATAATCACACCAACCAGCTATTGTAGTTGCCTTTGCCTTTCCTGCAATTCAAAACTCCTGATTTTCTTCATTGTCTCCACCCTATAATCATACTTCAGCATCATCCATGTAGGCACGAACTATGGTCCATATAAAACCAGAGAAATGGACTCCTTAGCCTTTTGTTCCATGGTGGCCAAATAGTTGGCATAGACTCCCGGACCAATTCTGCAGTATACTTAGCTGGAGTCTTGGCCATCCACTCGAAACCATAGAAGCTAAATATCCACTTCATCTCCTCAACTTCATTCAGTGAGTTTTTGAGGATCCGTGGTTCTACATGGATGCTTCACCTTGGCTTGTTTCTGGTGGTGGGGGAAATGCCTTTCTCATAAGTTTCTCTAGCTCTCGACACTTTCCACAGGATTATGCAGTTCTCTCTAGATAGAGTCTATTCTTGCATAGCATTAGGAGCCTCCTCCTCTGAGTCATCGCTGCCACTTGCCTCTCTGGATTGGGTCTCCTCAGACCCTTCTTCTACATTTGAGTCATTTCCCAACTCCTGATTACCTTCTCTAGCTCCCTCCTCAGATTGGGGAGCTGGAGCAGATTCGGCAGTAGCTGCTACGGCCTGTACTTTGGCTTTTTCCCTAGTGGTTCTGGTTCCGTCAGTGTCTGATGTATCAACCTGGTACTCCTCAACCGAACCACTAGGGGAGTTTCCTATTTTCTCAGCCTCGGACTCAGATGTTTCATCAAGTAATGTTCTCCAGGCTGTTGCTTTGGATGGTTTGGGCTTCATTGTCATTGTTCCAATAGAGAAGAGATTTAGAATTCCATATCTAAGAAAGACAAACTAGAAAAGAAATTTTCAGTATTTCACGACGGGTCGACAGTATAGGTCGTACCATGGAGGTACGACTCGTATGAAGTCCCAGAAACTCTATGTGCACATTATGATTCATAGGTATGAGATGTACCACAAAGATACAAACCATACCTTGAGTTGTCTAATAATGCCCCTGTACTACCATTTTCTCTGCATTTTTCCACAACTCGTGGTATGACCCGTAGGTCGATTCCACGAGTCGTAGAAAGGACTCTTCTGCCTCATCAGGCTCATCCCTAATCAGGTCTTGGGTACGAATGCACAACATGACTCGTAGTGACAAACCACAAACCGCACTATGTTTCATACCACTTTCTTGACTTATTGGATTTTGTCCAATTTTGCAGGGATTCTTTTTCACGATTTGGGTACTTAGATTTCCCCCAGGTCTAGGCATGTCATTTAATCGATTTATCACTACTCATCCCTCCCCTTTTTAGTCACCTACCCATAACAAAAGTTTGAAATGCTTCAATGCACAAGTTCATCTCCAACATAAAGTTTTTCCCAGTCGCACATAGGTTAATAATACCCCTGATCATTGTCTCCTTCACATTTTTTGTCTCGAGTAAACACAAAGACTCACAGGGGTTTGATAGTCACGATTTCAAGAAAATAAGTTTTTCGATGTTAAAAAAAACACACTTACTTGTTGCTTCTTTCTTCGACTGGTAATCAAGAATGTAAGTTGATATGCACCTAATTTGAGCAAGAAATTTCTCGTATGTTCTTTGTTTTAGAGTCACGGGTGTGAGGAATTCATAGGTAGGGCTCGTTCTTTTGTTTTGTTTGCGTGGGAAAAGGGGTCATGCTAAGTCTTGGGTTTAAAATAAGATAAGGGAAGATTTGAAAATCTACGTCGTGTCAGGTAAGTTAAAAGATTTTAACCCATCATGACTCATACCACGAGTCCCCTTGGACCCATAAGTCAAAGTTTTGAGAAACTTACCTGAGGACCTACGAGTACATCCTACAACTTGTACAAGGTGGGTATAGTTCATATGATGACTCGGAGGTCTTTGATTTTGAAATACATCTCTAAACCTCACCATGACTCTTGCTACGGCTCGTATGTTGCTCTCACGAGTCGTACTGAGAGTTATAGAAGCTGCTTTTTCACCAGTTCTTTTCTGGCTCCTATTTTTGTTATCCCTGCACACTGAGCACATGTTAGTTCAATCACTTGGGTTTCCTCCCAAGAAGCGCTTGATTTAACATCGAGGCACGACGCAGATGGCCCAGCTACTCAGACTTCACCAAGCCACCACATGGGTTGCCTCCAATAAGTGCTTGATTTAACGTCGTGGCACAACGCAAGTCTCTTGACTACTCAGAATTCGTCAAGTAACTCATATTCCTCCTTTAGTGCTGAGATGACACTAAATTCCTTTGGTTGCTGCATTGACCGACAGATTTTGAAGGTGACCTCTTCTTTGTTAATTCTGAACTTAAATTGGCTCGCCTCCATATCTATCAAAGCCCTCCTAGTCGCAAGGAATAGTCTCCCCAGAATGATGGGGACCTTCAACCCTGCAATCCATAATCCCGAAGTCTACTGGGAATATGAATTTTTCCACCTTAACTAGTACATAGAACAGGATACCCACTGGCTTCTTCACAGTCCTATCTGCCATCAGTAGTCGCATAGTGGTCGGTGTGGGGGCTCCTAAGCCCAATTTCTTGAATACTGCCTAGGGAATCAGTTTGATGCTTGCTCCCAAATCACAAAGTGCCCTTGCGAACTCAACATTACCAATGGTGCAAGGTATAGTAAAAGTACTTGGGTCTTCCTTCTTTTCATCCAGAATCCGTGTAGCTATGGAACTACAGCGATTTACATTGTCTACCGGCTCATAGCTTACAAACATCTTCTTTGTCACCAAGTCCTTCATGAATTTTGCATATCCCGACATTTGTTTCAATACCTTAACCAATGGTATGTTCACAGATAGTTGCTTAAGCATCGAAAGGAATTTCTGGAACTTACCATTTTCTGCCTTTCTCCTCATTCTTTGAGGGAACAGTGGCAGTGGTCACGGGATAGTTCGGTGCAATTGAGTTGCTCCTTGATCACTTTCAGGTTCTTTCTCACCTATCGGAGCATCTGGCAACTCTGCACTCTTCTCATTCTCCTCAATCATGCTCTCTTTCTTCTACTTAACTACAACTGAAAAGGGGGGGTCAACTGTGGTCTTACCACTCCTAGTCATCACCTCCATGCAATGGCCATCATTCATTGTGTTCTAGAGGATGTTGCTAGGTAGTGTACCCTTTTGTCTAGGGTTTAGTGATGCTAACAGTTGCCCAAGTTGCTGCTCAATCTGCTTGATGGAGGTTGCATGAGATTCCACTCTCTGACCCATACTTGATATGTCACCACGGATTTCCTTCAATTGCTCATTAGTGGACCTCACCTTTTTTAGTATCTCAGCCATCATGCTCTCTAACTTTGATTGCCCAGCCTCCCCCTCTCGTTCATTGGAAGGCACATAAACTCCAGCCCGATAATTGCAGTAGCCATCATTTCTTCTCTATTCTTCATCGCACTAATGACTGCGGCTCCAATCTATGTACCCATTTAAGTTGTAGTGGTCTTTGTATTGGTTCTGACCTTGGTTTCCAAAACCTTAGCGCCAATTGTCTTGTCCAGATGCTTGGGAATTGGCTCCAAAACCTGCCACTTGGTTGTCTAGGAAATTTTTCCTCTTCCTCGAAATCAGATTGTTCTTCTCCCGGCTCAATTCCTTATGTCCCCACTGCATTTACCTTTTTGGCTCCTGCTCCCATAATGCGATTTGTAAGTAAATCCAATGATGTGTGCATGTGAGCCAACTCCTGGTTGCATTCTTCTTCCTTCCTTCGCTGGTCTGCAGTCAAACCAACAACATATGTACCAGCCGCTGCATCTGCCTCCCTCGTATGCCATCCATATTTGTCTTGGTCACCCTGTCAAGGATTGTAGCAGCTTGCTCCCAGGTGTGACTCATCAATTCTCCTCTTGCCACCGTGTCTTCCACAAATTTTGTGCTATTATTTAAAGACCTGTAAAAAAATTCCAACAAACTATCATCTAGGATCTTATGGTTTGGGCACTTTGTCAACTTCTTCTTGAACCTCAGCCAGGTTTCATGAAGTGCGTCATTCTTGAGTTGTCGGAAATTGTAGATCTCATCCTTTAGCTGCAACATTCTGGAGGGAGGAAAGAATCTCTCCAAGAAGTCCTGCTTGAGTTCCCTCTAGTTGGTTATGGAGTCGTTGGGCAACTCCGATAACCATAAAGTTGCTTCCTTGATATAGAGAAGGGGAAAAGTCTTATCCTAATGGCGTCTTGTCTAACTCCAGGAATCTTGTATGCCTTGCATATTACTATGAAGTTCATCAAGTGCAGGTTGGCGCCATCTGCTGCATGACCACTGAACACCCCTTTCATGTTTAACTGTTGAATCATGGTGCTCGTAATGTCGAATTTGGCCCCAGCGAGTAGTGGTGGTAGCACAATTTCTCCAGTTGACCCAACTTCATCAATGTTTGGGTCCTCATCGTCAAAGAAATGAGGGGCCAGTCTGTGACCTCTGTTTCCCCTCCCATATAAACTAGCATTAACAACCTCATCTCTGGCATATTCCGCCTCCTGAAGTGCAACTTGCCAAGCTAGCTCGATTTTCCTAGCTTCTTCGGCTATACGGGCATCTCTCTATTCCTTATTTTCCATTCTATGCAATGTGCATTCGATTTTTAGGTTCAACGGAATCAAGGGAGTTCCACTACTCCAAGAGCTTGGCATCCATCAGAAAACAACCTGTGGGATAAAAAACAAAAAGAAAACATAATAAAGGAAATAACTACCAAAAAGTCAAACATAAGAAAATAATCTATGCTTAGCCGTATTCCTCGACAACGGCACCACTTTTTCATAACGCTCAAGCCATACCTCCTACCGAAGTATGAAGACGACGTTGTCAATAAAGAACCCAACTAGAAGTTAGGGTCGAACCCACAGGGAATATGAAAGATCTAGACTAATGCGGTAAGTGAACTTGTTGGGTAGTTACTCCAAATTGGAGGTTCTAAAGAAAACAATAATTGAAATAACCATTAATATTTTGGTTGAAATCAAGAATGGAAGATAACTAGGGTTTGTGTTCCCATGGGTTCATAACTGCTTTAGATATACATATGTGATCATCACCAATGCTTACTTGTAGAACTGATAACTTTGGTTCATTCAGACGACTAGTTCGTCCCTATTGAATGACTATACTAAATCACCGGTTCAGGTCTCATGAGCGATTGCAAACCAACCATTATCAATATGTCCAAATTTAACTACCCTATGACCACAGCTCAAGTTAATACAATGATCATCAAGATTAAGGCTTTGTTGTAATTCCCTTTTCCTAATCTTTACCTCTCTAGGCTCAAGAAAATAAAGAATTTGGGAAAGTCCTAATGTTGTACACCGTTAAGAATGTTTAAGCACGAAGAGAATACAATACAAGTGTTTTGCATTGGTTTTGGATCATTTTTATGCAACCCTAGCTTGTCATTCTACCATGGTTCCCACAACCCTAGCTATGGAGGTTTTAACCTCTCATAGTTGCAAGATTGTGATTTGCATTCATAATTAAATACATAAATCAATACTTACAATTATGGATGAGAGAGAAACTTCTTTAAATAAATCAACAAAATCCTCAAGAAAAAAGTATGAATATCAAGAGAAAATCAAGAAAAGATTGATCACAAGTCAATCGACTCAATTCTATATTCTATCCCTCAATTTTCACGTCTTCTACTGTTAACTAACGATTTTCTAATCACCTCTAATGAAAATAAAATATAAAACATATTTATACAGACATAAAATCCTTTTCCTAAACTAATAGGGTGACTTTCCATAATCGATGTCGCCTGTGTCACGACCAATCCTACGACCCATAGCAGGTATGTACGGGTCGTACCTGCTTCCTGTATGTCATTGGCTGACTCAAATTTGGTTAAGTTTTGGCCCTTGGTATGACTCATACATGCGTCCTACGATTCGTACTGTGCTTCTGTGGTCTTACTCTGATACTTTTCAATTTTTATGAAGTTCTTCATGAGTGCTATGGTACAACTCGTACCTTGATGCCACGACTCGTACTGTTTATCCATATCAGGAGTTAGCCTCTTGTGAAAATCTTTTGAATCTTTCCATGACTTCAACATTATGGCCCGTACCAACAATGTATGACTCGTAATGAGAGTCTTAGGATGCACTCTTCATACTTAGCCATCTGAATCTTCTCATGATCTGCAGTACGGCTCGTAGCACCATCCTACGGCTCATACTGAGAGTTATGACTTAAGCCAATTTTCTGCACTTTTAGGATATCTTCTGCACATTCTTGCTCCAACACCTATTTGTCTTGTAACAAAAGAAAAAGTGTCTTATATCCATATAAACATACCTAAGTCCATACTATTTTCTTAGTTTTGAGCGTCGCAAGTGCTGTAAACTCATAGAACATCACCCATATCCATTGCCATTATTATGGCCATTTCCATTCCCATTTCTTCTTCCTTTAACCTTGCGGGGAGGCATGATTCTGCAAACGCATATAGCACGAGTTAGGAGGATAGAGAGACACTTCATCGCATGACATATATCATGAAAAAAGGGAACATTTCCTAAACATCTCGTAGCCTCTTCGTCATAAGTGTGGCACACTTCACAGCCATGAAAAAGACCCTACTTAATGTGACTTTCAGACACCCTAGGACACTTCAAAACCTAATTGCTCTGTACCAAGTTTGCAGCGACCCGAACATAGGCCCGAATCGAGACACGGAACAAAGAACCCGCAGAGGCTCTAAGTTGACCATGACGTGAACATAACATCTATCTCATTCAATTAAAATGGAAAATCAACATAATTAACATAGCAGAAGTCTGAACTGTTACACCCCATAACTTCTTGACATTTAGATGGCCTATTCACATGTTGGTTAAGAGTTTTAGAATGTCATACATGCTAGAAAAAGGCCCGGGGAAAGACCGGACAAGCGGCACATTGAACCATCGCAAGAGGAGGCTGGGCAGACCCCCTCCGCGATGGCCAACGTGTCACGGAGGGCTCACCTCCGCGTTGGCCGGCATGTCACGGAGGTGAGGTCCAGCCCCAAGTATATAAGCCCCCACTTCGGTTTTTAAGTGAGTAATCCAGAGAATAGTAGAGAAACAGAGAGGATGAAGGTTTCCATTAAAATTCCTTCCATTTACGCTGTTAAACGAGGTCCAAACTCGAAATAACCTTGGGTAGCGAGGTATTGAGCTGCAGGGAGCGTTCCTACGGAGTTAGTTTCGTGAAATTCGATCGGCGAATCGCCGTCTCACCGAGCTAAGGTAAGTGGAATTGCTCCAAATTAGTTTCAATATACTCCTAGCCCTAAAGTGAGTATTTCTCCCTTTTGGACTTCCAAGAAATAGCGACTTTTTGACTGTTTTTCGATAAGTCAATATTTGGGCTATATAGATATTCAAAGTAGTGTTTTCTTCCAGAATATTGATGAATTTAGTTCTAATTTCTATGAATATGAACGCATTTGGAAGAAATAGCTAGATATTAGCTGAGCTACACCAGTTAGCCAAGAAGTCAGTAACTAAGGTATGTAAAGCTAGTTTCTTCGGCAAGTTAGAAATTCTAGCATAGTAAAATAGAGTAAATTCCAGAAGAAAGTTTCAAAAGCCGAGTATTATGGCTAGTGTGAATTCAGTAAGCATGTCTGAGTTATTATACCATATGCAGAATAAAAGTCAGTAAGTTTGTATCAGACAGCGAGATATTATTCCAGACTTAGTATAACTCAGTATCAGATTCAATTTAATTCAACAAGAGATTCAGAATAGAATATCAGATCATGGACAGTATTATCAGATTTATTATACATGTTATAAGTGATTGTTGTTTCCTGTAGAGACCTGATTGTTTTATGTGGACACCCTTAGGGCTTCCTTGCCGCCCCAGGGTTAATAGTTGTGTCAACTCGCCCGCCAGAGGGTGAGGATATGTCACTCCAAGGAGTGGCATGCCGTCCGCCAGAGGATGAAGATGGGATGCAGCATTCCCCATAGCAGGTCGATCAACATTATAGCATACCCCTGTCGAGCGCTTGCGCCCAGGGCACAGATTACAGATTACAGATCATAGATCTAATATTGCAGTTTACAAGAGTCCTCTGGACTCAAATACAACTATAGTCAAGGGCCTATAGAGCCTAAGTTGCATACCCAGGGGGCCGGAGGGATGCTCATACTTACTAGATGAGTAGAGTGAATTGTTATTTTTAGATGGAGACCCGGGTAGGGGTATATAGATTGCATGTTGATTGGTATCTTTCGGCTTATGGGGGCTGGTATAGGTTCTTGTATGCTATATGTGTTATTTATTAAATTGATAGATAGCAGGACGCCGCATTCAGTAACTATCAGTATTACTGTCTATTTTTAGTTATGTTTAGTTATTGCTTTGCATACTCAGTACCAGTGGTACTGACGCCCATTTGGGGGCGCTACATTACTTGCTTACAGGTACTCATAGACGAGGAGCCGATCTCTCGTAATTCCAGCCAGCACATAGGGTCATCAAATCCTATCATTCGGAGCTTGATAGCTGGAGGTTTATTCCTCTTCTTTTGTTGTATAGTACGGGTAGGTCGGGGCCCTGTCCCGACTAGCTTATCAGTATTCGTAGAGGCTTGCAGATTGTATATTCCTTATGGTTAGTTGTACCGGTCATGTGAGGCCGTGTCTATGTTTTAGTTTGTTTATGATCGCCGTGTGGAGCCTTATTCAGTTAATAGTTGGTGACCTTGTCGGTCACAGAGTAGTTTAGCATTGATTCAGCGTTTCAGTGAAACTAGTCAGCATGGTGGCCTTGTCGGCCCGCATAGGTTCCTCTATACTACCATGGTTCTGGTCAGCTGTTGTTTTCTTACAGGAGGCTATAGGCCTAGTCGGTCGGAGGCTGTATTTATAGCCGTTATATAGTCCGTTGGTTCCATGAATCTAGAGTTAGAGCCAGCTTGGCACCAGAATTGCTTAGGCTCAATAGTCCAGCAGTCCAGGTCTTAGTAGGGAACCATGTGCCAGTCATGCCTCCCAAGGCGGGGCGTGATATGAACATCACATAACATCTGAATACATACATAAGTCTAAAGATAAATACAAATTATGTCTGAAAAGCCTCTAATACTGACGAGTAGATGGGACAAGACCCCAACTAACTCACTATAGTCTGAAAACTGAAAATACGAAACATATCTAAATAGAACCCTCGAAAGATGAGGAATCTCCAACACTAACTAAGAAGTACTAATACTGGGAATTTGGCAAGTGGCGGGACTGAGTTTGGATATCGGGGCATGTATCATAAAACGATACAACATAGAGTATGTGGTTAGTACATGGAATGTACCGAGTATGCAAGGAAAGTCAAATCGCTAAGTAAGTAAAATCATAAATCATGCATATTATAAAACATATCAAGATAAGATTCTGAGAGTAAGGCTTGCATACTATTTTCTAAATTAAAGATCTGAACATAACTAAACACCGTAGCTGAATGAAATGACCCAAAGCTGAAAATCGATAATCATAAGTAAAATTGAATATTGGGTCAAACCTATTGAAAATATAATATCACGACTGATAAACATGCCTAATTGAAATCGTGAGGAACAATGGGAGACTTGTCATATAACCAACATTACTACGATAGAGCTTACGTGGTACTGGCTATCACACTCAAGTGGGTAGAGTTGTCCAAAGCTTTGCCAGGGCTAAGGATGCTATCATGATATCGATATCAAGCTGAAGGCCCCTTGAGGGCAGGGAAACTCATAAAGGAGGTCCCAATAATCTTAACATACCTACGTTGCCGCGTAGTTCTAAGGTATAGGGTTGACCGACCCTTAGCCTACTCAGTGCTAGACACTACTCCAAAAAACATGCATATGCTCTCCATCATTTTTCAACGAAGCTGAACTATCACCTAGTGACGAAGTTGACTCATAACATACATACATAAATCTAAAATCATAACATGAGGATCCTTGGCTCAAACCATACCACAAGCTAAACAAAATAGTGGGAGTCTAGAATCCAAAACCATGTGGTAAGCTAAGTCATGAAACCATAAAACATATTAATCATATGGGCTTACCTAATACTTAAACATGCTTGACATAGACTTGATCATTTAAAAACATGAACATAGACATGGGTATTTCGAAATCATACTTTCTTCATACACATCTCATCATACTTGAACACATACTTCATAGATCTCAACGGTCATGGACTTTCATGGATGGGCATTATAGTTTAGAAAACATGAAAACATATTTTATAATTTAAAACATTATAAAATATGCACATCAATCCTAATTCATCATTTAAAACATGTTTAGATCATACCAATGATTAATACTTAGGAAATTCATACATTGGGTAAAGCCCCAATAGAATCATCAATTAGAACATCATGAATTGAAAGAGAATTGGGCATGGGTGTGGACTATTGAACCCATTCATAGCCTTACATACCTGAAGGGTTCTGATTTTACCACTTCCTTTATTGCCCAAAGAGAATTGAGGAAGAACATTGAAGAAACTAGCCTTGATCACCTCTCAAACCTCTAAGCTTGCATGCATGAATAGGATAGGCTTAGAATGACTCAACCCCTCTTAAAACACTCTATTCTGAGCTTAAAACGACGTAGTTTAGGCCTTAGGAACTTAGGAATTATGGAAAAGCCCTTAATAAATTCACAGGGAAAAACATACTTCCAGTCCCAACAAGTGACTGGACGGATCATTGCCAATGACAACGACTCGTGGTCACCTCCCATCACCTTCACTACCAACATTCTTCTGGGGTCACCACGACTCGTGGTGTTACCAACGAATCGTGGTGATCAACCATTAGGGACACTGCCAAACAAAATTCAACCATTAACTAATTGCTAACCCTGACCCACCCGACGAATCATTGCATTGACCACGACTCGTGGTGGCTAGTCGTTAGGTACACTATCCAAGTTTCCTACATCATTCATCCTCCTTTGACCACAGGTGACCTAACATATCATGGGGCTAACCACGACTTGTAGTCACACCCGTGGTCACCCTAAGCCTGAAATTTCTCATCAAGCTCAACCTTTCCCCACGAGTCACTTAACGACTTGTGGTGTTCCTGATGGGTCACTGGATGACTCATCCTGTGACCTGGTGCAAAAGATCCTATTTTCTCCATTTCAACTCTTGAGTTTGATCTTAGGATTTTCGAGGTATTACAATATCTCCCCCATGGGAACATTCATCCTTGAAAGTTGAAAATCATACAGAACAGTAGAGAAATGTAATCATCATACTCAAATACTAAAAATACATGCTGAAAACTAACAGAGTGACTCACTCCGATTTGAACTACCTGACTTAATTGAATTCCCAAATCACACATGCATTCATTACCATGAAAGAAACTAGGTTACATGAACTGAATATGAAACTAAATAGAGTACTAAGGAGGAAATTGATACCTCAAGATGAAACTGAGATGGAAGGGAATAGATGCGAGTATCTAGCCATCGTATTTGTTTCATTTTCTCACGTAGCTCCCTCAATATGTTGATTCCTCCATAAAACCTTGACTGAAGCAACTTCTTTCATTCTTAGCTTATGAACGTGACGATCTAGTATCTCCACCGGAACCTCTTCATAACTAAGGTTGTCTTTCATATCAACACTGTCCACCGAAACAACTAAAGTTGGATCACTCAAACACTTTTTAAGAGAGATATATGGAAAACTGTATGAACTTAAGCTAATTCGGAGGGAAACTCCAACTCATATGCTACCTTGCCAACCCATTTCACAATCTGGTATACGCCAACATAACAGGGACTGAGCCTCCCTTTCTTTTTAAACCTCATCACCCCCATCATGGGATATACCTTCAGAAACACCCAATCATTGACTTCAAACTCAAGCTCCCTTCTCCTCACATCCGCATGGAATTTTTTGTGACTCTGAGCTATTTTCTACCTGTTCCTTATAAGTTGAACTTTCTCCATATCCTCATGGACCGAATCTAGACCTATCATTGTAGCTTCACTGACTTCAAACAAACTAATAGGTGATCTATACCTCTGCACATAAAAGTCTCAAACGGAGCCATCCGAATGCTGGAATGGTAGTTGTTGTTATACGCAAACTAAATGAGAGGCAAATGATCATCCCAACTACCCTTGAAGTCAATCACACACGCTTTCAACATGTCCTCGAGAGTATGAATAGTCCGCTCCACCTGACCATGTATTTGCGAGTAAAATGTTGTGCTAAGCTTGACCTGAGAACCAAGTCCCTTTTGAAACGATCTCCAAAACTAGGAGGTAAACTGAGTACCTCTATTCGATATGATGGAGAAGGAAACTCCATGCAACCAAACTAGCTCCCTAATATATAATTTAGCATAATCCTCTACCGAGTTGGTAGTTTTGACTGGTAGGAAATGAGCTGCTTTGGTCAACCTGTCCTCAACCACCCAAATGGAGTCATACTTTCGATGAGTGTGAGGCAACCCTGTGATGAAGTCCATGTTTATATTCTCCCACTTCTAAGTAGGAATAATGATGTTTTGAAGTATACCTCCCGGTCGTTGATGCTCCACCTTTACCTTCTTGCAATTCAGACACTTAGCCACAGACTCCGCTATGTCCTTTCTTCATGCCATTCCACCAATAGACTTCCTATAGGTCACGATACATTTTGGTGGCACGTGGATGTATAGAGTATCCAGAAAAATGAGCCTCGTGCAACATCCGATCTCTCAAATCATCAACATCTGGTATACACAAATGACCCTAATATCGGAGCACACCATCTCCCCCTTTGGAGAAGACCTCTACCTTCTGATTGAGAATGGCTTCCGTTAACTTTACCAAAATAGGATCCTCATCTTGTCTAGCTTTAACATCATTCACTTAGGATGATCCTACCCATTCTAAACAATAACTCCACCATCAGTTGAGTCAACCAAATGAACTCCCAACCGTGCAAGCCGATGCACATCCTTCACTAGCTCCTTCCTCAAGTCATCTACATGGGACAAACTCTCCATAGAAAGCCTACTAAAAGTGTCTGCCACAACATTAGCTTTGCTAGGATGGTATAGGAAACTTATATCATAATCCTTGAGTATCTCCAACCACCTTCTTTGAGGTAGATTCAAATACTTATGGGTAAACACGAACTGTAGGCTCTTGTGGTCTGTAAACACATCTGCATGGACCCCGTACAAATAGTGTCTCCAAATCTTCAAGGCAAATACTACCACCGCCAATTCAAGATCATGAATTAGATTATTCTTTTCATGGACCTTCAGATACCTAGAAGCATATGATATAACCTTAACATGCTGCATCAATACACAACCAAGGCCGATCCTCGAACCATCACAATATACTACAAACCCATTCGTACCCTCAAGTAGGTTCAACACCGGTGTTGAGGTAAGTCGAGTCTTCAACTCTTGGAAGCTCCTCTCACAAGCCTTTGACCATTGAAATTTCACTTTATTTTAGGTCAGTTTGGTCAACGGTGCTGCAATAGATAAAAAACCCTCAACAAACCTCCGATAGTAACAGCTAAACCCAAGAAACTCCTGATATCTGAAGGATTCACCGGTCTAGGCCAATTCTTCACTGCTTCTATCTTCTAAGAGTCTACCTATACGCCCTCACTTGACACCACATGACCAAAAAATGACACTGAGTTCAACCAAAACTCACATTTACTAAATTTGGCATACAACTGGTGATCCTTAAGAGTCTATAACACCACCCTCAAATGAGCAGCATGCTCCTCCTTGCTCCGAGAGTATATCAGGATATCATCTATGAACACAATCATGAACATATCCAAGTATGGCTTGAACACCATGTTCATCAAATCTATAAAAGTTGCAGGAGCATTTGTTATTCCAAAAGACATAACTACAAACTCATAGTGACCATACTGAGTCCTGAAGGCTATCTTCGGGATGTCACACTCCCGAACCCTGAGTTGATGGTATCCAGGTATGAGATCTATCTTTGAAATGCTTAGTACCCTGAACATGTTCGAATAAATCATCAATCTTGGGGAGAGGATACCTGTTCTTGATGGTAACTTTGTTTAATTGACGATAATCAATGCACATACGAAGAGAACCATATTTCTTGCAGACAAAGAGAACTGGTGCACCCCATTGGGATTTTCTCAGTCTGATGAATCCCTTGTCTAAAAGGTCTTTCAACTGATCCTTCAACTCCTTTAACTTGAATGGGGCCATTCTATAAGGAGGAATAGATATAGGCTGCGTATCGGGAAGGAGGTCAATACCTAAATCGATTTCCCTCTCGGGAGGAATTCCTAGTAAATCATCTGGAAACACTTCTAGATATTCAAACACTATGGGAATTGACTAGATTGTCAGGTTTTCGGACATAGCTTCCTTAACCCTAACTAGATGGTACGTGCAACCCTTAGAAATCGTCTTTCTAGCCTTAAGGTAGGAAATGAAAGGACCTACAGGCACAGCTGAACTGCTTTCCACTATAAGACTAGTTCACTCGAAAATTTGAACTCTATTGCACGGGTTCTACAAATTACTGAGGTATAGCGTGAAAATAACCAATCCATGCCAAGGATAACATCAAAATCGATCATGGCCAACTCTGATCTTGGGCAGATTTATATGCCCAAGTGATACTCAAACGTATCATTTTTACCTTGTTTGTTGTGCAATGTGTATATAATATCATGTATTTGGTAATAAAATGCGAATTTATTCTAACCAACATGATTAGCATTTGTTTTGCAGGATAATGTGATTTTTAAGAGCTAAAATGCGTGTTTGAACTATGTCGGAGTTGGACTTGGATGCGAGCGTGGAAAAGACCTCGGATGGCATATTTTACACTGGCTCCGCGATGGTGCCGTGCCACGCTGCCATCGCGGTAGCACACTGCCTGGAGAGGAAATTAATTGGCAGATTCCAGTGAGGCCTCGCGACAGCTCCGTGGCACGGAGACAGGCCTCCGCGATGGCCTCCGTGCCACGTTGAGGCTAATTATCCGGACCATGCAATTTCTAGAGAGGGTACACGTCCACGCCGTGTCACGGAGGCAGTGCTCCGCGTTGGCCTCCGTGACACGTTGCTTGTTATTCTGGGAAAAATTTCCCACTAGTATAAATAGCACACTTAGGTTATTTTTAAAGGAGAGTTTTTTAGTTTTAGTTTTTTTTAGCCTGAGTTCAGAAGTGGAAGCAGGAATGTGGTTTTGTGGCAGTTGAAGAATAGAAAAGATAAGAGTTTTCTTCTCTTCCCTTCTTCTTTCCTTCAATTGTATGCATGATTCACACTCATTCTAGGATGATTAATCCAAGAATGAGTGGCTAATTCCTTTCTTGCTGAGGTTTTGAACTTGTGTAATGAATGTTGGTAATAATTGATATGGTTTCTTCTTCTTCTTGCATGTTGTTCTATTAATTCTTGTGCTTATTACATTCTTGATTGGCCACCATTAATGTATATCTAAAAAGTCCAATTTCACTCGAGAGAGCATGAAATTGGAAAGTTGTGAATTAATAGGGTATTGTTCTTAACTTGATTTGGGAAAATTGGGTTTTGATGTGATTTCTTGATAGAAATATACTTGAAAGCCGTATTAGTCAATTTAGGAACCGGAATTGTAGTGTTAGGTCATAAATTACATTTGATCACAGAAATGTAGACGAATGGTTTATAAATCTAAAGTGAAATTAAATACGGAAGTTTTAATTTCTAGGGAAACGTTCTTGGCTAGCAATATGAAGAAGAAGATGACCAAATTATCCTGATTATCAAGTTCATTACTCGTTCTTAACCTTGGCATGTGCATATCCATTGTCAAAACTCAACGTAAATAGTAGTTATTAATTTTAGTAGATAATTGGAAAGGCATTGATCGATGTAGCTACGGGTCAACTCACGATGCGAGCACACGACAAGGTTGAGGTGTTCGACGTGTACAAGGCACCTAAGCTCCCGACTGTCTATAAGGAACTCTCGGTGATCAACGTGATTGATCATGGTAATGCAAATGGATTGAGTGATTCCCGAGAGTTACTAGGTAGGCCACCAGACAAGGTTGAGAACTACTGGGGAGATGACCATGATCGGGTCAAATCATGCATCTCCCTAGTAGAAAATTGAGCGTAAAGGCTGTCGAGCCGCGACGTTAAACTAGGCGCTGCACGGGAGGCAACCCGTGAAAAATATTTTTCTTTCTTTTTCCTTAGTGTAAAGTTTTTCTTTTATTTTATTTTCTTTTCTTTTTCTTGACTAGGTTTAGATGTGCATTTTAATTAGTAATTTTTATTTTTTTAGTCGGGAATCTAGTCATTTAACCAATTTTTGTTTAGTGAGGTGATTTTCAGGTATACCGGAGGAAAAATACTTGGAATCGAGAAAACGAGGCGAGGTATGAAAAATAAAATTTGATAGTGAAACAGAGCACTGGCGCGTTGGCGCCGTGTCACAGAGGCAATGCTCCGCGTTGGCCTCCGTGACACGTTGAAGGCAAATCTGGAATTTTTTAAAACTCTAGTAAGCCAACGTGTTGGCTCCGTGTCACGGAGGAGGGCCTCCGCGTTACCCTCCGTGACACGTTGCCCTTATCCCAGTGCCGGGTCACACCGGGTTTCCGGGTGACCCGCGTGTTTCTTTTAAATAAACCCCCGATTTTCGCCCATTTTTCCCCATTCCCTCTACCCTCCGCGACCAAACACCCATTCCCCTACCCCCAAGCTCCGTGCCACATTAAGAGGCAAGGAAAACGTCAAGTCTTTATCGATTCTTCAATTCCAAGGTATGTTTTCATCGTCTATCTCAAATTTTTGGCGATTTTTGTCGATTTTGAGCATGTGAAGTGAGATATATCACCCTAGGTAGAAATTAAACATGACGTGAATTATTTTGCGATTGATTGTGTTCGGATTGTTGTAGTTGACGGGTGAACTTATCGATTGATTGAATAATTCATTGTTGATTGTCGAATTGAGTTCTAGGGCTTGGGGTTGTTGAATTTTAACTTGGGTAACTTGATAGTTTGACGAAATTGATGTCGGGGTGTGTTTATTATTTGAGATAAGTCGGGGTAAATATTGTATAATTGGTGAAAGACGACAAATTCTCGAATTTTTGTGGGACATTGCGTAATATGTGAATTGGTTGAATTGCTTAGATTAGTGTATATAAAATGTTTGTATTGTTGTTTCTATTTTGTTGTTGTTATCGTTGCTAAGTGCAATGGGTGAATAGCTGTCGATAGTAGGATTGGGTTAGCTGTATGAAGTCTGAGTAGTTCGCTAGCCGTTATGCTGTCGAATTTTTGTGAACGCACTAAGCAATATGTTTATAGTGATTGTGTTTGGGGTGTAAATAGAGCTATCCTTGCTAACATGTTGTAAATATTGTTAAAGACTAAGTGTGGGGTAAATTTTGTTTAACCCGACCTTAGCCAAAGCTAACAAGTTTTTAGCTTAACGTTGTGCTTGTCTGTTTAAATTGACAGGTACAATGGCCAGCCGACAAGATAAAGGCAAGGGTGCTTCAACCTCAGGCATCGACAGAAAGAGAATGAGACTAGGCACTGCTGTCCCAGCTGCACCTGCTGTTCCACGCGGTCAACACCACCGATACGGAACACGATGGGTTACCGATGAAGGGAAGAAGTGGTACGCAAAGCATAAGGAGAACAAGTACTTCCCGGAGGAATATATTGCAAGGGAACCACTCGCACAGGAGTTCCCTCGCATCGTACAGAGGATTGAGGCAGCTGGGCTCAGCTTTATTTTTCAGGAGCCCAAGGAGTGCAACCTTCACTTGGTTTGGGAATTTTATGCCAACTGGAACCCGGCCATCAGAAGCCACACTATTAAAATCAGAGGGCAGATTGTCACTCTGGAACCCCAGCAGCTGAATGCCATCGTTGGAGCGCGGGACACAGACGCCCACGTTCTCCGCCAGCTCAACATCACCCCACCGTACGCCGACATCAGACGTACGTTGTGTGGGGCTCGATCCACAGCCCGATGGAGTAGACACAAAGAGAGGGGTTACCACCAGACTCTGCCTTATTTGCAGATGAATAGGGAGGCCAGAATCTGGCTAAAAATTGTATGTTCGTGTTTGATCCCTGGAGTACATATGACAGACGTGACCCGGGACCGTGTCTGCCTAGTGTATGCCCTTATGAAAGGGCTAGAGATTAATGTGGGGGCGGTTATAATATCCGCCATGAAGAGAGCCAGACTACACCAGGGCCACAGATACGGGTTTGGCGGACTCATCACCACCTTCCTCCGAGGCCTCGACGTTGAGGAACAAGCCTTGGATTACATTCTGCAGTTGGAGCGGAGGGCCCTTGATGTGACAAAGACCAAGGCCCCCGACACTACACACGGACCTGTGCTGACTCTGGGCGAGCGACATGCTCGTGACGACCAGTATATGGCCCGTATGTTCGGTATGCAGATGCTGCAGCTACGGATAGGTGGGAGACCAGCCACCGAGGATGAATTATGGCAGCTGGAGCTGGACTACCCTTTTGGCGAGAACGCCAGAGCTTTATGTAAGGTGGGGCCAGCCTTTGTAAAGCCGACTGACGACGACGTCCCTACTGATGAGGAGACACGTCGTGAGGACTCTGATGTGGAGTCCGATGACGGCGAGGGAGCTGATTCAGATATGGGCGACGAGGCCGCAGCACCGGATGAGGAAGTCGAATATTTCGACTGAGCAGGGAGTTTCACCACCCAAAATTTTGTGCTTTGTATTTTTGTGAACACTGGGGACAGTGTTCGATTTAAGTGTGGGGTGGGGAGTAGTTAGGTGCTGGGTCATAGGCTCTAAATCTGCTGTATATTCTTCCCTGACATTTATGTATGTCTGTGCTTTCCCTGTTGTTGTGAACTGATTTGTGAATGATGTGTATATATTCGTTTGTGGCCAATGATGTGTGTTTTTAAAAGTTATGGTTGCCTTTGTAAATATTTTGTAAATTTTGTAAATATTTTTTTTTTCTCTATCGATATGATCGATATTTTTCAAAATTTTTGCGAAAAGATGTTGCACTTATCAACATATTTTGTAAATATTTTTTTTCACCGAAATGATCGATGTGTTGCAAAAATTTTAAAGTTTTATTTTTGGGTTTCTCGGAGTTTGTTTTCGATTCTTTTACCGAGAATAGTCCCATTGAACCGATGTCATAGTTAGTGAACATTCCCTATGATGGATGGATGACGACCGTCTTAAGGGAAATGTAGTCGATAGGAGTAGATGTTTTGTTTTTAGTTTCTTTGGTGGATTGCATCAATAAACTGTAGTTGCTTATGGTTGCTAAAATTTTGTTGCGTGTGTAATTGATGTTCGAAATGTGAAAGTGATTCGTTTGAAAGCATGTAATTGTGTAAATATGTTGAGTTACCTAGGCTATAGAATTTGGTTCATTATGATTGAGGCTTAATCTTGAATTCATGTAATTGACTAATTAAAGAGTCTGTGAATGCATCTTGATTCGAGCATGTGCATGAAGTGTGAGTGAGGTTTTGCTATTCCATGTCATTGTGAATTGTCTAGAACTTGCCTGGCGTGTATACAAAGCGAAATGAAGGAGGTGTAGTGTCGGAAAGGATGTAGGCATTTCTTTGTTTTAACCGTTAGTTTCCATTGTTTTCTTGTCAAATTCTACCTTTTTATATGTTGTATACCCTAGTCAGCCCGTTGAGCCTTTAGCCGATTTCTTTCTTTTGTCCACAATTGTATGAACTAAGCTTTATTCCTTCTTTTCATTAGCCTTAAAGTCTATAAGAAGCTCTTAAGCGCTTACAAAGAACAGAAAATTGTTTCCCAAAGTGTTAAAGAGTGAAAAGAAAAGAAAAGCAAAGTGAGGAAAGAAAAGATGATGTTGAAAGGGCACTAGTTGTAATTAAATAAAATTGAGGGTACATGAAAACCTTCCGTTTGGGGTCAAGTGTGCCTGATGAAATGGGCTGTATGAAAGTAAACCAGCATGAATGGGAGAAAAAGAGAAAAGAGAGGAACAATGTCCATGAGTCGATGGGAATGAGTTGAAAAGGCGCTTAAGGATGCTAGCGACTATTATTGGCTAATCCAATATATATATACTAGATCCATAGCCCAGTTACAACCCATTAAAAGTCCTATTTGATCCTACACTGCATTTCTTTATATTAGTGGAGTAATACACTAAGGGCAAGCCTATGGGTCATGACATGATGCATGTGAATTCTTTTGGGAGAGAGAGTGAAATTAATTTTTATATGCCCCTACTTGCATGTTTGTGTGCTGCACGAGCATAAAAGGGGAAGTTTCTCTCGAGTTGTGAGGGTACATGCTTGATGAAAGATTGATTTTCGTGTCGGATTTCTTGATTAATTGATTTGCATGAGTTTGCCGATATCAAGAATCAATTCTTAAAAGTCTAGTAAGCCTCGATGTATTAAGGTCATTGTCTTGTACGACAAAGCATGTTTTCTTGATGATTTGCAAAAATCGAATAATCGGTATGACCGTAACATAAATGGTTGCACCATAGTGACAAAGGTTGAGATGTGATGTGCATGATTTGTGTATGTGTTGTTCGAGGACGAACAAGGATTTAAGTATGGGGTAAGTGATCTTGGGCAAACTCTACTAAATCTGCTGAGGTGACTTTTTGAAGAACTGTGACAGGTAAATTCCTGTATACCCGTCTAGATATAACTGAATCACCAACTGGAGTGGAGACTGAGAAGAGTTCTGATAAGATTTTTGAACTGACTCTGAAACTACTAGCAACATAGGGAATCACAAAAGATAGAGTAGCCCCTAGATATAACAATGCATATACATTAAGGTGGAATACTCATAACATAACAGTGATTACATCTAGGGAGACCTTCTTCTCCTGACGGGATGCTAGGGCATAAAATCTGTTTTGGCGTTGTCCGCCACTCGCACTAGTAGAGGCTCCCTACTGAGCTAGGCGTGCTGGTGGAGCAGCAGAACTGATAGCTGGGCCTCGGTCCTTATCATGACCCTACCTGGCTGTTGAGCAATCTCAAAGCATATGTCCAGGATTTCCGCACCCGAAGCAAGCACCTGTACTTGCAAAACATTAACCTGAGTGTCTTCGGACACATCTGCTACACTTTGGAGGGCTAATTTGTACGGGTCTTCTACTCTGACCTCTCGAGCCTGATGCTCGTCCACTCTGATCGCACCTAGACCTGGATGGCACACTCATAGCCGAAGGCGCTGTGGATGAAGATCTCTGGTGGGACTGCTAACGGTGCCCACAAGGTCTCTGTTGGGAGAATTCGAAGCTATCAGTCCTGGGCCTCTTGTCCTCTTTCTTTCGCTCAGTCATCTGTACTGCCTCCATCTACTGGGCGTATAGGAATATCCTAGCAAAGTCAATATCCTGAAGAAGCATCACAGTCCAGCAATCCTTAACCAAGTAGTCTACTATTTCATGCACGAACCGACTCACTCGGGTCCTCTAGTCTGACACCATCTCAGGTGCATACTTGGATAGATGAGTAAATTCCAAGGCATACTCCTGAACTATCATCTTCCCTTACTTTAGATTCACAAACTTAGCCACTTTGATCTCTCTCAACTCCCGAGAGAAGAACCGATCCAGAAAAGCGACATGGAATTCATCTAACTAATAGGGCCATCTCCAACTGCCCTACTATCCTTCCATTTCTTGATCCAATGTGCACAACTCCCATCAATTATTATGAAGCTAAATCGATGCACTCCTCTCCAGTCACCCCTGTAATATGGGTGATCTTCTGAACCTCCTCAATGAACTCATGTGGATCTTCGTCCACCTTTGATCCAAGAAACTTTGGAGGGTTCATCCTCAGAAAATCCCTAACTCTTTCCTCCGTCACATTCCCATTCTGGGAGACATGCGCTACCGCCTGCTAATTGATCGGGTGGCAAGGCCTAGGCTAACATCTGAATGGCCACCCTGAACTCTGCATGGGAAACTATCTCGGGTACGTGCTCCTCAAGGGCTGGTGGGGCCTGCTGGTGCTCGTTTCCATTGCCATCCTCGTGGCCATTTCCATTTCTATTTCTCCTTCCATTAACTCTGTGGGGAGGAATGATTCTGCAAATGCGTATAGCACGAGTTAGAAGGATAGAGAGACATTTCATCGCATGCCTTAGATCATGAAAGAAGGGAACATTTCCTAAATGTCTCATAGCCTCTTCGTCAAAAGTGTGGCGCGCTTCACATCCATGAAAAAGACTCCAGTTAACGCGGCTTTCAGACACCCTAGGACACTTTAAAACCTAATGTTCTGATACCAAGTTTGTTACGACCCAAACATAGGCCTAGATCAAGACACGAGAAAAAGAACCCCGAGAGGTTCCAAATCGACCCATGGCATGAACATAACATCTAACTAATTTAAATAAAAAAAAAGATCAACATGAATAACACAGCAAAAGTTTAAACGTAACATACCACCTGAATACATACATGAGTCTAAGGCTGAATACAAGCTATGTTTGAAAAGCTCTAATACTAATGAGTTAATGGCACAAAAGCCCAACTAACTCATTGTAGTCTGAAAACTGAAAAGAAGAAATACAACTGATAAGAAGGGCCCTCGAAAGATGAGGACTCACCAACCAAGGCTGAGGAAAGCTAACTCAAGGAATCTGATTAGTGGCGGGACTAAGTTTGGATATCGGAGCTTGTATCATGAAATGATACAACATACAGTATGCGGTCAGTACATGGAATGTACCAATTATGCAAGGTAAGTAAAACCACTAAGTAAGTAAAATCATTAAACATGCATAGTATAAAACATAATCAAGATAAGATTCTGAGAGTAGGGCTTGTATGCTATTTTCTAAAATCTTGATTTGAACATAACTGAATCAAATGACCCAAAGCTAAAAACTGATAATCATAAGTAAAACTGAACATTGTGTCAAACCTTCTAAAAACGTAATACCATGACTGATGTACATGCATAACTAAAATCTTGAGGAACAATGGGAGACCGTCATATAACCGACATTACCACGATAGAGCTTACGTGGTCTCGACTATCACACTAAAGTGGGAAGCCATCCAAAGCTTTGCCAGGGCTAAGGATGCTACCATGATATCGATATCTAGTTGAAGGCCCCTTAGGGGTAGGGGAAGCTCACAAGGGAGGTTCCAAATAATCTGAACATACCTACATTGGCACGTAGTTCTGAGGCATAGGGTTGACTTACCCTTAGCCTACTTGGTGGTAAAAACTACTCAAAAAAACATGCATATGCTCTTCATTATTTTTCAACGAAGCTGACCATCATGTAGTGATGAAGCTCAATAATAACATACATGCATAATTTGAAATCATAACATAAGGAGTCTTGGCTCAAACCATACCACAACCTGAACATGATTGGGAGTCTTGACTCCAAAACCATGTGGTAAACTAGTTCATGAAATCACAAAACATACTTGATCATATAGGCTTACCAAATACTTAAAAATTCTTGAAATCAACTTGATTCACTTTAAAAACATGAACGTAAACATGGGTAATTCGAAATCATACTTTCTTCATAAACATATCATCATGCTTTTACACATACTTCATAGATCTCAACTTTCATGAACTTTTATGGATGGGAATCATAGTTTAGAAAACTTGAATACATAATTTATAATTTAAAACATTGTAAAATTTGCACATTAATCATAATTCATCATTTAAAATATTCTTAGATCATACCCATGATTGATACTTAGTAAATTCATACATTGGGAAAAAATCCCATGGAATCATCAATTAGAACATCATGAATTGATAGTGAATTGGGCATGGGTGTGGACTATTACACACATTCATAGTCTTACATACCTGAAGGGATCTGATTTTACCACATCCTTGATTTCCCAAAGAGAATTGAGGAAGAACTTTGAATAAATTAGCCTTGATCACCTCTCAAACCTCTAAGCTTGCATGCATCAATTAGGATAGTCTTAGAGTAACTTAACCCCTCTTAAAACACTCTATTCTGAGATTAAAACGACATAGTTTAGGCCTTAGGAAATTAGGATTAAAATCCCTTAATAAATTTGCAAGGAAAAACATATAGCCAGTCCCAACGAGGGACTGGATGGATAGTTGCAAGTGACCACGACTCGTGGTCACCTCCCATCACCTTCACTGCCAAGTTTCTTCTGGGGGTCACCACGACTCGTGGTGTACTCAACGAAATCATGGTGATCACCCATTAGGGACACTGCAAACAAAATTCAACCATTAACCAATTGCTGACCACGACCCACCCGACGAATCATGGCATTGACCACGACTCGTGGTGGCTAGCCGTTAGGTTAGACTATCAAAATTTCCTACATCCTTCATCCTCCTTTGACCACGGGTGACCTAACGGATCATGGGGCTTACCACGACTCGTGGTCACACCCGTGGTAAACCCAAACCTGAAATTTCCTATCAAGTCTCAACCTTCCCCACGAGTCACTTAATGACTCGTGGTGTTCCTGACGGATCACTGGATGACTCGTCCTATGACCTGGTGCAAAAAATCTTGTTTTCTCCGTTTCAACTCCTGGGTATGATCTTCGGGTTTTTGGGGTATTACATATTTCCTCCCTGATATAGACAAACCTCACAATGACTCTCATTCAACGACTCGTTACAACAGCCAATGAGTCCTTTTGAGACACGTTTCTTCCCAGTTTGATTTTATAGCTTCTCACCACGGGCACCTTCCACAGGTCGTTTGTCCTAGAAACGACCCGTACAACAAGTCTTCTTGAGAGGATTTTTAGATTTTTATGTTACTTTTCATTTCAACTCCCAAGTCTAGTCTTAGGCACTTCCGGGGTATATGGAGAGGGTGAGTTGCGACTCACCAGTGGAACATCGATGACGATCCGCGGAATGCCAATCAGTCACAGTTATGAAGCAATGAACTGGGTATTTCAGGAAGTCACCGACGAAACACCGGTATTCACTAGCAGTCGTTGGTCTAGCACGAGTGGAGCTAAGTAACTGTATTTTTGAATCTTGACTGACCCGACACCTAACACTTTAAAAATTATCAAAATTGGTCAAAACACCATTTTTTACTTTTCCAACACTTTCTATCTTCACCTTTTAACCTAACCACAACCCTTTCTCCTTCCAACCTCGCTCAATTAAACCCACCATTTACACTCACATTTTCACTACCCAATCACAATCACTCTCTTCAACCTATAAAAACCCACATACTCATTCTCTTCTTCTCATGACCACTCACTTAAACTCTTTCTTAGCAAAAGAAGCTTTCACTCTTTAGAACATCATTGTTGGTCAAGAAAAAAGATTTAGTTCCTTCACTTTTTCTCAATTCTCAAACTGGTATGTTTTCATGAGCTCTTACATTGCTTTAGTCTTGCTTGATTGCTCAGGATGTGAGTAAAAAAATTGATCATGATAGAGTAGAGAGCTCCCACACTCATGTTCCTCATTCCCCATTTTGTGCATTTTCATTGTTGAATATTTTTCATTATGTGTGTAGGTTGGGAGTTGAATATTAATTGCATATTGTGGATGTGCATGTTCATTTTGGTTGGAAAATATAGGGTGAGGTGTGTATTGGATATAATAGTTGGGGGTGAAGTCTGAGTGACCCCTTGTGCTAAAAGGGCATGATTTGCCCGATGATAGATTGGGTAAGTCATTCTTAAGGGAAAATTGTCATGTTTTCATTATTTTGTTGTTTGAGTGAATGAATCTTAATGTGAGAAGGTGTGAGTAAGGATTTTTTTAAAGAGAAGTTTTGTTTAAATTGGTTTGGGATAGAACTGATAGGTGGTGTGCCACCTTCAAGTAACCGATCAGGACCAGCGAATTGCCGACTGAAGCACAAGTGAGGGTTTAAGGATTCAGGCCATTGCCCAGCACCCGCGGTTCATTGTCTCTTCATTAATCATGACTGGAAAAACGTCGATGTAGTGCCGAAGGGGTACCATTTCATCACTGAGATCTGCCCAGACCTGTGTCTCGTGGGCTGCCACCTGCATTTCGCTGCTTGAGTCACCGATGCTACAGTTGTCTGCTTTTAATTTTTCACCTTGTTTGTCATCTAATCCTTAGAATTTTGTTCCTTATCTTAGCATAATTGTTGCTTTTTCTTTTCCAGTATTAAAAATACAAAAGGAAATGTTGTTTTGTTATGGCACTAACATGGCTTTGTAGAATTATGACTTTATCCAGGAAGTCATACAAGGGAAAGGCTCCCTCCACTTTAAAAAGCAAGATCTAAAGGAAGGAGATGTAAAAGCCAGTCCCCACCAACACCAGGGAGGAAATCATCTTTTGTGTGCCCAACAAGAAGGCACATTATGCCATCTATGAGGGAAGATCAATCACAACGGAGAAAAGATTTGATCTGGCGAGGATGAGGAATGACTTCCCCAACATCATTGCCCAATTTAACCACTGTCAGTGACACATATTTGCTGAGCCTCTGCCGGAGTACTACACCAACTTGGTGCCTGAGTTTTATACATCATACCAGGCACAACAAGAGGTTATGAAGCATAATAGGAAGATTGATGATTTTCCCAGCCTTCCTTCGGTCCGGATCAGAGGTGTGGAGGTTTATATCACCCCAGCCTCCGTCAATGCTTTATTTTGAGCTGATGAGATTCAGATAGAGTGCTTGACAAAGACAATTAGTTCAGCTGGATAGCGCCAACCATTGCTAGTGGTTATCCACTATGGGTGGGGAGATTTCAAGGCATGACCTCAAGTTTGAGGTAAAACTGTGGCTGGAGTTTGTGTGTGGCCGGATCATGCCATCAAAGAATGACTAAAGAGTAAATTTGGAGGCTGCTATACTCATCGCATGTATCATGAAAGGGGTGCCCATCAACTTCGGGGAGATCATAGCCAACCAAATGAAGACAAAGGCCAGGTAGAAGGGAACTTCAATGGCATATTCAGTGCTTATCTCTCAACTATGCCTCAATGCACTGGTGCCACTATTCCCTGATGAGTCTCCTTGCTATGCCACTAGTATGATCAACGTGGAGAGGAAAAGGGATTTCAAGGAGCCCAATGTGAAGAGAAACGGGTTGCAAGTTTTTGAGGCCCCTAAACGCTCTTCCTTCCATGAAATAGAAGAGAATCCCATTGCTCCCAAACATAATATACCACATCCCAAGACATCGGATCATGCATAAGGGGAAGCACTATTTCGAGGGCCTTCACCGCTATGCATATCCTCTCACTCAAGTGGAGTACAAAAGTTGGCTAAAATGACTACTTTCCATGAGAGCCAGATCCAAAATCTATCCAAAAATATCCCTAATGTTATTGCCAGAATTGTAAATCCGAAGATGAAGAAAGTTTATGATAGTTTGACGAAGCTCTGCTCCCGAGTAGATGTGGTGGAGGGAGATATCTCTTCACTCTGAGCGGAGGTGCGGGACTTGAGGGAATAGGCACCACTGGTAGACCCGGATTTGAGTGCTCTTGATGCAGCCATGGCTACCCTATCCACAGCTCAGGGCCCCATCGACGATCTGTTTGAAAGCTTAGGCGGGTAGGAGAAGCCATATTTGGGATTCCTTGATGACGAGAACAAGGAGTAGCCACTTCAGGGCGTACCCACCACCCATTTTATTGTTAATGCATACATTGCGGAAAATGTATTATTATAGTGGGGGTGGGTCGAGGTATCTTTTTCTCTCTTGTGGTTGTTATTGTTGTTTATATTTGTGTTTCCATTACTGGGCTGAATTTTTGATATTTCAGATGATTGTTAGTTTTTTTATTGTGATGGAAGGCCCTCATCGGGTTGTTTGTTAAATGAAAATAATCTTTTTTTAGATTTTTAGTGCAAATGATGGGTTGTTTGAAATTTCAAAATGTTGTTGACCCATGTTTTGATTATCGTCTTTTGTTTATAGTAGTTGGTGAATAAACTCCAAGGGTTTTCTCTATACCACAATTCTTTCCTAAGAAGTGATTTTCTTTTCTGTTATTGTCGAACCAAGTGGCATTTCGCAATGATAGATTGAGAGGTCACTTTCTTAAGGGAAAATGCCAAGTTTAAAGTTCTTTTGAGTCCATAATTGCAATGGTTTTTGAGAGGTACCATCAGAAAAATTTCTTAAATGTCATAGCTGTTAAAAAAATTAATTTTGAGAACGAAAAGGGGCAGTTGAATTTGAAAGCTGAGTACTTTTTTGACATAAATTACACATTCTTTGTTTGGCTTCTTGATTCTCATGATATCTTATTTTATGACTCTTGATGTGATAATGAAAATGGTGTGAACCCCTTTAAGGATGAAGCTTTGTAGGCGAGATTTTTGTCTAATACCTTTGCATGAACGATTGTTTAGAACTTGCCCCAAGTTTCACTCAAGGCTAAATCCTAGATGTAGTTTCACTTGAAGATAATTTTAGGCGTTCTTTTGGATAGCTACTTTACCCATATGACTTCCTTGAGCATGAATCCTTGCTAGCCAATGTTGAGTCGTTAAGCCTTTTTCTTGAAAATCACATTCCTCTTTGGCACCCATCCTCCCTAGTGCTAGTTGTGAGAAGAAATGCAAAAATGATGCTTGAAGTCCCAAAAGTATAGGAATTGAAAAGGAAATGATGAGGCAAAATCCTATGGTTGGGGGTTGCCAAAAAAATGGAAAAAATGATGTGAACTTCAATGTAAGGTAGCACCATATTTTGAAAAGAATGAATGAATTATTTGGGCGAAAAAAACCAAATTGTAAAAAGATGTTGCCTCTTGCTCAAGTGAGATGAAAAGTGATAATTAAGGAGAGATAAGGAGGGCTCTTGTTTCAAAAGTGAAAATGCTGGAGAGATAAGGTGAGGGTAATCTCAAAAGAAAATAAAATATGCAATAAAATTCTCAAAAAGGGCATTAGGGAGGTTCTAGTCACTAGAACTTAAAATTCATCCTACCTTTAACCCTAGCCTTCATCATGACCCCCAAGTCCTAATTGATTTTAAGTGTAGTGACTCTATATTAATGGAGAGTTATACAAAGGGAAAGCCTATGGGTCAAGTTATGTGTATGAGAATTTCTTTGTGAGAGTGAGTGTATTTGTTTCATTCTATAATCCCTTGAGTGTGAATTGCTTGATAATTAAATTGTATTCTCTCTTTTTTTGAGTAGCATCACCTCCTTGGAGAACTTGCTTGCATGTGCCAAAAGATATGATTGAGACAATAATTTAGTGATCTTGAAGGCAAACTTTGAATGTAAATTTTTAATGACTTAAGATTCTATATAATCTTGTTATGATCAACAATGCCCCTTGTTTTGGATGAAGGAATCAAATGTAAATCATGCCAATTGATTGTGGTCATCTCTTGAAGCATTTGCATAAAGTGTTGAGTCTCCTCTTTTCCTTTGAGTTGGTGAGCCATCTTTTGGTTTTCTAGATTGTAATGGTCCCTTGTGCATAATTTCAGGTGGAATGACATGCTTATTCCTATAGTTCAGCTGTAAAAATTGCATTACTTGAGGACAAACAATGGTTCATGTTTGGGGGTCTGATGAGTTGGTAATCTACCAACTTTTTAGGTTGTTAAACGTGAGCTTTTGCTTAGTTTTCAAGTCATTTAGAAGGATTTTATGCTCTTTATCTTTAGAATTTGCAAGTATTTGTAACACCCTAAAACTTTCCTAGACCAAAATCAGACATTGCAAGAAATATCCAGAATAAACCAGTAAAGTTTCCTCAGAACAACCGAGATAACGAGTCGTGGTCAACTCCAAAGACTCGTTGTGTCAGTCATGGTTAGCCCTACTTGATCCTTTGGGAACCAACGTGACATGGAATGACCCATTGTGAGGAACAACAAGTCATCACGTCACTTGTTGGTCCCCATCTCAAAAGTCTCTCTTCAAGGACCCCACAACTCAACCAATGAGTCATTATGTGATACATCGACTCGTGGTATGAGTCGTTGGTTGGGAGTCCCAGAAACTTCCTTCAATGATAAGGAGTTGAAACAACGACCCGTTTTATCTCACAATGAGTCATTGTGACCATTCGTGGTGTCAAGTTCAGGAGTCCTTAGATTTGTTCCAGTGGGGAAGATGACTTGACACAATGACCCCTAGGGTCCACCAACGAGTCGTTGTGTTGCCTATTGTAAGGCCTGCCAGAATTTTCATCTAATGACCATGGGAGAAACCAACGACCTATTTGTTCATCCAACGAGTCGTGGTCCTTCTTGTTTCTAGTTCCAGTGAACCCAGAACCCGGGCCTCAAGACCAATGACTGGTCCCAACAAGTCATGGTCTCAACCAATGACTCGTAAAGTGACCCGTTGGTCCCTGTCAACAGTTTTTCCAAATTTTTTCCCGGGGATATTTTTGTAATTTTCCACCTTTTAATCCCTAAACTACGTCATTTTGGATTATTATCATGGGAATTTAGAGGGGTAATTGATGATTACTTCACCCATATCATCCCCTCAAAAAATTAAGTTCGTAAAACTTCTCTCAAAAACACTCAGAGCAACAGCTAGGGAAGTCAGTTTCTTTTCAGATTCTCAAGGGATTCTCTCCCCAATTTCTTCACCAGGTATGTGGGAATTCAACAAGGGAATTTTTTTTCCTTGTCTCCTCCAAACCCTTTCCAAATTTTCTAACTGTTATAGCCCTGTGGTTTCGAAATGTAGAAGGGTTTTAGATAGAATTCTATAAACTTCAAGTGGAATATTATTCATGACATTAGCTGCTATATTTTTCCCAATTCCTAGAAATTTTATGGAAATAACATCTTGTGAAATGATTTAGCCCTAGGTTTTAAATGCAGTATATTAGGGTCTAGGCTAATTGAATAGTTAATCATGTTGCTTAACTCTACTAGTGTTGGGATCCCCATATTGTTCAAAATTAGTTGAAGTCTCAGTAAATTGCATGCTAGTCCAACTTTAGTCAGAAAATCAGTGTACTTAGTGTTATTCATAAATGTCAGCTGATTAGTTTGACTATAGTCTTTTCTTGAGGTGTTAGTGGTGCCTCCTAGTTATCAGTTATGAGACTCAGATATCAGATATCATATTTTAGTGGTTCTTTAGATGGTTATGACACTTCTATATAAGCAGCTCTAACCAGTCTTAGGACCCCTAGCTTTAGATTTTAGTTTGTTATTTAGACGGTTACAACACTTCCATATATGCAACTCTGGCCAGTCTTAGAACACCAATTATAGAATCCGGTCTGATAAGACTCTCACGGTACTTCTAGATAGGTATTCCTAACTTAGTATTGGACCCTAGTTTTGAGCAATCAGCTTTGTTGTAAGTCTAGGACTATCTAGTGGGAGTAGGACTTAACATCGAGGTTTTTGCGAACCCAGCTTCCCAGAACTACGTTTCCACCATAGTTATTTTATTGGCCATATGGCCCCAGATTCGTGATCCCCAAGTTCATGCCTTTATACCCTTGTAAGGTATATTGGGTCCTGCCGATGGGGTGTATACATCAGACTTCATGTCTAGCTCACGTGGTTATATGTCGGTTATAGACTCTCCTACTTGTTAGTACAATTTCAGTTTAGCTCAGCTCAAAACAGTTTCAGTTTACTCTATCCAGTTCAGTCAGTACAGTTAGCTTAGATCAGTATCTCAGAATCAGGTCATGTATATGACCATTAGACAAGGTCATTTTGACCATGTTAGTTATATTTCAGTTTGTTCAATTTCAGTATTTCAGTGGTCATTACATGTCATTGCAGTTTAGTTGTTTATTCTTTATGTTATGTTTCCTCCCACTTACTCAGTACATTCAAAGTACTGACACATACCTTCTATGATGTATCGTATTATGATATGGCGCAGGTTCTCAGCCTCATCACCGCTAGTACATCTTCTTCAGGTGATATCAGTTGTACCAGTGGTGAGTCCTCATCTTTCAAGGACAATGTTTATTTTCCTCAGTTATTTTCATTCAGTTAGACTTTAGAGTTAGCTGGGGCTTGTCCCAGCAACTTATCAGTTGTAGATGGCTTTTAGACATAGATTCGGACTTTAAATTTTGCTTTCAAATGTATAATCTTTTATTATTTAGTTTCTCTTAAATGGTTTTATTACTTAAGCTTCTGCTTTGATTACTCAGATTACCAATGTTATGATAAACCATGGGTTGGCTTGGGGTTACTTGTAACTCCAAGCACCGTGTCTCATCCAGGGTATAGACTCTGGTCGTGACAAACTTGGTATCAGAGCACTATGTTTAGAGTATCCTAGGCTGTCTGAAAGTCGTGTCAAGTAGAGTCCTTTTCATGGGTGTGAAAGGCGCCATACTTATGACGGGGAGGCTATGAGACATTATTAGGAAAACTCCCTTTTGTTCATACACTTTATCGTGCGTTGAATTTCCATTTATGAAACATTCTCCTAACTCGTTCTCTTTGTAATTTCAGTGAAATCATGCCTCCAAGACGAGAAACGGTAGAAGGGCGGGAAACTCTAACCAACCTGTTGCACCAGCTCCAGCAGCCCCTCAAGATGACCAAGTGTCCTCAACAGAGTTCAGAGCAGCAATCCAGCTACTGGCATAGATAATCACGAACCAGGTGAACCAGCAGGTGATTCTGATTAACATAAATGGGTCCGCAACAACTTCCCGAGTTTAGGACTTCACCCGGATAAACCCTCCAGCCTTCCATGGATATTAGGTGGGAGAGGACTCACTGGAGTTTGTGGATGAGATACGGAAGATCACCTGAATTATAAGTGTTAGCTCCGTTGAGAGTGCTGACCTGGCTGCCTACCAGTTGAAAGGGGTAGCACAGATCTAGTACGATCAGTGGAAAAAAGGGAGACCAGCAGGAGTGGGAGGAGTTTACAACAGCCTTCCTAGACAGATTTTCCCCCCAAGAGTTAAGGGAGGCTAAGGTGGTACAATTTATTAATTTGAAACAAGGCAATAGGATGGTGAAAGAATATACACTGGAATTCACATGGTTGTAAAGATATGCTCCGGATATGGTATCCGAGCCAAGGGCTCGCATGCTTAAGTTCGTTAATGGAGTATCAAACTTGGTCCTTAAGGAGTGCAGGATTAAAACGCTTATGAAAGATATTGACATCTCCAGCCTCATCGTTCATGCCCAACAGATTGAGGTAGAAAGGATGAAAGACTTGGAACGGGAGAATAAGCTGGCTAGGACTGGCCAATCAGATTATGGCCACCAGAGGTCTGGTAGTAGAAGCCAACCATAGCAGCAACATAGGGCTCCAATACCCACTTCAGCCAGCGCCCCTACTTTTCAGTCCTGCAAAGATCGAAAGGGTATATTATCTGGCTTAGTTCCCAGAGTCACAACGCTAGCAACCGCTATCGAGCTTACCCTAAGTGTGGCAAGAACCATCCAGGGGAATGCCTTCAGGACTGAGAGGGTTGCTTTGGGTGTGGAAAACTAGGTCACCGACTCAAAGAATGCCCGTCAGTAGGACAGGGGAGATCACAATCCACCACTTCAGCAACTCCAACAGGCCGACCAGTTCAGCAGGCCAACACTTCAGGTGTGGATGACGGTCAGCACCAAAACCATTTTTATGCTTTATCCTCTCATCAGGATAAGGAGAGCTCACCTGATGTGCTCATGGGTATGTTATGTCTTTTCTATCGAGATGTCTATGCCCTACTAGATCCAGGAGCCACACTATCGTTCGTGAATCCCTATGTAGCTTTCAAGTTTGATATCGGTCTAGAAGTCCTCTCAGAACCATTCTCAGTCTCTACCCAGTTGGTGAGTCAGTTAGAGCCAACCGGGTGTATAGAAACTTCCCTGTCTCAATCTTGAATAAGGTCATTCCAACTGATCTCGTAGAGTTATACATGGTCAATTTCGATCTCATTCTTGGCATGGAATGGTTACACTCCGATTATGCCTTCGTCAACTGCAAAACTAGAGTCGTCAGATTTCAGTTCCCTAATGAGCCAATTTTAGAGTGGATGGGCAGTAGTTCAGCGCCTAAGGGTCAATTTATTTCCTACCTTAAGGTAAGAAAACTTATTTCTAAAAGGTGCATTTATCATCTAGTTCGGGTCAAGAATTCCATCTCTAAGACCCCAACTATCTAGTCAGTTCCAATTGTTAGCGAGTTCCCTAACGTGTTTCCCCAAGATCTTCCCAAAGTCCCTCCTGAGAGGGAAATAGACTTCGACATAGACCTTCTTCTAGACACTCAGCCCATCTCCATCCCTCCTTACTGAATGGCTCCAGCGAATCTTAAGGAGTTGAAGGAGCAGCTAACAGACCTTCTTGATAAAGGTTTCATCAGGCCCAGTATCTCTCCATGGGGTGCTCCAGTATTATTCTTGCAAAAGAAGGACGGTACCCTTAGAATGTGTATCGATTACCGTCAATTGAATAAGGGCACAGTTAATAACAAGTATCCCCTACCCAAGATTAACGACTTATTCAATCAGCTTCAAGGAGCCAATTGTTTCTCCAAGGTAGATCTCAGGTCGAGGTATCATCAGCTAAGACTCTGTGAATGTGACATATCAAAAACAACTTTTAGAACTTAGTATGGTCACTACAAATTCATGGTTATGTACTTCAAACTAACTAATGCCCCCGCACCTTTCATTGAACTAATGAACATGGTTTTCAAGCCGTATCTAGACATGTTCGTCATTGTATTCATTAATGACATTCTGGTATACTCCAGATGCAAGGAAGAACATGCTAACCATCTGAGTATAGTGCTACTGACGCTCGGAGACCGCTAGTTGTTTGTTAAGTTCAACAAATGTGAATTTTGGTTGAAGTTTGTGACTTTCCTTGGTCACATGGTCTCGGATGAGGGTATTCAGGTAGATTCTCAAAAGATAGCAACGGTGAAAGACTGGCCAAGGCCTATTTCCCCAACCGAAATTAGAAGTTTCTTGGGTCTAGTAAGTTATTACTGACATTTTATGGAAGGTTTTTCATCTATTGCATGTCCTCTAACTAGGATGACTCAAAAAAAGATGAAATTTCAGTGGTCAGATGCGTGTGAGAAGAATTTCCAGGAGTTAAAGACTCAACTCACTACCGCTCCTGTGTGAACCTTATTGGAAGGAACAGATGGGTTCATAGTGTATTATGATGCTTCCAGAGTTGGACTTGGTTGCGTTCTAATGCAGCAGGGCAAGGTGATAGCTTACGCCTCCAGATAGCTCAAGATTCATGAAAAGAACTATTCGACTCATGACCTTGAGTTGGCAGCAGTGGTGTTTGTATTGAAAATATGGAGGCACTACCTTTACGGGGCTCATGTGGACATTTTCACCGATCACAAGAGCCTTCAATAGATGTTCAGTCAGAAAGATTTAAATCTCCGCTAGAGAAGGTGGTTGGAGCTATTGAAGGATTACAACATGAGTGTGTTGTACCACCCAGGAAAAGCCAATGTAGTGGAAGCCAATGTGGTGGATGATGCCCTAAGCAGGATGTCTATGGGGAGCATGGATCACGTTGATGAGAGCAAAAAAGAATTGGCAAAGGAGATTCACATATTAGCTCGGTTGGGAGTGCAGTTGGTTAATTCAGCTGAGGGCGAAGTAGTAGTGTAGAGTGGATCAGATTCCTCTTTAGTTGTTGAAGTTAAGTCAAGGTAGGATGAAGATCCCATACTACTTAAACTAAGGGAAGCAATTCTCAGAAAAGAAGTGGAGGCTTTCTCAAAAGGGGGAGATGGTGTACTTCATTACAAGGGTAGCAGTTGGTTGATTCAGCTGAGGGCAGAGTAGTAGTGCTGAGTGGATCAGATTCCTCGTTAGTCATTGAAGTTAAGTCAAGGTAGTATGAAAATCCCATACTGCTTAAACTAAAGAAAGCAGTTCTCAGAAAAGAAGTGGAGGCTTTCTCAAAAGGGGGAGATGGTGTACTCTGTTACCAGGGTAGACTATGTGTACTGCATGTAGGTGATTTGAGACAGCAGATACTTGCAGAAGCACATAGGTTGAGATATTCTATCCACCCAGGTGCCACTAAGATGTACCATGATCTGTGGGATATTTACTAGTGGAATGGCATGAAAAGAGACATAGCAGAATTTGTGGCTAAGTGTCGTAACTGCCGGCAGGTTAAGGTGGAACATCAGAAATCGAGAGGTATGAATCAGGATATCAGCATACCCACATAGAAGTGGGAAGAAGTAAATATGGACTTTATTATAGGTCTTCCTAGTACTTGTCGGCTACATGACTCAATCTAGGTGATAGTAGACTGGATGAACAAGTCAGCCATTTCTTCCAGTTAAAACTATAGACTTAGCTTAGGATTATGATAGGCTATATATCCGGGAGTTGGTCAGACTACATGGGGTGCCCTTGTCCATTATTTCAGATAGAGGTACCTAGTTCACCTCGTATTTCTTAAAGTCATTTCACAATGGACTCGGTACCCGGGTCAAGCTCAGCACAGCTTTTTCACCCGCAGATAGATGGACAAGATGAGCAGACTATCCAGAACTTGGAAGATATGTTGAGAGTGTGTGTAATCAATTTCAAGGGTAGTTGGGATGATCACTTACCTCTCGTCGAGTTTGCGTACAACAACAACTACCACTCCAATTTTCAGATGGCCCCGTTTAAGGCATTATATGGTAGTGGTGTAGGTCTCCTATAGGGTGGTTTGAGGTTGGTGAAGATACCTTGATAGGGCCATAGTCAGTTCATGATGTTATGCAAAAGCTGCAACTCATCAGGTTGAGGTTGAAAACAACTCAAAGCCGACAGAAATCCTGCGCTGATGTGAGGAGAAGAGAGTTAGAGTTTGCAGTAGATGATTGGGTTTATCTAAAAATTTCACCCATGAAGGGGGTGATGACGTTTGGGAAGAAATAAAAACTCCGTACGAGATATATGGGACCCTACAGACTTCTGAAGCGAATTGGCAGTGTGGCTATGAGTTGGAATTACCTCCTGAGTTAGCATCTGTGCACCCAGTCTTCCATGTGTCACTATTGATGAAGTGCATTGGTGATCCAACTTCAATTATGCCACTAGACAGTGTGGTAGTGAAAGATAGTCTCTCTTACGAAGAGGCCGCAATTCACATCCTTGACCGTTAGGTTCGTAAGTCGAGAAACAAGGAAGTCGCTCGGTGAAGGAATTGTGGAGGAACCAGCTAGTTGAGGGAGCCACATAGGAGGTAGAAGCAGACATGATGTCCGGATACCCTCACTTATTCCCTTCCAGTTCAGTTCCAACATCAGGTATTAAATCCTTCCTCAGTACTCTATTCAGTTCCGTACTCATTAGCTCTATTTAGATTTTCAATGCGCATTCTAGTTGCATCATCAGTTCAAACTCAGTTACTCTTTCAGAAATCAATTCATAGCCTCAGTCTAGAAATTGCAGCTCTTTTCCCTATTTTCCAGCAGTTTTAGCCTTCATTCAAGGATAAATAATCCCAAGGGGGAGATGTTGTAACAACCTGAAACTTTCCTAGACCAAACTCAGAACTTGAAACAAAAGTCCAGAAGAAACCAGAAAAGTAGCCTCAAAATGACTGAGACAACGAGTCGTGGTCAGCTCCAATGACTCGTTGTGTCAGTCGTGGTCATCCCTACTTGGTACTTCAGGAACCAATGGGACATGGAATGATTCGTTGTGAGAAACAGTGAGTCATCCTGTAACTCGTTGGTCCCCAGCTCAAAAGCCCCTCTTCTAGTACTGTACGACTCAACCAATGAGTCTTCGTGTGATATAACGACTCATGGTGTGAGTCGTTGGTTGGGAGTCTTAGAAACTTCCCTCAGTGATAACTAGTGGAAACAATGACCCGTTGTATCCCAAATGAGTCGTTGTGACCACTCGTAGTGTGGAGTTCAGGAATACTAAGATTTGTTCTAGTGGGGATGATGACATGACACAACGACTCATTGGGTCCACCAACAATTCATTGTGTTGCCCGTTGTCAGGCCTCCCAAAATTTTCATCCAGTGACCACGGGAGGAACCAACAACCCGTTGGTTCATCCAACAAATCGTGGTCCCTCTCATTGCCAGTCCCAGTGAGCCTAGATTCCAAGCCTCAATACCAACAACTATGCCCAACGAGTCGTGGTCTAAACCAATGACTCATTGAGTGACCCGTTTGTCCTTGTTGGTAGTTTTTCTAGATTTTTCCCCAGGGATGTTTTTGTAATTTTTCACCTTCATAATCCCTAAACTATGTCATTTTGGGTTATTAACAAGGAATTTAGAGGGGTAATCGATGATTACTTCACCTCTCTCATCCCCTCAGAAAATATAGTTTGTAAAACTTCTCTCAGAAACACTCAGAGCAAGAGCTACGGCAGTCAGTTTCTTCTCATATTCTCATGTGATTCTCTTCGGAATTTCTTCACCAGGAATGTGGGAATTCAACAAAGGAAGTATTTTTCCCTTGTGTCCCCAAAACCCTTTTTAAATTTTATTTCAGTTATAGCCCTGTGGTTTCGAAATGTATAGGGTTTCAGACAGAATTCTATAAAATTCAAGTGGAATATATTCATGATATTAGCTGCTATAGTTTTTCGAATTTCTAGAAATTTTGTGGAACTAGCATCTTGTGAAATGATTTAGCCCTAACTTTTGAATGCAGTACATAAGGGTCTAGCATAATTGAGTAGTTAATCATGCTGCTTGACTCTACCAGTGTTGGGATCCTATATTGTTCAAAATTAGTTAAAGTCTCAGTAAATTGCATGTTAGTCCAACTTTAGTCAGAAAATCAGTGTGCTCAGTTTTATTCAAAAATGTCAGCTGATTAGTTTGACTATAGTCTTTTCTTGAGGTGTCAGTGGTGCCTCCTAGTTTTTAATTATTAGACTCAGATATGAGATATCAGATTTTAGTGGTTCTTTAGACGGTTATGACACTTCTAGATAAGCAGATTTGACCAGTCTTAGGACCCCAACTATAGATTTCAGTTTGTTCTTTGGACAGTTACGATGCTTCTAGATAAGCAACTCTAGTGAGTCTTAGAACACCAGTTACAGAATCTGATCTGATAAGACTCTCATGGTACTTCCAGATAGGTATTCCTGACTTAGTCTTGGACCCCAGTTTAAAGCTATTAGCTTAGTATTCAGTCTAGGACTATCCAGTGGGAATAGGACTTAGCACCAAGCAGACCAGGGTTCCAGCGCACCCTTGTTCCCAGAACTACATTGCCACCATAGGTTATTTTATTATCCCTATGACCCCAGACTTGTGATCACCCCATTCATCCCTTTATACCCTGGCAAGGTATATTGGGTCCTACCAATGGGGTGTATACATTGGACTCCACGTCTAACTTATGTGGTTATATATCAGTTATAGACTCTCTCTCTAGTCAGTACAGTATCAGTTTACTCAATATAGTGTCAAATCAATACAGTTAGCTCAGATTAGTATCTCCGAATCAGGGCATGTCTATGACCATCAGAGAGGGTCATTTTTACCATTTCAGTTACATTTTAGTTTGTTCAGTTTTAGTATTTTAGTTGGTCGTTGCTTGTCATTGCAGTTTAGTTATTTGTTATTTATGTTATGTTTTCTCCCACTTACTCAATACATTCAAAGTATTGACGCATACCTTCTATAATGTATTGTATCACGATACAGGCGTAGGTTCTCAGCCTCAGCATTGCTAGTAGATCTTCTTCAGGTGATATCAGATGTACCAGTGGTGAGTCCTCATATTTTGAGGATGATGTTTATTTTCCTCAGTTATTTTCATTCAGTTAGACTTTAGAGTTAGCTGGGGGTTTATCCCAGCAACTCATCAATTGTAGATAGCTTTCATTCATAGATTCAAACTTTTAGTTTTTCTTTCAGATTTATAAGATTTTATTATTAAGTTTCTCTTAAATGGTTTGATTACTTAAGCTTCCACTATGATTACTCAAATTATCGGTGTTATGATCGACCATGGGTTGTCTTGGGGTTACTTGTGGCTGTAAGCACCAGGTCTCATCTAGGGTATAGACTCAGGTCGTTACAGTATTCAATGTAAGGAGAGAAGGAAATTAATTAGATAAAAGAATGAAATTAAGTAAGAGGACCGGAACTCTACTAGATGGGACCAGCTCTCCACCAGACAGAACCAGCAAAACACCAGTTGAAATGCAGGAGCATACTGGACAGGACTGGAAGGTGCACCAGAAGAATGCAAGTCAGCACTAGTGAATCGTCGGTGCCAACACCGTCGAGACCCAAAGTTACTTCCCTCAAGTGCGACGCAGCAACTTTCCACAGATGGGCACCGGCAGAACGCTGGTGACTCACAATTGAGGCTTCCTTCAAGAGGGAAAAATCATCCAGCATGGAATTTGAGGAGCATTTTTTAACCTATTTCTATACATTCTCTAGAAAGTTCAAAAATTCCATTCTATATTTGGAGAATTAGAGAGAGAAATATTGAATAGCTTTTCTTCTTCTTCTTCCTCAAGGTGTAAACCACCATTGAAGACAATTTTTTAGTTTTCTATTTTACTCTGAATGATGAATTTTATGAATTTATTTATCAATATGCTTTTATATTATTCATCTATGAGTAGATAGATAGTTTGTTGGGTGTATGTGCATGATTGGGGAGTAATTGGATAGGGTTTGTCTATATTAATCATGCAATTACTCATTTATTATAAGTCTGTTGTTTTCTCCCAAATTATAAGCGAACTACCCATAGTTGTGAATGTGGGTTATGTCTACTTATTCCATTTTTTCTTGAAAAAGAGAAATTGAATATGGGTGAGAAAGCAATGGTAAGCAATTGGGTCTTGAGTGTTTGGTGTTGGGCTAGAGATAGCCAAAATCCATAATCATGCACCCATTAGAGATTTGAGGTTAGAGATAACTCAAATCTTCCCTAAGCTGTGGCGGATTAATTTTTTGGGGCCTTGCGATTTGAGAAAACTCAATTAATAGAGCACCCAATTGGTTGAAAAACAATGGGTGTCACTTTATTCACAATTATTTATGCTTATGAGTAATTATTTAATCTTTTAGTTAATCCCAATCCAATCGAAACCCCAACATTAGCATACCCCTAGCCCTTACTCATAATTGTTAATTCAATTTGGTTGCCTTGCTCTCTTGATAGGTTATTTTAAATTCAAATATAATTGATCTTGGGCAGATTTATATGCCCAAGTGATACTCAAACGTATCATTTTTACCTTGTTTGTTGTGCAATGTGTATATAATATCATGTAATTGGTAATAAAATGCGAATTTATACTAACCAACATGATTAGCATTTGTTTTGCAGGTAATTGTGATTTTCAGGAGCTAAAATGCATGTTGGAACTATGTCGGAGTTGGACTTGGATGCGAGCATGGAAAAGACCTTGGAAGGCATATTTTATAGGGGCTCCGCGATGGCGCCGTGCCACGCTACCATCGCGGTAGCACACTGCCTGAGCAGGAATTAAATTTGCAATTTCCAGTGTGCCTGCGCGTCAGCTCCGTGGCACGGAGATAGGCCTCCGCGATGGCCTTCGTGCCACGTTGAGGTTAATTTTCCGGACCCTAGAAATTCCAGTGAGGGTCCGCGTCCACGCCGTGTCACGGAGGGAGTGCTCCGCGTTGGCCTCCGTGACACGTTGCTTGTTATTCCGGGAAAAATTTCCCACTAGTATAAATAGCACACTTAGGTTTATTTTAATTAGTTTTTAGTTTTTAGACTGAGTTCAGAAGTGGAGAGCAGGAACGTGGGTTAGCAGCAGTTGAAGATTGGAAAAGCTAAGGGATTTCTTCTCTTCCTTTCTTCTTTCTATCAATTGTACGTATGATTTACACTCATTTAAGGATGATCAATCCAAGAATGAGTGGCTAATTCTCTTCCTAGCTGAGGTTTTGAACATGTGTAATGAATTCTGATTTTAATTGATATGGTTTTATTCTTCTTCTTTAATGTTGTTCTATTAATTCTTGTTTTTACTGCATTAGTGATTGGCCAACATTAATGTACATCTAAAAAGTCCAATTTCACTCGAAAGAGCAAGAAATTGAAAAGTTGTGAATTAATAGGGTATTGTTCTTAACTTGATTTGGGAAAATTGGGTTTTGATGTGCTTTCCTGATAGAAATATACTTGAAAGCCGTATTAGTCAATTTAGGAACCGGAATTGTAGTGCTAGGTCATAAATTGCATTTGATCACAGAAATGTAGACGGATGGTTTATGATTCTAAAGTGAAATTAAATACGAGAGTTTTAATTTCTAGGCGAATGTTCTTGGCTAGCAACATGAAGAAGAGAATTAACCAAAAATTATCATGATTATCAAGTTCATTACTTGGTCTTAACCTTGGCATGTTCACATCCATTGTCTGAATTCAAAAGTAAATAGTTGTTATTAATTGTAGTATATAGCTTAGAAACAAAAACTCAATTAACTATTGGTTACATTGTTGTTATCATAATTAGAAGTTAAATAGAAATATAGTAAATTAGGCAATTTTACATATCTTGAGCCTCCTTGGATCGATACTTGGCTACTTAGCCACTTTATTACTTGTTTGACCACGTGCACTTGCGTGTCGGTTTTTAACCGTAGCAACTAATCGCGAACAAGTTTTTGGCGCCGCTGCCGGGGAGGCTAGGCGATTTGTAAAATTTTGTTTAGTGTAAATTTACTATATTTGTATTTTTATTTTCTTAAGTGTTAACAACTTGGTCTTAGCCTGTATTTTGCAGATTTTGTTTCTGTGAACACTGGCAAGGGACAAAGATCTGGTGGAATCTTACTTAGAGCCTGAGCGTGAATTTCATAGTCAATGTAGAGAAGCTCTTCGAAAGAAGCTGCAGTTGCTTAAATAGTCTATGATGGAGCAACCAAATCCACCAGTTGTGAGGGCAGTTTTAGTGCCCGATGAAGCAGCAGCAAGGCCGGTTCCCGAGGTGGCAATCCCACACGCTAATAATGTACATTCTAGCATCCGCAAACCAGAGCCTGGAGGGAGGTTTGAATTAAAGCAGAATATGGTGCAACTTTTGCACACAAGCGGGCAATTTACCGGTCTCCCTCACGAAGATCCACAACAATATCTCCAAAACTTTTTGGAGATAAGTGACACTTATATACCCGCTGGAGTGTCACCTGATTATGTTCGGCTCACCTTATTTCCATTTTCCTTACTTGGTGAAGCCAAGAGGTGGTTAAAAGCTGAACCACCCAACTCTATATCAACGTGGGATGATCTTGCACGGAAGTTTCTTATCAGATTTTTCCATTCTGGTAAAACAGCCAGACTTCGGAGTCAAATCCTAAGTTTTAAACAAAGGGAAGGGGAAAATCTATATCAAGCCTGGAAAAGATTCAAATCCATGTTGCGGGACTGTCCTCACCATCATCAGTCCAATGAGGTGTTGGTACACACTTTTATTGAGGGTTTGGAACCCCACACTAAAATTCTGTTAGATTCAGCAGCTGGAGGGCAAGTGCTGGAGAAGACATATGAGGAGCTATACACTTTGCTCAACAGAATTTCACAAGGCAATCCAGAATGGAATGTAGATACTTCAAGAGGTGGAGCAAGGAAAGCAGCGGGAGTGCTTGAAGTGGATGGATTTACAGCTATCGCTGCACAGATAGCTGCTTTGCAAAATCAGCTAAACACTCACTTCAGCAATATAAATTTGAACCAGCCTTCAGCTTCAGTCAATGCAGTTCAACAGATGTGGTGTGAAGTGTGTGGTAGTAGTGAGCATTCAGCCGAATGCTGTGGTGCAAATCCTAATTCTGTTAACTTTGTGGGCAATGCACAGAGAAATCAACAGCAGTTTGGTAGTGGCTACAACTCAAATTGGAGGAACCATCCGAATTTTTCGTGGGGTAGCAACAATCAACATGGACAAGGTTCAGGACAGGGTATGCACAGAAACCAAGGAGGGCAACAAAATTATCAAGCTCAATTCAGAAATCACAATGCCCCTCCTCCACCACCATCACCGACTATTGAGGAGATGTTCAAAACCATGATCGCTAATCAGGCACAATTGCTGGCTGACTATGTCAAATTGGCAACCGAAGTGAAGAATAATCAATTGGCGACCAAGGCTCTTGAATATCAGTTTGGGCAGTTTGCTAGTGCCCGAAATACTAGACCCAGAGGAGGACTACCTAGCGACACGGATCCAAATCCGAAGCAGGTAAATGCAGTGACCACGAGGAGTGGTTTACAGTTGAAGGAGGTGGAACCGGAAAGACCGCCTCAAAAGTCAGGAGCAGCAGATGTTGAGGGAGAGCATATTTCAGATAAGGGGAAGACTAAAGAAACTGAACCAGAAAGGCCTCCACCCCCGTTCCCTCAACGACTTAAGAAACACAAGGAGGAGGTGTGTTTCCAGAAATTGATGGAGGTACTTAAACAGGTACATGTTAACTTACCTCTTGTTGATGTCTTGCAGGGAGTGCCAAAATATGCGAAGTATATTAAAGACATCGTGGCTAACAAAAGTCGTTTGACTGAGTATGCCACGGTAGCTTTAACGGAGGAATGCACTTCCCGTATTCAGAATAGGTTGCCCACAAAACTGAAAGACCCTGGAAGTTTTACTATCCAGCTGACTATTGGGCAAAGTATCCGAGCGCGTGGATTATGCGACTTGGGGCCAAGCATAAATCTGATGCCATCTTCGGTATTCAGAAAGTTAGGTCTAGGGAGTCCTAGACCTAAAACGGTAATCTTGGAGCTAGCAGACAGCTCTTTAGCTAAGCCGGATGGCATTGTTGAGGATGTGTTAGTGCAAGTAGGCTCCCTCATTTTTCTGGTCGATTTTATTGTTCTGGACTTTGAACCAGATGCTGAAGTCCCATTTATTTTGGGACGACCCTTTTTGGCAACCGGAAAGGCATTAATTGATGTAGCTGCGGGTCAACTCACGATGCGAGCACATGACAAGGTCGAAGTGTTCGACGTGTACAAGGTACCTAAGCTCTCGACTGTTTTTAAGGAACTCTCGGTGATCAACATAATTGATCATGGGAATGCTAATGGATTGAGTGATTCCCGAGAGTTACTAGGTAGGCCACCGGAAAAGGTTGAGAACTACTGGGGGAATGATCATGATCGGGTCAAATCGTCCATCTCCCTAGTAGATAAATGAGGTTAAAAGACGTCGAGCCGCGACGGTAAACCAGGCGCTGCACGGGAGGCAACCGTGAAAAATATTTTCTTTCTTTCTTTTTAGTGTAAATAATTTTTATTTTTCTTTTTCTTTTCTTGATTAGGTTTAGATTTGCATTTTAGTTAGTATTTTTTTTATTTTAGTTAGGGAAATCTATTAATTTAACCAATTTTTGTTTAGTGAGGTGATTTTCAGGTATAACAGAGGAAATATACATGGAATCGAGAAAATGAGGCGAGGTATGAAAATTAAATTTATTGGTGAAACAGAGCACTGGGGCGTTGGGGCCGTGTCACGGAGGCAATGCTCCGCGTTGGCCTCCGTGACACGTTGAAGGCAAAATCTGGATTTTTCAAAAATCCAGTAAGCCAACGCGTTGGCTCCATGTCACAGAGGAGGGTCTCCGTGTTACCCTCCGTGACACGTTGCCCCTTATCCAGTGCCGGGTCACACCGGGTTTCCGGGTGACCCGCGTGTTTTCTTTAAATATAACCCCGATTTCGCCCATATTTTCCCCATTCCCTCTTCCCTCCGCGACCAAACACCCATTTCCCCCTCCCCAAGCAACGTGCCACGTTGATAGGCAAGGAAAAACGTCAAGTTTCTTCGGTTCTTCAATTCTAAGGTATGTTTTCATCGTCTAACTCAATTTTTTGGCGATTTTTGTCGAATTTGGGCATGTAAGGTGAGAAATATCACCCTAGGTAGAAATTAAACATGACATTGAATTATTTTGTGATTGATTATGTTCGGATTGTTGTAGTTAGCATTTGAACTTATCGATCATGTAAATAATTTGAAATTGGATTGTCGAACTCTATTCTAGGGCTTGGGTTGTTGAATTTGACTTGGGCAACATGATTGTTTGGTGAATTCGATGCCGGGGTGTGTTTATTATTTGAGATAAGTCGTGGTAAATATTGTGTAAATGTTAAAAGATGACTAATTCTCGAATTTTTGTGGGAAATTGCATAAGGCGTGAATTGGTTGGATTGTTTAGATTAGCTTGTACATAAAATATTTTTATAGTTGTTTTTATTTTTGTTGTTGTTTTGTTGCGAAGTGCGATGGTTGAATTGTTAGCGATAGTAGGATTGGGAATTAGCTGTATGAAGTCTGAGTAGTACGCTAACCGTAATGTTGTCGAAATTTTGTGGTGAACGCACTAAGCAATATGTGTATAGTTGTTTGTGTTTGGGGTTGTAAATAGAGTTATCCTTGCTGAAATTTTGTAAATATTGTTAAGGACTAAGTGTGGGGTACCTTTTGTGTAACCCGACCTTAGCCGAAGCTAACAAGTTTTTAGCTTAACGTTGTGCTTGTCTGTGTAAATTGACAGGTACAATGGCTAGCGGACAAGACAAAGGCAAGGGTGCTTCTACCTCAGGCACCGGACGGAAAAGGATGAGACTGGGCACTGCAGTCCCAGCTGCACCTGCTGTCCCGCGGCCAACACCGCCGATACGGAACAAGATGGGTCACCGATGAAGGGAAGAAATGGTATAATAAGCACAAAGAAAACAAGTACTTCCCGGAGGAACATATTGCAAGGGAACCACTCGCACAGGAGTTCCCTCGCATTGTACAGAGGATCGAAGCAGCTGGGCTCAACTTTATTTTTCAGGAGCCCAAGGAGTGCAACCTTCACTTGGTCCGGGAATTTTATGCAAATTGGAACCCGGCCATCAGAAGCCACACTATTAAAATCAGAGGGCAGATTGTCACTCTGGAACCCCAGCAGCTGAATGCCATCGTTGGAGCGCGGGACACAGACGCCCACGTTCTCTGCCTGCTAAACATCACCCCACCGTACGCCGACATCAGACGTACGTTGTGTGGGGCTCGATCCACAGCCCGATGGAGTAGACACAAAGAGAGGGGTTACCACCAGACTCTGCCCTATTCGCAGATAAATAGGGAGGCCAGAATATGGCTGAAGATTGTGTGTTCGTGCTTGATCCCGGGAGTTCATATGACAGACGGGACCCGGGACCGTGTCTGGTTGGTGTATGCCCTTATGAAAGGGCTTAAGATTAATGTTGGGGCGGTCATAATATCCGCCATGAAGAGAGCCAGACTTCACCAGGGCCACAGATACGGCTTTGGCGGACTCATCACCACCTTCCTCCGAGGCCTCGACATTGAGGAAGAAGCCTTGGATTACATTTCGCAGTTGGAGCGGAGGGCCCTTGACGTGACAAAGACTAAGGCCCCCGACACTACACACGGACCTGTATTGACTTTGGGCGAGCGACATGCTCGTGACGATCAGTACATGGCCCGTATGTTTGGCATGCAGATGCTGCAGCTACGGATTGGTGGGAGACCAGCCACCGAGGAGGAAATATGGCAGTTGGAGCTGGACTACCCCTTTGGCGAGAACGCCAGAGCCTTATGTAAGGTGGGCCAGCCTTTGTGGAGCCGACTGATGACGATGTCCCTACTGATGAGGAGACACGTCGTGAGGACTCTGATGTGGAGTCCGATGACGGCGATGGAGTTGATTCAGACATGGGCGACGAGGCCGCAGCACTGGATGAGGAAGTCGAATATTTCGACTAAGCAGGGAGTTCCACCACCCAAAATTTTGCGCTTTGTATTTTTGTGAACACTGGGGACAGTGTTCGATTTAAGTGTGGGGTGGGGAGTAGGTAGGTGCTAGGTCAAGGCTCTAAATTGATGTACAATTCTTCCTTGATGTTTATGTATGTTTGTGCTTTCCCTGTTGTGAACTGTTTGCGATGTATGTGTATATATTTGTTGTGTGGTTAATGATGTGTGTTTTTTTAAGTATGGTTTCCATTGTAAATATTTTGTAAATTTTGTAAATATTTTTTTGTTTTCTCTATCGACATGATCGATATTTTTCAAAAATTTTTGCGAAAATATTTTGCACTTGTAAATATTTTCTTTCTATCGAAATGATCGATGTGTTGCAAAATTTTTTTTGATTTTTATTTCTTTGGGTTTCTCGGAGTTTGTTTTCGGTTCTTTTACCAAGAATAGTCCCGTTGAACCGATGTCATAGTTAGTGACCGTTCCCCATGATGGATGGATGACGACCGTCTTAAGGGAAATGTAGTCGGTAGGAGTAGGATTTTTAATTGTTTTTAGTTTTTCTTTGGTGGATTGCATCAATGAACTTTAGTTGCTTATGGTTGCTAAAATTCCATTGCGTGTTGTAATTGATGTTCAAAATGTGAATATGATTCGTTTGAAAGCATGCAATTCTATAAATATGTTTAGTTACCTAGGCTAGAGAATTTGATTCATTATGATGGAGGCTTAATCTTGAATTCATGTAATTGACTAATTAAAGAGTCTGTGAATGCATCTTGATTCGAGCATGTGCATTAAGTGTGAAGTGAGGTTTTGCTATTCCATGTCATTGTGAATTGTCTAGAACTTGCCTGGTGTGTATACAAAACGAAATGAAGGAGATGTAGTGTTGGAAAGGATGCAGGCATTTCTTTGTTTTAACCGATAGTTTCCATTTTTTTTTCTTGTCAAATTCTACCTTTTTATATGTTGTATACCCTAGTCAACCCGTTGAGCCTTTAGCCGATTTCTTTCTTTTGTCCAAAATTGTATGAACTAAGCTTTATTCCTTCTTTTCATTGGCCTTAAAGTCTATAAGAAGCTCTTAAGCGCTTACAAAGAACAGAAAATGTTTCCCAAAATGTTAAAGAGTGAAAAGAGTGAAAAGAAAAAGAAAAGCAAAGTGAAGAAAGAAAGGATGATGTTGAAGAGGCACTTGTTGTAATTAAATGTTATTGAGGGTACTTGAAAACCCTTAGTTTTGTGTCAAGTGTGTTTGATGAAATGGGTTGTATGAAAGTAAACCAGCATGAATGGGAGAAAAAGAGAAAAGAGAGGAACAATGTCCATGAGTCGATGGGAATGTGTTGAAAAGGCGCTTAAGGATGCTAGCGACTATTATTGGCTAATCCAATATATCTATACTAGATCCATAGCCCCGTTACAACCCATTAAAGTCCTACGTGATCCTATATTGCATTTCTTTATATTAGTGGAGTAATACACTAAGGGCAAGCCTATGGGTCATGACATGATGCATGTGAATTTTTTTGGGAGAGAGAGTGAAATTAATTTTTATATGCCCCTACTTGCATGTTTGTGTGTTGCATGAACATAAAGGGGAAGTTTCTCTCGAGTTGTGAGGGCACATGCTTGATGAAAGATTGATGTTCGTGTCGGATTTCTTGATTAGCTGATTTGCATGAGTTTACCGATATCAAGAATCAATTCTTAAAGTCTAGGAAGCTTTGATGTATTAAAGGTCAGTGTATTGTACGACCAAACATATTTTCTTGATGATTTGCGAAAATTGAATAATCGGTATGACCGTAGCGTAAATTGGTGCATCATAGTGACGAAGGTTTGGATGTAATTTGCATGATTTGAGTATGTGTTGTTCGAGGACGAACAAGGATTTAAGTGTGGGGTAAGTGATCTTGGGCAGATTTATATGCCCAAGTGATACTCAAACGTATCATTTTTACCTTGTTTGTTGTGCAATGTGTATATAATATCATGTAATTGGTAATAAAATGCGAATTTATACTAACAAACATGATTAGCATTTGTTTTGCAGGTAATTGTGATTTTCAGGAGCTAAAATGCATGTTGGAACTATGTCGGAGTTGGACTTGGATGCGAGCGTGGAAAAGACCTTGGAAGGCATATTTTATAGGGGCTCCGCGATGGCACCGTGCCAGGCTACCATCGTGGTAGCACACTGCCTGAGCAGGAATTAAATTTGCAATTTCCAGTGTGCCTGCGCGTCAGCTCCGTGGCACGGAGATAGGCCTCCGCGATGGCCTCCGTGCCACGTTGAGGTTAATTTTCCGGACCCTGGAAATTCCAGTGAGGGTCCGCGTCCACGCCGTGTCACGGAGGCAGTGCTCCGCGTTGGCCTCCGTGACATGTTGCTTGTTATTCCGGGAAAAATTTCCCACTAGTATAAATAGCGCACTTTGGTTTATTTTAATTCGTTTTTAGTTTTTAGACTGAGTTCAGAAGTGGAGAGCAGGAACGTGGGTTAGCAGCAGTTGAAGATTGGAAAAGCTAAGGGATTTCTTCTCTTCCTTTCTTCTTTCTATCAATTGTACGTATGATTTACACTCATTTGAGGATGATCAATCCAAGAATAAGTGGCTAATTCTCTTCCTAGCTGAGGTTTTGAACATGTGTAATGAATTCTGATTTTAATTGATATGGTTTTATTTTTCTTCTTTAATGTTGTTCTATTAATTCTTGTTTTTACTGCATTAGTGATTGGACAACATTAATGTACATCTAAAAAGTCCAATTTCACTCGAAAGAGCAAGAAATTGGAAAGTTGTGAATTAATAGGGTATTGTTCTTAACTTGATTTGGGAAAATTGGGTTTTGATGTGCTTTCCTGATAGAAATATACTTGAAAGCCGTATTAGTCAATTTAGTAACCGGAATTGTAGTGCTAGGTCATAAATTGCATTTCATCACAGAAATGTAGACGGATGGTTTATGATTCTAAAGTGAAATTAAATACGAGAGTTTTAATTTCTAGGCGAATGTTCTTGGCTAGCAACATGAAGAAGAGAATTAACCAAAAATTATCATGATTATCAAGTTCATTACTTGTTCTTAACCTTGGCATGTTCACATCCATTGTCTGAATTCAAAAGTAAATAGTTGTTATTAATTGTAGTATATAGCTTAGAAACAAAAACTCAATTAACTATTTGTTACATTGTTGTTAGCATAATTAGAAGTTAAATAGAAATATAGTAAATTAGGCAATTTTACATATCTTGAGCCTCCTTGGATCGATACTTGGCTACTTAGCCACTTTATTACTTGTTTGACCACGTGTACTTGCGTGTCGGTTTTTAACCGTAGCAACTAATCGCGAACAATAATCTCGCTTTTTCCCCATTATTTTTTTTATTTTTCAAATGCATGGATGCAATGTTAGCTCTAGTCAATAGACAACTTTTATGTTATTCAATTGATATTCCCTATGGATTCGACCCCGATTCTTAGTTGGGTATTTATATTACAACAATAATTTGAATGTCATCAAAAGAACGTTAAACCTTGATATCCTTATCAAGATGACGCACCTTAGGGTAGGGAAAACCTCTCTTGAGAAGTCCAAAATATGTATACATATAGCTATGTTGGCGCGTAGTTCTGAGACCGAGGAACATCGGACCTCACGCCTACTCGGTGCTAGTCACTACTCTCAAAAAACATGCATAGTTCTTACATTATTTTTCAATGAAGTTGAAATCATAATTTATATATAGGTTGACATCTGAATATCGGGAGTCTTGACTCGAAAACATATCATAAGTTGCACTGGGAGTATTGACTCCAAACCATATGATAAGTTGATCTTATTAGCCTTGGCTAAACCATAAAAACATACTTAACTTGTATGGGCTTTCCCAAATCATAAAATCATGCATACTTGAAATAGACTTCACAAATCATAATCATGGAATCGTAAGTGGGTATTTCATAAACATTTATTCATGCTAGATATCTCATCATACTTGAAATCATAAATTATAAGCTTGACTTTTTCATAAAACTTGCATAATAGGGCATAATTTCTAATAATTTGAAATCATGAATTTATAACCAAATTGTGATAAAATCTACCCATTAGACGTTAAAACATACTTTAGATCATGAAGGGATTAGACTCATAAACATATCATAGAGAATTTTATACAATTGGGTTAAAACCCAACAAATCAATGCACTTGATTAAGAACTTGAATTCATGAGCTTGAAGAGAAATTTGGACATGAGAATGAAAGGAAACCCTAATTCATAGCCATATATACCATGATAAAATGATCTTCAAAATAGCATTGAAAGCCTGAGAGAGTTGAGGGAAGAAATTGGGGAGAATTCTAGCTTGATTTGAAAGGAAGTCTCAATATCTTGCATGCATGGGAGTCTAATGACTTAGAATCGGCTAAACCCTCTTAAAACAGTCCTTTCACGACTTAAAATGACATCATTAGGAAGTTAGGAGCTCAGAAATTATGAAAATGCCCTTAGTAATTCATTTGAAAAGTACCCACTGCCGATCACCATGACTCGTATAACGGTCGTACTGAGAGAAAAATTGCAGACTTTTTTTGCTGAATATATTCAACTTCCCAAACCTAGTCTTAGGAAACTTTGAAGTGTTACAGGATTAAAGGGGATTAGTCAATAATTTCCCTCATTCCCTTATGAAAATACGCAGAACATCAGCATTAGGAGCTTTGTCTCTCAAGTCAAGGTTAGGGTTCTTCTCCAAAGGCTCTAGGATTCAAGGTTCTAGCAAGGGGTCTACTTCTCCAACTATGTGGGTCTTCAACAAGGGTTTCCTTCCACCCTTATATCCCATGAATTTTAGAAACTCTAGCAAGTTAAATTCTCTAGAAACCATGTCCTAGGGTTTTCATTTTGTGTATGATTTCTCTTATGTCCTTGATGAGTTGGTATTTAACAACTCAATTGTCTTTTAAGAATGAGCTATTGATTTTTCTTCACACAATTTAGGGAGGTTTTATGCTTTTTCTTTTCTTTTGTGTAGACATTTAACTTAGACAAAGAAAATGGAAGAATTGAAATAAAAGCAATCTGCTGGAACAAAAAGGACATGTGTGGCATAAATGGGAACCTGCAAAATGCAGAGCCAAGCAGAAGAAGCTGGAAGATTTGCTAAATTACACATGCGAGCCACAGATTGGCATTTGTGGACCGCATATGCCACTACACATGACTTATAGAGGACACTGCCTAAGCCTGAGAAGTGTCCAGCGGTAGCAGATTTGCATTTGCGGGACGTGGGTGCCATGAAAGTGATGTGCAGCATTTGTTGAAGGAAAAAATCATCCAAAAAGGCACATGTGTTCCAGAGAAGCTTCCAAAGGCATTTTTTGATTTCTGTGTAAAGAATATATGCTGATTTTTCCCCAATTTGACATCTCGTGAAATCACATTGAATAGAGAGTACATCATAGAGATAGATAGAGTACATTTTTGTTTTATTATTCATTGGGAAAACTACCACTGTTGCATACTTTGAGCTGGAATTGAATTTATTTACGTAATATGATAAGTATGGAGAAATTCTCTGTTGGTATAATTTCTCTCTTTGATTATGAGTAGTTAAATTTTTTATTAGGAGTGTGTGTGCATGATGGATGTCTACATTAGAGTGGGTATTGATTAATTTTTCTTAGATTCGATTATAGAGTATGGATCTACTATTTTCTTCAAATTTTAATTTAATAATTGTTGGTTGCAAACATTGATTAAGCTCTCTAACTTTGCTTTTGCTTGGACGAGGGAAGAAAGATTAGGTAACAATTTAGTAGTAGGGACTTGGAGTGGTGTATGAATAGGTTGGAGCTAAAGATAGTCCTAACCAAAAATTACATTTCATTAAATGGTTAGAGCTAGAGATAGGCTAACCCTTCCTCAAGCATTGTTAGTTGTTTAGTAGATTGTGGCTTTGGGGTTAGAGAAAACCAAGGTATACATAACCTTTTTTGTTGAAAAACAGGGGGTGTAGCCAAAGCCAAGGTTACCCATGTGATAATAGGATTTAAGGCCTTTAATTATTCCCTATCAAGTCTATGCCCTATCAAATGCACACCCCTAAACCCTCTCATTGCTAGCAAAAAATTGTTTCCCAAATTTTGCATTTACTTTTCAAATTAATACTTTCTTCCATTTTTCCTCAAATTTTTATTTTACATTGTTGAGACATGATGCTTACTTGTGTGAGTTGATTTATGATATTTGGATAATCTAACCATAATTCTCATGGGATTCGACCCCGACACTCATTGAAAATTTTATTTTTGTCAGTGACCATAGCCACCTCCTTTATTGGAGAAGTATTTCTAGACGTTATCAGTCCTCTATGTTTTCAAGGCTCTATTGATGAATAGTATATAATGTTCATGAATTACTCCGAATTACATAATGTATTTCCAAGATTTGATAAATTAGCCCTTCATATTTTTCACTTCATTAAATAAATTAGCATTAGTTTAATTTAGTAAATAACTAATCAACAAGTCCCTATGGGTACGATATCTGTACATCAAAATCCTATATTGCTTGTATGACTACATACACTTGTATGTGTGAGTTGATTCAATAAGAAACTTCATTAGTTTGAAACAATAAGGTATGGCAGTTGGTCCCTAAACCTGCAAACAAAACTGTCATAGTGACCAGGTGGGTGTTCATAAACAAGTTGGATAAACAAGGACTCACCACAAGAAATAAGGCAAGATCAGTAGTGCAAGGATATAAGCAGGAGGAAGGTATAGATTATGATCAAACCTTTGCTCCTTTTTCTAGAATAGAGTCCATCAGAATTCTAATTATCTTTTCCTCCTTCATGGAATTCAAGTAGTTCCAGTTGGATGTAAAGAGCGAATTCGTAACTGGATTCCTAAAAGAATAAGTTTATGTCAAGCATACCTCTGGCTTTGAAGACATTGATCATTCTCATCTTGTGTACAATCTCGATAAGGCATTTTATGGATTGAAGCAAGCACCAAGGGAATGGTAAGAGAGATTATCAAGATTTCTCTTGGATAATGGGTTGAAGAGGGGGAAAATCGTCAACACCCTCTTCTTGAAGACTAGAAGAAGGAATTTGTTGATTGTTCGAGTTTATGTTGACAAAATCAATTTCGAAGCTACTCTTGATTCATTGTGTGACAGATTTGCCAAGCTCGTGGGGAATTCAGTTTGAAATGAGCATGACGGAGAGTTAAACTTATTTCTTAGGTTGCAAGTGAAGCAGGTCCTGAATGGAACTATGATAAGCCAACAACAATATATCAAAGAGCTTCTGAAGCAGTTTCATATGGATAATACAATGCCAATCGATATTCCTATTGGAACTTTCTTGATGTTAGATATCGATGAACCTGGGCCTCCTATGAACGAGAACATGTATATAGGAATTGTTGGTCTCTTCTTTATTTAACAGCTAGCAGGCTTGATATTTTCTTCAGTGTGGGAATGTGTGCTCAATTCCAAGTTTGTCCCAAATACTCCCATCTTAAGGCTGCAAAGAGAATTCTTAGATATCTCAAGGGAACTCCTAATATGGTCCTTTTCTATCCCTCCGTGATAATTTTAATTTGAATGGTTATGTCGATGTTGACTATGCGGGTACCTGGTCTATAGGAAATGTACCTCTAAAATGGTTCACTTTCTTGGATCCTCATTGATCTCATGGGGAACTAAGAAAACAAAACTCAGTGGCCCTCTCTACTGATGAGTCTGAATATGATAGCAGCTTCATCTTGTTGTGCTCAATTATTATGGATAAAGTAGTAGTTGGAAGATTTTGGGATCACATCTAATTGTTTGTCGCTGCTTTGTGACAACACTAATGCACTTAACATGGCAAAGAATCATGTTGAACACAAGAGAGCCAAGAATATTGACATCAGGGATCACTTTCTAAGAGACAATGTTGAGAAAGGAAACATCTGCATGCAGTTCTACCAGATTGAGGACCAGATTATCGACATCTTCAGAAAGGGTCAAAGTTGGGACCATTTAGAAAAGATTCAGTTGAAGTTGGGCTGATCAAGTTGAAATAGCTACTCTCTCTCTCTCTCTCTCTTCTCAAGGATTTCTTTTTCTTGGTTATGATTAGGTTATAGGTAGCCAAGTGTGTGTTTATTAAACTAGGTCTAACTCAGTATCATACCTTGATAAGTATACATTCATGGTAAGTAAGGGAGAAACAGGTGTATAGTTGGGACAGATATTTGAGAAACAAAGTTCAAAACTTTAGAGGCGAGACCTAGTCCTCCTCAGAGGTCAACATCACTTCTATTACTTATGAAACTTTTTAAAAAATTGTCTAGGAAATGCCACATAGGATGATCTATTCCCTCCTATCTAACATTGTCATTTGAAATTCAATCGTCATCTCTCTTCCCTGACATGACACATTGCTTATTTCCCTTTCATACCATTGTCTCAACTGTTCTTCTTATTTCACTCTTTTGTTCTGAAACTCAGATCTGTGAAATTTTTTACTCTCTAACCTCATACTCATCTGGTCCCCTTATCATTCTTCCTTCTTTCAATCATGTCTCAACCATAATCTCCAGTAAAATCCCTAGAAAATTATGTCCAAGAAACCCCCCACACTCTTCTCGACCCTATTTTTGTGGTGTGTGGATTTTCAAAACAATTTTTCTAAAACTCCTATCCCTTTGTCTTCTCCTCTTATGGCATATATGTCAATCCATGATCTATACACAGATTGTCCTGATGATCCCATTAATACTATGTCTACTCCATCCTCGGTAGTAAGCGAAGTCCATTTTGACTCCTCTGTGGGTCAGAAGGAGAAGGTCCCTATTGAAGGTACCTCAACCGATTCCATGAACCAAACCCCCAAAACTGGTCCCTTAGACTCTTCAACATCACTACTAAGACTTTGTAGCTCGCCTGCCTCTAGTCGCAAAAAGAACTTGATGCCTGAAAATGTAATGTCAGAAAGTTCAGTGGATTATCTATTTGAAGGGGATTTACCTGAGGAAAGAGGACAATCCTTAAATATTCTTACTATAGGGGATCAGCTGATAGTACAAAGTCTTACAAAAATTGGCACTCGGGGAGTCCAAAGTAAGTGGTGTTTTAAGAATGATGAAATATCCTCACCCTCCATGATTTGGGATCTCCAGTGTTCTCTCTCACTCCTAAATGGGATCGAACACCCGGGGCTCTAAAAATTTAATGAGAAGTGGAGGAACCTAACAAGGAAAGTTATGAAAATCAGTCTCTATCCTAGAAGGTTGGGAAAACCCCTTCCAAAAATCCTCAAATCAAGTCAGGAGACCTGACAAGATAGCACAGTACTAGGGAAAGTACTAAGAAAGTGATGGAGTAAGCACTGAAGGAAAATCAAGCAAAAACTACTCGATGCAGAAAGTTGAAAAAAAGGTCTGTAGTTGAGGATGAAATATGGCTTAAGAATGTTCTTGATCCTAAAGGAGGGAAAGATGAGAAAGATATTGATGATGATGTTGTGCTTGAAGTTATGCTGCAACGTGAAAAAGTTGCATCACAATCTTCCACTAGTGGAAGGACACAGAAGGTTGCAACAAAGCTAGAAAAGAAAGCCTCCAAGAAAAGCATTATCATAGTGTCTAAGAGAAAGAAAAGGGAGGTGATTTTTGAGACGGAGGATGATTTGTCTGCTAAGTCATCCAAGCAAGGAGATCAAGGGTAGGTGAAGGATTAGTAGTTGAGGGACCTGGTTCCACTTCTACATCTACCAAGTAGAAGGAAACTGTCAAGCCCCTCACTCAGGTAGAAAGAAAAGCTATCCTAAACAAAAAAAAGGTTCTTTGAGGAAGAGTATTTAACCTAAATATTACTGAACTACAATTTATGGTGGACTTGGTTGAGATGGTGAGATGCCAAGAGTGGATTCATCTTTTTTCCCCTCCTGTCCCAGATCTTCATGAGAAGAAAGTGAGGGAATTCTTATCATGAAATAGCATTCACTACTAGCGGTGAGGAATTGAGTACCAAGGTAAATGGGATTGAGATAACCCTTGACAAGAAGCTCCTTGGGCAAAATTTGGAGGTGCCCACTAAAGGAATTAGGTCAATTGAAGGACAATGTGCCTGCAAGAAGTTTCTATCACTTATTGGAAAATTGGAGAACCTGAACATTGAAAGGCTCTTTAACAAGAAGCTAAAGGGGGAATACAAATTGGTGTTTTAGTTTGTTAAAAAAGTCATACTCCCTCGAACTTAGAAAGGCACCATTCCATGAATTACCAGATTATTTCTCATGGAAACACTTAGCACCTTTAAGGCTATCAGTCTTCCTACTATTATGATCGAGCATATGCGCATGGTGATGACTGTGAATGATGGAAAGCATGCCTTGGCCTATAGCTTCCTCCTCAATCGTGTGTTTGATTTCTTCAAGGACCCTATGAGAAAGGAGTTGCAGGGAGTAGAAAGCAGATGTTCACCTTGACCACCCTAGGGGAGTGTGAGTGTGTTAGATGAAAGGGTGGTATAGGGTCCCAATCAATCATTTTGGATCTCATATCTTCCCAAGAGAAATGGAATGTCGAAGTGGAAAAATTAACAGGATGATAAGATTGCTAGCTTGAAGACTACACTGCAGCAAGCATCCACTATGCGTATTAAGGAACCTAGTCCCATGGCTGCTCTTCGTCAAGAGAATAAGGAGTTGAAGTTGAAAGTAGGGGACCTGACACAAAAGCTACTGCAAGCCCTTGATGCTACTAATGAGCGCATGACCCTGTTGCTTCAAAAGTTTTCTGGTCGTTCATCCTAAGCTCCTCCAATCTCCTTTTGTCTATTCCTTTTATTTTGCCTAGTAAGTCTCCTCCTTCTTTTTGTTCCTCTATCCTTTTTGGATCCTCTTTGGTGTTTCTTGATTGTTTTTGTGACTTTTGATTGTAATATTTGTGATGTTGGTGAGTAATGAATGAGGAACGCTTTTTCTTTTATATCTTCTATTCTCTTACATATTATTATCTTTGTTTACTCATGTTAGAGTTACCCCAGTGGCCATGAGTTAACCTTGTGTGGTTCATGCTTTGCTTGGTTTACTGTTTTTCCTTTTTTATGATGTCAAAAGGGGAAAGTTATGTGGTGTTGACTGATGGAAATTGTAGATATGGGGAATTGTAAAATTTTTCTGTTCATTGAAGGGACCTAGTAGGTAGGACATTGTAGACTAGTGGAACAAGCTATAGAGTAATATATAGTTGGTGATAGGGGGAACTTTTGATAATAATAAGCTTTTTACTGTCATTAGTTTATCATCATCAAGAAGGGAGAAAATATAGTATTCCTGGTTTTGATGAACGACAAACTTATGAAGGGACCAAGTTCACATTTGGGCTGCTTTCTTAAAAATTCAGTGGTAAAGCTTACAGCTGTAAAGTGTACTTTCTCTGCAGCGGTTGATGGAGTTGCAGCAAAAGTACTGCGCCTGTGGTGTACTTATCCAATAGGATCAGTAGAGTTTTGTCTCTCATATATATGCATAGATATGACAAACAACAAAATCTAGTTTTTGCATTCAAGTAAAGTTGATATATTCTCTCTGCAAAAGCCACCATTGTTCTCGACATTCATAGACTGATTAGTAACAAGGAACCTGCTCATGATCAACTCAAGTTACCTCTTAGTTCATGTTATTTTTAAGTCTTTGTAATCTGTTCTCATATTGTAGACCTACTCTTCATGTGTGAAGTCTGAGTAGGTTCCTTTAGAATGTTTGGCTTTTGTCACAAAGAAAGAAGTGTCAACAAGATTTAGTTGGTTGTTGGACTAAAGTTAGTCGTGGTTGTATCAGTTAGAGTTAATTGGTCAAATCAATTAGCCATAGAGTTATTACTTTGAACCTTTGTAATAGAGTTGTTGCAGGTGGTGGAATTAAGAGTTCAATCCTTTGAATTACAAGAGTCAGTAATCATTGTTGCTAGAAGATAGTGAAGTTGCTGAGAAATCCTATGTGGTAGGTCATAGTTTTACTCCCTTGAAGTTTTCATGTAAATATTCTGTGTCATTTATCCTTATTATCATAGTTATGTGCTAGTCTGATTATTTATAGCTTCTGGTCAAAGAACCTAGTCACTTGACTTGTGGTGAATTCATACAAGTCAACACTCTTGTGGACATTGGCGGCAACCATAACAAGAGACGAATACAATAATTAATTACTGATAAACATCCTTCGGTCCACGACCGGTAATAAAAATGGGTTTAATTTTATGAGTGGAGTTAAAAAAGATCATAAGTAAATTGGTAAACTTTAAGTGAAATCTAAATTTGAGGTCAATTTGGGAAAATCATCAAATTAAAGGTATATTTATTAAGTTTAATGATGGAAGAAATATAAATAGCCAAATAATATAACAGACATATTAACCAAGGGAGGATAAAGTCATTCGATAAATGAAAATAGAAAGGGTATATTTGGCTATTTTTCCTAATTTAATAGTTGTCATGTTTAGCTTGGTCAATTTGACCAATCTTTCAAATTAAAATATTTAAAAATTACAAAAATATTATAAATTATAATTTTTATAATATTAATATGATTAAAAAATACCTCCTAAAACATTAATCAAAATTTAAATAATTTGACTTTTGAAAAATGAAACTTGAGAAGTAATTTTAGATGGAGAATATTAAATATGAGTAAATTACACAAAGCTATACGAAGACTTCTTGCAACAATTAAAAAAGAAACAGTTACTAGAGTTTTTTTTGTTTCTTATCAGGTGTTCGGTATTCATTCATTAGTAGCACTCCCTATCAAGGATTTTTTTCATACCTAAGACTCAAAATTGAGACATCTAATTAAAGTAGAAATAGCCCCATCCACTGCACCACATCCTTTGATGGTAAACACACAAGGTTATGTAATTTCTTAAATAGTAATTCAAAGCCAAATAATTATACAACATATTTGATGAATTATAGTATTTGAGTTTCATCAACAAGGAGTGTATATATAATTTCATCAACTCCAATAAATATTTAGTCTATGTTTAATTAAGCAATCAATACTTTGTGTGCATTTTTTTTAAATGTGATTATGTGTAACACCTCAAAAGTTTCATAGACCAAAACCCAGACTTAGCATGAAAAAAACTAGAAAGAAACTAGAAAATCTTGTCTCAGAACAACTCAGACAATGAGTCGTTGTCAGAAACAATGACCCATTGCCTGAGCCATTGTCGACCCTGCAAGTTGCCATTTAGGAACTAACAAGACATGGAACGACCCGTTGAGAGGAGTAATGAGTCATCCTGTTACTCATTGTTTCTCAGTTAAGAAACCTGTCTAAACCTTCTCCAGAACCAACAAGCTCAGTGACAAGTTGTTGGAGGAAACAACAACCCGTCCTATTGAATCGTTAGGTGAGAATCAGGAAACATGCAAGAGCATAGCAACAACAGCGAGTGGATACAATGAGTCATTGTAACATCTAACAGATCATTAGTACGGCTCGTTGAGAGAGATCCAAAAACTATGCAATTTCTTTCAGGGGAAACGACTGGGTTATACGACTCGTTGTATCCTACCATGAGTCATTCTATTCACCCATTGTGAGAAGCCCAAAGTCTGTCCAAAAGCTTTCCAGTGGCCACGATAGGATTCAACAACCTGTTGTATAACCTACTGGGTCATCCTATCCATTCGTTGGTCAAAGTCCAGAAACTAAATCTCCAGACCCAGGACCAACAACTAGTACCAACGGGTTGTAGTCAATACCAATGACTCGTTGTCTTACCCGTTGGATCTAGATGGTATGTTTCTCAAACATTCTTTCTAGGGGCATTTTTGGAACTTCTCATTATCATAAGGCCTAAACTACGTCGTTTAGGGGTGCATTTGAAGGGGATTTAGGGATTTGATCAAATGTTTCCTCTTATTTTCACCATCACCTCAGAGTCAATACAAAGAAACTCAGTCAGAAAGTGCAAAGCAAGAATGAGGGTTTCATTTCCTTCTCAGATTTCTAAAGGATTTTCTCATGGATTCTACTACAGGTATATGGGATTTCAACAAGGAAATTTCTTTCACCCTTGGTACCAAAATATCTACATAAATCCTGTCAATTTTAGCTCTATAGAAAGCCGAAACTAGGGTTGTTCTTCAGAAATTTATGATTTTCCTCTGTGTTATAATTGTTTATGTTTTACAAGATTATTTACAGTTGTATTTCATGCTTGGAATCTCCTGGTAAATCGAAACTAGGGTTGTTCTTCAGACAGATTATGATTCTCCTCTGTGTTATAATTGTTGATGCTTTACAAAATTATTTCCAGTTGTATTTCATGCTTGGTATCTCATTTCATGCAGTATGTATTTTAGCCCTAACCTTTAAATGTAATTTTGAACAAGACTTGCATGATTTAGAATCTAGATGTGAATATTGCTTTTGCAGGATAGTTTTTATAAAATTTTGAATGTTAGTGCAGATGTATAAAAAGAAGTTAGCCTTTGGTATATTTAGTCTTAGAGTCTCAGTCAATACTCTATATACTTAGTATTCTATAGAAATGTCAGTTGATCAATTTAACTATATTCAGTCTTTGAGAAACTCAAGTACTAATTACCGGCTTGTTAATTTTTCTTTATACTGTTATGACGCTTTCAGACAAAGCAGCTCTGACAGGTTTAGAATGCCTGTATTTTTAGTTATTAGGTCCTTCAGACTCTTAGAACTCTTCCAGATAGGTAGTTCTAACTTAAGTCTTAGGAAATTAGATTCGAGTTATCAGCCTAGTAAACACAATTAGGATTTCTAGTGGGAGTAGAACTTAGCACCAAGGGGGCTGGGGTTCAGCACACCCAGGTTCCCAGAACTACATTTCCACCATAGGTTATAAGCCAGAATGGGCCTCAAACAATGATCACCCCGCTCATCCATTATACCTTGGCAAGGTATGGTGGTCTTTCTCCAATGGGGTATATACATCAGACTCCACGACTAGCGCATGTGGTTACATGTCAGTCATAGTCTCTCTTATAGTATAGTACAACACAGCTTAGTCCAGTATCGTCACAATCTTCAGTTTCAGTTCAAATCTCCAAATTGCAGGAGATATTCTTGACCTTAAAAACAATTTTAGTGCTTGCAATATTATCATATTTTTAGATGCTTCAGTATTTTGTGATTGCAGTTATGGTCATTGTATGGGAATAAGTTCTGTTCAAGGATTTTCAGTATTGTTGTATTTAATTCATGTCTCACTTACTCAGTAGATTCAAAGTACTGACGCATACTTTTATGTTATATCATTTTATGATATAGGCTCAGGATCTCAAGCCCAGCAGCGTTGTTAGTTCCTCTTCGAGATTAGTTCAGCATTACAAATTTGGTGAGTCCTCATCTTCCAAGTATTGTAGTTTCACCTTCCGTATTTAGTTCAGACTTCGAGTTAGTCGGGGGCTTGTCCCAGCAACTCATCACATTTTTAGATGGCTTTCAGACAATAGTTATAATTTCATCTAGATTTTCTATAATGCCCTGGAAACTCAAAGTCTAGATCCGAGACTTAAATCCGAAAAATCTAGAAAATCTGCAGAAATATTTCATAGAACGACTCACCTAATGGGTTGTTGTGGGAGCTAACGACTCGTTAGTTCATCCATGAGGAGGAGGATGGAGAAATGGTAAGGGAGAAGCAGTGCACCTAACAAAGACCTCACAAGTCGTGGTCAGGTACCACGACCCATTAAGTCACTCGTGGTCAGGCTGGGGTTAGGAAATTAAGAGTCAACGCAGTGAGGTTGACAGATGGTGACCATGAGTCATGGTCACCAGTAACGAGTCGTGATGTTCCCCGTTACTAGCCCCGGATAAATTATTATCTAGTGTACTTGAAGAGCGCCATGAGTCGTGGCTAGTGATAACAAGTCGTTATGTCCCCCGTGATGACTTCAGTGATTTTCAGATAGTAGACCTAACGAGAGGTCCCAATCAACGACTCGTTGAGTGACCCGTTGGGATCCAATCAACCAGATTTAAGATTTTAGCCCAGGGATATTTTTGTAATCTCCTACCTATTTAATCCTTAAACTACACCGTTTTAGGTAAAAATTCCAGGGATATTAGAGTGTTTGAACGGTTTCTCCCCTCATGCCCCACGTTTATTCTTAGAAAGATCATCGAGGAGTCTATCAAGAACTTCCAAGCAAGCTTAGGGTTTCCTCCATTGCAGTAGTTTGAGTTTTCTTCTTCGGGAAATTCGTACCAGGTATGTGGTATTTCAACAAGGAAATAATCCTTTCGTTGGGTTCCCCAAGATCTTTTATAATTTTCTCCATTAGTTCTAGCCTTGAGTTATTGATTGTGGAATTATTATTTATCTAGATATCTTCTAATTCATGTGTGATATTATTCTTGTAAATAGTAGATATATTTCCACTAGTTTATAGCTATATTGATGTTGTCCCTGTAAAGTAAATTCTTGTCACGCCCCATAACTGGGGGGAGGGCGCGACTGGCTCCCCATACCTGACTGATTGGGAAGCCGACTATATGACATCTGTAACTGTAACACTTATGACATCCAGGCCACCTTTCATAATCAACTGGAGCACAAACTGGACCCATAATGTCTCAATAATACAGGGTAAACAACTGAAATGCAAATAAAGCTATGAGTATGCTAAACTAAACAAAAAAAGCCGACAAGGCCACAAACTGAATACCATTGTACACACTAAGTACACAAAGCCTCTAAAGAGTAAACTGACTGATGGTCGGAACAGGGCTTCAACCTACCCATAACTACCTCTCAAAACTCTAACTGAAACAAAACCAGTCTTAGATCCAGAAAGAAAGGAGCATACCAACACATCCACTAATCTCACGATCTTCTACAACAACTGGCAATCCCGACCTCTACCTGCACCTGCGGCACAAACATAGGTCCCCAGGCGAAGGGATGTCAGTACAAATGAAATGTACTAGTATGTAAGGCAGAAAATTGTAAACATGTAAGATAGCAATGATAACTGAGCCAGAAATAAGGAATAGTAACAACCTGGAATCTTGGAAACTGAAACCTGACAATAAGTCAATACTTAAGTGCAAATGCAACCAAGTAATGCACAAGAAAAACTATAACTGTAATGTTCGCGACCAACCGACCATAAAAACCATATCAAAATTCCTCCAGCTGGTGTACAATACCGGGGTAAAAATAAAAATATCTCTAGCAGGTGTACCATACCTGGGTAAGAATAAAAATATCTCCAGCCGGTGTTCCATACAGGGGTGAAAATAAAAATATCTCCAGACGGTGTTCCATATCGGGGTAAAAATAAAAATATCTCCAGTCGGTGTTCCATACTGGGGTAAAATAAAATATCTCCAACCGGTGCACCATACTGGGGTAAAAATAAAAATATCTCCAGCCGGTGCATGATACCGGGGTTAAATAAAAACATCTCTAGCCGGTGTGCCATACCGGGGTAAAAATAAAAATATTCTCAATCATAATCATGAATGGAACCGATAAAACTTATACTGAGTCAATTTAACACATGTAGCATTGAAATGACAAGTGCTTAATCTGTGGTCGTAATAGGGCTCTTTCGTAACATATAAATGCAAGTGAGCACATATACCACGTAAAATTAGCAAATATGCACATATATCAAGTAAAGCTGTCAAAATATATACAAACATGTCAACTCAGTTACTCGACAGACCTTCAGGAGGTTAAGCCAGCATAAGAATTTAGTAGGCTTACAAGAAATGTCGGATAGATAGTCTTACCAATTTAATGTATCGCTTGAGTAGAAGCACATAGATTCCCATTTCTATACAATCCTTTGACATCTGGGAACTACATATGTAGACTGCCTACAGGGTGGTTCCTTTACATGTATCGACCACTGTACATTGGAATTTCATTGCCAAACTTATCACGTCGATGAGCACATACAGTTCTCAATTCATTTGCCTTATTTGCAGGAAAACATGGGACTTATAACTTGGAGCTTGGAGTTATTTTCATAACGCTTAACATATACATAGAGCTTAGAGCTGAATTACAGACATACAACGTATGAGACTCCTGTATAACGTATAAACTCATATTTAGTTATCTGAGTGACCTCCAGGTGACTTCTTGGGATTAGAAGTTCTAAGCTTAACTGATCATTTTCATAGCTTGTGCTTATACTTACTTAGACATTAGGAACATTGGTACATGGGAGAATCTCCCCACTGAATTTAGGAAATTCAAATGATAACTCAACAAGAGCTAAACATATAGACGCATGGCTTGAATATAAATGAAAGAATTCAACTTGATTTTATAATATTAAAATCATATACATTAAGACTTCTTACTGGAAAGACATATAAAGACTTAAGTTCTTAGGCCGGCACACAACTTCAAATACTTGATCGAGACATTAGCATGATTTTTGGAATATAATCTCTTGAAAACTTGTTAGCATAACACACTTCAACATAACATAGGGACTGGAAGACATTACTTAAGAATCTGAGATTTGGATTTGTTCAACTTGAGAATTCATAAGCAACTCTCCAAGTGCTGCCTTATAGGCAGATAAAGACTTATAACCATAATTCGGATGCCGCTGGATTGACTTTCACGACTTCTTAATTAACCGAGGAGTTCAAGAAAGCTTACATCATTATAAATGGATTAGAAGCTCCTAGGATCACCCTTTTCGGTCATGGAAGACAATTTCAACACTTAGAATCAATAATTTAACATAAACGTCTAGGGGTATAGCAGAGAGCTTCTCTTTAACTTAAGTTACTATTTTACAAACGTTCAACTCTAGATGATTTATAGAAGGTCATCACCTAATATTCATTATATCGTTACCGCATAATGTATTTATATCACTTATTTAAATTAATTCCTTGGCGACTCTCAGGAGGTTCAGATAGCACAAGAGTTACAGTAAATTTACGGCGCCATTCTAAAGACAAATTTTGTTGCCCTAGCGTGTAACTTGAACGTAAGCATAAGCGTAAATATATACTTATTTTCGTATTACCTGCTAACATTAAAATATTTTGTATAACCTGCATATAAAGATGGTTTCATAGAAATATCAATACTTTACTCATTCGAGTTGTATCTTTCAAGTTCAACGTATCGGTTGGTTCGAAAACTCGTTAACTAGTCAGTTAGATAAATGGAGAGAAATCAAGGAATATCCTCTTGGCCTTATATACCTTAGAACATGTTCATAAGAGGGTGGATAACTATTGTAAGGCATTTTCATTTCGTTGTTCTCATTTACCCTTATTTAGCTTAAAATTGTTTTCTAGCGTTAAGTTCGTTCGCGTGTCGTCTTCTTGCCTTTTAACCAATTTCACATAGCAACTATAATTTTGAAAACATTTGATATCACATGCATGAAATAATATAAAAGACCATCTCACAGTGCCCATGCTGAGGGGAGTTCAGACTCGATTTACAACTACAACAATAAAAATCGTAAACAATACGCCTTTCACTTCACATTTGTTCACTTCAAGCTTATTAAACTCTTAAAGCCTTCTATGAAGTATTTCTAACACTTTAGGAAGAATCATGTATGCCTCAATAGGAACACAAAACATAGGAATATTGGCCCGATCAACAACAAGATTTCGTGCTTTGAAAATAAGAATAGGGACGCCTTTACATACCTTACTTCGTCACGTCTTTTTAGCCAATTTCTTCCGCTTGCTAGAAACTCCGACACCTTCAACTTCCTTAGTTACACTACATGGAATGAGGACTGGTTTATGCCAAGTTCCCAGTCACAATTCATGTCCCAAAACGTACAACCAAACAACCACATCATAATATAATTTTTAGCAAACCTACGTACCTTAGGCGTCTTAAACTTGAGGCAATTCAAGAGAGTTTCTCTTACGTTCTTTTGGTGTTTAACCTCCCCAACGTTTGGTGTATTCCTTCCATCCTTTGGATAAATTCCAGTATCTATATAGTTCTAACTACCTCCCAAAAACGGGCAGAAACCTGAGTCAAATATCACATAAAACACATATTGACTTTATTTCATTTCCTTACATTAAATTGGGAATTTGAGCGGATAAACCAAGTAGGAACACTTACCTTTCACTTGTGCATAACTCATGCCCATATGAAGTTCCTCTTCAGCCAAATACTGTTCCAAAAATGTGGCAACCATGCTGCCAAACTGCAGCAACAACACACACCCAAGCAACACATAACTTCCAACTTCACTTCCAACATTTCTTATTAATTCATGATAATTTAAAGAGTAAAAACACCTACATCCTTTCGTACTCAACTCTCACCAATATGGAGGTAGAACTTCAGCTCCTTACTGCCCAAAAACGCAGCAACTCGACAATTAGAAGCTCACGACATAAGAAACCCTTTCTAATCTTGGACTATAAGGAAATTTTACCTATGCATACAATTTCTTACTTGGGATTTCTTTTCACCATTGTATAGAGCTCTTAATTCTGTGAATTTTGAAAAAGAAATGAGGTGAAACGGAGTAGAAATGAGCTTTTTAGCTCAAAATTACTTCATATAGGAGGGCTAGCAAGGGTTTGGGCGGCGCCCGTGCGACATGCCCTCGCGCGCGCGCATACGTGCCTTCTGCCTGCCTGTCGCGGCGCCCTGGGTGCTTTCCCAGCTGACAGTGATGTCTTCAAACGAGCATAACGTTTTACTCCAAACTCCGATTGATGAGAGGTTCTTTTCACTGTAAACTAGACTTTAATACCTTTCAGTTGACATGTTATAGGACTTCTGGATCATTATATATTTGGAGATATAACCATTTAAAGTTGACCTTTATTTACAAACTTCACATACTCTTCGCTTTTCCCTTTGCACATGTTTCCCTCCTCACCTACGGACAACATACGACCCAGAATTCCCTTGACATATAACCATCAAATAGTTATCAAAAAAATTCGGTGTGTAACATCCTCGCCCCCTTAAAATCATTCGTCCTCAAATGAGGGTTATACCTCGGTAGCTGTAACTTTAGCCATAACATCTTTAACATTTCCTTGCCTTGTGTCATAAACATACATTCTATTTTCGTAAGAACATACTCTTTCTATTGTTGCTTATTATCAAACCGTACTTACTCAACTCCATCTATTTATCTAACGTATGATAGACATGCTTTAGTACCACAAAATCGGTAACTTTTCTAACCCTACGCAAATTAGTAAAATACCATGGGAGTTATGATTTACTCCAATACCACCTTTCCATTCATACCATTAGGAAATATCACAGAAAAAAAGTGAAAATCACAAGTTAACCGCTTAACATATAGAATAAGTGTCAAACCTGAAGTTGCTCTTTTACCTTTACTTTTACCATGACCTATCACTGCCTATCTTGGAAATGGGGGCTAAAAGAATTTGTAGTCTAATCTAGGGACAAAGTAGAGACTTAATCTCAAGGAGAAACTGAATGTCTGGCTGGCCGGGGTCTTCAAGCACTATGAGGGTCCTTAAATAGTCTTATAGACCTGGTTTTGCTTACTCTATTCCACTACCTTGTCATTACTTGGGAGACGATGAATCAGATCGTCCGTCTTTTGAGCAAATACTAGCATCCGAGCAGTAGATATTTTTGTTAGGGTAGACATTCCTAAACACTCTCGGACCAAATGGGGTCCCAAACCTAATACAATCGATATACTCTATCCCTCGTATTCCGCAACCTATCTGAAACATATTGGGCCAAAGAATTAAACCTGAGACTATATTCACGAATACTCATGTTGCCCTGCTCTAAACAAAACCTTATTAGCTCGAACCCGTCGAAGTTCTCGTGGTAAGTACTAATTCATGAAGGCTAGGGGATTCAAGCTCAAAACCTATGGGAACTAGATCTCTCAAAAGTTCCCTTGGAGCCTACCATTAATTTTAACTATTTATTTTGAAACGTCACTGCTCGGGCTAACATTTGAAATGCTTTCTCAAAATCTCATCCCTTTGATATACATGAAGGTACAGTAGGTGCTGAAGGATCAATAACTCTACATTCTCTTAGCTCTATTGAATCTGAAACAATAGGAGGGGATGAATCCCTTCCCACAGTAATTCCAACTGGAACTTGGAGGAACTATGGTACAAGGAATGGGAAACTCGCTTCGAGCCTCTAATCTATTTCTCGGATCGACAGGAGAGTAATGAGGACCCTTTCAAGCATCAATGTCAATAAATCTCATAGCCATCTTTCTTACTCTAGTTGAATTCTAAAACATAAGCACGATTTAGATTTCAAATAGCCCTTACATCATTGTTCTATAGCACGATCTATTAATGAACAAAGTGAAATAACCCCTAAATGCCCTGTAGCCTCCTGATTACAAGTATGGTGCACAACATACCTATAAGCAAGACTCTACTAGACACGGCTTGTGGACTCCCTAGGATATGACATGCTCTGATACCAAGTCTGTCATGCCCCATAACTAGGGGGAGGGTGCAACTGGCTCCGCATACCCGACTGACTGGGAAGCCGGCTATATAACATCTGTAACTATAACACTTAGGCCATCCAGGCCACCTGTCATAATCAACTGGAGCACAAATTGGACCCATAATGTCTCAAAAATATAGGGTAAACAACTGAAATGCAAACAAGGCTATAAGTATGCTAAACTAAACAAAAAAGCCAATAAGGCCACAAACTGAATACCATTACACACACTAAGTCCACAAAGCCTCTAAAGAGTAAACTGACTGATGGTTGGAACAGGGCTCCGACCTACCCATAACTGCATCTCAAAACTCTAACTGAAACAAAACCAGTCTTAACTCCATAAAGAAAGGAGTATAACAACACATCCACTAATCTCACGAACTGCTACTGCAACTGGCAATCCTGACCTCTACCTGCACCTGCGGCACGAAAGTAGGTCCCCAGGTGAAGGGATGTCATTACGAATGAAATGTACTGGTATGTAAGGCAAAAACCCGTAAACATGTAAGATAGAAATGATAACTGAGCCAGAAATAAGGAATAGTAACAACTTGGAATCTTGGAATCTTGGAAACTGAAACCTAACAATAAGTCACTATTGAAGTGCAAATGCAACCAAGTAATGCACAAGAAAAACTATAACTGTAATGTTGGCGGTCAAACGACCATAAAAGCCATATAAAAATTTCTCCAGTCGATGTACCATACCAGGGTAAAATAAAATATCTCCAGCCGGTGTACCATATCGGGGTAAAAATAAAAATATCTCCAGCTGGTGTACCATACCGGGGTAAAAACAAATATCTCCAGCAGGTGTGCCATACCGGGGTAAAATAAAATATCTCTAGCCGGTGTATCATACCGGGGTAAAAATAAGAATATCTCTAGTCGGTGCACCATACAAGGGTAAAATAAAAACATCTCCAGGTGGTGTGCCATACCGGGGTAAAAATAAATATATTCTCAATCATAATCATGAATGGAACCGATAAAGCTTATATTGAGTCAATTTAACACATGTAGCATTGAAATGACAAATTCTTAATCTATGGTCGTAATAGGTCTGTTTCGTAACATATAAATGCAAGTGAGCACATATAGCACATAAAATTAGCAAATATGCACATATATCACATAAAGCTGTAAAATTATAACAAACATGTCAACTTAGTTACTCGACGGACCTTCAGGAGGTTTAGCCAACATAAGAATTTCAGTGGGCTTACAAGAAATGTCCTATAAATATTCTTACCAATTTAACGTATCACTTGAGTAGAAGCACATAGATTCCCATTTCTATACAATCCTTTGACATTTGGGAACTACATATGTAGACTGCCCACAGGGTGGTTCCTTTACATGTATCGACAACTATAGATTGGAATTTCATTGCCAAACTTATCACGTCGATGAGCACATACAGTTCTCAATTCATTTGCCTTATTTGCAGGAAAACATGTGACTTATAACTTGGATCTTGGAGTTATTTGTCATAACGCTTAACATAACGCTTAACATATACATAGAGCTAAGAGATGAATTACAGACATACAATGTATGAGACTCCTGTATAACGTATAAACTCATATTTAATTAGCTAAGTGACCTCCAGGTGACTTCTTGGGATTAGAAGTTCTAAGATTAACTGATCATTTTCATAGCTTGTGCTTATACTTACTTAGACATTAGGAACATTGGTATATGGGAGAATCTCCCCGCTGAATTTAGGAAATTAAAATTATAACTTAAAAAGAGAAAAACATATAGATGCATGGCTTGAATATAACTGAAAGAATTCAACTGTATGTTATAATATGAAAATCATATACATTAAGACTTCTTATTGGAAAGACATATAAAGACTTAAGTTCTTAGGCCGGCACACAACTTCAAATGCTTGATCGAGACATTAGCATGATTTTCGGAATATGATCTCTAGAAAACTTCTTAGCATAAGACACTTCAACATAACTTAAGGACTGGAAGACATTACTTAAGAATCTAAGATTTGGATTTGTTCAACTTGAGAATTCATAAGCAACTCTCTGAGTGCTTCCTTATAGGCAAATAAAGACTTATAACCATAATTAGGACGCCGCTGGATTGACTTTCACAACTTCTTAATTAACCGAGGAGCTCAAGAAAGCTTACATCATTATAAATGGATTAGAAGATCCTAGGATCACCCTTTTCGGTCATGGAAGACAATTTCAACACTTAGAATCGATAATTTAACATAAACGTCTAGGGGTATAGCAGAGAGCTTCTCTTTAACTTAAGTTACTATGTTACAAACGTTCAACTCTAGATGATTTATCGAAGGTCGTCACCTTATATTCATTATATCATTACTACATAATGTATTTATATCACTTATTTAAATAAATTCCTTGGCGACTCTAAGGAGGTTTAGATAGCACAAGATTTACCATAAATTTACGGAGACATTCTAAAGACAAATTTCGTTGCCCTAGCGTGTAACTTGAATGTACCATAAGCGTAAATATATACTTATTTTCGTATAACCTGCTAATGTTAAAATATTTTGTATAACCTACCCATAAGGATGGTTTCACAGTTATATCAATACTTTACTCATTCGAGTTCTATCTTTCAAGTTCAACGTATCGGTTGGTTCAAAAACTCGTTAACTAGTCAGTTAGATAAAGGGAGAGAAATCAAGGAATCTCCTCTTAGCCTTATATACCTTAGAACATGTTCATAATAGGGTGGATAACTATTGTAAGGAATTTTCATTTTGTTGTCTCATTTACCCTTATTTAGCTTAAAATTATTTTCTAGCGTTAAGTTCGTGCATGTCGTCTTCTTGCCTTTTTACCAATTTTACATAGAATTTTGAACACATTTGATATCACATGCATGAAATAATATAAACGACCAGATCGCGGTGCCCATGCTGAGGGGACTTCAAACTCGATTTACAACTACAATAATAAAAATCGTAAGCAATATGCCTTTCACTTCGCATTTGTTCACTTCAAGCATATTTAACTCTTCAAGCCTTCTATGAAGTATTTATAATACTTTGGGAATAATCATGTATGCCTCAATAGGAACACAAAACATAGGATCATTGGCACGATAAACAACAAGATTTTGTGCTTGGAAAATAAGAATAGGGACGCCTTTACATACCTCACTTTTTCGCGTCTTTTAGCCAATTTCTTCCGCTTGCTAGAAACTCCGACACCTTCAACTTACTTACTTACACTACATGGAATGAGGAATGGTTTACGCCAAGTTCACAGTCACAATTCATATCCCAAAACGTACAACCAATCAACCACATCATAATATAATTTTCAGCAGACCTACGTACCTTAGGCGTCTTAAACTTGAGGCAATTCAAGAGAGTTTCTCTTACGTGCTTTTGGTGTTTAACCTCCCCAAAGGTGTGGTGTATTCCTTACATCTTTTGGATAAATTCCAGCATCTATATAGTTGTAACAACCTCCCAAAAACGGGCAGAAACCTCAGTCAAATATCACATAAAACACATATTGACTTTATTTCATTTCCTTACTTTAGCTTGGAAATTTGAGCGGATAAACCAAGTAGGAACACTTACCTTTCACTTGTGCATAACTCATGCCCATATGAAGTTCCTCTTCAGCCAAATACTGTTCCAATAATGTAGCAACCATGCTGCCAAACCGCAACAACAACACACACCCAAGCAACACATAACTTCCAACTTCACTTCCAACATAACTAATTAATTCATGATAATTTAAAGAGTAAAAACACCTACCTCCTTTTGTACTCAACTCTCAGCATTATGGAGGTAGAACTTCACCTCCTTACTGCCCAAAAACGCAGCAACTCGACAATTAGAAGCTCACGACATAAGAAACCCTTTCCAAGCTTGGACTATAAGGAAAAATTGACCTATGCATACAATTTCTTACCTGGGATTTGTTTTCACCATTGGATAGAGCTCTTAATTCTGTGAATTTTGTAAAAAAAATGAGGTGAAACAGAGTAGAAATGAGCTTTTTAGCTCAAAATTACTTCATATATGCGGGTTGTCAAGGGTTTGGGCGGCGCCCGCATGCGGCGCCCGTGCGACATTCCCTCACGCGCTCCTACTACCTGCCTGTCTCGGCGCCTACGTGCCTGGTCTCTTTCCCAACCGACAGTGCTTTCTTCAAACGAGCATAACCTTTTACTCCGAACTTCGATTGACGAGCGGTTTTTTCCACTATAAACTAGACTCAAATACCTTTCATTTGACATGTTATGAGTCTTATGGATCATTATATGTTTGGATATATGACCATTTAAAGTTGACCCTCATTTACAAACTTCACGTACTCTTCGTTTTTCTCTTTGCACATGTTTCCCTCCTCACCTACGGACAACATACGGCCCATAATTCCATTAATATGTCATATAACCATCAAATAATCATCAAAAAAAATTCTGGGGTGCAACAATTCAAGCCCTAAGCTTTCGAATTTCTGGATAGATTTTCAGACAGGTTTCATTGTGGATTCAAAGGTTATATTTCTCATGATTTTGTATTTCTTAGTTATTTCTTATTTTCTTGAAGTTGTGAAAGATTACAGCTAGTAACATAATTCACCCTAGACACAGCTCAATAGAAATCAGAAACTTGTGGGTTAACTAGTTTTCCCTATGGTGTGATTCCATTAGTGTTGAGATGTTTGTGTATTTTGATGTTTGTTAAAGTCTCAGTCAGAATTATATCAGTCAAGTCTTAGTCAGAATCATGTTAGTCTAGACTCAGTCAAATTTTTAGCAACCTCGGTGTTGTCAAAAAAAATGTCAGCTGATCAATTTGACTACAGTAATTTCTTGAGGTGTCAGAGGTGCCTCCTAGTTGTTAGTATTTATATTCAGAAGTCAGATATAAGTTTTTAGTTGGTTCTGTAGATGGCTAAGACGCTCCTTTTTGAGCAACACTGACCAGTCTTGGAACACCAGTTTCCAAATTCGGTCCTATAAGACGCTCAGGGTGCTCTCAAATAGTATCCCTAAGTTAGTTATAGTCTTGGTCCCCAGTATCGAGCTATCCGCTTGATAGTAATTGTCATGGTAGGATTATCTAATGAGAGTAGGACTTAGCACTGAGAGGGCCAGGGTTCCAGCGCACCCAGGTTCCAAAACTACGTTGCCACCGTAGGTTATGTTTATTGGCCTCATGGCCCCAGAGAGTGATCTCACAGTCCATGCCTTTATACCTTGGCAACGTATATTGGGTCCTACCGGTGAGGTGTATACATCAGATCCCACATCTAGCTCATATGGTTATATGTCGGTTATAGACTCTCCCACTAATAGTCCAGTTCAGTTTTAGGATAGTCAGTTTAGATCAATTTAGTTCAGTATTCTAGACTTAGGGCATGTATTTGACCATTAGACAGGGTCACCTTAACCATCTCAGTATATTTTAATTATTTCAGTTCAGTATTTCAGTTGGTCATTGCATGTCATTTTAGTTCAGTTGTTTATATCTAGTATTATTTTCTCTCCTGCTTACTCAATACATTCAAATTACTGGCACATACCTTTTATGTTGTATCTTTTCATGATACAACTGCAAGTTCTTAGTCTCAACAACGTTAGTATTTTCTTTCGGGTGATATCAACAGCATAAGTGGTGAGTCTTCATCTTTTGAGGATGACATTTTATCTACTTCAGTTATATTTTATTTCTTTCAGTTAAACTTAGTTTTAGCTAGGGGCTTGTCCCTGTAACTCATCAGGTAGATGGCTTTCAGACATTCAGATTTTTTCAAACGTTTAAAAATTTATGATTCAGTTTTCCCTCATAAATGATTCATAATAGCATTTTAAAGCTTCTGCTATGCATGATTACTCAGAATACCAGTGTATGATAGACCAGGGGTTGACTTGGAGTCACTTGTGACTTCAAGTATCGTGTCCCGTCCAGGGTGTGGACTCGGGGCATGACAAACTTGGTATCAAAGCACTAGGTTTAGATTGTCCTAGGATAGGATGTCTGAAAGTTGCGTCAAGTAGAGTCCTTTTAAGGGGTGTGAAGTGCGCCACACTTATGAGGGGGAGGCTACAAGGCATTTTTCTAAGGAAAATTCCCTTCTTTCATTATTCTTATCGTGCAATAGAGTGTAAACTCTAAAATTTCTCTTATGACTCAGGCTTTACATGTTCGTAGACAATGCCTTCTAGAAAAGATAGTGGAAGAGGGAAAAATAATAGGTATCCACCAGCCCCACCAACTCTAGTAGGCCCCCTTAGTGGGCAAGTGACAGATGCAGAGCTCGAGGATGCCCTCAGAGTGTTTATACGGGCCACAACCACTCAGCTTAACCACCAGGAAGACGCTCCTGGAAACCCTACCAAAGAGACAATAGCTACTAGGGTTTAGAACGTCACAAAAAGGAGTCCACCTGAGTTTCACGGTCTGAAAATGGATGGAAGGTTCAAAGGAAAAGAAAAAAGGAGAAAAAGAGCAAGGACAGGGGACTCGGGGTATTCCCACTAGAGGATGGATGGTGGACCTCGTTTCCAGTCCAGTGAAAGATCATCAGCCCCAGCTCTACCGATAGTCAGTTCTCCAACCAAACCTAGAGTAAAGGAGATGACATACCCAACTTGCTAGAATTCTGGGAAGAACCATTTGGGAGAATGCATAGCTGGTTCAGGTGGTTATTTTTGGTGCAGCAAGTTGGGCCATGAACATAGAGATTGACTAGTAGCCAAGCTAGGCAAAGGTAGAGCCTCGGTTACCTCTGGAGCGTTGTCAGGTCACCCAGTTTGCGAGAAATGTGGTAGGAGCCACCCCGATACCTGTTTGCTTAGTAAGAAAGGATGTTTTGGATGTGGTCAATTAGGCCATGGAATAAAGAATTTCCCTTTCGTTGGACATAGGAAGACTCAGCCAACTATTTTAGCAGCTCTAGTAGCTCTCCCATCTCAGTAGGGCCCAACATTTAATGCAGATAGCAGATAGCTCCAGATTTAGTTGTAGGTAAGTTATGGACCTTTTGTGTTTATTCTTGCATGTTGTTAGGCCTAAGATCCATAGTATAAGGTATGAAATTCCTTTTAGCATGCTAGTATGAGAATTATCCCGTGACCGATATAAAATGGTTGTTTAGTATGAAGTGTTAGTGATGCTAACCTAGCCGTAAGGAAGAATCTAAGAGCTTGAGATGGTGACTTTAAACTAAGGTGGAGATGATAAGTTAAGAAGTCCAAGTTAACGCCTAAGTATTTTAGTAGAGGGATACCAAACATAGTAGTTTTGGGATGTCAAACCTTCCTATTCAGATGTTCTTCCTTTGTGTTTCAGTTGGCACTACATTTTACCCATGCTTGTGTTCAGACCCCTAAAATTTATAGATGACCGTTTCAGACAGCGATCCCAGTCATACTCCATGATTTCAAAAATCTAAGCTTCATGTCAGGAGACTCATTACGTACAGACTCATGTCTCACAATATGTTCAGCTTCGTGAACCCAGCCCCTCAGATTCTCCTTAACGATTCGGTAGATCATGCTGCATCATGGTAGGATAAGGCTAAGCTCCTTGGATGATTCCTACTTGCGATTTCCTTACTATAAGCCAGGGGTAAGTTCACCCATAATAGGAATGATTGTCGTAATAGATATATTCAGAATGTCCTTCTATTTATACCTTAGATACTCAGTATGCAGAAGTTCAGGGGATATAGTTGTTAGTCTGGCTAGGGAGGCAGGGAAAATTCTTGGATGATATATGCTATAGGGAAATAGTAAGATGGTTTTAGTAATAGGTTTGAATTTTGTGGTGGTATTCAGGAAAGTTAGTGTAGCTGAAAAGGTGTCTCAAAAGATTTCACCCCACAAGGGGGTTGATGAAGCGTTGATGAGAATGAAAGTCTCTTTTTACAATAAGATTCCAATTGGGGTTCTTGGCCGTCAAGTTTGAAAGCTAAGGAACAGGGAAATAGCTTTAGTGAATGGTCTTATGGAGAAATCAGCAGGTTGAACGGGTTATGTGGGAGGCCGAAGCAGATATGAAGGACAAATACTTGTATGTGTTCTCTACTAACTCTATTACAACTTAAAATATTATTATTGCCTTAGAAATTGATTTACCTGTCAGGTTCAATTCATGTGTTTAAGTTTCCTTCATGATTTTCGATGTTTGTATGAAAGGTGAATTCAGTTCAGTTATGTATGTTGAAAGGTGGTTATTCATTCCGTTAGTTTTGAAGTTAAATGAACAGTAGTAGAAAATTTTGATTTATTATTCTTTGCTTTCCTGCGTGTCTTCCAACATTCGGGGACGAATGTTCCCAAGGGGGAGATATTATAATGCCCCAGAAACTCAAAGTCTAGACCTGGGACTTAAATCAGAAAAATCTGGAAAATCTGTAGAAATTTGTCACAAACAACTTACCTAATGGGTCATTGTGGGACCTAACAACTCGTTAGGTCAATCGTGAGAGGAGGATGGAGAAATGGTGAGGGAGAAGCAGTGCACCTAATGGAAGACCTCATGAGTCGTGGTCAGGTCCCACGACCCGTTAAGTAACTCATGGTCAGGCCGGTGTCAGGAAATTAAGAGTCGAGGTAGTGAGGCTGACGAATGGTGACCACGAGTCGTGGTCTCCAGTGGCGAGTCATGATGTTCCCCGTTACTAGCCCTGGATAAATTATTATCCAGTGTACTTGACGAGCGCCACGAGTCGTGGCCAGTGATAACGAGTCGTGATGTCCCCCGTGATGACTTCGGTGATTTTCAGATAGTAGACCTAATGATAGGTCCCAATGAGTCGTGGTCCCAACCAACAATTCGTTGAGTGACTCGTTGGGACCTAGTCAACCAGATTTCAGATTTTAGCCCAGGGATATTTTTATAATCTCCTACCTATTTAATCCCTAAACTACGTCATTTTAGGTAAAAATTCTAGGGATATTAAAGGGTTTGAACGGTTTCTCCCCTCACGCTCCACGTTTATTCTCAGAAAGATCATCGAGGAGTCTCTCAAGAACTTCCAAGCAAGCTCAGGGTTGCCTCCATTGTAGCAGTTCGAGTTTTCTTCTTTGGGAAATTCTTAGCCAGGAATGTGGGATTTCAACAAGGGAATATCCTTCCCTTATGTCCCCAAAGATCTTTTCTAGTTTTCTCCATTAGTTCTACCCCTGAGTTATTTATTGTGGAATTATTTTTTAGATAGATATCTTCTAATTCATGTGTGATATTATTCTTGTGAATTGTAGATACATTTCACCAGTTTATAGCTATATTGATATTGTCCTTGTAAAGTAAATTCTAGCCCTAAGCTTTGAATTTCCGAAAAGATTTTCAGACAGGTTTTACTGTGGATTCAAAGGGGATATTTCTCAGGATTTTGTATTTCTCAGTGTTGAGATTTTTGTGTATTTAAATGTTTGTTAAAGTCTCAATCAGAATTATATCAATCAAGTCTCAGTCAGAATCATGTCAGTCTAGTCTCAGTAAGATTTTTAGCAACCTCAATGTTATCCAAGAAAAATGTCAGCTGATCAGTTTGACTACAGTAATTTATTGAGGTGCCTCCAAGTTATTAGTATTTATATTTAGACATCATATATCAATTTTTAGTTAGTTCTTTAGATGGCTACAACGCTCCTTGTTGAGCAGCTCTGACTAGTCTTGGAACACCAGTTTCCAAATTCGATCCTATAATACGCTCAGGGTGCTCTCAGACAGTATCCCTGAGTCAATTATAGTATTGGGCCCTAGTATCGAGCTAACCGCTTGACAGTAATAGTCGTAGTAGGATTATCTAGTGGGAGTAGAACCTAGCACCGAGAGGGTCGGGGTTTCAGCGCACCCAGGTTCCAGAACTACGTCACCACCGTAGGTTATATTTATTGGCCTCATGGCCCCAAACAGTGATCTCACAATTGATGCCTTTATACCTTGGCAAGGTATATTGGCTCCTACCGATGGTGTGTATACATCAGACTCCACGTCTAGCTCACGTGGTTAAATGTCGATTATAGACTCTCCCACTAGTAGTCCAGTTCAATTTCAGGTTAGTTAGTTCAGATTAGTTCAGTTCAGTATTCTAGACTTAGGGAATGTCTTGGATCATGATATAGGGTCACCTTTACATCTCAGTATATTTTAGTTATTTCAGTTCTGTATTTTCAGTTGGTCATTGCATGTCATCTTAGTTCAGTTATTTATATCCAGTGTTATATTCTGTCCTGCTTACTTAGTACATTCAAAATACTGACGCATACCTTTTATGTTGTATCGTTTCATGATATAACTGCAGATTCTCAGTCTAAGCGCCGTCAGTAGTTTCCTTCGGGTGATATCAGCAGCAGAAGTGGTGAGTACTCATCTTTCGAGGATGACATTTTATTTTCTTCAGTTATATGTTATTTCTTTTAGTTAAACTTAGAGTTAGCTAGGGGCTTGTTGTTCAATGTTTTTCACAACAACACACAAGTGCACGTGGTCGAACAAGTAATAAAGTGGCTCAAGTAAGCCAAGTATCGATCCCACAGGGACTGGGCTAGGGTAACAATCTACTCAAGTGTCAATAAACCTTAACTCTAAAAATGCAGACAACAGTATTAAGAAAAGTTTGATATTTTGGTTTCTAATTTTATACTAATTATAAAACGAATATACAATTTGAGTCTGAACTATAAGTATGAGCATGCTGAGGTTAAACGAACATGTAGAGAAATAAATTATCGATACAATTTGGTTAATCTTTCTTCCGGTTGCTAGTCAAGAATTAATGCCTATGGATTAAAACTCTCGTATTTAACCCAACTTAAGAATCATGAACCTTCCACCTACATTTCTGTGATAAAACGAAATTCATGTTCTAGCCATACAAAACTGATTCCTTAATTGACTAATACGACTTTTAGGTATATTTCTATCCTGAAGGTAAATCAATTCTCAATTTTCCCAAACTAAGAAAAGATCATATCCTATTAATTCACAACTTTCCAATTTCTTTCTCTCTCGAGTGAAACCGGACTTTTTAGATGTACATCAACGTTGGCCACACATTAATGCAGTAAGAACAAGAATCAATAGAACAACCATGGAAGAAAAGATGAAAAATCAATTTATCAATAATCACATTTCAATACAATTGTTCTTAACCTCGGCAAGAAGAGGATTTAGCCACTCATTTGTGGATTAAACATCGTTAAATGAGTGTAAATCATACAAGCAATTCAAATCAAGAAGAAGGAGATAGAGAAAAACCCTGATATTTTCGTCCCCTCAACTGCCTGTAACCCACGTTCTTGCTCCACCTAGTCAAAATAATTAAAAATGAACCTAAGTGTTCTATTTATACTAAGGGGAATTTTTTCCGGAATAACAAGCAACGTGTCACAGAGGCAGTGCTCCGCGATGCACTCCGTGACACGCCACTGACGCGGACCCTTACTGTAATTTGGTCTTCCAGGTATTAAGGCTCAACGTGGCAAGACGTGCAACGCGGGGCTAGGCCAACGTGCCACGGCCCCAACGCGCACCTTCACTGGAATTTGGCAAAAATTCCATATCCAGGCAGAAGGCATCCGCGATGGCAGCATGACACGGCTCCATCGTGGAGCCCCTTTAATTCATACTGTCCTTGGCCTTTTCCTTGCTTGCTTCCGATTCCACTCCTGATTTCTCCCAACATGCATTTTAGCTTCCCAAAATTATATTTCACCTGCAAAATAATGCTAATCATGTTGGTTAGTATAAATTCACATTTTATTACAAATCACATTGATAGATAAACAAGGTAAAATGACACATTTGAGTATCACTTGGGCATAAAAATTTGCCCAAGATCACTTATCCCACACTTAAATCCTTGTTCGTCCCCGAACAATAATCTCACACCTCATGCAATTGACACCCCAACCTGGCTACTTTGGCTCAACAATTCAAGCTACGGTTATACCGATTATTTAACACAGCAAATCCTCAAGAAAACATGCATAGTCTTATCAATACCATGACGTTCAACACATTAAGACCTCCTAGACTCAAGAATCGACTCTCGATATCGGCAAACTCATGCAAATCAGCTGATCAAGATATACAACACGAATTTTAATCTCTCGTCAAGCATGTGCCCTCACAACACAAGAGAATTTTTCCCTTTTTAATCACATGAACTCAAAACATTACATGCAGGGGCATATAAACACAATTTCGCTCTCTCTCCCAAAAGAATTCACATGCATCATGTCGCGAACCATAAGCTTTCCTTTAGTGTATTACTCCACTAATATAAGGAAGTGTGATGTAAGATCACGTAGGGCTTAACGGGTTGTAATGTAAGCTACGAAACTAGTAAATACTGGGCTAACCATTAATAACAACTAGCCTCCTTAAGCGCTTTTCCAATACATCCCCTCAACCTTATGGTCATTGTTTCTTCCTTCATCTTCCCATTCTTGAAGTCTGTCTTTATTTTTGACCCCATCTCTTTGAGCACACTTGACTCAATAACAAAGATTATTTATACATCTACACTATATTTAATTTATAACAAGTGCACCTTCGACCTTTTCTTTCCTTTCATCACTCTGCTTTTTCTTTTCTTTTCACCATTCTCACTCCTTGACACCTTGAGAAAATTATTTTCTTTTCTTGAGCGCTTAAGAGTTTTGGATCAAATTCACGGATAATGAAAAGAAGGGGTTAAGCTCGGTTTACACCTTTTGGACAAAAGAAAAATAATAGGATAAAGGCTCAATGAGCTAACTAGGGTGTACATTCAAGGTGGGTATGATAATGAAAGAAAAAAATTCGGTTAAAGCAAAGAAATGCCTACATCCTTTCCTACAATACACATCCTTCATTTTGGTTTGTACAAACACCAGGCAAGTTCTAGACATTTCACAATAGCATGGAAGAAACGAAACCTCACTATACGCTCATTTCACATGCTCAATTCAAGACATATTCACAGACTCTTCAATCAGCTAATTACACGAATTCAAACATAAATCCTCCATCACACTGAATCAAATCTATGGCCTAGGTATCTCAACATATTGACAAAGTTGCATGCTTTCATACGAATCACCTTTGCATTTCAAACATCATGTACAACACGCAACCAGAATTTCGCAACCATAAAGTAACTACAGGTTTTGGGATGCAAACCAACAAAAGAAAAAAACTAAAAAGGACAAAATGAACAAAGAAATCTACTCCTAACGACTACATTTCCCTTAAGACGGTCGTCATCCATCCATCATAGAGAACAGTCACTAACTAAAACTTCAGTTCAATGGGACTATTCTCGGTAAAAGAACCGAAAACAAACGCCAAGAAATCCAAAAATTTAAAAATTCAGAAAAAAGAAAAATTTTAAAAGTTCGATCATTTCAATAAAACCAAAAATTGTACAAAACCAGCTAACAACATTCAACAGCACACAAAAGCTTCACCTTATTTACAATACAGACATACATAAAAGAAAATCATAGGGCCACAAGTTTATCCAAGCACAACAACAGAACAGAGACATACATTAATAACAACAACAACAAACACCTAACTACTACCCCCCACACATAAATCGAACACTGTCCCCAGTGTTCATAAAATTCAGCATATAACAAAAATGGGTGGTGAAACTCCCTGATCAATAAAAATATTCCACTTCTTCGTCAGGTGCTACTGCCTCGTCTCCCATGTCTGAATCGCCCCCATCGTCATCATCCGAATCCACATCGAAGTCATCACGACGTGTCTCCTCATCTGTGGGCACATCATCATCGGTGGGCTCCACAAAAGCTGGCCCCACTCGGCATAGAGCCCTGGCATTTTCTCCAAAAGAGTAGTCTAGCTCGAGCTACCACAACTCCTCTTCTGTTGCCGGCCTCCCGCCTATGCGTAGCTGGAGCATCTGCATCCCAAACATGCGAGCCATGTACTGATCATCCCGAGCATGTCGCTCAGCTAGTGTAAGAACTGGCCCATGAGTGGTGTCGGGTGCCTTAGTTTTGGTGACATCTAAGGCTCGCCGCTCCATCTGCAGGATGTAGTCAAGGGCCTCCTCCTCAATATCAAGGCCCCTCAGGAATGTGGTGAGTAATCCACCAAACCCGTACCGGTGCCCTTGATGCAAACGGGCTCTCTTCATGGTGGAGATAATCACCGCCCCCACGTTGATCTCCAGCCCTTTCATCAGGGCGTATACCAAGCATACACAATCCCGGGTGACATCTGTCATATGCACCCCCGGGATCAGGCAGGAACAAACAATCTTTAGCCATATCCTGGCTTCCCTGTTCATCTGTGAGTAGGGCAAGGTCTGATGGTAGCCCCTCTCCTTATGCCTGCTCCAACGTGCTGTAGACCGAGTTCCACACAAAGTGCATCGGATATCCACGTATGGTGGAGTGATATTCAGCTGTCAAAGCACATGGGCATCTGTGTCCCGCGCCCCTAAGATAGCATTAAGGTGATGGGGCTCAAAAGTGACTATTTACCCCCGTATCTTGATGGTGTGACTTCTGAGAGTCGAGTTCCAATTCGCGTAGAATTCCCGAATCAGGTGCAGGTTGCACTCATTGGGCTCTTCAAAGATGAAGTTCAGCCCGGCTGCCTCAATTCTGTGGATAATCCTGGGGAACTCCTGTGCCAACGGTTCCCTAGCAATGTGTTCTTCGGGGAAGTACTTGCTTTCATTATGCTTAGCGTACCATTTCTTCCCATCCTCTGTCACCCATCTAGTTCCATATTGATGACGTTGGCCGCGTGGAACCGCTGGTGCTGCTGGGACTGCTGTTCCCAGTCTGATTCTTTTCCTTCCGGTGCCTGATGTTGATGCGCCCTTTCCCTTGTCTTGCCTGCTTGCCATTGTTCCTATCAAACCCAAAAGATAGTCCCAATGTTATTCCAATTAAAATTAGCTTCGACTAAGGTTGGGTTAAGCTAGGCTACCCCACACTTAGTCTTTAGCCCCAATCACCACGTTACGGCAAGATCATACTCATTTCCAACAACTAACAACAAAACATAACAAGTATGCTTAGTGCATTCAGAGAATTCGACAGTATAAATTCTTTTGTACTACTCAGACTTTGTACAGCTAACCACAACATTACCATCGATCACTTTTCATCCCATAGTACTTAGCAAGGAGAAACAAAGAAAAGTTATCTACATGAAGCCATATAATTCACCCATTTCTTGCAATTTCCACAATTTCCTTAACCCAAAAATCCGTCGGTCTTTTAGCATATTAACAGTTAGCACAACCGACTCATCTCACCCAACATAAACAACCCAGCAAGAATTCCAAAGTTCAACTAATTTTTTCCTTTTCACACTCAAATTCAAGCCCTAGCTATGATTTTATCAAAAATTCTATCAAGTTATGTAATTATCGAGTTCATGCAATCACAATGTTTCTACGAACGTTAATCAACAATAACTCAATTGAATTTAAGCTCAATTTCTACTTAGGGAAAGTTTTGCTCATATCACATGTTCAACATCGAAAACTTCGACAAGAATTAAGACAGAGTAGAAGAACATACCTTGAATTCGATGAAATGAAGAAAACTTGATGAAAATGTGTGACTAGTGATCTTGGGCAGATTTATATGCCCAAGTGATACTCAAACGTATCATTTTTACCTTGTTTGTTGTGCAATGTGTATATAATATCATGTAATTGGTAATAAAATGCGAATTTATACTAACCAACAAGATTAGCATTTGTTTTGCAGGTAAATGTGATTTTTAGGAGCTAAAATGCGTGTTGGAACTATGTCGGAGTTGGACTTGGATGCGAGCGTGGAAAAGACCTTGGAATGCATATTTTATAGGGGCTCCGCGATGCAGCCGTGCCACGCTACCATCACGGTAGCACACTGCCTGAGCAAGGATTAAAATGGCAATTTCCAGTGTGCCTGCGCGTCAGCTCCGTGGCACGGAGATAGGCCTTCGCGATGGCCTCCGTGCCACGTTGAGGTTAATTTTCCGGACCCTGGAAATTCCAGTGAAGGTCCGCGTCCACGCCGTGTCACGGAGGCAGTGCTCCGCGTTGGCCTCCGTGACACGTTGCTTGTTATTCCGGGAAAAATTTCCCACTAGTATAAATAGCACACTTAGGTTTATTTTAAGTCAGTTTTTAGTTTTTAGACTGAGTTCAGAAGTGGAGAGCAGGAACGTGGGTTAGTAGCAGTTGAAGAGTGGAAAAGCTAAGGGATTTCTTCTCTTCCTTTCTTCTTTCTATCAATTGTATGTATGATTTACACTCATTTTAGGATGATCAATCCAAGAATGAGTGGCTAATTCTCTTCATTGCTGAGGTTTTGAACATGTGTAATGAATTCTGATTTTAATTGATATGGTTTCTTCTTCTTCTTTAATGTTGTTCTATTAATTCTTGTTTTTACTGCATTAGTGATTGGCCAACATTAATGTACATCTAAAAAGTCCAATTTCACTCGAGAGAGCAAGAAATTGGAAAGTTGTGAATTAATAGGGTATTGTTCTTAACTTGATTTGGGAAAATTGGGTTTTGATGTGCTTTCCTGATAGAAATATACTTGAAAGCAGTATTAGTCAATTAAGGAACCTGAATTGTAGTGCTAGGTCATAAATTGCATTTGATCACAGAAATGTAGACGGATGGTTTATGGTTCTAAAGTGAAATTAAATACGAGAGTTTTAATTTCTAGGCGAATGTTCTTGGCTAGCAACATGAAGAAGAGAATTAACCAAAATTATCATGATTATCAAGTTCATTACTTGTTCTTAACCTTGGCATGTTCATATCCATTGTCTGAATTCACAAGTAAATAGTTGTTATTAGTTGTAGTATATATAGTTTAGAAACCAAAAACTCAAGTAACTCTTGGTTACATTGTTGTTAGCATAATTAGAAGTGAAATAGGAATATAGTAAACTAGGCAATTTTACATATCTTGAGCCTCCTTGGATCGATACTTGGCTACTTAGCCACTTTATTACTTCTTTGACCACGTGCACTTGCGTGTCGGTTTTTAACCGTAGCAACTAACCGCGAACAAGTTTTTGGTGCCGTTGCCGGGGAGGCTAGGCGATTTGTAAAATTGTGTTTAGTGTAAATTTACTGTATTTGTATTTTTATTTTCTTAAGTGTTAACAACTTGGTCTTAGCCTGTATTTTGCAGATTTTGTTTCTGTGAACACTGGCAAGGGACAAAGAGCTGGTGGAATCTTACTTAGAGCCTGAGTGTGAGTTTCATAGTCAACGTAGAGAAGCTCTTCGAAAGAAGCTGCAGTTGCTTAAACAGTCTCTGATGGAGCAACAAAATCCACCAGTTGTGCGGGCAATTTTAGTGCCCGACGAAGCAGCAGCAAGGCCGGTTCGCGAGGTGGCAATCCCACACGCTAATAATGTACATTCTAGCCTCCGCAAACCAGATCCTGGAGGGAGGTTTGAATTAAAGCAGAATATAGTGCAACTTTTGCACACAAGCAGGCAATTTACCGGTCTCCCTCACAAAGATCCACAACAACATCTCCAAAACTTTTTGGAGATAAGTGACACTTATATACCCGCTGGAGTGTCACCTGATTATGTTCGGCTCACCTTATTTCCATTTTCCTTACTTGGTGAAGCCAAGAGGTGGTTAAAAGCTGAACCACCAAACTCTATATCAACGTGGGATGATCTTGCACGGAAGTTTCTTATCAGATTTTTCCCTTCTGGTAAAACAGCCAGACTTAGGAGTCAAATCCTAAGTTTTAAACAGAGGGAAGGAGAAAATCTATATCAAGCCTGGGAAAGATTCAAATCCATGTTGTGGGACTGTCCTCACCATCATCAGTCCAATGAGGTGTTGGTACACACATTTATTGAGGGTTTGGAACCCCACACAAAAATTCTGTTAGATTCAGCAGCTGGAGGGCAAGCACTGGAGAAGACCTATGAAGAGCTGTACACTTTGCTCAACCGAATTTCACAAGGCAATCCAGAATGGAATGCAGATTCTTCAAGGGGTGGAGCAAGGAAAGCAGCGAGAGTGCTTGAAGTGGATGGATTCACAGCTATCGCTGCACAGATAGCTGCTTTGCAAAATCAGCTAAACACTCACTTCAGCAACATAAATTTGAACCAGCCTTCAGCTTCAGTCAATGCAGTTCAACAGATGTGGTGTGAAGTGTGTGGTAGTAGTGAGCATTCAGCTGAATGCTGTGGTACAAATCCTGATTCTATTAACTTTGTGGGCAATGCACAGAGAAATCAGCAGCAGTTTGGTAGTGGCTACAACTCAAATTGGAGGAACCATCCGAATTTTTCGTGGGGTAGCAACAATCAACAAGGCCAAAGTTCAGGGCAGGGTATGCACAGAAACCAAGGAGGGCAACAAAATTATCAAGCTCAATTCAGAAATCATAGTGCCCCTCCTCCACCACCATCACCGACTATTGAGGAGATGTTCAAAACCATGATCGCTAATCAGGCACAATTGCAGGCTGACTATGTCAAATTGGCAGCCGAAGTGAAGAACAATCAATTGGCGACCAAGGCTCTTGAATATCAGTTTGGGCAGTTTGCTAGTGCCCAAAATACTAGACCCAGAGGAGGACTACCTAGCGACACGGATCCTAATCCAAAGCAGGTAAATGCAGTGACCACGAGGAGTGGTTTACAGTTGAAGGAGGTGGAACCGGAAAGACCACCTCAGATAAGGGGAAGAATAAAGAAGCTGAACCAGAAAGGCCTCCACCCCCGTTCCCTCAACGACTTAAGAAACACAAGGAGGAGGCGTGTTTCCAGAAATTCATGGAGGTACTTAAACAGGTACATGTTAACTTACCTCTTGTTGATGTCTTGCAGGGAGTGCCAAAATATGCTAAGTATATTAAAGACATCGTGGCTAACAAAAGTCGTTTGACTGAGTATGCCACGGTAGCTTTAACGGAGGAATGCACATCCCGTATTCAGAATAGGTTGCCCACAAAACTGAAAGACCCTAGAAGTTTCACTATCCAGCTTACTATTGGGCAAAGTATCCGAGCTCGTGGATTATGCGACTTGGGGGCAAGCATAAATCTGATGCCATCTTTGTTATTCAGAAAGTTAGGTCTAGGGAGTCCTAGACCTACAACGGTAATCTTGCAGCTAGCAGACAGGTCTTTAGCTAAGCCGGATGGCATTGTTGAGGATGTGTTAGTGCAAGTAGGCTCACTCATTTTTCCAGTCGATTTTATTGTTCTGGACTTTGAACCAGATGCTGAAGTCCCATTTATTTTGGGACGACCCTTTTTGGCAACCGGAAAAGCATTAATTGATGTAGCTGTGGGTCAACTCACGATGCGAGCACATGACAAGGTCGAAGTGTTCGACGTGTACAAGGTACCTAAGCTCCCGACTGTTTATAAGGATCTCTCAGTGATCAACATAATTGATCATGGGAATGCTAATGGAATGAGTGATTCTCGAGAGTTACTAGGTAGGCCACCGGATAAGGTTGAGAACTACTGGGGGGATGACCATGATCGGGACAAATCGTCCATCTCCCTAGTGGACAAGTGAGCTTAAAGGACGTCGAGCCGCGACGGTAAACCAGGCGCTGCACGGGAGGCAACCCGTGAAAAATATTTTCTTTCTTTCTTTTTAGTGTAAATAATTTTCATTTTTCTTTTCTTTTTCTTGACTAGGTTTAGATTTGCATTTTAGTTAGTAATTTTTTTATTTTAGTTAGGGAAATCTATTAATTTAACCAATTTTCATTTAGTGAGGTGATTTTCAGGTATAACGGAGGAAATATACATGGAACCGAGAAAATGAGGCGAGGTATGAAAAATTAAATTTATTGGTGAAACAGAGAACTGGCGCGTTGGCGCCGTGTCACAGAGGCAATGCACCGCGTTACACTCTGTGACACGTTGAAGGCAAAATCTGGATTTTTCAAAAATCCAGTAAGCCAACGCGTTGGCTCCGTGTCACGGAGGAGGGGCTCCGCGTTACCCTCCGTGACACGTTGCCCCTATTCAGTGTCGGGTCACACCGGGTTTCCGGGTGACCCGCGTGTTTTCTTTAAATATAACACCGATTTCGCCCCTATTTTCCCCATTCCCTCTTCCCTCCGCGACCAAACACCCATTTCCCCCTCCCCAAGCAACGTGCCACGTTGATTGGCAAGGAAAAACGTCAAGTTTCTTCGATTCTTCAATTCTAAGGTATGTTTTCATCATCTAACTCAATTTTTTGGCGATTTTCGTCAACTTTGGGCATGTAAGGTGAGAAATATCACCCTAGGTAGAAATTAAACATGATATTGAATTATTTTGTGATTGATTATGTTCGGATTGTTGTAGTTAGCATTTGAACTTGTCGATTATGTAAATAATTCAAATTTGATTGTCGAACTCTATTCTAGGGCTTGGGTTGTTGAATTTGACTTGGGCAACTTGATAGTTTGATGAATTCGATGCCGGGGTGTGTTTATTAATTGAGATAAGTCGTGGTAAATATTGTAATGTTAAAAGACGACTAATTCTCAAATTTTTGTGGAAAAATGCATAAAGTGTGAATTGGTGGGATTGTTTAGATTAGCTTGTATATAAAATGTTTTTATAGTTGTTTTTATTTTTGTTGTTGTTTTTGTTGCGAAGTGCGATGGTTGAAGTGTTAGCGATAGTAGGATTGGGATTAGCTGTATGAAGTCTGAGTAGTACGCTAACCGTTATGCTGTCGAAATTTTGTTACGAACGCACTAAGCAATATGTGTATAGTTGTTTGTGTTTGGGGTTGTGAATAGAGCTATCCTTGCTATAATTTTGTAGATATTGTTAAGGACTAAGTGTGGGGTAAATTTTATGTAACCCGACCTTAGCCGAAGCTAACAAGAATTTAGCTTAACGTTGTGCTTGTTTGTGTAAATTGACAGGTACAATGGCTAGCAGACAAGATAAAGGCAAGGGTGCTTCTACCTCAGGCACAGGTAGGAAAAGGATGAGATTGGGCACTGCAGTCCCAGCTGCACCCGCTGTTCCGCGCGGCCAACGCCGCCAATACGGAACACGATGGGTCACCGATGAAGGGAAGAAATGGTACGCGAAGCATAAAGAAAACAAGTACTTCCCCGAGGAACATATTGCAAGGGAACCACTCGCACAGGAGTTCCCTCGCATTGTACAGAGGATCGAAGCAGCTGGGCTCAGCTTTATTTTTTAGGAGCCCAAGGAGTGCAACCTTCACTTGGTATGGGAATTTTATGCAACTGGAACCCGGCCATCAGAAGCCACACTATAAAAATCAGAGGGCAGATTGTCACTCTGGAACCCCAGCAGCTGAATGCCATCGTTGGAGCGCGGGACACAGACGCCCACGTTCTCCGCCAGCTAAACATCACCCCACCATACGCCGACATCAGATGTACGTTGTGTGGGGCTCGATCCACAGCCCGATGGAGTAGACACAAAGAGAGGGGTTACCACCAGACTCTGCCCTATTCGCAGATGAACAGGGAGGCCAGAATCTGGCTAAAAATTGTATGTTCGTGCTTGATCCCGGGAGTCCATATGACAGATGTGACCTGGGACCGTGTCTGCTTGGTGTATACCCTTATGAAAGGGCTTGAGATTAATGTTGGGGCGGTCATAATATCCGCCATGAAGAGAGCCAGACTGCACCAGGGCCACAGATACGGGTTTGGCGGACTCATCACCACCTTCCTCCGAGGCCTCGATATTGAGGAAGAAGCCTTGGATTACATTCCGCAGTTGGAGCGGAGGACCCTCGACGTGACAAAGACTAAGGCCCCCGACACTACACACGGACCGGTATTGACTTTGGGCGAGCGACCTGCTCGTGACGATCAGTACATGGCCCGTATGTTTGGCATGCAGATGCTGCAGCTATGGATTGGTGGGAGACCAGCCACCGAGGAAGAATTATGGCAGCTGGAACTGGACTACCCCTTTGGCGAGAACGCCAGAGCCTTATGTAAGGTGGGGCCAGCCTTCGTGGAGCCGACTGATGACGATATCCCTACTGATGAGGAGACACGTCGTGAGGACTCCGATGTGTTGTCCGATGATGAGGATGGAGCTGATTCGGATATGGGCGACGAGGCAGCAGCACCGGATGAAGAAGTCGAATATTTCGACTAAGCAGGGAGTTTCACTACCCAAAATTTTGTGCTTTGTATTTTTGTGAACACTGGGGACAGTGTTCGATTTAAGTGTGGGGTGGGGAGTAGTTAGGTGCTGGGACATAGGCTCTAAACTGCTGTATATTTTTCCTTTATGTTTATGTATGTTTGTGCTTTCCCTGTTGTGAACTGTTTTGCGATGTATGTGCATATATTTGTTTTGTGGTTAATGATGTGTGTTTTTGAAGTTATGGTTGCCATGGTAAATATTTTGTAAATTTTTGTAAATATTTTTTTTTCTCTATCGACATGATCGATATTTTTCAAAATTTTTCAAAATTTTTGCGAAAATATTTTGCACTTGTAAATATTTTCTTTCTATCGAAATGATCGATGTGTTGCAAAAAAATTTTCGATTTTTATTTTTGGGTTTCTCAGAGTTTGTTTTCGGTTCTTTTACCGAGAATAGTCCCATTAAACCGATGTCATAGCTAGTGACCATTCCCTATGATGGATGGATGACGACCGTCTTAAGGGAAATGTAGTTGGTAGGAGTAGGATTTTTATTTGTTTTTAGTTTTTCTTTGGTGGATTGCATTAATGAACTGTAGTTGCTTATGGTTGCTAAAATTTCGTTGCGTGTTGTAATTGATGTTCAAAATGTGAAAGTGATTCGTTTGAAAGCATGCAATTCTGTAAATATGTTGAGTTACCTAGGCTATAGAATTTGATTCATTATGATGGAGGCTTAATCTTGAATTCATGTAATTGACTAATTAAAGAGTCTGTGAATGCATCTTGATTCGAGCATGTGCATGAAGTGTGAAGTGAGGTTTTGCTATTCCGTGTCATTGTGAATTGTCTAGAACTTGCCTGGTGTGTATACAAAACGAAATGAAGGAGGTGTAGTGTTGGAAAGGATGTAGGCATTTCTTTGTTTTAACTGATAGTTTCCATTTTTTTCTTGTCAAATTCTACCTTTTTATATGTTGTATACCCTAGTCAGCCCGTTGAGCCTTTAGCCGATTTCTTTCTTTTGTCCAAAATTGTATGAACTAAGCTTTATTCCTTCTTTTCATTAGCCTTAAAGTCTATAAGAAGCTCTTAAGCGCTTACAAAAGAACAGAAAATGTTTCCCAAAGTGTTAAAGAGTGAAAAGAGTGAAAAGAAAAAGAAAAGCAAAGTGAGGAAAGAAAAGATGATGTTGAAGAGGCAATTGTTGTAATTAAATGATATTGAGGGTACTTGAAAACCCTTAGTTTTGTGTCAAGTGTGTGTGATGAAATGGGCTGTATGAAAGTAAACCAGCATGGATGGAAGAAAAAGAGAAAAGAGAGGAACAATGTCCATGAGTCGATGGGAATGAGTTAAAAAGGCGCTTAAGGATGCTAGCGATTATTATTGGCTAATCCAATATGTATATACTAGATCCATAGCCCTGTTACAACCCATTAAAAGTCCTATTTGATCCTATATTGCATTTCTTTATATTAGTGGAGTAATACATTAAGGGCAAGCCTATGGGTCATGACATGAGGCATGTGAATTCTTTTGGGAGAGAGAGTGAAATTAATTTTTATATGCCCCTACTTGCATGTTTGTGTGTTGCATGAACATAAAGGGGAAATTTCTCTCGAGTTGTGAGGGCACATGCTTGATGAAAGATTGATTTTCGTGTCGGATTTCTTGATTAGTTGATTTGCATGAGTTTGCCGATATCAAGAATCAATTCTTAAAGTCTAGGAAGCCTTGATGTATTAAAGGTCATTGTATTGTACGACCAAGCATGTTTTCTTGATGATTTGCAAAAAATCGAATAATCGGTATGACCGTAGCGTAAATTGTTGCACCATAGTGATGAAGGTTGGGATGTAATTTGCATGATTTGTGTATATGTTGTTCGAGGACGAACAAGGATTTAAGTGTGGGGTAAGTGATCTTGGGCAGATTTATATGCCCAAGTGATACTCAAACGTATCATTTTTACATTGTTTGTTGTGCAATGTGTATATAATATCATGTAATAGGTAATAAAATGCGAATTTATACTAACCAACATGATTAGCATTTGTTTTGCAGGTAAATGTGATTTTTAGGAGCTAAAATGCGTGTTGGAACTATGTCGGAGTTGGACTTGGATGCGAGCGTGGAAAAGACCTTGGAATGCATATTTTATAGGGGCTCCGCGATGGAGCCGTGCCACGCTACCATCGCGGTAGCACACTGCCTGAGCAAGGATTAAAATGGCAATTTCCAGTGTGCCTGCGCGTCAGCTCCGTGGCACGGAGATAGGCCTCCGCGATGGCATCCGTGCCACGTTGAGGTTAATTTTCCGAACCCTGGAAATTCCAGTGAAGGTCCGCGTCCACGCCGTGTCACGGAGGCAGTGCTCCGCGTTGGCCTCCGTGACACGTTGCTTGTTATTCCGGGAAAAATTTCCCACTAGTATAAATAGCACACTTAGGTTTATTTTAAGTCAATTTTTAGTTTTTAGACTGAGTTCAGAAGTGGAGAGCAGGAACGTGGGTTAGTAGCAGTTGAACAGTGGAAAAGCTAAGGGATTTCTTCTCTTCCTTTCTTCTTTCTATCAATTGTATGTATGATTTACACTCATTTTAGGATGATCAATCCAAGAATGAGTCGTTAATTCTCTTCCTTGCTGAAGTTTCGAACATGTGTAATGAATTCTGATTTTAATTGATATGGTTTCTTCTTCTTCTTTAATGTTGTTCTATTAATTCTTGTTTGTACTGCATTAGTGATTGGCCAACATTAATGTACATCTAAAAAGTCCAATTTCACTCGAGAGAGCAAGAAATTGGAAAGTTGTGAATTAATAGGGTATTGTTCTTAACTTGATTTGGGAAAATTGGGTTTTGATGTGCTTTCCTGATAGAAATATACTTGAAAGCTGTATTAGTCAATTTAGGAACCTGAATTGTAGTGCTAGGTCATAAATTGCATTTGATCACAGAAATGTAGACGGATGGTTTATGATTCTAAAGTGAAATTAAATACGAGAGTTTTAATTTCTAGGCGAATGTTCTTGGCTAGCAACATGAAGAAGAGAATTAACCAAAATTATCATGATTATCAAGTTCATTACTTGTTCTTAACCTTGGCATGTTCATATCCATTGTCTGAATTCACCAGTAAATAGTTGTTATTAGTTGTAGTATATATAGTTTAGAAACCAAAAACTCAAGTAACTCTTGGTTACATTGTTGTTAGCATAATTAGAAGTGAAATAGGAATACAGTAAACTAGGCAATTTTACATATCTTGAGCCTCCTTGGATCGATACTTGGCTACTTAGCCACTTTATTACTTGTTTGACCATGTGCACCTGCGTGTCGGTTTTTAACCGTAGCAACTAACCGCGAACAACTAGGTCCGTGTCACGTTGAGGGAGAAGGGGTTTTTGGGATGTTTGTCGCGGAGGGAATGAAAAATGAGGAAAAATAAGGGGAAATCAGGGTTAAAAAGTGAAGATTTCGCGCGGGTCACCAGGCGACCCACTGTGTCTCGTCGCGAAATACACCTCAACGTGTCACGGAGGGTAACGCGGAGCATGCCCTCCGTGACACGGAGCCGTCGCGCAGGTGTTCTGGAATTTGTAAAAATTCCAGAATTACCATCAACATGTGACGGAGGGTAACGCAGAGGCCCTCCTCCGTGACACGGAGCCATCGCGTGGCTCACTGTTTTGCCACTTTTTATTATTTTTCATACCTCGATTTTTCCTTTGTGATCCTTTGCGTATTTATCCTCCATTCAACCTAAAATTCATGTCACAACAAGAAATTGGTTAGACTTATAGGTTTCAATTAAAATAAAAATTTTGTTTTTATTTTTATTTTTCTATTTTTTTTTCATTTTTTTTCTACGAAATCTAATAAAATATTACAACAAAAATTTCATGGGATGCCTCCCGTGTAGCGCCTGGTTTACCGTCGCGGCTCGACGTCATTAAGCTAAGTCATCCTCTAGGGTGACGGACGTTTTCTCTCGACCACTGTCCTCTCCCCAGTAGTGCTTACATCTTTCCGGTGGTTTCCCCACTAACTCCCGTGACTCATTTCTCTGAACAACGTCAGCTTTGTTAATCACGTTGATCACCGAGAGTTCCTCGTACACAGTCGGTAGCTTGGTGGCCTTGTATACATCAAACACCTCCACCTTGTCGTGTGCTCGCATAGTTAGCTGCCCTGCAGCTACATCAATAAGTGCTTTCCCGGTAGCCAAGAAAGGACGTCCCAAAATAAATGGGACTTCCGCGTCTGGCTCAAAATCCAGCACGATGAAATCTACTGGGAAGATGAGGGAGCCCACTTGCACCAGCACGTCCTCCACAATGCCATCAGGTCTGGCTAAGGAACGACCCGCTAGTTGCAATATCACTGTTGTTGGTCTAGGACTCCCTAGACCCAACTTCTTGAATACCGATGTCGGCATCAAGTTAATGTTCGCTCCCAAATCACATAATCCGCGAGCTCGGATACTCTGCCCAATTGTAATTTGTATTGTAAAGCTCCCAGGGTCCTTGAGCTTTGTGGGCAACCTGTTTTGTATCCGGTAAGTGCACTCCTCCGTAAGAGCCACCGTAGCATACTCAGTCAACCGACTTTTGTCCGCCACGATGTCCTTAATATACTTTGCGTATTTCGACACTCCCTGCAAAACATCAACAAGAGGTAAGTTAATATGTACCTGTTTCAGCACCTCCATGAACTTTTTGAAACACGCCTCCTCCTTGTGTTTCTTTAATCTTTGAGGGAATGGGGGTGGTGGTCTCTCTGGTTCAGCCTCCTTTTTCTTCCCCCTCTCTTCACTTTGCTCCCTCTCACTTTCTGCTGCTCCCGACTGTTGAGGTGGTCTTTCTGGTTCCACCTCTTTAAGCTGCAAGCCACTCCTTGTGGTCACTGCATTCACCTGCTTGGGGTTGGGATCCGTGTCGCTCGGGAGTCCTCCTCTAGGCCTGGTGTTTTGGGCTCCAGCAAATTGCCCAAATTGATACTCCAGTGCCTTGGTAGCTAACTTGTTGTTCTTTACCTCGGCTTCCAATTTCACATAGTCAGCCTGCAATTGAGCTTAGTTAGCTATCATTGTCTTGAACATCTCCTCAATGCTGGGTGATGGTGGTGGAGGAGGTGCATTGTTGCTTCTATATTGTGCCTGATAGTTCTGCTGTCCTCCTTGATTCCTTTGCGCCCCCTGACTTGAACTTTGCCCTTGATGGTTATTGCTACCCCAAGAGAAATTTGGGTGATTCCTCCAGTTGGAATTGTAGTTGTTGCCATACTGTAGATGGTTGTTTCTCTGTACATTTCCCACAAAGTTCACCGAATCAGGATTTGCTCCACAACACTCAGCTGAGTGTTCACTACTCCCGCATAATTCACACCAAATCTGTTGCACTACATTCACTGGGGCTTGAGACTGGTTCATGCTCATGTTACTGAAGTGGGTGTTGAGTTGATTCTGTAAAGTAGCTATCTGTGCAACAATAGCTGTGAAACCATCCACTTCTAACACTCTCGCTGCTTTCCTCGTTCCTCCTCTTGACGAGTCAGAATTCCACTCCGGATTTCCCTGCGAAATACGATTCAACAAGGTATACAACTCCTCATAAGTTTTCTCCGATGCTTGCCACCCAGCTGCTGAGTCTAGCAAGATTTTTATGTGGGGTTCCAAACCCTCTATGAAAGTATGCTCTAGCACTTCATTGGATTGGTGATGATGAGGACAATCCCGCAACATAGATTTGAATCTCTCCCAGGCTTGATACAGATTCTCTCCCTCTCTCTGTTTAAAACTTAGAATTTGACTTCTAAGTCTTGCTGTTTTACCGGATGGAAAAAAATGTATCAAGAATTTCCTTGCAAGATCATCCCACGTAGTGATAGAATTAGGTGGCTCAGCTTTCAACCACCTCTTGGCTTCTCCCAAAAGTGAAAATGGGAACAATGTAAGCCTGACATAATCTGATGACACTCCTGCGGGGATGTAAGTGTCACTTATCTCCAAGAAATTTTGGAGATGTTGCTGTGGATCCTTATGAGGGAGACCTGTGAACTGCCCGCTGGTGTGCAACAATTGCACCATGTTCTGCTTAAGCTCGAACCTCCCTCCTGGCTCAGGTTTGCGGATGCTAGATGTGACATTATTAGCATGTGGGATTGCCACCTCGCGAACTAGCCTGGCTGCCATGTCATCGGGCACTAACATTGCCCGTACAACTGGTGGACTCTGTTGTTGCTCCATAATTGTTTGTCTGAGCAACTGCAGCTTTTTCTCTAGAGCTTGTCTCTTTTGACGATGAAATTGTCTTTCCCGCTCTAAATATGAGTCCACCAGCTTCTTGTCTCTTGCCAGTGTTCAACAGAAATTAGTATCTGCAAAATAGAGGCTAAGACCAAGTTGTCAACACTAAGAAGAAATAGAAAACTAACACTTAAGAAAAATTTACCGATTGCCAGTCCCTGGCAACGGTGCCAAAAACTTGTTTGGTGTTTTTCACAACAACACGCAAGTGCACGTGGTCGAACAAGTAATAAAGTGGCTCAAGTAAGCCAAGTATCGATCCCACAGGGACTGGGCTAGGGTAACAATCTACTCAAGTGTCAATAAACCTTAACTCTAAAATGGCAAAGAACAGTGATAAGAAAAGTTTGATATTTTGGTTTCTAATTTTATACTAATTATAAAACGAATATACAATTTGAGTCTGAACTATAAGTATGAGCATACTGAGGTTAAACGAACATGTAGAAAAATAAATTATCGATACAATTTGGTTAATCTTTCTTCCGGTTGCTAGTCAAGAATTATTGTCTATGGATTAAAACTCTCGTATTTAACCCAACTTAAGAATCATGAACCTTCCACCTACATTTCTGTGATAAAACAAAATTCATGTTCTAGCCATACAAAACCGATTCCTTAATTGACTAATATGACTTTCAGGAATATTTCTATCCTGAAGGTAAATCAATTCTCCATTTTCCCAAACTAAGAAAAGATCATATCCTATTAATTCACAACTTTCCAATTTCTTGCTCTCTCGAGTGAAACCGGACTTTTTAGATGTACATCAACGTTGGCCACACATTAATGCAGTAAGAAGAAGAATCAATAGAACAACCATGGAAGAAAAGATGAAAAACCAATTTATCAATTATCACATTTCAATATAATTGTTCTTAACCTCAGCAAGAAGAGGATTTAGCCACTCATTTGTGGATTAAACATCATTAAATGAGTTTAAATCATACAAGCAATTCAAATCAAGAAGAAGGAGATAGAGAAAAACCCTGATATTTTCGTCCCCTCAACTGCCTGTAACCCACGTTCTCGCTCCACCAAGTCAGAATAATTAAAAATGAACCTAAGTGTTCTATTTATACTAGTGGGATTTCCCTGAATAACAAGCAACTTGTCACGGAGTGCATCGCGGAGCACTGCCTCCGTGACACGCCACTGACGCGGACCCGTACTGGAATTTGGTCATCCAGGTATTAAGTCCCAACGTGGAACGGCGTGCAACGCGGGGCTAGGCCAACGTGCCACGGCCCCAATGCTCACCTTCACTGGAATTTGGCAAAAATTCCATATCCAGGCAGAAGGCATCCGCGATGGCAGCGTGACACAGCTCCATCGCGGAGCCCCTTTAATTCATGCTGTCCTTGGCCTTTTCCTTGATTGCTTCCGAGTCCACTCCCAATTTCTCCCAACATGCATTTTAGATTCCCAAAATTATATTTTACCTGCAAAACAACACTAATCATGTTGGTTAGTCTAAATTCACATTTTATTACAAATCACATGAGAATTTATAAATATCGATAGATAAACAAGGCAAAATGACACAGTTGAGTATCACTTGGGCATATAAATTTGCCCAAGATCACTTGTCCCAGTAACTCATCAGTTAGATAGCTTTCAGACATAGACATAGTTTTAGACTTTCAGATTTGTTCAGACGTTTAAAACATTCTGATTTAGTTTACCCTCATAAATGATTCATATTAGCATTTTAAACCTTTTGCTATGTATTATTACTCAGAATACCTATGTATGATAGACGAGGGGTTGACTTGGGGTCAGTTGTGACTTCATGTACCGTGTCCCATCCAAGTTGTAGACTCGGGGCGTGACATTTTTAGATTTTATTCAAACTATTTATAGAATTTATTACTGTTATACCCCGGGAGCTCAAAGATCGGACCCGGGAGTTGTAACGTTGAAAATGTAAAGTAGATGTTGCAGAGAAAAGATGAGGCATGAGACAATTCGTCAGGTGACTCATGGGGAGGCCAGTGAGGAGTTTGGGAAGCTTGAAGAAAAAGGTTCCCCATGGGTGTGACAACGACTCGTGGGGTGTGACCACGAGTCGTTAGGTCAGCCGTGGAGTGGGAGAGAAGGAAGTAACGCAGTGCACCCAATGACTGGTGACCATGATTTGTGGTCACCCCGATGAGTCATGAAGTGACCCATTACAAGCTAGGAGACTAGGTAAGTCGGTGCACCTGATGAGTGAGGTAACGAGTCGTTGCCCTGGACCACGAGTCATCAGGTCATCCGTTAGGACCACCTAGCAGTAATTTCCTGTGAATCTAGTAAGGGCCTTTTTTTTAATTCCTAAGTTCCTAAATCCTAAATTATGGCATTTAAGGCTCGTTTTAGTAGGGTTTTAGGCGGGGAAAACCTATTCAAAGTTATTTCCTTCGATGCATGCGAACTTGAGAGGTTGAGGAGGTGATCTAGAGCAAGTCTTAAGGGTTTTAATTCAAATCCTTCTTGGGAAATAAAAGAAGTGGTAGAATCAATCTCTTCCAGGTATGTAGGGTTACAAATAGGTGTTTTCGTTCACACCCATGCCCAGTCTCCATTGATTCACGAAAATCTATCAAAAATCTCATCGGGTTTTAATTCAAACCTTGTGGAATTTTAATGATTTACCAATGGTTTGTATTAAATTGTGATTTAAATTATATTTTTTCAATTTTGATCATATTTTTCAACTATTTTGAATATCAAATTATTTATATTAGTTTTTACCAAATTAAGCCTACTTATGCATGATCTATGATTAATTGATTTATATCTACTCTTCAATTTTTGTTACTTAAATACCCATCATGATTTATGATTTGAAATTTGGACTTATTCAATTACCCATCATGATTTGATGATTTACAAGTATGTATGAACCTTATCATTCATGAATTATGTTTTGGCTGACTAACAGGCCTTACGTTATGGCTAGATCCTATATGTACGATTATGTTTATGATTATCTTGATTTAACTAGTCCATGAATTCATGTATGTTATACTATGAGCACTATATATGCTTTGGGAGTAGTATCGAACACCAAGTAGGTTTGACGCCTAGGTTCTACCCCAGATCTCATAAACTACGTGCCACCGTAGGTATGTTGGGACCTCCATTGCGACTATCCTCGGCCTAAATGTCCCTTTTCATAGTGATATCACACTTTCATGGTCCTACCCTTGGCAAGGTACGGACACCCTCCCTATTAGGGTTACAAGTCGGGCTTCATGTGTGCTCATATGGGGTATGTCAGTTAAGAGAATCTCCCACTGTTCCTCATGATTTATGCATTTCTATGGTTATGTATATTGGCTCAAGTTATGTTCAATACGACTTTTCCTCTCATGATTATGATTTCGATTATTTTACGAATGCTTTGAAAACCTTGAGTCCTATGATATGTTATGTTATGATATTTATGATATGAGCATGATGTCCTACTTTTATGCTATTTTATGAGCTTTCACACATTTTAAATGTCTGTTTTACTTACCTTGCATACTCAGTACATTCCACGTACTGACCACATACTTTCTATGTTGAATCTTCTTAAGATACAGGTTCCAGCTCTTAGTCTCATCATTGTACCTAGATCATATAAGAGTGCACTTTCATCTTATTGGTGAGTCCTAATATTCTGAGGGTCATTTGGTAGACATTCATGCTATTTTATATTTCAGTACTTGTCTAGGTTAGTTGGGGGTGTAGTCCCATCAACCCATCGCATGTAGTAGAGGCTTTCAGATAGTATGTAGTACTCAACTTGCGTGTATGTCCAAAGATTTCCTTATGTTAAGATATGTCAGGATGATGCTTATGTTTCTGTTATGCCTTGTGTTTAGTCTTCCGCTTATTATGAATGAAGTTAGATATATGCTTATACCATGGGTCTACTTGGGGTCTCTTAGGGTTCCTTGTCCCATGTTATGATCCGGGTCTACGTTCGATCGTGACAAACTTTGTATCAGATCCATAGGTTTTGAAGTTTCCTAGGGTGTCTGAAAGCCGCGTTAAGTAGAGTCTTTTTCGTGGGTGTGAAGTACGCCACATTTATGACGAAGAGGCTACGATTCATTTAGGAAATGTTCCCTTCTTTCATGATCTATGTCGTATGATGAAAGGTCCTTCTATCCTTCTAATTCATTCTATTCACGATTGTAGAATCATGGCTCCCAGAAGAATGAATGGAAGGAGAAATGGAAATGGTGAAGGCCCCGGAGATGGCAATGATCATGGGCATCAGCAGGCCCCACCTGTTTAGGAGCCCCAGGCACTAGAGCCAATTGCCCACGCTGAGTTTCGAGCCGCTATCCAGATGTTGGTGTAGGCCTTGACCGCATAGGTTAACCAGCAGACAGTTGCACATATCCCCCAGAATGACAATGCGGCAACGACCCGGATTAGAGACTTCTTGAGGATGAACCCTTCGGAGATCCTTGTGTCCAAGGTGGATGATGATCCACATGATTTCATCGATGAGATTCTAAAGATCATCCATGTTATGGGGGTGACCAATGGAGATTGTGTTGATTTGGCCTCCTATTAGATCAAGGGGGTAGCCCACATATGGTTCAAATAGTAAAGAGATGCTAGGGCAATGGGTGCATGCCCTATCTATTGGGAAGAGTTCCACACAACATTTTTGGATTGATTTTTCCCTCGGGAGATTAGGGAGCAAAAGGCGACTGAGTTCATTAACTTGGAGCAGGGTGACATGTCGGTTCAAGAGTACGTATTGGATTTCACCCATTTATCCAAGTATGCATTGAAGTTGGTGGCAGAATAGAGGGCTCGGGTGAGCCATTTTGTACATGGAGTGGCAGACTATCTTGATAAGGACTATAGGATCGCTGTTCATCAGGATATAGATTTTTGCCATATTGTGTTACATGCTTAGCAGATGGAGTCGGTGTATCAGAGGAAGAGAGAGGACAAGAAGGATAGGATTGACAGTTATAGGACTTCTCAGGTCAAATCAGGGGATGGAAAGTCTATTGAAACAACACCATCATCACCTAGTACGCCATCTAGATTCCAAGGGGATCGGAGGAGCAGGGCTCTAGATTCGAGAGGCTAGGGCAGCATGCAGATAGAGCGCACTTTCCCAGCTTGTGCAAGGTAGGAAAGAATCATTCCAGGAGGTGCCTAGATGGTTCAGATGCTTATTACGGTGTGGCAAACCCGGAAACAGACTTAGGGATTGCTCTTCAGCCAAATCAGGGGTCGGTGGAGCCCGTATGCCAGCGGCCAGTTCTGCCGTTCCAGTAGCACGTCCCTCTCAGCAGGGTGCCTCTACTAGTTCGGCCAACGGTCAGCATCAAAATAGATTTTATGCTTTAGTATCCCGTTAGGAACAGGAGGTCTCCCCGGGTGCGGTCATTAGTATGTTGCTTGACTTTCATATTGATGTTTATGCTTTGCTAGATCCGAGGGATACTTTGTCTTTTGTGACTCCTTACGTCGTTAGTAGCTTTGGAGTTAGTCCTGAGACTCTATCAAAACCATTTTCGATTTATACTCCTATCGGTGATTCAGTTGTATAGAGGGTGTTCGGTCACTATATTGCATAAAGTCACCTCCGCATACCTTGTAGAGTTAGCCATGAATGATTTTGATATTATTCTTGGCATGGATTTGTTGTATGCGTGTTATTCTTCTATGAATTATAGAACCCATGTTGTGTAATTTTGTTTTTCGAGCGAATTAGTTTTGGAGTGGAAGGGTAGTTCGGCTGTACCGGCAGGTTGATTTATTTCATATGTTAAGGCCTAGAAGATGATTTCTAAGGGTTGTAAGTACCATCTGTTCAGTTTTAAGGATGTTTAGTTTGAGACCCTGATTATCCAGTCAGTTCCAGTGGTGCGTAAGTATCCAAAGGTCTTTCCCGATGATTTGCCAGGTGTTCCTCCCGAGCGGGAGATTGATTTTGGTATTGACCTTCTACCCGATACACAACCTATATCTATTCCTCCTTACTGGATGGCTCTAGACGATCTAAAAGAGTTGAAGGATCAGTTAAAAGACCTGTTACATAAGTGCTTCATTAGACCGAACAAGTCTCCATGGGGTGCACCAATTTTATTTGTCCAGAAGAAGGATGGTTCACTTTGGATATGCATTGACTATCGACAATTGAACAAGGTCACCATTAAGAACAAGTATCCTTTACCCAGGATCGATGATCTGTTTGATCAGCTTTAGAGTGCCAAGTGTTTCTCAAAGATAAATCTCAGGTCCAGGTATCATCAGCTCAGGGTTCGGGAGGGCGATATCCCGAAGACAGCCTTCAAGACGCGGTAGGGACATTATGAGTTTGTAGTTATGTCTTTTGGACTAACGAATGCTCCTGCAACTTTCATGGACTTGATGAACAGGGTGTTCAAGCAATATCTAGACATGTTCGTGATGTGTTCATTGATGAAATCCTTATATACTCCCGGAGTGAGGAGGGGCATGCCACTCATTTGAGAGTAGTGCTTCAGACCCTCAAGGATCGTTAGTTATATGCCAAGTTCAGCAAGTGTGAGTTTTGGTTGGACTCTGTGGCATTTTTGGGCCATGTGGTATCGAGTGAGGGCATAAAGGTAGATTCTCAAAAAGTTGAGGCGGTGAAGAATTGGCCCAGACCAGTGAATCCTTCGGATATTCGATGTTTCTTAGGCTTAGCAGGCTACTATCGGAGGTTTGTTGAGTGTTTTTCATCAATTGCAGCACCATTTACCAAGTTGACTCAAAAAAAGGTGAAGTTCCAATGGTCGAAGGCTTGTGAGAAGAGCTTCCAAGAGTTGAAGACTCGACTCACTTCAGCACCGGTGTTGACCCTACCCGAGGGTACAGATGGTTTTGTAGTGTATTTTGATGTTTTAGAGAATTGGACACGGGTGTGTATTGATGCAACGAGGAAAAGTGATAGCATATGCCTCTAGACATTTGAAGGTTCATGAGAAGAATTACCCAACCCATGATCTTGAGTTGGTAGTGGTAGTGTTCGCATTGAAGATATGGTAGCATTACTTGTATGGGGTCCACGTGGATATATTTATAGACCACAAGAACTTGCAATATGTGTTCACAAAAAAAGATCTCAATCTTCGGCGAAGGAGGTGGTTAGAGCTACTCAAGGATTATGATATGAGTGTTCTGTACCACCCAGGAAAGGCTAATGTGGTAGCGGATGCACTTAGTAGGCTCTCTATGGAGAGTGTGTCCCATGTGGATGAGGGAAAGAAGGAGCTAGTGAGGGATGTCCATCGACTTGCAAGGTTGGGAATTAGATTGGTCGACTCGATTGATGGCGGTGTAGTTGTGTAAAATGGATTAGAATCGTCCTTGGTGACTGATGTGAAAGCTAGACAAGATGAGGATTCGATGTTGGTAAAGTTGAAACAAGCCATTCGAAGTCAGAAGGTTGAGGTCTTCTCCCAAGGGGGAGATGGTATGTTACGGTACCATGGTCGCCTATGTGTTCCATATGTTGATGATTTGAGGAGTCGGATGTTACATGAAGCTCATGGATCTCGATACTCTATTCATCCATATGCCACCAAGATGTATCATGACTTGCGGGAAATATACTGCTGGAATGGCATAAAGAAGGATATTGTAGAATTCGTAGCCAGGTGCCCAAACTGTCAGCAAGTAAAGGTTGAGCACCAAAGGCCGGGAGGAGTACTTTAGGATATCAGCATTCCTACTTGGAAGTGGGAACAGATTAATATGGATTTCATTACAGGCCTTCCTCGTACTCGTCGACACTATGATTCAATTTGTGTGGTGGTAGACAGATTGACCAAAGTTGCACATTTCCTGCCGGTGAAAACCACAGACTCAGCGGATGATTATGCCAAATTGTATATCTGAGAGTTGGTTAGGCTACATTGAGTTCCCTTGTCCATTATTTCAGAACGAGGTACCCAGTTTACCTCCTAGTTTTGGCGGTCTTTTCAGAATGGGCTTGGGACTCAGGTTAAGCTTAGCATAGCATTTCATTCGAAGACCGATGGTCAAGCGGAGCGGACAATCCAAACTCTTGAGGACATGTTAAGAGAATCTATGATGGACTTCAAAGGTAGTTGGGATGATTACTTTCCCCTGATTGAGTTTTCTTATAAAAACCGCTATCACTCTAGCATCCAGATGGCACCGTTCAAGGCTCTTTATAGACGGAGATGTAGATTGCCCATCGGATGGTTTGAGGTTGGTGAGGCAGCTATGTTAGGGCCTGATTCGGTTATGAGGCTATGGTGAAGGTTCAGTTGATAAGGGACTGGCTGAAAACTGCTCAGAGTCATAAGAAGTCGTATGCTGATGTGAGGAGGGGAGAGTTGGTATTCGAGGTGGATGATTGGGCATTTCTAAAGGTATCTCCCATGAAGGGAGTCATGTAGTTTGGGAAGAAAGGAAAACTCATTCCCCGTTATGTTGGTCCCTACAGGATTATGAGAAGAGTTGGTAAAGTAGCATATGAGTTGGACTTTCTCTCAGAGTTATCTTCCATGCATCCAGTGTTTCATGTGTCGATATCAAAGAAATGTTTGGGAGATCCAGCTCAATTAGTTTTGATGGACAGTGTTGGGGTGAAAGATAGCCTTAGCTATGAGGAGGGCCCAGTAGAGATATTGGATCATCAGGTTCAGAGGTTAAGGAACAAAGAAGTAGCTTCAGTTAAAGTATTATTGAGGAATCAACATGTTGAAGGAGCTACGTGGGAAGCTGAAGCGGATATGATGGCTAAATACCAATACTTATTCTCTATCGGCTCAGTTCTGACTTGAGGTATCAGTTTTTCTCTATGACTCCATTTAGTTTTCATGTTCAGTTCATGTGTTTAAGTTTCTTTTATGTGTATGGATGTGTATGTGGAGCATGAGATCAGTTCAACTATGTGATATGAATCGGAGGTAGTCATTCCGTTAGTGCGGATTAAATGATCAGTATTTGAATATGATAATTGCATGTTGCTATTTCTGTGTGTTTTGCAACATTCGAGGATGAATATTCCCAAAGGGGAGATATTGTTATACCCCGGGAGCTCAAAGATCGGACTCAGGAGTTGAAGAAGGGAAAATGTAAAGTTGATGTTGCAGACACAGGAGTTTGTGGATGAGATTCAGAAGATCACCTAAATCATAGGTTTTACCTCTACAGAGAGTGCTGATCTGGCTACCTACCTATTGAAATGGGTGGATCAGATTTGTTATAAACAGTGGAAGGAGGGAAGGCAGAATAGAGCACGTCTGGTAGAATAGGATGAATTCGTTACAGCATTCCTGGACAGGTTCTTTCCCCAGGAATTGAGGGAAGCTAAGGCTACTAAGTTCACAAACTTGCAGCAGAACAACATGATAGTAGAGGAGTATTCACTGAAATTCACTCAGCTGTCGAGATATGCCCCAAAAATGGTTGCTGAGTCAAGGGCTCACATGCTCAATTTTGTTAATTGAGTCTCATATTTGGTAATCAAGGAGTGCAGGATCTCCATGCTCATTAAAGATATACACCCTTCCAGTCTTATCGTTCATGCCCAGTAGGTAGAGGCAATAAAGTTGAAGGAGATAGAGAGGGAGAACAAACGAGCAAGAATCAATTAGTTTGAGTACTCCCAACAAAGTTCAGGCGGTGGTAATCGCCCCCAACAGAGTAGAGACCTCCAGCACCTTCCTAGCCAGTGCTCCATCTTCCAGGCCCCATAAGGATAGAAGGTGTGGGACATTGGGCTTCCAATCCCAGAGCCATGTCTCTATCGGTCGTACATTTTTATCATGTCCTAAGTGCGGTGCAAATCATCCCGATGAGTGTGTTATGGGCAAGGAGGGTTGTTTCGGGTGTGGCTAGTTGAGTCACAAGTTGAGAGAGTGCCCGTCAGCAGAACGGGGAAAGGCCCAGTCTACTACATCAGCTGCCCCGACTGGTCACCCAGTTCAATAGGGCACTACTTTAGGTACAGGAGGCGGTCAGTTCCAGAATTGTTTCTACGCTCTATCTTCCTAGCAGGATCTGGAGAACTTACCAAATGTGGTAACTAGTATGTTACACCTTTTCCACTTTGATGTATATGCTTTTCTAGATCCAGGAGCCACACTTTCCTTCGTGACTCCATACATCGCTATTTAGTTTGAAATAAGTCTAGAAATTCTCTCAGAGCCATTTTCAGTTTCTGCTATGATAGGTGAGTCAATTAGAGCTAGTCGAGTGTATAAAAATTATCCAGTCTCAGTATTAAGTAAAGTTAGCTCAGTTGATCTAGTATAGCTAGACATGGTTGACTTTGACCTTATCCTTCACATGAACTGGATGCATTCTTGTTATGCTTCAGCCTACTGCTGAACTAGAGTCTTCAGGTTTCAATTTCCTAACGTTCCATTCTTAGAGTGGAAGGTAAGTACTTCAGTGTCTAAGGATTGATTTATTTTGTACCTGAAGGCTAGGAAAAGATTGCCAAAGGGTACATCTATCACTTGGTTAGGATCAAAGTCTCCAGTATTGAGGCCCTGAGGCTCCAGTTGGTTCCAATTGTGAATGAGTTTCCTGATATGTTTCTTGAAGATCTTCCTGGAGTCCCTCTCGATTGGGAAATAGACTTCGGAATAGACCTCCTTCCAAATATCCATCCATCTCTATTCCACCTAACAGAATGGCTCCAATTAAGCTTAAGGAATTGAAGGAACAATTAAAAGACCTTATAGATAAGGGCTTCATCAGACCCAGTAATTCTCTGTGGAGTTCCCCATTTCTATTCATGCAAAAGAAAGGCGGTACACTCAAAATGTGCATCGTCTACCATCATCTGAACAAAGTCACATTCAAGAACAGATATCCTCTACCCAGAATTTATGATTTGTTTGATCAACTTTAGGGAGCTAGTTGTTTCTCCAATATAGATCTCAGATCAGGATAGCACCAGCATAGAGTCAGAGATTGTGACATTCCAAAAATAGCCTTTAGAACTCAATATGGTCACTACGAATTTGTAGTTATGTGTTTTGGACTAACCAATGCACCTGCAGCCTTTTTGGATCTGATGAAAAGGGTATTCATGTTGTACCTAGACATGTTCTTCATTGTCTTTATAGATGACATTCTGGTTTACTCCAGAACAGAGGAGGAGCATGCAGACCATCTATGGATAGTTTTTCAAACTCTCAAGGACTACCAGTTGTTCGCTAAGTTTAGCAAGTGGGAATTTTGGATGAAATTGGTTGCGTTCCTTTTCCATGTGATCTCTAGGGGTATTCAAGTGGATCCTCAGCAAAATAGTGGCGGTCAAGGACTTAATGAGACCCACTTCTCCAATTGACATCCGTAGTTTCTTGGGACTAGCCAATTATTACAGATGATTTGGGGGTAGGTTGCGGAATTGATAATTGAGAGTGAATATGGGGAAAATTGCGGAAGGCGGATCTTACCCTCTTTGGCTTCCGTCTCCTTTGTATTTATAAACAAAATTTACAAACTTTACAATTGGCCTTTACTGTTCATAAACGACCTCTACTGTTTATGAATAGTACTTTGTGGCCGACACAACACTATTCTACTTTGCGACTTTTGTTTAAAGTAGTCGCCCTATTACTGTACACTTTAAGACTTTTCACAAAAAACAAAAAACTTTTGTCTGTCCAAAATAATGGACGACATCTTTACATTACAAAACAAAAAACTTTACATTATCTTCTGCTTTTTATCTGATGGCCGACACCTTTTTATCTTCTTTCTTCTCAGCTTTTTCTGCGTACGTTGTTTTTCTTATTTTGGCCGTTTGATTGTTTTATTCTTATCTCGGCCGTTGGATCATTATTCTAGCTGTACATCTGGTATCTGACTATTCTCTTCACCATGGCACTTTGTGCAATAGTGGTCTGGATATTTCTGTCCTACTGTCTTGCAATATCTCGTTAGAAGAGCTGGGGAAATGTAGTTTCTCCGTATAGCTCTTGTAGTTGGTATTTCCTCTGGCTTTAGCAGACTAAGTATCCATTGGCGTACCTCTTCCATATCTGCTTCTTTGTGTTCTCTGGAGTTAGCATAAATCATAGTTTGATCTCTTGAGTAATAGCTCCAGATAGAATTCCCATTTAAGAAATTATTAGCTAGCTCACTTATTATCGTAGCTAAACCAATAATTCTTTTATTTGCGTAAAAATCTGGTATATATGTACAACTTATTTCTTCTTGCTGTTCTATCTTCTCTGGTATTATCATCTCCCTTGTTAATCCTATTTTTACTACTTGTATGATTGGTTTTATTTCATTAAATAATATCTCTGCTGGTGCTGCGTATATTTTGATATAGAAAAATGTTCCTTTAGTTATTCTTTTATATTTCATGAATGCTTTATGTAGTTCTGGTATGGTTGCTATCTCATCTCCTGTCTTGGTATATACAGTATTTAGCAATCCATAATTGTAGCATGTCCTGACTAGGTTGGAGTTTGTATTTGGCTGTGCAATCAGCTTATTATATCCTTGTAAAAATTGGGTAACATAGTCTTCTTCTGGGTTTTTAGTGGTTATGGATCGTGGATTTTTGTTTAAGTATGTTTGTATTTTGTGGATATTCTGAATGTAGGTATTGGATATATGGTTGTAGGTCTGTCTGGTTTGGTTTAGGCTTTCTTTGTATGTACTTGTTTGTGGAGTTGGAGGTATATTTTTCATCGTAAATTGCTTATCAAATAGCTGCTGTTTCCTGATAATGTCTCTTCTTTCTTTAGGTCCTGATGTACCTACAGAAGAAGTAGATGGGTTGTTAGCTTGGGTTTTAAGGAGTTTCCCAACGTCTCCTTTTAGCTCTGGAAGTTTGGTGCCTTCCAATTGGCATAGTTCCGCGTTTTTTAAGTCACGCTGCTGACTGCTATCTTCTTCCATTCTTTCTGTTTTCATTTCCGCGTTTTTTAAGTCACGCTGCTGACTGCTATCTTTGCTTTTTAGCTTCTCCATATCATCTTCTAGCTTTTCCACTTTCTTGCAAAGTGTACTTTGCATTCCGAGTATTTGGTCCATCTTATTTTCATCTTTTTCCATATCTTGAGATGTAATCTGCAATTATATTATTCTCAGTTTTGATAACCTCAATTGTAAATGAAAAATTTAATATATTTAATACCAATCTCCTTATTTCTTTTGTTGTTACGGAATCTTGTACCTTTTTAGTTATCCACCATTTAACTTGTGTGTTATCTGTTCTAACAATAAATTTGTTATAAACAATATATGGTTCAAATTCAAGCAAACATTTATATAATGCAAACAGTTCTTTTCTATTTATTTCCCATTTAATTTGTGGTTCTGTGTATGATCCTGAATGGTATCTACAGTGGTGTTCTATTTTTTCATTTTCGTATTTATATTTTAATACTCCTCCAAAGCTATGATTACTAGAATCTGATTCTACTATGTAGGTGAATTTTTTGTTTTCATTTGGAAAATATAGTTTTGGTAGTTCTTTACACATTTCTTTTATCTTTTTTATGTATTTTTTGTCTTTTTCATCGAAGTGATATTCTATATCCTTTTTTAATTTTCGTTGTAATGGTTTTAGATTTTCTGCTAGTTTTGGTACATATTCTCTTACTTGATTAACTAATCCTAAAAAGGATTGTAATTTTTTCTTAGTATCTAGTAATTCTTCAGAATTTAATATTTTTTGTACTATATGTGTTTGCATTTTTACTCCATTTCTGTCTATTTGTATTCCTAAGAATTCTATTTGGTTTTTCAATATTTCGGCTTTTTCTTTACTTAGGCTTATTCCTGATATTTCTACTATATGTATGAATTTCTCTAGTAGTCTTATATGTTCGTCTTTAGTTCTTGAATAGAGTAATATATCGTCTATGTATACGATACAGTTTTCTAATTGGTTGAAGTAATTATCCATAAAGTGTTGATATCTACCTGGTGCATTCTTATATCCAAAGGGTAATACATTCCATTCGTAAAATACTTGGGGTATGGTAAATGCTGTTAATTGTTTAGATTCTTCTTCTAGTTTTAAGTGATAGAATCCTGATTTACAATCAAATTTACTAAAATAATTATATCCTTGTATCTGTCTTATTTTTAAGATCTTATTTGGTATTGGGTAATTATATGTTTTAGTTTTTGCATTTAGATTTCTATAATCTATCACCATTCTGCTTTTTTTTTTTGTTCATTATGTTTATTTACTATAAATGCCGGGCTATTATGTTTACTATTACTTTCTCGTATGTAATTATTTTCTAATAATTCTTTTATATGCATTTGGAATTCTTTTTGGTCTTCAAAATTGTATCTTAGGGGTTTTTGTGTTATTATGCTATTTTCATCTACTAATTCGATCTTTATTTTTGTTTTATGTTTTTCCCATCCTTGTAATGGGTTTTCATTATATAATGATTTTAGCTTATCTTGTAATATTTGCATTTTATCAATTGTAAATATTATCATTTCAATTTTCTGGTCGTTAGTTGTTATGTTTTCTAACTTTTGAGTAATTTTTTCACTTCCTTTAATCCATGGTGTATTTTTTCTTACTTTGTTATTTACTCTTTTTGCTCCTACTTTTTTATTACATGGGGTGGTAAACCACCAATGTGTTTTTGTTATAGTATGTGGGTATAGTTTTTCTAAAAATGGCATTCCTAATAGTATATCTCTATTAGTAAATTCGTAACTGTACATTTCTTCAATTGTTAGTATTTTATCCCATATTTGTATTTTTGTATTTTTGGTTTTGTGTGTTATCATACTTCCTTCATTATTGAATCCAGTTACAATAAGTGGTGTTTTTAATTTTTCCCATTTATCTTCTGGTAGGCAATTATGTTTACAGATATTTGCTCCTGCTCCTGTATCTACCATAGGTGTATAATATCTGTTGTAATATCCTTCCACTATTATTTTCATTAGTATGTAGATTTTTGTCATTCTTTCATATTAATGTTCTTTTAATGATTATCTTTTTATTTTCATAGTGTATTACTAGCTGTCTTTCATCTATATTATATGGTTTGACTGTTTCCAGCCATTTTATTCCTAATGTTACATTGTCTTTACCTTGGTATATTTTAAATTTTATTTTTATTGGTACTCCACCAATAATTAACTCTTGTTCTGTACTGTGTTCCATGTTTGTCAATATTCCTGGTAATTCTGTATTTATACTTTCATTTTTTGTAATTTCTTCTTCTTTTATTAGTTCTCTTGTGACATAGCTTTCGTTTTGCCCTGTATCTATTTTTATTAAATATTTTCGTTGATTTAATATTCCTGTTATATAATATTGGTAGGGTTGTATTTCATCCATTCTTTGTTCTAGCAATTTGGGTTGTATTTCATATTCTATTCTTCTTGAAGTGCTATTTCTAGATGATGATGGTGTATCATAATTTATTCTTTTTGATGTGCTTAGCCTTTCTTTAACTATCTCTAAATCTTCCTCAATATCCATATCTTTGTAGCTATAATCATTATTATCAATAACGTTAACTATTTTGTCAAAAGGATTTTCTATTTTAATTCTTTGAATTTTATTTTTGGCTGTTATCTTATGTTTTGTAGTTAATACGTATAAGTTTTTGCATCTAGCTGTAAATATTTTACTACCTGGTGCCAGTTCTATTCCTGACATTTTCCAGTATAGTACTAGTGATTTATCGATATTTCTGTCATCTAATGCTACTGAGTAGTTAGCACTTATAATAAACTTAAATTTTTGGTATATTAAATTTCCTCTAACTGCACTTATTATGCTTTTTTCTATTGGGTGAATAATTCTTTCATCTGCCAAGTATAGTTCAATTGGTGTATCTATCCCTTCTCTAAAACATGCTTTTATGAGTATCTCTGTTGCTCCTAGGTGTACGTATTTTATTGGATTTTTAGCTTTTATTTCTTGGATTTCCTTGTTTATTATCTTTTTATTTATTATAGGTATTTTAGCTTTTCCTTGGGTATATTTGCAGTCTATTATATGTTCTTTTTGGCTTACCACGTAGTATTCTTCTTGTCTTATTTTAAAGAAATTTCTTAGTTTAGGTATTTCCAAAATTTTGTCTACACTTAAATCTAATTCTTTTCCTTTTATTTGTTCGAACATATTGCTGTCAAATATTATTTTTTGTTCTGAGCTTTCTTTATCTTGATATTCTTCTTTACTTATAATCCTTACATCTGTTTCAGTCATTATCTGTTTTGTATTCATTTATCTCATTTTCATTATCTATCTCATTTTCATTATCTGTTTTTTCGTATTCTGTTAATTCATATATACTATCTTCATCATTTAGATTATAATCTATATAATCTATTTGTTTATATTTTTCATCTTCGATTATTACTTCTACTTCCGAAATTTGTTTTTTATTTACGTTTTTAGGTACTCTACAGTCTCTAGCTAAATGTCCTAATTTGCCACAGTTGTAGCATTTGCATTCTGATATATTTTTCTTAGCTCTGTGAGGTCTCTTTTGTTTGTAATTTTTTATATAGTATCTTTTTCTTGGTTTTTTATACTTGTATTTGGTTCTAAATGGTCTGTATTTTTTAACTCTTTTCTTGTATTTGTATTTATTTGTGCAACCGAATTGTGGTGCTGTTCTAGTTGTACAACATGCTAAGTTTTTTACCAGTATTTTTTCCATTTTCATGTCTTCCTTATGTTTTTCGCATAATTCTGTAAACCATTTTTGTAGAAATTTTATTCTAGATCCTAGTGTATCTATTAGTCCTGATTCTTGCCAGTCTTTAGTTATTTTTGAACTAAATGGTTCTGGTAATTTTGTATAGTATAATTTCCTTATTTCTCTGCTTTCTTCATTTGTATATAATCCTTTATAATAATATTCTTTAAATGCGCATGTATATTCATCCATATAACTCATTTTACATATACTTAATTTGTTTATTAGATTTCTGTTTAGTTCTTTATCTTTTTGCCGTTCTTCTATTTCGGTAGTCATACTACTAAATTCATTTCTTATTGCCATTTCGTACTTGGTTAATATATCTATAGATGTTGTTGCTGGTTCATTATTAATTTTCTTATTATTTCTTAATGTTTCCAAACTTTTTGATGATAAATTTTGTAGCCATATTTTTGTTGTTCCTATTAATGTTCGTTCTATGTATCCAGGGGCATCTGCTATTAGTATTTTGTTATCTATTAACTGTTTTGAAATATATCCTATCCATAGCTGAATTGTTTTATTTGTATCTGCAACACAATCTAAATCTAAGAAATTATATTGTTCTATATTTTGTCTAGGTGTCCAGTTTTTATTTAATCTTTTATTCCATAATGTTTTGCTTCTATTTTCCCTTTCGTAAGTATAATAGGTTGGACTAGTATTTGGTCTCCTTGGACTTCTAGTTCCTGATGTACTAGGTTTTTCATCTATGTCTTCTACATTTATTTCTATGTTATTTTCTTTTTCTATTAGATTAGTATAAGTTTCTGATGTTTCTGAATATCGATCTAGGTTTTCTTCATCATTTTGCTCACTTATGTCGTCTATTCCTATTTTAGGCTGATTTTCTACTGCACCTGATTCTTCTAATAATATTTTAAATTTTTCTATTTCTTCTGTAAGTCTTAATTCTTCACGTTGTTTTTCTTTTGCTTTTAATTTTTCTTCATATAATTGTTTAAGTTTTTCTAGTTCTTTTTCTAGCTCTTGGATTCTCGTGTCTTTTTCTTCTTTAATTTGTTGAACTTCTATTTGTGCTTGTTTTTTAATTTTTTCTATTTCTTTTTTCCTATCTATTTCTTCGTTTTCTTTATTAATTCTTACCATAGCTGTTAAGCTATCTTCTAAGGTTGCCGATTCTTTTTCTAACATCAAATATAACTGATCTCCTATCTTTTTAAATCTTCTTCCTAAGTTTGAGTGTATAATTTTTATTTCTGTTCCCTTCTGGCTCATAAATTTTTCTTCTTCTACAGTGTATTCTTCTTTGTTCATATTAATCCGTGTTGTAATTTATATTCTAAGTGTTGTAGTTGTAGCTCTAAATGAAATATTATTCTCCTTTGTGTTTTTATTGATATATGGCACACTCCTGCAACTATATTGTAATTTAACCTTTCTTTTCTAAATTCAATTTCTTCCGTTATTTCATTTATTTTGTTAAGTAATTGTTGCCTGTATTCTTCGCTATTATCAATGTTATTTTTCATTTCAGTTTTTTCAGATATTTTATATATTTATATTCTGTTTCTGAAATTATATTTATTAAATATTCAAGTCTGACATTATTTGTTTTATTTAAGCTTAAAAGTTTATATTCGGGATATAATATTTTTAACTGATTTTTTAGTTTTTTAGCTTTTTTATAGATATTACCTTTCTTTGACTTATTCTGTGTTTTAATCATTGGTTAAACATTTTATTATAATATTCAATTTTTAATGGTTCTAATTTTTGTAACTCTTTTATACATTCAAATGCATATTCTAAGTATTCCAGATTACTATCTTTCATATATTCCTTTATATTATCTTGTAATAAAAGCTTTGTTAACCTTATACTTTCTATAGTATCTAACCAATATTCCATATATTCATAATTTATCATTTTTTAGTCTAAATCTTTATCTAATTTTCTGATTTCTTCTATAGTCATTTCCGTCCAATCTTGGTTAATTAACTTCATAGTTTCTTCTAATTCTATTATCTCTTCTAATATCTGAAACAATAATTTCATTATACATAAGACAAGTAACTCATATCTATGATTTCTATGTGATAGGTTTGAACTCATTTTATGAATTTTTCTAAACATAATATTCCCTCTAATCTTCTTTAGGCATTATTCTGAATTATCCAGTTATTACAACGTTATTTTGAATAGTCTTTTTCGGTCATTACTATGCATTTTCAGCTTCAATCAGTTACCCTAACATTGCCTCAACTCTGTGTACTCCCCTAAAACGGCTCACCTGGCCTCACCGGTTTCCACCTTAGGATGGCATAGTCTGGGCTTACTTACTCTCAGCTTACTAACTACTTACATAGCAAACTTAATCAAGCTTTCATCATAACGATATAACAAGAAGATAATAACAGATAATACTTAGAAGATTATAAGGAATATAGCAGTTTAGTTATTCATAGTTATGAATAAACATACCTCAGTTTGTATCTTTGCATCATTGCTAGATTTTTCCATTTGGTTTATCTTTTTGGTAGATTTGTTTTTGAGTGAAGGCCAATGTAGTGACTGGCGTCCTCAGCAGAATGTCCATGGGAAGTTTTGCTCATGTCGAAGAAGGTAAAAATGAGCTGGCAAAAGATATTCACATATTGGCTTGGTTAGGAGTATAGTTAGTTGATTTATCTTAGGGTGGAGTTGTAATACGGAGTGGGTCAGAATCCCTACTGGTAGTAGAGGTTAAGGAAAAATAGGATGAAGACCCCATCCTACTCAAGTTGAAGGAGGTAGTTCTAAGAAAAGAGGTGGAAGCTTTCTCTTAAGAGGGAGATGGTGTGCTCCATTACCAGGAAAGATTATGTGTTCCAGAGATAGACAATTTGAGGCAGAAAATACTAATGGAAGCCCACAGCTCTAGATATTCTATCCAACCAGGTGCGACCAAGATATACCGTGATTTACGGGAAATCTACTGGTGGAATGGCATGAAGAAGGACATTGTTGAATTTGTAGCTAAGTTTCCAAATTTCCAATAGGTCAAGGTTGAACATCAGAGACCTAGGGGTATGACCGAGGATATCAACATTTCTACTTGGAAGTGGGAAGAAGTGAATATGGACTTCATCACAGGCTTACCTCATACTCGTTGACAACACGATTCAATTTGGGTGGTTGTAGATCGGATGACTAATTCAGCACATTTCACACTATTTAAGACCATAGACTCAACAGAGGATTATTCTAGACTATACATCTAGGAGTTAGTCATACTTCACAGGGTTCCCTTGTCCATCATATCAGATCGGGGTACCTAGTTCACCTTGCATTTCTGAAAAATCAATTCAGAAGGGACTTGGTACTCAGGCCAAGCTCAACACAACTTTCCACCAACAGAAAGATGGAAAGGCTGAGCGGATGATTTAGATTATTGAAGATATGTTAAGGGCTTGTGTGATTGATTTCAAGGGCAGTCGGGACAATCACCTACCTCTCATCGAATTTGCATACAAAAATAGCTTCCACTCTAGTATTCAGATGGCCCCATTTAAGGCATTATATGGTAGGAGGTGCAGGTCTTCTATAGGGTGGTTTAAGGTTGGTGAAGCTACCTTGAAAGGACCTGATTCGGTACATGAGGCCATAAAGAAGGTTCAACTTATCAGAGAATGGTTGAAAACAGCTCAAAGCCGACAGAAATTGTATGCAAATATAAGAAGTTTGTAGTGGATGATTGGGTATAATTGAAAGTTTCACATATGAAAGGGGTGATGAGATTTGGAAAGAAAGAAAATCTCAGTCACAGGTTTACTGGCCCTTACAGAATCTTGAGACGTATTGGCAATATGGCCTACGAGCTGGAGTTTCCTGTAGAATTAGCATCGGTGCACCAGTATTCCATGTATCATTGTTGAAGAAATATATCAGTGACCCGCCTTAGTGGTGCCTCTAGAGAATGTTGGGATAAAGGACAGCCTCTCTTATGAAGAAGTTCAGTTTAGATCCTACACCTTTAGGTTCGTAAACTAAGAAAAAATGAGGTCACTTCAGTAAAGGTCTTATAGAGGAACCAACTAGTAGAGGGAGCTACATCGGAAGCAAAAGCAGACATGATGGCTAAATACCCTCACTTATTCCCTTCCAGTTTAGCTTCAGCATCAGGTATTAAATTCCTCCTCAATACTCTATTTGGTACCATACTGGTCAGCCCTATTCATGTTTAAATGTGCATCCTAGTCGTATAAGTTCAGTTAGTATGTCTATCTTAGTTTGGAGTCAGTCAGTCCTAGTCTTTTAGCTTACATAGCATTCATCCAAGGATGAATGTTCCCAAGGCTAAGATATTTTAACACCCCAAAAGTTTCATAGACCAAAACCCAGATTTAGCATAAAAATAACTGTAAACAAACTAGAAAATCTTGTCTCAAAATGACTCAAGCAATTGGTCGTTATCAGAAATGATAACTCATTTCATGCGTAATTGCTAGCTTTGCAAGCTGTCTTTTAGGAACCAACAAGACATGGACTGACCCATTGTGAGGAGTAATGAATCATCATGTCACTCGTTGTTACTCAATTCAAAAACCAATCCAAAGCTTTCCCAAAACCAGCGAGCCTAGTGACGAGTCACTAGAGGAAACAACGAATCATCCTATTGAATCGTTAGGTACAAATCAAAAACCATGCAAGAGCACAACAACAGCAATGAGTGGATACAAAAAGTCATTGTATCATCCAATGGATCGTTAATATGGCTGATTGGGATAGATCCAAAAACTATGCAAGTTCTTCCAAGGGCAACGACTAGGTTATAGACTATCCATTGTATCTTACAATGAGTCATTCTATTCACCCATTGTGAGAAGCCCAAAGTCTATCCAAAACCTTTCCAAAGGCCACGATAGGATTCAATGACCCGTTGTATCACCTAACAAGTTATCCTATCTGTCTGTTGGTCGAAGTCCAGAAATCAAATTTACATACCAAAGACCAACGACTGGTCCAAACAGGTTGCCGTCACAACAAACGACCCATTGGATCTCGACAGGTGGTTTCTCAGATTTTATTGGAGGGGGATTTTTGGAACTTTCCTTTATTTTAACGCCTAAACTACATAATTTGGGGTTTATTTTGAAGGGGATATTGGGAGTTGCTCGAACGTTTTCCTCTTATTTTTTATCTCCCCTCAAAGTTAGTACGAAGAAACTCAGTCAGAAAGTGCAGAGCAAGAAAGAGGGTTGATTTCCTTCTCATATTTCTCAAGGATTTTCTAAGGGATTCTACTATAGGTAAGAGGGATTTCAACAAGGGAATTTCCTTCTCCCTTGTGTCCCAGAATTTCTATAGAAATATTGATAATTCTAGCCCTATAGAAAGTTGAAACTAGGGTTGTTCTTGAAACATATTATGATTTTTCTCTTTGTTATAATTCCTGATGTTATCCAAGATCATTACTAGTTGTATTTCATGCTTGGTATCTGATTTTATAGAGTATATATTTGAGCCCTAACCTTTAAATCTGATTTTGAACGAGTCTTGCATGATTTAGAATCCTGATGTGAATATTACTTTGTCAGGAAAATTTCTATAAAATTTTGAATGTTAGTACATATGCATGAACAAAAGTTATCCTTTGGTATATTCAGTCTCAGATTCTCGGTCAATACTCTGTATACTTAGTATTATACAGAATTGTCTGCTAGTCAGTTTGACTATATTCAGTCTTTAAGAAACTCAATAGTACTAGTTACCAGCTTGTTACTAATTTTGGATTGTTACTACGCTTTCAGACAAAGCAGCTCTGACAAGTCTTAGAGCTAGTATTTTCAATTATTAGGTCCTTCAGAGTCTTAGTATGCTTCCAAATAAGTAGTTTTGACTTAAGTCATAGGACATCAGTTTTGAGCTATCAACCTAGTAAACACAATTAGGATTTCCAGTGGGAGTAGAACTTAGCACCGAGCGGGCCGGGTTCAATGCACCTAGGTTCCTAGAACTACGTTGCCGCCTTAGGTTATTAGCCAGAATGGGCCTCAGACAGTGATCACCTAGCTTAGCCACTATACCCTGGCAAGGTACAATGGACTTTCTCCTATGGGGTGTATACATAGGACTCCATAGCTAGCTCACGTGATTACATGTCGGTTATAGTCTCTCCCACAGTATAATATAGTAAATCTTAGTACAGTACAGTCACAGTCTTCAATTTCTATTCATAACTCCAGATTATAGGAGATATTCATGACCTTCAAATAGTTTTAGTGCTTACAATATTATCATATTCTTAGATGCTGCAGCATTTATGATTGTAGTTATGGTCATTGAATGTCCTGTTAATTCAGTTCACAGATTTTTAGTGTTGTTGTATTTAATTCATATCTCACTTATTCAATACATTCAAAGTATTGATGCATACTTCTATATTATATCATTTTATGATATAGATTCAGGATCTTAGGCCCAACAGTGTGGTTAGTTCCTCTTCGAGATCAGTTCAGCAGTACAGATTTGGTGAAGTCCTCATCTTTCGAGGACCGTAGTTTCACCTTCTGTATTTGTTAATCCATTTTGTTCAGACTTAGAGTTAGCTAGAGTTTGTCCCAACAACTCATCAGTTGTTTAGATGGCTTTTAGACAATAGTAACACTTTTAAATAGATTTTAAGATTGTCTTTAAACTATTTTTAGAATTTATCAGTTATTCAATCGAAAGAAATTATCTTATCAGCTTCCGCTCTTGTTTTATCAGTCCATAGATCAGATTTAATAGAATCTGATCTACCATGGTTTTCTTAGGGCCACTTGTGACTTTAAGTACTGTGTCACATTTGGAGTGCAGACTCGGGTCGTGACAAACTTGGTATCAGAGCCTTAGGTTTAGAGTATCCTAGTATGTTGAAAACCGCATCAAGTAGATTTCTCTTCATGTGTGTGAAGCGCGCCACACTTATGAGGGGGAGGATACAAGATGTTAATAGGAAAATTCCCTTCATTCATGATGCTTATTGTACATAGCTTTTAAGACACTAATATGTCCTCCTAACTGGTGCTCTACCCTTTTTTCAGACAATGATGCCTCCCAAAAGAGAAAATGGAAGGAGGATCGAAAATGCTAACCGGCCAGCCCCACCAGCTCCTGCAGCTCCTCAGGACGACTAGTTGTCCCATGTGGAATTTCGGGTTGCTATTCAGATACTGGTATAGGTAATGACCAAGCAGGTCAATCAATAGGTAGTTGTGCTCATCAACACTAATGGATCTACAACTGCAGCTAGGGTCTGGAATTTTTACATGGATGAATCCCCCATCTTTTCATGGCCTTAGAAGAGGACCCATAGGAGTTCGTGGACGAGATTTTGAAAATTACCCAAATAATGGGTGTTAGGTCTACAGAGAGTGCTGATCTGGCTACCTACTAGTTGAAAAGGGTGACTTAGATTTTGTATAAACTGTGGAAAGAGGAAAGGAAGAATGGAGCAGGCCTAGTATATTGGGATGAATTCGTTACATCATTCCTAGATAGGTTCTTTCCCCAAGAATTGAGGAAAGATAAGGCTGCTAAGTTCATGCACATGGGACATAACAACATGACAGTAGAGGAGTATGCACTAAAGTTGACTCAGCTATCGAGATATGCCCCAAAAATGGTTGTTGAGCTAAGGGCTCACATGCTCTAGTTTGTTAACAGAGTCTCAAATTTGGTACTCAAGGAATGCAAGACCATCATGCTCATCAAAGATATTGACCTTTCCAGTCTTATAGGTCATGCCCAGCAAATAGAGGCAGAAAAGTTGATGGAGATAGAGAGGGAGAACAAACGAGCCAAAACCAGTTTGTTTGAGTAATCCCAGCAAAGGTCGGGCGGTGTTAATCACCCCCACAGCAACAAAGACCTCTAGAACCTTCTCAGATAGTGCTCTGTCTTCCAGGCCCCATAAGTACAGGAGGGGTGGGACATCGGGCTCCTAGTCCCAAAGCCATGTCTCTAACAGTCGCACTTTTCTAGCATGTCTTAAGTGTGGTAACAATCATTTGGGTAAGTGTATTATGGGCAAGGAGGGTTGTTTTAGGTGTGGCCAGTTGGGTCACAAGATGAGAGAGTGCTCGTTAGCAGGACTAGGAAAGGCCCAGTCTACTACATCAATAGCCCCAAGAGGTTGCCCAGCTCAACAGGGCACTATCTTATGTACAGGTGGCAGCCAGCGCAAGAATAATTTCTATGCTCCATCTTCCCAACAGGATCAAGAGAACTCACCGAATAAAGTTACTAGTATGTTGTGCCTTTTCCACTTCGATGTATAAGCTTTGCTAGATCCAGGAGCCACACTTTCCTTCATGACTCCATACATTGCTATTCAATTTGAAATAAGTCTAGAAATCCTCCCAGATCCATTTTCAGTTTCTACTCCATTTGGTGAGTCAGCTAGAGCAAGTTGAGTGTATAGAAATTGTCCAGCCTCAGTGTTTACCTTAGTTGATCTAGCAGAGCTAGACATGGTCGACTTTGACCTAATCCTTGGTATGGATTGGATGCATTCTTGTTATGCTTCAATCAACTGCAGAACCAAAGTTTTCAGGTTTCAATTCCCTAACGACCCAGTCTTAGAGTGGATGGGTAGTACTTGAATTCCTAAGGGTCATTTTATTTCATACCTTAAGGCAAGGAAAATGATCGCCAAAGGGTACATCTATCACTAGGTTAGGGTCAAAGATTCCCATTTCGATACCTCGGCGCTCCAGTCGGTTCCAGTTGTGAATGAGTTTCCATATATGTTTCCCGAAGATTTTCTCGATGTCCCACCCGAGCGGAAAATAGACTTCAACATACACCTCCTTCCATATAGCTAGCCCATCTCTATTCCTCCTTACAAAATGGCTCCAACTGAGCTTAAGAAATTGAAGGAACAGTTGAAAGAATTTTTAGATAAGGGCTTCACCAGACCTAGTATTTCTCTTTGGGGTGCCCTAGTTCTATTTGTGCGAAAGAAAGATGGTACACTTAGATTGTACATCGACTATCATCAGCTGAACAAAGTCAAATTCAAGAACAGATATGCTCTACCTAGGAATAATGATTAGTTCAATCAGCTTTAGGGAGCTAGTTTCTTCTCCAAGGTAGATCTCAGATCAGGATACCACCAGCTCAAGTTCAAAAAATGTGACATTTCCAAAATAGCCTTTAGAACTCTATATGGTCACTATAAATTTGTAGTTAAGTCATTTGGACTAACCAATGCTCCTACAGCCTTTATGGATCTAATGAACAGGGTATTCAAGTTGTACCTAGACATGTTCGTTATTGTCTTTATAGATGATATTCTGGTTTACTCTAGAATAGATGAGGAGCATGCAGACTATCTAGGGATAGTTTTGCAGACTCTCAGGGACCGCCAGTTGTTTGACAAGTTTAGAAACTATGAATTTTGGCTGAAATCAGTTGCCTTCCTCGTCCATGTGATCTCTAGTGAGGGTATTCAAGTGGATCCTTAGAAAATAGCAGCGGTCAAGGATTCCCCAAGACCCACTTCTCTGATAGACATTAGGAGTTTCTTGGGACTAGCCAATTATTACGACAGTTTATTGAAGGGTTCTCCTCCATTGCTACCCCTTTGACCAAACTAACTCAGAAAAAGATGAAGTTTCAACGTCTGATGAATGTGAGAAGAGTTTCCAGGAGTTGAAGACTTGACTTACTACAACCCCAGTCCTGACTCTGCCAGAAGGTTCAGAGGGGTTTGTGGTCTTTTGTGATGCCTCAAGAGCGGACCTCAGTTGTGTTTTGATACAACATGGAAAGATCATAGCTTTGGCCTCTAGAAAGCTCAAGGTTCATGAGAAGAACTATTTGACTCATGATCTTGAATTCGCCGTGGTAGTTTTCACCTTGAAGATTTGGAAGCATTATCTCTATAGGGTTCATGTAGACGTTTTCACTGATCACAAGAGACTTTAGTATGTGTTTAGTCAAAAGGATTTGAATCTTCATTAGAGAAGAAGGCTAGAGTTATTGAAGTATTATGATATGACTGTGTTGTATCACCCAAGAAAGGCCAATGTAGTGGCTAACGACCTCAAAATAATGTCTATGGGAAGTATTGTTCATCTCGGAAAAAGTAAAAAAGAGCTGGCAAAAGATATTCGCATATTGGCTCGGTTAGGAGTACAGTTAGTTGATTCATCTAATGGTGGAGTTGTAATCCAGAGTGTGTCAGAATCCTCAATGGTAGTAGAGGTTAAGACAAAACAAGATGAAGACCCCATCCTACTCAAGTTGAAGGACGCAATTCTAAGAAAAGAGGTGGAAGCTTTCTCCAAAGGGGGAGATGGTGTGCTCTGTTACCAGGCAAGATTATGTGTTTTAAAGGTAGACAATTTGAGGAAGCAGACACTAATGGAAGCCCACAGTAACAAATATTCTATTCATCCAGATGCCACTAAAATGTACCGTGATTTATGGGAAGTCTACTGGTGGAATGGCATGAAAATGACATTGCGGTATTTGTAGCTAAGTGTCCAAATTTCCCATAGGTCAAGGTTGAACATCAGAGACCTGAGGGTTTGAATAAGGGTATCAACATTCCTACTTTGAAGTGGGAAGAAATAAATATGTACTTCATCACAAACTTACCTCGTACTCGTATACAACATGACTCAAATTGGGTGGTTGTAGATCGGATGACTAAGTCAGCACATTTCTTATCAATTAAGACCACAGACTCAATAGAGGATTATGCTAGATTGTACATCTGGAAGTTTGTTAGACTTCATAGGGTTCCCTTATCCATCATCACATATAGGGGTACCCAGTTTACCTCGCATTTCTGCAAATCATTACATAAGGGATTGGTACTTAGTTCAAGCTCAGCACAACATTCCACCCACAGATAGATAGATAGGCTGAGCGGATGATTAAGACTGTGGAGGATATGTTGAGCGCTTGTGTGATTGATTTCAAGGGTATTTGGGACGATTACCTACCTCTCATCGAGTTTGAATAATATAATAGCTACCACTCCAGTATTCAAATGGCTCCGTTTGAGGCATTATATGGTAGGAGGTGCGGATCTCCTATAGGGTAGTTTGAGGTTGGTGAAGGTATCTTGATAGGACCTAATTCAGTACACGAGGCCATGCATAAGGTTCAACCAATTAGAGAATGGTTGAAAACAACTCAAAACCGACTGAAATCATATGCAGATGTAAGAAGAAGTGAGTTGGAGTTTGCAGTGGATGATTGGATATACTTTAAAATTTCACCTATGAAAGGGGTGATGAGATTTGTAAAGAAAGGAAATTGGAGTCCCAAGTATATTAGCCCTCAAAATCCTGAGACGCATTGGCAATGTGGCTTACGAGCTAGAGTTACCTGCAGAATTAGCATCGGTACACCCAGTCTTCCATGTATCCTTGTTGAAGAAATGAATTGGAGACTCGACCTCAGTGGTCCCTCTACAGAATGCTGGGATAAAGGACACCCTCTCTTACAAAGAAGTTCAAGTTTAGGTCCTAGACCATCAGGTTCGTAGGCTGAGAGGAACCAACTAGTTGAGGGAGCTACATGGGAAATAGAAGCGGACATGATGGCTAAATACCATCACTTATTCCCTTCCAGTTCAACTTCAGCATTGATCTCGGGCAAAATAGCATGCCCGAGTGATGCTTTATAACTTAATTTAGTCTTGTTTAGCTAATTAATTATTTACATTTTCATGTGATTTTATATAAATTTGAATATATGTACTAACAAACATGATTAGTCCTTGTTTTGTAGGTTTAAATGAATTAGAGGAACTAAGTTATAAGTTGGTGAAGTAGAGGAATGGAGTCGAGAGCAATTTGCAAAAGTTGGCAAGAAGCATGCCTTGGCAAGGATGGCTGCGCCAGGCAGCGTGCCACGCTGTGCGTGCGCCGCGCCCATCGCCATGCCACGCCCATGCCAGGTGCAAGAGGAAGGCAGCAAGCAGATAGGCATCTTGCGCGCCAGCGCCCTGCCAGCAAGCCTCAACATCATGGCATCATGAGGCGATTTCCAGTGTGCATTTGCGTTACCTCCGTGTCACGGAGGCAGTGCTCCGTGATACACACCGTGACATGGAGTCATTCCACGACAGGCATAATTTTGTAAAATTCTCATTTACTATAAATAGGTCCCTTAGCTCCTAAAATCATTTTGTCACGATTTTATTCTGAAAAACCACCTAGGAGTGAAGGGAGAAGTGGGAGAACTCACCTAGGGTTCATAAATTTCATCTTCTCCTCTACCAATTCTTGTAAGTATGTTACTTTAACAATGTTTTCTTGTAATTTTACGAACATGAATGGAAAGAACCCTTCCTCTAGGGTTGAATCCATGAGTTATGATTGTGTTTTTACGAATTTGTGTTGGAATTAAGTTATCGATTGTTGTTTTGTCTTGCATTCTTGATTATGGTTGTTTTCATGATTGATCACCATGAAAACACACACGTTAAACTTAGGAAAATGCTTGAGAGAGCAAACCTAGGAAAGAACATAAGAATGTAAGAGGCAAGTTCTTGTCTTTTGATAAGATTTTGTGGTTAGGATAGAAATATACCTAATGCCTTGTTTGGTTGATAAAATGGGAGGAGAGAAAGACACCAGCTTAGAATTGTCACTCCACCACTCGAAGAACTAGCTGTGAAGCTAAGTTTTGTTAAATGGTTGGAGGTACGTAAGGACCCTAATCAATGGCATACCCCATAAACCATATCCACGTAGTTAATTGCCCACGAACTAGAATTAGCATCCTCGCCCTTAATGTAGTAGTGAGGCTATTTTGTTGTGTTTAGAGGCTCGGAAGGCCATGAACATGCAATTCGAATTATTTGAGATGACAATTGATAGTTTCATACTTAAACCATTGCAAATCGTAGTATCGCATCATTATCCGGCTTTAACTCTATGTTGCTCCTTGAATGAATTCAGAATATTTCGTTGACCACACTTAGACTTAGTTAAACTATATCAAAAACTTCTATAATCAAAACTTGTGGTATTTAATGTCACACTTGTACTTGATATTTAGCTGAATTGGTCCAGTCCCTGTGGGTTCGACATTCCGGTTCTTAAAAAAGGGCCACTATATTACTTGTACGACCCGTACACTTGCGGGCTCATCAAGTTTTTGGCACCGTTGCTGGGGACTCGACAAAGTTTTGATAATTTATTTGTTTTAGTGTGATTTTTAAATTTTCTTAAGTGTTGAGAAACTTGGTCTTAGTCTGGCTTATTGTAGGTGACAGGTTGTCTTGCCGAGGTGGCTAAGAATAGAGAGCTTGTGGAACCATTGCTTGAACCTGAACGTCAAATCCATTTACGAAGGAGAGTATCTCTAGAGAAAAAGCTGAAGAGACTTCAAGAGAAGGTACAACAACAACGACCCGCAGGACAAGCACAATTGTCACCGGAAGCAATGGCAGCTAGACAAGTTCGCGAAGTGGCAATCCCGCAAGCGACTAATGTGAACTCTAGTATCCGTAAATCGGAGCCTGCAGGGAACTTTGAATTGAAGAAGCACATGGTGCAACTGTTACATTCTAGTGGTCAATTCACTGGGATGGCACATGAGGACCCGCAGCAGCACTTACATAATTTTCTTGAGATTAGTGACACATTTTTCCCCACCGACGTGTCCACAGATTATGTTCGACTTACCCTCTTCCCATTTTCATTGTTGGGGGAGGCAAAGAAGTGGTTGAAAGCTGAGCCACCGAACTCCATAACTTCTTGGAATGATTTGGCAAAGAAGTTCCTTATCAGATTCTTTCCTTCAGGCAATATTACAAAGTTGAGAAGTGAAATACTAAGTTTCAAGTAGAGGCCTGATGAGAATTTGTATTTGGCTTGGGAAAGATTCAAGTCATTATTGAGAGAATGTCCCCATCATTAGCAATCGAATGAAGTGCTGGCTCATACCTTTGTAGAAAGTCTAGACCCACACACGAAAATTTTACTAGACTCTGCATTGGGTGGGCAAGCCTTAGAGAAGACTTATGATGAGTTGTACACTTTGTTGAACTTAATTGCTCAGGGAAATCCAGAGTGGCACAGCGAGTCATCGAGAGGGGCAGGAAAGAGATCAGGGTTGATAGAGGTAGATGGTATGAATGCCTTGGTAGCACAGCTATCTTCATTCCAGCATCAGATGATGACTCAGTTCAATAAACTGAGTATGAACCAATAACAGGGCCAGGTTAATGCAGTTCAGCAAGCTCCAAGTTGGTGTGAAATTTGTGGTAATAATGACCATAATGCAGAATCTTGTGGAGCCAATCCGGAATCAGTCAATTTTGTTCGGAATGTGCAGCGGAGCAATCAGAATTTTGGAAACAACTATAACAGAAATTGGCAGGGCCACCTGAATTTTTCTTGGGGTGGAAACCAAAAGCAGAGTTATCAGCAACCTCAATAGAAACAGTATCAGCAGAATAAGCAGAATGATGGTCAATTGAGCAGCAACATTGAGGAAACATTGCAGAAAGTCATGGAGACCCAGACTCAATTAGCAGAAAATCAGGCGAGGATGGCAGCAGACTTAACGAATCAGCAAGTGGCCACCCGCAATCTTGAAAAACAAATGGGTCAGATGGCAGCTGCTCAAAACATGAGATCGCAGGGGGGATTAAAAAGCGACACAGATCCTAACCCCCGGCACGTCAATGCCATCAGTCTGAGAAGCGGCAAGCAATTAGCTGATGTAGAGCCAACAGAGAAAAGAAAGGAGGTGCAGCCGGAGTTGGTTAGACCAGGACCATCCACTGACAAGGGAGAAAATCAGAGTGCTGGGAAACAAAATGCACAATCTTCATCGCAGCCAGCACAAAGACCGCCACCACCATTCCCTCAGAGATTTAGAAAGAGCAAGGAGGAGGAATGCTTCAAAACGTTCTTTGAGAGTTTCAAAGAACTTCACATAAATTTGCCTCTTATTGATGTTTTGCAGGGAATGCCCAAGTATGCTAAATACTTGAAAGACATGATGGCGAAAAAATTTAGATTGGTGGATGTCCAAACAGTAGCACTGACAAAGGAGTGCAGTTACAGGGTATTGAGAAAGATTCCGAAGAAGCTCAAAGACCCAAGGAGTTTTACCCTCCCCATACAAATTGGTAAAGCTGAGGTGCTACGAGCTTTGTGTGATCTAGGGGCAACAGTTAATCTAATGCCCCTATCTTTAATCAACACCCTGGGGTTGGAAAAATTGAGGCCAACAAGGTTGATGCTGCAGCTGGCAGATAAGTCACGAGTGACACCTGATGGAATAATAGAGGACCTTCTCATCAAAGTGGGTAAGTTTATTATACCTGCTGATTTTATTATCTTAGATTTTCATGTTGATGACCAGGTACCCTTAATATTGGGACGACCATTCTTGTCCATCGGAGGAGCGTTGATTGACTTGAGAGGAGGGACCCTGAAAATGAGGGTCGAGGATGAAGAAGAACTCTTTCGAGTACACCAAGAAATGAACCCATCCACGCACTACAGAAACCTTTGTCAGGTTAGTGTGCTGTCAGAGGATGAGTGTGGGGTGGGGGATTCATTAGGTCCATGGCCAAAGGTAATGACAAGTGTTTAGCCCGAGTCTGATAAAGGGCGTCAGAGTGTGAAGAAGTTGGAGAAAGAGAGGAACAGAGTGGAGGCAGTTTCCTCTGAAAATCAAAAGAAAAGGAGGTGGTTCTCAAATGGGAACCCAGGTATGAGGATGTCCTGAAAAGGATAGTCCACGTCGTGTCGCGACGTAAAATTAGGCGCTACTTGGGAGGCAACCCAAGGGTACCACAGGTACATTTTGTGATTTTTGTTTGTGTTGATTTTGCTTATTTTCAATTTGTGTTGTTTTTGGTTGAATGTTAGGCACAGAAATAGGGGAAGTCTGAGTGCCCTTGGAGGAGGAAGCTAAGAAGCTTGAAAAAGTAAAAGTGTGGGGTTGAATACCCACTTGTTCAAATGAAGATAAAAATGTTGTTAGCTAGGCCTAAAGACCTCCCTCTTTCAATTTTAATTTGATGCTATGAGGACATAGCATGATTCAAGTGTGGGGTGAGGAAAATTTTGAGGGAAATTTAAAATTTTTGTGCTTAATGTTTTTTGATGAATTAGTGCTTGAAAAAAATATTGAAAGAAAATTTTTGAATTAAGCATGACTTCATCACCCATTGGTTTTTCTTCTCGGTTCTTTTCTGACGGGGGGTTTTTGGACCGAAGAATAAATTCTTTGTCTGTAAATAATGTTTTTAGTCATAGTAGAGACTATTTTCGACGCTGGATGGATGACGACCGTCTTGAGGAAAATTAGTCAATAGGTTGGATTTTGAACCCGTAGCTAATTGATGGCTTGATGTTCTTGTTATGTGTTATACATGATTGTTAGATGCAAGTATATTGAGTGCTGAAGCATGCAAGTGTATAACTTTGTTTGAGACACTTAGGCTCTTGAATTTGACTCAATTGATTGAAGCTTAAATTTGAATTCTTGTGATTAGCTGAGTTGAGAGTTTGCTAAATGTGTCTTAAATTGAGCATGTGCCATGAGTGTAAGGTTTTTGAGTATTTTGTCCTATTGTGGAGTGTCTAGAACTTGCCTGGTGTGTTTATAAAATGAAATGAAGGATATGAATTGTTGGAGATGATTTAGGCATTTCTTTGAATGAACCTAAATGTTATCCCTCACTTTACCTACCTTGAATATTTAATCCTAGTGAGCCCCATTGAGCCTTAAGCCTATTCTTTGATAGCTACAACATAAGTTTAATCCTTTTTAGCTACAACATAAGTTTAATCCTTTTTCTTTCATTAGCTTTGAATTTGATCCCAAGCTCCTAGGCGCTTAAGGGAAAAATCCAAAAGAGTGAAGGAGTGAGAAGCAGGAAAAAGAAGGAAAAGTAGCAGTTGTAAAAGTTGAGAAAGGTCAAGGGTGCACTTGTTTGAAAAGGATGGAATATTGGTAGGGAGCAAGAGAACATATTAATGAAAAGTTACTTATAGAACTCCTTACCAATAAGCTAAGAGTGCCTAAAGAAATGGGGAAACAAAAGAGGAAAAGGAAAGCTGAAAAGAGATAAAAGAGGAAGTAAGAGAAGGGGAGTTCGTAATGAGGGTGTGATGTATTAAAAGCGCTTAGGGAAGATAGTCACTATTACTGGCCAGAATAGTACCTACCCGTCCCTTAGCTACATTACAACCTAAAAAGTCCTACTTGATCTTACGTTCACACGTCCTTAAATTAGTGGACTAAAACACTAAGGGCAAGCTTATGGGTCATTACATGATGCATGTGAATTCTTTGTGAGAGTGAGCGTAATTCTATTCATGTACCCACACATGTTGTGATCTAAAATTTTTTGCATGTGAAAATGGGTAACTCTCTTGCTATGAGGGCACATGTTGAATGAGGGATATAGTTCATGTTGGATTTCTTGATCAGTTGATTTGCATGAGTATGCTAAGATTGAGAGTCGATTCTTGAGGTTAGGAAGTCTTAACATAGTTGCATTTCATTTCAATGATTAAATCATGCATGCCCTATTTTTAGCTTGCTATCTGAAATAATCATTATAGTCGTAGCTTGAATTATCTTGCTAAATTAGCTATGTGTGAGTCTTCATGTGCATGAGATGTAAAAGGTTTGTTCGATGACGAACAAGACTTTATGTGTGGGGTAGGTGATCTCGGGCAAAATAGCATGCCCGAGTAATTCTTTATAACTTAATTTAGTCTTGTTTAGCTAATTAATTATTTACATTTTCATGTGATTTTATATAAATGTGAATATATGTACTGCCAAACATGATTAGTCCTTGTTTTGTAGGTTTAAATGAATTTGAGGAACTAAGTTATAAGTTGGTGAAGTAGAGGAATGGAGTCGGGAGCAATTTGCAAAAGTCGGCAAGAAGCATGCCTTGGCAAGGCTGGCCGCGCCAGGCAGCGTGCCACGCTGTGCGTGTGCCGCGCCCAGCGCCGTGCCACGCCCATGCCAGGCGCAAGCGGAAGGCAGCAAGCAGGCAGGCATCCTGCGCGCCAGCGCTGGGCCACGCCAAGCGACCTGCGCCATCGCCCTACCATCGCGCTGCATGAGCAGCGTGTCACGCCGGCCATCATGGCAAGCCTCAACATCTTGGCATCATGAGGCGATTTCCAGTGTGCATCCATGTTACCTTCATGTCACGGAGGTAGTGCTCCGCGATACACTCCATGACACGGATCTATTCCATGACAGGCATAATTTTGTAAAATTCTCATTTACTATAAATAGCTCCCTTAGATCCTAAAATCATTTTGTCACGATTTTATTCTGAAAAACCACCTAGGAGTGAAGGGAGAAGTGGGAGAACTCACCTAGGGTTCATCAATTTTATCTTCTCCTCTACCAATTCTTTTAAGTATGTTACTTTAACAATGTTTTCTTGTAATTTTACGAACATGAATGGCAAGAACCCTTCCTCTAGGGTTGAAGCCATGAGTTATGATTGTGTTTTTACGAATTAGTGTTAGAATTAAGTTATCGATTGTTGTTTTGTCTTGCATTCTTGATTATGGTTGTTTTTATGATTGATCACCATGAAAAACACACACGTTAAACTTAGGCAAATGCTTGAGAGAGCAAACCTAGGGAAGAACATAAGAATGTAAGAGGCAAGTTCTTGTCTTTTGATAATATTTTGTGGTTAGGATAGAAATATACCTAATACCTTGTTTGGTTGATAAAATGGGAGAAGAGAAAGACACCATCTTAGAATTGTCACTCCACCACTCGAAGAAGTAGCTGTGAAGCTAAGTTTGGTTAAATGGTTGGAGGTACGTAAGGACCCTAATCAATGGCGTACCCCATAAACCACATCCACGTAGTTAATTGCCCACGAACTAGAATTAGCATCCTCGCCCTCAATGTAGTAGTGAGGCTAGTTTGTCGTGTTTAGAGGCTTGGAAGGCCATGAACATGCAATTCTAATTATTAGAGACGACAATTGATAGTTTCATACTTAAACCATTGCAAATCGTAGTATCGCATGATTATCCGGCTTTAACTCTATGTTGCTCCTTGAATGAATTCAGAATATTTCGTTGACCACACTTAGACTTAGTTAAACTATATCAAAAACTTCTATAATCAACACTTACGGTATTTAATGTCACACTTGAACTTGATAGTTTGCTGAATTGGTCAAGTCCCTGTGGGTTCGACATTCCGGTTCTTTAAAAAGGGCCACTATATTACTTGTACGACCAGTACACTTGCGGGCTCATCAAGCATCAAGTACTAAATTCCTCCTCTGTACTCTATTCAGTTCCATACTTTCCAGTGCTATTCATGTTTAAATTTGCATCCTAGTTTTATAAGTTAAGTTAGTGTGTCTATCTCAGTTCGGAGCCAGTCACTCCTTCAGTAATCAGCTTATAGCTTTCAGTTCAGGATTGTAGCACTTTCCCCAATCTTTCAGCTTACTTAGCCTTCATTCGAGGATGAATATTCCCAAGGGGGAGATATTTTAACTCCCAAAAAATTTAGAAGATGAAAACCCAGATTTAGCATAAAAAAAAAAAGAAAGAAACCAGAAAATCTTGCCTTAGATTGACTCAGACGATGAGTCATTGTCGAAAACAATTACCCATTTCCTGAGCCATTGTCAGCCTTACAAGATGTCATTCAGGAACCAATGAGGCATGGAATGACCTATTGTGAGGAGTAATGAATCATCCTATCACTCGTTGTTACTCAATTCAGAAACCTATCCAAACCTTTCCTAGAACCAACAATCCCAGTGATGAGTCGTTGGAGGAAATAATGACCCATCCTATTGAATTGTACGATGAGAATCAGAAACCATGCAAGAGCACAACAGTAGCAACGCGTGGATAAAATGAGTCATTGTATTGTATAATAGATTGTTGGTACGGCTCATTGGGAGAGATACAAAAACAATGGAAGTTCTTCCAAGGGCAACGACTATGTTAGACGACCCATTGTATATCCTATGAGTCATTCCATTCACACGTTGTGAGAAGCCTAAAGTCTGTCCAAAACCTTTCCAGTGGCCATGACAGGGTTCAACAACCCATTTTATCATCTAACGGGTCATCCTACATCTGTTGGTTGAAGTCCAAAAACCAAATTTCTAGACTTAGGACCAACGACTGGTCCCAACTGGTTATGGTCAAAACTAACAACCCATTGCATCCTGATGGGCAATTTCTCAGACTTTCTTTGAGGGCGATTTTTGGAACTTCCCGTTATTTTCATGCCTAAACTATGTCATTTCAAGGTGAATTTTCAAGGGGATTTAGGCAGTTGATCGAATGTTTCCTGTCATTTTTCACCTTCCCTTCAAAGTCAATACGAAGCAACGCAGTTAGGAGGTGCATAGCAAGGATGAGGGTTTCATTTCCTTCTCAGATTTCTCAAGGATTTTCATAGGGTTTCTACTATAGGTATGTGGGATTTCAACAAGGAAATTTATTTCACCCTTGTGTCCCAAAATTTCTATAGAAATCCTGTTATTTCTAGACCTATAGAAAGTCGAAATTACGGTTGTTCTTCAAACATATTATGATTTTTCTCTTTGTTATAATACCTGATGTTTTCCAAGATTATTACCATTTGTATTTCATGCTTTGTATCTCATTTCATGGAGTACGTATTTTATCCTAACCTTTAAATGTGATTTTGAATGAGACTTGCATGATTTAGAATCCAAATGTGAATATTGCTTTATCAGTATAATTTCTATAAAATTTCAATTGTTAATAAATATGCATGAATAGAAGTTAACTTCGGTATATTTAGTCTCAGAGTCTCGGTCAATACTCTATGTACTTAGTATTCTACATAAATGTCAGTTGATTAGTTTGACTATGTTTTGTTATACCCCGGGAATCCAAGGATCGGACTCGAGAGTCAAAACATTGAAAAATTGAAATTTCGCATCAGGTCATAGGACGAATCATGAGGAGGCTCTGAGGAGTGACCACAAGTCATGAAGTGACTCATGGTATAGTAGGGTTGGCAGGTTTTGTTGAAAAGACCATGGCCATAACCACGAGTCATGGCCAGAGCACACGACTCGTGAGGCCACCCGTTGCCTAGATTGGATGTTTTGGCAAGGATGGTTGGGCAGTGTGGACCATGGATGGTGACCACAAGTCGTGGTCAATCACCACCATCCGTGGTGTCCTTCGTGGGTCCCAAGGTGAATTTTTGCAGTGTATCTCATGACTCCAGGCCCCGAGTTGTTGGTCCTGGTCACGAGTCGTCTAGTCCCTCGTAGGGACTAGCAGTCAGCAAATTTCTGCAATTTTAGTAAGGGCTTTTTCGTAATTCCTAAGTCCTAGGGGCCTATACTACGTCATTTTAACATCATAAAGGGTGGTTTAAGAGGGAATAGACTAGCCTTAGTCCTCATTCATGCATGCAAAGGTTTGGGAAGGTGATAGAAGGGTGATCTAGGTGATTTCAAGGTGTTCTTCATCAATTTCTTCTTGGGCTTTCAAGGGAAGTTAAGAATCAGCTATTCTAGGTATGTAAGGAAGGCTATAGATGGGTGAGTTCTTCCACACCCATGCCCATCCTCTATGATTTTTACAAAAATTTTATTAAAAACTCGTGGGGTTTTGAAGATGATTTTTGTAAAAGTCTAACGATTTGATAATGGGTTTTGTGATTTTAGATTCTCATCATAATCTATGAGTTTTAATCAGTTTTTAATCAGTTTTATTTATTTAAATCATTTATAATTTTATCAATTTCTACGAGATTAAGCCTAATTTTGCATGACCCATGATGAATCAATTTATGATCTTAAATTCAAATGAAGATGTTTACGAACCCAACATGATTTATGATTTGAATTACGGATTTATGATATTACCCTTCATGATTTTATGATTTCCAAGCTATATCCATGATTTATAAGTATGTATGAGCCTTATGAATCATGAATTATGTTTTGGCCGACTCACGGGCCTCGTTTCAAGGCTAGTTCACGTATGTACAAGTATATGATTATCATGATTTAACTGGCCCATGAATTCATGTATATTATACTATGAGCACTATATATATTTTGGTAGTAGTATCGAACACCGAGTAGGTTCGGGGCCTAGGTTCTGCCCCAGACCTCAATAAACTATGTGCCACCGTATGTATGTTGGGACCTCCTATGGGACTGTCCCCGGCCCAAATAACCCTTTTCATGATGACGTCAAACTTTCATGGTTCGACCCTTGGCAAGGCATGGACACCCTCCTAACTAGGTGTCAAGTCGGACTTCATGTGTGCTCATATGGGGTATGTCGGTTTTGAGAATCTCCCACTATTCCTCATGATTTATGCATGTGTATGATTATGTATATTGGCTCAAGTCATTTTGAATAAAGCTTTTCTCTTATGATTATGATTACGAATGTTTTGGAAAACCTTAAGCCTTATGTTATGGTACAATATTTATGATATGAGAATGATGTCCTACTCTTATTATCATTTATGAGATTCACATATTTTAAATGTCCGTTTTACTTACCTTGTATACTCAATACATTCCACGTACTGACTGCATACTTTCTATGTTGTATCATTTCATAATACAGGACCCGACTCTCAGGCTCACCCTCTTTAGTAGTGCTTCTGAGATTGTTATCAACTTATTTGGTGAGTCCTCTTGATCCGAGGGTCATATGTTCAGACTCTATGGTTTTATTTCAGTTTTAGAATTGTTGGGTTATTTGGGAGTTTTCCCATCAACCTATCTTTCATGATTAGAGGCTCTTCAAACTACAAGTTGTATTCAGCTGTCATGTATGGATTATGTATTGTCCTTTCTCTGTATTTATGACATATTTACATTTTCTTATGTTAAGTCTTTCGCTTATGTGATTGAATTAGATGTACACTTATGCCATGGGTTAACTTGGGGTCTCTCGGGGCTCCTTGTCCCGTGTCTACGATCTGGGTGTACGTTCGGGTCGTGACAAACTTAGTATCAAATCCATAGGTTTGAAGTGTCATAAGGTGTCTGAAAGTCGCATTAAGTAGAGTCTTTTAAATGGGTGTGAAGCGCGCTACACTTATGATGGAGAGGCTACGAGACGTTTAGGAAATGTTCCCTTCTTTCAGGATCTATGTGGTGTGATGAAGTCCTTTGGTCTTCTAATACATGCTATTCACATTTGCAGCATCATGCCTCCATACCAAGTGATAACTAGAAGAAATGGTAATGGTAATGATCATGAGGGTGCCAATGGTGAGGAGCATCAGCTAGCCCCGTCTGTTCATGAGGAGCACGCATTAGAGCCAGTTGCCTACGCTGAGTTTAGGGCAGCGATTCAGATGCTAGCAGAGGCCACGCTGGCTGTTCGGTGTGTTATATGGGTATATAAAACGACATGCAAGTGCACGTGGCCGAACAAGTAGTAAGTGGCTTTAGTAAGCCAAGTATCGATCCCACAGAGACTTGGGTTAAGTGCAATTTGCTCAAGTTTACTCTAATTTACTTCTGAGTATGCTGACAACAACGTAACCAAAAAGTGGATATTTTGTTTTATAAATTTTATACTAGAACTAAGAACAATTATCTACTTTGAATTTGGACTATGGATAAAAGCATGCTGAGGTTAAACGAACATGTAATGAAACTGATTATCATCATAAATTGGTTAATATTTTCTTCCTGTTGCTAGCCAAGAACAATTGCCAAGAGATTAAAACTCTCGTATTTAATCTCACTTAAGAATCATGAACCATCCGTCTACATTTCTGTGATCAAATGCAATTCATGTTCTAGCCAAACAATTCCGATTCCTAAATTGACTAATACGACTTTCAGGTATATTTCTATCCTGAATGCACATCAAAACTCAATTTTCCCAAATCAAGTAAAGAACATATCCTATTAATTCACAACTTTCCAATTTTGTGCTCTCTCGAGTGAAATCGGACTTTTTAGATGTACATTAATGTAGGCCACACACCAATGCAGTAAGAACAAGAATTAATAGAACAACATGGAAGAAAAAGATGAAAAACCATATAATCAATAATCAAAATTCATCACAAGTGTTCATAACCTCAGCAAGGAAAGGAATTAGCCCCTCATTTGTGGATTAAACATCATAAAACGAGTGTTAATCATACAAACAATTGAATTAGAGAAGAAAGAAAGAGAGAAAAAACCCTGAACTTTTCGTCCCTCAACTGCCTGTAACCCACGTCCTTGCTCCACCAAGTCTGAATTATGAAAAATGAACTTAAGTGTTCTATTTATACTAGTGGGAATTTTTCTCGGAATAATGAGCAACGTGTCACGGAGTGCATCGTGGAGCACTGCCTCCGTGACACGCCATGAACGCGGACCCTCACTGGAACTGGGGGTCCGGGAATTTAAGCTAAACGTGGCACGGCGTGCTTCGCGGAGCACTGGCTCCATGCCACAGAGCAAACGCGGACCTTCACTGGAAATTTGGTGGATGTTCACCCTCCAGGCAGAATGCCTCCGCGATGGCAGCGTGACACAGCTCCATCGCGGAGCCCCTTTGATTCATGTTGTCCAATGCCTTTTCCTTGCTCGCATCCAAGTCCAACTCCGATATCATCCAACATGCATTTTAGCTTCCCGTAATCACATTTTACCTCCAAAACAATGCTAATCATGTTGGTTAGTATAAATTCACATTTTATTACCAATTACATGAAAATGTAGACACATTGCTAGATAAACAAGGAGAAAATGGTACTTTTGAATATCACTTGGGCATATAAATCTGCCCAAGATCACTTACCCCACACTTAAATCCTTGTTCGTCCTCGAACAACAAACATACAATGCATGCAATTTACATCCCAACCTCGCTACTATGGTACAACAATTTAAGCTGCGGTCATACCGATCATTCAATATTGCAAATCATCAAGAAAACATGCATGGTCTTATCAATGCAATGACCTTCAATACATTAAGACTTCCTAGACTTTAAGAATCGACTCTCAATATCGGCAAACTCATGCAAATCAGCTAATCAAGATATCCGACACGAAAATCAATCTTTCATCAAGCATGTGCCCTCACAACTCAAGAGAATCTTCCCTTTTTTGCTCATGTGACACACAAACATTCAAGCAGGGGCATGTAAAAACAATTTCACTCTCTCTCCCAAAAGAATTCACATGCATCATGTCCTGACCCATAAGCTTTCCCTTAGTGTATTACTCCACTAATATAAAGAAATGCAATGTAAAATCACGTAGTACTTTAATGGGTTGTAATGCAAGCTATGGAACTAGTAAATATTGGATTAGCCAATAATAGCCACTAGCATCCTTAAGCGCCTTTTCAACACATTCCCATCAACTCATGGACATTGTTTCTCTCTTTTTTTTTCATCATCCCCTTCTTGATGATTTACTTTAGTATGACCCATTTCATTAAGCACACTTGACACAACAACAAAGATTATTCATGCATCTTCATTATCGTTTATTTATAGCAAGTGCACCTTCAACCTTTTCTTTCTTTTCATCACTCTCGTTTTCTTTTTCTTTTCACCATTCTCACTCTTTGACACTTTGGGGAAATTATTTTCTCTTCTTAAGCGCTTAAGAGTTTTGTATAGACTTTACGGCTAATGAAAAGAAGGAATTAAGCTCGGTTTACACTTTTTGGACAAAAGAAAGAAATAACTGGCTAAAGGCTCAAAGGGCTGACTAGGGTATACAATCACAGAAAAAGGGGAGTATGACAAGAAAAAAAAATAGAAACTCTCGGTTAAAACAAAGAAATGACTACATCCTTTCCTACAATACACCTCCTTCATTCCATTTTGTACACACACCAGGCAAGTTCTAGACACTTCACCATAGCATGGAATATCAACACCTCACTTCACACTTTATGCACATGCTCGATTCAAGATGTATTCACAGACTCTTCAATCAGCTAATTACAGGAATTCAAACATTAAGCCTCAATCACACTGAATCGAACTCTACAGCCTAGGTATCTCAACATATTTACAAAATTTGCATGCTTTCATAAGAATCACCTTTGCATTTTTAATATCATGTACAACACGCAACCAAAGTTTCGCAACCATATAGTAACTACAGGTTCCCGGATGCAATCCACCAAGCAAAAAAAACTGAAAATTAATTTTTTTAAAAAACTACTCCTAACGACTACATTTCCCTTAAGACGGTCGTCATCCATCCATCATAGGGAACAATCACTAACTATGACTTCGGTTCAATGGGACCATTCTCGGTAAAAGAATCGAAAACAAACGCCGAGATACCCAATATTAAAAAGTTGAAAATTTTGCAAAATATCGATCATTTCGATAGGAAAAGAAAAAATTTATGTACACAATATTTTAAAGAAATTTTTTAAAAAAAATATCGATCATTTCGATAAACAAAAAAATATTTACAGAATCAGCTGGCAACATACAACCACACATATCAATTTCACAAATATTTACAATTACAGAACAATTTGGAAATTTACAAACACAGGGAAACACAACAAACAAAATAACAGAGGAGAACATACAAACAAACAGCCCTGCCCAGCACCTAACTACTCCCACCCCACACTTAATCCGAACACTGTCCCCAGTGTTCACAAAAATTAAATAGCACAAAATCGGGTGGTGAAACTCCCTGATCAATCAAAGTATTCCACTTCTTCGTCGGGTGCTGCTGCTTCATCTCCCATATCTGAGTCGCCTCCGTCGTCATCATCGGACTCCACATCGGAGTCCTCCCGATGCGTCTCCTCGTCCGTGGGGACGTCATTGTCTGTGGGCTCTACAAAGGCTGGCCCTACTCGGCATAGAGTCCTGGCGTTTTCGCCAAACGGGTAATCTAGCTCTAGCTGCCATAGCTCCTCCTCCGTCGCTGGCCTCCCACCTATCCTGAGCTGGAGCATCTGCATCCCATACATCCGCGCCATATACTGGTCATCACGAGTGTATCGCTCGCCAAGTGTCAGCACTGGCCCGTGGGTAGTGTCGGGAGCCTTAGTTTTGGTAACATCCAAGGCCCGCTGCTCCAACTGCGGGATATAATCGAGGGCCTCCTCCTCAACATCGAGGCCCCTGAGAAAGGTGGTGAGTAGTCCACCAAAACCATACCTGTGCCCCTGGTGCAACCGAGCTCTCTTCATGCCGGATATAATAACCGCCCCGACATTTATCTCCAACCCTTTCATTAGGGCGTACCCCAGGCAAACACGATCCCAGGTTACATCAGTCATATGTACCCCCAGGATGAGGCAAGAGCAGACAATCTTCAGCCAGATTCAGGCTTCCCTATTCATCTGTGAATATGACAGAGTCTGGTGGTAGCCCCTTTCCTTGTGCCTGCTCTATCCAGCTGTAGATCGGGCCCCACACAGTGTGCGTCTGATGTCAGCATACGGTGGCGTAATGTTCAGCTGTCGGAGGACGTGGGCATCTATGTCCCACGCTCCTATGATGGCATTGAGCTGGTGGGGCTCCAGAGTGACTATCTGCCCTCTGATTTTGATGGTGTAGCTTCGGATTGACGGGTTCCAGTTGGCATAGAACTCCCGAACCAATTGCAGGTTGCATTCTTTGGGCTCCTCAAATATGAAATTGAGCCCCGCTGCCTAGATCCGGTGAACCATTCTGGGGAACTCCCGTGCCAATGGCTCCCGTGTTATATGCTCCTCGGGGAAATATTTGTTCTCTTTGTGCTTTGCGTACCACTTTTTCACCTCGTCAGTCACCTATCTTGTTCCATATTGGCGGCACTGGCCGCGTGGAACTGCTGGTGCTGCTGGGACTGCTGTGCCCAGTCTGAGTCGCTTTCTTCTGGTGCCTGAAGTTGATGCACCTTTCCCTTTCTCTTGCCGACTTGCCATTTTACTTGTCAACCCAAGTCAACAAGCTCAACGTTAAGCTAAATAAATATTAACTTCGGCTAAGGTCGGGCTACGCTAAGTTACCCCACACTTAGTCCTTAGCTACAGTTACAACCTACGGCAAGAATATCTTTATTTACATCAAACAACCAGCTATACAATCATGCTTAGAGCGTTCAAAAGAAAATTCGACGGTATAACTTCTGCGTACTACTCAGAGTTCATACAGCTAATCACAATCACTACCATCGCAAACATTTTAACTATTGCACTTAGCAAAGAAAAACGAAGAAATAAAAATAACAACAAAAATTTATATACATGAACCTATCCAACTAACCAAATTCAAACAAATTTCAACATTTCCCCCAAACCCGAGAATTCGTCGTCTATTAACATCCTAACAATTTGTACAACGACTCATCTCATTCAACACGTATAACCCGGCCTAAAATTCACAATTTCAACACATTTCCAACTTCAAATTCAACAACAAGCCCTAGAATTGAGATTATCAATCAAATTTGAATAATTTATGCAATCGACAAGTTCAAACAATCATAACGACATTCCGAACATTTATCAATCAACAAATAACTCGAATTCATGCTTAATTTCCACTTAGGGCGATTTAGCTCACCTCCCATGCTTAAAATCAAAGAAAATCGACAAAAACTTGAGAGGGAATCGGAAAACATACCTTGAAGTTGAAGAATCGAAGAAAACTCGGAAATTTGTTGCCTTAAGTCGTGGCACGTTGATGGGAGAGGGGTTTTGGGATGTTTGGTCGCGGAAGAAATTGAAAATGAGGGGAAAATGGGAGGTTTTGGGGTTTAAAAGGTAGAAAAACATGCGGGTCACCCGGCAACCCGGTGTGACCCGTCGCGATATACAAGGCAACGTGTCACAGAGTGCATCACGGTGCACTGCCTCCGTGACACGGAGCCATCGCGATGGCATTCTGGAAATTCTTAAAATTTCTGGGTTATACCTCAACGTGTCACGGAGGGTAACGCAGAGGTCCTTCTCCGTGACACGGAGCTATCGCCCCAGCTCACTGTTTTCTACATTTTATTGAATTTTCATACCTTGACTTTTCCTTCACGATTCCGTGCACATTTTCCTCTGTTTGACCTGAAAATCATCTCACTAAACAAAATTGGTTAGAATTATAGGTTTCACCTAACTAAAATTAAAAACACTAACTAAAACGAATTTTTTTTTGTAATAAATCAAGAAAAAGAAAAAGAAAAATCCATTTACACTTTACAAAATGAAAGAAAAAATTTTCACGGGTTGCCTCCCGTGCAGCGCCTGGTTTACCGTCGCGGCTCGACGTCATTTAAGCTCAATTGTCCGCTAGGGTGATGGACGATTTCTCTCGATCACCGTCCTCCCCCCAGTAGTGCTTACACCTATCTGGTGGTCTTCCCATTAACTCTCGGGAATACTTCATCTGCTTGTCATTACCTTGATCAATCACATTGATCACCGAGAGTTCTTCATGCACCATCGGGAGCTTGGGTGCTTTATACACATCGAACACCTCTACCTTGTCATGTGCTCGCATTGTGAGTTTCCCCGCAGCTACGTCGATTAATGCTTTCCCGGTTGCCAAGAAGGGCCATCCCAAAATAAATGGGACTTCCGCGTCTGGTTTAAAATCCAGCACAACAAAATCTACTGGGAAAATTAGGGAGCCAACTTGCACTAGAACATCCTCAACAATGCCATCCGGCCTAGCCAAGGATCGATCCGCCAACAGCAAGATTACGGTTGTGGGTCTAGGTGTCCCTAGACCCAACTTTCTGAATACTGAAGACGGCATCAAATTTATACTCACCCCCAAGTCACACAATCCACGAGCTCGGATGCTCTGCCCAATAGTAAGCTGGATAGTAAGACTTCCAGGGTCTTTTAACTTTGTGGGCAGTCTATTTTGGATCCGGGAAGTGAACTCCTCCGTTAAAACCACCGTAGCATACTCAGTCAACTGACTTTTGTTGGCCACGATGTCCTTTATGTACTTGGCATATTTAGTCACTCCCTGCAAGACATCTACAAGAGGTAAATTAACATGTACCTGTTTAAGCACCTCCATGAATTTCTTGAAACACGCCTCCACTTTGTGTTTCTTGAGTCGTTGAGGGAACGGGGGTGGAGGTCTTTCTGATTCAGCTTCTTTGGTCTTCCCCCTTTCCGACTTTTGCTCCCCCTCAACTTCTGTTGCTCTCGAATGTTGGGGTGGTCTTTCTGGTTCCACCTCCTTTAGCTGCAAACCACTCCTTGTGGTCACTACATTTACCTACTTGGGATTCGGATCCCTGTCGCTTGGCAGTCCTCCTCTAGGCCATGTATTTTGGGCACTAGAAAATTGCCCAAATTGATACTCAAGAGCCTTGGTAGCTAACTGATTGTTTTTCACTTCAGCTGCCAATTTCACATAGTCAGCCTGCAATTGAGCTTGGTTAGCTATCATGGTCTTGAACATCTCCTCAATGCTGGGTGATGGTGGTGGAGGAGGTGCATTGTTGTTTCTGAATTGAGATTGGTAGTTCTGTTGCCCTCCTTGATTCCTTTGCACACCCTGACCCGAACTTTGGCCTTGATGGTTGTTGCTACCCCATGAGAAATTAGGATGATTCCTCCAATTTGAATTGTAGCTACTACCATATGGCTGGTGATTTCTTTGTGCATTACCCACAAAGTTTACTGAGTCAGGATTGGCTCCACAACACTCAGCTGAGTGCTCACTGCTTCCACACACTTCACACCACATCTGATGGACTGCATTAACTGAAGCTGAAGGCTGGTTCAGAGTCATGTTGCTGAAGTGGTTGTTCAATTGATTTTGCAATGCAGCTATCTGTGCAGCGATATCTGTAAACCCATCCACTTCAAGAACTCCTGCTGCTTTCCTTGTCCCACCTCGTGATGAATCAGCATTCCATTCTGGATTGCCCTGTGAAATCCGGTTTAGCAAGGTATACAGCTCCTCATAAGTCTTTTCTAGCGCTTTCCCTCCAGCTGCTGAATCTAGCAATATTTTGGTGTGGGGTTCCAAACTCTCAATAAATGTGTGCACCAACACCTCATTGGACTGATGATGATGAGGACAGTCCCACAACATGGATTTAAATCTCTCCCAGGCTTGATATAAATTTTCTCCCTCCCTCTATTTGAAACTTAGAATTTGAATTCTAAGTCTTGCTTTTTTTACCAGAGGGAGAAAACCTTATCAAGAACTTTCGTGCAAGAACATCCCACGTTGAAATAGAATTTGGTGGCTCAGCTTTCAACCACCTCTTGGCTTCTCCAAGTAAGGAGAATGGAAATAAGGTAAGCCGGACATAATCAGGTGACACTCCAGCGGGTATGTAAGTGTCACTTATCTCCAAAAACTTTAGGAGATGCTGTTGTGGGTCTTCATGAGGGAGACCGGTAAATTGCCCACTTGTGTGAAACAATTGCACCATATTTTTCTTGAGTTCAAATCTCCCTCCAGGCTCTGGTTTGCGGATACTGGATGTAACCTTATTGGCATGTGGGATTGCCACCTCACGAACCAGCCTTGCTGCTGCTTCGTCAGGCACTAACAGTGCCCTCACAACCGGTGGATTCTGTTGTTGCTCCATAATAGTCTGTCTGAGCAACTGCAGCTTTCTTTATAGAGCTTCTCTCTGTTTACTGTGAAATATACATTCTGGCTCTATATAAGATTCCACCAGCTCTTTGCCTCTTGCCAGCGTTCACAGCAATTAAGTCTGCAAAATACAGGCTAAGACCAAGTTGTCAACACTTAAGAAAATGAAAATACATTAAATTAACGGTTAAAACAAATTCACCAATTGCCAAGTCCCCGGCAACGGCGCCAAAAACTTGTTCGGTGTGTTATATGGGTATATAAAACGACACGCAAGTGCACGTGGTCGAACAAGTAGTAAGTGGCTTTAGTAAGCCAAGTATCGATTCCACAGAGACTTGAGTTAAGTGCAATTTGCTCAAGTTTACTCTAATTTACTTCTGACTATGCTGACAACAACATAACCAAAAAGTGGATATTTTGTTTTATAAATTTTATACTAGAACTAAGAACAATTATCTACTTTGAATTTGGACTATGGATAAAAGCATGCTGAGGTTAAACGAACATGTAATGAAACTGATTATCATCATAAATTGGTTAATCTTTTCTTCCTGTTTCTAGCCAAGAACAATTTCCCAGAGATTAAAACTCTCGTATTTAATCTCACTTAAGAATCATGAACCATCCGTCTACATTTCTGTGATCAAATGCAATTCATGTTCTAGCCATACAATTCCGGTTCCTAAATTGACTAATACGACTTTCAGGTATATTTCTATCTTGAATGCTCATCAAAACTCAATTTTCCCAAATCAAGTAAAGAACAATATCCTATTAATTCACAACTTTCCAATTTCGTGCTCTCTCGAGTGAAATCGGACTTTTTAGATGTACATTAATGTAGGCCACACACCAATGCAGTAAGAACAAGAATTAATAGAACAACATGGAAGAAAAAGATGAAAAACCGTATAATCAATAATCAAAATTCATCACAAGTGTTCATAACCTCAGCAAGGAAGGAAATTAGCCACTCATTTGTGGATTAATCATCATAAAACGAGTGTTAATCATACAAACAATTGAATTAGAGAAGAAAGAAAGAGAGAAAAAACCCTGAACTTTTCGTCCCTCAACTGCCTGTAACCCACGTTCTTGCTCCACCAAATCTGAATTATGAAAAATGAACTTAAGTGTTCTATTTATACTAGTGGGAATTTTTCCCGGAATAATGAGAAACGTGTCACGGAGTGCATCGCGTTGCACTGCCTCCGTGACACGCCATGAACACGGACAATCACTGGAACTGGGGGTCCGGGAATTCAAACTCAATGTGGCACGGCGTGCATCGCGGAGCACTGGCTCCGTGCCACGGAGCAAACGCGGACCTTCACTGGAAATTTAGTGGATTTTCACCCTCCAGGCAGAATGCCTCCGCGATGGCAGCGTGACACGGCTCCATCGCGGAGCCCTTTTGATTCATGATATCCAATGCCTTTTCCTTGCTCGCATCCAAGTCCAACTCCGATATCATCCAACAAGCATTTTAGCTTCCCGAAATCACATTTTACCTGCAAAACAATGCTAATAATGTTGGTTAGTATAAATTCACATTTTATTACCAATTACATGAAAATGTATACACATTGCTAGATAAACAAGGCGAAAATGGTACTTTTTAGTATCACTTGGGCATATAAATCTGCCCAAGATCACTGGCGCAGGTTAAAAGTCAGACAGCGGCGCAATACCCTCAAAATGGGAATGCGGCGGCAGCCAGGGTAAGGGATTTCTTGAGGATAAGCCCTCCTGAGTTCACGGGGTTGAGGGTGGACGAGGATCCAGATGATTTCATTAAGGAGATTATGAAGGTCACCCAGGTTACGGGGGTGAACAATGGGGAGTGTGTTGACTTGACCTCTTATCAGCTAAAAGGGGTGGCTCATATATGGTTTAAGCAGTGGAGAGATTCCAGGTAGTGGGTGCAGGCCTAATAGGTTGGGAGGAGTTCCACGCAGCATTTTTGGATTGGTTTTTCCCTCGGTTGATGATGGAGCTCAAGGCGATCGAGTTTGTTAATTTGAAGCAGGGTAACATGTCCATTCATTAGTACACATTAGAGTTCACTCGATTATCTAAGTATGCTCCAGAGTTGGTGGCGGACGAGAGGGATCGGGTGAGTCATTTCATGCATGGGGTGGTAGATTGTTTGGACAAGGATTGCAGGATCCCCACGCTACATCGAGATATCAACTTTCCCCGCATTGTGCTGCATGCTCAGCAGATGGAGTCGGTCTACCGGAGGCAGAGGGAGTCCAAGAGGGCCAGGACCGATAGCAATGGGGTTTCTCACGTCAGGTCAGGGGGTGGACACTATCACCATTCACAACACAGGTCTATTGCTCCAGCTCCATCATTGGCCAGCACGCCATCTAGGTTCAGAGGAGATCGGAGGAGTAGGGCTTCAGGCTCGAGGGATTAGGGTAGCATGCAGGTGGCGCGCACTTTTCGAGCTTGTGTGAAGTGCTGCAAGAATCATCCGGGGAGGTGCTTAGTTGGCTCAGATGCGTGTTTTGGGTATGGAAAACCTGGTCACAGACTTAGTGATTGCCCCTCAGCTAGATAAGGGGTCGGTGGGACCCGTGTGAGAGCAACCAGCACGTCCCCCTCAGCAGGGAGCCTCTACTAGTTCAGTAGGTGGTCAGCGCCAAAACAGGTTTTATGCTCTAGTACCCCACCAGAAGCAGGAGGCTTCGCCAGATGTGGTCATTGGTATGTTACAAGACTTCCATATTGATGCTTATGTCTTGTTAGATCCAGGAGCCACTTTGTTTTTTGTGACTCCCTATATTGCTAGTAGTTTTGGAGTTATCCCTGAAATCCTATCAAAATTGTTCTCAGTCTCTACTCCGTTCGGTGATATAGTGGTAGCAAGGCGTGTATATAGAGGTTGCCCCTTTATAGTATTGCATATGGTTACGCTGCAGACTTAGTAAAGTTATCTATGACTAACTTTGACATCATTTTGGGTATGGATTAGTTTTTTGCATGTTATGCTTCGATAAATTGTAGGACCCGTGCGGCGGAACTCTGATTTTTTAGGTAAGTCAATTTTAGAGTGGAAGGGTAATTCATCTGTATCAATCGGTCAGTTTATTTCATATCTTAAGTCTAGGAAAATGATTTCTAAGGATTGCATGTATCACCTAGTTAGGGTTAAGGATGTTGAGTCTGAGACCTCGACTATCCAATCATTTCTGGGATTTTGTGAATATCCGGAGGTTTTTCCGATGATTTTTCAAGTGTTCCTCCTGAGAAGGAAATTAATTTCAGCATTGATCTCCTACCCGTTACACAACCTATCTCTATTCCTTCATACAGGATGGCTCCAGCCGAGCTAAAAGAGTTAAAAGATAAATTGAAGGACTTGTTGGATAAAGGTCTCATTAGACTGAGCAAGTCTCCATGGGGTGCACTGGTTCTCTTTGTCAGAATGAAGGATGGTTGCCTTCACATGTGTATTGATTATCGACAGTTGAATAAGGTCACCATCAAGAATAGGTATCCCTTACCCATGATTGATGATTTGTTTGACCAGCTCAAGGGTGCTAGATGTTTCTCAAAGATAGATCTTAGGTCCGGGTATCATCAGCTCAGAGTTTGGGAGTGTTATATCTCGAAGGCTGCCTTCAGAACCCGGTATGGCCATTATGAGTTTGTAGTTATGTCATTTGGACTAACCAAGCTACAACTTTTATGGACCTGATGAACATGGTGTTCAAGCAATATCTTGATATGTTCGTGATCATGTTCATCGAGGACATCCTTATATACTCTCAGAGCGAGGAGGAGCATACTGCTCATTTGAGAGTAGTGTTGTAGACTCTCAAGGATCATCAGTTGTATGCAAAGTTCAGTAAGTGCGAGCTTTGGTTGGACTCGGTTGCATTTTTGGTCCATGTGGTATCGAGTGAGGGCATAGAAGTAGGTTCTCAGAAAATTGAGGCGGTGAAGAATTAGCCCAGACCGGTGAATCCTTAGAAATTCGGAGTTTCTTGGGCCTAGAAGGTTACTACCAGAGATTTGTTGAGGGATTTTCATCAAATGCAACACCATTGACCAGGTTGACTCAGAAAAAGGTAAAGTTCCAATGGTCAGAGGCTTGTGAGAAAAGCTTCCAAGAGTTGAAGACTCGACTCACTTCAGCACCAGTGTTGACCCTACCCAAGGGCACCAATGGTTTTGTAGTATATTGTGATGCTTTGAGAATTGGACTTGGGTGTGTGTTGATGCAGCATGGGAAATTGATAGTGTATGCCTCAAGGATGTTGAAAATACATGAGAAGAATTACCCAACCCATGATCTTGAGTTGGCCGCGGTGGTGTTTCCATTGAAGATATGGCGGTAGTACTTGTGTGAAGTCCACGTGGATGTATTTACAGACCACAAGAGCTTGCAATATGTGTTTACATAGAAAGATCTCAATCTTCTACAAAAAAGGTGGTTAGAGCAATTAAGGACTACGATATGAGTGTTCTATACCACCCGGGTAAGCCTAATGTGGTAGCGGACGCACTTAGTAGGCTCTTTATGGAGAGTGTGTCCCACATGGATGAAGGTAAGAGAGAGTTGGTGAAAGATGTCCATCGACTTGCAAGGTTGGGAGTTAGACTGGTTGACTCAACCGATGGCGGTGTTGTTGTGCAAAACGGATCTGAATTGTCGTTGGTGACTGATGTGAAGGCTAGGCAAGATGAGTATTCGATGTTGGTAAAGCTATAAGAAGTCGTCCGGGGTCAGAAGGTGGAGATTTTCTCCCAAGGGGGAGATGGTGTGTTGCGGTACCAGGGTCGTCTGTGTGTTCCAAATGTATATAATTTGAGGGACCGGATATTGCATGAGGAACATGGATCCATGTAGTCTATTCATCCAGGTGACACCAAGATGTATCATGATGTGTGGGAAATATATTGGTGGAACAACATGAAGAGGGATATTGCAGAATTCGTAGCCAAGTGCCCGAATTGTCAGCAAGTGAAGGTTGAGCACCAAAGGTCGGGATGCATACTTCAGGATATTAGCATTCCTACTTGGAAGTGGGAAGAAATCAATATGGACTTACTAACTAGGTTGCCCCGTACCTTCCTGACTCCATTTGGGTAGTGGTCAACAGGTTGACCAAGGCGGGACGTTTCCTACCAGTGAAAACCACAAATTCAGCGGATGATAATGCCAAGTTGTATATTCGAGAGTTGGTTTGACTTCATGGAGTGTTGTTGTCTATTATTTCGGACCGAGGTACTCAGTTTACCTACCAGTTCAGGCGATCTTTTCAGAAAGGGCTTGGGACTCAAGTTAAGCTCAGCACAGCCTTTCATCCGCAAATGGATGGTCAAGCCGAACGAACAATCCAGACTCTCGAGGACATGTTGAGAGCATGTGTGATGGATTTCAAAGGTAGCTGGAATGATCATTTTCCCTAGATCGAATTTGCTTATAATAACAACTATCACTCTAGCATCCAAATGGCACCATTCGAGGCTCTTTATGGATGAAGTTGTAGATCGCCCATTGGATGGTTTGAGGTTGGTGAGGCTGCTATGATAGGACCTGATTTGATTCATGAGGATACGGTAAAGGTTAGTTGATAAAGGACTGGTTGAAAACCGCTCAAAGTCGTCAAAAGTCATATGAAGATGTGAGAAGAAGAGATTTTGAGTTTGAGGTAGACGATTAGGTTTTTTCTAAAGGTATCTCCCATGAAAAGAGTCATGCGGTTTGGAAAGAAATAAAAACTCAGTCCCTGCTATGCTGGTCCCTATCGGGTTATGAGAAGAGTTGGTAAGGTAGCGTATGAGTTGGACTTGCCATTAGAGTTATCTTTAGTTCATCCCGTCTTTCATGTATCACTCTTGAAAAAGTACTTGGGTGATCCAGCTTTAGTTGTCTCGATGGAAAGTGTTGGTGTGAGAGATAGCCTCAGTTATGAGGAACTTCTAGTTGCAATCTTGGATCGTCAGGTTCGGAAGCTGAGGAACAAAGAAGTAGCTTTAGTAAAGGTATTATGGAGGAATCAACATGTCGAGGGAGCTGAAGCAGATATGATGGATAAATACCCTAACTTGTTCCCTACCAGCTCAATTTCAGTTTGAGGTATCAGTTTTTCCCTAATCCTCTAATCAGTTCCTTGTTCAATTCATGTGCACGAGTTTTGATTTATGATATGATAGATGTATGTGATATTTGAATTCGGTTCAGCTATGTAGTTCTTTCTGGAGGTAGTCATTCAGCCAGTTTTCAGTTTAAATGATCAGTATTTGCATGTGATGAATGGATGATTCTGAGTTTTCTGTGTGTTTCTAACATTTGAGGACGAATGTTCCCAAGGGGGAGATATTTTTATACCCAGGGAACCCAAGGATCAAACCCGGGAGACAAAAAGGTGAAAAACTGAAATTTCGCATCAGGTCACAAGACGAATCGTGAAGAGGCTCATGAGGAGTGACCACAAGTCGTGAAGTGACTCATGGTCCAGTATGTTTTGCAGGGCGTGCTTAGAAGACCACGAGTCGTGGTTAGGGCATATGATTCATGAGGTCACCTGTGGCTTGGAATGGATGTTTTGGCAGGGATGGTTAGGCAGTGTGGACCACAGATGGTGAGCGCGAGTCGTGGACACTAACCACGATTCATGGAGTCCTCTGTGGGGTCCCTAGGTAAATTTTGGCAGTGTATCTCATGACTCCAGGCCACGAGTCGTTGGTCCTAGCCATGAGTCATCCAGTCCCTCGTGGGGACTGGCAGTCAGCAAATTTCTGTGATTTTAGTAAGGGATTTTCCATAATTTCTAAGTCCTAGGGGCCTATACTACGTTGTTTTAACATCATAAAGGGTGGTTTAAGAGGGAATAGACTAGCCGAAGTCCTTATTCATGCATGCAAAGGTTTGGGAAGGTGATAGAAGGGTGATCTAGGTGATTTCAAGGTGTTCTTCATCAATATCTTCGTGGGCTTTCGAGGGAAGTTAAGAATCAGTTGTTCCAGGTATGTAAGGCTATCAATGGGTGATTTCTTCCACACCCATGCCCATCCTCTATGATTTTTACAAAAAATTAATTAAAAACTTGTGGGGTTTTGAAGATGATTTTTATAAAAGTCTAACGATTTGATAATGGGCTTTGTGATTTTAGATTCTCATCATAATCTATGGGTTTTAATCATTTTTATTTATTTAAATCATTTATAATTTTATCAATTTTGATTTATACTAGATTAACCCTAATTATGCATGACTCATGATGAATCGATCTATGATCTTCTCTGCAAATGATGATGTCTACGAACCCAGCATGATTTACGATTTTATTTATGGTTTTATGATATTACCCATCATGATTTTCTGAATTCCAAGCTATATGCATGATTTACAAGTATGTATGAACCTTATGAATCATGAATTATGTTTTGTCGACTCACGGGCCTCGTTTCATGGCTAGTTAATGTATGTACAAGTATATTTATGATTATCATGATTTAACTAGCACATGAATTCATGTATGTTATACTATGAGCACTATATATGTTTTGGGAGTAGTATCAAATACCGAATAGGTTCGGGGCCTAGGTTCTGCCCCAGACCTCATAAACTACGTGCCACCGTAGGTATGTTGGGACCTCATATGGGACTGTCCCTGGCCCAAATGGCCCTTTTCATGGTGACGTCAGACTTCCATGGTTCGACCCTTAGCAAGATACGGACACCCTCCCGACTAGGGTTACAAGTCGGGCTTCATGTGCTCTCATATGGGATATGTTGGTTAAGAGAATCTCCCACTGTTCCTCATGATTTAAACATGTGTATGATTATGTATATTGGCTCAAGTCATGTTGAATAAAGTTTTTCTCTTACGATTATGATTACGACTGTATTACGAATGTTATGGAAAACCTTGAGCCTTATGTTATGGTATAATATTTATGACATGAGCATGATGTCCTACTCTTATGATCATTTATGAGATTTACATATTTTAAATGTCCATTTTACTTACCTTGCATACTCAGTACATTCCGCGTACTGACCGCATACTTTCTATGATGTATCATTTCATGATACAGGACCCGGCTCTCAGGCTAACCCTCCTCAATATTGCTTCCAAGATTGTTATCATCTTAATTGGTGAGTCCTCATATTCTAAGGGCCATATGTTCAGAATCTATGCTTTTCTTTTAGTTCCAGAATTGTTGGGGTAGTTGGGGAGTTTTCCCATCAACCCGTCTTTCATGATTAGAGGCTTTTCAGACTACAAGTTGTATTCTTCCGTCATGTATGGATTATGTATTGTCCTTTTTCCGTATTTAGGACATGTTTACGTTTTCTTATGTTAAGTCTTCCACTTATGTGATTGAATTAGATGTACGCTCATGTCGTGGGTTGACTTGGGGTCTCTCAGGGTTCCTTGTCCCATGTCTACGATCCATGTGTATGTTCAGGTCGTGACATATTCAGTATTTGAGAAACTCAATAGTATAGTTTCCATCTAGTTAATCATTCTTTAGACTGTTACGACTCTTTCAGAAAAAGAAGATCTGACAAGTCTTAGAATGCAGTATTTTCAGTTATTAGGTCCTTCAGACTATTAGGATGCTTCTAGATAAGTAGTTCTGACTTAAGTCTTCGGACATCAGTTTCGAGCTATCAGCCTAGTAAACACAATTAGGATTTCTAGTAGGAGTAGAACTTAGCACTGAGTGGGTTAGGGTTCAATGCACCTAGGTTCCCAAAACTACATTGCCACCATAGGTTATTAGCCAGAATGGGCCTGAGACAGTGGTCACCCAACTCAGCCACTATACCCTGGCAAAGTACAGTGGGCTTTCTCCGATAGGGTGTATAGATCGAACTCCACAGCTAGCTCAGGTGGTTACATGACAGTTATAGTCTCTCCCACAATATAATACAGTAAGGCTTAGTCCAGTACAGTCACAGTCTTCAATTTCAGTTCAAATCTCCAGATTGCAGGAGATTTTCATGACCTTCAGACAATTTTAGTGCTTATAATATTATAAGATTTTATACGCTTCAGTATTACGATTGCATTTATGGTCATTGTATGTCCTATCAATTTAGTTCACAAATTCTTAGTATTACTATATTTAATTCATATCTCACTTACTTAGTACATTCAAAGTACTGACACATACTTTTATACTATGTCGCTTTATGATATACATTCAGGAAATCAAGCCTAGCAGCGTGGTTAGTTCCTCTTCGTGATCAGTTCAGCAGTACAGATTTGGTGAGTCCTCATCTTCCAAGGACCATAATTTCACCTTCCATATTTGTTATTCTAGTTTTGTTCAGGCGTAGAGTTATTTGGGGGCTTGTCCCAACAACTCATCAGTTTCTTTAGATGGATTTCAAACAACACTTATTGTTTCAGTTAGATTTTTAGATTTTTTTAGACTCTTTTTAGAATTTATCAGTTATTCAATTATAGTTACTTATTTATCAGCCCTGCTCTTGTTTTATCATTCCAGCAGATCAAATTTTGTAGAATATGCTCTACCAGGTTTCATTGGGGTGATTTGCGACTCTAAGTACCCTGTCACATTTGGGGTGCATACTCGCGGTGGGACATTATGTCAAAAAAAAGAATTACACCCTAAATATGTAAAACTCAATCTCATTGAGAAAACATTTTCGAAGACATTGAATAATATAACATCAAGTAGAATTGCTATTGCTCCAGTGGTTTCAAAATTTTGCATTAATAACTTTAGGGGTCACTTTGTAGCTGGTTAGAGTAATATGGGTTTTAATAATACATGATTTAATCATGAGGTAATTTATATATTATTTTATGTACAAATTAGTTGTCTAGGGTTTAGTTATTCATGTTTAGCTTATTCCACCTTCTATCTTGAATAAAACAATACATAGATTCCCTTATAACTTATAGATGTATTAGTTATGTATTAATTTTATATATTAATAACTTACTTTCTAACTAGCTACCAAATGTGGTATTACTTATGCAGAATTTAATACCTACATAACTCACTTTCAAACCAGCTAACAAACGAACCCTTAATACTAAAGGTACCAAGTCGAGCTTATTTCAAGTCCTACTTCTCTTGTCAAAAAAAAAAGATTCAACCATAATTTTCTAGAGCTTTTAAGTAAAAGTCTGCACTTCGTCTATAAGTCTAAAAGATGATAGAATTATAAATCAACATTAAGCTTCTAGAGGGTCATCTCTCTCGGTGCATGATAAGGTCATCTTATCCTACGGTTTCTCCCGACATAAGGTGGGGGAGGCTGAGGAAGAACGCCACTAAGAAACCTTTAATTTTAACTGCATATGGAGACTGGCTAGATCTATCAATACACCAATCTCCATAGGTGACACTAGGGTCAGGGCAGCCTTATGAAGTAAGGACAGTAGCATTGCAATTAGAAAATATGATTTCAACTATTAACATTATGCTGGGAAAGAGAATAGTACCCGAAGAGTGTTAGAATGACATAAAAAGACAGAGGAGAAATCAAAGATGACCATATTCAGCATAAGCAGGGAGAAGAGGATGGGTAAGACTATTTGATAAGACTAAATTAGCCATCAAGGGAATGCCCTTGTACTGCATCGCCCCTGTCATGAAGGAAGGGGAAATAACAAGGCAAATTGACCTAAAGGATATTGAGTTGGAGATTAAGATATGAAAGCAAGTGATGGTGATAGATGTTGTGGGCAATGTATCATCTATTGGAGAAGTGGAAAGATTTATTGTTACTCAATGGAATTTTATCTCAAAATCAGTTGTGTCCAACCACATGGGGAGGTACTTTATCATTAAGTTTAGCAGTATTGATGATAGAGATAAGGTAATATGCTCAGTACCTTATAGTCTATTCAATAAACCTATTATAATAAAACCTTAGATTGTGGATCTAATTTCAAGGAAAAAATGCTTAGGACTATACCTCTATGGGAAAATACTTGATCTTCCTCTAAATTGTTGAAGTGGGAAGGTTTTAAGCAACACTGTTAGTGGTTTAGGTCACCCTCTTTATGTTGATGCTTATACAACAAATATGGTTAGAATTTCCTATGTAGAATTCTATCGAGATGGATATCAGAAGAAATTTAACTATAATGATCAAATTATGTTACCCCAGTGGGAGGTCCTTTGATTAGAAGTAGTTTATGACTGGAGGTCTATATATTGCATGATATGTTGTCAATTGGGGCATGATTGTAAGGATCAAGCAGTAGGAGGTATAGATTATATCAAACCAACCAAGCAGCCTGCTATGACAAGGAATGGAAGAAACTCAAGAAACTCGACCCTGGTATAAATTTGGCAATTGATCCACAGGGGAGGAGAAAGCTCTATTCATAGAAGATGAACCACACAAGTGATATGCCCAAATTACACATCCATATGAAGTGTAAAGAGGTCATTGTCAAATATAGAATTCAACAAGGTGAGGGTCGAATCCCACAGAGAATAAGGTGAAAACTAAGTCTTATGTGATTATTTACTTTTAGTCAGTTATTTCCGTAAAATTGGGGTTGGGAAAGTTATCCATGTTTCATTATCAGCCATAAGTAAGAGAGCAATTTCTAATACTTTAGTGATGACTAATAGATGGAGACCTAAATCCACCACCTATGGGTATACCGAAGCAACCATCTAGGGTGGCTGAACGTTATCCCATGAATTACAACGACTAGTTCCCCACAATAAACAACAACTATATCGCTCAAATGTTGAATACTACTAACCAAGCCTCCGCAAAATCGATCAACAACTATGCACATAATGTCTGTGAGTTAGTACCACAAACCAGGACCAAGAATGTGCAACCCATCCCTGTTAAAACTATTTCAATGGTGAATGGTGAACCTACAATTACATGGAAAAAAGTGGAAGTAAATCGGATAAATACATGGGAAAACTGGCAATATGCAGTTATGGTTAAGTTTTCATATGGATGGCCACCCTTGGAAGAGTTGCATAGGATCATACCTATACAACGTGGAATGAAAGGAGATTTTTCAATAGGTTTCTTTTGCAACAGGCATGTGTTGATACGACACACGATTAAAGAAGATTTCTGTTGCACCTCGTAAAATGTTAATGGTTAGTAGGCATATGCATGGGTTATGACAAGTAAAGAGAGTTTGACGCGTATAGGAAAAGCCTTGGAAGCATTGTCGGGTGAGCCTAGGCAACGAGGGGCCAGTGCGACGAGCAAGTGTATCGGTGCTTTGGGCAACGCAGCGCGCCAGACATCCCAGTGCCTTGAGGGGCGCGACATGGCAGGCGTATTGGCGCGATGGGCAGTGCTGGCCTACAGGCTCAAGGGATCATGGTAGTATGCTGGTGGAGCGCACCTTTCCAGTTTGTGCGAAGTGCGGAAAGAATCATCCCGGGAGGTGCCTGGTCAGCTCAGATGCTTGTTTCGGGTGTGGCAAACCCGAACACAGGATCAGAGATTGCCCTACAACAAGTTCTACCACTCCAGCAGCATGACCCCCTCAACAGGGTGCCTCCACTAGTTCAGCAGGTGGTCAGTGCCAAAATAGGTTTTATACCCTAGTACCTCGCCAGGAGTAGGAGGCTTTGCCAAATATGGTCACGGGTATGTTGCAAGTCTTCCATATTGATGCTTACGCCTTGTTAGATCCAGGAGCTACTTTGTCATTTGTGACCCCTTATATATCTAGTAGTTTTGGAGTTAGTCTTGAAATTCTGTCAGAACCGTTCTTCATATCTACTCCAGTTGGTGAATCAGTGGTAGCTGGCCGGGTGTATAGGGGTTGCCCCATTACGGTGTTGCATAAGATTAGCTCCATGGACTTAGTAGAAGTTTCCATGACTGACTTTGACGTCATTTTAGGTATGGATTGGTTATTTGCATGTTACGCTTCGATTAGTTGTAGGATCCGTGCGGTGGAATTTCGATTTCTGAGTGAGTCAGTTTTGGAATGGAAGGGTAATTCAATTGTACCAGCCGATCGATTTATTTCATATCTTAAGGCTAGGAAAATGATCTCTAAGGGTTGCATGTACCACCTAGTTAGGGTTAAAGATGTAGAGTCTGAGACCCCGACTATTCAATCAGTTCCAGTGGTGTGCGAGTATCCGAAGGTTTTCCCCGATGATTTTCCAGGTGTTCCTCCGAAAATGAAATTTGATTTCGAAATTGATCTATTGCCCGATACACAGCCTATCTCCATTCCTCCTTACAAGGATGGCTCCAGCTGAGTTAAAAGAATAGTTAAAGGACTTGGTGGATAAGGGTTTCTTTAGACCAAGCAAGTCTCCATGGGGCACAACGGTTCTATTTGTTCGGAAGAAGGATGGATCCCTTCGAATGTGTATTGATTATCGGTAGCTGAATAAGGTCACTGCCAAGAATAGGTACCCATTTCCCAGGATTGATGATTTATTTGACCAGCTCCAAGGTGCCAGGTGTTTCTCAAAGATAGATCTCAGGTCCGGGTATCACCAGCTCCGAGTCCGAGAGAGTGATATCCCCAAGACAGCCTTTAGGACCCGGTATGGACATTATGAGTTTGTTGTTATGTCATTTGGACTAACCAATGCTCCTGCAGCTTTTATGGATCTAATGAAGAGGGTGTTCAAGGCATATTTGGACATGTTCATGATTGTGTTCATTTATGACATCCATATATACTCTCGGAGCGAGGAGGAGCATGCTGCTCACTTGAGAATAGTGCTTCAGACCCTCAAGGATCATCAGTTGTATGCAAAGTTTAGCAAATGTGAGTTTTGGTTGGACTCAATGGCATTTCTAGGCCATGTAGTATTAGGCAACTACATAACAGTAGATTCTCAGAAAATCGAGGCGGTGAAGAATTGGCCTAGACCGGTGAGTCCTTCAGAAATTCGAAGCTTCTTGGGCCTAGCAGGCTACTACCAAAGATTTATTGAGGGCTTTTCATCAATTGCAGCCCCATTGACTAGGTTGACACAGAAAAAGATAAAGTTCCACTGGTCGGAGGCATGTGAGAAAAGCTTCAAGGAATTAAAGACGCGACTCACTTCAGCACTAGTGTTGACTTTACCCGAGAGATGGCTTTTTGGTGTATTGTGATGCTTCGCGAGTTGGACTGAGATGCGTGTTGATGTGGCATGGGAAAGTAATAGCATATGCCTCTCGACAGTTAAAGGTTCATGAAAATAATTACCCGACTAATGATCTTGAGTTGGCGATGGTGGTGTTTGCATTGAAGATATAGCGGCATTACTTGTATGAGGTCCATGTGGACATGTTCTTTGATCACAAGAGCTTGCAATATGTGTTCACGTAGAAGGATCTTAATCTTCGTCAAAGGAGATGGGGACTATGATACAAGTGTTCTTTACCACGCGGGCAAGGCTAATGTGGTTGCAGATGCACTTAGTAGGCTCTCCATGGAGAGTGTGTCTCACGTGGATGAGGGAAAGAAGGAGTTGGTGAAAGTTGTCCACCGACTTGCAAGGTTGGGAGTTAGATCGATCGACTCGACCGATGGCGGCGTTGTTGTGCAGAATGGGTCAGAATCTTCCTTGGTGGTTGATGTCAAATCTAAGTAAGATGAGGATCCGATTTTGATAAAGCTAAAGGAAGTAGTGCGGAGTGAAAAAGGTGGAGGTTTTCTCCCAAGGGGAAGATGGTGTTCTACGATACCAGGGTCGGCTATGTGTTCCGGACGTTGATAATTTGAGAGTTCGGATATTACATGAGGCACACGGTACTAGATACTCTATCCATCCAAGATCCACGAAGATTATCGGACTTGCAAGAAATCTATTGGTGGGATGGTATGAAGAAGGATATTGCAAAGTTCATAGCCAAATGTTCAAACTGTCAGCAAGTGAAAGTCAACAATCAAAGGTCGGCAGGCATACTTCAGGGTATTAGCATTCCCACATAGAAGTGGGAAGATATTAACATGGATTTTATTACAGGCCTACCTCGTACTCGACGACACTATGATTTCATTTGGGTAGTGGTAGATAGGTTAACCAAGGTTGCACACTTTCTACCGGTCAAGACCACGGATTCAGCAGATAATTATGCCAAATTGTATACTCAGGAGTTGGTTTGACTTCATGGAGTGCCCTTGTCTATTATTTCAAACCAAGGTACTCAGTTTACCTCCCAGTTTTGGCGGTCTTTTCAAAAGGAACTTGGGACTCAAGTCAAGCTCAGCAAGGCCTTTCATCAACAAATGGATGGCCAGGCAGAGCGTACAATCCAGACTCTTGAGGATATGTTGAGGGCATGTGTCATGGATTTTAAACGTAGTTGGGATAATCATTTGCCCTTAATCAAGTTTGCCTATAATAACAGTTATCACTCTAGTTCCGGATGGCACCGTTCGAGGCTCTTTACGGGCGGAGGTGTAAATCTATCATCAGATAATTTGAGGTTGGTGAGGCAGCTATGATAGCGCCAAATTCGGTTCATGAGGCCATGGTAAAGGTTCAGTTAATAAGAGACAGGCTGAAGACCGCTCAAAGTCGTCAGAAATCATATGTTGACATGAGGAGAAGGGATTTGGAGTTTAAGGTGGACAATTGGGTATTTCTAAAGGTATCTCCCATGAAGGGAGTCATGCGATTCGGAAAGAAAGGGAAACTCAGTCCGTGCTATGTTGGTCCTTACCAGGTTGGACTTTCCCTCGAAGTTATCTTCAGTTCATCTTGTGTTTCATGTGTCACTTTTGAAAAAGTGTTTGGATAATCCAACTTTAGTAGTCCCGGTGGACAGCGTCAGTGTAAGTGATAGCCTCAGCTATGAAGAAGTACCCTTGGAAATAATAGATCGTCATATCCATAAGATAAGGAACAAAGAAGTAGCTTCAGTTAAAGTATTATGGAGAAATCAGCATGTTGAGGGAGCTACATGGGAAGCCGAAGTAGATATGATGGCTAAATACCCTCATATGTTCCCTACCGGCTCAGTTTCAGTTTGAGGTATAAATTTTTTCCCTAAACCTCTAATTAGTTTTCATGTTCAGTTCATGCGTACAAGTTTATTTTATGATATGGTATATGTATGTGGTCTGTGAATCCAATTCAGCTATGTAGATCTTTTCAGAGGTAGTCATTCCGTCAGTTTTCGGCTTAAATGATCAATATTTGTATATGGTGATAGCTGGTTTCTGAGTTTTTTGCATGTTTCTAATATTTGTGGATGAATGTTCCCAGGGGGGAGATATTGTTATACCCCGGGAACCCAAGGATCAGACCCGAGAGACAAAACGGAGAAAAATTGGAAATTCGCACCAGGTCACAGGATAGTTGGTGAGGTGGCTCATTAGGTGAGACCATGAGTCGTGACGTGACTCGTGGTTAGGCTGTGCTTGGCAGAGTATTAGGAGGCCATGGGGTGACCACGAGTGGTGGTCCGTGAGGTCACCCGTGCTGAGGATGGAATGCATGGATAGAGATTTGAGGCAATAGGGACCACCAGTGGTGACCACGAGTCGTGGTTAGCCCCTACGATTTATGGGGTCCCTTCATCTTGTTTGGGCAATAGACATAATGGATCCCAGCCACGAGTCATGCCCCATGCCAACGACTTGTGAGGTCCCTCGTGGGGACTGGCAACCAGGAATTTTTACATTTTTAGTAAGGGTGTTTTCATAATTCCTAAATTTCTAAGGCCTAAACTATGTCATTTTAAGGTCTGAATAGGGTCTTTTAAGGGGGTTAACTTCATGTTAAGCCTCATTCATGCATGCAATAGTTTAATAAGGAGATTAGAAGGTGATTCAAGGTGTTCTTTCTCAATTCCTCTAAATTCCATCTTGGGCTAGTAAGGGAAGTTAAGAACCAGATAATCTCAAGTATGTAAGGTCATCAATGGGTGAATCCTTCCACACCCATGCTCCTACTCTATAATTTTACTTAAAATTTATTAAAAACCCATGGGGTTTTGTATTTTATTTATATAAAAACTATTGATTTAATTTGGGTTTTGTGATTTTGAAATATTATCAAAATTTATGGATTTTGATCATCTTTTGAGATTTAAATTGATAACTATATTGTTGATTTTCGATTTTCTAAACAATTAAGCTCAATTATGCATGTCCCATGAGGAATTGATTTATGATCTATTATCCCATGGATGTTCTTTACGAGCCCAACATGAATTATGTTTGAATTTATTAATTTATTGTGCTACCCATTATGATTTTATGAAATTCAAGCTATATGCATGATCTATAAGTATGTATGAATCCTATTAATCATGAATTATGTTTTTGGCCGATTCACGGGCCTCATGTCATGGCTAGATCACATATGTTCAAGCATGTTTACGATTGTCATGATTTAACTAGCCCATGAACTCATGTATGTATTATAACAAGCACTATACATGTTTTGGAAGTAGTATCACACACCGAGTAGGTTCGGGACTCAGGTTAAGCCTCGGATCTCATGAACTACGTGCCACCGTAGGTATGTTGGGACCTTTTTCATGTTATTCCCTGGCCTAAATTGCCCTTTTCATGGTGATATCACACTTTCATGGTTCTATCCATGGCAAGGTACGAACACCCTCCGACTATGGTTAAAAGTCGGGCTTCATATATGCTCATATGGGATATGTTGGTTAAGAGAATCTCCCACTATTCCTCATGATTAATGCATATTATGATTATGTATGTTGGCTCAAGTCATGTTAAGTAAATCTCTTCTATTGTGATTATAATTATGCTACGTTACGAATGTTTTGAAACCTTGAGCCATATGATATGTCATCATGATTTACGATACGAGCATGCTGCCCTACTCTTACGATCATTTATGAATTTCATACTTGTTTTAAATATACGTTTTACTTACCTTGCATACTCAGTACATTCCATTTACTGACCGCATACTTTCTATGTTGTATCGTCTCATGATACAGGTCCCAGTTCTCAGGCTCGTCCTCACCCGTAGATAGATTCGGATTTGCTCTCAGCACACTTGGTGTGTCATCATGTTCCGAGGGCTACATGTTCACATTCTATGTTATTCCTTTCAGTTTCTGGATGTTGGATTAGTTGGGGAGTTGTCCCATCAATTTGCCTTGTTTAGAGGCTTATCTGACTACAAGTTGTATTCTGTCATATTGTATAAGTCTTGCACTAGTTTTCCCTTATGCTATGTTATGATTGCATTCTTTATGTTAATTCTTCCGCTCATGTGATTGAATTAGATGTATGCTCATGCAAAGGGTCAACTTGGTGTCTCTCGGGGCTCCTTGTCCCGTGTTTGCGATGCGGGTGTATGTTTTGGTCGTGACATTAATAGACTCTATATGGAGAGTGTGTCCCATGTGGACGAGGGGAATAATGAGCTGGTGAAGGATGTGCATCGACTTGCAGGGTTGGGAGTTCGGTTGGTGGGATTGACCGATGGTGGTGTTATTGTTCAAAATGGATCGTAATCATCTTTGGTGACTAATGTAAAAGCTAGACAAGACGAGGACCCAATTTTGGTAAAGTTAAAGAAAGTCATTCGGAATGAGAGGGTGGAGGTTTTCTCCAAAGGGGGAGATGGTGTGCTTCGATATCAGGGTCACTTATGTGTTTTGGATGTTGATGATTTGAGGAGGCGGATGTTGCATGAGGCTCATGGATCTAGGTATTCTATCCATCCAGGTGCCAGTAAGATGTACTGTGACTTATGGGAAGTCTATTGGTGGAATGGAATGAAGAAGGACATCACGGAGTTTCTAGCTAAGTGTCCAAACTGTCAGCAAGTGAAGGTCAAGCACCAGAGACTGGGAGATGTGCTTCAGGATACCAGTATCTCTACTTCGAAATGGGAAGAGATCAATATGGACTTCATAACAGTTTTGCCTCACACTCGACAACAACATGAATCCATTTTGATTGTGGTAGATAGGTTGACCAAAGTCGCTTATTTTCTACCAGTTAAAACCACGGATTTGACAAAGGATTATGCCAAAATATATATCTGAGAGCTATTTTGGTTGCATGAGGTGCCTTTATCCATTATATCAGATAGAGGTACCCAATTTATCTCTCAGTTTTGGAGGTCGTTTCAAAGTGGACTTTCTACTCAGGTTTAGCTCAACACAGCATTTCACCCGCAAATGGATGGTCAAATGGAGCAGATAATTCAGACTCTCAAGGACATGTTGAGAGCATGCGTGATTGACTTCAAAGGTATTTGGGATTATCATTTGCCTCTTATCGAGTACGCATACAATAACAGCTACCATTCCACCATTTAGATGGCTCCGTTTGAGGCTCTCTATGGGCGGAGATGTAGATCACCTATTAGTTGGTTCGTGTGAAGCTACGATGATAGGACATGATTCATTTCATGAGGCTATGGAAAAGGTTTAGCTCATACGGGACGGGTTGAAAACAACTCAAAGTCGCCAAAAGTTCTATGCCGATTTGAGAAGGAGAGAGTTGGAGTTCGAAGTGGATAATTGGGTATTTCTAAAGGTGTCTCCCATGAAAGGAGTGACGAGGTTTTGAAAGAAAGAAAAACTCAGCTCTCATTATGTTGGCCCCTACCGAATTGTATTACGGGTTGGCAAGGTGGCATATGAATTGGAGTTTCCTTCAGAATTAGCTTCTGTGCATCCGGTTTTCCATGTATCGCTCTTAAAGAAGTGTTTGGGTGATCCAGCTCTAGTTTTTCTGGTGGACAGTGTCAAGATGAAAGACAACCTTAGTTATGAGGAGGTTCTAGTGGAAATACTGGATCATTAGGTTCGAAGGCTAAGGCACAAGAGGGTAGCTTCAGTCAATGTTTTACGGAGGAATCAACAAGTTAAAGGAGCTACATGGGAAGCCGAAGCAGACATGATGGCTAGATACCCACATTTTTTCTCTACCAGCTTAGTTCCAGCTTGAGGTATCAGTTTTTCCCTAAAACTCTACTTAGTTTTCAAGTTTAGTTCATGTGCCCAAGTTTCTGTTATGTATATGGATGTATGTATGATTTGTGAATTTAGTTCAGCTATGTAGTTTGAACCAGAGATAGTCATTCCATCATTTTTCAATTTAAATGATCAATATTTGAATATGATGATTGCATTTCTCTGTTTTTCTATTGTTTTCCAACATTCGAGGACGAATGTTTCCAAGGGGGAGATATTGTTATATCCTGAAAGCCCAAAGATCAGACTTGGGAGTTGAAATGGAGAAAAATGGAAATCTAGCATCAAGTCACAGAACGAGTCATTCTGTGACCCTTGGGAGCAAAAAACGAGTTGTGATGTGACTCGTGGTGAGGATCAGGGTGTTAATTGGATTTTGGGAGTTAGGATCCCCATGGACATGACCAAGAGTCGTGGTCAGGCCCCACAACTCATTGAGTCAGTCGTGGGCAGTGATTTTGAGAAGGTGGAGAAAAATGGCAGTGTACCCTATGGATGGACCCCACGAGTCATGGTCAATCACCACGATTCGTGGGATGGGTCATGCTTAATAGGATGAAAATTTTTGGGAATTAAGGTAGTGCATGTGACGAGTGGTGACCACGAGTTATGGTCACTGTAACGATTCGTGATGTCCCTCGTGACGAGCCCCAAATGACCATTAGGTAGTGCACATGATGGATAATGCCACGCGTCGTGACGTTGAGTAACGAGTCGTCCAGTTAGTCGTGGGGACTAGCATTCAGTAATTTTCTGTGAATTTAGTAAGGGCTTTTCCATAATTCGTATAATCCTAAGGCAGAAACTATGTTGTTTTAAGTTATGAATGATGGGTTTTAAGAGGGTTAAGTTCATTTTAGGCCATTCTTCCTCATGCATGCAAAGTTAGAGAGTTAAAGAGGTGGTCAAGCTTGTTCTCCTTCAAGTTCTCTTCAATTTCTCTTGGGCAATTAGAGAAGTGTAAGAATCAACTATAATCAGGAATAGGGTTATGAATGGGTGAATCCGTTCACACCCATTCCCAATCCATCTCTAAATCATGAATATTTATGAGTTGATTCTATGGGCTTTTAACTCGATGCATGAAATTCCTAAATATAGGTCATGGGTATGATCTAAGTATGTTTTAATTGATAAAGTACAATTTATGGGCAAGTTTTATAATGTTTTCCATTACTAATCATGTTTACTAGTTTTCCAAATTATGATTCCCATTCATAAAAGCTTATGAGGAGATGAGATTTAAGAAGTATGTTCATGTATGGTGGATTTTGATGAGAAAAGCATGTTTCTTATCTACCCATGTTATGTTCATATTTTCAAAGTGAATCAAGTTAATTTTCAAGCATGTTAAAGTATCGGGCAATGCCCATATGTTCAGGTATGATTATGATTTTACTAATTTAGCTAACCACATGGTTTTGGAGCGAAGACTCCCATTTATGTTCAGCTTGTGGTATGTTTTGAGCCAAGGCTCCTCATGTATGATAAAATTTATGCATTCATGATTATTCAGCTTCATCATAGATGATGATCAGCTTCGTTGAAAAATGATGGAGAGCATGTGCATGTTTTTGGGAGTAGACTCTAGCACCGAGTAGGTTATGGGTCAATCAACCCTATACCTCAGAACTACGCGCCAACGTAGGTACAATCAGATTATATTGGGACCTCCTATTTGAGCTATCCCCTACCCCAATTGGGCCACAATCCTAATATCAATATCATGGTATCGTTCTTATCCATGGCAAGGCTTTGGACAACTCTACCCACTTGAGTATGATAGTTGGGACCATGTAAGCTCTATCATGGTATGTCAGTTAAAAGACGAGTCTCCCATTGTTCCTCATGATTTCAATTATGCATGTTTATCACTCATGTTGTATAAATATATCTATATATGTTCTAAAGCAGGTTTGACCCAATGTTCAACTTTATTTATGACTATTAGATTTCAGCTTTGGGTCAATCGATTCAGTTATGATATTATGTTATGTTGAGATCATGTTTTCAGAAAGATAGCATTTAAGCCCTACTCTCAGATTCTTATTTTTTTATGTTTTACATTATGCATGTTTTAAATGATTTTACTTAATTCATTTTCTTCATACTGCATATCCGAGAATAAGTTGGCGTGCTTTAGCTAGTATCTTCTATCTCAAATCACCTACATCCGGTACACACAACCTACCCTAGTAACGGAGCACACCATCTCCCCCTTTGGAGAAAGCCTTCACTTCTTTTCTGAGAATTTCTTCCTTTAGTTTAAGCAGTATGGGATCTTCATCCTGGCTTGACTCAACTTCAATGACTAACAAGGAATCTAATCCAATCTGCACTATTACTCCACCCTCAACTGAATCAACCAACTGTACTCCCAACTGAGCTAACCTGTGAATATCCTTTGCTAGTTCCTTTTTGCTCTCTTCAACATGAGCCATGCTCCTTAAAGACATCCTGCTTAGGGCATCAACCACCACATTGGCTTTGCTTGGGTGGTACAGCCCACTCATGTCATAGTCTTTCAATGGCTCCAACCACCTTCTCTAATGAAGATTTAGATCTTTATGACTGAACACATGCTGAATGCTCTTGTGATCGGTGAAAACATCCATGTGAGCCCCATAAAGGTAGTGCCTCCATATTTTCAATGCAAACACTATTGTTGCCAACTCCAGGTCATGAGTCGGATAGTTCTTTTCATGAACCTTGAGTTGTCTGGAGACGTAAGCTATCACCTTACCCTGCTGCATCAGAACGCAACTGATTCCAACTCTGGAAGCATCACAATACACTACGAACCCATCTGTTCCTTCCGATAAGGCTAACACTGGAGCGATAGTGAGTCAAGTCTTCAACTCCTAGAAACTCTTTTCACACACTTCTAAACACTGAAGTTTCACTTTTTTCTGAGTCAACCGAGTCAGATGAGATGCAATAGAGGAAAAAACTTCCACAAAACGTCAGTAATAGCTGGCTAGACCCAAGAAACTCCTAATTTCGGTTAGGCTAGTAGGTCTTGGCCACTCTTTCACCGCTGCTATCATTTGAGGATCTACTTGAATACCCTCATACGAGACCACGTGACCAAGGAAAGTCACAAATTTCAACCAAAATTCACATTTGTTGAACTTAGCGAACAACGGGCGGTCTCTAAGCGTCTGTAGCACTATGCTTAGATGATTAGCATGTTCTTCCTTGCCTCTGGAGTATACCAGAATGTCATCAATAAATACAATGATGAACATGTATAGATATGGCTTGAAAACCCTGCTCATCAGGTTCGTGAAAGCTACGAGGGAATTATTTAGTCCAAAGGACTTAACCAAGAATTCATAGTGACCATACCGAGTTCAGAAAGATGTTTTTGGTATGTCACATTCTCTGACCATTACCTGATGGTACCCTAACCTAAGATCTACCGTGGAGAAACAACTGGCTCCCTGAAGCTGATTGAACAAGTCGTCAATCCTTGGTAGGGGATACCTTTTCTGAACTGTCACCTTATTCAACTGACGGTAGTCAATACACATTCTAAGGGTACCGTCTTTCTATCGCACGAATAATACTAGAGCACCCCATGGAGAGATGTTGTGCCTAATGAAGCCTTTATAAAAAAGGTCTTTTAGCTACTCCTTCAACTCCTTAAGCTCAGTTGGAGCCATTATGCAAGGAGGGATGGAGATGGGCTAAGTTTTTGGGAGGAAGTCTATGCCGAAGTCTATTTCCCGCTCAGGAGGGACTCCAGGAAGATCTTTCGGAAACACGTCAGGGAACTCGCTGACAACTGGAACTGACTGGATAGTTGGGGGCTCAGAGCTGGAATCTTTGACTCGAACTAGATGATAAATACACCCTTTAAAAATATGCTTTATGGCCTTAAGGTAGGAAATAAACCGACCCTTAGGCGCTGAACTACTACCCGTCCACTCTAAGACTGGCTCATTAGGGAACTGAAATCTAATGACTCTAGTTTTGCAATTGACTGAGGCATGATTGGAGAGTAACCAATCCATGCCAAGAATGAGGTTGAAATCAACCATGTGTAACTCTATGAGATCGGCTGGAATGACTTTATTCAAGATTGAGACCGGGTAGTTTCTATAAACCTAGCTGGACTAATGACTCACCAACTGGGGTAGAGACTAAGAATGGTTCTGAGAGGACTTCTGGACTGATATCAAACTAGACAGCTACATAGGGATTCATGAACGATAGTGTGGCTCCTGGATCTAGTAGGGAATACACATCTAGATGAAAAAGTCGTAACATACCCGTGACCACATCAGGTGAGCTCTCCTGATCCTAACGAGAGGACAAAGTGCAACGTTAGGACTTGCTTGAATTTAGAGAAGTAGAGATTAGGAAAAGAGAATTACGATAAAGCTTTGATTTTTATGATCATTGTATAACTTGAGCTATGGTCGGGGGATAGTTAATTTGGAATAAATTGATAATGGTTAAATTGAAATCGCTCATGAGAACTAACCCGGTGATTGAGTATCGTCATCTAATAGGAATGAACTAGTAGTTTGGATGAGCCCTAGTTATCAATTCTAGAAGTAAGCATTAGGATAGATCACAAGTGCAAACCCGGAGTAATTATGAATCCATGGAGAATACTTACCCTAGTTAATTGCAAATCTTGATAAACGAAAGCTGATTTTCACTCTTGTTTTATTATTGTTTTTCTAAAAAACCCCAATTTGGAGATAACATATCTAAAATCTTAAATACCGGCATTAGTCTAGTTCTTACCATATTCCCTGTGGGTTCAACCCAAACTTTTGTTGGGTTCTTTATTGACAACGTCTGCTTCATACTTTGTCAGTAGTGTGAGTTTGAGCGTTATCAAAAAGTGGCGCCGTTATCGGGGAATACGGCTAAGATTAGATTAATTGCTTGTATTTAACTTTTGGTTGTTATTTCCTCATTTATGTTTTCTTTTTGTTTTTGACACCCACGGTTTATCTGTTGGTGAATTCCAAGTACTCAATAGAGTAGAAACCCCCTGATTCCTTTAGATATTAAAATAGAAAAAACATTGCAAAGAATGGAGAACCAAGAGCAAAGAGAAGCTAGTCTTGTTGAAGAAGCTTGGAAAGTTGAGCTAGCTCGAAAAGCTACACATTAGGAAGCTGATGATGCTCAAGATGAAGTTGTAATTGTTGGCCTCCATGGAAGGGGAAACAAAGGCTAGAGATATGCCCCCAATTCTTTGATGAGGATGACCTGGATATTGATGAAGTCGGGCTAACTGGAGTCATCGTACCACCACCTTTGCCTGTTGGGGAAAAGTTTGAAATAACTAGCACCATGATATAGTTTCTTAATATGAAAGGGGTGTTTAGTGGTCATGCAGCTGATGATGCCAACCTGCACTTAATGAACATCGTCGGAATATGTAAGGTGTACAGGTTGCTCAGTGTCAGTCAGGATGCAAAAGGCTTAGTCTCTTCCCCTTCTCTCTATCTGCAGAGGCCACTTTATGGTTATTGGATTGACCAGCAACTCCATAACCAACTAGAGGTAGCTCAAATAGGCTTTCTTTGAAAGGTTCTTCCCAACCTCCAAGATGCTATAGCTTAAGGATGAGATCTACAATTTTTGATAACTGAAAACAGAGGCACTTCATGAAACCTGGTTGAAATTTAAGAAGAAGTTGACCAAGTGCCCAAACCATAAATTTCCTGATGACAGTTTGTTGGGGATCTTTTACAGGTTATTGAAAAACAACACAAAAGCTGTAGTAGATACTGTAGCGGGAGGAGAACTGTTGAGTCACACATGTGACTAAAACTAACAAGGCCTGGCACACCAGGGAAGCGGAAGCTGCTACTGGTACATATGTTATTGGTATGAATGCACACCAATGAAAAAGGAGGAGGAGCGTGATCAAGAATTGTCTTATATGTGTACATCATTAGACCAGCTCATAAAGAATATCATAGGTGCTGGAGCTAGAAAAGTAAATGTAGTGGGAGCTCAGGGATAGGGACTGGGGCTGGAATAATCAGAATTCGAGGAGGAGGCAAGCCTCTTTGACAACCAGGTGGTGAGTTTTCGGGCCAACACCCAAGGGTCTGGAGAGGACACTTGGCACCAAGGTTCTGAAAATCAAGGTCAGAACCAATACTGAGACAACCTCAACTGAAATGGGTACAGAGATAGAAGCCGAGGTCGTGAGTGAGAGGGAGAATGGAGAAGGAATGATGGGTACGACAACGATCAAATAGAAATGTATGTGCCTCCTAATGCTCCTGAGGGGGAGGCTGGATAGTCAAAATTCGAGAGTATGATGGTTGAGATGCTCGAGAAGGTGAGATCCATGGAGGAGCAGCTGAAAGACATTCATGGAGATATATCTTGCATGGGCCAGAGAGTTATGTCGCATGCTACGGCCATCAAGCAAATAGAGTAGTAGTTAGATCAAATTTTGGCATCCCTGAACCCTAGGAAAAAGGGAACGCTACCTAGTAACACAACCCAAAATCTAAAGAATGGTAGTCACTATATGGCTATGATTACTAGGAGTGGAAAGACCACAAATGATCCCCCTCTTCCAGTTGTAGTTGAAATGCAAAGGAAGAAAGAGATCATGACTGATAATGATGATGAGGTTGCTGAACAAGAGCTTAAGGAAGAGGTTGAATTGACTGAGGCTCCAGTTGGTGAAAAGGAGTCTGAAGTTGAAAAGGATAAGAAACAAGGGGCCACACAGATCTATAAGGTTATCCCATGATCACCGCCACTGTTCGCTCAAAGAATGAAGAAGAAGGTAGAAGATGGTAAGTTTCAGAAATTTCTTTCCATCCTTAAATAATTATGAATCAACATATCATTGGTTGAGGCATTGGAGAAATGCTTGGATACACCAAATTTATGAAGGACCTTGTTACCAAGAAAACGTCTGTGAGCTATGAGCCAATGGGTAACTTGCATCATTGCAATGCCATAGCCTTACTGACTCTTGCCCATAAAAAGGAAGATCCAGGTTCCTTCACCATCCCATGTATTATGACGTTGAGTTTTCGAAGGCACTCTACGATTTGGGAGCAAGCATCAATCTAATGCTATTAGTTGTGTTCAAGTAGTTGGGCTTGGGAGCCCCCACACTAACTACTGTGAGGCTAATTATGGCCGATCGAACTATGAAGAAGCCTATGGGGATTCTGTTTGATGTGCTTGTCAAGGTTGACAAATTCATATTCCCAGCAGACTTCATGATCTTAGATTGTGAGATTGACTTTGAGGTCCCCATCATTTTGGGGTGACCATTCCTTGCCACTGAGAGGGCTTTAGTAGATGTTGAGGCTGGCCAACTAAAATTCAGGCTTAATAAAAAGGAGGTCACTTTCAATGTCTATCAATTAATGAAGCAGCCAAATGAGTTTAAGGTGGTCTCAGTAATCGAGGATGAGTCTGCATTTCTTGACGAAGTCTGAGTAGTCAAGAGACTTGTGTCACGTCGTGATGTTAAATCAGGCAGTTCTTGGGAGGCAATCTATGAGGTGTTTCGGTGAAGTCTGAGTAACTAAACTACCTGCGTTGTGCTGCAGCTTTAAATCAAGTGCTTCTTAGGAGGCAACTCAAGTTTTTTGACTTATGTGTGCTCAGTGTACAGGTAAACAAAAATAGGTTGCAGAAAAATTGCAGTATAGACTTGTACTACAAGTCTCAGTACTACTGGTAAGAGCATTGTGCGGGTCGTAGTATGAGTCGTAGTGAGAAGCAGAGATATGGCTTGGTGCATGAGTTCATGGTACCATTGGTCCTATGACTTTTAACTCCATTGTATGGGTCATACTACTCACTATAGTTATGAACTATGCAACGTATGAAACTCTAATCAAGGTGACCTACGAGTCATGATACGGTTCATATCTTTATGGTACGAGTCGTATGATGTGCTCACAGATCCATAGGTAAGTTTTCTTAAACCTCTGCTACAAGTCCTAGGCATGAGTCGTAGGTCCAACCTATGACTCGTGATATGAGTCACGATGGCCCAAAATATTTAACTCAACCCAACTCGGCCCAAATTTTTAAAGTTTAATTCCAAATCATTCGCACCCTTCTCCCACACAATCAAAACTTGAACTCACGATTACCTCCCAAGACTCCCTCACACCCGTAACTCAAGAAAAATTATCATAGATCTTGGATTTGTGCATGATTAACACTGCATGAATCGAATTCCTACCCTAATGTGTTTAAATTAATTAGTACAGAACCTAGTACGACCCGTGATATCCTACTACGATTCATAACTGGTAATCATACCAGAATTCTGAAAGGGTCAAAGTCCAAAGGCAACTGTACGATCCTTACTACGACTCGTGGAATCAAATTAAGGGTCATACCATGAGCCGTGTAAAAATACAAAAGAATGGTTTTCCAGGGTTATCCTCATACGACTCATGGCATGGATCGTACCTTCGTGGTATAAGTCATACCTCAGAGTCGTGACTATGATCCAACATTTTACGAGTCTTAGTACAGATCGTACCTTCTAGGTACGACTCGTACTGAAGACCTACGGAAAATTTTAGAGGGTATTTTCTTGTTTTCTTTTTCTTAGATCTGAAGTTCTAACACTTTTTCTCCACAGGTACAATGAAAAGAAGAAAGCAACCAAAGCCGCCAAAGAGAAGGCCGCCAGGGTAGAGATAGCTGCTTGGAGGGCATTGAGAGATGGCCCTCCGACTTTGAACATGCAGACAACTCTCCTAGTGGTTCAGTGGAAGAGTACAGGGTGGATACATCTGACACCGATGGGACACAAACCACTAGGGCACAAGCTAAAGCCCAGGACAAGGCAGCCACTGCCTTATCTACTGACTCTTCCTAGTCTAAGGAGGAAACTAAAGGATACGTCCAAGAGTCTAGGAGTGGCTCTAATGATGATGAGTTGTCCAAGGAGGACCAATCCTAAAATGGAGATGGTGAGTCTAGGTCTGAGGATGAGGCAGCCAATGATGAGGGCGAGAAAAATTCGCCTACGGAGAACCGGACTATTCGGTAGAGAGTGCTCGGGGTGCAATAGATCTATGAATAGGGTCTCTCTCTCACCGCTAAGAACCACCCTAGGCGGAGTATTTAAGAAGAACCATGGATCCTCAACAATGCACTGAATGAGGTGGAGAAGATGAAGTGGATATTCAACTTCTACAAATTCAAGTGGATGGCTAGAACAGCGAATCACTACACTTTAGAGATAGTCTGGGAGTTTTATGCCAATTTTTTGTCTACCACGAAGCAAAAAGCAAAGGATGTTCAGAAGTTGAAAGATCAGCCCAAGTTGGAGAGTGTAATGGTAGGAGGCCGCACTATTGACATATCCGAGCATAGTATTTCTCGGGTTTATGTGGGCCTCAGTTCATACCACCACATACTACGCTGGAGTTTGACTACCAGGTGGAAGCCATGAAGAAGATTAAGAAGATATATTATAAGGAGAGGAAGAATTAGATAAAGTGGTTGTCTGGGGCTATTACTGGGGATAAGGAGGATGCATAATGGGTGACTAGTGGAAGGACAGTCACAAAAAATTTGCTAAATTTCATAGTGAAGGCCTGCTAGACACTAGTTCACCATAAATTGGCACCGATTGTAAACGACAACACCCTCAGTGCAGACAGAGCAACACTGGTGGTGTGTATCATGTCAAGATATGCCATCAATATTTTGAGGGTTATTACAGAAGAGATTTGTGATTGGGCTATGGGATTGAGCACTACTATCCCATTCCCGAGTCTCATGTTCATATTGTACATGGATGCAAGTATTAAGGCGCATTCTAATGAAGAGTGATTTAATGAAGGGAAGAGGACAACGGATATAAGGTTGATCCATGATGGAATGAACCCGGTGAGCAGAGCAAGACTTCCTACCGCAGTCTTGGTACCACGGATAGTTGGGGGCAAGAAGGTTAATGCCCCACCTCACAGGAGTAGGATGAGACACCGGCTGCAGAGGCCAGTCATTCAGAGGTGGATCCCAACACCTCTACTGCACCACCTATGGGCCTTCCAAGCCAGACCCTAACAGGATATATGCTAGTCCCTCAAAACACTCTACAAAAGATGGCGAAGAGATTGACTGTGCCTGAGAGAAAGGTGCAGTCTATGATAGAGAATGTAAATCCTTGGGTGAAGGCTGAGATTGAGGTGACCACATAGGTCATGCATGCCCGACTCGACAACTTTGAATGTCGCTTCAATGAGCGCATGGCAAAGAAGATGACACAGGTAGTCTCTGTGAGGAGTTGGGAGCTCTTCCAATCCAAGTGATCAAGTTGTCTTCTTGACAGCCAGCAATTCTAGCATCCCCCACTTTTCCTAACCTCGATATTGAGATGAATGATGAGATTGACTTGGCGGTAGAAGAGGGTCTCGGAGGATGTTAGAGATGAGACCCTAAAGAAGAACAAAAAGAAGGAGAAGAAAACAGCAAGCGGGCAAGATTGTAGAGTCAGCAGATTCACTACAAGCATAGGTCAGAGCTGCTTGAGAGAGATAGATGAGTGGGTAGCTCCACCAGAGCCTCAGTTCTTACTGAGCTCGCAAAGGCGACCACTAGTGCTGAGAGGGTGACCATTTCCCCCATAGAGGTACTACTGAGTGTGCTGGACACTGCTAGCGCCACGATTACAGTGGAGGTACAACCTTTGTGGGATGATAGGAGCACTTAGTGCGCCACAGGTATATCTATTTCGCTTGTTCTTTTTATATTCTATGCTTTGGGGACAAAGCATATTTTTCAAAAGGGGGGTGTACTTATATTTTTTGGGGGATTTTTGATTCATTCAAGGGTTTTTCTTGTCTTGTTTCTTTTTTCTTGAGCATGCTATCTAGTAGAACTGACATGTTTAGAATGTTTTTGTTTAATTAGAAAGTATCTTAGGATTACTCAGCCAATAAAATGCACTAGTTTTGAAGTTTTGAAAAAAAATGACCCTGTTTAAAATTTTTTGGATATTACTTGTACTTATTGACTGCAAAGCATGATTTATGTGGATCTTTTTATGTCACTAGTGTAATACCCCGGAAGTGCCTAAGACTAGACTTGGGAGTTGAAATGAAAAGTAGCAGGAAATCTGAAAATTTCCCCCAGAACGACTCATTAAACAGGTCGTTGGTGTGACTAACGACCCGTCAGAAGTGCCCGTGGTGAGAATCTACCTGGGTGGGCTGGGGAGTAACGGGTCTCAGGACGACCTATTGGTTGTTGTAACGAGTCCATGGATAGGATTCATTGTAAGGTTGGCCTTGATGAGGGAGGAAATAACGAGTCATGGAACGACTCGTTGTCAACGTCCGTTGAGAGCAATCCCAGGATAGGGAAGTGGTGATGACGACGGGCAACGATAAGTCGTTGTAGCTTGTAACAAATCGTCCTATCCGATCATGGTAGAGGACCTAAGACCATAATCAGGGATGAGACAAGGGGGGCTGTAAAAGATCGTGGTAGCCAGTAACGGTCCGTTGTGACACCTGTTGCCACTAGCAGTGTAGTTTTTTTCCAGAAATTTTATTAAGGGTATTTTTGTCATTTTTAATCCCTAGGGTCCTAAACTATGTCATTTTAAGCTCGAAATAGTGTGTTTTAAGAAGGTTTAAGTCATTCTAAGCCTATATCAATTCATGCATGCAAGATTAGAGGTTTAAGGAGTGATCAAGCCTAGTTTCTTCAAGGTTCATTCCCGCAAATCTCCAATGGGGAAGCTAGCAAGTTATGAAATCAGATTTCTTCAGGTATGTAAGGCTATGAATGGGTGCAATTGTCCACACCCATGCCCAATTTTCTCTCAATTCATGAAAATTCTAATTGATGATTCTATGGAGTTTTTACCCAATGTATGAATTTCCTAAGTATTAATCATGAGTATGATCTATGTATTTTTTCAATGTTGAATTATGATAAATGGGAAGGTTTTACAATATTTTATATTATAAATTATGTTTTCAAGTTTTATAAATTATGATGCCCATCCATGGAAGTTCATGAAAGTTGAGATCCATTAAAATATGTGTTCAAGCATGACGAGATGTTTACGAAGAAAGTATGATTTCGAAATACTCATGTATATGTTCATGTTTTCGAATGATCAAGTCTACATCAAGCATGTTTAAGTATTGGGCAAGCTCATATGATCAAGTATGATTCATGGTTTTATCTAAATTTCATGTATTAACTTACCACATGATTTTGGAGTCTAAACTCCCACTATTTTATTTTATGGTATGGTTTGAGCCAAATCTCCTCATGTTATGATTTTAGATTTATGTATGTATGTTATGAGTCAGCTTCGTCACTAGACGATGATCAGCTTTGTTGAAAAAATGATGGAGAGCATATGCATATTTTTGGGAGTAGTATCTAGCACCTAGTAGGTTGAGGGTCAGTCAACCCTATGCCTCAAAACTATACACCAATGTAGGTATATTCAAATTATGGGACCTCCCTTGTGAGCTTCCCCAGCGCCCAAGTGGCCTTCAGCTTGATATCGATTTCATGGTAGCGTCCTTAGCCCTGGTAAAGCTTTGGACGGCTCTACCCACTTGAGTGTGATGTTGGGACCATGTAATCTCTATCGTGGTAATGTCGGTTATATGACGAATCTCCCATTGTTCCTCATGATTTCAGTTATGCATGTACATCAGTCATGACATTATGTTTTCAGCAAGTTTGACCCATGTTCAATTTTACTTATGATTATTAGTATTTAGCTTTCGTTCATTTGATTCAATTATGATATTCAGTTATGTTCAGATCATGATATTAGAAAATAGCATGCAAGCCCTACTCTCAAAATCTTATCTTGATTATGTTTTATGATATGCATTATTTTTTATTTTTACTTACTTAGCAGTTTACTTACCTTGTATACTCGGTACATTCCACGTACTGACCGCAAACTCTATGTTGTATCATTTTATGATACAGGCTCCGACACCTAGACTTAGTCCCGCCGCTAGCTAGATTCCTAACAGTAGTACTTCCCGATCAGAGTTGGTGAGTCCTCAGCTTTTAAGGGCCTTTCTTATCAGATATGTTCCGCATTTTCAGTTTTCAGACTATAGTGAGTTAGTTGGGGTCTTGGCCCATCATCTCGCCAGTATTAGAGGCTTTTCGGACATAGTTTGTATTCATCTTTAGACTCATGTATGTATTCAGATGTTATGTTATGCTCAGACTTTAGCTATGTTAATTATGTTGATTTTCCATTTTATTTGAATGAGATAAATGTTATGTTCATTCCATGGGTCGACTTGGAGCCTTTTGGGATTCTTTGTCCTGTGTCTCGATACGGACCTATGTTCGGGCCATGACAAACTTTGTATCAGAGCATAAGGTTTTGAAGTGTCCTAGGGTGTCTGAAAGTCGTGTTAAGTAAAGTCTTTTTCATGGGTGTGAAGCGCCCCACACTTATGACGAAGAAGCTATGAGACATTTAGGAAATGTTCCCTTCTTTCATGATCTATGTCGTGCGATGAAATGTCTCTCTATCCTTCTAACTCGTGTTATACGCATTTGGAGAATTATGCCTCCCCGCAGAGTTAATGAAAGGAGAAATAGAAATGGAAATGTCCATGGGAATGGCAATGGAGATAGGCACCAGTAAGCTCCACCAGCCTATGAGGAGCATGTACCCGAGCTGGTTGCCCACGCAGAGTTCAGGGCAGCCATTCAGATGTTAGCTCAGGCATTGACCGCCGAAGTCAATAAGCAGGCAGTAGCGCATGTCCTTCAGAACGGGAATGCGGCGGCAACAAGACTTAGAGATTTTTTGAGGATGAACCCTCCGGAGTTTCTTGGATCAAAGGTGGACGAGGATCCACATGAGTTCATTGAGGAGGTTTTGAAAATCACCAAGATTATGGGGGTGACTGGGGAGGAGTGCACTGATTTAGCCTTGCACCATTTGAAGAGGTTCCTGTATATTTGGTTCAAATAATGGAAGGATAGTAGGGTAGTTGGACCAGGACCTATCAGTTGAGATGAGTTTCATGCCGCTTTTCTTGATCAGTTCTTCCCTCGGTAGATAAGGGAGATCAAAGCAGCCGAGTTTGTGAATCTAAAGCAAGGGAAGATGACAGTTCAGGAGTATGCCTTGGAGTTCACTCGTCTGTCCAAGTATGCACCTGAGATGGTGGCGGATCAGAGAGCCCGAGTGAACAGGTTTTTACATGGGATAGCATATTATTTGGTCAGTGATTGCCGGACCACGATGCTTCTTTAGGACATTAACTTTGCTCGGATAGTCCTGTACACCCAGTAGATGGAGGCAGTGCAGATGAGTGAGCGGGAGAGAGAGGCCAATAGGGCTAGGACCGATAGCTTCAAATTCTCCCAGCAAAGCCCTAGTTAGCACAGTCAGTAGTCCCGTCAGAGATCTTCAGCCCCAGATCCTTCAGCTATAAGTGTTCCATCTAAATCCAAGCACGATCAGAGGGGACAAGCTTCAGGATCTAGAGGCCATAGTTGCAGACCCATAGAAACCAGCCCTCCTGAGTGTAGCACATGTGGCCGGAGACATGTGGGCCAGTGCTTAATAGGTTTAGGGGCTTGCTTCAGATGTAGGAAGCCCAGACATATGCTTAGAGATTGCCCAGAATCTAGACAGGGCCATGATAGGGGCTGAGGCCCAGCTTCCAGTTCAGCAGCTCCACCAGCACGCCCAGCTTAGCAAGGGGCATCTACTAGTGCGGGTAGCAGATAGCGCCAGAATAGATTCTATGCCCTAGCATCCCTTAGGTGTAGGAGGTCTCCCCAAATGTAGTTACTGGTATGTTTCTAGTTTTCGCCTTGACGTATATGCATTGTTAGATCTAGGGGCAACTTTATCTTTTATGACACCCTATGTTGCTAGTAGTTTCAGAGTCAGTCCCAAAATCTCATCAGAACCCTTCTCCGTATCTACTCCAGTTGGTGATTCAATTATAGCTAGATAGGTGTATAGAAATTGCCCTGTCACTATCCTTCAGAAAGTCACCTCAGCAGATTTATTAGAGTTAGCCACGACCAATTTTGATGTTATCCGCGGCATGGATTGGTTATTTTCATGTTATTCCTCAGTCAATTGTAGAACCCGTGCAGTAGAGTTCAGATTTCCGGGTGAGACAGCCCTAGAATGGAAGGGTAGTTTAATTGTGCCTGTAGGTCATTTCATTTTCTACCTTAATTCTAGAAAGATGATTTCTAAGGGTTGCGTGTACCCTCTAGTTAGGGTAAAGGATGCTACATCCGAAACTCCAACTATCCAGTCAGTTCCGGTAGTGTGTAAGTATCCAGAGGTGTTTCCAGATGATTTGTCGGGAATCCCTCCTGAGCGGGAGATTGATTTTTGTATTGACCTTCTTCCCGATACACAGCCTATATCTATTCCTCCTTACAGAATGGCTCCAGCTGAGCTAAAGGAGTTGAATGAGCAGTTGAATGAACTCTTGGACAAGGGATACATTAGACCAAGCAAATCCCCATAGGGTGCACCAGACCTCTTTGTCCGCAACTAATATGGTTCTCTTCGTATGTGCATTGATTATCGACAATTGAACAAAGTTACCATTAAGAACAGGTATCCTCTTCCCAGGATTGATGATTTGTTTGACCAGCTTTGGGGTGCTAAGTTCTTTTTAAAGATAGACCTCAGATCCGGATACCATTAGCTCAGGGTCGGGAGAGCGATATTCCAAAGACAGCCTTCAAGACTCGGTATGGTCACTACAAGTTTGTAGTTATGTCTTTTGGACTAATGAATGCTCCTGCAACTTTTATGGATTTGATGAACAGGGTGTTCACGCCATATTTGGATATGTTCGTGTTGTGTTCATAGATGATATTCTCATATACTCTCAGAGGAAGGAGAAGCATGTCGCTCATTTGAAGGTGGTGCTATAGACTCTTAAGGATCTCCAGTTGTATGCTAAATTCAGTAAGTGTGAGTTTCGGTTGAACTCAGTGGCGTTTTTGGGTCATGTGGTGTCAAGTCAGGGTGTGCTGGTAGACTCTCAAAAGATAGAAACGGTGAAGAATTGTCCTAGACTGGTGAATCCTTTGGATAGCAAGAGTTTATTGGGTTTAGCTGATTAGTATCAGAGTTTTGTTTAGGGGTTTTCATCAATTGCAGCACCTTTAACCAAGCTGACCCAAATGAAAGTGAAATTCCAGTGATTGGAGGCTTATGAGAGGAGTTTTCAAGAGTTGAAGACTCGACTCACCTCAGCACCTGTGTTGACCCTACCTGAGGGTACCGATGGGTTTGTGGTATATTGTGATACTTCAAGGGTTGGCCTTGGTTGTGTATTGATGCAGCATGGTAAGGTAATAGCATATGCTTCCAGGCAGCTGAAGGTCCATGAAAAGAACTACACAACCCATGATCTCGAATTGGCGACGGTAGTATTTGCCTTAAAGATTTGGAGACACTATCTATACGAGGTCTATGTAGATGTATTTACGGAACACAAAAGCCTACAATATATGTTTACCCAGAAGGATCTAATTCTACATCAAAGAAGGTGGTTGGATCTACTCAAGGATTATTATATGAGTGTCCTTTACCATTTGGGAAAGGCTAATGTGGTAGCAGATTCCCTTAGCAGGCTTTCCATAGAGAGTGTGTAGACGAGGAGAGGAAAGAGTTAGTGAAAGATGTGCATCGTCTTGCATGGTTGGGAGTTCGTCTTGTTGATTCGACAAATGGTGGTGTCATTGTGCAGAAAAGGTCAAAATCATCTTTGGTAACCGATGTTAAGGCTAGGCAAGATGAGGATCCTATTTTGGTGAAGTTGAAGGAGGCCGATCAAAATTAGAAGGTAGAAGTCTTCTCCAAAGGGGGAGATGGGGTGCTTCAATATTAAGGTCGCTTATGTGTTTCGTATGTTGATGATTTGAGAGGTCAAATATTGCAGGAGGCTCATTGTCGCGGATACTCTATACATTTAGGTGCCACCAAGACGTACCGTGACCTACGGAAAGTCTATTAGTGGAATGGCATGAAAAAGGATATAGTAGAATTTGTGGCAAAGTGTCTGAATTGTCAACAGGTGAAGGTTGAGCATCAAATGCCGGAGGTGTGCTTCAAGACATCAGTATCCCTACTTGGAAATGGGAGAATATCAATATGGACTTCATCACAAGGTTGCCTCTCACTCGTCAATAGTATGACTCTATTTGGGTGGTGGTGGATAGGTTGACTAAGGCAACTCATTTCTTACTGGTCAAACTACCGATTCAGTGGAGGATTATGATAAGTTGTACATTTGGGAGTTAGTTTGGTTGCATGGAGTGCCATTTTCCATCATATCAAATAGAGGTATTCTATTTACCTCTCATTTTGGAGGTCAGTTCAAATGGGGCTTGGTACCCAGGTCAAGCATAGCACAGCATTTCACCCGCAAATAGATGGTTAGGCGGAGCGAACTATTCAAACTCTTGAGGACATGTCAAGAGCTTGTGTGATTGACTTCAAGGGTAGTTGGGATGATCACTTTCCTCTCATTGAGTTTGCATATAACAACAACTATGATTCCAACATGCAGATGGCTCCGTTTGAGGCTCTTTATGGGCGGAGGTGTAGATCACCTATTGGGTGGTTTGAAGTCGGTGAAGCTGTAATGACAGGACCAGATTCAATCCATAAGGCTATGGAGAAAGTTCATCTTATAAGGGACAAGTTGAAAATAGTTCAGTGTTGCCAAAAGTCCTATGCGGATGTGAGGAGGAGAGAACTTGAGTTGAAGTCAATGATTGGGTGTTTCTAAAGGTATCTCCCATGAAGGGAGTGATGAGATTTGGCAAGAAAGGGAAACTTAGTCCATGTTATATTGGCCCATATCGAATTGTTAAACGGGTTGGCAAGGTAGCATATGAGTTGGAATTGCCCTCAAAATTAGCTTATGTCCATCCAGTTTTCCATGTATCGCTCTTAAAGAAGTGATTGGGTGACCCTGCTCTAGTTATTCCGGTGGAGAGCATAGGTTTGAAGGACAACCTTAGTTATGAGGAGGTTCCAGTGGAAATACTAGATCATCAGGTTCAAAAGCTATGAAACAAAGAAGTAGCCTCAGTCAAAGTTTTGTGGAGGAATCAGCGTGTTGAGGGAACCACATGAGAGGTTGAAGCAGATATGATGGCTAAATACCCACATCTATTCCTTTCCGGCTCAATTTCAACTTGAGGTATTAGTTTCCTCCTTAGTACTCTATTCAGTTTCATGCTCAGCTCATGTACCCCAGTTTCTTTCATGATAGCGAATGCATATGTGATTCAGGAATTCAGTTCAACCATGTAGTTTGAATCAAAGTCAGTCACTCAATAAGTTTTAAGCATGTATGTTCAATTTGAGTGTGATGATTGCATTTCTATGCTTTTTAGTATGTTTACCCACATTCAAGGATGAATGTTCCCAAGGGGGAGATATAGTAATACCCCGAAAGTGCCTAAGACTAGAATTGGGAGTTGAAATGAAAAGTATTAGGAAATCTAAAAATTTCCCTTGGAATGACTCATTGAACGGGTCATTAGTGTGACTAACGACCCGTTGGAAGTGCTCGTGGTGAGAATCTGCAGGGACAGGCTAAGGAGTAATGGGTCTCAAGATGACCCGTTGGTTGTTGTAACGAGTCGTTGGATGGGAGTTATTTTGAGGTTGGCCTAGATCAGGGGGGTAGTAACAAGTCATGGAACGACCCGTTGCTGGAAGAAACGAGTCATTGTCAATGTCCGTTGAGAGGAATCCCAGTATATGGAAGTGGTGATGACAATTGGCAGCGATGAGTTCTTGCAACTTATAATGACTCATCCTATCCAATCTTGGTAAGGGACCTGAGACCAGAGTCAGGGATGATACAACGGGGGGTGTAACAAATCATGGTAGCCAGTAACGGTCCGTTGTGACGCCCGTTACCACTAGCAATGCAGTTTTTTCTAGAAATTTCATTAAGGATATTTTCATCATTTCTAAGCCCTAGGGTCCTAAACTACATAATTTTAAGCTCAAAATAGTATGTTTTAAGAAGGGTTAATTCATTATAAGCTTATTCCAATTCATGCATGCAAGCTTAGAGGTTTAAGGAGTGATCAAGCCTAGTTTCTTCAAGGTTCTTCCCCAAATCTCCGTTGTGCAAGCTAGGAAGTTATGAAATCAGATTTCTTCAGGTATGTAAGGCTAAGAATGTGTGCAATTGTCCACACCCATGCCCTATTCTCTCTCAATATATGAAAATTCTAATTGATGATTCTATGGGGTTTTTACCCAATGTGTGAATTTCCTAAGTATTAATCATGGGTATGATCTAAGTATGTTTTCAATGTTGATTTATGATAAATGGGTAGATTTTATTATGTTTTAAATTATAAATTATGTTTTCAAGTTTTATAAATTATGATGTCCATCCATGGAAGTTCATGAAAGTTGAGATCCATGAAATATGTGTTCAAGCATGACGAGATGTTTTTGAAGAAAGTATGATTTCGAAATACCCATGTCTATGCTTATGTTTTCGATTGATTAAGTCTATGTAAACTATGTTTAAGTATTGGGCAAGCACATATGATCAAGTATCATTAATGATTTTTATCTAAATTTCATGTATTAGTTTACCATATGGTTTTGGAGTCTAGACTCCTACTATTTTTAGCTTGTGATATGGTTTAAGCCAAGGCTCCTCATGTTATGATTTCAAATTTATGTATATATGTTATAAGTCAGCTTCGTAACTAGACGATGATCAATTTCATTAAAAAACGATGGAGAGCATACGCATGCTTTTGGAGTAGTGTCTAGCATTGAGTAGGATAAGGGCCAGTCAACCCTATGCCTCAGAACTACGCGTCAATGTAGGTATGTTCAGATTATTGGGACCTCCCTTGTGAGATTCCCCTGCTCGCGAGGGGACTTCAACTTGATATCGATATCATGGTAGCATCCTTAGCCCTGGAAAAGCTTTGGACGGCTCTACCCACTTAAGTGTGATAGTCGAGACCACGTGAGCTCTATCGTGGTAATGTCAGTTATATGACGAGTCTCGCACTTCTCCTCATGATTTCAGTTATGAATGTACATCAGTCATGACATTATATTTGCAGTAGGTTTGACCAAATGTTCAGTTTTACTTATGATTATTAGTTTTTAGCTTTGGGTCATTGGATTCAGTTATGATATTCAGTTATGTTCAGATCATGATTTTAGAAAATAACATGCAAGCCCTACTCTTAGAATCTTATCTTGATTATATTTTATGCTATGCATGATTTATGATTTTTACTTACTTAGCGGTTTACTTACCTTGTATACTCAATACATTCCAGGTACTGACCGCCTAGGTCAATCAGCAGGTGGTAGCGCATGTCCCTTAGAACAGGAATGCGGCGGCAGCAAGAGTTAGAGATTTTATAAGGATGAACCCTCAGGAGTTTCTTGGATCAAAGGTGGATAAGGATCCACATGAGTTCATTGAGGAGGTTCTGAAGATCACCCAGATTATGGGGGTGGCCGGGGAGGAGTGCGCTAATTTATCCTCGTACCAGTTGAAGGGGGTCGTGCACATTTTGTTCAAGCAATGGAAGGATAGTAGGGCAGTTGGAGTAGGCCTTATTAGTTGGTATGAGTTTCATGCCACTTTTCTGGATCGGTTCTTCCCTCGGGAGATGAGGGGGATCAAAGTAGCCGAGTTTGTGAATCTAAAGCAAGGGAAGATGACAGTTAAGGAGTATATCTTGGAGTTCACTCGTCTATCCAAGTATGCACCTGAGATGGTGGCGGATCAGAGAGCCCGTGTGAGCAATTTTGTACATGGGATAATAGATTACTTGGTCAGGGATTGCCAGACTAGGATGTTTGTTCAGGACATTGACTTTGCTCGGATAGTTTTGTACGCCCAGTAGATGGAGGCAGTACAGATGAGTGAGGGGGAGAGAGAGGCCAAGAGGGTCAGGACTGATAGCTTCAGATTCTCCTAGCAGAGACCTAGTGAGCATCGTCAGCAGTCCCATAAGAGATCTTCAGCTCCAGCGCCTTCGCGTATGAGCGTGTCATCCAGATCCAGGAGCGATCAGAGGGGACAAGCATCAGGCTCTAGAGGCCAAAGTAGTACATCAGTCATGATATTATGTTTTCAGTAGGTTTAACCGAATATTTAGTTTTACTTATGATTATCATTTTTCAGCTTTAGGTCATTCTATTCAGTTAGGATATTCTGTTATGTTCAGATTATGATTTCAAAAAATCGCATGCAAGCCCTACTCTTAGAATCTTATCCTGATTATATTTTATGCTATGCATGATTTATGATTTTTACTTACTAAGCGGTTTACTTACCTTACATACTCGGTACATTCCACGTACTGACCGCATACTCCATGTTGTATCGTTTTGTGATACCGGCTCTGATATCCAGACTTAATCCTGTCGCTAGCTAGATTCCCAACAATAGTACTTTCCCATCAGAGTTGGTGAGTCTTCATATTTCAAGGACATTTATTATCAAATATGGTCCACATTTAGTTTTCAGACTATAATGAGTTAGTTGGGGTCTTGTCCCATTAACCCATCAGTATATAGAGGCTTTTCGAACATAGTTTGCATTCAACTTGAGACTCATGTATGTATTCAGATGTTATGTTATGCTCAGACTTCCGTTATGTTAATATGTTTATTTTCTATTTTATTTGAATAAGACAGATGTTATGTTCATACCATGGGTCAACTTGGAGCCTCTCAGGGTTCTTTTTCTCGTGTCTCGACGAGGGCCTATGTTTGGGTGGTGACAAATTTGGTATCAGAGGATTAGGTTTCGAAGTGTCATAGGGTGTCCGAAATCTATGTTAAGTAGAGTCTTTTTCATAGGTGTGAAGCGCTCCACACTTATGATGAAGAGGCTATGAGACGTTTAGTAAATATTTCCTTTTTTCATGATCTATGTCGTGCGATGAAATGTCTCTCTATCCTTCTAACTTATTCTATACGCATTTGCAGAATCATGTCTCCCTGTAGAGTTAATAGAAGGAGAAACAAAAATAGGAATGGCCATGGGAATGGCAATGGAGATGGGAACCAGCAGGCCCCACTAGCCCTTGAGGAGCATGTACCCAAGCCGGTTGACCACACAAAATTTAGGAAAGCCATTAAGATATTAGCTCAGGCCTTGACCTTCCAGGTCAATCGGCAGGCGGTAGCGCATGTCCCTCGGAATGGGAATGTGGCAGTAACAAGAGTTGGATATTTTCTGAGGATGAACCCTCCAGAGCTTGTTAGATCAAAGGTGGACGAGGATCCACATGAGTTCGTTGAAGAGGTTTTGAAAATCACCCAGATTATGGGGGTGACTGGGGAGGAGTGTGCTAATTTATCCTCACACTAGTTGAAGGGGGTCGCGCACATTTGGTTCAAGCAATGGAAGTCTAGTTGGGCAGTTAGAGGAGGCCCTATCAGTTGGGATGAGTTTCATGCCACTTTTCTGGATCGATTCTTCCCTTGGGAGATGAGAGGGATCAAAGTAGTCGAGTTTGTAAATCTAAAGCAAGGGAAGATGACAGTTCAGGAGTATGCCTTGGAGTTCACTCATTTGTCCAAGTATGTACCTGAGATGGTGGAGGATCAGAGAGCCCTGTGAGCAGGTTTGTACATGGGATAATAGATTACTTGGTTAGAGATTGTCGGATCGCGATGCTTCTTTATGACATTGACTTTTATCGGATAAATTTTGTACGCCTAGTAGATTGAGGCAGTGTAGATGAGTGAGAGGGAGAGAGGGGCCAAGAGGGCCAGGAAATATAGCTTTGGATTCTCCTAGCAGAGACCTAGTGGGCATCGTCACTAGTCCCATCTGAGATCTTCAGCCCCAACGCCTTTGTCTATGAGTGTTCCATCCAGATCCAGGTGCGATCAGAGGGGATGAGCATCAGGCTCTAGAGGCCAAAGTAGTAGATCCATAGAGACTAGCCCTCCTAAGTGTAGCAGATGTGGCCGGAGACACATGGGCCAGTGATTAGCAGGTTCAGGAGATAGTTTCGGGTGTTGGAAGCCTGGACATATGCTTAGAGATTGCCCAGCAGCTAGACAGGGCCATGATAGGGGTCTAGGCCCAGCTTCCAGTTCAGCAGCTCCATCAGCACGCCCAGCTCAGCAGGGAGCATCTACTAGTGTGGGTGGAAGACACTGTCAAAACAAATTCTATGCCCTAGCATCCCATCAGGAGCAGGAGGTCTCCCCTAATATAGTCACTGGTATGTTACTAGTATTCCACCTTGACGTATATGCACTGTTAGATCCAGGGACTACTTTCTCTTTTGTGACACCCTACGTTTCTAGTAGTTTTGGAATCAGTCCGGAAATCTTATATGTACCCATCTTAGTTTCTACTCCAGTTGGTGATTCAGTTATAGCTATACGGGTGTATAGAAATTGCCCTGTCATAGTCCTTCAGAAAGTCACCTTAGCAGATTTAGTAGAGTTAGCAATGACCGATTTTAATATTATCCTCAGCATGGATTAGTTATTTGCATGTTATGTCTCAGTCAATTATAGAACCCATACAGTAGACTTCAGATTTCTGGGTGAGCCAGTCCTAGAGTGGAAGGGTAGTTCAGCTATGCCTGTAGGTCATTTCATTTCCTACCTTAAGGCTAGAAAGATGATTTCTAAGAGTTGCGTGAACCATCTAGTTAGGGTTAAGGATGATACATTTGAAACCCCGCCTATCTAGTCAATTCCCATGGTGTTTGAGTATCCAAAGGTGTTTCTAGATGATTTATCGGGAATCCCTCCTGAGTTGGAGATTGATTTTGATATTGACCTTCTTCCCGATATGCAGCCTATATCTATTCCTCCTTATAGAATGGCTCCAACTGAGCTAAAGGAGTTCAAGGAGCAGTTGAAAGACCTCTTGGACAATGGATTCAACAGACCAACCAAATCCCCATGGTGTGCACCAGTTCTCTTTGTCTTCTATAAAGATGGTTCTCTTCGTATGTGCATTGATTATCGACAATTGAACAAAGTTACCATCACGAACAGGTATCCTCTTCCCAGGATTGATGATTTGTGTGACCAGCTTCAGGGTGCTAAGTGTTATTCGAAGATAGATCTCAAATCCGGATACCATCACCTCAGGTTTGGGAGAGCAATGTTCCGAAGACAACCTTCAGGACTCGATATGGTCATTAAGAGTTTGTAGTTATGTCTTTTGGACTAATGAATGCTCTTGAAGCTTTTATGAATTTGATGAAAAAGGTGTTCAAGCCATATTTGGACATGTTCGTGGTTGTGTTCATAAATAATATTCTCATATACTCTCAGAGAAAGAAGGAGCATGCCGCTCATTTGAGGGTGGTGCTACAAACTCTTAAGGATCACCAATTTTATGCTAAATTTAGTAAATATGAGTTTTGGTTGAACTAAGTGGCATTTTTGGGTCATGTGGTGCCATGTGAGGGTGTGCAGGTAGACTCTCAAAAGATAGAAACGGTGAAGAATTGGCCTAGACCAGTGAATCCTTCGGATATCAGGAGTTTCTTGGTTTTACCTGGTTACTATCGGAGGTTTGTTGAGGATTTTTCATCAATTGCAGCATCGTTGACCAAGCTGGCCCAAAAGAAAGTGAAATTCCAGGGGTCGGAGGCTTGTGAGAAGAGTTTTCAAGAGTTGAAGACTCAACTCACCTCAACACTTGTGTTGACCCTACGTGAGGGTACCGATGGATTTGTGGTATATTGTGATGCTTCAAAGGTCGGCCTTGGTTTTATATTTATGCAACATGGTAAGGTTATAGCATGTGCTTCTAGGAAGCTAATGGTCCATAAAAAGAACTACCCGACTCATGATCTTGAATTGTTGGCGGTTGTATTTGCCTTGAAGATTTAGAGACAGTATTTGAATGAGATAGATGTTTTGTTCATGCCATCAGTCGACTTGGAACCTCTAGAGGTTCTTTGTCCCGTGTTTGGATTCGGGCCTACGTTCGGGTCATGATATTTAATGAATTAGCATGAGTAGTTATAGTTAGTTATGTATGAATCAGATAGGTAGAATGAATGCAAAACATGTACCATGAGTGAGTGAGGTCATATACTTAGTTCAATACTGCATTTAGGATCTAGAACTTGTCTGCTTGGTCTTTTCATAGGCTTTAGAATGGTTGGTTAGGAGATGATCATAGGCTTTTATTGATTGATTAGTTACTTTAGCCTAAAATACTCTACCAAATTATGATGAACCTTTGATCCCGATTTTGAGCCTTAAATTAATCATTTTTCTTTGATTGACCGATTAACTTCACCCATTTTTTATAATGAACCTTCTTTGGCCTTGGTCCCTCCTTGGACAATGTGAACCTTAACCCACGCAAAATACCTAAATTAAGGGTGGCTATAGTAGGGGTGCATAGACTATGGGGAGGTGAAAAAGGAAAAGAAAGGAAGAAAAATTTAAAATGAGGTGTGGTGTGACAAGGAAAGTGAAAAAAGAGCTCAGAAAGAAAAATAGAAAAAAAATCAATGAAAAAGTTGAAAACACACCACACTCACATACTGTATAAAATGGAAAAAAAGGGAGAAAAAAGTTGAAAAAGTGGAAAATAGGGTAAAAAAGAGTAAAGTGGAGCCATATGTATGTAGTTCCAAGGAGGGTTTAGTCACTAAAATCCCATATTTACCATACCCAGCCCGAAGCCTATATTACAAGCCGAATAAAGTCCTATAGTGATCCTGGTCTGACTGTCCACAAAGCCAAAGTAGAGAAAATAAGGGCAAGCCTATGGTATCCGATGTGCAGTATTTGGAACTTTCTTGTCAGAGTGAGAGTCTTACTTGTTTAGTCCCAAGTTTCATATTTTCATATATCTGTGAGTTGGGGACTTCATTTGTTGTGAGGGTACATGAATTGTGTTTTATTCTGCCAGTTGTCTATGTGAAAAACATTGGTATAAACTTGATTCTCTACTAATAACTAGATGACATATCTTGATTCTTGTTTATCATGGTTTGTGGTCACTTGATGTGCATAGCTGATTTGGTTTACATGAAGAAGGGTCAAAAGTTGTTTCTGTTTATAGTGCAAGTTTTGATTGGTGTTGGTTGTAGTATCCTAGGTTTATTTTCTACTTAAGCGTTGTTTTTAGCTTTTGTTTTCTTTGTCTGAGGACATGCAAAAGTCTTAAGTTAAGGGTGTTGATGTGTTGTGAGTCTACATCACTTTCGACACTTAAAACTGGGAAAATAGTGCTCGGTGCTTTGGTAGGGGTTAAAAATCGACACGCAAGTGCACGTGGTCAAACAAGTAGTAAGTGGCTTAAGTAAGCCAAGTATCGATCCAAGGAGACTCTGGATAAGTAAAAATTGCTTAAGTATACTATATTCTATCTCACTTCTAAATATGCTGACAACAACGTAACCAACAATTGTAAAGTTTGTTTTATAATTTCTATACTAAAACTACTAACAATTATCTACTTTGAATTTAAACTATGGATATGAGCATGCCAAGGTTAAGAACATGTAATGAACTGATTATCATCATAAATTGGTTAATCCCTTCTTCCAGTTGCTAGCCAAGAACATTAGCCAAGAGATTAAAACTCTCGTATTTAATCTCACTTAAGAATCATAAACCATTCGTCTACATTTCTGTGATCAAATGCAATTCATGACCTAGCAATACAATTCCGGTTTCTAAATTGACTCATACGGCTTTCAAGTATATTTCTATCAGGAAAGCACATCAAAACTCAATTTTCCCAAATCAAGTTAAGAACAATACCCTATTAATTCACAACTTTCCAATTTCGTGCTCTCTCGAGTGAAATCGGAATTTTTAGATGTACATTAATGTCGGCCACACACCAATGCAGTGGAAACAAGAATTAATAGAACAACATGGAAGAAGAAGATGAAAAACCATATAATTTAATAATCAAAATTCATCACAAATGTTCATAACCTCAGCAAGGAAGGGAATTAGCGACTAATTTGTGGATTAATCATCCTAAAACAAGTGTTAATCATACAAACAATTGAGTGAAAGAAGAAAGAAGGAGAGAAAAAACCCTGAACTTTTCATCCCTCAACTGCCTGTAACCCACGTCCTTGCTCCACCAAGTCTGAATTATGAAAAATAAGCCTAAGTGTTCTATTTATACTAATGGGAATTTTTCCCGGAATAACAAGCAACGTGTCACGGAGTGCATCGCGGAGCACTGCCTCCGTGACACGGCGTGGACGCGGACCCTCATTGGAAATTTGGGGTCCGGGAATATAGCATCAACGTGGCACGGCATGCAACGCGGAGGCTTGCCACCGTGCCACGGAGCTGTCGCGAGGCTCCACTGGAATTTGACTAATTCTTCACCCTCCATGCAGAATGCTTCCGCGATGGCAGCGTGACACAGCTCCATCGCGGAGCCCCTTTATATTGTGCAGTCCAATGACTTTTCTGTGCTCGAATCCAAGTCCAACTCCGATATTGTTCCAACATGCATTTTAGCTCCTCAAAATCACATTTTACCTACAAAACAATGCTAATCATGTTGGTTAGTATAAATTCACATTTTATTACCAATTACATGAAAATGTATACATATTGCTAGATAAACAAGGCGAAAATGATACGTTTGGGTATCACTTGGGCATATAAATCTGCCCAAGATCACTTACCCCACACTTAAATCCTTGTTCGTCCTCGAACAACAAACACACAATTCATGCAAATTACATCCCAACCTTCGCCACTATGGTGCGACAATTTGAGCTACGGTCATACCGATCATTCAATATTGCAAATCATCAAGAAAACATGCATGGTCTTAACAATGCAATGACCTTTAATACATTAAGACTTCCTAGACTTTGAGAATCGACTCTCGATATCGGTAAACTCAGGCAAATCAGCTAATCAAGATATCTGACACGAAAATCAATCTTTCATCAAGCATGTTCCCTCACAACTCAATAGAATCTTCCCCTTTTTGCTCATGTAACACACACACATTCAAGTAGGGGCATGTAAAAATTAATTTCACTCTCTCTCCCAAAAGAATTCACATGCATCATGTCATGACCCATAAGCTTGCCCTTAGTGTATTACTCCACTAATATAAAGAAATGCAATGTAAGATCACGTAGGACTTTAATGGGTTGTAATGGAAGCTATGGAACTAGTACATATTGGATTAGCCAATAATAACCACTAGCATCCTTAAGCGCCTTTTCAACACATTCCCATCAACTCATGGACATTGTTTCTCTCTTTTCTTTTTTTCATCATCCCATTCATGATGGTTTACTTTCATATGGCCCATTTCATCAAGCACACTTGACATGAAGACAAAGGTTTTTCATGCACCTTCATTATCATTTAGTTATAACAAGTGCACCTTCGACCTTTTCTTTACTTTCCTAACTCTGCTTTTCTTTTTTTTTTCTTTTCACCATTCTCACTCTTTGACACTTTGGGAAAATTTTTGTTCTTCTTAAACGCTTAAGAGCTTTGTATAGATTTTACGGCTAATGAAAAGAAAGAATTAAGCTCAGTTTATACATTTTTAGACAAAAGAAAGAAATAATAGGCTAAAGGCTCAACGGGCTGACTAGGGTATACAATCACATCAAAAGGGGAGTATGACAAGAAAAAAAAATAGAAACTCTCGGTTAAAACAAAGAAATGCCTACATCCTTTCCAACACTACACCTCCTTCATTTCGTTTTGTACACACACCAGGCAAGTTCTAAGCACTTCACAATAGCATGGAATAACAATATCTCACTTCACACTTTATGCACATGCTCGATTCAAGATGCATTCACAGACTCTTTAATTAGCTAAATACATGAATTCAAAAATTAAGCCTCAATCACACTGAATCGAACTCTACAGCCTAGGTATCTCAACATATTTACAAAACTACATGCTTTCATACGAATCACTTTTGCATTTTGAATATCAGGTATAACACGCAACCAACATTTCACAACCATATAGTAACTACAGGTTCCGTGATGCAATCCACCAAAGAAAAAAACTGAAAATAAATTAAAATCACTACTCCTACCAACTACATTTCCCTTAAGATGGTCGTCATCCATCCATCATAGGGAACGGTCACTAACTGTGACGTCGGTTCAATGGGACCATTCTCGGTAAAAGAACTGAAAACAAACTCCGAGAAACCCCAAAAAAATAAAATTAAAATTGAAAAATTTTGCAAAACATCGATCATTTCGATGGAAAAATTATTTACAAAATATGTTAATATGAACAAAATATTTTCACAAAATTTTAAAAATATCAATCATTTCGATAGAAAAAAAACATAAGAAAATATTTACAAAAATTTTTACACAGACTTAGCTAGAAACAGCAACATTCCACAACACACATCAATACCACAAATAATTACAAATACAGAACAGTTTTCAATTCACAAACACAGGGAAACATACATACAAAAATATAGAGGAAGGCATACAAGCAAACCAGCCCAGCCCAGCACCTAACTACTCCCCACCCCACACTTAAACCGAACACTGTCCCCAGTGTTCACAAAAATTAAAAATCACAAAATTGGGTGGTGGAACTCCCTGATCAGTCAAAGTATTCCACTTCTTCATCAGGTGCTGCTGCCTCATCGCCCATGTCCGAGTCGCCTCCGTCGTAGTCATCGGACTCCACATCGGAGTCCTCCCAGCGTGTCTCCACGTCCGTGGGGACGTCATCATCAGTGGGCTCTACAAAGGCTGGCCAAACTCGGCATAGAGCCCTGGTGTTTTCGCCAAACGGGTAATCCAGCTCGAGCTGCCATAGCTCCTCCTCCATGGCTGGTCTCCCACCCGATCCTGAGCTGGAGCATTTGCATTCGAAACATTTGTGCCATGTACTGGTCGTCATGAACATGTCTCTCGACAAGCGTCAGCACTGGCCCGTGTGTTGTGTCGGGGGCCTTAGTTTTGGTCACATCCAAGGCCCGCCGCTCCAACTGCGGGATGTAATCCAAAGCCTCTTCCTCAACGTCGAGGCCCCGGAGAAAAGTGGTGAGTATTCCACCAAAACCATACCTGTGGCCCTGGTGTAGTCGGGATCTCTTCATAGCGGATATGATGACCGCCCCAACATTAATCTCCAGCCCTTTCATCAGGGCATACACCAGGCAAGCACGGTCCTGGGTCACATCAGTCATGTGTACCCCCGGGATTAGGCACGAGCAGACTATCTTCAGCCATATTCTAGCCTCCCTGTTCATTTGAGAATACGGCAGAGTCTGGTGGTAACCCCTTTCCTTATGGCTGCTCCATCTGGCTGTGGATCGAGCCCCACACAGTGTGCGTCTGATATCGGCATATGGTGGGGTGATGTTCAGCTGGCGGAGAACGTGGGCGTCTGTGTCCCGCGCTCCGATGATGGCATTTAGCTGTTGGGGTTCCAGAGTGACTATCTGCCCTCTGATTTTGACTATGTGGCTTCTGATTGCCGGGTTCCAATTAGCATAGAACTCCCGGACTAGATGTAGGTTGCGTTCCTTGGGCTCCTGAAATATGAAGCTGAGCCCAGCTGCCTCGATCCTTTGAACTATGCGGGGGAACTCCTGTGCTAATGGTTCCCGTGCAATATGCTCCTTGGGGAAGTATTTGTTTTCTTTATGCTTGGCATACCACTTCTTCCCTTCATCAGTTACCCACCTCATTCTGTATTGGCGGCGCTGGCCGCGTGGAACTGCTGGTGCAGCTGGGACTGCTGTGCCCAGTCTAAGTCTTTTCCTCCCGGTGCCTGAAGTTGATGCACCCTTACCTTTATCTTGCCTGCTTGCCATTTTGTCTGTCAACACAAATAAACAAGCGCAATGTCAAGCTAAATAGAGATTAGCTTCGGCTAAGGTCGGGCTACGCTAAGTTAACCCCACACTTAATCCTTAGCTACATTTACGATACTACGGCAAGAATCACTTTATTTACACCACAAACAAACAACTATACAATTCATGCTTAGTGCGTTCGCAAAGAAAAGTTCGATGGTATAACTTTAGCGTACTACTCAGACTTCATACAGCTAATCCCAATCACTACCATATTTAGCAATTCAACCATCGCACTTAGCAACTAAAAACAACGAAACAAAAACAACAACAAAAATTCTATATACATGAACCTATACAACCAACCCAATTTGAACAATTTTCAACATTTTCCCAAAAACCTGAGAATTCGTCGTCTATTAACATTCAAACAATTTTTACAACGACTTATCTCATTCAATACATACAACCCGGCCTATATTTCACAAATTTAACAAGTTACCAATTTCGATTTCAACAACCAAGCCCTAGAATTGAATTTCGCAAGCAAATTCGAATAATTCATGCAATCGACAAGTTCAAACAATCATTACAACATTCCGAACTTTTATCCATCAATAAATAACTCAAATTCATGCTAAATTTCGACTTGGGGTGATTTAGTTCACCTCCCATGCTTAAATTCGAATAAAATCAACAAAAACTTGAGAGAGAATCGGAAAACATACCTCTTAGTTGAAGAACCGAAGAAAACTTGATAATTTTTTGCTTTAGACCGTGGCACGTTGATGGGGAAGGGAATTTTGGGTGTTTGGTCGCGGAGAAATGTAAAAATGAGGGGAAAAGGGGTGAAATCGGGGGTTTAAAATGTAGAAAACACGCGGGTCACCCGGCAACCCTGTGTGACCCGTCACCATTTATATGGCAACGTGTCACGGAGTGCATCGCGGTGCACTGCCTCCGTGACACGGAGCCATCGCGATAGCCCTCTGGAAATTTTAAAATTTCCAGATTACACTTCAACGTGTCACGGAGGGTAACGCGGAAGTCCTCCTCCGTGACATGGAGCTATTGCCCCAGCTCACTGTCTCTGCATTTTATTAATTTTTTCATACCTCGCCTTTTCCTTCACGATTCCGTGCACATTTTTCTCCGTTTAACCTGAAAATCATCTCACTGAACAAAATTGGTTAGATTAATAGGTTTCACATAACTAAAATAAAAAAATACTAACTAAAACGCAAAAATTTTGTACTAAATCAAGAAAAACGAAAATAAAATCTATGTACACTTTACAAAATGAAAGGAAAAATTTTTCACGGGTTGCCTCCCGTGCAGCGCCTGGTTTACCGTCGCAGCTCGACGTCCTTTATGCTCAACTGTCCGCTAGGGTGATGGACGATTTCTCACGATTATTGTCCTCCCCCGAGTAGTTCTCACACCTATCCGGTGGTCTTCCCATCAACTCTCGGGAATCATTCATTTGTTTAGCATTACCATGATCAATTACATTAATCACCGAGAGTTCTTCATTCACCATCGGGAGCTTGGGTGCTTTGTACACATCGAACACCTCTACCTTGTCATGTGCTCGCATTGTAAGTTGACCGGCAGCTACGTCAATTAATGCTTTCCCGGTTGCCAAGAAGGGTCGTCCCAAAATAAATGGGACTTTCGCGTCCGGTTCAAAATCCAGAACAATAAAATCTACCGGGAAAATTAGGGAGCCCACTTGCACTAGAACATCCTCAACAATGCCATCCGGCCTAGCTAAGGATCGATCCGCCAACTGCAAGATTACGGTTGTAGGTCTAGGACTCCCTAAACCCAGCTTTCTGAATACCGAAGATGGCATCAGATTTATGCTCGCTCCCAAGTCACACAATCCACGAGCTCGGATACTCTGCCCAACAGTAAGCTGGATAGTAAAACTTCCAGGGTCTTTTAGCTTCATGGGCAGTCTATTTTGGATCCGGGAAGTGCATTCCTCCGTCAAAGCCACCGTGGCATACTCGGTCAAACGACTTTTGTTGGCCACAATGTCTTTAATGTATTTGGCATATTTAGGCACTCCCTGCAAGACATCAACAAGAGGTAAGTTAACATGTACCTGTTTAAGCACCTCCATGAATTTCTTGAAACACGCCTCCTCTTTGTGTTTCTTGAGTCGTTGAGGGAACGGGGGTGGAGGTCTTTCTGATTCAGCTTCTTTGGTTTTCCCCCTTTCTGAACTTTGCTCCCCCTCAACTTCTGCTGCTCCTGACTTTTGAGGTGGTCTTTCTGGTTCCACCTCCTTCAGCTGCAAACCACTCCTTGTGGTCACTGCATTTACCTGCTTCGGATTAGGATTCGTGTCGCTAGGCAGTCCTCCTCTGGGCCTTGTGTTTTGGGCACTAGCAAATTTCCCAAATTGATACTCAAGAGCCTTGGTCGCTAACTGATTATTTTTCACTTCGGCTGCCAATTTTACATAGTCAGCCTGCAATTACGCTTGATTAGCGATCATGGTCTTGAACATCTCCTCAATGCTGGGTGATGGTGGTGGAGGAGGGGCATTGTGATTTCTGAATTGGGATCGGTAGTTCTGTTGCCCTCCTTGATTCCTTTGCATACCCTGACCCGAACTTTGGCCTTGTTGGTTGTTGCTACCCCATGAAAAATTTGGATGGTTCCTCCAATTTGAGTTGTAGCCGCTACCAAACTGCTGCTGATTTCTTTGTGCATTGCCCACAAAGTTAACTGAATCTGGGTTTGCTCCACAGCACTCAGCTGAGTGCTCACTGCTTCCACACACTTCACACCACATTTGCTGGACCGCATTGACTGAAGCTGAAGGCTGGTTCAAATTTATGTTGCTGAAGTGGTTATTCAATTGATTCTACAAGGCAGCTATCTGTGCAGCGATAGCTGTAAATCCATCCACTTCCAGCACTCCTGCTGCTTTCCTTGATCCACCTCGTGATGAATCAGCATTCCATTCTGGATTGCCCTGTGAAATCCGGTTTAGCAAAGTGTACAGCTCCTCATAAGTCTTTTCCAGCGCTTGCCCTCCAGCTGCTAAGTCTAGCAAAATTTTAGTATGGGGTTCCAAACCCTCAATAAATGTGTGCACCAACACCTCATTAGACTGATGATGATGAGGACAGTCCCGCAACATGGATTTAAATCTTTCCCAAGCTTGATACAAATTTTCTCCCTCCCTCTGTTTGATGCTTAGAATTTGACTTCTAAGTCTGGCTGTTTTACCAGAGGGAAAAAATCTTATCAAGAACTTTCGTGCAAGATCATCCCACGTTGAAATAGAATTTGGTGGCTCAGCTTTTAACCACCTCTTGACTTCACCAAGTAATGAGAACGGAAACAATGTAAGCCAAACATAATCAGGTGACACTCCAGCGGGTATATAAGTATCACTTATCTCCAAAAAGTTTTGGAGATGTTGTTGTGGGTCTTCATGAGGGAGACCGGTAAATTGCCCGCTTGTGTGCAACAGTTGCACCATGTTTTGCTTGAGTTCAAATCTCCCTCCAGGCTCTGATTTGTGGATACTGGATGTTACATTGTTGGCATGTGGGATTGCCACCTCGCGAACCGGCCTTGTTGCTGCTTCTTCGGGCACTAACACTGTCCTCACAACCGGTGGATTTTGTTGCTCCATAATAGTCTGTCTGAGCAACGGCAGCTTCTTTTGTAGAGCTTCTCTGTGTTTACTATGAAATATACGTTTAGGCTCTATATAAGATTCCACCAGCTCTTTGTCTCTTGCCGGTGTTCACAGAAATCAAGTCTGCAAAATACAGGCTAAGACCAAGTTGTCAACACTTAAGAAAATAAAATAAAAATATAGTAAATTTACACTTAATACAATTTCACTAATTGCCTAGTCTCCTCGGCAACGGCGCCAAAATCTTGCTCGATGCTTTGGTAGGGGTTAAAAACCAACACGCAAGCGCACGTGGTCAAACAAGTAGTAAGTGGCTTAAGTAAGCCAAGTATCGATCCAAGGAGACTCTGGATAAGTAAAAATTGCTTAAGTATACTATATTCTGTCTCACTTCTAAATATGCTGACAACAACGTAACCAACAATTGTAAAGTTTGTTTTATAATTTCTATACTAAAACTACTAACAATTATCTACTTTGAATTTAAACTATGGATATGAGCATGCCAAGGTTAAGAACATGTAATGAACTGATTATCATCATAAATTGGTTAATCCCTTCTTCCAGTTGCTAGCCAAGAACATTAGCCAAGAGATTAAAACTCTCGTATTTAATCTCACTTAAGAATCATAAACCATCCGTCTACATTTCTGTGATTAAATGCAATTCATGACCTAGCAATACAATTCTGGTTCCTAAATTGACTCATACGGCTTTCAAGTATATTTCTATCAGGAAAGCACATCAAAACTCAATTTTCCCAAATCAAGTTAAGAATAGAAGACGCCAAGCTCGAATAGAAGACATGTTGAAACAACTCTTGGAGCAATCAGAAGCAATGAAGGAGGCGATGGCAGTATTGAGAAATCAGCAAGAAGAGAATGCAGAGGCTCTAGAAAGGATGACCATCAAATTCACAGAGATGATCGCTGAAGCTGAAGCATGTGATAAATCACAGACAACAATTTTAGCCGATATTCAAGAGGAACTACAAGAGGACGACAAGGGTGAATTTTTTGATGAAGCCCAACAATTCGAATCTCTTGAGTGTCCCCGTGATGGGCTCACACTTATGGAAAATCCATTCTTGGAAGAAGAGTTAGCGTATCCCCCAGTCGACTTTAATAGTGAGATAGATGTCGATGTCGAGAAGGTATATACAAGTAAGGAGGTCAAGCAAAATGCAGTTTCAGAGTTGAGGTGTATTGGACCACACTCTACGCATTTTTCAACATTAAATTTGGTTGACAACATAGAAATAGAGTCTTCCAAGTTTGTAGAGAAATGTCTAGAGGAGGACCAAGCACCATATATTTTGAAATTTGCTAACTCAGAAAGACAAAATGACTTCGCTTACTTAAGGACCAATAAATGCAAAAGGCAACATCTACTGTTTGGTCCTTACAATTTTTCACCACCACCCCTGGAGCATAAGCGGAAATTAGAGAAGAAATTAGGGGTGAGATTCATATCCTCAAGGTGGAGGAAAAAGTGGTGAAACTTGGTACGTCGTGCCGCGACGTAAAATTAGGCGCTGCTTGGGAGGAAACCCAAGGGTACCATGGGTACCATTTTAATTTCTTGCATTTATGTTTATTTTATTTATTTTTCATCTTGTGTTGTTTTGGTGGAAAGTTAAGCACAGATGGAGGGGAAGTCTGAGTACCCGTGGAGGAGGAAGCTAACAAGCATGGAAAAGAAAAAGTGTGGGGTTGAACACCCACTTGTGCAAAGTCGAAGAAACGCATGCTGTTAGCTAAGCCTAAAGGCCTCAGGGAGTATTTCTCACCCTTTTTAAATTTTAATTTGATGCTATGAGGACATAGCATGATTTAAGTGTGGGGTGAGGGAAATTTCAAGGGAAATTTCAAAAAGTTTTGTTGTGCTTAACGATTTTTGGTGAATGTAATGCTTGTGAAAATTTTGAAAAATTTGAACAATTTTTGTGAATTAAGCATGACTTCATCACCCGTTGGTTTTTCTTTTCGATTCTTTTCCGACGGGGGGTCTTTGAACCGAAGAATAAAAAATTTTCTTTTTCTTTCTTTCCGTTGTCTGTATATAGTGCTTTTAGTCATAGTTAGTGATTGTTTCCGACGATGGATGGATGATGACCGTCTTGAGGAAAAGTAGTCGATAGGTTTTGGGTTTTGAAACCATAACTAATTGGTGCTGGATGTTCTTGTTATGTGCTATAAATGTTTGTAAGATGCAAGTATGTTCAGCATGAAGCATGCAAGTGTATAACTTTGTTTGAGACACTTAGGCTCTTGAATTTGACTCAATATGATGGAAGCTTAATTCTGAATTCTTGTGATTAGCTGAGTAAGAGTCTACTGATTGTGTCTTGATTTGAGCATGTGCCATGAGTGTAAGGTTTTTGAGTATTCTGTGCTATTGTGGATTGTCTAGAACTTTCCTGGTGTGTTTATAAAACGAAATGAAGGATGTGAATTGGAGGAAATGATATAGGCATTTCTTTGAATGAACCAACTTTTTATCCCTCATTATACCTACCTTGAAAAATTAATCCTAGTTAACCCCATTGAGCCTTGAGCCTATTCTTTGACAGCTGCAACATAAGCTTAATCCTTTTTCTTTCATTAGCCTTGAAATTGAACCAAAACTCCGAAGCGCTTATAGGAAAAATACGAAAGGGTAAAGGAGTGAGAAGAATGGAAAAGAAGGAAAAATAGCAAGTTGTAAATAGTTGAGAAAAGGAAAAAGGTGCATTTGTATTTGTGTGAAAATGGTTGGTTATTAGTAGGGAGTAAGAAAAGGAATGAATGAAACATATTGCTTAAGTACTCCTTACTAATAAGCTAAAAGTGTCGAAAGAAATGGGGGAACAAAAGAGGAAAAAGAAAACTAAAAGGAGAAAAAAGGTGAAGTGAGGGAAGGGAAGTTTGTAATGAAGGCGTGATGTATTAAAAGCGCTTAGGAAAGATAGTCACTATTACTGATCATAATAGTACCTACCCGCACCTGAGTTACATTACAACCTAAAAAGTCCTACTTGATCTTACATTCACACATCCTTATATTAGTGGAATAAAACACTAAGGGCAAGCTTATGGGTCATTACATAATGCATGTGAATTCTTTGTGAGAGTGAACGTAATTCTATTCATGTACCCACACATGTTGTGATATAAAAATTGTTTTTGCGTGTGAAATTGGGTAACTCTCTTTCCGTGAGGGGCACATGTTGAAAGAAGGATATATTTCATGTGGGATTTCTTAATCAGATGATTTGCATGAGTTTTCTAAAATTGAGAGTTGATTCTTGAGGTTAAGAAGTCTTAACATGGTTGTACTTCATTTCAATGATCAAATCAGGCATGCTCTATTTTTAGCTTGTATCCTACGTAATCATTATAGCCGTAACTTGAATTCTCTTGCTAAATTAGTTATGTAGGAGTCTCCATTTGCATGATATGTAAAAGGTTGTTTGAGGACGAACAAGGCTTTAAGTGTGGGGTTGTGATCACGGGCAAAAATATATGCCCGAGATACTCTTTATTACTTAAATTAGTCTTGTTTATCTAAGTTATCGTATACATTTTCATGTAATTTTAGATAAAATAAAGATATGTGATAACCAACATAATTAGCCTTTGTTTTGTAGGTTTTGATGATGTTTGAGTAACTAATCCATGAGTTGGTGAAGTAGAAGCTTGGAAACGGAATTAACACGCGAACGTCGGCAAGGAAGAGGCACAAAACAGCCCACCGGCGCGTCGACAAGGTGCCACGGCAGGCAGGCCGCTCAAAACAGCCCACCTGCGCGTTGGCAACGTGCCACGGCAGGTGGACTCCGCGACCATGGGGCTACAACGCGCTGCCCAGGCAGTGTGACACGTTGCCAACGCGGCAAGGTGCTGCCTGGGCTGATTTCAGGTGATTTTCCAGAGAGCCTCCGCGTTCGTAGCGTGTCACGGAGGCCGTGCTCCGCGATGCACTCCGTGACACGTTGCTTGTTAATCCGGGAAAGATTCCTACTAATATAAATATCACACTTAGGTTTATTTTTCAAAGGGAGGACTGGGTGGAGCTAGGACGTGGGTTAGCAGCAGTTGAGGGATGAAAAAGCTAAGGGTTTTTCTCTCTTTCTTTCTTCTTTCAATCAATTGTACGTATGATTTACACTCATTTGAGGATGATCAATCCACAAATGAGTGGCTAATTCTCTTCCTTGCTAAGGTTTTGAACATGTGTATTTAATTTTGATTGTGAATTATATGGTTTTTCATCTTCTTCTTTCATGTTGTTCTATTAATTCTTGTTCTTACTGCATTAGTGTGTGGCCAACATTAATGTACATCTAAAAAGTCCAATTTCACTCGAGAGAGCAAGAAATTGGACAGTTGTTAATTAATAGGGTATTGTTCTTAACTTGATTTGGGAAAATTGGGTTTTGATGTGCTTTCCTGATAGAAATATACTTGAAAGCCGTATTAGTCAATTTAGGAACCGGAATTGTATTGCTAGGTCATAAATTGCATTTGATCACAGAAATGTAGACGAATGGTTTATGATTCTAAAGTGAGATTAAATACGAGAGTTTTAATCTCTAGGCTAATGTTCTTGGCTAGCAACATGATGAGAAGAATAACCGAATTATGATTACTATCGAATTCATTACTTGTTCTTAACCTTGGCATGCTCTTATCCATAGTTTCAATTCAAGTAAATATTTGTTAATAGTTTTAGTATATAGTTTATAAACAAAATTATTTAATTTTTGGTTACATTGTTGTCAACATAATTAGAAGTAAACTAGAATATAGTGTACTTAAGCAATTTTACTTATCCAGAGTCTCCTTGGATCGATACTTGGCTTACTTAGCCACTTTATTACTTGTTTGACCACGTGCACTTGCGTGTCGGTTTTTAACCCCTACCAAAGCACCGAGCAGGCAGTTGTCAACAAGTTTTTGGCACCGCTGCTGCGTAGTCTCAACAAGTTTTTGGCGCCGTTGCTTGGGAGTCTCAACATGTTTTTGGCGCCGTTGCCGGGGACTCGGCAAAGTTTAGTAAATTTTTATGTTTTTGTGTGATTTTTAATTTCCTTAAGTGTTGAGAAACTTGGTCTTAGTCTTACTTATTACAGGTGACAGGTTGTCTCGCCGAGCTGTCTAGGAATAGAGAGCTTGTGGAACCGTTGCTTGAATGTGAATGTCAAATCCATTTACAAAGGAGAGTAGCTCTTGAGCAAAAGCTGAAAAGACTTCAAGAAAAGGTACAACAACAACCACCCGCAGGACAAGCACAATTGTCACCGAAAGCAATGGCAGCCAGACCAGTTCGCAAAGTGGCAATCCCACAAGTGACGAATGTGAACTCTAGTATCCTTAAACCGGAACCTGGAGGGAACTTTAAATTGAAACAGAACATGGTGCAGCTGTTACATTCTAGTGGTCAATTCACTGGGATGGCACATGAGGACCCACAATAGCACTTACAGAACTTTTTAGAGATTAGTTACACTTTCGTCCCCACCGGAGTGTCCACAGACTATGTCCGACTTACCCTCTTCCCGTTTTCATTACTGGGAGAGGCCAAAAGGTGGTTGAAAGCTGAGCCACCAAACTCTATAACTTCTTGGGATTTGGCAAAGAAGTTCTTTATTAGATTCTTTCCTTCAGGCAAGACTGCAAAATTGAGAAGTGAAATACTAAGTTTCAAGCAAAGGCTTGATGAGAACTTATATTTGGCTTGGGAGAGATTCAAGTCATTATTAAGAAACTGTCTCCATCACCAGCAATCCAATGAAGTGCTAGCCCATACCTTTGTAGAAAGTCTAGACCCACATACCAAAATTTTGTTAGACTCTGCATCAGGTGGGCAAGCCTTAGAGAAGACTTATGATGAGCTGTACATGCTGTTGAGTAGAATTGCTCAAGGAAATCCAGAGTGGCACAGTGAATCATCGAGAGGGGCAGGAAAAAGAGTAGGGCTGATAGAAGCAGATGTTATGAATGCCTTGGCAGCATAGCTAGCTTCATTCCAGCATCAGATTATGACTCAGTTCAATAAACTGAGTATGAACCAACAGCAAGGTTAGGTTAATGAAGTTCAGCAAGCTCCGAGTTAGTCTGAAATTTGTGGAAATAATGGCCAAAATGAAGAATCTTGTGGAGCCAATCTGAAATCAGTCAATTTTATTGGGAATGTGCAAAGGAACAATCAAAATTTTGGGAACAATTACAACAAGAATTGGCAGAGCCACCCAAATTTTTCTTGGGGTGGAAATCAAAAGCAAAGTTATCAGCAACCTCAATAGCAGAAGTATCAGCATAATAGGCAAAATGATGGCTAGTTGAGTAGCAACATTGAGGAAACGTTGTAGAAATCATGGAGACCCAGACTCAATTAGCAGAAAATCAAGCGAGGATGGCATAAGACTAGAAGAATCAACAGTTGGCCACCCGCAATCTAGAAAAGCAGATTGGTCAGATAGCAGCTGCTCAAAACATGAGACCGCAGGGAGGACTACCAAGTGACACAAATCCTAACCCTTGCCAGGTCAATACCATAGGTCTGAGGAGTGGCAAGCAATTAGCTGATGCGGTATCAAAAGAGAAGAGAAATGAGGTGCAGTCGGAGTTGGGTAGACAAGGACCATCCACTGACAAGGGAAAGAATCAGAGTGTTGTGCAACAAAATGCAAAATGTTCATTGCAGCCGGAACAAAGACCACCACCACCAGTTCCTCAGAGATTCAGAAACAGCAAGGAGGAGGAATGCTTCAAAAAGTTCTTTGAGATTTTCAAAGAACTTCACATAAATTTACCTCTTATTGATGTTTTGTAGGGAATGCCCAAGTATGCTAAATACTTGAAAGATGTGATGGCCAACAAAGTGAGATTAGTGGATGTCCAAACGGTAGTACTGACTGAGGAGTGTAGTCACTAGGTGTTGAGAAAGATTCCGAAGAAGCTCAAAGACCCAGGGAGTTTTACCCTCCCCGTACAAATTGGTAAAGCTGAGGTGATACGAGCTCTATGTGATTTAGGGGCAGTAGTGAATCTAATGCCCCTATCTTTATTTAACACCCTGGGGTTGGGAAAACTGAGGCCAACAAGGTTGATGCTGCAGCTGGGGGATAAGTCGCGAGTGGCACCGGATGGAATCATAGAGGACCTTCTCATCAAAGTGGGTCCACGGCCAAAGGCAATGATAAGTGTTCAGCCCGAGTCTGATAAAGGGCTTCAGAGTTTGAAGAAGTTGGAGGATAAGAGGAACAGAGTGGAGGTTGTTTCCTCTAAAAATCAAAAGAAAAGAAGATGGTTCTTGAAAGGGAACCCAGGTTTGAGGATGTCCTGAAAAGGATAGTCCACGTCGTGCTGCGACGTAAAAAAAGGCACTGCTTGGGAGGCAACCCAAGGGTACCATAGGTACAATTTGTGATTGTTTTTATGTTGATTTTGTTTATTTTCAACTTGTGTTGTTTTTGGCAGAAAGTTAGGCACCGATGGAGGGGAAGTCTGAGTACCCATGGAGGAGGAAGCTAACAAGCATGGAAGAGAAAAAGTGTGGGGTGGTACACCCGCTTGTACTCCCTAGAGGCCTCAGGGAGTATTTCTCATCCTGTTTAATTTTAATTTGATTCTTTGGGGACATAGCATGATTCAAGTGTGGGGTAACAAAAATTTAAAATTTTTTGTGATTAATGATTTTTGGTGAATTAATTCTTGGGAGAAATGTTGAAACAAAAATTTTCAATTAAGCATGACTTCACCACCCGTTGGTTTTTCTTTTCGGTTCTTTTTGGATGGGGGGTCTTTAAACCGAAGAATAAAAATTTTCTTTGTCTGTATATAGTGTTTCTAGTCATAGTTAGGGACTGTTTCTGATGATGGATGGATGACGACCGTCTTGAGGAAAATTAGTCAACAGGTTTTGGTTTTTGAACCCGTAGCTAATGGATGGCTTGATGTTCTTGTTATGTGCTATACATGATTGTAAGATACAAGTGTGGTTAGTGTTGAATCATGTAAGAAGTGTATAACTTTGTTTAAGACACTTAAGCTCTTGAATTTGACTCAATGTGATTGAAGCTTAATTCTGAATTCTTGTGATTAGCTGAGTAAGAGTCGGTTGAATGTGTCTTGAATTGAGCATGTGTTGTGAGTGTAAGTTTTTCGAATATTCTGTGCTATTGTGGAATGTCTACAACTTTCTTGTTGTGTATATAAAATGAAATGAAGGATGTGGATTGTAGGAGATGATTTAGGCATTTCTTTGAATGAACCTAATTGTTATCCCTCACTTTACCTACCTTGAATGTTGAATCCTAGTGAGCCCCATTGAGCCTTAAGACCATTCTTTGATAGCTACAACATAAACTTAATCCTTTTTCGTTCATAATCCTTGAATTTGATCCAAAACTCCTAAGCGCTTAAGGCCAAAAGAGTGAAGGAGTGAGAAGCGTGAAAAAGAAGGAAAAGTAGCAGTTGTAAATGTTGAGAAAGGTTGACGGTGCACTTGTTTGAAAATGCCTGAGTATTGGTAGGGAATAAGAAATAAATGAATGAAAAAGTTGCTTAAGTATCCCTTGCTAATAAGATGAGTGTGCTTAAAGAAATGGGAACAAGAAGAGAAAATTCAAGAGTGAAAAGAATGAGGAGGAAGTAAGAAAAGAGATGTCCTTAATGAAGGTTGAAGTTATTAAAAGTGCTTGGGAAAGATAGCTAGTGTTATTATCCATAATATTACCTACCCGTCCCTTGGCTTACATTACAACCCATTAAGTCCTACTTGATCTTACGTTCATACATCCTTAAATTAGTAGAGTAAAACACTAAGGGCAAGCTTATGGTTCACTACATGATGCATGTGAATTCTTTGAGAGAGCGAGCGTAATTTTATTCATATACCCATACTTGTTGTGATTTAAAAATTTGTGAGTAAAAATGGGTAACTCTCTTGTTGTGAGGGCACATGTTTAATGAGAGATAACATTCAGGTCAGATTTCCGGATTGGTTGATTTGCATGAGTTTGCTAAGATAGAGAGTCGATTCTTGAGGTTAGGAAGTCTTAACGTAGTTGTATATCATTTTAATGATTAAATTGTGCATACTCTATTTTTAACTTGTTATCTTAAATAATCATTATAGTTGTAGCTTGAATTTTCTTGTTAACTTAGTTATGTGTGAGTCTTCATTTACATGAGATGTAAAAGGGTTGTTCGAGGACGAACAAGGCTTTAAGTATGGGGTAGGTGATCTAGGGCAAAATGGCATGCCCAAGTGATACTTTATAACTTAGTTTTCGTCTTGTTTATTTACTTCTTTATATACATTCTCCTATAACTTTATGTAAATGTGAATATATATACTAACCAAAGTGATTAGTTCTTGTTTTTGTAGGTTTAAAATGAATATAAGGAACTAATCCATGAGTTGGTGAAGTGGAGGCATGGAATCGAAAGTAAAACGCAAACGTCGGCAAGGAGGATGTGCGAAAAAGCCCACCTGCATGTTGGCAACATGCCACGGCAGGCGGGCTGCACGACCAAGGGCGTCTCACGGCCCCTAACGCGCTGCACAAGCAGCATGCCACGCTGCCAATGCGGCAAGGGGCTGCCTTGCATGTATTTTATGCGAATTCCAGAATACCTATGCGATGCCTCCATGTCGGAGGCAAATTGGCGCGATAACCTCTGTGACACGTAGCTATTTCATGCCGAGAATAATTTTTTACAATTCACATTTACTATAAATAGGTCCCTTAGCTACTAAAAACATTTGGTCACGTAATATTTCTGAAAAACTACCAAGGAGTGAAGGGAGAAGTGGGAGAACTCACCTAGGGTTCTAAAATTTCATCTTCTCTTCTACCAATTCTTGTAAGTATGTTACTTTAATTATGTTTTCTTGTAATTATACGATCTTGAGTGTCTAGAACCCTTCCTTTAGGGTTGAAGCCACAAGGTATGATTTTGAATATGTGAATTTGTTTTGGTTTTAAGTTATTGATTGTTGTTTTGCCTTACGTTCTTAATTATGGTTATTTTTATGATTGATCACCATGAAAACACACACGTTACACCTAGGTAAAATATTGAGAAAGTAAACCTAGGCAAGAACAAAGAATGTAGGGAGCAAGTTTGTGTCTTACGCTATAATTCGCGGTTAGGATAAGAAATTATACCTAATTTGCCTTGCTTGGTTACCAAAACGGGACGAGCTAGACACCAACTTAGAATTATCACATCACCACTCATAGAAGTAGTTGTGAAGCTAAGTTGAGTTAAATGATTAGAGGTACGAAAGTCCCTAATCAAGAGCATAAACCTCGTAAACCACATCCACGTAATTGAATTGCCCACGAACTAGAATGTCACATCCCTGCTCAACGATTTAGTTGTGAGGCTAGTTTGTCGTGTTTAGAGGCTCGAAAGACCATGAACATGCAATTGTAATTATGTGAGACAACAATTGATAATTCCATACTTAAACCATTACAAAGCGTAATATCGCATTATTATCCGGCGTTACCCCTAGTTGCTTCTTGAATGTTTTCAGAATATTTCTGTGACCACCCCTAGACTTAATTAAACTTTATCAAAAAAGTCTATAATCAACACTTGTGAAAGTTAATATCACACTTGAACTTGATAATTAGATGAATTGGTCCAGTTCCTGTGGGTTCGACATTCGGCTCTTAAAAAGGGCCACTGTATTACTTGTAAGACCACGTACACTTGCGTGTGTGCTCGGGCAGTCGTCAACAAATTTTTGGCGCCACTGCTGCGCAGTCTCAACATTATCAATTGTGATAAACATTAGAAAGAGAGGTAAACCTGCTAATGTGGTTATGAAATTGGACAAGGCCAAAGTTTATGATGGAGTGTCCTGGTTATATCGGACAAAAGTTCTAAGATAGATGGGCTTTGCAGAGTTATTTATTGATATAATTTGGAGGCTAATTGCTAATAACTGCTATTGAATACTGTTTAATGGTCAAGCTCATGGGTTTTTTTCACTCAACTAGAGGGGTCAAACAGGGAGACCCTCTTTCCTCATCCCTATTCATCTTGTCTGCTGAAGTATTTTCTAGAGCTTTTTGACGTGCCCGCAAGTGTACGGGTCGTGCTAGTAATATAGTGGCTCTTTTTAAGAACCGGAATGTTGAACCCACAGGGACTGGACCCATTCCTCTAACTATCCATTACAAGTGTGATCTTAAATACCAAAAAATGTTGTTATAGAAGGTTTCAAGGGAGATTTTTAATTAAGTCTAAATTTGGTCAACAAAATATTCTGAATGCACTCTAGGAGAAACATAGAGTTAAAACCAGATAATCATGCGATGCTACGATTTGCAATGGGTTAAGTATGCAACTATCGATTATTATTTCACATAATTAAAATTGCATGTTCATGGTCTTTCGAGCCTCTAAACACGACAAACTAGCCTCACTGCATCATTGTCAGCGAGGATGCTAATTTCTAGTTCGCGGGTACTTAATTATGTTGTGGTTTACGGAGGAACGATTAGGGACTTTCGTGCGTCTAACCATTTAACTCAACTTACCCTCACAACTACTTCTTCGAGTGGTGATGTGATAATCCTAAGTTGGTCTCTTGATAACCCCCGTTTTATCAACCAAGCAAGGTGTTAGGTATATTTCTATCCTAACACAAAATTATATCGTGAGATACAAACATGCTCCTTACATTCTCATGTCCTGACCTAGGTAATTCTTTCTCAAGCAATTGCCCAAGCTAACGTATATGTTTTCATGGTGATCAATCATAAAAACAACCAACAATCCAGAATGCAAGACGAAAACAACAATCAATAACTTAATTCCAAAACAATTTCATAAAATCACAATCATAATTCATGGCTTCAACCCTAGAGGAAGGGTTCTTGCCATTCATATTCATAAAAGTACAACTAAATAGTACTAAACTAACATACTTACATGAATTTGGTAGATGAGAAAGGAATTTGACAAACCCTAGATGAGTTCTCCACTTCTCCCTTCACTCCTAGGTAGTTTTCCAGAATAAAATCGTGACAAATTGGATTTAGGAGCTAAGGGACCTATTTATAATAAATGAGAAACGTGCACAATTTAGCCTGTCATGGAATGGCTCCGTGTCACGGAGTGTATCGCGGAGCACTGCCGCCGTGACACGGAGGTAACGCGGAGGCACACTGGAAATCAACAAATATCAACTCTAGGCAGCCCCTTGCAGTGATGCCCGGCGAGGCACGCTGCTCAAGCGGTGCGATGGCATGCTGCTGGCGTGCAGTTGGCCAGGCGTGGCACGGCACTGGCGCGCAGCTCACCTGCCTGTATGTTGCCTTCTCTCGTGCGCCTGCCATAAGCGTGGCACGGCGCTGGGCGCGGCACACGCATAGCGTGGCACGCTGCCTGGCGCGGCCAGCCTTGCCAAGGCATGCTTCTCTGCCTGCTTTCGCCATTTGCTCCCGACTCCATTCCTCTACTTCACCAACTTATGAATTAGTTCCTCAAAATCCTTGAAACCTACAAAATAAGGACTAATCATGTTGGTTAGCACATATATTCACATTTACATAGAATCACATGAAAATATATAAAATAACTTAGATAAACAAAACTAAATCAAGGTATAAAGCATCACTCGGGCATGCTATTTTTGCCCGAGATCACCTACCCCGCACTTAAAGTCTTCTTCGTCCTCGAACAACCTTTTACATCTTGTGCATATGGAGACTCACCCATAACTCATTTAGCAAAATTAGTCAAGCTATGGCTATAATGATTACGTAAGATAACAAGCTAAAAATAGAGCCTGCACGACTTGATCATCGCAATGAAGTACAACTATGTTAAGACTTCTTAACCTCAAGAATCGACTCTCAATCTTAGCAAACTCATGCAAATCAACTGATTAAGAAATCCCACATGAATTATATCCTTCATTCAACATGTGCCCTCACGGAAAGAGAGTCACCCAATTTCACACGCAAAAACTATTTTTAAATCACAACATGTGTGGGTACATGAATAGAATTACGCTCACTCTCACAAAGAATTCACATGCATCATGTAATGACCCATAAGCTTGCCCTTAGTGTTTTATTCCACTAATTTAAGGATGTATGGATGTAAGATCAAATAGGACTTTTTAGGTTGTAATGTAACTCAGGTGCGGGTAGGTACTATTATGACCAGTAATAGTGACTATCTTTCTTAAGCGCTTTTAATACATCACGCCTTCATTACAAACTCCCATTCCCTTACTTCACCTTTTTCTCCTTTCAGCTTTCTTTTTCCTCTTATGTTCCCCCCTTTATTTAGGCATTTTTAACTTATTAGTAAGGAGTTCTATAAATAATTTTTCATTAATTTGTTTTCTTACTCCTTACTAATACTCAACCATTTTCACACAAGTTCACCTTTGTCCTTTTCTCACTTCTATGACTTGCTACTTTTCCTTTCTTTTCATTCTTCTCACTCCTTTACTCCTTCAGATTTTTTCACTCAAGTGCTTAGGAGTTTTGGATCAAGTTCAAGGCTAATGAAAGAAAAAGGATTAAGCTTATGTTGCAACTGTCAAAGAATAGGCTCAAGGCTCAATGGGGCTAACTAGGATTAATTTTTCAAGGTAGGTAAAATGAGGGATAAAAATTTGGTTCATTTAAAGAAATGCCTAAATCATCTCCTACAATTCACATCCTTCATTTCGTTTTATAAACACACCAGGCAAGTTCTAGACAATCCACAATAGCATAGAATACTCAAAAACCTTACACTCATTGCACATGCTCAATTTAAGACACATTCAGTAGACTCTTACTCAGCTAATCACAAGAATTCAGAATTAAGCTTCAATCATATTGAGTCAAATTCAAGAGCGTAAGTGTCTCACACAAAGTTATACACCTGCATGCTTCACACCGAACATACTTGCATCTTACAATCACGTATAGTACATAACAAGAACATCAAGCACCAATTAGTTATGATTTCAAAATCCCAAAACCTATTGACCAATTTTTCCTCAAGACGGTCATCATCCATCCATCGTCGGAAACAGTCCCTAGCTATGACTAAGAACCTTATATACAGACAAAGAAAAGAAAAAGATAATTTTTATTCTTCGGTTCAAAGACCCCCCGTCGGAAAAGAACCGAAAAGAAAAACCAACGGGTGATGAAGTCATGCTTGACTCATAAAACAATTTTCAAAATTCTTCTCACAAGCATTACATTCACCAAAAATCGTTAAGCACAAAAAAAATTGAAATTTTCTTGAAATTTCCCTCACCCCACACTTAAATCATGTTATGTCCTCATAGCATCAAATTAACATTTAAAGGATGAGAAATACTCCCTGAACCTCTATGCCATGCTAAAAGCATGCTTTCCTTTCAAGTTTTCAGAGGTGGGTGTTCGACCCCACACTTCTTCTATTCCATGCTCTTTAGCTTCCACCTTCTCGGTACTCAGACTTCCCTCCATCTGTGCTTAACTTTCCACCAAAAACACAAACAAAATAAACATAACAAAATCAACACAAAATCGAAGTTACAAATTGTACCTGAGGTACCCTTGGGTTGCCTCCCAAGCAGCGCCTTATTTTACGTCGTGGCCCAACGTGGACTGTCCTTTTCAGGACATCCTCATACCTGGGTTCTCTTTCGAGAACCATCTCCTTTTCTTTTGTTGTTTAGAGGAAACAGCCTCCACTCTGTTCCTCTCTTTCTCCAACTTCTTCTCAATTTGAAGTCCTCTATCAGACTCAGGCGGAACACTTGACCTTGTCTTTGGCCGTGCGCCTGTGGAATCCTCCAGCCCACACTCATCCTTTGCCAAAACACTAACCTAACAAAGGTTAGTGTAGTGTGCGGATGGGTTCATTTCTTGGTAAACGTGGAAGAGTTCTTCTTTATCTTCGACCCTCATTTTCAGGGTCCCTGCTCTCAGATCAATCACCGCTCCACCGGTGGCCTAGAATGGCCGTCCCAAGATTAAGGGTACTTGGTCATCAACCTAAAAATCTAGAACAATAAAATCAGTAGGTATAATAAACTTACCTACTTTGATGAGGAGGTCCTCTATTATTCCATCAGGTGTCACTCGCGACTTGTCAGCCAACTGCAGTATCAACCTTGTCGGCCTCGGTTCTCCCAACCCCAGGGTGTTGAATAAGGATAGGGGAATTTGATTAACTGCTTCCCCTAAGTCACACAAAGCACGTAGCACCTCAGCTTTACCAATTTCTATGGGGAGGGTAAAACTCCCTGGGTCTTTGAGCTTCTTTGGCATTTTGCTTAATACCCTGTGACTGCACTCCTCAGTCAGTGCTACAGTATGGACATCCACCAATCTAACTTTGTTCGCTATCACGTCCTTCAAGTATTTAGCATACTTGGGCATTCCCTGCAAGACATCAATAAGAGGCAAATTTATGTGAAGTTCTTTGAAGCTCTCAAAGAACTTTTTGAAGCATTCCTCCTCCTTGCTCTTTCTGAATTTCTGAAGGAATGGTGGTGGTGGTCTTTGTGCTGGCTACAATGAAAGTTGTGCATTTTGTTGTCCAGCACTCTGATTATCTCCCATTTGATGGATGGTCCTGGTCTAACCAATTCCGGTTGCACCCCCTTTCTCAGCTCTTTTGGCACTGCATCAGCTAATTGCTTACCACTTCTCAGACTGATGGCATTGATCTGCCGGGGGTTAGGATGTGTGTCGCTTGGTAATCCCCCTTGTGATCTCATGTTTTGAGCAACTGCCATCTGACCCACTTGTTTTTCAAGATTGCGGGTGGCTACTTTTTGATTCATTAAGTCTGTTGCCATCCTCGCTTGATTTTCTGCTAACTGATTCTGGGTCTCCAAAATTTTCTGCAGTGTTTCCTCAATGCTGCTACTCAATTTCCCCTCATTCTGCCTATTCTACTGATATTGCTGTTGTTGAGGTTGCATATAATTCTGCTTTTGGTTTCCACCCCGAGAAAAATTTGGGTGGCCCTGCCAATTTTTGTTGGAGTTGTTCCCAAAATTCTGATTCCTATGCACACTACCAACAAAATTGACTAATTCCGGATTGGCTCCACAAGATTCTGCATTGTGCCCAGTATTACCAAAAATTTTGCACCAACTCGGAGCTTGCTGAACTGCGTTAACCTGGCCCTAGTGTTGGTTCATACTCAGTTTATTGAACTGAGTCATCATCTGATGCTGGAACGCAGCTAACTGTGCTGCCAAGGCATTCAAACCATCTACTTCTATCAACCCCGATTTGTTTCGTTCCCCCCTCGATGACTCGCTGTGCCACTCTGGATTTCCTTGTGCAATTCTGTTCAACAAAGTGTACAACTCATCATATGTTTTATCCAAGGCTTGCCCACCCGATGCAGAGTCTAGTAATATTTTTGTGTGTGGGTCTAGACTTTCTACAAACATATGAGCCAGCACTTCATTTGATTGCTGGTGATGGGGGCAGTCTCTCAATAATGACTTGAATCTTTCCCAAGCCATATACAAGTTCTCATCAGGCCTCTGCTTGAAACTGAGTATTTCACTTCTCAACTTTGCAGTCTTGCCAGAAGGAAAGAATCTGATAAGGAACTTCTTAGCCAAGTCATTCCATGAAGTTATGGAGTTCGGTGGCTCAGCCTTCAGCCACTTTTTTGCCTCTCTCAACAGTGAAAATGGGAAGAGGGCCAGTCGGACATAATCTGTGGACACACCGATGGGGACAAACATGTCACTAATCTCTAAAAAGCTCTGTAAGTGCTGCTATGGGCCCTCATGTGCCATCCCAGTGAATTGACTACTAGAATGTAATAGTTGCACCATGTTCTGTTTAAGCTCAAAGTTCCCTCCAGGCTCCGGTTTACGGATACTGGAGTTCACATTAGTCACTAGTGGTATTGCCACTTCGCGAACTGGTCTAGCTGTCATTGCTGTCGATGACAATTGTGCTTGTCCCGCGGGTGGTTGTTGTTGTACCTTTTATTGAAGTCTCTTCAGCTTTTGCTCTAGACCTACTCTCCTTCGCAAATGGATTTGACATTCAGGTTCAAGCAATGGTTCCACAAGCTCTCTATTTCTAGCCAACTCGGCAGGACAACCTGTCACCAGCAATAAGTAGACTAAGACCAAGTTTCTCAACACTTAAGGAAATTTAAAAATCACACAAAAATAGATAAATTATCAAAACTTCGCCGAGTCCCCGGCAACGGCGCCAAAAACTTGTTCGTGCCGGCAAGTGTACGGGTCGTGCAAGTAATATAGTGGCTCTTTTTAAGAATCGAAATGTCGAACCCACAGGGACTGGACCCATTCCTCAAACTATCCATTACAAGTGTGATCTTAAATACCAAAAAATGTTGGTTATAGAAGGTTTCGAGGGAGATTTTTAACTAAGTCTAAATTTGGTCAATGAAATATTCTGAATGCACTCTAGGAGCAACATAGAGTTAAAACCAGATAATCATGCGATGCTACGATTTGAAATGGGTTAAGTATGCAACTATTGATTATTATTTCACATAATTAGAATTGCATGTTCATGGTCTTTCGAGCCTCTAAACATGGCAAACTAGCCTCACTGCATCATTGTAAGCGAGGATGCTAATTTCTAGTTCACGGGCAATTAATTATGTTGTGGTTTACGGGGAAACGATTAGGGACTTTCGTGCGTCTAACCATTTAACTCAACTTACCCTCACAACTACTTCTTCGAGTGGTGATGTGATAATCCTAAGTTGGTCTCTTAATAACCCCCATTTTATCAGCCAAGCAAGGTGTTAGGTATATTTCTATCCTAACACGAAATTATATCGTGAGATACAAACATGCTCCTTACATTCTCATGTCCTGACCTAGGTAATTCTTTCTCAAGCAATTGCCCAAGCTAACATATATGTTTTCATAGTGATCAATCATAAACACAACCAACAATCCAGAATGCAAGACGAAAACAACAATCAATAACTTAATTCCAAAATAATTTCATAAAATCACATTCATAATTCATGTCTTCAACCCTAGAGGAAGGGTTCTTGCTATTCATGTTCGTAAAACTACAACTAACTACTACTAAACTAACATACTTACATGAATGTGGTAGATGAGAAGGGAATTTGACAAACCCTAGATGAGTTCTCCCACTTCTCCCTTCACTCCTAGGTAGTTTTCTAGAATAAAATCATGACAAATTGGATTTAGGAGCTAAGGGACCTATTTATAATAAATGAGAAACGTGCACAATTTAGCCTGTCGTGGAATGGCTCCGTGTCACGGAGTGTATCACGGAGCACTGCCTCCGTGACACGGAGGTAACACGGAGGCGCACTGGAAATCAACAAATATCAACTCTAGGCAGCCACTTGCCGCGATGCCCGGCGTGGCAGGCTGCTCAAGCGGCGCGATGGCATGCTGCTGGCGCGTAGTTGGCCTGGCGTGGCACGGCGCTGGCGTGCCGCTCACCTGCCTGTATGCTGTCTTCTCTCGTGCGCCTGGCATAGGCGTGGCACGGTGCTGGGCGCGGCACACGCACAGCGTGGCACGCTGCCTGGCACGGCCAACCTTGCCAAGGCATGCTTCTCTGTCGGTTTTCGCCATTTGCTCCTGACTCCATTCCTCTACTTCACCAACTTATGAATTAGTTCCTCAAAATCCTTGAAACCTACAAAACAAGGACTAATCATGTTGGTTAGCACATATATTCACATTTACATAGAATCACATGAAAATGTATAAAATAACTTAGATAAACAAAACTAAATCAAGGTATAAAGCATCACTCGGGTCTAGTCTAAATGTATGCCCGAGATCACTTTTAAATCCCTGCTGGAAGATGAGGACTATCAACGCTCTAGTCTACCAAAATGGACTACTAAACTGAGTCACCTAGCTATGCTGATGACACAATTATTTTTACTTCTGCAGAAAAAAGATCCTTTAGAACGACCATGGAGGTGTTGAAGGAATATGAACAGGTTTCTGGATAGCTTATTAACATTGAAAAAAGTTTATTTTATATGCACAACAATGTATTAACAACTGTAATTCAGGAAGTGGCAGAGGAGATCAAGTTTGTGAAATGTACCTATTATTTCAAATATTTGGGTTGCCCTATTTTTCATAGCAGGAAGAAGAAAGCATATTGCAATGAGCTATTTAAGAAGATCAAGGAGAAGCTACACAAATGGAAGGGGAAATTGCTATCTTTTGGTGGGAAAGTAGTGCTGATAAACAATGTGTTGTAGAGTCTACCTCTATACATGCTATCAGCTTTGGTTCCCAAAAAAATACAAGATATGAAATTCACAGAATCTTTGCTAGATTCTTTTGGAGCAATAAGGAAGAAAGCAGAAACAGACCCTTGACTTCTTGGAAAATAATATGCTTACCTAAGGCAAAGTGAGGTGTTAATTCATATCCCTCTTTGACGTATCTAAAGCATTATTTGCTAAATTATAGTGGAATTTCTTGACCACATGCACTCTATGGTCAGCCTTTATGTGGAATAAATACTGTAAGAAGCAAATATCCCCATCGGTCTAATGGAAAGGAGGATCTCAATTGTGGAAAGCTATGTTGGAGGCAAAGGATTTTGTGGACAAGGCTGTCTGGTGGGAACCTAGAAGTGGAAATGCTAACTTTTAGTATGACAATGGACACAGTTATACCCTTTAGCCAATCTAGTGCCAGCTGCATTTCAATTGGATAGAACCATTGAAGAATTGAATGATTGTATGGTAGAAGGATAGTGGAATGCCAATCTACTGTATGAAAAACTACCTAGGAATATGGTAGAACATATCATTACCAATCTGCCTATGGGGATTAGATATGCTAAACATGGTAAACATTGGTGGATGCTTAATTCTAGGGGTACTTTCTCTGTGGAAAGTACATGGGAGATATTAAGAACAAAACAGGAGAAAGTATGGTATTACAATAAAATGTAGGGAAAAGGGATACATTTCAAGATGGCTTTTTGTCTATGGAGAATCTGTAATGGAAAGATTCCAGTAGATGATATAGTAGCTAGAAATGGATGTGATATGGTTTTCAAGATGCAGATGTTGTAGATCTCCACAACAAGAAACTTTGGAGCACATGTTGTTAATTGAGGACTTGGCAACATTGGTGTGGAAAAGATATACTACAACAGTAGATCTATAAGGCCTTTTTGTTCAACTTAAGCAAGCTATATCTAAATGGTGGAGCAAAGAAGGAGATAAAAGGATAAAAAATGTCATATAGGTTGTTCCTACTGTTATGTTATGGTACATTTGGAAGTGTAGAAATATAGTAGTACATGGAGGTAGGATGTCAAGGAATAGAATGTTGTATGATATAGATATGAATCTTCACTACCTAGCAACTAAAAGATTTTCTAGATATACAATTATACCTTATAATTGGCCCCAATTGCAACAGTTCATGAAAGAACAGCCTATGTAGATTACTTGTAATCCTATAGTCTGGAAATTACCTCTATCTAGAATATATAAATGCAACACAGATGGTGCCATAAGAGGTAACCCAAGACCAATCTTGGCTTTCTGTGTGAGGAATTACAAGGGGGAATTTCTCTATGCCTAAGCCTCTACCATTCCTCTATCATCTAGTCTGTTGGTTGAAGCTATAACAATAGAGAAAGAAGTTGAATATTGTAGTAAGCAGCAAATATTCCCTCTGGTTATATAGATAGATCCATTGGTAATGAAGAAGGTTTTGGAGGGCGAATGGAAGACACCATGGAGTATCACAATGCATGTGAAGAACATCAAGGACTGGATGGAGAAAGGAGATATACGTATTTCACACACAATGAGAGAAAGAAACCAAATTTCTAATTTTTTAGCTAACTACGTTTCTTTTTTGCAGGTACCATTTAATTTCATAATTTCCTAGACTACTAACAAGGACAAAAAAACTACTCAATATAGATAGGCAACAACTCCCAGCTCTAGGAATTTTGAACAGAAAATACTAATAGGTACATCCAACACAACATAGGCATATATCAAAGAAGGAATGCCTAATTCTTCATTAGACAAGGAAAACATAGATGTTGTCACAACTCAAATGTTTAAACATATCGGCTAATGTTTTCCTATAAAAATGTGTGGTATTAATCTCAATCAAGATTCATTCTATTGGAAGGAAAATATTAGAAGACTTGTTTGAACAGATACACTATAGAGTTACATAGTTACAATTAAAGCTTCCCAAAGAAATTTAGTAACATAGCCAGATCTAATGTACTTAATACAGATCTATTCTAGTAGGGTAGGTTTCATAGCATCCAGGGAGATTTTAGGATTGCAAGATATAGAACCATCCCAAAATTAAGTGATTTACAAATGGCTCTGTTACAAGAAATCTAGGGAGGCCAAGATTATCTTACAAAGGCAAAGACTCTGATTAAAGCTGACTTCGTAAATCTTGTCTAGGTTCTTGGTGATTGGTGGAGCTGAAGCAGTCAGAATCTCTTTGTCATCGGCACCACTGGAAGTTATAGCTTTTCAACTAAAGAGGAAGGGCACTAGAAGTTTCTTGAGTGTCTTTTCCTATTTATGTATAGATTTCCTTTTTTTGATTTGTTGTTTTATTTTGGTCCATCTACTTTGGGTTGGCCTTGTGAAAATAAAAATAAGCAAGAGACACCAACTATAATTGATTAATATTAAATCCAAGAAGAGATAAAACTAGTTTGTGATAATCATGTTTTCTTAACAACATTTGGTGATTAACTATAGTGGACTCGTTTAATGCAATGTATGTAGGTTATCGATTCAATTGATCCATCTAAATGTTTCTCAACATATTCAGATAGGTATCACTCTTCTTTTCTCAAACTAAGAGTGACAAACAAAGAACGTTAATAGTTGACCTAAGTTGAGCAATCTTACTACATCATTAATCATTAGATATGGGTTAAACCCTTGAATCCTTATTATCACTTCTTTTTCAGGTTTTATACCTCTTACTCAAGAAAGTTAAACCTAGGATTTCTTCTAATGTTTGAAACAATTTGAGATCATTCAATATGAAGGAAGTGACAATGCCTACATTTGCATTAAACTAATCTACACGTAAATCACCATAGTTGTGTCAGTTTACCATGACTCATACAAACCATAGTAATGAAGCTTAGCAGCACATGATAATGGGAATCATACCGGTAATTATATTCATAAAAGGATATTCAACTTACAAAGATAATACAAAACCTTGATTTCAATCAAGAAATACAATAATCTCTTTTCAAGAGCTTTTGAAAGTTACGTACAAAGTCGGTGTTTTTCTCTCCAAAAGTCTCATACTGAAAATAACCTAGCTGCTACTATTTATAGTCTAAGACAATTCAAAATTACAATTCAAACCCAAAATCACGCTTTTTTCTTGACGCCCAAATTGAGGACTCGTCATAAAGGTGATGGTCCATCACTTGGATCGCCACACACTACTTCTCTAGTAGCTAGCTACATCTCTTCAAGACTGATGCCAGTCTTGATGGTCCATCAAGTGGTTGACGGTCCATCATAGACACTGTCAAAACAATATCTTTTTATGCAATCACTATCTAAGCCTGACAGTAGAGTTGACGCTTCGTCACAGGGTTGACGGACCATCAAATGAGCTTTCACCTTAAACTGCACAACTTGTTGAACTTCTAGAGTTGGAAGATGGAACTGAAGAGTTGACACAAGGTTGACAGATCTTCAAAATGGTCATCACTTTGAACTTCTAAGCCATTTTCAAACCATAATCAACCTGAGAATATTTTCATGTACATTCAACACAAACGCAGTCAAATCTAAAAAAAAGTTGCTCAAGAACTTGCATTTATTCGTAGTTAATAGCATCAAATATGTCGTCAAATGTCAGCACATCAACATCCTCAACTTAGAATATTTGCTTGTCTTCAAGCAACACACCATATTTGAAATCAAAGTAAAAGAGATTTAGGATAAACTTCAACGGTCATTAGGCTTAAAACTGATCTTCTCGCAAGTGCAACTCCCTTTTAATGGTGTAAATATTGTAAGCACTCAACACATTTACTCATGAGGATCTAAGTATGACATTATGATATGAACAGAGCACTTTGCATACACCAATAGCAATTATCCTAACAACTACCAATTAATAGTGCTCTTCTAGTGCCCTCACTAGAAAAATGTCCCAACTCTCACACAAAAGTTATTTACATGGGGACTAGTAAAATACACTCACTCTGACAACAACATTCAACCAATGCACATATAATACCATAAGCTTTCCCATATTATCACTGCTTCAGGTTTTTGGACACTTTATTAGGATCACTCTTGGACTTTCTTGCCTTGTACTATAGGCTTGGGGAAGGTATGGTACATGTGGACAAAATGACTTAACCCTCCTTGAAACTACATTATTTCTTTTCTCCACTCCTATTTTCTCTCCCTTATTCTCTTTTATTCATTTTCCTTTTTCACTCATGGGTGTGTTTTTCACTTGATTCTCTTTTTGTTCTTCAAGATGCCACTATTTTTCTTTTCTTTTTCCTTTTTATTTGCACTTTGTTTTTTTCTTTTTCAATACACCGCAATCGCTTTTTTTGAACCATCATCTTCTACTTTTCACAATCAATCATTTTATGCACCCCTACAATAGCCATGCTCAACTTACGCGATTTGCCTGAGTTGAGGTACACAATGTCCAAAAAGAGACCAGGGCCAGAATAGGTTCATTATAAAAATATTGGGAAGGTAAATAGGCTAATGAAATGAACGAGTCAAATAGGTTCAAAATCAGGGATCAAGAGATTACTAACATTGTTTGGTTAGTCACACAGGCTCAGCGGACTAATTACAAAAATGTCCTATGATCCTTTCCTAGTCAGTTATCCTATTGCCTTATCAAGATAAACCAGACAAGTTCTAGAGGCATGCACAAAGAATAGTAGCAAATTAGCTCACACACATTTGTCACAAAATTGCACTATCAGCTACCAATTATCAAAATGTACTTTAGCTTAAGCACAATTGCTACATCTATATACAACTAATATCATGCATAGATCCAACATAGTTAATTATGTTACAACAATATACACATGCACATCAAAGTTTGTAAGGGTCTCCATATTCTAAATAATTAAATCACAAGAGATTGTTGCCGACAACTGCTCTAAGTTTACCTACTTCTCTTTTACCGAAATAACCACAAAAACAACCTAAAGATGCTACTTCTACTACATAGCACACCTAAGAGAAAAGAAACACAGTAACAAAAATTCTTAGGTGGTGTGAAAGACTCACAGGTACCCCACGCCCCATCGAAAAAACTTGCATTGTCCCCAATGCATATACCCAAAATTAAAGTTGAAAGTAGGAAATACATGTGAAGCTCTATACTTTTGTGTCTGGCACAATAGTCTGGGATGTTGTCACCCGAGGGACCTCAACAGTGGAACTTGTGGTGCTAAAGAAGTGATAATGGCTCTATCCACAAAAGTGTCTGGCTGCTCAACAGCAGCTTCATCTGCTTCTCATATCTGTCTGTTTTATGGACCATCTTTGCAAAGTTTTTCAGCGTGAATTCATATTGTGAGGACTGTGGCGCAACAAATAGTGTCTCAGTCAATTCTACTCCTAGTGTTACTGTAGTTTCACCAGAGGTGGATGGTGTGGATGTGGGGAATGGGGCTACAAGGTCAACTAGCTCTGTCCCTATGACTGCGTTAGTTGTGTCAGTAGTAGCATCAGCCACTCTCGCACTTTGGCCGCTTGACCCAAATACCTGATTTATGAAGTTTTAGGTCATTCCTTGTTTCATCTTTAGATTTTTCCAGATCATACTTCTTCGTTGTTGGCGTCTCAACATCTATCCCAGCTAATATCGGGACATGATCCTTACTGCACAACCGAGTTATCAAACATGGGAATTGCAGTGATGTGGATAATTTTATAGCTCGACTATTCATTTCATCTGCAGTAATAACTCCCATATTCAATGGGAACCCTAACATCAGGCTAGCTACTAATACTGCCCTATCCTCTCCCAAAGAATTGTCTCCTCCGATCGAATATAGTCAGAGCCTATAACACCCTAAACGTCTTTAAGATCAAACCCGAGGGTTGAATCAAATAAAATAGGAAAAATCTACACTAGGTCATAGAATGACTCATCAGGTGACTCGTTAAGTCACTTGACGGATCGTTGAGTGATCCATTGAGTGGTGCCAAGTTGGAAAAGATGATACTTTTCAGAAGTTGTGACGAACAAGACGACGAGTCGTTTAGTGTCCCCACGACTCATTTGGTCAATCGTTAAGTGGCAATGATGGAGAAAATGTTGATTTCTAGTGTACTCCACGGATTAAGGAACAAGTTGTCAACTCTCGTGACAACCCGTTAAGTGATGTGTCAAGTGGGGTTATTTTTGGATTTGGCATTTCCTGTCCAATGATTAAGAGTCAAGTGATGATTCATTAGTTCCAGTGACAGGTCATTCCGATGATCTATTGGTTGAGGATCAGAAGGTGGAATTTCAAGGGTAGAAGTAATGGATGGATCCAATGAGTCGTTTTGGGATGGTCGTTTCCACTAGCAGGCAGATTTTTAAAATAAACTTTTAGTAATTTTCCGTGCTTCTAATTCCTAAATAATGTTGTTTTGGGACTTTTAAAGGTCGAATTAAAGGGGTTTTCCTAGCCTAATCCCTCATTCCACCCAAATCATTTGTAAGTTGCTTTTCTCTCTCCCTCTCAAGACTCAAGAAAACGTAGGGTTCTTCTCCAAGATCTTCAAGATCCAAGTACTAGTAGGGGATTTCTGCAAGCCAGGTATGTAGGACTTCAATAAGTATATTCTTCCATCCTTGTGTCCCAATTTATGTTCAAAACCCTATGTAATTTATATGTGTTTATTCAATCTTGATTGTAATTATTGAACCATTTATGCCAATGTGAGTGAGATATTTTTTGTATACTCCATGCTTGCAATTTGATGTCTACAACTTGCCCGGTGTGTGTACAAAATGAAATAAGGATGTTGAATCTAGGAAGTGATATAGTCATTTCTTTTGTAGCCTATTTGTATCCTGATTTTACCGACCTTGGCGTGATTATCCTAGTTACCCATTCTGAGCATTAGCCTATTCTTTTGATAGCTATATTACAGGCTTACTCCTATTTTGGTTCTATTGACCTTTGTTTGATCCAAATAACTCCTAAAACTTTAATTAAAAATTTTACAAAAAAGGAGCACAAGTCGAGAAAATAGAAGAAAAGTTAAAGTACGAAGATTAACAGAAAAGAAAAGGGTGAAAAACATATAAGGAGGGTGTAATAGTGAGAAAAGAAAAAGAGAAAATAGTTTTTTAAAAAATGAAAGCATTTATCATGAATGAAAATAAAAAAATTGTGACTAAGCTTAATGTTAAATGTTTCTTACTAAGTCACCTAAGTTGTAAAATTGAAAACAAAAAGAGAGGTATAAGGGGAAAAATAGGAAGATTGAAGAATGTACAAAAAGAGTCAAAGAATTATAAAGTATTAAAGTGCTTAAGGAGATTAGTCACTATCTTAGTCAAATAGTTCCTACACGTCCCTTAGCCTACATTACAACCATATTAACTCCTAATTGATTTTAGATTTGATGTTCTATATTAGTGAAGTATTTACACTAAAGACAAGCCTATGGGTCATCTTTTGCATGCATGTTGAGTTCTTTAGGAGAGTGAGTGATTTTGTTCTATATATGAACAAGTCCAAATTATTATATATCATATGAGTGAAAGGGCATCTCTCCAAATGGTGATGGGCATATAATGGTGAGATTTTTTATATATCTTGATTGCTAAATTATATATGATTCATGTTGGCCCAAAATATATCTTGTTGAATTAGTTCTATAAGCTAAGTGATTTTGATTTATGACCTTTGAATGTTGATCTTATATGCGTATTGTGTGGATTGTTGTCACAGATAAACTTATCTAATGACCCTGAGTGTAAGTAGACCTATTCGTAGGGTGAATTTTGTGGTTAAATTTGAGAGGGGAAGTAGTAGATTGTTCGAACGAAGAACAATAGTTTAAGTGTGGGGTGGTGATTTAGGATGCATTTACACACTTATTTGTCATAATTTGCTCATGCTTAGCCAGGTTTTGAGAATAAATTCTGTGTGTTTTCTTTGGTTTTCTATGATATTTGTTAAAATAACTAACACACACGATTAGATATTTTTTGGAATTACAGTGATGGATTTGGAGTTATTTGTGGATTAAAAAGCAAGTATGGCAAAACTAACTTCAGAAAGACAAAGATTTAAGAAGGTTGGCATTGTGCAGCCACACCTGTGTAAGGACCTGCGTGATACGCAGGCAGATCCATGCAACCAAAGGTACAACACGGAGACCTAGAGGCACAAGGGATGGCGTGAGGCGTATGGCAGTCCCAGGTGACCAAAATCCAATCCTAGTTCAAGTAGGAATAGAAGCTGCAAAGTCCAATCCTAGTCCAAGAAGGAATAGATGTAGACTAATTCTACTACTATATGTACCCCCTCTCAAGACAATTTTAGACATCCACATCCAGACTTCTAGAGTGACATAAAATATTTACATATTGAATTGTTGTAAGTATGGAAAATATTATTCCATACTAGTATTTGAGGAAAACATCATGTTGTTGTAATTCTAATTAGCTTCCTAGATTTGCCACACATTTTGTATTATTGTAAATATTTCATTATGAATTCCTATAAATCTTATGTTACTGTTTTCTCAAACATGAGCGCCTAAATCTCTTGAGCTAGGGTTGTGCGAACCATGATGGATTAATGGAAGTAAGAAAAATAAAATAGTGATTCTTGAATGATGACTTAGGTGGATTGTTATTCTCTTTGTTTTAATGAGTTTTAGAGGTTGCAAATGTTGAAATGTGCCTGTATCTTCAACTTTCTCGACCAAAGAGGTTTTAGTTAGGAAAAGAGGATAACAATGGAAATTTGGGGCTACCAACCCTCATCTAATTAACTTGAACTCTAACTGAGGATAGTTAATCCAAGACTTATGGCGTAGGTGAAATATACACACCTAAAGTTCGAGAGAATTTAGGTAAAATTCATCTATGTAGGTCAAGAGACATTAGATTAACTTAGTCGTCAGTCTTACACAAAATTCACCAGGATAGATCACTATTAAAATAATCCTACTAGAGCATAATCCTAGTTTTGTCTCATCAATTTGATAACAACTTAATCATTATTTGGAATTCCTTTTTCTTTTTATTAGCAAACCCCTTTGAAATATTGATTACCGAATGATTTATTCATCATTAACGTATTATTTCTTCCCTATTCCCTATGGGCTTGACCCCAACCTAGTTGGGTTACTATATTTGTGTCATGACCCGAGCGTGGACCCCAAACTAAGACAAGGGACCTAGAACCACGAATGACTCCAAGCTAACCCATGGTACATACATAACATGATTTGAACATAACTAGGAATAAATAAGACATGAACACAACATAAATAGAAGTCTATATATCACAAAGCATAAGCGTAGGTAATAAGCCAACAACGCTAAACCATCTATATATAGTTGTCTGAAAAGTCTCTAACCATAGGATGAGCTGATGGGACAACACCCCCAACTAGCTCACTAAGTCTGAAACTAAAAGACATAAGAGAAAGGGACATGAACCAAAACTGCCATCCTCGGATCATGATGACTCATAAAAACTGGATAATACTGGACTAAAGCGGGACCGAGCTAACATTGGGGCTGAGACTGATCACTCAAACCTATATCATGAGATAATATAGAATAGAGTATGTGTTCTGTATTTTGAATGTACTGAATATGTAGAGAAAGTAAAACATGCTCGTAAAACAATAAGCCAAGGTCAAGAGTAAAGGAAAAAACGAACATGAGAATAGGGCACATGCTTAAATCATAATCATACAATAGTCATAAACATGATTTATTCATAATAAGTTGAAGTGTAATGACCCAAGGTTTAAAAATAGAATTCAGATAGTGTACCATACTTGAAATCATACGTGAAAACTCATAAACTAATCAATGGGTCAAATAAGCTATGAAACATAGTATCATAAATCATGAACATGAGTAACTTAAAACATGAGAAACAATGGGAGACTCATCATTATTGACACCATCATGATAGAGCTTACATGATGTCCCAACTATCTTGCTCAAGTGGGCAGAGCCGTCCCAAGCTTGCCAAGGCAAGGAACGATTAAGGTGTGATATCACTCGTGAATCCCTGTAGGGATTCAACATGAATAAATACCTATGGTGGCACATAGTTATGAGACTCAGGGTTTACTTGAATCCCTAGCCTACTTGGTGCTAGACACTACTCTCAAAAAAATGCATATGGCTCATAATCATCATAGTAAAAATATACTACATCTTGCATGGGCTTGTCTAATAATGAAAACCCAATCATAGTGACATATGTGAAATATTCATGAGAATAATTCCATTGAGTTGGTAATGATACATAAACTTGAGTGTCATGACAATCATACATACTTGAGAAAATAATCATAATTGAAATTGTAGGCTCATAAGCTTGAAATTCATAAAATTATACATAATTGGGAAAATCACCATAATCTTGAAAATATATAGATCCCTGAGAGATTCTACTAGAAAATAAGTAATCATAATCATAAATCATGAATTTAATCATAAGTGACTTGAATTCATAAGAGTTCATAAGAGACTTCATAAGAATTGGATCTAACCATAGAATTTTAATAAATAATGCTTGAAGACTTGAAATCATGAGATAGAAATAAAATCGGGCATGAGGGTGGAACGATTTCCCCCATTCATAACCCAACATACCTAGGCTTGATAGGATTCTTGCTAGGGTTTGATGCCCAGAGAATTTGAGGAGAAGGAGGACCTTTATGCTTGAGGCTTAATAGGGGTTTTGATCTTTACCTTGGAGTATTAGGAGGAGGATGAGGGTTTAGGATGAATAAAATCCTCTAAAACACTCTTTTATGACTTCAAAACAACTTAATTTAGGAGTTAGGAACTTAAAAATTACAAAAATGTCCTTACTAATCCGACTGGAAATTTGATTCTACCAGCCCCAATGAGTGACCTAATGACTTGTTAGACTTCTTGACGAGTCGTTAGTTGCCATCAATTACCACTGGACAATTTTCCAACTTCCTGATCTTTCTTAATGCTTCCACTAAATGATTCGTCATGTCACTTAACAGATCACTTAACCACTTGTTAAGACTCTTTGAAACTCAATTTTTCACAGTGACACTACACCTAAAAACTCACTTAATGAGCCCAAGTTGGAGAGTGTAATGGTGTGAGGCCGCACTATTAACATATCCGAGCGTACTATTGCTCGAGTATTATATGGGACTCAATTCATACCACCATATACTACACTGGAGTTTGACTACTAGGTTGAAGCCATGAAGAAGATTAAGCAGATAGGTTATGAGGAAAGGAAGAATTAGATAAAGTGGTTTTCTGGAGCTATTGCTGAGGATAAGGAGGATGCAGAATGGGTGACTAGTGGAAAGAAAGTCAGAAAAAATTCATTGAATTTCATAGCGAAGGCCTGCTAGACACTAGTTCACCACAGGTTGGCATCGACCATAAACGAAAACACCCTCAGTGCAGACAGAGAAGCATTGGTGGTGTGTATCATGTCAAGATACGCCATAAACATTCTGAGGGTCATTATAGAGGAGATCTGCGATTGGGTTATGGGATTGAGCACTACTATCCCATTACCGAGTCTCGTGTTCATATTATGTATGGAGCTAGGTCTTAAGGTGCATTCTGATGAAGAGTGATTGATTGAAGGGCAGAGGAAAGCGGACATAAGGTTGATCTGGGATGAAATGAACCCGGTGAGCAGAGCAATACTTCCTACTGCAGTCTTGGTACCACGTGTAGTTGGGGGAAAGCAGGTTAATGCACCTACCTCATAGGAGCAGGATGAGACACCAGCTACAGAGGCCGGTTATTCAGAGGTAGCTCCCAGCACCTCTACTGCACCACCTATAGGCCTTCCGAGCCAGACCCTAGTAGGATATATGCTAGTGCCTCAGGACTCTCTACAAAAGATGGAAAAAAGATTGACTATGACTGAGAGAAAGATGCAGTCTATGATGGAGAATGTAAAGCCTTGGGTGAAGGCTGAGATTGAGGCGACTGCATAGGTCTTGCATGCCTGACTCGACGACTTTGAGCATCACTTCAATGAGCGCATGGCAGAGTAGATGACATAGGTAGTCTCCGTGAGGTGTTGGGGGCTCTTCGAATCCAAGTGATCAAGATGTCATCTCAATAGCCAGCGATTCTAGCAGTCCCCACTCTTCCTAACCTCGATATTCAGATGGAGGATGACCTTGACTTGGTGGCATATTAGGAGCCGACTGGAGTAGAGGGAGGAAAAGGAAAGAAGAGGGTCTTGGAGGATGTTGGAGATGAGACCCTAAAGAAGAAGAAAAAGAAGGAGAAGAAAAAATGCAAGCGGGTAAATTTGGAGAGTCAGCAGATTCACGACAAGCATAGGTTGGAGCTTCTTGAGAGAGCTAGAGGAGTGGGTAGCTCCACCACTTCCCATATTGAGATTGTAGGTGGCAAGGACCCTTTAGGCAAGCCACATTCAGCCCCAGCTCTTACTGAGGTCGCAAAGGCGACCACTACTGATGAGAGGGTGACCATTTCCGCCGTAGAGGTACACATTGAGTGTGCTGGCCATTGCTAGCGCCATGATTGAAGCGGAGATACCACCACACGGGATGATAGGAGTGCTTAGTGCACCAAAGTTATGTCTCTTTCGCTTGTTTTTTTATATTCTATGCTTCGGTGATGAAGCATGTTTTTCAAAAGGGGGTGTACTTATATTTTTTTGGGAATTTTTTATTCGTCCGAGGGTTTTTTTCTTCATGTTTCTTTTCCCTCGATGCATGATATCTAGTAGAACCGGCATGATTAGAATGTTATTGTTTAATTAGAAAGTGACTTAGGATTACTCATCCAATAAAATGCACTAGTTTTGAAGTTTTAAAAAAAATGACCCTATTCAAAATTTTTTGGATGTTAGTTGTAGTTGTTGACCACAAAACATGATTTATGTGGATCTTTTTATGTCATTTAGTGTAATACCTTGGAAGTGCCTAAGACTAAACTTGGGAGTTGAAATGAAAAGTAGCAGGAAATCTTAAAATTTTCCTCGAAACGACTCATTGAACGGGTCATTGGTGTGACTAACAACCCATTGGAAGTGGCCGTGGTGAGAATCTACAAGGGCAGACTGGGGAGTAACAGGTCTCAGGACGAATCGGTTGTTGTTGTAACGAGTCCATGGATGGAAGTCGTTGTGAGGTTCGCCTTGATTATGGAGGAAGTAACGAGTCATAGAATGACCCATTGCTGGAAGCAATGAGCCATTGTCAACATCCGTTGAGAGGAATCCCAACATAGGGCAAAGGTGCTGATGACTGGCAGCGACGAGTCGTTGCAGCTTGTAACGACTAGTCCTGTCCGGTCATGGTAGAGGACCTGAGACTAGAATCAGGGATGAGACAACGAGGGGTGTAATGGATCGTGGTAGCCAGTAACGGTCCATTGTGACACCCTTTTCCACTAGAAATGCAGTTTTTTTTCAGAAATTTCATCAATGGTATTTTCATCATTTCTAAGCCTTAGGGTCTTAAACTACGTCGTATTAAGCTTGAAATAGTATGTTTTAAGAAGGGTAAGTCATTCGAAGCCTATTCCAATTCATGCATGCAAGCTTAGAGGTTCAAGGAGTGATCAAGCCTAGTTTCTTCAAGGTTCCTTCCTAAATCTCCATTGGGAAAGCTAGGAAGTTATGAAATCAGATTTCTTCAGGTATGTACGGCTATGAATAGGTGCAATTGTCCACACGCATGCCCAATTCTCTCTCAATTCATTAAGATTTTAATTGATAATTCTATGGGGTTTTTACCCAATGTGTGAATTTTTTAAGTATTAATCATAGGTATGATCTCAATATGTTTTCAATGTTGAATTATGATAATCGGTAGATTTTACAATGTTTTAAATTATAAATTATGTTTTCAAGTTTTATAAATTATGATGCCCATCCATGAAAGTTCATGAAAGTTGAGATCCATGAAATATGCGTTCACGCATGATGAGATGTTTACGAAGAAAGTATGATTTCGAAATACCCATGTCTAAGTTCATGTTTTTGAATGATCAAGTCTATGTCAAGCATGTTTAAGTATTGGAAAATCCCATATGATCAAGTATGATTCATGATTTTATCTAAATTTCATGTATTAGCTTACCACATGGTTTTGGAATCTAGACTCCCACTATTTTCAGCTTGTGGTATGGTTTAAGCTAAGGCTCTGTATGTTATGATTTCAGATTTATGCATGTATGTTATGAGTCATCTTCTTCACTAGACGATGATCAGCTTCGTTGAAAAAATGATGGAGAGAATATGCATATTTTTGGGAGTAGTGTCTAGCACCTAGTAGGCTGAGGGTCAGTTAACCCTATGCCTCAAAACTACGTGCCAATGTAGGTATGTTCAAATTATTGGGACCTCCCTTGTGATCTTCCCCTACTCCCAAGTGGCCTTCATCTTGATATTGATTTCATGGTAGCGTCCTTAGCCCTGGCAAAGCTTTGGATGGTTCTACCCATTTCAGTATGATAATCGGGACCACATAAGCTCAATCGTGGTAATGTCGATTGTATGACGAGTCTCCAATTGTTCCTCATGATTTCAGTTATGCATGTACATCAGTCATGACATTATGGTTTTAGCAGGTTTGATCCAATGTTCAATTTTACTTATGATTATTAGTTTTTGGCTTTGGGTCATTCAATTTAGTTATGATATTTTGTTATGTTCCTATCATGATATCATAAAATAGCATGCAAGCCCTACTCTCATACTCTTATCCTGATTATGTTTTATGCTATGCATGATTTATGATTCCACGTACTGATCGCATACTCTATGTTGTATTATTTTATTATACAGGCTCCGATATCCAAACTCAGTCCCTCCGCTAGCTAGATTCCTAACAGTAGTACTTCCCGAGCAGAGTTGGTGAGTCCTTATCTTTTGATGGCCTTCTTATCAGATATGTTCTGCATTTTAGTTTTTCAGACTATAGTGAGTTAATTGGGGTCTTGTCCCATCAACTCGTCAGTATTAGAGGCTTTTCAAACATAGTTTGTATTTAGCTTTATACTCATGAATGTATTCAGATGTTATGTTATGCTCAGACTTCCGCTATGTTAATTATGTTGATTTTACATTTTATTTGAATGAGATAGATGTTATGTTCATGCCATGGGTCGACTTGGAGCCTCTCGAAGTTCTTTGTCCCGTGTCTCAACTCGGGCCTATGTTCGGGTCATGACAAACTTGGTATAAGAGCATTATGTTTTGAAGTGTACTAGGATGTCTAAAAGTCGTGTTAAGTAGAGTCTTTTTCATTGGTGTGAAGCGCGCCACACTTATGATGAAGAGTCTGCCAGACATTTAGGAAATGTTCCCTTCTTTTATGATCTATGTCATGCGATGAAATATCTCTCTATCCTTCTAACTCGTGCTATACGCGTTTGAAGAATCATGTCTCCCCGTAGAGTTAATGAAAGGAGAAACGAAAATGGGAATGGCCATGGGAATGGCAATGGAGATGGGCACTAGTAGGCCTCACCAGCCTATAAGGAGCATGTACTAAGTCGGTTGCCCCGTGGAGTTCAGGGCAACTATTCAGATGTTAGATCGGGCCTTGACTGCCCAGGTCAATCAGCAGGCAGTAGTGTATGTCCCTCAGAAGGGGAATGCGACAGCAGCAAGAGTTAGAGATTTTATGAGGATGAACCCTCCGGAGTTTCTTAGATCTAAGGTGGACGAGGATCCACATGAGTTCATTGAGGAGGTTCTTAAGATCACCCAGATTATGGGGGTGACTGGGGAGGAGTGCAGTGATTTAGCCTCACCCTAGTTGAAGGGGGTCGTGCACATTTGGTTAACGCAATGGAAGGATAGTAGGGAAGTTGGAGCAGGCCCTATCAGTTGGGATGAGTTACATGCCACTTTTCTGGATTCGTTCTTCCCTCGAGAGATGAGGGAGATCAAAGCAGCCTACTGATGTGATGATAATTCATATGCATTTTTGCAAAGAAGAAGGTCCCTTTGTGAATCTAAAGCAAGGGAAGATGAAAGTTCGGGAGTATGCCTTGGAGTTCACTCATCTGTCCAAGTATGCACTTGAGATGGTGGCGGATCAGTGAGCCCAAGTGAGCAGGTTTGTACATGAGATAGCAGATTACTTGGTTAGGGATTGTCAGACCACAATGCTTCTTCAGGACACTAACTTTGCTCGGATAGTCCTGTACGCCCAACGGATGGAGGCAGTGCAGATGACTGAGTGGGAGAGAGAGGCTGAGAAGGCGAGGACCGATAACTTTGGATTCTCCCAACAGAGCCCTAGCGGGCACCGTCAACAATCCCATCAGAGATCTACAGATCCATCACCTTCGACTATGAGGATGCTATCGAGATCCAAGTGCAATCAGAGGGGACGAGCATCAGACTCTAGAGGCCAAAGTAGCAGACCCGCAGAGACCAGCCTTCTTGATTGTAGCAGATGTGGCCAGAGACACGTGGGCCAGTGCTTACTAGGTTTAGGGGCTTGTTTCAAGTGTGGAAAGCCTGAACATATGCTTAGAGATTGCCCAATAGCTAGATAGGGCCATGATAGGGGTGAATACCCAGCTTCTACTTCAGCAGCCCCACTAGCATGCCTAACTCAGCAAGAGGCATCTACTAGTGCGGGTGGCGAAAAGCGCTAGAATAGATTCTATGCCCTAGCATCCCCTCAGGAGCAGGAGGTCTCCTCAGATGTAGTCACTGGTATGTTTCTAGTATTCCACCTTGCCATAAATGCATTGTTAGATACAGGGGCGACTTTATCTTTTGTGACGCCCTATATTGCTAGTAGTTTTGAAGTCAGTCCCAAAATCTTATCAGAACCCTTCTCAGTCTCTACTCCAGTTGGTGATTCAGTTATAGCTAGATGGGTGTATAGAAATTGCCCTGTCACTTTGCTTCAGAAAGTCACCTCAATAGATTTAGTAGAGTTAACCATGACCGATTTTGTTGTTATCCTCAGCATGGATTAGTTATTTGCATGTTATGCCTTAGTCAATTGTAGAACTCGTATAGTAGAGTTCAGATTTCCTGGTGAGTCAGTCCTTGAGTGGAAGGATAGTTCAGTTGTGCCTGTAGGTCATTTCATTTTCTACCTTAAGGTCAGACAGATGATTTCCAAGGGTTGCGTGTACCGTCTAGTAAGGGTTAAGGGTGCTACATCCAAAACCCCGACTATCCAGTCAGTTCCGATAGTGTGTGAGTATCCAGAGGTGTTTCCAGATGATTTATCGGGAATCCCTCCTGAGCGAGATATTGATTTTGGTATTGACCTTCTTCCCAATATGCAACCAATATCTATTCCTCCGGACAGAATGGCTTCAGCTGAGCTAAAAAAGTTGAAGGATCAATTGAAAGACCTGTTGGACAAGGGATTCATTAGACCAACCAAATCCCCATGGGGTGCACCAGTTCCCTTTTTTCACAATAAATATGGTTCTCTTCGTATGTGCATTGATTATTGGCAATTTAACAAAGTTACCATTAAGAACATGTATCCTCTTCCCAAGATTGATGATTTGTTTGACCAGTTTTAGGGTTCTATGTGTTTTTTGAAGATAGGCCTCAGATCCGGATACCATCAGCTCAGTGTTTGAGAGAGCGATATTCCGAAGATAAGCCTTCAAAACTCGGTATGGTAATTATGAATTTGTAGTTATGTCTTTTGGAAAAGCGAATGCTTTTGCAGCTTTTATAGATTTGATGAATAGGGTGTTCAGGCCATATTTGGATATGTTCATGATTGTGTTCATAAATGATATTCTCATATACTCTCGGAGCAAGGAGAAGCATGACGCTCATTTGAGGGTGGTGCTATAGACTCTTAAGGATCGCTATTTGTATGCTAAAATCAGTAAATGTGACTTGTGGTTGAACTCAGTGGCATTTTCTGGTCATGTGGTGTCAAGTGAGGGCGTACAGGTGGACTCTCAAAAGATAGAAACGGTGAAGAATTGGCCTAGACCAGTGAATCCTTCGGATATCAGGAGTTTGTTGGGTTTAGCTGGTGAATATCGAATTTGTTAAGGGGTTTTCATCAATTGCAGCACTGTTGACCAAGCTGACCCAAACGAGAGTGAAATTCCAGTGGTCGAAGGCTTGTGAGAGGAGTTTTCAAGAGTTAAAGACTCAACTCACCTCAGCACCTGTGTTGACCCTACCTGAGGGTGCCGATGGGTTTGTGGTATATTGTGATGCTTTAAGGGTCGGCCTTGGTTGTGTATTGATGCAGCATGGTAAGGTTATAGCATATGCTTCCAAGCAGCTGAAGGTCCATGAAAAGAACTACCCAACTCATGATCTCGAATTGGCGGCGGTAGTATTTGCTATTTGGAAACACTATTTGTATGGGGTCCATGTAGATGTGTTTACGGACCACAAAATCCTACAATATGTGTTTACCCAGAAGGATCTAAATATACATCAAAGAAGGTGGTTGGAGCTACTCAAGGATTATGATATGAATGTCCTTTACCATCCGGGCTCGGCTAATGTGGTAGCATATGCCCTTAGCAGGCTTTCCATAGAAAGTGTGTCCCATATAGACGAGGAGAGGAAAGAGTTAGTGAAAGATGTGCATCGTCTTGCACGGTTGGGAGTTTATCTTATTGACTCGACGGATGGTGGTGTCAATGTGCAGAATGGGTCAGAATCATCTTTGGTAATTGATGTTAAGGCTAGTCAAGATGAGGATCTAATTTTGGTGAAGTTGAAGGAGACCATTCAGAATCAGAAGGTAGAAGTCTTCTCCAAAAAGGGAGATGGGGTGCTTCAATATCAAGGTCGGAGGTATAGATCACCTATTGGGTCGTTTGAAGCAGTGAAGCTACGATGATTGGACTATATTCAATCCATGAGGCTATGGAGAAAGTTCAGCTTATAAGGAACGGGTTCAAAATAGCTCAGAATCGCCAAAAGTCCTATGCGGATGTGAGGAGGAGAGAACTTGAGTTTGAAGTCAATGATTGGGTGTTTTTAAAGATATCTCCATGAAGGGAATGATGAGATTCGGGAAGAAAGGGAAACTCAGTCCCCGTTATGTTGGCCCGTACCAGATTGTGAAACGGGTTGGAACGGTAGCATATGAGTCGGATTTTCCCTCAAAATTAGCTTCAGTCCATCCAGTTTTCATGTATCGCTCTTAAAGAAGTGCTTAGGTGACCTGGCTCTATTTGTTCTAGTAGAGAGGGTAGGTGTAAGGGATCGCCTTAGTTATGAGGAGGTTCTAGTGGAAATACTGGATCATCAAGTTCGAAAGAAAAGAAACAAAGAAGTAGCCTCAGTCAAGTTTTTTTGGAGGAATCAACATGTTGAGGGAACCACATGGTAGGATGAAGCATATATGATGGCTAAATACCCATATCTATTCCCTTTGGGCTCAGTTTTAGCTTGAGGTATCAGTTTCCTCCTTAGTGCTTTATTCAGTTTCATGTTCAGCACATGTACCCCAGTTTCTTTCTTGTTTGTGAATGTATATGTGACTCAGGAATTCAGTTTAGCCATGTAGTTCAAATCGGAATCAGTCACTCAATTAGTTTTAAGCATGTATGTTCAGTATTTGAGTATGATGACTGCATTTCTCAGCTTTTCAGTATGTTTACCCACATTAGAGGATGAATGTTCCTATGGGGGAGATATAGTAATACCCCGAAAGTGCCTAAGACTAGACTCGGGAGTTGAAATGAAAAGTAACAGGGAATCTAAAAATCTCCCTCTAAACAACTCATTGAACGGGTCTTTGGTGTGACTAACGACCCGTTGGAAGTGCCCGTGGTGAGAATCTACAGGGGCAGGCTGTAGAGTAATGGGTCTCAGGATGACCCATTGATTGTTGTAACGAGTCGTTGGATGCGAGTCATTGTGAGGTTGGCCTTGATCAGGGAGGAAGTAATGAGTCATGGAATGACCCGTTGCTGGAAGCAACGAGCTGTTGTCAGCGTCCGCTAAGAGGAATCCCATGATAGGGCAGTGGTGATGATGACTGGCAGCGATGAGTCGTTGTAGCTTGTAACGACTCGCCCTATCTGGTCGTGGTAGGGGACCTAAGACAAGAATCAGGGATGAGACAACAGGGGGTGTAATGGATCGTGGTAGCCAGTAATGGTCCGTTGTGACGCCCATTGCCACTAGCAGTGCAGTTTTTTCCAGAAATTTCATTAAGGGTATTTTCATCATTTCTAAACCCTAAGATCATAAACTACATCATTTTAAGCTCAAAATAGTGTATGTTAAGAAGGGTTAAGTCATTCTAATCCTATTCCAATTCATGCATGCAAGCTTAGAGGTTTAAGGAGTGATCAAGCCTAGTTTCTTCAAGGTTCTTCGCTAAATCTCCACTAGGCAAGCTAGGAAGTTGTGAAATTAGATTTCTTCAGGTATGTAAGGCTATGAATGGGTGCAATTTTCCACACCCATTCCCAATTCTCTCTCAATTCATGAAAATATTAATTGACAATTCTATAGGGGGTTTACCCAATGTGTGAATTTCCTATGTATTAATCATGGGTATGATCTAAGTATATTTTCAATGTTGAATAATGATAAATGGGCAGATTTTACAATGTTTTAAATTATAAATTATGTTCTCAAGTTTTATAAATTATGATGTCAATCCATGGAAGTTCATGAAAGTTGAGATCCATTAAATACGTGCTCAAGCATGACGAGATGATTATGAAAAAGGTATGATATCTAAATACCCATGTCTATTTTCATGTTTTCGAATGATCAAGTCTATGTCAAGTATGTTTAAGTATTGGGCAAGCCCATATGGTAAAATATCATTCATGATTTTATCTAAATTTCATGTATTAGCTTACCATATGGTTTTGGAGTCTAGACTCCCACTAATTTCAGCTTTTGGTATGGTTTGAGTCAAGGCTCCTCATGTTAATATTTTAGATTTATGTATATATGTTATGAGTCAGCTTTGTCACTTGACAATGATCAGCTTCATTAAAAAACGATGGAGAGCATATGCATGCTTTTGGAGTAGTGTCTAGCACCGAGTAGGCTAAGGGTCAGTCAACCCTATACCTCAGAACTACGTGCCAATGTAGGTATTTTCAAATTATTGGGACCTTCCATGTGAGCTTCCCCTGCCCCCAAGGGGCCTTCAACTTGATATCGATATTATGTTAGCGTCCTTATCCCTAACAAAGCTTTGGACAGCTCTGCCCACTTGAGTGTGATAGTTAAGACCACGTAGGCTCTATTGTGGTAATGTCGGTTATATGACGAGTCTTCCATTATTCCTGATGATTTCAGTTATGCATGTACATCAGTCATGATATTATGTTTGCAGCAGGTTTGACCCAATGTTCAGTTTTACTTATGATTATCAGTTTTCATCTTTCGGTCATTCGATTCAGCTATGATATTCAATTCTGTTCAGATCATGATTTCAGAAAATAGCATGCAAACCCTACTATCAGAATCTTATCTTGATTATATTTTATGTTATGCATGATTTTTGATTTTTACTTACTTAGCAGTTTACTTACCTTGCATACTTAGTACATTTCATGTACTGACCGCATACTTTATGTTGTATCATTTTATGATTCTAGCTTTGATATCCATACTCGATTCTGTCGCTAGCTAGATTCCTAGCAATAGTACTTCCCGATCAGCGTTGGTGAGTCCTTATCTTTAGAGGGCCTTTCTTATCATATATTTTCCGCATTTTTAGTTTTCATACTATAGTGAGTTAGTTGGGGTCTTGTCCCATCAACTCGTCGGTATTAGAGGATTTTCGGACATAATTTATATTCAGCTTTAGACTCATATATGTATTCAGATGTTATGTTATGCTCAAACTTCCGCTATGTTGATTATGTTGATTTTCCATTTTATTTGAATGAGATAGATGTTATTTTCATGCCATGGGTCGACTTGGATCATCTCGGGGTTCTTTGTCTTATGTCTCGATTTGTGCCTATGTTCGGGTCATGAAAAACCTGGTATTAGAGCATTAGGTTTTGAAGTGTACTAGGGTGTCTGAAAGTCGTGTTAAGTAGAGTCTTTTTCATGGGTGTGAAGGGCGCCACACTTATGATGAAGAGTCTACTAGACGTTTAGGAAATGTTCCCTTCTTTTATGATCTATGTTGCGCGATGAAATATCTCTCTATCCTTCTAACTCGTGTTATACGCGTTTGCAGAATCATGTCTCCCCGCGAGTTAATGGAAGGAGAAATAGAAATGGGAATGGCCATGGGAATTGCAATGGAGATGGGCACCAGCAGGCCCCACCAGCCCATGAGGAGCATGTACCCAAGCCAGTTGCCCACGCAGAATTCAGGGCAGCCATTCAGATGTTAGCTCAGGCCTTGACCGCCCAGGTCAAGCAGCAAGCGGTTGCGCATGTCCCTCAGAACGGGAATGCGGCGGCAGCAAAAGTTAGAGATTTTCTGAGGATTAACCCTCCGGGGTTTGTTGGATCAAAGGTGGACGGGGATCCACTTGAGTTCATTGAGGAGGTTCTGAAGATCACCCGGATTGTGGGGGTGACTGGAGAGGAGTGCACTGATTTAGCCTCGTACCCAGTTGAAGGGGTCATGCACATTTGGTTCAAGCAATGGAAGGATAGTAGGGTAATTGGATAAGGCCCTATCAGTTGGGATGAGTTTCATGTGGTTTCTCTGGATTGGTTCTTCCCTCGGGAGATGAGACAGACCAAAGTAGCTGAGTTTGTGAATCTAAAGCAAGGGAAGATGACAGTTCAGGAGTATTCCTTGGAGTTCACTTGTCTGTCTAAGTATGCACCTGAGATGTTGCGGATCATAGAGCCCGAGTGAACAGGTTTGTACATGGGATAAAAGATTACTTGGTCAGGGATTGACAAAATGCGATTTTTCTTTAGGACATTGACTTTGCTCATATAGTCCTGTATGCCAAGAAGATGGAGGCAGTGCAGACGAGTGAGCGGGAGAGATAGGCCAAGAGGGCCAGGGTTGATAGCTTTAGATTCTCCTAGCAGAGACCTAGTAGGCACCGTCAGCAGTCCCATAAGAGATCTTCAGCCCCAGTGCCTTCGGGTATGAGTTTTCCATCCAAATCCAGGTGCGATCAGAGGGGACAAGCATCAGGCTCTAGAGGCCAGAGTAGTAGACCCGCAGAGACCAGCCCTCCTGAGTGTAGAAGATGTGGTCGGAGACACATGGGCCAGTATGCAGCAGTTTCAGGGGCTTTTTCGGGTTTGGGAAGCCTGAACATATGCTCAGAGATGGCCGAATAGCTATACAGGACCATGATAGGGGATGGGGCCCAGCTTCCAGTTCAGCATCTCCACTAGCACGCCCAACTCAGCAGGGGGAATCTACTAGTGCGGGTGGCAGACAGCGCCAGAAAAGATTCTATGCCTTAGCATCTCGTCAGGAGCAGGAGGTCTCCCCAGATATTGTCACTAGTATATTATGAGTAATCCACCTTGACGTATATGCATTGTTAGATCCAGGGGATACTTTATCTTTTATGACGCCCTATGCTGCTAGTATTTCTGGAGTCAGTCCCAAAATCTTATCAGAATCCTTCTCAGTCTCTACTCTAGTTGGTGATTCAGTTATAGTTGATGGGTGTATAGAAACTGCCCTCTCACAGTCCTTCGAAAAGTTACCTCAGTAGATTTAGTAAAGTTAGCCATGACCGGTTTTGATTTTATCCTCGACATTGATTGGTTATTTTCATGTTATGCCTTAATCAATTGTAGAACCCGTGCAGTACAGTTCATATTTTCGGGTGAGCCAATCCTAGAGTGGAAGGGTAGTTCAGCTATGTCTGTAGGTCATTTCATTTCCTACCTCAAGGCCAGAAAGATGATTTCTAAGGGTTGCGTGTACCATCTAGTTAGGGTTAAGGATGCTACATCTGAAAACCTAACTATCCTGTCAGTTCCTGTAGTGTGTGAGTATCCAAAGGTGTTTCCAGATGATTTACTGCGAATCCCTCCTGAGCGGGAGATTAATTTTGGTATGACCTTCTTCCCGATATGCAACCTATATCTATTCCACCTTACATAATGGCTCCAACTGAGCTAAAGGAGTTAAAGGAGTAGTTGAAAGACATTTTGGACAAAGGATTCATCATACCAAGCAAATACCCATGGGGTGCACAAGTTATCTTTGTCCGCAACAAAGATGGTTTTCTCCATATGTGCATTGATTATCGATAATTAAACAAAGTTACAATCAAGAATAGGTATCCTCCTCCCAGGATTAACGATTTGTTTGACCAGCTTTAGGGTGCTAAGTGCTTTTCAAAGATAGACCTCAGATTCAGATACCATCAACTCAGGGTTCGAGAGAGCGATATTCCGAAGATAGCCTTCAAGACTCGGTATGGTCATTACGAGTTTCTAGTTATGTCTTTTGGACTAACGAATTCTCCTGCAGCTTTTATGGATTTTATGAACAGGGTGTTCAAGCCATATTTGGATATGTTCCTGATTGTGTTCATAGATGAAATTCTTATATACTCTCGAAGCGAGGAACATGTCGCTCATTTGAGGGTGGTGCTACAGACTCTTAAGGATTGCAAGTTATATGCTAAATTTAGTAAATGTGAGTTTTGTTTGAACTCAATAGTATTTTTGGGTCATCTGGTGTCAAGTGAGGGTGTGCAGGTAGACTATCAAAAGATAGAAGCGGTGAAGAATTGGCCGAGACAGATGAATCCTTCGAATATCAGGAGTTTCATGGGTTTAGCTGGTTACTTTAGGAGGTTGGTTGAGGGGTTTTCATCAATTGCAACACCGTTGACCAAGCTGACCCAAAAGAAAGTGAAATTCCATTGGATGGAGGCTTGTGAGAGGAGTTTTTAAGAGTTGAAGACTCTACTCACCTCAGCATTTGTGTTGACCCTGCCTAAGGGTACCGATGGGTTTGTGGTATATTCTGATGCTTCAAGGGTCGCCCTTTGTTGTGTATTGATACAGCATGGAAAGGTTATAGCATATTCTTCCAGGAAGCTGAAGGTCCATGAAAATAACTACACGACTCATGATCTCGAATTCGCAATGGTAGTATTTACTTTGAAGATTTGGAGACACTATTTGTACGGGGCGGATATTGTAGAAGGCTCATGGTTCTAGAAACTCTATACATCCAGGTGCCACCAAGATGTACTGTGACCTACGGGAAGTCTATTGGTGGAATGCCATGAAGAAGGACATAGCAAAATTTATGGCTAAGTGTCTGAATTGTCAATAGGTGAAGGTTGAGCATCAAAGACCTGGAGTTGTGCTTCAAGACATCAGTATCCCCACTTGGAAGTGGGAGGAGATAAATATGGACGTCATCAAAGGGTTTCCTCACACTCGTTGATAGTATGACTCTATTTGGGTGGTAGTGGACAGGTTGACTAAGGAAGCTTATTTCTTACCGGTCCAAACTACCGATTCAGTGAAGGATTATGCTAAGTTGTACACTCGGGAGTTAGTTCAGTTGCATGGAGTTCCATTTTCCATAATATCAGGAAGAGGTACTCAATTTACCTCTCAGTTTTAGAGATCGTTTCAACAGGGGCTTGGTACCCAGGTCAAGCTTAGCGCAGCATTTCACCTGCAAATAGATGGTCAAACGAAGTGCACTATTCAGACTCTCAGGGACATGTTGAGAGCATGTGTGGTTGACTTCAAGGGTCATTAGGATTATCAGTTGCCTCTCATTGAGTTTGCATATAACAACAGCTACCATTCTAGCATTCAAATGGCTCCATTTGAGGCTCTCTATGGCGGAGGTGTAGATCACCTATTAGGTGGTTTGAAGTCGGTGAAGCTGTGATGATAGGACCAGATTCAATCCATAAGGCTATGGAGAAAGTTCAATATATAAGGATTAGGTTGAAAATAGCTTAGAGTCTCTAAAAGTCCTATGCGGATGTGAGGAGGAGAGAACATGAGGTTGAAGTCGATGATTGGATGTTTCTAAAGATAGCTCCCATGAAGGGAGTGATGAGATTCGAGAAGAAAGGGAAACTCATTCCCCATTATCTTAGCCCGTACCAAATTGTGAAATGGCTTGGCAAGGTAGCATATGAGTAGGAGTTGCCCTCAAAATTAGCTTCAGTCCATCAAGTTTTCCATGTATCGCTCTTAAAGAAGTGCTTGGGTGACACGGCTTTAGTTGTTCTGATGGAGAGCGTAGGTGTGAAGGACAGCCTTAGTTATGAGGAGGTTCCGGTGGAAATACTAGATCATCAGGTTGAAAGCTAAGAAATAAAGAAGTAGCCTTAAACTAGGTTTTGTGGAGGAATCAGCATGTTGAAGGAGCCGCGTGGGAGGCTGAAGCAGATATGATGGACAAATACCCACATCTATTCCCTTCCAACTTAGTTCCAGCTTAAGGTATCAGTTTCCTCCTTAGTACTCTATTTATTTTCATGTTCAGCTTATGTACCCCAGTTTCTTTCATGTTAGTGAATGCATGTGTGATTCAGGAATTCAGTTCAACCATGTAGTTTGAATTGGAGCCATTCACTCCATCAGTTTTCAGCATGTACGTCTGTTCGGTCTGTTATATGGGTATAAAACTCACACGCAAGTGCACGTGGTCAAACAAGTAGTAAAGTGGCTTAAGTAAGCCAAGTATCGATCCCACAGGGACTGGGATGAAGTGCAATCTGCTCAAGTGTACTATATTTTAGTTCTAACAATGAAGACAACAGTGTAACCAAGAGTTTGATATTTTGATTTATAATTTTTATGCTAAATCTAAAAAAACTATCTAATGTGAGTCTGAACTATGAATGAGAGCATGCTGAGGTTAAACGAACATGTAATGAAATTAATTATCAACATAATTTGGTTAATCTTTTCCTCCGGTTGCTAGCCAAGAACATTTGCCAAGAGATTAAAACTCTCGTATTTAACCTCACTTAAGAATCATGAACCATCCACCTACATTTCTGTGATTAAATGCAATTCATGTTCTAGCCATACAAACCCAGTTCCTAAATTGACTAATACGACTTTCAGGTATATTTCTATCCTGAAAGTAAATCAATTCCCAATTTTCCCAAACCAAGAAAAGATCATATCCTAATAATTCACAACTTTCCAATTTCTTGCTCTCTCGAGTGAAATCGGACTTTTTAGATGTACATTAACGTAGGCCACACATTAATGCAGTAAGAACAAGAATTAATAGCACAACCATGGAAGAAAAGATGGAAAACCAATATAATCAATAATCACATTTCACTACAATTGTTCATAACCTCAGCAAGAAGATGAATTAGCCACTCATTTGTGGATTAAACATTGTTAAATGAGTGTTAAACATACAAGCAATTGAATACAAGGAGAAGGAAAGAGAGAAAAACCCTGAAAATTTCGTCCCCTCAACTGCCTGTAACCCACGTTCTTGCTCCACCAAGTCAGAATATTGAAAAATGAACCTAAGTGTTCTATTTATACTAGTGGAAATTTTTCCCGGAATAACGAGCAACGTGTCACGGAGTGCATCACGGAGCACTGCCTCCGTGACACGCTACGGACGCGGACCTTCACTGGAACTGGGGGTCCAGGAAATAAAGCCCAACATGGCACGGCATGCAACGCGGAGCCAAGCCACCATGCCACGGACCCATCGTGTACCCTCTCTGGAATTTGGGCGAAAATTCCCTATCCAGGCAGAAGGCCTCCGCGATGGCAGCGTGACACAGCTCCATCGCGGAGCCCCTTTATTTTATGTTGTCCAATGCCTTGTCCCGTGCTCACGTCCGAGTCAACCCCGATATCTTCCAACATGCATTTAAGCTTCCCAAAATTACACTTTACCTGCAAAACAATGCTAATCATGTTGGTTAGTATAAATTCACATTTTATTACCAATTACATGAGAATATATACACATTGATAGATAAACAAGGCTAAAATGACACTTTTGAGTATCACTTGGGCATATAAATTTGCCCAAGATCAATGTCCATTATATGATGATTGCATTTCTCTGCTTTTCAGTATGTTTACCCGTATTCAAGAATGAGTGTTCCTAAGGGGGAGATATTATAATACCCTGGAAGTGCCTAAGACTAGACTTGGGAGTTGAAATGAAAAGTAGAAGGAAATCTAAAAATTTCCCTCAGAACGACTAGTTGAACGGGTTGGTGGTGTGACTCACGACCTGTTCGAAGTGCCTATGGTGAGAATCTGCAAGGGCAGGCTGTAGAATAACAGGTCTCAAGATGACCCATTGGTTGTTGTAACAAGTCATTGGATGGGAGTCGTTGTGAGGTTGGCCTTGATCAGGGAGGAAGTAATGAGTCATGGAACGACCCATTGCTAGAAGCAACGAGCTGTTGTAAGCGTCCGTTGACATGAATCCCAGGATAGGGTAGTGGTGATGATGACTGGAAGTAATGAGTCATTGCATATTATAATGACTCGTCCTGTCCGATCGTGGGAGGGTACCTGAGATCAGAATCAGGGATGAGACAACAAAGGGGTGTAACGAATCGTGGTATCCAGTAACGGTCCATTGTGACACCCGTTGCCACAGGCATTGCATTTTTTTGTAGAAATTTTATTAAGGGTATTTTCATCATTTCAAAGCCCTAGGATCCTAAACTATGTCATTTTAAGCTCGAAATAGTGTGTTTCAAGAAGGGTTAAGTCATTCTAAGCCTATTCTAATTCATGCATGCAAGCTTAGAGGTTTAAGGAGTGATCAAGCCTAGTTTCTTCAAGATTCATCCCAAATCTCCATTGGGCAAGCTAGGAAGTTGTGAAATAAGATTTCTTCAGGTATATAAGGCTATGAATGAGTGCAATTGTCGACACCCATGCCCAATTCTCTCTCAATTCATGAAAATTCTAACTGATGATTTTTTGGGGTTTTTACCGAATATGTGAATTTCCTAAGTATTAATCAGGGGTATGATTTAAGTATGTTTTCAATGTTGAATTGTGATAAATAAGAAAATTTTACAATGTTTTAAAAATATAAATTATGTTTTCAAGTTTTATAAATTATGTTGCCCATCCATGGAAGTTCATCAAAGTTGTGATCCATGAAATATGTGTTCAAGCATAAAGAGATGTTTATGAAGAAAGTATGATTTCGAAATACCCGTGTCTATGTTCATGTTTTTGTATGATCAAGTCTATGTAAAGCATGTTTAAGTATTGGGCAAGCCCATATGATCAAGTATGATTCATGATTTTATCTAAATTTCATGTATTAGCTACATTGTTTTGGAGTCTAGACTCCCACTATTTTCAGCTTGTGGTATGGTTTGAGCCAAGGCTCCTCATGTTATTATTTCAGATTTATGTATGTATTTTATAAGTCATCTTCGTCACTAGATGATGATCAGCATCATTGCAAAATGATAAGATCATATGCATGTTTTTGAGAGTAGTGTCTAGCACCGAGTAGGCTAAGGGTCAGTCAACCCTATGCCTCAGAGCTACCACCAACATAGGTATGTTCAGATTATTGGGACCTCCCATGTGAGCTTCCCCTGCCCCCAAGAGGCCTACAGCTTGATATTGATATCATGGTAGTATCCTTAGCCATTGCAAAGCTTTGGACGGCTCTGTTCACTTGAGTGTGATAGTCGGGACCACATAAGCTCTATCGTGGTAATGTCGGTTATATGACGAGTCTCTCATTGTTCCTCCTTATTTCACTTATGCATGTACATCATCATGATATTATGTTTTAAGCAGGTTTGACCTAATGTTCAGTTTTACTTATGATTATCAGTTTCAGTTTTAGGTTATTCAATTCAGTTATGATATTCAATTATGTTCTTGTCATGATTTCAGAAAATAGCGTGCAAGCCCTACTCTCAGAATCTTATCTTGATTATGTTTTATGCTATGCATGATTTATGATTTTTACTTACTTAGCGGTTTACTGACCTTGCATAATCGATTCATTCCACGTACTGACCGCATACTCTATGTTGTATCATTTTATAATACAGGCTCCGATATCCAAACTCAGTCCTGCCGCTAGCTAGATTCCCAACAGTAGTACTTCCCGATCTAAGTTGGTGAGTCCTCCTCTTTTGAGGACCTTTCTTATCAGATATGTTCCGCGTTTTCAGTTTTCAGACTATAGTGAGTTAGTTGGGGTTTTGTCCATCAACTCGTCAATATATAGAGGCTTTTCGGACATAGTTTGTATTCATCTTTAGACTCATGTATGTATTCAGATGTTATGTTATGTTCAGTCTTTCTCTATGTTAATTATGTTGATTTTCCATTTTATTTGAATGAGGTAGATGTTATGTTCATGCCATGGGTAAACTTGGATCCTCTCGGGGTTCTTTGTCCCATGTCTCGATCTGGGACTATGTTCGAGTCATGACAAACTTGGTATCAGAGCATTAGGTTTTGAAGTTTCCTAGGGTGTCCGAAATTCGCATTATGTAGAGTCTTTTTCATAGGTGTGAAGAGCCCCACACTTATGAAGAAGACGCTACGAGACATTCAGAAAATTTTTCCTTCTTTCATGATCTATGTCGTGAGATGAAATGTCTCTCTATCCTTCTAACTCATACTATACGCATTTGCAGAATTATGCCTCCTCGCAAAGTAAATGGAAGGAGAAATGAAAATAGGAATGACAATGGAGATTGGCACCAGCAGGCCCCACCCTCCCCTGAGGAGCATGTACCCGAGCTGGTTGTCCACGTGGAGTTCAGGGCAGCCATTGTAATGTTAGCTCAGGCCTTGACCGCCCAGGTCAATCAGCAGGAGGTAGCGCATGTCCTCAAAATGGAAACGCGGCGGCAACAAGAGTTAGAGATTTTATGAGGATGAACCCTCCAAACTTTCTTGGATCAAAGGTGGACGAGGATCCACATGAGTTCATTTAGGAAATTCTGAAGATCACCCAGATTATGGGGGTGACCGAGGAGGAGTGCACCAATTTAGCCTCACACCAGTTGAAGGGGGTCGCAAACATTTGGTTCAAGCAATGGAAGCATAGTAGGGCAGTTGGAGCAGGCCCTATCAGTTGGGATGAGTTTCTGTCCCGCCCCAAGTTTACACCCTGGGTGAAACACGGTACTTGAAGTCACAAGTGACCCCAAGTCAACCCCTGGTCTATCATACACTGGCATTCTGAGAAACATAAAAATTACATATAGCGGAAGTTGAAAGCAAAAATATAAATACTTGAAAGAAATAAAGTTGGTTCATAGTATTTGAAAATATTAGAACAACTCTACAAGTCTGAAATACCAATCTAAGTCTGAAAGCCACTATGACTGATGAGTTGCTGGAATGAGCCCCTAGCTAACTCTAAATCTAAATAGAAGGAATGAAAATATAGTTGAAATAAATAAATTTCCATCCTCAAAGAATAAGGACTCACCAACTAGAATAGCTGAGGTCTTCAATGGGCGGTCGACTAAAGAAGATGAAATGGGGATCCTGCAGCTATATCATAAAATGATACAGCATAAAAGTATGCATTAGTACTTTGAATATATAGAGTAAGTGAGTGAAACATGACACAATGGAATGAATAAAAAGAAAAATGTTGAACTTAAAAGGCATGCAATGACCAAGTAAAGCTGTTGAACTGAATAATTGAAATACTGCGGTGGTCTAAAAGACCCTATCTTATGGTCAAGCATGTTCTAAGTTTGGATTACTGATCAGAACTAAACTAAAACTAGACTGAACTAACTAGTGGGAGAGTCTATAACCGACATATAACCACGTGAGTTAGACGTGGAGTCCGATGTATACAACTCATCGATAGGACCCAATATACCTTGCCAGGGTATAAGGGCATGAACTGGGTGATCACAAAACGTCTAGGTCTAATAAGGCCCAATAAATACTATAACCTACGCTGCCAACGTAGTTTTTGGAACCTTGGTGCGCTAGAACCCCGGTTCACTCGGTGCTAAGTCCTACTTCCACTGGATAGCCCTAAATTGAATACTAGGCCCATAGCTCAAAATTGGGGCCCAAGACTAGTCAGGTATACATATCTGAAAGCACCCTAAGAGTCTTCTCGGACCAGGTTCTAAAACTGGGTTCCAGACTGGTGTCGTAACCGTCTAAGAACAAACTGTAATTTGAAACTGGGGTCCTAAGGATGGTTATAGCTATATATCTAAAGTTTCATGACAGTCTACTGGACCAATAAACTGAATTCTAAATCTAGTTCTGATAACTGGGAGGTAATACTAACACCTCAAGAAATTCTGTAGTCAAACCGATCATTTGACATTTTTTGACTGACACTGAGAATTTTAACATTTCTTACTAAAACGGAATTGACAATATTCCGATTGAAATTCAATGCTACTAATAATACGGGAGTTTCCAACACTAATAAAATCAAGCTAAGATTCGAGGTTCCAGCACAATTGCAAATTTAAGATTTTCTAACGCACGAATAGGGATAAATTTCACTTCACAAGACTTAACATCATTTCAATCACAAACTGATCGAAAATATCCAATATTGACATGGTATAATATGTCACATGATTTAGATGAATTATGACTAACAATGTTTTAACATTCAGTAATTTCAGGGCTACAACTAATCGAGAGAAATAGGAAGGAATTTGGGGGAACAAGGGAAGAACCATTCTCTTGTTGAATTCCCACATACCTAGTGAAAAAGCCCGAAGAATTCCTTGAGAAATTGAGGAGAAAAGATTGCCCTTGCTCTTGCTCTGGAAAACTCTAAGAGAAGTTCTACGATCTGTTCTCTGAAGGTATGAGTGGGGAATGAGGAAAGAAACCATTTAACCCCACTAATAAGTATGAAATTATGCTTAAAATGATGTAGTTTAAATTTTAGGAGGGTAGGAAATTACTGAAAGACCCTTGAAAACTCGCATGGAAAAACTGTTAGTCAGTCCTCACGAGTGATCTAACGGGTCGTGGTCACACTTGTGAGGTGCACTACCTGCAATACACTTCTGGTCACCACGAGGGACCACAACTCATGGTCACCTCTCATGGACCACACTGACCCAAGACTCCTAGGAGTCCCCACGGGTGACACCACGACTCGTGGTGTCCCAAACGAGTCGTGGTGAGGACCAGTTGGGTACACTACCAAACATTTCTCAGATATAAATTGTTCTTGATCACGGGTCATATCATGACTCATGGGGTTGACCATGACTTGTGGTCACCCCAAACTCCAAATTTCAAACTAAGCTCCCAGGCCTCACCAAGAGTCACTTAACGACTTGTGGCCACCACCCACAGATCACAGAACAACTCGTTCTGTGACCTGGTGCAATTTTTTTTCAATTTTCTCTGTTTTGAGTCCCAAGTCTAGTCTTTAAATTTTTGGGGCATTATAGTTTCATGTCTCTTTTCTGTATCGGTTCTTCTCTTGGGAGATAAGGGAGATCAAAGCAGCCGAGTTGTGAATCTAAAGCAAGGGAAGATTATAGTTCAGGAGTATGCCTTGGAGTCCACTCGTCTATCCAAGTTTGCACCTAAGATGGTGGCGGATCAGAGCCTGTGTGAGCAGGTTTGTACATGGGATTTCAAATTACTTGGTCAGAGATTGCTAAACTGTGATTCTTCTTTAGAACATTGACTTTGCTTGGATATTCATGTACGCCTAGCATATGGAGATAGTGCAAATGAGTTAGCAGGAGAGATAGGCCTAGAGGGCTAGGACTGATAACTTCGGATTCTGCCAGCAGAGACCTAGTGGGCACCGTCAACAGTCCCATCAAGGATCTTCAGCCCCAACTCCTTTGGCTATGAGTCTGCCATCCAGATCCAAGCACGATCAGAGGGGACGAGCATTAGGCTCTAGAGGAAAAAGTAACAGACCCACAGAGACTAGACCTCCTGAGTGTAGCAGATGTGGTCAGAGACATGTGGGCCAATGCTTAGCAGGTTCAAGGGCTTGTTTCGGGTTTGGGAAGCCCGAAAATATGCTTAGATATTGCCCAGCAGCTAGACAGGGCCATGATAGGGGCCGAGGCCCAGCTTCAGTTCAATAGCTCCACTAGCACGCCCAGCTCAACAGGGGGAATCTACTAGTGCGGGTGGCGGACAGTGCCAAAATAGATTCTATGCCCTAACATCCCATTAGGAGTAGGAGGTCTCCCAGATGTAGTCACTGGTGTGTTAAGAGAATTCCACCTTGACGTATATGCATTGTTAGATCTAGGGGATACTTTATCTTTTGTAAAACCCTATTTTGCTAGTAGTTTTGGAGTTAGTCCCAAAATCTTATCAGAACCCTTTTTAGTCTCTACTCTAGTTAGTGATTCAGTTATAGCTAGACGGGTGTATAGAAATTACCCTATCAAGAATAGGTATTCTCTTCCAAGGATTCATGGTTTTTTTGACCAGTTCACGGTGCTAAGTGCTTTTCGAAGATAGACCTCAGATTCGGATGCCATCATCTCAGGTTTCGAGAGAGAGATATTCCGAAGATAGCCTTCAAAACTCGGTATGGTCATTACGAGCTTGTAGTTATGTCTTTTGGACTAATGAATGCTCCTATAGCTTTTATGGATTTGATGAATAGGGTATTCAAGACATATTTGGATATTGTCGTGATTGTGTTCATAGATGATATTCTCATATACTCTCGGAGCAAGGAGAAGCTTGTCGCTCATTTGAGGGTGGTGCTATAGACTCTTAAGGATCACCTGTTGTATGCTGAATTCGATAAATGTGAGTTTTGGTTGAACTTAGTGGCATTTTTGGGCCATGTGGTGTCAAGTGAGGGTGTGCATGTAGACGCTCAAAATATAGAAGCGATGAAGAATTGGCCTAGACTGATGAATCCTTCAAATATCAGGAGTTTCTTGGTTTAAGCTGGTTACTATCGGTGGTTTGTTGAGGATTTTTCATCAATTGCAGCACCGTTGACCAAGCTGACCCAAAAGAAAGTGAAATTCCAGTGGTTGGAGGCTTGTGAGAGGAGTTTTCAAGAGTTGAAGACTAGACTCACCTAAGCACCTGTGTTGATCTTACCAGAGTGTATTGGATTTGTGGTATATTGTGATGCTTCAAGGGTCAGACTTGGTTGGGTATTGATGCAGCATGGTAAGGTTATAGCATATGCTTCCAGGCAGCCAAAGGTCCATGAAAAGAGCTACCCGACTCATGATCTCGAATTGGCGGCGGTAGTATTTGCCTTGAAAATTTGGAGACACTATTTGAATGAGATAGATGTTATGTTCATGCCATGGGTCGACTTAGAGCCCCTCGGGGTTCTTTGTCCCGTGTCTCGATCCGGTCCTATGTTCAGGTCATGACATTTAATGCATTAGCATGAGTAGTTATAGTTAGTCATGTATGAACCGGATAGGTAGAATGAATGCAAAACATGTACCATGAGTGAGTGAGGTCATATACTTAGTTCAATACTACTTTTAGGATCTAGAACTTTCCTGGTTGGTCTTTGCATAGGCTTTAGAATGGTTCGTTAGGAGATGATCATAGGCTTTTACTGATTGATTAGTTACTTTAGCCTAAAATACCCTACCAAATTATGATGAATCCCTTGATCCCGATTTTGAGCCTTAAATTAACCATTTTTCTTTGATTGACCGATTAAAGTCATCCATTTTTTATAACGAACATGCTTTGGCCTTGGTCCCTCCTTGGACATTGTGAACCTCAACCCATGCAAAATCCTAAATTGAGGAATGCTATAGTAAGGGTGCATATACTTTGGGGAGGTGGAAAAGGAAAAGAAAGGGAAAAAAATTAAAATGAGGTGTGGTGTGACAAGGAAAGTGAAAAAAGTGTTGAAAAAGAAAAATAGGAAAAAATGAATGAAAAATTCGAAAACACACAACACTCACATACTGCATAAAATGGAGAAAAGGGAGGAAAAAGTTGAAAAAGTGGAGAATAGGGTAAAATAGTCTAACGTGGAGCCATATTATGTAGTTCCAAGGAGGGTTTAGTCACCAAAATTCCATATTTATCATACTTAGCCCGAAGCCTATATTACAAGCCGAATAAAGTCCTATAGTGATCCTAGCCTGACTGTCCACAAAGCCAAAGTAGAGAAAATAAGGGCAAGCCTATGGTATCCGATATGCAGTATTTGAAACTTTCTTGTGAGAATGAGAGTCTTACTTGTTTAGTCCCAAGTTTGATAGTTTCATATATCTATGAGTTGGGGACTTCATTTGCTGTGAGGGTACATGATTTATCTTTTATTCTGCCAGTTGTCTATGTGAAAAGTATTGGTAATAACTTGATTCTCTGCTAATAACTAGATGACATATCTTGATCCTTGTTTATCATGGTTTGTGGTCACTTGATATGCATAGCTGATTTGGTTTACATGGAAGAAGGGTCAAAGGTTGATTATGTTCATAGTGCAAGTTGTGATTGGTGTTGACTATAGTATCCTAGGTTTATTTTCTAGGTAAGTGTTGTTTTTAGTTTTTGTTTTCTTTGCTTGAGTACATGCAAAAGTCTTAAGTTGAGGGTGTTGATGTGTTGTGAGTTTACATCACTTTCAATGCTTAAAACTGGGAAAATAGCATGAACATGGTGTGTTTATATGGATATAAGGTGCTTTTACTTTGTTTTCAGGGAAAATAGGTATTGGAGAGAAAATATGCAAAAGTTGTAGAAAAGTGCAGAAAAGAGGCCAAGTACTGATCTCAGTACGCACCATACCAAGATTGTACAAGCCGTACTGAGACTCATGGAAAAGCTCAGAAGATTGATACAAGGCAAAGTCAAAGTACGACTCTCAGTATGAGTTGTACCTTCCTAATACGAGCCGTAACTTGAGTCGTAGAATAATTTAGAGATATTTGTACAATTGAAATCTCCTGGTACGGGTAGCAATTACAGATCGTAACATCTACCTACGACTCATATCAAGAGCCATAGAGAACTTTAGTGATTTTTGGAACATGGAAAATCTCATGTTACGACAAGCTATTACGAGTCATAAGAGAAAGGTACGAGGCATACCAAGACATTTGTAGAAATGATCAAAAGATGTTAGAGTTCTCAAAATCAAACCACGACCTGATTATAAGACTCATAGGATCTTGTTACGAGTCATACCAGAGACCAACACTTAAGCAAATTCAGTAGATGTCAAGGGATGTACGAGATAAGGCATGACCCGTACAATCCTATTATGGGTCGTATGAGGAGTCGTATGAAGTGTCGGCACCAGATTTAGTTATTTCCCTATTAACTTAGGAAAAGGATTTTATTATCTGTATAAATACTTTTTAGGTTTCTTTTAGTTCAGAATTCATTAGAAGACGTTAGAGAAGGAATTAGAGGTGGATTATTATAAAGTTATAATTAGTTTTTGAAAATATTGAAGAGCAATTCTTGAGACCTTAATTTGGAATTTCTCAATTGTTCTTGAATTTGTTCAACATATTGTCTTGCGATATTCAAAGCAGGTTTTCGTTCAATCATCATTGTAAGTATTTAATTATATGTTTGTCTGTGAATACTAATCATAATCTTACAATCAAGAGAGGCTAAAACCTCCACAACTAGGATTGTGGAAACCATGGTGAATTAATGAACTAGGGTTACACAAAGTGATTTGAAACAATACGAAATGCTTGTAATGTATTCTCTTCATCTTGAATGTTTCTTAATGAAGCGCAACGTTAGGACTTGCCTGAATTATTTACTTACTTGAACCTAGAGAAGTAGAGATTAGGAAAAGAGAATTACAAAAAAGTTTTTATTTTTATGATCATTGTATAACTTGAGTTGCGATCACAAGATAATTAATTTGGAACAAATTGATAACGGTTAAATTGAAATCGCTTATGAGACCTAACCAGGTGATTGAGTATAGTCATCCAATAGGGATGAACCAGTCCTCTGGATGAAACCTAGTTATCAGTTCTACAAGTAAGCATTGGTATAGATCATGAGTGTAAATCCAAAGTAGTTATGAATCCATGGAGAACACTTACCCTAGTTAATTGCAAATCTTGATAAGAAAACAACTTATTTCACTCTTGTTTTATTATTGTTTTTCTATAAAACCCCCAATTTGGAGATAACATACCTAAAAGCTTAAATACCATCATTAGTTTAGTTCTTACCATATTCCCTGTGGGTTCGACCCTTACCATTTTTGGGCTCTTTATTGACAACGTCTGCTTCATACATTGTCAGGAGTGTGAGTTTGGGCGTTATCAATTCTGATAGACATCAGTAAGAGAGGTAAACCTACTAATGTGGTTATGAAGTTGGACATGTACAAAGCTTATGATCGAGTGTCATGGTTATATCTGAAAAAACTTCTAAGAAAGATGGGCTTTGCAGAGATATTTATTGATATAATTTGGAGGCTGATTGCTAATAGCCGGTATTCAATACTGTTTAATGGTCAGGATTATGGATTTTCTTCACTCAACTAGAGGTGTCAAACAGGGAGACCCTCTTTCCCCATCCCTATTCATCTTGTCTGCTGAAGTATTGTCTAGAGCTTTGAAATCCCTGCTGGAAAATGAGGACTATCAAAGCTTTGGTCTACCAAAATGGACTACTAAACTGAATCACCTAGCTATGCTGATGACACAATTATTTTTTCTTCTGCAGAAAAAAGATCCTTGAGAAGGAACATGGAGGTGTTGAAGGAATATGAACAAGTGTCTGGATAGCTTATTAACATTGAGAAAAGTTTATGTTATATGCACAACAATGTATCAACAACTGTAATTTAGGGAGTGACAGAGGAGATCAAGTTTTTGAAAGGTACCTATCATTTCAAATATTTGGGTTGCCCTATTTTTCATAGCAGGAAGAAGAAAGCATATTGCAATGAGCAATTTAAGAAGATCAAGGAGAAGCTACACCACTGGAAGGGGAAATTTCTATCTTTTGGGGGGAAAGCAGTGCTGATAAACAATGTGTTGTAGAGTCTACCTCTATACATGCTATCATCTTTGGTTCCCAAAAAATATACAAGATATAAAATTCATAGAATCTTTTCTAGATTCTTTTGGAGAAATAAGGAAGAAGGAAGAAATAGACCCTGGACTTCTTGGAAAAAAATGTGCTTACTTAAGGCAGAGGGAGGTGTCATCACGCCCCGCCTTGGGAGGCATGACTGTCACCTGGTGCCCTACTAAGACCTGGACTGCTGGACTAGCTGAGCCTGAGCACTTCTGGTGCCGAGCTGGCTCTAACTCTGGATTCAAGAAAACGACGAGCTATATAACGGTTGTAAATACAGCCTCCGACCGACTAGGACTATAGCCACCTGTAAGAAAACAACAGCTACCCAAAACAACTGAATCAATAGGGAACTTATGCGGGCCGACAAGGCCACCATGCTGTCTAGTTATTTTTGAATCAAGAAAACAAGTGCTAAACTGCTACGTGACCAACAAGATCACCACTACCAACTGAATAAGGCCCCACACGGCCATCATAAACAAACTAAAACATACACATGGCCTCACACGACCGGTATAGCTAACCACAGGGAATATACAATCTGCAAGCCTCTAAGAATACTGATAAGATGGTCGGGACAAGGCCCTGGCCTACCCATACTATACAACAAAAGAAAAGGAATAAACCTCTAGTTGTCTAGCCTCGGATGATAGGAGTTGATGACTCTGTGTGCTGGCTAGAATTACGAGGGATCGGCTCCTCGTCTATGAGTACCTGCAGGAAAGTAATGTAGCACCCCCAAACGGGCATCAGTACCACTGGTACCGAGTATGCAAAGCAAAACTGGACATAACTGAAGATAAACAGTAAAATGGTAGTTACTAAAATGACAAAGGATAGCTAAAACTGCCTGGAATAGCAGAATTTCTACCTAGCTTAACTATACTGGAAAGAAGATAAGAATCACACCTGTCGATGCGGCGTCCTGCTATTTATCAACTTAATAAGTAACATATATATATATATATAGCATACAAGAACCTATACCAGCCCCCATAAGCCGAGAGGTTCCAATCAACACGCAGTCTATATACCCCTACCCGGGTCAAACCATCAAAAAATAAATTCACTCCACTCACCTAATAACTATGAGCACCCCGCCGTCCCCCTGGGTATGCAGCTTGGGATTTCTGAGCCCCTGACTATAACTATAATCTAAGATCTGTATCTGTAATCTGTAATCTGCGCCCTGGGCGAAAGCGCTCGACAGGGTATGCTATAATGTTGATCAGCCTACTATGGGGAATGCTGCATCCATCTTCATCCTACTGCGGATGACATTCCACTCCTTGGAGTGACGTATCCTCACCTTCTAGTGGGCGAGTCAACACAGCTATTAATCCTGGGGGGAAGAAAGCTCTAAGGGTGCCCACATATCACAAACAAGTCTCAACAAGCAATAGTAATCACATATAGCATGTATATTAAGTCTGAAAACACTATCCATGTTCTGATATTCTATTTTGAATTTCTTGTTGAATTAAACTGGATCTAATACTGAGTTAAACTGAGTTTGGGATAAGATCTTGTTGTTTGATACTGATTTACTGACTTTTATTCTGGATATGACATAATACAACAAACATACTTAATACTCGGCTTCTGGAACTTCCTTCTGGAATTTATTCTATTTTACTATACTAGAATTACTAACTTGCCGAAGAAACCGGCTTTACATACCTCAGTTGTCTGCTTTTCGGCTAAATGACATAACTCGGCTAATATTCAGCTATTTCTTCCAACTGTATTCACATTCATAGCAATAAGAACTAAATTCATCAATATTCTGGAAGAAAATGCTACTTTGAATATATATACTACCCAAACTTTGACTTATCTAAAAACAGCTGAAGACTCGCTATTTCTTGGAAGTCCAGAAGGGAGAAATACTCACTTTATGGCTAGGAGTATATTGACACTAATTTAGAGCAATTCCACTTACCTTAGGTCGGTAGGACGACGATTCACCGGCCGAATTTCACGAACCTAACTCTGTAGGAATGCTCCCTGCAGCTTTATACTTCGCTATCCGAAGTTATTTCTAGTTTGGACCACGTTTAAACGGAAGTAATTCCCTCAAAACTTCTCATGCCCTCTGTTTTCTGGTTGTTTTCTGGAAATTATGATAATTATCTAAAAAAATCAAAGTGGGGGCTTATATAGTTGAGGCTGAACCTCACCTCCGTGGCATGTTGGCCATCGCGGAGGTGAGCCCTCCGTGACACATTGGCCATCGCGGAGGGGGTCTGCCCAGCCTCCTCTTGTGATGGATCGACGAGGCGCTTGTCCGGTCTTCCCCCGGGGCCTCTTTCTAGCATGTATGGCATCCTAAAACTCTTAACCAACATGTGAATAGGCCATCTAAATGTCAAGAATTTACGGGGTGTAACATCCTCCCCCCTTAAGAACATTCATCCGCGAATGTTAACTTCTACTTGCAAGAATTTCAACTTACTTGGCTTATTCTACAAAAATTTCGCCAGAGTTTCCCCTGTAATATGGACTATCTCAAAAATTCTAAAACGTAGAAAAGTCCAATACAGGTACTCCACACAACACTAGTATTCATCACGAAAGCCAACTATTTTATTTATTCACATAATTTATGGCAATTCATAAAACAACAATACTAATGTACCTCTGGCTAATTAAGTTTGGAACAGTTGAGGATATCTACCTTTCATATCCTCCTCTACTTCCCAAGTCATCTCCTCTCAGTTCTTGTTACACCATAATACTTTGACAGAAGCAATATCTTTAGTTCTCAACCTTCGAATCTGCCTGTATAGTATGGCTACTAGAACTCTTCATAAGCTAGCTCTTCTGTAACCTGGACATCCTGAATAGGGACAACTCTAGAGGGGTCTCCTATATACTTCCTAAGCATAGACACGTGGAAAACTGGATGAACAGACTCTAACTTTGGAGGCAAGTTCAACTCGTATGCTACTTGGCCTATTCTTCGGCGGATCTGGTAAGGCCCAACAAATCTCGGGCCGAGCTTACCTTTCTTGCCGAATCTCATCACCCCTTTCATAGGAGAAACTTTCAAAAACACCCAATCATTTACATTAAATTCCAGGTTTCTGCGCCGCACATCAGCATACGATTTCTGGCGGCTCTGAGCAGTCAGTAGGCGTTCTCTGATAAGCTTTACCTTTTCTTCTAACTGATGAATAATATCCAGCCCAATCAGCGCTGACTCTCCTACTTCAAACCAGCCGATTGGTGATTTGCATTTTCGCCCATACAAAGCCTCATAGGGTGCCATTTAGATAGCTGAGTGATAACTATTGTTATAATAAAACTCAATAAGTGGTAGGTGCTCATCCCAGCTACCTCCAAAGTCCAGCACACACACTCATAACATATCCTCGAGCGTCTGAATAGTGCGTTCTGCCTGCCCATCTGTCTGAGGGTGGAATGCTGTGCTCAGATTAATCTGTCTTCCCAGGCCTCTCTGAAATGATTGCCAAAATTTATCTGTAAATTGCGCCCCTCTGTTAGAGATAATGGACAATGGAACACCATGCAGTCTGACTATTTCTCTGATATACAATTCGGCATAATCTTCGATAGAGAAAGTAGCCCTTACTAGCAGAAAATGGGCTGACTTTGTCAGTCTATCAACAATTACCCAAATCGAGTCATTTCTATGCCTGTTACGGGGTAATCCTGCTACAAAATCCATATTTACTGCTTCCCACTTCCAAAGAGGCACAGCTATGTCTTGAGTCAATCCGTCTGGTTTCTGGTGTTCCGCTTTTACTTGTTGGTAGTTACGACACTGGACTACGAATTTCCCTCTTCATACCTGGCCACCAGTAGATTTCTTTAATATCATGGTACATCTTCATCGTGCCTGGGTGGAGAGAATAGCGGGCGTAATGTACCTCGCTCATAATCTGCTGGCGAAGCCCTGAAATATCTGGAACACAAAGGCGGTCTTTACATCGCAACACTTCATCCTTAGTTACCTGAGAATCCGGCGCTTTTCCTTGTTGAACTCTTTCTTTAAGCTAAACCAGGTCAGGATCTTCATACTCCCGTTCCTTAACCTCCACAACTAATGACGACACAACAGACTTTTGAATTACCGCTCTGTTGTCCTCTGTTTCTGCTACGCGAATGGAAAAACCGGCTAACTAGTGTATTTCTCAAGCCAATTCCCGCTGCTCGGGTTACAAGTACGCCAAACTCCCAATAGATTTACGGCTGAGGGCATCTGCTACTACGTTGGCTCTTCTTGGGTGATATAGAATATTTACATCATAATCTTTCAACAACTCCAACCAGCGGCGCTGTCACAAATTCAACTCTCTCTAAGTGAAGATATATTGTAGGCTCTTATGATCAGTGAAAATATCCACATGGATGCCGTACAAGTAATGTCTCCATATCTTTAAGGCGTGGATAACTGCGGATAGTTCTAGGTCATGGGTAGGATAATTCTTTTCGTGTTTCCTCAGTTGTCTGGAAGCATAAGCAATTACTTTACCATGCTGCATCAACACACATCCTAACCCAACACTCGAAGCGTCACAATAAACTGCATAACCCTATGTACCTTCTGCCAATGCTAATACTGGGGTGGAGGTCAACTTGTCTTTCAATTCCTGGAAACTCTGCTCACATGCCTCCGTCCACTGAAACTTCACTGCTTTTTGCGTTAGCTTAGTCAGAGGTGCCGCTATGGTGGATAATCCCTCCACAAATCTTTTGTACTACCCTACTAATCCCAGAAAATTGCGTACTTCGGTCGGAGTGGTAGGTATGGGCCATGTTTTTACTGCTTCTATTTTCTGTGTGTCTACTTGTATACCAGCGTCCAACACGATGTGCCCCAAGAAGGCTACTGAGTACAAACAAAATTCATATTTAGAGAACTTGGCATACAGCTGACGGTCCCTGAGAATCTGGAACACTGTCCGCAAATGATCCTGGTGGTCTTCCTCTGAGCGAGAATACACCAGAATATCGTCAATAAACACTATCACGAACAGGTCTAAGTATGGTCCGAAGATGCTGTTCATTAGGTCCATAAATACTGTTGGGGCATTCGTCAGCCCAAAGGACATGAGTAGGAATTCAAAATAGTTGTATCTAGTCCTAAACGCAGTCTTTGGAATGTCCCTTTCACGAACTCGAACCTGATGGTATCCAGACCGTAAGTCAATCTTGGAAAAATATCTGGCCCCCTGTAATTGATCAAACAAATCATCTATTCTGGGAAGTGGATACTTATTCTTGACTGTAACCTTATTCAACTGCCGGTAGTCTATACACATGAGGAGTGAGCCGTCCTTCTTTCTCACAAATAGAACTGGCGCACCCCAAGGTGAAGTACTCGGCCTGATAAAGCCTTTATCTAATAGATCTTTCAGCTGCTCCTTTATCTCTAAGTTTAGTAGGAGCCATACGATACAGAGGAATTGATATGGGCTGACTGCCTGGTAGCAAATCAATTGCAAAATCTATTTCTCTCTCTGGGGGAATACCAGGTAGCTCGTCTGCAAATACGTCGGGGAATTCATTAACCACTGGAACAGACTTGAGAGTCAGAGGCTCTACCCGAACATCCTGGACTGTGGCTATGTGGTAAATGCACCCCTTAGCTATCAACTTCCTCGCCTGAAGGTAGGAAATAAACCTACCTTTTGGCGTAGCTGTACTTCCCTTCCACTCTTGTACTGGCTCCCCTGGAAAGTGGAATCGGACCATCTTGGTCCAGCATTCTACATTGGAATAGCACTGCACTAACCAATCCATACCCATAATGGCATCTAAATCAATCATCTGTAATTCTACCAGATCTACTTTAGTCTGATGATTTGCAACCTCTACTGTACATCCTCGATACACCCTTCTAGAAATGATGGAGTCACCGACGGGTGTAGATACTGAAAAGGGTTGCTGAAGCAACTCTAGTACAACACTGAACTTTTGAGCCACAAATGGGGTAATGTAGGACAAAGTAGATCCTGGATCAATCAATACATAAGCAAGGTGTGATCAAATAGTCATCATACTTGTTACCACATCTGGACACGCCTCTGAGTCCTGCCTCCCTGGTAATGCATAGGTACAGCTCGGGCCCGTACCTGAACTAGAGGCCCCTGATCTACCTCGGCCTCTACCTGTTGGGACTGAGGGCCTACACCCTGCCGAGGCTACTGGAGCTCGCGGCCCTGCTGACGCCCTGTCCTGATTATCTCGGCTACCCTGACCCTTGGCTGGACAGTCTCTCATCACATGATCCTCCTGCCCGCATATATAACACCTTGTGGAGACATATTTGCAAGCTCCAGTGTGGGGTCGATTGCAAATAGGGCAAGGTGGGGGTGTGTACCTGCTCTTCTCTACTCTTCTCTACTGAGGTGAATCTACCGTTCGAGAACTTCCACCAGACTCTGACTGTCCTCAGCGAATGAATCTACCCCTCTACTGTTGTGATGGAGGTGGGGGTCTAGGTGGCCTGTCTAACAACCGTGGCTTGGGTCCTCTCTGAATCTCCCTCGGTATTTCATCTGATCTATCCCTGCGGTGCTGCTCCTGATTTATTCGTCTGCTATCCTGTTGCCGCTGTCTAAGGCCCTCAATAGTCTAGGCAAAGGCCTGCACCCGAGCAATATCCATATCTTCCCGCAGTGTAGCTGTCATGCACGCCTCTATGTACTTTGGGTTCGGACCCATAATAAACCGGTGGACTCTAGATGGCATGGTGTCTTCAAAAGTTGGAGCATAGCGGGCTAAGGAATCGAACTATAGGGCGTATTCTCGTACACTCCTCGCCCCCTGTTCCAAATCTAAAAACTACTCCATCCGGGCCTGTCGGATTTCCCGTGGCAAGATAACGGTCCAGGAAGGCCTCTGAAAAGCTGGACCAGGTCGGAGGGGAAACATCTCTCCCTCGGGACCTTTCCCAACTCTCGTACCACAGCACAGTAATATCCAGCAGCCGGAATACCGCTAACTCAACTGATTCTGTAGATGTCACATGCATGACCCAGAAGATTCTCTGCATCTGATCCAGGAAGTCCTGGGGGTCCTCTGCCTGATCCGACCCTGTGAACTGTGGGGGACCTAGTGCCAAGAATTCTTGGACCCTCAAATTGTCAGGCCCCCTGATGACTCTGCTGTTATGGGTGGCACTAGATGGCATTAAATAGCCATCATTTGTGCCAACATAACTACTGCACTTCGAATTTCCTGGTCGGATTGTGTGGGTATAGGAACGGTCGGAGGCGGTGTCATCTCGAGTTGCTCCTGGTGGGGTGGGGAGTGCTGAGAAGGTCGAGATGACGCCTCTGTATTGCCCTCAGATTCGACTGATTCTAAACGAGGCTGAGGCGTCCTGCTGGTGCCTTCTCCTGCTGCGGTATCCAGTCTTCTACCTGTGACAGGATGTCGCTGGTCTGCCATTTTAGTCTGTAAACAAAGAGTATGATAAGTTTTAGGGATTCAACCCTATACTGTACTGCTCTATGGAACGACTGAATATGAAGAAAGAGTAACCATCCTATCATGCCTTGCAACCTCCTGCCTATGGTATGTGGTGCACAACACATCCATAGACAAGACTCTACTTAGCACGGCTTGCAGACTCCCTAGGACACGGCCTGCTCTGATATCAAGTTTGTCATGCCCCGCCTTGGGAGGCATGATTGGCACCTAGTGCCCTTCTAAGACCTGGACTGCTGGACTAGCTGAGCTTGAGCACTTCTAGTGCCAGGTTGGCTCTAACTCTGGATTCAAGAAAACAACGAGCTATATAACGGCTGTAAATATAGCCTCTGGTCGACTAGGCCTATAGCCACCTGTAAGAAAAAAACAGCTACCCAGAACAACTGAATCAATAGGGAACCTATGCGAGCCGACAAGGCCACCATGCTGTCTAGTTATTTCTGAACCAAGAAAACAAGTGCTAAACTGCTACGTGACCAACAAGATCACCACTACCAACTGAATAAGGCCCCACACGGCCATCATAAATAAACTAAAACATACACATGGCCTCACACGACCGGTATAGCTAACCACAGGGAATATACAATATGCAAGCCTCTAAGAATACTGAGAAGATGGTCGGGACAGGGCCCCGGCCTACCCATACTGTACAACAAAAGAAAAGGAATAAACCTCTAGTTGTCTAGCCCCAGATGACAGGAGCTGATGACTCTGTGTGCTGGCTCGAATTACGAGGGATCGGCTCCTCGTCTATGAGTACCTGCAGGCAAGTAATGCAGCGCCCCTGAACGGGCGTCAGTACCACTGGTACCAAGTATGCAAAGCAAAAATGAACATAAGTGAAGATAAACAGTAAACTGGTAGTTACTAAAATGACAGAGGATAGCTAAAACTGTCTGGAATAGCAGAATATGTATCGAGCTTAACTGTACTGGAAAGAAGATAAGAATCATACCTATAGATGCAGCGTCGTGCTATTTATCAACTTAATAAGTAACATCTATATATATATAGCATACAAGAATCTATACCAACCCCCATAAGCCGGAAGGTGCCAATCAACACGCAGTCTATATACCCCTGCCTGGGTCAAACCATCCAAAAAAAAAATTTACTCCACTCACCTAATAACTACGAGCACCCCGCCGGCCCCCCTGGGTATGCAGCTTGGTATCTCTGGGCCCCTGACTATAACTGTATTTGAGTCCAGAGGACTCCTATAACTGTAATCTGTAATCTGTAATTTGTGCCCTGGGCGCAAGCGCTCGACAGGGTATGCTATAATGCTGATCAGCCTGCTATGGGGAATGCTGCATCCCATCTTTGTCCTACTGCGGACGGCATGCCACTCATTGGAGTGACGTATCCTCACCCTTTGGCGGGCGAGTCGACATAGCTATTAACCCTGGGGCGGCAAGGAAGCTCTAAGGGTGACCACATATTACAAACAAGTCTCAACAAGCAATAGTAATCACATATAACATGTATATTAAGTCTGAAAATACTATCCATGTTCTAATATTCTATTATGAATTTCTTGTTGAATTAAACAGGATCTAATACTGAGCTAAACTGAGTCTGGGATAAGATCTTATTTTCTGATACTGATTTACTGACTTTTATTCTTGATATGACATAATACTACAAACATACTTAATACTCGGCTTCTGGAATTTCCTTCTAGAATTTATTCTATTTTACTATACTAGAATTACTAACTTGTCGAAGAAATTGGCTTTACGTACCTCAGTTGTCGGCTTTCCGGCTAACTGGCATAACTCAGCCAATATTCAGCTATTTCTTCCAACTGTATTCACATTCATAGCAATTAGAACTAAATTCATCAATATTCCGGAAGAAAATGCTACTTTGAATATATATACTGCCCAAACTTTGACTTATCAAAAAACAGCTGAAAACTCGCTATTTCTCGGAAGTCCAGAAGGGAGAAATACTCACTTTAGGGATAGGAGTATATTGACACTAATTTGTAGCAATTCCACTTACCTTAGCTCAGTAGGACGACGATTCACCGGCCGAATTTCACGAAACTAACTCTGTAGGAATGCTCCCTGCAGCTTTATACTTCGCTACCTAAAGTTATTTCGAGTTTGGACCGTGTTTAATAGCGTAAACGGAAGGAATTCCCTCAAAACCTCTTGTGCCCTCTGTTTTCTGGTTGTTTTCTGGATATTATGTAATTATCTAAAAAAACAATGGGGGCTTATATAGTTGAGGCTGAACCTCACCTCTGTGGCACGTTGGCCATCGCGGAGGTGAGCCCTCCGTGACACGTTGGCCATCGCGGAGGGGGTCTGCCCAGCCTCCTCTTGCAATGGTTCGATGCGGCGCTTGTTCGGTCTTCCCCCCGAGCCTTTTTTAAGCATGTATGGCATCCTAAAACTCTTAACCAACATGCGAATAGGCCATCTAAATGTCAAGAATTTTCGGGGTGTAACAGGTGTTGATCCAGATCCCTCTTTGATGTCTCTTAATCATTGTTTGCTAAATTATGGTGGAATTTCTTGACCACATGCACTCTATGGTCAACCTTTATGTGGAGTAAATACTGCAAGAAGCAAATATCCTCAATGGTCTAATGGAAAGGAGGATCTCAGTTGTGGAAAGCTATGTTGGAGGCCAAGGATTTTGTGGACAATGCTATTTGGTGGGAACCTAGAAGTGGAAATGCTAACTTTTAGTATGACAACTGGACAAAGTTAGGCCCTTTATCCAATCTAGTGCCAAGTTCATTTCAATTGGATAGAACCATTGAAGAATTGAATGATTGTATGGTAGAAGGACAATGCAATGCCAATATACTGTATGAAAAACTACCTAGGAATATGGTAGAACATATCATTACCAATCTGCCTATGGGGATTAGATATGCTGAAAATGTTAAACATCGGTGGATGCTTAACTCTAGGGGTACTTTCTCTGTGAAAAGTACATGGGAGGTAATAAGATCAAAACAGGAGAAAGTATGGTATTACAGTAAAATGTAGGGAAAAGGGGTATATTTCAAGATGGCTTTCTGTCTATGGAGAATCTATAATGGAAAGATTCTAGTAAATGATATAGTAGCTAGAAATGGATGTGCTATGATTTTCAATATGCAGACATTGTAGATCTCCACAACAAGAAACTTTGGAGCACTTTTTCTTTATTGGGAACTTGGCAACATTGGTGTGGAAAATATATACTACAGCAACAGATCTACAAGGCCTTTTTGTTCAACTGAAGCAAGCTATATCTAAATGGTGGAGCAGAGAAGGAGATAAAAGGATAAAAAAAAAGTCATACAGGTTGTTCCTGGTGTTATGTTATGGAACATTTGGAAGTGGAGAAATATAGTAGTACATGGAGGCAGGATGTCAAGGAGTAGAATCTTGTATGATATGTATATGAATCTTCACTACCTAGCAACTAAAAGATTTTCCAGATATACAATTATACCTTATAATTGGCCCCAGTTGCAACAGTTCATTAAAGAACGGCCTATGCAGATTACTTGTAATCCTATAGTCTGGAAATTACCTCTAGAGAGGATATATAAATGCAACACAGATGGTGCTGTAAGAGGTAACCCAAGACCAGGATCTTGGGCTTTCTGTGTGAGGAATTACAAGGGGGAATTTCTCTATGCCTAAGCCTCTACCATTCCTCTATCATCTAGTTTGTTGGTTGAAGCTATAGCAATAGAGAAAGAAGCAAAATATTGTAGTATGCAGTAGATATTCCCTCTGGTTATAGTGGCAGATCCCTTGGTAATGAAGAAGGTTTTGGAGGGAGAATGGAAGACACCATGGAGTATCGGTGTGCATGTGAAGAACATCAAGGACTGGATGGAGAAAGGAGATATACATATTTCACATGCAATGAGAGAAGGGAACCAAGTTGCTGATTTTTTAGCTAACTAGGTTTCTTTTTTGCAGGTAGCATTCAATTTCATAATTTTCTAGGACTACTAACAGGGGAAAAAAACTACTCAATATAGATAGGCAACAACTCCCAACTCTGGGAATCTGGAATGGAAAATACTAATAGGTACATCGAACACAACATAGACATATATCAAAGAAGGAATGCCTAATTATTCATCAGACAAGGAAACCATAGATGTTGTCCAACTCAAATGTTTGAACATATTGGCTAATGTTTTCCTATACAAATGTGTGGTATTAATCTCAATCGACATTCATTCTGTTGGAAGGAAAATATAAGAAGACTTGTTTGAACAGATACACTATAGAGTTACATAGTTACAATCAAAGCTTCCCAAAGAAATTTAGTAAAACAGTCAGATCTAATGTCCTTAATTCAGAACTATCCTAGTAGGGTAAGGGTTCATAGCATCCAGTGAGAGTTTAGGATCTCAAGAATTAGAACCATCCCAAAATTAAGTGATTTACAAATGGCTCTGTTACAAGAAATCTAGGGAGGCCACGATTATCTTACAAAGGCAAAGACTCTGATTAAAGCTAACTTCGTAAAGCTTGTCTAGGTTCTTTGTGATCAGTGGAGCTGTAGCAGTTGAAATCTCTTTGTCATTAGCACCACTAGAAGTTGTAGCTGTTCAACTAGAGAGGAAGGGCACTAGAAGTTTCTCGAGTGTCCTTTTCTATTTCTGTACAGATTTCCTTTTTTTTCTTTGTTATTTTATTTTCGTACATCTTCTTTGGGTTGGCTTTTTAGAAATAAAAATAAGAAAGAGACACCAACTATAATTGATAAATATTAAATCCAAGAAGAGATAAAACTAGGGTTGTGATCATCATGGTTTCTTAACAACATTTGGTGATTAATTGTAGTGGACTCGTTTAATGCAACATATGTAGGTTATCGATTCAATCGATCCATCTGAATGTTTCTCAACTTATTCAGATAGGTACCACTCTTATTTTCTCAAACTAAGAGTGACAAACAAAGAACGTTAATAGTTGACCTAAGTTGATCAATCTTATTACAACATTAATCATTAGATACGGCTTAAACCCTTGAATCCTTATTATCACTTCTTTTTCAGGTTTTATACCTCTTACTCAAGAAAGTTAAACCGAGGATTTCTTCTAATATTTGCAACCATTAGAGATCATCCAATACGAAGGAAGTGGCAATGCCTACATTTTCATTAAACTAATCTACACGTAAATCACCATAGTCGTGTCAATTTACCATGACTAATACAAACCCTAGAAATGAAACTTAGCCGCACATGATAATGGGAATCGTACCAGTAATTATATTCATAAAAGGAGATTCAACTTACAAAGATAATTGTTCGGATCTGCTCTGGGGTATTTACTACACGCAAGTGCACGTGGTCGAACAAGTAGTAAAGTGGCTTAAGTAAGCCAAGTATCGATCCCACAGGGACCGGGATAAGGTAACAAACTACTTAAGTGTTACTATACTTACTCTAAAAATGAAGACAACAGTGCAAAGAAGAGTTTGATATTTTGATTTCTAATTGTATGCTAAGTCTAAAACGAATATCTAATGTGAGTCTGAACTATGAATGTGAGCATGCTGAGGCTAAATGAACATGTATAGAAACTAATTATCGATACAATTTTTGGTTAATCTTTCCTCCGGTTGCTAGTCAAGAATTATTGCCAATGGATTAAAACTCTCGTATTTAACCCAACTTAAGAATCATGAACCGTCCACCTACATTTCTGTGATTAAACGAAATTCATGTTCTAGCCATACAAAACCGATTCCTTAATTGACTAATACGACTTTCACGTATATTTCTATCCTGAAGGTAAATCAATTCTCAATTTTCCCAAACTAAGAAAAGATCATATCCTATTGATTCACAACTTTCCAATTTCTTGCTCTCTCGAGTGAAACCGGACTTTTTAGATATACATTAACATTGGCCACACATCAATGCAGTAAGAACAAGAATCAATAGAACAACCATGGAAGAAAAGATGAAAAACCCAATTGATCAATAACTACATTTCAATACAATTGTTCTTAACCTCAGCAAGAAGAGGAATTAGCCACTCATTTGTGATTAAACATCGTTAAATGAGTGTTAAACATACAAGCAATTGAATTAAAGAAGAAGGAGATAGAGAAAAGACCTGACAATTTCGTCCCCTCAACTGCCTGTAACCCACGTTCTTGCTCCACCAAGTCAGAATATTAAAAATGAACCTAAGTGTTCTATTTATTCTAGTGGGAATTTTTCCCGGAATAACAAGCAACGTGTCACAGAGTGCATCGCGGAGAACTGCCTCCGTGACACGCCACTGACGCAGACCCTTACTGGAAATTGATTGTCCAGGTAATAAGGCCCAACGTGGCACGGCGTGCAACGCGGGGCTAGGCCAACGTGCCACGGCCCCAACGCGCACCCTCACTGGATTTTAGCAAAAAATCCCTATCCAGGCAGAAGACATCCGCGATGGCAGCATGACACGGCTCCATCGCGGAGCCCCTTTAATTTGTGCCTTCAAATGCTTTTTCCCTTGCTAACATCCGAGTCCAACCCCAATCTCTCCCAACACGCATTTTAGCTTCCCAAAATTATATTTCACCTGCAAAACAACGCTAATCATGTTGGTTAGTATAAATTCACATTTTATTATCAATCATATGAGAATGTATAAACATTGATAGATAAACAAGGCTAAAATGACACCTTTGAGTATCACTTGGGCATATAAATTTTCCCAACATCACTTACCCCACACTTAAATCCTTGTTCGTCCCCGAACAACAATCTTTCACCTCATGCACTTTACACCCCATCCTGGCTACTTTGGTTCGACAATTCAGGCTACGGTCATATTGATTATTTAATACAGCAAATCATCAAGAAAACACGCATGGTCCTGTCAATGCAATGACCTTCAACACATCAAGACTTCCTAGACTTAAGAATCGATTCTCGATATTGGCAAACTCCTGCAAATTAGCTGATCAAGATATCCGACACAAAATTTAATCTCTCATCAAGCATGTGCCCTCACAACACAAGAGAATTTTCCCCTTTTTAATCACATGAACTCAAACGATTACGTGCAGGGGCATATAGAAACAATTTCACTCTCTCTCCCAAAAGAATTCACATGCATCATGCCACGAACCATAGGCTTGCCTTTAGTGTATTACTCCACTAATATAAGGAAGTGTGATGTAAGATCACGTAGGACTTTAACGGGTTGTAATGTAAGCTACGGAACTAGTAAATACTGGGCTAGCCAATAATAGCCACTAGCATCCTTAAGCGCTTTTTCAATACATCCCATCAAGCTCATGGGCATTGTTTCTTCCTTCATCCTCCCATTCTTGAAGTCTGTCTTTATTTTGACCCATCTCATTAAGCACACTTGACTCAATCACGAAGATTATTCATACATCTTCATTATATTTTATTTATAACAAGTGCACCTTCAACCTTTTCTTTCCTTTCATCACTCTGCTTTTCTTTTCTTTTCACCATTCTCACTCTTTGACACTTTGGGAAAATTATTTCCTCTTCTTATACGCTTAAGAGTTTTGGATCAAATTTACGGCTAATGAAAAAAAAGGGTTAAGCTCGGTTTACATATTTTTGACAAAAGAAAAAAATAATAGGCTAAAGGCTCAACGGGCTAACTAGGGTGTACAATCAAGGTGGGTACAATAATGAAAAAGAGAAACTTTCAGTTGAAAACAAAGAAATGCCTACATCCTTTCCTACAATACACGTCCTTCATTTCGTTTCGTACACACACCAGGCAAGTTCTAGACATTTCATAATAGCATGGAATAAACAAAACCTCACCCCACACTTATTGCACATGCTCAATTCAAGACATATTCATAGACTCTTCAATCAGCTAATTGCAAGAATTCAAAATTAAGCCTCAGTCACACTGAATCGACTCTATGGCCTAGGTATCTCAACATATGTACAGAGTTGCATGCTTTCATATGAATCAACTTTGCATTTCAAATATCATGTACAACACGCAACCAGAATTCCGCAACCATAAAGTAACTACAGGTTTTGGGATGCAACCCACAAAAGAAAACAACTGAAAAATAAATGAAAAAAATCTACTCCTAACGACTACATTTCCCTTAAGACGGTCATCATCCATCCATCATATGGAACAGTCACTCACTAAGACTTCGATTCAATGGGACCAATCTCGGTAAAAGAACCGAAAACAAACGCCGAGAAACCCAAGAATTGAAAAAATTTTAAAAATATCGATCATTTCGATAAAACAAAAATATGTACAAAATCAGCTAGCAACATTCAGCAGCACACAACAGCTTCACATTTAATTACAATACAGAACAGAAACATCACAATCACAGGGTCACAAAATTTTTCCACAGGCACGACAACAGAACAAAAACATAAACAACAACACAACCAGCACCTAACTACTCCCACCCCACTCTTATATCGAGCATTGTTCCCAGTGTTCACAAAAATTAACATAGCACAAAAATTGGGTGGCGGAACTCCCTAATCAATCAAAATACTCCACTTCTTCAACAGGCGCTGCTGCCTCGTCTCCCATGTCTGAATCGCCCCCATCGTCATCATCGGAATCCTCACGATGTGTCTCCTCATCTATGGGGACATCATCATCCGTGGGCTCTATAAAAGTTGGCCCCACTCGGCATAGAGCCCTGGCATTTTCGCCAAAAGGGTAGTCTAGCTCGAGCTGCCACAGCTCCTTTTCTGTTGCCCGCCTCCCGCCTATTCGCAGCTGGAGCATCTGCATCCCGTACATGCGAGCCATGTACTGATCATCCCAAGCATGTCGCTCGGCTAGTGTAAGAACTGGCCCGTGGGTGGTGTCGGGTGCCTTAGTTTTAGTGACATCTAAGGCCCGCCGCTCCATCTGCGGGATGTAGTCAAGGGCCTCTTTCTCAATATCCAGGCCCCTCAGGAACGTGGTGAGTAGTCCACCAAATCCGTATCTGTGCCCTTGATGCAAACGGGCTCTCTTCATGGCGGAGATAATCACCGCCCCCACATTGATCTCCAGCCCTTTCATCAGGGCGTACACCAAGCATACACGATCCCTGGTTACATCCGTCATATGCACCCCCGGGATTAAGCAGGAACAAACAATCTTCAGCCATATCCTGGCTTCCTGTTCATCTGTGAGTAAGGCAAGGTCTGATGGTAGCCCCTCTCCTTATGTCTGCTCCACCGAGCTGTTGATCGGGTTCCACACAAAGTGCGTCTGATGTCCGCATATGGTGGAGTGATATTCAGCTGTCGAAGCACATGGGCGTCTGTGTCCCGCGCCCCTAGGATAGCATTGAGGTGGTGGGGCACAAAAGTGACTATTTGCCCCCTTATTTTCATGGTGTGACTTCTGAGAATCGGGTTCCAGTTGACATAGAATTCCCGAATCAAGTGCAAGTTGCATTCCTTGGGCTCTTCAAAGATGAAGTTCAGCCCAGCTGCCTCGATCCTATGGACAATCCTGGGGAACTCCTGTGCCAACGGTTCCCTTGCTATGTGTTCCTCGGGGAAGTACTTGCCCTCCTTGTGCTTTGCATACCATTTATTCCCCTCCTCTGTCACCCACTTGGTTCCGTATTGACGAAGTTGTCTGCGTGGAACCGCTGGTGCTGCTGGGACTACTGTGCCTAGTCTGATTCTTTTTCTTTCGGCGCTAGATGTTGATGCGCCTTTTCCCTTATCTTGCCTGCTTGCCATTGTTCCTGTCAAACCAAACAGACAAGTTCAATATTAAGCCAATTAAAATTAGCTTCGACTAAGGTTGAGTTAAGCTAGGCTACCCCACACTTAGTCCTTAGCCAAAATTACAACATTAAGGCAAGATCGTACTTATTTACACAAACAAACAACAAAACATAACAAATATGCTTAGTGCCTTGGGAGAATTCGGCGGTATATATTCCATGTACTACTCAGACTTTGTACAGCTAACCACAATCCTTACCTATCGATAACATTTTATCCCATAGCACTTAGCAAAGAGAAACAAAAGAAAAAATTTAACTACATGATCCGATACAATTCACCCATTTCTTGCAATTTCCAATATTTCCTTAACCCGAGAACCCGTCGGTCTTGTAGCATAGTCACAGTTAGCACAATCGACTCATCTCACCCAACATGTACAACCCAGCATGAATTTCACTAGTTCAACTCAAATTTTTTCCATTTCAAACTCAAAGTCAAGCCCTAGCTATAATTTTATCAAAAATTTGATTAAGTTATGTAATTATCGAGTTCAAGCAATCACACCGTTACTCCGAACATCAATCAACAATAATTCAATTGAATTTAAGCTTAATTTCTACTTAGGGCAAGTTTTGCTCATATCACATGTTCAACATCGAAAAAATTCGACAAGAATTGAGATAGAGTTGAAGAACATACCTTGAATTCGAAGAAATGACGAAAACTTGATGAAATTATGGGCCTAAGTCCGTGTCACGTTGAGGGGGGAGGGATTTTTGGGATGTTGGTCGTGGAGGGTATGAAAAATGAGGAAACATGAGGGGGAATCGAGGTTAAAAAGTGGGAATTTTGCGCGGGTCACCCGGCCACCCGGTGTGACCCATCGCGATATACACCTCAACGTGTCACGGAGGGTAACGCGGAGCATGCCCTCCGTGACACGGAGCCATCGCGTAGGTGTTCTGGAATTTGTAAAAATTCAAGAATTACCTTCAACGTGTCACGGAGGGTAACACGGAGGTCCTCCTCCGTGACACGGAGCAATCGCCCTGGCTCACTGTTTTGCCACTTTTTATTATTTTCATACCTCGGATTTTCCTTTGTGATTCCTTGCATGTTTACCCTCCGTTCAACCTGAAATTCATCTTACGACAAGAAATTGGTTAGAATTATAGGATTCACTCAAAATAAAAATAAGAATAAAAATAAAAACTAACAATTTTGTTGTTAATCAAAAAAGAAAAAGAAAAAGAAATCTATTCACATTTTACAAAGAAAAATTTCACGGGTTGCCTCTCGTGCAGCGCCTGGTTTACCGTCGTGGCTCGACGTCATTCAGCTCAGTCATCTTCTAGGGTGACGGACATTTTATCTCGACCACCGTCCTCACCCCAGTAGTGCTTACATCTCTGCCCATTGACTAAGAACGTGACACTCCGATCTTCTTGCCACAACTCTACTGCCCCGTGCGGGGTCATTCTCACCACTTCAAATGGCCCCGACCATTTGGACCTCAGCTTTCCTGGAAACGACTTCAATCATGAATTGAAGAGCAATACTTTCTACCCTGGCTCAAAAATGCGATGCACCATATGCTTGTCATGCCACCTTTTCGTTTTTTCCTTGTAGTACTTGGCACTCTCATAAGCATGCCAGCGGAACTCTTCAAGTTCACTGAGTTGCATTAGTCTCTTCTTGCCCACTAGCTCTAAGTCCATATTCAATTTCCTCACGGCCCAGAAGGCTCGGTGCTCTAACTCCACTGGCAGATGACAAGCTTTACCATAGACCAATAGGTATGGTGAGGTTCCAATCGGTGTCTTATAAGCAGTTCTGTACGCCCACAACGCATCATCAAGTTTGCTGACCAATCATTCCGTTGTGTGTTTACCGTTTTCTGGAGAATCTGCTTCACTTCTCTATTCGACACCTCTACTTGCCCACTAGTTTGGGGGTGGTATGTTGTTGCCACTTTGTGGCACACCCCATACTTGGCTAGTAGTTTCTTGAAACTTGCATTGACAAAATGAGCCCCTCCATCACTGATAATGGCTCGGGGTGTCCCGAACCTGGTGAGAATGTGTTTTTTCACAAATTTTGTTACCACCTTGTTTTCATTCCTGGGGCAAGCTATTGCTTCCACCCATTTTGATACATAGTTACAGCCACCAAGATGGAACGATTACCAAATGACAGTGGGAACGGGCCCATGAAATCAATGCCCCATACATCAAAGGTCTCTACTTCCAGTATATTCTGCAGCAGCATCTCTTGTCTTCTACCAATTGTTCCTGTACGCTGACATCTATCACACATTTTGACATATGCCATAGAGTCTCTGAACAGTGTAGGCCAAAAGAACCCTGATTGTAGAACCTTGTGTGTTGTTCGCTCGCCTCCATGGTGACCCCCATACAACAAAGAGTGACAGCTCCTCAACACCTCTGCAATCTGACTCTCCAGGATGCATCTTCTCATCACCTGATCCGGTCCCTGTTTAAATAAGTATGGTTCATCCCAAACAAAGTGCCGGCAATCATGCCTCAATTTCCTTCTCTGTTGGACTGTTGCCTCAGGTGGGTAGACTCCACTCACTAGCAAGTTGACTATGTCTGCGTACCAGGGAACTTCAGCTTCCCCTACTGCCAAGAGCTGCTCATCCGGGAACTCCTCATTGATGTTATCACCTTCCATCACATGCGATCGGCTTTCCAATCGCGATAAGTGATCTGCCACCTAATTTTCGCTCCCCTATCTATCCTTGATCTCAAGGTCGAACTCCTGCAACAACAGGATCCATCTGATCAACCTGGGCTTAGCATCCTTCTTGTTAAATAGGTACCGAATAGCTGCATGATCAGTGTACACCACTACTTTTGACCCCACCAAATAGGACCTGAATTTGTCAAATGCAAACACCAATGCTAGCATTTCCTTCTCTGTGACTGTGTAATTGCTTTGGGCCGTATTCAGCATTTTGCTTGCATAATGAATAGAATGAAAGATTCTATTTTTCCTTTGCGCCAATACAGCTCCCACAACCATATCACTCGCATCACACATCAACTCAAATGGTTGTCCCCAATCCGAAGAAGTAAGGATAGGTGCTTCTATCAATTTCTGCTTCAACTCCTCAAATGCTTTAACATACTTATCATCCAACTCAAACTTTACCTCTTTTTCTAACAATTTGCATAATGTTCTAGAAATTTTGGAAAAGTTTCTGATGAACCGTCTGTAGAATCCTGCATGCCCAAGAAAACTGCGAACACCTTTCACCGACACAGGTGGTGGCAACTTCTCAATAACTTCGATCTTAGCACGATCGACTTCCAAGCCCTTGCGAGACACTTTGTGGCCAAGGACAACACCTTCCTTAACTAAGAAGTGGCATTTCTCCCAGTTTAGTACAAGGTTGGATTCCTTGCAGCGAGCCAGCACCCTGTCAAGATTCTGCAAACAAGTACCAAACGAATTACCGAAAACAGAAAAATCATCCATAAATACCTCAACAAAATCCTCCACCATGTCGTGGAAAATAGCCATCATGCATCTCTGAAATGTGGCGGGTGCATTGCATAACCCAAATGGCATCCGCCTAAAAGCATATGTCCCGTAAGGACAGGTAAACGTAGTCTTCTCTTGGTCCTTTGGAGCTATGGCTATTTGGTTATAACCAGAGTACCCATCAAGGAAACAATAATATTCCTGTCCAGCCAACCTATCTAATATTTGATCAATGAACGGGATAGGATAATGATCTTTCCTTGTGGCTTCATTAAGCTTTGCAAATCCGCCAGCCTTTGACTGTTCGTGTAGGAATCAACTCATTTTTCTCATTGGTGACCACGGTCATCCCTCCTTTCTTTGGAACGCACTGAACGGGGCTGACCCATTCACTGTCTGAAATCGGGTAGACCACACCTGCATCAAGCCACTTAATTATTTCTTTCCTAACCACATCCTTCATTGCTGGATTTAGCCTTCGTTGCGGCTGAACAGTTGGTTTTGCTCCTGCCTCCATGAAAATCCTGTGTGTGCAAAAAGCTGGATTGATACCCTGAATATCTAACATTTTCCAACCCATTGCTTTTTTCCTTTTTCTGAGGACACCCAATGCTTCCTTCTCCTGTGCCTCCGTCAATTCTGCAGAGATGATGACTGGTAACGTCTCATCTTCCCCCAAAAAGACATATTTTAAATGGGGAGGCAATTCTTTCAATTCCAGCTTTGGTGCCTCCTCAATGGATGGTTTCGGCGACGGTTCTAGGGACCTCATCAAGGATTGAAATTCCTGTCTCCTCGGATGCCTTTGTGACTCATTCAACATTTGGACCACCTCATAAGCGTCTCTATCTCCAAAATGATCGGAGTGCATCAACACTCTTTCTAGTAGGTCTTGAGATTCAACAATCTGACGAATTTCTTCTTGTTCAACCACACTGATTGCTGAAAGCTCCTCATGTATGGCCGGCAGCTTCATGGCTTTAAACACATCAAATACCTCAATCTTATCGTGTGCTCGCATGGTTAGCTGCCCTGCAGCTACATCAATCAGCGCTTTCCCGGTTGCCAAGAAGGGACGTCCCAAAATAAATGGGACTTCCACGTCTGGCTCAAAATCCAGCACGACAAAATCTACCGGGAAGATAAGGGAGCCCACTTGCACCAGCACATCCTCCACAATGCCATCAGGTCTTACTAAGGACCGATCCGCTAGTTGCAAGATCACTGTTGTTGGTCTAGGACTCCCTAGACCCAACTTCTTGAATACCGATGACGGCATCAAATTAATGCTCGCTCCCAAATCACATAATCCGCGAGCTCGGATACTCTGCCCAATTGTAATTTATATAGTAAAGCTCCCAGGATCTTTGAGCTTTGTGGGCAATCGGTTTTGTATCCAGGAAGTGCACTCCTCCATGAGAGCTACCGTAGCATACTCAGTCAACTGACTTTTGTTCGCCACGATGTCCTTAATGTACTTTGCATACTTCGGCACTCCCTGCAAAATATCAACAAGAGGTAAGTTAATATGTACCTGTTTCAGCACCTCCATGAATTTCTTGAAACAGGCCTCTTCATTGTGTTTCTTTAATCTTTGAGGGAACGGGGGTGGTGGTCTTTCTGATTCAGCTTCCTTTTTCTTCCCCCTCTCAACTTCTGCTGCTCCCAATTGTTGAGGTGGTCTTTCTGGTTCCACCTCTTTAAGCTGCAAACCACTCCTTGTGGTCACCGCATTCACCTGCTTGGGGTTGGGATCTGTGTCGCTCGGAAGTCCTCCTCTAGGCCTGGTGTTTTGGGCTCCAGCAAATTGCCCAAATTGATATTCAAGTGCCTTAGTAGCTAACTGGTTGTTCTTCACCTCGGCTGCCGATTTCACATAGTCAGCCTGCAATTGAGCTTGGTTAGCTATCATTGTCTTGAACATCTCCTCAATGCTGGGTGATGGTGGGGGAGGAGGTGCATTGTTGTTTCTATATTGTGCTTGATAGTTCTGCTGCTCTCCTTGATTCCTCTGCGCCCCCTGACTCAAACTTTGCCCTTGATGGTTGTTGCTACCCCAAGAGAAATTCGGATGATTCCTCCAGTTGGAATTGTAGCTGTTGCCATACTGTTGGTGGTTGTTCCTTTGTACATTTCCTACAAAGTTCACCGAGTCAGGATTTGCCCCACAACACTCAGCTGAGTGCTCACTACTCCCGCACACTTCACACCAAATTTGCTGCACTACATTCAATTGGGCTTGAGTCTGGTTCATTGTCATATTACTGAAGTGGGTGTTGAGTTGATTCTGTAAAGCAGTTATCTGTGTAGCAATAGCTGTAAAACCATCCACTTCTAGAACTCCTGTTGATTTCCTTGTTCCTCCTCTTGATGAATCAGCATTCCACTTTGGATTTCCCTGCAAAATACGATTTAACAAGGTATACAGCTCCTCATAAGTTTTCTCCAATGCTTGTCCCCCAGTTGCTGAGTCTAGCAAGATTTTTGTGTGGGGTTCCAAGCCCTCTATAAAAGTGTGCACCAGCACATCATTGGATTGATGATGATGTGGACAATCCTGCAACATGGACTTGAATCTCTCCCAAGCCTAATATAGATTCTCCCCCTCTCTCTGTTTGAAACTTAGAATTTGACTTCTAAGTCTTGCTATTTTACCGGATGGAAAAAATCGTATCAAGAATTTCCTTGCAAGATCATCCCACGTAGTAATAGAATTAGGTGGCTCAGCTTTCAACCACCTCTTGGCTTCTCCCAATAGTGAAAATGGGAACAATCTAAGCCTGACATAATCTGATGACACTCCAGCGGGGATGTAAGTGTCACTTATCTCCAAAAAATTTTGGAGATGCTGTTGTGGATCCTCATGAGGGAGACCTGTGAACTACCCGCTGGTGTGCAGCAATTGCACCATGTTTTGTTTGAGCTCGAACCTCCCTTCTGGCTCAGGTTTGCGGATGCTAGATGTGACATTATTAGCATGTGGGATTGCCACCTCGCGAACCGTCCCAGCTGCCATTTCCTCGGGCAATAACATTGCCCTTACTACTGGTGGATTTTGTTGTTGCTCCATGATTGTTTGTCTGAGCAACTGCAGATTTTTCTCTAGAGCTTCTCTCCGCTGATGATGAAATTGTCTTTCAGGCTCTAAATATGAGTCCACCAGCTCCTTGTCTCTTGCCAGTGTTCAACAGAGATTATATCTGCGAAATAAAGGCTAAGACCAAGTTGTCAACACTAAGAAAAAAAATATAGTAAATTTACACTTAAGAAAAATTCACCAATTGCCAGTCCCCGGCAACGGCGCCAAAAACTTGTTCGGGTCTGCTCTGGGGTATTTACTACACGCAAGTGCACGTGGTCGAACAAGTAGTAAAGTGGCTTAAGTAAGCCAAGTATCGATCCCACAGGGACTGGGATAAGGTAACAAACTACTTAAGTGTTACTATACTTACTCTAAAAATGAAGACAACAGTGCAAAGAAGAGTTTGATATTTTGATTTCTAATTGTATGCTAAGTCTAAAACGAATATCTAATGTGAGTCTGAACTATGAATGTGAGCATGCTGAGGCTAAATGAACATGTATAGAAACTAATTATCGATACAATTTTTGGTTAATCTTTCCTCCGGTTGCTAGTCAAGAATTATTGCCAATGGATTAAAACTCTCGTATTTAACCCAACTTAAGAATCATGAACTGTCCACCTACATTTCTGTGATTAAACGAAATTCATGTTCTAGCCATACAAAACCGATTCCTTAATTGACTAATACGACTTTCACGTATATTTCTATCCTGAAGGTAAATCAATTCTCAATTTTCCCAAACTAAGAAAAGATCATATCCTATTGATTCACAACTTTCCAATTTCTTGCTCTCTCGAGTGAAACCGGACTTTTTAGATATACATTAACATTGGCCACACATCAATGCAGTAAGAACAAGAATCAATAGAACAACCATGGAAGAAAAGATGAAAAACCCAATTATCAATAACTACATTTCAATACAATTGTTCTTAACCTCAGCAAGAAGAGGAATTAGCCACTCATTTGTGGATTAAACATCGTTAAATGAGTGTTAAACATACAAGCAATTGAATTAAAGAAGAAGGAGATAGAGAAAAACCCTGACAATTTCGTCCCCTCAACTTCCTGTAACACACGTTCTTGCTCCACCAAGTCAGAATATTAAAAATGAACCTAAGTGTTCTATTTATACTAGTGGGAATTTTTCCCGGAATAACAAGCAACGTGTCACGGAGTGCATCGCGGAGCACTGCCTCCGTGACACGCCACTGATGTGGACCCTTACTAGAAATTGATTGTCCAGGTAATAAGGCCCAACGTGGCACAGCGTGCAACGAGGGGCTAGGCCAACGTGCCACGGCCCCAACGCGCACCCTCACTGGATTTTGGCAAAAAAATCCCTATCTAGGCAGAAGGCATCCGCGATGGCAGCGTGACACGGCTCCATCGCGGAGCCCCTTTAATTTGTGCCTTCAAATGTTTTTTCCCTTGCTAACATCCGAGTCCAAACCCAATCTCTCCCAACACGCATTTTAGCTTCCCAAAATTATATTTCACCTGCAAAACAACGCTAATCATGTTGGTTAGTATAAATTCACATTTTATTATCAATCACATGAGAATGTATAAACATTGATAGATAAACAAGGATAAAATGACACCTTTGAGTATCACTTGGGCATATAAATTTGCCCAAGATCAATAATACAAAACCTTGATTTCAATTCCAAGAAATACGATGATCTCTCTTCAAGAACTTTTGAAAGTAATGTACAAAGTCGGTGTTTTTCTATCCAAAAGTCTCATACTAAAAATAATCTAGATGCTACTATTTATAGTATGATACAATTCAAAATTACACTTCAAACAAGGAATCACGCTTTTTTCTTGATGCCGAAACTGAGGACTCATCATCAAGGTGATGGTCCATCACTTGGACCGCGGCACGCTGCTTCTCCAGTAGCTAGCTACATCTTTTCAAGACTGATGCCAGTCTTGACGGTCCATCAAGTGGTTGACGGTCAATCATAGACACTGTCAAAACAATATATTTTTATGCAATCACTATCCAAGCCTGACGGTAAAGTTGACGCTTCGTCACAGGGTTGACAGGCCATCAAACGAACTTTCACCTTAAACTACAAAACTTGTTGAACTTCTAGAGTCTGACGATGGAATTGACAAGTCGACACACGGTTGACAGATCTTCAAAATGGTCATCACTTTGAACTTCTAAGCCTTTTTCAAACCATCTTCAACCTGCAAACATTTTCCTGTACAGTCAACACAAACACAGTCAAATCTAAAATAAAGTTGCTCAAGAACTTGCATTTATTTGTAGTTAATAGCATCAAATGTGCCCTCAAATGTCAGCACATCAACATCCTCAACTTAGAATATTTTCTTGTCTTCAACACAAAATATGAAATCAAAGTAAAAGAGATTTAGGATAAACTTCAAGGGTCATTAGGCTTAAAACTAATCTTTTCACAAGTGCAACTCCCTTTAATGATGTAAATATTATAAGCACTCAACACATTAACTCATGAGGATCTAAGTATGACATTATGATATGAACAGAGAACTTTTCATACACCAATAGCAATTATCCTAACAACTACCAATTAATAGTGCTCTTCTAGTTCCCTTACTATAAAAAAGTCCCAACTCTCACACAAAGTTATTTACATGGGGACTAGTAAAATACACTCACTCTCACAATAACATTCCAACAATGCACATATAATACCATAAACTTTCCCATATTATTGCTGCTTTAGGTTTTTGGACACTTGAATAGGATCACTATTGGACTTTCTTGGCTTGTACTATAGGCTTGGGGCAGGTATGGTACATATGGACAAAATGACTTAACCCTCTGTGACACTACATTATTCTTTTGCTACACTCCTATTTTCTCTCCCTTATTCTCTTTTATTCATTTTCCTTTTTCACTCATGGGTGTGGTTTTCACTTGATTCTCTTTTTGTTCTTCAAGATACCACTATTTTTCTTTTATTTTTCCTTTTCATTTGCACTTTGTTTTTTTATTTTTCAACACACTGCAATCGCTTCTTTTCAACCATCAACTTCTACTTTTCACACTCAACCATTTTATGTATCCCTACAATAGCCACGCTCAACTAACACGATTTTCCTGAGTTGAGGTACACAATGTCCACCAGGGCCAAAATAGGTTCATTATAAAAATATTGGGAAGGTAAATAGGCTAATGAAACGAATGAGTCAATTCGGTTCAAAATCAAGGATCAAGAGATTACTAACATTGTTTGGTTAGTCACACAGGCTCAGTGGACTGATTATAAAAATGGCCTATGATCCTTTCCTAGTCAGTTATACTGTGGCCTTAGCAAGATAAACCAGACAAGTTCTAGAAGTATGCACAAAGAACTGTAGCAAATTAGCTCACACACATTTGGCACAAAATTGCACTATCAACTACCAATTATTAAAATGTACTTTAGCTTAAGCACAGTTGCTACATCTATATACAACTAATGTCATGCATAGATCCAACATAGTCAATTATGTTACAACAATACACACATGCACATCAAAGTTTGTAAGGGTCTTCATATTCTAATAATTAAATCACAATAGATTGTTGCCAACAACTACTCTAAGTTTACCTACTTCTGTTTTACCAAAATAACTACAAAAACAACCTGAAGATGCTAGATCTACTACATAGCACACCTGAGAGAAAAGAAACACAGTAACAAAAATCCTCAGGTGGTGTGACAGACTCACAGGTACCCCAACCCCCCATCTAAAAACCTTGCATTGTCCCTAATGAATACACCCAAAATTAAAGCTGAAAGTAGGAAATACCTGTGAAACTCTATACTTGTGTGTCTGGCACAACAGTCTAGATGTCGTAACCCTAGAGACCTCAACAATGGCACTTGTGGTGCTAAAGAAGCGGTGATGGCTCTATCCATAGAACTGTCCAGCTTCTCAACAGCAGCTTCATCTGCTTCTCATATATGTCTATTTTACGAACCATCTTTGCAAAATTTGCTGGCGTGAATGCATATTGTGAGGACTGTGGCGCAACAGATAATGTCTCAGTCAATTCTACTCCTAGTGTTACTACAGCTGCACCAGAGGTAGATGGTGTGGATGTGGGGAGTGGGGGTGCAAGGTCAACTAGCTTTGTCCCTGTGACTGCTCTAGTTGTGTCAGTAGTAGCTTCAGCCACTCTCGCACTTTGGCCGCTTGGACCAAATACCTGATTTGTGAAGTTTTAGGTCATGCCTTGTTTCATCTTTAGATTTTTCCAGATCAAACTTATTCGTTGTTGGCATCTCAACATCTATCCCAGCTAATATCGGGACATGAGCCTCTCTGCACAACTGAGTTATCAAACATGGGAATGGAAGTGATGTGGATAATTTTATAGCTCGACTGTTCATTTTATCTTCAATAATAACTCCCATATTCAATGTGAACCCTGACATCAGGATAGCTACTAATACTACCCTATCCTCTCCCAAAGCATTGTCTCCTCCGGTCGAAAATAGTCAAAGCCTATAACACCCCAAAAGTCTTTAAGATCATACCCGAGGGTCCAATCATAGAAAATAGGAAAAATCTACCCAGGTCATAGAACGACTCGTCAGGTGACTTATTAAGTTACTTGACGGATCGTTGAGTGATCCATTGAGTGGTGCCAAGTTGGAAAATATGATACTTATCCAGAAGTTATGACGGATAGGACGACGAGTTGTTAAGTGACCCCACAACTCATTTAGTCAACCGTAAGTGTGAAGTGATAGAGAAAATATTGATTTCTAGTGTACTCCATTGATTAAGGAATGATTCGTTAAGTCCCCTAACAACCTGTTAAGTGATGTGTCAAGTGGGGTTATTTTTGGGTTAGGCATTTCCTGTCCAGTGATGAAGAGTCAAGTGACGATTCATTAGTTCCAGTGACGGGTCATTCTGATGATCTGTTAGTTGAGGATCAGAAGGTTGAATTTTAGGGGTAGAAGTAACGGATGGATCCAATGAGTCATTAAGTCAGACAAAGACACGTTGGGAGGGTCGTTGCCACTGGCGGGCAGATTTTTAAAATGAATTTTCAGGGGTATTTTAGTAATTATAAAGTATTAAAGTACTTAGGGAGATTAGTCACTATCTTGGTCAAATAGTTTCTACACGTTCCTTAGCCTACATTACAACCATCTTAACTCCTAATTGATTTTAGATTCGATGTTCTATATTAATGAAGTATTTATACTAAGGGCAAGCCTACGGGTCATCTTTTGCATGCATGTTGAGTTATTTAGGAGAGTGAGTGATTTTGTTCTATCTATACCCAAGTCCAAATTATTATATATCATATGAGTGAAAGGGCATCCCTCAAAATGGTTATGGGAATATAATGGTGAGATTTTTTATGTATCTTGATTGCTAAATTATACATGATTCATGTTGGCCCAAAATATATCTTGTTGAATTAGTTCTAAAAGCTAAGTGATTTCAATTTTTGACCTTTGAATGTTTATCTTACATGCATATTGTGTGGATTGTTGGCACTAGATAAACTTGTCTAGTGACCCTGAGTGTAAGTAGACCTATTCGTAGGGTGAATTTTGTGGTTAAATTTGAGAGGGGAAGTAGTAGATTGTTCGACAATGAACAATAGTTTAAGTGTGGGGAGGTGATTTAGGATGCATTTACACACTTATTTGCCATATTTTGCTCATGTTTAGCCATGTTTTGAGAATAGATTATGTGTGTTTTCTCTGGATTTCTATGATATTTGTAAAAAAGATCTAACACACATAATTAGATATTTTTTGAAATTACAGTGATGGATTTGGAGTTATTTGTGGCTTTAAAAACAAGTATGGAAAAACAAACTTGAGAAAGATAAAGATTTTAGAAGGTTGGCATTGTGCAGGCACACCTGTGTAAGGACCTGCGTGATGCACAGGCAGATCCACACAATCAAAGGTAGAACATGGAGGCCTAGAGGCGCAAGGGATGGCGTGACACATATGGCAGTCCCAGGTGACCAAAATCTAATCCTAGTTCAAGTAGGAATAAAAGCTGCAAAGTCCAATCTCAGTCCAAGAAGGAATAGAGGCAGACTAATTCTACTACTATATACCCCTTCTCAAGACAATTTTAGACATCCACATCAGACTTCTAGAGTCACACAAAATATTTACACATTGAAGTATTATACGTATGGAAAATATTATTCCATACTAGTGTTTGAGGAAAACATCAAGTTCTTGTAATTCTAATTAGCTTTCTAGATTTGCCACACATTTCGTATTATTGTAAATATTTCATTATGACTTCTTATAAATCTTATGTTACTGTTTTCTCAAACATGAGCGGCTAAATCTCTTAAGCTTGGGTTGAGGGAACTATGATGTTTTAATGAAAGTAAGCAAAATAAAATAGTGATTCTTGAATGATGACTCGGGTGAATTGTTATTCTCTTTGTTTTAATGAGTTTTAGAGGTTGCAAATGTTGAAACGTGTTTGTATCTTCAACTTTCTTGACCAAAGAGGTTGAAGTTAGGAAAAGAGAATAACAATAGAAATTTGAGGGTACCAAACGTCATCTAATTAACTTGAGCTCTAACCGAGGATAGTTAATCCAAGACTTATGGCATGGGAAAATATACACACCTAAAATCTAAGAAATTTAGGTAAAATTCATCTATTTAGGTCAAGAGACATAGATGAACCTAGTCGTCAGTCTTACACAAAATTCACCCAGATAGATCACTATTAAAATAAGCCTACTATGTTATGAAATCATAGGGAACACAATCCTAGTTTTGTCTCATCAATTTGATAATAACTAATCATTATTTAGAAAACCTTTTTCTTTTTATTAGCAAACCCCCTTTGAAATATTGATTATTGATTGATGTATTTATCATTAACATATTATTTCTTCCCTATTCCCTATGTAATCGACCCCAACCTAGTTGGGTTACTATATTTGTATCACGACCGAGCGTGGACCCCGAACTAAAACAAGGGACCTAGAACCACGGATGATTCCAAGCTAACCCATGGTACATACATAACATGATTTGACCATAACTAGGCAGAAATAAGACATGAACACAACATAAATGGAAGTTTGCATATCACAAAGCATAAGTGTAGGTAATAAGTCAACAACACTAAACCATCTATATATAGCTATCTGAAAAGCCTCTAACCAGAGGATGAGCTGATAGGACAACACCCCCAACTAGCTCACTAAGTTTGAATATAAAAGACATAAGAGAAAGGGACATGAACCAAAACTGCCATCCTCAGATCATGATGACTCATCAAAACTGGATGATACTGGACTGAAGCGGGACCGAGTTGATGTTGGGGCTGAGACTGATCATCCAAACCTATATCATGAGATAATATAAAATTGAGTATGTGTTCCGTACGTTGAATGTAATGAGTATGTAGAGAAAGTAAAACATGCTCGTAAAACAGTAAGCTAAGGTCGAGAGTAATGGTAAAAATAAACATGAGAATAGGGTACATGCTGAAATCATAATCGTACAATAGCCATAAACATAAGTTATTCATCATAAGTTGAAGTGTAATGACCCAAGTTTTAAAAATAGAATTCATATAGTGTACTATACTTGAAATCATAAGTGAAATCTTATAAACTAATCAGTGGGTCAAATACACTATGAAGTATCATAAATCATGAACATGAGTAACTTAAAACATGAGAAACAATGGGAGACTCATCATAAGCAATACCATCATGATAGAGCTTACATGATGCCCCAACTATCTCGCTCAAGTGGGAAGAGCCATCCCAAACTTTCCAAGGGAAGGAATGATTAAGGTGTGATATCACTCGTGAATCTCTATAGGGCTTCAACATAAATAAATACCTACGGTGGCACATAGTTATGAGACTCGAGTTTTTCTTGAACCCCTAGCCTACTTGGTGATAGACACTACTCTCAAAAACATGCACATGGCTCATAATCATCATATACTTGATTGCAACACCCCTAAACTTTCCTAGACCAAATTCAGACGTTGCATGAAAAATCACAGGGAACCAGAAATGTTTTGGTCTCAAACGACCCCCACAACAGACCATTGGTGGAGTAGCAGCCTTTCTTCGAGGGGAAACAACAAGACATAGGATGACCCATTTTTACTAACAACGAGTCATCCTGTCGTTCGTTGAATCCCGAGTTCAGAGGTCTACCAGACCTTTTCCTGAGACAACGAGAGGTAATAATGGTCTGTTGTTTCTATGAATGAGCCATTTCTACTAATCATCATTCAGTTCTAGAACCCAGAATTGTGAACCACGAGTGGATACAACAGCATGTTGGTCCTACCAACGAATCGTTGTCATCACTCGCTGTCCTCGTGCCCTGTTTTCTTATCAGTACCAATGGAAGGTATCAACGGTCCGTTGTTCCTTCCAACGAATCATTGTACCGTACCGTGGAACAGTTTCAGTGAAGCTAGTTTTTTAACCCAAAAACCATAGCCAGATTCAATGGGCCGTCCTTTCTACCAACAACCCATCCTGAGGCCCGTTGGTTTCTGTCGGCCAAGTTTCAATTTAAGTTCCCAAGGTTATTTTTGTAATTTCCCACCTTTTTAATCCCTAAACCATTTCGTTTTAGGGTCACTTAAGAGGGATAAAAAGGGGTGGAACGACATTCCCCCTTCACTTTCACTCATCCCCTCAAAAACCAAAGAGTAGAAATAGTGAGGGAGTTCAGAGCAGAAGCTAGGGAAAACGACAATCTTCTCAGTTTTTCTCAGAGATTTTCCCCAGAGTTTCTTCTACAGGTATGTGGGAATTAAGCAAGGATATTTTTCTCCCCTTGCGTCCCCCAAAACTCTCTCTCTATGCACTTTAAGTCCTAGCCCTGACCTTGCGACTTTGAAATTTTTACTATCGTTCTTGTATTATTTCATGTAGAAACCTATCCTATGTTAATTGTAGCTATTTTCCACCAGTTTATAACTAAAATGATGCTTGTTCCATCAAATTAGAAATTCATCCCTAACTTTTGAAAAGTCAGAAATTAGAATCCTGCTTAAGTTTTGAATTCTTGAGAATTGTTTGCATCTTTCAGAGTTAGGGGCTTTTATAATGCTTGTATATATTTAAAAACTCAGTTACTTGTATGATATTTAGATTCAGTCAGAAAGCCTATATACTTTGTATTTTCTTAGAATTGTTAGTTCAGCTTCAGTCAAAGTATTAGAATATTCAGTGTTAGTTAGAAATGTCAGTTGATCAGTTAGACTATAGTCTTTTTCCCGAGGTGTCAGTGGTTTCTCTCAGTTATCAGAATCAAACTTAGATTACAGTTATTTGGTCCATTAGGTGGTCATGACATTTCAATTATAGCTCTAACTAGCCCCAGGACCCTACTTCAGATTTCAATTTGTTCTTAGACGGTTACGACGCTTCTAGATAAGCAGCTCTGACCAGTCTAGAACCCAGTTTCAGAATATAGTCCGTTAAGACTCTCTGGGTACTTGCAGTTATATGCCCCTGTCTAGTCTTCGACCCCAGTTTTGAGCTATCAGTCTAGTAGCTCAGTATAGGTTTTTCAGTAGGAGTAGGACTTAGCACCGAGCGGACCGGGGTTCCAGCGCACCCAGGTTCTTAGAACTACGTTGCCAGCATAGGTTGCAGTTACATATTTTTGGCTTGAATGGCCCCAGACTTTTGTGATCACCCAGTTCATGCCTTTATACCCTGGCAAGGTATATTGGGTCCTACCGGTGGGGTGTACATATCAGACTCCACGTCTAGCTCACGTGGTTATATGCCGGTTACAGACTCTCCCACTAGTCAGTACAATCTACTCTTAGATTCTTCAGTCAAGATTAGTTAAGTGTCGTATTTCAAACTCAGTGTCTTAGACTTAGGACATGTTTATGACCATCAGTAAGGGTCATTTTTGACCATATCAGTTTTACACTAGTTGTATCAGTTTTCAGCATTTCAGTTGGTCATTTCATGCATATCAGTTCAGTTACTAGTTCTATCATATTATTCATGTTTCTCTCACTTACTCAATATGTTCAAATTATTGACAATTCTTTTATACTGTATCATTTCATGATACAGCTGCAGGTTCTCAGACTCAACATCATTAGCCGTTGCGATCCAGATCCTCCTCCGCTGCAGCCAAAGTGTGACTCCTCATCATTCGAGGGACTTGCTTTTCATTATTTCAGTTGAGTCATTATTTTAGTTAGACTTAGAGTTAGCTGGGGGCTTGTCCCAGCAAATCCTCAGTTAGATGGCTTTCAGACCAGACTTGATTTCAGAGTTGCTTCAGACAGTTTAACTCTCTATTTTTAGTCTTCAAATCTTCTTAAAAATACTTTGATGTTATTATTTTAAATTGCCGTTGTGCATGTTTACTCAGAATACTAGTGAATGGTAGACCAGGGGTTGACTTGGGGTCACTTGTGGCTTCAAGTACTGTGTTACGTCCAGGGTGTAGGCTCGGGGAATGACAAACTTGGTATCAGAGTACTAGGTTTAGAGTATCCTCGAAAAGTCTGAAAGATGCATCATGTAGAGTCCTTTTCATAGGTGTGAAGCACGCCACACTTATGACGAGGAGGATACGAGATGTTATTAGGAAAAGATTCCCTTTTGTTCATATTTCTTATCGTGCGTTAAAGTTCAATTTCATAAACTCCTTTCTAACTCGTGCTCTATTTCATTGCAGTGAACCATTCCTCCTAAACGCGGTAACAGAAGAAGGGCCAGCAATGCCAGTAGAACTGCCCACCAGTTCCGGAAGCCCCTCAAGACAACACAGTGTCCACTGCAAAATTTAGAGTGGCTATCCAGCTGCCCGCTCAGATAGTCACCAATCAGGTGAATCAGTAGGTGGTTCCGGTAGCCACAAATGGGTCCGTAGCAGCTGCTCGGGTGCGAGATTTTACCCAGATGAATCATATAGATTTCCATGGAACAAAAGTGGGAGAGCACCCACAAGAGTTCATAGATGAAATTAAAAAGATCACCCAGATTATGGGTGTCAGTCCCTCGAAGAGTGCCGACTTGGATGCCTACCAACTAAAAGGGGTAGCCCAGGTTTGGTACAAGCAGTAGAAGGAGGGACGGCTAGCGGAAGTAGGAGCGATGGAGTTGGAAGAGTTCCACACGGCTTTCTTGGATAGGTTTTTCCCTCGGGAGCTGAGAGAGGCGATGATGGCAGAGTTTATAAACTTGCGACAGGGCAACAGGACAGTGGAAGAGTATTCTCTGGAGTTTACTAGGCTATCAAAGTATGCTCCAGAGATGGTAGCCGAGCCAAGGGATCGCATGCTAAAGTTCGTTAATGGATCATCTTATCAGGTCCTCAAGGAGTGTAGGACCGCGATGCTGATCAAGGACATGGACCTTTCTACCCTGATTATTTATGGACAACAAATTGAGGCTGAAAAGATGAAGGATATGGAGAGAAAGAACAAGTGGGAAAGAACAGGTCATTCAGATTTCGGCCATTAGAGATATAGTGGTGGTAACCACTCACAGCAGCAACAGCAGAGCACCTAGCTCAGTCAGCGCCCCAACCTTTCGATCCCGCTGGGATCAGAGGGGTGGGTCATCTGGCACTCAGTCTCAGGATCACAGTAAGGGAACAGGTATCCATTTTGCCCCAAGTGCGGCAAAAATCATCTTGGAGAGTGTCTACACGGCAGGGAGGGTTGTTTCGGTTGTGGACAGATCGGGCATCAAATTAAAGAATGTCCGTCAGCAGGACGGGGAAGATCACAATCCACTACCTCAATAGCTCTAGCAGGCTGACCAGTTTAGTAGGCCAACGCATCAGGTACAAATGGCGGTCAATGCCAGAATCGTTTTTATGCTCTATCTTCTCATCAGGATCAGGAAAGCTCACCTAATGTAGTTATTGGTATGTTACGTCTCTTCCATATAGAGGTGTATGCCCTCCTAGATCCAGGAGCCACTCTTTCATTTGTGACTTCCTACATAGCAGTTCAGTTTGATATCATTCCATAAATCCTCTCAGAACCATTCTCGGTCTCCACCCCCGTTGGCGAGTCAGTTAGAGCCAGCCGGGTGTATAGAAACTGCCCAGTCTTTTTCCTGAATAAAGTCATTCCAGTTGATCTTGTAGAGCTAGACATGGTCAACTTCGACCTTATTCTCAGCATGGATTGGTTACACTCCTGCTATGCCTCAGTTGACTGCAGAACTAGAGTTTTCAAGTTTCAATTTTTGAATGAACCAATGTTAGAATGGTCGGGCAGCAGCTCAGCGCATAAGGGTAGGTTTATTTCCTACCTTAAGGCCTAGAAACTCATTTCCAAAGGATGTATATATCATCTGGTTCGAGTCAAGGATTCCAACTCTGAGACACCAGCCATTCAGTCAGTTCTAGTTGTCAGCGAGTTTCCAGATATATTTCCTTAAGATCTTCCGGGAGTTCCCCCTGAACGAGAAATAGACTTCGGAATAGATCTCCTCCCAGACACTCAGCCCATCTCCATCCCTCCTTATAAAATGTGTCCAGCTGAGCTTAAGGAGTTGAAGGAGAAGTTAACGGATCTTCTTGATAAGGGTTTTATTAGACCCAGCATCTCTCTCTGGGGTGCTCCAGTGCTATTCATGCGTAAGAAAGACGGTACCCTAAGAATGTGCATAGATTACCGCCAGCTAAACAAGGTCATAGTTAAGAACAAGTGCCCTCTACCCAGAATTGATGATCTTTTTGACCAACTTCATGGAGCCAGTTATTTCTCAAAAATCGATCTCATGTCAGGGTACCATCAGGTAAGAGTTAGAGAGAGTGACATACCGAAAATAGCATTCATAACTCGGCATGGTCACTACGAGTTTGTGTTGATGTCCTTTGGGTTAACGAACACCCCAGCAGCCTTCATGGATTTGATAAATAGGGTTTTCAAGCAGTGCCTGTATATGTTCGTCATTGTATTTATCGACGACATTCTGGTGTACTCCAAAAATGAGGAAGAGCATGCCAACTACCTAAGGTTAGCATTACAGACTTTCATAGATCGCCATTTATTTGCCAAGTTCAGCAAGTGTGAATTCTGGTTGAAGTCTGTGACTTTCTTGGGTCATGTGCTCTCAGGTGAGGGGATACAGGTAGATCCTCACAAAATAGCAGCAACGAAGGATTGGCCCAGACCTACCTCTCCTACTGAAATCAGGAGTTTCCTGGCTTAGCTGGATATAACCGGCGATTTGTGGAACGTTTCTCCTCCATAGCATCTCCTCTGACCAAGTTAACCCAGAAGAAGTTGAAATTTCAGTGGTCGGACGAGTGTGAAAAGAGTTTCTAGGAGTTGAAGACTCAACTCACTACTGCTCCAGTGTTAACCTTGCCAGAAAGATCAAATGGGTTGGTTGTTTATTGTGATGCCTCCAGAGTTGGACTCGATTGCGTTCTGATGCAGCGGGGCAAAGTGATAGCCTATGCCTCCAGACAACTCAAAGTTCATGAGGAGAATTATCCAACTCACTACTTGGAGTTGGCAGCGGTGGTATCGCGTTAAAAATATGGAGACACTACTTGTATGGGGCTTACATGGATATGTCACAGATCACATGACCCTTCAGTATGTGTTCAGCCAGAAGGACCTAAACCTGCGTCAGAGAAGGTGGCTGGAGCTGCTAAAGGATTATGACATGATTGTGTTGTATCACCCGGGTAAGGCCAATATGGTGGCTGACGCCCTAAGCAGACGGTCTATGGGAAGTATGGCTCACATTGAGGAAAACAAGAGGGAGCTAGTGAAAGAAGTTCACAGGCTATCCCAGTTAGGGGTGCAATTGGTGGATTCAGCTGAAGGTGGTGTGGTAATGCAAAGCGGGTCAGATTCATCCTTGGTAGTTGAAGTCAAATCCAAATAGGATGAAGATCCCATTTTACTTAAGCTTAAGGAAGCAGTCCTCAGAAAAGAGATAGAAGCTTTCTCCCAAGGGGGAGATGGAGTGCTCCACTACTAGGGCAAGTTGTGTGTACCGGATGTTGGTAAGTTGATACAGCAGATACTAGCTGAGGCACACAGCTCGAGATACTCTATTCACCCTGGTGCTACCAAAATGTACCGCGACTTACGGGATATTTACTGGTGGAACGACATGAAAAGGGATATCGCCTAATTTGTAGCACAGTGCTCGAACTGCCAGCAAATCAAGGTAGAACACCAGAGACCCGGAGGCATGAGTCAAGATATCATTATACCCACATGGAAGTGGGAAGAAGTAAATATGGACTTCATTACAGGTCTACCCCGGCGGCAGCATGACTCAATCTGGGTGGTAGTAGATCAGATGACTAAGTTAGCTCACTTCCTCCCAGTCAAAACCACAGACTCAGCTGAGGACTATGCTAGACTTTATATTGGGGAGCTAGTCATACTTCATGGGGTTCCCTTGTCCATTATTTCAGACAGAGGTACCCAATTCACCTCGCACTTATGGAAGTCTTGTCATAAAGGACTTGGTACCCAGGTCAAGCTCAGTAGAGCTTTTCACCCGCAGATAGATGGACAAGTTGAGTGGACTATTCAGACTTTATAAGACATGCTAAGAGCATGTGCGATCGACTTTAAGGGCAATTGGGATGACCATTTACCTCTTATCGAGTTTGCGTAGAACAACATCTATCACTCTAGCATTCAGATGGCCCCATTTGAGGCATTATACAGTAGGAGGTGTAGATCCCTATAGGGTGGTTTGAGGTTGGTGAATTTACCTTGATAGGACCAGACTTGGTTCATGAAGCAATGCAAAAAGTTTAGCTCATCCGAGAAAGGTTGAAAACAGCTCAGAGCTGTCAGAAATCTTATGCCGATGTGCGGAGAAGAAAATTGGAGTTTGCAGTTGATGACTGGGTATACCTGAAAATTTCACCCATGAAAGGGGTGATAAGGTTTGGAAAGAAGGGGAAACTCAGTCCGAGGTATATGGGACCTTATAGAATTTTGAGGCGTATCGGCAATGTGGCCTATGAGCTAGAGTTACCTTCAGAACTAGCAGTTGTACACACAGTTTTCCATGTGTCACTCCTGAAGAAGTGCATTGGGGATCCCACCTCAATTGTGCATTGGAAAGCATGGAAATAAAGGATAGTCTCACATATGAGGAGGTACCAGTCCAGATCCTTGACTGTCAGGTTCGTAAGTTGAGGAATAAGGAAATAGCCTCAGTAAAGGTCCTATGGAGGAATCAGCAGATTGAAGGAGCTACGTGGGAGGCCGAAGCAGATATGATAGCCAAATACCTATACTTGTTCTCTTCCAGTTCAGTTCCATAATCAGGTACTAAATTCCTTCTCAGTACTCTACTCAGTTCCGTACTCATCAGCTCTATTTCGATTTCCTATGTGCATCTAGTTGCATCAGCTCTGTTAGTATGCTTAATATAGTTCGGAGTTGGTTACTCCTTCAGAAATCAGTTCATAGTCTCAATTTTAGAAATCCCAGCTCTTTTTCTAGTTTTGGTCTTCATTCGAGGACGAATGATCCCAAGGGGAGATATTGTAACACCCCTAAACTTTCCTAGACCAAATTCAAACGTTGCATGAAAAATCACAGGGAACCAAAAATTTTTCTATCTCAGACTACCCCTACAATGGACTATTGGTGGAGACAATGGACCGTTGTAAGTGGTCGTGGTTAGTAGCAGCCGTTCTTCGAGGGGAAACAACGAGACATAGGATGACCCATTGTTACTAACAACGAGCTTTCCTGTCGTTCGTTGAATCCCGAGTTCAGAGGTTTACTGGACCTTTCCCTGAGACAATGAGAGGTAACAACGGCCCGTTGTTTCTATGAATGAGCCATTTCTACCAACCGTCATTCAGTTCTAGAACCCAGCAGTGTAAACCACGAGTGGATACAACAGTATGTTGGTCCTACCAACGAGTCGTTGTTATCAATCGTTGTCCCCGTGCCCTTATCAGTACCAATGGAAGGTATCAATGGTCCGTTATTCCTTCCAATGAATTTTTGTACCCTACCATTGAACAATTTCAGTGAACCTAGTTTTTGAACCCAGAAACCACGGCCAGATTCAACGGGTCGTCCCCTCTACCAATGACCCGTCCTAAGGCCCGTTGGTTTCTGTTGGCCAGGTTTCAATTTCAGTTCCCAGGGTTACTTTTGTAATTTCCCACCATTTTAATCCCTAAACCATGTCGTTTTAGGGCCACTTAAGAGGGAGAAAAAGGGGTAGAACAACATTCCCCCTTCACTCTCACTCATCCCCTAAAAAACCAAAGCGTAGAAATAGTCAGGGAGTTCAGAGCAGAAGCTAGGGCAAATGAAAATCTTCTTAGTTTTTCTCAAAGATTTTAACCAGAGTTTCTTCTGCAGGTATGTGAGAATTCAGCAAGGAGATTGTTCTCCTCTTGCATCCCCCAAAACTCTCACTCTCTCTCTATTCACTTTCAGTCCTAACCCTGAGCTTGCGAATTTGAAATTTTAACTATCTTTCTTGGATTATTTCATGTAGAATCCTATCCTATGTTAATTGTAGCTATTTTCCACCAGTTTGTAACTAAAATGATGCTTTCTCTGTCAAATTACAAATTCAGCCCTAACTTTTGAAAAGTCAAAAATTAGAATCCCGCTTAAGTGTTGAATTTTTTAGAATTGTTTGAATCTTTCAGAGTTAGGGGCTTTTATAATGCTTGTATGTATTAAAAAACTCAGTTACTTGTATGATATTCAAATTCAATCAGAAAGCCTATATACTTTGTATATTCTCATAATTGTTAGTTCAGCTCCATTCAAAGTATTAGAATATTTAGTGTTAGTCAGAAATGTCAGTTGATCAGTTTGACTATAGTCTTTTTCCCGAGGTGTCAGTGGTGCCTCTCAATTATCAGACTCGGACTTAGATTACAGTTATTTGGTCCGTTAGGTGGTCATGACATTTCAATTATAGCTCTGACTAGCCCCAAGACCTCAATTTAGATTTCAGTTTGCCCCAAGACCCCAGTTTAGATTTCAGTTTGTTCTTAGAAGGTTACGGCGCTTCTAGATAAGTAACTCTGACCAGTCTAGAACCCAATTTCAAAATCTAGTCCGCTAAGACTCTCAGGGTACTTGCAGTTATCTGCCCCTAACTAGTCTTGGACCCCAGCTTCGAGCTATCAATCTAGTAGCTCAATATAGGTTTTCCGGTGGAAGTAGGACTTAGCACCGAGCGGACCGGGATTCCAATGCACCTAGGCTCCCAGAACTACGTTGCCAGTGTAGGTTGCAGCTACAGATTTTTGGCCTGAATGGCCCCAGACTTTTGTAATCACCCAGTTCATGCCTTCATACCCTGGCAAGGTATATTGTGTCCTACCGCTGGGGTGTATACATTGGATTCCATGTCTAGCTCACGTGGTTATATATCGGTTACAGACTCTCCCACTAGTCAGTATAGTCTACTCTCAGATTCTTCTGTCCAAATAAGTTTAGTGCAGTATTTCAGACTTAGTATCTCAGACTTAGGACATGTTTATGACCATTATTCAGGGTCATTTTTTATCATATCAGTTTTACACCAGTTGTATCAGCTTTCAGCATTTCAGTTGGTCATTTCATGTCATACCAGTTCAATTACTAGTTCTATAATATTATTCACGTTTCTATCACTTACTCAGTACATTCAAAGTACTGACGCATACTTTTATACTGTATCATTTCTTGATATAGCTATAGGTTCCCAGACTCAGCATCGTTAGCCATTGCGATCTAGATCCTCCTTCGCTGCAGTCGAAGTGTGATTCCTCATTATTTGTGGGCCTTGCTTTTCAATATTTCAGTTGAGTCATTATTTTAGTTAGACTTAGAGTTAGCTGGGGGCTTGTCCCAGCAACTCCTCAGTTAAATGGCTTTCAGAACAGACTTGATTTCAGAGTTGCTTCAGATAGTTTAACTCTCTATCTTCAGTCTTTAAATATTCTTAAAAATGCTTTGTTGTTATTATTTTAAATTTCCACTGTGCATGTTTACTCAGAATACTAGTGAATGGTAGACCAGGGGTTGACTTGGGGTCACTTGTGGCTTCAAGTGTCGTGTTACGTCCAGGGTATAGGCTCGGGGTGTGACGTTGATCTTGCATAGGCTTCTCTAATCATGAAAACCTAATCATAGTTGACATATCTGAAATATTCATGAGAATAATTCCATTGAGTTGGTCATGATACATAAACTTGAGTCTCGTGACAATCATACATACTTGAGAAAATAGTCGTAATTGAAATCATAGGTTCCTAAGCTTGAAATTCATAAAATTATACATAATTGGGAAAATCTCCATAAACTTGAAAATATATAGATTCATGAGAGATTCTATTAGAAAATAAGTAATCATAATCATAAATCATGAATTTAATCATAAGAGACTTGAATTCATAAGATTTCATAAGAGACTTCATGAGAATTGGGTCTAACCCTAGAATTTTAATAAATCATTCTTGAAGACTTGAAATCATGAGATAGAAATAAAATCGGGCATGAGGGTGGAAGGATTTCCCCCATTCATAACCCTACATACCTAGGCTTGATAGGATTCTTGCTAGAGTTTGATGCCCAAGAGAATTTGAGGAGAAGGATGACCTTGATGCTTGAGCTTGAGAGTGGTTTTGATCTTTACCTTGGAGTATTAGGAGTAGAATGAGGGTTTAGGATGAATAAAACCCTCTAAAACACTCTTTTAGGACTTCAAAATGACTTAGTTTTAGGAGTTAGGAACTTATAAATTACAAAAATGTCCTTACTAATACAACTGGAAATTTGATTCTGCCGGCCCCAATGAGTGAACTAATGACTTGTTAGGCCTCTTGATGAGTCTTTAGTTCCCATCTATTACCACTGGCCAATTTTCCAACTTCCTGATCTTTCTTGATGCTTTCACTAAACGATTCATCATGACACTTAATGGATCACTTCATCACTCATTAAGACTCTCTGAAACTCAATTTTTCACGTCCTCACTATACCTAAAAACTTACTTAATGAGTCATTAAGTGGACTAATGAGTCACTTGGTGACTCGTACTATGATCTGGTGCAGTTTTTTCTATTTTCACTGTTTCAACCCTCAGGTCTGATCTTAGGGACTTTTGAGTTGTTACAATTTGATAGAGACCGCTTTATATTTCATTACAAGGTGTAATTTGAGCGTGATCAGCCTCATTGCCACTTTCTTCCTTTAATTCAAAGCCCAAACCATCTAAACTAGATCCACTTTCTAAAGAATCATCTCCCTTATCAGACAGGGGAGCAGTAACATGCAGTCTAGCAACAGATTTAGTTTGGTAAGCTGGTGATGGTCCCTCAGCACCGATCTCCTGTACTCCTCTTTGGAATTAGTGGTTTCACCTCTAAAGTGTTATGTTGTCTCAATTCGATCAGTTCTCCTCTATGAGCCACCTCTAATAGGTTGAAATTTCGATGCAATGATTACCTATTACATATGAATAATTAGCATCAAGGTTTATCTTAAAATACATGTGAAAAATATTTGGTTTGACTGATACTTACACTTGTGATGGAGTAGATGACGGGCCATCACCTAGGTAACATACCATCACTTCCTCTGTCATGCGTATCTAGTAGGCTTGAGAAATGAAAAGAAAAGTGACTATGAGCAGAGATGGTCCGTCACCAAGTTGACCTTCCATCACTTCCTCCGTCATGCATATCCAGTAACTTAGAGAAAAGAACCGACAAGTGATGGTGAATATGACAGTTTGTTATCCAGGTGACGTTCCGTCACTTCCTCAATCATATGTATCCAGTGTGCATTCAACAACTGATGGTGATAGTGGTGGTCCGTTGAGTCAATGGCGAGCCATCATTTATCTCGTCATGCCCAATTTTCCTTGATTTAATGATGAGTACTTGATAAAGCTCAAACCATACCTCCTTCGGAAGTATGAAGCGGATGTTGTCAATAAAGAACCCAAATAATGTTTGAGGTCGATCCCTCAAGGAATATGGAAGGATATAGAAGAACGCTAGTGCTTAAGATTTGTAGTCAATAATTCCCTAAGAGGGGGAATTTTTAAAATTAATAAATAACAATATTGAGAAATTGATGGTTGTTTCCAAATTAATGCAATTAATTAGGGTAAGTGTTCTCCATGGATCCTTAACTACTTTGGATTTTACACTAGTTATCTATCCTAATACTTTGCTTGTAGAACTGATAACTTAGGATCATTCAAATAACCGATCAGTCCCTATTGAATGACTATACTCAATCACTCGACCAAGTCTCATGAGCGGTTTCAAACTATCTGTTATCACTAAGTTCAAGATTTAACTATCCTGCGACCACAGCTCAAGTTAATACAATGATCTTCAAGATCAAGGCTCCGTTGTAATTCTCTTTTCCTAATCTCTACCTCTTAGACCTAAGCAAGTAAAGAATTCGGGCATGTCCTAACATTGCACACCGTTAAGAGACGTTTAAGCATGAAGAGAATACAATATAAGTGTTTGTATTGGTTTTAGATTCACGTCGTGCAAACCCTAGTTCGTTAATCCACCATGGTTCCCACAACCCTAGTTGTGGTGGTTTTAGCCTATCATGTTCATAAGTAAATTAATAGCATTCATAAATAAAAACTAACATTTATACTTACAATAATGATGGGAAGAACCTTCACTTGATTAATGCAAAATTCGGAAGAACAACTTTACAATCGTTTCTCAAAGTAAAACTAACTCTCAAAACTAAATTGTAAATTGTCTCCTCTAACTCTTTTCTAAAAACTTCCCTAAAAAAAACTTGAAGACTTTCCAACTTGAAGACATGGCTATTACATGAAAATAAAAGGGTATTTATAGTAGTAGATTTATGTTTTCCTTGTTCCTTGATGAATTTGACTTGGGACTTAAATTTCCTTTTCCTAGTTGAAGTGGGAGATCCATTTTTGGCCGTCGGAAACCTTTGTCGCGTCGCCTTCTACCACTTTCGTGTCGCACATGCCATCGCGCAGGAAGAGTGCTGCTACGCACCTGCCAACGCGCAGGAGAATGCCTGTGTTGCGCCTTCCCATGCGCAGGAGTACGGGCGCCTCGTCCCTGGCCTAGCGTCGATGATGTTGTCGCGTCGCAAGGCCGGTAGCGCCATTTTGTTGCTGCCTCTCGCGGCCTGTAGCGTCAATGGCCTGGCGCCTCGCGTTGCTGGTCACGCGAGCGTGGCATTGCACTATTTATTTATTTTTTTCTTTAATTCTTGCTTAGTGCATTCCTTTTTCTTCAACTTCAATCCAAATGTCTCAAATACACCCAAATCCATCACTTTTAGCCCTAAAAACACCTAATCACATGTGTTAGCTAATTTCACAAATATATGAAATAATCACATGCAAACACACATAATTTGTTCTCAAAACATAGTAAAGTACGGGTAAAAATATGTCTATGAAGAGCGTAAATATGCCCCTCATCAACACCCCATACTTAAACTATTGTTCGTCCCTGAACAATCTACTACTTCCCTTCTCACATTTAAGCTCAAAATTCATTCTACGAATAGGTCTACTTGCACTTAGGATCATGAGACAAATTAATGAATCTCAAATAATTCACTCACATGCATATAGGTTCAACATTAAAATGTCAAAGTTCGAAATCACTTAGCTTATGAAAACTAACTCATCAAGACATATTCCGGGCCAACATAAATTATATGTAATTTAGCAATCAAGATTAAACAAAAGTCTTACCATTGTGCCCCTCACAATTTGGAGAGATGCCCTTTTATCACACAAGATATAAGTCCATATAAACTTGGACATAAATAAAACAATTTCCGCTCACTCTCCCAAAGAACTTAACATGCATGCAAACGACGACCCATAGGCTTGCCCTTAGTGCAATACTCCGCTAATATATAATTATGAATCAAGGATCAATTAGGACTTAAATTTGATTGTAATGTAAGCTAAGAGATGGGTCGGAACTATTTGGCCAAGATAGTGACTAATCTCCCTAGGCACTTTAATACTTCACAACACTTTAAATTTTTAGCACTTTCCTCAATTTCCAAATTTTCTCCTTATACCTCCTATTATTTTTTAATTTTCAACTTAGGTGACTAGTGGGAATTTTTCTTTTAATCATTGATCTCATTAACACATTTTTTTCATCTTCAATTTTTCAAAGATCTTTCTTCTTTTTGTTTTCCCTCTAACAATCACCCTACTTGTTTAGCAAAATTTCACCTTTTTATTTTCTTCTAATTCACCACACTCTTTATCTTTTCCCTTCACTTCTCCAATTATGCTCCTTTCATACAAAAAAAAATTCATCAAAGTGTTGTAGGAGTCATTTGGATCAAATATAAGTCAATACAACAAAAAGGGATTCAAGATTATAATATGGCTATCAAAAGAATAGGCTAAGGCTCAACATGGCTAACTAGGATAATTACAATCAAGGTAGATAAAATAGGATAAAAATAGGGCTATCAAAGAAACGCCTATATCACTTCCTAAATCCATCATTCATATTTCTCTTTGCACACACACCGGGCAAGTTCTAGACATCAATTTCAAGCATGGAGTATATCAAAAATAATTCCTCACACATTGGCACAAGATGGTTTAACAATGCAAATCAAGATCACATAAACACATATATTCATATTGCATGCATAACATAATTAAGCCCAATTTTTTTCAAGCCCAAGAGTCAAGTTCCCAAAAGACTAAGTGTTTCTACCTTTTCATGCATTTTTTAGTACATTTAATTAAGTCTCAACGATACCTAAAGTGAATCACCTAGCATTCATAGAGTCCAAATTCTTGTTCTTCAAATGACTAATTTACCCTTAAAACGGTCGTCATTCATCCATCATCGGGCAAAGTCATGACTCAATGACTAAAAAGATTAAAAAATAAAAAATCTAGGCTCTCTAGTCCGTTCTAAGGGACTATCCACCGGAAAAGTACTGAAAACAAAAACCAAAGGAATCCAAAATAAAATAAACCTAAAAAAAATACAAACCCACAAGCATGCATGATAAATCATAAATCCACTAAAACTAGGCCTACCATATGCAATTTAGCAATTAAGACATGCATGGTAATATGAAGTTCACTTCTTCCATCCCACACTTAATTGGTTACACAATCCCTAGTGCTAAAACAAATAAGCATAAAGTAATAGAGTGCAAGAAGAACTCCCTACGCCTCCACTCCTCGTCGTCTGTAGGGGTAAGAACAGCTTCTCCCATCTATGTATTTCATGCTCAAATTGTTTTGTTGAAAATTATGAGCTATCACCTGTACACTTGAACAAACACATAAAAGCAAAAAATTTATCTTGGGTTGCCTCCCAAGTAGCGCCTGATTTAATGTCGCGGCACGACACAGGTATCTTGATTACTCAGACTTCATCAAGATACTTGTTGAGACCGTGGTCACATCTTGGCCGATTGTTTCACCATGCCGCCCTATGACACATCAAAAAATTTAAAAAAACAAAAAAATAGGAATCAAAGACTAAAAGTTAAACATAAGAAATTAATCTAATCCTAAACCATATTCCCCGGCAATGGTGCCACTTTTTGATAACGCACAAACCACACCTCCTTCAGAAGTATGAAGCGTACGTTGTCAATAAAGAACCCAACTAAAGGTTGGGGTCTATCCCACAAGGAATTTGGAAGGATATAGAAGAACGCTAGTGCTTAAGTTTTGTAGTCAATTATTCCCTAAGAGAGGGAATTTGTAAAATTAATAAATAACAATGTTGAGAAATTGATGGTTGTTTCCAAATTAATGAAATTAACTAGGGTAAGTATTCCCCATGGATCCTTAATTTCAGGTTTTACACTAGTGATCTATCCCAATACTTTACTTGTAGAACTAATAACTTAGGTTCATTCAAACGACCGACCAGTCCCTATTGAATGACTATACTCAATCACTCGACCAAGTCTCATGAGCGGTTTCAAGCTATCCGTTATCACTAAGTTCTAGATTTAACTATCCTGCGACCACAGCTCAAGTTAATACAATGATCATCAAGATCAAGGCTCCGTTGTAATTCTCTTTTCCTAATCTCTACCTCTTATACCTAAGAAAGTAAAGAATTCGGGCATGTCCTAACGTTGCGCACCGTTAAGAGACGTTTAAGCATGAAGAGAATACAATATAAGTGTTTGTATTGGTTTTAGAATCACGTCATGCAAACCCTAGTTCGTTAATTTACCATGGTTCCCACAACCCTAGTTGTGGTGGTTTTAGCCTATCATGTTCATCAGTAAACTAATAGCATTCATAAATAAAAACTAAAATTTATACATACAACAATGATTGGAAGAACCTTCACTTGATTAATGCAAAATTCGAAAGAACAACTTTACAATTGTATCTCAAAGTAAAACTAACTCTCAAAACTAAATTGTAAATTGTCTCCTCTAACTCTTTTCAAAAAACTTCTCTAAAAAAAACTTGAAGACATGGCTATTACATAAAAATAAAAGGGTATTTACAGTAGTAGATTTATGTCTTTCTTGTTCCTTGATGAATTTGACTTGGGACTTAAAGTTCCTTTTCCTAGTTGAAGTAGGAGATCCATTTTTGGCCATCGGAAACCTTTGCGGCATCGGGTCCTACCACTTCCGCGTTCAGTGCCGCATCGCACATGCAAACGCGCGTGGTCATCAAGTAATATAGGATTTTGAAGTTCAAATATCGTACCCGAGGGACTTGTCAATTTAATCATTATAAGGTTGTCACTTCGTGTTCACTAATCAACCAAACAGTTAAAATGAAGATTGGTTTGGAAAATTAAACTACTAAAACTTCAAATATAAAATTAACTAAAACAAATGCAAGCTTGATTGTATTTCGATAATGATGAAAAACTAGGGCAATGGCACTTGGTTGGTTTCAAATTGAGTTTTTAAAACGTAATTAAACTGGCATGATTCTTCCTATGGTTGCTAGTTGCAAGTTACTATCCCATTTCCTACCACTATCCCTAGCATCCAAGAACTATTTCATGAACCCTAACGCCTATATCCCTATGGTCACAGGAGAATAATGAAATGATGATTATGCCTACATGTATTTCAACTAAATGGGGTTGAAGGGTATATCCCTATCCTTAACAACAACTTCTATCCTATTACCAATTGGTTCAAGGGTCTTTGAATTCCCATTTTATATTTATTTTTAACCCTTTCAATTCCCTTTTCCAAGTTCAATCGAGAGTCAACAGATTACTTACAAGGTGATAAATCTTATAATAATAAATTAACATAAACAAATACAAACAACCATAAAAGAAGAATCAAAACCAACTTTAATTAGATTTTCAAACAATCAACTATTCACCATGGCCACAATGCTAGAATATGAGTTTGGCCACTCATAGACAAACGGAAAAACCAGTACTTATTCATCATCATACGAAAATACCAAGTATAGAAGAGAAAATCTAGTTGTTAAATTTTGTCTTCCTTCCAAATGGCTTACAAGCTTTCATAAATGAACTATGGAATGTAAAAATGAGTAAAGACTGCTCCAAGAAGTCCAAAACTGCTTAACAAATGACCTAAGGCCATTATATATAGATGAGCTTTCAAATGACACTTCTTCCCTTCAAGACTTGACTTTAAAACAAGCATTTTCCACCCTAAAATTATCCTGGCACGTTGCCCCACCTATCTCGCCATAGACTTTGTCAAATTTCCAGCAATATCAGCTCCGAATAGCCTCTGGTGTGCTGCCCCCTTTATCTCTCCAAGGTGTTCGTCAAATTTCTCTAATTCTGGACACCTCTGGCGCGGGGCGCCACTCGTCTAGCCAAATTTGTGAAGTGCAAATTCTCTGTAGTTTGACGGTTAGCTTGCCACCAGACTAGAGTTCTTGTTCTCTGAAGTTTGGGACTTGGTGCGGGCACCAGTCATAGCAGCAAACCTTTCAGCTCCTGAAATCCTCATTTCTTGCATCATTTTGAGCCCATTTTGCTTAGTTTCCTACTCAAATCAACTCAAATCCTTTGTTATCACATAAAACATACACATATATGAATTTAAGCATAAGTTAAGGATTATGAACTCAAAACATGATCCAATATGGGTAAAAACATAGGAAATGGGCATAAAAATATGCCCAACATCAATGGTCCGTCAAGTGGTTAACGATCCATCAATAGACACTATCAAAACAACATCTTTTTATGCAATCACTGCCTAAGCCTGACGGTAGAGTTGATGCTCCATCACAGGATTGACGGGCCGTCAAACGAGCTATCACCTTTAACTGCACATCTTGTTGAACTTCTAGAGTCTAATAATGGAATTGATGGGCCATCACAGGGTTAACAGACTTTCAGAATGATCGTCACTTTGAAATTCTTCATTTTCCTGTACATTCAACATAACACAATCAAAACTAACAAAAATTTCTCAAGAACTTGCATTTATTCGTAGTTAACAGCATCAAATATGTCTTCAACTGTTGGCACATCAACAAGGAGGCAAAACCCGTAGATTAAGTGGTGGATATTTCCAACACCTAGCAAGTGGTTAAAGGTAAATCTTTCATAAAAAGTACAACTACAAGAAAGCAGAGGGTAAATATAGCAAATGTCTTCAGAGGGCCGAGTATGTGTTCTCAGCATCTTTTAACTGAAGAGGAAGAAGAAAAAATAGTGGGTATAATAGGAGCTAGTACTAATTTTCCTCTTCCCTAACATTAATAATGAGTACTATAGGCTTGAAAGTTAGGGTTTTGAATCAGGTGTACAAACAAAACGATTTAACAGTATTCTACTGGGAGAAAACTGTAGTGGTTCTAGTAGTTCTAGAGAACAAAGTTAAAGAACAAAGAGTCCCAAACATAATGAAAAAGATAGGGGTCAATTGGAGTTGGACAACAAACTATAATGTTGACCAAAGAAGGAGAATATGGGTCATGTGGGACAGTTCATCAGTGGATTTCAAAATTAATGTGGCTCACCAACAATTTATATTTGGGTATTGCAGATGGTTTCATAATCATACAGGATTCTATATGAGGGCAGTATATGGGTTACATACTATTGCTGATAGGAAAACATTGTGTGTTGAGTTACAAAGCATGTTGAGGCCTATAAGTGAATCTGTGGTTATATTTGGTGATTTTAATACAATTCTGCAATATGATAATAGATACAATGGATGTCCTGTTGTGGATGCAGAGGTGAAAGACTTCAAGGAGTTTGTGATGGATGCAAGCTTGGTGGAACTTAAGACAATAGGCAAAAAATATACTTGGACAAATAATCATACCTATACCAGGATTGATAGGATCTTTGTAAATGTTGAATGGATTCAAAGGTGGCTTCATCTTGAAGGGAAGATTATGGAACCTCATTTCTTAGATCATTGTCCTCTTAAAATCCGAATGGATATGCTGATTGCTAAGTTAGCATATTTTTAACTAGCTAGCTAATCATGAGATTTTTATGGAGGCGACTGACAGATGTTGGACTCAAAATGGGGCAATACAAACTATGCAGAATATTTGGGAAAGGCTCAAACAGATGAAAAAGGCCATGAAGTCCCTGGCAAAGAGGGAATTTAATGGTGTAGGAGAAAAGATATGTATTGCTAGACAAGAACTATAATATTTTCAATTCCATCAAAGTGATCCCACACAGGTGCAAAACCAACCACAACAAAGAGAAACAACTAAATCAGAACTTGGAGAAAGTGTCTACTGGGGGAGGGGAGCACAGTTAAAAAGAAATGAGGGTTAAATAATTAAAAATAGGGCACTCAAACACATCTTACTATTATGCATGTCCAAGAAGTTGACAGTCTCTAAACCAGATCACTAGAGACATTGATGTGTTGTGAGTTTACAGCACTTTTGACGCTTTAAACTGAGAAAATAACATGGACTTAAGTATGTATATATGGATATGAGGTACTTTTACTTTGATTTTAGTAAAAATAAGTGTTGGAGCAAAAAATGTGCAAAAGAGGCATAAAAGTGCAGAAAATCAGCCAAGTACAAGTCTCAGTACGAGCAGTACAGTAATTGTACGAGCCGTACTGATAGTCGTGGTAAAAATCAGAAGGCTGAATTAAGAGGAAGTCAACATATGACTCTCAGTATGAGTCGTACCAAGATGGTACAAGCCTTAACTGGAGTTGTGAAATATTCAAAGAAATTTGCACAAGGCTATCTCTTGGTACAGGTGGAACCCACGGATCGTAGCACTCACATACGACCCATCCCATGAGCCGCGGTGAGCTTCAAGTGATTCTTCAAGACTTTCCAGAACTTCAGATACACCAAGAAGTACGACTCGTAGGAGGAAGGTACGAGGCGTACCACAACACTCATGAAAAATTTTAGAAGATGTCAAAGTTCTCAGGGTCAAACCACAGATACATTGTACGACCTGTAGAACTATGGTACGAGTCGTACCAGCCTACCAACACTTAGACAATTCTGCTGTAGGAAAAGCAAGTACGACCCGTACAATCCTGTTATGGGTCGTAGGATCAGTCGTGATACAGGCCAGCGTCAGATATGAAAAATTCCCTGTTAGCTTAGGAAAAGGTTTCTAATATCTGTATAAATACCTTTTATGTTTTATTTTAGTTAGAGAAGCCAGAAAGGAAGTAGTAGAAACACGTGAAGAGTAACATTTGTGAATTTTTATCAAGTTTTGGAGAGCAATTCTTAGGATCAAACACTTGATTTCATCAATTGTTATTGAGATTATTCTTTAATATTCAAAGCAAGTTTTCTTCCAATTATTGTTGTAAGTATTTAATTATGTGTTTTTCTATGAATGCTAATTGTAATCTTTCAATCATGAGAGGCTAAAACCTCCACAACTAGGGGTTGTGGGAACCATGATGGAATAACAAAATAGGGTTACACAAAAGTGATTCAAAACCAATGTTAAACGCTTGTACTATATTATCTTCATCTTTAAACATCTCTTAACAGTATACAATGTTAAGACTTGCCCGAACTCTTTACTTGCTTGAACCTAGAGAAGTAGAGATTAGGAAAAGAGAATTACACTAAACCCTTGGTCTTTATTATCACTGTATTAACTTGAGTTGTGGTCACAGGATAGTTAAATTTGGAACATATTGATAACGTTTAGTTTGAAATCGCTCATGAGACCTGACTTGGCGATTAAGTATAGTTATCCAATAGGGACGAACCAGTCGTTTGGATGAACCCTAGTTATCAGTTTTACAAATAAGCACTGGGATTGATCACGTGTGTATACCCGAACTACTTATGAACCCAGGGGAATACTTACCCTAGTTATTTGCAAATTTTGATATCAACAACAATTTTAATCTTGCTTTAATATTATTTATCCTTGAACCCTCCAAATTGGAGATAACTTACCAACAAGTTTAAATACTGACATTAGTCTAGATCTTACCTCATCCCTATGGGTTCGACCCCAACCACTTTGTTGGGTTCTTTATTAACAATATCCGCTTCATACTTTTCCAGAAAGTGTGAGTTTGAGTGTTATCAAAAATTAGCGCCATTGCCGGGGAATACAGCTAAGATTAGATTAATTGCTTGTATTTAACTTTTGGTTGTTATTTCCCTGTTTATGTTTTATTTTTTTTTCTTTTGTAGTTCATTCAGGCCAACACCAAGTGAGCTACCTTTGCAAACACCCATATAGAAGACAAGAGGCTGCTAGCACCCATGGGAGAGATGATAAATATTGACACACTAGCAGTTGTCTTGATGAACTATGAAGGAGATAGGGTACCGGTACATGGAGCTGGTAAATGCCCTAGAAAAAATGGGTCATAAAACTTTAGACCAAAGAAGTTAGACCTTGATTTGAAGAACCGTTTAACTCTGCCCAGAAAAGCCATCAGTAGAGGAACCGCCAGTCTTTGAACTGAAGTCACTACCTCCCCACGTCAAATATGCATTCTTGGGTGAAGACAACACACTGCCAGTGATTATTGCAGCAGATTTTTCATATTGGCAAGTAGAAGCTTTGGCCACAGTATTAAAAAAGCACAAAAAGGCAACTGGTTGGACCATATCTGACATCATTGGGATCTCTCCAGGCATATGTACTCACAAAATATAGCTCGAGCCAAACTGCACACCAAGTGTAGAGCATCAACGATGCCTGAACCCACCAATATAAGTAGTAAAAAACGAGATTATTAAGTGGATAGACACTGGTGTAGTTTACCCCATTACAGATAACAAGTGGGTAAGTCCGTACAGTGTGTGCCAAAGAAAATGGGATCACAGTGGTACCCAATAAGAAGAATGAGTTGATATCGACAATACCAGTCACTGGATGGCGTGTATGCATGGATTACCGGAAGCTTAAACACTGGACCCAGAAGGACCACTTTCTAATGATATTCATATATCAGATGCTAGACAGATTGGCAGGTAGAGGCTGGTACTATTTTCTTGATGGCTACTCGGGGTACAATCAGATCACTATAGCCCTAGAAGATCAAGAAAAGGCTACCTTCACCTACCCGTATGGAACATTTGCTTTTAGGAGAATGTCTTTTGGATGGTGTAATGCACCGGGCACATTCCAGAACTGCATGATGTTGATATTATCATATATGGTGGAGGACATCATCGAGCTATTCATGGACGACTTCTCTGTTGTGGGTGACTCATTCGAATGTTTCCTCAAACACTTCGGAAAAATGTTGAATAGATGTGAAGAAACTAATCTGGTCCTAAATTGGGAAAAAACGTCATTTTATGGTCAAGGAAGGAATAGTGCTGGATCACAAAATCTCTGGAAAAGGGATTGAGGTGGACAAGGCGAAGATTGAAGTTATAGCAGGATTGCCACCACCTATTTCCGTAAAAGGGGTCAGAAGCTTTTTAGGGCATGTAGGATTCTGTAGGAGGTTCCTCAAGGACTTCTCAAAGATTGCACAACCATTGTGCAAATTTCTTGAGAAGGAGGTGAAGTTCGTATTTTAATGAGGCATGTCTAAAGGCCTTTGAGTGCTTGAAAAAGAAACTCACCACTGCTCCTATTATTATAGCTCCAGATTGGTCTCTTCCATTTAAAGTAATGTGTGATGCTAGGGGTTGATCTCGGTGCTGTGTTGGACCAATGGAGAGAAAATATTTTTCATCCTATCTATTATGCTATTAAAACACTTAACACGGCCCAAAAAAACTACACTGTCATGGAACAGGCTACTAGCAGTGGTCTTTGCATTCAAGAAGTTTCGAGTATACTTGCTTGGAACTAAGGTGATCGTACATACAGACCATGCTGCTTTTAGATACCTGATGTCTAAAAAGGATGCTAAAGCCAGGTTGATTAGGTAGGTGTTGTTGCTTTAAGAATTCGAGTTTGAGGTGAAAGACCGGAAAGGAACTGAAAATCAGCTAGCTGATCACTTATCTAGACTAGAGTCTGAGGCTAGGGCAAGAGAGGAGACTGATATCGATGACGCCTTTCTAGACGAGCAGGTACCAACTGCATCTCAGGACTTGATTCCCTGGTTCGCTGACTTCGCAAACTATCTGGTCAGCGACATTATCCCAGCAGACATGACTCCCCAGCAAAAGAAGAAGTTCTTATTTGATGCTCAAAGATACTATTGGGATGAACCATACTTATTTTGTATTTGTGGAAATAGGATCATTAGGTAGAAATGTTGAGCATTCTGGAAGCTTGTCACTCATCTCCAGTTGAGGGTCATCATAGTGGTATCCGAACTGCACATAAAATCTTGCAATGCGGGTATTACTGGCCCTCTATTCACCAAGATGCCTATGATTATGCCAAGGCATGTGATCAGTGTCAAAGATAAGGTGGCATTACTCATAAGCATGAGTTACCATTGACCCCTATTCTGAAAGTTGAGTTATTTGATGTATGGGGTATAGACTTTATGGGACCATTTGTTAGATCATATGGGATGAAATACATCTTGGTGGCAGTGGATTATGTCTCCAAATGGACGGAGGCTATTGCACTACCTAACAAAGAAAGCAAAAGTGTCATGGCATTTCTGCGGAAGCACATATCTGCTAGATTTGGTACTCCTAGAGCAATCATTAGTGATGGTGGATCACACTTTTGTAACTGTCTCTTTAGAACCCTACTGGAGAAATATGGCATCAAGCATAAGGTGGCAACACCTTACTATCCTCAATCAAGAGGACAGGTAGAAGTTTCAAATAGGGAGATAAAGACCATTCTTGCCAAAACAATGAATACTAATAGGACAGATTGAGTCTAAGAAGCTCGATGATGCATTGTGGGCCTATCGAACAGCTTATAAGACCCCATTGGTTCAACTCCATATCAACTGGTCTATGGAAAATCATTTCATCTGCTGGTTGAGTTAGAGTATAAGGCATTATGGGCTCTGAAAAAGTTGAACTTAAACTGGAATGAAGCAGCCAAGTTGAGACTTGACCAGCTCAATGAGTTGGATGAATTTTAAATTAAAGCTTATGAGAGTGCGGCCATTTATAAAGAGAGAATAAAGATATATCATGATAAGAAGATTTCATAAAGGGAGTTCAACACTGGTGATTTGGTCCTACTGTTCAACTCAAGGCTCCGTTTGCATCCTGGAAAATTGAAATCTAGGTGGATAGGACTTTACAGAGTGGTGAATGTATCCCCATACGGTGTAGTAGAACTTGAGAACAAAGATGGAAAAAGGTTCAAGGTGAACAGGCAAAGAAGAAAGTTATATCTGGGAGATATGGAGGAAATAAGAGGAATCGAGGCGGTATACCTTAATGATGCCTGAAGAATCACAAAAGTTACATCGTGCCTCGACGTTAAATCAGGTGTTGCATGGGAGGCACCCCATGGATGGTGAAGTCAAAGTAGTCAAAGGTATATTCGCTTCCTTCTATTTTATATTCTATGCTTCAGGGACGAAGCATACTTTTTAAAAAGGGGAGGGGATGTACCTGTATTTTTGGAATTTAGATTCATCCGAGGATTTTTTTGCCGTATTTTGTTTCCTCGGGGATGCTATCTAGTAGAATCGGCATGTTTAGGATTTTATTTTTGTGATTTTTTGTTTAATTAGAAATTAGCTTACGAGTACTCAGCCAATAAATTGCACTAGTTTTGAATTTGTAAAATTGACCCTGTCTAAAAAAAATTTATGATTAGCTATGTACTTGTTGATTGCAAAGCATGATTTCTGTGGATCTTTTCATGTCATTTAGACTATTAGCATGAATAGTTTTTGTTAGCCATATATAAACCGGACAGGTAGAGTGGATGCAAGACATGTACCATGAGTGAGTGAGGTCTAATACCTAGTTCAATACTGCGTAGAGGATCTAGAACTAGCCTGGTTGGTCTTTACAAGGTTTTAGGATGGTTGGTTAGGAAAGGATCATAGGTCATTTTTGTTTAGCCCATTTATAGCTTAAATGACCCTACCAAAATGATATAATTCCCTTGATCCCGATTTTGAGCTTTAAATGAAATATTTTTCTTTGATTAACCAATTAACCATACCCATTTTTATAATGAATCTGTTTTGACCCTGGTCACTCCTTAGACATTGTGAACCTCAACATAGGAAAAATGTCTAATTTGAGGGTAGCTATAGAGGGGGTGCATAAATATTTAGGAGGTGAAAAAGGAAAAGAAAAGAAAAAAGTGAAAAAATGAGGTGTGATGTGACAAAAGAAAAAAAACAAAGAAAAAAATTTAAAAAGAAAATACAAAAAGAGAAATATGCATAAAATTTTGAAGAAACACACCACGCTTATACAAGTGCATAAAAAGGGTGAAAAAGGGAGGAAAAAGTGAAAAAAGTAAAAAGGGTAAAAAAGTGGAAAAAAAATGGAGCCACATGTATGTAGTGCCAATGAGGTGTTTAGTCACTCAAAAGATTCCATCTCTACCATACCCATCCCGAAAGCCGACATTACAAGCCGAAGCAAGTCCTATAGTGATCCTAGTCTGACCATCTGACAAGCCGAAGTAGAGAAAATAAGGATAAGTCTATGATATCTGATATGCAGTATTTGGAACTTCTTTGTGAGAGTGAGATCTTACTTGTTTAGTCCCATGTTTCATATTACTATATTTGTGAGTGGGGGGACTTCATTTTCTGTGAGGGTACATTGTTTGTGTTTAACTCTACCATTGTCTGTGTGAAAAGCATTGGTGATGACTTAACTATCTATTAATAGCTAGATGACATATCTTGATCCATGGTTTGTGGTTGCTTGATATGCATGTGTTGATTTGGTTCATGGGAAAAAGGGCCAAAAGTTGTTTGAGTTATGGTGCAAAGTTTTGGTTGATTGTTGGTTGTAGTATCCTAGGTTTATTTTCTTGTTAAACGTCGTGTTTAGTTTTTTTGTTTTCTTTGCCTGAGGACATGCAAAATTCTTAAGTTGAGGGTGTTGATGTACTGTGAGTTTACAACACTTTCGACGCTTAAAATTGAGAAAATAGCATGGACTTAGGTATGTTTATATGGATATGAGGTACTTTTACTTTGATTTCAGGGAGAATAGGTGTTGGAGCAAAAATGTGCAAAAGAGGCATAAAAGTGTAGAAAAATCAGCCAAGTACAAGTCTCAGTAGGAGTCGTACAATGATTGTACGAGCGTACTGATAGTCGTGGTGAAAATCAAATGGTTGGATTAAGAGGAAGGCAGCGTACGACTCTCAGTACGACTCGTAACTCGAGTCGTGGAATTCTTCAAAGAAATTCGCATAAAGCAGTATCTTGGTACGGTGGAACCCACGGATCGTAGCACTCACATACGACCCGTACCATGAGTCATGGTGAGCTTCAAGTGATTCTTCAAGACTTGGCAGAACTTCAAATACAACAAGCAGACGACTCGTAGGAGGAAGGTACGAGGCGTACCACAACACTCGTAGAAAATTTCAGAAGATGTCAGAGTTCTCAGGACCAAACCACGGACACATTATATGACTCGTAGAACTGTGGTATGAGTCGTACCAGTCTACCAACACTTAGAAAAATCTGCAGCAGCCAAGGATGTATGAGAAGCAGGTACGACCCGTACAATCCAGTTACGGGTCGTAAGATCAGTCGTAATACAGGCCGACGCCAGATATGGAAAATTCCCTATTAGTTTAGGAAAAGGTTTCTAATGTTTGTATAAATACCTCTTATGTTTTACTTTAGTTAGAGAAGCCAGAAAAGAAGTAGTAGAGACGTGTGAAGAGTAATATTTGTGAATTTTTATCAAGTTTTGGGGAGCAATTCTTAGGATCAAACACTTGATTTCATCAATAGTTCTTGAGATTGTTCTTTGATATTCAAAGCAGGTTTCCTTCCAATTATTGTTGTAAGTATTTGATTATGTGTTTGTCTATGAATGTTAATTGTAATCTTACAATCATAAGAGGCTAAAACCTCCACAACTAGGGGTTGTGGGAACCATGATGGAATAACGAAATAGGGTTACACAGAAGTGTTTCAAAATCAATGCTAAACGCTGGTATTGTATTCTCTTCATCTTTAAACGTTTCTTAACAGTGTACAATGTTAGGACTTGCCCGAATTATTTACTTGTTTGAACCTAGAGAAATAGATATTAGGAAAAGAGAATCACAACAAAGCCTTGGTCTTTATGATCATTGTATTAACTTGAGTTATGGTTGCAAGATAGTTAAATTTAGAACAAATTGGTAATGGTTAGATTGAAATCACTCATGAGACCCGACTCGGTAATTTAGTATAGACATCCAATAGGGACGAACCAGTTGTTTGGATGAACCCTAGTTATTAATTCTACAAGTAAGCATTGGGATTGATCACATGTGTATACCCGAAATAGTTATGAACCCATAGGAAACACTTACCCTAGTTATTTGCAAATCTTGATATCAACCACAATTATAATCTTGCTTTAATATGATTTTTCTTTGAAACCCCCCCAATTGGAGATAACTTACCAACAAGTTTAAATACCGGCATTAGTCTAGATCTTACCTTATTCCCTATGGGTTCGACCCCAACCTCTTTGTTGGATTCTTTATTGACAACGTCTGCTTCATACTTTACCAAAGTGTGAGTTTGAGTGTTATCAAGAAGCATGATGGAAGATATTACACAATTAAACATACTTGGAGGAGGAAATTCTGGACTTCTATAAGGGGTTGTTAGGGGCTGCTGCTACTCAATTGCCAGTAGTTCATGCTGGGATTATGAAGAATAGAAAGGTATTGTCTCGAGAACAATTACTGAAATTGATATAAACATACTAAAAATAAGGAGATCATCAATGCTTTGGGGATATAGATGATCACAAATCTCTGAGTGTGATGGTTTTAATGCACTTTTCTTTAAAAGGTCATGGCCAGTGATAGGAATGGATGTCACAAGCTCAGTTCACTAGCTCTTTGAAACAAATTAGGTGGGGAGAGCTATCAACTATACAAGTATCACACTGATCCCCAAGGTGAAGAACCCTGCCTCTATTAAAGAATATAGACCAATTTCATGTCGTACAATCATTTATAAAGTCGTTTCTAAAATGTTGACATCTAGATTGCAACTTGTAATGGATGATTTGATTGACAATTGCTGGAGTGCTTTTGTTCTTGGGACACTAATAGTAGACAATATTATCATGAGCCATGAACTAGTCAAAGGCTATGGAAGTAAGGATATTTCTCCTAAATGCATGATAAAAGTGGACATGCAAAAAGCCGACGACTCTATAGAATGGGTGTTCATAGAATAAGTCTTGACACTGCTTGGGTTCCGGGAGATATTTATTAAGTGGATAATGGCATGTATTACAATAGTCTCCTACTCAATTGTGACAAATGAAAACCTACTAAACCATTTGGTGCTAGGAAGGGGGTGAGACAAGGATCCCTTATAACCATTCCTATTTGTTATTGCAATGGAGTACCTGAGTAGAATAATACAACCCTTGAAAGAAAATAGAGGTTCCAAACACCATCCAAATGTGCCAAACTCAATCTGATTTAACTGAGTTTTGCAGATGACTTGCTATTATTCTGTGGAGGAGATATCCATTCAGTTTCTATGCTACATAGAAAGTTCTAGCAATTCTCCCAGTCATCTGGTTTGGTAGCTAATACCAGTAAGAGCTCTATTTACATCAGGGTCCAACAACAAATACTGAATATGTTGAGCTTTACTAAAAGAGAGGTCCTTTTTAAATTTTAGGCGTGCCTCTAAGCTCAAAGATGTTGTTTATAGTCTAATGTGATCCTCTAATTGAAACAATGCTCAACAAGATCACTTCTTGGACTACCATCTTTTTTTTCTTATGCTGGTAGAACATAACTGCTCAGGAGGATTCTGTTTGCAATCCAAACTTTTTGAGCTCAAGTTTTATCTCGACAAAATAGATTATAAAATTTATAATAACCATATGTGGACCGGCTCAATTGAAGTATCAAAGAAGCTTGTTTTGCTTGGGATAAAATATGTTCTCCTATGCCAACTGGAGGTTTAAATATAATCAATATTGAACTGTGGAATAAAGCTGCAATACGTAAATTATTGTGAAATATTTGCCAAGAAAAAAAGATGTGGATTAAGTGGATTCACTCTTGTTACGTAAAGAACAAATCTGTATGGGAGGTTAATCCTAAGAGTGCATCATGGATGATTCATAGGGTACTGAAGGTCAAAAGTTTACTTTGAAGAAGCAGGCTATACACTTGAGGAGGTCCAGCAGCTTGAGACATTCTCAATCAGGATGATCTACCAAAAGCTTCTGGGGGACTTTCAGAAAATATCATGGTACAAGGTGATATGCAACATTCAGGGTGCACCAAAGTGAAAATTCATCCTAAGATTGTCAGCTTTCAAAAGGCTAGCTATCAAAGATAGAATCGAAAAGTGAAAAATCTTAATTTCCCTTCTCTGCCTCTGTTATGTTAGCAATAAAACAGTGAGCCATCGGTTCTTTATCTGCAAGGTCTCAAGGGGATATATGGAGAAAATTATTAAGATGGCAGGGTGTGCCAAGCAGAACAAAGAGTGGCAAGAAGAATTGGAGCGGCTACCATGTATTGCAGAGGTAGCAGTAAAAGGACTGGTATATACTAGATGATCTCGGTTGCTGCAGTGTACTATATTTAGCAAGAAAGGAACTTGAAGATTTTCTAAAGTAGGCGGAAATCAGAGGCAAGTCTCATACACATGATCATCCACCAAGTCTATTATAGAACAAGTTTATGTCCTAAGTTAGCAATCTATGTGACAACTAAATAACTACGGTATTTTGAGGCCGATGTACCTGTCTTGATCGGTTCCGGTACACAATGTCCAGACTGATCTCCTCTAGCTTTTGTTTATTTCCTTAAGTTGCACATTCACTTGATAAATAAATTTCTTAATTACCAAAAAAAAAATGGCTTCCAGGCTAAGTCGGGTCACTCGTGCTGTACTAGTTACCCCAAATATCATTAGGTGACAAGAACATAAAAAAACAAAAGTTTTGGAAATCTCGAAGCCAATTTAAAAACATAAACATCATGTCCAATCACACACCGTTATACAAAATAGGACGTAGACATTATTAAATGTTAGATGATTTTATCATGTTCTTTGCTGTCTAATCATTTTTGATGTGCTCGGCTACTTCAAATGTCTTTCAGAACTGTGCAATATCACGATTTCCGCTTCCTCCAAAATTTTGTTTCACAACAATCTAATTAAATGTTTTTTTAGCACAATCGGCTTTGTTATCTGTTACACCCAATTATTTACATTTCATGCTAGCGTCACAGCCAAGCACAAGCAAAGAACAGATGAATGAGAAATTAGCGGCGAGAAGGGATTACTAACAAGAGCTGTTACCTCAAGATAGTATTTTACATTTCTCTGACATGGAGAAAACAATAAAAATGTAAAAGATATCAGCATCACTTGTCGTGCCCTTGTTTTGTGCATTCAGAACAGATAACTTCGTATGTCATCTGTATATCATTTGGAGTGATGAAGGAAATAGCAGGAATCCCTTGCCTGAAACACATCATCAGCAATGTTGTTGCTAGTGGATGACCAGTGTCCTCTAAGAAACAGTTGCATAGAGAGCTTGTAATTCCAAAACTTGAATACTCGACCACACAACAAATCATCCTCAGGATGAAGCTTAACGTGCACTGCTTTTTCTATTCATTACGTCATGGTAATACAGGAGCACGCACATTGGCTGGCCAAGAATGCAGAAAAAGCACCAGAACATCATATTACCCACCTAGAAAGATTACATAAACTTAACATCAATCGCTTTTAATTACATTTTAAGTGAATGTAGAAGAAGGAATCAGCTTAGAGTATGGAAATATAACTACAGCAAAACATACCATCGAGCTCTGGAACTGATTTTGTAAGAAGTTTGTGAGAATGACCAAAGGAACCTGGATCAGAGAAACACCGCCATATTTTTAGCCTTCAGCACGAACAAGAAGATAATAGTTCTTCATATTTTTAATATTGATGTTTTAAAATCAGTGTTCTTTGGAAACAGAATAATAATGAGTTTAAGTGCTATGCACCTTATGAAATGACTACTAACCTGCTATAATAAGTTAAACTATGCTGATAGCGTAAAAAATTGTAGCCAGAGTATACATTTAAATCCAATAAAATATGTTAAACACCATTACCTGGAACATAATTCCAATGAACGCCCAAAACTTGAAAAGTCGACAAGGAACAGCAATACACAGCTGCAGATAGGCAGGAACATGACATCTCAAACCAGTAGTTGTAAGTTGTCATTACAGTTTTGTTTTCATTACAATATATGGAAGAGTATGGAAACAACATACCTCATGGAAAACAGCAGATACAAGGAAAGCAATCAGTATTGCGACCCCCTGCACACGTGTTAGTGGGATATTAAACTCATCAAAGCAGAAAGTGCAAAATCATTTGAAGCAACAGGTTGGTGTTTTATCCTAATTACCAGTTAACTGATATCTGACAGAATAATACTTTTACGCAAAAGTATTCTGTTGAATCGCCAACTAAAAAAGTACCTTATGAAGGTTGAATATCAGGGGCAACTTTTTTGTTTCAGCATAAACACATAATCTTAAGGTTTTAAACTCCTCTACGCTGGAAATATTTGTGCTCGAAAATCGACGTGGGATAATAGGTGAAAATGCTGCCATAAATTTTCTAAAAAGTGCATTTTGAATTGAGGATTCTATCAAGTGAACACAGATAAGTGGAAGTGATGTACCTCCCCTTGGCAAAGATAGAATGAAATCAGAAGTAGAAGAAATATCAGAAATCAATTTGAAGAGCCCAACACAAGAAAGTACGATACATACAAGAAAAGATAAACAGCAAATTAGTGAGACTGAGAAGGCACCTTTGGAATTCCGTTCCTTAAGCATGGGAAATAAATGTGCCGAACCATCCACTTATGAACAGGCTGCAATAATCTCAAAATACATCGTTACTAATGTTATGGAAAGGAAAAATGCTTGAAAAAGATGGAAGCTTAATTGCATGTGCTTGTACTTGGGGTTCTATTATACGGTGGAATAGGAAAAGTGATTTGGAGAAGCAGGACCTCAACAAAGGCCTTTGTTTAACATGGTCTCAAGCAATCTGTTAGGCTATTGTTAGGTGGACAGAAAATGCTTCCATTCTAACTTGAAGGAAAATCTATAGGCAGTTTCATATAAGAGGGGAAAACACATAACAAAACCTATCTCAAAAATACCGACCAATTGCATTGCATTTATATATAATTTAAGGTGTTCATTTGGATGATCCAAAAATGCTCCCTTTTTGTAACCTAATAGGTCAATCTGAATAGCCAATTGGACAACCTTACTTGCACCTATTTGTGTTCCGACTCCACGAGGTTTCATCTAGACACCTAAACTTTGTCAGAATTAGTGTCTTAAACCCCTCTAACCATTGACCAAGGTTATCTTGTGTGTCTACAACACTAATTTTGACTAAGTTCAGGTGTTAGGATGAAACCCTGTGGAGCAAAAGGGTCGTTACATAAATCGGTGCAAGCACGGGTGTCTATATTGGCAATTCAGCCTTTATTTTATTTAAGAATGATGGAATATCGAACAGCCCCCAAACTAATTGGGCCATTCGGGTAAAAACATACAAAGTGTTAAACCGTAGAAACTACAAATTACACAATGCAAAAAAGCCTTATTTTTCTTAGGGTCATTAGTTTCATCTTTAAAAATGAGCCTTCTCCCTTTAAGGGGTAAAAGTTCTTGACTCAGTTACTTAGCATACTTTAACCAAAATGACATCCTTATTGCAATGATATTTTATCACAAGTATGAAAATAGAAAAATAAACTATAGAAAATAAATAAACTAAACTATTAATTTGAAGTCCAATAAACTTACTTCAAGTAGTACCTAAAATAAACACACCTTAACCTGAATTCTTTTTCTATTTCTCCAATACTTTAAGGTATTTATTATGATAAAATTAGAGGACGAAATTAAAACAAAAATTTAACTTTTTTGTGACATCATTACTTTAATGGAACGCATAATACAAGGAGAATAAGTCTAATGAAACATTAGATTAAAGGGAATGAGAAAGCAATACATACGTTATTATATTCGGTTCGCTTTTCAGCACATAAGATTTCAAATTCAGAATTCAAAATATTTTTTTTTTTGATAAATATGGTGTCCGGGCCAGCTTGCACACACTCGACTAATTCCATGGGGTACCAATTACCTCCTACTAACACAGGTACCGGGTAACTCTGTCTACCAGGTCCTTGAATAGATAGAAAGAAATCACTTAGTATTTTTGCCACTGTTAATGTTAGAATCTAAGAACTCAGGGTTCTCGACCCACTTCTTTGACCATTGGACCATACCCTTAGATGCGATATATATTAGATATTTTTCTCGCCTTATTATTCTGAGAGATTGGAGTACTTCTAGATTAAAATGATCTGTTTCGCAGAAAAAACCTGAAGTCTTAAATTATAAGTTCTAATTTATAGTTAATTAGGGATAGAAATGTGGCAGTATAGGTATAGACATGTGGGGCGGTGCGAGTTTGGACATATGCAGGTGGGGTGGGCAGGACGGGTCAAAATAAAATAATTTAAATTATATGGGGGTGTGGCTGCAGGGTGCAATTTACGATCTAAAATGATCTTGAAATTTTCTAGTCTTACCATTCATCTATGTTTAGAGATCATCATATCCTTGGGTGCACTTGATATCACAGTGATAAGTGTCAGTTACTCTATTCTTACGAATGTTGGAAAAAAGAATTGGAATATATCATTTACACATAAAAATAAAAATGAAAACAATCTCAAACATACCTATAATTAGGAAAACGTAATATGTATTTTGCAGTGTTACTGCAATCCCTTAGCTAAACCTAATGCAGATCATTCTTATTCCATTTTTAATATTGATAAGATTTTTAAAAGATACTTCCTATTTTAATATGTAGAAGTATATGACAATACATCTCTATGTCAATATGTAGAAGTATATGACAATAGATCACTTACTTCATGCCTAAATTTCTTCTATAATGTTACTTAATAGCAGCAGCCTTTGAAAACATAAAACTTGTTTCAAATTTAGAGTCAGCCATTTTTATGTTGTTTCCACTTCTACCTCAATTGTTTTAAAGTAGTTGCACTAAAGGCCCAAAAAAAGAAACAAGAACTTAAGAACACACTTTAATTCCTTAACTGGCATGCAAATTTCCAGCCAAAACACAAAAAGAAATAAAACAAACAATTTTATAAAAAAAAAATGCATAAGCGTAGCGGGGCTGCGCCGGGCGAACGCGGGTATAGTATAGGGGGTTGGATGGCACAGGTGAATGTGCTATGTGGGGCAGGGCGGGGCGGAGCGGGGCGGGTTGAAAGTTGTGGGTTAAGATAGAACCCACACCTCATCACTTGCCATCCCTGTAGTTGATTGCCATTCCTGTCACTTAATATAATTACTAATAAATAAACTTACTATAATATGTTTACAACAATATCTCAACAGTTTTTTGGCTAGTGGAAAAAATTATTAAGCATGAACAAGAAGTGTACATTTGAAAAGATGCAGATTGGGCCAAAGATATTTTGTTAAAGCCAACAACGGAGTGAAAGAGAAGACCAATATTTGATTCTGTTAACGAAAGCTTTACTTAGTGACAAACCAAATCAAGAATGATGGCAATAGGATATAACATCATTGCAATTGTACTTTTGGTATTCCACTTCTTGGTCAATATGACAACACGTTTGCATGCATAAGAATCGGGAAACAATTTACCAAAAGGGCAGATAGACATACCATATTCCACATTCTCCAGTACTGATAACAGCAGCCGCAGCGGGATAGTCAGGTAAAAAACGAATAAGAAACTCCAATCAGTTCTGAAACAGTTGGGATATACTCCCTCCGTCCCATATTACTTGTCCACATTACTAAAAATACATGTCCCAAATTACTTCTCAAATTTACATAACCAAGATAGAATTAATTAAATTTTTCCCATTTTCACCTTAAAATTAATTCTTTTTGGAAGTACAATTATTATAAAGTTCCAAAAAGTTCCTCCATTGTTAATCTAGGTAGTGATGGATACGGAACATAAATAGAGTGTATTAAAAAGAGTTACAGGGTAAATAGTAAAAATTATCCTTCTTAGTTATGATTTCTTAAGGGGCGCATAAAAGGGAAAGTGGACAAGTAATATGGGACGGAGGGAGTAACAAAAGGCAAAGTGATATTTGAATCTACCTCATCAATCGTTTTGGCATTCCACCAATCCTTGTAGAACTCACGATCACCAAAACAAAGTATTTCGGCAAGTATATTTAGCCTGAAGACAAATATGAAAGACGTATAAATAGAACTAAGTCTCTTTGATGCAAGGGAACATAAGCCAAATATTCGTTTTTATTATTCAGAGATAAGAGTATAAGCTTTTCATATCCTCGTTAACACCAATGCCATTTCAAAGAGAAAGCAAAGAGATGAAGTATGATGACATGACATTGAAGCTTTAACACTAACAATAAGGAAGAATCCATTGTCTAAACATATGATGAATGAGTCCTAGAGTCATGTCAACAATCATAACTGTTCAAAGGATTAGCATTAAGGCATTCACAACTTAACAGGGAAGGGCGGGTGGAATTTCAGTCAACTATATGCTAACTAAAACAATTCATGCTCATTGATAACCTTCAAGATTTTTTGGTGCACCTTCTGATCCTTTTCTCCCTAATAGTATGCTCTAATCATGTTTAGAATCCCAAAGTTTAGTAAGGGATTGAGACATCAAAGGTTAGTAACTAAGCATCAGAAGCTGAAATAAACATGTTTTGATTGGGAAAGGGGGAAACTGTGGAGACATACACTTCAACAATGTTAATGGTAATTGTTCTCAAGGATTTTACAGCACACGTGTCTTGCAAGAAAAAGGATTTGGACATCAAACAAAAGGAAAAGAAGTAAATAATATATAAAAGAAAGTAGAGGGATATACCAAAGATGAAAGAAGCAGTAAAACATGCAGAGCCAAACATATAAATTTGGAACCGAAAGCTTCAATACCCTCTCGATGGCATATAAAAGGTTTCCTTTCAAAGGATGTTGTGAATTTTGCACAATTGGGTTAATGTACTGCACAAGGATGCATCAGTCAGAATATATTTACACTTATCAGAGGAAATTCTGAACCTTCACGAAAGAAAAGATCACCTGTTCTATAATAAATCCCATCAATCCTGTAAATATTACCAGCTTGATGAATTGCCGGGCCACCCAACCTTTGCGAATGTATGGAGTGCGGGGATAGCTAAGCTTCAGATAACAGAATAAATAAATCCAAAAAACAAATGAGTTGATGTGAAAAACAACTCCTAGAGTGAATTATCTTTGATCCCTTATATAGGATTTTTATTACAAAAGGGATTTAGCTATAAGATGATTAAAAAAAAAATTTGTTGTTGTAAGAAAAAGGAAGAGGGAACCACAATAAGTTATTAACCTAGATAGAAAAGAGTCCTTCGATAATAGATAATCATGGAATGAACTTTGTTCAGTTCTAGCTTAATTGTTTGGTTGAGTTTTCTTTCTGGACCAGACCCAAAATTAGTATGATAAAATACACTATAGTTGTCAAAATGAATGAATATGTTCAATTCAACAACTCTTAACATACTATCTGAGCTGGACTTAACCTAAAGTTCTAAATCACAAGGAACTGTTCCTGGAGTCTGAGTATAACTGGTACAATCCAATAAGAAAATGCAGAGGGCAACATAAGTAGTTTAAAGAGTATCATATAACCCAATCCTTTAGTGATCTCAATGAGTAATTTAAAACATCTAAACACCAACAATACCAAGTCCAAGGTAAATCGTCAAGCATACAAGAATAATAAGTTAGTGCAGTGACATGTTCATTAACTAATTTACTCTATCTGCGCCACTTGAACAAACTGTTTTGAGCATGGAGTCTCTCACGGAAAGCATTTGAAGGTATCAATAATTGTAGAGAAGGAAATATGAGGATTCTAACAAATAAGAACGGACCATATGATACATACTATAGGTAGCAGGGAAGAACAATTTTGAAATCTAAAAGACAAATAATAAGTTGATGACTATGAATCACAAAATTCTTAGAACCACATTTACTATTCGTAGCAATTGCAACACCAATTTAAAGCTCCTAAGTTTTTATATATTTACAAGATGAATAGACCCTCTCCCACTTGTGACATAATTTTACGTTACTCTTTTGGCCAAATTGACCAACACTAAGAGTGATGTCAGATTAAGAGTATGGCCTTGTGTCAATGAAGTGGGTTGAGAACCATGAGGCATCAAGTTCAAATCCCAGTAGAGGAAAATAAACTGCGGGATTTCTTTCCATCTATCCAAGTTTTGGTGGACAGGTTATCCAGTACATGTACTAGTGAGAAGTAGCAGGCTACCAAATAAAATTATTCAAAGTGCGCGCAAACTAACTTAGACATCATGGTTATCGAGGGGGGGTGGGGGGGGGGGTGAGGAATAAATTGTATCTACTGATTGAGTTTTTAGCTGAAAAAATCCTGATAGATCAAGAATAATTTGATGGTCAAATCATAAAACTTTGACCATTGAAGTCTGTATGATAGTTAATTAGGCACACCATGAATACAAATTTATCGGCAATAATGTCTAGTCCTCTAATGACCAAACCAAAAACCTAAAAGCACCAACTAGGCACAGTGATCCATTCCTAATTGAACATTTCAAACCACCATAAACAAGTTTATCTATTTGGAATCGGGGTTAATTTGCAAACAAAGATAAGCTAATGATGCTTTTTGGAAACTACTAAGTATCTGTATATCAAATTGTGCAAAACAGTACATGGGATGTATTAAAACCATATTTACAAAAGTACTCCGAGCTTTTATTGCCCTATAACTATATTGAATCTATAACGTCAATAATAGAGACAGTGTCATCTGAGTAGATTTGATTACACAAAAAACATAAAGAGCAAGCTGTAATTCAACTTGATCTTGTGTACACCGTTCTCTATATTGTCAATACATCTAGAATTCCTCTAATTCTAGATTGTCCACCAAATACAAGCAGGAGCAATTCTCCATCTACCTGTGTTCTTTGCCTTGCTTTCTCATCCCAACTCTTTAGGGCTTCTGTAACCTTTCCCGACATTGTCTAAGATGTGCCTTCGAGATTTAAAAAAATTCTCCAAAGTAGTTCTATTATCTTGCAATATAGAAATGGATGGTTAACTATCTCTACTTTGTCTCCATATAAAAAGCATATAGAACATAATGGGATCCCTCTCATCAAATTGTCCTGTGCAAGTCCTTTTGGCAAAAGCCACACAACATAAGCTACTTTGTGTGGAATTTTAGTTTTCCAAATATGTTTTCATGGCCAGTTGTCAATCTATTGATTCGGTTGATTCATGAGTTTTTAGGTTGCATTGACCTTACAAGAGCCACTCTTACTGCCTTGCCCTCATAATACATCTTCTCCTTCCTGGAGCCCATTGAACTGTTCAAGTGTGCGATAGAATTCAGCCACCCTTTGTAATTCCCAATCATTGATCTGTCTTCATAAGGTGAAGTTCCATCACAGTTCTACTATAGTCTTTTGCTGATGAATAACTAAATTAAAAATATATGGAAAGAGTATTTCTAGAATGCCAACGTCAAGCCAATTATCCTTCCAAAATATAGTTTTGCTCTTGGAACTGCTTTTCAAGTCGCACCATAGTCTCTTGCATAAACACACCCCATATGGTGTAGTAACCTCCTTGATCATCCATTTGTCTTCCTCTTCATACTTTGCATTAACGACTTTGCCCACAAATGCTGGTTCTCAATCATAAATCTCTATAACCATTTCATTCCGAGTGTCTTGCTCTAGATCTTCAAGTTCTTGATTCCCAATTCCCCATATTTCTTAACAAATGTAAGGTATTTCCATTTAACCAGGTTAAATCCTTTCTTTACTTTATTCTTTTGCCACAGAAAATTCCTCTTGATGGTATCCGATCTATTGATGACCTCTATTTGAATTGGGAACAAGGGCATCATGTATGTTGGGAGAGCAACAAGGACAGGAGTTAATCAGAATCAATTTGCCACCCAAAGACAGATACTAAATCTTCTGTCTGGTCAGTTTTTTTTCACAATTCTAAAAACATTATTCCATATTTTATTAGACTTCAATTTAGCTCCCAAAGGCATTCCAAGATACCAGAGGCGGATCTAGAACTTCGAGAGGATGGATGCACTATTGCGAATAAGTGGATCTAAGATATAAATTTGACCGGTTCGACTTAGGTTCTTATCTTTGAACCCATTAAACTTTTAAAATTATAGGTTCAAAATTAATTCTCATCTTTTAGAATAGTAATTTCTTTTACATATATAGCTTTATTCCGAGTTGAAGATATTGGAACCGGTTGAACCCATTGATTGTACGTTATATCATCCACTATTACTAGTTTCGTCATACACATTTGGTTTAATTATAAAAACTTTGGGAAAATGGCTTAAAACACATATCAACTTTGCGCGAAATTGCTGTTACACACTCCAATTTTGTGGGAGTCCTATGACCCCCCTGGACTAATTTAAAATAGAATATGTACCCCCTCATAAAGTCATACTCAAATCTGTGTTAGAGGGTGATATGCACGCGCCCACGTGTAAATTTCATGTTTTTTTAAAAATTTTTTACTTCTTAATCTTTCCCTTTATTATCCAATTTTTTCATTTTTACTTTTTTTGGGTTTTGAGGATAGCAGTACTTACATTACCTGCTCCGGGTTTCTTTCTCAGCCACTAAAAAATTTTTTCATAACAAAAGTTCATTTTTTATTTGTAGATCTGGATTAGTTTTGATTTTTAAATTCATTTTTTATTTATAAATTTGGATTAGTTTGGATATATATATCAGAAAAAAAAAATTAAAGAGAATGATTCGTGAGAGAGAAGAGAAGAAAAGTTATTACTTTTTGACCATGAAAGTTTGGTGGGAGGAAGATTGCCGGAATCAGTTTGGCCGGAGGAAGATTGCTGGAGAAAGTTTGACCGAAGGAAAATTGTCGAAGAAAATCTGAAAATTAACGACTTTTGAGGTGGAGGAAATGGTGGCGGCGCAACATTAATTCAAGTGAAGACTTGTGGTGGTAATGGAAGTATTGGCATTGCCGCCAGTGCCAACTTCGGTGACTAAGTGTTAACAATGAATAAGATAAGAGAATAAGAAAGATAGAGAAATAAAAGAGAAAAGTAAAAAAAAAATTATGAAAATAAAATTTTTTTAGCATATTTTGTTGCTCTTACTCTCTTAAAGAGAGTGTATTACACTTTCTTTACCACCCAAGTAGTTAGGGGTTTAATAATTTTAGTTAAAAATACTTTAGAGGGCATATAGGACCCCCGCGAAGTTGGACTGTGTAACAGCAATTTCAGGTAAACTTAAAGTGTGTTTTAAGCCATTTTTCCTAAAAAAAATTACAGTGATAGAAGAAAAATAGGAATTTCAATGAAACTTGAAAACTTGCAAGATTAAACCAAATAAAGGAAAAAAAGTATTTAATTAAAACGCAAGAAGTGTTACCAATAACCACTTAGAGACGTGTTACCCAATTTTAGGTACGAAAAAAAAGACAGACATAAGACTTGAATTTCTAACTTTAATTAGAGAGATGCACCCAATCATCATTGCATTATATGACGCTTTAAGCTTGAGTTCACACATTTAGAGTTAAATATTTTTTAAAATATGTATAACCCTAATATGCATGGTCTAGGGAAGAGAGCATGGGTTCATGTGAACTCGAGAACCCCTCTTAGATACGCCCCTGCAAGATAGATAGTTGGAAAGAGTACCAAATTTCACCACCTAGGATTGTAGCTAGGTGATCCATATTTGCAACTTCATTGATGGGAAACATAAAACTTTTCCTCCTTGATGTGTAAGCCTAACTCAAATAGAACCAATATCGCCCCAGATATCTAAGAGGGTGTTTGCTTTAGCTTATAAGTTGGTCAAACCAGCTTATAAGCACTTTTTAACTTTTTGTAGTGTTTGATTTTACCAAAAAGTGCTTAAAAAAAGTTGAAAAGTGCTTTAAAAAAGCCAAAAGCCAAAAGCTGGTAGATACCAACTTTTTATTTTTTGGCTTATAAGCCATTTAAGTTTGACCAAACTATTTACCTTTTTATCCCATAATATTTTCTTAATTTCAATAATACCCTCACTCAAATCTTTGACAAAATTTTTTTTTTTGCATATTAGAAAAAAATAATTTAAAATATGAAAAAAAATTGAGGTAGTATTAATTCATTTAAATTATTATATTCGAGTTTACAAATAAAAAAAGAACTATACTCCTAATAAAAAGTAAAGGGGAAATTTACCTAATTTTATTTAAATTATATATTTTAAAAACTAAAAATAACTTAAATGATTAGTTTATATTAAAAATAAATAAAAATATAAATTAATTTAAATTTTAATTATTTTAGAAATATAAATATCATAGTAATTCGCTTTTTATAGTATTAACAGCTTTAAGGGCATTTCAGTCATTTGACCCAAAATAAGTGTCTTAACAGCACTTATATACCAAACACATCAACTACTTTTTTTCAGCTTCAGCACTTTTATCCAAACATATAACTACTTATTTATAAAATAAGTTTCAGCACTTATGCTTAAAAGCCACTTTTTTTCAGCCAAACCAAATGGGCTCTAAGTTGTTCTTCTTAAGCATCACAAAAGATGAGTGTGCCATCAGCAATACTGAAGATGAGTCACCTCCAAGTTGTCTCTGTTATCTCTAGCTACGTCAAGACTTTTTATCCAACCATTCAAATTAGTCGTTTTAACCATGTTGTTGAGGCCTTTCATAACTAGCAAGGATAGAAAGGGTGACAAAAGATCTCCTTGTCTGAGCCCTCTTTGTGCTTTAAAAAAGCACACAGGAGAACCATTTATCAGGACTGAAAAGCTAACAATTGAAATCCACTGCTTGATCCAATTTATTCACTTCGGCCCAAATCCCATCTTATCCCATAAACTAAGAAGATAACTCTAGTTAACATGATCATATATTTTCTCGATGTCTTGCTTGCAAAAGATTCTAGGTTTCTTTTGCTTAAATCTGGAATCAACAGCTTCATTAGCCACTAAAACATCCATGATTTGTTTTTCTTTAATGAAAGTCATTTATTGAGTATCCACCAGTTTTGTAATCACCCCTTAGTCTCTTTGTCAACACTTTAGAGAACAACTTGTATATGTTGCCTATCAAACTTATAGGCTTGAAATCCTTTAGTTCTTTAGCACCTTTCTTCTTAGGGATAAGGGCTATAAATATTACATTGAAGCTCCCTTCAGAAACTTCTTGATCATAGGAGTTTTGAAAAGCATTCATAATATCTTGCTTCACTACTTCCTAGCATTTGATGAAGAGACTCATGGTAAATCCATCTAGACCAGAAGCCCTATTAGTTGCACACAACTCTAGACACCTCAGAACTTCATTTTCTTCAAAATTGCCTTGTAAGTACTCCTTTTCCTCCTGATGTATAATGTGAGGAAGTTTTCCATTTTATGGTTTACATGTATAGCTTCTAATTAAAATGAATGATTTCTCCCTCAAATCCAATTGGCTCTTCCATCACAACTAACTCCCTAGATTAGAAGTTGATCAATATTGTTGAATCTGGTGTGTGCATTTGCCATTTTGTGAAAGAACTTAGTGTTATGTCACCTTCTTTTAACCAAAGGGTCCTCTGATTTTTGTCTCCAAGAAATCTCTTCATTTCAATCAATTCCTCATACTCCATAAAGATTACTTCCTTCTTACTTGTTCCTCCTTTGTTAGTACTCTGTCATTTAGTATTGCATCCGGTTCTGCCATTTGGCTTAGTAATTTCTTCCTTTGGGAACCTAGGTTTCCTCACTCACTTTTGCTCCATTCCTTAATCTTTGTTCTAAGAGCTTTAATTTGCAGGTCAGTATATAATCGGGTCTCCCAGTAAAGTTGAAGGAACTCCACCATTATCTAATATCAATAAAGCCTCCGGAACCTAGCCAATCTCTAAAGAGGGGGCTGTTTTATATTGCCAAAGTTGTCTTCCATTCCTCAGAGACAAAATCCTATCAATTTGGAAGCAACTTCTTGACTATCCCCTTTGAATCAAGTGAAGGTGTCATCTTCTAAGTGGAAGTCAAGTAAGCTCATGTCTTCAATAAAATCAAAGAACTCCACCATACCCTTTGTTCTTCTAATGCAGTTTCTCTTCTTATTAAATCTAGTGACATTGAAGTCACCACAAAGTCACAAACAGCCCAAGACCCTTCATCCATCAATTCCCTGACAAATCCAATTTCTTCCTGAATTGACCTTCTTTCGCTATAGCAATTAGGGGCATACACCCTCAATGGTATGATGTGAAATTTTGTAGTTATGCTCAAATTAACAAGTCATGGTATATGTACCTATTTCCAAAATCTCCCCCTTCCAAGCTCTATAATCCCAGAAGAACATGACTCCCTCTTGTGCCACTAGACTCCAAACAAGCAAATCTAACCCATCTTCCTCCCCATATCTGTTTAAACATATTTGTAATGTCACCCTCAAGTTTAGTCTCCCGAAAGCAGATGATGTCTGCTTTCTGATTTAACAACAGCCTCTTCACAATTCTTTTGTCTCGATCATTCAATCCTCTAACATATTCCGTGAAACTAGTTTGAATTGCACGAGTCAATAGAAATCATATTCCTCCCCTGACTCATATTCCATTACTCTTGAATTTAACATCAAAGGTAACTAATCCTTTAATTCCTGGGCACCTTTGAATCTTGTTTTCTTGCATTCGGTGTTAGGTTCCATCTTCTATCTTGTCTACACTACCAATTTGTAATAACAATTCTATATCCTCCTCTTTGTGGCCCTGAAAATCCACCCAATAATTTGCCCAATTTAATTATATTTTGATATATCCAGAGTGTTGCTTCCCTCTCTTTGTCAAGAATAGATTGTTGTTGTTCGAAAAGAATAGGTTCAGCCTCCTCTACCTCCCATTCTCTATTGTGACTGATTTGCTAATACAATCGAGTTATCGTAAATAAGCCCCCGTCATCTCCCCTTACCTTGAGTTATAGTTCTTTCCATCTATCATCTGTATAGCTTCCCCAGTCTCAACCCCAATTGTGTTCATCATCGCCTTTGCATAGGAGTTTGATTCTACAGTGTTTTGCAATCTTGCATGCGACATAGCCGTGAGTACAAGTATCCAGAACTTCAATAAAGCAATCATTATAAAGGACAGGTAAGTTATTGTCGAGTATATCATTAAAAATGACTTGGCCTGCCAAATCAAGCCCAAAACTCTATTTTGATGAAGCCCCAGAACCAGGCTCGAACTGGAGGCCTAATTTTGAAAATTCATTTGAAGTGTACACTTGCATGTTACATGTCTCACCCATATTAACTCCACCAGTTGTTGACACAATACGCCCTACATGTTTTCTTCCAGTTAAATCACTAAATTGAAGGAATTCTTGTATTTACCCATAAAGGTATCCTTCTTTGCCCAATAGATATTAGCATAATCTGGCCCTACGTCTGTTTCCTCTTCTCTGACAAAACCATTGGCAGATACTGGCGAGATTTTAAATATTGTTTTGCTCTCGGCCAAATTGGGATGTAAAAGGTGATTCCATTTCGAGTTATCGAGACTTCTGCCGGCAAACTTCTATCATCAATTGAAACCAAAATTCTTGCCCATTTGAGATGGTTTTTAAGTTCTATTTCCTCCTCTATAGCCATCCAACCCCCGACAGATTTCCCATATTTCTTGAAATACTTTCTGCAACCACAGATGTATGCAACCACAAATGTAAAGGGATTCCATTCTTTCATCCATGTATTCTTGACTTTGATAGAGTTTGAGACACACCCCACCATTGGACTTCACTATTCGAGGTGAAACCTGAATTTCTTCCAGCACCATTACCCTTGGAGAATTTTCTCAGTCATAAATCTATCCGGGAACTTGAATAGAAATATGTCTCTACACATATCATAAATATAACAACATATCCAGTGTAATCCCACACTTCTCATAGATATTCGCCCCAAATGCATTTTTCACATTTGCCGCTAACCATCTCCTTATTCCAGCAAGTGGGTCTTTCCTTAGCCGCCTCTCCAAACTACCCACTACCCAATAGAACATCTTCTAAAAAGCCCGTCATCCTTAGTGCCAGATGGGTCAAAGACATAAATGTTTCTCTTCTTGCTACTCACCTCTGCGTCACGAAGATTCCTTGATTGCTATTTACTCTCTCTTACTGCCTTTGAATATGGGTAGTTGAGTTGGCTTCAGTTACTCTAGGATGGACTACCACTTCCAGTTTTCTGTAGCATTTATGAAGTTCTCAATTTTAAATGTTATGTCACACCAACCTGCATTTAAAGCTGATTCATGGATAATAAGGACTGATCTTCCACCACCATTTAGAGACAAGATGCTCATATATCTACCATGCTCATTATGTTTCCTGGTGCAAAAGTGTTCTAAATCAAGTTCTGTGGTTTTCCATCTCCTGAGCACCTTTTTTTGGTCTCTTGAGGCTTCTTTTAGAGTAAAACAGGTCCATTCCATTAGCTCACTACTCATGGTCGGTCTTCTCATCATCTTGTGACTTCTCCCACCCACTCATACCAAACTGAACGGTTGGAGGACTCTAGTGATGTCAAAGGACTTAAATCCAGCATTGAAATAAATCCTATTGTCCCCATTTGATGAGAGAAGCAGTATCTTAACTTATCAAAAGGAAGAAAAGGGTTAAAAGCTAGTACAGAAGGTAATAGCTTAGGAAGAGTGAACAAAGAAAAGGTGTTTACAGCAGGAAGACCACCGGAAGGGGAGTTCTCCCCTCCTAAGAAGTAGGAGAGAAGATTCTTAGGGAATGTGCCTGGGAGCATAATTTAACTCCTTTAGGTCTTTCGAAGGCAAGGTGTCACTATTATCCTACATAAGCTAATGACGTTTATGATGCAGGTTCTCTACAATGGAAGAAAATCTGGATAAAATTTTGCAACATTTAACTGATCCTACCTGATAACATAATGTTGGAGCAACCATGAAGTAAGCCAAACTCTTGAAGCTAACATCATAAGAGTAATCTGCATCTGAAGTTTCAACCTAACAACATAAATAAGCGACAAAGAAAAGAAAAAAACATCAATAAGCCAGATATAAGAGACTCAATATTAATATTGCTCAAACCACAAGAATAAGCGAAATCGCTGAAGTTGGTTAGTCTAGTGATTTTTATTATTCACACCACAATGAAGCTTTAATCAAGGCCAGATCCTATGGGTCCATGAGAAGAGGACACCTATAAATAATACCTTATCCATAGACTTCACAAGCTGTCTCATATCATGACTTGTATGTGCATATGAAACCAGCTTCATCCACACAATGCAAGCAACGAGCATCAATATGACACCAGACAGAAAAGCAGAATCACATCTGTGCAGTTTAAAACACATTTAACTTGATATTATTTTCAATACCAGCGAGAGAAATATAAGTTGGACAGGTACAGTTGAAAATTCTCCCCTCATAATGGTAATCCATATTTTACACCAGTGGTTATCCTACCCAATATCCCAAAATGAAGGTATAAAAATGTCTTGAACAGTTAAAACTCAGAAACAAATATTAGGAACAGTTCCTATGCAGAACTCCTCTCCTAATACATAGGCATCTTTTGAAATCTATGATATTCAGCAGTTGTAGATAGAAAATTTCCCAGTTTTACCACAAACATGGCAGCCGCAAGAGCCGCCTATCACACACTTTTAAGAGGAAATATATTAAAGTTTCATGATTAGAGCGCATAAACACATACTTAAGAATAACCAGAACTGGATACAAAATGGCAGCTGTTGTTATAGTTATGTGAAGAATGACCACCACCTGCAGCATCACACAGAAAAAATTCTTGATTAAGTTTGTGTCTTAAAGTATTTAAGGATCATAAAAAATAGTCAAAACATCACAGATGACAAATCACAATGGCCACAAACACACCAGCATAAACCTCCTTCACTATAAACGGGAAAACAAGTCAGTGAGAACTCCATGTGAAAGAAATTTTCACTTTGCATGATAAGGATAGATTTTAGAAAAGAAAAAAAAAAGAAACAGAGAAAAAGAGGTGATCTAGACTTACGCGCTCAGTCATATGCCTTTTCTGTGCCATCTTCTCCACAAGGAAAGCAGTGAGAGGCAAAAGTTGGAGACTGAGACTGGAAGCACATGAAGACTTTCAAATTATTTGTCTAAAGAATAGTAGGTATTAAGACCAGAGCAAAGAGAGAATGGGCTCAAGGTGGCAATACCAGCACATTAGAAGCGGCCAATCCCTTAAAGACTTCGAACTAAACCAAAAGCCAGCCCTAATTAACAGCCCATACTGCAATCGTAGTCAAAGTTTGTCATCTGCAGTATAATACTTGAAACATTTTGAAATGACATATAATCTCTTCTGTAACCCTATTCCTATTCATTGATTGGCTTTGATGATGATACTGATGCATCAAACAAGGGGCAGGCAACAATTGCAATGTCTAGTCAAATTAATTAGAGTGATACTATAGAAAGATGTATACCTTCATCAAATTCTCAATAATCAGCCTGCTGTTAACAGCAATCAGCACCACCACACAGAGATTGAACAGGCCTGCATGACTCTACGACAAGAACCATATATTGGAAGTCAGTAAAGAGAGGCACACGCGCTTTAAGAAAGCTACGAGCGCTTGTGAGCGACATGAGATGCAGTCAAGAAAAACACAAAACTGAAATTCTTTAATCCACAAAAAGTTTGGAGACTTCCACTTTCTTCAGTAGTTCATACATCACTACACTACGGAATACTGATAATATAGCATAGTAACTCTTTTATAGTGAATATTATGCTATAAGTACTTGTGAGCCACATGAAATGCAATCGAGAAGAACGCCAAAATGAGGATCTTTCGTCTGCAAAAATTTTGCCAACTTGCACTGTCTTCCTTAGTTCAAAAATCATTAGGGAATACTGATAATATTACACAGTAACTCTTATCATTTGTCAAGGTCTCCTGCTACACTTTTCACCTATAAGCACAATGTAGGGCGAATATTACCTCTTTGTGATCAAACCAAAAATCAATAACTCATTATCCATTAACAATTATATATAGTTTCTCCTGAACATTTTGGTGACTGTAATATACTATGACTTGTCCTAGATCATGCAGGGTGAAAATCAATTATTTAGATGGTGTTAAGTACAGCTTCTCTTGTGGCAAGATAACTGACAGTGGCAGGACTACCTTTTCGGATGACCACTTTGTTTTAGTACCCTATCTTTCAAATGATGGGTAAGCACATTTCTTCTTCTGCATGATCACTGTCAGTGACAGGAATACCTTTTGGCAATCATAGACTAACAGTTGATACATCCAAAAACTGAAACCAGTACATGAAAACAACTTGGAACAGCAAGATTTTAACTTAGACTCTAGGTCTAGGTCATGTGCATGAATGAAATACATCAAGGACGCTTGCAAATTGAAAAGCTAGTTTCCTCTGATGGAAAGTCTTGCTGATGCTAACAAAAAGTGTAGGACTAATGTGCGAGCAGTCTCTTTGAAGTTCATATGTAATAAAAGACAAACTACTACACCTTGGCACAACTGATCCTTTTTAGTAGACAATTTCACTCAAGCAAATGAGGAAGCCAAGTTGCCCGATGAAATCATAGGCTTATGCAAAAATCCAAATGCATTTAATAGTGACATTCTTATTCTTCACCGGATTTTTTAGCATTATATAAGTACTTAGTATCATCTGTACTGATAGTGCTTTGGGAAGGATATCCTTTATAATTCTAGTGCATGGGGCCAACAGACAATAAAAATATATTCTCTTTGCTCAAAAACAACAGCCTATCACAACGCTAAAGTTTGACTTATTGTCGAGTGAGTAGTTCAATGAAAACCAAAAAGCTATGTTACAATCTAAGCTATCTGTCATGTCTTACATTGGCTTTTTGTTTTACCATCATCAAACAGGCTGTCAATTGTCGAATTCAACAATATCCACTTCACATATGACAACTTGGAAAATGACCACTTAACATAGGGGATTTCACAACAACATGGAGGAGACCCCACAAAATGAAGGAAGGAACAAACTTTTTTGAAGAAAAATAAGAACTTTCTCTAAGCCCATGTGCGTTTTCACCTCTTTTTAGCCCCATTTCAGCATGTTTTTCCAGTCCATTACAATAAAGATTTTCATTTTCTTTAAAACCTTAACCGTATTAACCCTCAAATATGATACAAGTCCTTTGTATTTACTTTCTATCTGGAAATAGGAAATTAACAGTTATGCAAACTGCAATAACTAAAGTGTTGAAGGGTGTGCTCTGTCATCTACAGCACACACCATAATTTATTCCAATTGAAACATAGACACGATATCAAATGCCTATGCACTTCTACTTCTGCAACTGATTATTATCACCACTATTATTCCCTGCCTTTAACAGGTAATCAGCAAATTGAGAAATACTCTTGGACTGGGGCATTTAGATTCATTGCCTCATAAATCACAGATCACAAGTACATCATAAAACAGACATGCTACCAATCAACACAAAGCTTGTTTTACCTCCTATGACAAGGAGGTAGCACAAATGAGGCCATAATCTTGTGACACCCGAAACTATTCTGTTTATAGAATCATTGCAAACTCAAATTAGGAATATCAGCAATGACATACCCTTATATACAATTTGCGAAACCCGGATTTACAAGAAGTAATAACAGAGCAACAGGTCAAAGCAGCGGGGTGAATAATACACACACCTGTCTGAATATGGCGTCGGAGCTGAGAGGGCTCTCCTTGATTCGCCTGTGAGCTGGCGCGGACGCCCGGTAAGAAAATTTATAGGGCGTTGTTGCTTCGGTTGTTTTGCTTTCCTCGCCATTGGCAACATCATCGTTCCTGACCTCCTCCCTTCGATTTCCATGACTGGACTCACCAATCGATTTAGTGCGCTCATTCATCGTTTCAAATCCAGCAGCGGTGCCGCATACATCTCTGATATCGTCAGTCGTATTCACATCAGAACTGTTGATTGCAGTAGCCGGCTCAAAACCATTACTGCCACGTCTTCTCCGGACTGGTTGATTAAGATCGGAGTTGAGGTTTTCAATACCCGAAGCGGTTGCCGTTCCTAGGCTCTCCGGCAATTCCATGATCGCCATTGTCTAATCTAACCAAAAAATAGGGAAGAGAGTTGAATAAAGTGGAAATGTGGGGAGATTCGAAATCAAACTTCACATGCAATGAATTGCTATCTGTAAAAAGAAAGACTGAAAAAGAGGATCTAAGCAAAAGCGAGGGATGAGGATTGGGTGAGATTTGGAGAAGTAATTATGATTTGCTGCTTAAGGCGGTTTGATTTTGAATTTTACATTTTTGTATTTGTCAAAAAATGGATTTTATCTATATATGTATGCATTATGCAAATGCGTGGAATTTGTGCATTGTTTGAGGGGTACGGGTCGGTCTAAACACTAAAGATGGAAGTGACAAAGATCGCAAGGGAGAGGGAAAGAGGCCCTTGGTAGTTTCTGGGGGGCCAACCTTTTTTTTTTTGAAGGAGAGAGCCGAAGTTTTGGTTTTGGAAGATGACTGATTTCTTTATAGACGACAAAAATGCTTACGAGCATTAATTAATTAATAAAAAATAAGAATCATAGGCCGTTACGCAGATGTGTTTTAAGGTCATACATCTTGTTCGTCAAATCTTGAAAATGCACTTCACTGTATTTTGATGATCCCACGCTAAACCCTTTGCATTATGTGCTTATACTTTACTAGCTATTCTATACCCAAAATGAAACTTAAAAATACTATCTGATATATATCATATTTTTTCTTCAGTAATAATTTAATTTTATTATGTCTCTATCATTTTTTTATTGGGTCAAATATGCTCTTCTTTTACATAAAACTTAATCGAAGGTATATTTGGACCTACACGTAGAAGTGAGCATGGTATGATATGGTACGGTATTTAAAAACTTCGATACAGTAATTTTGATTTTTAAAAATTTTATATCATTATCATACCAAATTAATTTGATATGGTTCAGTAATTTAAAATTCGATTTCGATAGTTTGCGGTACAGTAAATCGGCAACCATAGTTTATTCGACTTCGACTTACATACACTCGTACAATAGAAAATTATGACTTTGATTTTCAAGAAATGTCACAATTATATCATACTAATATCTTACATTGTAAATATATTAAAAAGAAAGTATAAACAATTTCCTTCTTGAATCTATTACACACACAAAAAAAATTTCAATCAAGATAGAATAGTCAAATTTCCGATGTCTAAATAACTAGTTTTATACTAATACTATTTTATATATTTTCTGATATTATAAGTGTACCTATATACTTCGATATGGTATTCGGTATTTCGATTTTTTTTTTATAAAAGCCAAATACCAAAGTATCTTTAATATCATATCAGATACCATACCACATACCATAATGTGAAAATCACGACATCAAAAATCTCAATTTCGATATGGTATTCGTCATATATCATACCATGTCCACCCCTACCTACACGTATGATATAAGGATATTTTATATCCAACTCAGTTTCTAACTATAATTATGAAACAACTTGTTGTTGGAAATCTGTCACGCCTACCTTGGGAGGCGTAACTGGCATCTAATGTCACACTGGACTCTGAGCCGACCTAGTTGGTCCTATACCCTTCTGGTGCACACTAGCAGCACATAAACAAGGAAACAAACATCTACATCTCGACTCAAAACATTGCATTAGGCCGATAAGGCCCCTATACAACACTTGCAGCAAATCAGCTAGCCCATAGTTACAATAGTAATACCATTCTATGGGGGCTGACAAGACTACCATGCTGCGCACAAATAACATAACTAGGCCCCACGCGGCCAGCAATGCACAACTAACTAAGTATTATGGAGGAATCAGCATGTTGAAGGAGCTAGGGGGGAGGCCGAAGCGGATATGATGGCTAGATACCCATATTTATTCTCTACCGGTTCAGTTCCAACTTGAGGTATCAGTTTTGCCCTAAAACTCTATTTAGTTTTCATGCTCAATTCATGTGTTCAAGTTTCTTTTATGTATATGGATGTGTATGTGAATCATGAAATCAGATCAGCTATGTGGTTTGAATCAGAGATAGTCATTCTGTTAATTTTCGATTTAAATGATCAGTATATGGGTGTAATGATTGTATGTCTTTGTTTTTCTACTTGTTTCCAACATTCGAGGAAGAATGCTCCCAAGGGAGATATTGTAATACCCCGAAAGTACCTAAGATTAGATCCGGGATCAAAAATGTAAGTTGACTGAAAATTAGAAAAAACGTTGCAGGACAAACGACCCAACAGATCGTTGGTCCAACCAACGACCCGTTGGATCCAGTCGTGGGAAGTGAAGGCCTGGTGGTAGTGGCAATAACGGGTGATGTAACGACTCGTTGTTGGAAACAACGAGTTGTTGTTTGTAACCGTGGTGGGTACTGAACTTTGATATTTGGGGATGTAACGGGTCATCCCACGACCCGTTGTGAGATATAAAGATCCGTGGTTACGAGTTGTCGTAGGGGAATATGTAAATTTCCAGTGGACCTAACGGAAGGAAACCATGACTCGTTGGATAAAGTAACAAGTCATCGTAAGGCTCGTTGTGTGGAGAAGTTCAGGATCTCAGGAGGCAAACGACGATCGAACCAATGACCCATTAGATGAAAGGACGACTCTTCCTGTAGAGTCGTGGGTTGAATCCGAGATCAGGGTCTTGGCAGTGCAAGTGACAGATCGTACCACGAGTCCTGGTATCCTCCAACGACTCGTTGGTATGTCCGTTGGAGCGTCCAGTACAAATTTTCAAGGTATTTTATTAAGGGTATTTTCATCATTCCTACGCTCTAAGGCCTTCAACTACGTCGTTTTATGTTATTTTTTGAGTATGTTAAGATAGGTTAAGCCCTCCTAACCTATTCATTTTCATGCATGCAAAGTTAGGAAGATTTAAGAGTGATCAAGCTAGTTCTCAAGCTTTTCTTCATCAATTTTTCCTTGGGCTTTCAAAGAGTGTTGAAATTTGATCTTACCCAGGTATGTAGGGTTATGAATAGGTATTTTTGTTCACACCCATGCCCAATTTATCCTAATTCTTGGAATTTGATAAAAAATCTTATGGGGTTTTTACTTAAATCTTCTGGAATTCTAATGATCTACTAATGGTCTATTTTCTTTTGTGATTTATACTATATTTTTCGAATTATGATCAGATTCTACAATTATTTTGATTATAAAATTATTGGTTTTTATTTCTACTAAATTAAGCCTAATTATGTATGATCTATGATGAATCGACTTATGATTTTTTACTTCAATTGACGATATTCACAAACCCATCATGATTTATGATTTGAAATATGAATTTATTCAAATACCCACTATGATTTGATGATTTGCAAAGTATATGTATGACCTACAAGTATGCATGAACCCCATGATTTACGAATTATGTTCTTGGCCGATCCACGGGCCTTATTTCATGGCTAGTTTACGTATTTACAAGTATGTTTATGATTATCATGATTTAACTAGCCCATGAATTGATCATGGATAGAATTGCATGCCCAAGTGATACTTTATTGCTTAATTTTGACTTGTTTATCTACTTCTATGTGTACATTCTCATGTGATTTTTATGTAAATGTGGATTTATACTAACCAACATGATTAGCTATTATTTTTGTAGTTTAAAATGAATTTCGGAAACTAATCTACAAGTTGGTGAAGTGAAGGAATGGACTCGGAAGCAAAACGCGAAAGTAGGAAAGAAAATACTAAGCAATTGATGCTCCGTGATAAAGGTCGTGGCACGCTATCATCGCGATAGCATTCTGCCTAGAGTGAAATTTTAGGCGAATTCCAGTGAAGGTGCATGATGGCACCGTGTCACGGAGCCTATGCTCCGCGTTCACTTCCGTGACACGTTGGAAAGACTTTGCTGTACACCCGGATTCCAGTGAAGGTGCACGACAAGTCCGTGGCACGGAGCTGAGGCTCCGCGATAGCCTCTGTGACATGCTGAGGCTAAGAATCTGTGCATCCAAGTTCCAGTGAGGCTCCGCGACAAGGCCGTAGCACGGAGCTGATGCTCCGCGATAGCCTCCGTGCCACGTTGTCAATTTATTCCGAGAAATTTCTCACTTGTATAAATAGCACACTTAGGTTTTATTTTAAGATATCTGACATTTCATGCTAGAACGTGGGTATCAAGCAATTGAGCTGAAGAAGTCCTAGGGTTAATTCTCTTCCTTTTTTCTCTTAAATTTCAATTGCTTGTATGTTTTCTACTTGTTTGAAGATGTTTAATTCTCAAATGAATGGCTAATTCACCTTTGACTGAGGTTGAGGATAATTGCAGTAGTATCTAATTGATGTTATTTCAGTTTTTATCTTCTCTAAAACGGTTGTTCTACTAATTCTTGTTTTTACTACATTAATGATTGGCCATTGTTAATGTATGTATTAAAATTCCAATTTTATTTCCGAATGGAAGATTATTTGGATGGATGTGAATTGGTAGAATATGTTCTTTTCTTGGTTGAGAAATTAAGAGAAGATTAACGTTCAGAATAGAAATACATTTGTAATGGCATATTTGGTCATCTATGGAATTTAGTTTGGTTTATGAGAATATGAGTTGTTGTATCACAGAAATATGTAATGTAAATCTCATAATTCTTTAATTGGTGAGGAGTTCGAAAGACCCAATCCATTGTTAATAATTCCTGACTAACAACCGAAGAGAAGTGTTGACTGAAATTTAATCAATAAATTACATATCTGCATGTTTTGCCTTAACCTCAGCTTGTTCGTGCTATTGTTCACATTATAATTCATAATTTTCACTTAAGGTTACATTAACTAATATTCTTGAAAAATCACCATTTGTTTTGCTTGTCTACTTGTATAAAGACGTGTGTATACTAAACACTTAGAGAAAAATTACTCCTTTGTTACAGTCCCTGTGGGTTCGATACTTGGCTTGAAATAAAGCCACTTTATTACTTGTACGATCACGTGCACTTGTGTGCGATTGGGAGTGAACATGAATCTCATGCATATTAAACTATGAGCACTATATATGTTTTGAGACTAGTATTAAACACCGAGTAGGTTCGGGGCCTAGGTTCTGCCCCGGATCTCATAACTACGTGCCACCATAGGATATGTTGGGACCTCCCTTGTGATTGTCCCCTGGCCCAAATGGCCCTTCTCATGTGTGATCACGCCTTTCATGGTTCTACCCTTGGCAAGGTACGGACACCCTCCCAACTAGGGTTACAAGTCGGGCTCCATGTGTGCTCATATGAGGTATGTCGGTTAAGAGAATCTCCCACTGTTCCTCATGATTTATGCATGTTTATGATTATGTATATTGGCTCGAGTTATGTTCAATAAAGCTTTTTCTCTTATGATTACTGCTCGTGCTCTGCTGCTCGGTATATATTATACACCGACACGCAAGTGTACTTGGTCAAACAAGTAATAAAGTGGCTAAGTAGCCAAGTATCGATCCAAGGAGGCTGCTCTAGATATGCAAAACTGCCTAGTTTACTATATCTCTATTCTATTTCTAACTATGTTAACAACAATCCAACCAAGATTTGAGTGAGTTTTGTTTCTAAACTAATTATCTACTAAAATTAATAACTACTATTTACGTTGAGTTTAGACAATGGATATGCACATGCCAAGGTTAAGAACGAGTAATGAACTTGATAATCATGATAATTTGGTCATCTTCTTCTTCATATTGCTAGCCAAGAACGTTTGCCTAGAAATTAAAACTTCCGTATTTAATTTCACTTTAGATTCATAAACCATTCGTCTACATTTCTGTGATCAAATGCAATTTATGACCTAACACTACAATTCCGGTTCCTAAATTGACTAATACGGCTTTCAAGTATATTTCTATCAAGAAAGAACATCAAAACCCAATTTTCCCAAATCAAGTTAAGAACAATACCCTATTAATTCACAACTTTCCAATTTCATGCTCTCTCGAGTGAAATTGGACTTTTTAGATATACATTAATGGTGGCCAATCAAGAATGTAATAAGCACAAGAATTAATAGAACAACATGCAAGAAGAAGAAGAAACCATATCAATTATTACCAACATTCATTACACAAGTTCAAAACCTCATCAAGAAAGGAATTAGCCACTCATTCTTGGATTAATCATCCTAGAATGAGTGTGAATCATGCATACAATTGAAGGAAAGAAGAAGGGAAGAGAAGAAAACTCTTATCTTTTCTATTCTTGAACTGCCACAAAACCACGTTCCTGCTCCCACTTCTGAACTCAGGCTAAAAAAACTAAAACTAAAAAAAACTCTCCTTTAAAAATAACCTAAGTGTGTTATTTATACTAGTGGGAAATTTTTCCCGGAATAACAAGCAACGTGTCACGGAGGCCAACGCGGAGCACTGCTTCCGTGACACGGCGTGGACGCGGACCCTCTCTGGAAATTGCATGGTCCGGATAATTAGCCTCAACGTGGCACGGAGGCCATCGCGGAGGCCTGTCTCCGTGCCACGGAGCTGTCGCGAGGCCTCACTGGAATCTGCCAATTAATTTCCTCTCCAGGCAGTGTGCTACCACGATGGCAGCGTGGCATGGCACCATCGTGGAGCCAGTGTAAAATATGCCATCCGAGGTCTTTTCCACGCTCGCATCCAAGTCCAACTCCGACATAGTTCCAACACGCATTTTAGCTCTTAAAAATCACATTATCCTGCAAAACAAATGCTAATCATGTTGGTTAGTATAAATTCGCATTTTATTACCAAATACATGATATTATATACACATTGCACAACAAACAAGGTAAAAATGATACATTTGAGTATCACTTGGGCATATAAATCTGCCCAAGATCAATTACGACTGAATTACAAATGTTTTGAAAACCTTGAGCCTTATGTTATCGTATGTTATTTATGTTATGAGCATGTTGTTCTACTCTTATGATAATTTATGAGTTTTATATATTTTAAATGCCCGTTTACTAACCTTGCATACTTGATACATTTCATGTACTGACCGCATACTTTCTATGCTATATCGTTTCATGATACAGGACCCGGCTCTCAGGTTCATCTCCATCATTAGCCCATCTCAGAGTTAGCTATCAGCCTTTTGGTAAGTCCTCATGTTTCGAGGGCCATATGTCTAGACATTGAATGTTTTCTTTTGTTTCAGTTTTTGTCGAGTTAGTTAGGGATGTTGTCCCATCAACCCATCTGATATGATAGAGGCTTTAAGACAGTTTGTAGTACTCAGCTAATATGTATTTCTAGTACTTTTCCGCTTATCATGCTATGCTATGTTACATTTATGTTTCTGCTATATCGTATGTCAAGTTTTCCGCTTAAAGTGAAATGAAGTTAGATGAATGTTCATGTCATGGGTCGACTTGGAGTCTCTCGGAGATCCTTTTCCTATGTTACGATCCGGGTCTACGTTCGGGTCATGACAGAACAACTATTAAGGAGGTCTTGAAACCTGTCTGTCTGAACCTGCAGACAAGTATGCAACACCCCATGCGTGGGCGTCAATACAATATATATCGAATATGGGTAAGAAAGTAATAAACTGAATAAAAGATGGTAAGGAGCTGAACATAGTTAGAAAGGGCCAAAAGTTAACTTGAAAGATTCCACAACCATACATTGTATCTAGCATGCAAATATACAAACAAGAACCTAACTTGGTCTCTATAAACCTATAACGTATAAGTAACACAGAAATAACCTACCTGGACCCCCATAAGCCCGACAAGTGCAAGCAATCTATATACTCATCCTAACCGTATCACTGCAGCCTCATAGGCAAGTTGTAACTAAGGTATAATCAGCCTCTGGAATTGTGATCGAGCCTTCTGGGCTCCTGTAATTGTATCTGAGTCATCTGGGCTTCTGTAAATGCACCCTAAGCACATAAGGCTCTACTGAGGGTCAGTGATGTCAACTTTAGCATAGGGTAAGTTGGTAAGGGCACCAAACTTCAAATGGATCTACAAGCCTCGGTATAGTCGTTCATGACTTCATATTGCTCTATGAGCATAATATTGCCCCATAGGCATTTTATGATTATATCTCGCTTTCTGAGTAGCCCGTATAACATCTGACAGACCTAACCTATATATTACACATCACTCAGTAAGCGTACATAGCCCCTTAGGCCTAACACAACCATTACTCGCCCCTAAAGCATTCTGTGTAGCAGCCAACAGGCACATTCCATGTGTCCATGACTGGACGAAATGGTTATGAAAGAAATTATAAGAACAGTCGGCTTAGAAAAAAAAAGGGTGGGTTCGAGGTGACCTAAGCGACAATCTAAAGGTCATACTAGTACAATGGTAGTTCATAAGTGAATAACAAGGTCGTAGGTGACCAACTATATGGTTCCCTCGCCTAAAACGACTACGCGGCTGCTAATAACTGGTATGATTCTAAGCAGTCAGCCATAATATCCTACAAGAACCCACTACAATTATTAACCTGAAGGTCAAACTGTGATACTAAGGTTCTATTCCCCTAGGCATCAACCTGGTCTATCCAGATAGCACATAGCTCCTGTGAGAAATCTATAGCCCTGTAGGGAGGTATATCTGAATTTAGCCCTTCTAGGCAATGTGTATATGGGCATCTATATGAGTAGCCAGAGGTGTTAGCCCCAGGTCTAACAATTGATAAGGTCCCACTTAGGGTATCATATGGTCTATCTGATTACAACAACTAGGATGGTTTCCTAGGCAACCTATACGGTAAGTTGTAAGTCGTGTGAGGCCATACGGTCACTAGCAATAGGTAATTCACCTAGCAAGCTACCACTATGTTCATTAGGCAACCCTGGTGCCACTGACTCGAAGGTAAGGCCTCTCTATCACTATTCTAATCCTATAGGCATTAATCTACGCAATGGCCTGTAGGCGAGCTTCACTGTATATATAGGTGTCAACAAAAAGTTATATCACCCAGTTGTGCCCGAGGCTGCCCAACCTAACAAGGTACTCTCAACAACTAACTACAGCCTCTAGGGCCTTGGTATGGCAGCACGACATCGTCAACCTCTCTTTGATAGTAAATAAGCGAACAAGGAAATCTCTAACTAGATATACTCTTCCTGACAAGGGATTCTATGTTACAACCTCAATTCATCTTGTAGCAGCTAACCCCGACGTGTATAATTATAAGCAACTACAAAGGTACAACTCATGTCAACTATACGATGAGAATACTTGTTGAACGTGATTAGCCTTAACATATCTCAATTGCCGAGTTCTTGCTTAATTAATCCTACTTTGATCCAGAACTTGTAATCCCTCCGTATTCTAGCTCCGACATCAAGGGAACAAGACTATTCCATTTCAAAAGGCTAGCCAACAACATCAATCCCGTAAAACACGATGGTACAAGTTACAACGAGTTTAATCCAGCAAAATCTCACAAATTCTTATAAATTAGAAGGGTAGAAGTACTTACTATCACTTGTAGACGTGCTAGCCGTAGTTAGAGATGATCTTCATGACTTTTACCCACTCAGGCTCCGTTAAACTAGGCCAATTTCAAAGATTCAACTCTGTAGATACGTTCTTTGCAGTTCTGGGAGTCATTACCTAAGAGAATTTGTAATTATACACGATTTAGCAGCGTAATTTGACGTCAATTTGATGAAATCCTCGTGAAAAAATCGCCTAGGTCGAGGGTCCTCTTTTGGAAATGTTTTAAATGAAATAAAATTAGACACTTAAAATATATATATAGGGAGGCGGTAGAGGGAGGTCCGCGACGCGTCTCTCCCTACGGCAAAGCAGTGGCGCGACGCGCCACTCCCTGCATGGGAGAGGGGTGCGCGACGTGACTCCTATAGCGCTCTACCCCCGGTTCCAACCTCCCGCTCGCTTGATAACGCGCTCGCACATTCCACCCTAGGCCTTTTCCCGCATATTCCATTCTTTAGGAACTCTCGACATGCACACGCATATGTCGGTTAAACAATGAAAACTTACAGGTGTAATAAAATCTTACCGAAAATACTTGATCACGAAATGTGAAGAGAATTCTCTTAGCTTGAGGCTTGTCAAAGACACTATCCTTGAGGATATTTCACCCGGTGTAGGTGTATCCCCTAAGATTCGACAAGCCCTTCTAGTATAAAATTAGAAGTACAAAAACTAACAAAGATTAAATAAGAAAGAAAACCCAGCATAATGAAATGTAGGAGGAAAACCTTTTTCTTTTTCTGTTCCATCTTCCAAAAGAAAGAGACATGGAACTATATAGATCAAATTATCTCATGAGAATGGATGAAAAAGCTTGCAATGGCCATAAAATCATAGAAAATATTGAAGATTAATTGCAATAAATGTGGTGTGAACAAATGCCAATTAGAATTGATTACAAAACTCATTTGAAAAAATGCTAATCATTAAGTGTACTCTGCAGAGCAATACACCATATATAAAGGATATGAATTGAATAAGAGTTTAACTCAATCTCACTTTGTCTTATAGTTTTGCACTTTATACACACGTCATAGGAGGGAAATAATCTCATAATGCATACTTGATCAACTAATAACTTGTTATTACCTATATGAACCTAATTCATGGGATCTCCAATCATATAGATTGGGTTACCATCATTATTGATCTTCTCGATTGACGATAAATCTCACTCCTCTCAATGATTCTTTTAGTCTATGAATTGATTAGATTCACTCCCGACTTCATATAATGCACATAAATAATTTCGTTACATAGCAACTGCTTTATCATATTATATCTCAAATTTCTAATGAAAAATTTATTTTTCACTACAACTATATCTGTTTGACAATCACAATATATAAACATAAAAGATGTTGATTCTGTTCCAATTTAAAATACTCACTAAGAGGTCTCTTAACCATCTAACCTCATCATCAACCAACTCCAAGATTAAAAAAATCTAGATTTCGTAATAATGAATTCCATTTTATCTGACTTTGAATCCAATTAACATCATGTACTCCTCTAATATATTGAAAAATATATTATAAATAAACTCAATATTATTAATAATAAAGTGTAAACTCATCATCAATTTTTTCTCTAATATTTATTCTCAAAGCCACTGCAAATAACAAAGCATGAGAAATATTATTATTCTTCAACATAAAAGGTATTCTTCAAAAACCTTAACAATCTTTTTTACAAGGCTTTATTCAATCATATCACATTGATTAGAAATCTATATATGTGAAATGACCCTTCTGTTTATTTTCTTATTTTCCTTTGTTTTACCCGTTTTGACCTTTTCTATGGCTTCTATACTGCTTTTGTGACTTTTGGGGATGAGAAGCGCAGTTCCCAAGGTATTTGGGAGAGTTTTAGGGAGGTTTTCTAGTTTTGGAGCTTTTTAAGTTGAAATGGTTGACTTCGGCCAACTTTCTTAGTAAACAGGCTTAGATGTAGCATCATTAGCTCCGAAAACTGAAGTTTAGGCTAGTGAGACCTTTAGTTTGGGTCCCAAGGCTTTCAGACTCATTTAAGGCATTTGGGCGGTTGTTTTTTTATGTGTTTAAAGTGTTGAGTTTGGTAGTCATCTTGTCAATACAATATCTGATAGTCATTCGTTGATTCTATTGAGTCTGGAATGTTATTTCCAGTTGAAAAACATATATGGTTTGTGTTCACAGGACTCTAAATGAATTCTGGGGATTCATTTGAAGTTTGAGTTGTAGTTGGTGTCAGGCAGCTCACCATTGCGAGTCAGAGGTTACTACAGTAAGGTTAGAAGCCGATATAGAAAAACCAGAGACTGCTGTAATGAACCTTGGCAGTGTTTTAAGTAGACCAGTCCATTTTTTTCAACTCATTCATGCAAGCCTCAACCTCCATTGTTGAGAGCTTGGTGGGAGGCGATATTCACCATTTGTTGGTGGATTCTTGAGCTCATAGGTAAATTCTCTTCCTCTCTTTGTTACTTATCTAAATATAGCTTCGATTCCATGTTTTTAATTCATTTATTAAACTCCAAATCCCTAGAATATTATTTTTTAGGATCTTGTGGTTTCCGGGCTGATTTGAGCCCAGTAACGAGTTTCGTCTTTGCCCAAATTTTGGGTATGGGTTCCTGATCGTACAAGGAGTACAATGATGAAATTTATTTTTATTTTTATTAGTAGGCTCGGAGGATCAATTTTCGACCTAATTTCTGCCTGAATTATAATATGTTAATATGGGTATCATTAGTTTCGTTATGATGAGAAGATCGTGTTTATTATAGCGTGGCAGCGATCTGAGATATTGTGGAAGGAGAAAGTGATGATTTAGTTATTTACCAACTCACTAGGCTTTTAAACAGGGGTTTTTGCTTAGTTTTCAAGTCATTTAGGTGGATTTTATGCCATTTGCCTTCATCTTTACTGTTACACCCTGTAAGTTTCTAACATTAGTTGGCCTATTCATATGTTGGTTGAGAGTTTTAGAGTGTCATTTGTATGAGGAACGGGCCCGGGGAAAGGCCGAACGAGTGCCAAGTCGGGATTTCGCGAGAGGAGGCCGAACCATGCTCCCCAGAGGGGCAAAGTGGCACGGAGCTGCTCCTCCACGTTAGCCAATGTGGCATGGAGCAGAATCAGCGCGTTGAGCAGCAGCGACGTTGCCTTGTCTGCTGCCTCAAGTATATAAGGGTCTCACACTTAGAAGATTGATTATAATTTATAAACCACGGCCAGAGCAGAGGGAGAATGAAGGAAAACATTTACTTTTCATTCGATTACGTCGCTAAATGCCATCCAAATATGAATTAACTTCGGGTATCGAAGTATAAGGTTGCAGGGAGCATTTCTACGGAGTTAGGTTCGTGAAATTCGCCCGGCGAATAGTCGTCCCGTCGAGCCTAAGTTGATGGAATTGTTTCAAACTAGTGTCAATGCGATACGTGCCTAAAGTAAGTATTTCTCCCTTCTAGATTCTCGAGAAATTACGAGTTTTTGATCGTCTTTCGATAAGTTGAAGTATAGTCAGTATATATATATATAGGTTATTGTTTTCTTCGAATTCAGTAATGAAGTTGGCCCTATTCTTCCATTAATATGACTACAGTTGAGAAGAGCAGCTGAATACGAGCTGATACTCATCAGTTAGTCAGAAAACGGCAAACGAGGTATGTAAGGCTTAACTCTGGGCAAGTATCCTAGTCGTACAGTGTTACGACTTATGTTCTCGAATAGAAATAACAATCTCAGATGCTACAGATAGTTGCTACCATTAGATTGTAATTCGATATGTTGTAATTAGTTGTTATTGATATACATATATAAATATCAGATATGTTGTGAGTAGCTTCTAATAGGGATTATATTTACATAAATTTTGGTTAGCTGCTAGAAAAATATACAAATCGTACTGTAGGACCCCTCGCTTAAAGGGAGCAGGTTAAATGTGATTCACGTATGACCGTTTTAGAAACTCTTTTAGTTCTCAGTTTATTGTGATGGTAGACTTATATGTTTGTTTCCAAGCCTAGACTTCAGAAGCTCGTAAGAGTTATTCGCCTGAATCAGTTGGTTAAATAGTATGGGTGCAGTTAGGCGGTCTAACGACCAGTTGGAGCCTATATTGGCAGGAAAGCATCCTTAGAGGTCATTGACGTTTTCGCATGTTCCAGAACCAGAAATAGAGACAGAATAGGTATATTCTAGAGTTAGCAACACCAGGGTTCTCTAGTGTATTGAGTGATCTCCCACCATCCCTTTAGCCTTATCAGCGATTTTCAGTCTTAGTCGACTTAATAGTTATCACGTAGGACGCCCAGCAAGACGGCCCAGTCGTTCGAGTCAGATAAACCCGTGGGTACCCCAAGGAGGGGTCCACATCAGTAGTCAGTGATGGGCCAACACCCTAGCTGGTTCTTGTAAGGTATTCAGGTACAGAGTGCCAGGAGAGGGCCAGTCTATATAGAATTGCCTATAAGATTGAGAATTTCCCAGAATAGTAATATAGATCCGAGTGGATTTAGACAAGGCCTAAGGAGTCAATAGTACTCTGCTAGTACAGTGTTAACCACAAGTTAAGGAGATCGGTAAGCTACCTATGGAGGACCAGGGTGTCGATCGCGTAGAAGCAAGTTCGACCAAGCCCAGCCCTATAGTTGTTTAATTAGAAGAATAAAGTAGTTAGCTATCCGCAACCTCACAGTTATTCATGAGTTATAGGTGTCCGAGTAGGACATTCAGAGTATTGTTGGGCCACTTCAAACCTCGCTCTATTCAGCCCAGACTATTCGAGATCATGATCACTATCAGGATCCTCTGATCAAATACGGGTGCATGACGTGCCTGCAGACAGCTATACAGGCTATCCCAGAAGTGAGTAGCATTAGCGTTAGGCCCAGAAGGCCAGATACGCTCTCTTTATACAGATAGATTGATGTGTTAGTATAGCACCTGGGTTGGGGTTGCCTTCAGTTAGAAGCCTTCCATGACTGCCCCAGGGTTAATAGCTGTGTCAACTCATTCGCCAGGGGCGAGGATACGTTGCTCTACGGAGCGGCATGCCATCCGCAAGGGACAAAGATGGGGATCCAAATCCTCATATTGCCGTGGTTGGCCTTATACACACCCCTGCCGAGCATTTACGCCTGGGGTGTATATCAGGAGTCCTCTGGACTTAGACACAACTACAATTCAGGGGCCAAGCGGGCCCGTTGTAGACCTAGGGGACCGGTAGGTTGGCTACAGTACTAGTAGCATTGTAGACACCTGAGTAGGGGTATATAGATTGAGATGTGCTCGCTAGGACTTATGGGGGCCTGAACTAGTTATTCCGTGCTGATTGTACCTCCCGGCTTATGGGGGCCAGGTGGGGTTCTTGTATGAATTCTTGTCTGCTAGCTGTAGTTATAAATGTGTAAGTATGCAGTCTTAGCTTATGTACATGTAGTGTCAGTTAGATGCAGATTATGAATCAGCAGGCGTACAGGTTAATCATTCGAATCTTCTTTTTATTTAATTCTAGTCCTATTCAGCTTATCTATTGCCTTACATACTCGGTACATATTGTACTGACGCCCTTCCCGGGGTGCCGCATTACTTGCCTGCAGGTACAGATAGATGAGGAGCAGGTCCCTCGTAGTTCCAGTCAGCCGTATAGAACTGTCAGCTCCCTTCTTCCGGGGCTGGTGTGATAGAGGTTTATTCCTTTTGTTTGTATAGTATGGGTAGGTCGGGCCCTGTCCTAACCATCTTATTACTCCTAGGCGCTTGCAGATTGTGTTACTTCCCTGTGGTTAGATGATATCGGCCGTGTGGGGCCCATATATGCTTTAGATGATGTGTGTTGGCCGTGTAGGCCCCTATTTAGCTATTGATTGGTGGCCTTGTCAACCCACATAGAACTCCCTATGATTTTTTTGTCTTTGGTTAGCCGTTTATTTTCACAGGGGCTATAGGCCTTGTCGGCCGGGGGTTGTATTTACAGCCACTATATAGCCCGTTGTTTTCTTGATTCTAGAGTTAGAGTCAGCCCTGCACCAGAGGTGCTTAGGCTCAGTCAGCTCAGCAGTTCAGGTCTTAGTAGGGCACCAAGTGCCAGTCATGCCTCCTAAGGTGGGACGTGACAAGCTTGGTATCAGAGCAGGTTGTAGCCCAGGGAGTCTGCAAGCCGTGCTAAGTAGAGTCTTGTCTATGGATGTGTTGTGCACCACATACCATAGGCAGGAGGCTGCAAGGCATGGTAGGATGGTTACTCTTTCTTCTTCTCAGATCGTGATATAGAGCAAAGTTTTATCGGGTTAAGTCCCTAAGTTTTCCTTGTTATGTCTGTCTAGAGTAATGTTTAATATAAGACAGACACCAGCCAGTTGCAAGATAACTACAACGACAGGAGGAGGTATCATTAAGACGCCATAGTTGGGAGATAGTCAGCCTAAGGACGGGAGCAGACGTCCTTGATCTCCCCAATACTCTCCCGAGGTACCAGGAACCTCACACAGTGATACATCTACCAACACCGTCCCCAGTTCATTTTTATAACTTCAGAGTAGGAAGTCAGGAGTATAGCGTATATACGAGTCGACTTATCTATTAGATATACAAGATCTGGTCAAGATGACAGTTAATATTAGATTACATGATGGATGTGAGAAAGAGAGGGAAATACAGGATTCCCACCTCTATTCTTTTGAATGTTGTACAGTTCCATATTCCCATTTCATTGCAGTAAGAAAAGGCTATTCCTACCTTATAGTTTAGTTTCCAGTATAGCAAAGGGCGTAAGAATTGAGGTGATGTTGCCTGGAGTAAATAGTAAGCGAAGGTTGGATTTGTTGACTCCAGAAAGTGTTCAGAAAGAGTAGGGAGCCCCAATGTTTATGTAAGTTGTCCAGACCTTCACGGTAATAAGTCAGAAGAGCGGGTAAGAATACCAGCTTACTCAAAGTGTGTCTAAGAAATCCATCAGTTATAAACTCCCAGTAATTGTCAAGTTCAAGTTAGAAAAAGGCTGAATCCGTCGTAGCATGCTAATGACGGAAGGATATGCCTGCAAGATAAGGTTATGATCTTAGTTTGTGATATCGAAAGACAGGGGGGGTCATATGAATAAAATGGGTCTGACTGCAAGCCAGAAGAAGTATAGACCGAGACCTGGCTGGTAACTTTATTGGCAGTGTAAGGTAGGTACCATGAACCCAGAGCTCCTTAAGGAAGGTAAGGGGAAAAGCACGAATACCAGAATTTGGGGGAAATCAGAATCACCTCCAGGTTGTTAGAACATCGCATATTGAGGACTAAGCCTCGGGCTAACAGTTAAGAGACAATAAGGTTGTAGCCTAGAATGTGGCGGTACGCCCGCCTAAGGGGAAGATAAGAGAGTGCCAACACGGAGACTCTAATCTAGTGTAGCCCGGAAATAAGGCCCAGCAGATAGTTACGGGCCTTCAATATAACAACAAGCAAAGTCACAAGGTCCAGATGTTGACCTCACATTCCAAGGGTGGCGGAAGTTCAAATAGCAGACCATAACTAAGGTGCATGTGTTCGTTGCTCCCAGAATTTAACGAAGATGCAATGAGATGTATGAGAGGACAAGAGATATCATTAAATCATAGAAGTAGAGCCCCAGTGATAGGCCAGAAAAGGTGAAATAGCAGGAACCGAGCTGTCCAATATAAGGGATGGTCGTGTCTGCAAGGGAGTGGAGAGTAATTAATATGAATACAGTCACAGGATTACCTCACACTAGGTGTAGCCTAACCTTATTTGAGTTAGTATAATAAGACCAATGAGGTCAATTCGAGCCTCGCCAGATGAAATTATGTTTCCATTAAGACTTATGTCAGGTTAAATATCCCAGAAGTAGATGGAGTGCGTGGAGCCCCAATGTTTGATAGACTCCGACAAAGGGGCGCAATCTGCGACTAAATTTTAGGAAAGGATGTTAGAACAGACGGTGACATATGTTAACTTAAGCACAGTTCCTCGTACCCTAATTGGTGGCTAAGTAGGATATACAACTCAGACTCTCGAGGCCCACTATAAATGAAAGTGGAAGCCTTCTAGAGGATAACTTCAGGCAGGTAGAGCAAACCTGGACATATTAAAATGGGCAGAAGGAAAAAGTAAAGCTTATCAGAGAACGTCTGTTGACTGCTCAGAGCCGCCAGAAATCTTATGTTGATGTGCGGCAGAGAAACTAGAATTTAATGTGGGTGACTGGGTATTCCTGAAGGTTTCACCGATGAAGGGTGTGATGAGATTTGGTAAGAAAGGCAAGCTCTACCCGAGGTTTATTGGACCTTATCAGATTCGCTGAAGGATAGGCCAGGTGGCTTATGAATTGAATTTACCTCCAGAATTAGAATCTGTTCACCCAGTTTTTTTTCGTGTATCAATGCTGAGGAAGTGCATAGGAGATCCCTCCCGGATTGTCCCAGTCAAAGACGTCCAAATCACTGAGGCGTTAGCTTATGAAGAAGCTCCAATAGCCATACTAGATCAGCAAATTCGCAAACTAAGAACTAAAGATGTTGCTTTCGTTAAAGTATTACGGCGGAATAAGAACCGAGAGAAGATGACCTGGGAGGCAGAAGACGATATGAAAACCAGATATCCTCAGTTATTTCAGACTTAGTCAGATTGTGCAGCTAGAGGTATGTTGTTGTTGTTGTTTCATAAGTTACATTATATACATGTATATGTGAGATAATTGATTTCAGTCTATTGTAGAATGAATGTCATAATATTGTGTGGAGTACCTGTATTAGATTTTTCTGTGTGTCAGGGTTTTGGATAGTCAATATTAAAGGGGAGACTCTGCCGAAATTTTTTCAGAATAAGTAATTGCAAAGTTAAGGTTCTTGCAAGCAGAAGTTAACATCCGAGGATGAATGTTCTTGGGGGGGGGAGGATGTTACACCCCATAAGTTTCTAACGTTTAGTCCGCCTATTCGAGGAGGCCGAACCAAGCTGCCTAGAGGGGCATAGTGGCACAGAGCTGCTCCACCACGTTAGCCAATGTGGCATGGAGCAGAATTAGTGTGTTGGGTAGCGTTCCATGTTGCCTTGTCTGCTGCCTCAAGTATATACGGGTCTCACACTTAGAAGATTGATTATAATTTAGAAGCGAGTAGCATTAGCGTTAGGCCAGAAGGCCAGATACGCTCTCTTTATACAGATAGATTGATGTGTCAGTATAGCACCTGGGTTGGGGTTGCCCTTAGTTAGAAGCCTTCCATGACCGCCCCAGGGTTAATAGCTGTGTCGACTCGCCAACCAGGGGTGAGGATACGTCACTCTACGGAGCGGCATGCCGTCCGCAAGGGATGAAGATGGGGATCCAAATCCTCATATTGCGGTGGTTGGCCTTATACACACCCCCGCCGAGTGTTTACGCCCGGGGAGTAGATATAAGGAGTCCTCTAGACTTAGACACAACTATAGTTCAGGGGCCAAGCGGGCCCAGTTGTAGACCCAAGGGACCGGTAGGTTGGCTACAGTACCAGTAGCGTTGTAGACACCTGAGTAGGGGTATATAAATTGAGATGTGCTCGCCAGGACTTCTGGGGGCCTGAACGAGTTATTCCGTGCTGATTGTACCTCCCGGCTTATGGGAGCCAGGTGGGGTTCTTGTATGAATTCTTATCTGCTAGCTGTAGTGTATAAATGTGTAAGTATGCAGTCTTAACTTATGTACATGTAGTGTCTGTTAGATGCAGATTACGAATCAGCAGGCGTACAGGTTAATCTTTCGGCTCTTCTTTTTATTTACTTCTAGTCCTATTCAGCTTATCTATTACCTAACATATTCGGTATATATTGTACTGACGCCCTTCCCGGGGTGCTGCATTACTTGCCTGCAGGTACACATAGACGAGGAGCAGGTCCCTTGTAGTTCCAGTCAGCCGTACATAACCGTCAACTCCCTTCTTCCAGGGTTGGTGTGATAGAGGTTTATTCCTTTATTTGTATAGTATGGGTAGGTAGGGCCCTTGTCCCGACCATCTTATTACTCCTAGAGGCTTGCAGATTGTGTTACTTCCCTGTGGTTAGATGATATCGGTTGTGTGGGGCCCATATGTGCTTTAGATGATGTGTGTTGGCCGTGTGGGGCCCTGTTTAGCTATTGATTGGCGGCCTTGTCGGCCCGCATAGAACTCCCTATGTTTTTTTCTTTGGTTAGCTGTTTATTTTCACAGGGGCTATAGGCCCTGTCGGCTGGGGGTTGTATTTATAGCCGCTATATAGCCCGTTGTTTTCTTGATTCCAGAGTTAGAGTCAGCCCTGCACCAGAGGTGCTTAGGCTCAGTCAGCTCAATAGTTCAGGTCTTAGTAGGGCACCAGGTGCTAGTCATGCCTCCCAAGGTGGGGAGTGACATTTACAAGTACTTAACTTGAATAGAAAAAGCATGAAAAAAAGAGATGAGGACCGGCGCTCCACCGGAGGACACCGGCAAAATGCCGGTTGATCGCAACTTCCTACTATGCTGCTGAAGAACAACTATCAGCAGGCTACGTTAGCACCGGCGGAAGTGTTCTGGAACTCATTGACCATCAGCCAAAATCCACCAGCACACCGCGGATGATCACTGGCGAACTGCCCATTAATCGCAAGTGACGCCCGTCAGCAAAAGGATAAAAATGTAATAACTCTAATTTAATAAATGGTTATTTAGTAATGACGCAATAAAAGAAAAGAAAGATAAGAATTTAATGATGATGATGATGATGATGATGATAATAATAATAATAATAATAATAATAATAAGGGCCAAAGCTCAATTGAACTAAAGACTTAAAATAAATAAATAAATAAAATAAAAAATTTTGCTGGAAAAGCTACAAAACGCAGCAGAAAAGAACGTAGGAAAGAAAAAAACGTAGAAGAGGAGAGAAGAAAGGAAGAGAAAAGGGAAGAAAAGAATGAGGATTTTCGATTCAAATAATCAAGGTAATGATCCAAATCTTTTTCTTGAGTTTATTACATGATTATAAGAAACTTTATAAGGTAGAAACATGGAGAAATTTTTAAGAATTGAGAATGTTTAGCCCTAGGGTTCTTCAACACAATTCATCAATTTGAACGGGCAAACATTATCAGAATTCGATTTCGATTAATATTCTGGAACCCTGTCGATGAGGAGAATCTGTTGGTGGTCATAGTTTGGGATTCTTCTTCATTGACCAAAGTTGACTTTCTCAGTCAAACCTTTGACCGTGAATTTGACTTTTGTTAAAAATAAAAGAAACATCTACCTAAGGGATTTTGACCATTCTAAATCCATTTTTGTATAGTTTGAGGATACTCAGAGACCCAAGAGCATAGTTCTGAATTATTGAAAAGTGTGCTTGAGTTGTGAATTCGAGGTAAGTGAGACTTTAAGCTTTGAATGCTTGCTTTTCAAATCTCTTTTAAAAATATGTTTTGCCTGGTCCATATGTTGGGACGAGTGTGTTCTTGGCAGAATCGGCGGTCTTCGAGGCCAGTTGTGTATATCTTATATTTAAGCACACCAAAACTCTCTTTATTACAATTAAATTCATAGGGTGATATGGCTGTGAGCAATGAGGTTGGGGCATTGGGTATTTTCCTAGATATCACTGGGCATTGTGTATGCTTCTTGACAGTATTGGACATTGTGTATGCCTCTCGACAATACTGAGCGTTGTGTATGTTGTTGTGGAATCGTGGTGTGGAGTAATTTGCGTAGATGTCATTCATGACAAGCCCTCGATGTAAATTGTATTGAAATATATAGTATTATTAATAGTTAACTGTGTGAATCTTGTTGAAGATTATATTATGATACAATTCCTGTGCTTGTGGTGAGTTGTGTGTGTGTGTGTGTGTGTGTGTGTGTGTGTGTGTGTGTGTATAGCACTTGTTCCAGGGGTATTTAAAGTGGCAGGTTAGGGATCTTACCGAGTTATATTTATATATAGCTCACTCCTTACTTGCATGTCTATGCAGATACCATTGTGGAGCGTGAGACTAGTGGCTGACGAGTCCGTTCCCATAGATTATGTTGCTGAGGTGAGCCTTCACATTGATTCGTGGAGGCTGCCAGTTCAACTCTATCTATTTTATAGCCTTTATTTTCTTTCTTGGGGTTTGCATGCCCGACAGTTAGACTCATGTAACTCTATTAAATGCTTGATGGTCTTTTGTGGGATTTGGTCTAGACACTTAGTATTTGAGTGATTGTTTAATTTCGTAGATTGATTTTGGATTCCATTGAATCACTATTTTCTGTCTAATGATTTGTAATGTGTTTGGACTTACACGTATTTGCCCTCATTGCATATATAAAAGAGCAAGTGAAATGGATAAATTCGTTCACCCGGGGGGGGGTGATGTTAGCGGGTGCCCGTCACGCCTATGGGATATTTTGGGAAGTGACAAAAATTGTCCAACTCAAAAAAGAGGAGAAAGAATGAACCCTATTTTTTGTACATCTCAAAAAGGAACTGAACAATCCATTATTCCATATCAATTTTCATTATTCCATTGGCTTTATATTGAATTAAAGAGAGAAGTAGAGAGAGAAACACTCATCTTCTTCTTTCTTGAAAAGGTGGAAAACTCCATTGGAGATCAAACCTTTGAGCGTGAATTTTTGTTACTCATTTTGTTGAATGGATGTTGAATTATTATTGAATGCAATATCTTCTTCTACTTATATGAGTAGCTAAATTCCTTACAATGTGTGTGTGGATGATTAGGGTTGATTTGGATTGGGTATTGTTCAATTTGATCTTAGATTTACTCAAATAGTATAATTCCAGTGTTTCGTCTAAGTTTTAATCTAAATACTCATAGTTGCAAATGTGGATTGTTCTTACTTACTCTAATTTTATATGATCCCGTGATGCTCAATGTAGCGGGAGCCATTCACCTACCTCCTATGGTAGGGAATGTAATATTTCATGTGATGAGTACAATGCTGCACTTACTCCAAATAAAAGAGCTCTTTGGAGGATTGCCAAGTGAGGATGCAAACAGGCATCTCAGATATTTTCTCGAGATTTTTCAACCAATTAAATATTGCAAATATAAGTTAAGAGTCAATTAGATTGAGGATCTTCCCATTTTCACTAACCGGGGAAGAAACCACTTGGTTGGAGGAGTTGCCTCCCGGATTAATTACCTCTTGGAATGAACTCACAAAAACATTTTTGTATAGGTTCTTCCCTTCCTCGAGGATTCTACAACTGAGGGATGACAATACCAACTTCCGACAACTTGCTGGGGAACAACTCCATGAAGCATGGTTGAGTTTCAAGAAAAAAATTGCCATTTGCCGGGACCATGGTTTTCCCGATGGGGTTCTACTTCAAAGTTTCTATCGTTCATTGGATTCTATCAATAATTCTGTGGAAGATAATTTGGTGGGGGCTTCCATCATGGATCAGCCCTATGGAATAGCTAAAACACTTCTTGACAGAATGACTAAGACTAACCGAGTATGTCATATTAGAGAAGCGGAAGTATCTTCTAGTGGTGTTGCTCCCAATCTTGTGACTGATGAGATGAGAAAAAGGGATGAGGCTAGAGATGAAACTCTTGCTAAGATGATGACCCAACTAGAGTTGATGACAAAACATGTGATGGGAGCTAGTACAAAGAGTGTCAATGTTGTAAATGCCCAAAGCCATCTTCAATTTGATGATGACAATTCGCCCCCGAGATATAAGGAGGAGTGTCAATACATAGCGAGTCAATTGTTTGGGTTCTTGCCCTGGGTATGAAGGTGCCAATCAAGGTCCTTGTGGAAGAGGGGCCAAAAACACCAAGCGTTTGTGATGATGAAGAAGGGAAGTTGAGGGAGAAGTTGATGTGACTCCTTTGTATGATGTGATTGGAGATGGCTAGACGACCTCCAATGACAAGCATCAAGAAGCAAGGGTTCCACCTCCATATCCATAGAGGCTGACCAAGAAAAAGGAAGATACTTAGTTTCACAAGGATATCAAAATATTCAGCAAATTATCCATCAATATACCACTTGTGGATGCTTTGATTCGAATGCCAGGATATGCGAAGTTTACGAAGGAGCTCTTGAAGAAAAAGAAGATGGTGGATACGGGCACTGATGAGGTGACCCATCATTATAGTGATGTTATGACCAACAACCTTGCCCCAAAACATTAAGATCCTAGAGCATTTACAATTCCTTGCACGATTGGCTAGTGCATATTCAATAAATCTCTTTGCGACCTCGGTGCTAGTATTAACTTGATGCCTCTGGTCATTTTCAAGAAACTCGAATTGGGGAGTCCCAAACAAATATCCATGGGGCTTTTGATTGAGGATAGGTCAATTAAACGACCAGTTGGAGTGTTAGTTGATGTCCTTGTAAGAGTAGATAAATTCATACTTCCAGTTGATTTTGTTGTGATGGATCGTGAGATGGACACTGAGGTGCCAATTATCTTGGGGCGCCCACTTCTAGCAACGGGAAGAGCTTTGATTGATGTAGACCTTGGGGAGCTTAAGTTCTGAGTAAGTGGTGATGAGGTCACCTTCAATGTGTGTCATCCTATCAAGCCTCCGGATGAGTGTAAAGTCATGGAAGTTCTTGGTGGTGAACTGGAGCATTATGAACCATTTGATGATGAGATTGAATCGGAGGATGACCCTTTGGAGTGTAGAAGATGGAGAAGATATCCGTCATGCCATGACATTAACTAAGGTGCTTCTTGGGAGGCAACCCAAGAATTTTTACTTTGAGCACTTTAATGTTTTTGTTGCTTTTGATTTTGTAGGAAAATTGGATGAAAAACAAGAAGAACAGGGCAGGTACGACGCTTGACCGGTGAATCACCGGTCCACACGTGCGAAGAGCTGCTTCAATAGAAGTTAAGAGAAGTAGGTTGAGGAGCAGAGGGGCAAACTAGCAAGTCACTGGTGGAACGCTGATACTGAACCGCGAAATGCCGGATGTGACACCGGTGCACAACAGAACACCTGGGAGTTGTAGCACAATCAGCAACAAAACTAGCAAAACACAGGTGCGAACCCGCGAACCGCCGGTCAACCTCCGTGTACAAGGAAGTGAACTAACAAGGATGATGGTCACTTGCGTTAAGGCAGCGAAACGCCAATGTCCATCGACGTCTGCAGGTTAACCTCAGGCCAAGGTACACAATGGGATTAAAATATTGACCAACCCGGCCCAGGGATTTAAAAAATCTAGTCAAAACCTCTCCAACTCCCCATAAACCCTTTTCTCCACCTTTTCATTTCTCCATTTACACTTTTTAACTTCCCTATACATCACCTTTTCACCTTCCCACCATTAAACCCATCTCCTCACCTACCACTCCTATCCACTTCTTCTCTCCTATAAATCCCACACTCATACTACATTCATTTCATTAATCCTCACTCATCTTTCACTACACTAAGGCAAAAAAGAGAAAAAAATCTTGTGGTAACTCCATTATTAGGAAACTCCAAGCTTAGATCTTTCTTTGTTCTTTGTTCTGAAATTCATTCGGTATGTGTCTCCTACTTTGATTTTGATTATTGTTTGAAGGTGTGAATTATTTTGATCATGTGAAAGTCCAAGTTTTCTCCATTCATGTGTCCCCATTACCCTATCATTATGCTTGTCATTACTTGTATATTATTCATATTGTGGGTTTGTGGGGATGATGATAAAATGTTGAATGATAGTGTAGGTATCCTTTGGGGAAAAGTGCTTTATTCTTGATGTGTTTGATCCTAGTTGGAGTGAAGTCTGAGTAGCCACGTATATGCTTAGAATGCATAAATTACCTGATTATAGATGGAGTGACGTCTTTCTTAAGAGTAAATTATCGCTTTTACTTATTTTTGTTGTTGTTGTGTTGGGTGAGTGAATCTTGGATATGAAATTTTTGTTGTTTTACTCAGTTTAGGGATTAAATACAATGGACGATGTTCCCCGGTGAACCGCCGGTTAGGCCCGGCGAAACGCCGGATGAAGCGCAGGTTGGGGTACAAGGCTTCAGGCCACTGTCCCAAACCTGGAAACCGGAAAAATGCTGGTGTGGCACCGGTTGAATCATGTTCTTCCTCGTTCTCTATGAATGACTGACAGCTAACCGATAGTTTGCAGGTCTATACCTGCGTTTCGCTGGTGTCCTGCCGGTCCTGCCAGTGCTCAACCTCTCAAATCTTCAACTTTTTTGCCATCCAATTGTTATAATTCCTTGCCTTAGCTTAGAATAGATGTCAGTTTTTATTTTTCATAAAAAAAATATAAAAAGAAATATTGTTGTATGGCACTAACATGGTCTTGTAGAGTATGACTTCATCCAAGCAACCAAGCAAGGACAAGGCCCCAGCCTCATCAAAAAGCAAAGGAAAAGGGAAAGCAAGGGTGACCCCTACCCCCAACACTAAAGAGGCCATTATATTTTGTGTTCCCGAAATAGAAGGGCACTATGCTATTTGCAAGGGGCGCTCTATCACGGTAGATAAGCTCTTTGATTTTGTGGGGTGTGGGGTGATTTCCCCAGCATCACAACATAATTCATTAACTGTTAATGGAACGTATTTTTCAATCCTATGCCCGACTTCTACTACAGCCTAGTGCCTGAGTTTTACGCATCATACCAGGCTAGGCAAGAGAGCATGCAACACAGAGGCAAGGTTGACGAATTCCCCTGCCTTCCCTCAGACATGGTGAGGGGCGTAGAAGTGGACATCACACCGATGGTCGTCAATTCTTTTTTCTAGGAGGATGAGATTGACACCGACTCTGAGTATGCAGCTAGAGTCAATGACAAAGAGAACCAGTTCAAGTGGATAGCCCCCGTCATTGCCGTCGATACACCTTTTTGGGCCTCTATGGGTGGCGAGATCTCCCAGCATGATCTAAATTTTGAAGCCAAGCTGTGGCTGGGTTTCATTTGTGTCCAGATTATGTCTTTGAAGAATGAGCATAGGGTAAGTTTAGAAGTATCCATCCTCATCACTTGCATCATGACAGAGGTCCCTATAAATTTTGGGGAAATAGTGTCCATTCAGATGAAGAGAAAGGAAAGGCAAGTTGGCACTTCAATGCCCTATGCTATGCTTATATATCAATTGTTCCTTCAAGCCAGAGTGCCACTTTTCTCAAATGAAGCCCTTAGCTCCGCTACTGGTGTTATCACAGTGGACAGAAAAAGGGACACAGATGCTCCCAAGAGAAAGCGGATGCGGTTGCAAGCTTTCAAAGTCCCCAAAGAATCCATCTCTCATGGATTAGAGCAGGCCCCAATGGCCCCCAATCTCAACATGCCACATCTTGAGGCATTGGGCCAGGCTTTATAGAAAGCACCTACTAGGGGAGCCTCACCTCCTCCCACATCTTCCCAACCAAGTAGCCTCCACAAACTAGCGGAGATGACACACTCCCATGAGAGCTAGCTTAAGAATTTGGTTAAAAGTCTCCCTGCCCTAATTGCCAAAATAGTGAAAAAGGAGATGAAGTTAGTGCATGATAACTTGACCAAGCTATGCTCGCGTGTGGATGTCGTGGAGGGAGCTGTCACCTCTTTCCGGGCTGAAGTAAGGGAATGGAAAGGTCGGACATGAGCGCACTAGATGCAGATATGGCTGCCGCTTGTATAGTCCGAGGCCCCATTGATGACTTGTTTGAGGGCTTGGGGGATGATGAGGATAACCTCAGATACGAAAGTCGTGATGGGGATGCTTAGGCCGAAGATGATAAGGATGATGGCGATTGACCATTTCAGGGAGTTCTTACCCTCATATTTTTTTGTATGCATACATTGGGGACAATGTATAGTTTTAGTTGTGGGTGGGATGAGTGTTTCTTTTGTTGTGGCCATTGTTATTGATGATTGATGTTGCCCTTATCAGGCTTTTTTTTTGAGTTGTGATGATTTTTTAGCCTTTGTCGGGCTCGGGATGCCCTTATCGGGCTTATTTTATTAATAATTGATGTTGCCCTTGCCTGCATTTGTGTTGATATTTATTGAATGGTTGTTGAGCCTTTGTCGGTCTCGGAATGGATGATTTGAATTATTAGTGTAAGTCTGATTTTCACCTTTCTAAATAGTAGGTAGTGAATAAACTCCAAGGGTTTTCTTTATACCACGGTTCTCTGCCAAAGAGCAATTTATTTTTCTTTTCTTTTTCTATTGTCAAACCAGCTGACATTTCCCAATGGTAGATAGTAGGCGACTTTCTTAGGGGAAAATGCCAATGTTTTTGATTCTTGTTGAAATTGTTTTTGAGGGGTACCACCGAAAATTTATGTGGCATGAAAAAGATGAGTTTTTAAGAAATAGGGAATTTGGAATGAAAAATGTAGTATTCTCTTGTCATATATTGCATATTCCTTATTTAGCTTGTTGATTGACATGCTCAATTATCATAAAATCCTATTCTAGTTATGGTGATGTATTGTGTGAATTCCTTGGAGTGTGATGCCTTGTGTGGTGAGACTGATTGAATGATTCTCATGCATATACTTTGTCTAGAATTTTCCCTAAGTGTGATTCAAGGCAAAATCATAGAGGTAGTTGCACTTAGAACATGATTTTAGGTTTTCTATTGCTATTCACTTCACCAAAAATGACCTCCTTAAATTTCTTCCTTTGCTAGCCAATGTTGAGCCTTTGACCCTTTTTATTAGAAACCACATTACAAGCCAATGTCTCCTTGTAATCCTATCTTTTGGCACTCATCCTTCCTAATTTCTTCTTTTTGTGATGAACTAATGCAAAATGGGGCTTGAAGCCCAAGAAATAGGGAGAGATAAGGAAATTAATGAAAATAAGGAAAAAAGCCTAAGTTTGGGGGTTTGCAAGAAGGGGAGAAATGTGATGAGCTTCAATGTGAGGTAGCACCAAATTGTGATCAAAATAAATGAAATGATGGATTGAGAAACCTAGAATCATTAGAACAGAAAGAATAGTGAAAGGTGTTACCTCTTTCTTAGATGAGGCTAAATGCAAAACCCATAGGAGTAAGGGTGGCTCTTGATTAACAAAAGATGAAGATGAAGAAAAAGGAGAGATAAGGGGGAGTGATCTAAAGAGTGTGATGGGATGTTAAAAGTGTTCAAAAAGGGCCATTAGGGAGGTTCTAGTCATTAGAGCTAAATAATTATCCTACCCTTAACCCTGGCCTTCATTATGACCCCCAATTCCTAATTGATTCTAAGTGTAGCAACTCTACATTAGTGGCGAGTTACACGAAAGGCAAACTTATGGGTCAAGTTGTGTGCATGGAGAATTTCTTTGTGAGAGTGAGTGTTATTGTCCTATTCTATAATTCCTTTTGTGTGCATTGTTTGATGATAAAAAATGGGATTCTCTCTTCTTGTGAGTGGCATCACCACCTTCGAGAAGATGCTTGCATTGGTGCGAAGAAGTGATTGAGACATTAGTTTTGTGAGCTTTAAGGCAAGCTTTGAATGTGAATTTTTAATGATTTGAGATGCTATGTGTGCTTGTTGTGATATACCATGTCTTGGTTTTGAAGAATGAAAACATTTGTGAATCATGCTTATTCATTGTGGTAACCTCTTAAAACTTTTTCCTATTTTGGGGAGTCTTTTCTCTTTTTCCTTGAGTTGGTGAGCATTTTTGTATTGTCTTAGGCTCATTGAGCCTTAGTGCATAGAGTCATATATGACATGCTGTTCCATTTGCTCAAATGTAAAGAATTGTACTACTTGAGGTAAAGCAATGGTTCAAGTTTGGGGGTTCAAGCAATGGTAATTTACCAACTCACTAGACTCTTAGACATGAGTTTTTGCTTAGTTTTTAGGTCATTTAGGTGGATTTTATGCCCTTTTCCCTTGATCTTTTTAGGTACTTAACTTGAATAGGAAAAATATGAAATTGAGAAAAAGGCATGAAAGAAAGGAGATGAGGACCGGCGCTCCACCGGAGGACACTAGTGAAAAGCCGATTGATCGCAGTTCCTTACTGTTCCTTTGAAGAACAACAACTGGTGGGCCGCAGATTAGCACTGGCAAACTGTCGGTGCCAACGCTGAAGTGCGGTGGAACTCACCTACCATCACCCAAAATCGACAGGCAGACTGCGGATGATCACCGATGAATTGCCGATTAATTGCAAGTGACGCCCGTCAGCAACGGGGTAAAAATGTCCAGCTTAAAAAAGTGGAGAAAGAATGTACCCTATTTTTGTACATCTCAAAAAGGAACTGAACATTCCATTATTCCATATCAATTTTCATTATTCTGTTGGCTTTGTATTGAATTAGAGAGAGAAGCACTTATCTTCTTCTTCGTTGAAAAGGTAAAAAACTCCATTGGAGATCAGATCTTTGAGCTTTAATTTTTCTTACTCATTTTGTTGAATGGATGTTGAATTATTATTGAATGCAATGTCTTCTTCTACTTATATGAGTAGCTAAATTCCTTTCTAGGAGTGTCTGGATGATTGGGGTTGCTTAAATGGGGTATTCTTCAATTGATCTTAGATTTATTCAATTAGTATAATCCTAGTGTTTCATATAAGTTTTAATCTAAATACTCATAGTTGCAAATGGGGTTGTTCTTACTTACTCTAATTTTACTTGAAAAAGGAATTTAAAGTGTGGGTGATGAAGCACTAGTGGGTAATTAGGTGTTGATTATATGGGGTTTGGCTAGAAATAGTCAAAACCCACTGTCAAACACCCATTGAGAATCAAAGCAAGAGATAGTTGATTCTTACCCAAGTTGATGTGGCTGTTGTGAAAAAGGCTTTGGGGTTTGAGAAAACCCAAGGTATAAGACATCTAATTGGTTGAGAAACATAGGATGCCATCTTGCCCACAACTAATTATACTATTGTATAAGTCTAGGAGATGTTAATAATCCCAATCCAATGATGCCTTGATAATTTTACACCCATAGTAGTCTCTCTCTTGGTATTTTCTATACTTTGTCCCTGTTTTCGTTAGGAAACTTTTTAGTTCAATTGTCAATTTTTGATTATTCCCAATTTTTACTTTATTGTTTTTGAGACATTGATGCAAATTACTTCAAGTTGATAGACAACACTTGTGTGATCAATAATATTCCCTATGGGAGTCGACCCTGACACCCGTCGGATCTATTTATTTTGCCAATGACCATTTACACTCTCTAGTCAAGAGGAGTGAATTTGAACATTATCAGAAAGCTTACAAGTGATAGTTCGTGATTTGCTGTGAGATAGGTTATGATTTCCCTTCTTTAGACTTAGCTTGGTTAGATGGTATATTTTATAAGTTTCATGACTGCTAGGTTGAATTGCTAGATAGAATTAGGTGTTGATGATTTTTCTATATAATTGGTCATTTCAAGGGCCTTAGAATAGTATTCCTTTGTAACCCTTAGTTTTGGTTGCTCGTTACTATATTGACGATAGGTTAGGAATTCTTAAGCTATGCTAGGAGGGGTTTTCGGGGTAGAATTAGTCATTATTTATTATTTTAAGTTGTTATCGCTTTATTTTCTCATTTTCCCTTCTGTTATGAGATTATGGGCCCGAGGCCTTGGTTTTGGATTCGCTAGGCTGTAGGTTAGTATGATTGTAGTATGGAGGGTGATTTATCCTATTTGGTGTGTAATTATATACTTAAATATATGAACCCGAGTGGGAACACATACATCCACATATGCATGCATATGGATTGAGGCTTGATTTAAAGGGAAAACACTAATTTTTGACTTTTTGCACTAAAATGCCTCATTTTTTTACTGATTTGAGCTTCGAGAGGAGTGTATTACTACTTTTATTGATTTTTGGTTTTATAAAAGAGTTGTACCACTTTTAGATTTGGTTCGATATAAGATTTTGGCCCATTTATACTTTACTTTATTATTACATCTGAGGTGAGATTCCAGGTTGGTCTGAGGTAAGATTTTGGGCTTTCAAGGTTATTACGTCTGAGGGGAGATGCCGGGAGGCCTGAGGTAAGATGTCGAGTTTCACTGCATATACATTTTCCACATATTGCATTACATTATCCTATACTACACTCCATTGCTCTGGGATAATTGTATATATTTTTAGTCGTGTAGTTCTACCATTTTCAATCCCCCCTTTGTCGATTGTGATATCTAGGTTAGTTTATGATATATACTTTGCTTTATGTCTTTTATATTATGTATTGTCATCTAAGTTCGGCCAGCCTATGATGCCTATTAAGTACCCTGTGTTTTGGTACTCATACTACACATTTGGTTCTTTTTCTGGTGCAGCACCCTATGTGAGTCATCCTCATTGATCCCCTTCTTATTCGTGGACTTTTGCTATTCGGATCGTGGTGAGTTCTTGGCGTCCGAAGATTTACTACTTTCCGTCTTATATCTACTGTCCATATTTAGTATCTTTATAGATAATTGTATCTTTGTATAGTCTTACTCTTGTTCTTTTAGAGGCTCTTGCACCGGTGGCACCAGATCTGAGATTGGCATCTTGTATATATATATATATATATATATTGTCTTTCCATATTTTTTAAGGCTCGTATTGTGTATTTTTTACTCATTATGTATATATCTATACTTTGTGGTCCGTTTATCTCATTTTTTGCTTCCATGTTACTTATGTTAGTCTTTACTTTCTACATTCCTCTTGGGATTTGGCTTACCTACTTAGGAGAGGTTGTAGTGGGTGCTATCATAGCCCGATTTTAGATCATGACAGCATAGTATCAGAGTTTTAGGTTCACCGGTCTTATAAGTACATGAGCAAGTGCCTAGTAGAGTCTTGCGGATTGGTATGATAACGTCCGCATCCTATCTTCGTAAGGCTATAGGGAATTTTTAGGACAATTCCACCTTTTGATTCCTTAGTGTGAATTCTTGTCTCTATCAACACCTAAATGTTGTTTTTATTTACATTCTTTCCCGGATGGTTAGAACGAGATTGCCAGTGAGCGAGAGTAAGGCTCAAGAGCCTGCAACTAGGGCCCTAGCTAGGCGTTGAGACAGGGATAGACCTAGGGGCAGAGGTCGTGCACAAGTTGCGGCTCCAGCTCGAGGTCTGCCTAGGCTACTGTCACTTGAGGTAGAAATCTTTATTAAGGATTTACAACATCAACCAGAAAGTGTGGGGCCAGTCCATCCTCCTGTTGGATTTGTAGCCACGTTGGTTCTTATAGATACCATTGTCAGGATCCTCAGCTCCCTATAGGGCATGTCTTAGGCAGGGACTTTGCCTAGCACTCCGGGTGGTTCACATGATAGAGATTAGACACCGACTTCAACCTAGGTAGCGACATAGTGATTTACCCTATTTGGTGTGTAATTATATTCTTATATGTATGTACCCGAGTGGGAACATATACATCCACATATACATGCATATGGATTGAGGCTTTATTTAAAGGAAAAATACTGATTTTTGACTTTTTGCACTAAAATGCCTCATCGTTTACTGATTTAAGCTCCGAGAGGAGTGTATTACTACTTTTACTGATTTTTGGTTTTGTAAAAGAGTTGTACCATTTTTAAATTTGGTTCGATATAACATTCTGGTCCATTTATACTTTATTTTATTATTACATCCGAGGTGAGATTTCGGGTGGGTCTGAAGTAAGATTTTGGGCTTTCAAGGTTATTATGTCTGAGGGGAGATGCCGGGAGGCCTAAGGTAAGATGTTGAGTTTCACTGCATATACATTTTCCACATATTGCATTACATTATCCTATACTACACTCCATTGCTCTTGGATACTTGTATATATTTATATTCGTGTAGTTCTACTATTTTCAATTCCCCCTTTGTCTATTGTGATATCTAGGTTAGTTTCTGATAGATACTTTGCTTTGTGTCTTTTATATTATGTATTGTCTTCTAAGTTCGGTCGGCCTATGATGCCTATTAAGTACCCTGTGTTTTGGTACTCATACTACACTTCTAGTTCTTTTTTTGGTGCAGCACCTTGTGTGAGTCATCCTCATTGATCCCCTCCTTATTCGTGGACTTTTGCTATTCGGATCGTGGTGAGTACTTGGCGTCCGAAGATTTACTACTTTCCGTCTTGTATCTACTGTCCATATTTAGTATCTTTATAGATAATTGTATCTTTGTATAGTCTTACTCTTGTTCTTTTAGAGGCTCTTGCACCGGTGGCACCAGATCTGAGATTGGCATCTTGTATATATATATATATTGTCTTTCCATATTTTTAAGGCTCATATTGTGTATTTTTTACTCATTATGTATATATCTATACTTTGTGGTCCGTTTATCTCATTTTTTGCTTCCATGTTATTTATGTTAGTCTTTACTTTCTACATTCCTTTTGGGATTTGGCTTACCTACTTAGGAGAGGTTGTAGTGGGTGCTATCATAGCCCGATTTTAGATCATTACAACATAGTATCAGAGTTTTAGGTTCACCGGTCTTATAAGTACATGAGAAAGTGCCTAGTAGAGTCTTGCGAATTGGTATGATAACGTCCGCATCCTATCTTCGTAAGGCTATAGGGAATTTTTAGGACAATTCCACCTTTTGATTCCTTAGTGTGAATTCTTGTCTCTATCAACTCCTAAATGTTGTTTTTTTCCATTCTTTCCCAGATGGTTAGAATGAGATCATCAGTAAGCGAGGGTAAGGCTCCAACTCCTGCAGCTAGGGCCCCAGCTATGCGTGGGGATAGGGGTAGACCTAGGGGATGAGGCCGTGCACGAGCTACGGCTCCAGCTCGAGGTCAGCTTGGGATACTATGACGTGAGGTAGAAATCTCTATTAAGGATTTACCACATCAACTAGAGAGTGTGGGGCCAGCCCAGTCTCCTATAGGATTTGTAGCCACATTGGTTCTTCAAGATACCATTGTTTGGATCCTCAGCTTCCTATATGGCATGTCTCGTGTAGGGACTTTGCCTAGCACTTTGGGTGGTTCACAGTTAGAGATGAGACACCGACTTCAACTCAAGCAGCGACACAGGGTGTTTAGGGTTCAGGATTGCAGCCTGTTGTTATGGTTCCCCGTCAAGAGGTATTTCTAGTGCCAGTCGTTACTCAGCCTATTGTATCTATAGCGACCCCTCAAAGCCCTTAAGATTAGAACCTAGACTTGAAGTGAAAACCAAAAGAAAAGGACAATATCTCATAAGATGACTCACATCATAACTTGTGATGAGATGTCACAGATCGTGACATGACCCGTGGTGAGCAAGTAAGTTTTCAAGACCCTGATCCATTGAGTCACATGATGAATCATTATGTCATGTAATGACTCATGATCATGAGCTGTGAGATGGGAATCAAAGAAGGTCCAAGGTACTATCAGTGACCACGAATCACTATATGACTTATGGTATCACATGGAGGGCTGTGAGAAGGAGTCGTGTGAAGCAAATCAAAGACTGACCAACCTAACTCTAGTGACCACGAGTTGTGGTCAGTCACCACGAGAGGTATGACGACTCGTCATCACTCGACGAGTCAATTTTCTAGCTGGTTCCTAAGGATATTTTAGTAACTTTTCATATTTTAAGTCACTAAACCAGAACATTTTGGAATTTCTAAGGAGTATATTTAAGGGTTTAATTATCCTAAACTCTTATTCCCTTTCACTGCAACATAAGATTCAAGATCATTAAGCTCTCAAGTCATCAAGAAAGCTAAGGATTCATCATCCTCAACCTAGGTTCTTCAAGCTCGAGTCTAAATTCATCTTTCCAGGTATATAAGGTTAGCTTAAGTAAGGATTCCTATTCTTCCTCATGCCTTACATCTAGTTATGAGTTCATTGAGATTAAAGCTAGGGTTTTCCCCCAATTCCCGAGTTGTCTTTTTTTCTATCTATTGAATTGTTCAGTGTTGAAGTTTTCATATTGAATTGTATTTATTATAACCTTTTCTTGTTGATCATTATTCTCTTGATGTTTATTGATGATATCTCTTGAATTCTTGAGTTTTTTTAATGATGGTTCATATCTCATATCCCATGAACCCTATTGTATAAAAGTCATAATTTTGAAAGCATTGTAATATGAGTTTATTATATTGTTTTTATAAAATTGAAGAGATTTTAAAGAGAGTTTCCATAAAGAGATTTTGAGAGAGAAAGTATGATTTTAGCATGATTTTCAAAAGTTAAAGTAAAGTCTTATTTTTGAAAATCAAGAGTTTTGAGCATTTTGCTCACAAGTTTTTATAAGAGATATGGAGTGTAGAGGCTCCCAACTTTTCAAAGAGATTTTGAGCCAAGTATCAACAAGAGTTTTAAACATCTAATACATCTATAGCTAAAGTGCTTTATAAGAGATATTTTCAATTGCCTCAGATAGGCATATTTATATAAGCATAGTTTAGAAAGGATAATTTAGCACTGAGTGGATAAAGAGTTCAGATAATGTAAGTCCCAGAACTACATAGTCTATGTAGGTTAGCATCATGCTGTTGGTTCAGGTGGCTCCTCAGATAAGTACCTATTAAGGAATTCAGTTATGGATCCGCAGTTTATTGATCATTTTCTGCCCTGGCAAGGCTTTGAACAGCTCTGTCAACTTAAGAGAGATAGTTGGAAATCATGTGCTCATTCATAATGGTGTCGGTTATGAGAAACTCCCCAAGTTAAAGTTATACATGTATTCATATATTTTTTAGAGATTGTTTTGATGCAAAATTTTATTGCACAACTACTTTACATATTGATCGTATTGTATTTTATGCATCATTTAGAGCTTCAGTTTCAGTTATATTATTTTAGTCAGTTTATTCTTTCAGTTCAAGTTTTTCTACTTAACTATTATTTCATTCAGCCTTATTACTCACTGTACATTTCACATTCTGATTCCCTTTGGCTACATCTTATTATGATGCAGACTCGGTAGACAGGATCAACAACAAATGCTTTGTTTGGATTTAACATTCGTTAACCTGTTAGTAAGGCCTCCTACTTTCAAAGAGTCCCAGTTGAGTTTTGAGTTATTTTATTTATAGAGCTTGAGGTAACCATGGGAGCTATGTCCCAAAACCTATTCTTCAATTGTAGAGCTTCATATATATAGTTAGAGTTGAGTCAATAATGTTACTTTCTAACATTGATTTTTTTACAGTTAATAAATCTCAATTTATTTTATGTAGCCTATTGCAGTTATTACTTCCATTATACTTTGTTGTATTGTCAGCTCGTACTAAGTTAGGCCAAGGGTTCTCTTGGATCGCTAGGTGGTCTAAGTGCCGACCATGTTCAGGGTCTAGACTCGGGGTATTACAAACTTGGTATCAGAGCTTTAAGTTCAAAGAGTCCTAGGGTGTCTATGAAGTTGCACTAGTAGTATTCTTCTTATAGGAGTGAAGCACGCCATATCTATAATAGGGAGACTACGGGGTGTTAGGAAATACTTCTCTTCTTTCATACTCTAGATCGTACAATTGAGTTTAACTCTTTAAAAACTTCCTCCTAACTCATGCATTCGCGTGTTCCAAATCATGCCTCATAAACATACTGCCAAGTAGAGGAACATAGATAACATGCCTCCATATACTAGGATGCAAATGATAAACTAGGATGTAGATGATAACGCTCAATACAACTCTTCCTTTTAAAGGAGGTGGTAGCAGTCATTTTCAAAAACAACTTTCCCAAAGGATATCGAGGTTGAATCCCATAGAGATTGAGAGGAGATTGTCTAAGAGTCGTAAACTAATTCAAACTATCAAGAAGCATTATTAACAATTGAAAGGTAAAAATTGGGGTAAAAAGAAGACAAATATGGAGTTCAAATCTTATAGCTAAATAAGGCAAATCACTTGTTGCAATCGATGAAGAGTAACTAGGGATGTGCAATTGATGGGGGTGTCAATTAGATTGGGGTTTATTGAAATGTCTTAGACTCAATTATAGCATGGAGAGCAATGAATAAAGCTACACCCTCTTATTTTTCAACCACAAGAATGTATTTTTCTTGGGTTTTCTCAAACTCCAAAGCCATATATACAAATCAGCCAAAAAGCTTGAGGAAGAGTTAACCTCAACCCTTTGATGGAGTGTGGATTTGGATTTTGACTATTTCTAGCTCAAGTATACACACACACACACATCTACACTCCAAATCCTCACTATCGGTTCCTCACCCAAATCTCACCTCTCTCTCTCTCTCTCTCTCTCAAGCAAAAGTAAGATGAGAAAGCTAAATCAATGTCTACAACCATTCAATTAAAACTTAGAGAAAATAATAGATCCATGGATATTAATCGAATTTAAGAACAACTCATCAACACCCACTCTAATTTATACACCTATTATGCACATATCCCTAGCTAGAAATTTAGCCACTCACGATGAAGAGAGAGAAATTATACCCATTGATAATTCCTCTAAAATCATCATCGGGCTCTCCATAATAATTATGAACCATACCTTTAGCCGATTTATCTCTATATTAAGTAACCGAAATTAAGCTTTATGTTCTGCAGCAATGGAGGTCTTGCCCAATGGGGTTTGAAGAAGGTGAAGTAATTGAACTCTCCTTTCTATCCCTATGAAACTTCTCTCTATAATATCCTCTATTTGATTGTACACTTGGGGTAAAAAGATTATGAAAATTCCTTTTACAACTCTCCACAATTGCCTTTGGAAGCATCTCAGGTACAATTGTGCCAAAATTGGGAGATTTTGCCTTTGTCAGCATCCGAGTCACTTACGCGGCACCTGCATTTCGCAGGGCCCATTCACCACTCCTGGTTGCTTTAGAAGGATGAGATAGTATTTTGTGTAGTCCATCTGCGGTGGCACCTATAGTTTGCAGGTTCAGTTCAGTAAATCCTCCTGTGCCATGTGCGTGGCACCTGGGAAACATGCATGTCCTTTTTGCCTTCAACAGAGTGCTTTCAGTTCAATTCTTCTCTTTTGTTTATCTAAGTTAAATACCTATAAAAATAAAGAGAAAAGACATAAAACTTTCTTAATTTGTGTGGAAACAAAGTAATAGTTCATGCTTAAAAAGTTGAATGAGTTGGTAATTTATCAATTCATCAAACCCCCAAACTTGAACAGTTGTTTGTCCTCAAGAAAAGTATTTGCTCATAACTAGAATTTAATTAAGCATATCACATCATAAGAGCTGCACATAAGACCACTAAAACTTAAGACAACCCCAAAAATACATACCGATTCAAAAAAATTAAAAGACTCAAACAGTTGTACATATTCAACCGATATCACCACAAACATTTGGAAAATACCATCTTCATTCTTTCAATTCAAAATAGGGTCATATCCAATCAAATCAAGATCAACAATCAACTTAAGTCATTGACATTCAACATTCAAGATTTGCCTACAAGTTCACTACACAACTTGTTGCATACATACCTCTCAATTGAAAGCATAATTTTAGCATTTACTCTAAGAAACCGATGCCACTCACCCTAAAAGAGAGAATCCTACTCAAATACATATAGTTCAGACATATGGATTATAAGATGATGTAACGACGCTCACGCTCTCAAGGATATTCAAGTGCATACACATTGAACCATAGGCTGGCCCTACGTGTAACTCTCTATTAATATAGAGTTGATATACTCAAAATCAATAAGGACTTGCAGGCCATAAAAAAGGCTAGGGGTAAGGGTAGGAAAACATTTATCTCTAGTGACTAAAACCTCCCTAATTCCTTTTATGAGAACATTCAAACATCCAGCTACACATAGTGAGTCTATTCCACCTTATCTCTCCCTTCTCATGTAACACCTCGAGTCTCGAAATGGCTTCCTGTAGCAAAAGAACTGCTGGTAGCAGGTCTGGTGCAGGTGTGATGGAGGAGGCTAATGACCTGTCCACCTAGCAATGGGCCATCACCTGTGGCGTCACGACTTTGATGGCGAGGATGACGGTCGTCAGCCTAACGACATACTACCAAATATTCTGTCGCGATTGAGTCTCAGTGTTCCAAATGTGATGGTAGATTCGACAAACCATCGAGGGAGTAATGACCCATCACTTATACCATCGAAAGGAGGGAGTCTAGACCCTTCTGGTTAGGGATGACTTTATGGTGACGGACCATTGAGCGTGTGATGGCCTATCACTGCCACCGTCGGGCCGTTCAGTGACTCAGTCTAGTCAATTTTTCAGGGTCAATTTTGTAATTTTCTAAACTTCTAACCCTTAAGTGACGTCATTTTGGGCCCTCACTCTTTCAAAACAACAGCAGATTGAAGATCCCCTCTTTAGATCAAGGCTAGGATTCTTCATCAAATATCTTCAAATCTTTCTTGGATTTTCAAGACAAGTCTATGAGTCAATTACCCAGGTATGTAGGGTTGTGAATGGGGGAAATTCTTCCATCCTTATTCCCAATTTCATCGCTGATCTATGATTTTAAGTCTCCAATCATGTTATGCTGAAATTCTAGAGTTTAACCCAATTCCATGCAATTATCTATGCTATCTCTATGAGTTCAATCCTCTCATGCTCCAATTGATGAAATATATTTATTAGGGAATCTTTTACTCTCAAATTCCTCATGAATTGATGATTTCAAGCTTATGATAATTATGCCCTATTATGCATGATTTATGAATTTCAAGCTTATGAGTCCATGATTTCAAGTATGATGATTATCAAAGTATGCATGAATGTTTATGAATTCTTCATTTGTGATTCCATGATTATGAATTTTTAAGCTTATTTCAAGTATGTATAATTTCATAATTTGGGCAAGCCCATGTAAAGTCAAGTATATTTTATCATGATTTTAGCCAAGGCTTACAAGATTAGCTTTACAAAAATGTTTGGAGTCAAGACTCCTAAGAAACATATTTAAACTATGTTCTTGAGAATATAATTATGAGTTATACACATATTTTGGTAGTAGTGTCTAGCACCAAGCAGGCCAGGGATTTCGAGGACCTTGATCTCAGAACTATGCTCCACCGTAGGTATATATTTATTTTGGGACCTCTGAAAAGAGTATTTTCCCCGCCCGAGGGCACACCGTCATATCACACCTTATTCGTTCTTTGCTCTGGCAAGGCTTAGGATGGCTCTCCTCCACGTGGGCAAGACATGGGATCATCATGTGCTCATACATAATGATTATCGGTTATGATAAGTCTCCCATTGTTCCTTAGTTTCTATATATTATTATGTTCATGTCTTATGATGTTACGACTTATGGTATTTTGGCTCAAAACATGCTTTATGAGGTTTTACTTATGAAAAATGTCATATTCAGCTTTATGTTACAGTTTTGAAAGCTTTGAGCCCGCATGTTCAGTTTGTGATCAGGATCTCATGCTTTATATCATTTTACACTCATGACCTCTGTTATACCATTTATATTAGAATGTTTTACTTTATTGTACATACTCAGTATATTCCAAGTATTGACCACATACTTTATGCTATATCATTTCATGATATAGGTTTGGGTGACTAGTCTCAGTCTCGTCATTAGCTCGCGCTCGCTCAGTCCAGCTCTATCCCAGTGTTGGTGAGTCCTCATGATACGAGGACGTAAGTTTTGGTTAGATCTCTTTTGTTCATGACTTTTAGTTTCAGACTTAGAGAGCTAGTTGGGGGTGTTGTCCCATGAGCTCTCAGATGTTTAGAGGCTTTTCAGATAGCTATGTATAAATAATTCCGCGATGTTGGTCCCTGTTTACTTTTATATTGTTATGCTATGCAGACTTCTGCTTATATCATATTTATGCTTTAATTTCACTTAGTAACGCTCTTATTCATGCTATATATGTGCTATGGGTTAGCTTGGAGCCATTCGTGGTTCTAGGTCCCATGTCTCGGTCTGGGGTCCCAGCTCGGGTCGTGACATCTCACCATTCACATTTTTTCTCAAGAGCCACCCTTATAACACCTTAAATTCTACATTAGGCCTCATCTAAACAAGAGATATCACCATTCAACTCTTCTCTTTCTTCTTTCTGATCAAGGGTTTTTCAACTGACTATTTTATTTTTTCGTTAAGCAATTGGTGCTACCTCATATTGAAGCCCATTCCTCTTTTTTTTTTTAAATTTTTGTGCATACCCCCAAACTTTGATTTTTGCCTACATCATATTTGATTTTCTTATCCTTCCCAAAGTCTTAGGCTTCAAGACCCTTTTCTTTTATCACTAGAAGTTAGGGAGGACGGGTGCCAAAGAAAAGGGTTAAAAAGTGTATAAGGCTTGTGATGGTCCCGCAAGTGTAGCAATCGTACAAGTAATATAGTGACCCTTTTTTAAGAGCCGGATGTCGAACCCACAGGGACTGAACCAATTTAGCTAATTATCAAGTTCAAGTGTGATATTAACTTCCGCAAGTGTTGATATAGACTTTCTCGATAAAGTTTAATTAAGTCTAGGGGTGGTCACAGAAATACTCTGAAGTAATTCAAGGAGCAACTAGAGCTAAGGCCAGATAATCACGCGATGCCAGATAATCATGCTTTTTAATGGTTTAAGTGTGGAATTATCAATTGTTGTCTCACATAATTACAATTGCATGTTCATGGTCTTTCGAACCTCTAAACACGACAAACTAGCCTCACAACTATATTGTTGAGCCGGGATGTGACATTTTAGTTCGTGGGCAATTGAATTATGGGAATGTAGTTTACGGGGTTTATGCTCTTGATTAGGGACTTTCGTACCTCTAATCATTTAACTCAACTTATCTTCACAACTACTTCTTCGAGTGGTGGAGTGACAATTCTAAGTTGATTTCTTATTATCATCCTGTTTTATCAACCAAGCAAGGAAAATTAGGTATAATTTCTTATCATAACCGCAAATTATATCGTGAGATACAAACTTGCTCCCTATATTCTTTGTTCTTGCCTAGGTTTACTTTCTCAAGCTTTTATCTAGGTGCAACGTGTGTGTTTTCATGATGATCAATCATAAAAACAACCATACTTAAGAACGTAAGACCAAACAATAATTAATAACTTAAAACCAAAACAAATTCACATCGTCACAATCATATCTTGTGGCCTCAACCCTAGAGGAAGGGTTCTATCCACTCAAGTTCGTATAATTACAAGAAAACATAATTAACGTAACATACTTACAAGAATTGGTAGAAGAGAAGATGAAATTTAAGAACCCTAGGTGAGTTCTCCCACTTCTCCCTTCACTCCTTGGTAGTTTTTCAGAAATATTACGTGACAAAATGTTTTTAGGAGCTAAGGGACCTATTTATAGTAAATGAGAGGTGTATAAAATTATGCCCGACATGAAATAGCTTCGTGTCATGGAGGTGAATGCGCCAATTTACCTCCGTGGCACGGAGGCATCGCGTAGGCACACTGAAAATCCAAAACAGTCCGCAAGCAGCCCCTTTCCGCGTTGGCAGCGTGTGACGCTGCTTGTGCAGCGCACTAGGGGCCGTGGCACGCCACTGGTCGCGCAGCCTGCCTGCCGTGGCACGTTGCCAATGCACAGGTGGGCTGTTTCACGTGTCCCCCTTGCCGACGTTCGCGTTTTACTTCCGATTCCATGCCTCCACTTCACCAACTCATGGATTAGTTCCTCAAATTCATTTTAAACCTACAAAAACAAGAACTAATCATGTTGGTTAGTATATATATTCACATTTACATAGAAGTACATGAGAATTCATATAATTAAGTCGATAAATAAGACAAAACTAAAGTTATAAAGCATCACCTGGGCATGCTATTTTGCCCAAGCTCATCTTGTAATGTGGTTTCCAAGATAAAGGTTTAATGATCAAACATTGGTTAACAAGGGTTGATGTTCAAGGAGGTCATTTTATGGTGAAGTGACTATCTAAAAAGAGCCTAAGGTCATTTCCCAAGGGCAGCTACCTCTAGGATTTCGCCTTGAATCACATTCTGAGCAAGTTTTAGACGATATGCATACACAAGAATTAAGAAAAAATCTTGCCAAATAAGGCATCACACTCCAAGGAGTTCAAATATTATCACTATCAATTCAAAGGCATGATTTTAGACACACTATTTCATGTTTTGCACACTCGTTTTGCGAATCAAAAGCCAAACAAAGAATGTGTAGCTCATGACAAGAGAATGCTCTTTTTCAAATTCATATGCCCCTTCATCTCAAAAACTCATTTTGCAAAAAATTTGATGGTAATGCTCAAAATAAGTGCAACAAAGACTCAAAAAGATAAGCTAAACTCGACATTTTTCCTTAAGAAAGTCGTCTCTCAATCTATCATAAGAAAATGTTGCCCAGTTTGACACCAAAGAAAATAAAAGAAAATTTTGCTCCTTGAGAAAGAACCATGGCATAAAGAAAACCCTTGGAGTTTATTTACTATCTACTATCTACAAAGGTGATTATTACGCACGGGCAATGATGATTCACCCTTAAGAATAATGTCACCCAATCCATCATAGGTGCATCACTAATGAGAGGGTCACTCAGACTTTGCCCCAAACAAAGATAATGCATTGTCCTTGATTCACCAAGTTAAGCAACATAGGGAAAGAATGGGTAAGAGAACTTCCCTGGACAGGTAGATACCTGCGGGTCAGTAGGTTACTTTCTGCGAGCGCATGCATCACATAGGTGAGGTGAGGAATGAAAGCTTCAGTAATATGCCTGAGGACCTGTGTTGGATCTGAGGACCACACAAGTGGATTTGTGTTTCACAGATGGAGTGCAGATGTATCCTTCCAGACATTCTAGAAAGAACCTGCGTTAGAAATGCGACCTGCACATTTGGACTTGCATTTTGTAGGTGCGATGTGGATGCACCATTACCATAGGGTTTACTTCTAGGTATTATGTTCAACATCTGTGCTAGACCTATAGATTGCACATGGGCATCTGCGAATCGCATGCCCAATAAAACGCTGCCGATTTTTAAGCTTAGAATAATGACTCTCTGGCTTGCTATCTATGTGACATCTGCGGGGCGCAGATTTATACCTGCAACCGTAGAAGGACCTACACGTGGACATTGATGAACTTGCATTTTAGTTGAGGTTCTAGTTGGGGAATGCACTGCACTTGCGGGTTGTAGAACCCCATATGCTGTTCACAGTTGTCCCGCAGGTACCTCCCAATCTTTCTTGTGAGCTTGCTCAAATTTAGCCCCATGCCACCTATATAAGAATCAAAAACAACAAAAAATTAAGAAACACATTAAATATTTGGGTTGCCTACCAAGAAGCGCTTGATTTTATGTTGCAGGACGACGAAGAGCTCTTATGCTAAGGCTCATCAAGGTAAGTGACTCCAATCAGGTTGACTTCTTCAAAACACCCAAGTACTTCTTGACCCATTGCCCATTCATCTTAAACTTTAGCCCATCCTCCCCCTCAAGCTCAATGGAACCATTTGCAAAAATTTGAGATACCTTGAATGGCCCGAACCACTTGGATTTTAACTTTTTTGGGAATAATCGCAATCTTGAGTTAAATAGAAGCTCCCAATCTCCTAGAGAAAATTCCCTTTTCAATATCTTTTGATAATAGAAGTACTTCTTTCAGGCCTTATATATGGAAGCATTCTCATTAGCCCTCATCCTGAACTCATCTATCTCATTAAGGTTCTCAACTCGTGCATGGATGACCTTTCCCAATCAAGATTCAGACTCTTTACATCCCACATGGCCTTGTGTTCCATCTTTACCAGTAGATGGCAAGCCTTGCCAAAAACCAACTGATAGGTAAACATACCAATGGGCATTTTGTACATCCTCTGGTATGCCCAAAGGGCATCATCTAGCTTCCTAGCCCAATCGATTCGATTTGTGTTCACTGTTTTTTCAGGATGGATTTGATCTCCCTGTTAGATACCTTCGCTTGGCCACTTGTTTGAGGATGATAGGGTGTAGTGACTTTATGCTTCACTCCATACTTATCAAGCAATTCTCTAAATAGTCGATTAAAACAATGTGACCCCCCTTCACTAATGATGGCACGAGAGGTGCCAAACCTTGAGAAGATGTGTTTCTTTAAGAATTGGTTCACACTTCTTCCTTCATTATTTAGCAAAGCCACTACCTTGGTCCACTTAGACACATAGTCGACAACTACGAGAATGTATGTAGTCCAATAAGAGCTTACAAATGGCCCCATGAATTCGATTCCCCATACATCACATAGCTTGACTTCCAAGATCAGTGATAAAATAAGCTCATGACGCCTTGAGATGCCACTAGAATGTTGACATTGATCACAATGCTTGACAAGATCATGAGCATCCTGATGGAGAGTGGGCTAATAGAATCCACATTGTAATACTTTTGCAACTGTCCTCACGCGTCCATAATGGCCCGCCACAGGTGAAGAGTGGCATGCTTTGAGGATAGGTAGCATTTCTACTTCTAGGACTCATTGGCGAATCACGCTGTCAGCACATATGCGAAAGATGTATGGTTCGTCCTAATGGAATTTGCAGACATCATGTAGGAACTTTTTCTTCGGGTGGAAGTTCAGGCCTTCAAGAATTATGTCACTAGCCAAAAAATTGGCAAACTCAACAAACCAAGGTACTAAATCATGAGAAGCAACCAAGATGCATTCATCAGGAAAGGCATCATCTATATCATAGTCTCCAACAAGCATACCATCTTCCTCTAATCGAGAAAGATGATTAGCCACCTGATTATCGCACCCTACCTTATCCTTAACCTCAAAGTCAAACTCTTGCAACAGCAGCACCCATCGGATGAGTCTAGGTTTGCATCCTTCTTTTTAATGAGGTATCGAAGTGCTGCATGACCGGTGTGTACCACCACCTTAGTCCCCAACATATATGATCGAAATTTCTTAAAAGTGAACACCACCGCAAGCAACTCTTGCTCTGTAATAGTTTAGTTGGTTTGAGTTTCATTCAAGGCCTTACTAGCATACTATATAGGATGGAAGACCTTATATTTCCTTTCCTTAAGCATAACACCTAAGGCAACTCCACTGACATCACATATTAACTCAAATGGTTTAAACCAGTCCTGTGAAATAATGATGGGGGCTGATATGAGTTTTTCCTTCAAATCAAGAAATAACTTCATTCAAGCATCATCAAAATAGAACTTGGAATATTTCTCCAACAATCTGAACAACGAGTGAGCCACTTTGGAAAAATTCTTGATGAACCATCGATAAAAGCCTGCGTGACCCAAGAAGCTTCTTATTCCTTTCACGGTCTTAGAAGGAGGTAGGTTAGAGATGGATTCAATCTTCGCTTGGTCCACCTCTATCCCTTTTTCTTAAATTTTGTACCCCAACATAATGCCCTCATTTCAACATATCGTTTAAGTGCATAAAACACTCCTCAAAAGAATTTCCCACAACTGAAAAGTCATCTACGAAGACCTCCATATTATCCTCCACCATATTTGAAAAGATGGACATCATGCATCTTTGGAATGTGGCTGGGGCATTGCAAAGCCAAGATGGCATCCTCTTCAAAAGCAAAGGTGTCATAGGGACATGTAAAAATAGTATTTTATTGATCGTTTGGGGAAATAAAATTTGAATATATCCCAAGTATCCATCAAGGAAACAATAGTACTCTCGCCTGGCTAGCCGGTCCAATATTTGGTCTATAAAGGGAATGGGGAAATGATCCTTCTTAGCATATGCGTTCAGCTTCCAATAGTCCATGCACACTGTCCAACTGGTCACTGCTCGTGTAGCTATCATCTCATCCTTTTCATTTGGGACTACCGCGATCCCTCTCATTTTTAGGCATACACTGTACTGGCTTACCCAAGTACTATCCGCTATTGGGTACACTACTCCTACATCCAACCACTTGATAATTTATTTCTTTACTACTTCTTGTATTGATGGACTTAATCGCCTCTTGTCATGACCCAAGCATAGGCTGGGACTGAGACACGGGACCTAGAACCACGAATGGCTCCAGGCTAACCCATGGCACATGCATAGAAATTCAAGAGCATAACTAAATCGAGAATTAAAGGCAACATTAATAAGTGAAAGTTTGAAATATAACAAAGGTCATAAATGGAGTCAACACTCGACAAGATGAATCATCTACATAATATCTTAAAAGTCTCTAAAACATCAGATGAGTTGGTAGGACAACAACCCCAATTAGCTCACTAGAGTCTACAAACTGAAATAAAATGCAAAATGTAACTACTAACTGTCCTTGGAAAAATGAGGACTCACCCAAAGTAGGGGCTGGATTGGACTAAGATGGGAGCAAGCTATCGGCGAGAATGAGCTGGATTACTTGAACTTATATCATGAGATGATATAGCATAGAGTAGTTAGTACTTGAAATATATTAAGTATGTAAGGTAAGTAAAACATGCTTAGTAAAACATTAGCTGAAATCATGCATATAAATCAAAAGATCATGAGAGTAAGAACTGCATGCTGAAAACTATATCTGAGATATTCATAATCATAAGCTAATTATCATAACTGAACATAGCGACCCAAGACTTAGAAATAGAAATCATATGATTTTTAATAGCTGAAATCATATGTAAAAGCTCATAAACTGATCATTGGGTCAAATATGCTATAAAACACAATATCATAATTCATGAACATGAGTAATTGAAATTATGAGGAACAGTGGGAGACTCATCATAACTGACATCATCACGATAGAGCTTACATGATGCCCCAACTAACACATTCAAGTGGGCAGAGCCGTCCAAACTCTTGCCAGGGCTACGGACGCAAAACGATGATATCGATATCAAGCTGAGCCCCTTGGGGTGGGGAAAACTCTCTTTGGAGGTCCCAAATATATATACCTACACTGATGTGTAGTTATAAGATCGAGGAACCTGAGAACCCCAAGCCTACTTAGTGCTAGGCACTACCTCCAAAATATGCATATAGCTCACATTGTTTTTCAACAAAGATGAAATCATAATCTCAAAACATAGATAGAATTTGAACATCTGGGAGTCTTGACTCCATATTGTATCATAAACTGCATTGGGAGCCTTGACTCCAAATGATATCATAAACTAATCTTACTAACTTTGGCTATATCATAATAAATATACTTAACTTGTTTGGGCTTGTTCAAATCATAAATCATGCATACTTGAAATATACTTCATAAGTCAAAATCATGGAATCATAAGTTGAGAGCTCATAAACATTTATGTATACTAAATATCTCATCATGCTTGAAATCATAGATCATAAGCTTGAATTTCATAAAACTTGCATAATAGGGAATAATTTCTAATAATTTGAAATCATGAATTTATAATCAAATTGAGGATAAAATCTGCCCATTATACTTAGAATATACTTTAGAACATGAGGGGATTACACCCATAAACATAACATAGATAGTTTCACAAAATTGGGTTAAAACCCTAGGAATTAATACACTTGATTATGAACTTGAATTCATGAATTTGAGAAGAAACTTGGGCATGAGGGTGGAAGAAATCCCCCATTTATAGCCTTGTATACCTGGGTAGACTGATTTATTGACTTGGCTTGAGACCTAAGAAGATTTGAAGAAGATGAAGATGATGAACCCTAGCTTTTCTCTTGAGAGACTTGAGGGAATTTGATCTTCTAAATTAGGATGTGAGGAAGAGAATGAAGGTTGTAGGGTGGATAATACCCTTAAAACACTCTTTTCCGAGCTTAAGACATCATAGTTTAGGAGCTAGTAACTTAGGAATTACGAAAACGCCTTTAATACTTCGATAGGGAAAAATACATTGCTAGTCACCACGAGTCGTACCAAAACTCATACAATTAAACTAGGACTAGTGGCTTCCTTCCGTTACCAGCTAGTCCCAGTTTCCCAACTCTCTGCTTCTCACCATGGACACCTACCATGACTCGTTGTTTCCTACAATGAATCATACCTTGACTCGTGATATCACTCCTTCCCTCAGCAGGTCCAAACCACGAATGCATTCCATGACCCTTCACACTAAACAATGAGTCGTACCTTGACTCATTGGTTCAAGATATGACAACCAGTAGATCTTCATGACTCCTGACCATGACTCGTTACATCAACCTACGGGTTGTACTGTAACTCATTGCTCAGGCCTTCTTCTGCAGATTCTGACTATGGCTCATGACCACGAGTCGTGCCCAGTCACCACAACTCATGGTGTAGACTCATGGTATAGGAGATGGAATCTCAAAACCTATCCATAACTCCCCCCACGACCCATGACATCAAACTACAACTAGTATAATGAGTTGTTTTGAGGGATTTTGTAGATTTTTCTATTGATTCTGCTATAAGTCTAGAGCTTGATCGTGGGGACTTTTGGGGTATTACATTATATCTCTCTTGGGAATATTCAACCTCGAATATGGGCTAACTAGGTAGAAAAGATAGGGAAAGAGCTGCAATCACGAAACTGAAACTATAGACTGCAAAATGATGGAGTAACTAACACCGGACTGAGATACACGACTAAACTGCATTCATGAAACATACATGTATGCTATGACATAAAGGGAACTGATAGACATGAGCTTGAAATGAACTAAATAGAGTGCTAAGGAGGAAACTGGTACCTCATGTTGGGATTGATCTAGAAGCGAAAAAGATGTGGGTATTTAGCCATCATATATGCTTCGGCTTCTCGTGTAGCTCCCTCAACATGTTGATTTCTCTACAAAATTTTCACTGCAGCTACTTTCTTGTATCACAACTTCCGAAGTTGATGATCAAGGATCTCAACCAAAATCTCTTAGTAAGTAAGGATATCCTTCACCCTCCAATGGTCTCTACTGGAACAACCAAGGCTGGGTCACCAATGCATTTTTCCAATAGGGACACATGGAAAACTGGATGTACCAAAGCTAGCTCTGCTGGTAGTTCCAACTCCTATGCCACCTTGCTAACTCACCTCAAAATCCTATAAGGACCAACATATCGGGGACAAAGCTTCCCTTTCTTACTGTTCGGCTTGTTTGGTATAACTACACGCAAATGCACGTGGTCGAACAAGTAGTAAAGTGGCTCAAGTAAGCCAAGTATCGATCCCACAGAGACTGGACTAAGGTATCAATCTAATCAAGTGTCAATAAACTTTAACTCTAAATTGCAGACAACAGTGTGAAAAAGATTTTGATATTTTATTCCTAATTTTATACTAAGTCTAAAACGAATATACAATTTGAGTCTGAACTGTAAGTATGAGCATGCTGAGGTTAAATGAACATGTAGAGAAATAAATTATCGATACAATTTGATTAATCTTTCCTCCGGTTGCTAGTCAAGAATTATTGCCTATGGATTAAAACTCTCATATTTAACCCAACTTAAGAATCATGAACCTTCCACTTACATTTCTGTGATAAAACGAAATTCATGTTCTAGCCATACAAAATCGATTCTTAAGTGACTAATACGACTTTCAGGTATATTTCTATTCTGAAGGTAAATCAATTCTCAATTTTCCCAAACTAAGAAAAGATCATATCCTATCAATTCACAACTTTCCAATTTCTTGCTCTCTCGAGTGAAACCGGACTTTTTAGATATACATTAACGTTGGCCACACATTAACGCAGTAAGAACAAGAATCAATAGAACAACCATGGAAGAAAAGATGAAAAACCAATTTATCAATAATCACATTTCAATACAAATGTTCTTAACCTCAACAAGAAGGGAATTTAGCCACTCATTTGTGGATTAAACATCGTTAAATGAGTGTTAATCATACAAGCAATTGAAATAAAGAAGAAGGATATAGAGAAAAACCCTGAGATTTTCGTCCCCTCAACTGCCTGTGACCCACGTTCTTGCTCCACCAAGTCAGAATAATTAAAAATGAACCTAAGTGTTCTATTTATACTAGTGGGAATTTTTCCCGAAATAACAAGCAACGTGTCACGGAGTGCATCGCGGAGCACTGCCTCCGTGACACGCCACCAACGCGGACCCTCACTGGAATCCGGTCGTCCCGGTATTAAGGCCCAACGCGGCACGACGTGCAACGCGGGGCTAGGCCAACGTGCCACGGCCCCAACGTGCACCTTTACTAGAATTTGGCAAAATTTCTGCATCCAGGCAGAATGCATCCGCGATGGCAGCGTGACACGGCTCCATCGCGGAGCCCCTTTAATTCTTGCTTTCCTTGTGCTTTTTCCCTTGCTAGCTTCCGAGTCCAATCCCGATCTCTCCCAACATGCATCTTAGCTCCATAACTTTATATTTTTCCTGCAAAACAACGCTAATCATGTTGGTTAGTATAAATTCAAATTTTATTACAATTCACATGAGAATGTACAAACATCGATAGATAAACAAGGCAAAATGACACATTTGAGTATCACTTGGGCATATAAATTTGCCCAAGATCACTTACCCCACACTTAAATTCTTGTTCATCCCCGAACAATAATCTTACACCTCATGCAATTGACACCCCATCCTGGCTACTTTGGCTCGACAGTTCAAGCTACGGTCATACCGATTATTTAATATAGCAAATCATCAAGAAAACATGCATAGTCTTATCAATACAATGACCTCCAACACATTAAGACCTCCTAGACTCAAGAATCGACTCTCGATATCGGCAAACTCATGCAAATCAGCTGACAAAGATATCCGAAATGAAATTCAATGTCTCGTCGAGCATGTGCCCTCACAACGCAAGAGAATGTTCCCCTTTTTAATCACATGGACTCAAAGACACTACATGCAGGGGCAAATAAACAAGATTTCTCTCTCTCTCCCAAAAGAATTCACATGCATCATGTCATGAACCATAAGCTTGCCTTTAGTGTATTACTCCACTAATATAAGGACGCGTGATATAAGATCACGTAGGACTTAACGGGTTGTAGTGTAAGCTACGGAACTAGCAAATACTGGGCTAACCAATAATACAAACTAGCCTCCTTAAGCGCTTTTTCAATACATCCCATCAACCTTATGGGCATTTGTTTCTTCCTTCATCCTCCCATTCTTGAAGTCTGTCTTTATTTTTGACCCCATATCTTTAAGCACACTTGACTTAATAACAAAGAGTAGTTATACGTCTTCATTATATTTAATTTATACCGAGTGCACCTTCGACCTTTTCTTTCCTTCCATCACTCTGCTTTTTCTTTTCTTTTCAAAATTCTCACTCCCTGGCGCTGTGGGAAAAAATTATTTTTTTCTTGAGCGCTTAGGAGTTTTGGATCAAATTCGCGGATAATGAAAAGAAGGGGTTAAGCTTGGTTTACACCTTTTTGACAAAAGAAAAAAATAGGCTAAAGGCTCAATGGGCTAACTAGGGTGTACATTCAAGGTAGGTACGATAATGAGAAAAAAAAACTTTCGGTTAAAGCAAAGAAATGCCTACATCCTTTCCTACACTACACATCCTTCATTTCGTTTTTTACACACACCAAGCAAGTTCTAGACACTTCACAATAGCATGGAAGAAACGAAACCTCGCCATACACTCATTTCACATGCTCAACTCAAGACATATTCACAGACTCTTCAATCAGCTAATTACAAGAATTCAAACATTAAGCCTCAATCACCACGAAACGAACTCTATGGCCTAGGTATCTCAATATATTTACAAAGTTGCATGCTTTCATACGAATCACCTTTGCATTTCAAATATCATGTACAACACGCTACCAGAATTTCGCAACCATAAAGTAACGTCAGGTTTTGGGATACAAACAAACAAAAGAAAAAAAACTAAAAAAATGAACAAAATAAATCTACTCCTAACGACTACATTTCCCTTAAGACGGTCGTCATCCATCCATCATAGAGAATGGTCACTAATTACGACTTCGGTTCAATGAGACTATTCTCGGTAAAAGAACCGAAAACAAATGTCGAGAAACCCAAAAATTTAAAAATTCATGAAAATTTTTAGAAATATCGATCATTTCGATAAATTAAAAATACGTACAAAACCAGCTAACAACATTCAACAGCACACAACAGCTTTACCTTAATTACAATACAGACATACACACAAAAATCACAGGGTCATAAGTTTATCCAAGCACAACAACAGAACAGAGACTTTAAAAACAACAATAACCAGCACCTAACTACTCCCACCCCACACTTAATCGAACACTGTCCCCAGTGTTCATAAAAATTAGCATAGCACAAAAGTGGGTGGTGAAACTCCCTGATCAATCAAAGTATTCCACTTCTTCGTCGGGTGCCGCTGCCTCGTCTCCCATGTCTGAATCGCCCCCGTAGTCATCATTTGACTCAACATCGGAGTCATCACGACGTGTCTCCTCATCTGTGGGGACATCATCATCAGTGGGCTCTACAAAAGCTGGCCCCACTCGGCATAGAGCCCTAGCATTTTCGCCAAAAGGGTAGTCTAGCTCGAGCTGCCACAGCTCATCTTCTGTTGCCGGCCTCCCTCCTATGCGCAGTTGGAGCATCTGCATCCCGAACATGCGAGCCATGTACTGATCATCCCGAGCATGTCACTCGGCTAGTGTAAGAACTGGCCCATGAGTGGTGTCGGGTGCCTTAGTTTTGGTGACATCTACGGCCCTCCTCTCCATCTGCGGGATGTAGTCAAGGGCCTCTCAATATCCAGGCCCCTCAGGAACGTGGTTAGTAATCCACCAAACCTGTACCTGTGCCCTTGATGCAAACCGACTCTCTTCATGGCGGAGATGATCACCGCTCCAACGTTGATCTCCAGCCCTTTCATCAGAACGTATACCAAGCACACACGATCCCGGGTGACATCTGTCATATGCACCCCCGGGATCAGGCAGGAACAAACAATTTTAAGCCATATCCTGGCTTCCCTGTTCATTTGTGAATAGGGCAATGTCTGATGGTAGCCCCTCTCCTTATGCCTGCTCCACCATGCTGTAGACCGGGCTCCACACAAAGTGCATCTGTCCGCATATGGTGGAGTGATATTCAGCTGCCGAAGCACATGGGCGTCTGTGTCCCACGCCCCCAAGATGGCATTAAGGTGATGGGGCTCAAAAGTGACTATCTTCCCCCTTATCTTTATGGTGTGACTTCTGAGTGTCGGGTTTCAGTTTGCATAGAATTCCCGAATTAGGTGCAGATTGCGCTCTTTGGGCTCGTCAAAGATAAAATTTAGCCCGGCTGCCTCAATCCTGTGGACAATCCTGGGGAATTCCTGTGCCAATGGTTCCCTAGCAATGTGTTCCTCGGGGAAGTATTTGCTTTCCTTATGCTTTGCGTACCATTTCTTCCCCTCCTCTGTCACCCATCGGGTTCCATATTGCCAACGTTGGCCGCGCGGAACCGCTGGTGCTGCTAGGACTGCTGTTCCCAGTCTGATTCTTTTCCTTCCGGCGCCCGATGTAGATGCGCCCTTCCCTTTATCTTGCCTGCTTGCCATTGTTTCTGTCAAACCAAACAGACAGGTCCAATGTTATTCCAATTAAAATTATCTTCGACTAAGGTTGGGTTAAGATAGGCCACCCCACACTTAGTCTTTAGCCACAATCACAACATCACGGCAAGATCATACTTATTTCCAATTTACATAAAAAAAACAAAAACACGACAAATATGCCTAGTGCATTCAGAGAATTCGACGGTATAAATTCTATGTACTACTCAGACTTCGTACAGCTAACCACAACATTACCATCGATAAAATTTCATCCCATAGAACTTAGCTCAAATTTCTGTCAACAAAACCGATGCAATTCCCCTAATTTCTATGCAATTTCAACAATTTCATTATCCCGACAATCCGTCGTGCCTTTAGCATTTTAACGTTAAACACAACATCATTTACTTCATTCAACATGCACACACTAAGAAGAATTTCACATTTCAACTCAATTTTAACTTCTTCATCTTTGAATTCGAACCCTAGCTACAATTTCGCAAGAATTTCAATCACCCATGTATTTATCGAGTTCATATAATCACAATGATACTACGAACATCTATTAACAATAGCTTACTAGAATTCAAGCTCAATTTACAATTAGGGCAAGTTTTCCTCACTTTCTATGCTCAAAATTGGAAAAATTAGACAAGAAATGAGATGAAGTTAGCGAACATACCTTCAATTCGATGATATCAAAGAAAAGTTGAATAAATTTAGCTCCTAGGTCCGTGTCACATTGGGGAAGGGGGGATTTTGGGTTGTTTGTCGCGGAGGAGGTGAGGAATGAGAAAAAAATGAGGGAAAACGGGGTTAAAAGGGGGGTTTTTCGCGTGGGTCACCCGATAACCCGGTGTGACCCGACGCGAAATTGCCTTCAACGTGTCACGGAGGGTAACACGGAGCATGCCCTCCGTGATACGGAGCCACCGCGCCAGTACTCTGGAATTTTTCAGAAATTCCAGATTACATTTCAACGTGTCACGGAGGGTAACGCGGAGCACTCCCTCTGTGACACGGAGCCATCGCGTAGGCTCACTGTTTTGCCACTTTTTATTATTTTTCTTACCTCCATTTTTCCATTGCGATCCTTTGCGTTTTTACCCTCCGTTCAACCTGAAATTCATCTCACAACAAGAAATTGGTTAGAATTTATAGGTTTCACATAAAATACAAATTTTTTTGTTTTTTTTTGTTTTTCTCTTTTTTTGCTTTCTTTTCTACGAAATCTATTCACATTTTAAAAAAATTTCACGGGTTGCCTCCCATGCAGCGCCTGGTTTACCGTCGAGGCTCGACGTCATTAAGCTCAGTTATCCTCTAGGGTGACGGACATTTTCTCTCGATCACCGTCCTCACCCCAGTAATGCTTACATCGCTCCGGTGGTTTCCCCAATAACTCCCGTGACTCAACGCTCTGGACAACATCTGCTCGATTAATCACGTTGATCACCGAGAGTTCCTTGTACACAGCCGGGAGCTTGGTGGCCTTGTATACATCAAACACCTCCACCTTGTCGTGTGCCCGCATAGTTAGCTGCCCTGCAGCTACATCAATAAGTGCTTTCCCGGTAGCCAAGAAAGGACGTCCCAAAATAAATGGGACTTTCGTGTCTGGCTCAAAATCCAGCACCAGCACGTCTTCCACAATGCCATCAGGTCTGGTTAAGGAACGATCCTCCAGCTGCAAGATCACTGTTGTTGGTCTAGGACTCCCTAGCCCCAACTTCTTGAATATCGATGCCAGCATCAAATTAATGCTCGCTCCCAAATCACATAATCCACGAGCTCGGATACTCTGCCCAATTGTAATTTGTATTGTAAATCTCCCAGGGTCCTTGAGCTTTGTGGGCAACCTGTTTTGTATCCGTGAAGTGCACTCCTCCGTAAGAGCCACTGTAGCGTACTTAGTTAACCTGCTTTTGTTCACCACGATGTCCTTAATATACTTTGCGTACTTCGGCACTCCCTGCAAAATATCAACAAGAGGTAAGTTAATGTGTACCTGTTTAAGCACCTCCATGAACTTTTTGAAACACGCCTCCTCCTTGTGTTTCTTTAATCTCTGAGGGAACGGGGGTGGTGGTCTTTCTGGTTCAGCCTCCTTTTTCTTTCCCCTCTCATCACTTTGCTCCCTCTCAGTTTCTGCTGCTCCCGACTGTTGAGGTGGTCTTTCTGGTTCAGCCTCCTTTATCTTCCCCCTCCTCTTGACGAATCAGCATTCCACTCCGGATTTCCCTACGAAATATGATTCAACAAGGTATATAGCTCTTCATAAGTCTTCTTCAATGCTTGTCCCCCAGCTGCTGAGTCTAGCAAGATTTTTGTGTGGGGTTCCAAACCCTCTATGAAAGTATGCACCAGCACATCATTGGATTGGTGATGATGAGGACAATCCCGCAACATAGATTTGAATCTCTCCCAAGCCTGATACAGATTCTCTCCCTCTCTCTATTTAAAACTTAGAATTTGACTTCTAAGTCTTGCTGTTTTACCAGATGGAAAGAACCATATCAAGAATTTCTTTGCAAGATCATCCCACGTGGTGATGGAATTAGGTGGCTCAGCTTTCAACCACCTCTTATCTTCTCCTAAAAGTGAAAATGGGAACAATGTAAGCCTGACATAATCTGATGGCACTCCAGCGGGGATGTAAGTGTCACTTATCTCCAAAAAATTTTGGAGATGTTGCTGTGGATCCTCATGAGGAAGACCTGTGAATTGCCCGCTGGTGTGCAACAATTGCACCATGTTTTGTTTAAGATCGAACCTCCCTCCTAGCTCAGGTTTGCGGATGCTAGATGTGACATTGTTAGCATGTGGGATTTCCACCTCGCGAACCGGCCTAGCTGCCATATCCTCGGGCACTAACATTGCCCTTACAACTGGTGGATTCTGTTGTTGCTCTAGTATTGTTGTCTGAGCAACTGCAGCTTTTTCTCTAGAGCTTCTCTCCTTTACCGATGAAATTGTCTTTCCGGCTCTAAATATGAGTCCACCAGCTCCTTGTCTCTTGCCAGTGTTCAACAGAAACTAGTATCTGCAAAATACAGGCTAAGACCAAGTTGTCAACACTAAGAAGAAATAGTAAACTAACACTTAAGAAAAATTTACGAATTGCCAGTCCCCGGCAACGGCGCCAAAAACTTGTTCGGCTTGTTTGGTATAACTACACGCAAGTGCACGTGGTTGAACAAGTAGTAAAGTGGCTCAAGTAAGCCAAGTATCGATCCCACAGGGACTGGACTAAGGTATCAATCTAATCAAGTGTCAATAAACTTTAACTCTAAATTGCAGGCAACAGTGTGAAAAAGATTTTGATATTTTTATTCCTAATTTTATACTAAGTCTAAAACAAATATACAATTTGAGTCTAAACTGTAAGTATGAGCATGCTGAGGTTAAATGAACATGTAGAGAAATAAATTATCGATACAATTTGATTAATCTTTCCTCCAGTTGCTAGTCAAGAATTATTGCCTATGGATTAAAACTCTCGTATTTAACCCAACTTAAGAATCATGAACCTTCCACCTACATTTCTGTGATAAAATGAAATTCATGTTCTAGCCATACAAAACCGATTCCTTAAGTGACTAATATGACTTTCAGGTATATTTCTATCCTGAAGGTAAATCAATTCTCAATTTTCCCAAACTAAGAAAAGATCATATCCTATCAATTCACAACTTTCCAATTTCTTGCTCTCTCGAGTGAAACCAGACTTTTTAGATATACATTAATGTTGGCCACACATTAACGCAGTAAGAACAAGAATCAATAGAACAACCATGGAAGAAAAGATGAAAAACCAATTTATCAATAATCACATTTCAATACAAATGTTCTTAACCTCAGCAAGAAGGGAATTTAGCCACTCATTTGTGGATTAAACATCGTTAAATGAGTGTTACTCATACAAGCAATTGAAATAAAGAAGAAGGAGATAGAGAAAAACCTTGAGATTTTCATCCCCTCAACTGCCTGTAACCCACGTTCTTGCTCCACCAAGTCAGAATAATTAAAAATGAACCTAAGTGTTCTATTTATACTAGTGGGAATTTTTCCCGGAATAACAAGCAACGTGTCACAGAGTGCATCACGGAGCACTGCCTCCATGACACGCCACCAACGCAGAGCCACACTGGAATCCGGTCGTCCAGGTATTAAGGCCCAACGTGGCACGGCGTGCAACGCGGGGCTAGGCCAACTTGCCACGGCCCCAAGGCACACCTTCACTGGAATTTGGCAAAATTTCCGCATCTAGGCAGAATGCATCCGCGATGGCAGCGTGGCATGGCTCCATCACGGAGCCCCTTTAATTTGTGCTTTACTTGTGCTTTTTCCCTTGCTAGCTTCCGAGTCCAATCCCGACCTCTCCCAACATGCATCTTAGCTCCATAACTTTATATTTTTCCTGCAAAACAATGCTAATCATGTTGGTTAGTATAAATTCAAATTTTATTACAATTCACATGAGAATGTACAAACATCGATAGATAAACAAGGCAAAATGACACATTTGAGTATCACTTGGGCATATAAATTTGCCCAAGATCACTTACAAAACCTCATAACTCCCTTCATGGAAGACACCTTTAGAAACACCCAATCATCAACCTCAAACTCCATCTCTCTCCTCTTAATATCTGTATATGATTTCTGTCGGCTCTATGCTATTTTCTGCCTATCCCTAAGATTAACTTTCTCCCAGGCCTCATGAACTGAACCTTGCCATATCAACATAGCTGCACTTTCCTCGAACCTTCCAATAGGTGATCTACACTTCCGCGCATAAGGGGCCTCAAATGGAGCCATCTGAATGCTGGAATAGTAGTTGTTGTTGTATGCAATCTCAATGAGGGGTAAGTGATCTTCCCAAATACCCTGGAAATCAATCACATACGCCTTGACATATCCTCAAGAGTCTGAATAATCCGCTTGGCCTGACCATTTGTCTGCGGGTGAAAAGCTATGCTAAGCTTCAGTTGAGTATCATGACCCTTTTGAATCGATCCTCAAAACTGAGAGGTTAACTAACCACCCCTATCTGAGATAATAGAAAATAGAACCCCATGCAACCGAACTAACTCCCAATGTAAAATCTAGCATAGTCCTTGTGCTGACTTGATCATCTGGTCTTCAATCACCTAAATAGAATCATGCTGTCGGCGTGTATGAGGTGACCCTATAATGAAATCTATCTTGATATCCTCCCACTTCCAAGTAGGATATCGATACCCTATTGCATACCTCCCAGTCTTTGATGCTTAATCTTCCCAGCCTACATTCCTCATGCAGGCACCTACTTATACCAAAATATGAGTCCAACAACATACCTCAACCATGTTCCAGCCTAACTCAGCCATACCTCTGGCAACCTTGAGTTCTCCACTAAGAACATTACTTCCCCCTTAACAAGAAAATCACACAGGTTCGAGCTCTAATCAAGAAGTCACTAGTCATACTATACTATGGTCTACCTGTACACCACCACCTCATTTAAGCCTATCACTTATGATTATCCCAAGGCTCCTTGTAGCTAACGCTATTCAAGAATTCCCTTATCTTCCAGGATTGGCTAATAGTTGCGCTTCACAAACTTCTACCTACCGAGCATCTAAGGCAGGAATAAGGGGTTATCCTGAGCGTGCATGTTATAGCAACTATTTCCATTATGGGGAAACATTCGCTGGGCTTAGAGTAAGGAAATCGTCAGCACGAATCACTCAAAAAATCTAAGTTGGGATATACCTGATATAACACGACCTTATGAGCTGCTAAGGCAAATTCTATGGACTAAGTTCATATGGCCGAGCATACTGAGAGATATGAGTTTACATGCATAACGAGTTTTATGGCATGAAGCCGAGGCTTATGAATTCATGGAGTAAGACTGGGATCACTGTTTGTAACAGTGATCTATAATTCTAGGAGTCCGAATATAAGCATGAGTAGAACGTAGCGTTGACTGAACATAAGGGAAAATATCTGAATAGGAAGGATTGACATCCCATAGCTATTATACCTGGTTCTTCCCTACTAAAACACTCAAGACTTGACTTGACTCATTAACTTATCATCTCCCCCCTTAGCTTAAAGCCATCATTCTATGGCTCTTGGATCCTTTATTAAGGCCGGGCTACATTACTAAATCCTGACTTTCCATTCCCCCTACAATTATCACTGAAGGCTTCATACCTATAAGCATTTCATACCATCTATGGAAAAATCTCACACCAGGATGCAAAAAGGGATCTTATACCTTATACTATGAATCCTGAGTATAACAATATCGGAGGATCAACTTGAAAGAATTATGACATACTTGCAATTATTTTTGGCGAGTTCTCCCGATCCCGGTGCTGTCCACTACCTGCACCAGTTGATTTTCCTGCTGAGGTGGGCGAGCTGTCAGAGGTACCAAAGAGATAGATGGGGCTCTACCTTGTTCCCACTTGGCTGCTGGGCAATCTCTAAGCTTATGACCAGGCTTGCCACACCAGAAGTAAGCATCTGAACCCATCAAGCACTTTCCTAAAGTGGTTCTTCCTGCATCTCTTACAAGCCGGATATCTAATCTCCCTTACCCTGGATCTGCTCTTCTAAATATTAGGGTCGAACTTCCAGCCCCTGCTCCCTTTTGGCTCCGGGTAGTGGGACACAGATTGATGAAGGTGTTGGAGCCAATGCTCTCTGTTGGAGCTGTGGGTGATTCTCACCACCTGACCCTTGCTTGGAAAACTCAAAATTTCCAATTCTGTCCCTTTTGTTCTCCTTTGCTCTTTCCTTAAACCTTCTTCGAACAGTGAATCTTAGGCAGACTCTTCTTGGTGAAGTCTAAAACCCTAGTGACTGTAGTACCTCCGATAGAGTTAGTTGGTGCGACTACCTACTGGATAAGCTGAGTGTTCATGGCCCGTACTAACACTCTGAAAGTAGCCCCGAGCTCCACATCCATCACTTGGCCACTAAGGGGGCCTACTGGAGTTGGTGGGGCTAGTGGATTCCCGTTACTGTTTCCTTTTCCACTGTCACTTCTGGGAGAAATTATTTGCGAATGCGTAAAGCATGAGTTAGGAGAGGAACTTTTAGATTTTCACACTCTATGCACGATAATAGTCATGAAGAAAGAGAATTTTCCTAAAAAAACCTTGTAGCTTCTTCCTCATAAGTGTGGCGCGCTTCACACCTATAAAAAAGGCTTCACTTGACACAACTTTCAAATACTCAAGGACACACCTAATCCTTGGCTCCGATACCAAGTTTTTCATGACTCAAGCATAGGTCCGAACTGAGACATGGGACCTAGAACCACGAATAGCTCTAGGCTAACCCATGACACATGCATATCAATCCAAGACCATAACTAAAGTGGAAATTAAAGGTAACATGAATAAGCGGAAATCTAAAATATAACAAAGGCCATAAATGGAGTCAACACTCGACAAGCTAAATCATCTATATAATGTGTGAAAAACCTCTAAAACATCTGATGAGCTAATAGGATAACACCCTCAACTAGCTCGCTAGATTGTGAAAACTAAAATAACACGCAAAACATACTAACTGTTCTCAGAAAAATGAGGACTCACCCAAAGAAGGAGCTAGACTGGACTATGATGGGAGCAAGCTATTGGTGAGACTGAGCTGGATCACCCGAACCTATATCATGAGACGATATAGCATAGAGTATGCGGTCAGTACTTAGAATATACCGAGTATGTAAGGTAAGTAAAACATGCTTAGTAAAACGTTAGCTGAAATCATGCATATAAATTAAAATATCATGAGAGTAAAGATTGCATGCTGAAAACTGTATCTGAGATATACATAATCATAAGCTGGTTATGATAACTGAACATAGTGACCTAAGATTTAGAAATAGAAATCATATGACTTGTCATAGTTGAAATCATAAGTAAAAGCTCATAAACTAATCATTTGGTCAAATCTGCTGTAAAACATAATATCATAAGTCATGTACATGAATAACTGAAATGATGAGGAACAATGGGAGACTCGTCATAACCGGCACCATCATGATAGAGCTTACCCGATGCCCCAACTATCACATGTAAGTGGGAAAAATCATCCAAAACTTTGCTAGGGCTAAGGATTCTAAACCATGATATTGATATCAAGCTGAGCCCCTTGGAGCGGGGAAAAACTCTCTTGAGAGGTACCAAATATATATACCTACATTAGCGCATAGTTATGAGACAGGGGAACCTTGAAACCCCAAGCCTACTCGATGATAGACACTACTCCCAAAATATGCGTATAGCTCACATTATTTTTCAACAAGGCTAAAATCATAATCTCACAACATAGCTTGAATCTTAACATTTGGGAGTCTTTACTCCATCTCGTATCATAAATTGAATTAGGAGTCTTGACTCCAAATCATATCGTAAGCTGATCTTATTAGCCTTGGCTAAATCATAATAAACATAACTTGTGTGGGCTTGCCCAAATCATAAAATCATGCATACTTGAAATAGACTTGATAAGTCAAAATCATGGAATCATAAGTTGAGAGATCATAAACATTCATGTATACTAGATATCTCATCATACTTGAAATTATGGATCATAAGCTTGAATTTCATAAAACTTGTATAATAGGGCATAATTTCTAATAACTTAAAATCATGAATTTATAATCAAATTGAGGATAAAATCTGCCCATTAGACTTAAAACATACTTTAGAACATGAGAGGATTAGACCCAAAAACAAATCATAGGTAGTTTTATAAAATTGGGTTAAAATCATAGGAATCAATACACTTGATTAAGAACTTGAATTCATAAATTTGAGAAGAATCTTGGGCATGAGGGTGGAAGAAATCCCCCATTCATAGCCCTATATACCTAGGTATACCAATTTCTTGACTTATCTTGAGACCCAAGAATATTTGAAGAAGATGAAGATGATGAACCCTAGCTTTTCTCTTGAGAGCCTTGAGGGAATTTGATCTTCTAATTAGGGTGTGAGGAACAGAATGAAGGTTCTAGGGTGGATAATACCCTTAAAACTCTCTTTCCCAAGCTTAAAATTTCATACTTTAGGATCTAGTAACTTAGGAATTATGAAAATGCCCTTAATGATTCGATAGGGAAAAACACACTGCTAGTCACCACAAGTCGTACCACGAGTCTTACAAGTAAACCACGACTTGTAGTTTCCTTCTGTTGCCAGCCAGTTCCAGTTCCCAACTTTCTTCTTCTCACCACGAACGCCTACCATGACTAATTGTTTCCTACAATAAGTCGAACCTTGACTTATAACATCACTCCTTCCCTCAACAGGTCCAAACCACGACTCCATTCCATGAACCATCATATCAAACAACGAGTAATACCTTAACTCATTCGTTCAAGATATGACAACTAGTACCTCATCACGACCCCGACCACAACTCGTTACATCAACCTATGGGTCGTACTTTGACTCATTGCCTCAGGACATCTTCTGTAGATTCTAACTATGGCTTGTGACCACGAGTTGTACCCACTCACCACGACTCATGGTCTACAAGATGGAATCTCAGAACCTAACTACAACTTCCCCCAAAACCCATTATATCAAACCACAACTCATATAATAAGTCATTTTGAGGGATTTTACAAAATTTTTTCGCTGATTCTGCTACAAGTCTTGGGCTTGATTGTGGGGACTTTTAGGATGTTACACCTCTGGTGCTTGATGGAGGGGTATCATTCTTCTTGAAGGTTGATCTTATAAGTGCAAATTCCCTAAGGTATGCCAATTATGCCGGCAATAGTCTTAACCAATTGTTCGAATATGCTTCTTCAAGACAGCCAACAGTGCCTCTACTTGCCGCTCGTCTAGTTTAGCCAAAATGATCACCAGCAAAATTTCATTTAATCCAAGATATGCATAATTCAAATGAGTGGGTAACAGTTTGTATTCCAATACCACAGGTTCAATGATTGATGGCTGCGATGGCGGAGTTTGCTAATTTTTTAGATCAAGGTCAAGCTTCTTCGATTGGTAAATATAGGACCCAAGAACCATCACGGTATGACATGCTTTTTCTAAACATTCACTTCCCTTGCCATCATTATGCAACAAAATGACTTTCAGTGACTCTTTAAAGAACGTCTCCTCAATATCTTGCCCTATGTCTTCCTCATCAACTCCTTCCAGACTTGGAGTGACATTTTCAATAAACAACTCCTTCATCTTCACACTAAACCCTGATTTCATTTGAGATGTAAAATGGTTCATCCTTTCTTTGAGATGTTTAATAGAGATCGCATAGGCTTTCACAGTTTGAATGAGAATTAGTAGTTCACTTTTAAACTCTCAAATTCGTAAGTCAGTTGATACCGCCTGTTCCAAGACCCTGTTAAGCGTGATTTTCAATTTTTTCATGGGAGGACTTTTCAATTTTCAATTTTTTCATGGTTCTGACCTTTACTCTCATCACGAGGATGCCAAGAATCTTGGTTGGCATTTTGGTACCCAAGATGAAAACCCCTCATGTACCTTGCTTCCAATTTGAGTCGTTATTGTCACCAATGTCTCGTACCTTTCCTCATATCTTCTCTTCATGTCATTCATTATTTGGATAGAAAAAGCACAAGAAGATGCTTCAATATCTCTTGGTTGTGATGCTATGATGGTTTTAGTCATTCTATCAAGAAGAGTCCTCGTAAGTACGAATATCTGGTCCATAAGCGAACCACCGACAAGATTATTAGCCACCAACTTATTTATTTAATCAAGGGACTGATAAAAGCTTTGAAGTAGTACCCCATATGGCAATCCATGATTCAAGCAAATGGAAACTTTCTTATTAAACCTCAGCTACACCTCATGAATGAGTTATCCTGGGATTAGCCAAAAGTTTGTGATCTCATCATGAAGTTAAAGCATCTGAGAGGGTGGAAAAGATCTATCAAGGAATGCTTCAGTCAAATTGTTCCAAGATGTGATAGATCCGAGATCCTCTAACCATGTCGTAGCCTCTCCCATTAAAGAGAATAGGAATAACCTCAAGCGGATGGACTCTTGGCTGATGTTAGATATGTTGAATGGTCGGAAAATTACAATAAAGTTCTGAAGAACCGATTAACATCCTCACTAGATTGTCCTCTAAACAACCCTTTCATTTGTAAGAGATATAACATGATACTTGTTACATGAAATATGCCATTCCCTACTGTGGGTGGTAAATGAATGGCACTGGCTGCATCATTAAAAACGGGATCATCCTCTATGTCCATAAATCCGTCCATACTACCCGCTTTACTAGCGTGGCTCATCTTCACACTCCTAAGCAATCATCAAAAACAAAAAATAAAGTAAAAGCAACACAAGATGCAAAACAAATCTGAATCAATAAAAATAAAATGACTATCATATCTCAATCCCCAACAACGCACCATTTTTTTAATTACGCTCAATAAAACTCTCCCTTTTAAAGGAGGTGGCAGTGATCGTTGTCAAAAACAAAATTTTCAATGAATGTCGGGGTCGAATCCCACATAGATTGAGAGGAGATTGTCCAAGAATCATAAACGAATTCAAAATATCAAGAATCATTGTTTAACAATTGAAAGTACAAATTGGGGGAAAAAGGAAACAAGTATGGAGTTCAAATTTTATAGCTAAACACGCAAATCACTTGTTGCAATCAATGAAGAGGAGCTAGGGATATGCAAGTTATGGGGTGTCAACTAGATTGGCGTTGATTGAAATTCCTTAAACTCAATTATACCATGGAGAGCAATGGATAAATCTACACCCTCTTATTTTTCAACCATAAGGATGTATTTGCCTTGGGTTTTCTCAAACCCCAAAGCCATAATCACAAATCAACCACAAAGCTTGAGGAAGAGTTAAGTTATCTCTAACCTCAGCTCTTAAATGGAGTGTGTATATGAGTTTTGACTATCTCTAGCTCAAACCCACATATCTACACACCAAATTCTCACTATTGGTTCCTCATCCAAATCTCACTTCTCTCTCTCAAGCAAAAATAAGATGAGAAAGCTAAACCAATATTTGCAATCATTAATTTTTCTATTAAAACTTAGTGGAAACAATAGATCCATGAATATTAATTGAATTTAAGAACAAATCATCAACACCCACTCTAGTTTATACACGCATCATACACACATCCCTAGCTAGAAATTTAGCTACTCATGAGTGAGGAGAGAGAATATATACCCATTGAAAATTCCTCTAAAATCATCATATTAACTAATCCAAATTAAGCTTTAAGTTCTACAACAATGAAGGTTTGATGTTCCATGGTTTCACAAATCTTTCGACATTTAAAACATAAAAAACTGCTAGTACTTGGGTATGTTTATATGCATATGAGGTTCTTTTACTATGTTTTCAGGAAAATAAGGTCTGAAAGTTGGATTACAGAAAAGAAGTGCAAAAATGCAAAAAATAGTCTACTACAGGTCACAGTACAAGTCGTACCATCTAGGTATGAACCATACCTGATGCCCATAGAAGATATTCAGAGAATGCACAAGTGTAGAGCTCAATGTACGACTGGGCATTATGAGCCATGCCACCTAGGTATAAGTTGTACTGAGTGCCCATATCAGAAATTCAGAAGATGTTCACTGGAAGATCCTAGTGTACAATCAAATGCCACGAGTCATGACAACAATATACAAGCAGTACTGACAGATTCGTGGTGAGAATCAGAGAGCTAGATACTTGGAATTCTCAAGGCATGATTTGATTGCATGGATCATTGATCTTAGGCATAATTGCTTGCCCAAGTGCTATTTTATTACTTGATTTTGTCATGTTTGTCTATTTATGCACTTACATTATCATGTGATTTTATGTAAATTTGGATGTGTACTAACCAACATGATTAGTCCTTGTTTTGTAGGTGAAAAACGCATTTGAGGGACAAAATATTGGTGGGTAAAGTGGAGGAATGGATTTGGAAGTCGGCAAGGAAGCATGCCATGGCAAGGATGGCCGCGCCAGACAGCGTGCCACACTGTGCGTGTGCCATGCCCAGCACCATGCCACGCCAATGCCAGGCACGAGAGAATGCAGCAAATCAGGCTGCCTGCGCGCCAGCGCCGTGCCACGCTAGGCACATCTGCGCGCTAGAGGCCCTATCACGCAGGCCATCGCGCATCCTAGGCGCCATGCCACGTTGCCATCACGCCATGCCTCGGCCAAATTTCATTTTAAGGCGATTTCCAGTGAGCTTACGCATTACCTCCGTGTCACGGAGGCAAATTGGGACGTCCACCTCCATGCCACGGAGCAATTCCATGATAGGCCAAAATTTGCAAATTCCCTATTTACTATAAATTGAACCCTTAGCTTCTAAAATCAGGGGTTACTAAATATTTTTTGAAAATCGTAGAGGAGCGAAGGGAGAAGTGAAGAACTCACCTAGGGTTCACCAATTTTACATTCTCTTTTACCTATTCTTGTAAGTATACTACTCTAAACATGTTTTTGAGTTATTGTATGAACATGAGTGGCTAAAATCCTTCCTCTAGGGTTGAGGCCATGTGATATGATTGTAACTGCATGAATTCATTTTGGTTTGAGTTGTTAATTGTTGTTTTGTCTTACATTCTTCATTATTGTTGTTTTTATGCTTGGTCACCATGAAAACAAATGCATTAAGCTTAGGTAAAAGCTTGAAAGAGTAACCCTAGGCAAGAACATAGGAATGTTGGGAACACGTTCTTATCTTTAGATATGATTCGCGGTTAGGATAGAAAATATACCTAATTTTCCTTGCTTGGTTGCTAAAACGAGATGAGAGCAAGACACCGGCTTAGAATTATCACTCCACCACTCATAGAAGTAGTTGTGAAGCTAAGTTGGATCAAATGATTAGAGGTATGAAAGTCCCTAATCAAGAGCATAAACCCCGTAAACCACATCCATGTAGTTGAATTGCCCACGAACTAGGTTATCACATCCTCGCTCAACGATGTAGTTGTGAGGCTAGTTTATCGTGTTTAGAGGCTCGAGAGACCATGCACATCGCATTTTCAACTATGTGAGACAACAATTGATAATATCATACTTGAACCATTACAAAATGTAGCATTGCATCATTATTCGGCCTTAGTTCTAGTTGCTTCTTATATTGTTTTCAGATTATTTTGTGACCACCCTAAAATTTAATTATAATTTACCGAAAACTTCTATAATCAACACTTGTAAAGGTTAATCTCACACTTGAACTTCATAATTTGCTGAATTGGTCCAGTCCCTGTGGGTTCGACATCCGGCTCTTGAAAAGGGCCATTGTATTACTTGTACGACCGCGTACGCTTGTGTGTGCGCTGGAGAGCAAACAAGTTTTTGGTGCCGTTGCTGGGGACTGGCGAAGTTAGTCGATTTTTCTATTTTTGTGTAATTTTTAATTTCCTTAAGTGTTGATAAACTTGGTCTTATTCTGATATATTGCAGGTGACAGGTTGTCCTTGCAAAGCTGGCAAGGAATAGAGAGCCAGTGGAACCGTTTCTTGAACCTGAATGTCAAATTCATTTACACAGGAGGGGACACAGAGGTCATGAAAAACACAAGTTCCATAGATATGCTCCTCACTTTGATGATGATGAGGATTTTGATATTGATGAAGCCGGGTCAACAGGAGCTATTGTACCCCCACCTTTACCTTCTGGGGCAAAATTTGACATCACTAGCATGATGATTCAGCTGCTAAACATGAAGAGAGTGTTTAGTGGTAATTCTGCTGATGATGCAAATGTCCACTTGATGAATTTTGTGGGTATTTGTAAGGTGTATAGGTTGCCAGGAGTAAATGATAATGTCCAAAATACACTCTTCTTTCCAAAGAAGCATAAACGGTCATTGTATCACAACAAATATCGCGACAGATGTCGGGATTGAATCCCACAAAGACTAACCAGTGATATGTGCAAGTGTTTTTTAGAAAATTTAAATTAATTTGCACCACTCAAAAGAAACAAAGCAGTAAATATTTTGGGGAAACTTGATGTTAACAATATGGTATGAATTCTAACTCAGCTAATTAGAATAGCAAAATAACCAAAGTTGTAGACAATAATGAGAGGGACTAGAGGTGTGGCGTAGATGATGTGCTAATTAAACAAGGCTATGCTAGATCATCTTGTCATTGCAAATTGTGTAAATAACTTTGGACAAGTGGGCTTTCTATGTTTTCAACCTCATGAATGCCTCTTTCTAGAGTTCTTTCGAACCACTAGACACAATTAAATCGGCCAATCAAGTTTAGATTAATAGTTTCACTATCTTTAGCTATTAGTTATTAATTAGGACTGTGAACATGTGTTTTGTGTATGTCTAGCCAATTCCACAACATCACATCCATTTCCCCCATCAAATTCTCTCCCAATACTCAACTCTTTTTTTTCAAGAAGAAATCAAGTAGGAAAAGTAGACCCACATTTGCAACTATAGATCATCAATTATAAACTGGAGAGAACTTAACAGATTTACACTAATTAGGCAATATTGAGATGAATCTAGCAATACCCAATCCACTTAAGCACTCATCACCACACACCTCTAGTGGATGATTTAGCTACTCATGGTTAAGAAACTAAAGAGTATTAAATAGTAAACTCATTGATTTCATTAAAGAGAGAAGATAAATTAAATTCAAAAATATGTCTCCAACAATGGTGATACCTTGCTAAGGAAGAAGAAAAAGAAAAGAAAAGCAATATTCAATGATTTTCACCAATAGAATTCTAATTTCTTCTAAAGTAAAAGGAATGTTTTTAAAAGAGAAAGTTAAGATCTGATATGTACAGAGTACTTTCTTCTAGACTATATAAAAAAATAGGGCAACCAATCTCCTCTTTTTTAGTGTTAGATGCAATTTCCCCTGTTCATACGTTTTGTCACTTGCTAAAGTACCGGCGTTCGCTAGTTACACTCTGTAAACCACCATCTGTAATCTCTTGCTTCTTCAGTGATTTCCAGTACCATTTGACGGTATCTTTGGCAATTCGCTGGCCTCCAATCACGCTACGCCGATTTCTTTCCTCCTTGATTCAGAAAGTTTAGGTGCCTGTAGGTGAGTTAACCGGTGAGTTGCCGGTTGATGTCCACAACCGTCAGTTGATTTAGTTCCTCAAATTAGTGGTCATCTGCGTTTATCCAGTGTCTCACTGGTGTTTTCCGGTGGAGCACCGATTTTCATCCGATTTCCTTTTTTTTACTCCACTTCTTGATCTTTTTCTTCAAATCAGATATCTGTACATAAAAAGGCAAAAAGGGCGTAAAATTCATCTAAATAAATTGAAAACAAAGCTAAAGATCATGCTTAAGAGCTTAATGAGTTGGTAACTGTTCGGTTGGTTTTGGGGTTATAAAACCGACACGCAAGTGCACGTGGTCGAACAAGTAGTAAGTGGCTTTAGTAAGCCAAGTATCGATCCCACAGAGACTTGGGTTAAGTGTAATTTGTTCAAGTATACTATAATTTTACTTCTAAATATGCTGACAACAAAGTAACCAAAAAGTGAATAATTTGTTTTATGAATTTTATACTAAAACTACGAACAATTATCTACTTTGAATTTGGACTATGAATAAGAGCATGCCGAGGTTAAAGAACATGTAATGAAACTGATTATCATCATAAATTGGTTAATCTTTTCTTCCAGTTGCTAGCCAAGAACATTTTCCAAGAGATTAAAACTCTCGTATTTAATCTCACTTAAGAATCATGAACCATCCGTCTACATTTCTGTGATCAAATGCAATTCATGTTCTAGCCATACAATTCCGGTTCCTAAATTGACTAATACGACTTTCAGGTATATTTCTATCCTGAATGCACATCAAAACTCAATTTTCCCAAATCAAGTAAAGAACAATATCCTATTAATTCACAACTTTCCAATTTCGTGCTCTCTCGAGTGAAATCGGACTTTTTAGATGTACATTAATGTAGGCCACAATAGAACAACATGGAAGAAAAAGATGAAAAACCATATAATCAATAATCAAAATTCATCACAAGTGTTCATAACCTCAGCAAGGAAGGGAATTAGCCACTTATTTGTGGATTAATCATCATAAAACGAGTGTTAATCATACAAACAATTGAATTAGAGAAGAAAGAAAGAGAGAAAAAACCCTGAATTTTTCGTCCCTCAACTGCCTGTAACCCACGTCCTTGCTCCACCAAGTCTGAATTATGAAAAATAAATCTAAGTGTGCTATTTATAGTAGTAGGACTCTTTCCCGGAATAACAAGCAATGTGTCACAGAGTGCATCGCGGAGCACTGCCTCCGTGACACGCTACGGACGCGGAAGCTCTCTGGAAATCACCCGAACTTGGCCCCGGCAGCACCCTGCCGCGTTGGCAGCGTGTCACGCTGCTTGGTCAGCGCGTTGGCACCTCTTGGTCGCGCAGCCAGCCTGCCGTGGCACGTTGCCAACGTGCAGGTGGGCTGTTGTGATTAGCCTGCCTGCCGTGGCACGTTACCGACATGCAGGTGGGCTGTTTTGTGGCTCCTCTTTGCCGACGTTCGCGTGTTATTTCCGTTTCCAAGCCTCTATTTCACCAACTCATGGATTAGTTACTCAAAAGTCATCAAAACCTATAAAACAAAGGCTAATCATGTTGGTTAGCACATATCTTCACTTCATATAAAATTACATGAAAATGTATACAATAACTTAGCTAAACAAGACTAATTTAAGTCATAAAGCGTATCTCGGGCATGCTATTTTTTGCTCGTGATCACAACCCCACACTTAAAGCCTTGTTCGTCCTCGAACAACCTTTTACATATCATGCATATGGAGACTCCCACATAACTAATTTAGCAAGATAATTCAAGTTACGGCTATAATGATTACGTAAGATACAAGCTAAAAATAGAGCATGCCTGATTTGATCATTGAAATGAAGTACAACTATGTTAAGACTTCTTAACCTCAAGAATCGACTCTGAATCTTAGCAAACTCATGCAAATCAACTGATTAAGAAATCCCACATGAATTATATCCTTTATTCAACATGTGCCCCTCACGGAAAGAGAGTTACCCAATTTCACACGCAAAAACAATTTTTATATCACAACATGTGTGGGTACATGCATAGAATTACACTCACTCTCACAAAGAATTCACATGCATCATGTAATGACCCATAAGCTTGCCCTTAGTGTTTTATTCCACTAATTTAAGGATGGGTGGATGTAAGATCAAGTAGGACTTTTTAGGTTGTAATGTAACTCAGGTGCGGGTAAGTACTATTATGATCAGTAATAGTGACTATCTTTCCTAAGCGCTTTTAATACATCATGCCTTCATTACAACTTCCCTTCCCTCACTTCACCTTTTTCTCTTTTCATCTTTCTTTTTCCTCTTTTGTTCCCCCCTTCCTTTAGGCGCTTTTAGTTTATTAGTAAGGAGTTCTATAAGTAACTTTTCATTTATTTATTTTCTTACTCCCTACTAATACTCACCCGTATTCAAACAAGTGCACCCTCGCCCTTTCTCAACTTTTACAATTGCTACTTTTCCTTCTTTTTCATTCTTCTCACTCCTTTGCTCTTTCAGATTTTTCCTTTAAGCGCTTAGGAGTTTTGGTTCAATTTTAGGGCTAATGAAAGAAAAAGGGTTAAGCTTATGTTGCAGCTGTCAAAGAATAGGCTCATGGCTCAATGGGGTTGACTAGGATTAATTTTTCAAGGTAGGTAAAATGAGGGATAAAAGTTTGGTTCATTCAAAGAAATGCCTAAATCATCTCCTAAAATTCACATCCTTTATTTCATTTTATATACACACCAGGCAAGTTCTAGACATTTCATAATAGCACAGAATACTCAAAAACCTTACACTCATGGCACATGCTCAAATCAAGACACAATCAGTAGACTCTTACTCAGCTAATCACAAGAATTCAGAATTAAGCTTCCATCATATTGAGTCAAATTCAAGAGCCTAAGTGTCTCAAATAAAGTTATACACTTGCATGCTTCACACTGAATATACTTGCATCTTACAACCATGTATAGCACATAACAAGAACATCAAACACCAATTAGTTATGGTTTCAAAAACCCAACACCTACCGACTAATTTTTCCTCAAGACGGTCGTCATCCATCCATCGTCAGAAACAGTCTCTAACTATGACTAAAAACATTATATACAGACAAAGAAATTTTTTTATTCTTCGGTTCAAAGACTCCCCGTCGGAAAAGAACCGAAAAGAAAAACCAACCGGTGATGAATTCATGCTTAACTCACAAATTTTTTTTTTCAATTTTCTCACAAGCATTACATTCACCAAACCAAAAATCGTTAAGCACAAAAATTTAAAATTTCCCTTGAAATTTCCCTCACCCCACACTTAAATCATGTTATGTCCTCATAGAATCAAATTAAAATGTAAAAGGGTGAGAAATACTCCCTGAGGCCTTTAGGCCTAGCTAACAACATGCCTTTCTTCAACTTTGCACAAGTGGGCGTTCGACCCCACACTTTTTCTCTTCCATGCTTGTTAGCTTCCTCCTCTACGGGTACTCAGACTTCCCCTCCATCTGTGCTTAACTTTCCACCAAAACAACACAAGATGAAAAATAAATAAAATCAACTTAAATGCAAGAAATTAAAATGGTACACATGGTACCCTTGGGTTGCCTCCCAAGCAGCGCCTAATTTTTCATCGCGGCACGACGTATCCAGTTTCACCGCTTTTTCCTCCACCTTGAGGATATGAATCTCACCCCTAATTTCTTCTCTAATTTCCTCTTATACTCCAGGGGTGGTGGTGAAAAATTGTAAGGACCAAGCAGTAGATGTTGCCTTTTGAACTTATTGTCCCTTAAGTAAGCGAAGTCATTTTGTCTTTCTGAGTTAGCAAATTTCAAAATATATGGGGCTTGGTCCTCCTCTAGACATTTCTCTATAAGCTTGGAAGACACTATTTCTATGTTTTCAACCAAACTTAATGTCGAAAAATGCTTCGAGTGTGGTCCAATAAACCTCAACTCTGAAAATGCATTGTGCTTGACCTCCTTACTTGTAAACACCTTCTCAGCATCGACATCTATATCTCCATTACTGTCAACTGGGGGATACTCTATCTCTTCTTCCACGAATATATTTTCCATAAGTGTGAGCCCATCACGGGGACACTCAAGAGATTCTAATTGTTGGGCTTCATCCAAAAATTCACCCTTGTCTTCCGCTTGTAGTTCCTCTTGAATATCGGCTAAAACTGTTACCTGCAATTTATCACAAGCTTTAGCCTCAGCAATCATCTTCGTGAATTTAACGCTCATCCTTTCTAGAGCCTCTGCATCCTCTTCTTGTTGAATTCTCAATACTGCCATCGCCTCCTTCATTGCTTCTGATTGCTCCAGGAGTTGTTTCAGCATGTCTTCTATTTGAGCTTGGCGTTCCAAGTCCTCATTTTCAGCATGCCTATATTCAGCAAAAACAACAGACGAATCATAGTAGGGGCTTGGGGGAGGGGAATATGCATTCGGACAGCCATCCCAATGGCCATCTTGACCACCACATATATTGCACGTGTTACAGTGTAGCCACGAGTGGTGTCCTCCGCAATTCAAAAAAGATTCGCTAAAATATGAGTATCCACCATTTATACCATTTGTATTCCACGATGTCATGTCAATAAGGGTATCCGAAAAAGGAAAAAAATAAAATGAAAAAGAATTATAACAAACACTAAGATCAAGTTGTCAGCACTAAGAAAAAAATATAGTAAATTTACACTTAAAACAAATTCACCAATTGCCAAGTCCCCAGCAACGGTGCCAAAAACTTGTTCGGTTGGTTTTGGGGTTATAAAACCGACACGCAAGTGCACGAGGTCGAACAAGTAGTAAGTGGCTTTAGTAAGCCAAGTATCGATCCCACAGAGACTTAGGTTAAGTGCAATTTGTTCAAGTATACTATATTTTTACTTCTAAATATGCTGACAACAAAGTAACCAAAAAGTGAATAATTTGTTTTATGAATTTTATACTAAAACTACGAACAATTATCTACTTTGAATTTGGACTATGAATAAGAGCATGCCGAGGTTAAAGAACATGTAATGAAACTGATTATCATCATAAATTGGTTAATCTTTTCTTCCAGTTGCTAGCCAAGAACATTTGCCAAGAGATTAAAACTCTCGTATTTAATCTCACTTAAGAATAATGAACCATCCGTCTACATTTCTGGGATCAAATGCAATTCATGTTCTAGCCATACAATTCCGGTTCCTAAATTGACTAATACGACTTTCAGGTATATTTCTATCCTAAATGCACATCAAAACTCAATTTTCCCAAATCAAGTAAAGAACAATATCCTATTAATTCACAACTTTCCAATTTCGTGCTCTCTCGAGTGAAATCAGACTTTTTAGATGTACATTAATGTAGGCCACACACCAATGCAGTAAGAACAAGAATTAATAGAACAACATGGAAGAAAAAGATGAAAAACCATATAATCAATAATCAAAATTCATCACAAGTGTTCATAACCTCAGCAAGGAAGGGAATTAGCCACTCATTTATGGATTAATCATCATAAAACGAGTGTTAATCATACAAACAATTGAATTAGAGAAGAAAGAAAGAGAGAAAAAACCCTGAACTTTTTGTCCCTCAACTACCTGTAACCCACGTCCTTGCTCCACCAAGTCTAAATTATGAAAAATAAACCTAAGTGTGATATTTATAGTAGTAGGACTCTTTCCCGGAATAACAAGCAACGTGTCACAGAGTGCATCGCGGAGCACTGCCTCCGTGACACGCTACAGACGTGGAAGCTCTCTGGAAATCACCCGAACTTGGCCCCGACAGCACCCTGCCGCGTTGGCAGCGTGTCACGCTGCTTGGGCAGCGCGTTGGCACCTCTTGGTCGCGTAGCCAACCTGCCGTGGCACGTTGCCAACGTGCAGGTGGGCTGTTGTGATCAGCCTGCCTGCCGTGGCACGTTGCCGACGCGCAGGTGGGCTGTTTTGTGGCTCCTCTTTGCTGACGTTCGCGTGTTAATTCCGTTTCCAAGCCTCTACTTCACCAACTCATGGATTAGTTACTCAAAAGTCATCAAAACCTACAAAACAAAGGCTAATCATGTTTGTTAGCACATATCTTCACTTCATATAAAATTACATGAAAATGTATACAATAACTTAGCTAAACAAGACTAATTTAAGTCATAAAGCGTATCTCGGGCATGCTATTTTTTGCCCGTGATCAGTAACTTACCAACTCATTAGTGAGCTAGGATGCTATCAGATTGAGGCCCTTTCCACTCTCTAGCTGGTGAAGCTACTCTATGGTTGTCAAAGTTGCCAAACCATCACTAACTGGAGAGAACTGAAACATTCCTTCCTCGAAAGGTTCTTTCCACCTGCTTGGATGATGCAACTCAAACATGAGATCTATAACTTCCAATAGCTCAAGATGGAGGCACTTCATGAGACATAGCTGCGGTTCAAGAAAAAGTTGACTAAGTGCCCAAATCACAAAATTCCCAATGAAAGATTGCTAGAAATATTTTATAGATCTCTGATCAACAATAATAAAGCAGTAGAAAATACTATAGCAGGTGCAGTATTGATTAGTCACTCATTGGAGAAAGTAACAATAATACTTATCGAGTGGCCAAAACCAACAGGGCTTGGCATACTAGAGAGGCTGAGGTGGCTGCAGATACGTATGCTAGTGGGATCATGATGTGCTGTAGGTTTACAACACTCTTGACGCTTAAAACTAAGGAAAGATGCATGGTCTTAGGTGTTTTTATATAGATATGATGCACTTTTGCTATGTTTCTAGGGAAATCATGTGTTGGAGTTGAATTATGTAAAAAAAGTGAAAAGAGCGCAGAAAATGGTGAAGTTTTAGGCCTCAGTACAAGCCATACCTTGGTGGTACGAGCCGTGCTTTCGTGATAAAATTTAGAGGAGCTGCACAAGGCTCTAGCCAAGTATGACTCTTGGTACGAGCCGTACCAAAGCAGTCATAGAAAACATTAGAGAAAATGTTGAATGCCAGATTCCATGGTATGAGAGGGTGCCATGAGTCGTACCATCAATGTATGAATCGTACCCAAGGCTCGTGGAAAAATTCAGAGGATGCCAGACTTCATAGGATTAGACCCTGACAGAGACGTACGACTCGTGACAACATTGTTTGAGTCATACCAACTCCCAGGACTTAACCAATTTCAAGATTGCCTAGCATTATATGGATGGAAGGTACGACTTGTAGGATCTGGCGCGACCGATTTGGAAGATTCTCTGTTAATTTAGGAAAGGTTTCTAATTATTTGTAAAAATACTTTTCTAGGTTATTTTTGTGAGAAGACAGATACTTTGGAGATTCTTTTGAGTTATATTCGGGATTCTTGAGCCTTCAAATATTCTTGGAGATAAATTACACAAAATTTCTTGAGGAATTTATTCATGTTCTTGATTTGTTCAAAGTTGAATCGTGCAATAATCAATTGGATTTTATTTCAAGCATCATTGCAAGTCTCTAATTATGATTTCTTCCATGAATTCTAATCCTTCTCTTACAAATATGAGAGGCTAAAACCTCCACAACTAGGGTTGTGGAACCATGGGGGAATAACTAACTAGGGTTTGCACATTGTGATTCTAAACCAAAACTTATGCTTGTATTTTCTTCTCTTCATCTTAAACATTTCTTAACGGAGCGCAACATTTGGACTTGCCCAAATTCTTTACTTGCTTGAACCTAGAGAGGTAGAGATTAGGAAAAGAGCAAAACAACAAAATCTTAAACTTTATGGTTCATTGAATAACTTGAGCTACGGTCACAGGATAGTTAATTTGGAATAATTGATAACAGTTATCATGAAAACACTCAAGAGACCTAATTCGGTGATTGAGTATAGTCATCCAATAGGGATGAATCAGTCATTTGGATGAACCTATGTTATCAGCTCTGCAGGCTAAGTACTGGCATAGATCACTAGTGTAATCACCCAAAGTTGTTATATTCCATGGGGAACACCTCCCTAGTTAATTACATAATTTGATCTCAACCACAATCTACTACTTTCTGACTTGATTCTTTCTTTATAACCCCCAATTAGGAAATAATTATATTAAAAGCATAAATAGTAGTGTTATTCTACATCCTGACCATATTCCCTGTGGGATCAACTCTAATCTAGTTGGGTTCTTTATTGACAACCTCTGCATCATACTTTTACAAGGGTGTGATTTGAGCGTTATTAGATATCATTTCCATTTTCTTTTAGTTTTTAAGCCTATTGGCCGACATTGGCATTAAGACTTACTGCGGAGCAGCACAAAAAAGAAAAGGAATGTGACCAGGAGTTAGCTTATATGAGAACATCGATTCACCTACTCACGAAGCATATCATGAGATCTAGAGCTCAGAAGGTGAATGTAGTGGGAGCTCAAGGTCAGGAGCCGGGGTTCGAGCACTTTAATTTTGAAGAGGAAGCAAACTTCTTGGATAACCAGGTGGTGGATTTTTGGGCTAACGCCTAAAGGTCTGGTCATGAAACTTGGCGCCAAGGCTCCACATATCAAAGTTGGAACTAGTACAGGGACAACTACAATAGAGCTAGGTACAGGGACAAAAGTAGAGGACGAGACTAGGAAGGTTATTGGAGGAAAAATGACGGATATCAAAATAATTTCACCGGCCTATATATTCCTCCAAAGGCTCGTGAGGGTGATTCTAGGACCTCAAAGTTAGAGAGAATGATGGTTGAGATACTAAAAAAGGCAAAGTCTATTGATGATCACATAAAGGACATTTGTGGAGATATATCTGGCAAGAACCAGAATGTTGAGTTGCATTGCACAACAATTAAACAGATTGAGCAGCAACTGGGCCAGATGTCTGCATCCCTAAACGAGAGGCAGAAGGGTACACTCCCTGGTAACATGGTTCAAAATCCAAAGAATGATAGTCACTGTATGGCTGTAACTACGAGGAGTGGAAAAACCACAGTTGATCTGCCCATGCCGATTGTAGTTGAGATGGGAGAATCGAAGGTGGTTGATTCAGATGAGGAGGCTGAGGCTATAGAATTGGTAGCTGAAGGTAGTGCAAATTTTACCAAGCCTCCAGTTGATGCAAAGGAGCTTGCTGCTAGGCCCCATAAATTTTCAGGCCTATCCTTTGACCGTCTCAACCTTTCCCTCAAAGAATGAAGAAGAAGGTGGATGATGGGAAATTTCACAAATTCTTATCCATACTGAAGGAGCTGTCAATGAATATTCCCCTAGTCGAGGCATTAGAGTAGATGCTTGGCTATGCGAAATTCATGAAGGACCTGGTGACCGGGAAATGATCCGTGAGCTATGAACCAGTTGGAAATTTGCACAACTATAGTGCAATAGCCTCACGGGTCCTTGCACATAAGAAGGAAGTCCCAGGTGCCTTCACAATCCCATCCATTATTGAAGGTTTCGAGTTTGCCAAGGCACTACATGATTTGGGAGCTAGCATCAATTTAATGTTGCTAGCTGTGTTTAAGTAGTTGGGCTTGGGAGCCCCCACACCGATGAAGATGCGGCTACTGATGTTTGACTGTACAGTGAAGAAGCCAGTATTTATCCTTCATGATGTTCTAGTGAAGGTGGACAAGTTTATATTTCTGGATGATTTTGTGATTTTAGATTGCAGAGTAGATTTTGAGGTCCCCATCATTTTGGAGCGACCATTCATTACCACTGGGAGAGCCCTAGTGGATATTGAAGCCGGATAGTTGAAGTTTCGGCTAAATGAAAAAGAGGTCACTTTTAAGGTCTGAAGGTTAATGAAGCAGTTGAGTGAATTCAAAGTGGTCTTAGCTATTGATGTTAGATCGGAGTTTCTTGATGAATTCTGAGTAGTTAAGAAACCCACATCATACTGCGACATTAAATCAGGTGCTTCTTAGGAGGAAACCTATGAATTAGTTTGGAGAAGCTTGAGTAACCAAACTACCTGCGTTATGTCGCGATGTTAAATCGGGCACTTCTTTGGAGGCAACCCAAGTATCTTGACTAAAGTGTGTGCAGTGTGCAGGTGAAATTGGAACTAAAGTAAAAGTCTGGACTGCTGATGACGTTCCAATCCATTCCTCACGAGGAGGAAGTGTAAAGTATCGTCGCAATATAAATACCCAACTAAGAGTCGGGATCAAATCCATAGGTAATAGCGATTGAGTAACGCAAAAGTAGTCTATTCACTTGAACTAAAATAGCATCCATGTATTAAAAATAAAAATAAAATGATGGGGGAAAAATTGAGATCACAATAGAATTTAAAATCAACTATCAAGAGAACATGACAACCAAATTGAATGAACAATTATGAGCAAGGGCCAGGGATATGCTATTGATGGGGGTTCGATTGGATAGGGATTAACAAGAAAATAAAATAATTACTCATAAGCATAAATAACTGTGGATAAGTGACACCCGATGTTTTTCAACCAATTGGGTGCTCTATTCCTTGAGTTTTCTCACACTCCAAGGCCTCAATTAATTAATCCACTATAGCTTAGGTAAGATTTGAGCTATCGCTAGCCTCAAATCTCTAATGGGTGCATGACTATGAGTTTTGGCTATCTCCAGACCAACCCCACACACTCAAGACCCAATTGCCTACCATTGCTTTCTCATTCATATTCAATTTTCTTTTAAAGCAAAAATGGAATAAGTAGACATAACCCACATTTGCAACTATAGGTAATTCATTTATAATTTGGGAGAAAATAATAAATTTATACTAATTGAGTAATTACAAGATTAATATAGCCATACCCAATCCAATCTATCCCCAATCATGCACACATCCCTAGCAAAATATCTAGCTACTCATAGATGAATAGTACAAAAGCATATTGACAAACAAATTAATAAAATTCATCATTAAGAGTAAATAACAAGCTTAAAATTGTCTTCAATGGTGGTTTATACCTTGAGGAAGAAGAAAAAGAAAAGCTATTAAATATTTTTCTCTCTAACTCTACAAATCTCTAATGGAATATATGGTACTTTATAGAGAATGTACAGAAATAGATTAAAAAGATGCTTCTCAAATCCCATGCTGGACAGTTTCTCCCTCCTGAAAATGGCCTCACTAGCGAGTCACTGACGTTCCGCCAATGCCAATCCATAGAATGCTACTTTGCTGTAGGTGGAGTCAGTGACTTTAGGGCTCTGATTGGCGTTGGCACCGGTGGTTCACAGGTACTGACCCGCATTCTGCCAGTGCATGTTCCACTTATCACCAGTATGCTCCTGCATTTTAGCTGGCGTTTTGTCGATAAAGCATTACCCTCCAAGGGGTTCAATCCCTTTTCATCACCAAATCAAGAGTTATAAAACAAGATATCAAGTGAATCAAGAAGCCAAACAAAGAATGTGTAACTTATTACAAAAGAGTACTTAGCTTTCAAATTCAACTACCCCATTCCTTCTCAAAATTCATTTTTTTAATAGCCATGCCATTTAAGAAATTTTTTTGGTGGTATCTCTTAGAAGCCATTGCAATCATTGACTTAAAAAGAACTTTAAACTCGACATTTTTCCTTAAAAAAGTCGCCTCTCAATCCATCATTGGGGAATGCCACCCAGTTCGACAGTAAAAGAAAAAAAAGAAAATCGCTCCTTGGGAAAGAACCACGGTATAAAGAAATTCCTTGGAGTTTATTCACTAACTACTATAAACAAAAGGAGATAAAACATGGGTCAAAAAAATTATGAAATTTTAAACAACCCATCATTTGCACTAACAATTCAACAAAAGATTTTTTTCATTTAACAAACAGTTCGACGAGGGCATTCCACCACAATTAAAAACTAACAATCATCTAGAACATTAGAAATTTAGCTCAGTAAGGGCAACAAAATATCAACAACAAGCACGAAAAGGGCACAACAATTCAGTAATAACCACAAGAGAGAAAAAGAGAGCTCAACCCACCCCCAACTATAACAATACATTGTCCCTAATATATGCATGAAAAATAGAAAGGGTGGTGGGAGCTCCCTAAAATGGAAACTCCTTATTATCAACATTGGCCTCATCATCTACGTCATGGCCCTTATTTCCATAAGCCTATTCATCATCACCTAGGCCCTCAAATAGATCATCAATGGGGCCTCGGGCTGTAGATGGAGCAGCCATGGCTGTATCAAGTGCGCTCATATTCGGATCTTCCCTTGGTGCCTGGCTTCTCAACTCTTTCACTTCAACCCAAAGAGATGTCACTGCACCCTCCACTACATCCACCCAAGAGAATAGCTTGATCAATCTATCATACACATTCTTCATCTCCCTTTTTACTATTTAGGCAATAAGGGCCAGAGATTTTGAGCTAGCTTTTAGAGTTGGCTCTCGTGAGAATGTGTTATCTCAGAAAGCTTTTGAATTTTTCTTGGGTGAGAGGATGCGGGAGGAGGTTAAGGCCCTTAAGATGGTGCTTCCCCTGATGCATGAACCGATGTCTTGGGATGTGGCATATTAAGGTCAGGAGCAATGGGGGTCTCTTTTGTGTCATGGAGGTGGAGCCTTCGGGAGCCTCAAACGCTAGCAACCTTTTTCTCTTTACATTGGGTGCTTCGACATCCCTCTTTCTCTCTATATTTATTACATCGATGGAGGATCTAGGATACTCGTTAAGGAATAGTCGCATAGCTGCATTGAGGCACAATTGAGAGATAAACATCACATATGGCATCAACTTTCCCTGCTGCCTGGACTTTCTGTTCATTTGGTTGGCCAAAATCTCCCAAATATTGATGGGCACCCTTGTCATGATACTGGTGATGAGTATAGCATCCTCCAAGTTCACTCTTTGGTCATTCTTTGATGGCATAATCTGGCCACACACAAACTCAGGCCACAGTTTTTCTTCAAACTTGTGGTCATGCCTCAAAATCTCCCCATCCATGGAGGCCTATAATGGTTGACCATTGGTAATGATTGGAGCTATCCAACTGAACTGATTTTCTTTTTTAGCCATTCTATCTCCATGCTCAATCTCTGGATCAATCTCATTTGCCCAAGATAATGCATTGATGGCAGCTGGAGTAATATCTACCTCCACGCCCCTGATCTGTACTGAAGGATGGCAGGGAAACTCATTAATCTTCCCTTTATGCTTCATAGCCTCTTTCCATGCTTTCTATGATGCATAAAACTCAAGCACCAAGTTGGTGTTGTACTCCAGAAGAGGCTCAGCAAATATAGATGCCGCTCAGTGATTTTCACCCCCAACTCAGCTAATAGAATCCCCTCAAATTCATGACTTACTTGCTTACTTCATATTATGATTTATTCACTCAAGCATCATAACAAAAATAAGAATGACGATTTGACCTTAAGAATGACGTCACTGATCTATCGTTGTGCAAATCGTAAATTTGAAGCATTCGGGGTTAATCAGACTTTACCCCTAACTATTATGGAAAGCACACAAGTTCAATAGACATTCCCACAAAATAGGTAACTACCCCCAACATTATTCAAGTATTCAAACCCCTAACTTACCCACATCATAAAAGTCATTCAACACAAAGAACTCACAAAATGAAGATTAGGGAAATGGGTATTGAAAATATCAGATGCAACATGCTTTTTTTCTCGATTCATATTTTCAACAATCAGCAAGATTAAAACAATGTAAGAGCTCATGAACACATACCAATTTGAGAATTGAGAAGGAGTAAAGATATTGAAGCTTTGTGCTTGACCAATAATGGTGTTCCAAAGAGTGAAATCTTCTTTTGCTAAGAGAGAGTTTGAGTGAGTAGTAGTGAGAAGAAGAGAAGGAGAATGGGGGTTTTATAGGTTGAAGAGAGGGAGTGTGATTGGATAGTGAAAAGGTGGGTGTTAATGGTAGGTTTAATGGAGGGAAGTTGGGAAGGTGAAAGGGTTTGAATTAGGTGAAAAGGTGGAGAGAGTGAGTGTTGAAAGATAAAAAGGTGTTTTGATAGGATTTGGTATTTTCTTAAAGTGTTATAGATCGGATTAGTCAATGGATCGATCAAGATTTAAAATACAATTAGTTACCTCCACTCGCGCTAGACCTGCAATCGCTGGTGAATACCAATGTTTCACCGGTTCAAGCACAGGTGACCTCTTATATGCCCAGTTTACTACTTTGTGACTGTGACTGACCGAAATTTCACAAATAGTCATCTGTGTTTTGCCAGTGAGTCGTAGCTCACCCTCTCAATTTCAAATTTCCTCCAGGTGTACTGGTTCAAACCCGTGGTAGACCGGCGTACCACAGAATGCCACTAGCATTTTGCCAGTGGGACACTGGCTCCCTATCTTTTTATCCCACTTCTGCTTTTCATATATGACAGGGCGGCGACTTGCGCTTGAGAACTAGTGTTTCTCCGGTCTAGCGTAGTGGTTGCCCTGTTTTCCTTCTCCTTGTTTCTCATCCAATCATCCTACAAAAATAAAATCAACAAAGCATTAAGGCATCAAAACATAAAAACACTAGGTTGCCTCCCAAGAAGCACCTTATTTAACGCCGTGGAATGATGGATACCTCCTCAATTGTTAGTTTTTCGGAGGGTCATCCTATGAATCAGCCTCAACATTCCAAATTTCATCTTGTGCTGCCTCATCATTCAAGAATCCTATCACCTTGCACTCATATGGGGGCTGAGTGGTCTAACAAACCTTGAAGGTGAATTCCTCACCTCCCACTTGAAATTTCAGCTCACCGAGCTCCACATCTACCAATGCTCTGCCAGTGGCAAGCAATGGTCTCCTCAAGATGATAGGTACTTCAACATCCATATCACAATATAGCACGATGAAGTCGGATGAACTTCTCTACCCGAACTAAGACATCCTCTAAAACTTCCACCGATTTCTTTATGGATCGATCTGCCATTAACAACCTCATTGAGGTGGGTTTGGGATTCCCTACCCCCAACATCTTAAAAATAATGAGAGGAATCAAATTTATACTTTCCCCAAGATCACATAGGACCTTTTTGAACACGCACAATCCAATGGTGTAGGAGATAGTAAAGGCTCCCGGATCCTCTCTTTTGGGAGCAAGATTGGTTGTCATCATACATTGCAGCATCAACTCCCCCTTCATCATGTTTTTCACTATCATCAATAACATTTGGTGCTTTTGGCACCTCATAATTCATATCATTTCTTGCTTTTAGGTCAGTAACATTTTTGGTCTTAACATCCCCATCAGCCAACACTTTACCGCTTCTCGTGACAATAGCCATGCAATGATTGCCTTCTTGGGATTAGGCATCACGTCACTAGGGAGAGTCCCTTTCGTCCTGGGGTTCATTTGCGTGGACAAGTAATTTGAGCTTCTAAGTGTTTGATAGAAGCTGAAGGTGAACTCACTGTTTGGGACAGGTTATACACCTCCTATTAAGCTCTTTCACCCTACTATCAGTCGATTCCACTCTCTTGAGTACTCTAGCCAGTATCTCTTCAATCTTGTAGCTTCCCACGTCACTCACACCAGGTATCAATTGGGGATTTTCAGATTTGGAGGGGGAAAATGTGGGTTTGAGCTTCAGTGATAACATTCCCCATCACGATTTTGGTCATGATTACCCCATCTGTCATTTCTATAAACCCAACCCCAGTTGTTGCGGTTCCACTAACCTTGATTCTCTTCTCATGGGAGCCAAGGGCCTTGATTGGCACCTTGGTACCCTGATCGAGAATCCTTATTTGATTTGCCATGAATTGGCTCTCTTCTTCGTACCTCAGCGATGAAGCTTCATTCTCATATTGCATAGGGCTTTTAGTCCCCACAGCGTTAACATTCTTTGACCCAGTTCCCAAAACATGCTTTGTTATCAATTTGAGTTGGTTCATCATCTTTGCTAAGGTCATCCCTTTCTTCATCTTTTCTCCGTATCTCAGCAGTGACAACATTTGGACTAGCACCATTTGTTGGTACTTCAGTGCCCCTCGTATGCCAAGCTCAATTTGTTTTGGTCATTCTATCAAAAAGAGCTCTGCTATACCATAGGGCTGGTCCATGAGGGATCCTCCATCTATGTTATTGGCAACAGACTTGTTGATGGAATCCAAGGAAGAATAGAATTTTTGAAGAAATACTCCATCTGGTAGCCTGTGGTTTGGACAAAGGGCCACTTTCTTTTTGAATCGAAGCCAAGCTTAATGTAAAGGTTCACCTGAGATCTTCTTGACGTTAGTAATATCATCTCTCAGCTGCAACATCCTTGATAGAGGAAAGAACCTATCCAAGAAAGCTTCAGTCAACTCTTGCCATGAAGTGATACAGCCCGAAGGAAGCTCCTCGAGCCACATGGTCGTTTCCCTAGTCAAGGAGATTGGAAAGAGCCTCAATCTGATCGACTCTTGACTTATATTTGTGATGTTGAAAGGTTGGCATATCTCAAGGAAATTTCAAAGATGTCGATTAGCATCTTCACTCGGCTGACCTCTAAAGAGTCCTTTTATTTGTAGTAGGTGTAACATTCTGCTGGTCACATGGAACACCGCATTCCCTACCGTGGTTGGTAGGCGAATGACGCCTGCTATGTATGGGCATCATGGGGTCATTATCCTCGTAGTCCATATGGCTATCCACTGAACCTTCTTGAGAATGTTGTCTAATATCAGTCATCCTAAGAGACACCCAATATCAACTACAATTATAAAAACTAAACACAAGATGCTAAAGTAATTCAAATCAACAATCAACTAGGGGCTATCTAATCCTATTCCCCGGCAACGGAACCAAAATGGATGATATTCAAATCCACTCCTCACGAGGAGTAAGTGAAAATGATCATCGCAATATACCTACCTAATTAAGAGTCGGGGTCGAATCCAAGGGAGTAGCGATTGAATAATGCAAAAGTTGTCTATTGACTTGAACTAAAATTGCATCCATGCATTGAAAATAAAATAAAATGTTGGGGGAAAAAGTGAGATCATAATTAGAATTTAAAATCAACTATCAAGAGAACAAGGAAACCAGATTGAATAAACAATTATAAGTGAGGGCCAAGGGTATGCTATTGATGGGGTTTCGATTAGATAGGGATTAACTAGAAAATCAGATAATTACTCATAAGCATAAATAACTGTGGATAAACTGACACCCGATATTTTCAACCAATTGGGTGCTCTATTCCTTGAGTTTTCTCAAACCCCAAGGCCTCAATTAATTAATCCATTATAGCTTAGGCAAGATTTGAGCTATCTCTAGCCTCAAATCTCTAATGGGTGCATGACTATGGGTCTTGGCTATCTCTAGTTCAATCCCACACAGCCAAGACCCAATTGCCTACCATTGCATTCTCAACCATATTCAATTTCCCTTTTTCAATTAAGAATGGAATAAGTAGACATAACTCATATTTTCAACTATGGGTAATTCACTTATAATTTGGGATAAAATAATAGATTTATACTAAATGAGAAAAGATTAATATAGCCATACCTAATTCAATCTATCCCCAATTATTCGCACATCCCTAGAAACATATCTGGATACTCATAGATGAATAATACAAAAGCATATTGACAATAAATTCATAAAAATTATTATTAAAAGTAAATAGCAAGCCCAAAATTTGTCTTCAATGGTGGTTTATACCTTGAGGAGGAAGAAGAAAATCTATTCAATATTTCTCTAACTTTACAAATCTCGAATGAAATATTTGGTACTTTCTAGAGAATGTACAAACATAGGTTAAGAAAATGCTCCTCAAATCCCCTGCTGAACGATTTTGCCATCTTGGAAATGGCCTCACTTGGGAGTCACCAGCATTCCATCGGTGTCCATCTGTGAAATGTCGCTTTGTCGCAGGTAGGGTCAGTGACTATGAGGCTTTGACTGGTGTTGGCACCGGCAGTTCGCAGGTGCTGACCCGCATTTTGTCTGTGCACCTTCCATTTATTGCCAGTATGCTCTTGTGTTTCATCCGGCATTTTTCTAGTCCCATTCGATGGAGCGATAATCCTATCTAGTAGAGCTTCAATCCTCTTCTTTAATTCCATGCTTTTGTCCAATTCTTTGCCTTCTCTCTTTAAGTTGAATGCCTGTAAAAACAAAAGAGAAAGAGCATAAAATCCTCCCAAATGACTTGAAAACCAAGCAAAAGCTCATGTTTCAAAGCCTTACCAACTCATCAACTGCGAGCCTCGGTATGAATCATATGATTGTGTTATGTCTCATAGTCCCATCCATAATAAGGAAGAGAGATTAACCAGATTTAGAAGTTCACACTACGATTGGTCATCATGAATTGTACCTACGTGGTACAAGTCGTAGTACCTACTATTGTGATGAACTTTCATAAGTGTCAAATTGTAGAAACTACAACCTATGAGTCATTCAAGTCGTTTAACCTTGGTACGAATTGTACCATGTACACGTAGGTTCCTTGGTAAGTACTCTATATCCCAGTTATAGAGGGAAGGGAGACCTATTACTCGTGGTACAAGTCGTGAAAGGACACTTAAATGAAATAACTCATGTTATATCCCGAAGGTTCCTAAGACTAGACCCAAGATATGAAGTGTGATCAGCAGAAAAAGTTAGAAAATTTGCCTCAGTACGGCTCAACCTACGAGTATAGGTTGGTAGTACGGGTCGTAGGAAGACCCATGGATCAGGTCAGAGATTTTGATCCCCAGAGCACGAGTCCCCACAATGAGTCATAGTATGTGGATACGACCCGTGATAAGGAGTCGTAGCAAGTCTTTGGAGTTATCCAGGGATTGATTGTATGGGTGATGGTACGACTCATAGGATGGTGTTATGGATTGTAGTAGGATTAGTGGAAATATTCAGAGGATTGGAGGTTTTGGACTTGGCCAGTATGAGAGGATACCACGAGTCTTAAGATGATTGTACAACTCGTGGTACGATTCATGACAACTGACAAAATAGTTTTCCCGCGAATTCATTAAGGGTATTTATGTAAATCCTAAGCTCCAAAGTCCTAAATTATGTCGTTTTAAGCTCTGTTAGGAGGGTTTTTAGAGGTTTAAACTTATTCTAATTCATTCAACTCCCATGCATGCAAGTTTAGAGGTTTTCCAGTGAAAATCAAGCCTAGAATCCTCCAATTCTCTTGGGCTTTCAAAGTCAAGTTGAGAATCAGCTTACCCAGGTATGTAGGGCCATGAATGAGAGTTTCCTTTCACTCTCATGCTCAATTTTCCCTCAAGTTTATGAATTCAAGTGTATGATCCTATGGGGTTTTAACCCAAATTTGTGAAATTCTATAATCTATTTATAGTTCAATTTCCTTCATGTTTCACGACATGTTTTTTAAGATTCATGGGCAGATTTTATGTACTAATTGAATACAAATTCATGTTTTCAAATTTGAGAAGATTATGTCCAATTATGCAAGTTCATGAAAAAGTTATTTTATGATGGATGATTTCAAGTATGATGAAGTACCTAGTATGTATGTATGTTTACTAATTACCCATATATAAATCTATGATTTTGACTAGTGAAGTCTATCTCAAGTATGCATGATCTTTAGATGTTGGGTAAAATTTAGCATGTTTTCATGATTTAGTTTATTTTTATAAATCAGCTTACCATATGGTCTTGGAGACTATACTCCCATTTTTAGCATATGGTATGTTTGGAGCCAGGACTCATTGTATTCAGATTTCAAACTATGAATGTAATTACATTATCAGCTTCATTGAAAATGATGGTTTCAGCTTTTCTGGAAAACGATGGAGAGGACCTTGTATGTTTTTGGGAGCAGTGTCTAGCTCCGAGTAGGCTAGGGGTTCATGAAAATCCAGGTCTCAAAACTACGTTAAAACATAGGATTTCATATTTTACTTTAGGACCTCCCTTGTGAGCTTCCCCTGCTCCGAATGGGCCTTCAACTTGATATCGATATCATGGTAGCACCCTTAGCTTTGGAAAGGCTTTGGATGGATCTAACCACTTGAGTGTAATAGTTGGGATCACGTAAGCTCTATAGTTATACTGTCGGTTATATGACGAGTCTCCCATTATTACTCATGATCTAAGTTATGCATGTTTATTAGTTATGATATTATGTCTTCAACAGGTTTGACCTAATGATTAGGTTATCTATTTTGACTTATGAGTTTTAGTTTTAGCTTTGGGTGATTTAATTCAGTTATGAGATCTAGTTTATGTCTATTCATGTTTTCAGATTTCAACATGCAGTCCTTACTCTCAGAATCTTATGATGTTATGGTTTATGATGTATATGATTTTAGTTTATACATACTCAGTCTGTTTTACTTATGTTGCATACTTACTACATTCTAAGTACTGACCGCATACTCTATGCTGTAACATTTTATGATATAGGTCCAATCGATTATACTCAGACGTGTCGTTAGTTTTGCTCTTATTCCAGTTTGGACCTGCCTTGGCTAAGTCCTCTTACTTTGAGGGCATATATCTTTTAATATCATTACGTCACTTTATTTTAGACTTAGAGATAGATGGGGGCTTGTCCCAGCATCTTATCAGTTAGTAGAGGCTTTTCAGACATAGATTTGTATATCAGCTTCAGACTCAGTGTTATGATATTGCCATTGGCTAGAAATTTTGTTATTCAGATTTCCACTATTTTAGAATTTAGCTATCAATTTTACTTTTGTTGATCTTCAATTATCATGTTTATGCCATGGGTTGACTTGGAGCCATTTATGATTCTAGGTTCCGTGTCTAGATCTTTGCCTATGTTCAGGATGTGACAAACTTGGTATCAGAGCATTAGGTTTTAAAGTGTCCTAGGGTGTCAGAAAGCCACGTTAAGTAGAGTATTTTTCATTGGTATGAAGTGCGCCACACTTTTTGACAAGGAGGCTTCGAAATGTTTTAGAAAACTTCCCTTCTTTCATGATTCTATCTCGTGCTATGAGTTCAACTCTCTCTATTCCTCCAACTCCAGCTTTACGCATTTGTAGAATCATGCCTCCACACTATATGAATGATAGAAGGAACGAAAATGGAAATAACTATGAGGATGGCAATGGAGATGGGCACTTGCAAGCCCCACCGACTCCAGTGGATCCCATGCCCAAGCAGGTTGCTCATGTTGAGTTTAGGGCAGCCATTCAGATGTTGGCACAAGTGTTGACCACTCAAGTCAACCAGCAGACAATGGCTCATGTTCCCCAAAATGGAAACATAGCGACGATTAGAGTCAGGGATTTCCTCAAGATGAATCCCCTTGAGTTCCTTGGGTCGAGAGTAGATGTGGATCCATATGAGTTTATTGAGGAGATTCAAAAGATAACCCAGATTATGGTGGTGTCAGTAGAGGAGTGTGCAGACTTAGCCTCCTATCAGTTGAAGGGGGTTGCTCATATATGGTATAGCCAGTTGAAGGATAACTGGGGAGTCAAAACGGCTCCCATTGGTTGGGATGAGTTCCTCACCACATTCGTAGATCGATTCTTTCCTCGAGAGGTGAGGGAAATCGGTGGCTAAGTTCATGACTTTGAAACAGAACAACATGACGATCCAGGAGTATGCTTTAGAGTTCACCCGATTGTCCAAATATGCATTGGAGATGGTGGCCGATCAGAGGGCTTGGGTGAGCAGATTTGTGAATAGAGTAGTGGATTCCTTGGTCAAGGATTGCAGGACCACCATTCTATATCAGGACATTGACTTCTCCCGGTTGGTCTTGTATGCCCAGCAGGTAGAGGCGGTGCAGATGAGGGAGAGGGAGAGAGAGGCCAAGAGGGTCAAGATAGACAACTTTAGGTTTTCCCAGTAGAGGTCTGGTGGCAGACACCGTCAGAAGTCCCACTAGAGGTCATCAGCCCCAGCGCCGTCATCAGCCATCCAGGTCTAGGCACAATCAAAGGGGAAGGACATCAGGCTCTTGAGGTCAGGGGAGTAGGTCAGTAGAGCCCAGCATTCCAGTTTGTGGCAGGTGTGGTAGGAGGCACACTAGACAATGCTTAGTAGGATCAGGGCCATGTTTTGGGTGTGGGAAGTTCAGCCACATGCTCATAGATTGTCCAGCAGCCAAACAAGGCCATGGTAGAGACCATGACCCAGTTATCAGTTCAGCAACTCCACCAGCACACTCAGCTCAGCAGGGTGCATCCACTAGTGTAGATGGTGGTCAGGATCAGAACAGGTTTTATGCCCTCTCATCATGTCAGGAGCAGGACGTTTCTCCAGATATGGTCACTGGTATGTCACGAGTATTCCATCTTGACATTTTATGCATTGTTAGATCCAGGGAATACCTTATCTTTTATGATGCCCTATATTTCTATTAGTTTTGGAGCTAGTCCCGAAATCCTACCAGAACCCTTCTTAGTCTCTACTCCAGTTAGTGACTCAGTTATAGCTCGACGGGTATACAAAAATTGCGCTGTCGTAGTTCTTCAAAAAGTCACCTCAGCCGACCTAGTAGAGTTAGACATGACTAATTTTGATGTTATCTTTGGTATGGATTGGTTGCATGCATGTTATGCCTTAGTGAATTGTAGAACCTGTACGGTAGAATTCTAGTTTTTGGGTGAGCTAGTCCTAGAATGGAAGGGCAGTTCAGCTATGCCTGTAGGTCACTTTGTTTCCTACCTTAAGGCTAGAAAGATGATTTCTAAGGGTTGCGTGTACCATCTAGTTTAGGTTAAGGATGCTACATCTGAGACACCGACTCTCCAGTTAGTTCCTATAGTATGTGAGTATGTAGAGGTTTTCCTAGATGATCTACCAAGAGTCCCTCCAAAGTAGGAGATTGACTTTGGTATTGACCTTCTTCCCGATACACAACCTATATCTATTCCTCTATACATAATGGCTTCAACTGAGATGAAAGAGTTGAAAGAACAGTTGAAGGATCTTTTGGATAAAGGATTCATCAAGCCTAACAATTCCCCGTGGGCTGCACCAGCTCTGTTTGTTCGAAAGAAGGATGGGTCTCTTCGTCTGTGCATTAACTATAGGTAGTTGAACAAGGTTACAATCAATAACAACAATCCCCTTCCTAGAATTGATGACTTGTTTGACCAACTTCAGGGTGCTAGGTGCTTTCCAAAGATAGACCTTAGATTTGGGTATCATCAGCTCAGAGTTAGGGAGAGTGACATTCTGAAGACAGTTTTCAAGACTTGGTATATCCACTATGAGTTTATGGTTATGTCTTTTAGACTAACGATGCTCCTACAGCTTTTATGTATTTGATGAACATAGTGTTCAAGCCATATTTGGACATGTTCGTGATTGTCTTCATAGAAGACATTCTCATATACTCTCAGAGTGAGGAGGAGCATGCCACTCATTTGAGGGTTGTGCTACAAACTCTCAAGGATTGCCAGTTGTTTGCTAAATTCAGTAAGTGTAAGTTTTGGTTGGATTTGTTAGCATTTTTAGGCCACGTGGTGTCAAGTGAGGATGTGAAGGTGGACTCTTAAAAGATAGAAGATGTAAAGAATTGGCCTAGACCAGTTAATCCTTCAGATATCAGGAGTTTCTTGGGTTTAGATGGATATTATAGGAGGTTTGTTGAAGGTTTTTCGTCCATTGCGGTACCGTTGACTAAGTTGACCCAAAGAAAGTTAAATTTTAGTGGTCGGATGCTTGTGAGAAGAGTTTTTAGGAGTTGAAACCAGTATTGACCCTACCCGAGGGTACATATAGATTCATTGTGTATTGTGATGCCTTTAGGGTGGGTCTTGGGTATGTTTTGATGCATCATGGTAAGGTCATTGTGTGTGCATCTAGACAACTTAAGACTTATAAGAAGAATTACCCGATGCATGACCTGGAATTAGCAGTGGTGGTGTTTGCATTGAAGATTTGGAGGCATTATTTATTTAGGGTCCATATGGATGTGTTTACAGACCATAAGAGCCTATAGTATGTGTTCACCCAAAAGGATTTGAATTTGTGACAAAGGAGATGGTTAAAACTGCTCACGGACTATGATACGAGTGCCCTTATCATCCGGGCAAGGCCAATGTAGTGGCGGATTCCCTTACTATGCTATCCATGGAGAGTATTTCTCATGTGGAAGATGGAAAGAAAGAGTTGGTGAAAGATGTGCATCGGCTTGCATAATTAAGGGTTTTCCTTGTTGATTCGACGAATGGTGATGTCATTATTTAGAATGATTCAGAATCTTCTTTGGTGACTGAGGTCAAGAATAGACAAGATGAGGATCCTAATTTGGTGAAGTTGAAGGAAGTGGTTCAGAATCAGAAGGTAGAGGTCTTCTCCCAAATGGGAGATGGTGTTCTTCGTTATTAGGGTCATTTATGTGTTTTGGATGTCGGTGATTTGAGAGAACGAATGTTGTATGAGGCTCATGGTTCCCGATACTCTATACATCCAAGTTCTACCAAGATGTACCGTGACCTAGGGAAGTCTATTGGTGGAATGGCATGAAGGACATAGCAGAGTTTGTGGTTAAGTGTCCGAACTGTCAGCAAGTGAAAGTGGAGCATCAGAGACCTGGAGGTATGCTACAAGACATCAATATCCCCACTTGAAAGTGGGAAGAGATCAATATAGACTTCATCACAGGTTTACCTTGCACTCATCGACATCATGACTCTATATGGGTGGTAGTAGACAGGTTGACCAAGACATCTCATTTTCTACTGGTCAAAACTACCGATTCAATAGAGGACTATGCTAAATTGTACATTTAGGAGTTAGTTCGATTGCATGAAGAGTCTTTATCCATCATTTCAGATAGAGGTACTCAGCTTACCCCACAGTTTTGGAGATCATTTCAGAATGGACTTGGTACTCATGTCAAGCTAAGCACAACTTTTCACCCATAGATAGATGGTCAGGCTGAGCGGACTATTTAGACTCTTGAGGATATGCTAAGAGAATATGTGATTGACTTCAAAGGTAGTTGGGATGATCATTTACCTTTTATCGTTTTGCTTACAACAATAGTTACCACTCCAGTATTCAGATGGCTCCGTTTGAGGCTCTTTATGGGTGGAGATGTAGATCTCCTATTGGTTGGTTTGAGGTAGGTGACGCTATGTTGATAGGGCCAGATTTAGTTCATGAGGCTATGGAGAAAGTTCAAATTATAAGAAAAAGCCTGAAAACAACTCAGAGTCCCCAAAAGTTCTATGCTTATGTGAGGAGGAGAAAATTGGAGTTTGAAGTTGGTGATTGGGTGTTTCTGAAGGTGTCTCTCATGAAGGGAGTGATGAAGTTCAGAAATAAAGGGAAGCTTAGTCCCCAATATGTTGGTCCTTACAGGGTTGTGAGACGTGTTGGCAAGGTGGCCTATGAGTTGGAGATACCAGCAGAGTTGGCTTCAGTACATCTATTCATGTATCATTGATAAAGAAGTGCATTGGTGACCCAACTTTGGTTGTCTCGGTGGAGGGCATAGTTGTGAAGGATAACCTTAGATATGAGGAGGTACCAGTTGAGATCCTTATCGCCAGGTTCGAAAGTTGAGGAACAAAGAATTATCTTTAGTAAAGGTTTTATGGAGAAATCATCTTGTTTAGGGTGCTATGTGGGAAGCCAAAGCAGATATGATGGTGAAATACCCACACATTTTCCCTACCAACTCAGTTCCAAAATGAGATATCCGTTTCCTCTGAAATACTCTATTTAGTTTCATGTTTAGTTCATATCTCTTAGTTCTTTTCATATTAGTACATGTATATGTGATGGATGAATTCAATTTAGTCTTGTATATATAAGTCCGGAGTTGGTCACTCCGTTAGTTTCAACTTCAAATGTTTAGTATTTGAGATTTCAGTTCCCTTCCCCATTTTTTAAGTATGTTTACCCCATATTCAAGGATGAATGTTCCCAAGGGGGAGATTTGTTATACCTTGAAGGTTCCTGAAACTAGACCCAAGATTTGAAATGTGATCAGCAGGAAAAGTTGGAAAATTTGCTTCAGTACGACTCAAATGATGAGTCGTAGGTTGGTAATACGGGTCTAAAAATTATGTACCAACATAGGATTTCACATTTTACTTTGGGACCTCCCTTGTGAGCTTCCCCTACCCCGAATGGGCCTTCAGCTTGATATTGACATCATGGTAGCGCCCTTAGCCCTGGCAAGGGTTTGGACGGCTCTGCCCACTTGAGTGTAATAGTTGGGATCACATAAGCTCTATCATGATAGTGTTGGTTATATGATAAGTCTCTCATTGTTCCTCATGATCTCAGTTATGCATAGTTATGATATTATGTATTCAGTAGGTTTGACCCAATGATTAGGTTATCAGTTTTTACTTATGAATCTCAGTTTCAGCTTTGGGTCATTGGATTCAGTTATGAGATCCAATTTATGTCTGTTCATGTTTTTAGATATCAACATGCAATCCTTACTCTCCTAATCTTGTGATGTTATGATTTATAATGTACATGATTTTAGTTTATACATACTCAACCTATTTTACTTACCTTGCATACTCAGTGCATTCCAAGTACTAACTGCATACTCTATGCTGTATCATTTCATGATATTGGTCCTAGCGATCAGACTCAGATGTGACGTTAGTTCTACTTTCGTTCCAATTCAAACCCTACCTTCGGTTTGTTTCAGACTTAAAGATAGCTAGGGGCTTGTCCGAGCATCTCATCAATTAGTAGAGGCTTTTCAAACATAGAATTGTATATTCAGCTTTGGACTCAATGTTGTGATATTACTATTGGACAGATGTTTTGTTATTCAGATTTCCTCTATTTCAAAATTTAGTTATCAGTTTTGCTTTTGTTGATCTTCAGTTATCATATTCATGCCATCAGTTGACTTGAAGCCATTTATGGTTCTAGGTTCCGGGTCTAAATCCTGGCCTATGTTTGGGTCGTGACAACCTAGCTGACTCGACTCAACTCGAACTTCCAAATTTTCCCATAACCTATTTAAACGAATTCTAGTCCGAAAATCACTACATGATCTTACGATTTCCTCCCCTCACTCTTCACTCACCCATAACTCACTCCCATTATATTTGAGCATGAAAGTTTGCAATAAAATTGCATCATTGGATCGAATTCCCACTCCAAACCCTAATCAAGGAAGAATTATTCAAGAACTTGGAAAGTAAATGAAACTTTTCCTCATCTTTTCTTGCTAGCAGTAGATGAAAACTAACTGTGACTCCTCCACTCATGAAAATGAAATGGAGGAATATGATCATTATGCTATTTGTGATATTGTATGATGGGGTCTTGGAATAAAAGTGCTCTATGAATTTATATTGCTTGTGGTAGTGCGTTAATGGGGGGAAATAATGTAACACCCCAAAAGTCCCTAAAATTCAGACCTGAGGACTAAAATGGAGAAAATAGGAAAAACTGCACCAAATCATAGGACGAGTCATCAAGTGACATTAGTCCACTTAACAACTCATTAAGTGAGCCATTAGGTGCAAAAATTCCAAGAAAAGTTGAGTTTTAGAGAGTCATAATAGTGGTGAAGTGATCTATTAAGTGTCATGACGAATCGTTAAGTGGAGGCATCAAGAAAAAATCAGAAAGTTTGAAAAAATGGCCAGTGGTAATGGGTAGGGTGATGACTCGTCAAGTGTCCTAACGGGTCGTCGGATCACCCGTTGGGACTACTAGTGTAGTTTTTACTGTTGGGTTATTAAGGGTGTTTTTTTAATTCCTAAGTTTCTAACTCCTAAACTAAGTTTATGCAATAATATGTTTTATGGCATATTTGACCCATTGATCAGTTTATGAGCTTCAAATTATGATTTCAAGTATGGTACATTATATGATTTCTATTTTCAAACTTTAGGTCATTATGTTTCAGCCTATGATGAATATCTCATGATTATGATTACTTCAAGCATATGATTTTTACATATCACCCTTACTCTCATGTTTTATCTTGTTTTATATTCATGATTTTAGACTATTGTTTTACTAGTACGTTTTACTTTATTTACATATTCAGTACATTCAAAGTACTGACCGCATAATCTATGCTATATCATCTCATTATATAGGTTCGGGCGATTAGTCTCAGTCCCGACACTAGCTCTCCTGAGCTTCAGTCCAGTACCATCCCAGTTTTGGTAAGTCCTTATGATTCGAGGATGGATGTTTTGGTTTATGCTTCTTTTCCTATGCCTTTCAGTTTTAGACTTAGCAAGCTAGTTGAGGATGTTGTCCCATCAACTCATTTCATGTTTAGAGGCTTCCTAGACAGTTATGTATAGATAGTTCAACGTTATTGACTCGTTGTCTACACTTATATTTTTATGATATGCAGACTTCCACTTCTGTTGAGTTCAAGTTTATTTCTGCTTTAAATATGCTCTCTTTCAGGCTGTTTATGTACCACGGGTTAGCTTGGAGCTATTCATGGTTCAGGCCCTGTGTCTCGATTCGGGGTCCATGCTCGAGTCATGAAAAACTTGGTATTAGAGCATTAGGTTTAAGTGTGTCCTAGGGTGTCTAAAAGCAATGTTAAGTAGAGTTTTTTCCATGGGTCTGAAGTGCACGAAACTTTTGGGGAAGAGGCTATGAGACGTTGTAGGAAATTTCCCTTCTTTCATGATCTCTGTCGTGCAATAAAGTTCATCTCTCCTACCCCTCTAACTTGTGCTATACGCATTTTTAGAAATATGCTCCCTGCTGATTCAACGAAATGAGAAATAGCAATGGCAATGGCTATGAGACTGGCAACAAAGAAATGCATCAGTAAGCCCCACTAGCTCCAGCTGATCCCTTACCGGAGCAGGTGACTCATACTGAGTTTGGGGATGCATTTTAGATGTTAGCATAGGCCATGACTTCCCTAGTCTAACTAATAGGCTATGGCTCATGTGAAACAAAATGGGAATATGGTGGCGGCTAGGGTGCGATACTTTATCAGGATGAACCCACTTGAGTTTCATGAGTCAATGGTGGCGAGGAACTATAGGAGTTTATTGAGGAGGTCTGATCATGGGCAAAATAGCATGCCCAATTGATACTTTATAACTTAGTTTTTCCTTGTTTATCTATTTAATTATATGCATTCTCATGTGATTTTATGTAAATGTGAATATATAATAACCAACATGATTAGTCCTTGTTTTTGAAGGTTAATAATGCATTTGAGGAACTAATTCATGATTTGGTGAAGTGGAGGAATGGAATCAAGAGCAAAACGTGAAAGCCAACACGAAAACATGCAATAACTGGCACCCTGCGCGATAGGGGCCGTGGCACGCTGCCAACGCGACAACACTTGGCCAAAAATTGCATTTTTTGGCACATTCCAGTGAGGGTACGCGTTACCTCCGTGTCACGGAGGTCAAGTAGGGCGTTCAGCTCCGTGACACGTTGCTGTTCCACCACAGGCCAAATTTTGCAATTTTTCAGCATAGTATAAATTGAACCCTTAGCTCCTAAAATCATTTCATCACGATTTTATTCTGGAAAACTACCTAGGAGTGAAGGGAGAAGTGGGAGAACTCATCTAGGGTTTGGCAAATTCCCTTCTCATCTACCAAATTCATGTAAGTATGTTAGTTTAGTAGTAGTTAGTTGTAGTTTTACAAACATGAATGGCAAGAACCCTTCCTCTAGGGTTGAAGCCATGAATTATGATTGTGATTTTATGAAATTGTTTTGGAATTAAGTTATTGATTGTTGTTTTCGTCTGGCATTCTGGATTGTTGGTTGTTTTTATGTTTGATCACCATGAAAACATATACGTTATCTTGGGCAATTGCTTGAGAAAGAATTACCTAGGTCAGGACACGAGAATGTAAGGAGCATGTTTGTATCTCACGATATAATTTCGTGTTAGGATAGAAATATACCTAACACCTTGCTTGGTTGATAAACGGGGGTTATTAAGAGACCAACTTAGGATTATCACATCATCACTCGAAATTAGTTGTGAAGGTAAGATGAGTTAAATGGTTAGACGCACGAAAGTCCCTAATCATTTCCTCGTAAACCACAACATAATTAATTGCCCGCGAACTAGAAATTAGCATCCTCGCTCACAATGATGCAGTGAGGCCAGTTTGCCGTGTTTAGGGGCTCGAAAGACCATGAACATACAATTCTAATTATGTGAAACAACAATCGATAGTTTCATGCTTAACCCATTGCAAGTCGTAGTATCGCATGATTATCTGGTTTTAACTCTATGTTGCTCCTAGATTAAATTCAGGATATTTCGTTGACCAAAACAAACTTAATTAAATCTCCATCGAAAACTTCTATAACCAACACTTGAGAAAGTTAAGATCACACTTGAAATGGATAGTTAGAGGAATGGGTCCAGTCCCTGTGGGTTCGACATTCCGGTTCTTAAAAAGAGCCACTATATTACTTGCACGACCCATACACTTGCGGGCACGTCAAGTTTTTGGCGCCGTTGCCGGGGACTCGGCGAAGTTTTGATAGTTTATCTGATTTTGTGTGATTTTTGAATTTCCTAAAGTGTTGAAAAACTTGGTCTTAGTCTATTTATTTGCAGGTGACAGGTTGTCCTGCCGAGCTGGCTAGAAATAAAGAGCTTGTGGAACCGTTGCTTGAACCTGAACGTCAAATCCGTTTGCGAAGGAGAGTAGCTCTAGAGCAAAAGCTGAAGAGACTTCAAGAAAAGGTACAACAACAACCACCCACGGGACAAGTACAATTGTCATCAGAAGCAATGGCAGCAAGACCAGTTAGCGAAGTGGCAATCCCACTAGCGACTAATGTGACCTCTTGCATTCGTAAACCGGAGCCTGGAGGGCACTTTGAGCTTAAACAGAACATGGTGTAGCTGTTACATTCTAGTGGTCAATTAACTGGGATGGCACATGAGGACCCGCAGCAGCACCTACAGAGCTTTTTAGAGATTAGTGACACGTTTGTCCCCACCGACGTGTCCACAGATTATGTCCGATTGACCCTCTTCCCATTTTCACTGTTGGGAGAGGAGAAAAAGTGGCTGAAGGCAGAGCCACCGAACTCCATAACTTCATGGAATGACTTGGCTGAGAAGTTCGTTATCAGATTCTTCCCTTCAGGCAAAATTGCAAAGTTGAGAAGTGAAATACTCAGTTTCAAGCAGAGACCAGATGAGAACTTATATATGGCTTGGGAAAGATTCAAGTCATTGTTGAGAGACTGCCCAAATCACCAGCAATCAAATGAAGTGCTGGCTCATACCTTTGTAGAAAGTCTAGACCCACACACAAAAATATTACTAGACTCTGCATCGGGTGGGCAGGCCTTGGAGAAGACATATGATGAGTTGTACACTTTGTTGAACAGAATTGCACAAGGAAATCCAGAGTGGCACAGCGAGTCATCGAGAGGGGAAGGAAAGAAAGTGGCGTTGATAGAAGTAGATGGTTTGAATTCCTTGGCAGCTCAGTTAGCTTCGTTCCAACATCAAATGATGACTAAGTTCAATAAACTGAGTATGAACCAACACCAGGGCCAAGTTAATGCAGTTCAGCAAGCTCCGAGTTGGTGTGACATTTGTGGTAATCATGGGCACAATGCAGAATCTTGTGGAGCCAATCCGGAATCAGTCAATTTTGTTGGTAATGTGCATAGGAATCAGAATTTTGGGAACAACTCCAACAGAAATTGGCAGGGCCACCCGAATTCTTCTTGGGGTGGAAACCAAAAGCAGAATTATATGCAACCTCAACAACAGCAGTATCAGCAGAATAGGCAGAATGAGGGGAAATTGAGTAGCAGCATTGAGGAAACACTGCAGAAAATTATGGAGACCTAGAATTAGTTAGCAGAAAATCAGGCAAGGATGGCAACAGACTTAATGAATCAGCAAGTAGCCACCCGCAATCTTGAAAAACAAGTGGGTCAGATAGCAGCTGCTCAAAACATGAGATAACAAGGGGGATTACCAAGTGACACAGATCCTAACCCCCGGCAGATCAATGCCATCAGTCTGAGAAGCGGTAAGCAATTAGCTGATGCAGTGCCAAAAGAGCTGAGAAAGGGGGTGCCACCGGAATTGGTTAGACCAAGACCATCCATCAACATGGGAGATAATCAGAGTGCTGGACAACAAAATGTGCAACTTTCATTGCAGCCAGCACAAAGACCACCACCACCATTCCCTCAGAAATTCAGAAAGAGCAAGGAGGAGGAATGCTTCAAAAAGTTCTTTGAGAGTTTCAAAGAACTTCACATAAATTTGCCTCTTATTGATGTCTTGCAGGGAATGACCAAGTATGCTAAATACTTGAAGGACGTGATGGAGAACAAAGTTAGATTGGTGGACATCCAGACTGTAGCACTGACTGAGGAGTGCAGTCACAGGGTATTGAGAAAAATGCCAAAGAAGCTCAAAGACCCAGGGAGTTATACCCTCCCCATACAAATTGGTAAAGCTGAGGTGCTATGAGCTTTGTGTGACTTAGGGGTAGCAATTAATCTAATGCCCCTATCCTTATTCAACACCCTGGGGTTGGGAAAACCGAGGCTGACAAGGTTGATGCTGTAGCTGGCTGACAAGTCGCGAGTGACACCTGATGGAATAATAGAGGACCTTATCATCAAAGTAGGTAAGTTCATTATACCTGCTGATTTTATTGTCTTAGATTTTTAGGTTGATGACCAGGTACCCCTGATCTTGGGACGACCATTCTTGGCTACCGGAGGAGCGGTGATTGACTTGAAAGCAGGGACCCTGAAAATGAGGGTTGAAGATGAAGAAGAACTCTTTCGCGTTTACCAAGAAATGAACCCATCCGCACACTACACTAACCTTTGTCAGGTTAGTGTGTTGGCAGAGGATGAGTGTGGGGTGGAGGATTCCACAGGTGCACGGCCAAAGGCAAGGTCAAGTGTTCAGCCCGAGTCTGATAGAGGACTTCAAATTGAGAAGAAGTTGGAGAAAGAGAGGAACAGAGTGGAGGCTGTTTCCTCTAACCAGAAAAAGAAAAGGAGATGGTTCTCGAAAGAGAACCCAGGTATGAGGATGTCCTGAAAAGGACAGTCCACGTCGGGCCACAACGTAAAATAAGGTGCTGCTTGGGAGGCAACCCAAGGGTACCTTAGGTACAATTTGTAATTTTGATTTTGTGTTGATTTTGTTATGTTTATTTTGTTTGTGTTTTTGGTGGAAAGTTAAGCACAAATGGAGGGAAGTCTGAGTACCGAGTAGGTGGAAGCTAAAGAGCATGGAATAGAAGAAGTGTGGGGTGGAACACCCACCTCTGAAAACTTGAAAGGAAAGCATGCTTTTAGCTTGGCATAGAGGATCAGGGAGTATTTCTCATCCTTTAAATGTTAATTTGATGCTATGAGGACATAGCATGATTTAAGTGTGGGGTGAGGGAAATTTCAAGAAAATTTCAATTTTTTTTGTTCTTAACAATTTTTGGTGAATGTAATGCTTGTGAGAAGAATTTTAAAAATTTCTTTATGAGTCAAGCATGACTTCATCACCCGTTGGTTTTTCTTTTAGGTTCTTTTCCGACGGGGGGTATTTGAACCGAACAATAAAATTTTTGTTTTTCTTTCCTTTGTCTGTATATAATGTTTTAGTCATAGTTAGGGACTATTTCCAACGATGGATGAATGACGACCGTCTTGAGGAAAAATTAGTCGATAGTTTTTGGGTTTTTGAAACCATAACTAATTGGTGCTTGATGTTCTTGTTATGTGCTATACGTGATTGTAAGAGGCAAGTATGTTCAGTGTGAAGCATGCAGGTGTATAACTTTGTGTGAGACGCTTAGGCTCTTGAATTTGACTCAATATGATTGAAGCTTAATTTTGAATTCTTGTGATTAGCTGAGTAAGAGTCTGCTGAATGTGTCTTGAATTGAGCATGTGCCATGAGTGTAAGGTTTTTGAGTATTCTGTGCTATTGTGGATTGTCTAGAACTTGCCTGGTGTGTTTATAAAATGAAATGAAGGATGTGAATTGTAGGAGATGATTTAGGCATTTCTTTGAATGAACAAAATTTTTATCCCTCATTTTACCTACCTTGAAAAATTAATCCTAGTTAGCCCATTTTGAGCCTTGAGCCTATTCTTTGACAGCTGCAACATAAGCTTAATCCTTTTTCTTTAACTAGCCTTGAACTTGATCCAAAACTCCTAAGTGCTTGAGTGAAAAAAATCCGAAGGAGTAAAGGAGTGAGAAGAATGAAAAGAAAGGAAAAGTAGCAAGTTGTAGAAGTGAGAAAAGGACAAAGGTGCATTTGTGTGAAAATGGTTGAGTATTAGTAAGGAGTAATAAAACAAATTAATGAAAAATTATTTATAGAACTCCTTACTAATAAGTTAAAAGTGCCTAAAGAAATGGGGGGACTAAAGAGGAAAAAGAAAAGCTGAAAGGAGAAAAAGGTGAAGTAAGGGAAGGGAAGTTCGTAATGAAGGCGTGATGTATTAAAAGCTCTTAGGAAAGATAGTCACTATTACTCGCCATAATAGTACCTACCCGCACCTGAGTTACATTACAACCTAAAAAGTCCTACTTGATCTTACATTCATACATCCTTAACTTAGTGGAATAAAACACTAAGGGCAAGCTTATGGGTCATTACATGATGCATGTGAATTCTTTGTGAGAGTGAGCGTAATTCTATTCATGTACCCACACATGTTGTGATTTAAAAATTGTTTTTGCTTGTGAAATTGGGTAACTCTCTTTCCGTGAGGGCACATGTTAAATGAAGGATATAGTTCATGTCGGATTTCTTAATCAGTTGATTTGCATGAGTTTGCTAAGATTGAGAGTCGATTCTTGAGGTTAAGAAGTCTTAACATAGTTGTACTTCATTTCAATGATCAAATCGTGCATGCTCTATTTTTAGCTTGTTATCTTGCTTAATCATTATAGTCGTAGCTTGAATATTCTTACTAAATGAGTTATGGGTGAGTCTCCATATGCATGAGATGTAATAGGTTGTTCGAGTACGAACAAGACTTTAAGTGTGGGGTAGGTGATCATGGGCAAAATAGCATGCCCAAGTGATACTTTGTAACTTAGTTTTGCCTTGTTTATCTATTTAATTATATGCATTCTCATGTGATTTTATGTAAATGTGAATATATACTAACCAACATGATTAGTCCTTGTTTTTGAAGGTTAATAATGCATTTGAGGAACTAATTCATGATTTGGTGAAGTGGAAGAATGGAATCAAGAGCAAAACGTGAAAGCCAACAAGAAAACATGCAATAACTGGCACCCTGCGCGATAGGGGCCGTGGCACGCTGCCAACGCGGAAACACTTGGCCAAAAATTGCATTTTTTGGCACATTCCAGTGAGGGTACGCGTTACCTCCATGTCACGGAGGTCAAGTAGGGCGTTCAGCTCCGTGACACGTTGTTGTTCCACCACAGGCCAAATTTTGCAATTTTTCAGCATAGTATAAATTGAACCCTTAGCTCCTAAAATCATTTTGTCATGATTTTATTCAGGAAAACTACCTAGGAGTGAAGGGAGAAGTGGGAGAACTCATCTAGGGTTTGGCAAATTCCCTTCTCATCTACCAAATTCATGTAAGTATGTTAGTTTAGTAGTAGTTAGTTGTAGTTTTACGAACATGAATGGCAAGAACCCTTCCTCTAGGGTTGAAGCCATGAATTATGATTGTGATTTTATGAAATTGTTTTGGAATTAAGTTATGATTGTTGTTTTCGTCTTGCATTCTGGATTATTGGTTGTTTTTATGATTGATCACCATGAAAACATATACGTTAGCTTGGACAATTGCTTGAGAAAGAGTTACCTAGGTCAGGACACGAGAATGTAAGGAGCATGTTTGTATCTCACGATATAATTTCGTGTTAGGATAGAAATATACCTAACACCTTGCTTGGTTGATAAACGGGGGTTATTAAGAGACCAACTTAGGATTATCACATCACCACTCGAAGAAGTAGTTGTGAAGGTAAGTTGAGTTAAATGGTTAGACGTACGAAAGTTCCTAATCGTTTCCCCGTAAACCACAACATAATTAATTGCCCGTGAACTAGAAATTAGCATCCTCGCTCACAATGATGCAGTGAGGCTAGTTTGCCGTGTTTAGGGGTTCGAAAGACCATGAACATGCAATTCTAATTATGTGAAACAACAATCGATAGTTTCATTCTTAACCCATTGCAATTCGTAGTATCGCATGATTATCTGGTTTTAACTTTATGTTGCTCCTAGATTAAATTCAGGATATTTCGTTGACCAAAACAAACTTAATTAAATCTCCATCAAAAACTTCTATAACCAACACTTGAGAAAGTTAAGATCACACTTGAAATGGATAGTTAGAGGAATGGGTCTAGTCCCTGTGGGTTCGACATTCCGGTTCTTAAAAAGAGCCACTATATTACTTGCACGACCCGTACACTTGCGGGCACGTCAAGGTCCAGAAGATTATCCAGGTTATGGGTGTTTTAGGACATGAAAATGCAGACTTGGCCTCCTATTAGCTTAAAGGGGTTGCTCATATATGGTTCCGACAGTGGGAGGAGAGCAAGGGAGTTAGTGTAGTCTCCGTTGATTGGGATGAGTTTGTTACGACTTTCTTGGATAGATTCCCCCCCCCCCCAAGAGTTGAGGGAAGTAAAGGTAGTCGAGTTCGTCAATCTGAAGCATAATGAAATGACTTTTCAAGAGTATGCCCTAAATTTTACCCAGCTTTCCATGTATGCTCCGGAGGTGGTTGCTGATCCAAGGGATCGCATGAGCACATCCGTGAATAGGGTTGCAGACTCATTGGTCAAGGAGTGTAGGACTTCTATGATGATTAGTGATATAGATATCTCCTAATTGATGATATATTCCCAATAGATAGAGGAAGAAAAAATGAAGCAAAGGGAGAGAGAGGCCAGGGAGCTATGGGTACTCTCAGAAGAGATCAGGCAGTGAACATCGCCCTCAGTCCCATCATAGGTCATCAAACCCAGCTCCATCATCAGCCAGTATTCCATCCAAACCTCAAGGTGATCAGAGGAGCAGAGCGTCAGGCTCTAGGGTCAGAGGAGCATGACAGGAGAACACATTTTTCTAGCTTGTAGGAATTGTGGTAAGAAACACTCGGGAGAGTGCTTAGTTGGCTCAGATGTGTTCTTCGGGTGTAAGAAGCTCGGGCACATGTGCAGGGATTGTCCCTCAGTTAGACAGGCTGATGGAAGAGGTCGTGCCCTAGCTACCACTTTATCAGGTCCAACAGCTCACCCATCTCAATAGCACGCCTCTTCTGATGCAGGTGGTGAGCATAACCAAAACAGGTTCTATGCACTTTCATCATGTCAGGAGCATGAGTGCTCGCTCGATGTGGTCACTGCTATGCTACAAGTTTTCCATCTAGATATTTATATATTGTTAGAACTATGGGACACATTATCCTTCGTGACTCCTTATGTTGCTGCTAGTTTCACTATCAGTCCCGAAGTCCTGTCAGAAGCCTTCTCAATTTTTACTCCTCTCGGTGAGTCAGTTTTAGTTCAACGGGTATATAGGAATTGTCCAACCACGATTCTTCAAAAAGTCACCTCAGCCAACTTAGTGGAGTTAGACATGAATAATTTCTATGTTATCTTCGGTATGGATTGGTTGCATGCTTGTTATGGTTCGGTTAACTGTAGAACCCATACGGTAATTTCGATTTCCAGGTGAACCAGTCCTAGAATAGAAGGGTAGTTCAGCTGTACCTGTAGGTTGCTTTTGTTTCCTATATTAATGCCAAGAAGATGATCTCCAAGGGTTATTTTTACCATCTAGTTTAGGTTAAGGATTCTACGTACGAGACCCCAACTTGTCACACCCCAAAACGAGGGGAGGGCACGATTGGCTACCGATACCTGACTAACCGGGGAGCTGGCTCTACCTCATCTATAGTTGTAACACATAGGCAATCCATACCACCTGTCAGAGTAAATTGGAGTAAACATCTGGATCCATAAGGTCTCAACAACAACAAATAAATAATTGAAATGCCGACAAGGCCATGAGTACGCTAAACCATGCAATGGAAAGTCGACAAGGCCACAAACAGAATGATACTATAGATACGAAGTCCACAAAGCCTCTCAAGAGTAAATTGAAACTGATCGTCAGAATAGGGCTCGGTCCTATTCATAGTTATAACTCAAACTCATGCTAAAATAACTAAGCTCTAGCTCCAGGAAGAAAGGAGCATACTAATACATCCATTGATCTCATGAACCACTACTACAATTGGCAATCTTAGCTATTACCTGCATTTGTGGCATGAACGCAGGTCCCCAGGAGAAGGGATGTCAATACGAATAAAATATACTGGTATGTAAGACTGAAACTATAAACATGAATACATCCAAGATACTGAAAACAAGAGTGGGGAATAGATACAACCTGCAATTCTCGAAGCTGATGTCTAAACAAAATATGATACATTATGTGCATACAACCAAATATGTATATGCTCTTACTTGGTTGTATGCACATAATGTCTCATATATCAAATATGCCAAAGGAAAACTACCCACTGGATATACCAGGTCAGTGGTAAGGTTAGAGTCTCATATCCGGAGCCGACTAGGCTCATATCATGTCTATCTAACACATATGACATAAAAATGACTAATTTCGAGATTGTGACCTAAATAGGACTCTTTCATAATTCATAGTTGCACATAAGTACATATATCACATAAACCTTTCAAATAACACTTAGATGCGTATACTCAATGACTTTCACAGCTATAAGAAGGTTCGAATGACATAAAAAATTCAACAAGCTCCACAGATAACACTTAGGCACATTTAGGATTTGGGAACTTGATAACTGACGTTCATCTTAAGGGAGAGGAATCATGGAACCTCCCCTTAGGCTCACATATCTAATAATATATATATAAGATACATGACAACCATGATACAATATTCCTATTTTGACAAGCTCGTCTACCCTTACTAGATTGTGACATCAATTCTTAGCTTAGGTTCGCTTATGCATCGTTAAATTTCATACTTACATATCGTGAATCGTGAGTGTAATTCATTTTTTCAACATCATATAACATTTCAACATAATCTATAAACAGGAAGATATAGCTCGGGTATCTCAAACTTGGAGCTATAAAACTTGAAAACTCATCGGCAACTATCTAGGGGTTGCCTTAAGATAAATAAAAACTCATAGTCATGCTTTAGACAACATAGAAATGGCTTGTAGGAAACTTTACAATATTTGAGGAGCTTAGATCTCAGATCTGATTTTTCCTTCCCACGAGCCTCACCACAACTCATCCTGACGAGCCGTGGGAAGGATCCAAGGCATGAGATGAAGCAGAGGACTCAACGACTCGATAACACGAGTCGTGGTATGTTGTCACATCTCATTGGTTTGGTCGTTGGTTCGTCTGGGACAGTTTTCAAGGATTTAATTTTAAGGGTAATTTTGATATTTCTATGCTTTTAGACCCTAAACCACGTCGTTTTGGATATTTTCTGAGTGTTATAAGAGGAGTTAAGTCCTTATTTCATGCCCATTCACATGCAAGAACTTTAGAGAGATTTTTGGGAGATTCAAGGTCTTCTTCCCAAGTTTCTATCAATTTCTTTGTGGGTGTTCAAGAAACTTTGAGTCAATCCATTTCCAGGTTTGTAGGGTTTGAAATTGGGTGAAATTCTTCCTCATCCATGCCCAAACTTCAAGTTAATTCATGAATTCTCCTACTCAAATTCCATGGGGTTTTACCCAAAGCATGAAAATATGATTTCTCTTTATGGGTATGATTTAATTGAGTTTTAATTATTGAATTATGCATGTTGGGAATATTTTGAATTATCTTCTTCAAAAATCATGTTTCAATCTTTTAAATCTAAAATGCCCATTGATGAAAGTCCATGAAAGCTATGATTTTATGAATATATATTATTTTGAGTTTATTTATGATGGAAAAGCATGAAATCAAGTTACCTATGTTTATGAGCATATTTGAAAGAATTGAGTATGAGGAAGTAATGGGCAATTCCCACATGATGAAGAATGATTTACAATTTATGAAAACGAATTTCATGATTTATCGATTTATGACGTAGTTCGATAAAAAAGGCCTTTGATTCTTGGCTAAGCATATTTAAAGGGGATCAATGATGATAAATGTTATTTCCTAGCCAATGAATCCTAATTCATGATGTTAATGATTTATGTATGAGCCTATGTGCATGTTTTTGGGAGCCGTGTCTAGCACCGCGCAGCCTCGTGTTCAAAGGACTACGTCAGTGTCTTATAACCACATGCCACCGTGGGTTTCTAATGATGTATTGTAATGATGATGATCCCCTCAAATGTGATATCACGCCTTATGCACGACCCTCACCTGGCAAGTCAGGGTCGGCTCTGCCCACTTGAGCGAGATAGTGGGGCATCATGAAAGGCTCTACCATGATGGTGTCGGTTAAGACGAGTCCTCCCATTGTTCCGCATGTCTTATGCATTGTTAAATTTATGTTAATGGCTCAAGTTATGTTTTGATAATGTTTATCTACAATTATGACTATGAATGGTTTATGAATGAGTTGAAAGTCTTGAACCTTATGTTTTATTACAAAGATTATGATGTAAGCATGATGTGCTTCTCCTATGTTTATTTATGAGCTTTACTTTACTTTAAAATGTCTGTTTTACTTACCTTGCATACTCGGTATATTCCACGTACTGACCACATACTTCCTATGTTGTATCATTTCATGGTGTAGGGTCCGGATCTCAGGCTCATCCTCATCCTTAGTCCATCTCAGCTTATGATTTTAGCTTGTTGGTGAGTCCCCCTATTCTAAGGGCCATTTAATAGACCTTCCCGTTGTTTATGTTTCAGTATTAGTCGGGTTAGTTGGGGATGTTGTCCCATCAACCCATCTTATGTATTAGAGGCTTTCAGACAAGTATGTAGATCTCAGTTGTGCATATATTCAGTATTTCATGTTGTTACGCTATAATTACGTTTCTGCTATGTTTTTTTTATCATTATCATTACACTTATTTGAATGAGATTTGTTTTATGCATGAGCCATGGGTCGACTTGGGGTCCCTCGGGGTCCCTTGTCCCGTCTCTATGATTCGAGTGTATGTTCCGGTCATGACAAACTTGGTATCAGAGCCATAGTTTTAAAGTGTCCTAGGGTGTCTGAAAGCCGCATTGAGTATAGTCTTTTTCATGGGGAAGAGGATACTAGATGTTTAGGAAATGTCCCCTTCTTTCATGCTCTATGTCATGCGGTAAAAAGCCTTTCCATCCTTCTAACTCATGCAATTCACGATTGCAGAATTATGGCTCCTATAAGAATGAATGGAAGGAGGAGTGGAAATGATGAAGGCCACGGAAATGGCAATGACCATGGGCATCAGAAAGCCCCACCCTTTTAGGAGCCCCAGGCACTAGAGCCAGCTGCCCGTGCTAAGTTTCGGGCGGCTATCCAAATGTTGGCGAAGGCCTTGACCGATCAGGTCAACCAGCAGGCTGTTGCGCAGGTTCCAGAAAATGGCAATGCAGCGGTGGCTCGGATTAGAGACTTCTTGAGGATGAACCCTCCTGAGATCACGGGATCAAAGATGGATAAGGATCCACACGAGTTTATTGAAGGGATCTTGAAGGTCACTCAGGTTATGGGGATGACAAATGGGGAGTGTGTTGACTTGGCCTCTTATCAGCTAAAAAAGGCCGCTCATATTTGGTAAAAGAAATGGAAGGACAGCAGGGCAGCGGGAGTGGACTCTATCAGTTGGGATGAGTTCCACATGGCCTTTCTCGATATGTTCTTCCCTTAGGAGATGAGGGAGTTGAAGGCAGCTAAGTTTGTGAACTTCAAGCAGGGATAGGTGATAGTGCTGGAGTATTTTCTTGAGTTCACTCATTTGTCAAAGTACGTCCCAGAGTTAGTGATGGATTAGAGGATGCGGGTGAGATGATTCGTTCAGGGTATGGCTGGTTATTTAGACAAGGATTGTAGGACTGCTATACTCCACCAGGATATGGGCATTCCTCGCATAGTGTTGTACGCCCAGCAGATGAAGGCAGCTCATGTGAGGGAGAGGGAGGCAAAGAGGGCTCAGAAAGACAACCGTGGGTTTTCACATTGGAGGTCCAATGATGGCTACTGTCAGCAGTTTCAGCAAAGGTCACTAGCCCCAGCACCATCATCAACTAGTGTTCCATCTAGACCCAGGGGTGATCAGAGGAGCAGGGTTTCAAGGTAGAAGGATCAGAGGGGCACCCAGTTAGAGTATACCACTCCAGCCTGCGGGAAGTGCGGCAAGAGTCACACCGAAGAGTCCCTACTCGAATCAGATGTCTGTTACGGGTGTGGTAGATCCGGGCACATGCGTCCAGCATGCCCATATGATAGACAAGGTGATGATAGGGGTCATGCACAGACCACTAGGATAGCAGCAGCTAGCACCCGTTCCGCTCCGCAGGAAGTATCGACTAGTGGAGGTAGCGGACAGTGCCAAAACTGATCTATGCCCTTGCCTCACGCGAGGAGCAGGAGACTTCGCCAGACTTGGTCACTAGTATGTTGCATGTCTTTCATAGACCCGACTCACTTCAGCACCAGTGTTGACCTTACCTAAGGGTACTGATAGCTTTGTAGTGTATTGTGATGCTTTGAGAGTCGGATTGGGATGTGTGTTGATGTAGCGTGGGAAGGTAATAACATATGCCTCGAGACAGCTGAAAGTCCATAAAAAAAATTATCCGACCCACGATCTTGAGTTGGCTATGGTGGTGTTTGCATTGAAGATATAGTTGCATTACTTGTATGGGGTCCATGTAGATGTATTTATGGATCACAAGAGCTTGCAATATCTGTTCAATCAGAAAAACCTAAATCTTCTGCAAAGGAGGTGGTTGTAGTTACTTAAGGACTACATCATGAGTGTTCTCTACCACCCGGGCAAGGCTAATGTGGTTGCGGATGCACTTAGTAGGCTCTCCATGGAAAGTGTGTCCCACGTGGATGAGGGAAAGAAGAAGTTGGTGAAGGATGTCCACCTACTTGCAAGACTGGGAGTTAGATTGATCGACTCGACTGATGGAGGTGTTGTTGTGCATAATGGGTCAGAATCGTCTTTGGTGGTTGATGTTAAATCCAGGCAAGATGAGGATCCAATATTAAGGAAGCTAAAGGAGGTGGTGCTGAGTCACAAGGTGGAGGTCTTCTCCCAAGGGGGAGATGGTGTGCTACGATACCAGGGTCAACTATGTGTTTCAGATGTTGATAATTTGAGAGTCCGGATATTGCATGAGGCACATGGTAGTAGATATTCTATTCATCCAGGATCCACGAAAATGTATCGGGACTTGCGAGAAATCTATTGGTGGGATGGTATGAAGAAAGATATTGCAGAGTTCGTAGCAAAATGTCCAAACTGCCAGCAAGTGAAAGTCGAACATCAAAGGCCGGGAGGCGTACTTCAGGATATCAACATGCCCACTTGGAAGTGGGAAGAGATTAATCTAGATTTACTTACAGGTCTACCCCGTACTCCCGACAATACGACTCCATTTGGGTGGTAGTCGATAGGTTAACCAAGGCTGCACACTTCCTACCAATCAAGACCACAGATTTAGTGGATGATTATGCTAAATTGTATATTCGGGAGTTGGTTCGACTTCATGGAGTTCCCTTGTCTATTATTTCAGATCGGGGTGCTTAATTTACCTATAAATTCTAGCATCCTTTCAAAAAGGACTTGGGACGCAAGTTAAGCTCAGTACAACCTTCCATCCGCAAACAGACTGCCAGGTAGAATGAACCATTTAGACCCTCGAGGATATGTTTAGGGCATGTGTTATGGATTTCAAAGGTAGTTGGGATGATCATTTGCCCTTGATCGAGTTTTCTTATAATAACAGTTATCACTCCAGTATCCAGATTGCACCGTTCAAGGCTCTTTACGGGCGAAGGTGTAGATCTCCTATCAGGTGGTTTGAGGTTGGTGAGGCAGCTATGATAGGACCATATTTGATTCATGAGGCGATGGTAAAGGTTCAGATGATTATGGATCGGTTAAAAACTGCTAAAAGTCGTCAGAAATCGTATGCTGATGTGAGGAGAAGGGATCTAGAGTTTGATGTGGAGGACCGGGTATTTCTAAAGGTATTTCCCATGAAGGGAGTCATGTCAGTCCCTGCTATGTTGGTCCCTATTGGGTTGTGAGGAGAGTTGGTAAGGTGGCGTATGAGTTGGACTTTCAATCGGAGTTATCTTCAGTTCATCCCGTCTTCCATGTGTCACTTTTGAAAAAGTGCTTGGGTGACCCAACTTCAGTAGTTTCGGTAGACAGCATTGGTGTAAAGGATAGCCTCAGTTATGAAGAAATTTTGGTGGAAATCTTAGATCGTCAAGTCCGTAATCTAAGGATCAAAGAAGTAGCTTTAGTTAAATTACTATGGAGTAATCAACATGTTGAGGGAGCTACGTGGGAAGCCAAGGCGGATATGATGGCTAGATATCCACATTTGTTCTCAATCGGCTAGGTTCTGACTTGAGGTATCATTTTTTCCCTATGACTCTATTTAGTTTTCATGTTTGGTTCATGTGTGAAAATTTCTTTTATGTGTATGAATGTGTATGTAAAGTATGAGGTCAGTTCAGCTATATGATTTTATTCGGAGGTAGTCATTTCGTGAAAATTTCGGTTAAAATGATTAGTATATAACTATGATAAACTGTATGTTTCTGTTTGTTGCTTGATTCCTACATTCGAGGATGAATATTTCCAAGGGGGAGATATTGTAATACCTCGAAAAGGCCTAAGAGTACACCCAGGAGTTAAAATTGAAAAATGCAGAAAACTAGCAAAAACATCACAGAATGGACGACCCTACAACTCGTGGTAGGGTACCATGAGTCATCAAAAGCTGTCGTGGTTTGGAAAGTCAGGGAAACAGTGGACAAAACGGGAAGTGCAATGACCCATTTTCAGGAACAATGAGTCATTGTCACCAGTCATGGGGAGGTTTGGACTTACGATGAGGAGGAAGCAACGAGGCATCCCACAATTCGTGGTTAAGAGGGACGACCCATTGTATCAAGTCATCGTTCGTGGGTTGAAGGTTCCAATGCAGACAACAGATGGAAACCACGACTCGTTGGAGGTCACCATGAGTCATGGTGAGGCTCGTGGGAAGGAAAGCTAGATTTGGTCAAGGTGTTGACAACGGTCGGTCCAACAACTCATCCTTTGAAGTCACGACTCATCTTGACGAGCCGTGGGAAGGATCCGAGGCATGAGATGATGCAGTAGACTCAACGACTCGATACCACGAGTCGTGGTATGTTGTCACAACCCATTGGTTCGGTCGTTGGTTCGTCCGGGACTGTTTTCAGGGATTTAATTTTAAGGGCAATTTTGATATTTCTATGCTTTTAGACCCTAAACTACATCATTTTGGATATTTTCTGAGTGTGATAAGAGGAGTTAAGTCCTTATTTCATGCCCATTCTCATGCAAGAACTTTAGAGAGATTTTTGGGAGATTCAAGGTCTTCTTCCCCAAGGTTGTATCAATTTCTTTGTGGGTGTCAAGAAACTTTGAGTCAATCCATTTCCAGGTATGTAGGGTTTGAAATTGGGTGAAATTCTTCCTCATCCATGCCCAAACTTCAAGTTAATTCATGAATTCTCCTACTCAAATTCCATGGGGTTTTACCCAAAGCATGAAAATATGATTTCTCTTTGTGGGTATGATTTAATTGAGTTTTAATTATTGAATTATGCATGTTGGGCATATTTTAAATTATCTTCTTCAAAAATCATGTATCAATCTTTTAAATCTAAAATGCCCATTGATGAAAGTCCATGAAAGCTATGATTTATGATGAATATATATTATTTTGAGTTTATTTATGATGGAAAAACATGAAATCAAGTTACCCATGTTTATGAGCGTATTTGAAAGAATTGAGTATGAGGAAGTAATGGGCAATTCCCACATGATGAAGAACGATTTAAAATTTATGAAAATGAATTTCATGATTTATCGATTTATGATGTAGTTCGATAAAAAGGGCCTTTGATTCTTGGATAAGCATGTTTAAAGGGGATCAATGATGATAAATGTTATTTCCTAGCCAATGAATCCTAATGCATGATGTTAATGATTTATGTATGAGCCTATATGCATGTTTTTGGGAGCCGTGTCTAGCACCGCGCAGCCCCGTGTTCAAAGGACTACGTCGGTGTCTTATAACCACATGCCACCGTGGGTTTCTAATGATGTATTGTAATGATGATGATCCCCTCAAATGTGATATCACGCCTTATGCACGACCCTCACCTAGCAAGTCAGGGTCGGCTCTGGCCACTTGAGCGAGACAGTGGGGCATCATGAAAGGCTCTACCATGATGGTGTCGGTTAAGACGAGTCCTTCCATTGTTCCGCATGTATTATGCATTGTTAAATTTATGTTAATGGCTCAAGTTATGTTTTGATAATGTTTATCTACAATTATGACTATGAATGATTTATGAATGAGTTGAAAGTCTTGAACCTTATGTTTTATTACAAAGATTATGATGTAAGCATGATGTGCTTCTCCTATGTTTATTTATGAGGTTTACTTTACTTTAAAATTTCCGTTTTACTTACCTTGCTTACTCGGTACATTCCAAGTACTGACCACATACTTCCTATGTTGTATCTTTACATGATATAGGATCCGGATCTCAGGCTCGTCCTCATCCTTAGTCCATCTCAGCTTGCGCTTTCACCTTGTTGGTGAGTCCTCCTGTTCTGAGGGCCGTTTGATAGACCTTCCCTTTGTTAATGTTTCAGTATTGGTCGGGTTAGTTGGGGATGTTTTCCCATCAACCCATCTTATGTATTGAAGGCTTTCAGACAAGTATGTAGTGCTCAACTGTGCATATGTTTAGTATTTCATGATGTTACGCTATAATTATGTTTCCGCTATATCTGTTTTTATGATTATCATTCCACTCATTTGAATGAGATTAGTTGTATTCATGAGCCATGGGTTGACTTGGGGTCCCTACGGGTCCCTTGACCCGTATTTATGATCCGGCTGTACGTTCGGGTCATGAAAATACTTCACCTCTGTTATGTATTCAGATCAGCCTTTCTCAACATACTAGCATGTTCCTAGCTTCAGTTACGTTTCCCATATACTTAGTACATTCCAAATACTGACCGCATACTTTATATGATATATCGTTTTATGATATATATCCAGGTATCAGATCTCAGCCCCGCAGTTAGACAAACTCTAGACTCTATCAATTGACAGTGGTGAGTCCTCATCTTTTGAGGAGGGGAGTTTGTTTTCTTTATTTCAGCATAATTCTAGATTCAAATGTTAGAGTTAGCTAGGGGCTTGTCCTAGTAACTCATCAGATTAATATAGGCTTTCAGATAGTGTATTATTAGTTTCAACTTATGTTTTAGTGTTGTTATCAGATCTTTATTCTTTCCTTTTTATTAGTTATATTTTAGTTAAGCTTCCATTCAGTTATGTTTTATTAGATTTTGTTATGTTAGCATTATGCTATTCCATGGTTAGCTTAGATCCATTCGTGGTTCTAGATCCCATGTTACAACTAGGGTGTTGACTTGGATCATGACAAACAAGGTATCAGAGAAAAGTTTTAGAGTGTCCTAGGGTGTTGAAAGTAACGTCAAGTAGAGTCTTTTTCATAGGTGTGAAGCACGCCACACTTTTGAGGAAGAGGGTACAAGGAATTTTTAGGAAAATTCCCTTTCTTCATATTTCTTATCGTGTGTAGAGTGTGAAACTCTAAAAGTCCCCCTTCTAACTTGTGTTTTATGCATTCGTAGACAATGCCTCCCAGGCAAGCCAACAGAAGGAGAAATGTTAATGGGCACCAGCCAGCCCCACCAGCTCTAGTGGACCCAATGAATGAGTAGGTTACCCATGTAGAGTTTCGGGCTACATTTCAAGTGTTGGTACAGGCCGTCACAGCACAAGCCAACCATCAGGCAGTGACACCCATTAACCCTAACGGGAATTCTAGGTTGGCAAGGGTGCGAGATTTTATCAGAATGAATCCACCAATGTTCATCGGGTCTAAATTTTGAGGAAGATCCCCATAACTTTATCAATGGAACAAGGATAATCTTGAGAATGATGCACATAACAAAAAGAGAAGGAGTCGAATTTACTTTTTACTAGCTAAAGGATGTTGCCAATGTATGGTATGATCAGTTATAACTCTACAGGTTTTCTACTCTAGTTGATGAGTCAGTTCTAGTTAAGAGAATCTATAGAGATTGTACAGTTTAAGTCATCATAAAGACACCACAGTTGACTTGATAGAGCTTTATATGGTGGATTTCGATGTTATTCTAAGCATGGATTGGTTATATTCCCATTATACGATAGTTGATTATAGACCTGAATCGTAGAATTCTGATTTCCAAATGAGCCAGTCATAGTTTGGGAAGGTAGTCCCGTCATGCCTAGGGTCATTTCATTTCATACCTTCAGGCCATAAATTTAATCTCTATGGGGTGTGTCCATTATCTAGTGAGAGTGAGAGACTTTGATGTTGAGACCCCATCCCTTCAGTCAATTCCAATTGTTAATGACTTTCCTTAGGTCTTCCCCGATGATCTTCCCAGAGTCCTTCCAAATAAAGAAATAGATTTTGGAATCAATGTTATTCCTAATACTCAGCCTATTTCTATCCCGCCATATAGAATGGCTCTATCCGAGTTGGAAGAGCTAAAGGAGCAATTAAAAGATCTACTAGATAAGGGTTTCATCCGCCTCAGCGTTTTACCTTGGGGTGCTCCAGTTCTCTTCGTGAGTAAGAAAGATGGTACCCTTAGAATGTGTATAAATTATAGACAATTGAACAAGGTCACTATAAAGAATAAGTATCCTTTTCCTTGAATCGATGACTTGTTCGACCAGCTTTAGGGTTCTACTTGTTTCTCTAAGATAGACCTTTGATCAGGCTATCATCAGTTGAAGGTAAGGGAAAGTGACATTCCTAATATAGCTTTTATGACCCATTATGGTCATTATGAGTTTGTTGTTACTTCCTTTAGATTGACTAATGCTCTTGTAGCATTTGTGGATCTCATGAACCGAGTGTTTAATCCATATTCGTATATGTTTATTATTATTTTCATTGATGATATCTTAGTTTACTCTAAGAGTGAGGAGGAGCATACTAACCATCTTAGAATAGTCCTTCAGACACTTAAGGACAAGGAGTTATATGCCAAATTCTCTAAGTGTGAATTTTGGTTGAAGTCCGTGGAATTCTTGGGCCACATAGTTTTCAGCAAGGATATTAAGGTTGACTCCCAAAAGATTGAGGTAGTTAAAAATTGGCCTAGACCCATAACACCGATAGATATCAGAAGTTTCCTAGGTTTAGCTGATTATTATAGGAGGTTTGTAAAAGGGTTTTCTACTATTGCTGCCCCGTTGACTAAACTGACCTAGAAGAAGGCCAAATTTTAATTTCTGAAGCTTGTGAGAAATTCTTTTAGAAACTGAAGACTTTTTTGGCTACTGCTCCTATATTGACCCTACCAGAGGGCACAAATGGTTTTGTTGTATATTGTGATGCCTCTAGAGTTGGCATTGGATGTGTATTGATGCAAAATGTTATGGTTATAGCTTATGTCTGCAGACCGCTGAATATCCATGAGAAGAATTATCTGACTCATGACCTAGAGTTGGTAGCGGTTGTGTTTGCATTAAAGATTTGGCGCCATTATATCTATGGTGCTCGTGTTGATATGTTCACAGATCATAAGAGTCTATAATATGTGTTCAGCCAGAAGGACTTGAATTTGAGGCAGAGAAGATGGCTTGAGTTACTCAAGGATTATGACATGAGTATTCTCTACCATCCAGGTAAAGAAAATATAGTTGCTGATGCTCTTAGCAGGTTGCCTATAGGTAGTACATCCCATGTAGAAGAAGAGAAGGAGAGTTAGCAAAGGATGTGCTTAGACTCTCACGTCTTGGAGTTCATCTTTTAGACTCCGAGAAATGTAGTATGCTTGTTCAGAATGGAGCTGAATCATCTTTAGTTGTAGAAGTTAAGGAAAACTAGGACAAAGATCCCCTCTTGCTTCAGATGAAGGAAGGATGTAGGGAAAATGCAACTCCGGTGAGTTGGGGTGAGTTTGTGACAGCCTTCTTGGACAAGTTCTTTCCTCGAGAGTTGAGGGAGGCGAAGGTAGCCGAGTTCATCAACCTGAAGCAGAACAACATGACTGTCATGGAGTATGCTTTAGAGTTAATCCGGTTGTCTAAGTATGCACCGAAGATGGTGGCTGATCTGAAGGCTCGCATGAGTAGGTTCATAAATAGAGTCTCATATTTAGTGGTCTAGGAGTGTAGGACCGTGATGCTTATTACTGACATAGAAATTTCTAGACTAATGATCCATGCTCAATATATCGAGGAGGAAAAGCTAAAGAAGTTGGAAAGGGAGATCAAAAGAATAAGGACAGGGGACTTAGAGTATTCCTAGCAGAGGACGAGTGGTAGACCTCATTCCCATTCCCGTCAGAGAACATCATTTTGAGCTCCATAGATAGCCAGTGTTCAAAATAGACCGTGAGTAAGATTACATATCTAGCTTGCAATAACTAGGTGAAAGAACCATTTGGGAGAGTGCATGGCTGGTTCAGGCGCTTGTTTTTAGTGCGGCAAGTCGAGTCATAAACTCAGAGATTGCCCAATAGCCAAACGAGGTGAAGGTAGAGCCCCAACCACTTCTTCAATAGCTTTGACAGCCCGCCCACCTCAGTAGGGTACATCAGCTAGTGCGGGTAGTGGACAGCGTCAGGACCACTTCTATTCCTTACCATCATGTCTGGATCTGGAAAGCTCGCCAGAGATAGTCACAGTTATGTTATGAGCTTTTCATGATTGATTCTTGCATATTGTGAGATCCAGGAGCCACAGTATAAGGCATAATACTCTTTTTGCATCCTAGTATGATATTTTTCCATGGATTTTATGAAATGATTATAAGTATGAAGCCTACAGTAATAGCTTTATAGAAGAATGGAAAGTCAAGAGTTAATAATGTAGGCCAACCTTAAGAGAGGATCTAAGAGTCTTAAAATGATGGCTTTTTCCTAAGGGGAAGATGATAAGTTGAAGGGCTATGTCAGGTTTTGAGTTCTCTAGTAGGGGAGTTCTAGATACAATATCTTTAGGGTGTCGATCCATTCCTATTCATGTGCCTTCTCCTATGTTTCAGTAAACATTACACTCTAATCATGCCTATGTTTATATTTCCAGAATGATACGTAATCACTTCAAACAGTGATCCCAGTTTTCCTCCAGGATTTCATAAATCTCATGTCATGAAACCAGTTAGGTATGTAAACTCATGTCTCCCAATATGCTCAACTCTATGAACTCAGTCCTTAGAATTTGCCTTAACAGCTCAAAAGATCATTCTACCTCATGTATATGCTCAGTTTAGATTTTTGTAAATGATTCGTGCTTAGGATTTCCTTACTCTCCACCCTATGAATGTTCTCCCATAACAGAAATGATGGATGCAATGGATATGTCCTGAATTGGTTCTCGTTCATGCCTTAGATGTTCGGTAGGTGGAAGTTCATGAAGTGCAGTTGTTAGCCATGACAGGGAGTCTGAGGAGCTTTTGGGATAGTATAAACTGTAGTGGAGTCATAGAGATGAGTGTAGTGACAAGCTTGCATTGTGTGTTATCATTCAAGAAGCGGGTGTAGTTAGTAGGGTGTCCTTATATGAGGAGGTGAGATGTTAGGATGGCGAAGTGTTGATGGGAATGGAAGACTCTAATAAAAGAGGTCCCAGTTGAAATCTTGGACCAACAAGCTTGTAAATTGGAGGGACAAGGAGGCGGTTTCAGTGGAGATTTTATAGAGCAATCATCCAGCAGAAGGGACTATTGGGAAAGGTGAATTCAGATAAATCTTAGTCTATGTTAGATTATTCATCATGTCATCTATTCAGATATCATAAAGTAGTTTTGGGATTTATAACTTCGTCTTTACTAGCTCAGTTTTAGTTTGGAGAAATAGTTCCTCCTTAGTACTCTATATAGTTCCATGTCATTTTTATGTCTTTCAGTCCCTCTCATGTCTTAGCATGCCTGCGTGTATCATGATTCCAGTCCAGTCATGTAATTCATTTCGGAGTTAGACAGTCCAACACTCAGCATACGGTATTCAGTTCTTGGATTGCAACTCTTTCCATAGCCTTTTAGCCTAGTTAAGCCATATTCAAGGATGAATGTACACAAGGGGAGATAATGTTACACCCCAAAAGTCCTTAAGATCAGATTCGAGAGTTGAATTAGAGAAAATACGAAAATCAGCACCAGGTAACAGAACGACTCATCAGGTGATCATTAAGCCACTTGATGGATCGTTGAGTGACCCATTGAGTGGTGCCATGTTGGAAAAGATGGTGCTTCCCGAAAGTTGTGACGGACGAGACAACAAGTCATTAAGTGTCCCCTCGACTTGTTAAGTCAATCATTAAGTGTGCAGTGATGGAGACAATGTTGATTTCCTATGTACTCCACGGATTAAGGAATGAGTCGTCAAGTCCCCTGATGACCTGTTATGTGACCCATCATGTGGGGTGATTTTTGGGTTTGACATTTCTTGTCCAATGATGATGAGTCAACTGGCGATTCATAAGTTCTTATAACGTGTCATTCTGATGATTAATTGGTTGAGGATCAGAAGGTGGATTTTCAGGGGCAGAAGTAATAAATGGATCCTATGAGTCATTAAGTTAGACAATTTGACTCGTTAGGAGGGTTGTTGCCACAGGCAAGCAAATTTTAAAAGCAAATTTCTAGGGGTATTTTTGTAAAATTCTATGCTTCTAACTCCTAAATAATTTCATTTTGGGACTCCGGAGGGTCGTAAAGGGGTTTTCATGGCCTAACCCCTCATTCTTTCTCAAAATATCAGTAATTCCATCTCTCTTCCTCTCAAGACTCAATGACACCTAGGGTTCTTCTCCAAGAGCTTCAAGATCCATGTCCTAGTGGGGGATTTCTTCAAGCAAGGTATGTGGGACTCCAACGAGGATTTTCTATCATCCTTGTGACCAAGTTTATGTTCAAAACCCTAGTGACTTTGGTTCCCCAGAAAAGCATGTTTTAGGATTTTCATTCTATGAATGTTTTCTATCATGTCTTCCATGATTTTCAAGGTTCTCATTATAAATAGCACACGATGTTCATGAATTCACTCTCAATTGCATGATGCACTCCCACGGTTAGATGTTGGCATGATTTTCCAAAGTTCAGCCGATGAATTAGTTGTTTCGGAATATGGTCCATTTGAGATATATGGTTTTACCATGAATTCAGTACATATGATTTACACTATGATTTGGACTTATGTTTTCCATACATTTAGTATTATTAGCATGTTTATGATTTCCTAGACTCTCAGGCCTCTTTCTAGTTTAAAGTAGCCCTAACTAGACTCTCATGAATTCAGTATGATTATGTAATGCCCCAAAAGTCGCTAAGATCAAACACGAGGGTTGAATCATAAAAAGAATTAGGAAAAATGCACCAGGATCACAAAATGACTCAAGGAATGAGTTGTTATGGCAAAGAACGGCCTGTTGCAATGCCTCGTTGTAAGCCTCCAGTCAAGCCTCCTAGAAACAATGAGCCTAGCAACGACTCATCGGATGATCCAACAGGTCATCATAAGCAGTTGTTGGGTGGAGTCCAGTAAGGGGTGTAAGATTGGTTTTGAGATAATGGATGGATACCACAACTCGTTGTGTCGTGTAACGATCCGTGGTATGGACTTGTTGGATGAAGTTTGAAACTTTTGCAGGTAAGGCAGTGATGATAATGGATGGAGTGACGAGTTGTTGTTTCATATGTCGACTTGTCCTGATTGACCGATGGTTAGAACTTTAGTAGAGTGCCAAAAGTGCTTTAGATACAACGGACGGATTCAACAAGTAGTCATATCCAGCAATGTCTCATTGGATGAGTCATTGTAGCTAGTAGTCATATTTTTCATGTGATTTCTTGGGGGTAGATTTGTAATTTTCCAAGATCCTAATTCTTTAATGACATTGTTTTGATCCTTGTAAGGAGTGTTTTAAGAGGATTTAGCCTAGTCTAAGTCATTAGGCTCCCATGCATGCATTGAATTGAAATTTCCTTCAAAGATCAAACTAGAATTCTCCTCAATTTCTTCCTCAATTCTCTTGGACTTTCAAGACTAGTTTGGAAATCAATATAGCTAGGTATGTAGGCTTATGAATGGGGGATTTCTTCCATCCTCACGCCCAAACCTCTTCTCTAATTCATGAATTCAAGTTTCATCAAGTGTATTGATTCCTAGGGTTTTAACCCAATTTTATGAAATTACCTCTTCTATGTTTATTGGTCCAATCCCCTCATGTTCTAATGCACGTTTTAAGTCTAATGTGAAGATTTTATACTCAATTTGATATTAAATTCACGATTTTAAGTTATTAGAAATTATGTCCTATTATGCATGTTTTATGAAAATTCAAGCTTATGATCCATGATTTCGAGCATGATGAGTTATCTAGTATGCATGAATGTTTTGAACTCTCAGCTTATGATTCCATGATTTTGAATTATGAAGTCTATTTCAAGTATGCATAATTGTATGATTTGGGCAAGCCCATGCAAGTTAAGTATGCTTATTATGATATTAGCCAAGGCTAACAAGATCAGTTTATGATATGATTTGGAGTCAAGACTCTTAATGCATCTTATGATATGATATGGAGTCAAGACTTCCAATGTTCAGATTCAATCTATGTTTTGAGATTATGATTATATGAGCACCATGCATGTTTTGGGAGTAGTGTCTAACACCGAGTAGGCTTGGGGTTTCAAGGTTCCCCGTCTTATAAACTATGCGTCAACGTAGGTATATATATTTGGGACCTCTCAAGGGAGTGCTTCCCCCGCCCAAGGGCACAGTTCGATATCACACCTTATTTGTCTTTTGCCCTGGCAAGGCTTAGGATGACTCTCCTCCACGTGGGCAAGACGTGAGATCATCATGCACTTAAAATGGTTGTTATTGGTTATGATGAGTCTCCCATTGTTCCTCATGATTTCAGTTAATCATGTTTACGACTCATGATTTATGTTTTAAAGCAAATTTGACCCAACAATCAGTTTATGAGCTTTTACTTATGATTTTAGATATGAACAAGCCATATAATTTCTATTTTAAAATCTTGGGTCATTATGTTCAGTTATGATAACCAGCTCATGATTATGTATATCTCAGATACATAGCTTTTAACATGCAGCCCTTACTTTCAGAATCCTCTTGATTTATACGCATGATTTCAACTAAAAGTTCACTAAGCATGTTTTACTCACATTACGTACTCAGTACATTCCAAGTACTGACTGCATACTCTATTCAAGTGATCTAGCTCGGTCTTGCTAATACCTTGCTCCCATATCAATTCAGTTTAGCCCCTGCTTTAGGTGAGTCCTCATCATCCAGGGACATCTATCAGTTTAGACTTGTTATGTCAGTTTAGTTTTAGCCTTGGAGTTAGCTAGGGGCTTGTCCTAGCATCTCATCAGATGGTAGAGGCTTTTCAAACATAGACTAGTATGTTCAGCTTTGAGATTTAGTGTTGTGATGTTATTATTTGATATACGCTTTATGATATTCAGCATTTTGCTAATTCATGTTCATGTTATTTTTCGCTTGATTATCTCTAAAGTAATTCTATGAATGTACCATGGGTTAGATTGGAGCTATTTGTGGTTTTAGGTTCTATGTCTCGATTCGGGATCCTAGCTTGGGTCGTGATAGATCAGCATATTTATGGTTCTTTAGACTCTCAGGCCTCTTGCTAGTAGAAAGTAGCCCTGACTAGTCTTAGAACATTAGTTATGAGCCCTTAGTATCAGTATGTCATGGTCTTTTAGGCTCTCGAGACTCTTACTAGATAAAGTGGTTTCGACTAATCTTAGGACATCAACTTTAGATTTATTAGTTACATGTATCTTTATATTCAGTTGGGAGTAGTACCTAACACCAAGTAGGCCAGGGTTCCAGCATACCTAGGTCTCAGAACTACATATCACCATAGGATAAGGGTCTCTCAATAGTAGAGAAGGTTTCCCTTAGCCCGAGGAATATGAGATCGTCGTTATTTGAGAGTGTCTCACTTGCCTCAATGGACGTATATAGGGGTCATCATTATTAGAGATTGTCTCCCTGAGTTCACAAGTGATATCATGGCAGTTAGAGTTATTACCCTTACCAAGGTATGAACACTCTTCCAACTAGGGTTACAGGTCTGGCTCCATGAGGCTCACGAGTTTGTTGGTTAATAGTCTCTCCCACAGTACAGTTCAGTTTTAGATTCAGTATAGTTATTTCAATTATAGTTTTCAGTATATGATTTCAGATTTAGTCTTTAGTACAGGTACATGACCCAAAAACTAGATTTACTTATATTTCATTAAATGTTTTCAAACGAGCATATCATATCAGTAACTATGCACCTCAGATAGGGTCATTATACTTCACCTCAGTTATGTATTTAGTTATGTATCCAGATCAGTCTTTCTCAGCATACTAGCATGTTCCTAGCTTCAGTTACGTTTCCCATATACTCAGTATATTCCAAGTACTGACAGCATATGTTATGTGTTATATCATTTTATGGTATAGATCCAAGTATTTAGACTCAACTCCATGGTTAGACATACTCCAGACTCTATCAGCTGATAGTGGTGAGTACTCATCTTTCGAGGTTGGGAGTTTTGTTTTATTTATTTTAGTATAGTTCTATATTCAGATGTTGGAGTTAGTTGGGGGCTTGTCCCAGCGACTCATCAGATTAGTAGAGGCCTTCAGATAGTGTAGTATTAGTTTCAGCTTATGTTTTAGTGTTGTTATCAGATCTTTTTACTTTCCTTTTTATTAGTTATGTTTCAGTTAAGCTTCTACTTATTTATGTTCTATTAGATGTTGCTATTTATAATTATGCTATGTCATAGGTTATCTTGGAGCCATTCGTGGTTCTAAGTCCCCTGTAATGGCCAGGGTGTGAACTCGGGCCGTGACAGAAGAACAGGAATGGTTTGCGCACTATGGTTTGGGAAGCTAGTGAAGGAGCCCAAGATAGACCGAGTACTAGTGGAAGGATTCTTGATACACCAGTTCCTCAGCTCCCTAATATGGGCACTTTAAAGGCACGATTTAGAGGGGCTATTCAGATGCTCACTCAGTTGGTAGCTGCCTAGTCAGGCCATCAGAACTCAGCACCTGCTAGTTTCAGCTCTCATGATACAGAGCATCAAGGATTAGAGAGTTTTTGAGAATGAATCCCCTAGTGTTCACAGAGTCTAAGGTTGATGAGGACCTATAATACCCCGAGAACCCAAGGATCACACCTGGGAGTCAAATGGGGAAAATATGGAATATGGCACTTCAGTTGGAGAACGAGTCATTCGACGACTCGTGAAGAGACCCCTCGAGTCGTCAGGTGGCCCCTGAGGAGGCCTGGGGGAAATGAAGGATTAAGGTCCCTACGAGTGAGGGAATGACTCATGTACAGCCACCACATGTCGTCATGTCAATCATGGGGTGAGTTGGAATAATTATTGGGGGGTTGCCTAGTGTACTTAACGAAAGGGATCCCATGAGTCATGGCCAATCCCAATGACTCGTAAAGTGAGTCGTGAGCAAGCAGGTTGAGTTTTATTGGAAATTAAGGCAGTGTACACGACGGGAGGTGGCAACGAGTCGTGACCAGTGGCAACGGGTCATTAAGTAACCCATTGCGAACCCTAAAGGATCAGTTAACCAGTGCACCCGACGAGCGACATAACGAGTCGTTTTGGGCCAGTGACAATCCGTTAGGTCGTCCATTAGGACCACTTGGCAGTGTTTTCCTGCGAATTCAATAAGGGTCTTTTCGTAATTCTTAAGTTCCTAAGACCTATACTACATCGTTTAAGACTTGTTTTAGAGGGTTTTAAGAGGGGAAAACCTATTCTAAGCTAGTTCATTCCATGCATGCATGTTTGAAGATTTGAAGAGGAGATTCAAGGAAAAATCTCAAGGTTTCCGTTGGAATCATAAGCTTGGGAAATTAGAGGGTGTTAGAATTCACCATTCCCAGGTATATAAGGCTATGAGTGAGTGTCTTCTTACACACCCATGCCCAATTTCTATCAAAATGTGATAAATTGTCTATGATCAAGTATGGAGTTTTACCCAATTGCATGATACTTCAATCTCTATACATGGGTATGATTATATTGTATTTATATTGATGGATTATGAAGCTTGAGCGGATTCTAAGTTGTTTTTCCTTATAAAAATTGTGTTCCAAATTTTGAATCTAAAATGCCCATGGATGATGAGTTCATAAAAGAAGTGATTTATAACAAACGTGTGATGATGATGAGGTTGATGATGAAAAGCATGTTTCTAAAACTACCCATGATTATGTTGTTGTTTTCAAAAGGAATTGATTAGATCCAAGTATGATAAATCTTTGGGTGATGCCCACATGTTGATTTAAGGTGATGATTTTTCGCGACATAAGCTTACCACATTATTGAAGTGAAATTTTCCAATTTTTATTATAAATTCTAGCTTGTGGTATATTGAGTTAAATATTTCTACATGTATCTTACCACATGATTTGGAGTAGATGCTCCCACCTATGATTGAGCTTGTGGTATGTTTCTAAATAAAGCTTCTCATATGCATGATTTCATAATTGAGATGTATGTCATTATTGAGCTTTGTCAATAGATAATGTTGAGCTTCATTTCATATGATGTTGAGTTATGCATGATTTCATATTGAGCTTTTTCATTAGACGATGTTGAGCTTTGTTATATACGATGTAGAGCATTTCATATTTGGGGAGAAGAGTCTAGCACCGAGTAGGCTAAGGGTCAATTACCCTATGCCCCAAAACTACGTGCCAACGTAGGTTGACATTATTATATTATTGGGACCTCCCTTGTGAGTTATCCCCGGCCCGATTGGCCCTTCAGCTTGATATCAATATCATGGTATCATTCATCGCTCTGGAAAGGTTACGGACGGCTCTACCCACTTGAGTGTGATAGTTGGGATCATGTAAGCTCTATCGTGGTATGTCGGTTAAGTGACGAGTCTCCCACTGTCTATAACGTTCAGATTTGCATATTCATTACTCATGATGATTACCTTAGGCATGCATGTACTAAAAGTAAGGTTTGACTCAATGTTCAGCTTTTGATATAAATGTTATGTTCATCTTTGAGTCATTCGAGTCAGCCATGATGTTGTAAAGCTAAGCATGGTCATGTCATGATAAGATTTCAATTTCAGAATGAATGCATATAGCCCTTCTACTATACTTGAAAGCTTATGATATGCATGAAACGTTTCAAATGATTTACTTTACTAAAGTGGTTTTACTTACCTTATATACTCGGTACATTCCACGTACTGACCGCATACTTTCTATATTGCATCGTTTCATGATGCAGGATCCGGTTCTCAGGTTCAGCCCTGCTCGTAGTTGCTTATTGGAGTTAGCACCTATGTGATTGGTGAGTCCTCATCTTTTGAGGGCTACACTTTCAGCTTCATGTCATATTTCAGTTTTCGTATTGTTGATTTAGTTGGGGGTTTTGTCCCATCAACTCGTCTAGACTAGAGGCTTTTTACACTTATGTATGCATTATCTTCGAATGTTATTATGATGTTATGTTGAATTAGACTTACGCTGAGTTACATCGATGATTTCTTTAGTTTATCAAATGAGTTAGTTGTACACTTATGCCATGGGTCGACTTGGGGTCTCTCGAGGTCCTGTGTCCTGTTTCTAATATCCTGGTCCATGCTCGGGTCGTGATAGGACCCTTAGAATTTTATTGATGAGATCTGGAAGATTCAAAAGTCTATGCATGCTACAAAGATAGAGGGAGTTGAGTTTGCTTCTTATCAGCTTAAGGATGTGGCTAATGTGAGGTATGACCAATGGGAGCAAAAACGAGGTGAGAATGTAGCTCTGGCCACTTGGGATAGTTTTGAAGAGGCTTCCTTGAACCATTTCTTTCCCTAGGAGCTAAGAGAGGTGAAAGTGGAGGGTTTTGTTAACTAGAGGCAGGGCACTATGAGCGTAAAAGAGTATAGCCTTTAGTTCATCCAGCTATCCAAGTATACATCAGAGATGGTACGGGATATGAGGGACAAGATGAGGAAATTTGTGTTTGGGTTGGGAAAGCACGTGAAGAAGAAGTGTAAGGGCTCTTTATTGATCAGCGATATAGATATTTCTTGACTTATGGTATATTCCCAATAGTTAGAGGAAGATAAGCAGAAGGACAGGAAAGAGCATCAAAGTAAGAGGGCTAAGCTATTAGGTAATGAGACCACATAATAGAGGAACAAAAATGGAAATAGGTCCTTCTTTAGGAAGAGATCCTCTGGACCTATACAGTTAGCTACTAATGCTCCAGCCACAAGTAACAGGAATGATCAGAGTTCACAAACGCAGAATAATGCAGTTTAAGGAACCTTGTCATACCCAACTTATGGCAAGTGTGGCAAGGTCCACTTAGGCGAGTGCCATTTTAGAGACGGATGTTATACGTGCAGCCAACAGGGCCATTATTTCATAGATTGTCCATCCCAATAGAGTAATGTGGGTAGCAGAGCTCAGACTACTCCCCCAGCAGGTAGAGCTACCCAAAAAGGCATTACTTCAGGATAGGCGGAGGTCAAAATCGTCTATATGCTATGTCTAGTCACCATGATCAAGAGAACTACCCATATGTTGTCATTGGTATTTTAAAAGTCTTCTCTATTGATGTATATGCTTTACTTGATCCAGGTGCTACTCTATAGTTTTTTTACTCCTTATGTAGCCATTAAGTTTGGAATTTCCCCAAAACAACTCTTAGAGCCTTTCAGTGTTTCTGCTCCGGTCGGTGAGTCAGTCATAGCTAAGAGAATCTATCAAGATTGTACAGTTTTATCCCATCATAAGGATTCCATAACTAACCTAGTAGAGTTAGACATGATGGATTTTGATGTCATTCTAGACATGGATTGGCTATATTCCTATTATGCGACAGTTAATTCTAGGACCCGAGTAGTAGAGTTCTGATTTTTAGATGAGTCGGTTTTAGTATGGGAGGGTAGTCTCGTTATGCCTAAGGGTCATTTTTTAAGGCCAAAAATTTGATCTCTAAAGGGTGTGTCTACCATTTGGTGAGATTTAAAGACTCTAATGCTGAAATACCTCCCCTTCAGTCAGTTCTAGTCGTAAATGAGTTTCTAGAGGTCTTTCTAGATGATCTTCCTAGAGCCCCTCTAGATAGGGATTTTGGGATAGATGTTCTTTTCGATACTCAGCCTATCTCTATTCCGACTTATAAAATAGCTTCAACCAAGTTAAAAGAGTTAAAGGGATATTAAAGGATCTCCTAAATAAGAGTTTCATTTGCCCTAGCGTTTCACCTTGGGTGCTCCAGTTCTCTTCGTGTGTATGAAGGATGGTACTCTTAGATTATGTATTGATTATTGTCAGTTGAACAAAGTCACTATCAAGAATAGGTATCCCCTTCCTAGAATTGATGACTTGTTCGACCAGCTTTAGGGTGCCAAATGTTTCCCAAAAATAGACCTCAGATCGAGGTATCATCAACTAAGGGTCAAGGAGTGTGATATTCCCAAGATAGCTTTCAGGACCTGTTATGGTCATTTTGAGTTTGTTGTTATATTCTTTGGTTTGACTAACAGTTCTACAACATTTATGGACCTCATGAATAGAGTGTCTAAGCCATATTTGTACATGTTTATTATTGTATTCATTAATGACATCTTGGTTTCCTCCAAGAGTGAGGAGGAGCATGCTAGTCATCTCACAATAATCTTGCAGACGCTTAAGGACAAGGAGTTATTTGCCAAGTTCTCTAAGTGCTAATTTTGGCTATAGTCAGTGACTTTCCTAGTTCATATAGCCTCCAGTGAGGGTATTACGGTTGATTCTCAAAAGATCGAAGAAGTAAAGAGTTGGCCCAGACCCATAAGCCCAATGAACATCAGGAGTTTCTTGGGTTTAGCTGGTTACTATAGGAGATTTGTAGAAGGATTCTAAACTATTATTGCTCCGTTGACTAAATTGACTTAGAAGAAGGTTGAATTTCACTGGTTTGAAGCTTCTGAGAAAAGCTTTCATGAATCGAAGACTCATTTGAGCACTGCTCCAGTATTGACCTTTCAGTAGGGTACAAATGGTTTTGTTGTATATTGTGATGCATCTAGAGTAGGCATTGGTTGTGTATTGATGCAGAATGATAAAGCCATAGCTTATTCCTCTAGAAAGCTTAAGATCTAGGAGAAGAATTATCTAACTCATGACCTTGAATTGGCAGTTATAGTATTTGATTTGAAGGTATGATGCCATTATATCTATGGTGCGCATCTTGATGCGTTCACAAATCACAAGATCCTAGAGTATGTGCTCATCCAAAAGGACTTAAATCTCAGATAGAGGAGGTGGCTTGATGTTACACCCCGTAAAATGTTAACGGTTAGTAGGCGTACGCGTGGGTTGTGACGAGTAAAAAGAGCTCGACGCGTGTGGGAAACGCCTCGGAGGTAGGGTCAGGCGAGGCCAAGCCATGAAGGGCCAGCGTGATGTGCCAGTCTGCCAGTGCTTTGGGCAGCGCGGCGCGCCAAGGGGATCAGCGCCTAGGAGGCGCGAGGCAGCAGGGCCCTTGGCGCTTTAGCAAGCGCAGGGTGCCGGCCTCTTGGCGCTTTGGCCAGTGCGGGGCGCTACTCAGGCCAACGCCCTATGCCTATATATATATATATGTCTCTTTGTTCAATTCAAATGATTCATCAAATATTTCCCTAGGCCAAAAACAAAAGAAAATGCAACTTTCTTCAAGTTTTTGTTAAATTACGCTACCAAACGCCATCCAATCTCAAATTAACTTTAGGTATCGAGTTCTAAGCCCGCAGGGAGCATTACTATGAAGTTATTTTCTCAAAATTCACTCAGCAAATTAGAACTCTACTAAGTAGAAGTTGTCAGAATTTCTCCAAACTAACTTCCTAAATGATCACAGGCTTCAAGTATTTCCCCCTTCTTAACTCTCAGGAAATTATAGGTTTTCGGCTGTATTTTGCGAAGTTGAAGTATTATTGTTATTAGTATCAAAAGTTGTCATTTTAAGCTGAATTTGGTATTGAATTTCATCTCTTTCTCCCATTATAACGGTTACAGCTGAAAAGAGCTGACGAATACAAGTTAAAACTCGTCGGTTATTCAGAAACGACAGTCGATGTATGTTAAGGCAAATGTTAGTTCCTATAGTATTGTAATATAGTTTGAATCCCAGTAACAGAGACAGAAGTCTGTCTATTGCGATTAGCTATTTCTATTAGCTGAGACCAATACAAATTTCTCATCTTAAATAATACGACTTATGTTTTTGAATGGAAATAATGGTTCCACATGTTGCAAACAGATGCTATCAGTAAATTGCGATCAGATATGTTATGGACAGCTGTTGTTAGTGGACTATGAATGTTTATAGGTTGTGGTTAAACGGTAGAAAATGTATAAAGACTATTTTGCAGAATCCCTTGTCGGGAAGGAACATGTTAAGTATGACATACGCTAGGAGCATCATAGAGACTTCCTTGCTCTGTTTACAGTATTAGCAGAATGATAATGTTTTATTGTTGGACCTAGATATTAGAAGCTTTTGGATAGTCATTGGGCCTGAGTTAGTCAGTTGAACAGCATAGGCGCAGCTCAGCGATATAGCCATTAGTTTGGTGCCTATATTGTTAGTAAAGCACGCCTAGAGGCCATTGGTGCACCCTTACGCCCCAGGGCCAGAAATTCAGAAAGGAAGGCCATACTTTAGAGTCAACAACATAGGGTTGTCTAGTGAACTGAGTGATAGCCTACCATCTAGTTAGCTATTACGAGTGATTCTCAGTCCTATTTAACTTAGCATTCGTCATACAGGTCGCTCAGAAAGCTAGCCCAATCTTCCAGGTCAAATAGACTCGTGGGTACCCTAAGGAAGGGGACCTTATTAGCTGTTAGAGGCAGGGACAACGCCCCATCCGATTCTTATAAGATACTCAGGTACAGATTGTCATGAGTGGCTAAGTCTATATAAACGTGTCTATAATTTTAGGAATGGCCCCAAAAAGTCATATATGATCTGAGCAGACCAATATGAGGTCTAAAGGACTAGCATCATGTTAGTACGGTGCTACCCACAGGCTAAGGATGTCAGTAAGTGGCCTGTGGAGGATTAGGGGTCGATCACTCAAAAGCATGTTCAGTCAATAACAACCCTACAATCGTCTAAGTAGAAGAACTAAGTAATTAGTTATCTGTGACCCAACAGTTGTTTATGAGTTATTTTTACCTGGGCAGTACATTCAGAGTATTGTTAGGCCACTCCAGATCTCTTCCTATCTAGTCTAGAGCATTAGAGATCATGATCACTACTAGGATCCTCTGATCAGATACAGGTGTATGGGGTGTGCCTGCTAGTAGCCTTACAGACTATTCTAGGGGTAGATCAGTGGTAGAGTAAGGCCCAGAAGGCCAGATACGCCTTTTGAGTGGCTAGATTGAGACTTTGGTATAGCACCTCAGGTGGAGTTGCCCTTACTCAAGAGCCTTTCGTGACCACCCCAGGGTTACTAGCTGTGTCATCGCTCGTGAGGGGCTATATGATGTCACTCTAAGGAGCGGTATGCCATCCGCGAGGGACGAAGATGAGGTCCAAGGACCTTATACAGTCCATTCTATGGCAGGACTATTTTTTTGTCGTATCGGCATCACACGCCCATCGAGCCTGGTGCCGGGGTGCAGTTATCAGGAGTCCACTGTACTCAGACACAACTATAGATCAAGAGCCAAGCGGGCTCAGTTGCAGAACCAAGGGGACAGGTAGGTCGGCTATAGCACCAGTAGAGTCATAGAAATCTAGATAGGGGTATATAGATTGAGGTGTACTCGCTAGGGCTTATAAGGGCCCCAGACGGGTTATTTTGTGTTGATTGTACCTTCCAGGCTTATGGGGGCCAGGTTAGGTTCTTGTTTGTATTCTTGTCTGCTAGCTATAGCTTATGAATATATAGGTTCTTGTTTGTATTCTTGTCTGCTAGCTATAGCTTATGAATATATGATTGTACAGTTGTAGCTTATATACATGTAGTGTTGCTAGATGCAGATTACGAATAGCCAACTTACAGGTTAATCTTTTTGCCCCTTCTCTCTATTTACTTTCAGTCTTTAACAACTTACTTACTGCCCTGCATATTTAGTACATATTGTACTGACGCCTATCCTTGGGCGCTGTATTACTTGCCTGTAGGTTTAGACAAACAGAGTTCAGGATTTTCTATAGCAGCTGTTTAGAGTCAACAGTTTGGCCAGCTCCTTTCATTCGGAGTTGCCAGGTTGTAGAGATTGCAGTCTTTCATTTGTACAGCATTTGGATGGGATGGGGCCCTGTCCCGACCACTATTTGTATTCTTAGAGGCTTGCAGACTGTAGTATTTAGTTAGTTAGCTGTTGTTGGCCGTGTGGGGCCTAGTATAGCTGCTTATTTTCCTTTTGTTCTAACTAGAAATTATGGTGGTCTTGTTCGCCCGATATGATCCCTTTTGTTGCCTGCTGTTGGTTAGCTATTTTTATTTATAGGTGGCTACACGGACTTGTCGGCCGGAGGCTGCGTTTACAGTCAAGATATAGCCCGTTGTTTTCTTCAATTAAGTTCCAGGAATGCACCAGAAATGCACAAGCCCAGCCAGGTCAGTCAGATCCCAGTGTGGCACTAGGTGCCAGTCATGCCTCCTAAGGTGGAGCGTGACACTTGAGTTGCTCAAGGATTATGTCAAAAGTATACTCTACCACCCAGGTACGACTATTGGGCATTCTTAGGAAAATTCCACCTTTTGATTCCTTTATCATGCATTCTTGACTCTATCAACTCCTAAATATCATTTTTTTATTCTTTCCCAGATGGATAGAATGAGATCATCAATGAGCAAGGGCAAGGTTCCTACTCCTATAGCTAGGGCCCCAACTAGGGGTTGAGGCAGGAGAATACCTAGAGGTCGAGGCTAAGCACGAGCTGCAGCTCCAGCTCGGGGTCAGGCTAGGGTACTGTCACCTAAAGTAGTGATCTCTATTAAGGATTTACAACATCAACTAGAGAGTATTTGGCCAGGCCACCTCCTGTAGGATTTGTGGCCACGCCAGTTCTTCAAGATACCATGGTTAGGATCCTCAACTTCCTAGAGGGCGTGTCCCAGGCAGGGAATTTTCCTAGCACTCCTGCTAGTTCACAGGTTAGAGATGAGGCACAGACTTCAGCCCAGGCAACGACAGAGGGTTTTTAGGGTTCAAGAGTGCAGCCTACTTCTATGGCTCCTCATTAGAGGTATTTCCAGTGCCAGTTGTTACTCAGCCTATTGCAGCTGTAACGACCCCTAGAAGTCCCTAGGATTAGAACCTAAACTTGAAGTGAAAACCAGCAGAAAGGGGATAAAATATCACAGGATGAGTCACATCAGGACTCATGATGAGATGTGATGGATTGTAACATGACCCATGGTGAGCAACTAAGCTTCCAAGATCTTGATGCATTGAGCCACTTGATGACTCATTATGTTATGTAATGACTCATAATAATGAGCTGTGAGATGGGAATCAGAGAAGGCTCAAGGCACTGTTAGTGACTACGAGTCACTATATGACTCATGGTATCACATGACAGGTCATGAGCAGGAGTTGTGAGAAGCAGATCAAAGACTGACCAACCTAACACTAGTGACCACGAGTGGCCACCACACGTCGTGGTCAGTCACTACGAGAGGTATGGCGATTCGTTGTCATTGGACAGGTGATATGTCGTGGTTTTATAATACTTTCAACACATAAAACATAGAAAAATGGTAGAAATTTAGTATGTTTATATAGATATGAGGTTCTTTTATTGTATTTTCAGGAAAATCCGGTCCGGGAGTTGGATTTTGGAAAAAAAATGCAAAAAATGGTCTACTACAAGTCACAGTATGAGTAGTACCATTTTGGTATGAGCCATACCTGGAGCCTATAACAAAGATTATAAAATTGGCTAAGTGCATAGTTTATAGTACGAGTTGATACCACGAGTCGTGACATCCTTGTATGAGTCGGACCACTGACTCGTGGTGAGATTCATAGAAATAGGCACATGACATCCTTCAAAGCACGAGTGGAATGTATGATTCCTACCAACATGGTTCAAGTCGTATGAAGGACCCGTAGGTTGACATTTAGAGATTCCATCTGTAGAAGCCTAAACCACGATTGCCACCTACAACTCATAGTAACACATCACGAGTCATACCAACCTTCCATACATGAGAGATCCAGAAGTTGCAGAACATACCATGAGAGTAGACCACGACTCATAAATACGTACAGATTACTATCATTAGCTCAGCATGTAATATATATGATACTTCACCCCTATTAGCCTCAGCATGTGAGATACCCAGACATTATTACCAGTTGAGACCGTTGTGTTGTTTGGGGTTGGATTACCTAGCATCCATGACCGCCCAGGGTTAATAGCTATGTCGACTCGTCCGCCAGAGGACGAGGATACGTCACTCTACAGAGTGGCATGCCGTCCCGCCAGGGGACGAAGATGGGATGCCAGCTTTTCCCCATATTTGTGCCTTGATCGGCCCTTACACACCCCAGTCGAGCGGATACGCCCGGGTGCAGATTCAGGAGTCCTTCGGACTCAGATGCAGTTATAGTCAGGGGCTCAGCGAGCCCAAGTGCATACCCTGGGACCGGCAGGATGCTTACAGCCACTATAGGAGATGGGATGACCAGGGTAGGGGTATAGATTCTGTGTTGGTTGTACCTCCCGGCTTATGGGGGCCGGGTAAGGTTTGTGTGTGCTATGTTATGTTATTTTATGTTATGCCATGTTATGTTAGATACAAGTAGATCAGCAGTAGCACGATACGTTCCAGGTATGACTCTTATCCCTTCCAGTAAAGATTGTGAGAAGGTAAGGTTTACATTATCAGACAGTTAAGTTATTCCTTCTACTTCAGCTTCATCAGTCATATTATTGCTTTCAGATGTTGTTTTCAGTTATATTATTTCAGTTGCTTTATATACTCAGTACCAGCGGTACTGACGCCCAGTGGGGCGCTGCATTACTTGCCTGCAGGTACCCATAGACGAGCAGGCGATACTACGTGATCCCCATCAGCGGTTGAGTATTCAGCTCCTGTCATCCGGAGACTGAATTTCTAGAGGTGTAGTCCAGTTCTTTTTATTGTACAGTACGGGTAGGTCGGGGCCCTGTCCCGATCATTTCTATTGTTATTCTTAGAGGCTTGCAGTCTATATATTCCCTGTGGTCAGATGAGCCGGTCGTGTGAGGCCGTACAGTTGTTTAGTTGCCAGTATTCTTGCTTTCTTTTACCTTGGCCGTGTGGGGCCATAGCTTGCCAATAGTGGTGACCTTGCCGGTCACGTAGTTTCTTTTTATGCTTTAAGATTGAGTTGCAGATAACTAGACAGCATGGTGGCCTTGTCGGCCCGCATAGGTTCCCCTGAATTACCTTGTTTCTGGTAAGCTGATAATACAGGTACAGAAGGCTATAGGCCAATAGGCCGGGGGCTGTGTTTACAGCCGTTATATAGCCCTTTGTTTCCAGAAATGTGAGTTAGAGCCAGCCAGGCACCAGATGTGCCCAGGCTTAACAGTCCAGCGAGTCAGGTCCTAGTAGGGCACCAGGTGCCAGTCATGCCCCCCAAGGCGGGGCGTGACATGCCCCTTGATCACAACAAAAATTTGGAAAGAAATTAGGGGTAAAATTTATAAGCTCAAAATAGAAGGAAAAGTGGTGAAACTTGATGGCGTCGTGCGACGTTAAATCAGAAACTTGTTGGGAGGCAACCCAATTTGCAATAGTGTAGTATTTCCTATTCTCTATACAATATCACTTTTGTTTCTTGTTTTGTCTTCGGAGAAGGGAAAGTCTGAGCACCCGAAATCAAAGCTAAGGAGCACATCTTGAGCTGAAGTATGGGGTCATGCGACCCGTAAATCAAATAGACATACTATTAAGTAGGACCTAGAGGGCCTCAGGGAGTATTTCTCACCATGTCTGATTTTTATTGTGTAGATGCTCTTTGGACAGAGCATGGCTTTAAGTGTGGGCTAATGTGACATCTTCCGAAATTTTGAGGTTAAGAGTGAGTATGCCATCATGTTTTTATTTGAAATTTTTGTTAAAATGGCATACCTCATCCACCCTTAGATTCTTTTCCAAAGGGGAGACCTTTGAACCGGGTAAAATTTTTTATTCTTAGGAGTAGTGTTAATTTTTTTAGGAGAAGAAAAGTATATTTCCAATGATGGGTGGTTGACGACTATCCTTAGGGAAGTTAGTCATTAGGAACCCATTTGAATGCTAAGTGCTTGAGCTATGTGCTATTTGACCAAAGTTACAAGTATTGGGTTTGGAAATTGAAAACATGTTGTGGAAAAATATGAATGACCTCTGTTTGAGACACCTAGGCTCTTTAACTAGATTCTTCTGTGATTTTATTGGATTGATGTAGAATTCTTTCTTTTGTTTGCCTAATTGAGGGTCTATATGAATATGTCTTGAGTTAAACATGTGCCATGTGTTTGTGAGAATTTGCATACATTCCATGCTTTCATACTAATGCGTAGAACTTTCTTGATATGTGGGCTAAACGAAATGAAGGGTGTTGAATTTAGGAGATTACATAGGCATTTCTGTGATTAGCCCACTTTTATCCTACAAATTACCTACCCATTCATGATATCCTTAGTTAGCCATGTTGAGATTTTAGCCTACTTTTCTGGTAGCCATCTTAAAAGCTAAATCCCTTTTTATTCTATTGACTTTTATTTTATCCAAATGACTCCTGAGACACTATAAAATTGAAAAAGAGAATTTTATATGGAAGGAGAACAAGTGAAAAAAAAGAGGGAAGCTAAAAGTGTGGAAGTTAGAAGATAAGGTTTAAGGTGAAACGTGTAAAATAGGGAAGGTGATGTTAGTAAGGAGATGAGAAAAGAGAATGAATAAGTTGAAAAGGATAAATATTGTCAAGAACTTTCTACTAGTCATCCAAGCTGCAGAAGTTTCAATCAAGGGAACACATAAGGAGTAAAGTAAGAAGAACAAAGATTGCTAAAACTTAACAAGTTGTGAAGTGTTAAAGTACATAGGGAGGTTAGTGTTAAACCCCAAAAGCCCTAAGATCAGACTTGGGAGTTGAAATGGAGAAAATAGGATTTTATGCACCAGGTCACCGAACGAGTCATCATGTGACCGTCAGGATGACCACGAGTTGTTAAGTGACTCGTGGTGAGGAGTTTTGACTTTTTTGGAAATTTTCAAGTTGGGGTGACCACGACTCGTGGTCAGCCCCACGAGTCATTAGGTCACCCGTGGTCAAGGGCAGTTGAAGGATGAAGGAAAGGCCGATTGTGTACCTCACGACTGGACACCACGAGTCATGGTCAATGCCACGATTCATTAGGTGAGTCGTTGTCAGCAGTTGGTTAAGGATTAAATGCTTTTGGGAAGTGAAAGTCACGAGAGGTGACCACGAGTCTTGGTCACTAGTGACGAATCGTTAGGTCCTTTGTGGGGACCCTTTGAGGAAAAATGGTAGTGTACTTAACGACTCCTGACCACGAGTCGTGGTCCATGGCAACGACTTGTCCATTCCCCCATTGGGATTGGCAGTTTGTTTTTCTCTATGAGTTTATTAAGGGATTTCCGTAATTCCTATGATCTTAAGGCCTAAACTATGTCTTTTTAAGCTATGAATAGTGAGTTTTAAGAGGGGTAAGTTCATTCTAAGCTATTCCTATTTATGCATGCAAGTGTATAAGTCTAGAGAGGTGATCAAGCTCAATTTCTTCCAAGTTCTTCTCAATTCTTCATTGGGCAATAAGAGGAGTTATAGAATCAGATTTTCTCAGGTATGTAGGGTTATTAATGGGTGAATTTGTTCACTCCCATGCCCAATCTCTTTCTAATTGACGAAAATCTATATGTTGATCCTATGGTGTTTTAACCCAATGCATGAATTTTCTAAGTTTCTACCATGGGTATGATCTAAGCATGTTTCTATTATTGAATTATGATTCATGGACAAGCTTTGCAATATTTTCAAATATAAACATGTTTTCAAGTTTTATAAATTATGATGTGCATCCATGAGAAGTTCATGAAATTTGAGATCTATGATGTATATTCAAGTATGATGAGATATTTATGATGAAAAATATGTTTTTAAGCTACCCAGTCTATGATCATATTTTCAAGTGAATCAAGTATTTTTAATCATTTTTAAGTATTGGGCAAGCCATATGTTCAAGTATGATTTTTGATTTCATGAATTAGCTTACCACATGATTTTGGAGTCAAGACTCCCAATAATGTTCAACTTGTGGGATGGTTTGAGCCAAGGCTCCTCATGTGTGATTTTATATTTTATATATATATGATTATTCAGATTCATCACTAGACGATGGTCAGCTTCATTGCAAAATGATGGAGAGCATATGCATGTTTTTAGGAATAGTGTATAGCACTAAGTAGGCTAAGTGTCAGTCAACCCTATGCCTCAGAACTACGACCCAACGTAGGTATGATCAGATTATTTGTGGACTCCTTTGAAGCTTTCCCCTACCCCAAGGTGCCTTCAACTTGATATCAATATCATGGTAGCGTCTTCAGCCCTAGCAAGGCTTTAGACGGCTCTGCCCATTTGAGTGTGATAGTTTGGATTACATAAGCTCTATCGTGGTAATGTCGATTATATGACGAGTCTCCCATTGTTGCTCATGATTTCAGTTATGAATGTTTATCATTCATGATATACATATATATATATATGTTCTAAAGAAAGTTTGACCCAATGTTCAGTTTTAGTTATGATTATCATATCTCAGCTTTGGGTCATTCAATTCAGTTATGATGTTCAGTTATGTTCAGATCACGATTTCAGAAAATAGCATGCAAGCCTTACTTTCAAATTATTATCTTGATTATGTTTTATATTATGCATAAATTAATGATTTTAGTTACTTAAGCGGTTTTACTTACCTTGCATACTCGATACATTCCACATACTGAACGCATACTCTATGTTGTATCATTTTATGATACAGACTCTAATTTTCAGACTCAGTCCCGTCACTAGCCAATTTCCGGAGTTAGCATCCAACTTCAGTGGTGATTCCTCATCCCCCGAGGACCATTCGTTATCAGTTATCTTTGTATTTTCAGTTTCAGACTTAGAGAGTTAGTTGGGGTCTTGTCCATCAACTTATCAGAATTAGAGGCTTTTCAGACATAGTGTATAATCAGCTTCAAATTCGTGTATGTAAGCTAATGTTATGTTATATTTAGACTTCCTCCATGTTTATCTTGATTGATCTTCCGCTTTTATTAATTGAGTTAAAAGTTATGTTCATACCATGGTTCGACTTGGAGTCTCTCAGGGTTCTTTGTCCCGTGTCTCGATACGGGCCTATGTTCGGGTCATGACGGTTAGTCACTATACTTGCAAAATAGTATCTACTCATCTCTTAGAGTAATACCCCAAAAGTCCCTAAGATCATACCCTAGCGTTGAAGTAGAGAAAATAGGAAAATATTGCCTAGGCCAAAGGACGAGTCATCCAGTGACCTGTGGGAAGACTTCACGAGTCGTTAAGTGACTCGTGAAGTGAAGAGAGGCTAGAAATGATCCTTGGTCTAGGGGTGACCACGAGAGGCTACCATGAGTCGTGATGTGACTCCACGACTCGTGGAGTTGGTCGTGGTCTAGAGTAGAGTTGAAAATGGAGGGTTGGCCAGTAGACTTCACCAGTTAGTCACCACAAGTCATCAGGTTCACCACGAGTTGTGGTGTCACTCGTGGTGACTGGTAGTGTGTAATTTTTCTGTGTTTTAGTAAGGGTGGTTTCGTAATTTCTAAGCCCCTAGGTCCTAAAATACGTCATTTTAAGCTCAGTTAGAGGGGTTTTATGAGTGCTTAACCTATTCTAAGTCTTCCCATTCCATGCATGCAAGATTGAGGAGTTCATTGGAGATCAAGCTTGAGGATTCCTTAGGTTCTTCCTCAATTCACTTGAGGTTTCAAGCGAGATTGTGAAATCAATGTATCCAAGTATGTAGGTTTAGGAATGGGAATATTCCACCACTCTCATGCCCAATTCCTCTTCTAAATTCATGAAATTCAAGGTTGATGATTTCATGGGGTTTTAACTGAATTTGTGAAAATTCTCTAAGTATCTATCATGGGTAAATTCTATTCATGTTTCTAATGATGTTTTACGATTTACGGGCATGTTTTATAATGATTTCAATTATAAATTATGATTTCCATGTTTTAAAAATAAGATGCCCAAATATGTAAGTTCATAAAGAGTTGAGATTATGATCAATGTTTTCAAGTATGGTGAAATGTCTATGGTGAGAATATGATTTTGAATTACCCATGTCTATATCCATGATTTTGTCTATCATGTCTATTTTAAAGCATGTATAAGTTTGGGAAAGCCCATATGATCAAGTATGTTTTATGATTTGCTTTAACTTCATGATTATAGCTTACCACATAGTTTTGGAGTCTGGACTCCCACTTTTCAGCTTGTGGTGTGGTTTGAGCCAAGGCTCCTCATGTTATGTTTTCAGATAATGCATGTACTATTAAGATTCAACTTTATTGAAAGACGGTGGTTAATCTTGGGTGACAAATGATGGAGAGCATATGCATATTTTTGGGAGTAGTGTCTAGCACTGAATAGGCTAAGGATTCAGTTAACCCTGTGCCTTAGAACTATGTGCCAATGTAGGTATGCTTAGACCTCCCTTGTGAGCTTTCCCTACCCCCAAAAGGCATTCATCTTGATATCGATATCATGGTAGCACCCTTAGCCTTGGTAAGGCTTCGGACGGTTCTGCCCACTTGAGTAAAATAGTCGGGACAATGTAAGCTCTATTGTGGTAATGTTGGTTATATGACGAGTCTCCCATTGTTCCTCATGATTTCAGTTATGCATGTTCATCAGTCATGATATTATGTTTTCAACAGGTTTGGCCCATGTTCATTTTTACTTATGATTATCAACAACTTTGGGTTATTTGATTCAGTTATGATATTCAGTTATGTTTAAATCATGTTTTCAGATAATAGCATGCAAGCCTTACTCTCAACATATTATGATGAAATGTTTCATGATATGCATGATTTCAGTTTAACTTACTTAGTAGTTTTATTTACCTTGCATACTCCGTACATTCCAAGTACTGACTGCATACTCTATGTTGTATCGTTTTATGATACAGGCTTAGACGTTCAGGTTCAGTCCCCCCACTAGTCAGTTCTTAGAGTTAGCATATCTAGCTTGTTGGTGTGTCCTCATCCTCCGAGGACCTCCTTATTAGTTGTATAAGTATCTTTTTGTTTCAACTTATTAGCGAGTTAGTTGGGGTCTTGTCCCATCAACTCATCGGGATGTTAGAGGCTTATCAGACATAGTATGAATTCAGCTTCGGATTAGAGTTAGGTATTCCGTTGTATCAGATCTTTTAAATATTTATACTTTCTCTATATCAGATGTTGGTTTCTGCTCTATTATTTGAGATTTAGATTTATGTTCATGTCATGGGTTGACTTGGAGCCATTTATGGTTCTAGGTTTCGTGTCTAGGTCCGGGCCTATGTTTTTTGGGTCGTGACAAACTTGGTATCAAAGCAATAGGTTTTGAAGTGCCCTAAGGTGTCTGAAAGCCGCGTTAAGTAGTCTTTTTCATTGGTGTGAAGCACGCCACACTTATGACAAAGAGGCTACGAAATGTTTTAGGAAAGTTCCCTTCTTTCATGATCTATGTCATGTGATTAAATGTCCCTCTATCCTTCTAACTCATCCTCTATGCATTTGCAAAATTATGCCTTCTCATCAAGTTAATGGAAGAAGGAACAGAAATGGCCATGAGAATGGCAATGGAGACGGACACAACCAGGCCCCTCCATCCCTCGAGGATCATATGCCCGAGCAGGTTGCCCACGCTGAGGTTAGGGAAGCCATCCAGATGTTGGCATATGCATTGACCGACCAAGCCAACCAGCAGGCGATGGCTCACGTTTCCTAGAATGGAAACATGGAAACAACTAGAGTTAGGGATTTCCTCAGGATGAACCCCCCTTGAGTTCCTTGGATCGAGGGTGGATGAGGATCCACATGAGTTTATTGATGAGATGAAGAAGATCATCCAAATTATGGGGGTGATGGGAGAGGAGTGTGCGTATTTATACTCTTATTAGCTAAAAGGGGTTGCTCACATTTGGTTCAGGTAGTGGAAGGATTGTCGGGGAGTCGGCATGGGTCCCATTGGTTGGGATGAGTTTTTTACCACATTCCTGAATGAGTTCTTTCCTCGAGAGATGAGGGAGATAAAGGAAACTGAGTTTGTGAACCTTAGGCAGAATAACATGACAGTCTAGGAGTATGCTTTGAGTTCACCCACTTTTCCAAATATGCACCTGAGATGGTGGCTGACCAGAGGGTTCGAGTGAGCAGGTTTGTGCATGGGATAGCAGACTATTTGGTCAAATATTGTTGGACTGCGATGCTTCATCAAGAAATTAACTTCTCTCAGTTGTTCCTATACGCCTAGCAGATGGAGGCGGTATGGGTGAGTGAGAGAGAGAGAGGCCAAGAGGGATGGATCAACAGTTTTGAGTTCTCCCACTAGAGGCCTGGTGGTGGGCATCGTCAGCAGTCCCACCAGAGATCATCAGCCCCAACGCTATCAGCAGCGAGTGTACCATCCAAGTCCAGGTGCGATCATAGGGGATGAACATCAGCTCTCGAGGTCAGGGGAACAGACCTGTAGAGCCTAGCATTCCAGGTTGTGACAGGTATGGTAGGAGGCACACTGGCCAGTGCTTAGCAGGTACAGGTGCTTGTTTTGGGTGTAGGAAGCCCAGACATAGGATCAGAGATTATCCAGCAGCTAGATAGGGATAGGGTAGAGGCCAAGACCCAGCCACTAGTTCAGTAACCCCACCAGCACACTCAGCTCAACAAGGTACATCCATTAGCGCAGGTGGTGGTCAACGTTAGAACAGGTTTTATGCCCTTATATCTTGTTAGGACAAGGAGTTCTCTCCAGATATAGTCACTGGTATGTTACGAGTATTTCAACTTAATGTTTATGCATTGTTAGATCACAGGGCTACTTTATCTTTTGTGACGCCTTATGTTTCTAGTAGTTTCGGAGTCAATCCCGAAATCCTATTAGAACCCTTCTCGGTCTCTACTCCAGTCGGTGATTCAGTTATAGCTCGACGGGTATACAGAAATTGCCCTATCACAATCCTTTAGAAAGTCACCTCAGCAGATTTAGTGGGGTTAGCAATGAAATATTTTGATGTTATCTTTGGAATGGATTGGCTACATGCATGTTACGCCTTAGTAAATTATAGAACCCATGCGGTAGAGTTTCGATTTCCAGGTGAGCCAGTCATAGAGTGGAAGAGTAGTTCGGCTGTGCTTGTAGGTCGCTTCATTTCCTACCTTAAGACCAAAAAGATGATCTCTAAAGGTTGAGTGTACCATCTAGTTAGGGTTAAGGATGCTACGTCTGAGACCCCGGCTATCCATTTAGTTCCCATAGTGTGTGAGTATCCAGAGGTGTTTCTAGATAATCTACCGAGAATCCCTCCCGAGAGAGAGATCGACTTTGGTATTGACCTTCTTCCCGATATACAGCCTATACCTATTCTTCCTTATAGAATGGCTACAGCTGAGCTAAAAGAGTGAAGAAGCAATTGAAGGACCTCTTAGACAAGGGCTTCATCGGACCTAGAAAGTCCCTGTAGGGTGCACTAGTTCTCTTTGTCCTAAAGAAGGATGGTTCTCTTCGGATGTGTACGATTATCGACAGTTGAACAAAGTCACAATCAAGAACAGGTATCCCCTCCCTTGAATTGATGACTTGTCTAACCAACTTCAGGGTGCCAACTGTGTTTCAAAGATAGACCTCAAATCCGGTTATCATCAACTTAGAATTGGAGAGAGTGACATCCCGAAGATAGCCTTCAGGACTCAGTATGGCCACTATGAGTTTGTAGTTATGTCTTTTGGACTAACAAATGCTCCTACAACTTTTATGGATTTAATGAACAGGGCCTTCAATCCATATTTGGACATGTTCTTGATCATACATCCTCATATACTCTCGGAGTGAGGTGGAGCATGTCGTTCATTTGAGGGTGGTTATACAGACTCTTAAGCATCGCCAACTGTATGCTAAATTTAGCAAGTGTGAGTTTTGGCTGAGCTCAATAGCATTTTTGGGTCATGTGATGTCAAGTGAGGGTGTATAGGTGGACTCTCAAAAGATAGAACCTGTGAACAATTGGCCCAGACCAGTTAGTCCTTTAGATATCAGGAGTTTCTTAGGGTTAGATAGCTACTACAGGAGGTTTGTTGAAGGGCTTTCATCCATTGAAGCACCGTTGACTAAGTTAACCCAGAAGAAAGTGAAGTTCCAATGGTCGGAGGCTTGTGAAAATAACTTCCAAGAGTTGAAGGCTCAACTCACCTCAACACCAGTATTGACTCTAACGGAGGGTACCGATGGATTTGTGGTATATTGTGATGCCTCAAGGATCGACCTTGGTTTTGTATTAATGCAGCACGGTAAGGTTATAGCCTATGCTTCAGGTAGCTTAAGTTCCATGAAAAGAACTATCTGACTCATGACCTTGAGTTGGCGGCGGTAGTATTTGCCTTGAAGATTTTGAGACACTATCTGTATGAGGTCCATGTGGATGTGTTTATGGACCACAAAAGCCTAGAGTACGTGTTTACCTAGAAGGATATAAACTTGTGACAAAGAAGGTGGTTGGAACTTCTTAAAGATTATGATATGAGTGTCCTTTATCATCCGAGTAAGGCCAATGTGGTGGTAGACACCCTTAGCAGACTTTCTATAGAGAGTGTCTCATGTAGATGAGGGGAAGAAAGAGCTGGTGAAGGATGTGCATTAGCTTGCACGACTAGGAGTTCGCTTCGTTGACTTGATAGATGTTGGTGTCATTGTTCAGGATGGATCAGAATCCTCTTTGGTGACTCAAGTCAAAACGAGGATCCTATTTATGTAAAGTTGAAGGAAGCAGTTCGGAATCAGAAGGTTGAGGTCTTCTCCCAAGGGGGATATGGTGTACTTTGGTATCAGGGTCATTTATGTGTTCCGGGTATTGATGACTTGAGATATCGAATGTTTCATGAGGCTCATAGTTCCCCATATTCTATACATCCAGGTGCCACCAAGATGTACTGTGACCTACGGGAAATTTATTGGTGGAATGACATGAAGAAGACATTAGTATCCCTACCTGGAAGTGGAAGGAAATAAATATGCATGTTACACCCCAAAAAATGACATCAGTTTAGTAGGCGTACACGTGGATTTGTGACAAATAAAGAGAGCTTGACGCGTGTTTGAAAAGCCTCGAAAGCGTGATCGGACGAGACCAGTGCACAAGGGCCAGCGCGACGCGCCAGCTAGCAGTGCACTGGCCAACGCGGGGCGCCAGACCTGCTGGCATTGAGAGGCACTGGGCGCCAGGCCTGTGGCGCTTTGAGAGGGGCGGAGCGCCTGGTCCTATGGTGCTTTGGGAGGCGCGGGGCACCCCTATACCACCAACAATGCCCATATATATATGTCCCTTCATAATTTCCAAGTCATTTCTTAAATTAACCCACGACAAGAACAAAGAACCCACGATATTTTCAACAAATTTTTGCCCGATGATGCTACCAAACGCCATCCAAACTTAAATTAACTTTAGGTATTGATTCTAAGCCTACATGTAGTACTACTATGGAGTTATTTTCTTAATATTCGCACAGAAAATCGTAACCCCACTGAGCAAAAGGTGTCAGAATTGCTCCAAATTGATTCCTAAACGATCACAGGCATCAAGCAAGTATTTCTCCCTTCTGAACCCTTGAGAAACTATAGGTTTTCGGTCGTATTTTACGTAATTGAATTATAGTTGCTATTAGTATTAAAGTTATCATTTTTAAGCCAAATTTGATATTGAAATTAGTCTCTTTCTCCTAGTATTGCGGTTAGAGCAAGAAAGAGCCGTTGAATATAAGTTGAAACCCGTAAGATATTTGGGAAATGGCAATTGAGGTATGTAAAGCTATTCTTTCAGCAAGTTATGTTTGTCGTAAAGTTAGTAAGACATGTGTATCTATAGTATTTCAGCGTAAACCTATTGCGGTCAGCTGTTAGGAATTGAGTTGAGATGATAGAGATAAAATAGTAACGATTGTCAGAGTCAACCCTAGCTAGATTGGTTTTTCTTTTGACATTAGGTTATTAGATGTTTTTCCGTGTTAAGTTCTATTAAACTAAGGCCGCGAGGGACATTGAGTTTCATCAAACTGAGGCCGCGGGGGCCATATTGAGTTTCATCAGACTGAGGCTGCGTGGGCCATATAGAGTTTCATCAAACTAAAGCCACGAAGGCCATATTGTCATCAAACTAAGGCCGCGAGGGCCATATTGAGTTTCATCAGACTGAAGCCGCGAGGGACATCTGAAGTTCCATCAGATTAAGGTCATGAAGGCCATAGTGAGTTCTATCAGATCGAGGTCGTGAGGGCCGTATTGAGTTCTAGTGCGCTTACAACCAATACTAGTCAGACAACAGAAGTGGACATTGTTTGTACTTGCCGAGGCTTATGGGGGCCCAAGTAGGTTATTCTGTGTTGTGTTTACCTTACATACTTATGGGGGCCCGGTTAGATTCTTGTTTGTATATATAGACTTGTTAGTTAGACAGTTCAGACGGCAAAGGTATTCAGGTTAAATTTTTGCTCTCTTCCTTGATTACTTCAATTTTAACTAACTTTCAGTCAGTTTCCTACTTCCATACATATTCAGTACATATTGTATTGATGCCCATCCTTGGGGTGATGCATTACTTGCCTGCAGGTGCGTATAGACGCGGTTCAGGACCCTCTTAGTCATCAGCTGGAGTTAATAGTTTTTTCAGCTCCCTTCCTCCGTAGTAGGTAGTTGGAAGAGGTTTGTTCTTTTGTTGTACAGTTTATGGGTAGGTCGGGGCCCTGTATCAACAATTATTCCACTCTTAGAGGCTTGTAGACTATAGATTTCTAGTAATTAGCTTTGGTTGCTGGCTGTGTGGGGCCCTATGTACGTTTATTTTGCGTGATGGTTGTGTGGGGCCTAGTTTAACTGTCAGTTAGTAGCCTTGTCGGCTATAGCGTTGTTTAGCTGCTTGATTTCACTTCAGTTATAACTACACAGCATGATGATCTTGTCGGCCCGCATAGGATCCCTATTATTGTGTTGTTGGTGGTCAGCTGTCTTCTTTTACAGGTGGCCTTGTCGGCTAGAGGCTGTACTTACAGCCGAGATATAGCTCGTCGTTTTCTAGAATTAAGTTACAAACGTGCGCCAATAGTGCATAGGCTCAGTCAGGTTAGTTTAGATCCTAGTGGGGCACCAAGTTTCAGTCATGCCTCCCAAGGTGGGGCATGACAAACTTGGTATCAGAGCAGGTCCTAACCCAGGGAGTCTACAAGTTGTGTCAAGTAGAGTCTTGTCTATGGATGTGTTGTGCACCACGTTCTATAGATAGGAGACTACGAGACATAATAGTGTGGTTACTCTTCTTTCTCCTACAGTTGTGCTATAGAGCTGGACTATATAGGGTGACTCCTTAAGCTTATGTTATTCTATTTATTAACAGAGGAAATGTCTGGGGCACGACGGCCCGCGACTGGTCGAGATTTAGATGTGGCAGCAGGAGAGGGCACTAGTAGGGTGCCCTAGTCAGAGTCGGCCTGATCTGAGGGCGATAGGGAGACGTCACCTTGATCTCCCCAACACTCGCCACTGCACTCAGGGCCCGCTAGAGTAGCAGATATACCAGCACCACCCCCAGCCATTCATATACCATTAGATTAGTAGCTCAGGGGTGCATTCTATATGGTGGTTCAGATGATGGCTGCCCAGCGCCAGCCTCAATAGGTAGTATCGAGTACCATTGAGCCTACTGAGGGGCCGGGTAGTTTGAGAGTTTATGAATTCCTAGCTTTGAGTCCCCCACAGTTTACAGGGACAGATCATAGAGAGGATCCCCAAAATTTCATAGATCAGTTGTATAGAATATCCAGGGTTATGAATGCCTCGTCTACATAATCAGTTGAGTTAGCAGTATTCCAATCGCAAGATGTGGCAGTCTTGTGGTATGAAAGTTGGAAGACATCCTGGAGCAGAGATGCACCTCCACTTATGTGGCCTGTTTTCTCTGAGGCTTTCATAGATCATTATTTTCCTCGAGAGGTCAGGCAGGCCAGAGTAGAGCATTTTTTTGCACTTAGAGAAGTGCAGAATGAGTGTCAGAGAATATGCATTGAGGTTTGATTCCTTAGCCAAATATGTGCCCTCATTTGTCAACACCATGCACAACTCGGGTGCATCAATTTATTATGGGACTGGCGCCAGAGTATGGAAAGTTGTGTATTATGGACACACTGCGAGAAGATATGGACATCTCATGAATTCAGGCATTTTCTCAGAATATAGGGGTGCTCAGATAGCGTCAGTACGCAATGGAAAGGGTAGGTCAGGAGCAGCGTCCGAGGGGCAGACCCGCAAATTTTCAGGCGGATTTTCAGGGGGGACCTAGGCCCCATTTATCAGGTAGGCCACCTAGGCCCCCATTTCAGCAGCAGCAGGACAGCAGATCAGACAGTTGGAGGCAGAAAAGCCCCGGCGAGAGTTTGTGAGCTTCAAGCTCGCAGCAGTAGAGGGCGCCAGATTAGACCGAGTTAGTAGTACCCTAATGCAGTGCTTTCCATAGGCAGCATATGGGAAGGTGCAGGTATGGCTCCACTGCCTGTTATACTTGCGGGAAGGAGGGGCACATGATGAGAGATTTCCCGAATAGACGTCAAAGCAGCCAGGACCAGCAGAATAGATCTTCAGCAGGTTCATATGCCCCAGCACCTTCTGCAGGGCGCAGGACCTCAGCTCCATCCGACAAAGGCTGAGATAGATTCGGGGTATCCAGTTCTGGTAGCAACTAGAATTGCATGTATGCACTACTAGGGCAATAAGAGTCAAAATCGTCACCAGATGTTGTGACAGGTACATTAGATGTCTGTTCTCACTCAGTTTATGCTTTGATAGATTCAGGCTCCACTTTGTTGTATGTTACTCCATTAGTAGCCCGAATGTTTGATATAGTTCCAGAATTTCTTCAGTGACCTTTTTCAGTATCTACACCTGTTGGTGACTCTATTATTGTTAAAAGAATTTATCGGGATTGTACAGTAGAGATTTTTGGTCATCAGATCTTAGTGGATCTAGTAGATCTAGAAATGATTGATTTTGATGTGATTATGGGTATGTATTGGTTGGAACCATGTTATTCCACTGTAGAGTGTTGGACCAAAATTGTCCAATTTCACTTTCCAGGGGAAGTAGTACGAGAGTGGAGGGGTAGTACAACCACGCCAAGAGATAAGTTCATATCCTATATTCGAGCAAAAAAGTTGATAGCAAAGGGTTGTATCTACCATATTGTTAGGGTTCGAGATATGCAAGAAGAACCCCCGACTCTCCAGTCTATTCCAGCAGTTAATGAGTTTCTAGATGTGTTCCCAGATGAACTTCCTCGCATTCCCCTAGAGCGGGAAATAGATTTCTCTATAGATTTACTGCCAGATACTCAACCTATATCCATTCCTCCATATCGAATGGCTCCTGCAGAATTGAAAGAATTGAAAGAACAATTGAGATACTTTCTAGACAAGGGTTTTATCAGGCCGAGTACTTTGCCATGGGGTGCAACAGTTCTGTTGTAAAAAAGAAAGATGGTTCACGTATGTGCATAGATTATCGACAATTGAATAAAGTTACTATTAAGAATAAATACCCACTTACTAGGATAGATGACTTGTTTGATTAGTTGCAGGCAGCGAAGTATTTTTCTAAAATTGACCTGAGACTCGAGTACCACCAGGTTCGAGTTCGGAGAGAGACATCCCGAAGACAGCTTTCAAGACCAGGTATGGTCATTTTAAGTTCCTATTTATGTCTTTCGAGTTGACAAATGCACCAACATTGTTTATGGACCTAATGAATAGTATCTTCAGGTCATATTTAGATCTGTTTTTGATAGTATTCATTGACGATATTCTAATATACTCCCGCTCATAAGTGGAACGAAGAGATCATTTGCATATAGTTCTTCAGATTCTTAGAGACCGCCAACTATATGCAAAGTTTTTTAAATGTGAGTTCTGGTTAAATTTTGTAGCTTTCTTAGGTCATATTGTATCAGAGGCTGGTATTCAGGTTGATTCGCAGAAAATAGAGGCAGCAAAGACATGGCCTAGACCTACCACTCCAACAGAGGTTCGTAGTTTCCTAGGCCTAGTCGGGTATTACAGGAGGTTTGTGGAAGGATTTTCTACCCTATCAGCGTCGTTGACTAAATTGACTCAGAAAGCAGCTAAGTTTCAGTGGACTGAGGTCTATGAGTGGAGTTTCCAAGAATTGAAAAACATACTAACGTCAACACCAGTATTAGCTTTGCCAGAAGGTTTAGAGGGTTATGCAGTGTATTATGATTGCTTTAGGTGTCAGGTTGGGGTGCGTCCTGATGCAGCACGATAAAAGGTAATCACTTATGCTTCAAAAAAACTCAAAAAGCACGAGCAGAACTACCCCACCCACAATCTGGAGTTAGCCTCAGTAATCCATGCCTTAATAATATGGAGGCATTACTTGTACAGTGTACACGTAGATATTTTTATGGATCATAAGAGCCTCCAGTACATTGTTACATAGAAAGAGCTGAATTTGCGATAGCGCCGTCGGCTGGAGTTGTTGAAAGATTATGATATGAACATCCTGTATCACCCAGGGAAGGCCAATATCGTAATTGATGCCCTTAGTCGCAGATCCATGGGCAGTTTAGCACATCCGTGACTAGAAAAGCAGGAAATGGTTCGAGAATTGCACCGGCTAGCTAGTTTAGCAGTTCGGGTAATAGATTCAGAGGATAATGGGGCTATAATTTAAAATACGACAGTATCATCCCTGGTGGTAGAGGTAAAAGAGCAATAGTATGAGGATTCCCATTTAGCACAACTCAGAGATAAGGTTTGATAGGGTGAACGGGTAGCTTGTGAGGTAACTGGAGATGGGGTTTTGAGATACAGGGGTCGCCTCCGCATTCCAAATGTAGCAGGGCTTCGCCAGCAGATTATGGCAGAGGTACGTTACGCCTGTTACTCCTTTCATCCAGGTTTGACAAAAATGTACCATGACATAAAAGAGATATATTGGTGAACTGGAATGAAGAAAGATGTAGCCCCATTGGTATCCTAGTATCCTAATTGTCAGCAGGTAAAGGATGAACATCAGAAACCTGGTGGAATAACTCAGGAGATGGCTATACCGATATGGAAATGGAAGGCAGTCAATATGGATTTTGTAATAGGACTACCCCGTACAAGACACAAGTTTGACTCTATTTGGGTTGTTATTGATAAACTGACGAAATCATCTCATTTCCTGCTAGTTCGGACCACATTTTCAGCTGAAGATTACGCCAGGTTGTATATTAAGGAGGTAGTCCATTTTCATGGTGTCCCAACATCTATCATCTCAAACAAAGGGGCACAGTTTATGGATAGATTTTGACAGTCTTTTAAGAAAGGTTTGGGGACATAGGTGAATCTGAGCACAGCCTTTCATCCCCAGACAAACGGCCAGGCAGAGCGCACCATTCAGACGCTCGAGGACATGTTACAGGCGTGTGTTCTAGATTTTGGAGGAAGCTGGGACGAGCATTTACACCTTATTGAATTTTCATATAATAACAGTTGTCATTCTGCCATACAGATGGCACCTTATGAGGCATTATATGTGCGAAAATCCAGGTCCCCTATAAGGTGGTTCGAGGTAGGAGAAGAGGAGTTAGTCGAGCCGGATATGATCCATCAGACAGAGGAGAAGGTAAAAGTTATCAGAGAGTGGTTACTAGCAGCCTAGAGCCATCAGAAATCCTACTCTGATGTGTGGCATAGAGACTTAGAATTCGATGTGAACGACTGGGTATTTCTTAAAGTATCGCCGATGAAGGGCGTGATGAGATTAGGCAAGAAGGGCAAGCTTAGCCCGAGGTTCATTGGGCCGTATCAGATCATCCGAAGGATAGGCCGAGTGGCATGTGAGTTAGAGTTGCCTCCAGAATTGGATTCTATTCACCCAGTATTTCATGTGTCTATGTCACGAAAGTGTATAGAGGACCCATCCAAAGTGGCGCCAGTTGAGGATATTCCGGTTACCGAAGAGTTAGCTTATGAAGAAGTTCCAATTGCAATATTATATAGGAAAGTTCGCAAACTGAGAACTAAAGATGTGGCCTCCGTTAAAGTGTTGTGGAGGAACAGAAATAAAGAAGAGATGACCTGGGAAGCTGAGGACGACATGAGGTCTAGATATCCTCACCTGTTCCAGGATTGACTTAGATTATACAATTAAGGTGATATTGTTATTCAATTGTTATTTTAGTACTTATGTTATCAGTACTGCTCAATTAGCAATCTCTTGGTCATGGAATAGTTGTTTGTAGCATCTTGCGAGACGCTCATGTTGGTCTTTTCTGTGTTTCAGATTTTTGGATAGTCCATATTATAGAGGATACTCTATCGAAATTTTTCTAAGTATTAGCTAAAAGAGTAAACTCCTGTCCGCCTAAAGATGACATTCAAGGACTGAATGTTCCTAAGGGGGGGGGGATGTTACACCTTGCAAAATGACATCGGTTAGTAGGTGTACGCATGGATTTGTGATGAATAAAGAGAGCTTTACATGTGTAGGAAAAGCCTCAAAAATGGGGTCGGACGGGACTAGTGTACATAGGGCCAGCACGACGCGCCAGCCAGTAGTGCACTGGCCAGCGTGGGGCACTAGGCCTGCTGGCGCTTTGAGAGGCGCAGGGTGCCAGGCCTTGTGACACTTTAGGAGGCGTGGGGCGCCCCTATGCCACCGTCCATGCCCCTATATATATGTCCCTTTGTAATTTCCAAGTTATTTCTTAAATTAACCCACGATAAGAACAAAGAACCCACAACATTTTCAACATATTTCGCCTGATTACGCTACCAAACGCCGTCCAAACTTAAAGTAACTTTAGTATTAAATTCTAAGCCTATAGGGAACACTACTATGGAGTTATTTTCTTAAAATTCGCCCGGAAAATCATAACCCCGCCAAGCAAAAGTTGTCAGAATTGCTCCAAATTGATTCGTAAACAATCACAGGCATCAAGTAAGCACTTCTCCCTCCTGAACCCTCGAGAAACCATAGATTTTCGACCGTGTTTTATGCAATTCAATTATAGGTTCTATTAGTATTAAAGTTATCTTTTTAAGCCAAACTTGATATTGAAATTAGTCTCTTTCTCCTAGTATTGCAGTTATAGCTGGAAAGAGCCATTGAATACAAGTTAAAACCTATCAGATATTTGGGAAACAACAATTGAGGTATGTAAGGCTATTCTTTTGGCAAGTTACATTCGTCGTAAAGTTAGTACAACTTGTGTATCTATAGTATTTCAGCATAAACCTAATGTAGTCAGTTGTTAGGAACTGAGTTAAGATGATAGCGATAAAATAGTAACCTTCGTCAGAGTCAACCCTAGCTAGATTGGTTTTGCTTTCAATGTTAGGTTATCAAATGTTGTTCCATGTTGAGTTCTAATAAACTGAGGCCGCGAGGGCCATATTGAGTTTCATCAGAATGAGGCCGCGAGGGCCATATTCGGTGAGCCATATTGAGTTTCAACATACTGAGGCCGCGAGGGCCATATTGAGTTTCATCAGACTGAGGCTGCGAGGGCCATATTGAGTTTCATCAAACTGAGGCCATGAGGGCCATCTCGAGTTCTATCATATTGAGGCCATGAGGGCCATAGTGAGTTCTATTAGATCGAGGCTGTGAGGGCCGTCTTGAGTTACAATACGCTTACAACCAATAGTAGTTAGATAGTAGAAGTGGACATTGTTTGTACTTGTCGAGGCTTATGGGGGCCTAGGTAGGCTATTTCGTGTTGTGTTTACCTTCCAAGCTTATGGGGGATCGGTTAGGTTCTTATTTGTATATATAGACTTGTTAGTTAGATAGTTCATACGACAAAGGTATTCAGGTTAAATTCTTGCTCTCTTCCTTGATTATTTCAGTTTTTACTAGCTTTCAATAAGCCATTATCCTACTGCCTTACATATTCGGTACATATTGTACTGACACCCATCCTTGGGGCACTGTATTACTTGCCTACAGGTGCGGATAGATACAGTTCAAGACCTTCTTAGTCATCAGCTAGAGTTAACAATTTGTTCAGCTCCCTTCCTCCGGAGTTGGTAGTTAGAAGAGGTTTGTTCTTTTGTTGTACAATTTATGGGTAGGTTGGGGCCCTGTATCGATCATTATTCCACTCTCAGAGGCTTGCAGGTTACAAATTTCCAGTAGTTAGCTTTGGTTGCTGGTCGTATGGGACCCTATGTACGTGTGATAAACATGTAGGGCCTTATTTAACTGTCATTTAGCAACCTTGTCGGCTATAGCATGGTTTAGCTACCTAATTTCACTTTAGTTATAACTAGACAACATGGTGGTCTTTTCGGCCCATATAGGATCCCTATTATTGTGTTGTTGGTGGTTAGTTGTATTCTTTTACAGGTGGCCTTATCGGCCAGAGGCTGTACGTACAGCTGAGATATAGCTCATCATTTTTTGGAATTAAGTTACAAAGGTGCACCAGTAGTGCATAGGCTCAGTCACGTCAGTTCAGATCCTAGTAGGGCACTAGGTGCCAGTCATGCCTCCTAAGGTGGGGCGTGACAATGCACTTCATTATAGGGTTGCCTCATACAGGTCAATAGTATGACTCTATTTGGGTTGTTATAGACAGGCTGACTAAAGCAGCTCATTTACTACCGGTCAAAACTACCGATTCAGTGGAGGATTATGTTAAATTGTATATTCGGGAGTTAGTTCGGTTTCATGAAGTGCCCTTTTCCATCATATTAGATAGAGGTACTCAGTTTACCTCCCAGTTTTGGAGGTTGACTCAGTCCTCAGGTCAAGCTTAGCACAGCTTTTCACCCGTGGATAGATGGTCAGGCGGAGTAGATCATTCAGACTCTTGATGACATGTTGAGAGCATGTGTGATTTAATTCAAGGGTAGTTGGGATGATCATTTACCTCCTACTGAGTTTGCATATAACAACAACTACCATTCCAGCATTCAAATGGCTCCATTTGAGGGTCTTTATTGGCGGAGGTGTAGATCACCTATTGGTTGGTTTATAGTCGGTGAAGCTACATTAATAGGACCAGATTTGGTTCATGAGGCTATAGAGAAGTCTAGCTTATAAGGGAAAGGTTGAAAACAACTCAGATTCATCCAAAGTCCTATGTTGATGTGAGAAGGAGAGAACTTGAGTTTGAAATTGATGTTGGGTGTTTCTGAAAGTGTCTCCCATGAAGGGAGTGATAAGATTTGTAAAGGGGAAACTTAGTCCCCACTATATGGGCTCATACAGAATTGTGAGACATGTTGGCAAGGTGGCTTGTGAGTTGGAGTTACCCTCAAAATTAGCTTTAGTATATCCAATTTTTCATGTATCACTTTTGAAGAAGTGTATGGGTGACCCGGCAAGGTTTTGTGGAGAAATCACCTTATGAAGAGGTTCCAGTTAAGGTACTTGATCATCATGTTCGGAAGCTGAGGAACAAATAGGTAGCTTCAGTAAAGGTTTTATGGAGAATTCAGCATGTTGAGGGCGCTACATCGGAAGCCGAAGCAGATATGATGGCTAAATACCCGCATCTTTTTCCTTCCAGTCCAGTTCCAGCTTGAGGTATTAGTTCCTTCCTATTACTCTATTTATTTTCATGTTCAGATCATGTGTTCAATTCCTTTTTTGTCAGTGCATGCATGTATGATTCATGAATTCAGTTCATTCATGTAGTTCAGTTCGGAGTCAATCAATCCGTCAGTTTTCCAGCTTTAGATGTTTAGTATTTGGGATGACAGTTCTTTTCCCCAACTTTTTAGTATGTTTAATCACATTCAAGGATGATGTTCCCACGGAAAAAATATTGTAATACCCTAAAAGTTCCTAAGATCAAAATTGAGGGTTCAAGGGGAAAAAGGAAAATGATGCCTGGTCCACAGGACGAGTCGTCTAGTGACCCGTGGGAAGACTTCACGAGTCGTTAAGTGACTCATGAAGTGAAAAGAGTTTGGCAACAATCCTTGGTCTAGAGGTTACCATGAGAGGCTGCCACGAGTCATGATGTGACTCCACAACTTGTGGAGTTGGTCGTGGTTTGGAGCAGAGTTGAAAATGGAGGGTTGACCGTAGACTTCACAGGTTGGTCATCACGTGTCGTCGGGTTCACCACGAGTCGTAGTGTCCCTCGTTGTGACTGGCAGTGTGTAATTTTCTTGTGTTTTAGTAGAGGTGTTTTTGTAATTTCTAAGCCCCTAGGTCCTAAACTACGTTGTTTTAAGATGAGTTAGAAGGGTGTTAAGAGTGCTTAACCTATTATAAGCCTTCCCATTCCATGTATGCAAAATTAAGGAGTTCATTGGATATCAAGCTTGAGGATTCCCTAGTTTCTTCCTCAATTCACTTGGGTTTTCAAGGGAGATTGTGAAATCAAAGCATCCAGGTATGTAGGTGTCACGACTCGAACATAGGCCCGGATCAAGACACGGGACAAGGAACCCCGAGAGGCTCCAAGTCAACCCATGGCATGAACATAACTTCTAACTCAATCAATAAAAGCGGAAGATCAACATGATAAACATAGAGAAAATCTAAAAATAACATAAAATTTGAACATCCAACACGAGTCTGAAGCTGAATACAATCTATGTTTGAAAACCCCATACGTCTGATGAGTTGATGGGAAAATACCCCAACTAACGCTCTAAGTCTAAACCTGAAAATGTAAAGATAACTGATAATGAATGATCCTTGGGATATGAGGACTCACCAACTGAAACTGGATATGCTACTTCGGAAGGCTGGCTAGCAATGAGGCTGAGTCTGAATAACGGAGCCTATATCATCAAACGATGAAACATAGATTATGCGGTCAGTGTGTGGAATATACCGAGTATGCAAGGTAAGTAAAATCGCTTAAGTAAGTAAAATAAGTAATAATGTAATTCATAAGACATTATCAAGATAAGATTCTGAGAGTAAGGATTGCATGCTATTTTTTGAAATCATGATCTAAACATAACTGCATATCATAACTAATTCAAATGACCCAAAGCTGAAAACTGATAAACTATACATTAGGTCAAACCTACTGAAAACATAATATCATGACTGATATACATGCATAACTGAAATCATGAGGAATAATGGGAGACTCGTCATGTAACAGACATTACCATGACAGAGCTTACGTGGTCTCGACTATCACACTCAAGTGGGTAGAGCCGTCCAAAGCCTTGCTGTTACACCCCGTAAATTCTTGACATTTAGATGGCCTATTTGCATGTTGGTTAAGAGTTTTAGAATGCCACACATGCTAGAAAAAGGCCGGGGGAAATACTGGACAAGCGCCACGTCGAACCATCGCTCAAGAGGAGGCTGGGCAGACCCCATCCGCGATGGCCAACGTGTCACGGAGGGCTCACCTCCGTGATGGCCAATGTGCAACGGAGGTGAGGTTCAGCCTCAACTATATAAAGCCCCCACATCAGTTTTTTAGAGATAATTATCGATAATTTCCATAGAGCAACCATACAACAGAGGGTACGAATAATTTCTTTGAGATTCCTTCCATTTACGCTATTAAACGCAGTCCAAACTCGAATTAATCTTGGGTAGAGAAGTATTAAGCTGCAGGGAGCATTCCTGCGGAGTTAGTTTCATGAAATTCGACTGGCGAAACATCATCCAACTGAGCTAAGGTAAGTGGAATTTCTCCAAATTAGTGTCAATATACTCCTAGCCTAAACTGAGTATTTCTCCCTTCTAGACTTCCGAGAAATAGCGAGTTTTCGTTTATTTTTCAATAAGTCAATGTTTGGGATATATATATTCAAGTAGCATTTTCTTTTGGAATATTGATGAATTTAGTTCTAATTGCTATGAATGTGAATACAGTTTGAAGAAATAGTTGAATATTGGCCGAGTTATGTCAGTTAGCCGGAAAGCCGACAATTGAGGTATGTCAAGCCAGTTCCTTCGGCAAGTTAGTAATTCTAGTATAGTAAATAAGAATAAATTCTAGAAGGAAGTTCCAGAAGCCGAGTATTAAGTATGTTTGTATTATTATGCCTTATTAAGAATAAAAAGTCAGTAAATTTGTACCAAACAGTGGGATATCAATCTAGACTCAGTATCAAATTCAGTTTAATTCAGTAAGAGGTTTAAAACAAAACGTCAGAGATGAACAGTGTTATTAGATTTAATATACATGTTACATGTGATTGTTGTTGTTTGTAGAGACCTGGTTGTTTCATGTGGGAACCCTTAGAATGCTAATCATGTTGGTTAGTTTAAATTCACATTTTATTACCAATTACACGAGAATGTATACACATTGATAGATAAACAAGGCTAAAATGGCACTTTTGAGTATCACTTGGGCATGGAGTGAGAGAAAAATAAGGAAAAGGAAGGGGTTTTCGGGGTTAAAAAGTAGAAAAATCGCGCGAGTCACCCGGCGACCCAGTGTGATCCGTCGCGATATACATGGCAACGTATCACGGAGTGCATCGCGGTGCACTGCCTCCGTGACACGGAGCCGTCACGAGGCTGTTCTGGAAATTTTTAAAAAATTTGAATTATACCTCAACGTGTCATGGAGGGTAACGCGGAGGTCCACCTCCGTGACACGGAGCTGTCGCCCTAGCTCACTATTTTGCCACTTTTTGTTAATTTTCATACCTCGAATTTTCCTTTGCGATTCCGTGCATATTTTCCTCCGTTTGACCTGAAATTCATCTCACTACACAAAATTGGTTTGAATTATATGTTTCACTCTAACTAAAAATAAAAACAAAAAATAAAATGAAAATTTTGTTGTAAATCAAGAAAAAGAAAAAGAAAAATCTATTTACACTTTACAAAGAGAAAATTTTTTCCACGAGTTGCCTCCCGTGCAGCGCCTGATTTACCGTCGCGGCTCGACGTCGTTAAGCTCAGTTGTCCTCTAGGGTGATGGACGATTTCTCTCGATCACCGTCCTCCCCCTAGTAGTGCTTACACCGTTCTGGTGGTTTTCCCATTAACTCTCGTGAATCCTTAATCTGCTCATTATCGCCTTGATCAATCACATTGATCACCGAGAGTTCTTCGTGCACCATCGGGAGCTTGGGTGCCTTGTACACATTGAACACCTCCACCTTGTCGTGTGCTCGCATTGTTAGCTGCCCCGCAGCTACGTCAATTAGGGCTTTCCCGGCCGCCAAGAAAGGACGTCCCAAAATAAATGGGACTTCCGCGTCTGGTTCAAAATCCAGCACGACAAAATCTACCGGGAAAATCAGGAAGCCAACTTGCACCAGAACGTCCTCCACAATGCCATCAGGTCTGGCTAAGGACCGATCCGCCAATTTTAAGATTACTGTTGTGGGTCTAGGACTCCCTAGACCCAGCTTTTTGAATATCGATGACGGTATCAAATTTATGATCGCTCCCAAATCACACAATCCACGAGCTCGGATGCGCTGCCCAATAGTAATATGTATAGTAAAGCTCCCAGGGTCTTTGAGCTTTGTGGGCAGTCTGTTTTGAATCTGGGAAGTGCACTCCTCCTTTAGAGCCACCGTAGCATACTCAGTCAACCGACTTTTGTTTGCCATGATGACCTTTATATACTTAGCATATTTCGGCACTCCCTGCAAAACATCAACAAGAGGTAAGTTAATATGTACTTGTTTCAGCACCTCCATGAATTTCTTGAAACACGCCTCCTCCTTGTGTTTCTTTAATTGTTGAGGGAACGGGGGTGGTGGTCTTTCTGATTCAGCTTCCTTAGTCTTCCCCCTCTCATCACTTTGCTCCATCTCAACTTCTGCTGCTCCCGATTGTTGAGGTGGTCTTTCTGGTTCCACCTCTTTCAGCTGCAAACCACTCCTTGTGGTCACTGCATTCACCTGCTTGGGATTTGGATCTGTATCACTCGGAAGTCCTCCTCTAGTCCTTGTGTCTTGGGCTCCAGCAAATTTCCCAAATTGATATTCAAGTGCCTTGGTAGCTAACTAGTTGTTTTTCACTTCGGCTGCCAATTTCACATAGTCAGCCTGCAATTGAGCTTGGTTAGCTATCATGGTCTTGAACATCTCCTCAATGCTGGGTGATGGTGGTGGAGGAGGGGCATTGTTGTTTCTGAATTGTGCTTGATAATTCTGCTGCCCTCCTTGGTTCCTTTGCACACCCTGACCCGAACTTTGCCCCTGATGGTTGTTGCTACCCCAGGAGAAATTAGGGTGATTCATCCAATTGGAATTGTAGCTATTACCATACTGTTGGTGATTGTTCCTTTGTACATTTCCCACAAAGTTTACCGAGTCAGGATTGGCTCCACAACACTTAGCTGAATGCTCACTGCTTCCGCACACTTGACACCACATCTGTTGCACTGCATTCACTGGGGCTTGAGGCTGGTTCATTGTCATGTTGCTGAAGTGGGTGTTAAGTTGATTTTGTAATGCAACTATCTGTGCAGCAATAGCTGTAAACCCATCCACTTCTAGCACTCCTGTTGCTTTCCTTGTCCCGCCTCTTGATGAATCAGCATTCCATTCCGGATTGCCCTACGAAATACGGTTCAACAAGGTATACAGCTCCTCATAAGTTTTCTCCAGCGCTTGTCCTCCAGCTGCTGAGTCTAGCAATATTTTTGTGTGGGGTTCCAAACCCTCTATAAAAGTGTGCACCAGCACATCATTGGACTGATGATGATGAGGACAATCCCGCAACATGGACTTGAATCTCTCCCAGGCCTGATATAGATTCTCTCCCTCTCTCTGTTTGAAACTTAGAATCTGACTTCTAAGTCTTGCTGTTTTACTGGAGGGAAAAAATCGTATCAAGAATTTCCTTGCAAGATCATCCCACGTAGAAATAGAATTCGGTGGCTCAGCATTCAACCACCTCTTGGCTTCTCCCAATAGAGAAAATGGGAACAATGTAAGCCGGACATAATCTGATGACACTCCAACGGTGATATAAGTGTCACTTATCTCCAAAAAATTTTGGAGATGCTGTTGTGGATCTTCATGAGGGAGACCGCTAAACTGCCCACTAGTGTGCAGCAATTGCACCATATTCTGCTTAAGTTCGAACCTCCCTCCTGGCTCAGGTTTGCGGATGCTAGATGTGACATTATTAGCATGTGGGATTGCCACCTCGCGAACCGGCCGAGCTGCTACTTCTTCGGGCACTAACACTGCCTGTACTACTGGTGGATTCTGTTGTTGCTCCATGATCGTCTGTCTGAGCAACTGCAGCTTCCTTTGTAGAGCTTCTCTCCACTTACTATGAAATATTCTTTCTGGCTCTATATACGAGTCTACCAGCTCCTTGTCTCTTGCCAGTGTTCAACAGAAATTAAATCTGCAAAATATAGGCTAAGACCAAGTTGTCAACACTAAGAAAATAAAAATACAGTAAATTAACACTTAAAACAATTTCACCAATTGCCAGTCCCCGGCAACGGCGCCAAAAACTTGTTCGGGGTGTTATATGGGTATAAAACTCACACGCAAGTGCACGTGGTCGAACAAGTAGTAAAGTGGCTTAAGTAAGCCAAGTATCGATCCCACAGGGACTGAGATGAAGTGCAATTTGCTCAAGTGTACTATATTTCTATTCTAAAAATGCAGACAACAGTGTAACCAAGAGTTTGATATTTTGTTTTATAATTTTTATGCTAAAGCTAAAACAACTATCTAATTTGAGTCTGAACTATGAATGAGAGCATGTTGAGGTTAAACGAACATGTAATGAAATTAATTATCGATGTAGTTTGGTTAGTCTTTTCCTCCGGTTGCTAGCCAAACATTTGCCAAGAGATTAAAACTCTCATATTTAACCTCACTTAAGAATCATGAACCATCCACCTACATTTCTGTGATTAAATGCAATTTGTGTTCTAGCCATACAAACCCAGTTCCTAAATTGACTAATACGACTTTCAGGTATATTTCTATCCTGAAAGTAAATCAATTCCCAATTTTCCCAAATCAAGTAAAGATCATATCCTATTAATTCATAACTTTCCAATTTCTTGCTCTCTCGAGTGAAACCGGACTTTTTTAGATATACATTAACGTAGGCCACACATTAATGCAGTAAGAACAAGAATTAATAGAACAACCATGGAAGAAAAGATGAAAAACCAAAGAATCAATGATCACATTTCATTACAAGTGTTCATAACCTCAGCAAGAAGATGGATTAGCCACTCATTTGTGGATTAAACATCGTTAAATGAGTGTTAAACATACAAGCAATTGAATACAAGGAGAAGGAAAGAGAGAAAAACCCTGATAATTTCGTCCCCTCAACTGCCTATAACCCACGTTCTTGCTCCACCAAGTCAGAATATTGAAAAATGAACCTAGGTGTTCTATTTATACTGGTGGGAATTTTTCCCAGAATAATGAGCAACGTGTCACGGAGTGCATCGCGGAGCATTGCCTCCGTGACACGCTACGGACACGGACCTTCACTGGAACTGGGGGTCCAGGAAATAAAGCCCAACGTGGCACGACGTGCAACGCGGAGCCAAGCCACCGTGCCACGGACCCATCGCGTACCCTCTCTGGAATTTGGGCGAAAATTCCCTATCCAGGCAGAAGGCCTCCGCGATGGTAGCGTGACACAGCTCCATCGCGGAGCCCCTTTATTTTATGTTCTCCAATGCCTTGTCCCATGCTCACGTCCGAGTTAAACCCCGATATCTTCCAACATGCATTTAAGCTTCTCAAAATTACATTTTACCTGCAAAACAATTCTAATCATGTTTGTTAGTATAAATTCACATTTTATTACCAATTCCATGAGAATGTATACACATTGATAGATAAACAAGGCTAAAATGGCACTTTTGAGTATCACTTGGGCATATAAATTTGCCCAAGATCAGTTATTCTCTCCACCCAGGTGCGACGAAAATGTACCACGATATCAAAGAAATCTACTGGTGGCCAGGTATGAAGAGGGAAATAGCAGAATTCGTATCCTAGTGTCCTAACTGCCAGCAAGTAAAAGCTGAACACCAGGAACCAGGCGGATTGACTCAAGACGTAGTTGTGCCTCTTTGGAAGTGGGAAGCAGTAACTATGGTGTTTGTAGCAGGATTACCCCGTACCAGGCATAGAAATGACTCGATTTGAGTAATTGTTAACAGACTGACAAAATTAGCCCATTTTCTGCCAGTAAGGGCTACTTTCTCTGCGGAAGATTATACTGAGTTGTATATCAGAGAAATAGTCAGACTGCACGGTGTTCCAGTATCTATTATCTCTGACAGAGGGGGGCAATTTATAGATAAATTTTGGCAATCATTTCAGAGAGGCCTAGGAACACAGATTAATCTGAGCACATCATTTCATCCTCAGATAGATGGGCAGGCAGAACACACTATTCAGATGCTCGAGGATATGCTGCAAGCGTGTGTGTTAGAATTTGGAGGTAGCTGGGATGAGCACCTACCACTCATTGAGTTTGCTTATAACAATAGTTAACACTCAGCTATCCAGATGGTGCCTTATGAGGCTCTGTATGGGCGAAAATGTAGATCGCCAGTTGGCTGGTTTGAAGTAGGAGAGTCACCGCTGATTGGGCCGGATATTATTCATCAGTCAGAAGAAAAGGTAAAGCTTATCAGAGAATGCCTACTGACTGCTCAGAGCCGCCAGAAATCATATGCTGATGTGCGGCGCAGAAACTTGGAATTCAATGTGAATGACTGGTATTCTTGAAAGTTTCTCCAATGAAAGGGGTGATGAGATTCGGCAAGAAAGGAAAGCTCAGCCTGAGATTTGTTGGGCCTTATCAGATTCGCCGAAGAATAGGCCAAGTGGCATACGAGTTGAACTTACCTTCAGAATTAGAGTCTGTTCACCCAGTTTTCCATGTGTCCATGCTGAGGAAGTATATAGGAGACCCCTTCAGAGTTGTCCTAGTTTAGGATGTCCAGGTTTCGGAGGAGCTGGCTTATGAAGAAGTTCCAGTAGACATACTAGACCGGCAGATTCGCAGATTAAGAACTAAAGATGTTGCTTCTGTCAAGGTGTTATGGCGTAACCAAAATCGAGAGGAAATAACTTGGGAGGCAGAAGAAGATATGAAAGCCAGATATCCCTAGTTATTTCAGACTTAGCCAGCTAGAGGTGTGTTTTTATTATTGTTTCTTTATATTTATGTGTATAAGAGAGATGCTAACATCAGTTTAGTGAAATGAATGTTGTAGCATTGTGTGGAGTACCTGTATTGGACTTTTATGCATTTCAGGATTTTTGAGATAGTCCATATTACAGGGGAAACTCTACCGAAATTTTTCTAGAATAAGTCGAGTAAGTTGAAATTCCGGGGACTGAGTTTACATTCGAGGACGAATGTTCTTAAGGGGGGAGAATGTTACACCCCGTAAATTCTTGACATTTAGATGGCCTATTCGTATGTTGATTAAGAGTTTTAGAATTCCACACTTGCTAGAAAAAAGCCAGGGGAAAGACCGGACAAGCGCCACGTCGAACCATCACAAGAGGAGGCTGGGCAGACCCCCTCCGCGATGGCCAACGTGCCACGGAGGTGAGGTTCATCCTCAACTATATAAATCCCCCATTTCGGTTTTTAGAGATAATTATCGATAATTTCCAGAGAGCAACCAGAAAACAGAGGGTACGAATAATTTCTTTGAGATTCCTTCCATTTACGCTATTAAACGCGGTCCAAACTAGAATTAATCTTGGGTAGCGAAGTATTATACTACAGGGAGCATTCCTGCGGAATTATTTCGCGAAATTCGGTCGGCGAACCGTCGTCCTACCGAGCTAAGGTAAGCAGAATTGCTCCAAATTATTGTCAATATACTCCTAGCCCTAAAGTGAGTATTTCTCCCTTCTGGACTTTCGAGAAATAGCGAGTTTTCGGCTGTTTCTCAATAAGTCAAAGTTTGGGATATATATATATATATTCAAGTAGCATTTTCTTCCAGAATATTGATGAATTTAGTTCTAATTGCTATGAATGTGAATACAGTTAGAAGAAATAGCTGAATATTGGCCGAGTTACGCCAGTTAGCCCGAAAGCCGACAACTGAGGTATGTAAAGCCAGTTCCTTCGGCAAGTTAGTAATTCTAGTATAGTAAAATAGAATAAATTCCAGAAGGAAGTTCTAGAAGCCGAGTATTAAGTATGTTTGTATTATTATGCCATATTCAGAATAAAAAGTCAGTAAATTTGTACCAAATAGTGGGATATCAATCTAGACTCAGTATCAGATTCAGTTTAATTTAGTAAGAGGTTTAAAACAGAATGTCAGAGCTGAACAATGTTATAAGATTTAATATACATGTTATATATGATTGTTGTTGTTTGTAGAGACCTGATTGTTTCATGTGGGCACCCTTAGAGCTTCCTTGCTACCCCAGGGTTAATAGCCGTGTCAACTCGCCCGCCAGACGGTGAGCATACATCACACCAAGGAGTGGCATGTCGTCCACAGTAGGACGAAGATGGGATGCAACATTCTCCATAGCAGGCTGATCAGCATTATAGCATACCCTATCGAGCACTTCCGCCCAGGGCACAAATTATAGATTACAGATACAGATCTCAGATTACAGTTATAGGAGTCCTCCGAACTCAGATACAGTTATAGTCAGGGGCCCATGGAGCCCAAGCTGCATACCCAGGGGGCCAGTGGGTGCTCGTAGTTATTAGGTGAGTGGAGTGAATTTATTTTTGGATGGTTTGACCCGGGTAGGGGTATATAGATTGCATGTTGATTGGCACCTTCCGGCTTATTGGGGCTGGTATAGGTTCTTGTATGCTATATATATATATATATATATATGTTACTTATTAAATTGATAGATAGCAGGACACCGCATCGACAGGTATGATTCTTATCTTTTTTCCAGTACAGTTAAGCTCGGTACAGATTCTGCTATTCCAGACAGTTTTAGCTATCCTCTATCATTTCAGTAACTACCAGTTTACTGTTTATCTTCAGTTATGTTTCAGTTTTGCTTTGCATACTCGGTACCAGTAGTACTGACGCCCGTTTGGGGGCGCTGCATTACTTGCCTACAGGTACTTATAGACCAGGAGCCGATCCCTCGTAAATCCAGCTAGCACACAGAGTCACCATCTCCTGTCATCCAGAGCTAGACAGCTAGAGGTTTATTCCTTTTCTTTTGTTGTACAGTATGGGTAAGCCGGGGCCCTATCCCGACCATCTTATCAGTATTCTTAGAGACTTGCAGATTGTATATTCCCTGTGGTTAGCTATATCGGTCGTGTGAGGCCGTGTGTATGTTTTAGTTTGTTTATGATGGCCGTGGGGGGCCTTATTCAGTTGGTAGTGGTGATCTTGTTGGTCATGTAGCAATTTAGCCCTTGTTTTCTTGAATTAAAAATAACTAGACAGCATGGTGGCCTTGTCAGCCTGCATAGGTTCCCTATTGATTCAGTTGTTCTAGGCAGCTGTTGTTTTCTTACAGGTGGCTATACGCCTAGTTGGCCAGAAATACAACCGTTATATAGCCCGTCATTTTCTTGAATCCAGAGTAGAGCCAACCTGGCACTAGAAGTGCTCAGGCTCAGCTAGTCCAGCAGTCCAGGTCCTCGCAGGGCACCAGGTGCCAGTCATGCCTCCCAAGGCGGGGCGTGACACTTGCCAGGGCTAAGGGCACTACCATGATAATGATATCAAGCTAAAGGCCCCTTGGGGTAGGGGAAAGCTCACAAAGGAGGTCCCGAATAATCTGAACATACCTACGTTGGCTTGTAGTTCTAAGGCATAGGGTTGAAGACCTTTAGCCTACTCAGTGCTAAACACTACTCACAAAGACATGCATATGCTCTCCATCATTTTTCAATGAAGCTGACCATCGTCTAGTGACAAAGCTGAATAATCATGTACATATAAAATCTGAAATCATACATGAGGAGCCTTGGCTCAAACCATACCACAAGCTGAACATAACTTGGAGTCTAGACTCCAAAACCATGCGGTAAGCTAATTGACATAAAATCATAAATCATACTTGAACATATGGGCTTGCCCAATACTTAAACATGCTTGAAAATACTTTGAAAACATGATTATAGACATGAGTAACTTGAAAATATTCTTTCAATCATAAATATTTCATCATACTCAAACATACACCGTATATCTCATCTTTCATGAACTTTCACGGATGGGCATCATAATTTATAAAACTTGAAAACATGATTTATAATTGAAAACATTGTAAAACTTGTCCATGAATCATAATTCAACAATAGCAACATTCTTAGATCATACCCGTGGTAGAAACTTAGGGAAACCATGCATTGGGTTAAAACCCCATAGAATCAACATGTAGATTTCTATTAATTAGCGAGGGATTGGGCATGAGTGTGGACAATTTCACCCATTCATAACCCTACATACCTGAGAGAATTTGATTTAACAACTTTTCTGATTGCCCAAGGAATAATTGAAGAAGAACCTTGAGAGATTGTGCTTGATCACCCCCCCCCCCAGATTTCTAAACTTGCATGCATGAATTAGGAATGGCTTAGAATGAACTTACCCTCCTTAAAACTCATTATTCAGAACTTAAAAAGACATAGTTTAGGCCTTAGAATCATAGGAATTATGGAAAATCCCTTATTAAACTCACAGGGAAAAACATACTACCAATCCCAACAGGGGACTGGATGAGTCGCTGTCCCTATCCAAGAGTCGTGGCCTGCCACCCATTGTCTTCACTGGAAACCGCATAAAGTTGCCACAATGAGGCACTTAATGACCCGTTACTACTGACCAGAACTGTGGTCACCTTCCGTCATCGTCACTGTCGAAAACTACCTAGGTGTCACCATGGGAGACACCATGACTCGTGCTGCACCCAAGGAGTCGTGGTGAGGACTCGTTAAGTGATTGTCCAAACTTCCTCTTGCTTCAACCATCTTTGACCATGACTGACTTAATGAGTCATGGGGATGACCACGACTCGTGGTCACACCTGTGGTCACCCCAAACTTAAAATTTCCAACTAATTCCAACTCCTTGGCACGAGTCACTTAACAACATGCGGTCATCCTAACGGGTCACTGGACGACTATCCTGTGACCTGGTGCAGAAAATCTTGTTTTCTCTGTTTCAACTCCTGGGTCTGATCATAGGGTTTTCTAGGTATTACAATATCTCCCCCTTGGGAACATTCATCCTTGAATGTTGGAAAACATACAGAAAAGCAGAGAAATGCAATCATCATACTCAAATACTGATCATATAAGCTGAAAATTAACGGAATGACTGCCTCCGAACTAAACTACATGACTCAACTAAATTCAAAAATCATACATGCATGCTTTGACATGAATGAAACTAGGACACATGAATTGAACATGAAACTGAATAGAGTTTTAGGGGTAAAACTGATAGCTCAAGCTGAAACTGAGCTGGAAGGGAAAAGATGTGGGTATCTAGCCATCATATCTGCTTCGACTTCCCACGTTGCTCCCTCAACATGCTGATTCCTCCATAAAAATTTAAGTGAAGCTACTTATTTGTTCCTTAGCTTGCAAACCTACCGATCCAGTATCTCCACTGGAACCTCTTCATAACTAAGGCAGTCCTTCACACCTACACTCTACACCAAAACAACTAGAGCTGGATCACCCAAACACTTCTTTAAAAGCGATACATGAAAAACAGGATTAATGAAAGATAATTCTGAGGGAAACTCCAATTCATATGCCACCTTGCCAACTCGTTTCACAATCCGGTACGGGCCAACATAACGGGGACTGAGTTTCCCCTTCTTTTCGAACCTCATCACTCCCTTCATGGGATATATCCTTAGAAACACCAATCATCAATTTCAAACTCCAGTTCCCTCCTTCTCACATCCACATAGGTCTTTTGGCAACACTGAGTTGCTTTCAATCTGTCCCTTATAAGCTGAACTTTTTCCATGGCCTCATGGACTAAATCCGGTCCTATCATCGCAGCTTCACCGACTTCAAACCATTCAATAGGCAATCTGCATCTCTGCCCATAGAGAGCCTCAAACAGAGCCATCTGAATGCTGGAATGATAGTTGTTGCTATATGCAAACTCAATGAGAGGCAAATGATCATCCCAACTACCCTTGAAGTCAATCACACACGCTCTCAACATGTCCTCGAGAGTCTGAATAGTCCACTCCGCCTGACCATCGGTTTGCGGATGAAATGATGTACTGAGCTTGACCTGAGTACCAAGTCCCTTTTGAAACAATCTCCAAAATTGGGAGGTAAACTGAGTACCTCTGTCTAATATGATAGACAAGGGCACTCTATGCAACCGAACTAGCTCTAGAATGTACAGTTTGGCATAATCTTTCATTGACTTAGTAGTTTTGATCAATAGAAAATGAGTGGCTTTGGTCAACCTGTCCACAACCACCCAAATGGAGTCATACTATTGACGAGTGTGAGGCAACCCTCTGATGAATTCCATATTAATCTCCTCCCACTTCCAAGTAGGGATACTGATGTCTTGATGTCACAACCTGAACGGAGGCCCGGATCATGACACGGGACAAGGAGACCCAAGAGACCCCAAGTCGACCCATGAAATGAACATACATCTAACTCGATCAATAAAACAAAAGGATTAACATGATAATCTTAGTGGAAGTCTAAATAAACATAACATCAGAAATACGCGAATCTGAAGCTGAATACATTCTATTGTTTGGAAAGCCTCTAAGTCTGATTAGTTGATGGGACAAGACCCCAACTAACTCTCTAATACTAAAACTAAAAGTACATCAACATTTGAAAGCTAATGGTCCTCAAAAGATGAGGACTCACAACTAAGTTGGGTGCTAACTCTTTAACTGGCTACTGACGGGGTTGAGTCTGAGTACTAGGACCTATATCATAAAATGATACGACATAGAGTATACGGCCAATACGTGTAATGTGTCGAGTATGCAAGGTAAGTAAAACCGCTTAGATGAGTAAAATCATTCAAAACATGCATAACATAAAACATGAACATTAAGAATCTAAGAGTAGGGCTTGCATGATATTTTTATAAAATCATGATCTCAATATAAGATAACATCATAACTGAATTAATTGACCCAAAGATAAAATATGATAATCATAAGTAAAGTTGAACATTGAGTCAAACCTTCTTTATGACATATATAGATTTGTATATCATGATTGATGAATATGCATAATTGAAATCATGAGGAACAATGGGAGACTCGTCTTTTAACTGACATACCACGATAGAGCTTATGTGGTCCCAACTATCACATTCAAGTGGGAAGAACCGTCCAAAGCCTTGTCAGAGCTAGGGACGATACCATGATATCGATATCAAGCTCGGGGCCTAATCCGAGCAGGGGATAACTCACAAGGGAGGTCCCAAAGTATATATATGTAAACCTACGTTGGCGCGTAGTTTTGAGGCATAGGGTTGACTAACCCTTAGCCTACTCAGTGCTAGACACTACTCTCAAAAATATACATATGCTCTCCATCATTTTTCAACGAAGTTCATCATCGTCTATTGATAAATCTCAATAATTAAATACATCTCACATCTGAAATTATGCACATGAGAAGCTTTTAGCGCTAACCATACCACAAGCTGAAAAATAATTGGGTGTCTTTGCTCCAAAACCATGTGGTAAGCTTAATTCGGGAAATCATAAATTATACTTGAACATGAGAGCATTGTCCAATACTTTAATATGCTTGAAAATACTCAATTCACATTGAAAACATGATTACAAACATGGGTACTTGATAACATGCTTTTCATCAATAATATCTCATCATACTTGAACATTCATCATAAATCTCAACTTTCATGATTTTCTCATAGATGGGCATTTTAATTTATAAAGCTTGAAACATGGTTTCAACTGAAAATAATGTAAAACTTGCTCATGAATCATAATTCAATAGTAGAAAAATATTTAAATCATACCCATGCAGAGAACTAGGAAATTCATGCATTGGGTTAAAACCGCATAGAATTGACATAGAAAATTCATAATTTAGAGAGGGATTGGGCATGGGTGTGAAAGGATTCAACCACTCATAACCCTACATACCTGATTATAGCTGATTCATACACTTCTCTGATCACCCAAGAGGAATTGAAGAGAACTTGAAGGACATAAAGCTTGATCACCTCTCTAACTCTCTAACTTTGCATGCATGAAGAAGAATGGCCTAAAATGAACTTAACCCTCTTAAAACCCATCATTCATAACTTAAAATGATGTAGTTTATGCCTTAGGATCATAGGAATTACAGAAAAGCTCTTACTAAATTCGCAGGAAATAACTGACGCTAGTACCCACGAGGAACTGGACAACTTGTCACTTCAGGCCACGACTCATGGCATCATCCATCAAGTACACTGCCTAAGGGTTCGTCTGGGGCTCATCACGGGGAACTTCACAATTCGTTACTGGTGACCACGAGTCATGGTCAATACTCATCACATGCACTGCCTCAATTTCAAATAAATTCCATTTGGCTGACCATAACCCATCCCACGAATCGTGGTGACTGACCACGATTCATTGGGACCTTTCATTGGGTACACTGCCATTTCTCTGCACATTCTCAAAATCACTTCCAACGACTGGCTCAATGAGTCGTAGGGCCTAACCACAACTCGTGTTCATGTCCGTGGGGACCTTAACTCCCAAAATCCAATTAACACCCTGATCCTCACCACGAGTCACATCACGACTCGTGGTTTTCTCCCATGGGTCACAGAATGACTCGTTCTGTGACCTGATGCCAAATTTCAAATTTTCTCCATTTTAACTCCCAGGTTAGATCTTTGGGCTACCAGGGTATAACAATTGAAGTACACCTCCTGGTCTTTGATTCTCCAATTTCACCTGTTGAAAATTCGGACACTTAGCCACAAATTCTGCAATGTCCTTCTTCATGTCATTCCACAAATAGACTTCTCGTAGGTCATGGTACATCTTAGTGGAACCTGGATGTATGGAATATCTGGAACCATGAGCCTCGTGCAACATCCAATCTCTCAAATCATCAACATCCGGAACACACAAGCAACCCTGGTATCGAAGCACCCCATCTCCCCATTTGGAGAAGATCTCTACCTTCTGATTCTCAACGGCTTCCTTTAGTCTCACCAAAATAGGATCTTCGTCTTTCCTAGCTTTGACATCACCCACCAAGGATCATTTTGACCCGTTCTGAACTATAACACCATCATCGGCCGAGTCAACTAAACGAACTCCCAACCGTGTAAACCGATGCACATCCTTCACTAGCTCCTTACTCCCTTCATCTACATGGGACAAACTCTCCATAGAAAGCCTACTAAGAGTGTCTGCTACCACATTAGCCTTGCCTGAATTGTAAAGGACACTCGTATCATAATCCTTGAGTAGCTCCAACCACCTTCTTTGCTGCAGATTTAGGTCCTTCTAGGTAAACACATATTATAGGCTTTTAGGGTCTGTAAACACATCCACATGGACCCCGTACAAATAGTGTCTCTATATCTTCAAGGAAAATACCACCACCGCCAATTCAAGATCGTGAGTCGGGTAATTCTTTTCATGAGCCTTCAGCTTCCTGGAAGCGTATGCTATCACTTTACTATGCTGCATAAATGCACAACCAAGGCCGTTCCTAGAAGCATCGCAATACACCACAAACCCATTGGTACCCTCAGGTAGGGTTAACACTGGTGCTGAGGTGAGTCAAGTCTTCAACTCCTGGAAGCTCCTCTCACAAGCATTCCACCATTGGAATTTCACTTTCCTTTAGGTCAATTTGGTCAATGACGCTGCAATAGATGAAAATCTATCAAAAAATCTCCGATAATAACTAGCTAAGCCTAAGAAACCCCTGATATCCAAAGGATTCACTGGTCTAGGCCAATTCTTCACCGCTTCGATCTTTTGAGAGTCCACCTTTATACCCTCACTTGACATCACATGGCCCAAAAATGCCACTGAGTTCAACCAAAAATCACACTTGCAAAATTTAGCATATAATTAGTGATCCATGAGATTTTGTAACACCACCCTCAAATGAGCGGCATGCTCCTCCTCACTCCGAGAGTATATCAGAATGTCATCTGTGAACATGACCACGAACATATCCAAGTATGGCTTGAACATCCTATTCATCAGATCCATTAAAGTTTCAGGAGTATTTGTTAGTCCAAAAGACATAAATACAAACTCATAATGACCATACCGAGTCCTGAAGGCTGTCTTCGAGATGTCACTCTCCCGAACCCTGAGTTGATGGTATCCGAATTTGAGATCTATCTTTGAGAAGCACTTAGCACCCTGAAGCTGGTCAAAAAAATCATCAATCCTGGGGAGAGGATACCTATTCTTGATGGTGACCTTGTTCAATTTCCGATAATCAATACACATACAAAAAGAACCATCTTTATTTCGGACCAAGAGAACTGGTGCACCCCATGGGGATTTGCTCGGTCTGATGAATCCCTTGTCTAAAAGGTCTTTCAACTGCTCCTTCAACTCCCTTATCTCGGTTGGGGCCATTCTGTAAGGAGGAATAGATATAGGCTGCGTATGGGGAAGAAGGTCAATACCAAAATCAGTATCCTGCTCGGGAGGGATTCTCGGTAAATCATCTGGGAAGACTTTCAGATATTCACATACTACTGGAACTGACTGGATAGTCGGGGTCTCGGACTTAGCATCCTTAACCCTAACTAGATGGTACATGCAACCCTTAGAAATCATTTTTCTGGCCTCAAGGTAAGAAATGAAATGACCTATAGGCACAACTAAACTACCCATCCACTTTGAGGCTGGCTCACCCGAAAATCAGAACTCTATCGCATGGATTTTACAACTAAGGCATAACATGCAAATAGCCAATCCATATCGAGGATAACATCAAAGTTGGTCATGGATAACTCTACTAGATCTGCGGAGGTGATTTTCTGAAGAACTATGACAGGGTAATTTCTATACACTCGTCGAGCTATAACTGAATCACCTACTGGAGAAGAGACTGAGAAGGATTCTGATAGGATTTTGGGATTGACTCTGAAGCTACTAGCAATGTAGGGAATCACAAAGGACAAAGTAGCCCCTGGATTTAACAAGTCATATACATCAAGGTGGAAAACTTGTAAAATACTAGTGACTAAATTCGGGGAGACCTCCTGCTCCTGGAGAGATGCTAGAGCATAGAATCTGTTTTGGCTCTATCCACCACCTATGCTAGTAGATGCCCCCTACTAAGCTGGGCATGCTAGTGGAGCTTTTGAACTGAAAGCTTGGCCTCAACCCCTCTCATGGACCTGTCTAGCTGCTTGGCAATTTCTGAGCATATGCCCGGGCTTTCCACACTCGCAGCAAGCACATGTACCCGCCAAATACTAACCTGTGTGTCTCCGGCCACACCTATCACAAATTGGTATACTAGAATCTGTGGGCCTAGTGCTCTATTCTCTAGAGCCTGATGCTCGCCCTCTCTAGTCATGCCTAGATCTAGACGGCACACTTATAGCTGATGATGACGGAGTTGACGATCTCTGGTAGGACTGCTGATGGTATCCACCACCTGGTCTCTTCTAAGAGAACACATAACTGTATGTCCTTGCCCTATTGGCCTCTTTCTCTCTCTCATATGCACCGCCTCCATCTTATGGGCGTATAAGACTATTTGAGGAAAATCCATATCCTGATGAAGCATCGCAATCCGACAATCCTTATCTAGATAATCCGCCACTCCATGAACAAACCTTCTCAGTCGAGCTCTCTGATCAACCACTAACTCTAATGCGTACTTGGACGGACGAGTGAACTCTAAGGCATACTCTTGCACGATCATCTTTCCTTGTCTCAGATTCACAAATTCGGCCACTTTCAACTCCCTTATCACATGACGGAAGAAGCGCTCTAGAAAAGTGACATGAAACTCATCCCAACTAATAGGGCCTTCTCGGACTGCCTTACTATCCTTCCACTATTTGAACCAAATGTGTGCGACCCCCTTCAACTGATACAAGGCCAAATCGGCACAGTCCTCCCCAATCACCCCCATAATCTGGGTGATCCTCAAATCTCCTCAATAAACTCATGTGGATCCTCGTCCACCTTTGACCAAAGAAACTCTAGAGGGTTCATCCTCAAAAAGTATCTAACCCTCATTGTCGCTGCATTCCCATTCTTAGGGATATGCACCACCGCCTATTGATTGACCTGGGTAGTCAAGGCCTATGCTAGCATCTAAATGGTTTCCCTGAATTTAGTTTTGGGCAATCGGCTCCGGTGCATGGTACTCATGGGCTGGTGGGCCTGCTAGTGTCCGTCTCCATTACCATCCTCGTGGCCATTTCCATTTCCATTTCTCCTTCCATTAACTCTGCGGGGAGGCATGATTCTGCAAATTCGAATAACACGAGTTAGAATGATAGAGAGACATTTTATTGCATGATTTAGATCCTGAAAGAAGGGAACATTTCCTAAACGTCTCGTAGCCTCTTTGTCATTAGTGTGGCATGCTTCACACCCATGAAAAATACTCTACTTAACGCGGCTTTCAGACACCCTAGGACACTTCAAAACCTATTACTCTGATACCAAGTTTGTCACAACCCGAACATAGGCCCAGATCGAGACACGGGACAAGGAACCCCGAGAGGCTCCTAGTTGACCCATGGCATGAACATAACTTCTAACTCAATCAATAAAAGAGGAACATCAACATGATAAACATAGCAGGAAATCTAACCATAACATAAAATCTAAACATACAACACGAGTCTGAAGCTGAATACAATCTATTTCTGAAAAGCCTCTACGTATGATGAGTTGATGGGACAAGACCCCAACTAACTCTCTAAGTTTGAAACTGAAAATGTAAAGATAACTAATAAGGAATGGTCCTTGGGAGATGAGGACTCACCAATTGAGCTAGATATGCTACTTTGGAAGACTGTTTAGCAACAAGGCTAAGTTTGAATATCAGAGCCTGTATCATGAAATGATACAACATAGAGTACATAGTCAATACATGGAATGTACTGAGTATGCAAGGTAAGTAAAACCGCTTAAGTATGTAAAATAAGTAATAATGCAATTCATAAGACATTATCAAGATAAGATTCTAAGAGTAAGGCTTGCATGCTATTTCTGAAATCATGATTTGAACATAACTGCATATCATAACTGATTCCAATGACCCAAAGCTGAAAACTGATAATCTTAAGTAAAAACTATACATTAGGTCAAACTTGCTGAAAACATAATATCATGACAGATGTACATGCATAAATGAAAACATGAAGAACAATGGGAGACTCGTCATGTAACCAACATTACCACGATAGAGCTTACGTGGTCTCGACTATCACACTCAAGTGGGCAGAGCCATCCAAAGCCTTGTCAGGGCTAAGGGCGCTACCATGATATCAATATCAAGATGAAGGCCCCATGGGGTAGGGGAAAGCTCACAAAGGAGGTCCTAAATAATCTGAACATACCTATGTTGGCTCATAGTTTTGAGGCATAGGGTTGACTGACCCTTAGCCTACTCAGTGCTAGACACTACTCCTAAAAACATTTATATGCTCTCCATTGTTTTTCAACAAAGCTGACCATCATCTAGTGATGAAGCTGAATAATCATGTACATATAAAATCTGAAATCATACATGAGAAGACTTGGCTCAAATCATACCACAAGCTGAACATAACTGGGAGTCTAGATTCCAAAATGATGTGGTAAGCTAATTGACATAAAATCCAAAATCATACTTGAACATATGGGCTTGCTGAATACTTAAACATTCTTGAAAATACTTTATTCACTTGAAAATATGATCATAGACATGAGTATCTCGAAAAATGTTTTTCTTTATAAATATTTCATCACACTTGAACATACATCATAGATCTTATCATTCATGAATTTTCATGGATGGGCATCATAATATATAAAACTTGAAAACATGATTTATAATTGAAAGCATTGTAAAACTTGCCCATGAATCAAAATTCAACAATAGAAATATGCTTAGATCATACCCGTGGTAGAAACTTAGGGAAATCATGCATTGGGTTAAAATCCCATTGAATCAACATGTAGCTTTTCTTGAATTAGCGAGGGATTAGGCATGGGTGTGAACAATTTTACCCATTCATAACCCTACATACTTGAGAGAATTTGATTCTACCACTTTTATAATTGCCCAGGGAATAATTGAAGAACCTTGAGAGATTATGCTTGATCACCCCCACCTAGATTTTTAAACTTGCATGCATGAATTAGGAATGGCTTAGAATGAACTTACCCTCCTTAAAACTCATTATTCAATGCTTAAAATGATGTATTTTAGGCCTTAGAATCATAGGAATTATGGAAAAGCCCTTACTAAACTCACAGGGAAAAACAGACTGCCAGTCCCAATGAGGGACTGGACGAGTCGTTGTCCCTGACCACGAGTCGCCCTGCCACCCGCCGTCTTCACTGAAAACTTCATCAAGTGGCCACCAAGAGGCACTTAACGACCCGTTACTGGTGACCGTGACTCGTGGTCACTTTCTATCGTCCTCACTTCCAAAAACCACCTGGGTGTCACGATTGGGTAACACCATGACTCATGGTGCACCCAATGAGTCGTGGTGAGGACCCGTTAAGTTTACTATCCAAACTTCCTCTTCCTTCAACCATCCTTGACCACGACTGACTTAACGTGTCATGGGGATGACCAAGACTCATGGTCACACCCGTGGTCACCCCAAACTTAAGATTTTCAACTAAGTCCAACTCCTCTCCACGAGTCACTCAATGACTCGTGGTCATCCTAATGGGTCACTAGATGACTCGTCCTATGACCTGGTGCAGAAAATCTTATTTTCTCCATTTCAACTCCCGGGTCTGATCTTAGGGTTTCTTGGGCATCACAATAGGGTTATGAATAGGAGTATACCTTCACTCTCATGCCTAATTCCTCTTCTAAATTCATGAAATTCAAGGTTGATGATTCCATGGGGTTCTAACCCAACTTGTGAAAATTTTCTAAGTATCTATCATGGTTAAATTCTATTCATGTTTCTAGTGATGTTTTATGATTTGTGGGCATGTCTTATAATGATTTCAATTACAAATTATGATTTCCAAGTTTTAAAAATTAGATGCCCAAATATGTAAGTTCATGAAGAGTTGAGATTATGATCGATGTTTTCAAGTATGATGAAATGTTTATGGTGAGAATATGATTTTGAATTACCCATGTCTATGTCCATCATGATTTTGTCTATCAAGTCTATTTCAAAGCATGTTTAAGTTTGGGCAAGCCCATATGATCAAGTATATTTCATGATTTACTTAAATTTCATGATTATAACTTACCACATGGTTTTGGAATCTAGACTCCCACTTTTCAGCTTGCGGTATGGTTTGATCCAAGGCTCCTCATGTTATGTTTTCAAATAAGGCATGTACAATTATGATTCAGCTTTGTTGAAAGACAATGGTTCATCTTCATTGAAAAATGATAGAGAGCATATGCATGTTTTTGGGAGTAGTATCTATAACCGAGTAGGCTAAAGGTTTAGTTAACCCTGTTCCTCAGAACTATGTGCCAATGTTGGTATGATATGCATGATTTCAATTTTACTTACTTAGCAGTTTTACTTACCTTGCATACTCAGTACATTCCAAGTACTAACCGCATACTTTATGTTGAATCGTTTCATGATACAGACTTGGATGTTCCGGTTCAATCCCCCTACTGGTCAGTTCTCAGAGTTATCATATCCGTCTTATTGGTGTGTCCTTATCCTACGAGGACTTCTTTATCAATTGTTATCAGTATCTTTCAGTTTTAGTTTATTAGTGAGAAACTTGGGGTCTTGTCCCATTAGCTCGTCAGGATGTTAGAGGCTTATCAGACATAGTATGTATTAAGCTTCAGATCAGAGTTAGGTATTCCGATGTATCAGATGTTTTAAATATTCATACTTCCGCTATATCAATTGTTGATTTCCTCTTTATTATTTGAGCTTTATATTTATGTTCATGCAATGGGTCGATTTGGAGCCATTTATAGTTCTAGGTTCTATGTCTCGATCCTGCCTATGTTCGAGTTGTGACAAGCTTGGTATCAGAGCAATAGGTTTTGAAGTATCCTAGAGTGTTTGAAAGTCGCGTTAACTAGAGTTTTTTTCATGGGATTGAAGCGCACACACTTTTTCCAACTCTCTGATTCTAACCTCGGACTCTTTTCATGACTCATTGTTTCCTACGAGTCGTACCTTGACTCGTAACATCACCGCTTCCCTTGACAGGTTCAAACCATAGCTACATTCTATGACCCGTTACAGTCTTCTACGACTCGTACCATAAGCCATCGTCACTGGACCAAAAGACTCTGCTTTCAACCATGACCCGTTACACCAAATAACGAGTACCTTGACTCGTTGGTCCAAGACCTGACAACCAATAGCTCATCATGACTCAGCCTACGACCCGTACCATGGTACAATAACTCGTACCACGAGTCATCTTGAGAGAAAATGCAGATTTTTCTTCTAAATCTACTTACATGTCTAGGGCTTGATTATAGAAAATTTTGGGGTGTTACATGTTCCCAATATTCACAAGTATTGAGTAATTTCTTAAGTTTAGGTCATCTTAGAAGGTTGTTCTTGATGTTAATTGAAGTTAAAGCATGTTGTGTTGGAAACTTGCAATGTTGATGTGGTCATATTTTTCGTAGCCTGAGTAGACCTGTTCAATATATCTAAGTCCATATAGGGACAAGGTATAGAGCTTAAGTTGATTCTTTGAGGAAGAACAATGGTTTAAGTGTGGGGTGGTGATATTGGGCAAATTCTTATGCCCATTTGCCATAATTTTACCCATCTTTTGTCATGTTTTGAGAAGATTATCCTTATGAATGCATGATTTCATGAATGTGTGTGTAAAATGAGCTAAAAAAATGTTTTTAGATGATTTTAGCAGGTAAAACATGAAAAATACTCAAAAATGGTGCAAGGTGTGAAGAAAGAAGAAAGAAGAATTTGAGAAAAAATTGAACTGGTGAGATAGCTAGAGTGGCACACTAGAGCCTAAACTTCAGACATAATTTTTTCTAACACTCTAGAGAGATAACTGGAATGATGCACCAGAGCCCAAACTACAGAATAAAAATATTCTAACACTCTAGTGCATTGACTGAAGTGGTGCACGAGAGCCCAAACTTCAGAGGAAAAATTTTATAACACTCTGGTGCATTGAGAGAAGTGGCACACCAACACCTGAACTGCATAATTTTGACTAACATCTTGGTGCATTAGGAGAAGCGGCATGTCAGAAGCCTTACTTCTAAGGAAATTCAATCCAAGTCTAGGGAGATGGCTGGCGTGGTGTGCCAGGTCCTGTCCGGGATGGATTTTTCTATGTTCAAAAGCTGAATTACTTAAGGGAAAAAGAGACATTTGTTACCGTGCTTCTAAATACTTTGCCTAGGGAATTTGTTAGGCATCTTTCAGATAGATCGATTGGTCTCAGTCATTTGGTGGAGAGACAAGAATTTCATTTTCTTCTTAGGTTTTTCTTCTTTACTTTTATCTTCGTTAATTCAAATGATGAATTATTTAGTTTTGCACTTGAACATGAGTGGTTAAACTCCTGTTCTAGGGTTTCGGCCATGGCTAATGGTTGTAGTTTGAATATTCATTTATGCTAGACATGTAATACTTCTTTTCAAGATTGTTTATGCTTACTTGATTTCATGCTTATTCATTAGATTGATCACCTTTGGAATATTATTTGTTGGCTTATTGGCTGAACTCAGGAGAGGGAACTAATGAGGGTTAAAAGGAAGCATATAATAGGTTTTATCTTGTTCAATAGTTCAAGAGTTGATTTCATTATTGAGGAAAGGGATATACCCTGCAACCCTATTCAGTTAAGCCAAGTTGTGTTAATCATTGTCTCGTATTTATCCAACAACCATAGGGATATATGTGCTAGGGTTCATGAGATAGTTTTTGGCTATTCGGAAAAATAGTTGAAAAGTGAGTTCGTAGCTAGCAACTAGCAATCTTAGAAGAAGGTTGTCTAGTGTATTCGAATCCTAAAACTCAACCTGAAAGCAAAAGTGCTAAGTCCCTGAATTTCTATCATCATTTGGATTACAAACTCTTTGCAAATGAATTTAGTTTCATAGATTAATTTACATTCCAAGTTTAGTAGAATAATATCAAAACCATTTTTCCATTTTACTTGTGTTTTCTTGAATAATAAAATAAAGGTTCGAACTTAAGCAATTAATCTAACAAGTCTCTGTGGGTTCAATATAGAGACTTCACCATCCTATATTACTTGAAGACCACGTGCGCTTGCATGTTCTAAGCGACATAACTATTAGGAGTGGAAAACCAACAGTGGATCCACCCGTGCTAGTTGTAGTTGAGAAGGGAGAACCGAAGGCGGTTGATTCAGACGAGGAAGCTGAGGCTGCCGAACAAATAGCTGAAGGTAGTGAAAATTTGACCGAGTCTCTAGTTGATGCAAAGGAGCTTTTACGAAGAAAGGAAAACAAGGATACCCAATAAATTTTGAGGCCTATCCCTTGACCGCCTCCACCTTTTCCTCAGAGAATGAAGAAGAAGGTGGATGATGGGAAATTTTAGAAATTCTTATCCATACTGAGCAACTATCAATGAATATTCCCTTAGTCAAGGCATTGAAGCAGATGCCTGGGTATGAGATGTTCATGAAGGATTTGGTGACCAGGAAATGATCTGTGAGCTATGAACCAGTTGGAGATTTGCACCACTGTAGTGCAATATCCTCATGGGTCCTTGCACAGAAGAAGGAAGACCCAGGTGCCTTCATCATCCCATGGACTATCAGGGACTTTGAGTTTGCAAAGGCACTGTGCGATTTGGGTGCTAGCATCAATTTAATGCCACTAGCTGTGTTTAAGCAATTGGGCTTGGTAGACCCACACTAACGACAATGCGACTACTGATGGCAGACCGCACACTGAAGAAGCCAACGGGTATCCTTCATCATGATCTAGTGAGGGTGGACAAGTTTATCTTTCCGGATGACTTCATGATTTTAGATTGCAAAGTAGATTTTGAGGTCCTCATCATTTTGGGGCGACCATGCATTGCCAATAGGTGAGCCCTTGTGGATGTTGAAGCGAGATAGTTAAAGTTCCGACTAAATGAAAAAGAGGTAACTTTCAATATCTGCAGGTCAATTAAGCAGCCGAGTGAAGTTAGAGAGTGGTTTCAACTATTGATGTTGAATTAGAATTTCTTGATGAATTCTGAGTATTCAAGAAACTTGCATTGTGCCGCAACATCAAACTAGACACTGCAAAGGAGGTAACCCAATGAGATAGTTTGGTGAAGATTAAGTAACCAAACTACCTGCGCCATGCCACAATGTTAAATCAAGCGCTTCTTGGGAGGCAATCCAAGTATCTTGACTAAAGTGTTTTACAGTGTGCAGGTGAAACAGGAATTGAAGTACAAGTCTAGACTATGAGCCTCTATATAAATCGTATGACTATGTTATGGCTTGTAGTCCCACCTGTGATGAGAAATAGCGCTTAACCAGATTCAAAAGTTCAAACTATGATTGTTCATTATGAATCGTACCTACGTGGTGCAAGTCGTAGCACCCATTGTCATATTGAACTTCCATAAGTGTCCAATTTGTAGAAACTATAACCTACGAGTCATGGTATGAGTCGTGAAACCTTGGTACGAATCATACCATGTACCTGTAGGTTCCCAAGTATGTACCCTGAATCCCAACTACGGAGGGAAGACCTACGAATTGTGGTAAGAGTCATGATAGTCTATTTAAATGAAATGACCCAGCCGAGATGACTTGACCTGGATTTCTTAAAATTCGCCTAGAACCTATTTAAAACAAAAAATCCATTTGGGAAACACTACATATTCCCACGATTTTCTCCTCTCACTCTCCACTCACCTGTAACTCACTCCCATTCCATTTGAGCATGATATTTTCCATTAAAATTGCATCATAGGATGGAATTCCCACCCCAAACCCTAAGCATGGAAGAATTGTTCAAGAACTTCGCAAGTATGTTGAAAGTTTTCCTCATCTTTTCTTGCTAGTAGTAGCTGAAACTTACTGTGAATCCTCCACTCATGAAAATAAAGTGGAGGAATATGATCAGTAGGCTATTTGTGATGTTATATGAATGGGTTTAGGGAATCAAAATTCTCTATGAATTTATATTGGTTGTGGGTGGTGAGTTAATGGGGGAATCAAATCGTCGGAAGTGTGTGGGTAATTGAAATTTTGTGTATTCTTGAAATTAGGGGTGGTGAAGTCTCAGTAATCACCTCCAAAACTTGTTTCTTGCATAACTATTAATGCACAAGGGGAGGACAGGCTTCACTAGTCTTCCTACGACTCATGGTATCTCACCACGATTCGTAGGATGATTCGTTGGGACTGTCCAATGAACATCAAGTCTAAAATTAAGGTACAGGACTTGGTAGGAACCATGGTATCTCAAACATGAGTCATACCAAATGATCATACAAGAGAATCAGAAAGGGTCACATTCACACGATCCATAGTATGACTCATAGGATCCTACCGCGGGTCGTAAAATGAGTCGTACCAAAACATCTGAAAGTCACAATCCTCTGAATCTAATGTTATGACCCTTAGTACAAATCGTACCATCCTTGGTACGACTCATACCAAGATAACATTCTTGTTAATCTAAATATCATGATCAAAGTAAGATTCATACTACCTGGGTACGACTCGTACTGATGAGCCGTAGTAGGATACTATAGATAGTCTATTTTGTTTCATCTTCTGAAATCACATGTATTAATCATTCCTCAATAGGTACAATGGAACGCAAAGGACAATCAAGCAAGAAGGCTCAGGAAAAGAAGGACTGAGAAGAGATAGCATCCCAGAGCTGTTGAGTGTCACGACCCGAACTAAGGCCCCAGATTGAGACATAGAACCTAGAACCATGAATGGCTCTAAATCGACCCATGGCATGAACATAACGGTTAAGGATCATACATCAAACGGAAGCTGATAACTGAAAACATAAATAAGTGGAAGTCTGAATACATATCAACCATATTGAGTCAACACTCTAAATATTGTCTGAAAAAGCCTCTAACATAACTGAAGAGTTGATGGGACAACATCCCCAACTAACTCACTAAAAGTCTGAAAACTAAAAGTAACACAACTCAACAATCTGAAGGTCCTTGAAGGATGAGTACTCACCAATGAGAGAACTAGACCAAGCTATGGAGACTAGCTAACGGCGGGACTGAGTCTGAGCGTCTAAACCTGTATCATGAAACGATACAACATAGAGTATGCGGTCAATACTTGGAATGTACTAAGTATGTAAGGTAAGTAAAACAGGCTGAGTAAATATGAATTGAAATCCTACATAAAAACATAAATCTTAAGATCATGAGAGTAAGGATTGCATGCTGATATCTGAACACATGTATAGTCATTAACTGAATCTCTGATCTAAATTGAATGACCCAAAGCTGAATGGCTTTCCATAACTAAAATCATAAGTAAAAGCTTATAACTGATCATTGGGTCAAACCTACTGAAAAAATAATATCATAAGTCATAAACATGCATAACTGAAATCATTAGGAACAATGGGAGACTCGTCTTAACTGACAACCACCACGATAGAACTTATGTGATGCCTCAACTTTTACACTTAACTGGGCAGACCTGTTTGAAATCTTTTCAATGCTAAGGACGCTACCATGATATCAATATCAAGATGAACGCCTCTTGCCGGTGGGAGAAACTCTCTTGAGAGACCCCAAATATATATACAAACCTATGTTGGCGTGTAGTTCTGAGACCCGGGGTTTACATGAACCCCTAGCCTACTTGATGCTAGACACTACACCCAAAAACATGCAAGGTGCTCTCTAACATTTTTCAAAAAAAAACCGAAACCATCGTTTTCCAACGAAGCTTATAATGCAATTACATGCATTGTCTGAAATTTGAATATGGGAAAGTCCTAAATCCAAACATACCATAAGTTGAAAATAGCGAGTATCACTCCAAATCTTATGGTAAGATGATATTATAAAACTGAATGATTCATGAAAAACATACTTTAACATGTGTGGGCTTGCCCAAATCTCAAAACCATGCATACTTGAAATAGACTTCATAAGTAAAATCATGAACTCATACATGGATAATTTGTAAATATTCAATCGTGTTAGATATCTCATCATAAATCATAAACTTGAATTTTTATGAACTTGCATAATTGGACATAATTTTCTAAGATTCATAACCATAAATTTGTAATCAAAATTTGCTTAAAATCTACCCTTGAATGTTCAAATATACTTTAAAACATAAAGGGGATTGACCCATAAACAATTTATAGAGGATTCTATAAAATTGGATTAAAACCCATTTTAGATCATAACTTGGATTGAGACTTGATTCACGAAATTGAGGTGACTTTGGGCATGAGAGTGAAAGGAACTCTCATTCATAGACTTACATACTTGGATAAACTGAATCTACACTTGTCTTTGAAAGCCCAAGAGATTTGGAGAAGACCTTGAAGAATTCTAGGTTTGATCTTCATTGGGGAGTTCCTAGTCTTGCATGCATGGGAGGGGAATGATTTAGCATAGGTTAGACTCCTTTAAAACCCTCCTTTTTAGAGCTTAAAACGACATAGTTTAGGGCTTAGGAGCTTAGGATTTATAAAATTACTCTTAATGAATTCGAAGGAAGACTGATTTTGTCAGCTATCACGACTTGTACCATCAGTCGTACAATCCTCCTATGACTCATGGTAGCCTCATGTACTGACCAAGTTCAAAACCTCCTATCCTATGAATATTTCCACGAATCCTACTACGACCCACAATAGGCTATCACGAGTGGTACCAATACTCATACAACTAGCATCTAAAAAATCCTAAGTACTTGTTATGATCCATACTACGAGTCGTATCCACACACTATGACTCATAGTGGGGACTCATGATCTAGGGAAAAAGATCTGTGAACTGAACCACGGGTCTTCCTACGACATATAGGTTGAGTCTTACTAAAGAAATTCTCCAACTTTCCCTACTAATCATATTCGAAATCATGGGTATAGCTTTAGAAACTTTTGGGGTATTATAATATATTCCCCTTGGGAACATTCGTCCTCGAATGTACATATTAAAAGGCTAGGAAAGGAACTGCAATCCCAAATAATGAATATCTGAAGTTGAAATCTAATGGAGTGACTGACTCCAGACTAATGCACATGATTGAACTGAATTCATATATCATATATACATGCTAGAACATGAAAGAAACTGAGAGACATGAACTTGACATGAAACTGAATAGAGTATTAGAGAGAAAACTGATACCTCAAGCTGAGATGGAGCTGGAAGGAAATAATAAATGCAGGTATTTAGCCATCATATCTGCTTCAGCTTCCGATGTAGCTCCCTCAATGAGCCGATTCCTCTACAAGACTTTCACTAAAGCTACTTCTTTGTTCCTCAACTTTCAAACCTGACGATCAAGAATCTCAATGGGTACCTCCTCATAGGTAAGTCTATCCTTCATGCCTATGTTCTCCATCGGAACAACCAAAGCCGGGTCACGAATACACTTCTTACATGGAAAACTGGATGCACTAACGCTAACTCCGCTGGTAGCTCCAGCTCACAGGTCACCTTGCCAACACGTCCCAATATTCTGTATGGGCCAACATATCGGGGACTAAGCTCCCCTTTCTTTCTGAACCTCATCACTTCCTTCATGGGAGACACCTTCAAGAACACCCAATCATCCACTTCAAACTCGAGTTCTCTCTACCTAACATCCACGTATGACTTTTTATGATTCTGAGTTATTTTTGACCTTTCTCTTATAAGATGAACTTTCTCCATCATCTCATGAACTCAATCTTTCCCTATCAATATAGCTTCACCTACCTCAAACCACCCAATAGGAGATTTACACCTCTATCTATAAAGATCCTCAAAAGGAGCCATCCGGATGCTAGAATGGTAATTGTTGTTGTAAGCAAACTTGATAAGAGGTAAATGATCATCCCAACTTCCTTTGAAATCAATCACACATGGTCTCAACATATCCTCAATAGTCTGAATGGTCCACTCGGCCTGACCATCTATCTGCAGGTGAAAAGCTGTGCTGAGCTTGACCTGAGTACCAAGTCCTTTCTGAAATGATCTCCAAAACTGTAAGGTAAACTGAGTACTTCGGTCTAAAATGACGGACAAGGAAATCCCCTGCAACCGAACCAAATCTTGAATATAAAATCTAGCATAGTCCTCAACTGTATCGTTAGTTTTAACCGATAAGAAATGAGTTTCTTTGGCCAACTTGTCTACCACTACCCAAATAGAGTCATACTACTGGAGAGTGTAAGGTAACCCTGTGATAAAGTCCATATTGATCTCTTCCCACTTTCATGTATGGATATTGATTTTAGTAGAATATCTCCAGGTCTCTTCACTTGTTGACAGTTCGAACACTTAGCCACAAACTCTGCTATGTCCTTCTTCATGCCATTCCACCAATAGACTTCCCGTAGGTCAAGGTACATCTTGGTGGCACATGGATGTATGTAATGATATTGGGAACCAAAAGCCTCGTGCAATATCAGTTCTTTAAAATCATTGACACCCAGAACACATAAACGACCTTGATATTGAAGTACACCATCTCCCACTTGGGAGAAGACCTCCACCCTCTAATTTTGAACCGCTTCTTTCAACTTCACCAAAATGGGATCCTCATCTTGCCTAGCCTTGACCTCAGTCACCAAAGAGGATTCTAAACCATTCTGAACAATGACACCCCCATCTGTTGAATCTATGAGTCGAACTCCTAATCGAGCAAGCAGATGCACATCCTTCACGAACTCCTTTCTTCCATCTTCCACATGAGAAACACTCTCCATGGACAGTCTAATTAGGGCATCCGCCGCTACAATTTCCTTTTCTTGATGATATTGAGTAGCTCTAACCATCTTCTTTGTTGCAAATTCAAATCCTTCTGGGTTAACACATACTGTAGGCTCTTGTGGTCCGTAAACACATCCACATGGACCCATATAAATAGTGTCTCCAAATCTTCAATGCATACACCACCACTGCCAATTTCAAGTCATGCATTGGATAATTCTTCTCATCCGTTTTAAGCTGTCTAGAGGCATACACAATGACCTTACCGTTCTGCATCAACATACACCCAAGACCAACCCTAGAGGCATCACAATACACAACGAATCCATTTATGCCCTCAGGTAGGGTCAATCTTGGGGCTGAAGTGAGTCGAGTCTTTAACTCCTGAAAACTCTTCTCAATGGCATCCGACCACTGAAATTTGACTTTCTTCTGGGTAAACTTAGTTAATGGTGCTGGTATGGATGGAAATTCTTCAACAAACCTCCTATAATAGCCAACTAAACCTAAGAAACTCCTGATATATGAAGGATTAATGTATTTATATGCATAGTTTGAAATCAGAATATGGGGAGTCTTAGCTCCAAAAATACCATAAGTTGAAAATAGGGAGTATCACTCCAAACCATATGGTAAGCTGATATTATAAAACTGAACTAATTCATGAAAAACATACTTAGAATGTGTGTGCTTGCCTAAATGTCAAAAGAATGCATACTTGAAATAGACATCATAAGTAAAATCATGATTTCATACATGGGTAATTTGTAAATATTCAATCATGCTAGATATCCAATCATGCTAGATATCTCATCATACTTGAAATCATAAACATAAACTTGATTTTTCATGAACTTGTATATTGGGCATAATTTTCTTAGATTTGTAATCATAAATTTTTAATCAAAAGCTGCTTAAAATCTGCCCATGAATGATTAAATATATTTTAAAACATAAAAGGGATTGACTCATAAACAATTTATAGAGGATTCTATAAAATTGGATTAAAACCCTTTTTAGATCATAAATTAGATTGAGACTTGATTCATGAATTTGATCAGACTTTGGGTATGAGAGTGAAAAGTACCCTCATTCATAGCCTTACATACTTGGGTAAATTGAATTTACACTTGTCTTTGAAAGCGCAAGAGATTTAGAGAAGACCTTGAAGACTTCTAGGCTTGATCTTCAATGGGGAGTTCCTAATCTTTCATGCATGGGAGGGGAATGATTTAGAATAGGTTAAAATTCCTTAAAACCCTCTTTTCAGAGATTAAAATGACATAGTTTAGGGTTTAGGAGCTTAGAATTTATGAAAATACCCTTAATAATTTGCAGGAAGACTGATTCTGTCAACTGTCACGACTCATGCCACGAGTCGTACGATCCTCCTACGACTCGTGGTATCCTCCCATACGGATCAAGTCCAACACCTCCTATATTCTGAATATTTACATGAATCCTACTACGATGCATGACAGGCTATCACAAGTTGTACCAACACTCGTACAACCAGTATCTGAAAAATCCCAAGTACTTATTATGATCCATACCACGACTCATACCCACACACTACAAATCATAGTGGGGACTTGAGGTCTTGGGAAAGAAATCTCTTCCTATGGCTTGTGCAATCAACCTACGACTCGTAGGTTGATTCGTACAGAAGAAATTCTCCAAATTTTCTTGCTGATCACATTTCAAATCTCGAGTCTAGTCTTAGAAACTTTTTGGGTATTACATTGAGGGACGAGGCCTCTGCATCTGAGCAGGAAGCAGATTCTTCTAGTGGTTTAGTGGAAGAGTATGACGTAGACACCAATGAAACTGAGGAGCCACGAACCAATAAGGCACAGGCCAAGTCTCAGGCCATGATCACCTCAGCCACTCCAATAGAAGCTCCCTAGTCTGAGAAGGGAGATGATACACAGTCCCAGGAGTTCGGTAGTGGCTCAAATACAGAGCAAGGGTCAGATGAGGCCTAATCTAGAGAGGGTTCAAGCAAAGTCGAAGGAGGAGGCACGAGAGGAATATGATGTGCAAACCCCACCCACAGAAAGTCACACAACAAAATGAGGTGTTCCAAATGCCCGAGAGATCTATGAGCACGATTTAGCTCTAATATCAAAGATGAATGTGAAGAGGAGTATTCAAAAGGAGCCCCGAATCTTGACAGGGACATTGAATGAAGTGGAGGAGATGAAGCGGATATTTGAGCTTTATGACTTTAGTTGTGTAATATATCAAAAAGTCCCTTAGATCAGACTCGACACTTATAGCAGAAAACAGTAGGGAAACAATATTGGAACCAAACAATGAACCTTAGTATGGTTCGTTGTAGGATCCAACAAGTCATTGGTTGTGCTCGTTGTTGAGTACCAGTGAGCGGTTAAAATTAGCCTAGAACTGACGAAGGGATTTGTACGGATCATTGTTTCATCTTATAAGTTGTTTTTTAGAGTCATTGAATAAGATTTAGAGATGTGTTCAGGATTTGTTTTAGACATCATGAGTCTCAGTACGACTTGTAGTGAGGTGGTACAAGTAGTAGTATCCGTCTGTGGTATGAAGATTAGAGAATGACCTATATGTCTTGGGAGGTATGAGCAGCATGTAACGGATCATAGGATCATGGTATGGTTTGTACCATCTATCCGTAATAAAGCCTCAGACTTTTGGGCTAAGTTCAGAATCATTCTAGATATGTGGATAGACCTGACTTGATGACTTTTATGAAAAACTAAGTTTTAAAATTAATTCTTAAGTGTAAGAAGTGCATCGGATGCAAATTAAGGTCATAAAGAACCTCCAGCACAAAGTTGACCGATGGAGTTTTCGTATAAGTTCTTATAAGGGAAAACTTCAAACGATCATAGATCCTATTTTAAAAAGTGTTTTTGGGTGATTCAACAACATCAAATTCAATACCATTGATACTTCTTTCCAATGCATGTGACCATGCTTCAATCGGTGTTTGAAGTAAGAAGTTATGAGCAGTTTAGAGAAATAGGAAAAGGTTTGGACGAACCACAATATGGGTCATTTATAGCATTCAAACTCACACTTTCTGACAAAGAATGAAGCAGTCATTATCAATAAAGAACCCAACAAAGAGGTTGGGGTCGAACCCACAGGGAATTGGCTAAGATCTAGACTAATGCCGCTAATTGAACTTGTTGGTGAGTCATCTCCAAATTGGGGGGCTTTAAGGAAAATGGTATTAAAACAAGATTATATTCATGATTTAAATCAATATTTGCAAACAACTAGGGTAAGTGTTCCTCATGGGTTCATAACTACTTCGAGTATACACACGTAATCAATCCCAATGCTTACTTGTAGAACTGATAACTAGGGTTCATCCAAATGACTGGTTCGTCTATATTGGATGGCTTTACTCAATCGACAGGTCAGGTCTCATGTGCGAATTCCAACTAACCATTATCAATTTATTCCAAATTTAACTATCCTACAACCACAACTCAAGTTAATACAATAATCATAAAGACCAAGGCTTTGTTGTAATTCTTTTTTTCTAATCTCTACTTCTCTAGGTTCAAGCAAGTAAAGAATTCGGGCAAGTCTTAACGCTGTACACCATTAAAACATATTTAAGATGAAGAGAATACAATACAAGCGTTTAGCATTGGTATTGAATCGCTTTTGTATAACCCTATTTTATTAATCCACCATGGTTCCCACAACCCTAGTTGTGGAGGTTTTAGCCCCTCATGATTGTAAGATTACAATTAGCAGTTATAGACAAACACATAATTAAATACTTACAGCAACAATTGGAAGAAAACCATATTTGAATATCAAGAACAATCTCAAGAACAATGTAGGAAATCAAGAATTTGATCCCAAGAATTACTCTCCAAAACTTGATAAAAATTCACAAAAATAATTGTTCACACGTCTACTACTTCAATTTTGTTGTTCTCTGACTAAAATAAAACATAAAAGCTATTTATACAGACATTATAAACCTTTTCCTAAGCTAGTAGGGAATTTTTCATATCTGGTGCCGCTATGTCACGACTGGACCTACAACCCGTAGTAGGATTCTATGGGTCTTACCTGCTTCTTGTACGTCCATGGCTACTGTAGATTTGTCTAAGTGTTGGTAGGCTGGTACGACTTGTACCGCAGTCCTATAGTCATACAATGCTTCGGTGGTTTGGCCCTGAGAACTCTAACATTTTTTGAAATTTTTCACGAGTGTTGTGGTACGGCTCGTACCTTCCTCTTACTATTTGTAGTGTCTGAAATTCTGCCAAGTATTGAAGAATCTACTGAAATTCACCATGGCTTATGGTACGGGACGTATGTTCATGCTATGATCTGTGAGTCCATCCGTACCAAGAGACTACCTTTGTGCAATTTTCTCTGAACAATTCCACGACAACAGTTATGGCTCGTGCCATCTTGGTACGGCTCGTATTGAGAGTCGTATGTTACTTTCCTCTTACTTCAGCCTTCTGACTTCCATCACAGTTCTCAGTACGGCTCATATAATCAAGGTACGGGTCGTACCGAGACTTGTACTTTGGCTGATTTTCTACATTTTTAGGCTTCTTTTGCACATTTTTTCTCCAACACTTTTTTCCTAAAATCAAAGTAAAAGTGCCTCATATCCATATAAATATACCTAAGTCCATGCTATTTTCTCAATTTTAAGCATAGAAAGTGCTATAAACTCACAACATATCAACACTCTCAACTTAAGACTTTTGCATGTCCTTGGGAAAAGAAAATAAAAACTAAACATGATGCTTAATTAGAAAATAAACCTAGGATACTGCAGCCAACATCAAACAAAACTTGCACTATAAACTCAAAAAGCTTTTGACCCTTTTTCCCATGAACCAGATCAGCACATGCACTACAAAAAACCACAAAATATGATAAACAAAGATCAAGATATGTCATCTAGCTATTAACAGATAGTCAAGTCATCACCAGTGCTTTTTACACAGACAAATGGTAGAGTTAAACATAAACCATGTACCCTCACAGCAAATGAAGTCCCCCACTCACAGATATAGTAAAATATGAAACATGGGACTGATCAAGTAAGACTCTCACTCTCACAAAGAAGTTCCAAATACTGCATATTGGATACCATAAGCTTGCCCTTATTTTCTCTACTTCAGTTTGTCAGATGGTTAGGCTAGGATCACGATAGGACTTGCTTTGGTTTGTAATGTAGGCTTTCGGGCTGGGTATGGTCGATATGGAATCTTTTAAGTGACTAAACCCCTCTTTGACACTATATACCTATGGCTCCATTTTTTCACTTTTTTACCTTTTTTGCTTTTCCTACTTTTTCCTCCCTTTTCACCCTTTTTGTGCACTTGTATGAGTGTGATGTGTTTCTTCAAGCTTTTCATGCATCATTCTCTCTTTGTATTTTCTTATTCAATTTTTTTATTTTCTTTTTCTTTTTCTTTTGTCACACCACACCTCATTTTCACCTTTTTTTTCTTTTCTCTCCCTTTTCACCTTTTCATTATTTATACACCCCTCCTCTAGCCACCCTCAACTTTGGCATTTTGCCTATGTTGATGTTCACAATGTCCAAGGAGGGACCAGGGCCAAAATAGGTTTATTATAAAAATAGATACGGCTAATTGGTTAATCAAAGAAAAATGATCTATTTGAGGCTCAAAATCGGGATCAAAGGAAGCATATCATTTTGGTAGGATCATGTAAGCTAAAAATAGGCTAAACAAAAATGGCATATAATCCTTTCCAAACCAACCATCCTAAAACCTATGCAAAGATCAACCGGGTAAGTTCTAGATCCTCTATGCAGTATTGAACTAAGTATTAGACCTCAGTCACTCATGGTACATTACTAGCATTCACTCTACCTGTCATGTTTATACATGGCTTAAAAAAACAATACATGATAATATACTAAATGATATAAAAAGATCCATAGAAATCATGCTTTCAATCACAAATACATAGCTAATCATCAAAAAAAAATTAAAATAGGGTCAAATTTTTACAACTCCAAAACTAGTGCAATTTATTGGTTGAGTACTCCTAAGCTACTTCAAATTAAACAAAATCACAAAAATAAAATCCTAAACATGTCGATCCTACTAGATAGCATGCCCGAGGGAAAAGAAACACGGCAAGAAAAACCCTCGGATGAATAAAAATCCCAAAATGACAAGTACACCCGCTCCTTTTTAAAAAGCATGCTTCATCTCTGAAGAATAGAATGTAAAAATAGAGGGAAGGGAACATACCTACAACACTCTAAGCGCTCATGTTGTCCTGTAGAGGAGGTGCCTACGCTGCAATCATGGCACTGGTGGTGGCCAGTGCACTCAATGGAGTATCAATAGGGGAGTGGTTACCTAGTATTTGCCATCTCTATGGCCTCTGGAATCGTCGGGGTTGAATGTGGCACGCCCAAAGTGTCCCTATCACTCACAAGATTTGCCTGGGCTGTGATGGAGCTACCTACTCCTCTGGGTCTCTCAAGCAGCTCCGATTGATGCACGTCGTGAGTCTATTGACTCTCTAATCTGGCCTACTTACGCTCTCTTTTCTCTCTTTTTCTCTTCTTCTTTGGGGTCTCGTATCCAACATCCTCGGAGGCCCTTTTTTTCCCTTTCTCTTTATCTACTACTGTGGGCTCCCAGTAAGCCGCCAAATCAAGCTCCTCTTCAATAACAACATCGAGTTCAGGAAGAGTGGGAGCTGCTATAATTGTCAACTTTCGTGATGACAGCTTGGCTACTTGACTCTGAAGCGCCCCCAACTCCTCACGGAGGCTACCCGTATCAGTCTGCTTGGCCATGCGCATGTTGAATCTGCTCTCAGACCTATCTAATCTAGCATGTAAGGCCTGTGCAGCTAACTTAATCTCATCCTTTACCCAAGGCTTGACATTCTCCATCATAGATTGGACCTTTTTCTCAGTTAAGCGTAAATCTCTTGACCAGCTTTTGGAGAAATTTCTGAGGCACTAGGATGTACCCGGCTGGAGTCTAGCCCGAGAGGCTCACAGGTGGTGCAGTAGAGGTACTAGGAGCTACATTTGAATGACCAGCATCTATAGTCGGTGTCTCTCCCTATTCCTGTGAAGTGGGGGTGTTCACCTGTGCGCCCCCAATTGATTGTGATAGTTGGACTGCAGTGGAAAGTCGGGCCTGACTTACCGGGTTCATCTCATCCCAGATTAGGCCAATGTCAGCGATCTGCTGTCCTCCAATCAGGTTCTCCCCACCACAGCGCACCTTGATTCCCACCTTTGTGCACAATATAAAAATGAGGCTCGAGAATGGGATGGTAGTGCTCAATCCCATAGCCTGATCCTTCATCTCCTCTACAATGATTCTTGGAATATTGATGGGGTATCTAGACATAATACAAGCCACCATAGCTGCTTTGTCTATGCTGAGGATATTATCATTAACCATCGGTGCCAACCAATGGCACACTAACATCCAGTAGGCCTTTTCTATGAAATTCAAAGAGTTCTTTATAACCTACTTGCCACTAGTGACCCACTCTGCCTCTTCTTTTTCCTTAGTGATCACGCCTGACAACCATTGTATCTACCTCTACCTCTCATCAAAATCGAGCTGCTTGATCTATTTTAAAGCCTCCACCTGATAATCATACTCTGGCATAGCACGTGGCGGTATGAACTGGGGCCCATATAACACCCAAGCAACAGTGCGCTCGGATATATCAACCTCTCGGCCTCTAACCAGGACGCTTTCTAGCTTGGGCTAATTTTTCAACTTCTTCCCCTCTTTCAACTTGTGCTCCATGGTTGCCAAATAGTTGGCGTAGAACTCCTGAACAATTTTTGGAGTGTATCGATTAGAGGCCCTAGCCATCTACTCAAATACGTAGAAGCTGAATATCTGTTTTATCTCCTCCACCTCGTTCAATGAATTTGTGAGGATCCACGACACTTCTTAAATTCTCTGCCTAGGTTTGTTCTTGGTTGTAAGAACAATGCCCTATTCATATATCTCCTGGGCTCCTGGTACTCTCCACTGGATGGTGCAGTTCTCCCTAGGGGGAGTCTGCTCTTTCTCGACATTTAGTGCCTCCTCCTCTAATCCGGATTCACTGCTTGCCTCTTCGGATTGGGCCTCCTCGGACCCTTCTTTTTCATTAGAGCCACTTCTAGACTTTTGGGCTCTTTTCTCCGCTCCCTCTTCAAACTGGGGAGCACCGGTAGATATGGCAGTGGCCACCACAGCCTGGGATTTAGCCTTCACCTTAGTGGTTCGGGTCTTGTCAGTGTCCGATGAATCAACCCTATATTCTTTTAGTGAACCACTAGTGGAGTTGCCCGCTTGATCAGTTTCGAAGGTCTCATCAAGAAATGTCCTCCAAATTGTTGCCTTTGATGCTTTACATTTCATCGTCATTGTACCTGTGGAGAAAAAGGGTTAGAATTCCAAATTTGAGAAAAAGAATGCAAGAAAAATTCCTCTGGAATTTATCATGGGTCAACAGTACAGGTCGTACCTTGGATGTACGATTGGTACTGAGACCCATAATATCTTAAGTCATTGTTATGCCTCTGAGGTACGACTCATACCATGAAGTTATGGTCCATACCATGAGTCGTATGAGGATGCCCCTATAAAACAATTGTTCTGCATTTTCCCATAACTCATGGTACGACACATAAGTCAATTCCATGAGTCACAGGAAGGACCATACTGTCACTTGTGGACTTAACCCTTTTCAGATTCTTCGTACGATTGTCAGGTACGACTTATAGCAGTAAACCACGAGTCGTACTAGGTTTCATACCTCATGATTATTTCAAATTTTTCTGGAAAAGTCCCAACGAGCCATCCAATGAGTCGTAGTATGAAACCACAAGTCGTAGGAAGACTTGTGAAACCTGTCCCTGCCTTAATTTAGGTTCAGTTTGCAGGGGGTTTCAGTTTTAGTGTTGGGTACTATTCGATGCGTTTGTAGGGGTTATAAACTGAAACGCAAGTCCACGTGGTCGAACAAGTAGTAAGTGGCTTTAGTAAGCCAAGTATCGATCCACGGAGACTCTGGATAAGTGAAATTTGCTTAAGTATACTATACTATATCTCACTTCTAAATATGCTAACAACAACGTAACCAAAAAGTGAATAATTTGTTTTATAACTTCTATACTAAAACTACTAACAATTATCTACTTTGAATTTAAACTATGGATATGAGCATACCGAGGTTAAGAACATGTAATGAAACTGATTATAATCATACATTGGTTAATCTTTTCTTCCAGTTGCTAGCCAAGAACATTAGCCAAGAGATTAAAACTCTCGTATTTAATCTCACTTAAGAATCATAAACCATCCGTCTACATTTCTGTGATCAAATGCAATTCATGACCTAGCAATACAATTCCGGTTCCTAAATTGACTAATACGGCTTTCAAGTATATTTCTATCAGGAAAGCACATCAAAACTCAATTTTCCCAAATCAAGTAAAGAACAATATCCTATTAATTCACAACTTTCCAATTTCGTGCTCTCTCGAGTGAAATCGGACTTTTTAGATATACATTAATGTAGGCTACACATCAATGCAGTAAAAACAAGAATTAATAGAACAACATGGAAGAAAAAGATGAAAAACCATATAATTCAATAATCAAAATTCATCACAATTGTTCATAACCTCAGCAAGGAAGGGAATTAGACACTCATTTGTGGATTAATCATCCTAAAACAAGTGTTAATCATACAAACAATTGAATTAGAGAAGAAAGAAGGAGAGAAAAAACCCTGAACTTTTCATCCCTCAACTGCCTGTAACCCACGTCCTTGCTCCACCAAGTCTGAATTATGAAAAATAAACCTAAGTGTGCTATTTATAGTAGTAGGACTCTTTCCCGGAATAACAAGCAATGTGTCACGGAGTGCATCGCGGAGCACGGCCTCCGTGACATGCTACGGACGCGGAGGCCCTCTGGAAATCACCCGAAATTGGCCTGGGCAGCACCCTGCCGCGTTGGCAGTGTGTCACGCTGCTTGGGCAGCGCGTTGGAAGCCCTTGGTCGTGGAGGCCACCTGCCGTGGCACGTTGCCAATGCGCAGGTGGGCTGTTGTGAGCGGCCTGCCTGCCGTGGCACCTTGTCGACACGCTGGTGGGCTGTTTTGTGCCTCCTCTTTGCCGACGTTCGCGTGTTGATTCCTTTTCCAAGCCTCTACTTCACCAACTCATGGATTAGTTACTCAAAAGTCATCAAAACCTACAAAACAAAGGCTAATCATGTTGGTTAGCACATATCTTTACTTTATCTAAAATTACATGAAAATGTATACAATAATCTTAGATAAACAAGACTAATTTAAGTCATAAAGCGTATCTCGGGCATGCTATTTCTGCCCGTGATCAGGTACTCAGAATTCCCCAAGTCCAAGCATGCATTTAACATGTTTTACAGTTACCCATTCCTCCCCTTTTTAATCACGACCTATAACTCAGTTTTAACATTTGAATGCACAAGTTCAAGCCCCTACCCAATCGCACATACTTTGTTCACATCCCTGGTCATTGTCCTTTTTAATTTTTTTAAGCATTGCAAGAACTCTCAGGGGTTAACAGGTTTGTATCAAACACACAAGTCATACTTATCAAATTCAAAGAGATACAATTACTTGAATTCTGATAATGTCAATTGTCAATCAGAAGTAGGGTTTAGATTGGGATTCTCGGTGTAATCTTAGCAAGAACTTGTTCAATTGATTTTTGATGTTGAGTTACAGGTGTGAGGGAGTCGTGAGTTAGGTTTTGAGAGTGCGGGACAAGGGTAACATTCGTTTGAGCTTATATAGGTTATAGGGCAAGTTTTTAAAAATCTGAGTCGTGTCGGGTAATTTTAAAAGTTTTGACCCATCACGACTCATACCACAAGTCGTAGGAAGGCCCTAAGACTCATCCCTTGGACCCGTAATAGAGAGATTTAGAAACTTATCTGTGGACCTACAAACACATCTTATGACTCGTACTATGGAAATACGTTTCGTACTATGACTCGTAGGTCTTTCTTTCATTGTGGTCCATGCTTTGCATAGGTCATAGCCACAGTGTGTAATACGACCTATACAATGAGGTTACAAGTCATAGGACCAACCGTACCCTGAAATGATGCACTGAAATATATCTCTGATTCTCACCACGACTCGTGCTATGGCTCGTACAATCCTCTAATGAGTCGTACTGAGTCCCGTAGCACCTACCTGTTTAGTAATTTTTCTACCACCTATTTTTGTTTCCCCTACACACTGAACACACATAAGTTAATTAACTTGGGTTGCCTCTCAAGAAGCACTTAATTTAACATCACGGCACGACGTAGGTGGTTCAATTACTCAGAATTCACCAAACCACCACTTGGGTTGCCTCCCAAGAAGCACTTGATTTAACATCACAACACGATCCAAGTCTCTTGACTACTCAGACTTCTTCAAGGAACTCGAATTTATTATCTATTATTGAGACAACTATGTATTCCTTCGGTTGCTTCATTGACCGGCACACGTTGAAGGTGACTGCTTCTTTATTGAGTCTGAACATCAACTAGCCAGCCTCCACATCTACTAAGGCTCTCCCAGTGGCAAGGAATGGTCGCCCCAAAATGATGGGGACCTCAAAATCAACCTCGCAATCAAGGATCACGAAGTCCACTGGGAATATGAATATATAAACTTTAACGATCACATAGAACAAGATCCCCATAAGATTCTTCACAGTTTTGTCGGCCATCAGTAGCCACATGGTAGTCAGTGTGGGGGCTCCCAAGCTTAGCTTCTACAACCAACAACATCAGATTGATGTTTGCTCCCAAATCACAGAGTGCGCTTGCGAACTCCACATCGCCAATTGTGCATGGAATAGTAAAGGCACCTGGATCTTTATTCTTTTGGGAAAGGACCCATGAGTATATAGCACTACAAAGATGTACATTATCCACAGGCTCATAGCTCATGGACCTTTTCTTCGTGACAAGGTCCTTCATAAACTAGGCATATCCCGGCATCTGTTCCAATGCCTCAACCAATGGTATGTTTACAGATAACTATTTGAGCATTGACAAGAATTTCTAAAACTTACCATTCTCCGCCTTCTTCTTCGTTCTTTGAGGGAACGATAGCGGTGGCTGTGGAATAGCATTGTAAATTTGCGTAGCTCCTAATTTTCTCCTTGTTTAGCTTAAAGCCCGTTTTCAACATTTGGAACCTTAATAAACTCAGTATCCTCATGATTCTCCTTCTCAGCAACAACTTTTTCACTGTCAATCACGCTTTCTTTTTTTCTATCAACTACAACCAGCAGAGAGGGGTGATCTTGGGCAAATTTATATGCACAATTGATACTCAAAGGTGTCATTCTAGCCTTGTTTATCTATCAATGTTTATACATTCTCATGTGATTGATAATAAAATGTGAATTTATACTAACCAACATGATTAGCATTTTTTTGCAGGTGAAATATAATTTTGGGAAGCTAAAATGCGTGTTGGGAGAGATTGGGGTTGGACTCGGATGTTAGCAAGGGAAAAAGCATTTGAAGGCACAAATTAAAGGGCCTCCGCGATGGAGCCGTGTCACGCTGCCATCGCGGATGCCTTCTGCCTGGATAGGGATTTTTTGGCCAAAATCCAGTGAGGGTGCACGTTGGGGCCGTGGCACGTTGGCCTAGCCCCGCGTTGCACGCCGTTCCACGTTGGGCCTTATTAGCTGGACAATTAATTTCCAGTAAGGGTCTGCGTCAGTGGCGTGTCACGAAGGTTGTGCTCCGCGATGCACTCCGTGACACGTTGCTTGTTATTTCGGGAAAAATTCCCACTAGTATAAATAGAACACTTAGGTTCATTTTTAATTATTCTAACTTGGTGGAGCAAGAACGTGGGTTACAGGCAGTTGAGGGGATGAAATTGTCAGGGTTTTTCTCTATCTCCTTCTTCTTTAATTCAATTGCTTGTATGTTTAACACTCATTTAACGATGTTTAATCCACAAATGAGTGGCTAATTCCTCTTCTTGCTGAGGTTAAGAACAATTGTATTGAAATGTAGTTATTGATCAATTGGGTTTTTCATTTTTTCTTCCATGGTTGTTGTATTGATTCTTGTTCTTACTGCTTTGATGTGTGGCCAACGTTAATGTATATCTTAAAAGTTTGGTTTCACTCGAGAGAGCAAGATATTGGAAAGTTGTGAATCAATAGGATATGATCTTTTCTTAGTTTTGGAAAATTGAGAATTGATTTACTTTCAGGATAGAAATATACCTGAAAGTCGTATTAGTCAATTAAGGAATCGGTTTTGTATCGCTAGAACATGAATTTCGTTTAATCACAAAAATGTAGGTGGACGGTTCATGATTTTTAAGTTGGGTTAAATACGAGAGTTTTAATCCATTGGAAATAATTCTTGACTAGCAACCGGAGGGAAGATTAACCAAAAATTGTATCGATAATTAGTTTCTATACATGTTCATTTAGCCTCAGCATGCTCACATTCATAGTTCAGACTCACATTAGATATTTGTTTTAGACTTAGCATACAATTAGAAATCAAAATATCAAACTCTTCTTTGCACTGTTGTCTTCATTTTTAGAGTAAGTATAGTAACACTTAAAGAGTTTGTTACCATATCCCAGTCCCTGTGGGATCGATACTTGGCTTACTTAAGCCACTTTACTACTTGTTTGACCACGTGCACTTGCGTGTAGTAAATACCCCAGAGTAGACGCGAACAAGTTTTTGGCGCCGTTGCCGGGGACTGGCAATTGGTGAATTTTTCTTAAGTGTAAATGTACTATATTTTTTTTTCTTAAGTGTTGACAACTTGGTCTTAGCCTGTATTTCGCAGATATAATCTCTGTTGAACAGTGGCAAGAGACAAGGAGCTGGTGGACTCATATTTAGAGCCTGAAAGACAATTTCATTGTCAGCGGAGAGAAGCTCTAGAGAAAAAGCTGCAGTTGCTCAGACAAACAATCATGTAGCAACAACAGAATCCACCAGTAGTAAGGGCAATGCTAGTGCCTGAGGAAATTGCAGCTAGGCCGGTTCGCGAGGTGGCAATCCCACATGCTAACAATGTCACATCTAGCATCCGCAAAACCTGAGCCAGGAGGGAGGTTCGAGCTCGAGGTTCGAGCTCAAACAAAACATGGTGCAATTGCTGCACACCAGCGGGCAGTTCACAGGTCTCCCTCATGAGGATCCACAGCAGCATCTCCAAAATTATTTGGAGATAAGTGACACTTACATCCCCGCTGGAGTGTCATCAGATTATGTCAGGCTAACATTGTTCCCATTTTCACTTTTGGGAGAAGCCAAGAGGTGGTTGAAAGCTGAGCCACCTAATTCTATTACTACGTGGGATGATCTTGCAAGGAAATTCTTGATACGATTTTTTCCATCCAGTAAAACAGCAAGACTTAGAAGTCAAATTCTAACTTTCAAATAGAGAGGGGGGAGAATCTATATCAGGCTTGGGAGAGATTCAAGTCCATGTTGTGGGATTGTCCACATCATCATCAATCCAATGATGTGCTGGTGCACACTTTTATAGAGGGCTTGGAACCCCACACAAAAATCTTGCTAGACTCAGCAGCTGGGGGACAAGCATTGGAGAAAACTTATGAGGAGTTGTATACCTTGTTAAATCGTATTTCGCAGGGAAATCCGGAGTGGAATGCTGATTCGTCAAGAGGAGGAACAAGGAAAGAAGCAGGAGTTCTAGAAGTGGATGGTTTTACAGCTATTGCTGCACAGATAGCTGCTTTACAGAATCAACTCAACACCCACTTCAGTAATATGACAATGAACCAGACTCAAGTCCCATTGAATGTAGTGCAGCAAATTTGGTGTGAAGTGTGCGGGAGTAGTGAGCACTCGGCTGAGTGTTGTGGAGAAAATCCTGACTCGGTGAACTTTGTGGGAAATGTACAGAGGAACAACCATCAACAGTATGGAAAAGCTACAATTCCAACTGGAGGAATCACCCAAATTTCTCTTGGGCTAGCAACAACCATCAAGGGCAACGAGTCAGGGGGCGTAGAGGAATCAAGGAGGGAAGCAGAACTATCAAGCACAATATAGAAACAATAATGCACCTCCTCCCCCAGCATCACCCAACATTGAGGAGATGTTCAAGAAAATGATAGCTAACCAAGCTCATTTGCAGGCTGACTATGTGAAACTGGCAGCCAAGGTGAAGAACAACCAGTTAGCTACTAAGGCACTTGAATATCAATTTGGGCAATTTGCTGGAGCCCAAAACACCAGGCCTAGAGGAGGACTTCCGAGCGACACAGATCCCAACCCCAAGCTGGTGAATGCGGTGACCACAAGGAGTGGTTTGTAGCTTAAAGAGGTGGAACCAGAAAGACCACCTCAACAATCGGGAGCAGCAGAAGTTGAGAGGGAGCAAAGTGATGAGAGGGGGAAGAAAAAGGAAGCTAAATCAGAAAGACCACCACAACCCCCCCCCCCCGCCCCATTCCCTCAAAGATTAAAGAAACACAAGGAGGAGGCATGTTTCAAAAAATTCATGAAGGTGCTGAAATAGGTACATATTAACTTACCTCTTGTTGATGTTTTGCAGAGAGTGCCGAAGTATGCAAAGTATATTAAGGACATCGTGGTGAATAAAAGTCGGTTGACTGAGTATGCTACGGTAGCTCTCACAGAGGAGTGCACTTCCCGGATACAAAATCGATTACCCACAAAGCTCAAAGATCCTGGGAACTTTACTATACAAATTACAATTGGGCAGAGTTTCCGAGATCGCGGATTATGTGATTAGGGAGCGAGCATTAATTTGATGCCGTCATCGGTATTCAAGAAGTTGGGTCTAGGGAGTCCTAGACCAACAACAGTGATCTTGCAACTAGCGGATCGGTCCTTAGCCTGACCTGATGGCATTGTGGAGGATGTGCTGGTGCAAGTGGGCTCCCTTATCTTCCCGGTAGATTTCGTCGTGCTGGATTTTGAGCCAGACGCGGAAGTCCCATTTATTTTGGGACGTCCCTTCTTGGCGACTGGGAAAGCGCTGATTGACAAGGTAGAAGTGTTTGATGTATACAAGGACACCAAGTTCCCAACTGTGTACGAGGAACTCTCGGTGATCAACGTGATTGATCGAGCTGATGATGCTCAGATAGTTGAATCGCGAGAGTTAACGGGAAAACCACCGGAGTGATGTAAGCACTATTGGGGTGAGGATGGTGGTCGAGAGAAAACATCCGTCACCCTAGAAGATGACTGAGCTGAATGACGTTGAGCCGCGACGGTAAACTAGGCGCTGCACGGAAGGCAACCCGTGAAATTTTTCTTTGTAAAACATGAATAGATTTCTTTTTCTTTTTCTTTTTTTGATTAACAACAAATTGTTAGTTTTTATTTTTATTCTTATTTTTATTTTGAGTGAATCCTATAATTCTAACCAATTTCTTGTCGTAAGATGAATTTCAGGTTGAACGGAGGGTAAACATGCAAGGAATCACAAAGGAAAATCTGAGGTATGAAAAATAATAAAAAGTGGCAAAACAGTGAGCTAGGGCGATGGCTCCGTGTCACAGAGGAGGACCTCCGTGTTACCCTCCATGACACGTTGAAGGTAATTCTGGAATTTTTACAAATTCCAGAACACCTACGCGATGGCTCCGTGTCACGGAGGTCATGGTCCGCGTTACCCTCCGTGACACGTTGCGGTGTATATCACGACGGGTCACACCGGGTCACCAGGGGACCCGCGCGAAATTCCCACTTTTAAACCCCCATTCCCCCTCATTCTTCCTCATTTTTCATACCTCCGCGACCAACATCCCAAAAACCCCTCCCCCCTCAACGTGACACAGACGTAGGCCCATAATTTCATCAAGTTTTCGTCATTTCTTTGAATTCAAGGTATGTTCTTCAACTCTATCTCAATTCTTGTCGAATTTTTTGGATGTTGAACATGTGACATGAGCAAAACATGCCCTAAGTAGAAATTAAGCTTAAATTCAATTGAATTATTGTTGATTGATGTTCCGAGTAATGGTGTGATTGCTTGAACTCGATAATTACATAGCTTAATCGAATTTTTGATAAAATCATAGCTAGGGCTTGACTTTGAGTTTGAAATGGAAAAATTGAGTTGAACTAGTGAAATTCATGCTGGGTTGTACATGTTGGGTGAGATGAGTTGATTGTGCTACTGTGACTATGCTAAAAGACCGACGGATTCTCGGGTTAAGAAAATATTGGAAATTGCAAGAAATGGGTGAATTGTATAGGAGCATGTCGTTAAAAGTTTTCTTTTGTTTCTCCTTGCTAAGTGCTATGGGATAAAATGTTATCGATAGGTAAGGATTGTGGTTAGCTGTACGAAGTCTGAGTAGTACATGGAATATATATCGCCGAATTCTCCCAAGGCACTAAGCATATTTGTTATGTTTTGTTGTTTGTTTGTGTAAATAAGTACGATCTTGCCTCAATGTTGTAATTTTGGCTAAAGACTAAGTGTGGGGTAGCCTAGCTTAACCCAACCTTAGTCGAAGCTAATTTTAATTGGCTTAACATTGAACTTGTCTGTTTGGTTTGACAGGAACAATGGCAAGCAGGCAAGACAAGAGAAAAGGCGCATCAACATCTGGCGCCGGAAGAAAAAGAATCAGACTAGGCACAGCGGTCCCAGTAGCACCAGCGGTTCCACACGGCCAACGCCGTCAATACGGAACCAGGTGGGTGACAGAGGAGGGGAAGAAATGGTACGCAAAGCACAAGGAGAGCAAGTACTTCCCCGAGGAACACATAGCAAGGGAACCGTTGGCACAGGAGTTCCCCAGGATCGTCCATAGGATCGAGGCAGCTGGGCTGAACTTCATCTTTGAAGATCCCAAGGAATGCAACTTACACTTTATAGAAGTCACACCATCAAAATAAGGGGGCAAATAGTCACTTTTGAGCCCCACCACCTCAATGCTATCCTCGGGGTGCAGGACACAGATGCCCATGTGCTGTGATAGCTGAATATCACTCCACCATATGCGGACATCAGACGCACTTTGTGTGAAACCCGATCAACAGCTCGGTGGAGCAGACATAAGGAGAGGGGCTACCATCAGACCTTTCCTTACTCACAGATGAACAGGGAAGCCAGGATATGGCTGAAGATTGTTTGTTCCTGCCTAATCCCGGGGGTGCATATGACGGATGTAACCCGGGATCGTGTATGCTTGCTGTACGCCCTGATGAAAGGGCTGGAGATCAATGTGGGGGCGGTGATTATCTCCGCCATGAAGAGAGCCCGATTGCATCAAGGGACAGATACGGATTTGGTGGACTACTCACCACGTTCCTGAGGGGCCTGGATATTGAGGAAGAGTCCCTTGACTACATCCCACAAATGGAGCGGCGGGCCTTAGATGCCACTAAAACTAAGGCACCCAACACCACCCACAGGCCAGTTCTTACACTAGTCGAGCGACATGCTCGGGATGATCAGTACATGGCTCGCATGTACGGGATGCAGATGCTCCAGCTGCGAATAGGCGGGAGGCCGGCAATAGAAGAGGAGCTGTGGCAGCTCGAGCTAGACTACCCTTTTGGCGAAAATGCCAGGGCTCTATGCCGAGTGGGGCCGGCTTTTGTAGAGCCCACAGATGATGATGTCCCCACAGATGAGGAGACACATCGTGAGGACTCTGATGTGGAGTCCGATGATGTCGATGGGGGTGATTCAGACATGGGAGATGAGGCAGCAGCACCTGATGAAGAAGTGGAGTATTTTGATTGATCAGGGAGTTCCGCCACCCATTTTTTTGTGCTATGTTAATTTTTGTGAACACTGGGGACAGTGTTCGATATAAGTGTGGGGTGGGAGTAGTTAGGTGCTGGTTGTGTTGTTGTTTATGTTTTTGTTTTGTTGTTGTGCCTGTTGAAAAATGTTGTCACCCTGTGATTGTGATATTTCTGTTCTGTTTTGGAATTAATGTGAAGCTGTTGTGTGCCGCTGAATGTTGCTAGCTGATTTTGTACATATTTTTGTTTTATTGAAATGATCAATATTTTTAAAAAAATTTCAATTCTTGGGTTTCTCGGCATTTGTTTTCGGTTTTTTTACCGAGATTGGTCCCATTGAACCAAAGTCTTAGTGAGTGATCGTTCCCTATGATGGATGGATGACGACCGTCTTAAGGGAAATGTAGTTTTTAGGAGTAGATTTTTTTCATTTATTTTTCAGTGTTTTCTTTTGTGGGTTGCATTCCAAAACCTGTAGTTACTTTATGGTTACGGAATTCTGGCTGTGTTGTACATGATATTTGTAATGCAAAGGTGATTCTTATGAAAGCATACAACTCTGTAAATATGTTGAGATACCTAGGCCATAGAGTCGATTCAGTGTGATTGAGGCTTAATTTTGAATTCTTGTAATTAGTTGATTGAAGAGTCTGTGAATATGTCTTGAATTGAGCATGTGCAATAAGTGTCCGGTGAGGTTTTTTTTATTCCATGCTATTATGAAATGTCTAGAACTTGCCTGGTGTGTGTACGAAATGAAATGAAGGACGTGTATTGTAGGAAAGGATGTAGGCATTTCTTTGTTTTCAACCGAAAGTTTCTCTTTTTCATTATTGTACCCACCTTGATTGTACACCCTAGTTAGCTCGTTGAGCCTTTAGCCTATTATTTTTTTCTTTCGTCAAAAATGTGTAAACCGAGTTTAACCCTTTCTTTTCATTAGTTGTAAAGTTGATCCAAAACTCTTAAGCGCTTAAGAAGAGAAAATAATTTTCCCAAGGTGTCAAAGAGTGAGAATGGTGAAAAGAAAAGAAAAGCAGAGTGATGAGAGGAAAGAAAAGGTTGAAGGTGCACTTGTTATAAATAAAATATAATGAAGATGTATGAATACTCTTCGTGATTGAGTCAAGTGTGCTTAATGAGATGGGTCAAAATAAAGACAGACTTCAAGAATGGGAGGATGAAGGAAGAAACAATGCCCATGAGCTTGATGGGATGTATTGAAAAAGCACTTAAGGATGCTAGTGGCTATCATTGGCTAGCCCAGTATTTACTAGTTACGTAGCTTACATTACAACCCATTAAAGTCCTACGTGAACTTACATCACACTTCCTTATATTAGTGGAGTAATACACTAAGGTCAAGCCTATGGTTCGTGGCATGATGCATGTGAATTCTTTTGGGAGAGAGAGTGAAATTGTTTCTATATGCCCCTGCATGTAATCGTTTGAGTTCATGTGATTAAAAAGGGGAAAATTCTCTTTTGTTGTGAGGGCACATGCTTGATGAGAGATTAAATTTCGTGTCGGATATCTTGATGAGCTGATTTGCAGGAGTTTGCCAATATCGAGAGTCGATTCTTAAGTCTAGGAGGCCTTGATGTGTTGAAGGTCATTGCATTGATAGGACCATGCATGTTTTCTTGATGATTTGCTATATTAAATAATCGGTATGACCGTAGCCTGAATTGTCGAACCAAAGTAGCCAGGATGGGGTGTAAAGTGCATAAGGTGTAAGATTGTTGTTCGGGGACGAACAAGGATTTAAGTGTGGGGTAAGTGATCTTGGGCAAATTTATATGCCCAATTGATACTCAAAGGTGTCATTTTAGCCTTGTTTATCTATCAATGTTTATACATTCTCATGTGATTGATAATAAAATGTGAATTTATACTAACCAACATGATTAGCGTTGTTTTGCAGGTGAAATATAATTTTGGGAAGCTAAAATGCGTGTTGGGAGAGATTGGGGTTGGACTCGGATGTTAGCAAGGGAAAAAGCATTTGAAGGCACAAATTAAAGGGGCTCCGAGATGGAGTCGTGTCACGCTGCCCTCGCGGATGCCTTCTGCCTGGATAGGGATTTTTTGGCCAAAATCCAGTGAGGGTGCGCGTTAGGGCCGTGGCACGTTGGCCTAGCCCTGCGTTGCACGTCGTGCCACGTTGGGCCTTATTACCTGGACAATCAATTTCCAGTAAGGGTCCGCGTCATTGGCGTGTCACGAAGGCAGTGCTCCGCGATGCACTCCGTGACACGTTGCTTGTTATTCCGGGAAAAATTCACACTAGTATAAATAGAACACTTAGGTTCATTTTTAATTATTCTAACTTGGTGGAGCAAGAACGTGGGTTACAGGCATTTGAGGGGACGAAATTGTCAGGGTTTTTCTCTATCTCCTTCTTCTTTAATTCAATTGCTTGTATGTTTAACACTCATTTAATGATGTTTAATCCACAAATGAGTGGCTAATTCCTCTTCTTGCTGAGGTTAAGAACAATTGTATTGAAATGTAGTTATTGATCAATTGGGTTTTTGATTTTTTCTTCCATGGTTGTTGTATTGATTCTTGTTCTTACTGCATTGATGTGTGGCCAACGTTAATGTATATCTTAAAAGTCTGGTTTCACTTGAGAGAGCAAGATATTGGAAAGTTGTGAATCAATAGGATATGATCTTTTCTTAGTTTGGGAAAATTGAGAATTGATTTACTTTCAGGATAGAAATATACCTGAAAGTCGTATTAGTCAATTAAGGAATCGGTTTTGTATCGCTAGAACATGAATTTCGTTTAATCACAAAAATGCAGGTGGACGGTTCATGATTCTTAAGTTGGGTTAAATACGAGAGTTTTAATCCATTGGAAATAATTCTTGACTAGCAACCGGAGGGAAGATTAACCAAAAATTGTATCGATAATTAGTTTCTATACATGTTCATTTAGCCTCAGCATGCTCACATTCATAGTTCAGACTCATATTAGATATTTGTTTTAGACTTAGCATACAATTAGAAATCAAAATATCAAACTCTTCTTTGCACTGTTGTCTTCATTTTTAGAGTATGTATAGTAACACTTAAAGAGTTTGTTACCTTATCCCAGTCCCTGTGGGATCGATACTTGGCTTACTTAAGCCACTTTACTACTTGTTCGACCACGTGCACTTGCGTGTAGGAAATACCCCAGAGCAGACGCGAACAAGGGGTCAACCATAGTCTTTCCACTCCTAGTCATTACAGCCATGTAGTGACCATCATTTTTTGGATTCTGGACTATGTTACTAGGTAGTGTACCTTTTTGCCTAGGGTTCATTGATGCTGATAGTTTCCCTAGCTGTTGTTCGATCTACTTGATAGCCATAGCTTGTGACTCCACTCTCTGACCCATGCTTGATATGTCACTACAGATGTTTTTCAACTGATCATCTGTGGACCTCACCTTTTTTAGCATCTCAGCCATCATACTCTCTAAATTTGACTATCCAGCCTCCCCCTCACGTGCATTAGGAGGAACGTACAATCTAGCTCGGTCATTGTGGTAACCGTCATTCCTTCTCCAATCTCCCTCCCGCTCACGACCTTCTCTTCTATCTCTGTAACCATTTCGATTATAATTGTCTCGATATTATTTTTGACCTTGGTTTCCAGAACCTTAGCACCAAGTGTCTTATCCAGACCCTTGGGCGTTGGCTCGAAACCATGCGACTTGGTTGTCAAAGAAGTTTGCCTTCTCCTCGAAATCTGTGTTGTCCAGCCCTGGCTCCTGTCCCTATGTCCCTACTGTGTTAACCTTTCTAGTTGTAGCTCCCATGATGTGCTTCGTAAGCAAGTCCAATGATGTGCACATATGAGCCAATTCCTGGTCATGTTCTTCCTTCTTCCTTCGTTGGTCTATAGTCAAACCAATAACATATGTACCAACTGCCGCTTCTGCTTCTCGAGTGTGCCATGCCTACTTGTCTTGGTTACTTTGTCTATAATTCTGGCAGCTTGCTACAAGGTGTGGCTCATCAATGCTCCTCCCGCCACCGTGTATGCTACTACTTTTGTACTATTGTTCAATGATCTATAGGAAATCTCCAACAGACTGTCATCAGGAGTTTTGTGGTTTGGGCACTTGGTCAACTTCTTCTTGAACCATAACCAGGTTTCATGAAGTGCCTCAGTCTTCAATTATCAAAAATTACAGATTTCATCCTAAAGCTGTAGCATCCTGGAGGGTGGAAAGAATCTCTCTAAGAAATCTTTCTTGAGCTCCCTCCAGTTTGTAATGGTGTCATTGGGGAACTTTGATAACCATAATGTGGCTTCCCCAGACAGAGAAAAGTGAAAGAGTCTTAGTCGTATAGTATCCTTGTTGACTCCAAGAAACCTGTACGCCTTGCATATGTTCATCAAGTGCAGGTTGGCATGATCATCTACATGACCACTAAACACCCCTTTCATGTTCAATAACTGGATCATGGTGCTAATGATATCAAATTTAGCCCCAGTAGTCAATGGTGGGGGTACGATAACTCCGATTGACCCGACTTCATCAATGTCTGGGTCATCTTCATTAAAGAACTGAGGGGTATATCTTTGACCTTTGTTTCCCCTTCCATGTCGACCAACATTAACAACCTCATCTCGAGCATCCTCTGTATCCTGAAGTGCAGCTTGCTGAGCTAGCTCGGCTTGCCTAGCTTCTTCAGTTATATGGGCATCTCTCTGCTCTTAGTTCTCCATCTTTCGTAGTGTTCTTTCAATTTCGAGATCCAACAGAATCATGGGGTTTCCACTCCGACGAGTACTTGGCATTCACCAAGCGACAACCTGTAGATATCCAAAAATAAAAAGAAAATTCAATTCAAGAAATAACAACGAAAAGTCAAATACAAAGAATTAATCTAATCTTAGCCTTATTCCTCGGCAACGACACCACATTTTGATAAGACTCAAACTCAAACTTCCTGACAAAGAATGAAGCGGTCACTGTCAATAAAGAAGCCAACAAAGAGGTTGGGGTCAAATCATTAGGAAATAGGGTAAGATCTAGACTAATGCCGGTAATTGAACTTGTTGGTGAGTTATCTCCAAATTGGGGGTTTTAAAGAAAACAATACTAAAACAAGATTATATTCGTGATTTAAATCAACATTTACAAACAACTAGGATAAGTGTTCCCCATGGGTTCATAACTATGTAGGGTATACACATGTGATCAATCCCAATGCTTACTGTAGAACTGATAACTAGGGTTCGTCCAAATGACTAGTTCATCCCTATTGGATGACTTTACTCAATCACCGAGCCAGGTCTCATGAGCGATTTCTAACTAACCGTTATCAATTTGTTCCAAATTTAACTATCCTGCAACCACATCTCAAGTTAATACAATGATCATAAAGACCAAGGCTTTGTTGTAATTCTCTTTTTCTAATCTCTACTTCTCTAGGTTCAAGAGAGTAAAGAATCTGGGAAAGTCCTAACATTTTACACCTTTAAGAAACGTTTAAGATGAAGAGAATATAATACAAGCGTTTAGCATTGGTTATGAATCACTTTTGAGTAACCCTATTTCATTAATCAACCATGGTTCCCACAACCCTAGTTGTGGAGGTTTTAGTCTCTTATGATTGTAAGATTACAATTAGCATTCTTAGAAAAACACATAATTAAATACTTACGGAAACAATTGGAAGAAAATCATATTTAAATATCAAAGAAACCTTTTCTCTTCACAGGTCTACTACTTCAGGTCTATTGTTCTCTAACTAAAATAAAACATAAAAGCTATTTATACAGACATTAGAAACCTTTTCCTAAGCTAACAGGGAATTTTTCATATTTGGTGCCGACTGTGTCACGACTGGACCTACGACCCATAGAAGGATTGTACGGGTCGTACCTTCTCAAACGTCCTTGGATGCTACAGATTTTTCTAAGTGCTGGCAGGCTAGTACGACTCGTACCACAGTCCTACGAGTCGTACAATGCTTCCATGGTTTGGCCCTGAGAACTCTGACATCTTCTGAAATTTTCCACGAGTGTTGTGGTACGACTCATACCTTCCTTTTATGACTCATACCATTTTTACTGTCTGAAATTCAGTCACATATTGAAGAATCTTCTAAAATTCACCACGGCTCATGGTATGGGTTGAATATTCATGCTACGATCCGTGAGTCCATCCGTACCAAGAGAATGCCTTTATGCAATTTTCTCTAAACAATTCCACGACTCCAATTACGGCTCATACCATCTTGGTACGGCTCTTACTGAGAGTTTATGTTACTTTCCTCTTACTTCAACCTTCTGACTTTCATCGTGGTTCTCAATACGACTCATATTATCAAGGTACGACTCATATTGAGGCTTGTACTTTGGCTGATTTTCTGCATTTTTAGGCTTCTTTTGCACATTTTTTCTCCAACACTTATTTTCCCTAACATTAAAGTAAAAGTTCCTGATATCCATATAAACATACGTAAGTTCATGCTATTTTCTCAATTTTAAGTGTTGAAAGTGTTGTAAACTCACAGCACATCAGTCACCCTATCAACTAACAACCCATCCTTTTGGTCATTAGTTCTGCTAGTTTCAGGCTTTATTTCAGTAGTTTGGGATATATTGGTAAACTCCTATGCTTTAAATCCCAAACGACGTCATTTTGGACTTCCTAAAGGTTAGATTAAAGGATTTAACCTGGCCTAAATCCTCACTCTCATCAAACATTCATAGGTTGGATTTCCTCTCAGGCAAGGGACTAGGGTTCTTCATCAAATTTTTCCAAATCTCTCTTGGGTGTTCAAGGAAAGTTAAGGAATCATTAAACCCAGGTATGTAGGGTTATTAAGGGGTGATTTCTTCCACCCTCATGTCCAATTTCTTCTCTAACTCTTGATTCAAGTCTCCAATCATGTTTTATGAAAATTCTAAGGTTAGACCCAATTCAATGAAATCTTCTGTGATCTCTCTATGGGTTCAACTTCCTCATGTTTCAATTGAAGAATTATGGTTATTATGGAAAATTTAACCCTCAAATTTCTTATGAATTCATGATTTCATGTTATGATGGTTCTATCTAATTATGCATGATCTTATGATTTCCATGTTTATGAGCCTATGATTTAAATTTGTGATAAATTATCAAAGTATGAATGAAATGTTTACAAATCTTAAGCTTATGATTTTATGATTTTGAGTTATGAAGTTTTATTCAATAATGTATGAATTTCATGGAAACCAAGTTTTTGTATCATGGCTGGTCTTTGGCACTATTTCCATGGCTAGCTCACGTATGTTAACATGTTATGAATTTCATGATTTAAACTAGCAATATAAACCTATATTTCATGATTATGATATGAGCACTATATATGTTTTGGGAGTAGTATTTAGCACCAAGTAAACTGAGATCCCTGCGCACCCAGGTCTCAGAATTACGTGCCAACGTAACCATGATCGGGTCCTCCATGAGAGTGTCTCCCATTCCTTAATGGCGACGCATGAGTGATATCACCCCTTTTCATGGTCCTACCCTATGCAAGGTATAGACACCCTCCCGACTAGGGTTTTACAGGTCGGGCTCCATGTATGCTTATGTAGGGTATGTCATTTATAAGAATCTTCCATTGTTCCTTAGTTTCTATATTTATATATATTTATATATATATATTCATGTTCATGATTTATGATTTTACAACTTCTGATGATTTGGCTCAAATATACGCTTTATAAGGATTTTACTTACGAATTCAGTCATGATCAGCCGTATATTATAGTTTTGCAAACCTTAAGCCTTTATGCTAAATTCATGATCAGAATCCCATGTCTTATACGATTTTACACTCATGACCTCTTTTGTACTATTTGACTAGAATTTTTTACTTAATCTATATATTTAGTACATTCAAAGTACTGACCTCATACTCTATGTTATATCATTTTATGAGATAGGTATGGATGACTAGTCTCAGCCTCGTCGTTAGCCCCTCTCCCACCCCAGTTTAGCTTAGTCCCCATTTGGGTGATTCCTCATCTTCTGGGGATGTTTATTAGCTTATGGTGTTATGTTCTTGTCTTTTAGTTTCAGACATAGCAACTAGTTTGTGTTGTTGTCCCATCGGCTCATCTTATGACTAGAGGCTTTCAGACAGTTATGTACTAGATGGTTCAGTGTTGACTTGTTGTTCTTGTTCAGGCATTATATCATTTAGACTTCCGCTTATCCATGTTTATGATTCATTTCCACTTTATTTATGCTCATATTCATGCTATGTATGTCCCATGGGTTATCTTGAAGTCATTCATTGTTCTAGGTCCCGTGTCGCGATTCGAGGTCTATGCTCGGGTTGTGACAAACTTGGTATCAGAGCATTAGGTTTTAGAGTGTCCTAGGATGTCTAAAAGCTGCGACAAGTAGAGTCTTTTTCATGGTGTGAAGCACGCCACATTTATGAGGGAGAGGCTATAAAGCTTTTTTAGGAGAATTCCCTTATTCCTTAATTCTATATCGTGCTATAAAGTCCAACTCTCTTACTCTTCTAACTCGTGTTATATGCAATAGTAGAGAATGCCTCCTAGGGGAGCCATCAAATGAGTAATCGGTGACAGGAATAAGCCATCTGCACCAACTCTAGCAGGCCCCCTTAGTGGGAAAATTACTGATGGGAGCTCAGGGCTACCTTTACGATAGTGATGCATGTCATGGTCATTCATCTTAACTAGAAGGCAATGGCACCTACTAACACTACCGTAGGGACGACAGCTAATAGGGTTCAAGACTTCACTAAGAAGCGCCCATCTAAGTCCCACCATTAAAAGGCGAATAGGAGGTTTAGGAAAAGAAAAAAAGGGAACAAGAGAGCCAAGACAGGCAATCGTGAGGTTTTCCAGCAAAGGGAAAGTGGTGGACACTGACCACCACCCCGTCATAAGTCATTTTTCTCGGCACCATCGACAGCCAGTGTTCCCTCTTGGCCCAGAGGTCATTCGAGAAATAGAGTGTTAGGATCTAGGGGTCAGAGGAGCATGTCAGTGGAGCGCACTTATCCAGTTTGCAAAAGCTACAAAAAGAATCACCTAGGAGACTGCATGGCTGATTCAGATGCTTACTTATGGTATGGAAAGTCGGACCATAAGCTCAGAGACTACCCAGCAGCCAAACAAGGTAAATGTATAGCTACAGTCACCTCTTTAGTAGATCCGACAGCTTTCCCACCTCAGCAAGGTGCATCAGCTGCTGCAAGTAATGAGCAGTGTGTAATACCCTGGAAGCCTAAAGATCAAACCCGAGAGTTAAAATGGAGAAACAGTTGAAATCTGGCACCAGGAATAGAATGAGTCATGAGGAGAGCCGTGAGAAGAGCCCACAAGTCATGATGTGACTAGTGGGGAGGCCTAGGGAATGAATTTGAAACTTGAGAAATAATACCCCCACGGGCATGATCACGACTCGTGGTTAGGCCCCACGAGTTGTTAGGTCAGTCGTGGGGTGGGTGAGTAAGAAAAGAGAAGCAGAGAGGTAGTGTACTTGAAGGGAGGACCCAACGGGTCGTGGTTAGTCCCCACGATTCATGGGAATAGTCGTGGACAAGCAAGAAATGATTTTTTTGAAGCTAAGGCAGTGCACTTCATGAATGGTAACCACGAGTCGTGGATACTAGGAAACGAGTCGTCAAGTCTTCCATTATGAGCCCAGGAGAGCTGTTGAGTAGTGTACTTCACGGACAACTCCACGAGTCGTGGCCCAGGGTAACAAGTCGTTAGGTCCCTTATTGGGACCCTCTCGCAGTTATTTTCTACGAATTTAGTAAGGGCTTCTCCATAATTCCTAAGATACTAAGGCCTATACTACGTCGTTTTAAGTTATGAATAGTGACTTTTGAAGAGGTTAAGTTCATTTTAGGCCTTATTGATTCATGCATGCAAGGTAGAAGGTGAGAGAGGGTGATCAAGGCTACTGTTCCTCAATTTCTCTTTAATTTCTTCTTGGGCTATTAAAGAAGTGTAAGCATTAGCTACCAACAGGTATGTAGGGTTATGAATGTGTGATTTCTTCCACACCCATGCCCAAACCCTCTCTAAATCATGAATTTCCTAATTCTTTACATGGGTATGATTTAAATATGTTTCTACCATTGAATTATGAAGCATGGTCAAGTTTTATAATGTTTTCAACTAAAAATCATGTTTCTAGCTTTATGAATTAAAAGTCCATTGATGAAAAGTTCATGAAAGATGAGATTTGTGATGAATGTATGATGATAATGAGATATTATGATGAAAAGCATGTTTTCAAGCTACCCATGTTTATAATCATGTTTTCTATATGAATAGAGTATTCTCAAGTATGATAAAGCTTTGGACAATGCCTAAATGTTCAAAGTATGATTGATGATTTCATGAATGAGCTTACCACATGATTTTATAGTGAAGACTCTCAATTATCTTTCAGCTTGTGGTATGTCTTGAGCTAAATCTTCTCATATGGATGATTTCATAAATGAGATGTATTTGATTATTAAGCTTCGTCAATAGACGATGTTGAACTTCATTGAATAACAATGTAGAGCATATGCATGTTTTTGGATGTAGTGTCTAGCACCGAGTAGGCTAAGGGTTGATCACCCTATGCCTCAGAACTGCGCGTCAACATAGGTTTATACTTATATGTGTTACTTGGGGACCTTCGTTTTGAGCTATCCCTGGCCCTATTGGCCCACGAGCTTGATATCGATATCATGGTACCTTTCCTAGGCCTGTCAAGGTTTTGGACAGCTCTACCCACTTGATTGTGGTAGTTGGGACCACGTAAGCTCTATCGTGGTATGTCAGTTAAAAATTGAGTCTCCTATTGTTCCCCATGATTTCAGTTATGCATATCCATTACTCATGAGATTTACATACACATGCATGTTCTAAATCAGGTTTGACTCAATGTTCAGTTTTACTTATAGATATCAGATTTCAACTTTGAGTCAATCGATTCAGTTAAGATGTTATGAAGAGATCATGATTTCAGAAAGAATGCATGCAATCCCTACTCTCAAATTCTTAAATGTTTATGTTTACTTTATTCATTGTCTTTAAATGATTTTACTGACTTAAGTGGCTTTACTTACCCTGCATACTTGGTACATTCCACGTACTGACAGCATACTCTATGTTGTATCATTTCATAATACAAGACTCGGCTCTCAGGTTCAGCCCCGTTCATAGTCAGCCTTTTGAGATAGCATTGTACATTGTTGGTGATTCCTCATCTCCCAAGGACTAGACTATTCAGATTTCCTTATGTATGTTCAGTTTTAGCTTGTTGAGTTAGTTGGGGTCTTTTCCCATCAACTCATCATGTTTAGAGGGTTTTCAAACAAAAGATGTATTCAGCTTCGGATTGTGTATTCTAATGTTATGATTGATTTAAAATTTCACTATGATTATCTTGTTGATTCTTCATTTTTATTTATCGAGTTATAAGTATGCTTACGCCATGGGTCGACTTGGGGTCTCTCGGGGCTCCTTGACCCGTGTTGCGATCTAGGCCTCCGTCCGGGTCATGACAAACTTGGTATCAGCGCAATAGATTTGAAGTGCCCTAGGGTTTTTGAAAGTTGTGTTAAGTAGAGTCTTTTTCATGGGTGTTAAGCACGCCACACTTATGATGAAGAGGCTACGAGATGTTTAGGAAATGTTCCCTTCTTTCATAATCTATGTCGTGCGATCAAATGTCTCTCTATCCTTCTAATTTGTGATATTCTCAATTGCAGAATCATGGCTCCCCGAGGAGTAAATGGTAGAAGGAATGGGAATGGAGAAGGTCACGGGGATGGCAACAGCAATGGGCACTAGCAGGCACCACCAGTTTAGGGGCACCAGGCAACAAAGCCTGTTGCCCATGCTATGTTTCGGGCAACTATTCAGATGTTCGCGTAGGCCTTGACCACTCAGGTCAATCAGCAGGCGGTTGCACATGTTTCACAAAATGGCAATGCAGTGGCGGCTCAAGTCAGGGATTTCTTGAGAATGAACCCACTAGAGTTCCTCGGGTCAAAAGTAGATAAGGACCCGCATGAGTTCATAGATGAGATTGTGAAGATCACCCAAAGTTATGGGGGTGAATTGGAGTTGAGTGCATGGAGTTGACCTTGTATCAGTTGAAAGGGGTCGCACACATTTGGTTTTGCCAAAGGAAGGATAGTAGGGCCGTCAGAGCAAATCCTATTACTTGGGAAGAGTTCCATGTTGCAATGTTAGATCGGTTCTTCCCTTGTGAGATGAGGGAGCTAAAGTAATCTGAGTTCATAAATCTGAAGCAAGGAAGGATGAAGGTGCAGGAGTATGCCCTTGAGTTCACCCACCTATCGAAGTACACACCAGAGTTAGTGGCAGATTAGAGGGCGCGGGTGAGTAGATTCATTCATGGAGTAGCGGGCTATTTGGACAAGGATTGTATGACCGCTATGCTCTATCAGGATATCTATATCCCTTGGATAGTCTTGTGCACCCCGCAGATGGAGGAGGCACATCTGATAGAGAGGTAGGCTAAGAAGGCCAGGACCGATGACCATAGGTTCTCACAGCTGAGGTCAGGTGGTGTGCACCAATAGCAGACCCACCAGAGATCATCATCCCCAGCATCATCAGCATTGAGTGTTCCATCTAGACCGAGGAACAATCAGAGGGGGCGAGCAACAAGCTCTAGTGATCAGGGTAGCAGATCTGCAGATTCTAGCATTATAGCTTGCTGCAGGTGTGTTCGGGGTCACATGGGTCAGTGTTTAGCAGGTACAGATGCTTGTTTCAGGTGTGAGAAGCCCAGACACATGCTCAAAGATTGCCCAACAGTGAGCAAGGATCATGATGGGGCCGAGGTCCAGGTTCTAGTTCTAAAGCCCCACCCGTACGCTCAGCACATCAGGGGGCATCTACTAGCACAAGTGGTGGTCAGCACTAGAAGAGATTCTATGCCTTAGCATCCCACCATGAGCAAGATCAGATGTAGTCACTGGTATATTATGATTTTTCCATCTTAATGTTTATTCTTTGCCAGATCCGGGGGCTACCTTGTCTTTTGTGACACCTTATGTGGTCAGTAGCTTTGAAGTAAATCCCGAAGTCTTTTCAGAACCCTTCTCAATCTCTACGCTAGTAGGTGATTCAGTTATAGCTAGACATGTATATAGAGGTTGCCCGGTCTCAGTCCTTCAGAAGGTCACCTCAGCAGATTTGATAGAGTTAGCCATGACCGATTTTGATGTTATCCTCGGCATGGATTGGCTATTTTCATGTTATGCCTCAGTTAATTATAGAACCCAGGCAGTAGAGTTTAGATTTTTGGGTGAGCTAGTCTTAGAAGGGAAGGGTAGTTTAGATGTTCCTGTAGGTTGTTTCATTTCCTACCTTATGTCTAGAAAGATGATTTCTAAAGGTTGTGTGTACCATCTAGTTAGGGTTAAGGATGTTAAGTCCGAGACCCCAACTATCCAGTCAATTCCAGTAGTACGTGAGTATCCATAGGTCTTTCCAGATGATTTGCTTGGAATCCCTCCCGAGCGGGAGATTGATTTTGGTATTGACCTTCTTCCCGACACGCAGCCCATATCTATGCCTCCCTATAGAATGGCTCCAGCCGAGCTAAGAGAGTTGAAAGAGCAGTTGAAGGACCAGTTAGATAAGGGTTTCATAGACCGAGCAAGTCCCCATGGGGTGCACAAGTTCCTTTTGTCTGAAAGAAAGATGGTTCTCTTAGAATGTATATTGATTATCGACAATTGAACAAAGTCACCATCGAGAACAGGTATCCTTTACTCGGGATTGATGATTTATTCAACCAGCTTCAGGGTTCCAAGTGTTTCTCAAAAATAGATCTCCGATCCAGATATTATCAGCTCAGAGTCAGGAGAGAGACATCCCGAAGACAGCCTTTAAGACGCGGTATGGTCATTATAAGTTTGTCGTTATGTATTTTGGACTTGCGAATGCTCCTACAGCTTTTATGGACTTGATGAATAAGGTGTTCACGCCATACTTGGATATGTTAGTGATAGTGTTTATTGACGACATCCTGATATACTCTCCAAGCGAGGAGGAACATGCCACCAGTTGAGAATAGTGCTTCAGACTCTCAAGAATCACCAATTATATGCCAAATTCAACAAGTGTGAGTTTTAGTTAAACTCCATAGCATTTTTAGGCCATGTAGTATCAAGTGAGTGTATAGAGGTGGATTCTCAAAAAATAGAGGCGATGAAGAATTGGCCTAGACCGGTGAATCCTTTAGATATTCGAAGATTCTTGGGTTTAGATGGCTACTATCAACGGTTCATGGAAGATTTCTCATCGATTGCAGCCCCTAGACCAAGTTGACCTAAAAGAAGGTGAAGTTTCAATGACCGGAGGCTTGTGAGAAGAGCTTCCAAGAGTTGAAGACTCGACTTACTTCAGCACCGGTGTTAACTCTACCTGAGGGTACTGATGGGTTTATAGTGAATTGTGATGCTTCGAGGATCAGACTTGGGTGTGTGTTGATGCAGCACGGGAAAGTCATAGCCTATGCCTCCAAACAGCTAAATGTTCATGAGAAGAATTACCCGACCCATGATCTTGAGTTGGCTGCAGTGGTATTCACCTTGAAGATATGACGACATTACTTGTACGGGGTCCACATAGATGTGTTTACGGACCATAAGAGCTTAAAATATGTGTTCACGCAGAAGGATCTCAATATTCGGCAAAGGAGGTGGTTGGACCAACTCAAGGACTATGATATGAGTGTGCTTTACCATCTGGGTAAGGCCAATGTGGTAGTGGATGCACTTAGTAGACTCTTCGTGGTGAGTGTGGCTCATGTGGATGAAGGGAAGAAGGAGTTGGTGAAGGATGTGCATCGACTCGCAAGGTTGGGAGTCAGGTTGGTTGACTCGACCAATGGTGGTGTCGTTGTTTAGAATGGATCAGAATCGTCATTGGTGACTGATGTAAAGGCTAGGCAAGATGAGGACCCTATTTTGGTTAAGTTAAAGGAAGCAGTGCAGAATTAGAAGGTAGAGGTCTTCTCCAAAGGGGGAGATAGGGTACTTCGATACTAGGGTCGCTTATGTGTTCCAGATATGGATGATTTGAGGAGTCGGATGTTGCACAAGGCTTATGGGACTAGGTATTCTATCCATCCAGGTTCCACCAAGATGTACCATGACTTACGGGAAATCTATTGGTGGAACGGCATGAAGATGGATATCGTAGAATTCATAGCTAAGTGTCCGAACTGTCAGGTAGTAAAGGTGAGCATCAAAGACCGGGAGGTGTGCTTCAAGATATCAGTATTCCTACTTGGAAGTGGGAAGAAATTAGTACGTACTTTGTCACAGGTTATCCTCACACTCGTCGGCAATATGACTCCATTTGGGTTATGGTAGACAGGTTGACTAAGGCTGATCATTTTCTACCAGTCAAAACCATGGATTCGACAGAGGATTATGCCAAACTATATATATGGGAGCTAGTTCGATTGCATGGAGTTCCCTTATCCATCATTTCTAATAGAGGTACTCAATTTACCTCTTAGTTTTGGAAGCCGTTTAAAAAAGTACTTGGTACTCAGGTTAAGCTCAGCACAGCGTTTCACCCAAAAATGGATGGTCAAGCAGAGCGGACAATTCAGACCCTCCAAGACATGTTGAGAGCATGCGTGATTGACTTCAAAGGTAGCTGGGATGAGCATTTGCCTCTTATCGAGTTTTCATACAATAACCATTATCATTCTAGTATCCAGATGTCACTATTCGAGGCTCTCTATGGGCAAAGGTATACATCACCCATTGGATGATTTGAGGTTGGTGAAGTGGCGATGATAGGACCAGATTCAGTTTACGAGGCTATGGAGAAGGTTCAATTGATAAGGGACAGGTTGAAAACTACGTTGAGTCACCAAAAGTCCTATGCTGATGTGAGGAGAAGGGAATTAGAATTTGAAGTTGATGATTGGGTATTTCTTAAGGTGTCTCCCATGAAGGGAGTGATGAGGTTCAAAAATAAGGGGAAACTCAGTCCCCGCTATGTAGGCCCATACCGGATCGTAAGACGTGTTGGCAAGGTGGCTTATGAGTTTGAGTTGCCCTCGGAATTAGCTTCTGTTCATCCTATATTCTATGTATAACTCTTGAAGAAATGTTTGGGTGATCCAGCTCTAGTCGTCTTGGTGGACAATGTTAGCATGAAAAACGACCTCAGTTATTAGGAGGTTCCGGTAGAAATACTGGATCATCAGGTTCGAAGGCTAAGGAATAAAGAAGTAGCTTCAATCAAAATGTTATGGAGAAATTAGCAGATTGAGGGAGGGGAAGCCGAAGCGGATATGATGGCTAGATACCCACATTTATTCTCTATCAGCTCAGTTCCACCTTGAGGTATCAGTTTTGACCTAAAATTCTATCTAGTTTTCATGATTGGTTTATGTGTTCAAGTTTCTTTTATGTATAGGGATGTGTATACAAATCATGAATTCAGTTCAATTATGTAGTTTGATTTGAAGGTAGTCATTCCGTCAGTTTTCGATGTAAATGATCAGTATATGAATATGATAATTGCATTTCTCTGCTTTTCTATGTGTTTTCCAATATTCGAGGATGAATATTCCCAAGGGGGAGATATTTTTATACCCCGGAAGCCCAAAGATCAGACTCGAGAGTTGAAACGAAGAAAAAGTTAAAATCTGGCACTAGGCACAGAACAAGCATGAGGAGACCCATGAGAGATCCCACGAGTCGTTATGTGACTTGTGGGGAGGCCCAGGGAATGAATTTGAAACTTGAGAAATGAGACCCCTATAGGCATGATCACGACTCCTGGTCAGGCCCCACGAGTTGTTAGGTCAGTCGTGGGGTGGGTGAGTAAGAAAGAGAAGAAGAGAGGTAGTGTACTTGAAGGGAGGACCCAACAGGTCCTGATCAGTCCCCACAATTCATGGGAATAGTATTGGCCAAGCAGGGAATGATTTTGTTGAAGCTAAGGCAGTGCACTTCACGAATGGTAACCACGAGTCGTGGACACCAGCAAATGAGTCGTCAAGTCTTTCATTATGATCCCAGGAGACCTGTTGTGCAGTGTACTTCACGGACGACTCCACGAGTCGTGGCCCAGGGTAACAAGTCATTAGGTCCCTTATTGGGACCCTCTGGCAGTTATTTTCTGCGGATTTAGTAAGGGCTTCTCCATAATTCCAAAGATACTAAGGCCTATACTACATCTTTTTGAGTTATGAATAGTGACTTTTGAAGGGGTTAAGTTCATTTTAGGCCTTATTGATTATGCATGCAAGGTAGAAGGTGAGAGAGGGTGATCAAGGCTACTGTTCCTCAATTTCTCTTTAATTTCTTCTTGGGCTATTAAAGAAGTGTAAGCATTAGCTACCAACAGGTATGTAGGGTTATGAATGGGTGATTTCTTTCACACCCATGCCAATCCCTCTCTAAATCATGAATGTTCTATGACTAATCTATGGGGTTTTAACCCAATGCATGAATTTTCTAATTCTTTACATAGGTATTATTTAAATATGTTTCTACCATTGAATTATGAGGCATGGGCAAGTTTTATAATGTTTTCAACTAAAAATCATGTTTCTAGCTTTATGAATTAAAAGTCCGTTGATAAAAAGTTCATGAAAGATGAGATTTGTGATGAATGTATGATGATAATGAGATATTATGATGAAAAGTGTGTTTTAAAGATACCCATGTTTATAATCATGTTTTCAATATGAATGGAGTATTCTCAAGTACGATAAAGCTTTGGGCAATACCCACATGTTCAAAGTATGATTGATGATTTCTTGAATAAGCTTACCACATGGTTTTGGAGCGAAGAGTCCCAATTATCTTTCATCTTGTGGTACGTTTTGAGCTAAAGCTTCTCATATGCATGATTTCATAAATGAGATGTATTTGATTATTGTGCTTCGTCAATAGACGATGTTGAACTTTATTGAGTAACAATGTAGAGCATATGCAAGTTTTTGGATGTAGTGTCTAGCACCGAGTAGGCTAAGGGTCGATCACCCTATGCCTCAGAACTACGCGCTAATGTAGGTTTATACATATATGTGTTACTTCGGGACCTCCCTTGTGAGATATCCCTGGCCCAATTAGCCTACGAGCTTGATATCGATATCATGGTATCATCCCTAGCCCAGGCAAGGCTTTGGACGGCTCTACCCACTTGATTGTGACAGTTGGGTCCACGTAAGCTCTATCTTGGTATGTCGGTTAAAAGACGAGTCTCTCATTTTTCGTCATGATTTCAGTTATGCATATTCATTACTCTTGAGATTTATATACATATACATGTTCTAAATCAGGTTTGACTCAATGTTCAGTTTTACTTATAGATATCAGATTTCAGTTTTGAGTCATTCAGTTCAGTTATGATGTTATGTTATGTTATGAAGAGATTATGATTTCAGAAAGAATGCATGCAAGCCCTACTCTAAAATTCTTAAATGTTTATGTTTATTTTATGCATTGTCTTTAAATGATTTTACTTACTTAAGATGTTTTACTTACCCTGCATACTCGGTACATTTCATCTACTGACCACATACTCTATGTTGTATCATTTCATAATAAAGGACTCGGCTCTCAGGTTCAGCCCCGTTCATAGTCGGCCTTCTGAGATAGCATCGTACGTTGTTGGTGAGTCCTCATCTCCCGAGGACTAGACTATTCAGATTTCCTTATGTATTTTCAGTTTTAGCTTGTTGAGTTAGTTGGGGTCTTGTCCCATCAACTCGTCATGCTTAGAAGCTTTTCAAACAAAAGATGTATTCAGCTTCGAATTGTGTATTCTAATGTTATGCTTGATTTAAACTTCTGCTATGATTATCTTGTTGATTCTTCTATTTTATTGACCGCGTTAGAAGTATGCTTACGCCATGGGCCAACATAGGGTCTCTCGGGGCTTGTTGTCCCGTATTGCGATCCGGGCCTCCGTCTGAGTTGTTACACAGTGTCAGGACCGCTTCTATGCCCTATCATTGCACCAGGATCGGGGAGACTCGCTAGAAATAGTCACAGGTATGTCTTGAGCTTAGCTTTTCAGGTTAATCCTCGCATGTTGTTAGGCCCAGGAGCCACAAAGTAAAGTATAAAAACTCCTTTTAGCATTCTAGTATGAGACTTGTCTTGTAGATAGTGTAAAATGATTATAAGTATGAAGTCTTTAGTTATAGCTTTAGAGGCGAATGGAAAGTCAGGAGCTACTGATGTTAGCGTAGCCTTAAGAAAGGATCCAAGAGCCTTACTAATGTCTACTCTAATGGATTTAAACTAAGGGGGAGATGGTAAGTGAAGGGCCAAGTCAGATCTTAAGTTTTTTGTAAAGAAGTTCCAAAATTTGTATCTAGGGGATGTCAACCCATTCTTATTCAAATGTTTCCCCTATGTTTCTATCGACATTACGCTCTACTCATGCTTATGTTAGATTCCTAGGATGTGTTATACCCCGAAAGCCTTAAGATTAGACTCGGGAGTTGAAACAGAGAAAACAAAATTTTTTGTGCCAGGTCACAGAACGAGTCATCCTATGACCTGTTAGGATGACCACGAGTCGTTAAGTGACTCGTTGTGAGGAGTTTTCACTTGTTTGGAAATTTTTAACATGGGGTGACCACGGGTGTGACTACGAGTCGTGGTAAGCCCCACCAACCATTAGGTCACCCGTGGTCTAGGGCAGTTATAGGATGAAGGAAGGGCCGGCAGTGTACCTCACGACTGGACACCATGAGTCATGGTCAATGACATGATTTATTAGGTGAGTCCTGGTTAGCAGTTAGTTAAGGATTAAATGTTTTTGGGCAGTGAAAGTCACGAGAGGTGACCACGAGTCGTGGTCACCAGTACAAATCTTTAGGTCCCTCGTAGGGACCCTTTAAGGAAAACTGGAAGTGTACTTAACGACTCCAGACCACGAGTCGTGGTCCATGGTAATGACTCGTCCAGTCCCCCATTGGGATTGGCAGTCTGTTTTTCTCTGTGAGTTTATTAAGGATTTTTCCGCAATTTCTATCATCCTAAAGCCTAAACTACGTCATTTTAATTTATGAATAGTGAGTTTTAAGAGGGGTAAGTTCATTCTAAGTTATTCCTATTCATGCATGCAAGTGTAGAAGTCTAGAGAGGTGATCAAGCTCAATTTCTTTCAAGTTCTTCTCAATTCTTCCTTGGGAAATCAGAAGAGTTATAGAATCAGATTCTCTCAGGTATGTAGGATTATGAATAGGTGAATATGTTCACATCCATGCTCAATCCCTCCCTAATTCATGAAAATCTATATGTTGATCCTATGGGGTTTTAACCTAATGTATGAATTTCCTAAGTTTCTACCATGGGTATGATCTAAGCATGTTTCTATTATTGAATTATGATTCAAGGGCAAGTTTCACAATGTTTTCAATTATAACCATGTTTTAAAGTTTTATAAATTATGATGCCCAACCATGAGAAGTTCATAAAAGTTGAGATCTATGATGTATGATCAAGTATGATGAGATATTTATGATGAAAAGTATGTTTTCAAGTTACCCATGTCTAAGATCATGTTTCAAGTGAATCAAGTATTTCAATCATGTTTAAGTATTGGGCAAGCCCATATGTTCAAGTATGATTTATGATTTTACGAAGTAGCTTAACACATGTTTTAGAGTGAAGACTCCCAATTATGTTCAGCTTGTGATATGGTTTGAGCCAAGGCTCCTCATGTATGATTTCAAATTTTATATGTATATGATTATTCAGCTTCATCACTAGACGATGGTCAGCTTCATTGAAAAATGTGGAGAGCATATGTATGTTTTTGGGAGTAGTGTCTAGCACCGTGTAGGCTAAGGGTTAGTCAACCCTATGCCTCAAAACTACAAACAAATGTAGGTATGATCAGATTATGTGGGACCTCCTTTAGAGCTTTCCCCTGCACCAAGAGGCCTTCAGCTTGATATCGATATCATGGTAGTGTCTTTCTCCCTAGCAAGCCTTTAGATGGCTCTGCCCACTTGAGTGTGATAGTCGGGATCATATAAGCTCTATCATGGTAATGTCGGTTATATGACGAGTCTCTTGTTATTCCTCATGATTTCAATTATGCATGTTTATCATTCATGACACACACACACACACACACACACAGATATATATATATATATATATATATATATATATATATATATAATCTAAAGCAGGTTTGAACCAATGTTCCGTTTTACATATGATTATCAAATTTCAGCTTTGGGTCATTCGATTTAGTTATGATGTTCAGTTATGTTCAGATCATGATTTCAGAAAATAGCATGCAATCCCCACTCTCAGATTCTTATCTTGATTATGTTTTATATTATGCATGTTTTAATGATTTTACTTACTTAATCAGTTTTACTTACCTTGCATACTCGGTACATTCCACGTACTGAATGCATAATCTATGTTGTATCGTTTTATGATATAGGCTCTGATCTTCGACTCAATCCCGTCACTAGCCAATTTTCGGAGTTAGCATCCAGCTTCAGTGGTGAGTCCTCATCTCCCGAGGACCATTCGTTATCAGTTATCGTTGTATTTTCAGTTTATACTTAGAGAGTTAGTTGGGGTCTTGTCCCATCAACTCATCAGAATTAGAGGCGCAGACATAGTGTATAATCAGCTTCAGATTCGTGTATGTAAGCTAATGTTATGTTATGTTCAGACTTCCGCCATGCTTATTATGATTGATCTTATGCTTTTATTGATTGATTTAGAAGTTATGTTCATGCCTTAGGTCGAATTGGAGTCTCTCGGGGTTCCTTGTTTCGTTTCTCGATCTGGGTCTATGTTCGATTCGTGACAGGATGATAGGTAACCGCTTCAATAAGAAATCTCTGTCTTACTTCATGACTCCATAAAAAACTTAAATTCATGTCAAGAAACTCGTTATGTATGTAAACTGATGTCTCTCAACATGCTCAACTCTATGAACTTGGTCCTTAAGATTTGCCTTAACAGCTCCTCAGATTGTGTTATATCGATATATGCCCAGCTTAGATTTCTTGAACGATTCGTGCTCATGATTTCCTTACTCAAAGCCCTATGAATGTTTCCTCATGATGGAATTGATGGTTACAATGTGTACGTTCAGGATAACTCTCTATCCATGCCGTAGGTTCCAGGTATGTAGAAGTTCATGAACCGCAGTTATTAGCCAAGCCTGGAAGATAGGAGAATTCTTGAATAGCATTAGCTACAAGGAGCCATGGGATAATCATAAGTGATAGGCTTGAATGAGGTGGTGATGTACATGTAGAGCATAGTATGGTGTGACTAGTGATTTCTTGATTAGAGCTTGAACTTGTGTGACTTTCTTGTTAAGGGGCAAGTAATTTTCTTAGTGGATAGCTCTAGGTTACCGGAGGTATGGTCGAGTTAGGCTTGAACGTGGTTGAGGTATGCCGTTGGACTCAGACTTCAGTATAAATAGGAGCCCGGGCGAGGAGTGTAGGCTGGAAAGTTGACCATCAGGGACCGGAAGGTATGCTATAGGGTATCAATACCTTCTTGGAAGTGGGAAGAGATCAATATGGACTTCATTATAGGGATGGCGTTGTATGCATCAACAGTATGAATCTATATGGGTAATTGTAGATAGGTTGACCAAACAACACATTTCCTACCGGCAAAGACTACAAATTCAGCCAAGGATTATGCTAGATTGAACATCCGAGAGTTAGTTTGGTTGAATGGGGTTCCTTTGTCCATCACTCCATATAGGGGTACTCAGTTCACCTCTCAATTTTAGAGATCATTTTAGAAGGGTAGTGCTGACATGGTCAGGAAGTTCTATTCCAATTACTTGGCTACCCTAGAGAATCAGATCCTAGGCGGATAGAAAGTTAAACATTAACCCAGATTGGAGAGTGTCATAGTTCAGGGGTGATCTGTGGATATATCAGAGAGGACCATTTCCCAGATGTTGTACAGTCCAGATTATCAGGCTCTAGCTACCACTACTGAGTTTGACCACAAAATGGAGGCCTTGAAAAGGGTAAAATTGTTAAGTGTTGAGGATCAGCAATGGCATGTAAAGTAGTTGGCCGGTGTCATTGCTAAAGAGAAGGAGGAAGCAGACTGGGTGACTAGTGGATGGCAGGTTATCAAAGCTTTGCTCAACTTCATTGCAAAGGTCTATCACACATTGGTGCCTACTGCAAATGATAACACTTTGAGTGCTGATCGAGCAGGGATGGTAGCAAGCATCATGTCCGGGTATGCAATCAACATCCCTCATATCATAGCCAACAAAATTTGGGACATAGCCTTTGCATTAAGCACCACTATACCCTTCCCGAGCTTGGTGCACCAGCTGTGTATGGAGTATAGTGTCAGGACTATAAAACAATTGATGATTTAATAGGAGGTACACAGACAGCAGACATCGGACTTATTCGTGATGAGCTGAACCTGTTAGGCCAGGTTAGAGCACAGTTTGCAGTCTTGACACCACGGCTAGTAGGGGGACAGCATATAGATGCCCCCACTATATTTGAGTAGAGTGAGATGTCAGCTACTGAGGCTAGAAACGCAGCAGCCACATACAACACATCATCTGTTCCACCACCGACCACTCCACGCTAGGTCCCGACTCAATATATATTGGTGCCTCAGGACTTCCTATAGAAGATGAACAAGAGGCTGACTATTATGGAGAAGAAAGTTAATATTAATATGGAGAAGATCAAACCATGGGTGAAAGCCAAGATAGATGAGGAAGCCAGAGCATTGCATACGAGACTCGATAGTATTAAGTTTCGACTCAATGACTGCTTAGCGAAGATGTCAGATATGCGGAGCCTGAGGGATGAGTTAGGTATGCTAAGGAGAAAGGTCATCGAGTTTTCATCTCAATAGCCAGCCATATTACTAGCCCGAACCATTCCATTGTTTGAGGATGAGCCCGATGAGGAGATAGACCTAGGGAATTTTTGGTCCTACGAGTCAGCCGCTGGAGATAAGGGTAAGTAGAGGTTGACTAGGATAGAAGATGAGGATACCCCTAGGAAAAAGAGGAAGAGAGCAAGGAAGGAGCACAGGTGAGCGATAGTATCCAGTTAGCTGACTCATGACCTGCATATGTCTAAGCTGCAGGAGAGAGTAAGAGGAGTCGATAGCTCCGCTACTGCGACTAGTCAGCCTGTGAGTGGCAAGGTGATCATGGGCATATTTACATATCCAAGTGCTATTTTATTACTTATCTTTAGACATGTTTGTCAATTAAATTAAGTACAATCTCATGGGTTTTATGTATATTTGCGTGCATGAAATAACCAATGTGATTATCCCTTGTTTGTACGTAAAAAATGCTAAGGATGGATTTGAAGTTACATAAGCAAGAAGAAATCTTGGAAGTGATTGCAAAGAAGATATATGAAAAGGGTATGAAAAAAAGGTTTCTTGTGCCAGGCAGGCAGTACGCCAGGCACCATGCCATACTTGTGCATGCGCATGCGAGGGCCAGGCAATCCACTAGCTATGCACAATGGCCCCAAGCCACGCCAGGCATTGTCCGCGCCAGTGTCCATGCCACATTGTGCCTTCTCCCCGCCAGCGTCCATGCCACGTCATGCCTGCTCGCTAGTGCCATGCCAAGCGATGCCAATTTACAATGAGGCTTTGCGATAAGGCTGTGTCATGGAGGCCAAATTGGGCGTTCAGGTCCGTGACATGGAAACAGCATTCACACGGCCAATTTTCAGTTTTGATAAATTAAACACTTGGTTTATTTTTTTTATCACAGATTACTTTTTGGGAAATGCAGAGGAGCGAAGGAGAGCAAAGAAGAATCTACCTAGGGTTTCATTTTCTTCCTTTTTCACTCTTTTTTTTACATGAATTGTAATTATATTATGAATTTGTGTGTTAGCATAAGTGGCTAAGACCCTTCTTCTAGGGTTGAGGCCACAAAACATGAACGTATTTGTTTAATTCAAACTTGGTAAAAGTTCTTCATTAATTTTTGTCTTACATTCTTGCTTTTAATTATTTTAATGCTTGATCACCATTAAAATGTATGTGTTATTCTTAGGAAAACTCGAAAGAGCAAAACCTAGTTTAGAACTAAGAATTTAAGAAGTGAGTTCGAGTCTTCAAGACTTGAGTCGCGGTTAGGATAGAAATATACCTAATTCACTTCGCTTGGTTATAAAATGGGAATATAGATAGATACTTAGGATTAATTTTTCACATCACCACTCATAGATGTAGTTGTGAAGTTAATTCTAGTTTAAATGGTTAGAGGTTCAAAAGTCCATAACCAAGGGCATTAACCCCGTAAACCACTCCACATAGATAATTCCTTATGAATCAGGTTGTCACATCCCTGCTCAATAATTCATTATTGCTTTTCAAATAAATTTGTGATCACACTTAGATTTAGAAACAATCTCAAATATTTGAAAATTAGCACTTTTGAATTGGTGAATTGATACTTTAACTTGTAAATTTACTTAAAATCTAGTCCCTGTGGGTTTGACATCCGTCTCTTAAGAGTCACTGTATTAATTACACGACCTCTTGCGCTTGCGCGTACGCCGGAGCGCGAATAAGTTTTTGGTTTCATTGACAGGGACTGGCAATATTTGGTGAATTTCTAGTTTGTATGTTAATTTTATTTTTCTTAAGTGTTAAAAAACTTGTTCGTGGTCTTGGTCTATTAATTTGCAGGTAACAGGTTTGTCCTTGCAGCAAGCTGGCAAGGGATAGAGAGCTAGCTGAACCCTATCATAAACTTGAATGAACATTGCGATAGCTAAGTGATATCGCCCAAATTACACCTCGTAATGAGATATAAAGTGGCCGATGTCAAATATAGAACCCAACCAGGATTAGGGTCGAATCCCACGAGGAATATGACGAGAACTTGAGTTAATGCATTTAGCTAATACTATTGGATTACTTATTTCCTGGGGGGAAGATTTGAAACACAAAAAAATGAAAAATAGTAGAAAGGAATGAGTAGATCCTTGATTCAATTATATTCAATAAGTGAGTTGGCTAGGATTATGTTTGCCATGACTTCATAACCACAAGACATTTTATACTAGTGACCTATTCCAGTGCTTAGCATGCAATATCGGTAAGTTAACTTCACATAAATGGTTGGTCCCCAATCTAGATGATTATCACCATGCAACTTGATCCTTATGCTGGTGTATACTTAATCAATCCTTACCCTTAATATCGGATTAGCTATTCTCAAACAAGGTCAAGCTATTAGATGAGGGTTGATAGCCTCAAATCTCCATTGTTAATCCCTTTTCCCATTCATTACTCCCCTTGATCCAGTGAGTAAGAAATAAGTCATATTCTAACGTTTGCAACCGTTAAGAACAATTAAAACGAAGGAAAAAACAATACATGCATAAACCCCGTTCAAGATTCACTAAGTATTTTTACCTATATGTGTTAATTCATCATGGTTCCCACAACCCTAGTTATGGGTTTAGCTACTCACACTTGAAGAATCACAATTATAAATTAGATAAGAAATCATTATTGTAACTTACAATGATTTTTAGAAGAAACCACATGTATTGAATAAATCAACAATAACCGAATATCAATATTCCAATGTTGTTTGAATTCTCAAAATCAAGAAAAAATTATAAAACTTGCTTCTTGAACCGTAATGGTAATCAACAACTCCAACAATATAGTGCAAAGTCATAAAAATGGCATAAACTATAAAATAAACCTAAACAAAATATTTATAAACATGAAACAAATCCTTTCCTAAACCTACTAGGATTAGTGTCCGTTGTTCCCATCATTGATCCCCTCAGACTTGTCTTCTTTCATAATCTAGCTTCAAACAATGACTCTTTGTGAGATCCTACGAGCCATTGGTCCGTTCCATTATTTCTTGGCCTCCTAAAATGGTTTCTGATCCTAGAGGTACGGGTGCTTAGAACGAACCGTCCTTAAAAGGTACGGCATGTTTTGTCTGTCCGTTGGATGAAGCCTTCTCCTAATTATTCTTCTCTAATTCTTTCCACAACCAGACAGGATGGTCTGTTGTAAGTTCACACGATCCGTAGGATCCATCCGTCGCATGAAACTCCATTTTGACATTCTCTCTATTTCAACCAACCGATTAGGACGGTCTGTCGTAAGCTCATATGATCCGTGGGTTTCAATTGTTGCTTGGCACTCTACTTAACAACTTCTCTAAATAAGATGCAATAGCTGACTAGGAAGACCCGTGGTAAGGACCAACGGTTCGTAGTATAGCTCGTCTAAGGCATTTTTCTTTTGTTCTATCCTTTTTCTCAGTTTTGACTCCCACAACCTGATTTACCTGCAAAACTACCAAAATGCATCATATCCACATAAATGTACCTAAAGTCATGCACATTCACAGAGTTTTAAGCGTCTCTAGTGTCATAAATTCATGGCATATCAACACCCTCAACTTAGCACGTTTGCACGTCCTTAGGATAAGAAAAATAAAATCAACCCATGGATACGCTTAACTAGAGGAAACTTAGGAGATGCATAGCAGTCCAAACTCACAAAACATACAAGATGTTCACTCAATCAAACTCCGTACCGGGTTAAAACAAAACTTGGTGTGACGACTCATCACTTCTCAACATGAAAATAGGATCAAAGGATGGCATCATATTATCGCTACAGAACCAAGCACACATAACCAACATTTCCCCCAGGTAGCTAGCAATCAACCCATGCAATCGCGTGCCTTCACCACAAAGAAGTCCCCCCCCCCACATATATATATATATATATATATGATCATGAAAATGTTTATCTTGGTTTTGGGAAAGAACTCTCACGCTCACAAAGAAATTCTAACTATGCGCATACGATACCATAAGCTTGTCATTACTTTCAATACCTCAATTTTCAGACGGTTGAACTAGGATCACTGTAGGACTTTTTCATCTTGTAATGTAGGCTCGGGGTTGGGTATGGTAAATATGGGAATAATAAGTTAGCCCTTCTTGGCACTACACTAACTTTGGCTCCACTTAACCTCTTTTTAACTTCTCTCCCTTTTCCCTTGCTTTCTTCTTCTTTTACTTTCTTTTGCAACTACGAGTGCGATTTTCCTTCTTTCAAGCATTTCTCTTTTTTTTTCTGCTTGCTCATTTTTTTATGAATTCAATTTCAAACTTCATTATGCACCGCACCAGCCTTTTGTTTGCATTACTCAATTATTTTCTACCCTACTCTTCTTATTCACCCCTATAATAGCCACCTTCAGCTTAGGCAATTTGCCTGAGTTGAAGTTCACACTGTCCAAGGAGAGACCAGGGCCAAAACATGTTCATTATAATCAAAGCATGAAGGTGAATTGGCTAAACAACAAAAAGAAAGGTCAATTTTCGCTCAAAATTGGGATCAAGGGATATTTCTTTCCATTTGGTAGGTCTTTTAAGGATAAAGTGGACTATTCATCAAAAACAACCTATGATCCTTTCCTAATCTCCCATCCTATACCTCGGTATGACCGACCAGGCAAGTTCTGCATTGACACACACAACTGAACTAACTCTATGCCTTACTCACACAAGAACTTGATTGCATGGCTAAGTTTCAACCACCATGTTCATGCACAGCTTTTACATTAATTATCCTAGCAATACCTATGATGCCATACTAAGATCCATGCTGGTCATACCTCACAGCACAAGTATATTCACATAAAAGCATTAAATTTAGGAGGGGTGTAATTTTAACATAAATCACAAAATCAGTTCATCATATGCTTTGTTTCACTACCTTTACACCTCCTATTTTTCATCTAGTTAACCAACAAAACAAAATAAAACAACAACCCAAACTATGCTGATTCTACTGGATAAAGAACACTTGAGGAAAAAGATATCCGATAAGAAAAACCTTCAGTTATGTTTAACCAAAAATCAAGTACTACCCTACCCCCATTAAAAAAAATCATGTGGCATCCTCGACGCATTCAAAAAGTAAAACATGAAAATAGGGATATACCTGGGCATCCTAGACGCCAGTGGCCTAGTCAATGGGGGTTGCAGATGTAAACCCAGAATCCTCAGCAGCTAAAGTCTCAGTCACTACTCCAACCTGTGTAGTAGTTGCATCAGCTGTGGCCTATGCATTCTCTGAAGTTGTCCGCACGGGAGAATTAATTGTGCCCCCACTCTCCTCGAGCGCTACCCACACACTGGAGCTGCCGGCACCTTTCACCAACTCTAATATCTCTCTCTCATGCATATCAGTTGTGTGTCAACTTTCTTTGAGGGAAGCTTTCAATGCCCACTTTTCCTTCTTTTATTTTCTTCTTTTTTCATCCTCTGCTCCCTCAGCAGCCCCCTTCTTTTTGCCTTTTTAATGCGGGGTCATCTCGAGGTCAAAGAACTGAGGAATCTCTACATCCAGGTCCTCCTCTATCACTGAAAAAGTCTGTGATGGTAGAAGTGGAGTATTTCTAGATGAAAACTCCAGCACGGAGGCTCTCAACGTTTCTAGCTCTCTCTCTCCATCGTATCCCAATCCCATGTCCGAGCATCAAACTGGAACTAATTGAGGCGTACCTCAAAACCATCCAATCCATGTGTAACCCCCGTGTTGTATCTTCTATTTCTTTTTTAACCCATGGCTTAACTTGCTTGAGCAACATGTCAATATTTCGCTCCGAAATTGTCAGTATTTTGGCCATTTTTCTCATGTCACTCTCTGGGACCAGCGAGTATCTAGTGGGAATGGACTAGATTGTGCTACCTTATGGAATAGAAGAGTTCATTGCGGCATCATCGGCTCGAGTGGAATGAAACTCCATGGACTGCTCAACCTGGCCAGATGTGTCACCTTGCTCACCTTCTCCCGGTGCACTCTCACTCAATCCGGGTCCACCAAATGGAACTCGGACCCTGGCCACCGAATTCACCTCATCCTTAATCAATGTTATGTTTGTCGTCCTGATGTTTGTAATCATATGATCAATATCTGGGAAGACAAGCACTCCAGACTCTATGCATAGCTGATAAACCATGCTCAAGAACGGAAGCATAGTGTGATCTTTGACCGCCTGCTCCCAAATCTCTGTGGCAATAATCCAGGGAATGTTCAAAAGGTACTCAGACATAATCCATGCCACCAAAGCTACCTTATCTATGCTCAAAACATTATCACTCACTGTAGGCGCAAGCCAATGTCGAACAACGGACCATGATGACTTGGCCAAAAAATTTAGGGAAGCCTTGTAGATTGGTTTCCTTCCTGTGACCCATTCTGCTCCCTCCTTATCCTCAGCAATAATATTCGCCATCCACTGAATGTGCATCAATTTGTCCTTGGTGCTCAATTTTTTGATCCCCTTCATTGCCTCCATCCGGTGGTCATATTCAGTAGTTCGGGTCGGTAGTGTATAGTCACCACCCATCAAGACCCTGGTGATGGTCCACTCGGATATGTCGATTGGGATGGCTCTTACCCTGACAGAGTCTAGCAGGGGCTCCTTCTTAATTGCATTCTTTGAGGGGGCCTTTTTCTCTAGGGTGCAGTAGTAATTTGCGTAGAACTCACGCACCATCTCCATGTTATATTTACCTGGAGTCTTGGCCATCCAATGCATGTTGTATTCCTCGAAGAGCCTTTTGAGCTTTGGTACTTCATTCAGGGAATTGATCTAAATCTTGGGATCCTTCTGAATACTGCCGCTAGGATTCCCTTTCTCATTAAGAGCGAGCCCTGCATAATACACATCCTTGGAGCCCTGTGCAAATCATATTTTGGACCTTTCTTCTAGTGTGGTGGCAGGATCAGAGTCCTCCACCTGCTCGCCAGACTTTTCAGCAGCACTCTCCTTGTCACTGGACTCTTCTGCCTCAGTATCTTCATCCCCTGAGTCCTCAGCATCATCGTTGTGTTGCTCTTCATTACCCGCAGGAGGGCTTTCACTATTAGACTGGGGAGGTGAGGCAGTAGCCGCTACAGCTTCCTGAGCTTTTGACTTCGCCCTAGTGGTAACCATTGGAGACTCATCAGAGGTTTCAATGTTGTAGTTCACCTCTGAACCACTAGAACTGTCCGACTCTGACTCATCACGAAGTTGCCGCCTTTTAGAAATTTCCTTCCGTACGGTAGCTTCCTGTTGCTTCTTGTTTCCTATTGAACTCATTTTACCTAGGAGACACATTGTTAGATTCACAAAAGTAGGGCAACCCATAATGGGTTTATATCAAACAGACGACCTTCAGTATGGGTCGTTGTAGGAAACGGCGGCCCGTGGCTGCGGTCATTGAATCAAATTATTGAAAGTGTCCATTATTCCCATGAGCAAGTAAAATGGTTTGTGTCAAGGCATAAAGGTCCTTCTGAATGATTCGTACCAAGGGAGTACAGGGCTGAGGTTATGGGACTTTACACAATGACTAGTTTCAATGATCTGTTAGGTGAATCAATGGTCCATTGAATTAATCATTGTGAGACTAATATTTGGGATCCCCGAGCAGTCCAACGACCTGATCAATGCGCCGTTGTGGGGTACAATGGGTCATTTATTGGGTCATGCAGCCTACCCTCACCCACATTTTATCCATTCAATCTCTATCCAAAAACCCATATAGTAATTTAGGCATTAAAACAAATGTTTGGGGATTACTAGGCCTCTACCCTCATCAAAATTCATAGCAGCCATTAGATTAGATTTTACTCCTTAATGATGCATACTATTTTCCAGTTTTCACGTACTTAAGTTATCTCCATACTCCCTCCTATTCGTTAACTTCCTGTAATATGAATCCCAATGCATAATCTCCTAGTGGGTGATTTAATGAAGCAAGCCACTATGCAATTTAATTCGGGAAGAGTACAATGATGAGAAGGAAGAAACAAGATTTTCTTTTACACCAAGAATACTCACTTTAGCAGGGGGAAAATGAACACTGATCAATGGTGCAGAATCATTGAATCAGTCCCACCCTTGTAGGAGCAGTGATGTGATCGAGTTGTGTAAACCGGAGGGAGTGAAGGTCGGTGACTATTTTGATTTTGAATATGAAGTGTGCCTAAGTCGGGTGTGTGGGGTTTTAAATAAGGTGGGTTTGGGCGAGTTGGGTCGGGCTAGGAATATTTAATTTTGGCCACGACTTGTCCAACGGGTCATGTAAAGTAACAATGACCTATACCTACTTCCCGTTGTTAGAGTTTTGGAAACTCACCTATGGAACCTATGAGCATCTAGGATGGGTCATTTCTCTTCACAATAACCCGTATTATACATCCATAGGTTCTTTCCATGGATTTTAGGCCTGCAGGAATTGGTCAGAAAGGGCAATCCCATGACCCGTAATATCTAAGTACGGTCCATTCTGAGTGCCCGTTGGTTCGATTCTATGAGAGGGCACTCTAAATAATAACAACGATTGGGAACCACGAGCCGTGCAATCTTATAATGGCCAGCTCTAAGACTCATAGTTCAGACCTGAGCTAAATCATTTGGGTTTCCTTTTTCCTTAAATCTGCACACTTTAACACCTGTGATCATTATATTGTAACACCCCAAAAGTCTCTAAGACTAGACCCAAAACAAGTGAATTGAGATATTTCAATGGCCCGGACTTTTGGGATAAGTTTGGAACCATTCTAGATGTATGGATAGGTCCGAGCCCAATGAATTATATGCGTACTAGGTGTTAATATCAATCCCAAAGTGTTAGAAGTGCAATGGGTTCAAATTAAGGTCATAAGGAACTTCTAGCACAAAGTTGAGTTGAGAGCCTTCTTACCGATTGAGTTTTCATACAAGTTATAGAAAGGGTCAACTTCTAACGACTATAGATCCCATTTTACAGAGTGTTTTTGGCTGATTCAATATATTAAATTGAATCCCTTTGAGTCTTCTTTCCAACGCATCTAACCTTACATCAATCGGAGTTTGGAGTAAAATGTTATGAGCAATTTGGTGAAACTATAACCAGCATCACAGAATGATTCGTCAGGTGACTCATTAAGTCACCTAACTACTCATTAAGTGACCCGTTAAGTGGTTAAAATTGCTAGAAAATGTCAGTTTTAGATGTACTTAACGACTTGTCAAGTGACCCGTTAAGTCACCTCACGAATCGTTAAGTGACTCGTTAAGTGGCAAAATTTAGCGGAAATCCCAGTAGACTTCACGGATTGGACTCACGACTCACCTAGTACCTCACGAGTCGTGATGTCCCTCGTCTGGCAGGGTGTTTTCATAAAATCCTATGTTCCTAACTTCTAAACTAAGTCGTTTTGAGTATTATTTGGGATGTTTTTAAGGGTTTCTTCTAGTCTAATCTTTCATTCTCTCAAGATACCCTCTCAAACCCTTTTTCCTCCTCTCTCTCAAGGTTTAAGTACTCTTCAAGAGATTATTCAAAGACTACAAAGTCAAGTTCAAGTGGGAGATTCTTCGAAGCAGGTATGCAGGTTTTTCAAAAAGGATATTCTTCCATCCTTGTGCCCCAATATATTTTTATCAGAAGCCAAATTTCAATTATTCTAGACAAGCATGACCTAGGATTTAAATTGATGGGTGATTTCTTCAATGTCTTTTTGAATTCTAAAACCCACTAGAATTATGAGCTAATTGTGATTATAACTATTTGAATGTCTTGAAGTATGTGTTAGATGGTGAAAATGCATGATGTTAGGATGTTCCTCATGAAAAAGGGCTTGAACGATGATTAAGGTTTTACTATTGTTCAATCAATTGAATTCATGACTCACATCCATGTATGAAATAAGTGAAGATTGTAAGAATTCCCTAATAATTAGAGTACGCTATTTGCTAAATATGTTGAAATGAGATGAGATCATATGGGCTTGATTAATTGAATGTAAAATATGTATTCTCCTTGTGCTTTCGATGGAACTGATTGGGTACAAGGTTAAAGCTATGATAATGGTTTAATTAATGCATCTTTCTCATGAATTATAGTAAATCTCAAAATGGTCTTATGAAATGAAAATGTATGCTTCTCTTATGATCTCGTTGTAAATGTATAAGTTATGAGTTAAGTATATGGCTTTCCGTAAAATTTAGAATATATAAATCAATATATGCATGTTAAGGTACGAGTTGGACCTATGGATCATGAATGACTCTATGATACATGTTGAATGATGTGAATCCGAAACTTAAATATTGTGGAAGTATAATGCATGAGGTGAATCTATAGATGCTCACTAATGTAAGACGTTTGAAGAAATACCGATGTAGCTCCATGACGATATGAATTATGATGATAAAACATGAGAATGATTTCAAAATGTTAGGCTTGTTGTTAGTATAAAGTAGCCCTAATCCTTTCAAAATGAATGTTGTATGATGAAAGCAGCGTATGTTCCTGCTTCTGCCTAGCTGTAGTAGCATAGACTAGATGTACAAATGACAGATCAGTACTTCCCATGTTCTAGTCAGTCAGGGACTCTCCATAGCCAAGAATGTTTTTCCTAGGTCAGTAGTGATCCTCTATAGCAGAGAGTGACTCCCTAGTTTAGTTGGGATCCTCCATAGCAGAGAGTGACTCCCTAGTTTAGTCGGGATCCTCCATAGCAGAGAGTGACTCCTTAGTTCAGTAGGGATCCTCCATAGTAGAGAGTGACCTCCCTATCTCAGTTGGGTTTCTCCCTAGTAAAGAATGACCCCCTCAGTTCAACTGGAACTCTCCATAGTAGAGAATGATTCCCTTAGTTATGTTATCAGCATGATTCAGATTTCAGATTATAATGGATTTAATATAATGAGAATTAGACTTAGTTACCAGTAGTGATCCAAAACAATGTGTGATGCTAGATTTAGATTCATCTCTTATTAAATTTTTAGAACTTGATCCTTTTGCATGAGTTCAATGATGTTTCAGAACATGAGATCCAAAAGAAAGTTTTATATATATATATATATGTGTGTGTGTATGTGACTCATAAGAGGATTGTTGCATGTTAAATCAGTTACGTCGATGTACTTTGTTATTTCCTTATCATATATTTGTATATTTAATTATTTATGTTATCTCGCATGCTTAGTACATTTCAAGTACTGACCGCACGCCTTTTTGTGCTATATCATTTCATAATATATGTTTAAGTTTCCAGACTCAGCCTCGTGGTTTGATATGTCCCTCTAGCTGCTAGTGGTGAGTCCTCATCTTCCGAAAGCGTGATTTATGTTTACATTTTTTTTATGTTTTAGTTTTCAAATTTTAGGAATTGTCTTGGGGCTTGTCCCAGCAACTTATCAGTTTAGTAGAAGGCTTTCCGACTTGTCTAGATAGATTCAGCGTTGTATCAAAGTATTGTTACAATTGTTCTTATGATTACTTATTAGACTCTTGCAGTTAGCTCCCACTCACTTATGTCGTTAGTTGTTCTATTGTTAAGTGATATGATATGATTATGCCATGGGTAGACTTGGAGCCTTTCTGGGTTCCTTGTCTCGTGTTACAGCTAGGGTGTGAACACGGATCGTGACAAACTTGGTATCATAGAAAAGGTTTAGAGTGTCCTAGGGTGTCTAAAAGTCGCGGTAAGTAGAGTCTTCTTTATGGGTGTGAAGCGCACCACACTTATGACAAGGAGGCTATGAGACGTTTTAGAAATGTTCCCTTTTCTTCATGATTCTTATCGTGCATGAGGTATGAAGCTCCAAACAGTTCCTTCCCTAACTCATACTTTACGCGCTCACAAATAATGCCTCCTAGATGAGCAAATGGAAGGAGAAATGGTAATGACCACCAGCAGGTACCACCTGCCCCGGCGAACCAGATGGATGACCATGTTACCCACACCGAGTTTCGAGAAACTCTTAATATGTTGGCACAGGCCATGACCGCCCAGATTAATCAGCAAGCAATGGGAATGTAGCGGCTAAAAGGGTGAGGGGTTTTCTCCAAATGAACCTACTTGAGTTCTTGGGGACAAAGGTAGACAAGGACCCGTATGAGTTCTTGGAAGAAATTCAAAAGATTACCCACATCATGGGGGTGATGGGAATTGAGAGCCCAGACTTAGCCTCCTACCAGCTAAGAGGAGTATTTTATATATGGTTTTGTTAGTGGAGGGACAGTCGAGGGATTGGAGCAGGCCCTGTATGGTTTGGATGAATTTAAGACTGCGTTCCTAGACAAGTTTTTCGCTAGAGAGTTGAGAAGTCTAAGGCACAGAGTTCATTAACTTGAAACAAAATGACATGACAATTCAAGAGTACGCTTTGGAATTTACCCGATTATCCAAGTATGCCCCGGAGATGGTAGCGGACCAGAAGGCCCGAGTGAGCAAGTTCGTGAATGGAGTATCAGACTCCTTGATTAAAGAGTGCAAGACTGCCATGTTGCATAAGGATATAGACTTTTCACGTTTGGTGATATTCGCGCAACAAATGGAGGCGGAGCAGATGAAGGAAAAGGAGAGAGAGGCCAAGAGGGCCAGGATAGGAGATTCAGAGTTCTCTTCACCAAGGACGAGTGGTGGACACCGCTCACTTTCCCAACAGAAATTGGCATCCCCAGCATTTTCGATAGTTAGTGCTCCGTAAAAACCTAGAGTAAGGGAGATTACATATTTGATGTGTACCAGTTGTGGGAAACACCATTTGGCAGAATGTATGGCTGGATTAGATATTTCTTTCTGGTGAGGCCAGTCGGGCCATAAGCACCGAGATTGTGCAGCGGAAAAGCGAGGCAAGAGTAGATCCTCGGCCATCTCTTCAGTAGCTCTGATAGCCCGCCCATTTCAGTGGATGCATCATCTAGCCCGGGTGGCGGACATCGTCAAAACCGCTCTTATGCTGTAACAGCACACCAGGATAAGGGCAAGTCGCCAGTAGTGGCCACAGGTATTTTGTGAATCTTGCATAACTCTTTGTATGTTTCTATCCCCAGAACCCCAGTATTACATAAGGAGCTTGTGGTTGTTGTTGAGAAGAGGTTGTCGATGTGTGATGTGAATATCTGTTAATGTAAGACTGGTTGTGATGGCTAGAGGTGAAAGGGGGAGCTACGAGTTAGTGAATTAGTCCCAACCTTGAGAAATATTCAGGAGCCTTAGAATGATGGGTTAAAGCTAAGGGGGAGATGGTAAGTATGTGAGCCTAGTCGGATCTTGAATTTGGTAGTAGGGGAGTTCTAACCCTAATAGTCTTGATATGTCAACCCCTTCAAGTTCAGATAATTCTTCTAGTAGTTCAGTTGAAGCTGAGTTATGCCTATGCCTACGTGCGGACTCCCAAAAGTTCTAGATAACCACTTCAAACAGTGATGCCGATCTTACTTTACGAATCCTTTAGATTCATTTTCATGTTATGAATCAGTTATGTGTGTTAATTCATGTATCCCAGTATGATCCTCTCGAACTCATCCTCTAGAACATGCTTAGTAGCTCAATAGACTCAGGTTATCTCATGTATGTGCTCAGTTTTAGATGTCATGAATGATCTATGCTTATGAGACCTTTAGTTGAAGTTAGATCAGATATTATGAATTCCAACACTATAACAGAATGTGCTTTGAGAGCGAAGGCTCAGTCCGCATCAGTCCAGTTCCAGTTAAAGGGGAAGAATCCTTCTCAATGTTCTACCTAGTTCCATGTCAGTTCCATGTCTTTCAGTCCCTCTTACGTCTTAGTATGCATGTACAATTCAGATATTTAGTTCAGCTATATAAGATCAGCCCAGAGTCAGATACTCCATCAGTTTCAGTTGTAAATGTTCAGTATTTGCGATATCATTTCTTTCCCCAATTTTTTAGCATGCTTAGCCTACATTTGAGGATGAATGTTCCCAAAGGGGAGATATTTTGTAACACCCCAAAATTCTCTAAGACTAGACTCAAAACTAGTGAGTTGAGATATCTCAATGCCCCGGACTTTTAGACTAAGTTTGGAACTGTTCTAGATGTATGGATAGGTCCAAGCCCAATGAATTATATGGATACTAGGTGTTAATATCAATCCCTAAGTGTTAGAAGTGCAATGGATGCAAATTAAGGTCATAAGGAACTTCTAGTACAAAGTTGAGTTGAGAGCCTTCTTATAGATTGAGTTTTCGTACAAGTTCTAGCAAGGGTCAATTTCTAACGACTATAGATCCCATTTAACAAACTTCTTTTGGGTGATTCAATATATCAAATTGAAGCCCATTGGGTCTTCTTTCCAGTGCATCTAACCTTGTGTAAATCGGAGTTCCGAGTAAAACATTATGAGCAAGTTAGTGAAACTGCACCAGCATCATGGAACGATTCGTTAGGTGACTCGTTAAGTTACCTAATGACTCGGTAAGTGACCCGTTAAGTGGCCAAAATTGATGGAAAACTTTAGTTTTATAGGGTACTTTACGACTGTTCAAGTGACCCATTAAGTCACCTCACGAATCATTAAGTGGCAAAATTTCGTGGAAATCTCAGTAGACTTCACATATTGGACTCACGACTCATCCAGTACCTCACGAGTCATGATGTCCCTCCTGAGGACTGGCGGGGTCCTTTTTCCTGCAAAATTTTAGAGGTGTTTTCGTAAAATCCTATGTTCCTAACTTCTAAACTATGTCGTTTTGAGTATTATTTGGGACGTTTTTCAGGGTTTCTTCTAGTATCATCTCTCATTCTCTCAAGATACCCTCTCAAACCCTTCTTCCTCCTCTCTCTCAAGGTTCAAGGATTCTTCAAGGGATTATTCAAAGACTACAAGGTCACCTTCAAGTGGGAGATTCTTTGAAGCAGGTATGCGGGTTTTTCAATAAGGATATTCTTCTATGCTTGTGCCCCAAAATGTTTTTATCAAAAGCCCAATTTCAATTATTCTAGAAAAGCATGACTAGGGTTTGAATTGATGGGTGATTTCTTCAATGTTTTTCTGAATTCTAAAACCCACAAGAATTATGAGCCAATTATGACTATAACTATTTGAATGTCTTCAATTATGTGTTAGATGATGAAAATGCATGATGTTAGAATGTTCTTCATGAAAAAGGGCTTGAATGATGAATGGGGTTTTATTATTGTTCAATCAATTAAATCCATGACTCGCATCCATGTATGAAATATGTGAAGATTGTAAGAATTCCCTAATAATTAGAGTGCGTCATTTTCTAAATATGTCGAGATGAGATTAGAGTGTATGGGCTTGATTAATTGAATGTAAAATATGTATTCTCCTTGTGTTTTCGATGGAATTAATAGTGTACGAGGTTAAAGCTATGATAATGGTTTAATTAATGCATCTTTCTAATGAATTGGAGTAAATCTTGAAATAGGTCTTATGAGATGAAAATGTATGCTTCTCCCATGATCTCATTGTAAATGTATAAGTTATGAGTTAAGTATATGGCTTTCCGTAATATCTAGAATATATGAATCAATGTATGCATGTTAAGGTACGAGTTAGACCTATAGATCATGAATGACCCTATGATACATGTTGAATGATGTGAATTCGGAACTTAAATATTGTGGAAGTATAATGCATGAGGTGAATATATAGAGGCTCAATAATGTAAGACGTTTGAAGAAATACTGATGTCGCTCCAAAACGATATGAATTATGATAATAAAGCATGAGAATGATTTCAAAATATTGGGCTTTTTGTTAATAGAAAGTATCCCTAATCCTTTGAAAATGAATGATTGTATGATGAAAGCAGTGTATGTTCCTACTTCTGACTAGCTGTAGTAGCATAGACTAGATGTACAAATGAAAGATTAGTACTCCTCATGTTCTAGTCATCCAGGGACTCTCCATAGCCGAGAATGTTTTTCCTAGGTCAGTAGGGATCCTCCATAGCAGAGACTGACTCCCTAGTTTAGTCGGGATCCTCCATAGTAGAGAGTGACTCCCTAGTTTAGTAGGGATTCTCCATAGCAGCAAGAGACCTCCCTATCTCAGTTGGGTTTCTCCCTAGTAATGCAAAACATAAACAATAAGAATTGAGAGTAGGGCATGCATGCATTCTTTCTTAAATCATGATCTCATCATAACATAATATAACATCATAACTGAATCGATTGACTCAAAGCTGAAATCTATTAGTCATGAGTAAAACTGAACATTGATTCAAACCTTCTTTAGAACATATATAGATGTATAAATCTCATGAATGATGAACATGCATAACTAAAATCATGAGTAACAATGGGAGGCTTTTCTTTTAACTGACATACCACAATAAAGCTTACGTGATCCCAACTATCACACTCAAGTAGGAAGAGTCGTCCAAAGCCTTGCCAAGGCTAGGGAAGATACCATGATATTGCTATCAAGCTCATGGCCCAATAAGGCAGGGGATAGCTCCCAAGGGAGGTCCCGAAGTAATATATATATAAGAATAAACTTACGTTGGCATGTAGTTCTGAGGCATAGGGTGATCGACCCTTAGCCTACTCGGTGCAAGACACTACTCCCAAAAATATGCATATGCTCACCATTATTTTTCAATGAAGCTCAACATCGTCTATTGATGAAGCTCAATAATCAAATACATCTCAACTATGAAATCATGCATATGAAAAGATTTATCTCAAAACATACCACAAGCTGAAAGATAATTGGGAGTCTTCGCTCCAAACCATGTGGTAAGATTAATTCGGGAAACTCATAAATCATAATTGAACATGTGGGCATTTCCCAATACCCTAACATACTTGAAAATACTCAATTCATGTTGAAAACATGATTATTAACATGGATAGCTTGAAAACATGCTCTTTATCATAATATCTCATCATAATCATACATTCATCATAAATCTCTTGTTTCATGAACTTTGTATAATTGGGCATTTTGATTTAATAAACTTAGAACATGATTTTTCATTTTAAATAACATAAAACTTGCCCATAAATCATAATTCAATAGCATATACATATTTAAATCATACCTATATTGAGAATTAGGAATTTCATGCATTGGGGTAAAACCCCATGATTTGACATAGGAAATTCATGATTTAGAGAGGGATTGGGCATGGGTGTGAAAGGATTCACCCATTCATAACCTTACATACTTGATTATAGTTGATTCTCACACTTCCTTGAATTCCCAAGAAGAAACTAAAGAGAATCTTGAATGATTTGCCTTGATCACTTCTCTAGACTATCACTCTTGCATGCATGATTGAGAATGGCATAAAATAAACTTAACCCTCTTAAAAGACATCATTCATAACTTAAAACGACATAGTTTAGGTCTTAGGATCTCAGGAATTATGGAAAATCCCTTACTAAATTCGTAGAAAATAACTGCCAGTCAGTCCCCATGAGGGGCATGATGACTCGTCACCACTGGCCGCGACTAGTGGCGCCGTCCGTCAAGTACACTGCTTATCAAGTCATCTGGGTTCATCAATGGTGACTCAATGATCCGTTACTGTTGACCACGACTCGTGGTCACCACTCTTCATGTGCACTGCCTTAATCTCAATCAAACCTTTCCTGCTGGTCACGAATCATCCCATGAATCGTGGTGACTGACCACGACTTGTGGTCATGTCCATGGGGATCCAAATTCCCAAATTGCAACTCACCTTCTGAGCCTCACCACGAGTTACTTCACGACTCGTGGGCTGCTCTCATGGGTAACCTCACAACCCGTTCTGTTTCTTGATGCTAGTTTTAAATTTTTCTCCATTTCTACTCCCGGGTCTGATCATTGGGCTTCCGGGGTATAACAATATCTCCCTCTTGGGAACATTCGTCCTCGAATGTTAAAAAAAACATTCAGAAGAGTAGAGAAATGCAATCATCATATTCAAATACTGATCATTTAAGCTGACAACTGACGGAATGACTACCTCTGATTCAAACTACATGGTTGAACTGAGTTTATGAATCATATACACATCCACACACATAAAAGAAACTTGGGCACATGAACTGAATATGAAACTAAATAGAATTTTAGGTCAAAACTGATACCTCAAGCTGGAACTGAGCCGGTGGAGAATAAATGTGGGTATCTAGCCATCATATCTGTTTCGGCTTCCCTCATAGCTCCCTCAACATGCTGATTCCTTCATAAAACTTTAACTGAAGCTACTTCCTTATTCCTTAGCCTTCGAACCTGATGATCCAGTATTTCCACTGGAACCTCCTCATAACTGAGGTTGTCTTTCACACCAACACTGTCCATTGAGACAACTAGAGCTGGATCACCCAAACACTTCTTTAAGAGCGACACATGGAAAAAAGGATGTATGGAAGCTAATTCTAAGGGCAACTCCAATTCATATGCTACCTTGCCAACCCCTTTCACAATTCGGTAAGTGCCAATATAACGAGGGCTAAGTTTTCCTTTCTTTCCATACCACATCACTCCCTCCATGGGAGACACCTTCAGAAACACCCAATCATCCACCTCGAATTCTAATTCCCTCCGTCTCACATCGGCATAGGACTTTTGGTGACTTTGAGATTTTTTCAACCTGTCCCGTATTAGCTGAACCTTCTCCATAGACTCATGGAACAAATCTGGTCCTATCATCGCCACTTTACCAACTTCAAACCAGCCAATAGGCGATTTACATCTCTGCCCATATAGAGCCCCAAACAATGCCATCTGAATGCTGGAATGATAGCTATTATTGTATACAAACTCGATAAGAGGCAAATGATCATCCCAACTACCTTTAAAGTCAATCACACATGCTCTCAACATGTCCTCGAGAGTTTGAATTGTCCGCTCCGCTTGTCCATCCATTTGCAAGTGAAATGTTGTGCTAAGCTTAACCTGAGTACCAAGTCCTTTTTGAAATGACCTCCAAAACTGGGAGGTAAATTGAGTACCTCTGTCTGATATAATGGGCAAGGACACTCCATGTAATAAAACTAGCTCCTAGATATATAGTTTGGCATAGTCCTCTGTTGAATCTGTGGTTTTGACCGATAGAAAATGAGCTGCCTTGGTCAACCTGTCTGCCACAACCCAAATGGAGTCATATTGTCGACGAGTGCGAGACAACCCTGTGATGAAGTCCATGTTGATTTCTTCCCATTTCCAAGTAGGAATACTAATATCCTGAAGTCACCTCCCGGTCTGTGATACTCGATCTTTACTTGCTGGAAGTTTGGGCACTTAGCTACAAATTATGTGATGTCCTTCTTCATACCATTCCACTAATAGACTTCCTGCAAATCACAGTACATCTTGGTGGCACCTAGATTGATAGAATACCTGGATTCATGAGCCTCGTTCAACATCCAGTTCCTTAAATGATCAAAATCCGAAACACATAAGTGACCCTGGTACCGAAGCACACCATCTCCCCCTTTGGAGAAGATCTCTATATTCTGATTCTGAATGGCTTCCTTTAACTTTACCAAAATCGAGTCCTCATCTTGCCTATCTTTTACATCAGTCACCCATGACTATTCGATCTGTTCTGAACAACAACAACACCATCGATCGAGTCAACCAATCTAACTCCTAACCTTGTGAGTCGATGCACATCCTTCACCAGCTCCTTCTTTCCCTCACTCACATGAGACACACTCTCCATAGAGAGTCTACTAAGTGCATCAGCCACTACATTGGCCTTATCCGGATGGTAAAGGACACTCATACCATAGTCCTTGAGTAGCTCCAACTACCTCCTTTGTTGAAGATTGAGATCCTTCTGGCTAAACACGTATTGTAAACTCTTATGATCTGTAAACACATCCACGTGGACCTTGTACAAATAATGTCTCCAAATCTTCAAGGCGAATACCACCGCGGCCAATTCAAGATCATGGGTCAGGTAATTCTTCTCATGAACTTTCAGTTGTCTGGAGGCATATGCTATAACTCTTCCGTGTTGCATCAATACACACCCCAGTCCAATCCTTGAAGCATCACAATACACCACGAACCCATCGATACCTTCGGGTAGGTTCAACACCGGTGTTGAGGTAAGTCGAGCCTTCAACTCTTGAAAGCTCCTCTCACAAGCCTCCGACCATTGGAATTTCACCTTCTTTTGGGTCGATTTGGTCAAGCGTGTTGCAATAGATGAGAAACCTTCCACAAACCTTCTATAGTAGCCAGCTAAAACCAAAAAGCTCTAAATATCTGAAGGATTCACCGGTCTAGGCCAATTCCTCACAGCTTATATTTTCTGAGAGTCCACCTTTATGCCTTCGCTTGATACCACATGGCCCAAAAATGCCACTGAGTCCAACCAAAACTTGTATTTGTTGAATTTAGCATATAATTGGCGATCCTTGAGAGTCTGCAGCACTACTCTCAAATGAGTGGCATGCTCCCCCTCGCTCTGAGAGTATATTAAGATGTCATCAATAAACACAATCAAGAACATATCCAAGTATGTCTTGAACACCATGTTCATCAAGTCCATAAAAGCTGCAGGAGAATTTGTTAGTCTAAAAGACATACTACAAACTCATAATGACCATACCGCATCCTGAAGGCTGTCTTCTGGATATCACTCTCCTGAACTCTAAGCTGATGGTACCCGGATATGAGATCTATCTTCGAAAAGCACTTGGCACCCTGAAGCTGATCAAATAAATTATCAATCCTGGATAGAGGATACCTGTTCTTGATGGTGACTTTGTTCAATTGCCGATAGTCAATACACATACCAAGAGAACCATCTTTCTTTCAGACAAAGAGAATTGGTGCACCCCATGGGGACTTGCTCGGTCTAATGAAACCCTTATCTAACAGGTTCTTCAACTTCTCCTTCAACTCCTTTAGCTCAGCTGGAGCCATACTTTAGGGAGGAATAGATATAGGTTGCATGTCGAGGAGAAGGTCAATGCAAAAATCAATCTCTCGCTCGGGAGGGACTCTAGGTAAATCATCTGGGAAGACTTTTGGATACTCAGATACCACTGGAACAGATTGGATAGTCAGGGTCTCAGAATCCACATCCTTAACCCTAACTAGATGGTACACACAACACTTAGAAATCATCTTTCTGGCCTTAAGGTAGGAAATGAAATAACCGACAGGCATAACTGAACTACCCTTCCACTATAAGACTGGCTCTCCTGGAAATTTGAACTCTACTATCTGGGTTCTATAATTACCTGAGGCATAACATGAAAATAGACAATCCATGCTGAGGATAACATCGAAATCGGTCATGGCTAACTCTATCAAATCTGCTGAGGTGATTTTCTAAGGGACTGAGACCGGGCAACCTCTATACACCCGTCTAGCTACAACTAAATCACCTATTAGAGTAGAGACTAAGAAGGGTTCTAAAAAGACTTCGGGACTGATTCCGAAGATACCGGCCACATAAGGTGTCACAAAAGACAAAGTAACAAAGCATATACATCAAGATGGAAAACTCGTAACATACCAGTGACTACATCCGGAGAGACTTCTTGCTCCTACCAGGATGCTAAGGCATAGAATATGTTTTCGCGCTGACCGCCACCTGTGCTAGTAGATGCCCCCAAATGTGTTAAGCTTGTGGGTGGGGCTGCTGAACTAGAAGCTGGGTCTCGGCCCCCATCATGGTCCTGTCTCGCTGTCGGGCAATCTATGACCATGTGCCCAACTTCCCACATCCGAAGCAAGCACTTGAACCTACCAAACACTGGCCTGTGCTCCCCCGACCACATCTGTGACAAGCTAGGATGCTAAAATCTACGGGTCTGCAACTCTGACCCCTCTATCCTGATGTTCTCCCTCTCTGATAATGCCTAGGATTTATGGCACACTCAATCCTGAAGATAATGGGGCTGAAGTTCTCTGATGGGTCTGTTGTCAGTGCCCACCACCTAACCTTGGTTGTGAGAATCTGTGACTATCAGTCCTGGCCCTCTTGTCCTCCCTCTCTCATATGCACTACCTCCATCTGCTGGGCGTACAAGACTATCCAAGGGAAATCCATATCCTGGTGGAGCATAGCGGTCCTATAATCCTTGTCCAAATAGCCCGCCATACCATGAACAAATCTGCTCATCCGTGACCTATGGACAACCACTAACTCTAGGGCGTACCTTGATAGGCGAGTGAACTCGAGGGCATACTCCTGCACTGTCATTCTCCCTTGCGTAAGATTCACGAATTCGGCTGCCTTCATCTCCCTCATGTCACGAGGGAAGAACCGATCTAGGAACGTAACATGGAACTCCTCCCAAGTGAAAAGGCCTGCTCCAGCATCCCTACTATCTTTCCATTGACGAAACTAGATGTGTGCGACCCCTTTTAGCTAATATGAGGCCAATTCTGCACACTCAACTCCATTCACCCCCATGACTTGGGTGATCTTCATAATCTCATCAATGAATTCATTTGAGCCAAGGAACTCAGGCGGGTACATTCTCAAGAAATCCCTGACTTGAGTCGTCGCCTCATTACCATTTTGCAAGACATGCGCAATTTCCTGCTGATTGACTTGGGCGGTCAAGGCCTGCGCGAACATCTGAATAGCTGCCCTAAATTCAGCGTGGGCAACCAGCTCCAGTGCATGGTGCTCTTGGACTGGTGGGGCCTTCTGGTGCCCATTTTTTTTGCCGTCATCATGGTCGTCTCCATTCCCATTCCTTCTACCATTTACTCTATGGGGAGCCATGATTCTGCAATCGCGAATAACACGAATTAGAAGGATAGAGAGATATTTCATCGTATGACATAGATCATGACAAAAGGGAACATTTCCTAAACATTTCGTATCCTTTTCTTCATAAGTGTGGCGTGCTTCACACCCATGAAAAAGACTTTACTTAATGTGGCTTTCAGACATCCTAGGACACTTCAAACCTATTACTCTGATACCAAATTTATCGTGACCCGAACAGAGGCCTGGATCGAGACACGGGACAAGGAGCCCCGAGAGACTCCAAGTTGACCCATTAACTCGATTACTAAAATTGAAGAATCAACATAATAATATTAGCGAAACTCTGCAATAAACATATCATCATAATACACAATCTGAAGCTGAATGCATCCTTTTTGTCTGAAAAGCCTCTAAACATGATGAATTGATGGGATAAGACCCCAACTAACTCGAATAAGCTAAAACTGAAAATACATAGAGAAATCAAAATAAGTATGGTCCTTGGGAGATGAGGACTAACCAATAAGTGTAAGATGCCAACTCTGAAGATTGGCTATGAATAGGGTTGAGTTGGACTGTCGGGTCCTATATCATGAAATGATACAGTATAGAGTATGTGGTCAGTACGTGGAATGTACCAAGTACACAAGGTAAGTAAAACCGCTTAAATAAGTAAAATCATTTAAAGACATGCATAATGAAAAACATAAACAATAAGAATCTTAGAGTAGGTCTTGCATGCATTCTTTCTAAAATCATGATCTCATCATAACATAACATAACATCATAATTGAATCAATTGACTCAAAACTGAAATCTAATAGTCATGGATAAAACTGAACATTGAGTCAAACCTTCTTTAGAACATATATAGATGTATAAATCTTATGAATGATGAACATGCATAACTGAAATCATGAGGAAAAATAGGAGGCTTTTCTTTTAACTGGCATACCACAATAAAGCTTACGTGATCCCAACTATCACACTCAAGTAGGAAGAGTCGTCCAAAGACTTGCCAAGGCTAGGGAAGATACCATGATATTGCTATCAAGCTCATGGCTCAATAGGGAAGGGGATAGCTCCCAAGGGAGGTCCTGAAGTAATATATATATAAGAATAAACTTGTGTTGGCGTGTAGTTCTGAGGCATAGGGTGATCGACCCTTAGCCTACTCGGTGCAAGACACTACTCCCAAAAATATGCATATGCTCACCATTATTTTTCAATGAAGCACAACATCGTCTATTGATGAAGCTCAATAATCAAATACATCTCAACTATGAAATTATGCATATGAAAAGCTTTTCTCAAAACATACCACAAACTGAAAGATAATTGGGAGTCTTCGCTCTAAACCATGTGGTAAGCTTAATTCGGGAAACTCATATATCATACTTTAACAAGTGGGCATTGCCCAATACCTTAACATACTTGAAAATACTTAATTCATATTGAAAACATGATTATAAACAAGGGTATCTTGAAAACATGCTTTTCATCATAATATCTCATCATAATCATACATTCATCACAAATCTCATCTTTCATGAGCTTTCTATAATTGGGAATTTTTATTTAATAAACTTATAACATGATTTTTCATTTGAAATAACACAAAACTTTCCCATGAATCATAATTCAATAGCATTCATACCCATGTAGAGAATTAGGAATTTCATGTGTTGGGGTAAAAACCCATAGATTTGACATGGGAAATTCATGATTTAGAGAGGGATTGGGCATGGGTGTGAAAGGATTCACCCATTCATAACCCTATGTAATTGATTATAGCTTATTCTTACACTTCCCTGAATGCCCAAGAATAAATTAAAGAGAATCTTGAAGGATTTGCCTTGATCACTTCTCTAGACTATCCCTCTTGCATGCATGAATAAGAATGGTCTAAAATGAAGTTAACCCTATTAAAATACATCATTCATAACTTAAAATGATGTAGTTTAGACCTTAGGATCTCAGAAATTATGGAGAATCCCTTACTAAATTCGCAAAAAATAACTATCAGTCAGTCCCCACGAGGGGCATGACGACTCGTCACCATTGGCCCCGACTCGTGGTGTTGTCCGTCAAGTACACTGCTTATCAAGTCATCTATTGACGAAGCTCAATAATCAAATACATCTCAACTATGAAATCATGCATATGAAAAGCTTTTCTCAAAATATACCACAAGCTGAAAGATAATTGGGAGTCTTCGCTCTAAACCATGTGGTAAGCTTAATTCGGGAAACTCATATATCATACTTTAACAAGTGGGCATTGCCCAATACCTTAACATACTTGAAAATACTTAATTCATGTTGAAACATGATTCTAAACATGGGTATCTTGAAAACATGCTTTTCATCATAATATCTCATCATAATCATACATTCATCACAAATCTCATCTTTCAAGAGCTTTCTATAATTGGGAATTAACTTAGAACATGATTTTTCATTTGAAATAACATAAAACTTTCCCATGAATCATAATTCAATAGCATTCATACCCATATAGAGAATTAGGAATTTCATGTGTTGGGGTAAAAACCCATAGATTTGACATGGGAAATTCATGATTTAGAGAGGGATTGGGCATGGGTGTGAAAGGATTCACCTATTCATAAACCTATGTAATTGATTATAGCTTATTCTTACACTTCCCTGAATGCCCAAGAATAAATTAAAGAGAATCTTGAAGGATTTGCCTTGATCACTTCTCTAGACTATCACTCTTGCATGCATGAATAAGAATGGTCTAAAATAAACTTAACCCTATTAAAATACATCATTCATGACTTAAAATGACATAGTTTAGGCCTTAGGATCTCAAAAATTATGGAAAATCCCTTACTTAATTTGCAAAAAATAACTATCAGTCAGTCCCCACGAGGGGCATGACGACTCGTCACCACTAGCCCCGACTCGTGGTGTTGTCCGTCAAGTACACTGCTTATCAAGTCATCTGGGCTCGTCACGGGTGAATCAATGGTCCGTCACTAGTGAACATGACTCATGGTCACAACTCTTCATGTGCACTGCCTTAATCTCAATCAAACCTTTTCTTGGTTGCTATGACTCATTCCACGAATCGTGGTGACTGACCACAACTTGTGGTCATGTCCGTGGGGATCCAAATTCACAAATTTCAACTTAACTTCTGAGCCTCACCACGAGTCACATCAACACTCGTGGGCTACTCTCATGGGTCACCTCACGACCCGTTTTATGTCCTGATGCCTGTTTTAAATTTTTCTCCGTTTCAACTCTCCAGTCTGATCATTGGGTTTTCAAGGTATAACAATATAATAGTTCTGACCTTGGTTCCCTTGAGCTTGACTCCAAGAGTCTTGGTTAGACCCTTGTGTGTTGGTCTTAAAACCTGCCCCTTGATCATTCAGATAAATTGCTTCCTCCTCAGATTTTGATTCACCTCCATCATTTCTCGGGTCCTTGCCCTGAGAACCAACTGCATTCACCTTTTAAGCCTTGTCTCCCATAAAATGCTTAGCAAGTAGCCCCATTGTTGTTTTGATCTCTACAATATCCTGGTCTCACTCTTCATCCTTTCTTCTCTGCTCCGCAGACATACCTACCCCATAAGTACCAGCCAGAACCTCCGACTCTCTTGTGTGCCATGCGCGGTTGGTTTTGATTATCCTATTGTTACACCCTGTAAATTATAAATGAATAAATATCCTAATGGCATGTTGGTTAAGGGATTTAGAAGGCAAAAAAAATAAAGCAAAGTCGGTTTTTTCATATATATCAATAAATTTCCAGAAAAACAGGGGAATATAGGTAGGGAGAAGGAAACCCACGACTATTTACTTATATTTCTTTCTGATTACGCTACGAAACGTGGTCTAAACTCCGTTTTGGCTTAGATACCGAGGTATAAAGCTGCAAAGAGCAATCCTATGGAGTTGGTTTCGTGAAATTTGGCTGGCGAAACGTCGTGCTACCGAGGTAAAGTAAATAGAATTGCTTTAAATTAGTACCAATGTGTTCCTAGCCTTGCAGTGAGCATTTATCCCTTCTGGACTATCGAGAAATAACGAGTTTTGGACCGTTTTCCGATAAGTCGAAGTTTGGGATAAATATATATCAAAAGTGATAATTTCTCCTGAATATTAATGTATTTAGTTCTAATTGACATGTATATGAATGTAGTTGGGAGAAACAGCAGAAGTACCGACGGAAATCACATCGGTCAGTCGGGTACTCAGAAACCAGGTATGTAAAGCTATTCTTTCGGCAAGCCAGGAAGTACAGTCTAGAAAATAAATAGAATAAAAGCTATTAACAGATACCCAGCGTACAAGAATGATTTCAGTACAATTTCGAGCGAGCATGCTAGTACATCATTACGTATCATGCGATAATCAGAATAACGGATAGTTAGATGATTTCAGATAGTAATGTGGTATCGCTAGTAGCTTAGCATGTTCTTATGTAATACCCAGAATGGAAGTTGTAAAAGTAGTATAATGAATTAGCAAGATTACAGATAGTATGTATTACATTTGTTGAGACTATAACTGGTAATAGATGGCACATTTTATATTATTGAGCTATATCCAGTTATAGATGGCATGTTCTATGTTATTGAGTTATATCCAGATATAATCAGATCAGTAATCAGATATAGAAATACCTTCAGACACCTATATAGCTCCAGATACATATATAGCTCCAAAAACAAATATGGCTCTAGAAACTGATATAGCTTCAGATCACGGATAACAATAATCAGATAAACAGATAAAGGCCAGGTAGTAGTTAGCCCAGCAATCAGAAATAGTGCAAAACAGAATATAGCATCAGTTGTTTAATACGGACTGGCCTTGAAATAAAAGAAGAGAACATGATTAGTATTTCTCATTTGAGCATGCTTGCTGTGTATGTGTTTTGCATGTTGAGACTTGTTATGGAATGTGGGCATCCTTTAGCATCCCCGCCGCCCCTGGGTTATAGCTGTGTCGATACCAAATTCAGATACCACCCCCAGCTGGGTGATGCCGTCCGCCTAGAGGACGATGATGGATGACCACCCTAATAATACGGTCCAGATTACCCTGCTTGCGGGGTAGTTCAGTTCGCTCTGAGCAGAGCCATATTACCCTGTTTACAGGGGCAGACTACTCTGTGTGCGTTTGTGGCCGAGGGCAGTTTTAGATACATATTTTTATAAAATTACCCTGTTGCGTGTTTGCACCCAGGGGCATTTTCAGTCACAGATACAGCAGTAGATTACCCCGTTGAGCGCTTGCGCCCAGAGGCAGGAGTCTTCAGACTCAGACACAGTTCATTGTCAGAGGCCAAGGCCTAAGCTACGTACCCAAGGGGACCGGTAGGAGGAGCTCACAGTTATCAGATGAGTGGAGTGGCTTATTTTTGGTTGGTCTATGATCTTGGGCAAATTTATATGCCCAAGTAATACTCAAATGTGTCATTTTAGCCTTGTTTATCTATCAATGTGTTACATTCTCATGTAATTGGTAATAAAATGTGAATTTATACTAACCAACATGATTAGCATTGTTTTGTAGGTAAAATGTAATTTTGGGAAGCTAAAATGCATGTTGGAAGATATCGGGGTTGGACTCGGATGCGAGCAAGGGATAAGGCATTGGAAAGCATAAAATAAAAGGGGCTCCACGATAGAGCCGTGTCACGCTGCCATTGCGGAGGCCTTCTGGCTGGATAGGGAATTTTCGCCCAATTTCTAGAGAGGGTACGCGATAGGTCCGTGGCACGGTAGCATGGCTCCGCGTTGCACGCCGTGCAACGTTGGACCTTATTTCCTGGACCCCCAGTTCCAGTGAAGGTCCGCGTCGGTAGCGTGCCACGGAGGCAGTGCTCCGTGATGCACTCCGTGACACGTTGCTTGTTATTTTGGGAAAAATTCCCACCAGTATAAATAGAACACTTAGGTTCATTTTTCAATATTCTGACTTGGTGGAGCAAGAACGTGGGTTACAGGCAGTTGAGGGGACGAAATTATCAGGGTTTTTCTCTCTTTCCTTCTCTTTGTATTCAATTGCTTGTATGTTTAACACTCATTTAACGATGTTTAATCCACAAATGAGTGGCTAATTCCTCTTCTTGCTGAGGTTATGAACAATTGTAGTGAAGTGTGATTGTTGATCATATTGGTTTTTCATCTTTTCTTCCATGGTTGTTCTATTAATTCTTGTTCTTACTGCATTAATGTGTGGCCTACGTTAATGTACATCTAAAAAGTCCGGTTTTAACTCGAGAGAGCAAGAAATTGGAAAGTTGTGAATTAATAGGATATGATCTTTTCTTCGTTTGGGAAAATTGAGAATTGATTTACCTTCAGGATAGAAATATACCTGAAAGTCGTATCAGTCAATTTAGGAACCGGGTTTGTATGGATAGAACATGAATTGCATTTAATCACAGGAATGTAGGTGGATGGTTCATGATTCTTAAGTGGGGTGAAATACGAGAGTTTTAATCTCTTGGCAATAGTTCTTGACTAGCAACCGGAGGAAAAGACTAACCAAATTATGTCGATAATTAATTTTATTACATGTTTGTTTAACCTCACCATGCTCTCATTCATAGTTCAGACTCACATTAGATAGTTGTTTTAGATTTAGCATAAAAATTATAAATCAAAATATCAAACTTTTGGTTACTCTGTTGTCTGCATTTTTAGAATTAAAATATAGTACACTTGAGCAGATTGCACTTCATCCCAGTCCCTGTGGGATCGATACTTGGCTTACTTAAGCCACTTTACTACTTGTTCGACCACGTGCACTTGCGTGTAGTTATATACCCAACAAACGAAAGAACAAGTTTTTGTGGTTTGTTAGGTATATAACTACACGCAAGTGCACGTGGTCGAACAAGTAGTAAAGTGGCTTAAGTAAGCCAGGTATCGATCCCACAGGGACTGGGATGAAGTGTAATCTGCTCAAGTGTACTATATTTTAATTCTAAAAATGCATACAACAGAGTAACCAAAAGTTTGATATTTTGATTTATAATTTTTATTCTAAATCTAAAACAACTATCTAATGTGAGTCTGAACTATGAATTAGAGCATGCTGAGATTAAATGAACATGTAATGAAATTAATTATCGACATAATTTGGTTAGTCTTTTCCTCTGGTTGCTAGTCAAGAACTATTGCCAAGAGATTAAAACTCTCGTATTTAACCCCACTTAAGAATCATGAACCATCCACCTACATTCCTGTGATTAAATGCAATTCATGTTCTAGCCATACAAACCTGCTTCCTAAATTGACTAATACGACTTTCAGGTATATTTCTATCCCGAAGGTAAATCAATTCTCAATTTTTCCAAACTAAGAAACGATCATATCCTATTAATTCACAACTTTTCAATTTCTTGCTCTCTCGAGTGAAACCGGACTTTTTAGATGTACATTAACGTAGGCCACACATTAATGCAGTAAGAACAAGAATTAATAGAACAACCATGGAAGAAAAGATGAAAAACCAATATGATCAACAATCAGATTTCACTACAATTGTTCATAACCTCAGCAAGAAGAGGAATTAGCCACTCATTTGAGGATTAAACATCGTTAAATGAGTGTTAAACATACAAGCAATTGAATACAAAGAGAAGGAAAGAGAGAAAACCCCTGATAATTTCGTCCCCTCAACTGCCTGTAACCCACGTTCTTGCTCCACCAAGTCAGAATATTGAAAAATGAACCTAAGTGTTCTATTTATACTGGTGGGAATTTTTCCCGGAATAACAAATAACGTGTCACAGAGTGCATCACGGAGCACTACCTCCGTGACACGCTACCGACGCGGACCTTCACTGGAACTGGGGGTCCAGGAAATAAGGTCCAACGTGGAACGGCGTGCAACGTGGAGCCATGCTACCGTGCCACAGACCTATCGCGTACCTTCTCTGGAAATTGGGCGAAAATTCCCTATCCAGCCAGAAGGCCTCCGCGATGGCAGCGTGACACGGCTCCATCGCGGAGCCCCTTTATTTTATGCTTTCCAATGCCTTGTCCCTTGCTCGCATCCGAGTCCAACCCCGATATCTTCCAACATGCATTTTAGCTTCCCAAAATTACATTTTACCTGCAAAATAATGCTAATCATGTTGGTTAGTATAAATTCACATTTTATTACCAATTACATGAGAATGTATACACATTGATAGATAAACAAGGCTAAAATGACACATTTGAGTATCACTTGGGCATATAAATTTGCCCAAGATCACTTACCCCACACTTAAATCCTTGTTCGTCCTCGAACAACAATCTTACACCTCATGCAATTTACATCCCACCCTCGCTACTTTGGTTCGACAATTTAGGTTACGGTCATACCGATTATTCAATACAGCAAATCATCAAGAAAACATGCATGGTCCTATCAATGCAATGACCTTCAATACATCAAGACCTCCTAGACTTAAGAGTCGACTCTCGATATTGGAAAACTCGTGCAAATCAGCTGATCAAGATATCCGACACGAAAATTAATCTCTCATCGAGCATGTGCCCTCACAACACAAGAGAGTCTTCCCCTTTTTGCTCATATGAACTCACAAAATTTCAAGCAGGGGCATGTAAACACAATTTCGCTCTCTCTCCCAAAAGAATTCACATGCATCATGTCATGACCCATAAGCTTGCCCTTAATGTATTACTCCACTAATATAAAGAAGTGCGTTATAAGATCACGTAGGACTTTAACTGGTTGTAATGGAAGCTACGGAACTAGTAAATATTGGGTTAGCCAATAATAGACACTAGCATCCTTAAGCGCCTTTTCAACACATCCCATCAACTCATGGACATTGTTTCTTTTTTTCTTTTTCATCCTCCCATTCTTGACGTTTTTCTTTAGTTTGGCCCATCTTATTAAGCACACTTGACACAACAACAAAGATTATTCATGCACCTTCATTATAGTTTATTTATAACAAGTGCACCTTCAACCTTTTCTTTTCTTCCATCACTCGGCTTTTCTTTTCTTCCATCACTCGGCTTTTCTTTTCTTTTCACCATTCTCACTCTTTTGACACTTTGGGAAAATGATTTTCTCTTCTTAAGCGCTTAAGAGTTTTGTATAGACTTTACGGCTAATGAAAAAAAGGATTAAGCTCGGTTTACACTTTTTGACAAAAGAAAAAATAATAGGCTAAAGGCTCAACGGGATGACTAGGGTATACAATCAAGGTGGGTACGACAATGAAAAATAGAAACTTTCGGTTAAACAAAGAAATGCCTACATCCTCTCCTACAATACACCTCCTTCATTTCGTTTTGTACACACACCAGGCAAGTTCTAGACACTTCACAATAGCATGGAATAACAAAACCTCACTTCACACTTATTGCACATGCTCAATTCAAGATGTATTCACAGACTCTTCAATCAGCTAATTACAGGAATTCAAACATTAAGCCTCAATCATACTGAATCGAACTCTAATTGGCCTAGGTATCTCAATATATTTACAAAGTTGCATGCTTTCATACGAATCACCTTTGCATTTAAAATATCATGTACAACATGCAACTAGAATTTTGCAACCATAAAGTAACTACAGGTTTTGGGATGCAACCCACAAAAGAAAAACAACTGAAAAATAATTGAAAAACCTACTCCTAACGACTACATTTCCCTTAAGACGGTCGTCATCCATCCATCATAGGGAACGGTCACTAACTATGACTTCGGTTCAATGGGACCATCCTCGGTAAAAGAACCGAAAACAAACGCCGAGAAACCCAAGAATTGAAAAAAAAATTAAACATATCGATAATTTTGAATAACAAAAATATGTACAAAATCAGCTAGCAACATTCAGCAACACACAACAGGTTCACATATATTATCAATACAGAACAACAACTTACAATCACAAATCACTGGGTCAGAAAAATTTGTTCACAGGCACAACAACAGATTAGGACATACATACATAACAGCAAACCCAGCACCTAACTACTCCCACCCCACACTTAGCTCGAACACTGTCCCCAGTGTTCACAAAAGTTAAAATAGCACAAAAATTGGGTGGTGGAACTCCCTGATCAATCAAAGTACTCCACTTCTTCGTCAGGTGCTGCTGCTCCATCTCCCATGTCTGAATCATCCCCGTCGTCATCATCGGACTCCACATCAAAGTCCTCCCGACGTGTCTCCTCGTCTGTGGGGACATCATCATCCGTGGGCTCCACAAATATTGGCCCCACTCGGCATAGAGCCCTAGCATTTTTGCCAAAAGGGTAGTCTAGCTCGAGCTGCCATAGCTCCTCCTCTGTTGCTGGCCTCCCGCCTATCCTCAGCTGGAGCATCTGCATCCCATACATGCGAGCCATGTACTGATCATCACGAGCATGTCGCTCGCCAAGTGTAAGCACTGGCCCGTGGGTGGTGTCGGGTGCCTTAGTTTTAGTGACATCTAAGGCCCGCCGCTCCATCTGTGGGATATAATCAAGGGCCTCTTCCTCGACATTTAGGCCCCTTAGGAAGGTGGTGAGTAGTCCACCAAAGACGTACCTGTGCCCCTGATGCAACCGGGCTCTCTTCATGGCAGAGATAATCACTGCCCCCACGTTGATCTCCAGCCCTTTCATCAGGGCTTACACTAGGCATACACGATCCCGGGTTAATCTGTCATACGTACCCACGGGATTAGGCAGGAACAGACGATCTTTAGCCATATTCTGGCTTCCCTGTTCATCTGTGAATAGGGCAAAGTCTGATGGTAGCCCCTCTCTTTGTGTCTGCTCCATCTAGCTGTTGATCGGGTCCCACACAAGGTGCGTCTAATGTCCGCATACGGTGGGGTAATGTTCAGCTGTCGAAGCACGTGGGCGTCTGTGTCCCGCGCCCCTATGATAGCATTGAGGTGGTGGGGCTCAAATGTGACTATTTGCCCTCTGATTTTTATGGTGTGACTTCTTAGGGTCGGGTTCCAGTTGGCATAGAATTCCCAAATCAGGTGCAAGTTGCATTCCTTGGGCTCTTCAAAGATGAAGTTGAGCCCAGCTGCCTCGATCCGGTGGACAATCCTAGGGAACTCTTGTGCCAATGGTTCCCGCGCGATATGTTCCTCGGGGAAGTACTTGTTTTCTTTATGCTTTGCGTACCACTTCTTCCCCTCATCTGTCACCCATCTGGTTCCGTATTGGCAGCGTTGGCCGCGTGGAACGCTGGTGCTGCTGGGACTGCTGTGCCTAGTCTGATTCGCTTTCTTCCGGCGCCAGATGTTGATGCGCCTTTCCCTTTTTCTTGCCTGCTTGCCATTTTACCTGTCAACCCAAGTAAACAAGATCAATGTTAAGCCAATGAATATTAACTTCGACGAAGGTTGGGTTAAGTTAGGCTACCCCACACTTAGTCCTTAGTTACACTTACAACATACCGGCAAGGTCATGCTTATTTGCACAAACAAACAACCAACTATACAAACATGCTTAGTGCATATGAAGAATTCGATGGTATATACTATGTACTACTCAGACTTCATACAGCTAACCACAATCATTACCATCGACAACCTTTTAATCCATCGCACTTAGCAACGAAAAAAAACAAAGAAACGAAAACAACAAGAATTTATCTACACGAACCTATACAATTCACCCAATTCTTGCAACTTTCAATATTCCCCTAACCCGAGAATCCGTCGGTCTTTTAACATGATAACAACTAGCACATCGACTCATCTCACTCAACATGTACATCCCGGCATGAATTTCACAGGTTCACTACATTTTTCCACTTCAAATTCAAAAACAAGCCCTAGAAATGATGATATCAAGAAAATTCGATTAAATTATGTAATTAACGAGTTCAAGCAATCATAATGATATTCCAAACATTCATCAACAACAATTCAATTGAATTCATGATTAATTTCTACTTAGGGCAAACTTAGCTCACCTCACATGCTCAATATCGAAGAAAATCGACAAGAAATGAGATGGAATCGAAGAACATACCTTGAAGTTGAAGAATTGAAGAAAACTCAATGATTTTCTTGGCCTATTCCATGTCACATTGAAGGGGGATGGGTTTTAGGGAGTTTGGTCACAGAGTGAGTGAAAAATAAGGAAAAGTGAGGGGGTTTCGGGGTTTAAAAGTGGGAAAATCGCGCGGGTCACCCAGCGACCCGGTGTGACCCGTCGCGATATACACGGGAACGTGTCACGGAGTGCATCGCGGTGCACTACCTCTGTGACACGGAGCTGTCGCAAGCCTGTTCTGGAATTTTTTAAAAATTCCGGGTTTATACCTCAACGTGTCACGGAGGGTAACGCGGAGGTCCTCCTCCGTGACACGGAGCTATCGCCCTAGATCACTGTTTTTCCACTTTTTATTGATTTTCATACCTCGAATTTTCCTTTGCGATTCCGTGCATATTTTCCTCTATTTGACCTGAAATTCATCTTACTACACGAAATTGGTTAGAATTATAGGTTTCACTCTAAATAAAAATAAAAACAAAAACAAAAACTAAAAATTTTGTTGTTAATCAAGAAAAAGAAAAAGAAAAATCTATTCACACTTTACAAAGAGAAAACATTTTCACGGGTTGCCTCCCGTGCAGCGCCTGGTTTACCGTCGCGGCTCCTCGTTGTTAAGCTCAGTTGTCCTCTAGGGTGATGGACGATTTCTCTCGATCACCATCCTCCCCCCAGTAGTGCTTACACCTTTCCAGTGGTTTTCCCAATAACTCTCGTGAATCCTTAATCTGCTCATTATCGCCTTGATCAATCACATTGATCACTGAGAGTTCTTCGTGCACCATCGTGAGCTTGGGTGCCTTGTACATATCGAACACCTCCACCTTGTCATGTGCTCGCATTGTTAGCTGCCCCGAAACTACGTCAATCAGTGATTTCCCGGTTGCCAAGAAGGGACGTCCCAAAATAAATGGGACTTCCGCGTCTGGTTCAAAATCCAGCACGACAAAATCTACCGAGAAAATCAGGGAGCCAACTTGCACCAGAACGTCCTCCACAATGCCATTAGGTCTGGGTAAGGACCGATCCGCCAATTGCAAGATCACTGATGTGGGTCTAGGACTCCCTAGACCCAGCTTTTTGAATACCGATGACGGCATCAAATTTATACTCTCTCCCAAATCACACAATCCACGAGCTCGGATACTCTGCCCAATAGTAATCTATATAGTAAAGCTCCCAGGGTCTTTGAGCTTTGTGGGCAGTCGGTTTTGAATCCGGGAAGTGCAGTCCTCCGTTAGAGCTACCGTAGCATACTTAGTCAATCGACTTTTGTTTGCCACGATGTCCTTTATATACTTGGCATATTTCGGCACTCCCTGCAAAACATCAACAAGAGGTAAGTTAATATGTACCTGTTTCAGCACCTCCATGAATTTCTTGAAACACGCCTCCTCGTTGTGTTTCTTTAATCGTTGAGGGAACGGGGGTGGTGGTCTTTCTGATTCAGCTTCCTTAGTCTTCCCCCTCTCAGTACTTTGCTCCCTCTCAACTTCTGCTGCTCCCGATTGTTGAGGTGGTCTTTTTGGTTCCACCTCTTTAAGCTGCAAACCACTGATCTTGGGCAAATTCATATGCCCAAGTGATACTCAAACGTATCATTTTTACCTTGTTTGTTGTGCAACGTGTATATAATATCATTTATTTGGTAATAAAATGCGAATTTATACTAACCAACATGATTAGCATTTGTTTTGCAAGATAATGTGATTTTTAGGAGCTAAAATGCGTGTTGGAACTATGTCGGAGTTGGACTTGGATGCGAGCGTGGAAAAGACCTTGGATGGCATATTTTACACTGGCTCCGCGATGGAGCCGTGCCACGCTGCCATCGCGGTAGCACACTGCCTGGGCAGGAATTAATTAGGCAATTTCCAGTGTGGCTGCGCGTCAGTTCCGTGGCACGGAGATAGGACTCCGCGACTGCCTCCGTGCCACGTTGAGACCAATTATCCGGACCCTGCAATTTCCATAGAGGGTCCGCGTCCACGCTGTGTCACGGAGGCAGTGCTCCGCGTTGGCCTCCGTGACACGTTGCTTGTTATTCCGGGAAAAATTTCCCACTAGTATAAATAGCACACTTAGGTTATTTTTAAAGAGTCTTCTTCTTTTAGTTCTAGTTTTTAGCAGAGTTCAGGAGTGGAGAGAGGAACGTGGTTTTGTGGCAGTTGAAGAATAGAAAAGATAAGAGTTTTCTTCTCTTCCCTTCTTCTTTCCTTCAATTGTATGCATGATTTACACTCATTCTAGGACGATTAATCCAAGAATGAGTGGCTAATTCCTTTCTTGCTGAGGTTTTGAACTTGTGTAATGATTATTTGTAATAATTGATATGGTTTCTTCTTCTTCTTGCATATTGTTCTATTAATTCTTGTGCTTAGTACATTCTTGATTGGCCACCATTAATGTATATCTAAAAAGTCCAATTTCACTCGAGAGAGCATGAAATGGGAAAGTTGTGAATTAATAGGGTATTGTTCTTAACTTGATTTGGGAAAATTGGGTTTTGATGTGCTTTCTTGATAGAAAAATACTTGAAAGCCGTATTAGTCAATTTTGGAACCGGCATTGTAGTGTTAGGTCATAAATTTCATTTGATCACAGAAATGTAGACGAATGGTTTATGATTCTAAAGTCAAATTAAATACGAGAGTTTTAATTTCTAGGCAAACGTTCTTGACTAGCAATATGAAGAAGAGGAGGACCAAATTATCATAATTATCAACTCCATTACTCGTTCTTAACCTTGGCATGAGCATATCCATTGTCTGAATTCAACGTAAATAATAGTTGTTAAGTTTAGTATATAGTTAGTTTAGAAACAAAACTCCCTAAATTCTTGATTGGATAGTTGTTAGCATAGTTAGAAATAGAATAGAAATATAGTGAACTAGGAAATTTTGCATATCCAGAGCAGCCTCCTTGGATCGATACTTGGCTACTTAGCCACTTTATTACTTGTTTGACCACGTACACTTGCGTGTCGGTTTTTAACACATACCGAAGCAGCCGCGAACAAGTTTTTGGCGCCGTTGCCGGGGAGGCTAGGCGATTTGTAAAATTTTGTTTAGTGTAAATTTACTGTATTTGTATTTTATTTTCTTAAGTGTTAACAACTTGGTCTTAGCCTGTATTTTGCAGATTTTTATTTCTGTGAACAATGGCAAGGGACAAGGAGTTGGTGGAATCTTACTTAGAGCCAGAACGTGAATTGCATAGTCAACGTAGAGAAGCTCTTCGGAAGAAGCTGCAGTTGCTCAAACAGTCTACGATGGAGCAACCCAATCCACCAGTTGTACGGGCAGTGTTAGTGCCCGAGGAAGTAGCAGCCAGGCCGGTTCGCGAGGTGGCCATCCCACAAGCTAATAATGTACATTCCAGCATCCGCAAACCAGAGCCTGGGGGGAGATTTGAGTTAAAGCAAAATATGGTGCAACTTTTGCACACGAGCGGGCAGTTTACCAGTCTCCCTCACGAAGATCCGCAACAACATCTCCAGAACGTTTTGGAGATAAGTGACACGTACATACCCGCTGGAGTGTCACCTGATTATGTTCGGCTCACCTTATTTCCATTTTCCTTATTGGGTGAAGCCAAGAGGTGGTTAAAAGCTGAACCACCCAACTCTATATCAACGTGGGATGATCTTGCAAAGAAGTTCTTGATCAGATTTTTCCCTTCAGGTAAAACAGCTAAACTTAGAAGTCAGATTCTAAGTTTTAAACAGAGGGAAGGAGAAAATCTTTATCAAGCCTGGGAAAGATTCAAGTCCATGTTGCGGGACTGTCCTCATCATCATCAGTCAAATGAGGTGTTGGTACACACTTTTATTGAGGGTTTGGAACCCCACACTAAAATTTTGTTAGACTCAACAGCTGGAGGGCAAGCGCTGGAGAAGACTTATGAAGAGTTGTACACTTTGCTCAACCGAATCTCACAAGGCAATCCGGAATGGAATGCAGATTCTTCAAGGGGTGGAGCAAGGAAAGCAGCGGGAGTGTTCGAAATGGATGGATTCACAGCTATCGCTGCACAGATAGCTGCTTTGCAAAATCAGTTGAACACTCACTTCAGCAATATGAATTTGAACCAGTCTTCAGCCTCAGTTAATGCAGTCCAACAGATGTGGTGTGAAGTGTGTGGTAGTAGTGAGCATTCAGCTGAGTGCTGTGGTGCAAATCCTGATTCTGTCAACTTTGTGGGCAATGCACAGAGGAATCAACAGCAGTTTGGTGGTAGCTACAACTCGAATTGGAGGAATCATCCGAATTTTTCGTGGGGTAGCAACAATCAACAAGGCCAAGGTTCAGGGCAGGGTATGCACAGAAACCAAGGAGGGCAACAAGGCTATCAGAATCAGTTCAGAAATCACAATGCCCCTCCTCCACCACCATCACCGACTATTGAGGAAATGTTCAAGACCATGATTGCCAACCAGGCACAATTGCAGGCTGACTACGTCAAACTGGCAGCCGAAGTAAAGAACAATCAATTGGCAACTAAGGCTCTTGAATATCAGTTTGGGCAATTTGCTAGTGCCCAAAATACTAGACCCAAGGGAGGACTACCTAGCGACACGGATCCAAATCCTAAGCAGGTAAATGCAGTGACCACGAGGAGGGGTTTACAATTAAAGGAGGTGGAACCTGAAAGACCGCCTCAGAAGTCAGGAGCAGTAGATGTTGAGGGAGAACAAACCTCAGATACGGGGAAGACCAAAGAAGCTGAACCAGCAAGGCCTCCACCCCCGTTCCCTCAACGACTTAAGAAACACAAGGAGGAGGCGTGTTTCCAGAAATTCATGGAGGTACTCAAACAGGTACATGTTAACTTACCTCTTGTTGATGTCTTACAGGGTGTGCCTAAATATGCAAAGTATATCAAAGACATCGTGGCCAATAAAAGTCGTTTGACTGAGTATGCCACGGTGGCTTTAATAGAGGAATGCACGTCCCGTATTCAGAACAGGTTGCCCACTAAACTAAAGGATCCTGGAAGTTTTACTATCCAGCTGACGATTGGGCAAAGTGTCCGAGCTCGTGGGTTATGCGACTTGGGGGCAAGTATAAATCTGATGCCATCTTCGGTATTCAGAAAGTTAGGGCTAGGGAGTCCCAGACCCACAACAGTGATCTTGCAGCTAGCAGACAGGTCCTTAGCTAAGCCGGATGGCATTGTCGAGGATGTGCTAGTGCAGGTAGGCTCCCTCATTTTTCCGGTAGATTTCATTGTTCTGGATTTTGAACCAGATGCAGAAGTCCCATTTATTTTGGGACGACCATTTTTGGCAACCGGAAAGGCATTGATCGATGTAGCTGCGGGTCAACTCACAATGCAAGCACACGACAAGGTTGAGGTGTTCGACGTGTACAAGGCACCTAAGCTCCCGACTGTCTATAAGGAACTCTCGGTGATCAACGTGATTGATCATGGGAATGCAAATGGAGTGAGTGATTTCCGAGAGTTACGAGGTAGGCCACCAGATGAGGTTGAGAACTACTGGGGAGATGACCATGATCGAGACAAATCGTCCATATCCCTAGTAGACACTTGAGCATAAAGGCTGTCGAGCCGCGACGTTAAACCAGGCGCTGCACGGGAGGCAACCCGTGAAAAATATTTTTTTTTCTTTCTTTCCTTAGTGTAAAGTTTTTCTTTTATTCTATTTTCTTTCCTTTTTCTTGACTAGGCTTAGATTTGCATTTTAATTAGTAATTTTTATTTTATTTTTTTTTTTTAGTAGGGAATCTATGAATTTAACCAATTTTTATTTAGTGAGGTGATTTTCAGGTATACTGGAGGAAAAATACTTGGAATCGAGGAAACGAGGCGAGGTATGAAAAATAAAATTTGATGGTGAAACAGAGCACTAGCGCGTTGGCGCCGTGTCACGGAGGCAATGCTCCGCGTTGACCTCCGTGACACGTTGAAGGCGAATCTGGAATTTTTAAAATTCCAGTAAGCCAACGCGTTGGCTCCGTGTCACAGAGGAGGGGCTCCGCGTTACCCTCCGTGACACGTTGCCCTTATTCTAGTGCCGGGTCACACCGGGTTTCTGGGTGACCCGCGTGTTTCTTTTAAATAAACCCCCGATTTTCGCCCAAATTTCCCCATTCCTTCTACCCTCCGCGACCAAACACCCATTCCCCTACCCCCAAGCTCCGTGCCACGTTGATGGGCAAGGAAAACGTCAAGTTTTTTCGGTTCTTCAAATCCAAGGTATGTTTTCATCTTCTATCTCAAATTTCTGGCGAGTTTTGTCACTTTTGAGCATGTGAGGTGAGATATATCACCCTAGGTAAAAAAATTAAACATGATGTGAATTATTTTGTGATTGATTATGTTCGGATTATTGTAGTTGACGTTTGAACTTATCGATTGATTGAATAATTCAATATTGATTGTCGAATTGAGTTCTAGGGCTTGGGTTGTTGGATTTGAAAGTGGGTAACTTGATAGTTTGATGAAATTGGTGCCTGGGTGTGTTTAGTAGTTGAGATAAGTCGTGGTAATTATTGTTTAATTGTGGAAAGATGACTAATTCTCAAATTTCTGAGGGGAAGTGCATAATATGTGAATTGGTTGAATTGCTTAGATTAGTTGTATATAATAGGTTTGTATTGTTGTTCTTATTTCTGTTGTGGTTATTGTTGCTAAGTGTTGTGGGTGAATAGCTGTCGATAGGAGGATTGGGTTAGCTGTATGAAGTCTGAGTAATTCGCTAGCCGTTATGCTGTCGAAATTTTGTGAACGCACTAAGCAACATGTTTATAGTTGATTGTGTTTGGGGGTGTAAATAGAGTTATCCTTGCTAAAATGTTGTAAATTTTATTAAAGACTAAGTGTGGGGTAAATTTTGTTTAACCCGACCTTAGCCGAAGCTAACAAGTTTTTAGCTTAATATTGTGCTTGTCTGTGTAAATTGACAGGTACAATGGCTAGCCGACAAGATAAAGGCAAGGGTGCCTCAACCTCAGGCACCGGCAGAAAGAGAATGAGACTGGGCACTGTTGTCCCAGCTGCACCTGCTGTTCCACGCGGTCAACACCGCCGATACGGAACACGATGGGTCATCGACGAAGGGAAGAAATGGTATAATAAGCACAAGGAAAGCAAATACTTCCCGGAGGAATATATTGCAAGGGAACCACTTGCACAGGAGTTCCCTCGCATGGTGCAGAGGATTGAGGCAGCTGGGCTCAGTTTTATCTTTCAGGAGCCCAAGGAGTGCAACCTTCACTTGGTCCGGGAATTCTACGCCAACTGGAACCCGGCCATCAGGAGCCATACTATTAAAATCAGAGGGCAGATTGTCACTCTGGAACCCCAGCAGCTGAATGCCATCGTTGGAGCGCGGGACACAGACGCCCACGTTCTCCGCCAGCTCAATATCACCCCACCGTACGCCGACATCAGACGTACGTTGTGTGGGGCTCGATCCACAGCCCGATGGAGGAGACACAAAGAGAGGGGTTACCACCAGACTCTGCCTTATTCGCAGATGAACAGGGAGGCCAGAATCTGGCTAAAAATAGTATGTTCGTGTTTGATCTCGGGAGTGCACATGACAGACGTGACCCGGGACCGTGTCTGCCTGGTGTATGCCCTTATGAAAGGGCTTGAGATTAATGTGGGGGCGGTTATAATATCCACCATGAAGAGAGCCAGACTACACCAGGGCCACAGATACGGGTTTGGCGGACTCATCACCACCTTCCTCTGAGGCCTTGACATCGAGGAAGAAGCCTTGGATTACATTCCGCAGTTGGAGCGGAGGGCCCTTGATGTGACAAAAACCAAGGCTCCCGACACTACACACGGACCTGTGCTGACTCTGGGCGAGCGACATGCTCGTGACGACCAGTATATGGCCCGTATGTTCGGCATGCAGATGTTGCAGCTACGGATAGGTGGGAGACCAGCCACCGAGGATGAATTATGGCAGCTGGAGTTGGACTACCCCTTCGGCGAGAACGCCAGAGCTTTATGCAAGGTGGGGCCAGCCTTTGTAGAGCCGACTGACGACGACGTCCCTACTGATGAGGAGACACGTCGTGAGGACTCTGATGTAGAGTCCGATGACGGTGATGGAGCTGATTCAGATATGGGCGATGAGGCCGCAGCACCGGATGAGGAAGTCGAATATTTCGACTAAGCAGGGAGTTCCACCACCCAAAATTTTGTGCTTTGTATTTTTGTGAACATTGGGGACAGTGTTCGATTTAAGTGTGGGGTGGGGAGTAGTTAGGTGCTGGGTCATAGGCTCTAAATCTGTTGTATATTCTTCCTTGACGTTTATGTATATCTGTGTTTTCTCTGTTCTTGTGAACTGATTTGTGAATGATGTGTATATATTTGTTTGTGGCTAATGATGTGTGTCTTTAAAAAGTTATGGTTGCCTTTGTAAATATTTTATAAATTTTGTAAATTTTTTTTTCTATCGATATGATCGATATTTTTCAAAATTTTTGCGAAAAGATTTTGCATTTATCAACATAGTTTGCAAATATTTTCTATCGAAATGATCGATGTGTTGCAAAAATTTTGAAGTTTTAATTTTGGGTTTCTCGGAGTTTGTTTTCGGTTCTTTTACCGAGAATAGTCCCATTGAACCGATGTCATAGTTAGTGACCATTCCCTATGATGGATGGATGACGACCGTCTTAAGGGAAATGTAGTCGATAGGAGTAGTTGTTTTGTTTTTAGTTTCTTTGGTGGATTGCATCAATAAACTGTAGTTGCTTATGGTTGCTAAAATTTCGTTGCGCATTGTAATTGATGTTCAAAACGTGAAAATGATTCGTTTGAAAGCATGCAATTTTGTAAATATGTTGAGTTACCTAGGCTATAGAATTTGGTTCATTATGATTGAGGCTTAATCTTGAATTCATGTAATTGACTAATTAAAGAGTCTGTGAATGCATCTTGATTCGAGCATGTGCATGAAGTGTGAGTGAGGTTTTGCTATTCCATGTCATTGTGAATTGTCTAGAACTTGCCTGGTGTGTATACAAAACGAAATGAAGGAGGTGTAGTGTCGGAAAGGATGTAGGCATTTCTTTGTTTTAACCGTTAGTTTCCATTTTTTTTCTTGTCAAATTCTACCTTTTTATATGTTGTGTACCCTAGTCAGCCCGTTGAGCCTTTAGCCGATTTCTTTCTTTTGTCCAGAATTGTATGAACTAAGCTTTATTCCTTCTTTTCATTAGCCTTAAAGTCTATAAGAAGCTCTTAAGCGCTTACAAAGAACAGAAAATGTTTTCCAAAGTGTTAAAGAGTGAAAAGAGTGAAAAGAAAAGAAAAGCAAAGTGAGGAAAGAAAAGATAATGTTGAAGAGGCACTAGTTGTAATTAAATGATAGTGAGGGTACATGAAAACCCTCTATTTTGTGTCAAGTGTGCCTGATGAAATGGGCTGTATGAAAGTAAACCAGCATGAATGGGAGAAAAAGAGAAAAGAGAGGAACAATGTCCATGAGTCGATGGGAATGAGTTGAAAAGGCGCTTAAGGATGCTAGCGACTATTATTGGCTAATCCAATATATATATACTAGATCCATAGGCCAGTACAACCCATTAAAAGTCCTATTTGATCCTACATTGCATTTCTTTATATTAGTGGAGTAATACACTAAGGGCAAGCCTATGGGTCATGACATGATGCATGCGAATTCTTTTGGGAGAGAGAGTGAAATTAATTTTTATATGCCCCTACTTGCATGTTTGTGTGCTGCACGAACATAAAAGGGGAAGTTTCTCTCGAGTTGTGAGGGTACATGCTTGATGAAAGATTGATTTTCGTGTCGGATTTCTTGATTAGTTGATTTGCATGAGTTTGCCGATATCAAGAATCAATTCTTAAAAGTTTAGGAAGCCTCGATGTATTAAGGTCATTGTCTTGTACGACCAAGCATGTTTTCTTGATGATTTGCAAGAATTGAATAATCAGTATGACCGTAGCGTAAAATGTTGCACCATAGTGACGAAGGTTGGGATGTAATTTGCATGAGTTGTGTATGTGTTGTTCGAGGACGAACAAGGATTTAAGTGTGGGGTAAGTGATCTTGGGCAAATTCATATGCCCAAGTGATACTCAAACGTATCATTTTTACCTTGTTTGTTGTGCAACGTGTATATAATATCATGTATTTGGTAATAAAATGCGAATTTATACTAACCAACATGATTAGCATTTGTTTTGCAGGATAATGTGATTTTTAGGAGCTAAAATGCGTGTTGGAACTATGTCGGAGTTGGACTTGGATGCGAGCGTGGAAAAGACCTTGGATGGCACATTTTACACTGGCTCCGCGATGGAGCCGTGCCACGCTGCCATCGCGGTAGCACACTGCCTGGGCAGGAATTAATTAGGCAATTTCAAGTGTGGCTGCGCGTCAGTTCCGTGGCACGGAGATAGGACTCCGCGACTGCCTCCGTGCCACGTTGAGACCAATTATCCGGACCCTGCAATTTCCAGAGAGGGTCCGCGTCCACGCCGTGTCACAGAGGCAGTGCTCCGCGTTGGCCTCCGTGACACGTTGCTTGTTATTCCGGGAAAAATTTCCCACTAGTATAAATAGCACACTTAGGTTATTTTTAAAGAGTCTTCTTCTTTTAGTTCTAGTTTTTAGCAGAGTTCAGGAGTGGAGAGAGGAACGTGGTTTTGTGGCAGTTGAAGAATAGAAAAGATAAGAGTTTTCTTCTCTTCCCTTCTTCTTTCCTTCAATTGTATGCATGATTTACACTCATTCTAGGACGATTAATCCAAGAATGAGTGGCTAATTCCTTTCTTGCTGAGGTTTTGAACTTGTGTAATGATTATTGGTAATAATTGATATGGTTTCTTCTTCTTCTTGCATATTGTTCTATTAATTCTTGTCCTTAGTACATTCTTGATTGGCCACCATTAATGTATATCTAAAAAGTCCAATTTCACTCGAGAGAGCATGAAATTGGAAAGTTGTGAATTAATAGGGTATTGTTCTTAACTTGATTTGGGAAAATTGGGTTTTGATGTGCTTTCTTGATAGAAATATACTTGAAAGCCGTATTAGTCAATTTAGGAACCGGCATTGTAGTGTTAGGTCATAAATTTCATTTGATCACAGAAATGTAGACGAATGGTTTATGATTCTAAAGTGAAATTAAATACGAGAGTTTTAATTTCTAGTCAAACGTTCTTGACTAGCAATATGAAGAAGAGGATGACCAAATTATCATAATTATCAACTCCATTACTCGTTCTTAACCTTGGCATGAGCATATCCATTGTCTGAATTCAACGTAAATAATAGTTGTTAAGTTTAGTATATAGTTAGTTTAGAAACAAAACTCCCTAAATTCTTGATTGGATAGTTGTTAGCATAGTTAGAAATAGAATAGAAATATAGTGAACTAGGAAATTTTGCATATCCAGAGCAGCCTCCTTGGATCGATACTTGGCTACTTAGCCACTTTATTACTTGTTTGACCACGTACACTTGCGTGTCGGTTTTTAACACATACCGAAGCAGCCGCGAACAACCACTCCTTGTGGTCATTGCATTCACCTGCTTAGAATTGGGATCTGTGTCGCTCGGAAGTCCTCCTCTAGGCCTGGTGTTTTGGGCTCCATCAAATTGCCCAAATTGATATTCAAGTGCCTTGGTAGCTAACTGGTTGTTTTTCACTTCGGCTGCCAATTTCACATAGTCAGCCTGCAGTTGAGCTTGGTTAGCTATCATGGTCTTGAACATCTCCTCAATGCTGGGTGATGGTGGTGGAGGAGGTGCATTGTTGTTTCTGAATTGTGCTTGATAATTATGCTGCCCTCCTTGGTTCCTTTGCACACCCTGACCCGAACTTTGCCCCTGATGGTTGTTGCTACCCCAGGAGAAATTAGGGTGATTCCTCCGATTGGAATTGTAGTTGTTGCCATACTGTTGGTGGTTGTTCCTTTGCACATTTCCCACAAAGTTTACCGAGTCAGGATTTGCTCCACAACACTCAGTTGAGTGCTCACTGCTTCCGCACACTTCACACCACATCTGCTGCACTGCATTCACTGGGGCTTGGGGCTGGTTCATTGTCATGTTGCTGAAGTGGGTGTTAAGTTGATTTTGTAATGCAGCTATCTGTGCAGCAATAGCTGTAAACCCATCCACTTCTAGCACTCCTGCTGCTTTCCTTGTCCTGCCTCTTGACGAATCAGCATTTCATTCCGGATTGCCCTGCGAAATACGGTTCAACAAGGTATACAGCTCCTCATAAGTTTTCTCCAGCGCTTGTCCCCCAGCTGCTGAGTCTAGCAATATTTTTGTATGGGGTTCCAAACCCTCTATAAAAGTATGCACCAGCACATCATTGGACTGATGATGATGAGGACAATCCCGCAACATGGACTTGAATCTCTCCCAAGCCTGATATAAATTCTCTCCCTCTCTCTGTTTGAAACTTAGAATCTGACTTCTAAGTCTTGCTGTTTTACCGGAGGGAAAAAACCGTATCAAGAATTTCCTTGCAAGATCATCCCACGTACAAATAGAATTCGGTGGCTCAGCTTTCAACCACCTCTTGGCTTCTCCCAATAGTGAAAATGGGAACAATGTAAGCCGGACATAATCTGATGACACTCCAGCGGGGATGTAAGTGTCACTTATCTCCAAAAAAATTTGGAGATGCTGTTGTGGATCTTCATGAGGGAGACCTATAAATTGCCCACTAGTGTGCAACAATTGCACCATATTCTGCTTAAGTTCGAACCTCCCTCCTGGCTCAGGTTTGCGGATGCTAGATGTGACATTATTAGCATGTGGGATTGCCACCTCGCGAACCGGCCGAGCTGCTATTTCTTCGGGCACTAACACAACCCGTACTACCGGTGGATTCTATTGTTGCTCCATGATTGTCTGTCTAAGCAACTGCAGCTTTCTTTCTAGAGCTTCTCTCCACTTACTATGAAATATTCTTTCTAGCTCTATATACGAGTCCACCAGCTCATTGTCTCTTGCCAGTGTTCAACAGAGATTAAATCTGCAAAATACAAGCTAAGACCAAGTTGTCAACACTAAGAAAATAAAAATATAGTAAATTAACACTTAAAACAAATTCACCAATTGCCAGTCCTCGGCAACGGCGCCAAAAACCTTTTCGGTGGTTTGTTGGGTATATAACTACACGCAAGTGCACGTGGTCGAACAAGTAGTAAAGTGGCTTAAGTAAGCCAAGTATCGATCCCACAGGGACTGGGATGAAGTGCAATCTACTCAAGTGTACAATATTTTAATTCTAAAAATGCAGACAACAAAGTAACCAAAAGTTTGATATTTTGATTTATAATTTTTATGCTAAATCTAAAACAACTATCTAATGTGAGTCTGAATTACGAATGAGAGCATGCTGAGGTTAAACGAACATGTAATGAAATTAATTATCGACATAATTTGGTTAGTCTTTTCCTCCTGTTGCTAGTCAAGAACTATTGCCAAGAGATTAAAACTCTCGTATTTAACCTCACTTAAGAATCATGAACCATCCACCTACATTCCTGTGATTAAATGCAATTCATGTTCTAGCCATACAAACCCGGTTCCTAAATTGACTAATACGACTTTCAGGTATATTTCTATCCTGAAGGTAAATCAATTCTCAATTTTCCCAAACTAAGAAAAGATCATATCCTATTAATTCACAACTTTCCAATTTCTTGCTCTCTCGAGTGAAACCGGCCTTTTTAGATGTTCATTAACGTAGGCCACACATTAATGCAGTAAGAACAAGAATTAATACAACAACCATGGAAGAAAAGATGAAAAACCGATATGATCAACAATCACATTTCACTACAATTGTTCATAACCTCAGCAAGAAGAGGAATTAGCCACTCATTTGTGGATTAAACATCGTTAAATGAGTGTTAAACATACAAGCAATTGAATACAAAGAGAAGGAAAGAGAGAAAAACCCTGATAATTTCGTCCCCTCAACTGCCTGTAACCCACGTTCTTGCTCCACCAAGTCAGAATATTGAAAAATGAACCTAAGTGTTCTATTTATACTGGTGGGAATTTTTCCCGAAATAACAAGAAACGTGTCACGGAGTGCATCGCGGAGCACTGCCTCCATGACACACTACCGACGCGGACCTTCACTGGAACTGGTCCAGGAAATAAGGTCCAACGTGGCACAGCGTGCAACGTGGAGCCATGCTTCCGTGCCACGGACCTATCGCATACCCTCTTTGGAAATTGGGCAAAAATTCCCTATCCAGGCAGAAGGCCTTCACGATGGCAGCGTGACACGGCTCCATTGCGGAGCCCCTTTATTTTATGCTTTCCAATTCCTTGTCCCTTGCTCGCATCCGAGTCCAACCCCGATATCTTCCAACATGCATTTTAGCTTCCCGAAATTACATTTTACCTGCAAAACAATGCTAATCATGTTGGTTAGTATAAATTCACATTTTATTACCAATTACATGAGAATGTATACACATTGATAGATAAACAAGGCTAAAATGACACATTTGAGTATCACTTGGGCATATAAATTTGCCCAAGATCAGTTTAGACCCGAGTAGGGGTAAATAGATTGTTCTGTTGGTTGGCACCTTCCGGCTTATGGGGGTCGATCCGGTATTGTGTGTATTTATATGTATATCTATATGTTCTATTATATACTGATAGGCAGTAGGACGACACGTCGTTAGGTACGCCCAGTTTAGTTACAGAATAGGTAAACTCTCCCCAGTTATCCTCAGCCAGATAGACTCAGCTACTTCCTGCTTATATGTCATGTTATTGTTGTTACCCATTTCAGTTGTATATTTCAGTTTGCTTTACATGCTAAGTACCTGTGGTACTGACGCCCGTGGGGGCGCTGCATTGCTTGCCTTCAGGTACTCATAGACAAGGAGCCAACCCCTCGTGATCCAGTCAGCAGAGTTACCAGCTCCTATCCTCCGGAGCTAGACAGTCGGAGGTTGTTCCTATTTCCTTTTTTATTACAGTTTGGGTAGGTCGGGGCCCTGTTCCGACCATTCTATTATTACTTCCTAGAGGCTTGCAGTCTGATTTTTCCTGTGGTGGTGGAGCTGGTCGTGTGGGGCCGTGCATGTATATATGTGTTTAGTTGTTGATGATGGCCGCGTGGGGCCTTCTTCTGGTTATAGTTAGTGACCTTGTCGGTCACAAATGTGAATAGCAGTTGCTTCAGATTATAGTGTCATCGTTTTGGTTAGTTGTTGTGCATTGCAGGTGGCTATAGGCCTAATCGGTCGGGGGCTATATTTACAGCCGCTATATAGCCGGTTCATTTCTTGAAATAGAGCCAGAGTCTAGTAGGCACCAGGTGCCCGTCATACCCCCCAAGGTGGGGTGTGACAAACTTGGTATCAGAGCAGTTCATGTCCCAGTGAGTCTGCAAGCCGTGCTAAGTAGAGTCTTGTCTATGGATGTGTTGTGCACCACATACTATAGGCAGGAGGCTGCGAGGCATAATAGGATAGTTACCCTTCTTTCATACTCAGTTGTGCCATAGCATAGTACAGTATAGGGTTGGTTCTTTTGAAACTTACCACCCTCTTTGTCTACAGATACTATGGCAGATCAGTGGCACCCTGCTACAGGCAGGAGATTGGATACAACGGCAGGCGAAGGCACCAGCAGGATGCCTCACGTACAGCCAGATTCAGCTCGGTCTGAGGGCGATGCGGAGGTGTCATCTCGACCCTCCCAACAGTCTCCGCATCGGCAGACACCATGTGAGGCAGCACCGCCTCCCACAGCTCCTGCACCCACTTCATCTGATTAGGAGCTACATAGTGCGGTGGTTATGTTAACCCAGATGCTAGCTACTCAGCGTCAGCTAGTACCACCTGCAGCAGCAAAATCTCTAGGTGGGCCAGGTAGTTCCAGGGTTACAGAATTCTTGGCATTGGGACCCCCGCAGTTCACTGGGTCAGATCAAGCAGAGGACCCCCAAGATTTCCTAGATCAGATGCAGAGAATTTTCCGGGTTATGCATGTGACCCCTCAGAATCAGTTGAGCTGGCAGTGTTTCGGTTGCAGGACATAGCTGTATTATGGTACGAGAGTTGGAAAAGGTCTCGAGGGAGAGATGTTGCCCCTCCGACCTGGTCCAGCTTCTCGGAGGCCTTCCTGGACCACTACTTACCCCGGGAGGTCAGACAGGCGCGGATGGACCAGTTCTTATACTTAGAGCAGGGGGCCAGGAGCATCCGTGAGTGTTCTTTACAGTTCGACTCCTTAGCCCGCTATGCTCCAGCATTTGTGGACACCATGTCATCCAGAGTCCATCGCTTTATTATGGGCCTGAATTCAGATTACATAGAGACGTGCATGATGGATACTTTGAGAGAGGACATGGACATACCTAGGGTATAGGCCTTCGCACAGACAATTGAGCGCCTGAGACAGCGGCAGCGGGGCAACAAGCAGGCGACTTCAGAGTAGCACCGTAGAAATAGACCCGTTGAGATTCAAGGGGAAATCCCTAGGGGGCCGAGACCACGATTTTCAGATAGGCCACCCAGATCTTTACCTCCGGTACAGCAGCAGAGAGGCAGATTTGTTCGCCAGAGTCAGTCAGAGTCCGGTAGCAGTTTACGGACAGTAGCATCACCTCAGCAGCGGAGGGCAGAACAGAGTAGATTTGCACCTACCCCTTGTCCTATATGCCACCGACCCCATTCTGGAGCCTGCAGCAAGGCTTCTCAGGGTGCTATTACTACTGACAGGAAGGGAATTTAATGAGAGATTGTCCGGGCAGAGGACAGGGTAGCCGGGATAGTCTGGATAGAGCATCAGCGGGGCCACGAGCTCCAGCAGCCTCAGTAGGCCGCAGACCCTCAGGTTCAGCAAATAGGGGCCGAGGTAGATCAGGAGCCTCTAGCTCAGGTGCAGGCCCCAGCCTTACCTATGCATTACCAGGGAGGCAGGATTCAGAGGCATCTCCCGACGTAGTCATAGGTATATTGATTATATGCTCATACCCTATTTATGTATTGATTAATCCAGGGTCTACCTTGTCATATATTACACCATTGTTGGCCCAAAAGTTGGGTATCGAACCAGAATTGCTTCAGAAGCCCTTTTCAGTGCTTACACTAGTCGGTGACTCTATTACAGCTAAAAGAGTTTACCGAGGGTGTACGGTAGAGGTTGCTAATCGCCAGACCACAATAGACTTAATAGAACTTGAGATGGTCGACTTCGATGTCATTATGGGTATGGACTGGTTAGTGCCATGCTATGCAACTTAGAATGCTGGACCAAGACAGTCCGATTTCACTTTCCGAGGGAAGCAGTGCGAGAATGGAAAGGGAGCACAGCTACGCCAAAAGGTAGGTTTATTTCCTACCTTCAGGCGAGAAATTTAATAGCAAAGGGATGTATTTACCACCTAGTTAGAGTCTAGGACGTTCGGGTGGAACCTACGACTGTTCAGTCTGTTCCAGTGGTCAATGAATTCCCTGACGTATTTCCAGATGAGTTGCCTGGTATCCCTCCCGAAAGGGAGATAGATTTTGCAATTGACTTGTTGCCAGGGACTCAACCTATATCCATTCCCCCGTATTGCATGGCACCAGCTGAGCTTAGAGAGTTGAAAGAGCAGTTAAAAGATTTGCTCGACAAAGGCTTTATCAAACCTAGTACTTCCCCGTGGGGTGCGCCAGTTCTGTTTGTAAGAAAGAAAGATGGCTCACTCCATATGTGTATAGACTACCGGCAGCTGAATAAGGTAATGGTTAAAAATAAATACCTGCTCCCTAGAATAGATGATTTGTTTGACCAGTTGCAGGGGGCCAGATGTTTCTCTAAGATAGATCTGAGGTCTGGATACCACCAGGTCCGGGTTCGTGAGAGGGACATTCCAAAGACTGCTTTCAGGACCAGATATGGTCACTTTGAATTTCTCGTCATGTCTTTTGGGCTAACGAATGCTCCTGCAGTGTTTATGGACCTGATGAACAGCATATTCAAACCGTATTTGGATCTGTTCGTGATAGTATTTATCGATGATATTCTGGTATATTCTCGTTCAGAGACAGATCACCAGAACCATTTACGAACAGTACTCCAGATCCTTAGGGACCGTCAGTTGTACGCCAAGTTTTCTAAGTGTGAGTTCTGGCTGAACTCAGTTGCCTTTTTGGGGCATATCATGTCGGATGCTAGTATACAGGTGGACACACAGAAAATAGAGGCGGTCAAGACATGGCCCAGACCTACCACTCCGGCCGAGGTCCGCAGTTTCCTGGGTTTAGCAGGGTATTACCAGAGATTTGTTGAAGGATTCTCCACTATAGCAACACCTCTGACAAAGCTGACACAGAAAGCAGCGAAATTTCAGTGGACGGAGGCATGTGAGCAGAGTTTTCAAGAATTGAATGAAAGATTGACCTCCACCCCAGTACTAGCATTGCCAGAGGGAACAGATGGGTATGCGGTGTATTGCGATGCTTCAGGCATTGGACTGGGTTGTGTGCTGATGCAGCATGGAAAGGTAATTGCTTATGCTTCCAGAAAGCTGAGGAAGCACGAAAAGAACTATCCGACCCATGACCTGGAACTGGTCGCAGTGATCCACGCTCTGAAAATCTGGAGGCATTATCTGTATGGCGTTCATGTAGACATTTTTACAGATCATAAAAGCCTGCAGTATATTTTCACACAGAGAGAGTTAAATCTATGGCAGCGTCATTGGTTAGATTTGCTGAAAGATTATGACATAAATATTCTCTACCACCCAAGGAGAGCTAATGTAGTAGCCGATGCCCTCAGCTGTAAATCAATGGGGAGTTTAGCGTATTTGCGACCCGAGAAGCGGGAGTTAGCCAAGGAAATTCATCAGCTAGCTGGTTTAGCCGTTCGAGTAGTAGAAACAGAAAATAACAGAGCGTTGATTTAGAACTCTGCTGTGTCATCGTTAGTTACAGAGGTAAAAGAACGGCAGTACGAGGACCCTGACTTAGTCCAGCTCAGAGATAGAGTTCAGAAAGGTAAGGAGCCAGATTTCCAAGTGACTGACGATGAAGTGCTATGTTGTAAGGGCCGCCTATATGTCCCGAATGTTTCAGAGCTTCGCTAGCAGATCATGCATGAGGTACATTACGCTCACTATTCCCTCCATCCAGGAGCAACGAAAATGTACCACGACATCAGAGACATCTACTGGTGGCCAGTATGAAAGCTGAAATAGCTGAATTTGTATCTAGATGTCCTAACTGCCAGCAGGTGAAAGCAGAACACCAGAAACCGGGCAGTCTGACGCAGGATATAGCTGTGCCTTTGTGGAAATGGGAAGAGATAAATATGGATTTGTAACAGGGTTACCCTGTACCAGATGCAGAAACGATTCTATTTGGGTAATCGTTGACAGATTAACAAAATCATCCCATTTCCTGCCAGTACGAACTACATTCTCTGCTGAGGATTATGCTAAACTGTATATCAGAGAGATAGTCAAATTGCACGGTGTTCCGGTGTCTATTATCTCAGATAGAGGAGCACAATTTACAGTGAGATTCTGGTAGTCGTTCCAGAGAGGCCTAAGGACATAGATTAACTTAAGTACAGCCTTTCATCCTCAGACAGACGGGCAAGCAGAATGAACTATCCAAATGCTCGAAGATATGCTACGAGCGTGTGTACTAGATTTTGGGGGTAGCTGGGATGAACATCTACCATTGATTGAATTTGCCTATAATAATAGTTATCATTCAGCTATCCAGATGGCGCCTTTTGCAGCATTATACAGGCGGAAATGTAGATCACCCATTGGCTGGTTTGAAGCGGGGCAGACAGCGCTGATTGGGCCGGATATTATTCGTCAGTCCGAAGAGGCGGTGAAGCTTATCAGAGAACGCCTACTGACTGCTTAGAGCCGCCAGAAGTCTTATGCAGATATGCAGTGCAAAAATTTAGAATTTGCAGTGGATGACTGGGTATATTTGAAAGTGTCTCCGATGAAAGGGGTGATGAGATTTGGCAAGAAAGGCAAGCTTAGCCCGAGGTTCATTGGGCCATATAAGATTCGGCGAAGAATAGGACGAGTAGCATACGAATTGAACTTGCCCCCAGAATTAGAGTTTGTTCACCCAGTATTCCATGTATCTATGTTGAGGAAGTTCGTAGGAGACCCTTCCACAGTTGTTCCAGTTCAGGATGTCCAGGTCACAGAAGAGTTAGCATATGAAGAGGTTCCAGTAGCAATCTTAGACAGACAGATTCGTAGATTGAGAACTAAAGATATTGCGTCTGTCAAGGTATTGTGGCGTAACAGGAACCGAGAAGAGATGACCTGGAAAGTCGGGGAGGACATGAAAGCCAGATATCCCCATTTATTCCAGGCATAGACAAACATGAGGTATGTTAGAACTGTTTTTCCTTATGAATGCTTATACTTCATATATGAAATCAAGCGATTGATTATAGACAGTTATATATGAATATTATTATATCGTGTGGAGTACCTGTATTGGGATTTTCTACTTTTCATGGAATTTTGAGATAGTCCATAATACAGAGGAAACTCTGCCAAAATTTTTTTAGGGATAAGACAGCCAGTTAAGATTTCTATAAGACAGAATGTCATTCGAGGACGAATGTTCTTAAGGAGGGGAGGATGTTACACCCCGTAAATTTTAAATGAATAAATAGCCTAATGGCATGTTGGTTAAGGGATATAGAAGGCAAAAAAAAAAGTGGAAAAGTCAGTTTTTTCATATATATCAATAAATTTCCAGAAAAACAGGGGAATATAGGTAGGGAGAAGGAAACCCACGACTATTTACTTATATTTCTTGCCGGTTACGCTACGAAACGCGGTCTAAACTCCATTCCGGCTTAGATACTGAGGTATAAAGCTGCAGAGAGCAATCCTACGAAGTTGGTTTCATGAAATTTGGCCGGCGAAACGTCGTGCTACCGAGGTAAAGTAAATAGAATTTCTTTAAATTAGTAGCAATGTGTTCCTAGCCTTGCAGCGAGCATTTATCCCTTCTGGACTATCGAGAAATATTGAGTTTTTGACCATTTTCCGATAAGTCGAAGTTTGGGATAAATATATATCAAAAGTGATAATTTCTCCCGGATAATAATGTATTTAGTTCTAATTGACATGTATATGAATGTAGTTGGGAGAAACAGCAGAAGTACCGACAGAAATCACATCGGTCAGTCGGGTACTCAGAAACCAGGTATGTAAAGCTATTCTTTCAGCAAGTCAGGAAGTACAGTCTAGAAAATAAATAGAATAAAAGCTATTAACAGATACCCAGTGTACAGGAATGATTTCATTACAATTTCCAACAAGCATTCTAGTATATCATTACGTATCATGCGATAATCAGAATAACGGATAGTTAGATGATTTCAGATAGTAATGTGGTATCCGCTAGTAGCTCAGCATGTTCTTACGTAATACCCAGAATGGAAGTTGTAAAAGTAGTATAATGAATTAGCAAGATTACAGATAGTATGTATTACATTTGTTGAGACTGTAACCGGTAATAGATGGAATATTTTATATTATTGAGCTATATCCAGTTATAGATGGCATATTCTATGTTATTGAGTTATATCCAGATATAATCAGATCAGTAATCAGATATAGAAATAGCTCCAGACACCGATATAGCTCCAGATACAGATATAGCTCCAAAAACAAATATGGCTCTAGAAACTGATATAGCTTCAGATCACGGATAACAATAATCAAATAAATAGATAAAGGCCAGGTAGCAGTTAGCCCAGCAATCAGAAACACTGCAAAACAGAATATAGCATCAGTTGTTTAATAGGGACTGGCCTTGAAATAAAAGAAGAGAATATGATTAGTATTTCTCATTTGAGCATGCTTGCTGTGTATGCATTTTGCATGTTGAGACTTGTTATGGCATGTGGGCATCCTTTAGCATCCCCGCCGCCCCTGGGTTATAGCTGTGTCGATACCAGATTCAGATACTGCCCCCAGCTGGGCAATGTTGTCTGCCTAGAGGACGATGATGGTTGACCACCCTAATAATACGGTCCAGATTACCCTACTTGAGAGGTAGTTCAGTTCGCTCTGAGCAGAGCCAGATTACCCTGTTTACAGGGGCAGACTACTCTGTGTGCGCTTGTGGCCAGGGGCAGTTTCAGATACAGATTTTTATAAAATTACCCTATTGCGTGTTTGTACCCAGGGGCAGTTTCAGTCACAGATACAGCAGCAGATTACCCGGTTGAGCGCTTGCGCCCAGAGGCAGGAGTCTTCAGACTCAGACACAGTTCATTGTCAGAGGCCAAGGCCTGAGCTACATACCCAAGGAGGCTGGTAGAAGGAGCTCACAGTTATCAGATGAGTGGAGTGACTTATTTTTTGTTAGTTTAGACCCGGGTAGGGGTAAATAGATTGTTCTATTGGTTGGCACCTTCCGGCTTATGGGGGTCGGTCAGGTATTGTGTGTATTTATATGTATATCTATATGTGCTATTAGATACTAATAGGTAGTAGGACAACACATCGTCAGGTACGCCCAGTTTAATTACAAAATAGTTAAACTCTCCCCAGTTATCCTCAGCCAGATAGACTCAGCTACTTCCTTCTTATATGTCATGTTATTGTTGTTACCCATTTCAGTTGTATATTTCAATTTGCTTTACATGCTAAGTACCTGTGGTACTGACGCCCGTGGGGGCGCTGCATTGCTTGCCTACAGGTACTCACAGACAAGGAGCCAACCCCTCGTGATCCAGCCAGCAGAGTTATCAGCTCCTATCCTCCAGAGCTAGACAGTCGGAGGTTGTTCCTATTTCCTTTTTTATTACAGTTTGGGTAGGTCGGGGCACTGTCCCGACCATTCTATTATTACTTCTTAGAGGCTTGCAGTCTGATGTTTCCTGTGGTGGTGGAGCCAATCGTGTGGGGCCGTGCATGTATATATGTATTTAGTTGTTGATGATGGCCGTGTGGGGCCTTCTTCTGGTTATAGTTAGTGGCCTTGTCGGTCACAAATGTGAATAGCAGTTGCTTCAGATTATAGTGTCATCATTCTGGTTAGCTGTTGTGCATTGCAGGTGGCTATAGGCCTAATCGGCCGGGGGCTATATTTACAATCGCTATATAGCCGGTTCATTTCTTGAAATAGAGCCAGAGTCTAGTAGGCACCAGGTGCCCGTCATACCCCCCAAGGTGGGGTGTGACACCTATCAAGGACCTCAGCAGCATAAGTATGACTTATGAATGTTGCGCCCGAGACAGTATCAGCCACCACCTTGGTGTTAGTATTCAGAGACTATGAAATATCTCCAATAATGTATCATCTGGGATTCTGTGATTGGGCACCTTTTTTAGCTTCTTGTTGAACCACAGCCACGTCTCATGAAGTGCTTTAGAATTCAACTACCTGAAGTTGTAGATTTCATCTTTCAGCTTCAATGCTATGGAAGGTTGAAAGAATCTTTCAAGAAAGGCTCTTTTAAGCTCCCCCCAAGTAGTGATAGAATCATTTGGCAATTCAGCCAACCATAGTGTTGCCTCACTCCCTAGTGAAAAGGGAAATAACCTCAGCCTAATTGCATCCTGACTCACTCCTAGTTGTTTGTATGCTTTTCAGATACCCATAAAATTTTTCAAGTGAGTATGTGCATTATTAGTCACATGACCCGCAAATATCACTTTCATGCTGAGCAGTTGGATCATTGTGTTGGTAATGTCAAACTTTGCCCCAGCAGGAAAAGGGGGAGGGGTAATAGCTCCAGTGGCACCGGCCTCATCATTATCATCATCAAAGTACCGGTGCCTCAACTGGTCTGGAACTCTATTCCTTCTAGCTCGCTCAGCTTCAGCAGCTTAGTGTTGCTCTTCAGTGAGCCTCGTTGTTTCTCTATCTCTTACTCGATCTTGTTACTCAACCAATATTCTAGTTGTTTCTTCTTCCACTGTCTCTTGCCCATGTACATTGGCCATTTTCCTTAGATTCCGTAGAGTTTGTTCAAGTTCGTGATCAATAGGAACCAGGGATTTTCCTCGACTCCTAGTACTGGTCATGCACGAACCTGAGACCTATTAAGAAACAAAAACAACAAAGGAAAAAATAAAAAGGAAATAAGGACCAACAGTAAAGAAAACACAATTGACGAAATCCTAAGCTGTATTCCCTGGCAACGGCACCAAAATTTGATGTCGCCCAAATTACACCTCGTAATGAGATAGAAAGCAGTCGATGCCAAATATAGAACCCAACCAGGGTTGGGCTCAAATCCCACAAGGAATATGAAGAGAACTTTAGTTAATGCGTTTAGATAATACTATTGGCTTACTTATTTCCTAAGTGGGAAGATTTGAAACACAAAATAATGAAACGTAGTAGAAAGCAATGAGTAGATCCTTGATTTAAATTTGATTATATTCAATAAGTGAGTTGGCTAGTATTGTGTTCCCCATGACTTCATAACCACAAGGTGTTTTACACTAGTGATCAATTCTGGTGCTTAGCATGCAATATCAGTAAGTTAACTTCAACTAAATGGTTGGTCCCCAATATAGATGATTATCACCACGCAACTTGATCCGTCTGCGGGTGTATACTTAATTAACCCTTACCCTTAATATTGGATTAGTTATTTCCAGACAAGGTCAAGCTATTAGATGAGGGTTGATAGCCTCAAATCTCCATTGTTAATCCTTTTCCCATTCATTACTCCCCTTGATCCAATGAGCAAGAAGAAGGCAAATTCTAATGTTTGCAACCGTTAAGAAATAATTAAAACAAAGGGAAAAGCAATACATGCATAAACCCCGTTCAAGATTCACTAAGTATTTGTACCTATGTGTGTTAATTCATCATGGTTCCCACAACCCTAGTTATGGGTTTAGCTACCCATTCTTGAAGAATCACAATTATAAATTAGAGAAGAAATCATAATTGCAACTTACAATGATTTGTAGAAGAAACCACACGTATTGAATAAATCAACAATAACCGAAGATCAATACTCCAATGTTGTTTGAATTCTCAAAATCAAGAACAAAATTATAAAGCTTTTTTCTTGAACCATAATGGTAATTAACAACTCCAACAACATTGTGCAAAGTCATAAAAATTGCATAAACTGTAAAATAAACCTAAACAAAATAATTATAGACATGAAACAAATCCTTTCCTAAATCAACTAGGACTCTGATATCGGCAGGTACCATGGTCCGTTGGTAGCATCAACAGGCCGTTAGAGTATCCATCGTTCCAATCGTTGCTCCCCTCAAACTTGTCTTCTTTCAGCATCTGGCTTCAAATAATGGCTCATTGTGAGATCCTACGAGCCGTTGGTCCGGTCTATTATTTCCTGGCCTCCTAAACATGGTTTCTGATCCTAGAGGTACGGGTGCTCAGAATGACCCATCCTTAAAAGGTACGGCCCATTCTGTCTATCCGTTGGATGCAGCCTTCTCCTAATCATTCTTCTCTGATTCTTTCCATGACTGAATAAGATGGTCCGTTGTAAGTTCACATGATCCGTAGGAACCATCCATTGCATGAAACTTCATTTTGACATTTTCTCTGTTTCAGCCCACAGCCGATCAGGATGGTCTGAGTACCCGTTGAAGCAGAAGCTAAGGAGCTTGGAAAAACATAAGTGTGGGGTTGATGACCCTGGTGATGAAAAATGGATAAAGAACATGCTATAACTAGGCCTAGAGACCTTAGGAAGTATCTCTAACCCTGTTGTGATTTTAATTCATGCTTTTGGGACATAGAATATTTTAAGTGTGGGTGAGGGAAATTTAAAATTTTTTGGGGATTGATTTATGATGAATCATGTGCTTGGTGTGAAAATTGTTTGATGTGAAGTTTGAGTTGAGCACATTTCACCCACTCTTTGGTTTTTCTTTTCGGTTCTTTTCTGGGGGGGGGCACTTTAAACCAAGAATAAAGTTTTTGTTTTGTCTTTAAATAGCTATTTCAATCATAGTCAAGGACTTTTTCCAACAATGAATAGATGACGACAGTCTTGAGGTAAAATTAGTCAATAGGATTTTTGTTGAACCCTTAACTGATTGATTTCTTGATGCTTTTATTGAGTGTTATACATGATTGTAAGAGGCAAGTAGAGTTTTAACTGTGAAGCATGTTGAGAATTGTATGACTTTGTTTGAGACATCTAGGCACTTGGATATGACTTTGTATGCTTATTGCTTAATTTTTCATTTATGTGATTAGCTGAATTGAGAGTCTGTATGGGTCTGTCTTCAACTGAGCATGTGTTGTGAGTATAAGGTTCTTTGTGTATTTCATGCTAGCTTGTAATGTCTAGAACTTTCCTGGTGTGTTTTCAAAGTGAAATGAGGGATGTTATTTATAGGAGATGATGTAGGCATTTCTTTGAATAAGCCTATTTTCATCCTTTGCTTTACCTACCTTTAATGTATAATCCTAGTTAGCCCCATTGAGCTTTTAGCCTATTCTTTGGTAGCCAAAATATTCAATAGATCTTAATTTGATCCAAAACTCCTAAGTGCTTAAGTGAAAAATGCATAAGAGTCAGAGGAGTAAGAATGTTGAAAAGAAGGGAAATATTGGTTGTGAAAGTTGAAGAAAAGAGTGAAGAGTGCAATTGCCCTGTCTAAGTGTTGGAGGGGAGTCAAAAAATAAAAGATTATTTAATGCTTGAGTACTCCTTACTAATAACATAAGTTTGCTTAAAGAATTGGGTAAACAAAAAGGAAATTGAGAGTTGAAAAGAACAAGGGGTGAAGTAAAAGAAGAAAACAAGAGCATGTGCTTATTGAGAAATTGTAATGTATTAAAAGTGTTTAGGTGAGATAGTCACTAGTACTGCTCAGAATAGTACCGACCCATCCCTTAGCCTACATTACAACCCATGAAGTCCTATTTGATATTACTTTTATACATTCCTAGATGAGCAGAGTAATACACTAAGGGCAAGCATATGGGTCATTGCATGTTGCATGTGAATTCATTGTGAGAGTAAGCATAATTGTATTCATATACCCATACATGTTATACTTTGAAAAATTGTGAGTGGAAATGGGTATCTCTCTTGTTTTGAGGGCACATGTTTGAGGAAAGATAGAATTCATGCTAGACTTCTTGATTGGTTAATGTACATAGGTTCGCTGAGGTTTTAGAGTCGATTCTTAAGGCTAGGAGGTCTTAACTTGGTTATACTTGAATTTAATTGGGTTATATATAACATGCTCTATTTGAACTTGCCATCTAAATTTGTCATTGTAGATTTAACTTGAGTTGTATTGTGTTGATTGGTGAGGTGTGTGTTTTTCTTATGCATGAGATATAATGGGTTTTTTCGAGGACAAACAAGACTTCAAATGTGGGGTAGTAATCTTGGGCATATTTACATGCCCAAGTGCTATTTTATAACTTAATTTTAACCGTGTTTGTCAATTAAATTAAGTACAATCTCATGGGTGTTATGTATATTTGTGTGCATAAACTAACCAATGTGATTAGCCCTTGTTTGTAGGTGAAAAATTCTAAGGATGGGCTTAATATGAAGTTACATAAGCAATACGGAAGCTTGGAAGTGATTGCCGAGAATATGTATGAAAAGGGCATGAAAAGAGGCTGCACATGCCATACCTGTGCATATGAGGGCCAAGAAATCAAGTAGTTGGACGATATGGTGTCATGCCACGCCAAGCATTGTCTGTGCCACGTTGTGCCTTCTCCGCGCCAGCGTTTGCGCCACATCGTGCCTGCTCGCCAGTTCCATGCCAAGTGATGCCAATTTCCAGTGAGGCTTCGCGATAAGGCCATGTCACAGAGGCCAAAATGGGTGTTCAGGTCCGTGACATGGAGGTAGTATTCACACGGCCAATTTTCAGTTCCGATAAATTAAACACTTGGTTTATTTAATTTTTTATCACAGATTACTTTCTATAAAATGCAGAAGAGCAAAGGAGAGCAAAGAAGACTCTACTTGGGTTTCATTTTCTTCCTTTCTCACTCTTATTTACATAAATTGTAATTATATTATGAATTTATGTGTTAGAATGAGTGGCTAAGACCCTTCTTCTAGGGTTGAGGCCACCGAGCATGAACGTATTTGTTTAATTCCATTTTGGTTTAAGTTCTTCAGTATTGTTTGTCTTACATTCTTGCTTTTAATCATTTTGATGCTTGATCACCATTAAAATGCATGTGTTATTCTTACTCAAACTCGAAAGAGAAAAACCTAGGTTAGAACTAAGAATGTAATAAGTGATTTCAAGTCTTCAAGACTTGATTCGCGGTTAGGATAGAAATATACCTAATTCGCTTTGCTTGGTTATAAAACGGGAATATAGCTAGACACTTAGGATTAAATTGTCACATCACTACTCATAGATGTAGTATTGAAGTTAATTATGGGTTAAATGGTTAGAGTTTCGAAAGTCCATAATCAAGGGCATTAACCCCGTAAACCACTCCACAGAGATAATTACTTATGAATTAGGTTGTCACATCCCCGCACAATGATGTAGTTGTGAGGCTAATTCGACTATATTTAGAGGCTCAAAAGACCATGAATATTGTATTTATCTTGTGATACAACAAATGAAGACGCGTACTTTAACCAATGTGAATTCTAACTACGTGATTGTTTGGCCATAACTCTAGATGTTTCTCATTATTGTTTTTCAAATAAATTTGTGATCACACTTAGATTTAGAAACAAATCTCAACCTTTGAAAATTAGCACTTTTGAATTGGTGAATAGATACTTGAACTTCTAAATTCACTTAAAATCCAATTCCTGTGGGTTCGACATTCGGCTCTTAAGAGTCAATGAATTACTTGCACGACCACGTGGCTTGCGCGTGTGCCACAGCGCCAACACAAGGACCCTTCTGGTCAGCCACATTCAGCCTAGAGAACCACTGAGTTCGTTGAGGCAACCAGGATTGCTAAGGGTGTAAACACAACCCCCACCATTACCATCGTACCATTGAGTACGCCGGCCATCGTTGCTCCATGATTGTTGAGGCGGAGAGTATATCATCACACCCACCTATAAAGGATGACATGAGCGCCTAGAGCACCACAGGTATGTCCCTTCCCTGGTTTTATTTTACTGCTTTGCGGATAAAGCTTGTTTTTTTGTGTGGGGGTGTATCTGTTTTTGTTTGTTCGAGGGTTTTTGTTGTCGTGTTTCTTTTTCCTTGGACATGCTATCTAGTAGAACTGGCATATTTAGGATATTTTTGTTTTGTTTAAATAATCTAGGGGTACTTAACAACCAATAAAATGCACATGTATTTGATTTTTGTAGTTATTGAAAAATGACCTCTTTTTAAAAAATTTTATGATTAACTTTGTGTGTTGACTGCATAGCATGGCCAATGTGGATCTTTTTATGGAATTAGATATATGAGCATGTTTAATTGTAGTTTAGTTGTGCATGAACTAGATAGGTAGTGTGATATAACCCTGTGTTATATGTGAGTGAGCTTTTTACTTAGTTCAGCACTGTGTAGGTGATCTAGTACTTGCTTGGTTAGTCTTTTCTTAGGTTGGAGGATAGTTAGTTAGGAAAGGATCATAGGCCATTTTTAAGTTAGCCCACTTTTAGCCTAAATGGACCGACCAAATGAGATAAGTACCCCTTGATCCCATGTTTGAGCCTAAATTGATGTTTTCTTTGATTAGCCTATTCACCTTCCCACTTTTATATGATGAACCTGTTCTAGCCCTGGTCCCTTCTTGGACATTGTGAACCTCAACACAGGCAAAATGCCTAAGTTGAAGGTGGTTATTATAGTGGTGCATAGACTGTATGGGGGAGAAAGAGAAAAAGTTAGTCAGTGAAAAGTTGGGTGTGGTGTAAAAAAGAAAACGAAAAGAAAAAGGAAAAAAGAAAATTTTGAAAGTCAAGAGAAAAAGGGAAAATAGAAAAGTGAAAAATAAACAACACCCACAAGTTGAAATCTGAATAAAATGAAAAAAGGGAGAAAAGAAGGGAAAAAGGTAAAAGTGGAGCCAGAATCTATGTAGTGCCAAGGAGGGTAAGTCACTATATCCATATTTATCATACCCCATCCCTAAGCCTACATTACAAGCCGAATTAAAGTCCTATAGTGATCCTAATCTGATTGTCCAACGAACTAGAGTAGAGAAAATAAGGACAATCTTATGGTATCACATATACGTATTTAAACTTCTTTGTGAGAGTGAGAGCTTTGCTAGTCCCAATTTCATATATGCATATCATTGTGAGTGTTTGGGGACTTCGTTTGTTGTGAGTGTACATAGGTTGTATTACACTTTGTCAGTTTTCTGTATAAATAGCATTAGTGATTGCTCAGTTGTCTATTAATAATTTGATACCATTTCTAGATCCCTTTGTGTCATGAGTTATAGTTGCATGTGTATATAGCAGTTTTGGTTTTGAGTTGAAAAAAAGTGGTCCATAATTGATAGTGACAGTGTGTGCAAATTCTGACATTGTTGGCTGTGAGTTTCCTGTTTTACTTTCTAGTTAAGTGTCGTTTGTGTAGTAACTTTTTTTTGTCGGAGGACATGCAAAAGTTCCAAGTTGAGGGTGTTGATATGTCATGATTTTACGGCATTTTCAACGCTTAAAACATAGAAAAAATGCTACAACTTGGGTATGTTTATACGGATATGAGGTTCTTTTACTGTGTTCTAAGGGAAATCAGGTCCTGGAGTTGAATTTTGGAAAAGAAGTGCAGAAAATGGTCTGCTAAAAGTCACAATACGAGTCGTAACATCTTGGTACAAGTCGTACCTAGTTCCCGTAGCAAAGATTCAAAAATTGGCTAAGTGCAGAGTTCATGGTATGAGTTGATACCATGAGTCATGATAGCCTTGTACGAGTCGTACCACTGACTCATGGTGAGATTCAAATAAATAGGTACATGACATCCTTCAAGGCACGAGTAGAATGTACGATTCATACCAGCATGGTACGAGTCATATGAAGGACCATAGGTTGACATTCAGAGATGTCATCTATCAGAAGCCTAAACCATGACTGCCACCTACTACTCGTAGTAACACAGCACGAGTTGTACCAGCTTTTTGTACCTGAGAGATCCAGAAGCTGCAGATCATACCACGAGAGCAAACAACGACTTGTAACAGCATACTAAAATTCATAGGTCATCCCGATGGCAGCAGTCCCTGTTAATTTAGGAAAGGATTTCATTAATTGTATAAATACTTTCCTTTTATTTTTCATTAGAGGAGTCGACACTTTTTGATTGTATTTGTGTTTGTGGAGTTTTCCAACACCACTTGGAGAACAAAATACATGAACCTTGAGAAAATTTCATCATTGTGTTCTTAATTTTCAAAGTTTATAGTGAAATTGATCATTGGGTTTTATTCCTTCAATATTGTATGTTATTATTATGATTTCTTTCATGATTTTTGATTTCTTGCTTGCAATCATGAGTAGCTAAAACCTCCACAGCTAGGGTTGTGGGAACCATAGTGAAATAATGAATTAGGGTTAACACAAAGTGATCCTAAACCAATACTAAAGCTTGTATTGTTCTTCTCTTCATTTAAAGTGTTTCTTAACGGTGCGCAGCATTAGGACTAGCCCGTATTCTTTTTTGCTTGAACCTAGAAAAGTAGAGATTAGAAAAATGAAAAGACAACAAAGCCTTGAAATTAATTTTCATTGAAATAACTTGAGCTACGGTCGCAGAAAAGTTAATTTGAAATTATTGATAAAGGTTAGTTGAGAGCGCTCGTGAGACCTAACCCGGTGATTGAGTATAGTCATCTAATAGGGGAAAATCAGTCGTTTGGATGAATGTCGTTTATCAATTCTACAGGCTACGTATTAGAATAGATTACAAGTGTAATAACCCAACCTAGTTTTAAATCCATGGGGAACACTTCCCTAGTTACTTGCATATCATTGATACCAACATCATTTCACAATACCATCATTTAATTATTTCTATTAAAACCCCTCTTAGGAAATAATTGCACTAAAAGCAAAAATACTAACATTAGCCGATATCTTGACCATATTCCCTGTGGGATCGACCCAACCTTAGTTGGGTTCTTTATTGACAACCACCGAATTATACTTCTTCTGAGGTGTAATTTGAGCGTTATCAATAGGTCAGTTTTCCAATCGAGCTCCTGAGGGTATTTTAGTAACTTTTCATATTTTAAGTACCTAAACCAGAATGTTTTGGGATTTCTAAGGAGTATATTTAAGGTTTTAATTATCCTAAACTCTTATTACCTTTCACTACAACATAAGATTAAAGATCATTAAGCTCGTAAGTCATCAAGAAAGCTAGGGATTCATCATCCTCAACCTAGGGTTCTTCAAGCTCATGTCTAAATTCATCTTTCCAGGTATGTAAGGCTAATTTAAGTGAGGATTCTATTCTTCCTCATTCCCTACATCTAGTCATGAGTTCATTGAGATTAAAGCTAGGGTTTTGCCCAATTCATGAATTGTCTTTTTCCCTATGTATTGAATTGTTCATTATTGAAGTCTTCATATTTAATTGTATCTATTATACCCCTTTCTTGTTGATCATTATTCTCGTGACATTTATTGATGATATCTCTTGAATTCCTGAGTGTTTTATGATGTTCCATGTATCTTATCCCATGAATCTTATTGCATAAACGTCATGATTTTGAAAGCATTATAATTTGAGTTAATTGCATTGTTTTCATAAAGTTGAGTAGATTTTTAAAAGAGCTTTCAAAAGAGATTTTGAGAGAAAAATTATGATTTTTAGCATGATTTTCAAAAGTTAAAGTGAAGTCATATTTTTGAAGATCAAGAATTTTGAGCATAGAAGCTCACAAGTTTTTACAAGATATTGGAGCATGGAGGGTCCCAAGTTTTCAAAGAGATTGTAAGTCAAGGCTCTACAAGAGTTTTAAACGTCTATTATATCTATAGATAAAGTACTTTATAAGATATGTTTTCAGTTGCCTCAAATAGCCATATTTATGTGAGCATAAATTTGGGAGGATATTTAGCACCGAGTAGGTGAAGAGTGCAGATAACTCGTAAGACACAGAACTACGTAGCCAGCATAGGCTAGGATTATGTTGTTGATTCGGGTGACTCCTCAGATAGTCCCTGGAATGGACTTTAGTTATGGATCCACAGTTTAGTGATCATTCTCTGCCCTAACAAAGCTTTGAGCTGCTCTATCAACTTGAGTGAGATAGTTAGGCATCATGTGGTCATTCATGATGGTGTAAGTTATGAGAAACTCCCCAGGTTAAAGTTATACATTTGTTCATGTATTTTTTAATGATTGTTTTGATGCACAGTTTTATTGTATAATTATTTTACACATTGATCATATTGTGTTTTATGCATCATTCAGAGCTTCAATTTCAGTTATATTTTTATAGTCAGTTTATTCTTTCAGTTCAGATATCCTACTTAACTATTGTTTCATTCAGCCTTATTACATACTATACATTCCACGTACTGATGCCCTTTGGTGTTGCATCTTATTACAATGCAAATTAACTAGATAGGATCAGCAACAAACGCTTTGTTAGGATCTCACATTCACTCAATAGTTGGTGAGCCCTCCTACTTTCGAAGAGTCCCAATCAAGTTTTGAGATATTTTATTTATAGAGTTTGAGGTAGCCATGGGAGCTACATTCCGGTGCCTATTCTTCAGTTATAGAGGATTCATGGACAGAGTGAGAGTTAAGTCAATAATGTTACTTTCTAACATTGATTTTATTACAGTTAATAAATCTCAGTTTATTTTATCTAGCTCATTGAAGTTATTACTTCCACTATACTTTGTTGTATTCTCAGCTCGTTGTAAGCCAGGCCAAGGGTTCTCTTGGATCACTAGGTAGCCTGAGTGTCGTCCATATCTAGGGTTTAGACTCGGGGCATGACAGCAACTAGGACAGTTATATCTTCTGAAGAGAAGAAGATTCTTGTTCAATTTATCAGGTTGGGTCCTTCGAGGTTTTCAAGTGTCCCGGGAGAGGATGCCTATGAGGTTCTAGTGAGTTGCCAGGAGAGGTTGCATAACATTGGCTTCATAGAGTCACATGGGGTAGATTATATTATATTTTAGATGTAGATTTTAGCTAAGTAATGGTGGAGAGCCTACTTTAAGTGCAGACCATCCAGATTACCTTTCATGAAATAGGCTTAGTTATCCGAGGCTTTCTTGGAGAAGTATGTACCTCACAACATGAGAGAAAGATTAAGGGATGAGTTCATGGACCTTCGGCAGGGTTCGATGTCTTTTTCAAAGTATAAAGTGTGGTTCCATGAGCTAGCTAGGCATGCTACTATGATTATGATGATAGAGCATGAGCGGGTTTATGTATTTATCAGGGGATTAATTTTACCACTCCGTTTGGCAATGAAGAAGCTAGTGGAATTAGGGCCTACTTTTATTCAGGTTGTGCATCCTGTGCTTACTATTGAGGGGACAAATCGCAAGGCCTGTGTAGGTGGCGATAAGAGGCCTTACCATCATGGTGGTTTTAGTAGTTCTCAATCCCTAGGTAGAGGTTACCCTTAACACTTTCAGCCTAGCAAGACATTCAGGTAGATCTACATATTATAGAGGGTGTTTATTCATGTCAAAGTGGTCAAGACAACCAGAGTTGGGATCAGACTTCGCGAGGTTCGCATTCTGGGTATTTGGGTCATGGTGGCCAGTCTAGTTCAACAGGATCTTCTTGTCAGCCTCTGTCAGACAGAGGGTGCTTTGAATGTGGTGAGTTGGGGAACTTTGCTAGAGATTGTCCTAAATTTAGGTAGGGCAAGCAATAGGTTCAGTTGGTTTAGGCCTCCAAGTGTCCAATGCCACCAGCTAGAGGCAATACGCAGGGCAGTAAGGGCGGTCCCTAGGATGTTAGAGGTGCTTCTCAATCGGGCAGGTCAGGTGGTCGTGGCCGGCATAGCCAGATGTATGCTTTTTCGAGTAGGCTAGAGGCTGAGGCTTCATATGCTATCATCAAAAATATGATATCTATTTTTCATCAACAAGCTTCTGCATTATTTGATCCAAAGTCTATATATTCTTATGTGTCTTCTTACTTTGCTACCCATCTGCACTTATTATGTAAGCTATTGCCTGTACTTATGCGTGTAGCTACTCCTGTAGGGGATTCTTTAGTTTTGGATCATGTGTACCGGTCCTATGTGGTGGCTATCTTGGGGTATGACACTTAGGTAGACCTTTTTATCCTAGATATGTTAGATTTTGATGTGATTCTAGGCATGGATTAGCAATCCCCTTATTATGCGATCTTGGATTACTTTGACCAGACTGTTACTTTGCGTATGCCTGGTATCCCCCCAATGGTGTGGAAGGGTACTGATAGCCATATGCCAACGGGAGTCATATCATTTTTGTAGGTGCGGCAGTTAATAGGAAAGCGGTGTTTGACTTATCTTGCTTATGTTCGCGGTACTAGTGCTGACACTCCTTCACTTAAGTAAGTTCTTGTGGTTTGTGAGTATTCTGATGTGTTTCCTACCAATTTACCTATACTTCTGCCTGATCGCGATATTGACTTTGGCTTTAATGTTGAGTCACACACTCAACCCATTTCTATTTTGACATATCAGATGGCACCGAGTTAAGGGAGCTAAAAAAGCAGCTTTAGGATCTTCTTGGTAAGGGGTTTATCAGGCCTAGTGTATCTCTATGGGGTACTCCTATTCTATTTGTGAAGAAGAAAGATGGCTCCTTGCATATGTGTATTTACTACAGACTACTGAACGAGGTGATTATTAAGAACAGGTGCACGATGTTGTGTATTAATGACTTGTTTGATCAGCTATAGGTTGCAGCAGTGTTTTCTAACATAAATTTTAGGTCAAGCTACAACTGATTAAGGATCAAGGCCGCTGTCACGACCCGAGAGTACACCTAGATCGTAAACACGGGACAAGGAGTCTCGAGAGATCCCAAGTCAACCCATGGCGTGAGCATAACACTAATTCATTCATATATAGTGGAAAACTTAACTTATCAATCATAACTAACTGAAAATCGCATCATGAACTGTAAGGAACGACAAACCGAAGTACATTCATCAAGGACAAAATACTACACATAAGTCTGAAAGCCTCTAATCATAAAAGACGGGTTAAAGGGACAAGACCCCAACTAACCCAAATATTTTGAAAACATAAGACAATTAAACAAGTCTGAACATGAAGCCCTTGGATCATGAGGACTCACCACTGAAGATTTAGCGAAACTAAGCACAAACTAGGGATGACACTAAGCCTGCGAACCAGATCCTGAAAATATATGGGTCAGTACTCGAAAAGTACTGAGTATGTAAGGTATGCAAAACAATGCTTAAAAACATAAAAAATTTATAGGAGTGGAGACATCATGATCATAAAACTGAAATCATAAGTATATCGTAAGGCTCAATATTTCCAAAAATATTCATAAACCCATCAAAGTCATAACATGCGGGGAAAACATTTTATAAATCATAACTTGAGCCAAAAGAACAAAATCATGCATATTTCAAACCATGAGGAACAATGGGAGATTTCTATAACTGACATACTCCACATGAGCACACATGAAGTCTGACTTGTACGCCTAGTCGGGAGGTCGTTCATACCTTGCCAAGGGTATGAACCATGAAAGGCGTGATATCACTCATGAAGTCCCTGTAGAGAATAGGGACAGTAACTGAGGAGATCCCAAACATAATCCTATGGTGGAACATAGTTTTGAGATTCGGGGCATAACCTGGGCCATGAACCTACTCGGTGTTAAGTACTACTCCCAAAACATGCAACGTGCTCATAGAAATTCATACATAACATGCACGGCTAGTTTCATCAAGAAAATCATACCAGCTTGAGAGTTCATAATACTAGCCATGGAATTTGGGCCCGTGAGCCGGCCAAAGACATAGTTCATAAATCATGCACAACATATGGGCATGGCCCAAAATCTTAATCATGCTTGAAATGCTTAATTTACGCAAACATAACCATGTCAACATGAGAAATAGAAAACTTGAAGACATGCTTGAAATTCAAAAATTCATATTAAGCTTATGGAATCATCATGAACATGAGTTTCACTAAAAGTCTTTCATAATTGGGCATCCATGCTTTTAGAGTTTTAAATCATGAAATATAAAATATATAAGCAATATCAGCCCAAATACTTCAAAATCCGTAATTTAAACATACTACCACACTTTCATGTAAACTTGTGAGAAATCACGCAATTGGGTTAAGACCCACAAGAATTTAGTAACTTAATCATAGAAAATGGGAAGAAATGGGCATGGGTAGGGACTAAACTACGCATTCAAACCTTACATACCAGGAAATTTTGTGATTTCCTACTCCCTTGAAGAACCCCAAGTGAATACTTGAAGAATCTTGAAGAAAGTTGCTCGAAACCCTTCCTACTCCCTTCTCTAACACTTGTAATTGCTAAAATGAACTTAACAAGAGTTTTCATACCTTAAAGACCCTATTCCGACCTCAAAACGATGGGGTTTAGGTCCCAAAAGCATAGAAAAGTTGAAATTGCCCTTACTGAAATATCCCTGAAAAGCAGTTCTGGCCCCGACCGCGAGTCATACCATCAAGTCACGACTCGTGGTTACCTCTCGTGGTCATTTCATCATTTCTCCTAACTTTCTGAATTTGGCCACGACTGGTATACCATGACTTGCACCACCATCCTACGGGTCATACTGTCAATCGTGGTACCATCCACCCCAAACCAATATGACTTAAACACAACTCTTCACCAAGACTCATTGCTTCATCCTACGAGTCGTACCATGACCTGTGATGACTCACTCTGGCACCACTAAGACATTCACCACGACTCCTAACCACAAGTTGTACCTTTTCACCACGGTTCATAGGACTACCTGTGACATAACCTCAGGCTCCTGGTTTCCTCACGACTCGAGTCACGAGTCGTAGGTCCTCACCACAACTCGTACTTCGAGTCGTACTGGTGCAAATTCCAGGTTTTCTGCAGTTTTTGACTTCAACTCCCGGGTCTATTTGTAGGCCCTTCCGGGGTGTTACAATATCTCCCCCTTGGAAACATTCATCCTCAAGTGTAGGGAAACAAGCAGCAAACGAAAACATACAACACTATATATAGATGCTAATCATTCAAGCCGGAAACTAACAGGACAACTACCCCCAAAAAGAACCACATAGCTGGTCTGAGTTCAGACATCACTTACATACATCATATCATAAAACAAACTTATATGAATGAATAGAACATGAAAAAAAACTGAATGGAAGTTTTAGGACAAAACTGATACCTCAAATTGAAACTGGGCCGATAGCGAACAAATGGGGATATTCGGACATCATATTTGCTTCATCTTCCCATGTAGCTCCCTCAATATGCTGGTTTCTCCATAACACCTTTACTGAAGCTACTTCCTTGTTCCTCAACCTTCGAACCTAACAATCCAAGATTGCAACAGGGATCTCTTCATAACTGAGTCTATCCTTCACGCCAACACTTTCCACTGGAACCACTAAGGCTGGATCTCCCATGCACTTCCTCAAGAGCGATACATGAAATACGGGGTGAACCGAAGCCAACTCTGAAGGTAACTCTAACTCATAGGCTACTTTACCCACTCGCCTCACAATATGATATGGACCAATCTAGCGGGGGATGAGTTTTCCTTTCTTTCCAAATCTCATCCTCCCTTCATGGGGGTGATCTCGGGCAAAAATAGCATGCCCGAGTGATGCTTTATACCTTAATGTAGTGTTGTTTATCTAATTTATTTCATACATTTTCATGTAATTTTATATAAATGTGAATATATGTGCTAACCAACATGATTAGTCCTTGTTTTATAGGTTTCAATTATTTGGAGGAACTAATTTATAAGTTGGTGAAGGAAAGGAATGGAGTCGGAAGAAATCGGCGAAAGTCAGCAAGCAGTGTGCCACGCTATGCGTGTGCCGTGCCCAGCATCGTGCCACGCATAGGCATGGAAAGCGAACAGATGCGGCAGCAGGCAGTGCTCCAGCGCGCCAGCAACGTGCCACGGTATGCCATCCCCGCGCCAGAGGAGTGTCAACGCGCTGCCCAAGCAGCGTGACATGTTGCCAACGCGGCAAGAAGGCTGACTAGGGTCGCTTTTGGGTGATTTCCAGAAAGCCTTTGCGTTACCTCCGTGTCACGGAGGCAGAGCTCCACGATACACTCTGTGTCACGGAGGCAGAGCTCCGTGATACACTCCATGACACGGAGCCGTTCCATAGGTCCCTTAGCTCCTAAATCCAATTTGTCACGATTTTATTCTGGAAAACTACCTAGGAGTGAAGGGAGAAGTGGGAGAACTCATCTAGGGTTTGGCAAATTCCCTTCTCATCTACCAAATTCATGTAAGTATGTTAGTTTAGTAGTATTTAGTCATAGTTTTACGAACATGAATGGCAAGAACCCTTCCTCTAGGGTTGAAGCCATGAATTATAATTGTGATTTTATTAAATTATTTTGGAATTAAGTTATTGATTGTTGTTTTCATCTTGCATTCTGGATTGTTGGTTGTTTTTATGATTGATCACCATGAAAATATATACGTTAGCTTGGGCAATTGCTTGAGAAATAATTACCTAGGCCAGAACATGAGAATGTAAGGAGCATGTTTGTATCTCACGATATAATTTCGTGTTAGGATAGAAATATACCTAACACCTTGCTTGGATGATAAACGGGGGTTATTAAGAGACCAACCTAGGATTATCACATCACCACTCGAAGAAGTAGTTGTGAGGCTAAGTTGAGTTAAATGGTTAGACGCACGAAAGTCCCTAATTGTTTCCCTGTAAACCACAACATAATTGATTGCCCGCGAACTAGAAAGTAGCATCCTCGCTCACAATGATGCAGTGAGGCTAGTTTGCCGTGTTTAGAGGCTCGAAAGACCATGAACATGCAATTCTAATTATGTGAAACAACCATTGATAGTTTCATGCTTAACCCATTGCAAATCGTAGTATCGCATGATTATCTGGTTTTAACTCTATGTTGCTCCTAGAGTAAATTCAGGATATTTCGTTGACCAAAACTAGACTTAATTAAATCTCCCTCGAAAACTTATATAACCAACACTGGCGAAAGTTAAGATCACACTAGAAATGGATAGTTAGAGGAATGGGTCCAGTCCCTATGGGTTCGACATTTCGGTTCTATAAAAGAGCCACTATATTACTTGCACGACCCGTACACTTGCAGACGCGCGAATCGGGTACGTCAAGGGGATACCTTCATAAACACCCAATCATCCACCTCGAACTCAAGCTCCCTTCTCCTCACATCTGCATAAGACTTTTGGTGACTTTGAGCCATTTTCAGCCTTTCTCTTATTAACTAAACTTTTTCCATAGCTTCATGGACTGAATCGGGTCCCACTAACGAAGTCTCACCGACTTCAAACCACCCAATGGGCGATCTACACCGTCGCTCGTAAAGAGCCTCGAATGGTGCCATTTGTATGCTAGAGTGGTAGCTGTTGTCGTAAGCAAACTCAACAAGAGGCAAATGCTCATCCCAACTACCCTTGAAGTCAATAGTACAAGCTCTCAACATGTCCTCGAGAGTTTGGATAGTACCAAGAATGCAACTGATTTTATCCAGAATTCACATTTGTTGAACTTGGCGTATAACTGGTTGTCCTTGAGGGTCTGGAGTGCCACCCTCAGGTGTGCGGCATGTTCCTCCTCGCTTCGGGAGTATATTAATATGTCGTCAATGAATATGATCACGAACATATCCAAATATGCCTTGAATATCCTATTCATCGAATCCATAAAAGCTGTAGGGGCATTGGTTAGTCCAAAAGACATAAAAACAAATTCATAGTGGCCATACCGGGTTCTGAAAGCATTCTTTGGGATGTCGCTCTCCCGAACTCTGAGCTGGTGATACCCGGACCTGAGATCTATCTTAGAGAAGTATTTGGTACTCTGAAGCTGATTGAATAAGTTATCAATCCTAGGTAAGGGATATCTATTCTTGATGGTGACCTTGTTCAACTTTCTATAGTCAATACACATCCGCAGGAAACCATCTTTGTAACGGACGAACAACACTGAGCACCCCATGAAGACTTACTCGATCTAATGAAACCCTTATCCAGCAAATTCTTCAATTGCTCCTTTAACTCTTTTAGCTCAGCTGGGGCCATTCAGTAGGGAGGAATTGATATGGGTTGCGTGTCGGGTAAAAGGTCAATCTCAAAATCAATCTCCCTCTCAGGAGGGACACCTGGTAGGTCATCTAGAAATACCTCGAGATATTCACCCACCAAGGGGACTAACTGAATGGTCGGGGTCTCTGGACGTGACATCCTTAACCCAAACCAAGTGGTAAATACAACCTTTGGAAATCATTTTTATGGCCTTGATATAGCAGATAAACCGACCTACAGGTACCGCTGAACCACCTCTCCATTCTAAAATTGGTTCATCAGGAAAATGAAACTCCACTGCCCAAGTTCTACAGTTAACAGAAGAATAATATGCAAACAACCAATCCATGCCTAAAATGATGTCAAAATCAGTCATAGCTAATTCTACTAAGTCTGTGGGGGTAACCTTATGAAATTCTGTAATAGGGAAACCTCTATATACCCGCCTCGCTACGATTGAATCACCAACCGGGGTAGAGACAGAAAATGGTTCGGACAAGATTTCAGGACTGACTCCAAAATGACTAGAAATGTAAGGTGTCAAAAAAGATAGTGTGGCTCCCGGATCTAATAAAGCATAAGCATCAAAGTGAAAGACTCGCAACATACCTGTAACTACATCGGGAGAAGTGTCTTGCTCCGGCCGAGAGCCAAGTGCATAAAACCGGTTCTGAAGCTGGACGCTAGCTGAGTCTGTCGGAGCACCCTGCTGAGTCTGACGTGCTACTGGGACGGCTGAACTGGCTACTGAAGCGCGGGCTGCACTACCCCTTGACCTAGCCGCAGGGCAATCCCCAAGTCTGTGTCCGGGTTTGCCACACCCGAAACAAGTGTCTGAGCCCACCAAACATTTCCCTGGGCGGTTCTTGCCACAAGTAGCACAAGATGGGAATGTGCGTTCTTTGCGCATGCTGTTTTGACTCCTCAAACCTGAGGCCCTGCTCCTCTGACCATCATGTGGCCTAGATGGAGTACTGGCTGAAGATGGTGCTAGTGCAGTGGGCCTGTGCTAGGACTGCTGGAGAAATTCACCCTTTGGCTTAGGATGGGAGAACCTGTGGCTATCAATTCTGGCCATCTAGGCCTCTCTCTGCCTCATGTAAGCTACTTCTACCTGCTACTCCCTGCATGAATCTGCTCACCCGCGCCCTCTGATCCATCACTAACTCCAGGGAATATTTTGATAGGCGAATGAACTCAAGTGAATATTCCAGCACCGTCATCTTTCCTTGGTTAAGGTTAACAAACTTGGTTGCTTTCAATTCCTTCATCTCCCGAGGAAAGAACCTGTCGAGAAAGGCCATATGGAACTCATCCCAACTAATAGGTCCGGCTCCCGCTGCCTTGCTGTCCCTCCACTGCTTGAACCAAATAAAGGAGACCTCCTTCAACTAGTATGAGGCCAAGTCCACACACTCCTCATTTGTCACCACCATCACCTGAGTGACCTTCAATATTCCCTCAATGAACTCATGTGGATCCTCGTCCACCTTTGCCCCTATAAACTCGGGAGGGTTCATCCTCAAAAAGTCTCTAATCTGGGAAGCCTCTACATTGTCGTTCTGAGGAACAGGCGCAACAGCCTGCTGGTTTACCTAAGCGGTCAAGGCATGCGCCAGCATTTGAATAGCCGCCCAAAATGGAGCATGGGCAATGTGTTCGGGTGCCTGGGGCTTCTGAGGTGGGGCTTGCTAACGCCCATCATCATTTCCACCCCCGTGGCCTTCATTATTTCTGTTCCTCCTTCTGATTATCCTTCTAAGAGCCATAAATTTTTTGCAGTCACGAACAGTACGAATTAGAAAGAGGGAGAGATTTTGACTGCATGCCATAGATCATGAAATAAGGGAATATTCCTTAAACGTTCAGTAGCCTCTTCATCATAAGTGTGGCGCGCTTCACACACATGAAAAAGAATCTACCTAACGCGGCTTTCAGACTCCCTAGGACACCTCTAAACCTATTTCTCTAATACCAAGTTTGTCACAATCCGAGAGTACACCCGGATCGTAGACACTGGAAAAAGAGTCCCCAAAGACACCAAGTCAACCCATGGCGTGAGCATAACACTAATTCATTCATATACAGCGGAAAACTTAACTTTTCAATCATAATTAGTTGAAAATCGTATATCGGCTTATAGAAATTCATACATAACATGCACGGCTAGTTTCATCGTGAAAATCATACCATGCTTGAGAGTTCATAACACTAGCCATGGAATTTGGGCCAATGAATCGGCCAAAGACATAGTTCATAAATCATACACAACATATGGGCATGGCCCAAAATCTTAATAACGCTTGAAATGCTTAATTTACGTGAAACATTACCATGTCAACATGATAAATAGAAAACTTGAAGACATGCTTGAAATTCAAAAATTCGTATTAAGCTTGTGGAATCATCATGAACATGAATTTCACTAAAAATCCTTCATAATTGGGAATCCATGCTTTTAGAGTTTTAAATCATGAAATATAAAATATTCAAGCAATATCAACCCAAATACTTCAAAATCTGTAATTTAAACATACTACCACACTTTCATGTAAACTTGTGAGAAATCATGCAATTGGGTTAAGACCCACAAGAATTTGGTAACTTAATCATAGGAAATGAAATGGGCATGGGTAGGGACTAAACTACCCATTCAAACCCCACATACCTGGAAATTTCGTGATTTCCTACTCCCTTGAAGAAGCCTAAGTGAAAAGTTGAAGAATCTTGAAAGTTGCTCGAAAACCTTCCTACTCCCTTCTCTAACACTTGCAATTGCTAAAATGAACTTAGTAGGAGTTTTTATACCTTAATGACCCTGTTCCGACCTCAAAACGACGGGGTTTAGGGCCTAAAAGCATAGAAAAGTCAAAATTACTCTTACTGAAATTTCCCTGAAAAGCAGTTCTGCCCCGACCACGAGTCGTGCCATCAAGTCATGACTCGTTGTTACCTCTCGTGGTCACTTTACCCTTTCTCCTAACTTTATTAATTTGGCCACGACTAGTATACCACGACTCGTACCACCATCCTATGGGTCGTACTGTCAACCGTGGTACCATCCACCCAAACCAATACGACTTAACCACAACTCCTCACCACGACTTGTTGCTTTATCCTACGAGTCATACCATGACTCGTGACGACTCACTCTGGCACCACTGATACATTCACCACGACTCCTAACCATAGTCGTACCTTATCACCACGGTTCGTAGGACTACCTGTGACAAACCTCAGGCTCCCGGTGTCCTTACGACTCGAGTCACGAGTCGTAGGTCCTTACCATGACTCATACCTCGAGTTGTATTGGTACAAATTCCAGGTCTTCTGCAGTTTTTGACCTCAACTCCCGGGTCTATTCGTAGGCCCTTCCGGGGTGTTGCAGTCGCGGACATTCCAGAGACTGTCTTTAGGACTTGTTATGGCCACTATGAGTTTCTAATGATGTCTTTTGGTTTGAACAATGCCCCAATAACATTTAAATTTGATGAATTGTATGTTCAGGGCCTATTTGGATTCATTTGTTATAGTATTCACCGATGACATCTTAGTCTACTTGAGTAGTAGGGAGGAGCAAGAGCAACATTTGAGAGTTGTGCTTTAGACTTTGTCGGACCAGCAGTTGTATGCCAAGTTCTCTCTATGTGTAAGTTCTGGCTTGAGTCCTTGGCATTCTTGGGATACGTGGTTTCCAAGGATGGGATTATGTTGGATCTAGTGAAGGTTAAAACTGTTCGTGATTGATTTAGGCACACTTCTCCTACCGAGGTTCATAATTTCATAGGGTTAGTAGGTTACTACAGACGGTTTGTCAAGGATTCTCTTCAATTGCAGTGCCTTTGACTAAATTGACCAAGAAGAATGTCCTTTTCCAGTGTTCCCATGAGTGCGAGGCAAGCTTCCTAAAGCTCAAGGCCTTATTGACTTTAGCACCAATTCTGACAGTTTAAGTTAATGTCACGACCCAAACGTACACCTGGATGTAGACACGGGACAAGGAGCCTCGAGAGACCCCAAGTCGATCCATGGCATGAGATTACATCTAATTCAATCACATGAGCAGAAGACTTAACATGGAGAACGTAATCATAACATAGCATAAGAAAAAATCAGTACAAAAATTAAACAATACGGCGAATTACAACTTATAGTCTGATAAGCCTCTAAACATGAAAGACGGATTGATGGGACAACTCTGCAACTAATCAAACATCTAGAAATTTAAGGAATAATATAGAGTGTGAACATGTAGCCCTCGGAACATGAGGACTCACCAAGTGCGCTGAGAGAAAGTCTGAATCTATCTACGGGTGAAGATGGGCCTGAGAACTGGGACCTGTATCATGAGATGATACAGCATAGAAAGTATGCGATCAGTACGTCGAATGTACTGAGTATGCAAGGTAAGTAAAATAGACATTTAAAACATATATAAGTTCATAAAAGATCATAAGAATAGGGCAGCATGCTCGTATCATAAATCATTATAACATATCATACGGCTCAAGGTTTTCAAAACATCATAACATAAACATAGTCATAATCATAATAGAAGATCTTGCTTAACATAACATGAGCCAACATACATAATCATAACATGCATAAATCACGAGGAATAGTGGGAGATTCTCTTAACCAACATACCCCATATGAGCATACATGAAGCCCAACTTGTAGCCCTAGTCGGGAGGGTGTTCATACCTTGCCAAGGGTAGGAACCATGAAGGGCGTGATCACACATGAAAAGGGCCATTTGGGCCAGGGAAAAAAATGAAAGGGGTCCCAACATACACATGGTGGCACGTAGTTCATGAGATCCAGGGCTTAACTGGAGCCTCGAACCTACTCGATGTTCGATACTACTCCCAAAACATATATAGTGCTCATAATACATACATGAGTTCATGGGCTAGTTAAATCATGACAATCGTAAACATGCTTGAACATATGTGAACTAGCCATGACTTGAGGACCGTGAGTCGGCCAAAACATAATTTATAAATTATAGGTTTCATGCATACTTGTAGATCATACATATAACTAGAAAATCATCAAATCATAGTGGGTTTTTAAATAAATTCATATTTCGAATCATAAATTATGTTGGGCTTTTAAATATCAAAAATGAAATAGTAGATCATAAATCGATTCATCATGGGGTATGCATATGTCACACCCCACCTTGGGGGGCATGACGGGCACCTGGTGCCTGCTATACTCTGGGCTGCTAAATAGTCCAGCCTGAGCACATCTGGTGCTTTGGCTGACTTTGGCTCTATTTCAAGAAACGAACCAGCTATATAACAGCTGTAAATACAGCCTCCGGCCAACTGGGCCTATAGCCACCTGTACTGTATCATCAGCTAACCAGAATCATCTCATATATGAAAACCTATGCGGGCCGACAAGGCCACCATGCTGTCTAGTTATGTGCGACTTAACAATAGTATATTGAATAACTACGTGACAGGCAAGGTCACCACTACTATCAGACTATGGCCCCACACGGCCAACATAATCAACCAAACACATATATACATGCACGGCCCCACACGACCGGCTCCACTACCACAGGGAAACATCAGACTGCAAGCCTCTAGGAAATAATAATAGAATGGTCAGGACAGGGCCCCGACCTACCCAAACTGTAATCAAAAGGAAACAGGAGCAACCTCCGACTATCTAGCTACGGAGGATAGGAGCTGATAACTCTGCTGACTGGATCACGAGGGATCGACTCCTCATCTATGTGTACCTGCAGGCAAGCAATGCAGCGCCCCCACGGGTGTCAGTACCACAGGTACTGAGCACGTAAAGCAAACTGAAATATACAATTGAAATGGGTAACAACAATAACATGACATGTAAGCAGGAAGTAGCTGAGTCTATCTGGCTGAGGATAACTGGGGAGAGTTTACTTACTCTGTAACTAAACTGAGCGTACCTGACGATGTGGCATCCTATTATTTATCAGCATCTAATAGCACATATAGATATACATATAAATACACACAATACCTGACCGACCCCTATAATCCGGAAGGTGCCAACCAACAGAACAATCTATTTACCCCTACCCAGGTCTAAACCAACCAAAACTAAGTCACTCTACTCATCTGATAACTATGAGCTCCTCCTACCGGCCCCCTTGGGTACGTAGCTCAGGGCTTGGCCTCTGACAATAAACTGTGTCTGAGTCCGAAGACTCCTGCCTCTGGGCGCAGGCGCTCACGGGGTAATCTACTGTTGTATCTGTGACTGAAACTACCCCTGGGTTCAAGCACGCAACAGGGTAATTTATAAAAATCTGTATCTGAAACTGCCCCCGGGCACAAGTGCATACAAAGTAATCTGCCCCTGTAAACAGGGTAATCTGGCTCTGGGCAGAGCAAATTGAACTGCCCCTGCAAGCAGGGTAATCTGGACCGTATTATCATGGTGGTCGGCCATCATCGTCCTCTAGGCGAATGGCATCGCCCAGCTGGTGGCGGTATCTGAATCTGGTATCGACACAGCTATAACCTAGGGGCGGTGGGGATGCTAAAGGACACCCACATGCCACAACAAGTCTCAACATACAAAACACATACACAGCAAGCATGCTCAAATGAAAAATACTAATCATATTCTCTTCTTTTATTTCAAGGCCAGTCCTTATTAAACAACTGATGCTATATCCTACTTTACATTATTTCTGATTGCTGGACTAACTGCTACCTGGCCCTTATCTGTTTGTCTAATTATTGTTATCCGTGATCTGAAGCTATATCAGTTTCTAGAGCCATATCTATTTCTGGAGCTACATCTGTATCTGGGGCTATTTCTATATCTAATTACTGATCTGATTACCTCTGGATATAACTCAATAACATAGAACATGCCATCTATAACTGTATATAGCTCAATAACATAAGATGTGTCATCTATTACCGGATATAGTCTCAACAAATGTAATACATACTGTCTGTAATCTTGCTAATTCATTATACTACTTTTACAACTTCCATTTTGGGTATTACGTAAGAACATGCTGAGCTACTAGTTGATACCACATTACTATCTAAAATTATATGACTATCCGTTATTCTGATTATTGCATGATACGTAATGATATACTAGCATGCTTACTAGAAATTATACTAAAATCGTTCTTGTACGTTGGGTATCTATTAATAGCCTTTATTCTATCTATTTTCTAGATTGTACTTCCTGGATTGCCGAAAGAATAGCTTTACATACCTGGTTTCTGAGTACCCGACTGACTGATGTGAATTTTCGTCTGTACTTCTGCTGTTTCTCCCAACTACATTCATATACACGTCAATTAGAACTAAATACACCAATATTCTGAAATAAAATGCCACTTTCGATATATTTATAGCCTAAACTTTGGCGTATCGAAAGACAGTCGAAAACTCGCTATTTCTCGAAAGTCCAGAAGGGAGAAATACTCACTTTAGGGATAGAAATATATTGACACTAGTTTGGAGCAATTCAACTTACCTTAGTTCGGTAGCACGACGATTCGCCGACCGAATTTCGCGAAACTAAATCCGTAGGAATGCTCCTCACTGCTTAATACCTCGGTATCTGGAGTTAATTTGAGTTTGGACCGTGTTTGACGGTGAAATCGAGCGATAATTTATCAACAAGCCTCGCACCCTCTATTTGTCTTTGAGTTTCTGGAAATTATTTGATATATTTATGAAATGAACCGAAGTGGAGGCTTTATATACTTGGGCCTGGACAGGGCGAACGTGTCACGGACCCAACGCGGAGGCTCCACCTCCGTGACACATTGCCATCGCGGAGGGGCTCTGCCCCGGCTCCTTCCGCGATGGTTCGACAGATTTCTCGTCCGGTCTTTTCCTGAGCCTTTTTCTAGCATGTATGGCTTTCACATACTCTTAACCAACATGCGAATAGGCCATCTATGTGTTGGGAATTTTATGGGGTATAACATTCTCCCCCCCTTAAAAAAAATGTCCTCGAATGTAAACTTCTATCTAAAGGACTTCTCAACTTACTCAACTTGTTTCTAGAAGAATTTCGGTAGAGTTTCCCCTGTAATATGGACTATCCCAAAAACCTAAAATGCAGAAAAGTCACATACAGGTACTCCACATAATACTATAGTATCTAAATGACAGATTAAAATAGATCTTCTCATTTGTATATACTATAAGGCACTGCATAAGATAATAATACTAACATACCTGTCGCCTGACTAGGCTTGAAATAAATGAGGGTATCTGGTCTTCATATCTTCCTCCGCCTCCCAAGTCATCTCTTCTCAGTTCCTGTTACGCCATAATACCTTGGCAGAAGCAATATCTTTAGTTCTCAATCTACGAATCCGTTTGTCTAAGATGGCTACCGGAACCTCTTCATGTGCTAAATCTTTTGTGACCTAGATATCCTGAACTGGAACAACTGTGGAAGGGTCTCCTACAAACTTCCTCAACATAGATACATGGAATACTGGGTGAACAGATGCTAACTCTGGAGGCAAGTTCAATTCGTATGCAACTCGGCCTATTCTTCGCTGAATCTGATATGGCCCAATGAACCTCGGGCTAAGCTTGCCTTTCATGCCAAATCTCATCACCCTTTTCATCGGAGACACTTTCAAATATACCCAGTCGTCTACTGCAAATTCTAGATTTCTGTGCCGCATATCTGCATAAGACTTCTGGTGGCTCTGAGCAGTCAGTAGGCGCTCCCTGATAAGCTTCACCGCCTCTTCTGACCGACGAATAATATCCGGCCCAATCTGCGCTGTCTCCCCCACTTCAAACCAGCCAACCGGTGATCTGCATTTTCACCCATATAATGCTTCAAAGGGCGCCATCTGGATGGCTGAATGATAACTGTTATTATAGGCAAATTCAATCAACGGCAGATGCTCATCCCATCTACCCCCAAAATCTAGTACACACGCTCGTAGCATATCTTCAAGCGTCTGGATAGTTCGTTCTGCTTGCCCGTCTGTCTGAGGATGAAATGTTGTACTTAAGTTATTCTGTGTCCCCAGGCATCTCTGGAACGACTGCCAAAATCTAGTTGTAAACGGTGCTCCTCTGTCTGAGATAATAGACATCGGAACACCGTGCAATCTGACTATCTCTCTGATATACAGTTCAGCATAATCCTCAGCAAAGAATGTAGTTCGTACTGGTAGGAAATGGGCTGATTTTGTCAGCCTATCAACTATTACCCAAATAGAATCGTGTTATGTCTGGTACGGGGTAATCCTGTTATAAAATCCATATTTATCGCTTCCCGCTTCCCACTTCCACAAAGGCACAGCTATATCCTGCGTCAGACTGCCCGGTTTCTGGTGTTCTGCTTTCACCTGTTGGCAGTTAGGACAACTAGATACAAATTCAGCTATTTCAGCCTTCATACCTGGCCACCAGTAGATATCTTTGATGTTGTGGTACATTTTCGTTGCTCCTGGATGGAGGGAATAGCGAGCGTAATGTACCTCATGCATGATCTGCTGGCGAAGCCCTGAAACATTCAGGACACATAGGCGGCCCTTAAAACGCAGCACTTCATCCTCAGTCACTTGGAAATCTGGCTCCTGACCTTTTCGAACTCTATCTTTGAGCTGGACTAAGTCAGGGTCCTCATACTGCTGTTCTTTTACCTCTGTAACTAACAATGACACAGTAGAGTTCTGAATCACCACTCTGTTATTTTCTGTTTCTGCTACTCGAACGGCTGAACCAGCTAGCTGATGAATTTCCTTGGCTAACTCCCGCTTCTTGGGTCGCAAATACACTAAACTCCCCATTGACTTACGGCTGAGGGCATCTACTACTACATTGGCTTTTCCCGGATGATACAGAATGTCCACGTCATAGTCTTTCAGCAATTCTAACTGACGACGCTGCCGCAGATTCAACTCCCTCTGTGTGAAAATGTACTGCAGGCTTTTATGATCTGTAAAAATGTCTACGTGAACGCCGTACAGGTAATGCCTTCAGATTTTCAGAGCGTGGATCACCGCGGCCAGTTCCATGTCATGGGTTGGATAGTTCTTTTCATGCTTCCTCAGCTGTCTGGAAGCATACGCAATTACCTTTCCATGCTGCATCAACACACAACCCAGTCCAATGCCTGAAGCGTTGCAACACACCGCATACCCGTCTGTTCCCTCTGGCAATGCTAGTACAGGGGCGGAGGTCAATCTGTCTTTCAATTCTTGAAAACTCTGCTCACATGCCTCCGTCCACTGAAATTTTGCTGCTTTCTGTGTCAGCTTTTTCAGAGGGGCTGCTATAGTGGAGAATCCTTCAATAAATCTCCGGTAATACCCTGCTAAACCTAGGAAACTGCGAACCTCGGTCAGAGTGGTAGGTCTGGGCCATGTCTTGACCGCCTCTATTTTCTGTGTGTCCACCTATATACCAGCATCCGACACGATATGCCCCAAAAAGGCAACTAAGTTCAGCTAGAACTCACACTTAGAAAACTTGGCGTATAGCTGACGGTCCCTAAGGATCTAGAGTACTGTTTGTAAATGGTTCTGGTGATCTGTCTCTGAACGAGAATATACCAGAATATCATCGATAAATACTATCACGAACATATCCAAATACGGTCTGAATATGTTGTTCATCAGGTCCATAAACACTGCGGGAGCATTCGTCATCCCAAAAGACATGAGTAGAAATTAAAAGTGACTATATCTGGTCCTGAAAGCAGTCTTTGGAATGTCCCTCTCACGGACTCGGACCTGGTGGTATCCGGACCTCAGATCTATCTTAGATAAATATCTGGCCCCCTGCAACTGGTCAAACAAATCATCTATTCTAGGGAGCGGGTATTTGTTTTTAACCGTTACCTTATTCAGCTGCCGGTAGTCTATACACATACGGAGTGAGCCATCTTTCTTTCTTACAAATAGAACTTACGCACCCCACGGGGAAGTACTAGGCCTGATAAAGCCTTTGTCGAGCAAATCTTTTAACTGCTCTTTCAATTCTCTAAGCTCAGCTGGTGCCATGCGATACGGGGGAATGGATATAGGTTGAGTCCCTGGCAATAAGTCAATAGCAAAATCTATCTCCCTTTCGGGAGGGATACCAGGCAACTCATCTGGAAATACGTCAGGGAATTCATTAACCACTGGAACAGACGGAAGAGTCGGAGGTTCCACCCGAACGTCCTGGACTCTAACTAGGTGGTAAATACATCCCTTTGCTATTAATTTTCTCGCCTAAAGGTAGGAAATAAACCTACCTTTTGGCATAGCTGTGCTCCCTTTCCATTCTCGCACTGCATTCCCCGGAAAGTGAAATCGGACCACCTTGGTCCAGCATTCTAAATTGGCATAGCATGGCACTAACCATTCCATACCCATAATGGCATCGAAGTCGACCATCTCAAGTTCTATCAAGTCTACTGTGGTCTGGCGATCAGCAACCTCTACCGTACACCCTCGGTAAACTCTTTTAGCTGTAATCGAGTCACCGACCGGTGTAAGCACTAAAAAGGGCTGTCGAAGCAACTCTGGTTCGATACCCAACTTTCGGGCCACAAATGGTGTAATATATGACAAGGTAGACCCTGGATCAATCAATACATAGATAGGGTATGAGTAGATAATCAATATACCTGTGACCACGTCGGGAGATGCCTCTGAATCCTGCCTCCCTGGTAATGCATAGGTACGGCTGGGGCCTGCACCTGAGCCAGAGGCTCCTGATCTACCTCAGCTCCTATTTGCTGAACCTGAGGATCTGCGCCCTGCTGAGACTGCTAGAGCTCGTGGCCCCGCTGATGCTCTATCCAGACTATCCCGGCTACCCTGTCCTCTGGCCGGACAATCTCTCATTAAATGCCCTTCCTGTCCGCAGTTATAACACCCTGATAAGCCTTGCCTGCAGGCTCCAAAATGGGGTCAGTGGCATATAGGACAAGGGGTAGGTGCAAATCTACTCTGTTCTGCCCTCCGCTGTTGAGGTGATGCTACTGTCCGTAAACTGCTACCGGACTCTGACTGACTCCGGCGAACAAATCTGCCTCTATGCTGCTGTACCGGAGGTAAAGATCTGGGTGGCCTATCGGAAAACCATGGTCTTGGCCCCCTAGGGGTTTCCCCCTGAATCTCAGCGGGTCTACTTCTACGGTGATGCTCTGAAGTCGCCTATCTGTCGCCCCGCTGCCGCTGTCTCAGGCCCTCAATTGTCTGTGCGAAGGCCTGTACCCTGGCTATGTCCATGTCCTCTCTCAAAGTAGTCGTCATGCACATCTCTATGTAATCTGAATTCAAGCCCATAATAAAGCGATGGACTCTGGATGACATGGTGTCCACAAATGCTGGAGCATAGCGGGCTAAGGAGTCGAACTGTAAAGAATACTCACGGACGCTCCTGGCCCCCTGCTCCAAGTGTAAGAACTGGTCCATCCGGGCCTGTCTTAACTCCCGGGGTAGGTAGTGGTCCAGGAAGGCCTCCGAGAAGCTGGACCAGGTTGTAGGGGCTGCATCTCTCCCTCGAGACCTTTCCCAACTCTCGTACCACAATACAGTTATGTCTCGCAACCGAAACACTGCCAGCTCAACTGATTTTGTAGGGGTCACATCCATAACCCAAAAAATTCTCTGCATCTGATCTAGAAAGTCCTGGGGGTCCTCTGTTTGATTTGACCCAGTGAACTGCGGGGGTCCCAATGCCAAGAATTCTCTAACCCTGGAACTACCTGGCCCACCTAGAGATTCTGTTGCTGCAGGTGGTACTGGCTGACGCTGAGTAGCTAGCATGGTCAACATAACCACCGCACTACGTAGCTCCTGATCAGATGAAGTAGGTGTAGGAGCTGTGGGAAGCGGTGCTGCCTCAAACGGTGTCTGGCGAGGTGGAGACTGCTGGGAGGGTCGAGATGACACCTCCGCATCGCCCTCAGACCGGGATGAATCTGGCTGTAAGTGAGACATCCCGCTGGAGCCTTCGCCTGCCGCTGTATCTAATCTCCTGCCTGCAGCAGGGTGTCACTGGTCTGCCATTTTTATCTGTAGACAAAGAATATGATAAGTTTTATGTGGTGCAAAACACATCCATAGACAAGACTCTACTTAGCACGGCTTGCAAACTCCCTGGGACACGACCTGCTCTGATACCAAGTTTGTCACACCCCACTTTGGAGGGCAAGATGGGCACCTAGTGCCTGCTAGACTCTGGGCTGCTAAATGGTCCAGCCTGAGCACATCTGGTGCTTTGGCTGACTTTGGCTCTATTTCAAGAAACGAACCGTCTATATAACGGCTGTAAATATAGTCTCCGGCCGACTGGGCCTATAGCCACCTTTACTGTATCATCAGCTAACCAGAATCATCTCAAATATGGAAACCTATGCGGGCCGACAAGGCCACCATGCTATCTAGTTATGTGCGACTTAACAATAGTATATTGAATAACTACGTGACCGACAAGGTCACCACTACTATCAGACTATGGCCCCACACGGCCAACATAATCAACCAAACACATATATACATGCACGGCCCCACACGACCAGCTCCACTACCACAGGGAAACATCAGACTGCAAGCCTCTAGGAAGTAATAATAGAATGGTCGGTACAGGGCCCCAACCTACCCAAACTATAATCAAAAGGAAACAGGAGAAACCTCCGACTATCTAGCTCCGGAGGATAGGAGCTGATAACTCTACTGACTGGATCACGAGGGATCGACTCCTCATCTATGTGTACATGCAGGCAAGCAATGCAGCGCCCCCACGGGCGTCAGTACCACAGGTACTGAGCATGTAAAGCAAACTGAAATATACAACTAAAATGGGTAACAACAATAACATGACATGTAAGCAGGAAGTAGCTGAGTCTATCTGGCTGAGGATAACTGGGGAGAGTTTACTTATTCTGTAACTAAACTGAGCGTACCTGACGACGTGGCGTCCTATTGTTTATCAGCATCTAATAGCACATATAGATATACATATAAATATACACAATACCTGACCGACCCCTATAAGCTGGAAGGTGCCAACCAACAAAACAATCTATTTACCCCTACCCAGGTCTAAACCAACCAAAAATAAGTCACTCCACTCATCTGATAACTGTGAGCTCCTCCTACCAGCCCCCTTGGGTATGTAGCTTAGGCCTTGGCCTCTGACAATAAATTGTGTCTGAGTCCGAAGACTCCTGCCTCTGGGCGCAGGCGCTCACGGGGTAATCTACTGCTGTATCTGTGACTGAAACTACCCCTGGGTGCAAGCACGCAACAAGGTAATTTATAAAAATCTGTATCTGAAACTACCCCAGGGCACAAGTGCACACAGAGTAATCTGCCCCTGTAAATAGGGTAATCTGGCTCTGCGCAGAGCAAACTGAACTGCCCCTGCAAGCAGGGTAATCTGGACCGCATTATCATGGTGGTCGGCCATCATCATCCTCTAGGCGGACGGCATCGCCCAGCTGGTGGCGGTATCTGAATCGGTATCGACACAGCTACAACCCAGGGGCGGTGGGGATGCTAAAGGACACCCACATGCCACAACAAATCTCAACATACAAAACACATACATAGCAAGCATGCTCAAATGAAAAATACTAATCATATTCTCTTCTTTTATTTCAAGGCCAGTCCATATTAAACAACTGATGCTATATCCTACTTTACACTATTTCTGATTGCTAGACTAACTGCTACCTGGCCCTTATCTGTTTGTTTGATTATTGTTATCCGTGATCTGAAGCTATATCAGTTTCTAGAGCCATATCTATTTCTGAAGCTACATCTTTATCTGGGGCTATTTCTATATCTGATTACTGATCTGATTACCTCTGGATATAACTCAATAACATAGAACATGTCATCTATAACTGGATATAGCTCAATAACATAAGATGTGCCATCTGTTACCGGATACAGTCTCAACAAATGTAATACATACTGTCTGTGATCTTGCTAATTCATTATACTACTTTTACAACTTCCATTCTGGGTATTACGTAAGAACATGCTGAGCTACTAGCTGATACCACATTACTATCTAAAATTATCTGACTATCCGTTATTCTGATTATTGCATGATACTTAATGATATACTAGCATGCTTGCTGGAAATTATACTAAAATCATTCCTGTACGCTGGGTATCTGTTAATAGCCTTTATTCTATCTATTTTCTAGACTGTACTTCCTGGCTTGCCGAAAGAATAGCTTTACATACCTGGTTTCTGAGTACCCGACTGACCGATGTGATTTTCGTCCGTACTTCTGTTGTTTCTCCCAACTACATTCATATACACGTCAATTAGAACTAAATACACCAATATTCTGAAAGAAAACGCCACTTTCGATATATTTGTAGCCTAAACTTTGGCTTATCGAAAGATAGTCAAAAACTCGTTATTTCTCGAAAGTCCAGAAGGGAGAAATACTCACTTTAGGGATAGAAATATATTGACACTAGTTTGGAGCAATTCCACTTACCTTAATTTGGTAGCACGACGATTCGCCGGCCGAATTTTGCGAAACTAAATCTGTAGAAATGCTCCTCACTGCTTAATACCTTGGTATCTGGAGTTAATTTGAGTTTGGACCGCGTTTGACGGCGAAATCGAGCGATAATTTATCAACAAACCTCGCACCCTCTGTTTCTCTTCGAGTTTCTTGAAATTATTTGATATATTTATGAAATGAACTGAAGTGGAGGCTTTATATACTTGGGCCTAGACAGGGCCAACGTCTCACTGAGCCAACGCGGAGGCTCCACCTCCGTGACATGTTGCAATCGCGAAGGGGCTCTGCCCCGGCTCCTTCCACGATGATTCGACAGGTTTCTCGTCCGATCTTTTCCCGGGCCTTTTTCTAGCATGTATGGCTTTCACATACTCTTAACCAATACGCGAATAGGCCATCTATGTGTTGGGAATTTTACGGGGTATAACAACATAATTAAGCTTAATTTCTTAGAAATCAAAATCAATAACATTATAATCAATTTAAATCTCAAAAGATGATCAAAGTCCATAGAATATGATAATATTTCAAAATCACAAAACCTATAATTAAATTATTAGTTTTTCTATAAATTAAAGACAAACATGAGTTTTTAATAAATTTTGAGTAAAATCATAGAGTAGAAGCATGGGTGTGGATGAATCCACCCATTGAAGACCTTATATACCTGGAAAAGGACTGATTTCAATGTTCCTTAAATACCCACAAAGGAATTGATGGAAACTTGGAGAAGAAGACCTTGAATCTCCCTAAAACCTCTCTAAAAGTTCTTGCATGGGAATGGGCATGCATTAGGGACTTAACCCATCTTATCACACTAAAAATTACACAAAATGACATAGTTTAGGGTCTTATATAGTGAAAAAGTCAAAAAATACCCTTAATGAATCTGCCCTAAAAATAGACCGGATGGAACCCACGAGTGGTACCAACGGGTCGTGGAAACCACCCACAGCCCGTCCTGTCTCTCGTTGTATGGACTATTTAATGCCTTCTCTCGTAACTTAACCAACGGACGGACAAGACGACTCGTCCTATGAAACCACGGTCCATTGCACCGTTTGGCTTTTGCTCAATATAAAATCTGATCCCACTTACCACGAGCCTCACCACGACCTATGGTTTCTCCCAACGAGTCGTGGTCTCAACCTATTGAAGGCCTCCTGAAGATCCTAACTCTTTCCCATGACAGCTAACGACGGCTCGTTGTTTCCCACAACGAGTCGTCCTATCTCCGGTGGTTCACAATACCACCCAGCCTGATCCTAAGCACGACTAAAAAGGATGGCCCGTTGTATCGCACAATGGGTATTCATACCTCTCGTTGTCTCCATTGCCACCAACATTTCCCTAACCAATGACAGCATATAATGACTCTTGGTTTGATATCACGAGTCGTTCCGTGATCCGTCCTATGATATTTTGCCAGTTTTCTGCACTTTTCAAATTCAACTCTCGGGTCTATTCTTAGGCCTTCCCGGGGTATTACAATATCTCTCCCTTGGAAACATTCGTCCTCGAATGTAGGAAACAAGCAGAAAACAAAAAAATACAATTTATCATAGCCATAAACAGATCATTTTAACCGAAATTGTCATGGAATGACTACCTCCGAACCAAACCACATAGCTTAACTGACCTCATACCTCACATACACATTTATGCACATAAAAGAAACTTGTACTCATGAAAACTAGACAGGGTTATAGGGAAAAAACTGGTACCTCAAGTCGGAACTACGTCGATAGAGAACAAATGTGAGTATCTAGTCATCATATCCGCTTCAGCTTCCCACGTAGCTCCCTCAACATGATAATTTCTCCATAAAACCTTAACTGAGGCTACTTCCTTGTTCCTTAGCTTACGGACTTGATGATCTAATATTTCCACGAGTACCTCTTCATAACTGAGGCTATCTTTTACACCAACGGTATCCACCGGGACTACTAAGGCTGGATCACCCAAACACTTTTTCAAAAGTGACACATGAAATACAAGATGAACTGTAGATAACTCTGAGGGCAAATCAAACTCATACGCCACCTTACAAACTCTCCTCACAACCCTTTAGGGACCAACATAGAGGGGATTGAGTTTCCCTTTCTTTCCGAACTGCATGACTATCTTCATGGGAGATACCTTTAGAAATACCCAATCGTCCACCTCAAACTCCAAATCTCTCCTCCTCACATCATCATATGATTTCTTACGACTGTGAGAAGTTTTCAATCGGTCCCTTATCAACTGCACCTTCACCATCGCCTCGTGAACCGAATCTGACCCTATCATAGCTGCCTCACCAACCTCAAATAATCCGATGGGAGATCTACACCTCCACCCGTAAAGAGCCTCGAACGGTGCCATCTGGATACTGGAGTGATAGTTGTTATTATAAGAAAACTCGATCAAGGGCAAATTATCATCCCAACTACCTTTGAAATCCATAACACATGCCCTTAACATATCCTTGAGGTTCTGTATGATTCGTTCTGCCTGGCCGTCTGTTTCCGGGTGGAAGGCTCTACTGAGCTTAACTTGAGTCCAAAGTCCTTTTTGAAAACAACGTCAGAAATGAGAGGTAAACTAAGTACTCGGTTTGAAATAATAGACAAGGGAACTCCATGAAGTCGAACCAACTCCCGAATATACAACTTGGCATAATCATGTGCTGAATCTGTGGTCTTGACCGGTAGGAAGTGTGCAGCCTTAGTTAACCTATCTACCACCACCCAAATGGAATCATAGTGTCGCCGAGTACGAGGTATGCCTGTAATGAAATCCATGTTAATTTATTCCCACTTCCAAGTGGGGATGTTGATATCCTGAAGTACGCCTCCCGGCCTTTGTGTTCGACTTTCACTTGCTGACAGTTTGGACACTTAGCTACGAACTCTGTGATATCCTTCTTCATACCATCCCACCAATAGATTTCCTGCAAGTCTTGATACATCTTTGTGGATCCCGGAAGAATGGAATATGTGGTACCATGTGCCTCATGCAATATCCAAACCCTCAAATTATCAATGTTCGGAATATATAGCTGACCCTAATTTCGTAGCACACCATCTCCCCCTTGGGAGAAAACCTCCATCTTTTGATCCGCACTGCTTCCTTCAACTTCCTTAAAATCGCATCCTCATCTTGCTTGGATTTGACTTCAACTACCAAGGTAGATTCTGACCCATTCTGCACAATAATGCCACCATCGGTCGAGTCGGTCAATCTAACCCCCAACCTTGCAAGTCGATGGACATCTCTCACCAACTCCTTCTTTCCTTCGTCCACGTGGGACACACTCTCCATAGAGAGCCTACTAAGCGCATCCGCAACCACATTAGCCTTGACCGGATGGTAGAGGACACTCATGTCGTAGTCCTTTAGTAACTCCAATCACCTCCTTTGCCGAAGATTTAGATCCTTCTTTGTGAACAAATATTGCAAGCTCCTGCGATCCGTAAATACATTCACGTGGACCCCATACAAGTAATGTCGCCATATCTTCAATGCAAACACCACCGCAGCCAACTAAAGATCATGGGTCGGGGAATTCTTTTCATGAACTTTCAGTTGTCTCGAGAAATATGCTATTACCTTCCCACAGCTGCATCAACACACATCCCAGTACAACTCTCGAAGCATCACAATACACAACAAAGCCATCAGTACCCTCGGGTAAAGTCAACACTGGTGCTGAGTGAGTCAGGTCTTCAACTCTTGGAAGCTTTCCTCACAAGCATCCGACCATTGGAACTTCACCTTTTTCTGAGTCAACCTAGTCAGTGGGGCTGCAATTGATGAAAATCCCTCAACAAATCTTTGGTACTAACCTGCTAAGCCCAAGAAACTCTGAATTTCTGAAGGGTTCACTGGTCTAGGCCAATTCTTCACCGCTTCAATTTTCTGAGAATCCACCCTTATGCCCTCACTCGACACCACATGTCCCAGAAATGCCACCGAGTCTAGCCAAAATTCACACTTGCTAAATTTTGCATACAACTGAGGATCCTTGAGGGTCTGAAGCACTACTCTCAAATAAGCGGCATGCTCCTCCTCGCTCCGAGAGTATATAAGGATGTTATCAATGAACACAAGCACGAACATGTCCAAATATTCCTTGAATACCCTGTTCATTAGATCCATAAAAGCTGCAGGAGCATTGATTAGTCGAAATGACATAACTACAAACTCATAATGCCCATATCGGGTCCTGAAGGTTGTCTTTGAGATATACTCTCCCAGACTCTGAGCTGGTGATACCCAAACCTGAGATCTATCTTTGAGAAACACCTGGCACCCTGGAGCTGGTCAAATAAATCATCAATCCTGGGCAAGGGGTACCCGTTTTTGACAGTGACCTTATTCAACTACCGATAGTCAATACACATCCGAAGGGATCCATCCTTCTTTCGAACAAAGAGAACCGGCGCACCCCATGGAGGCTTGCTCGGTCTAATGAAACCCTTATCCAACAAGTCCTTCAACTGTTCTTTTAAACCTTTAGCTCAGTTGGAGCCATCCTATAAGGAGGAATAGATATAAGTTGCTTGTTGAGAAGAAGATCTATTCCGAAATCAATCTCCCGCTCGGGAGGGACACTTGGCAAATCATCGGGGAATACCTTCGGATACTCACACACCACTGGAACTGACCAAATAATCGGAGTCTCAGACTCTACATCCTTAACCCTAACTAGGTGGTATATGCAACCCTTAGAGATCATTTTTTGTCCTTAAGGTATGAAATAAACCGACCAGCTGGTACAGTGGAATTACCCTTCTATTCCAAAATTGATTCACCCAAAAACCAAAATTCCACCGCACAGGTCCTACAATTAATCGATGCATAACATGCAAACAACCAATCCATACCCAAGATGATATCAAATTCATTCATGGACAACTCGACTAAGTCTGCAGAGGTAACTTTATGTAACACTATGATGGGACACCCTCTATATACCCACCTAGCTACCACTGATTCACTGACTGGAGTAGATACGGAGATTGGTTCTAACAGAATTTGAGGACTAACTCCAAAACTACTAGCAATATAAGGGGTCACAAAAGAAAAGGTAGCTCCTAGATCTAACAAAGCACAAGCATCAATATGGAAGACTTGCAACATATCTGTGACCACATCTGGTGAAGCCTCCTGCTCTTGGCGAGGCACTAGGGCATAAAACCTGTTTCGGCGCTGACCACCTGCTAAACTAGTGGAGGCACCCTGCTAAGGGGGTCGTGTTGCTGAAGCAGTAGAACTAGCTGCAAGGCACTCTCTGATCCTGTGCCCAGGTTTTCCACACCCAAAACAAGCATTCGCACCGACCAGGCACCTCCCGGGATGATTTTTGCCGCATCTCACACAAGCTGGGAAAGTGCGCTCCACCTGCATGCTACCATGATCCCTCGATCCTGAAGTCCTGCTCATTTGGTCTCCCATGAACCTGGATGGTGTGCTAGCTGATGATGGAGCTGGAGCAATGGACCTGTGCTGGGTCTTCTGACGTGGTCCACCTCTTGACTTGGCCTGAGAATCCCCGTAGCTATCAGTCTTGGCCCTCTTGGCCTCTTTCTGCCTCCTATAGACCGACTCCATCGGTTGTGCATGCAATACAATATGGGGAAATTCAATGTCCCTATGAATCATGGCGATCCGGCAATATTTATCCAAGTAATCTACTACTCCATGCACAAAGCGGCTCACTCGAGCCCACTAATCCGCCACCAACTCCGGAGAATATTTAGATAATCGGGTGAACTCCAATGCATACTCTTGGACAGACATGCTACCTTGCTTCAGATTAACAAACTCTGCCGCCTTGATCCCTCATCTCTCGAGGGAAGAACCGATCCATGAACGTAGTGTAAAACTCATCCCAACCTATTGGGCCTGTACTCGGCCCCCTGGCATTAAAACCATATATGTGCGAACCCTTTTAGCTGGTAGGAGGTCAAGTCAACGCATTCCCCATTTTTTACCCCCATTACCTGAGTGATTTTTACAATCTCCTTTATAAAATCATGTGGGTCCTCATCCACCTTTGACCCCTTGAACTCCGGAGGGCTCATCCTCAAGAAATCCCTCACCCTAGCTACCGCTGCATTCCAATTATGATGGAAATGCGCCACCGTCTGATTCTGGACCTGGGCAGTCATGGCCTGTGCCAGCATCTGAATCGCCGCCCTAAACTCAGCATGGACACATGGCTCTGGTACATGCTCCTCGTGAACGGGTGGAGCTGGCTGATGCTCACCATCATGGGAACCCTCATGATCATTACTATTATCGTTCCTCCTGGCATTTACTCGGCATAGAGGCATGATTCTCCAAATGCGAATAGCATGAATTAGAGGAGTAAAGGACGTTCATCGCACAACATAGATCATGAAAGAAGGGAACATTTCCTAAAACGTCTAGTAGCCTCTTAGTCATAACTGTGGCATGCTTCACACCCATGAAAAAGACTATACTCAACATGGCTTTCAGACTTCCTAGGACACTTCAAACCTATGGAAAGTTTGTCGATCCAAACATACACCAGGATCGTAGACACAGGACAAAGAGCCCTGAGAGACCCCAAGTCGACCCATGGAATGAGCATACATCTAATCAATCACATGAGCAGAAGACTTAACATAGAGAACGTAATCATAACATAGCATAAGGAAAAATTAGTACAAGACTTAAACAATACGGCGGATTACAACTTGTAGTCTGATAAGCCTCTAAACATGAATGGTGGATTAATGGGACAACTCCCCAACTAATCCAACATCCAGAAATTTAAGGAATAACATAGAGTGTGAACATGTAGCCTTTGAAACATGAGGACTCACCAAGTGCACTGAGAGCAAGTCCGAATCTATTTACGGGTGAAGATAAGCCTGAGAACTGGGACCTGTATCATGAGACGATACAGCATAGAAAGTATGTGGTCAGTACGTGGAATGTACTGAGTATGCGAGGTAAGTAAAACGGACATTTAAAACATATGTAAGTTCATAAAAGATCATAAGAATAGGACAGCATGCTCATACCATAAATCGTTATAACATATCATACGGCTCAAGGTTTACAAAACATCCATAACATAAACATAGTCATAATCATAATAGAAGATCTTGCTTAACATAACATGAGCCAACAGACATAATCATAACATGCATAAATCATGAGGAACAGTGGGAGATTCTCTTACCGATATACCCCATATGAGCACACATGAAGCCCAACTTATAGCCCTAGTTGGGAGGGTGTTCGTACCTTGCCAAGGGTAGGAACCATGAAGGGAGTTATCACATCTGAAAAGGGCCATTTGGGCTAGGGACAAACATGAAAGGAGTCCCAACATACCTAGGGTGACACGTAGTTCATGAGATCCAAGGATTAATCGGAGCCCCGAACCTACTCGGTGTTCAATACTACTCCCAAAACATATATAGTGCTAATAATAATATATACATGACTTCATGGGCTAGTAAAATCATGATAATCGTAAACATGCTTGAACATAGGTGAACTAGCCATTACTAGAGGCCCATGAGTCGTCTAAAAACATAATTTATAAATTATAGGTTTCATGCATACTTATAGATCATACATATAACTTTAAAATCATCAAATCATAGTGGGTTTTTAAATAAATTCATATTTCAAATCATAATTCATGTTGGGCTTTTAAATATCAATAATGAAATAGTAGATCATAAATCGATTCATCATGGAGCATGCATAATTAAGCTTAATTTATTAGAAATCAAAATCAACAACATTATAATCAATTTAAATCTCAAAAGATGATCAAAGTCCATAGATTATGATAATATTTCAAAATCACAAAACCCGTAATTAACATTAGTTTTTATATAAATTAAAGAGAACCTCATGAGTTTTTAATAAATTTTGAGTAAAATCATTGAGTAGGAGAATGGGTATGGATGAATCCACCCATTGAAGACCTTACATACCTGAAAAAGGATTGATTTGAATGTTCCTTGAATACCCACAAAGGAACTGATGGAAACTTGGAGAAGAAGACCTTGAATCTCCCTAAAACCTCTCCAAAAGTTCTTTCATAGGAATGGGCATGCATTAGGGACTTAACCCATCTTATCACACTCAAAAATTACACAAAACGACATAGTTTAGGGCCTTATATAGTGAAAAAGTCAAAAATACCCTTAATGAACCTGCCCTATAAATAGACCGGAAGGAACCCACAAGTGGTACCAACGGGTCGTGGAAACCACCCACAGCCCGTCCTATCTCTCGTTGTATGGACTGTTGAATGCCTTCTCTTAGAACTTAACTAACGGACGGACAGGACGACCCATCCTACGAAACCACGGTCCGTTGCACCATCCATTGTTTGCTCAATATAAAATTTGATCCCACTTACCACGACCTGTGGTTTCTCCTAACGAGTCGTGGTCTCAACCCGTTGAAGTCCTCCTGAAGATCCTAACTCCTTCTCATGACAGCTAACGATGGCTCGTTGTTTCCCACAATGAGTTGTCCTGTCTCTCGTGGTTCACACTGCCACCCAGCCTGATCCTAACCACAACTGAAAAGGACGGTCCGTTGTATCCCACAATGGGTTGTCATACCTCTCGTTATCTCCACTGCCACCAATATTTCCCTAACCAACAACAGCATACACTAACTCGTGGTTTGATACCACGAGTCGTTCCGTGGTCCGTCCAGTGATATTTTGTCAATTTTCTGCACTTTTCAAATTCAACTCCCGGGTCTATTCTTAGGCCTTCCCGGGGTATTACAGTTAAGGGCTAGGGGTTTACAGTATATTATGATGCTTTTAGAGTTGGTTTGGGTTGTGTGTTGATACAGCAGGGCAGAGTTATTGCATAGGCTTTTAGGCAGCTAAAGGTTCACGAGAAAAACTAACCCACTCATGACTTAAAGTTAGCGGTGGTAGTCTTCGCGTTGAAGATTTGGAGGCACTATCTATATGGTGTTCATTGTGAGATCTTCATCAACCATCATAGTCTTTAGCACATTTTTATCCAAAAGAGACAATGCAGGTGGTTGGAGTTACTAAAAGACTATGACATTTCAATTCTTTATCAAATGTGGTAGCAGATTCCTTAAGCCGAAAGCAGTGAGCATGGGGAGTTTGGAATTCCTAATGGTAAAGGAGAAACCTTTGGCTTCAGACATCTAGTCCTTAGCCACAGGTTGGTTAGACTTGCTATTTTTTAGCTGGGTTAGATTCTTATTTGTGTGAAGGGTAGATCTGTGTTGTTAGAGTAAATGCAGGAACAACGGTTTGAGGATGTGAAATTAAGGATGATTCGAGATAAGGTGTTGAGTGGCGAGGCTAGGAAGGTGACCTTAGATCAAAGGATGTTTTGAGGGTCGTATTTGCGTTCCTAAAGTTGGAGACTTAATTAGGTTGATTTTGGAGGAGGCCCATTATTCCAGATATTCTATCCATTCGAGGGCAGTGAAGATGTACCACGACTTGAGGCAGCATTATTGGTGGTGTAGGATGAATCGGGATATCTCAGATTTCGTGTCTAGGTGCTTGAACTATCAGCAGGTGAAGTACAAGCACTAGAGGCCAGGTGGATTGACTTAGAGGCTACCCATGCTTGAGTGTAAGTGGGAGCAGATAGATATAGACTTTGTGGTAGGCTTTCCATGTACATCTCGGAGATTTAATGTTATATGGGTCATCATTGATAGGTAGACCAAATCCTCTCACTTTATGCACGTTTAGACTTTCTACAGTTCAAAGAGGTTGGTTCAGATCTACATTTGGGAGATTGTCAGTTTACATGGGGTGCTTGTTTCGATCATCTTATATAGTGGTACTCAGTTTACATCGTGTTTCTGGAGGTCGATTCAAAGAGATTTGGGTACCTGAGTTGAGCTTAGCATAGCTTTTCACTCACAGATTGATGGTCAAACTAAATGTATTATTCAGGTCCTAGAGGATATGCTTCGGGCATTTGTTATTGATTTCAGAGGTTTGTGGGACCGGGTCTTGGCCTTGGTGGATCTCGCGCGTAATAACAGCTACTATTCGAGTATCCAGATGGCTCCATGGTAGGAGGTGTAGGTCTTCAGTGGGTTGATTTGATACTTTTGAGGTTAGGCTATGAGGCACCGACTTGTTGCATGACTCTATAAATAGAGTTTGGGTGATTCAGGAGAGACTCTGTACAGCTCAAAGTAGGCAGATGAGCTATGCTGATTCAAGGTTTCGAGACTTGGAGTTTATGGTTGGAGATAGGGTTTTCCTTTATGTGTTAGTAAACTGATATCACATCTTGCACTTTTTGGCCCTTAGGTGAGGAATGTTGTTCTTTCTTTATGGAGTGGAAAATTTTAGAATGTAGGGGTCTTGTTCCTCATCAATACACCTCTCCATTTACGTGGAAGTCTCTGTTTTCATGTCACTAGCCAAACACATTATCACAAGTGTTTAGAATAAGGGTCAATAAGCCCCAACTTCCAACCGGCATTATTATTGACATTCTCACTTTTGTATACCTTCTCAACCTCGGCATCATCAATAATAATTTGGTCAAATGGTTGGAACTTTTCTTTCTACTCCACAAGCTGGCTGATATCCACAATTGGTGATTGGCATCAAACAACCTCAACTAGGTCATGTATATCTGAGCCAAATTGGTCTACCTTTTATCTGAGCTCAGCTTTTTCTTCTCTCAGTTGTGTTTCCATGTTTGTAATACCATCACAGAGAAACCCCTTGTAATACCCCAAAAGTTTCTAAGACTAGTTCGGGATTTGAAGTATGTTTCAGCAGAAAATTTAGAAGTTTTCTCTCAGTACGACTCATCGTACGAGTCGTAAGGTGGTTGTATGGGTCGTAGGATGACCAGTGGTGGAGAGCCAGAAGTTCACCCTCCCAACCACAAGTACCCACCACGAGTCATGGTGTGTGGGTATGACTCATGGTAAGGAATTAAAGCAAGTCATTGGATTTTTCAAGTGCTGAACCTACGAGCAATTATACGACTCATAGTATGGAACTATGAGTCATGGTAGGAGTCGTGGAAATATTTAGAGAGTTAGAGAAAATTGGACGGGATAACCACGAGAGCAAACCACAAGTCATAGGAGGATTGTACGACTCGTGGTACTAGTCGTAGCAACTCGCAGTGCAGTTTTTCCTACAAAATTATTAAGGAAATTTTCGTAAATTCTAAACTATGTCATTTTAAGACCTGAAAGGAGTGTTTCAAGAGGGTTTAGCCTATCTCAATTCATTAGGCTTTCCCACGCATGCAAAGCTTTGAATTCCCTTGGAAGATCAATCTATAAATTCTCTCAATTCTTCCCCAATTATCTTGGGCTTACAAAGATAAGTTGAGAATTAGTTTACCCAGATATGTAGGGCTATGAATTAGAGTTTTCTTTCACTCTCATGCCCAAATTTCTCCTCAAGATCATGAATTTAAGTTCTAATACAAGTTTATGATCTTATAGGGTTTTAACCCAATTTTATGAAATTCTCTAAGATATGTCTATGGGGTCAATTTTCCTCAAGTTTCAAAGCATTTTTTAAGATTTATGAGAAGATTTTATACACAAATTAATTATAAATTCATGATTTTAAGTTATTAAAAATTATGTCCTATTATGCAAGTTTCATGAAAAGTCAAGTTTATGATTCATGAATTCAAGTATGATGAGATATCTAGCATGAATGAATGTTTATAAATGAGAAAAGACATAAAATACCCCCTAAACTTGTCCACACAACTCACTTTAGAACTTTAACTTTACGATTATTTGTTTACCCCCCTAATATCATTTGAAGTCTATTAAATACCACCCAAAAGGCTGACGTAGAAAATAAATTTTAAAAAAATTAAAAAGGCGCGTAATTAAAAAAAAAGTGGGTCTATTGATATTTATATTATTTAATAGAATAAAAAATAATAAATAATAAAAACCCCACCCAACTAGTGTATAAAAATATAAGGAAAAGAAAATATTGTGAATGAGCAAAAAAAATAACAAAAAAATAAAAAAAATAAAAAATTAAAATTAAAATAATTTTCAATGTGGCGCTGACGTGGCTGTGACGTCGCAGTAATGTGGCAGTGATGTGACGCGAGTGTAAAACACTTTACTTTGTGAGAGTGGTATTATTCTCTTTGGGTGGTATTTAATAGACTTCAAACGAGATTAGGGGGTAAAAAATTACATATAAAGTTAAAGTGTTAAAGTGAGTTGTGTAGACAAGTTCAAGGGGGATTTTGATGTCTTTACCCATGTATGAATCCATGATTTTGACTTATGAAGTCTGTTTCAAGTATACATGATTTTAAGATTTGGGTAAGCCCACACAACTTAAGCATGTTTTCATAATTTAGCCAAGTCTAATAAGATCAGCTTATCATATGTTTTGGAGTCGAGACTGCCACTACAACTTATAATATATTTTGGAGTCAAGACTCTCCATGTTCAGATTTTAGACTATGCATGTAATTATGATTTCTGCTTTGTTGAAAATTGATGGGAGCAATATGCATATTTTAGGGAGTAGTGTCTAGCACCGAGTAGTCTTAAGGTTCTAAGATTTTCCGATCTCAAAACTACGTGCAGACATAGATATATATTTATTTTGGGATCTCCCCTAAGATTTTTCCCGCCCGCAAGGGGCCTTCAGCTTGATATCAATATCATGGTAGAGTCCTTAGCCCTAGTAATGTTTTGGATGGCTCTGGCCACTTGAGTGTGATAGCAGGTTTGACCCAATGATCAGTTTATGAGCTTTTACTTACGATTTCATCTATAACAAGTCATATGATTATCTTTAGGTCATTTTGTTCAGATATGAAACTCATCTTATGACTATATATGTTTCAGATTTTAGATTTCAGCATGCAGTCCTTACTCTCATGATATACTAATTTATATTTATATGCATGATTTCAATTAACAGTTACTCAGCTTGTTTTACTTACCTTGCATACTCAGTACATTTCAAGTACTGATCTCATACTCTATGCTATATCATTTCATGATACAGGTCCGAGCGATCAGACCCAGTTCCGCCATTAGTCTAGCTCTCCGCTGTTTAGCTCAGTTCCCATTATTGGTGAGTCCTCATCTTCTGAGGACATTTAGCTTAGCGTTTGATTATGTTATTTTAGTTTCATACTTTAGCGAGCTAGTTGGGGATGTTGTCCCATTAGCTCATCAGACAGTTTAGAGGCTTATTAGACATTATGGAGATTTTTAGCTTTGTCGAGTGTTGACTCCATTTATAATTGTTATGTTATTTAAACTTCCACTTATTTATGCTTCAGTTATCAGATTCCGCTTTAATGTATCTTTAGTTGTTATGTTCATGTCATGGGTCGATTTGGAGCCATTAGTGGTTCTAAGTCATGTGTCTCAGTCCGGAGTCCTAACTCGGGTCATGACACCCCTGAAATTGTATTAGTTGAGCTTTTTTCTCGAGTCAAGATTGGCACACTACCTACACTTCATCAAAGCTTTCTTCATGTAGGAATTCACCCTCTTCTTTTGTTTGAGGTTCATCTGGGTATTAGATAATACCATAACTTGTAGATCCCTTACAAGTTTCAACCTCAGCCTGCATTTCCATGAATTTTGCATGCCTCTTTTCTATGGATTTTCTGAGTTCTACTTGCTTCTCCAATATATGCTTCATCATATCAATAAGTTGAGCATAATGTTCCACTTTATTACTCCTGTCAAAGTCACAAACAATAGGAGAATCATAGTAGGGACTAAGTGAAGGGGAATAAAAGTTAGAACAACCATTCCAATGGTCATCCTGACCATCACATATACTACATAAATTCTACTCAAAGAGTTGAATAGGTGCACACAACCCTCTCCTAAAAAAATTATAACAATTTATATTCAAGTGGGTGAACTCCTTTATCTCCCGAATATTTCAAAGTTTAATAGCCCTTTGCAATGTCTTTTTAGAATTGAAAAGTACATCTAAGTGAAGTTCACTTTCACATCTAGAAAATTATTGATTCAATCACATAACTTGACGAATTACATAATTATTTCGAGTATAAGCAAAGACATGAGAACAATCTTAAAGATGATCTACAAAAGGAATCTCGTGAAAATGAAATTGAGTAGGTGTTAGCTTCAAGATCGGCTCTGGTTGGGGCATCAAAGTTGGTGCAAAAACGAATTTTGTTTATTATTTGTTTTAGAAGTTGAGGAAGGGACTTCGTTACCTAACACCTATGCATTATGCGGCTCTCCACTATCATACTCCTTACTTTGTGTTTCTACAATATCAATATCATCGATTTGTTGGGAGAACTCTAGTACCATAGACTCGTCTTGTTTATCATTTTTTCTACACAAGAAAGTAAATATATCTTAATTAACAAACATTAAAATAAATACATTATTTGATATATCCAAATGATAGACCTACCAACAATAATTTGCATCATCAAACTTGAAGACAAACCGGCATTTTTTTTAATTTTAACCGCTTATTGACGTTCTGGCATGATCCGTCCATCCAAATTGAGAGGATCCCCCCGCATTATTAAACTCTTGTTTATACTTTTTGATATTATTCATATTGGGTTGGTAACCCCTAAAAAATCAAAACAACATCATCATGCGAATAATAGAAATATGAACTACAACAACAACAACAACAACAATAGTAATAATAATAATAATAATAATAATAATATTTATAATGGGATGGCTATTTTCCTCGTAAGTCTAATTCAAATGAGGCTTTAACCCTTCCATTGATATTTATCCCGTTTAGAATGTCTGCATAAACACTCATGTTAGAATAAGTGTCAGCTTGTGGAAGGGATACTTCAAGAACTTTGTTTCTTGTTGAGATACATTTCAAGCACGTTTATGTTAATTTAGTCTCTAAATCAATTGATGACCTCAGAAAATCCGTTAAAGATTCACCGTCATCGCTATTGAACCAACATAATTGGCTAAACTTTGCGGTAAATTAGAATATGGGAATCTCGCAATTGCAAAAAGTTTAAATTATTGCCTACTTTCATTCTTTTATGTATCACTGTGGTTAATGATGTGTATCCCAATATAATTGGAAACTTAATATTAAATTTTGGTGGACAACTATGATAAACAAAAACTGTCATGATTAATGATCTAAGTGTCCCATACAACACAATCATAATAGTTTGAACATTTCGACATTTTTCAAGAAGACTAAAAAATCTGAAGAGATAAATATAAGAATGGATTAAATAGAGTGTTCTGGATGAACTTTTTAGTCTATCAAAAGTCCGACATAAGTACACTTTGCATAAACTTTTGGATAAAAAAGTTTGATGAAAAGGTGTATATAGCACATGAAAATTTCTATACTATGCACTTTTAGGTTCCGCTAGACTTGGTCTGTTACTAAACCCACTATAATGTAGGAATTTTCTGCGTTATAACTAGTAAGGATATACTTCTTTTTTTTCTGATCCCATCATCTAGGGTTAGGACTGAGTTCAGCATCAAAACAGTAAAAAATATCTTTCATTATTTCATTAAAAGAGGTAAAGCGTGGTGCATGTAATGATCAACTTCAAAATCTTAGACAGTGTTAACTTTATTATTTCAGAATTTTTTTTATTTTTTTTCCTTCTGGATCGTGGTACTTTTCCAATACCCACAAATTAAAAAAACTTTACTTTACTTTTTAGTCGTGATTTGCACCGCGACCCACCATAATTTCATTTTTATTTTTTCCTTCTTGGTCGTGCTTTCAACCACGACCCATAACATTCTCTTTTTTTTTTTGTGGTTCCAAGCGATTTGGTAATACTTGGATATTAACACGTACTAATTGTGCATTTAATTGGATATTACCTTCAAATCATAGAAGATAAAATATTTTTAAAAAAAATAGAAGATAAAATATGAAAAATAATGAAAGCAAAAGAATAAATCAATAAATATATATTTTTCGCCTTATAGAAAATATGGTTGTAAAAATATTTTTGTTCGTGAATGTATATGCATTGGATCAGATAATGAAATTCTGAATAAAGGATGTTAAATTCGGACGTAAGAAAGGTGATAAATAAAGTTATTTCTTATCGGTGAATGAATGAAATACTGGACTTCTTATAAAACTTGTGAAATCTTTATCCCTTTGAGGTGGGTTTGGGGTGTGAGTTAAGATTAAAGATAAATATTTTTTCCATAAAGAATAAAGTTTATATTTATAATATTTTATAAGTCATGTCCTTGCGTTCTTAAAAAATTTATACCTCGCTAGATATAAGTTCGATTTATAAAGATAAAAATTAAAATTATTTATTTAAAAAATAAAAATTAAAAAGCAGTTCATTTAAAAAACAAAACATACAATTAAATGCATCTCTATAACTCAATCTGACATCTTTGCCAAAGGCATATGAAATCTATATTTGTATGAGCAATCATTGTTGTTTGTCTGTTGATTATTATAAATATAGTCATTCTTTCTTGGGGGTACATACTACAAGTAAAATTGTAATCAATGACTTGCACAATACTGTTTATATATAATATATATACCCCAAAAATACTATGGGTCGTGGTTCCAACCACGACCAAAAAGGAAAAAGTTTTTAAAAAAATTATGATGGGTTGTGGTGCTAATCATGACCAAGAAGGGGAGATGATTTTTTTTTTAATGTTGGGTCGTGGAATGTATCACGACTCATAAGGAAAAAAAATAAGGAAGTTAATATCGCCTAGTTAGATGGATTTTAAAGTTGGTCCTGACATGCACCATGCTTTACCTCTTTTGATACACCACACAAATAAGATATCGTTTTAAAATTATGAAAGATATTTTTCACCGTTTTGGTGCTGGACTCGTTAGGACTCTTCCCCAGCTTTCATCTTCTATCTCTCTCCTTGGCTACTTGAAAAAGGAAATTGGAGGGCATCTGGTGGAATATCTATATCGTTATATTCAGTGATTTTGAGATGATGGGCAATGTTGATGTAGATAGTGTTGCCAAAAGTAATAATAGAATTAAAACTATTTGGTGCCATTTTTTAATAAAGTGGGTAAATCCCTGGGCGTCAGACTAAGGTTTCAACTATATCCGATATCCATAAGCATGATGTAATGCGCATTAACCGCATCTCTTTTACCTCCAGTAGGAAGGGGAACTATTTCAGCTATCTGCTTTACATCTGTAATCTTCTTCCAAATTCCAAACTAGTAATAATAGGTTATTTTACATCCTACTTCAGGTACAACTTTGGATGTCATACAGAAAAATTAAGAACAAGAGCCCCACCACTGTATATGAATTGATTGTTGAATTAGACAATCCAATGTGTACTACTCGTTAGAGTTCAGCATTACACCAAGACTATTAAACTAAACTATACTAAACTAAACAAACATACAGTTAAAATTAAATCAAGCCAACAAAAAAGAAAACAAGTATGGAGAAATGGCCAAAACAAGTAATGACCTGCTGTTCAATTCTTGTAGTCATTAGAGCCGAGAAAAGCTTACAGGAGATCAGCGACATTAGCTGGAAGCTCCTCAATCACCACATTGTAAAACCTCTGAATGTCAGACAGCATTCTCTCATCATCCTTGGTTGCAAAGTTGATTGCAACACCCTTCCTACCAAACCGTCCACTACGTCCAATGCGATGAAGATAGTTCTCGGGTTGAGTCGGCAGATCATAATTTATGACAAGAGAAACTTGTTGGACATCAATTCCTCTGGCTAAAAGATCAGTGGTGATGAGAACACGTGAGGAACCAGAACGGAATTCACGCATTATAATATCCCTAGTGTTCTGGTCCATGTCACCATGGGTCGCTGAGACTGTATGGTCTCTGCATCGCATTTGGTCAGTTAATAAGTCAACTTTGCGACGAGTATTCACAAAAATCACACTCTGTGTGATGGCTAACGTTTCATACAGATCGCAGAGGGTCTCAAGCTTCCATTCTTCCTTTTCCACATTCACATAAAACTGCTTGATACCTTCTAAGGTCAGTTCATCACGTTTCACAAGAATCCTCACAGGTTTATTCATGAACTTCCTCGTGATCTCCAGGGCCTCGGGAGGCATTGTGGCAGAGAAAACACCAACCTGAATCTTAGGAGGCAAGAGCTGGAAAATATCATAGATCTGGAGACGAAAAAGAAGTAAAAATTTTAGAACCAGGGAAGAAGGCGCTACAAATTCACAAATGCATTGGACATCAGTTCAAAGCTATACATATTTTACAGCGCCGCACATGTCTGATCACACATCCTAAGAAACAGGACTATGGATTTAAAACTATGTTACAGCATACTTAATTGTGAAAGAAAATAAACTAGCACAAAGAAAACAGAAAACAAGTAGCATCCTCGCCTTCTACACTAAAAGTTTGAGCCAGTTGAGTATGCTGAGGACACCAAAAACCAGTATGCCAATTACTTAACTATCCACAACCTTCCTCCCCAGGAACACAAGTGAACCAAATGCAATGAAAGAAAAACCAACTTCTAAGCATAATCTTCACCACTACATTATGATTATATAAATTACAAAACTGATGTTGGTGCTCTCTTTCTAGCAGCATTTGTATAACATTTGAACTGAAGAATCTTACTGACTTTTAATATATTACAGGTTGATACTTTAGCATAAAAGACAACATATCTATAAAAAAATGTAATGCACACACACACACACACACACATAATACATACATACATATATATATGTATATATATGAGGAGAACGGAACTTTTCCATCTAAAATAGTCACCTGATCCTTGAAGCCTCTGGAGAGCATTTCATCAGCTTCGTCCAATACAAACATCTTAACGTGATCAGGACGGAGAGACTGTCTTCTCAACATGTCAAATACGCGTCCAGGTGTTCCCACAACAACGTGAACACCACTTGAAAGGATCCGTTGATCCTCACGGACACTAGTACCTCCCACACAAGCATGAACTTTGACGCCAAGATAGTCTCCAAGTGCTCGCATGACCTTTTCAATTTGTTGTGCAAGCTCACGAGTAGGTGCCAAGACCAAAGCTTGACAATCTAACAGTTCATAGTCCAGTTGTTGCAGAACTCCAGAACAAAAAGTGGCAGTCTTTCCTGTTCCAGACTGAGCCTGTTGAATCACATCAAGACCTTTGCAAAATGGTACAATTCCCCTTTGCTGGATTGCTGAGGGTTTCTCAAAACCTACAATGTTATATAGTTCAATATTAGATATAGCTTATCGGATCGAAAATGGCCTAAAAGAATACAATACTTCATTAACTACGACACTTGCACATGGCGTGAACAGAAGGCAAAAAACTTCTTTTTTTCTTAATAAACTGTGCACAAGTCATGAACCAAAATAGATTTTCAACTGACCGTATGCATAAATGCCTCTCAGGAGGTTCTCCTTCAATCCCATGGCATCAAAACTATCATAAGCCTCGTCACATGAGGTAAAGAACTCTTGTCCATCAGCATTTAGCCTGCATCCACGATTAAAGAAGGGTATGATGCATGTTCAGTGTTATCAAAATCGAGAAGTGCAAAGAGACTCTAAAGGTCCTTTGGTGCTTTAAGCGCAAAGTGCAAATAGCACGTGGGATTTATTAAAAAAAGGCGCAAATAGAGAAAAGTTACAAATATGTGTAGTCCAAGTTTAATAACCACAATTCACAAGCATGAATAATAAATGTATGTACCAAAAAATTGAAAAATAATTACAATAAAGTGAAATATCAATTGTTTAGTGTCACATTCAGTATTACCCTCACCCATTGGCAAGGAAAAGTATGCCGCAGAGCCTTGATGACACCGAAGGCCCCATAAAGTGAGGCGAAGCGCTCAACATGTTTTGCACCTCACTTTAGGCTTAAGCGTGCCTTTGACAACATTGTGCAGGTTATAGCAAAAATCTAGTATTTTCCACACACAAGTAAAATAAACATTGCGATTTACATGTATGCCTATGTGCGGATAGAGAAACTCATGTAGAATACCAAAAAATTAAAAATAAGGAAGTAACAAAATATTGAGGCAATAGTACTCACAACTCTGTCATTTTTAAATCAAACTGACGAGCATCAAATTGGGATCCATCTGGAACTGCACCCGCCATGACTAGAAAAAATTCACAGCACATCAGCACAAAGAAAGAGTTGAAATGAACTTACACATTGTTAAAACATCTATTCCATAACACCACAAGTCCGCAACCAGAAATACCAAACCAAACCAATCAAAAATGTGTAGCTTCATTTGAGTTAGAGAAAATCAAAATATTGACATTTCTCATTACTATCCCTGTTAGAACTACAACTTTGAATTAGAGGGAAAAAACTACCTCTTAGGGAACTATATAGTGTTTTCCTGCAGTTTTAAAGACGCCAGTTCTTGATTTGGCTAAATGTGTCCAACCAGGAATAAAACTCAATATTAACAAGGTTATTACCACATTAACAAGAAAAACAAAACAATAGAAAGAATATCTACCTTGTAAGGACAGGGAAAATCACCTTAAGGTTTTTAGGTGCAAGAAATGCTTTGACGCACATAAATCAAAATCAAAAACCAACTCTTACACCACCTTAACAAGATTAGCTAGACCTAAGAAGGAATAATCATCCCACTTTGGCATTTAGACTTCTCAGTTCCAACATGAGAAGTCCAATGTGCTTCATTAAATTGACTAAATCATTTAATGCTAGGTTAATTTGACGTCAGCACAAAACAATGTTAAGTAGAAAACATTTTTTGACAGAAGCAGCCTTCTATATTACGACTCAAGTAAGTAATTTATTATATCTGGTGTATCAGTTAGGCGTCTTTCATCAGATTAACAAAGCCAATGACATCAAAATGCCAATTACAGTAACTTTCTGTTTAGAATAGCCCAGTTATGCCCATTTTAACCTAATTTAGTTTTAAGAGAATGTCAACCACCTCTCTGCTCTATAACCAACAAAGACTAAGACATCCTCCACCCAACTTGACAATCAACTTTCAAAACTAAATCACAACTAAAATACATCTCCATCAAACTACACAACATAAAAAAAAAATAAAGCATTTAATAACTTCATTTAAAAAGAAGAAGAAGAAGAAGAAGAAGAAGAAGAGCACCATTATGTTTCTTTTCAAAAAGGTCACCAGAAAAAGAAAAGGATTACGAGAAGGTACCTTAAGAAGAGGTGAGATGGAAAGGAAGAGAAGAAAAAGAGTAAGAGGAGGAGTTGTTACTGTGTTAGTAAAGAGAAGTTGGGTTTTCCCACTCCCGGATCTAAGCCCTGCCCGGAGTTTTGGAGTTAGGGTTTTCCATAACAGTTGTAAAAGAATTTCCTCTTCCGACCAATATGCCCCTTACGCTCAATTAGAATTGTCCTACAGGCCTACACGTGGCACGCTTTCCGGCTTCCTACAAACATGGGCCCTTTTAGATTTAAGGTTGTCTTAAACAAAAAAAGTTGTACGTAAAAGTAAAATAACAAAGGCAAATTAGGCCAAAGTTTCCCTGAAAAATTATAGTTACAATTACAGGGGGTTCAGTGAAAACTGATAAATTTAATCAAATTAAGAGTGGCACCAAATTATCAAATCGAAAAAAATATTTGATTAGTAATCTAATATGTTATTAAAAATTGATTATAAAGACAAAAATGTTTTGTATAATTAACTCTAAAAAGAATTAAACCACCAATATTTTATGTGTACAATTTTTTAGAATATTTACATTTATGCAATTTGTGAGTATTCCAATTTAAAAATCGAACCAAAGAGACATATGCACACCCCTAGTCACAAATATAAATAGTTTGTTAAACCATTCATTCAACAACCCAAAAGATGTTGCAGCTTTATCTTTATTCTCTAAAAATAAAATTTAGCTGTAATGCATGATTCCATTTAAAATATATGGTCAGCATTAACTTTATTATCCAATTTATAATAACCACATTAATTTGCAAAGTAATATTCCCTTTATCCAATTTAATATATTACTATTGATGTTGTAAAGTAAACCTTTTAAACTGAATCGCCTCGTGGTGGAAAAACCATTTTATTGCACCAAAGCAACAAAGGGAGTCTCCGACTTTCATGGTTCATCGTCGATTTGGATCTCTTAACTCTGAGATAAATGGCAGTTTAATGATATTTATATATATATGATTTTCTTCAGAAAGTAATGTTGCATTTTTGCTGACAATAGTTACTTCACACTTCACAGTGGTACTTACATCAGCTATTCATATGGACACTTCACTAGAAAAAACTCTTAATATTTGTAAGTTGTAACCCCCGCTTGGATAGACACAACAACATACACAATGTAGTCTCACAACGTGGAACCTGAGGACGTAGAGTGTATGCAAACCTAACCTCTATTTCAAAGGTTAAAAAGTTGTTTCTAATAGACCCTCATTCAAGGAAAAACAAATCAAAGTAATCTAGAAAAAGAAGTAACGAATGTGAAAACATAACAAAGCATGTTGGACAATAACTAAAGGTAAATAATACGATAATCAAAGTACTACCAGAAACAATAAATAGTAACAAAAATCTAAGAACAAGACACTACAATAATAATACTACGACTACTGATATAGAAGGATTAGTTAGATAATGTTCTACTACTTGCTATCATGCTACCCTAATCCCCAAGCTAATGATACTGGGTTGAAATTTCATTTTTGAAGTGAAACTCATAGCTCGCTGCAAGTACATGGTGCCCAAGTTTTTTTCAGAGAAAAAGTTGGTTTTCCTTAAACCATGGCATCTCACTGACAAGTTCCTTTGCAGGCAATTTTTTCCCGTCTTGACCGCATCATCTAACACTGTCCCAAAGTTAAATAAGCTGCACTGGCAGTCCCTTCTGAACTCCTCTGCACTGGAATTTGCACAAATGACTTCCAAATTGTGATACAATATCCACTATTCCTCCGTAACCAGCTACTGCTGTGACCTGAAAGTAATGTACAATTGGAACTGTGATTGAGTTAATGATAACCAATAATATAATTAAACGTTGTACTATCCTTCTTGCCAAAATGGCAATTCAACTTCAGTCTTTGTGTATATGGAATTTCTGGCTTTTTATATGAAAAGAGTAGAATTACTCTAGCAAAAAAATGCCGATCACACTTGTGAAAATAGAAAGTGTTTAGTATCAGCAAACTAAAGAAAAGTAGTCTCTTACCCCTGAAGGATGTACAGAAATGGAAAACAATGACTGAGGAGCGCATGGTATCTGTGAAATAATATCTCCATTCAGGTCAAAGCGACTAAGCAGTGGCTCCGCTCCAACCGCTAAAACCTAACAGCAAAATTAAAGCTCCTTAGGAAAAAAGGAACTGGAAATAACCAAAAAGCATTTGATGGAATTAGTTACTCCCACTATAATGGTGGATAGAAGACTACAATCATCTAGATTGAACTTGAAAATTTTCACAGGCACAAAAAGAGAGGGCAGCATATATGCTAAAGGGATACATTAAGCAAAGCAACATTATACTATATTTTGGGATGACAAAGAACATAAGTCAAAATAATTCAGACTTAAAATTTTTGGAAGAGTAGAGTTTGTTGAGATATAATATAATTAAGTAAATAGATAAATGCTCACCTTTAACTTTAGGATGAGATTGGTCACATACTTCAACATGGCATCAGAGCAGACAGAAGTTTTAGGGTTCAGGTCTCACCATCACCCACTATCAAAAAATATTTTCATGTGCTTGCCTCATGAAACAAAATCAAGCCCACATGTGAAAAGAAGTTAGTAAGATGGAAGACCCAAAACTTATCTATAAGTGGCAGAGTGACTCTCATCCAATCAGTTCTTGATGCCCTTCCAACATCCATGATGTCCCTGTTCTCTATCACAACAGGGTCATCAAAGGTTGGATAGCATCAAGAGAAATTTTTTGCGGCATGGGAACAATGAAAAGAAAGGTTACAACTTGGCCAAGAGGAAAACTATTATTTTAGGGAAAAGACATGGAGTCCTAGGAATCAAGAACTTGAAGATCCAAAGCAAAGCTCTCAGAATGAAATGATTATACAAGTTTACTAGTCAACACCAATTATTGTGGACAAAAGTCATAAAGCTAAACTTGAACAAGAGGATAATTGGATGACTAAGGAGGTTACTACATCATATGGGGTTAGTTTATGGAGGTCTGTTAGAGTATTATGGGGTGAGCTGAAAGCATAATCCAAGATCAAGGTTCGGGACGGGAGCCAACAAGCTTCTGGAAGAACAAATGGCATGACGATGGAAGACTGGACGCAGTCTTTCCACATATTTTTAACTTAGTTCTTCATGAGCAAAAGACGGTAGTGGATATGTGGACACATCATGGTTGGAGCATCAATTTTATGAGGTAAATCAATGATTGGGAAGTACAAGGAGTGACTGATTTCTTTAATACACTTGAACAGTTCACTGGGCTACAAGTAGGTGAAGATGTTTTATGGTGGCAAGGCAGTACCAAAGGATTGTTTAGGGTCAATGCAGCATATAAATTGATGAATTGATTCAACCAACAGGTATCCAATTGGCCTTAGAAACAAATCCGAAAATCTAAAGTCCCACATAAAGTAGCATGTTTTATGTGACTTATAGCGAAAGAGGTTGCCCTTACTCTGGACAATTTGATAAATAGGGGGCTCCCTTTATGTTCAAGATGTTTTTTGTGCAAAGGAACAAGAGGGGCAGTCAACCATCTCTTCCTGCATTATCAATTTACAAGCCATATATGGAGCATCATCTTAAACCTCAAAGGCATATCTTGGACTATGCTAAGAAAGGTTTCCAAAGCTCTTACAAGTTGGGAGGAAACAAGTACACAGGAAAAAGACAAGAGTAGATGGAGAATGGTTCCAGCATGCACTAGGTGGACAATTTGGAAAATGTTTCAAGTGCATAGAAAACAATGTGCAGAATCAAGTTAAAACTTCATCTTGCTATAATGTTTTTGGTGTAATCAGATTTACTCTAATGACACCATCTCTATCATAGATGTTTTAGATTCAGTATAAATAGAGGCTAGTAGATGTTAGAATTTCATGTAAATATAGTTACAGTACTACCTAAGTATTGTTTTGGTTTATTGATATGAAATTTTATTGATATGAAATACAGTTACCAATTTCAAAAAAGAAAATAGAGTTAGATCCCAAATAACTATCTTCCACTTCTCTTGTCAATTAACTGTTGTTGATCAACTCTCAATTTTCCCATCATCAATTTTACTTGTTTACAAATTTAGCAAGTTATTTATGGTTTATAACCATACCAATCAAAAGAATTAATTCTCTTAAATATTTTTTTTTGTAATAACTGTGGTGTCCAGACCAGCTTGCGCACACCTCGACTAATTCCACGAGATACCTGCCGCCTCCCACCAGCAACAGGTACCAAGTAATTCTATCCATCAAGGCTAGGACATATGGGAAAAAACCACTTAGTATTTTTTTTTGTTTCTGCTAAGATTTGAACCTGAGACCTCATGGTTCTCCACCACTTCATTGACCACTAGGCCACACCCTTGGGTGCAATTCTCTTGAATAGTATTAAGCCACAAATTATTTAAACATAGTTTGAACCAATCCTTGTGGATATGATACTTTTCTATACTATCTTTGACATAACACAAGCTTATTTTATAGTGTTTTATGCTCATCAAGCAGCACAAATAGTCTTCTCAACTTCTCTCTTACCTATCATATACTCTTGTTACCATTCCCAAAAAAAAAAAATATCATATACTCTTGTTACCATTCCCAAAAAAAACTACCATATACTTTTTGTACATATTTCCTATTTCACCGTCTTTCCACAATCATTCTAGTTGGGGTATTAGGCCGTGACATGTTAATTTTCTTAATGCAGTTGTCATTACCTTCCACTTTGGTGTGTTTGGTATGGAAAAATGTTTCCCAATTTTGGTATTTCCTTTAGGAAAATAAATTCCTTAAAAATACGGAAGTTGGAGTAAGGATAATAAGCTCCATGAGTGGCATTCCAAGTTTTGTATGCTTTCCAGCCCACAATGCCCCTAACCCGCACCTCTTGACCACCCCACTCCCTTCCACCCCCACCCACCCTACCCCATAATGTTTTCCTAGATTATGTATACATGCTCTTGAGATAATATTTTTTTGCTTAATGACCAATCACTTATTTTTTATGTAAAATATTTTCCATTATACCACACACACTCTATGTATTTGTGTGTGTTTTTAAATTTCATGCTCCCGCTCCCTCCTTCTGTAGTTTATTCTTAAATGTTACAGTAACTGGTTTATATTGTTTTATGCCCACCATTGAATTATCAATTCCATGCAACTTTACTCTGTTCTTCACTCTTTCGCTTTACATCCAGAACTAGCTAGTGGTAATGGTTCCTGTTATAAATATTGTAGTCCTTACACGTGGCACTGCCACTTTTTGTAAGGATGAAATATATTAGCTCTACTTATCGTCATTCTTAAATGTTACACAAGAAGATAGGTGAGATCAAATAATGAATAATTTTGTTGGAGATATAAATTAAGTAAATAAAATATGTTGTCTTCTTCCCTTTTTTTTCGAAAAAAATAAAAAAAATAACAAAAGGAATGCTCTTTCTAACAGGTTAAACTTTTTGATGAGATGATCACATAACTTCAACATGATATCAAAGCTAGGCTCATCCCAATTCGTGATTTACCCCATGTTGGGCTCCAATATTATATTGTTCACGCTCCAATTGGCAGACCTAGGTGTGCGGGGGTGTTGAGTTTGCCCTACACTGGTTTTGGGATGAGGATTTGATCTCCTTATATTGTCTTGGGCTACGGGTCTCATAGTCACCTATTATTAAAAGTAAATTCCATGTGTTGGCTCATGAAAAAGATTCAAGCACGCACATAGGTGGATGTGTCGGAGATATAAATTAAGTAAATAAAAGTATGCTCTCTCTAACCACTTAAGCTTTTAGATGAGATGATCACATAACTTCAATAGAGTGTTTGATCTAACAAGACCTGTAGCACTGCTTGCAGACAACCAACGCAAAGAGAATCTAAGGAACCCATCAGAAAAAGGGGATTTGGAGAAAGGATAATTGTGTGTATTCTCTTTGAACAAACTCAGGAAACATCAATTTGATGCAAGTTAAAGAACTGACTTGATTGTCATCAAATAAGGCATCCTGGATAGCAGCACTTGTCATGATACTTGAAACACATTCACAAGCTGGAAGATTCCAAACAGATAAAGACCGGCCACTTCCACAAGCCTGTGAAGTCAAACAGAGTAGCAATAATTAATGTCCTTAATGTAGCAAAGTTTTACGCATGAAAAGTTGATGAAAACATTCATTTCTCTGATTTCGACCTCAAAAGTGTGAGGCAACAACAAACCAGGCAAAAGAAAATGAATAAAAGAAACACAACTTGAAACAAACCAGGAGATGAAATTGTAAATCTATGCACACCTGTATACACGTAAAGGCACACATATTTTCATTCTGTTGATTGCATGGTCAGATTTAAAAAAATCATCAATAAGAATTCAGAACATCCAACTATTGATCAAGATGAAGAAATTGCTTTATTTTGAAGGGAAACAAACTTTTTCTGGAGAACAAGAACACTTAGGAGTCGTTTGGTAGGCCGTACTAATTAGAATAGTCCTTGAATTAAAATTTAGTACGAGACAATATATTGTTTGGTTACTCAATTCAATTTAATTATACCTAATACATGGATTACTTATACACCATAGGTTTATACCAAGGAAACAAAGGGATTACTAATCCCTGTATTAACAATACAAGGATAAAACCCATAAATGACTAGATACCCCTCAATTTCTTTTCCTAAATTTCTTTATATAAAAAATTCAAGGATATAATTGTAAAGAATATTTTTGTATAGTTTAAAACCAAACACAATACATGGTATATCTAGTTTTTAACACAATTAACCAAACACTTGATAAAAAATAATCCCAACATTATAATCCTTGTATTAGCAATCTCTGCATTACTAATCCGTGTATTACTAATCCTTGCATTACTTGTCTTCATACCAAACGAACCCTTAAATGCTAGAGATTATATGTGGAGAATAACTTCACTTGGAAATGCTAGAGTTTCAAATGAAAATCAATTGTTAATCGCTAAGCATTTCATTAACATATTTCATGCATTCATCTTAGAGGAAAGCATTGTTATGTGGATTCCAACAATGCAAAGTCCTTAAAATCTTCTACAGTGAAATAGGAAAACCCTTCATTGTCCTCCAATCGTACTAATTGGAAACAAAATATTTAGCTTTTCTGAATGGGATACAAGTACTTTGCAGAAGTTATGGAAGTACAACTATCGAAGGCTTATTAAGACCTTCTATAGTGAAATAGGAAAACCCTTCATTGTCCTCCAATCGTACTAATTGGAAACAAAATATTTAGCTTTTCTGAATTGGAATAACAAGTACTTAGAAGTTATGGAAGTACAACTATCGAAGGCTTACAGTTTAATACCTCAGATGTAGCAATCAAGCAACACAGTACCTGGCTCGAGGATCTACATCTAAGGCATGGAGCTGCTACTTTAGTATGTAAAGTTTTTTTTTTTTTGGGGGGTGGGGGTGGGGGTGGGGAGGGGGGGGGGGGTTGTTTCGGGAATGATTTTTAAAAGAAGTGGGAAGAGGGTTCAAAGAATCACACACCCAGTTTGAATACTGCTATCTTAAACTGTTTCATCAGACATAACAAAAAGAAGCAATATACAAAGAAAACATGAATGAACAAAGTGTGAATTCTCCAGTTTAGGAGATTCATATCTTACTGTCATCTTCAGCAAACCCCAGTCATCATTGACAAGATTATAATAACTATATAGTACGTCATCCTCAACATTATTGACAATTCAGTAATTTCACTGTGCAACAGAAGCAATTGCAGTATGACAGCTCTAACAAAGCAACAATTATAATAGTTAGTACAGTAGCACTTGCGAGAAAATTAGTTTGGTAATGGCATCTGAACTCTTACCAGCCAGCTCTCACTTGCATCAAGAGCTATGCAACTGACATATGGAAAGAACTCCTTCAACTTCTTATCCTTCTGGGGATCAATTATTTGAATACATTTACCACTCCTGCAATCTAAGGCAATTTCATAAATGACAGTCAATAATCAACACATGAAAATAGATCAAAATTGAGAAAATCATGTATTATTCCCAAGTAAGGGAGAGCCCACAACAATCACCAGAAGACAAAATTGGCAATTCATCAGGTTTGGCCTTGTGCAGCAATTATTTTAATAACTACTGCTCCTATTATTAGAAAGAATATAACAAATATACCCCATATTCGTGCTGTCCCATCCTCTGAACCAGTTATAACCTGAAAAATGCCAAGGGAGAAGGGGGGAGAGAGAAAGAAGCAAAAAGCTATCACTAAGCAATAAAATTGGGCAAAATTTCAAGGAACAATTAAAGTTTCAAAGGATATTATGTTTTAAAAAATACAAGGGTGTCGTTGTACTAAACAAGTGCATAAAATGGAAAAGGGCAAGACTAGAAACACAGAAAGAGTGTGAATGAGAGAGACGAACAGAATTTTTACCTGATTGTGAGAATTTCGCGCAACAATGCAATGCAAGTAGTCTGAATGTCCTTTGAAAACCATCTTTATTTCATTCTTCTCCTGAGCACCATAATTTAAATCACATTGTCATAACAGAAATCTTATTTAAAAGATTACTTTTTTTGTGTTATTTAACAAAAGAGAGAAATCCTTTTTTGAAAAGCAATGAATTATCTAGGGCAAACGAAAAGAAAGAAAGTGATTAAGAGTTAGTATAATATGATTATCAACCATGCACCTTGCGCAAAGACATACCACATCCCAGCAGTATGCACAAGAATCACCAGAAGCAGCAAAAATGGATCCAGTCTACAATAGAACACAGAAAATGAAATAAAAATATGTAGACAGGACAATTTTGAGGTAGGATATTGGAAAAGCAAGAGAAGAATCCATGAGATAAACAATGCTTAAATATAAACAATGTTAGCTAAGTCACATGCTTTGAACTAATAGCTCCAACTACGGATTCCAGAACCCAAAGTCCACTCAACATGAATGCCTAGGTGACTGCTTGATTCTTCTCTCCCTACCACCCATAAGTTTCTTCCAGAAGCCTACACCAAATTTGGCATTATAAAATCAAATGCACAATACTACAATTCCAAATGGAGTAGGTTGATGATGTACAAACGTCCACTACAATGTTCTTTTGTAGTTCATCCAAAATTTAGCACTTCAGTAAGTAGCATGATTTGGAAACATGATAGCTTGCACCACCAAGCTCCACTCTCCTTCGTAAGAAGTGAAATGAAACAAAATATTGCCTCACTGCTGCATAGAAGATAGGTTTCAAACGAACATCATAATCTAGTGAAGAACCCAAGACATTTCTTCACAACACAGAGCATCTGTAGTGAACAGCTTGTTTTGCCCCTCAGATTTAAGAAGCATCTAACATTTGAAGATATTTAAATCACGTATCACATCTACCTCCTAGAAAAACCAGCTAACACATGACCAGAAATCAGACTAACCTATAGTCCTGTCCTCTCAGTCTGTAGTATCAATCAAGAAGCCACTTGGCTGGTTTAGAAAAAGATAAGAGGATAACATACCTGATTATTAACAGCCATGCAATTATTTTCAGGAATTGGCGAAAGCGCACCCCACGGACCTCTGAGATATGATAACATGGTCGGAACATGAATAAAGTAATAATGGAGGTGATGCAAAGAAGATTAAATAATAGAACCATCTTAAGCACTAACTACTAATTTTCAGATATAGAAGGCAAAGGTCAAAGAAAACATATCATCTACAGACCAATCTAAAAATGTTTTTAAATTAAAAGCACTGAAAATCTTTAATTGCATAATTTATTTGTCCCCCCCCCCCCCCCCCCCAAACCCAAACCACCTGGTTCCAAGTAAATAATGAAAGCTACTAGCAATAATGCCAAGGAATCTTCTTAATCATTATGTATGAGAGGAAAATTTCAATAACAATCATTAAGCAGGAAATTGTATCAAAAATGTTTAAATCCTGGACAAGTCATCCTTTGTTGCACATCAATTGCTAAGGATGCAATATCAGCACCTAGCAGTAATGCAAACTATGTGAGAAGGTAGTAAAATTCCTTAATCTGAAATTATTTCATGTTTCTCAATAACTTACTTCTTTTGAGGATTTACCAAGTCAATTACTGGCTTTGATACGCCTCCTGAATAGTAACAAAGGAAAAGTAAGCAGAGAATCCAACTCATTGCCAAATGCGATAACAAAATAATTTCAAGTTGCATCAACATCACAGAAAAAACCAGAGAGCCTATGGGCATTCAGCTGATGCTTTGATTTGCGGAACTTTATTGCCCCAAACAGAAAAAGGATGTTGATGGTCAAAAGGTCATTTGGTTGTAGGTGCCCTTAGCCCGTTTCTATTTGTCTTAGTGATGGATGAATTAACGCGGAATATTCAAGGGGAAGTGCCGTGGTGTATGCTATTCGCAGACGACATAGTATTGATAAACATGACGCCGATGGAGTTAAGGATAGGCTGAAAGTTTGGAGACAAACTCTAGAATCTAAAGGTTTTAGGATAAGTAGGATGAAAATAGAGTAGCTGGAGTCATCGTTGTCAAAAGCACACTTAAGTCCTGAAGCAAGGCTCAAAACGTGTTGAGCGCTTCGCATCGCTTAATGTGCACTTCAATATCGTCATCAAGGTTCTAAGGCATACTTTTCCTTGCTAATGAGCTTCTTCTGAAGAGGCAACACTAAACAATTGATATTTCACTTTATCGTAATTTGTTTCAATTTCTTTATTCATATATTTGACTTATAATTATTAGTCTTGGACTAAACATATAAATTTGTATTTTTTCTCCCTTTGCATCTTTTTTCATTAAAGCCCACGCTTTATTTATGCTTTGCGCTTAAAACCCCAACAAACCTTAGAGCTTTTTTGCTTTTAATAACATTGCTTGGAGTGCAAGTTCAATGAATTACTTCAACGCATGATGTGGAGGTGGAAGTGGAAGTGAAAATGAATACACAAGTCATACCCAAGAGAGGTAGTTTCAAGTATCTTGGGTCTATAATACAAGAAAACAGGAAGATAGACGTTGATGTCGCACATCATATTGGAGCGAGGTGAGTTAAATGGAGGCCTGCGTCCGGGTATTGCATGTCAATAATGTGTCACCAAGGCTTAAAGGTAAGTAGTACATAGGGGCAATCATACCTACATTGTTGCATGGGGCAGAGTGTTGGCAGTCAAGAACACATATGTTTAGAAGATGAAAGCAGCAAAGATTAGGATGCTCGGATGGATGTGTGGACATATTAGGTGAGATAAGATTAGGAACAAATTGTACATAACAAGGTGCGAGTGGCCTCTGTGGTGGACAAGATGAGGAGAGAAATATTGAGATGATTTGGGTATGTGAAGAGGAGGTGTGCGGATGCACTAGTAAAGAGGCACGAGATGTTAACTATACTAGGTTTCAGGAGAGGTAGAGGCAAGTCGAAGAAGATAGGGAGGTGAAGCTTTAATTACTAAATGCAAATCTTCAGCTTATTAAGGACATAACCCAATATATAAAGGTATGGAGGTCGAGGATTAGGATAGCAGGGTAGTGGGTAGCCGAGTGTTGTCATACTTTTATGTTGGAGAGGAAGGGGGTTAGTCTCCTCTTCTCATCTTCTCCTTCTTTATTAGTATTATCTAATATTCGCATCGTATCTTATTCATTAGTTTTTACTACTAACTGTTGCTTCTTCCGCTTTGTCTATCTTGCTATGCTAGTTTGTTGTCGTCACTTTCCTTCCAATCCTTTTCTGATTGCACTTCTTTTGAGCTGAGGGTCTATCGAAAGCAACCTCTCTACCCCACAAATAGGAAAAAGGCTTGTGTACATCCTACCTTCCTCAAACCCTACTTGTAGGACTACAGTGGATATGTTGTTGTTATTGTTGTTACTGCTAAACTAGTATCTAAGATGGCACACAACAAAATATAATGTGGGAACTAAGAAGGGAGCATCTTACAGAAATTCCTTATATAAATAAGTAAGAACATTTCAAGACTAATATTTTTCCAGTTCATTAGGTGTGACAGAAAGTGCATACCCTCACTTCTCTGTCATCCAAGACTAACAATATATCTTGCACTGTTGCACTGGTAGATCTATAACGCAATAGGGCCACAATTATTAGAATCCAATATACTACTATCTTTCATTTCTTGCATTGTTGCACTGGTAGATCTATAATGCAATAGGGCCATAATTGTTAAAATCCAATGTACTACTATCTTTCTTTTCTTTTTCACTAATGTCTGACACAACTTTTTACAGGCCATTTTGCCCCTACCCTCGTGTTCCTCTCCTTGTCATTATTATTCAGTTTCTCTTTTACCCAACAAGAACATACCACATGAAGAGTTGACAAACAAATAAGGAGGAGAAACATCTTATTTCTAAGTTTTGCAATAAGAAAAGGTAGTTCCAATAAATTGAAGGCTGAAACATTTGCATGGCTGATTTTACTTTTATTTACAGCATAATTTGTGTGGCCTGCTACTCTTTCTCCACTGAAATTTTTCTTCTAATATTTACCTTTTTCTATCTGTTTTTCCTTTATTTTCTTTAAACAAAGGACCCATTTGGCCATGAGATTATTCACTTTTTTCCGAAAATTCTTTTCACTTTATTTGAAATCAGTATTTGGCCATGAAAATTTGAAATACAACTTGAAGTTATATTTGGAATTTGGAAAACACCTAAAACCCTATTTTCACTTTTTAATTCACTTCCCCTTTTTCCTTACTAAAATTTTACACCAAATGTTTTATTTCTATAAAAATGTCCCTACTTAAATTATATTTCATGTTTTTTAGGAAAAGAACATCCAAACAACCAAATATTATTTGCAAAACTATAATCAAACACAACTCCACCTTCAAAAATTCCAAATAAAGTAAAAAAAATATTTGTAATAGTATGTAGTAGCTCATCTATGGGATCTAATTTAAATGTGACTATCTATTAAGAGTATTACTCTTCTAGAGCAGGTATGTTTGCATGTTTCAGATAAATTAGTCAAATTAGGTGATTTCGCCAGATTTTAGGGGGAAGGGTATTAACCATATTTAGAAAAAGTACATTCAAATTCTAAGTATTCTTTACAAAAAATATGGTGAAACACAATTTCAACTCCAACTTTAAAAATTCATCGTCAAACGCCCACTAACTTCTATTGGAGAAACAGAGGCAGATCCAGAATTTAAAATTTATGGGTTTTCAAATTAATACACAATTTTGTGATCATGTCGACTCTCACTTCACAATTTCAATGTATTTAAATACAAATTCTGTATTTAAAACAAATAACTAGATTTCTAAAAGAGAATTCTTTTTTTAGAACCCGGCAAATTTGACAATCAAAAAGGAGAAAGCTGAAAGGTATTGGCTTTCCATGAAATTTGCGTACAATAATCTTCCGATGAAATTTTTTCCAACTTTATTTATTTGGATTATTTTCTAGGAGAATGAGTTAACATGCACTTATTTGAATATAGACATAGATATCAAGGATTTGCTCGTTTTAGATTGGTAGAGTTTTTTTGTAGCAACCCCTCCCATCGTTATGCGATGATTAGGGTCTTAGCACCCTTTAGAGTCTCCATAGTAGATGTGAGTTAATAGAGACCCAAAATGGGGTGGCTTAAACACTGAGTGTGATTAGACTTGATCAAATTTTCACGTGTTGTGTTCTGTTAGGGGGTGACCTAGTGAACTAGACCTTTGTAGGAAATTCTGAGACTACGAGCGAATTTGTAGCATCATTTTACAGCTAGATGCATATTTGAGGAGTGTTGAAGTTTGGATGAAAGACTTGTGCTTTGGGAATGGAAAAGTGTCAGAATTAACGAGCTACTACTTAGCAAGGCACCACTGGAGTGGTGGGATTCCCGCTAAAGCGAGACCGCCGTAGCAGTCGAGCTGCTTGTCGTAACGGTTGTGGAAAGGTCATCGGGGTTCGCCATAGCGAGGCCCTGGACGCTATAGCGAATCAACTGCAGCAAACAACGCGAGGCAAAATACTTGTTTGTCAGAATTTGGGGGTTTTACAACCCATAATTCTAAGGCACGAAGTTGAGAGCTCAGGTGCAATTTTTCAAGGGCAGGAGCGATTTCTTCTTCCAAGGTAAGATTTCCTTGTTAATGTTTCCATCTTTGATCCTCTAACACCCTAGAATCAATGGGTGTTCATTAATAGTGAATTTCAGGCTGAAAAACCCTAGAATTATAAAAGTTAAGGTAAGTTGATGGGTGTTGATGTTATAGATTCCTAGGTTTAAAAGCAAGTAATTAATACTTCCTAGGGTGAATGTGAATGTACTAGTTTATCAATGTGATAGTTTGAGACCTAGAATACGGTAAAGTTGGGACCTTTAGCATTAAAGCTGCTTTAAAGGGGTTTGAAAGGGTAGAAACTCCATGAATTAGGTTGGAATGATCTTTATGGGCCTAGAATATGATGGCTAAACCCGTGGGTAACGAATTGGACCTTGATAACGGATAGAATGGGGTGGGTATCTGTTACACCCCGTAAATTCCCGACATGTGGATGGCCTATTCGCATGTTGGTTAAGAGTTTTTGAATGCCATACATGCTAGGAAAAGGCCCGGGGGAAAGACCGGATAAGAAATCCGTCGAACCATCGTGGAAGGAGCCGGGGCAGAACCCCTCCGCGATGGCAACGTGCCACGGAGGGAGGGCCTCCGCGTTGGCTCCGTGTCACGGAGGCCTGTCCAGGCCCAAGTATATAAGCCTCCAACTTCGGTTTTTATTTCATTTAACTTATAATTTCCAGAGAACACGACAGAGAATAGAGAGGAACGAAGGTTTACAATATATATTCATCCGATTACGCCGTTAAACGCGGTCCAAACTCAAATTAACTCCAGATACGGAGGTATTAAGCAGCAAGGAGCACTCCTACGGATTTAGTTTCGTGAAATTCGGCCGGCGAATCGTCGTGCTACCGAACTAAGGTAAGTGGAATTGTTCCAAATTAGTGTCAATATACTCCTAGCCCTAAAGTGAGTATTTCTCCCTTCTGGACTTCCGAGAAATAGCGAGTTTTCGACCGTTTTTCGATAAGCCAAAGTTTTGGCTATATATATATTAAAAATGTTATATTCTTCCAGAATATTAGTGTATTTAGTCCTAATTGATATATATATGGATGCAGTTGGAGAAATAGCGAAAATACTAACCAAGCTACGCCAGTTAGTCGGGAAATCAGAAGCGAAGGTATGTAAAGCTAGTTTTCCTCGGCAAGTTAGTAGTCTCGGTATAGTAAGATAGTTCAAAGGCCAGTAGAATGTTTCAGAAGTCATGTGTTATGTTTAGTATGAATATTAGTACGATATTGGAAGCATTATGTTATGTATAGCGTGAAACTTGCTAGCACGATATAAATTCTAATACAAAGTGTAGGAACTGTACAGCATGCCCAGTATGTGATTTAGTAAAGTATGTTAGGATATTATCGTATTCAGCTGAAACTTAGTAAAGCAATATAAGTATCTGTAAGGTATCTTAGAAGTAGAATGGTAGATTAAAATGAAGTTTAGAAAGCATGTTAGAAATAGTAAATCATGTTACCATGAAACTCAGTTATACAGCATGATTCCCAGCAGAAAAACTATATCTTGTTCAACATTTGACTCAGCACAGTATGACAGAAGATTATATATATATACCATTATCAGTCTCGGCATGTATTAAATACATACATATCACTATCACTATTTCAGTATATAGTATGTACAGATACATTATCATCACTAGCTTCAGCATGTGGTATACGCCATTAGTATTACTAGTTGAGACCACTGTATTGTCTTGGGGTTGGATTACCTAGCATTCATGACCGCCCCAGGGTTAATAGCTGTATCGACTCGTCCGCCAGAGGGCAAGAATACGTCACTCTACGGAGTGGCATGCCGTCCCACAAGGGACGAAGATGGGATGCCAGTTTTCCCCATATTGTGCCTTGGTCGACCTTTATACACCCTCGTCGAGCGGGTACGCCCGGGGTGTTGATTCAGGAGTCCTTCGGACTCAGGTACAGTTATAGTCAGGGGCTCAGCGAGCCCAAGTGCATACCCAGGGGATCGGCAGGATGCTTATAGTTATTATAAGAGATGGGACGACCGGGGTAGGGGCATAGATTGCGTGTTGATTGTACCTCCCGGCTTATGGGGGTCGGGTAAGGTTTGTGTGTGCTAAGCTATGTTATGTTATGTTATGCCATGTTACACTAGATACGAGTAGATCGACAATAGACCGATACATTTCCAGGTATGACTCCTACTCCTTCCAGTATAGTTGAGAGTAGGCTTAGCTTTACATTTTCAGTCAGTTTAGTCTATTCCTTTCTACTTCAGTTCCAACAGTTCTGTTGTTGTTTTCAGATATTTTCCAGTTGTTGTTTTACATACTCAGTACCAGCGGTACTGACGCCCGTTGGGGGCGCTGCATTACTTGCCTGCAGGTACTCATAGACGAGGAGCCGATACCTCGTGATTCCAGCCAACTCACAGGGTCATCAGCTCCAGTCATCCGGAGCTAGATAGCTAGAGGTTTATCCCTTTTCTTTTGTTGTACAATATGGGTAGGCCGGGGCCTTGTCCCGACCATCTTATCAGTATTCCTAGAGGCTTGCAGTCTGTATATATTTCCCTGTGGTTAGTTGTGCCGGTTGGGGCCGTGCGTATGTTTGGTTGTTCATGTTGGCCGTGTGAGTCCTTATCCAGTCAGTAGTGGTGACCTTGCCGGTCACGTAGCTGTTCAGCATTTGTTATACTGATTTAGAGTTAACTAGACAGCATGATGGCCTTGTCGGCCCGCATAGGTTCCCCTATATGAATGTGATTCTGGTTAGCTGATGTTATAGTACAGGTGGTTATAGGCCTAGTCGGCCGGAGGCTGTATTTACAGTCGTTATATAGCTCGTCGTTTCCTTTAATCCAGAGTTAGACCCAGTTAGGCACCAGAAGTGCTTAGGCTCGGTAGTCTAGCAGTTCAGGTCCCTGTAGGGCACCAGGTGCTAGTCATACCCCCCAAGGCGAGGCGTGACAAACTTGGTATCAGAGCAGGTTGTATCCCAGGGAGTCTGCAAGCCGTACTAAGTAGAGTCTTGCCTATGGATGTGTTGTGCACCACATACTATGGGTAGGAGGCTGCAAGGCATGATAGGATGGTTGCCTTTTATTCTTATTCAGTCGTGCTATAGAGCGGTACAGTATAGGGTTGAGTCCCTAGAGCTTACTGTATTCTTTGGTTACAGATAATGTCAGACCAGCGACATCCTATCACAGGCCGGAGCTTGGATGTTGCAGCAGGGGAAGGCACCAGCAGGATGCCTCACCCTCGTTTAGAAACAGCCCGATCAGAGGGCAATACAGAGGCATCGTCCCAACCTTCTCCGCAGTCTCCACCACATCATGAGCCACTTGGGGCGACACCACCTCCAGCAGTCCCTGTACCGATACCTTCCGACCAGGAGGTTAGGAGTGCGGTAGTCATGTTAGCACAGATGATGGCTGCTCAGCGTCAGCCGATGCCGTCTACAGTTGCGGAGCCGTCAGGAGGGCCCGGTAGTTCGAGGGTCCGAGAGTTCTTGGCTCTGAATCCCCCACAGTTTACAGGTACGGACCGGACAGAGGACCCTCAGGATTTTCTAGATCAGATGCAGAGAATTTTCAGGGTTATGCATGTCACGCCTACAGAATTGATTGAGTTGGCAGCATTCCGGTAATGGGACATCGCCGTGTTGTGGTATGAAAGCTGGGAAAGGTCCCGAGGGAGAGATATTTCCCCTCCGACCTGGTCCAGCTTCTCAGGAGCTTTTTTGGATCACTATTTGCCACGGGAGATTCGACAGGCCCGAGTGGACCAGTTTTTACATTTCGAGCAGGGGGCCATGAGTGTTCGGGAATACGCCTTGCTGTTTGATTCTTTGGCCCGGTACGCACCGGCCTTTGTTGATACCATGGCATCCAGAGTACACCGCTTTATCATGGGGTTGAATCCAGAATATGTTGAGACTTGTATTACGGCCACACTGCGAGAGGACATGGAAATTGCCCGAGTTCAGGCATTTGCCCAGAATATTGAGGGCATCAGGCAGCGGCATCGGGAGATCAGGAGGACCAATCAGGAACAGCGTCGCAGGGATAGGCCAGTTGAGTTACAGAGGGAAGCTCGGGGAGGACCTAGGCCACGATTATTGGATAGGCCGCCCAGACCCCGGCCTCCACCACAGCCACAGAGGGGCAGATTTAGCCGCAGGGGGCAGTCAGAGACCGGCAGAGGCTCGCAGATTGCAGATTCACCATTACAGAGGAGGGCGGAGCAGAGTAGGTATACCCTACCACTTTGCCCTATATGCAGCTGACGCCATTCTGGAGCATGCAGGTATGGCTCCACCGGATGTTATATTTGTGGCCAAGAGGGCCATCTGATGAGAGATTGCCCAGCCAGAGGTCAGGAGGATCGAGATAGACAGGACAGGGCATCCGCAGGGTCACGAGCTTCAGCACCCTCGGCAGGGCGCAGGCCCTCAGTTTCAGCAGGCAGGGGTCGAGGCAGATCAGGGGCCTCCAGTGTAGGTGCGGGTCCAAGCCGCATATATGCTTTACCAGGGAGGCAGGATTCAGAAGCGTCACCTGATGTTGTGACAGGTATGATGACTATCTGCTCACACCCTGCTTATGTATTGATTGATCCAGGATCTACTTTGTCCTACATTACTCCATTTGTGGCTCGAAAGTTTAGTGCTGCACCAGAGTTGCTTCAACAACCCTTTTCAGTATCCACCCCCGTTGGTGACTCCATTGTAGCTAGAAGGGTCTATCGCGGGTGTATAGTAGAGGTTGCTGAGCGTCAGACCACAGTAGATCTGGTAGAATTAGAAATGATCGATTTCGACGCCATTATGGGTATGGATTGGTTGGCTCCGTGCTATGCAAATGTAGAATGCTGGACCAAGACAGTCCGATTCCACTTTCCAGGAGAGGCAGTACGAGAGTGGAAGGGCAGTATAATTACGCCAAAAGGTAAGTTTATTTCCTATCTTCAGGCGAGGAAGTTGATAGCCAAGGGATGTATTTACCATCTAGTCAGAGTTCAGGATATTCGGGTAGAGCCTCCGACTCTCCAGTTTGTTCCAGTGGTGAACGAATTCCCTGATGTATTTCCAGATGAACTACCTGGTATTCCTCCAGAAAGGGAAATAGATTTTGCAATTGATTTATTACCAGGAACTCAGCCCATATCAATTCCTCCGTATCGTATGGCTCCTGCTGAACTCAGAGAGTTAAAGGAGCAGCTGAAAGATCTGTTAGACAAGGGCTTTATCAGGCCGAGTACTTCACCGTGGGGTGCGCCAGTTCTATTTGTGAGAAAGAAGGATGGCTCACTCCGCATGTGTATAGATTACCGGCAGTTGAATAAGGTTATAGTTAAGAATAAGTATCCGCTTCCCAGAATAGATGATTTGTTTGACCAGTTACAGGGGGCCAAATATTTCTCCAAGATTGATTTACGGTCCGGATACCATCAAGTTCGAGTCCGTGAAAGAGACATTCCCAAGACAGCCTTCAGGACTAGATACGGCCACTTTGAATTTCTAGTTATGTCCTTTGGGCTGACGAATGCCCCAGCAGTATTTATGGACCTGATGAACAGTATCTTCAGACCATACCTGGACCTGTTCGTGATAGTGTTTATCGACAACATTCTGGTGTATTCTCGTTCAGAGACAGACCACCAGAATCATTTACGGACAGTGCTCCAGATTCTCCGGGACCGTCAGTTGTACGCCAAGTTCTCCAAATGCGAATTCTGGCTGAACTCAGTAGCTTTCTTTGGGCATATTGTGTCGGATGCTGGTATACAGGTAGATACGCAGAAAATAGAAGCAGTCAAAACATGGCCCAGACCTACCACTCCGACTGAAGTCCGTAGTTTTCTGGGATTAGCAGGATACTATAGAAGGTTTGTTAAATTGACATTTTTAACTTCTAATCTATTAAGCTGATGAAAGACACAAATATATGCAATACAGCCCCCATTCTTTCCCCTCCTGAACTTCCTTTCATAATGTGAGGACACTATAATAGGTTTGCCCGGCAAAGAAATCATTCAGCTTCATGAGTTTCAGTAAAGAAAAAGAGTTGGATGCTAGAACTGGAAGTAAAGCCAAGCAGAGGACCTCAACATTTTCAAATGATCAAAAATAGGATGTCAGAATCCGTCAGTCAACAATAATACAACTACACCTCAATCCCAAACTACTCAAGGATTCATTACTGCACACACAAAAAAGATGGTACCTTGCGCCGATTCCTTAGACCCCAACATTTCTTTCCACTTCCATCCTCGAATTCGACCATCATCACCACAACTGCATGAAATTTACCTATGTTAACAAAGAATTGGCACATATGGAATGAATAACATTTTCCTGAGAAATTTATAGGAGATATTTGTTTTATGTGATATGTACCACAAGATAATTGCCTCTCTTGTTTACTTGATCAAAAAGAAAATTAGTTCACCTAGTTTCACAGCTTTATCATTACCTACAACTCTCTAAAATTGAATGTTTACACTGTCGAACAGTTTGCAACTTTTTCTCTACTTGACCTGACATATGAACTCTAGTCAGCTTAATTGTTATGTGCCTGCATTTTGAATACTTGAACTAACATTTTCCCATAATTTTGATTCTAAACAAAAACAGTTGCACTGTCTCCACCTGTGCAAATTTACCTACAGGTTTTATCAGTAATAAAAGAAGCAAATATTTAAAAAAAAAAAAAATACCTCAACAACAGTGAATCTTCATGATTACAATAAAATTTAACATCATAAGCAGGTCCATTATGTCCTTGTACCAGCCAACTAGGTTCAGCTACTGGCACCAATGAACTAAACCAATTCACCAAATAAAATATTAATTCAAACCAAAACTAACCACCACACTTGGAAAAATATCGAGAAAACAGAAACTCACTTGCCCGCGGAGCTCAATTCCTATCAAGAAGAAAAAGAGAAAGCAAAGGAAACAAAATAATAATTAGTTTGCTTCTCCGGGTTAAAGAAAATATCTGCTTCAGTAATCCCTAAATTAACGTTCTCTTTATTTATAGAGCGAGATATTGGGCTTACAAGGCAAGAAGAGATAGAGTAAGAGGCGATGGAGCCGTCGCTAATGGCGGCGACGATGAGGTCCGGATAGGAATTATGGTCCGGGTTCGGGGCGAATGCGGTCCGGAAGATCGTTCTACATTGGGATTCTCTCTCCAGTATAATGGAGTCTCTGTATATGTCTTCGTCCCAGTTCCTGCAGTCCATGGCTGTCGCCATTGTTACCAGAATATTTTGGGGTTTAATGAATAAGGGTTCAGCCGGCGAGTTACGAAAGACCAGAAGAGTGGAGAACTCAAAACAAAATGTGGACTAGCCACTTTTTGGATCAGTATTTATCCACATTTGAAATGTAATTAAAAACCATCATTTCTTAATGTAAAAAATAAAATTCAAACAAAAATACTTCTAGTAGTTATAATATGAGAACTTCAAAAAAGAACTTAGTGAAATTTGAACGGTGAAAGTTCAACACTTCGTGAAAACAATATACAATCGTAAAATTGATAAATTATTATATTTAATTTAGGCTACCTTCGAGATTAAATATGTAAATAAAATTGAGATATGATATAAAATATCATAGGTGAAAGGAAAAAAAATAGCATACATGAAACTAAGATATCATTACCCAAATGACATATGAAATTTTAAAAATTTGGTTAAGAGTGAAGTAAAAGAATATAATGAAATTGCGACATCAATAATTGCTGCAGTTAAACCGTAAAACTTTCTAAAGTCCAAATAAAAGAAGAAAATTAACCGTGAAGACTCAACCTATTATAGCAATGGTTGTCAATCATGGTCACACTTTTAGGGTCAGTTTGGAGAGTTATCGTGTAATTACACAGCTTAGTAATTATACAATATAGTAATTATGATGGCATATTTGTTTATCATGGTGTAATTACAAGCTACTGTTTGGTTGTACAAGTGTAATTACATAGTTTGATTAAAATTTTAAAATAAATATAAATTATCAAAAATTAATATTTGTCAAATATGTGTCTTTATAAATGATGTTAAATTAGGTATTTAAGATACATGTTGTCTCTAAATAATATATTAATTAATAAATATATATTTTTAACTAGTATGATAAAAATAATTGATATATACTTTTAAATTAATAATATTTTAATTTAATTAATTATATAAACTAAAAATCATATTTTTTTAAGAACATCATGGAATGCATGTTTAACAAAAATATTAATATTATAAATATAATGTTATAAAATTATTCAAATATTTGACAAAAAATAATCTATCAATTCTAACTAAAAAATAAATGACATGCAATGTGAAATAACAAGTCAATATTACTAGAACAAATAAAGTAGAATCGAAAATATAACATAAATTCAAATTTTAAAAAGAATGTCACACCCCACCTTGGGAGGCATGACTGACACCTGGTGCCCTACTAGGACCTAAACTGCTGAGCTGATTGAGCTTAAGCACCTCTGGTGCAGGGCTGACTCTAACTCTAGAATCAAGAAAACAACGGGCTATATAGCGGCTTTAAATACAACCCCCGGCTGACACGGCCTATAGCCACCTGTGAAAATAAACAGCTGACCAAAGACAAACAAACATAGGGAGTCCTATGCGGGCCGACAAGGCCACCATGATATCTAGTTATAACTGAAAAGTAAAAGTCGATGCTAAACTGCACTATGACCGACAAGGCCACCAATCAACAGCTAAATAGGGCCCCACACAGCCAACACACATCATCTAAAGCACATATGGGTCCCATATGGCCGATGTCATTTAACCATAGGAAAGTAACACAATCTGCAAACCTCTAGGAGTAATAAGATGGTCGGGACAGGGCCCCGACCTACCCATACTGTACATACAGAAGGAATAAACCTCTATCACACAAGCTCCAGAAGAAGGGAGCTGACGGCTCTGTACGGCTGAGTGGAACTACGAGAGACCTGCTCCTCATCTATCTGAACCTGCAGGCAAGTAATGCAGCGCTCTGAGAAGGGCGTCAGCACAATATGTACCGAGTATGTAAGGTAATAAATAAGCTGAATATGACTAGAAGTAAATAAAAGAAGAGCTGAAAGATTAACCTGTACGCTTGCTGATTCGTAATCTGCATCTAATTGACACTACATGTACATAAGCTAAGACTGCATACTTACACATTTATACACTACAGCTAGCAGATAAGAATTCATATAAGAACCCCACCTGGCCCCCATAAGCCGGGAGGTACAATCAATACAGAATAACTCGTTCAGGCCCCCATAAGTCCTGGCGAGCACATCTCAATCTATATACCCTTACACAGGTGTCTACAACTCTACTGGTACTGTAGCCAACCTACCAGTCCCCTGGGTCTACCACTGGGCCCGCTTGGCCCCTGAACTGTAGCTGTGTTTGAGTCTGAGTCCGGAGGACTCCTGATATCTACACCTCGGGCGTAAGCGCTCAGCAGGGATGTGTATAAGGCCAACCACGACAAATATGAGGATCTAGATCCCCATCTTCATCCCTTGCGGACGACATGCCGCTCCGTAGAGCGATGTATCCTCGCCCCTGGCGAACGAGTCGACACAGCTATTAACCCTGGGGCGGTCATGGAAGGCTCCTAACTGAGGGCAACCCCAATCCAGGTGCTATACTAACACATCAATCTATCTATATAAAGAGAGCATATCTGGGCTTCTGAGCCTCATGCTAGTGCTACTGTCTTTTGGGATAATCTGTATGGTTGTTTGCAGGCACGCCTTTTGCCCGTATTTGATCAGAGGATCCCGATAGTGATCATGATCTCTAATAGTCTGGACTGAATAGAGCGAGGTCTAAAGTGGCCTAACAATACTCTGAATGTCCTACTCGGACATCTATAACTCATGAATAACTGTGGGGTTGCGGATAGCTAACTACTTTATTCTTCTAATTAATCAACTATAGGGCTGGCCCTCTCCTGGCACTCTGTACCTAAATACCTTACAAGAACTGGCTAAGGTGCTGGCTCATCACCGACTACTGATGTGGACCCCTCCTTGGGGTACCCACAGGTTTATCTGACTCGGACGACTGGGCTGGCTTGCTGGGCGATCTACATGATAACTGTTAAGTCGACTAGGACTGACAATCACTGATAAGGCTAAAGGAATGGCGGACGATCACTCAATACACTAGACAACCCTGGTGTCGCTAACTGTGGAATATATCTATTCTGTCTTTATTTCTGGTTCTGGAATGTACGATAACATCAATGACCTCTAGGGATGCTTTCCTGCCAATACAGGCGTCAATTGGTTGTTAGACCGCCTAACTGCGCCCATACTGTTTAGCCAACTAATTCAGGCCACTAACTCTTACGATCTTCTGAAGTCTAGGCCTAGCAACAAACATATAAATCTACCATCCCAGTAAACTGAGAATAAAAGAGTTTCTATAGCGTTCATAACATGAATCACACTTAACCTGCTTCCTTTTAGTGAGGGGTCCTGCAGTACAATCTGTATATGTTTTCTAACATCTAACCAGAATTTATGCAACTGTAATCCCTGTTAGCAGCTAATCGCAACATATCTTATATTTATATACATATATCAATAACATCTAATTACAACATATCAACTACAATCTAATGGTAGCAACTATCTGCAACATCTGAGATTGTTATTTCTATTCGAGAACATATGTCATAACACTGTACGACTAGGATACTTGCCGAGAGTTAAGCCTTACATACCTCGTTCACCGTTTTCTGGCTAACTGATGAGTAACAGCTCGTACTCAACTGTCCTTCTCAACTGTAATCATATTCATAGAAGAATAGGGCCAACTTTGTTACTGAATTCAAAGAAAACAATAACTTATATGTATATATACTGACTATACTTCAACTTATTGAAAGACGATTGAAAACTCGTAATTTCTCGGGAATCTAGAAGGGAGAAATACTTACTTTAAGTCTGTGATCATATTGACACTAGTTTGGAGCAATTCCAACAACTTTGGCTCGGTGGGAAGACGATTCGCCAGGCGAATTTCACGAAACTAACTCCGTAGAAATGCTCCCTGCAACCTTATACTTCGGTACCCGAAGTTAATTTGAGTTTGGACGGTGTTTAGCGACGTAATCGGATGAAAATTATAATTCTCCTTCGTCTCTCACTCTGCTGGTCATGATATATATGAAAATTAACATGAATTCCAAGGGTGAGGCCTATATATACTTGAAGCATGATACAAGGGAACGTGGCACGCTGGCCAACGCGCCGTTTTTGCTCCGTGCCACATTGACTAACGCGCTGATTCTGCTCCATGCCACTTTGCCCTCTGGGTAGCTTGGTTCGGCCTCTTCTCGCGAAATCCCAACTTGGCACTCGTTCGGCCTTTACTCGAGCCCTTTCCTTGTACATATGACACTCTAAAACACTTAACCAACATACGAATAGGCCGATTAAACGTTAGAAACTTACGGGGTGTAACAATTAACATAATACTCTTATGTCAAAATTCAACATAACTTAAAATAAGTTTTAATATAACTTAAGTATATATAATTCAAAAGAAAAGGAAAATAAGTTTATAACAGTATTCAACAATAAAATTCTATATTAATTCAAAAACTAGAATAATAATGCATTTTATTATCACGCCCCGCCTTGGGAGGCATGACTGGCACCTGGTGCCCTACTGAGATCTGACTGAGCTGACTAAGCCTAAGCACTCCTGGTGCAGGGCTAATACTAACTCTGAAATCAAGAAAATGATAGGCTATATTTCAGTTGTAAACACAACCCCCGACCGACAAGGCCTTATAGCTACTTGTCACAGGAAAACAGCTAACCAGAAACACATAGCAACAGGGGGTCCTATGCGGGCCGACAAGGCCACCATGATGTCTAGTTATGACTGAAACTTAAATCTGGTGCTAAACTAAGCTATAGCCAACCAGGCCACTAACTATCAGCTAAACAAGGTCCCACGCGGCCAACATACGAGATAAAACATATACGAGCCCCACATGGCCAACAACAACTAACTACAGGAAAATAGAAACAATCTGCAAGCCTCTAGGAGTAATATGCTGGTTGGGACAGGGCCTCGACCTACCCATAAACTGTACAATCAAAAGAACAACCTTTTATCTACAAGCTACGAAAGAAAAGAGCCGACTCTTCTGCTATTATGGCTGGAGGCTAAAAGGGATCTGCTCCTCATCTATCTGTACCTGCAGACAAGTAATGCAGCACCCCAAAAGGGCATCAGTACAACATGAACCGAGTATGTAAGGCAATAACTGTAAATAACTGAATATAAAAGATAGAACTGAAAATGACTGAAAGAAAAGGGATAGGAGTCATACTTGAGTAGCTGGATTCTCTATTATCTAGTCTATCAATAACTAAGGCAAACAAGAACCTTACCTGGCCCCCATAAGCCGGAAGGTACAACCAGCACAGAACAACCCACATGGGCCCCACATAAGCCCTAGTGAGTACACTTCAATCTATATACCCCTAACAAGGTTATAATGGGTCAACTGGTAACTATAGCCGTCCTACCAGTCCCTTGGGTCTGCAATTGAGCCCGCTCGGCCCCTGACTTTAGCTGTGTCTGAGTCCAATGGACTACTGATATCTACACCCCGAGCACCAGGCTCATCAGGGGCGTGGTGCTGATATGACATATATATAATGGTCCAGCCATGGAATGGACCATATGAGGACCTGGGACCCCATCTTCGTCCCTTGCGAATGACATGCCACTCTTTATGGAGAGACGTCATCTCGCTCCTGGCAGGCGTCGACACAGCTAATAACCCTGGGGTTGGTCATGGAGGGCTACATAGGAAAATCAAATCCCAACTAACATAAAATACTTGTCTCAGCTAATAATAACAACCATTTGTGATTAACGTACTTCTTATTGTCTTACCGGGGTTTAAACTGAATTATAATGCTATAGGAACTAACTTGCCGAAGCAAACTGCCTTAACATACCTCAATCGCTGATTTCTAATTAGCTGGCAAGTTCCAATTCGTATTTAACCGCTCTTCCCAATTGAAAGCATATTACTGGGAGAATAGGGTTGGTTTTAATACTAAATTTGGTGAAAAGAAAAACATTATATATAAATATTTACTATATTTCAACTTAATGGAACACGGTCGAAAACTCGTTATTTCTCGAAAGTCTAGAAGGGAGAAATGCTTACTTGAAGCCTGTGACTGTATAGAAATTAGTTTGGCGCAATTCTGACAACTTGGGCTCGACGGGATGACGATTCACTGCGCGAATTTTGTGAAAATAACTTTGTTGCAATGCTCCCTATAACCTTAAAGTTCAACACCCGAAGTTAATTTGAATTCGGGCGGCGTTTTATAGTGTAAACGGATGAAAAATATTGATTTGCTTCGTATTTTCCCTTTGCTGGCCGAATGTAAACTTGAAAAAATGAATTGGAATCAACGAGAGAGGCATATATATACTTAAGACAGTAGACAGGGGTCCGTGGCTCAGACCCTATCGCGCCAACTCACGGGCGTGCCACGGAGCCCATCGCGGAGGGTATGGTCCATGCCACGCTACCCCTTTGGGCAGCTGGACCGGCCTTCTCCCGCACGGTCCCGACTCTATGCTCGTCCGACCTTTCCCCGGGTCCTTTCTCGTGCGTATTATATTCTAAAACTCTTAACCAACGTACGAATAGGCCGTCTAAATATTAGAAACTTACGGGGTGTAACATCCTCCCCCCCCCCCCAAGAAACATTCGTCCTCAAATGTCTTACTTTAGCTTATAGGCATCTTAACTCTTATAACTACTTATTTTGAAAAAATTTCGGCAGTGTCTCCCCTGTAATATGGACTACCCAAAAATCCTGAAATGCAGAAAAGTCCAGTACCGACACTTCATATAATACTATCACAACTATTTCACAATAAGACTAGAGTCAACTGAGCAATATATAGCACAAATCATGAAACAACAACTGAATCAATAACTTACCTTAATTGCATAGTCTGGACTAAGCCTGAAACAAATGAGGATATCTGAATTTCATGTTGTCCTCAGCTTCCCAAGTCATTTCCTCTCTATTCTTATTTCTCCATAGTATTTTAACAGAAGCGACATCTTTAGTCCTCAGACTGCGAACCTGCCGATCCAATATAGTACTGGAATCTCTTCATAAGCTAACTCTTTAGTGATTTGGACATCCTCAACTAGCACAATTTGGGAGGGATCCCCTATGCATTTTCGTAGCATCGACACATGAAAGATCGGATGAACGAATTCCAATTCTGAAGGCAAATCTAGCTCGTATGTCACCTGGCCTATTCTACGGAGTATCGATACGGCCCAATAAACCTTGGACTAAGCTTGCCCTTCTTACCAAATCTCATCACGCCCTTCATCGGTGAAACCTTCAGGAATACTCAGTCACCTACATCAAACTCTAAGTTCCTCCGACACACATCAACATAGGACTTCTGGTGGCTCTGAGCCGTTAACAGGCGTTCTCTAATAAGTTTCACCTTCTCTTTTGACTGATGAATAATATCTAGCCCAATCAACCCGATTCTCCTACCTCGAACCAACCAACTGGGGATCTGCACCTCCTTCCATATAAAGCTTCATAAGGCGCCATCTGAATTGCTGAATGGTAATTGTTGTTGTACGTGAATTCAATAAGTGGCAAGTGCTCATCCCAGTTGCCCCTGAAGTCTAACACACACGCCCATAGCATATCTTCAAGCATCTGAATTATGCGTTCGGCTTGCCTATCTGTCTGAGGATGGAAGGCGATACTCAAATTAACCTGTGTCTCCAGACCTTTCTGGAAGGATTGCCAAAATTTAGGTGTAAACTATGCTCCCCTATAAGAGATGATACATACTGGGACACTATGTAATCTAACTACCTCCCTGATATAAAGCTCGGCATAATCCTCAGCTGAGAAGGTGGTCCTGACTGGCAGAAAGTGAGCTGATTTCGTCAACCTATCAACAATCACCCAAATAGCATCAAATTTGTGTCTAGTACGGGGTAATCCTGTTATGAAATTCATATTAATGGCCTCCCATTTCCACATAGGCACTGCTATCTCTTGTGTCAGTCCACCAGGTTTCTGATGTTCGACTTTCACCTGCTGGCAATTAGGACATTGAGCTACAAATTCTGCTATCTCCTTTTTCATTCCTGGCCACCAATAAATCTCTTCTATATCATGATACATCTTTGTTGAACCCGGATGAAGAGAGTAACAGGAATCATGCACCTCGCCCATAATTTGCTGGCGAAGTCCTGCCGCGTCCGGAACACAGAGGCGTCCCTATATCTCAAAACTCCATCTTCAGTTACCTGGAAGTCTGTAACTTCCCCTCGCTGAACCTTATCTCTGAGCTGAACCAGGTTAGGGTCTTCGCACTGCCATTCTTTCACTTCCACAACTAATGACGATACTGCTGTATTCTGAATTACTGCTCCATTGTCTCCTAAATCTACTATATGGACGACCAAACTAGCTAACTGATGCAATTCTCGGGCCAGTTCCCGTTGTCCCGGCTTCAGGTGTACCAAACTCCCCATGGATTTACGGCTGAGGACATCTGCTACAATATTGGCTTTCCTTGGGTGGTATAAGATACTTGCATCATAGTCTTTCAACAGCTCTAACCAGCGACGCTGCCGTAGGTTCAACTCTTTCTGTGTGAAAATATACTGGAGGCTCTTATGATCAGTGAAAATATCTACATGAACTCCATACAGATAGTGCCTCCAAATCTTTAAGGCATGAACTACTACGGCCAACTCCAGATCATGGGTGGGGTAGTTCTTCTCATGTTTTCTCAACTGTCTGGAAGCGTAAGCAATTACTTTACCATGTTGCATCAGAACACATCCTAACCCAACGCCTGAAGCATAGCAGTACACTGCATAACCCTCTGATCCTTCTGGTAAGGCTAATACTGGTGCTGAGGTCAGTCTGTTTTTCAACTCCTGAAAGCTCTGTTCACATGCTTCAGTCCAGAGAAATTTAGCTGCTTTCTGAGTTAACTTGGTCAAAGGCACTACTAAGGTGGAAAATCCTTCCACGAACCTTCGGTAATACCCAGCTAACCCCAGGAAACTACGTACCTCATTCAGAGTGGTAGGTCTAGGCCATGTTTTTACTACTTCAATTTTCTGCAAGTCTACCTGAATGCCAGCATCTGACACAATGTGGCCCAAAAAGGCTACTAAATTCAGCCAAAATTCGCATTTAGAAAACTTCGCATACAACTGGCGATTCCTGAGAGTTTGGAGCACGGTTTGTAGGTGATCCTGGTGATCTTCCTCTGAGCGGGAATATACCAAAATATCATCAATAAATACTATCATAAACAGGTCCAGATACGGCCTGAAGATTCTGTTCATCAAGTCCATTAACACTACTAGAGCATTTGTCATCCCGAAGGACATGACTAGAAATTCAAAATGGCCATACCTAATTTTGAAAGCGGTTTTTTGAATATCTCTCTCCCGAACTCGACTCTGATGGTACCCCGATCTTAAGTCAATCTTAGAAAAACACTTTGCCCCCTGTAACTGGTTGAAAAAATCATCTATTCTGGGAAGTGGATACTTATTCTTGATAGTGACTTTATTCAGCTGCTAGTAATCTATACACATACGGAGGGAGCCATCCTTCTTTCTCACAAACAGAATTGGTACACCCCACGGTGAAGTACTCGGCCTGATAAAGCCCTTATCTAGAAAATCTTTCAACTGTTCCTTTAATTCTCTGAGCTCAACAGGAGCCATCCGGTACAGAGGGATAGATATAGGCTGTGTACCCAGTAATAAGTCAATCGCAAAGTCGATTTCCCATTCTGGGGGAATACCAGGAAGTTCATCTGGGAATACATTTGGAAATTCATTGACCACTGGAAAAGACTGAAGAGTCGGAGATTCTGCTTGGACATCCTAAACCTTAACAATATGATAAATACATCCCTTTGCTATCAATTTTCTCGCCCGAAGATAGGAAATAAACCTACCTTTTGGCGTAGGTTCACTACCTTTCCACTCACGTACTGCCTCCCCAGGAAAGTGGAATCGGACAGTCTTGGTCCAGCATCCTACATTGGTATAACATGGAGCTATCCAATCCATACCCATAATTATATCAAAATCAATCATCTCTAATTCTACCAAATCTGCTAAAGTCTGGCGACCAACGACCTCTACCGTGCACCCTTGGTAGACCCTCTTAGCTATAATGGAATCATCAACGGGGGTAGACACTAAAAAGGGTCGCCGAAGTAATTTTGACGTGATATCGAACTTTCGGGCCACTAATGGGGTAACATAAGACAAGGTGGATCCTGGATCTATCAGTACATAAATAGAATGAGAGCAAATGTCCATCATACCTGTCACCACATCAGACGACAACTCCTACTCCTACCATCTCGGTAAGGCATAAGTGCGATCTGGATTGGTACCTGAGCTAGATGCCCCTGATCTTCCTCGGACTCTACCGGCTAGAGCTGAGGGCCTACGCCCTTCTGGAGATGCTGGGGCACGTGATCCTACTAAAGATCTATCCTGTCGGTCCCGATAACTCTAACCTCTAGCTGGAGAATCCCTCATCTGATGGCCCTCCTGTCCACAGGTATAACATGTTGTGGATCCATACCTGCATGCAGTGATGTCGACTGCACACAGGGCAAAGATGCACAGTGAATCTACTTTGCCCTGACCCCCTCTGCTGTTGTAATCCTGTTGATCGTGAGCTCTCGCGGGGCCCTGGCTGTCCCTGATGAACAAACCTTCTCCCCTATTGCTATTGTGGAGGTGGGGGTCTGGGTGGCCTATCTGATAATCGTGGCTTGGGTCCACCTTGGGACTCTGTCTGCATAACACTAGGTCTAGTCCAGTGACTGTTCTCCTTACTTGCCCTTTCCATCCCTCGCTGCCCCTGCCTGATCCCCTCTATACTCTGGGCAAATGCCTAAACACGAGCAATATCCACATCCTCTCGCAAGGTAGCTGTGATATAAGTCTCCACGTATTCTAGATTTGGCCCCACGACAAACCGGTTCACCCTGGCTGGCATTGTATCTACAAAGGCCGGTGCATATCGGGCCAAGGAATCAAATCTCATAGCATATTCTCGAACATTCATCGAACCCTGCTCCAAATGCAAAAATTGATCTACCATGGCCTGGTGGATCTCCCATGGCAAATAATGATCTAAGAAGGCCTCCGAGAAACTAGGCCAAGTCGGAGGGGGAAAATCTCTGCCTCGAGACCTTTCTAGCTCTCGTAACATAATACTAGAATGTCCCATAACCGAAACACTGCTAACTCCACTGATTCTGTAGAGGTGGCATACATTACCTTGAAAAGTTGCTGCAACTGGTCTAGGACATCCTGAGGGTCCTCATCCTGATCTATCCCTGTGAATTGTGGGGGACCCAATGCAAATAATTTTTGGACCCTCGAGCTACTAGGCCCAACTGAGGATTCTGCAGCTACTGGCTCCATGGGCTAACACTGTGCGACCATTATCTAGGATAACATAACAACAACACTCCTAACCTCCTAATCGGACAGTATCGATATAGGTACTACTAGAGGGGGTGCCGACATATTTGCCGCTCCGAGCGGCTCCTGGCGTGGTGGAGAATGCTGGGGAGATCGAGATAAAACCTCCCTGTCACCCTCAGATCGGGCTATCTCTAACTAGGGCACCCTGCTAGTGGCCTCTCCTACTGCCACGACCAATTCCTTGCCAGTTGTGACCCGTCGTGGGTCTGACACTTTTCGGTAAAAAGGAAGCAGATTAGAATAAACTTAGGGACCCATCTCTACACAGCACAACTCTATAGCACGACTGGAAGAGGGAAAAGAGCAACTATCCTAACATACCTCACAGCTTCCTTCCTATAGTATGTGGTGCACAACATATCTATAGATAAAACCCTACTTAGCATAGCTTGCAGACTCTCTGGGATACGACCTGGCTCTGATACCAAGTTTGTCACGCCCTGCCTTGGGAGGCATGACTGGCACCTGGTGCCCTACTGGGATCTGACTAAGCTAACTGAGCCTAAGCACTCCTGGTGCAGGGCTAGTACTAACTCTGAAATCAAGAAAATGACGGGCTATATTTCGGCTGTAAATACAACCCCTGACCGACAAGGCCTTATAGCCACCTGTCACAGGAAAATAGCTAACCAGAAACACATAGAAACATGGGGGTCCTATGCGGGCCGACAAGGCCACCATGATGTATATATATGACTGAAACTTAAATCCGGTGCTAAACTAAGCTATAGCCAACCAGGTCGCTAACTATTAGCTAAACAGGGCCCCGTGCGGCCAATATATGATATAAAACACATACGGGCCCCACAAGGACAACAATAGCTAACCACAGGAAAATAGAAATAATCTGCAAGCCTCTAGGAGTAATATGATGATCGGGATAGGGCCCCAACCTACCCATAAACTGTACAATCAAAAGAAAAACCTTTTATCTACAAGCTCCGGACAAAAGGAGCCAACTCTTCTTCTAATTCTAGCTGGACGCTAAAAGGGATCTGCTCCTCGTCTATCCGCACCTGCAGGAAAGTAATGCAGCACCACAAAAGGGCGTCAGTACAACATGATCCGAGTATGTAAGGCAATAACTGTAAATGACTGAATATAAAAGATAGAAATGAAAATTATTGAGAGAAAAGGGATAGGAGTCATACCTGAGTAGCTGGATTCTCTATTATCCAGTCTATCAATAACTAAGGCAAACAAGAACCTTACTTGGCCCCCATAAGCCGGAAGGTACAACCAGCACAAAAAAATCCACCTGGGCCCCCCATAAGCCCTGATGAGTACACTTCAATCTATATACCCATAACAAGGTCATAATGGGTCAATTGGTAACTATAGTCGTCCTACCAGTCCCTTGGGTCTGCAATTGAGCCCGATCAGCCCCTGACTGTATCTATGTCTGAGTCTAGTGGACTCCTGATATCTGCACCTCGGGCACAGTCTCGTCGGGGGTGTGGTGCCGATACGACATATATATAATGGTCCAGCCATGGAATGGACTATATGAGGACCTGGGACCCCATCTTCGTCTCTCGCAGACAGCATGCCGCTCTTTTTGGTGCGACGTCATCTCGCCCCTGGCAGGCATCGACATAGCTAGTAACCCTGGGTTGGTCATGGAGGGCTATGTAGGCAAATCAAATCCCAACTAACGTAAAATACTGGTCTCATCTAATAATAGCAGCCATTTGTGATTAACGTACTTCTAATTGTCTTAACGGGGTTTAAACTGAATTATAATGCTATAGGAACTAACTTGCCGAAGGAAACTGCCTTAACATACCTCAATCGTCGATTTCTGATTAGCTGGCAAGTTCCCATTCATATTTAACCGCTCTTCCCAACTGAAAGCGTGTTACTGGGAGAATAGGGCTGGTTTTAATACTAAATTTGGTGAAAAGGAAAACTTTATATATAAATATTAACTATATTTCAACTTAATGGAACACGTCAAAAACTCGTTATTTCTCAAAAATTTAGAAGGGAGAAATGCTTACTTAAAGCCTCTAATCGTATAGAAATTAGTTTGGCGCAATTCTGACAACTTGGGCTCGGCGGGACGACGATTTGCCGGGGGAATTTTGTGAAAATAACTCCATATCAATGCTCCATAAAGCCTTAAACTTCAGTACCCAAAGTTAATTTGAATTCTGGCGGTGTTTTATAGTGTAAACGGATGAAAAATATTGATTTCCTTCATATTTTCCTTTTGCTGACAGAATGTAAACTTGAAAAAATGAATTGGAATCAAGGAGAGAGGCATATATATATTTAAGGCGGTAGACAGGGGTCCGTGGCATGGACCTTGTCGTGCCAACTCATGGGCATTCGACGGAGCCCATCGCGGAGGGGCACGGTCTGTGCCACGCTGCCCCTTTGGGCAGTTGGCCCGACCTCCTTCCGCACGGTCCCGACTCCGTGCTTGTCCGACCTTTATCCGGACCCTTTCTCATACGTATTATATTCTAAAACTCTTAACCAACGTATGAACAAGCCGTCTAAACATTAAAAACTTACTGGGTGTAACATTTATGTTAAATGAAAAAAATAAAAAAAATAAGAAAAAAAGATACGAACAATTATATAGAATTACAAGAAGTAAAAGTTGAGAAATGAGACGAAAGGAATAAAAGATAAATAATATAAAATAAAAAATTTAAAAAATAAAAAAAGAAATTAAAAGGATAGAAATAAAGAAAATATATTAAAATAAAAACATAAATGAAGAAATTGAAAAGTAACTTTTTAATTACACCATGTAATTACCTGCAATTCTCACCCCTCCCTCCGACCCCATGAGTATTGGAGAGTGTAATTACTTCCTCCCAATTACACCTAATTCTCTGTTGACCATGTAATTACCTGACCAAACAAATAGGAAAAACTGTATAATTACACCCAATTACACTCAAATCCAATTATCAGGCGACTTTCCAAACAGGCAGTAATGTTTAAGAGAGATTATTTGTAAAAGCATTAGCTCATTCATGATTATGGTTGTCAATCATAGTTACAATTGTCCAACTATACTTACGATTTCAACAAATTAGGGAAGGTCATCGGCCTAAGCCTATACACATTAATAAGACAATATGTATCGGCCTAGGCCTATACAGAATTGAGGAGAGAGAAAAGTTGGAACTTCAAGTTGGGATTTATTCTTCTCCTCCTCCCTTTCGACTAAGGCACTTCAACTTTTATTAAAATAAGTTCTTAAGGTCTTTTGACTCCATCTCATTAGCACTCATATTAATAAGATAAAACCTTTAAAACCATAAGTTCTTGTTGAAGCTTGACTCTTAGTCAAGAACACATAAAACTTGAAGTTTAAGATATGATCTTTCGCAGGGCTTTTTCTCCCCTCATTCCTTTTGACTTGGGCATTTCAACTTCCATCAATGTGAGTTTTTAAGATAAATTTGAATTTACTTCACCTCATTAACAATCATATTAACAAGATTAAAACCTTAAAAAATTTATAAATTCTTGTTGAATTTTCACTCTTGGTTAAGAACACCCAAAATTTGAAGTTTAAGATTTGCTTTCTAAGAATTTTTCTTTCTCTTCTTCCTTCCAGCTAATGCATTTCAACTTCCATCAAGGTGAGTTTTAAAAATGCTTTTGGATTGGCTCTACCTTATTAATAATCATACTATAAGATTAAACCTTTAAAAAATATAGATTCTTGTTGAATGTTGATTCTTGATCAAGAACATTCAAAACTTAAAGTTTAAGATTCACTCTTCTTAAGGACTTTTTCTTTGCTCCTCCCTTTCAACAAACACATTTAAACTTCCATCAATATAAGTTTTTAAGGTAAGTTTGAATGTATCCAACTTATTAACACCTTAGTAATAAAATTAAGCCTTGAAATTCATAAATTATTATTGAATTTTCACTCTTGATCAAAACACTAAAAACTCGAAGTTTAAGATTTAATTTTTCTAAAGTAATCACATCATCTTAAGTTTATTTATTGTTGTCACTCATGATAGTTGATAGTATTTATAAGGATTGTTGGTGGTTATTGAGAAAAAGATAAATAGTGGATAGATGATGAAGATTATGAATGATGGGAACTCTAATGAATAGAATAACATCTTTAAAAATGAATGGGGAGATTGGACTTGGTTTATTAAATGACCACAAATGGTGAAATTGATGAAATTGACCAATTAATGAATCATATGAAAGTAGATTATATAATGAGGAATGTTTATTAGTTTAAATAAATTATATCATGTAGATTGATTTTATCAAACACAAGCAAAAGAGAGCAATCATAACATAGAGCAACAATACTCATCGAAGAATCTGAATCCTCCAGGAAAGAAATGGTGACTGCAAAGCCGAGGGAGGTGAAACATCGAGAGGAGAAGATAGAGGAGAGTACTTTCCGAAGAAGATTTTTTTTTAAAGTTCATCTTATTTGCTCTTTCTACTTCTAGAACAAGCTTATGCTTTGATTTGAATTACTTTTGAATTTTAATAAAAATGAATTTTTGCCCCAATTTCAATTAAAAAAATACTAAACCGTTTAGGATACTTGGAGTTTAAGTTCGTTAATGGGACACTCAAAATATGTTGAGATGTATTATTTCATAAAATCTTTTAGATGTTAATATGCAATTGTGGGACAAATAATCATCTATGCGTTCCAAAGATGTTGCTATTAATGTTATATCACATATGATATGAATATTTTATAATATTTTCAAACTATGACTCTATATAGATATGATGTTGTGATTTTCAATTAAGTTATATGAAATGGTTATGCTCTTACGGTGAAATGAATGAGATATTGACTTTAAAGGTTATGTTTAAAGTTTATGTTTGTAGGCCAGGTACCAATGTAAAATTTATGTTTTGAAAGTCATCCTTAGATAATTGAGAGGATATATGCAAAAGTGTCAAATACTTGAAGCAATATGTATTAGTATAGAACCATGTTCGTAACCCTTGATTTGGACGACTAGACAACTTCCATTGGTTGGAATTATATTATGCATGTTCCATGTCAAATCCTCACGACATTATGGTAAGACATCTTACCTAATCGAACTGTGAACAAATGCCATAAGGTACATATGGTGGTTTTCATGATTAGGTCAGTATCTATAGAAAACCCTACCAAAAGATATATGTATGTTAAATATTTAAAAGCTTTTATGACGTCACTAAATATTTGTTTAATTAAAGTTGTAAACTATCGTATTATATTTCTCAAATGTCTTGTATCATTTTATTTGTGAGGAGTCTATTACGTATATTAACTAATATTATACTATACTTACACCTCTTCTAAGGAGCTTCATCTCTGTCGTAGATGCAAGTGTTTATATTAGTACATCGTTGTCAGCCACTGGGCATCTACCTTCGTACTCCGGTTTATCTAGCCGGCCAAACTTATCATACTCGGAGTATTTTTTGACTATCATTGCATTTTATTATTTTTTTAGTATAGTTGGGATCTTGTCACTAGTATCTTTTATTTAGCATGTCATAGAGGGCATAAATTATGCCTTTTTTCATACTATTGAAGTCTCAAATATCATGTATGAATAACTACTTTTGGTTATCTAATTCTTTATTAATGTTTATGCAATTATGAAAACGTTATATGGAAAGCTTCAAATTCTCTTCTCAGCATAATTATGTCTAGTATGTTGGGTTGCTCGATAAAAATTTAAGTTACTGGGTGTCCGGTTCATCCTCCAAATTTGAGGCCTGATAATAATATAATTTGGTACAAAATGATACTGTAATGATCCGTTTGGTAATTTTGAGTATTAGGAATCGTTTTCCTAAATAACCCTTTATGTAGACTTAAAATGTGATTTGTAACTAACGGAGATTGGTGACATGGCTGCCCAGGCAATCTGATGAAAAGAAAATATAAAATTTGAAATTCAGAAACTAAGGGTTGAGCAAAGTTTATATTTTGGATAAATGTCACAACCTGAGTCTACACCCTGGAGGCGACATGGTACTTGGAGCCACAAGTGACCCCAAGCTAACCCATGCCTTAACATCACACTAGTATACTAAATAACTAGAAGCGGAAGCTGAGTAAAATCATAACTAAATAATACCTTTCTTAAAAAAAAAGAAATATCTGATAAGATACTGAAATTTATGAGACAACTGCAAAACATACTGAAACAATACTTTGCTGGAAAACCATCTAAGAACTGATGAGTTGCTGGACAAGCCCCTAGCTAACTCTAAGGTTTAACTCAAAAGAAAACTTAATTGAATAAGTAAACTCTCGTCCTCAGAAAATGAGGACTCACCAATAACACTGCTGCTGAAATCGTTAGGAGGAAACTATTGTCGATGTTGAGAATGAGAATCTGCGCATGTATCATCATACGATACAACATGAAAAATATGCATCAGTACTTTGAATGTACCGAGTATGTGAGATATAAGTAAAATAGTAGTAATATGCAACTGAACTGATAAACATTGAATATAACTGCAATAGTGTAACACAGGTACTGACTGAGGATCATAGCTATATCCTGTAATCTGAATAAACTGAGTTGAACTAAAACTGAGACTATACTGAACTAAACTGTACTGAAAAGTGAGAGAGTCTATAACCGACATGTAACCAAGTGAGTTAGATGTGGAGTCCGATGTACACACCCTATCGGCCAGAGTCCACTGTACCTTGCCAGGGTATAATGGCTGAGCTAGGTGATCTTTATCTGAGGCCCGTTCGGGCTAATGACCTACGACGGCAATGTATTTTTGGGAACCCGAGTGCGCTGAACCCCGGCCCGCTCGGTGCTAAGTCCTACTCCTACTGGAAATCCTAACTGTGACTGTTAGGCTGATAGCTCGAACCTGATGTCCTAAGACTTAAATCCGAAATACTTATCTGGAAGTACCTTGAAATTCTAAAGGACCAGATAACTGAAAGCTAAGTGTTCTAAGACTGGCTAGAGCTGCTTTATTTGAAAGGGTCATAACCGTCTAAAGAACAACCTGATGACTAATGACTGAGACTACGGAGTTTTACTGAACTACTCAAGAAACTGAATATATTCAAACTAATCAAATGACATTTCTATAAGGCACTTAGAGAGCTAAGTACTGATTGAGACAGAACAAGCAATAAGCTAACTATTGTTCACATAATTATACTATCATGGTGATTAAGAAAAAACTATCAGAATCAAGCAACATTTGTATCTAGACAATTATGCAAGACTTTTTCAATTACATTTCAAGATTAGGGATAAGACACATAATACATGAAAAAGATATTAACATGAATCATAGCTAGTAATAACCTTCAAGATTCACAAGAGTTATATCAAGAAAGAATTTCATAATCTAATTGAAGAACAACCCTAGCTTTGATCCTAAAGGGCTAGAACTGATAAGGTTTCTATAAAGGTTTTGGAGCACAAGGGAAGAATAATTACCTTGTTGAAATCCCAAATACCTGGAGGAAATTTCCTTGGAAGAATCTTGAGAATTTTAGAAGGAAATATGCAAGCCCTAGTTTTTGCTCTGAGATGAACTGTCTGAGTTCTTCATAATTCTTCTAACTAGTTTGAAAGGAAATGAGGGGAAAAATTCGACTATTCCTCTAAAATCCCTCCCAAATAATACTAATATAACGTAGTTTAGGAGTTAAGATGATAGGGTTTTACAAAATTACCTCTGAAACATTTAATAGAAATTCTGTCCGTCAGATGGTACGACCAAACCTACGAGTCGTACCATGATACTATGATCCGTACCACCACTCGTGATTAGGGACTTTGCTCTAAACCATTTCTCTAAAGTTTCCCACAGATGCCTACTATTACTCGTACCACATCCTACGACTTGTGTGACGATCCTTAGTTCAATCCTGAGTCTTCATTTGAGCTCTCTCATGACTCATCTTACGAGTTGTAGCGCGGTACCATGAGTTGTACCATGACTCATGGTTAGCCTAAATTTTCTTGACCATATTTCTAAATTATTCCACAACTGGTCTGTATGATCCGTACCAGGACAGTACGAGTCTTACCCTAAAGTTGTGGTTTCTCAAGACACCTTAACTGATCTCCTCCACTCTCCTTCTATGAGTCTGGGTATGACTCGTACCTCCATTCTACGAGTTGTACTATGATCATTTTTTTAGTTTTCTGCATGATTAAGTTTTAAATCTAAAGTTTAGTCCTAGAGAGTTATGGGGTGTTACAATATCTCCCCCTTGGGAACATTCGTCCTCGAATGGGGACTAATTAAGATGAAAGGATAAAGAAAGAGCTGCAATCCCAAGACTAGAAACCATAAAATGATTACTGGAGGAGTGACTGACTCTGGACTGAGGTAACCACACTAACTGAACCTGTGCAATTAGGATTCACATTTAAACATGGAAAGAACTGAAGGGTACTAAACTAAATAGAATACTGAAAGGAATTTAATACCTGATACTGAAGCTGAGTTGGAAGGAAATAAGTGAGGATACCTAGCCATCATGTCTAATTCTGCTTCCCACATAGCTCCCTCAACTAGCTAGTTCCTCCATATAACTTTTACTGAGGCGACCTCCTTGTTTCTCAGCTTACGAACCTGCCGGTATTTCTATGAGTCCTTGGAATGGGATAATGCCGGAAAGGTGTCCAGAATCTAAACTAAAACTTTTTCGTAAGAGAGACTACTCCTTACATCCACACTGTCTAGTGGTAGTACTGAGGTCGAATCACTGATGTACTTCTTTAACAAGGACACATAGAAGACTGGAAGCACCGATGTTAATTCTACGGGTAGCTCTAACTCATAGGCCATATTGCCAATGCGTCTCAAAATTCTATAAGGTCCTACATATGTCAGACTGAGTTTTTCTTTCTTCCCAAACCTTATAACCCCTTTCATAGGTGAAATCTTCAAATAAACCCAATCATCCACTACAAACTCTAGCTCTCTTCTCCTCATATCTGGATATGATTTTTGTCGGCTCTATGCTATTTTCAACATTTCTCTGATAAGCTGAACTTTCTAGCCTTATGAACTAAGTCTGGTCCTATCATGGTAGCTTCACCAATTTCGAACCATCTTATAGGAGATCTACACCTCCTAGCATACAATGCCTCAAACAAAGCCATCTGGATGCTGGAGTGGTAGTTGTTGTTGTATGCAAACTCAATGAGAGGTAGGTTATCATCCTAACTACCCTTGAAATCAATCAAACAAGCCCTCAACATTTCTTCCAAAGTCTGTATAGTCCGCTCAGCTTGTCCATCCGTCTGTGGATGAAAAGCTGTGCTGAGCTTGACTTGAGTGCCAATTCCCTTTTGAAATGACTTCTAGAAATGTGAGGTGAGCTGAGTACCTCTATCTGAAATGATGGACAAGGGGACTCCATTTAGTCTGACTAACTCCCGGATGTGCAGTTTAGCATAATCCTTTGCTGAGTTTGTGGCCTTAACTGGTAGAAAATATGCTGACTTAGTCATCCGGTATACTACCACCCAAATGAAGTCATGCTGCCAACGAGTATGAGGTAGACCCGTAACGAAATCCATGTTCACTTCTTCCAACTTCCACATAGGTATGATGATATCCTGAGTCATACCCATAGGTATTTGATGTTCAACTTTAACTTGTTTGCAGTTCGGACACTTAGCTACAAATTTTGCAATGTCCTTCTTCATGCCATTCCACCAATAGATTTTTCGTAGGTGGCGGTACATCTTAGTGGCACCTGGATATATAGAATACCTGAAGCTATATGCTTCTACCAGTATTCGCTGTCTCAAGTCATCTACATTTGGAACACACAATCTGTCTTGGTAACTGAGTACACCATCTCCCCCTTTGGAGAAGGCCTTCACCTCTTTTCTTAGAACTGCTTCTTTCAGTTTGAGTAGTACGAGGTCTTCATCCTGCTTTGACTTAACCTCTACCACCAGTGAGGATTCTAACCAACTCTGGATTACAACTCCGCTCTCAGCTGAATCAACTAACTATAGTCCTAATCGAGCTAACCTGTGGATATCCTTTGCTAACTCCTTTCTGCCTTCTTCAACATGAGCAACGTTTCCCATAGACATCCTGCTTAAGCATCAACCACCACATTAGCCTTGCTTGGGTAGTATAGCACACGCATGTCATAGTCCTTCAAAAATTCCAGCCATCTTCTCTTATGGAGATTCAAATCCTTTTGACTGAATACATATTGCAAACTCTTGTGATCGATGAAAACATCCACATGGACTCCATAGAGATAGTGTCTGTAAATCTTTAAAGCAAACACTACCGCTGCCAACTCAAGATCATGAGTCGGATTGTTCTTCTCATGAACCTTAAACTGTCCAGAGGCATAAGCTATTACCTTACCATGCTGCATCAGAACACACCCAAGACCAATTCTGGAAGCATCACAATAGATCACGAACCTGTCTGAACCTTCTGGCAGAGTCAGAATTGGGGTTATAGTGAGTCGAGTCTTTAACTCCTGGAAACTCTTTTAGCATTCATCAGACCGCTGGAACTTCACCTTCTTTTGAATCAATTTGGTCAAAGGGGAGGTTATGGAGGAGAACCCTTCCACAAACCATCTGTAATAACCAGCTAGACCTAGGAAACTTTTGATGTCTGTCTGAGAGGTGGGTCTTGGCTAGTCCTTGACTGCTGCTATCTTTTGAGGATCCACCTGAATACCCTCTCTAGAGCCCATATGATCGAGGGAAGCAATGGATTTTAGTCAGATTTCATACTTGCTAAATTTGGAGAATAACTGACAATCCCTGAGAGTCTGTAAAACTATTCTCATATAGTCTGCATGTTACTTCTCTATTATGCAATAAACCAAGATGTCATCTATAAAGACAATGATGAACATGTCTAAGTACGACTTGAATACCCTGTTCATCAAGTCCAAAGGCTGCAGGAGCGTTGGTTAGTCCAAACGACATAACTACAAATTCATAGTAACCATACCAAGATTCGAAGGCTGTTTACGGAATGTCACATTCTCTGACCCTGAGCTGGTGGTATCCTGATTTGAGATCTATTTTGGAGAAACAACTAGCTCCTTGAAGCTGATCGAACAAGTCATCAATCTTGGGTAGAGGATACCTATTCTTGACTTTGACCTTGTTCAGCTGATGGTAGTCGATGCACATCCTGAGTGTATTGTCTTTCTTTTGCACGAACAACACTAGAGCACCCCACTGAGAGATGCTGGGTCTGATAAAGCCCTTATCTAAAAGGTCTTTCAACCGTTCCTTCAACTCCTTAAGCTCAACTGGATCCATCCTGTAAAAGAGGAATAGAGATGGGCTGGGTGTCTGGAAGAAGGTCTATGTCGAAGTTTATTTCCCGCTCGGGAGGGACTTTGAGAAAATCTTTCAGGAAAGACATTAGAGAATTCACTAACAACTGGAATTGACTGAAATAGTCGGGTTCTTGGGGATGGAATCCCTGACCCTAACTAAGTGATAGATGCAACCCTTTGAGATCATTTTTGTAGCCTTAAGGTAGGAAATAAAACGACCCTCAGGCGCTAAAACACTACCCTTCTATTCTAAGACTGGCTTGTTATGAAACTGAAACTTGATGACTCTGGTTCTGCAGTCGACTGAAGCATAACAAGAACGCAGCCAGTCCATACCAAGGATGAGGTCAAAGTCGACCATGTCTAGCTCTACTATATCAACTGAGGTGACTTTACTCAACACCTATGATCGGACAATTTCTATATACCCGATTGGCTCTAACCGACTCACCAAGCGGAGTAGAAACTAAGAATGGTTCTAAGAGGACTTCTGGACTAATGTCAAACTAAACAACAATGTAAGGAGTCATGAAGAAAAGTGTGGCTCCTGGATCTAGCAAAGCATATATATTAATGAGGAAATGGTGCAACATAACCGTATCCATATCAGGTGAGTTCTCCTGATCCTGACGAGAAGACAAAGCATAAAAATGGTGTTGGCGCTGGTCGCCACCCATACCTGAGGTAGTACCCTGCTGAGCTGAACGACCTGCTTGGGCTGTTGAGGTAGTAGACTGAGTCTTCCACCGTCCTACTGACGGATAATTCCTCAATTTGTTACCTAACTGACCATATCCAAAGCAACCATCCTTGCTCATGCGACACTCACCCAGATGGTTCTTTCCACATTTAGGATAAATTGGAAATGAGCGGCTGCTGGAGATGTGACTCTGGGACTGGGAGCCTGATGCTCCACCCTTTCGGTCCTTGTGGGATCAGAAAGAAGGGACACTGGTTGATGAGGGTGCTGGAGGTCTATACTACTGTTGCTATGGGCGACAACTACTGCTTGATCTCTACTGGCCATACTCAAACTGGCCTGTCCTTTCCCTTTTGTTCTCCCGCTCAATCTTCTTCAACTTCTCCACCTCTATCTGTTGTGCATGATTGATTGAACCTCCTATATAAGCATTGTAGTTTTGCATTCCTTAAGCACCAAAATAGAAACTCCATTAACGAATTTAAGCATATGAGCCCTCGACTCAGCGACCACTTTCGGAGTGACGTAACTCCAATGCATACTCCTTTATAGTCATATTACTCTGCCTAAGGTTCATGAATTCAGCCGCCTTAGTGTCACGACCCGAGCGGAGGCCCGGGTCGAGACATGGGACAAGGAGCCCTTAGAGACCCCAAGTCAACCCATGGCATGAACATTCATCTAACTCAATTAATGAAGCGGAAGAAATAACATAATAATCTTAACGGAAGTATGAAATAAGCATAACATCAGAAATACATGAATCTGAAACTGATTACATTCTATGTTTGAAAAGCCTCTAATACTAATGAGTTGATGGGACAAGACCCCCAACTAACTCTTTAAGTCTAAAACTGAATACGTAAATAAAACTGATAAAGCATAGTCCTCGGGAGATGAGGACTCACCAACAATTGTAGGATGCTAACTCTTAAAGGCTGGCTAAGGAAGAGGCTGAGTCTGAGTGCTGGGGTCTGTATCATGAAATGATACAGCATAGAGTATGCGGTCAGTACATGAAATGTACTGAGTATGCAAGGTAAGTAAAATCGCTTAAATAAATAAAAATTATTTAAAACATGCATAATATAAAACATAACAAAATAAGAATCTGAGAGTAGGGCTTGCATGCATTCTTTCTGAAATCATGATCTCATTATAACATAACATAGCATCATAACTGAATCGATTGACTCAAAGCTGAAATCTGGTAGTCATGAGTAAAACTGAACATTGAATCAAATCTGCTTTAGAACATATATAGATGTATAAATCTCATAAATGATGAACATGCATAATTGAAATCATGAGGAACAATGGGAGACTCGTCTTTTAGCCGACATACCACGATAGAGCTTACGTGGTCCCAACTATCACACTCAAGTGGGAAAAGTAGTCCAAAGCCTTGCCAAGGCTAGGGACGATACCATGATATTGATATCAAGCTCGAGGCTCATTAGGGCAAGGGATAGCTTACAAGGGAAGTCCCAAGGTATTATATATATATATATATATAATTATAAACCTACGTTGACGCGTAGTTCTGAGGCATAGCGTAATCGACCCTTAGCCTACTCAGTGCTAGACACTACTCCCAAAAATATGCATATGCTCTCCGTCATTTTTCAATGAAGCTTATCATCATCTATTGACAAAGCTCAAAAATTAAATACATCTCAAATTTGAAATTTTGCATATGAGAAGCTTTAGCTCAAACCATACCACAAGATGAAAAATAATTGGGAATCCTTGCTCCAAAACCGTGTGGTAAGCTTAATTCGAAAAAATCATAGATCATGCTTGAACATGTGGGAATTTCCCAATACTTTAACATACTTGAAAATATGATTATAAACATGGGTAATTTGATAACATGCTTTTCTCATCAAAATCCATCATACATGAACATACTTCTTAAATCTCATCTTCTCATAAGCATTCATGAAATGGGCATCATAATTTGGAAAAACTAGTAAGCATGATTAGTAATTGAAAACATGATAAAACTTGCCCATGATTCGTACTTCATCAATTTAAACATATTTAGATCATACCCATGACATAGATTTAGGAATTTCATGCATCGGGTTAAAACCCCATAGGATCAACTCATAGATTTTCATGAATTAGAGAGGGATTGGGCATGGGTGTGAACGGATTCACCCATTCATAACCCTACATACCTAATTATAGCTAATTCTTACACTTCTATGATTGCCTAAGGAAGAATTGAAGAGAACTTGAAGGAGGACAAGCTTGATCACCTCTCTAACTCTCTAACTTTGCATGCATGGGTTTAGAATAGGCTAGAATGACTTAACCTATCTTAATACACCCTGAAAACAACTTAAAACGACGTAGTTTAGGCCTTAGGACCATAGGAATTACGGAAAAGTCCTTACTAAATTCACAGGAAATTACTGACTGCCAGTAATTCACATAAATTACTGACTGCCAGTAATTCAGAGGAAATCACAGTAATTCAAAGGAAATCACAGTAATTCACAGGAAATTACTGATGGACCATAGGGATTGGATGAGTCATTACTCAAGGCCATGACTCGTGGCATCATCCGTCAAGTACACTGCCTTAAGGTTCATCTGGTGCTCATCATGGGGGACCTCACGATTTGTTGCGGGTGACCACGAGTCGTGGTCACCACTTGTCACATGCACTACCCTAAATTTCAAATAAATTTCCTTTTGTTGAGCATGACCCCTCCCAAAAATCGAGGTGACTGACCACGACTCGTGGGGTCCTTCCGTAGGGCACATTTCCACATTTCCTTCACCTTCTCAAAATCACTGCCCACGACTGACTTAACGAGTTCTGGGGCCTGACCACGACTCGTGATCATGTCCGTGGGGATCTTAAATTCCAAAATCCAAATAACACCCTGATCCTCACCACGAGTCACATCACGACTCGTGGTCTGCTCAGATGGGTCACAGAATTACTTGTTTTGTGACTAAATGCCGGATTTTAAATTTTCCCCGTTTCAACTCCAGGGTCTGATCTATGGGCTTTCAGGGTATAACAATATCTCCCCCTTGGAAACATTCATCCTCGAATATTGGAGGACACATAGGAAAGTAGAGAACTGCAATCATTATATTTAAATACTGATAATTTAAGCTGAAAACTGACGGGATAACTATCTCCGACTCAAGCTACATGGCTAAACTGAATTCATGAATCATACATATATCCATATACATAACTAAAACTTGAGCACATGAACAGAACTTGAAAACTAAATATAGTTTTAGGGAAAAATTGATACCTCAAGCTAGAACTAAGCCAACAACGAATAAATGTGGGTATCTAGCCATCATGTGTGCTTCTGCTTCCCACGTAGCTCCTTCAACATGTTGATTTCTCCATAAAACTTTAACTGAAGCTACTTCCTTGTTCCTTAGACTTCGAACCTGATGATTCAGTATTTCCACCAGAACCTCCTCATAACTAAGGCTGTCTTTCACCCCGACACTGTCCACCGGGACAACTAGTGTTAGATCACCCAAACACTTCTTTAAGAGAGATATATGGAATACAGGATACACATAGGCTAAATCTGAGGGCAACTCCAATTCATTTGCCACCTTGCCAACCTATCTTACAATCAGATAGGGGCCAACATAAAGAGGGATGAGTTTTCCTTTCTTTCCAAACCTCATCACTCCCTTCATAGGAGACACCTTTAGAAATACCCATCATCCACTTCGAACTCCAGTTCTCTCCTTCTCACATTGGCATAGGATTTTTGGTGACTTTGAGCTCTTTTCAACCTATCCCGTATGAGCTGAACCTTCTCCATAGCCTCATGGATTAAATATGGCCCTATCATCGCAGCTTCACCAACTTCAAACCAACAATAGGCGATCTACATTTCCGCCCATAGAGAACCTCAAACGGGGCCAGCTGAATACTAGAATGATAACTGTAATTGTATGCAAACTCGATGAGAGGCAAATGATCATACCAACTACCCTTGAAGTCAATCACACATGCTCTTAACATGTCCTCGAGAGTCTGAATTGTTCGCTCTGCTTGACCATCCATTTGCGGGTGAAATGCTGTGCTGAGCTTAACTTGAGTGCCAAGTCCTTTTTGAAACGACCTCTAAAACTGAGAGGTAAATTGGATACCTCTGTCTGATATGATAGACAAGGGCACTCCATGCAATTGAACTAGCTCCCAGATATATAGTTTGGCATAGTCCTCCGCCGAATCTGTGGTTTTGATTGGTAGAAAATGAGCGGCCTTGGTCAACCTATCTACCACAACCCAAATGGTGTCATATTGTCGATGAGTATGAGGTAAACTTGTGATGAAGTCCATATTGATTTCTTTCCACTTCCAAGTAGGAATACTGATATACTGAAACACCCCCCCGGTCTCTGGTGCTCGACCTTCACTTACTGAAAGTTTGGACACTTAGCTACAAACTCCGCGATGTCCTTCTTCATGCCATTCCACCAATAGACTTCCCTAAATCACGGTACATCTTGGTGGCACCTGGATGGATGGAATACCTGGATCCATGAGCATCGTGCAACATCCATCTCCTTAAATCATCAATATCCGGAACACATAAGTGACCCTGGTACCGAAGTACACCATCTCCCCCTTTGGAGAAGACCTCCACCCTCTGACTCTGAACGACTTTCTTTAACTTCACCAAAATCGGGTTCTCATCTTTTCTTGATTTTACATCAGTCACCAAAGATGATTCTCATCCATTTTTAACAATAACACTGTCATCAGTCAAGTCAACTAACCGAACTCCCAGCCTTGCAAGTTCATGCACGTCTTTCACCAGCTCCTTCTTCCCCTCATCCATATCGGACACACTCTGCATAAAGAGTCTACTAAGTGCGTCCGCTACCACATTAGATTTGCCCAGATGGTAAAACACACTCATATGATAGTCCTTGAGTAGCTCCAACCACCTCCATTGCCGAAGATTGAGATACTTCTGGGTAAATACATATTGCAAACTCTTATGGTCCGTAAACACATCCACGTGAACCACATAAAAATAATGTCTCCATATCTTCATGGAGAATACCACCCCGGCCAATTCAAGATCATGAGTCGGGTAATTCTTCTCATGGACTTTCAGCTATCTAGAGGCATATGCTATAACTTTTTTGTGTTGCATCAATACATACCCAAGTCCGATCCCAGAAGCATCACAATACACCACGAACCCATTGGTACCCTCTGGTAGGGTCAACACCAGTGCTGAGGTAAGTCGAGCCTTCAACTCATGGAAGCTCCTCTCACAAGCCTCCGACCATTGGAATTTCACCTTCTTTTGGGTCAATTTGGTCAAAGATGATGCAATAGATGAGAAACCTTCCAAAAATCTTCGATAGTAGCCGGTTAAACCCAAAAAGCTCCAAATATCTGAAGGATTCACCAGTCTAGGCCAATTCTTCACCGCTTCTATTTTCTGAGAGTCCACATTTATGCCTTCACTTGATACCACATGGTCCAAAAACGCCACTAAGTTCAAAAAAAACTCACACTTGCTGTATTTGGCATATAATTGGCGATCCTTGAGAGTTTTCAACACTACTCTCAAATGAGCGGCAAGCTCCTCCTTGCTCCGAGAGTATATCAGGATGTCATCTATAAACACAATCACGAACATATCCAAGTATGGCTTGAACACCCTGTTCATCAAGTCCATAAAAACTGCAGGAGCATTTGTTAGTCCAAAAGACTTAACTACAAACTCATAATGACCATACCGTGTCTTGAAGGCTGTCTTCGGGATATCGCTCTCCCGAACTCTAAGCTGATGGTACCCGGATCTGAGATCTATCTTCGAGAAGCACTTGGAAACCTGAAGCTTGTCAAATAAATCATCAATCCTTGATAGAGGATACCTATTCTTGATGGTAACCTTGTTCAATTGCCGATAATCAATACACATGCGAAGGGAACCATCCTTCTTTTGGATAAAGAGAATTGGTGCACCCCATAGGGACTTGCTCCGTCTAATGAAACCCTTATCTAACAGGTCCTTCAACTGCTCCTTCAACTCCTTTAGCTCGGCTGGAGCTATTCTGTAGGGAGGAATAGATATAGGCTGCGTGTCGGGAAGAAGGTCAATGCCAAAATCAATCTCCCGCTTGGGAGGGATTGCCGGTAGATCATCAGGAAAGACCTCTGGATACTCACATACTACTGGGATAGATTGGATAGTCGAGGTCGGACGTCGCATCCTTAACCCTAACTAGATGGTACACATAACCTTTGGAAATCATCTTTCTGGCCTTAAGGTAGGAAATGAAACGACTTACAGGCACAACTGAACTACCCTTCCACTCTAAGATTGGCTCTCCTAGAAATTTGAACTCTACTGGTTGGGTCCTACAATTAACTGAGGCATAACATGCAAATAGCCAATCCATGCAGAGGATAACATCAAAATTGGTCATGGCTAACTCTATCAAATCTGCTGAGGTGACTTTCTGAAGGACTGAGATCGGGCAACCTCTATATACCCATCTTGCTACAACTGAATCACCTACTGGAATAGAGATTGAGAAAAGTTCTGACAAGACTTCGGGACTGACTCTGAAGCTACTGGCCACATAAGGTTTCACAAAAGACAAGGTAGCCTATGAATCTAAGAAAGCATATACATCAAGATGGAAAACTCGTAACGTACTAGTAACCACATTGTGGGAAGTCTCCTGCTCCTGACGGGATGCGAGGGCATAAAATCTATTCTGGCACTGACCGCCAGCTGAACTAGTCAAAGCACCCTGCTGTGCGGGACGTGTTGCTATAGCTTCTGAACTAGAAGCTCGACCTTTACTGCCATCATGGCCCTATATCGCTACTGGGCAATCTCTGAGCATGTTTCTAGGTTTCCCACACCCGAAACAAGCACTTGAACCTGCCAAGCACTGGCCTGTGTGTCCCTCCCCGACCACACCTGCCGTAAACTGGGATGCTAGAATTTGCGGGTCTACTGCTCTGACCCCTCGAGCCTTATGCTCTCCTCCTCTGATCATACCTAGGCCTGGATGGCACACTCAACACTAAATATGCTAGGGTTGAAGATCTCTGGTCGGTATGCTATCGGTGCCCACCACCTGATCTCGGCTGTGAGAATCTGTGACTATCAATACTGGACCTCTTGGCCTGCCTCTCTCTTATATGCGCCGCCTCCATCTACTGGGCATAGAAAACTATACGAGGGAAATCCATATCGTGGTGGAGCATAGCAATCCTAAAATCCTTGTCCAAATAGCTCGCTAGACTATGAACAAATCTGTTTACCCGCACCCTCTGATCAGCCACTAACTCTAGGGCGTACTTCGATAGGCGAGTGAACTCAAGGGCATACTCTTGCATTGTCATTCTCCCTAGCTTAAGATTCATGAACTCGGCTGCCTTTAGCTCTCGCATCTTATGAGGGAAGAACTGATCTAAGAACGCAACATAGAACCCCTCCCAAGTGACAGAACCTGCTCCGGCGACCCTACTATCTTTCCATTATCGAAACCAAATGTGTGCGACCCCTTTTAGTTGGTATGAGGCCAACTCTGCACATTCAACCCCATTCACCCTGATAACCTGAATCGAGCCACCGCTGCATTGCCATTTTGCGGGACATGCTCAACTACCTGCTGATTGACCTGAGTGGTCAAGGCCTGCGCGAGCATCTGAATAGCTGCTCTAAATTCAGCATGGGCAATCGGCTTCGGTGCATGGTGCTCCTGGATTGGTGGGGCCTACTGGTGCCCATTTTCATTTCCATTCTCATGGCCGTCTCCATTCCCATTCTTTCTACCATTTACTCTTTGGGGAGCCATGATTCTGCAGTCACGAATAACACAAATTTGAATTATAGGGAGACATTTCATCGCATGACATAAATCATGAAAGAAGAGAACATTTCCTAAACGTCTCGTAGCCTCTTCGTCATAAGTGTGGCGTGCTTCACACCCATTAAAAAGACTTTACTGTACGCGGCTTTAAAACATCCTAGGACACTTCAAACCTATTGCTCTGATACCAAGTTTGTCACTACTCGAGCGGAGGTCCGAATCGAGACACGGGACAAGGAGCCTCGAGAGACCCAAGTCGACCCATGGCATGAACATTCATCTAACTCAATCAATGAAGCGGAAGAAATAACATAATAATCTTAACGGAACTCTGAAATAAGCATAACATCAGAAATACACGAATCTGAAACTGATTACATTCTATGTTTGAAAAGCCTCTAATACTAATAAGTTGATGGGACAAGACCCCCAACTAACTCTTTAAGTCTGAAACTGAATACGTAAATAAAACTGATAAAGCATAGTCCTCGGGAAATGAGGACTCACCAACAGTTGTAGGATGCTAACTCTTAAAGGCTGGCTAAGGAAGAGGCTGAGTCTGAGTGCTGGGGCCTGTATCATGAAATGATACAGCATAGAGTATGTGGTCAGTACATGAAATGTATTGAGTATGCAAGGTAAGTAAAACCGCTTAAATAAATAAAAATTATTTAAAACATGCATAATATAAAACATAACAAAATAAGAATCTGAGAGTAGGGATTCCATGCATTCTTTTTGAAATCATGATCTCATTATAACATAACATAACATCATAACTGAATCGATTGACTCAACGCTGAAATCTGGTAGTCATGAGTAAACTGAACATTAAATCAAATCTGCTTTAGAACATATATAGATGTATAAATCTCATGAATGATGAACATGCATAATTGAAATCATGAGGAACAATGGGAGACTCGTCTTTTAGCCGACATACCATGATAGAGCTTACATGGTCCCAACTATCACACTCAAGTGGGAAAAGCAGTCCAAAGCCTTGCCAAGGCTAGGGACGATACCATGATATCGATATCAAGCTCGAGGCTCATTAGGGCAAGGGATAGCTCACAAGGGAAGTCCCAAGGTATATTATATATATATAATTATAAACCTACATTGGTGCATAGTTCTGAGGCATAGCGTAATCGACCCTTAGCCTACTCAGTGTTAGACACTACTTCCAAAAATATGTGTATGCTCTCCGTCATTTTTCAATGAAGATTATCATCATCTATTGACAAAGCTCAAAAATTAAATACATCTCAAATTTGAAATTTTGCATATGAGAAGCTTTAGCTCAAACCATACCACAAGATGAAAAATAATTGGGAGTCCTTGCTCCAAACCGTGTGGTAAGCTTAATTCGGAAAAATCATAGATCATGCTTGAACATGTGGGCATTTCCCAATACTTTAACATACTAATACTCAATACACTTGAAATCATGATTATAAACATGGCTAATTTGATAACATACTTTTCTCATCAAAATCCATCATACATGAACATACTTCTTAAGTCTCATCTTCTCATAAGCTTTCATGAATTGGGCATCATAATTTGGAAAAACTAGTAAGTATGATTAGTAATTGAAAACATGATAAAACTTGCCCATGATTCGTACTTCATCAATTTAAACATATTTAGATCATTACCATGACATAGATTTAGGAATTTCATGCATCGGGTTAAAACCCCATAGGATCAACTCATAGATTTTCATGAATTAGAGAGGGATTGGGCATGGGTGTGAACGGATTCACCCATTCATAACCCTACATACCTGATTATAGCTGATTCTTACACTTCTCTGATTGCTCAAGGAAGAACTGAAGAGAACTTGAAGGAGGACAGGCTTGATCATCTCTCTAACTCTCTAACTTTGTATACATGGGTTTAGAATAGGCTAGAATGACTTAACCTATCTTAATAAACCCTGAAAATAGCTTAAAATGACATAGTTTATGCCTTAGGACCATAGGGATTATGGAAAAGTCCTTACTAAATTCGCAGGAAATTGCTAACTGCCAATACCCACGTGGGACTGGATGACTCGTTACTCAAGGCCACGACTCGTGGAATCATCCATTGAGATATGTTTAGACTTTTTAGACTCCGACTGAGTAGTATTTTCATAATACATAATAATAAAGATTAAGGATAAAGGGGTACCGAATAGGTGAGGTGACGAGCACCTGTGCAGGTACCAAGTGACATGTGTAGGAGTCGATTCTTTATCCTTATATTATGTAATTATCTAGCACTACCTGAGATTATTTGCAAATTCTGAGACACGCTATGACTATGTAATTATCTAGCATGGATTGAGATTATTGAGGATTTTGGAGCATTCTTAATGTAGTTGAATGATGATTATCATGATTAATTTATCCATGCTTATTTATTACTATAGATATCTTGTACACTTGTGATAATTAAATGCCAAACTGCATTTTCCATATAGAATATATGCTTATTGTGAACATATGATATTCAAGTTGTTATAATGATTATCCATACTTAGATTTTACAGTGATTATGAGGTTATGGACCAGTGGGATGGTTGATTTGGTTGATTGGTGTTCATGCTTTTATGAGAACATATGATATTCATGTTGTTATGGTTGGAGAATGATAGGTCCCCAAAATCAGGTGCACGCTTGTATAGTTTTATGGATGGATCGGTTGCATGCATGAATAAGATTGGATTACATTCCTGTAGCAGCATCGGGTTGCAAGCCTGCAACATGATTATGTTGAACACTTGTAATGGGTATATGGACTTCACAAGTCTTCCATGGGTCATGTCTCTCGAACTTTCCCATTGGAATATGTGTTTATACTAGATCTATACATGGCTATTATATTGTATTGCTTCTTATTTCATGATTCGTCCGACTTGTTGTTCGGGTGGTTCGGTAGGGGTTAAAACCGACACGCAAGTGCACGTGGTCAAACAAGTAATAAAGTGGCTAAGTAAGCCAAGTATCGAACCAAGGAGACTCTGGATAAGTAAAATTGCTTAAGTATACTATATTCTAGCTTACTTCTAATTATGCTGACAACTACGTAACCAAAAGTTAAATAATTTTTGTTTATAAATTATATACTAAACTATTAACAACTATTTACTGTGAATTGAAACTATGGATATGAGCATGCCAAGGTTAAGAACAAGTAATGAACTTAATTATAATCATAATTTGGTTATTCTTCTCTTCCTGTTGCTAGCCAAGAACATTAGCCTAGAGATTAAAACTCTCGTATTTAATCTCACTTTAGAATCATAAACCATTCATCTACATTTCTGTGATCAAATGCAATTTATGACCTAGCAATACAATTCCGGTTCCTAAATTGACTAATACAACTTTCAAGTATATTTCTATCAGGAAAGCACATCAAAACCCAATTTTTCCAAATCAAGTTAAGAACAATACCCTATTAATTCACAACTTTTCAATTTCGTGCTCTCTCGAGTGAAATTGGACTTTTTAGATGTACATTAATGTCGGCCACACACTAATGCAGTAAGAACAAGAATTAATAGAACAACATGGAAGAAGAAGAAGAAAACCATATAATTAACAATCAAAATTCATCACCATTGTTCACAACCTCAGCAAGGAAGAGAATTAGCCACTCATTTGTGGATTAATCATCCTAAAACAAGTGTTAATCATACATACAATTGATTGAAAGAAGAAAGGAAGAGAGAAAATCCCTTAGCTTTTTCGTCCCTCAACTGCCTCTAACCCACGTCCTTGCTCCACCAAGTCTGAATTTTATTAAAAATAAGCCTAAGTGTTCTATTTATACTATTGGAAATTTTTTCCGGAATAACAAGCAACGTGTCACGGAGGCCAACGTGGAGCACTGCCTCCGTGACACGACGTGGACGCGGACCCTCACTGGAAATCCAGGGTCCGGGAATATAGCCTCAACGTGGCACGGCATGCAACATGGAGGCTTGCCTCCGTGCCACGGAGCTGTCGCGAGGCTCCACTGGAATTTGCTAATAAAATCACCCTCCAGGCAGTGTGCCTCCGCGATGGTAGCGTGGCACGGCTCCATAGCGGAGCCCCTTTACATTGTGCATTCCAATGTCTTTTCCATGCTCGCATTCAAGTCCAACTCCGATATTGTTCCAACATGCATTTTAGCTCCTAAAAATCATGTTTTACCTGCAAAACAATGCTAATCATGTTGGTTAGTATAAATTCACATTTTATTACCAATTACATGAAAATGTATACACATTGCACAACAAACAAGGCGAAAATGATACGTTTGAGTATCACTTGGGCATATAAATCTGCCCAAGATCACTTGTCGAAACCTGATTGAGTAAAGTGATATCTATTGATTTTAGAGCTCTTATTTGATCGATTTTACATCATCTTTATATTATTACCTTGATTAATATATTCGGAGGAAATTTCTAATTATTACTAATGTAGTGTTTTCGATATCTAATCTCATCAATACTTCAATAGTTTCAGTTAATGATACTTACTGGGTACACATTATTTTTGTACTTATAGTACACTTGTTCCACTCTTTTTTGGATGCATGACTTGATCCGTGTACCAGTGGATTTTGTGGACCAATATAAGTCTGTAGCTGTCCGTGTGAGGTTTCGGGTGAACTGTCTAGCTGTTCCTCAACACCAGACTTCCTCTTTATCTTTTCTTTTTTGTCTTTATTATTTATAGATAGTCGTACTTTGCTATTTCCATACTAGTAACCTCTTTAGGGTCTCTTGTATTTATGACAAACGGTTTTGGGGTGTATTTTGTTACTTTTCATTTTCTGATTTTGATATTTCTACTATGACTTAATTATGTCCTTTCACTTCTACTTTTCTGCTTAATTGATAAAAACTACTTAAGATGGAAATAAGATTTGCCTACCCATTTAGGTGTAGGTTCCTTCACGGCTAGTAGATTTTTAGGTCGTGACAAATACGTTATAATATAATGGGTAACAATCATCCAAATAAGTTGTTAGTGATGATGTTGTTTCTATATATTGGAACGAGAAATGATTCAACATATGTTTTCATTGGAATAGAAAAAATGACTCTACAAAAAGTTTTTTTTAAATTTTATTTCATATTCATAGGTGAAAGATATCTTGGGAGTTTTGACATAGAACCCAAAATTTGTAATGATTTAAAAAATTAATTGAACCGGTTATTTCCCAATATAATTTAGTTAAATCTTTCACGATTTAATTGTCTAACTCCCTACATTCTGTTTTACTTTTCATGCTTACTAAAATAGTTATTTTAGAGAAGCTATAGAAAATTGATTCTTTTATTTCAACTTTACCTTACAATAATAAATGTGGATGTAATGCATTGTGTCGCCAAAGTAAGGTATGGCTAGTTCGACGTTGACGAATATATCTGAACTTGAGAGAATAAGATTATACTTAAGTAAATATATTAAGGATCTAGAATATTATGATAACTGTGGTGTTAATATAAGATTGGAGGTTGAAAAGAGATTGAACACACAATTCACGTTGAAGGAAACACTATGGACAATTTTTCTAAATGAGCTCGCATAAAGTTCAACTAAAATGAATATATCTCGAGGTTATGAGGAATTTAGTGTTGAACTATTTATCAAATCAAAAGTCTTCAAATATAGTTTCCAATGAAATAAATCGTTCATCATTCCAAGCTTCGTACAAAATGTTATGTACATTTTATTGAAATGCAGTCAAAATGGCTAGGCATTACTAGGCTCGTGACACAACAAGGTATAATTCTAGCAATTAATGTCAGTTAAGTTATTTTATTTTATAAGTTTTGACTTGGGATCTCATTTGTGATGTTGTTGAATCATCCTAGGAGCTACCTCTCTCAAGATTAAATTCCCCTTCCACTCTCCAAAACATGAGGTAAGTAATTCAACCAAGAATCAAGTTTGAATCTTCATCAAGTTCATGAAACTCACTTTCTCCTTGCTTTAATCTTGAAGGCAAGTTGTTTCCTTGGTGAATTCAAGTGAAGAAATTGGAATCTTCATCGATTAAGGTATGGTTCTAATCCTACCCTCTATAAACAAGATTATAATTAATGTTAGTATATTTTCCAGGTATAAGCCACGAGATAGTGATTGATTGAGTCCGAGTCTCACCCTTTTTGACAAATTGTTTGTTAAGAATAGAGTATATAGAGCATTGTTTGGTTGTTATGTTAGTTGGAGAAAGGTTGGATGTCTTCATACTATGAAGTGGTGTCATTATTAATATCAATTGAGGTTTGGTGTGTGTATGGGGGGGGGGGGGGGATGTCATGACCTGTAATCGGGCCATGATGGCACCTACTACAATCCCCCAGTAGGTAAGCCAAAATTCCAAATCGAATATTGAAAGTAAAGACCAACTTAATAACAAGGAAGCGGAAACAAACAACGGGCCGCCAAGTATAGATATATAAATAACAGGTACAAAATATACAACATGGGCCCTAGGAAACAAGAAAGATAATATACACAAGATACCAACACTGAACCTGGTGGCACCGGTACAAGAGCCTCTAAAAGTACGAGAATAAGGCTATACAAAAGAAATACAATTGTCTGAAAGATACAAAATATAGATAGGAGATATAAGATGGAAAGTAGTAAATCTCCGGATGGTAAGAGCTCACCACGATCCGAATAAGCAAAAGAACCCACGAACGAGCAAAGGATCAATGAGGATGACTCATACTGAGAGCTGCATCAGAAAAAGATGCAGAAGTATAGTATAAGTATCAAAACATGGGGTACTTAGTAGGAATCATAGGCCGACCGAGCTCAAAAGATAATATATAATATAGAAGACATAAAAGGAACTATCTATCAAAAACTAACTTGAAAATCACAATAGATGAAGGATAACGTGAAAACAGGAGTAAAACACAAATACAAATATACACATACAAGTATACAAAAGTGATACAGTGAAGTATTGAATGATGCAATGAAATATGTGGCCAATGCAAAAAGTAGCGAAACCCGGTAATGACCTTAGGTCATCCAGCATTTCACCTCGAACATAGTAATAATGAAATTCGGAAAAGACCTCGGGCCGCCCTACATCTCACCTCGGACGTAATAACAATGAAACCCAGTAAAGACCTCGGGCCGCCCCAACATCTCACCTCAGACGTAATAATAAAAGTAAAGTGTAACTGGTTCGACATCTTACCTTGGACTGAATTTACAGGTGGTACAAATTTTTTATAAAATCAAAAAATCAGTAAAATAGTAGTACACTCCCCCAGAGCTTAAATCCGTCAAATATGAGACATATTTAGTTTGAAAGACAAAAATCAGTATTTTTTCCTTCAATTATATTCCAATCCATGTGTATGTATATGTGGATGTATGCATACGCACTCAAGTGTGTGCGTATGTGTGTGTGTCTCTATATATATATAAGAATATTATTCCATATCGAATAGGGTAAATAACCCTCCATACCACAATCATACCAACCTGGAGTCCAGTCACTCTAAAGCTATGGCCTCACAATCTCATAATAAAGGGAAAAACGGGGAAAGTAAAGCGATAACAAGTCCAATAAATTGATAACGACCCAAAAATCCCAAGGAAAACACCTCTTATCTAATTCTACTATGAAAACCACTCCAACATAGCCTAAGGATCCCAAACTATTCTCAATATAGCAACTAACAACCTAAACTAAAGCTTATAAGGGAATACTATTCTAAAATCCTTGAAATTTGGCCAATAACTCAAAAAATCATTACAGGCTAATTCTAACTAGCAAATCACCCTAATATCATGAAACTTATAAAATATACTACCAAACTGAGCCAAGTCTAAAGAATGAAAACCGTAACCTACCTCACAATCGAACATTAAGCCATGAATCATCTCTCAAAAGTTTTCCCCTTCCACAATACCTCAGATTGTTGCCATACTATCACAAACATGATCTACTCATCAAAATGAGACTAGCGATACCTTTATTGACATATTTTAATTCGAACTTAAAATCAGGTCGAAAATTGACCCTCGGGGCCCGCTAACGAAAACTGAAATAAATTAAAGCATTGTGTTCCTCGAAGGTTCAGAAACTCATACCTAAAATTTGGGAAAAAACAGAGCTACTTTCAGGGCTCAAATCATCTCGAAATCTTCAAGATCACAAAAGAGAAATTCTAGGGATTTGGAGCTCAAATACGCAGATTAAACATGGAAGTGAAGCTATAATTAGCTAAAAAACAAAGAGGAGAAGATAATTTACCTATTTCACAAGAATCCATCAAGAAATGATGAAAATCGGGACCTACTGAGCTCTAAACAATGGTGGGTCTAGGTTTGCATGATATGAGCTGAAAGGGAAGTGATATGCTTATAAAGCTGTCAATTTTTCGCTGCAGCGGACTCTGGATCGCCGTGACAGATCCGCTACATCAGTCTCTGGCTGCTATAGCGGATTGCTTGGGGACCAACCACAACTCAAACTTCAAACGGACCCCTAGAATTCATTCGGAGTGCCGTGGACGCAAACCTTATATGTTTTCCAAGTGGAAACAACATTACAAACTCAATGGAATCAAAGAAATGACCATCAGAGGTTGTATTGACAAGATGAGCGCCAAAATCAATAATTAAACCAGATAAAGACAACCGCCCATACGCTCAATATGAGTCCGAAAGCCTTGGAACCAAAACCAAATGTCCAACTAGCCTAAAATCCATGTTCCGGAGATAATGGAGCTGACAAAGTTCTCATCTGAGACCGTTTACAAAGAATGTTGATCAAAGTCAACCATTTCAACTCTAGAAACTCCAAAACTAGGAAATCTTTCCAAAACTCACCGAAAACTTTGGGAATCATGCTACCCATCCATGCAAGACACAAAAGCAGTGTAGAAGCCACGGGAAAGGTCAAAATGATAAAAATGCACAAAAGTAAGAAAATGACCTAGAGGGTCATTACAACATCCACTACTAAAAGAACTTCGTCCTCAAAAGTTAAAGAAAAGGAAGTACCTGGCAACTCATAAAGGTGAGGATATCTAGTCCTCATGTTGAGCTCAGCCTCCCAAGTAGCCTCCTAGGCTAGACAATGCCTCCGCTGAACCTTAACCGATGGAATCTCCTTCGACCTTAACTTTCTAACCTGCCTGTCTAGGATAGCCACAAGCTCCTCTTCAAAAGCCAAGGAGTCATCAGGATGAACCGAATCCCATTGAAGCATGTGAGACTCATCTGGAATGTACTGCCTTAATATATACACATGAAAAATAGGGTGGGCACCCGAAAGAGTTGGAGGCAAATCTAACTCATAAGCTAACTCCCCAATATGCTGTAGATTCTCAAATGGATCGATGAACCTAGGGATAAGCTTTCCCTACCTCTGCAACCTTATCACGCCCGTCATGGGTGACACGTAAAGAAAAACCCTACCTCCAACCATAAACTCCAAGTCTTGAGCCCTCCGATCAGCACAACTCTTGTGCCTACTCTGAGCCGTACAGAGTCTCTCCTGAATTACTCGACTCTACCCATAGAGTCAAACAACAAGTCAATTCCCCAAGATCTAACCTTGAAAGCATCAAACCAACCCACCATAGACCTATACCTCCTACCACACAATGCCTCGAATGCAGCCATCTGAATAATGGTAGCTATTACTATACACGAACTCTTCCAAAGCCAAGATTTGGTCCCATTGACCTCCAAAATCAATAACACATGATTGAAGCATATCCTTTAGGACCTAAATAGTATGATTAGACTGACCATTAGTTTGCAGGTGAAAAGCTATGCTAAGCTCAACTTAGGTACCCAACTTTCTTTGAATCAACCTCCAAAAACACGATGTAAACTAAGTACCACGGTATGAGATGATAGAAACAGGCATCCCGTGCAATGGGAAACCTCTCGAATGTGATCTGAGTTAACCTCTCTAAACTATATGAAGTATGAATGAGCAAAAAGTGAGCGGACTTGGTCAATCTATCAACGATGACCCATATAACATCAAATCTCTGAAATGTATATAACAATCCTACCACGAAGTCCATAGCTATCCGCTCCCACTTCCCCTTAGGAATGGTAGTCTCTAAGTCAATCCACCTGGCCTTTGGTGCTCGTACTTCACCTGTTGACAGTTAAAGTAGCTAGATATGAAATCCGAGAAATCCTATTTCACCTCACACCACCAGTAATGCTACCTTTAGTCACGGTACATCTTAGCTGCTCCCCTGTTGATAGAATATCTAGAATAATGGACCTCTTCCGTAATCACCCTAACCAAATCTCCAACTCTAGGGACAAAGATATGACCCTCTATCCTAAAAAAACCCTATGGATCTAAGGTCTCCTTCCTAGCCTCTCCATTCAACACTTTATCTCGAATCATCCTGAATTTCACATCCTCAAACACTATTCCCGAATCTTCTCCGACAACATAGATCTAGTCTCCACACAAGTAAGAATATGCCCTGGTTCAGAAATATCAAGTCTAACCAACTTGTTGGCTAAGGACTGGATGTCCAAAGCCAAATGTCACTCCTCTACCACTAGGAATGTCAAACTCCCCATATCGCCAACAATTACTCGAACTGACCTTAAATCTTCACGAAATCATTACTCAGGCCTTTATAGCTTTGTGTTGACCCCTTTCACCTTCCACTCATGAATGTTTCCACCTTGTCCTTGTGTTGTCGTTACTGAATTCAAAGGATGAAGTCCACAAAATCACCAACTCCTCACCAAGGATCTATATTTGTTGTCTTCTTTATTTGCAAGTTTCAATTTATACTAATCATGCAATTTTGATAGAACTTTATGAAACTTGACTATATCTAGGTATCAAATATGTGAACCTCTTGTGCTTAACCTTAACTCATTTACCACTCTAAAATCATAAACCTAAGGCGTGGGGCCTTATATCCAATATATCTAAATCACAAATCGTTGAGAACAACACCTAGTAATGCCTTTAATAATCCGAAAAGTAACAATTATCACAATTCATGTGCCCTCCTTATGAACAAGTTCTTCCAAGTCATCCATAACATACATTTCAAACCTGTTTATCTTACCAATTGATACTTCCATATAGTCAAATACCACAAACGTTGCCTCACGGCAGAAAATATGATTTCTCATCCAAACCATATAGATAACCCCCTTTACTTGATCAACTTTAGCCCATTTTCCTAAGGACGCTATGTTACCATGCGCTTTGGTACACCACAATTTATCCTCCCATTGATCTTATCATGTTAGTCTTCTGTAATTTAAACCTCGCCAACTACCAAATTCAAACCACCATGGATCTTACCATAACCCTTAGCTGAAAATATCCATAGAATTTCTCCACTCAACAATTTACACCCAATATGATCAACACATGATAATATCACCATAATTTGTACAAGGCCCAAGTAATCACATTATTATGAATTTAAGTCCTCTTTTCTAAAGATGCAACCCTAACCTTCCAAGAAACAGATACCCTTATCCTCATCTTCCACAAATGTTAGATTCCACTTCCAATCACTTTTACGCTTATAACTCAAAAATCCTTCAAATCTACTTAGGGAGTGTTTCAAAATACCATAAGTCTTTGCATAAAAGCTAAGCCCAATCATAAGACAAGTAATAAACTACAAATCTTGGGTGTCTAAAAGTGTTCCCTAACTTACTTAAATCTTTAAACCGAAAACCTTTCAAAATTAGTCATACCATAGATACAACTCATCACAAATTCTTCTCACTAAGAGTACCTAGCAACACCAAAATAATACCTCAAACCACCAAAGCATTGGTTCAAATCAAAATATATGACTAGGAACTCATAGTGGTCATAATGAGTATTAAAGGCAGTTTTTGGAATGTCCGCAGTCCTGATCCTCAACTGGTGATAGCCTGATCTCAAATCTACCTTAGAAAGCACTGCTGCCCTCCGTAGCTGATCAAACAAGTCATCAATGCATGCCATTGGATATCTGTTCTTAATGGTCACCTTATTCAGCTGTTTGTAGTCAATACACATATGCAAGGATCCATCTTTCTTCTTCACAAATGGAACAGGAGCACCCCATGGAAGATACGCTAGGCCTGATAAATCCCCTACCCTGAAGATCCTGAAGCTACTCCTTTAGCTCCCTCAACTTAATTGGTGTCATCCGATATAGCAGAACAGAAATGGGCTAAGTACATGGCTCAACGTTAATGCTAAAGTCAATATCGCGATTAGGCAGAAGTCCAGGTAAATCAGTAGGAAATACATCAGAATATTTTCAAACCATAAGAACTGACTCAGGTGAAGGTATGTCGACACTAGTGTCACCAACATAAGCAAGATAAGCTAAGCATCCCTTCCCCATCAATTGTCGTGCCCTGAAAAATGATATAACACCCCTCGGCACATGGCCATTAGTGCCCTTCTACACTATTGGAGGGATACCAAGCATATACAAGGTAATAGTCTTGACAAAACAATCCAAGACTGCATGATAAGGGGATAACCAATCCATTCCTAGAATCACATCAAATTTTACCATATCTAGGATAACAAGGTCTATCCAAGTGTCATACCCCAAGATAATCACTACACTAGACCAGTATACATGATCCACTACTAAAGAATCACCCAAGGGAGTAGCTACATGCATAGGCACAGACAATGGCTCACAAGATAACTCCTGACGAGTGTAGCAAAGTAAGAAGACACATAAGAAGATGTAGAACCCAGATCAAATAATGCAGAAGTTGATTGATGACAAAAGATTGTACATGTAATGACAACATCTGAAGCATCAACTTCTAGCCTACCCGAAAAAACATACATATGCTTACGTCCGCCAAGACCATCTAACCTGCCTGGTTGAGAAGTGCCTCTAGCACCCTGGGGATCACCCCTATTACCTTGCGCACCGCCTCTGGTTGAATGCGGTTGATGAGAATATCATGTTGCACTAGACTAGCCACCATAACCTGAATACCTAAAATACGAGCCTCACAAAGTCTGACCTGAACTCAGGCTGCCCTGTGTAATATGTAGTGCCTCCTAAATAGGCCTACTAGGTTGAAAGTGATGAGGGTAACCTCTACCAGGAAAACCTCCACCTCGGGGCTTAGAACCATTGAAAACATCCTGATGGTGGGGCCTCTTATTGCCGCCTTTATAGGCCTCGTGATGCATCCCCTTATTAACCCACACCTCATCTATAACCCGTGAACCATTTGCAGTGCCAGGCAAAGCCCTTGCCTGTGAAATGCCCTCTAGAAAACTAAGGATCCTAACCATGGTATCCTGAAGGACTGGCATGGCTACGAATCCTGCTGGAGACTGGCTAGTCCCACTCTCTCTGGCTGATGCTAAAAATCCTCAATCTCAATCTTTGGCTTAGGTGATGGTGCCCTTGCCTGGCCCCGAGCTGGCGCCATAGCTCGTGCCTAGCCTCGACCTCTAGTTCTACCTCTACCTCGACCCCTAGTTGGGGCCTTGATTGTAGGTACAGGAGCCTCGTCCTCACCCCTTGACGATCTCGTTCGAACCATTTGGGATAGAATGAAACAAATGAAGCTTTAGAAGTTGGAAGAGTCAAGAATGCACGATAAGAAATCAAAAGGTGGAATTTCCCATGAATGCCCTATAGCCTCCCGAAGATAGGATATGGACGTCATCATACTGATCTCTTATACTGGTAAGATCGGTGAACCTAAAGCTCTGATACCACGCTGTCACGACCCATCATCGGGCCATGACGACACTATTACAACCACTAGTAGGTAAGCCAAAATCTCAAATCAAATACTGAAAGTAAATACCAACTTAATAACAAGGAAGCGGAAACAAACAACGGCAGCCAAGTATAGATATATACATAATAGGTAAAAAATATACAACATGGGCCCTAAGGAAATAAGAAAATACAATATACACAAGATACTAACCCCGGACCTGGTGTCACCGGTACAAGAGCCTCTAAAAGTACAGGAATAAGCTATACAAAAGAAATACAATAGTCTGAAAGATACAAAATACAGATAGGAGATACAAGATAGAAAGTAGTAAATCTCCAGACGCCAAGAGCTTACCACGATCCGAATCAGCAAAAGAACCCACAAACGAGCAAAGGATTAATGAGGGTGACTCGTATTGGGAGCTGCATCAAAAAAAGATTCAGAAGTGTAGTATGAGTACCATAATATGGGGTAGTCAATAGGACTCATAGGCCGACCGAGCTCATAAGATAATATATAACATAAAAGACATAAAAGGAACTATCTATAAAAAACTAACCTAGAAATCGCAATAGATGAAGGATAACGTGAGAACAGGAGTAATACACAATAAAAATATACTCATACAAATATACAAAAGTGATGTAGTGCAATATGGGATGATGTAATGAAATATACGGCTAATATAGAAAGCAGTGAAACCCGATAATGACCTCAAGTTGTCAAATATTTAACCTCGGACATAGTAATAATAAAACCCGATAAAGACCTCGGGATGCCCAACATCTGTGATACCTCGAAAGCCCTAAAATCAGACCCGAGGGTTGAAATGGATAAAATAGAATTTTCTACACCAGGTCACAGGACGAGTCATCCACTGACCCGTAAGGTGCAACACGAGTGACTCTTGGGGGGAGGGAAGATTTGATTGAGTTTTGAGATTTGGGGGTGACCACAGTTGTGACTATGAGTCGTGGTCAGCACCACGTTTCGTTGTGTTGGCCATGGTCAAGAATTGATTGAAGGTTGAAGAAGTTGGGCAGTGTTGGTCATGATTTGGTCACCACAAGTCGTTGGATGCACCAGAGGATCATATACCCGAGTAGGTCGCCCATGTAGAGTTTAGGAAAGCCATACAGTTGCTAGCTCAAGCTTTGACTGCCCAAGTCAATTAACAGGCGATAGCACATGTCCCTCAGAATGGGAATGCGGCAGCGGCAAGGGTTAGAGATTTTATGGGGATGAACCCTCCATAGTTCCTTAGGTCAAAGGTGGACGAGGATCCATATGAGTTAATTGATGAGGTTCTTAAGATCCCCTAGATCATAGGGGTGAATGAGGAGGAGTGAACAGATCTAGCCTCGTATTAGTTGAAAGGGATTGCGCACATTTGGTTCAGGCAATGGAAGGATAGTAGGGTAGTTGGAGTAGGCCCCATTAGCTAGGATGAGTTTCATACCGCATTTCTAGATCGGTTCTTCCCTCGTGAGATGAGGGAGAGGAGCAGGCGAGTTTGTGAAGCTGAAGCAAGAAAGGATGATAGTTCAGGAGTGTTCCTTGGAGTTCACTCACTTGTCCAAGTATGCCCCAAAGATGGTGGCTGATTAAAGAGCTCGAATGAGTCGGTTTGTGCACGGAGTAGCAGACTACCTGGTCAAGGATTATAGGACCTCTATGCTTCACCAGGACATTGAATTTCCTCTATTGGTTCTGTATGCCCAGAAGATGAATGCGGTGCATTTGAGAGAGAGATAGTCCAAGAGGGCTAGGACAAATAGTTATGGGTTCTCTTAGTAGAGATTAGGAGGCAGACATTGCCAACAGTCTCATCAGAGGTCATTAGCTCCAGTTCTATCATCGACTAGTGCTCCATCTAGGCCGCGAGGTGATTAGAGGAGCAGACCCTCAGGTTCGAGGGACCAGAGGAGCATGCAGACAAAGCATACCTTTCCGTCCTAAGGAAAGTGTGGTAAGAGTCATATGAGAGAGTGCTTGATGGGATCGGATATCTATTTTGGGTGTGATAAATCTAGCCATATGCACTGGGAGTGTCCCTCGGCTAGATAGGGTGATGGTAGAGGCCGTGCTCAGGCTACCGGTTCAGCAGCAACACCAGCACACCCAGCTCAGCAAGATGCATACACCAGTGTAGGTGGTGGTCAATTCCAGAAAAGGTTTTATGCCCTTGCATCTTGATAGGAGCAGGAAAATTCACCAGATTTAGTCACCGGTATGTTATGAGTATTCCACTTTGATGTGTATGCATTGTTAGATCCAGGGGATACTTTATCTTTTGTGATTCCATATGTTGCTATTAGTTTCAGAGTCAGTCCCAAAATCTTATCAGAACTCTTCTCAGTTTCTACACCAGTCATTGATTCAGTTATAGCTCGACGGATATACATAAATTTCCCTATCATAATTCTTCAGAAAATCACCTCAACAGATTTAGTAATGCTAGCATGACCGATTTTGATGTTATCTTCGACATGGATTGACTACATGCATGTTATGCTTTAGTCAATTGCAGAACCCATGCAGTAGAGTTCAGATTTCTGGGTGAGCTAGTCCTAGAGTGGAAGGGTAGTTCAGTTATGCCTGTAGGTTGCGTTATTTCTTACCTTAAAGCCAGAAAGATGATATCTAAGGTTGGTGCACCATCTAGTTAGGTTTAAGAATGCTATGTCTGAAACCTCGACTATCCAGTCAGTGTAGTGTGTGAATATCCAAAAGTGTTTCAAGATGATTAACCGGGAATCCCTCTCGAGCGGGAGATCGATTTTGGTACTGACCTTCTTCCCGATACCCATCCAATATCTATTCCTCCTTATAGAATGGATCCAGCTAAGCTAAATGAGTTAAAGGAGCAATTGAAAGATCTCTTAGAAAAGGGTTTCATCAGACCTAGCAAATCCCCATGGGTTGCACCAGTTCTTTTTGTCCAGAAGAAGGATGGTTTAATTCGTATGTGCTTTGACTATCGACAATTGAACAAGGTCACCATCAAGAACAGGTATCCTCACCCCAAGATTGATGATTTGTTTGATCAAGTTCAGGGTGCTACGTGCTTTTCGAAGAGAGACCTCAAATTCGGATACCATCAACTCAGGAATTGGGAGAGTGACATCCCAAAGACAGCCTTCAGGACTCGATATGGTCACTAGGAGTTTTTGGTTGCATCTTTTGGACTGACGATTGATATTACAACTTTTATGGATCTGATGAACAGGGTATTCAAGTCATATTTGGATATGTTCATGATTGTGTTCATAGATGATATTCTCATATACTCTCAGAGCGAAGAGGAGCATGCCGCTCATTTGAGGGTGGTGCTACAGACTCGTAAGGATCACCAGTTGTATGCTAAGTTTAGCAAATGTGAGTTTTGGTTGAACTCAGTAGCATTTTTGGGTCATGTGGTGTCAAGAGAGGGTGTACAGGTGGACTCTCAAAAGATAGAAACAGTGGAGAATTGGCCTAGACCAGTCAGTCCTTTAGATATCAGGAGTTTCTTGGGTTTACCTGGTTATTATCGAAGGTTTATTGAAGGGTTTTCGTCCATTGCAACACCATTGACTAAGTTGACCTAGAAGAAAGTGAAGATCCAATGGTTGGAGGCTTGTGAGAAGAGCTTCCAAGAGTTGAAGACTCGACTCACCTCAGCACCAGTGTTGACCCTACCTGAGGGTACCGATGGGTTTGTGGTATATTTTGATGCCTCAAGGATCGACCTTGGTTACATATTAATGCAACACGGTAAATTTATAGCCTATGCTTCTAGGTAGTTCAAAGTCCATGAAAAGAATTATCTGACTCACGAGCTCGACTTAGCAGCGATAGTATTTTCCTTGAAGATTTAGAGACACTATCTATATGGGGTCCTTGTGGATGTGTTTATGGACCACAAAAGCTTACAATATGTATTTACCGAAAAGGATCTAAATCTACGTCAGAGGAGGTGCGTCACGACCTAGACATGGACCCGGATCGTAACACGAGAAAAGGAGTCTCGAGAGGCTCCAAGTCGACCCATGGAATAAGCATACATCTAACTTCATATCACTTAAGGCAGAATACCGAACATATGATATAGCGAATACATAAATGTAACATAACATAGCATGATAGGTGGAAAGTACTAGACATACATATCAGCTGAGTACTATAAGCTGTCTGAAAGCTCTATCATATTAGATGGATTGATGGGACAACATCCCCAACTAACCCGACAAAACTGAAACAAAAAGAACATCAAGGTCTGAACATATGGCCCTCGGAACATGAGGACTCACCACAAGGGCTGATAGCTAACTCTCAATGGACTACTGACGGGGATGAGCCTGAGAGCTGGGTCTTGTATCATAAAATGATACAACATAGAAAGTATGCGTTCAATACGTGGAATGTACCGAGTATGCAAGGTAAGTAAAACGGACATTTAAAATATATAAAAACTCATAAATGATCATAAGAGTAGGACAACATTCTCATAACATAAATATCATAATATAACATAAAGCTCAGGGTTGTCAAAACATTTGTAATACAAACGTAATCATATTAATAGGAGAAAAGCTTTACTTAACATGACTTGATCCAAAATACATAATCATAAACATGCATAAATCATGAGGAACAGTGGGAGATTCTCTTAACCGACATACCCCATATGAGCACACATGAAGTCTGACTTGTAAACCTAGTTGGGAGGCCGTTCGTACCTTGCCAAGGGTAGAACCATGAAAGACATGATCACACATGAGAAGGGGCCAAAATGGGTCTAGGGGACAGTTACAGGGGAGGTCCCAACATACTACGGTGGCACGTAGTTTATGAGATCCGGGGCAGAACCTGGGCCCGGAACCTACTCGGTGTTCGATACTACTCCCAAAACATATATAGTGCTCATAGTATAATATGCATGAGTTCATAGGATATCTAAATCATGATAATCATAAACATGCTTATAAATACGTGAACTAGCCATGAAACAAGGCCCGTGAGTCGGCCGAAACATGATTCATAAATCATAGGTTTCATGCATACTTGTAGATCATACATATAACTTTAAAATCATCAAATCATAATGGGTATTTGAATAAATACATATATCAAATCATAAATCAAGCTGGGTTTGTAAATATCAATAATTGAAGCGTATATCATAAATTGATTTATCATAGATCATGCATATTTAGGCTTAATTTGGTCGAAATCAAAATCAATAATTATATAAGTAAAATAATTGTAAAATCTGATAAAAATCCACAAAATATGATGTAAATCATAAATCATAATAGCCTATTTGCAAATCATAAAAGTTTCACAAGAATTGAATTAAAACCCCATTAGATTTTTGATAGGATTTTCATAAATTAATAGAGAACGGGCATGGGTGTGAACGGAAACACCCATTTGTAACCCTACATACCTGGGTTGATGATCCCTTGACTTGTTTTGAAGATCCAAGAGGAATTGAGAAGTTGGAGGTGATGAGCCCTAGCTTCTTCTTGAGAGAAAGATTAATCTATGTATGTTTGAAGAGGGTGAGGATTTAGGCTAGGCTAATTCCTTTAGTCTGACCTTAAGAATGCCCAAAACGACGTCATTTAGAAGTTAGAAGCATAGGAGTTTACCAAAATATCCACAAACTGCCAAAAAAAGACCTGGAACCGGCAGTTCCAATGACCAACAGGACGGGTCGTTGGTTGATACAACGGCTCGTTTTGAGGTCCATTGTTACCTGCTGCAGCTGCACTAAACTGCGCATAACTTCTTACTTTGAACTCCGATTGATGCAAGGTCGGATGCAGTGGAAAGAATACTTCAAGGGGTTCAATTTGAGGTGCTGAATCATCCAAAAAATTTTTGTGAAATAAGAGCTATGGTCATTTGAAGTTGACCCTTTTGAGAACATATATGAACACTCAATCGGTTAAGGCGATCTCAACTCAACTTAGTGCTAAAGATTCCTTATGACCACAATTTGCATGTAATGCACTTCTTATACTTAGGAATTGATCTTAACACCTTGCTTCCATAAATTCACCGGCTCAGATCTATCCATATACCTAGAACGGTTCCGAACTTAGTCCGAGATTTTCAAAAAACTAGCAGAACCAATGACCCATCCAACAGGCCGTGGTAACAAACAATGAACTGTTGGTCGATCCATTGGTTTCCCCCATTCTTCCTTCGAAATTCTCTTAATCTACTTCAACGCCCACTGATCTTGGGCAGATTTATATACCCAAGTGATACTCGAACGTACCATTTTTACCTTGTTTGTTGTGCAATGTGTATATAATATCATGTATTTGGTAATAAAATGCGAATTTATACTAACCAACATGATTAGCATTTGTTTTGCAGGATAATGTGATTTTTAGGAGCAAAAATGCGTGTTGGAACTATGTCGGAGTTGGACTTGGATGCGAGCGTGGAAAAGACCTCGGATGGCACATTTTACACTAGCTCCGCGATGGCGCCGTGCCACGCTGCCATCGCGGTAGCACACTGCCTGGAGAGGAAATTAATTGGCAGATTCCAGTGAGGCATCGCGACAGCTCCGTGGCATGGAGACAGGGCTCCGCGATGGCCTCCGTGCCACGTTGAAGCCAATTATCCGGACCCTAAAATTTCCAGAGAGGGTCCGCGTCCACGCCGTGTCACGGAGGCAGTGCTCCGCGTTGGCCTCCGTGACACGTTGCTTGTTATTCCGGGAAAAATTTCCCACTAGTATAAATAGCACACTTAGGTTATTTTTAAAGCAGTCTTCTTTTAGTTTTAGTTTTTAGCAGAGTTCAGAAGTGGAGAGAGGAACGTGGTTTTGTGGCAGTTGAAGAATAGAAAAGATAAGAGTTTTCTTCTCTTCCCTTCTTCTTTTCCTTCAATTGTATGCATGATTTACACTCATTCTAGGATGATTAATCCAAGAATGAGTGGCTAATTCCTTTCTTGCTGAGGTTTTGAACTTGTGTAATGATTCTTGGTAATAATTGATATGGTTTATTCTTCTTCTTGCATGTTGTTCTATTAGTTCTTGTGCTTATTACATTCTTGATTGGCCACCATTAATGTATATCTAAAAAGTCCAATTTCACTCGAGAGAGCATGAAATTGGAAAGTTGTGAATTAATAGGGTATTGTTCTTAACTTGATTTGGGAAAATTGGGTTTTGATGTGCTTTCTTGATAGAAATATACTTGAAAGCCGTATTAGTCAATTTAGGAACCGGAATTGTAGTATTAGGTCATAAATTTCATTTGATCACAGAAATGTAGACGAATGGTTTATGATTCTAAAGTGAAATTAAATACGGAAGTTTTAATTTCTAGGCAAACGTTCTTGACTAGCAATATGAAGAAGAGGATGACCAAATTATCATGATTATCAACTCCATTACTTGTTCTTAACCTTGGCATGAGCATATCCATTGTCTGAATTCAACGTAAATAATAGTTGTTAAGTTTAGAATATAATTAGTTTAGAAACAAAACTCCCTCAATTCTTAATTGGATAGTTGTTAGCATAGTTAGAAATAGAATAGAAATATAGTGAACTAGGAAATTTTGCATATCTAGAGCAGCCTCCTTGGATCGATACTTGGCTACTTAGCCACTTTATTACTTGTTTGACCACGTACACTTGCGTGTCGGTGTATAATATATACCGAGCAGCAGACCGCGAACAAGTTTTTGGCGCCGTTGCCGGGGAGGCTAGGCGATTTGTAAAATTTTGTTTAGTGTAAATTTACTGTATTTGAATTTTATTTTCTTAAGTGTTAACAACTTGGTCTTAGCCTGTATTTTGCAGATTTTTATTTCTGTGAACACTGGCAAGGGACAAGGAGCTGGTGGAATCTTACTTAGAGCCAGAACGTGAATTGCATAGTCAACGTAGAGAAGCTCTTCGGAAGAAGCTGCAGTTGCTCAAACAGTCTATGATGGAGCAACCCAATCCACCAGTTGTACGGGCAGTGTTAGTGCCCGAGGAAGTAGCAGCCAGGCCGGTTCGCGAGGTGGCAATCCCACACGCTAATAATGTACATTCCAGCATCCGCAAACCATAGCCTGGGGGGAGATTTGAGTTAAAGCAAAATATGGTGCAACTTTTGCACACGAGCGGGCAGTTTACCGGTCTCCCTCACGAAGATCCGCAACAACATCTCCAGAACTTTTTGGAGATAAGTGACACGTACATACCCGCTGGAGTGTCACCTGATTATGTTCGGCTCACCTTATTTCCATTTTCCTTACTTGGTGAAGCCAAGAGGTGGTTAAAAGCTGAACCACCCAACTCTATATCAACGTGGGATGATCTTGCAAGGAAGTTTTTGATCTGATTTTTCCCTTCAGGTAAAACAGCTAAACTTAGAAGTCAGATTCTAAGTTTTAAACAGAGGGAAGGAGAAAATCTTTATCAAGCCTGGGAAAGATTCAAGTCCATGTTGCGGGACTGTCCCCATCATCATCAGTCAAACGAGGTGTTGGTCCACACTTTTATTGAGGGTTTGGAACCCCACACTAAAATTTTGTTAGACTCAGCAGCTGGAGGGCAAGCGCTGGAGAAGACTTATGAAGAGTTGTACACTTTGCTCAACCGAATCTCACAAGGCAATCCGGAATGGAATGCAGATTCTTCAAGGGGTGGCGCAAGGAAAGCAGCGGGAGTGTTCGAAGTGGATGGATTCACAGCTATCGCTGCACAGATAGCTGCTTTGCAAAATCAGTTAAACACTCACTTCAGCACTATGAATTTGAACCAGCCTTCAGCCTCAGTTAATGCAGTCCAACAGATGTGGTGTGAAGTGTGTGGTAGTAGTGAGCATTCAGCTGAATGCTGTGGTGCAAATCCTGATTCTGTCAACTTTTTGGGCAATGCACAGAGGAATCAACAGCAGTTTGGTGGTGGCTACAACTCGAATTGGAGGAATCATCCGAATTTTTCGTGGGGTAGCAACAATCAACAAGGCAAAGGTTCAGGGCAGGGTATGCACAGAAACCAAGGAGGGCAACAAGGCTATCAGAATCAGTTCAGAAATCACAATGCCCCTCCTCCACCACCATCACCGACTATTGAGGAAATGTTCAAGACCATGATTGCCAACCAGGCACAATTACAGGCTGACTATGTCAAACTGGCAGCCGAAGTAAAGAACAATCAATTGGCAACCAAGGCTCTTGAATATCAGTTTGGGCAATTTGCTAGTGCCCAAAATACTAGACCAAGGGGAGGACTACCTAGCGACACGGATCCCAATCCTAAGCAGGTAAATGCAGTGACCACGAGGAGTGGTTTACAATTGAAGGAGGTGGAACCTGAAAGACCGCCTCAGAAGTCAGGAGCAGTAGATGTTGAGGGAGAACAAACCTCAGATACGGGGAAGACCAAAGAAGCTGAACCAGCAAGGCCTCCACCCCCGTTCCCTCAACGACTTAAGAAACACAAGGAGGAGGCGTGTTTCCAGAAATTCATGGAGGTACTCAAACAGGTACATGTTAACTTACCTCTTGTTGATGTCTTGCAGGGTGTGCCGAAATATGCAAAGTATATCAAAGACATTATGGCCAACAAAAGTCGCTTGACTGAGTATGCCACGGTGGCTTTAACAGAGGAATGCACATCCCGTATTCAGAACAGGTTGCCCACTAAACTAAAGGATCCTGGAAGTTTTACTATCCAGCTGACGATTGGGCAAAGTATCCGAGCTCGTGGGTTATGCGACTTGGGGGCAAGTATAAATCTGATGCCATCTTCGGTATTAAGAAAGTTAGGGCTAGGGAGTCCTAGACCTACAACAGTGATCTTGCAGCTAGTAGACAGGTCTTTAGCTAAGCCGGATGGAATTGTTGAGGATGTGCTAGTGCAGGTAGGCTCCCTCATTTTTCCGGTAGATTTCATTGTTCTGGATTTTGAACCAGATGCAGAAGTCCCATTTATTTTGGGATGACCCTTTTTGGTAACCGGAAAGGCATTGATCGATGTAGCTGCGGGTCAACTCACAATGCGAGCACACGAAAAGGTTGAGGTGTTCGACGTGTACAAGGCACCTAAGCTCCCGACTGTCTATAAGGAACTCTCGGTGATCAACGTGATCGATCATGGGAATGCAAATGGATTGAGTGATTCCCGAGAGTTACTAGGTAGGCCACCAGACAAGGTTGAGAACTACTGGGGAGATGACCATGAGCGGAACAAATCGTCCATCTCCCCAGTAGACACGTGAGCTTAAAGGCTGTCGAGCCGCGACGTTAAACCAGGCGCTGCACGGGAGGCAACCCGTGAAAAATATTTTTTTTTTCTCTTTCTTTTTCCTTAGTGTAAAGTTTTTCTTCTATTTTACTATCTTTTCTTTTTCTTGACTAGGTTTAGATTTGCATTTTAATTAGTAATTTTTAATTTTTAGTAGGGAAATCTATGAATTTAACCAATTTTTGTTTAGTGAGGTGATTTGCAGGTATACCGGAGGAAAAATACTTGGAATCAAGGAAACGAGGCAAGGTACGAAAAATAAAATTGGATGGTGTAACAGAGCACTGGCGCGTTGGCGCCGTGTCACGGAGGCAACGCTCCGCGTTACCCTCCGTGACACGTTGAATGCAAACCTGGAATTTTTTTTAATTCCAGTAAGCCAACGCGTTGGCTCCGTGTCACGGAGTAGGGACTCCGCGTTACCCTCCGTGACACGTTGCCCTTATCCCAGTGCCGGGTCACACCGGGTTTCCGGGTGACCCGCGTGTTTCTTTTAAATAAACCCCCAATTTTCGCCCAAATTTCCCCATTCCCTCTACCCTCCACGACCAAACACCCATTCCCCTACCCCCAAGCTCCATGCCACGTTAATAGGCAAGGAAAACGTCAAGTTTCTTCGGTTCTTCAAATCCGAGGTATGTTTTCATCTTCTATCTCAAATTTTTGGCGAGTTTTGTCACTTTTGAGCATGTGAGGTGAGATATATCACCCTAGGTAAAATTTAAACATGATGTGAATTATTTTGTGATTGATTAAGTTCGGATTATTGTAGTTGACGTTTGAACTTATCGATTGATTGAATAATTCAATATTGATTGTCGAATTGAGTTCTAGGGCTTGGGTTGTTGGAATTTAACGTGGGTAACTTGATAGTTTGATGAAATTGATGCCGGGGTGTGTTTAGTAGTTGAGATAAGTCGTGGTAACTATTGTATAATTGTGGAAAGACGACTAATTCTCGAATTTTTGTGGGAAAGTGCATAATATGTGAATTGGTTGAATTGCTTAGATTAGTTGTATATAATATGTTTGTATTGTTGTTTTTATTTCTGTTGTGGTTATTGTTGCTAAGTGCTCTGGGGGAATAGCTGTTGATAGTAGGATTAGGTTAGCTGTATGAAGTCTGAGTAGTTCGCTAGATGTTATGCTGTCGAATTTTTGTGAACGCACTAAGCAACATGTTTGTAGTGATCGTGTTTGGGGTGTAAATAGAGATATCCTTGCTAAAATGTTGTAAATATTGTTAAAGACTAAGTGTGGGGTGAATTTTGTTTAACCCGACCTTAGCCGAAGCTAACAAGTTTTTAGCTTAACGTTGTGCTTGTCTGTGTAAATTGACAGGTACAATGGCTAGCCGACAAGATAAAGGAAAGGGTGCTTCAACCTCAGGCACCGGCAGAAAGAGAATGAGACTGGGCACTGCTGTCCCAGCTGCACCTGCTGTTCCACGCGGTCAACACCGCCGATACGGAACACGATGGGTCACCGATGAAGGAAAGAAATGGTACGCAAAGCATAAGGAGAACAAGTACTTCCCGGAGGAATATATTGCAAGGGAACCACTTGCACAGGAGTTCCCTTGCATGGTGCAGAGGATTGAGGCAGCTGGGCTCAGTTTTTATTTTTCAGGAGCCCAAGGAGTGCAACCTTCATTTGGTCCGGGAATTTTATGCCAATTGGAACCCGGCCATGAGGAGCCATACTATTAAAATCAGAGGGCAGATTGTCACTTTGGAACCCCAACAGCTGAATGCCATCGTTGGAGCGCGGGACACAGACGCCCACATTCTCCGCCAGCTCAATATCACCCCACCGTACGCCGACATCAGACGTACGTTGTGTGGGGCTCGATCCACCGCCCAATGGAGCAGACACAAAAAGAGGGGTTATCACCAGACTCTGCCTTATTCGCAGATGAACAGGGAGGCCAGAATCTGGCTAAAAATTGTATGTTCGTGTTTGATCCCGGGAGTGCATATGACAGACGTGACCCGGGACCGTGTTTGCCTGGTGTATGCCCTTATGAAAGGGCTTGAGATTAATGTGGGGGCGGTTATAATATCCGCCATGAAGAGAGCCAAACTACACCAGGGCCACAGATACGGGTTTGGCGGACTCATCACCACCTTCCTCCGAGGCCTTGACATCGAGGAAGAAGCTTTGGATTACATTCCGCAGTTGGAGCGGAGGGCCCTTGATATGACAAAGACCAAGGCCCCCGACACTACACACGGACCTGTGCTGACTCTGGGCGAGCGACATGCTCGTGACGACCAGTATATGGCCCGTATGTTCGGCATGTAGATGCTGTAGCTACGGATAGGTGGGAGACCAGCCACCGAGGATGAATTATGGCAGCTGGAGCTGGACTACCCCTTTGGCGAGAACGCCAGAGCTTTATGCAAGGTGGGGCCAGCCTTTGTGGATCCGACTGACGACGACGTCCCTACTGATGAGGAGACACGTCGTGAGGACTCTGATGTAGAGTTCGATGACGGCGATGGAGCTGATTCAGATATGGGCGACGAGGCCGCAGCACCGGATGAGGAAGTCGAATATTTCAACTAAGCAGGGAGTTCCACCACCCAAAATTTTGTGCTTTGTATTGTTGTGAACACTGGGGACAGTTTTCGATTTAAGTGTGGGGTGGGGAGTAGTTAGGTGCTGGGTCATAGGCTCTAAACTTGTTGTATAATTCTTCGTTGACGTTATGTATGTCTGTGTTTTCCCTGTTGTTGTGAAGTGATTTGTGATGTATGTGTATATATTTGTGTTGTGGCTAATGATGTGTGTTTTGAAAGGATGGTTGCCGTTGTAAATATTTTGTAAATTTTGTAAATATTTTTTTTTCTCTATCGATATGATCGATATTTTTCAAAATTTTTGCGAAAAGATTTTGCATGTATCAACATAGTTTGCAAATATTTTCTATCGAAATGATCGATGTGTTGCGAAAATTTTGAAGTTTTATTTTTGGGTTTCTCGGAGTTTGTTTTCGGTTCTTTTACCGAGAATAGTCCCATTTGAACCGATGTCATAGTAGTGACCGTTCTCTATGATGGATGGATGACGACCGTCTTAAGGGAAATGTAGTCGATAGGAGTAGATGTTTTTTTTTAGTTTCTTTGGTGGATTGCATCAATAAACTGTAGTTGCTTATGGTTGCTAAAATTTCGTTGCGTGTTGTAATTGATGTTCGAAATGTGAAAATGATTCGTTTGAAAGCATGCAATTGTGTAAATATGTTGAGTTACCTAGGCTATAGAATTTGGTTCATTATGATTGAGGCTTAATCTTGAATTCATGTAATTGACTAATTAAAGAGTCTGTGAATGCGTCTTGATTCGAGCATGTGCATGAAGTGTGAGTGAGGTTTTGCTATTCCATGTCATTGTGAATTGTCTAGAACTTGCCTGGTGTGTATACAAAATGAAATGAAGGAGGTGGAGTGTTGGAAAGGATGTAGGCATTTCTTTGTTTTAACCGTTAGTTCCATTTTTTTTTCCTTGTCAAATTCTACCTTTTTATATGTTGTATACCCTAGTCAGCCCGTTGAGCCTTTAGCCGATTTCTTTCTTTTGTCCAGAATGGTATGAACTAAGCTTTATACCTTCTTTTGCATTAGCCTGAAAGTATATAAGAAGCTCTTAAGCACTTATGAAGAACAGAAAATGTTTCCCGAAGTGTTAAAGAGTGAAAAGAGTGAAAAGAAAAGAAAAGCAAAGTGAGAAAAGAAAAGATGATGTTGAAGAGGCACTAGTTGTAATTAAATGAAAGTGAGGGTACATGAAAACCCTCTATTTTGTGTCAAGTGTGCCTGATGAAATGGGCTGTATGAAAGTAAACCAGCATGAATGGGAGAAAAAGAGAAAAGAGAGAAACAATGTCCATGAGTCGATGGGAATGAGTTGAAAAGGCGCTTAAGGATGCTAGCGACTGTTATTGGCTAATACAATATATATACTAGATCCATAGCCCAGCTACAACCCATTTAAAAGTCCTATTTGATCCTACATTGCATTTCTTTATAGTAGTGGAGTAATACACTAAGGGCAAGCCTATGGGTCATGACATGATGCATGTGAATTCTTTTGGGAGAGAGAGTGAAATTAATTTTTATATGCCCCTACTTGCATGTTTGTGTGCTGCACGAACAGAAGAGGGGAAGTTTCTCTCGAGTTGTGAGGGTATATGCTTGATGAAAGATTGCTTTTCGTGTCGGATTTCTTGATTAGTTGCTTTGCATGAGTTTGCCGATATCAAGAATCAATTCTTAAAAGTCTAGGAAGCCTTGATGTATTAAGGTCATTGTCTTGTACGACCAAGCATGTTTTCTTGATGATTTGCAAAAATCGAATAATCGGTATGACCGTAACGTAAATGGTTGCACCATAGTGACAAAGGTTGAGATGTGATGTGCATGATTTGTGTATGTGTTGTTCGAGGACGAACAAGGATTTAAGTGTGGGGTAAGTGATCTTGGGCAGATTTATATGCCCAAGTGATACTCAAACGTACCATTTTTACCTTGTTTGTTGTGCAATGTGTATATAATATCATATATTTGGTAATAAAATGCGAATTTATACTAACCAACATGATTAGCATTTGTTTTGCAGGATAATGTGATTTTTAGGAGCAAAAATGCGTGTTGGAACTATGTCGGAGTTGGACTTGGATGCGAGCGTGGAAAAGACCTCGGATGGCACATTTTACACTAGCTCCGCGATGGCGCCGTGCCACGCTGCCATCGCGGTAGCACACTGCCTGGAGAGGAAATTAATTGGCAGATTCCAGTGAGGCATCGCGACAGCTCCGTGGCACGGAGACAGGGCTCCGCGATGGCCTCCGTGCCACGTTGAAGCCAATTATCCGGACCCTGAAATTTCCAGAGAGGGTCCGCATCCACGCCGTGTCACGGAGGCAGTGCTCGGCGTTGGCCTCCGTGACACGTTGCTTGTTATTCCGGGAAAAATTTTCCACTAGTATAAATAACACACTTAGGTTATTTTTAAAGCAGTCTTCTTTTAGTTTTAGTTTTTAGCAGAGTTCAGAAGTGGAGAGAGGAACGTGGTTTTGTGGCAGTTGAAGAATAGAAAAGATAAGAGTTTTCTTCTCTTCCCTTCTTCTTTTCCTTCAATTGTATGCATGATTTACACTCATTCTAGGATGATTAATCCAAGAATGAGTGGCTAATTCCTTTCTTGTTGAGGTTTTGAACTTGTGTAATGATTCTTGGTAATAATTGATATGGTTTATTCTTCTTCTTGCATGTTGTTCTATTAGTTCTTGTGCTTATTACATTCTTGATTGGCCACCATTAATGTATATCTAAAAAGTCCAATTTCACTCGAGAGAGCATGAAATTGGAAAGTTGTGAATTAATAGGGTATTGTTCTTAACTTGATTTGGGAAAATTGGGTTTTGATGTGCTTTCTTGATAGAAATATACTTGAAAGCCGTATTAGTCAATTTAGGAACCGGAATTGTAGTGTTAGGTCATAAATTTCATTTGATCACAGAAATGTAGACGAATGGTTTATGATTCTAAAGTGAAATTAAATACGGAAGTTTTAATTTCTAGGCAAACGTTCTTGACTAGCAATATGAAGAAGAGGATGACCAAATTATCATGATTATCAACTCCATTACTTGTTCTTAACCTTGGCATGAGCATATCCATTGTCTGAATTCAACGTAAATAATAGTTGTTAAGTTTAGAATATAATTAGTTTAGAAACAAAACTCCCTCAATTCTTGATTGGATAGTTGTTAGCATAGTTAGAAATAGAATAGAAATATAGTGAACTAGGAAATTTTGCATATCTAGAGCAGCCTCCTTGGATCGATACTTGGCTACTTAGCCACTTTATTACTTGTTTGACCACGTACACTTGCGTGTCGGTGTATAATATATACCGAACAGCAGACCGCGAACACCCACAAATAATGACCCATTCAATCAAGCCACAGTCCATACAATCCCCTCGTGGGTTCTAGGAAAATTTCTGATAGCTTTCTGGTAATGAAACAACGAGCACTTCCAATGACTCGTTGGACCCTACAACGAACCATAATAAGGTTCGTTGTTTGGTTCTGGTATTGTTTTATTGTTGTTTTCTGTTGTAAGACTTGGGTCTGACCTAGGGAACATTTGGGGTGTTGCAAGGTGGTTGGAGCTTTTGAAGGATTATGATATGAGTGTCCTTTATCATCCCGGCAAAGCTAATGTTGTGGGGGACGCTCTTAGAAGGCTTTTATGGATAGTGTGTCCAATGTAAATGAGGAAAGAAAAGAGTTATTGAAGGATGTGCATCGGCTTGCACAACTAGGAGTCTGTCTTGTTGACTCAACAGATGGAGGTGTCATTGTTTAGAATGGGCCAAAATCTTCCTTGGTGACCGAGGTCAAAACTAGACAAGATGAGGATCCTATTTTAGTAATGTTGAAGGATGCCATTCAGAATCAAAAGGTGCAGGTCTTCTCTTAAGGGGGAGATGGTGTGCTTCGATATCAGGGTCGTTTGTGTGTTTTGGGTGTTGATAATTTAAGAAATCAGATGTTGCACGAAGCTTATGGTTCCAGATATTCTATACATCCAGGTGCCACCAAGATGTACCATGACTTATGAGAAGTCTATTGGTGGAATGGCATGACGAAGGACATAGTAGAGTTTGTGGCTAAGTGTCTGAATTGTCAACAGGTAAAGGTTGAGCATCAAAGCCCTGGGGGTGTGCTTCAAGACATTGGTAACCCTATTTAGAAGTGGGAGAAAATCAATATGGACTTCATTACAGGGTTGCCTCATACTCGCCGACAGTATGACTCTATTTGGGTGGTTGTAGATAGGTTGACTAAAACAGCTCATTTTCTACTGGTCAAATCTACCGATTCAACAGAGGATTATGCTAAGTTATACATTCGGGAGTTAGTTTGGTTGCATGGAGTGCCATTGTCCATCATATCATATAGAGGTACTCACTCTACCTCACAGTTTTGGAGATTGTTTCAGAAGGGACTTTGTACTCAAGTCAAGCTTAGCATATCATTTCACCCACAAACCGATGGTCAGGTTAATCGAACCATTCAAACTCTTGAGGATATGTTGAGAGCATGTGTGATTGATTTCAAGGGTAGTTGGGATGATCATTTGCCTCTCATTGAGTTTGGATATAATAACAGCTATCATTCTAGCATTTAGATGGCTCCATTTGAGGCTCTCTATAGGCAGAGATGTAGATAGCCTATTAGTTGGTTCGAAGTTGGTGAAGCTATATTGATAGGTACAAATTCAGTCCATGAGGCTATGGAGAAAGTTTAGCTTATAACAGACAAGTTGAAAACAACTCAAAGTCGCCAAAAGTCCGATGACGATGTGAGGAGGAGGGAGCTTGAGTTTGAAGTTGATGATTGGGTGTTCTTGAATGTATCTCCCATGAAGGGAGTGATGAGGTTTAGAAAGAAAGGGAAACTCAGTCCCCGTTATGTTGGTTCATACCGGATTGTGAAACGGGTTGGCTAGGTAATATGAGTTGGAGTTGTCCTCAGAATTTGCTTTTGTTCATCCAGTGTTCCATGTATCGTTTTCAAAGAACTGTTTGGGTGATCCGGATTTGGTTGTTCCAGTAGATAGTGTGGGTGTGAAGGATGGCCTTTGCTATGAGGAGGTTCCGATGGAAATACTTGATTATCATATTCAAAAGCTAAGAAACAAAGAAGTAGCCTCAGTCAAGGTGATGTGGAGGAACCAGCATGTTGAAGGAGCTACATCGGAAGCCGAAGCAGATATGATGGCTAAATACCCGCATCTATTCTCTCCTGGCTCAGTTCCAGCATGAGGTACTAGTTTCCTCCCTAGTATTCTATTAAGTCTCTTGTTTAGTTCATGTCCCCCAGTTTCTTTCATGTTAATATATGTATATGTGATTCATGAATTTAGTTCAGTCATGTAGTTCAGCTCGGAGTTAGTCACTCTATTAATTTTCAGCTTAAATGTTAAGTATTTGAATATGATGATTGCATTTCTCAGCTTTTCAGTATGATTTCCCATATTCGAGGACTAATGTTCCCAAGGTGGAGATATTGTAATACACTGGAAGCCCTAAGATCAGACTCGAGGGTTGAAACAGAGAAAACTAGATTTTCTGCACCAGGTCAAAGGACGAGTCGTCCAGTGACCTGTGAGGTGCACCACGAGTCGTTAAGTGACTCGTGGGGAGAAAGTAAGATTTGGTTGAGTTTTGAGATTTGATGGTGACCACGGGTGTGACCACGAGTCATGGTTAGCACCACGATTCATTATGTTGGCCGTGGTTAGAGTTGATTGAAGGTTGAAGAAGTTGGGCAGTGTTGGACATGATTTCCCTCGTGGTGACCCTTAGAAGGCAAGATTTCAGTGCAGGAAATGACTTAAGACCACATGATAATGTCCAAAATATATTCTTCATGCAAAGAGTATAAACAGTTACTGTATCAAAACAAATATCCCGACGGATGTCGGGGTTGATGTTATACCCCGTAAGATTTCCGGCACCTAGATGGCCTATTCACGCGTTGGTTAAGCATATTTGAAAGCCATACATGCTAGAGAAAGGCCCGGGAAAATATGGGACAAGAAACCTGTCGAACCATCACGGAAGGAGCCGGGGCAGAGCCCTTCCGCGATGGCAACGTGTCACGGAGGTGGAGCCTCCACGTTGGTTCCATGACACGTTGGGCCTGTCCAGGCCCATGTATATAAAGCCCCACTTCACTTTTAAATCAGTTCATCCCTTATAATTTCCAGAGAAAACGCAGCAAACAGAGAGAGAGACGAAGAGGGTTATACATTATCGTCCGATTACGCTGCCAAACGTAGTCCAAACTTAAATTAACTCTAGATACCGAGGTATTTAGCAGCAGGGAGCATTCCTACTGATTTTGTTTCGCGAAATACGGCCGACGAATCGTCGAGCTGCCGGACTAAGGTAAGTAGAATTGCTCCAAACTAGTGACTATATGCTCCTAGCAGTAAAATGAATACTTCTCCCTTCTGGACTTCTAAAAAAATAGCAAGTTTTCGACCGTCTTTCGATAAGCCTAAGTTTAGGCTATAATTATATTGAAAGTGATGTCGTCCTTCAGAATAAAGCTGTATTTAGCACTAATTAACGTGTATATGAATGCAGTTGAGAAAAATAGCTGGAATACTGACTGAGCCTCGCCCGACAGTCGGATAATTCGAGGTTAAGGTATGTGAAGTTGTTCTTCGGCAAGTTAGTAAGTCTTAGCTTGGTAAATCATAGTAAACTCCGTATTTGAAACTCTCGGAGTTGAATGTTGAGAATTAAGTAAGTCTAAGAGATTCTGAGTTGTGTTGCCGTATTGTATTCAGTCCGAAAGTTAGTAAAGCATGCGCCAAAGAGCGAGTTAGCATTCCAAATTCAGTATAGCTTATTGTATGATTAGCAAGCATGTTGTAGAATAAAAAGATACAGATTTTCAGAATGAAAGCTAATAAAGTAAAATAAGATAGACAGACAGTTTTATGGCTATAGACTGGCCATTCAGATAGATGGAATATTGGCTACAGATTAGCCAACAGTTAAAGAAAGATTTCAGAATCAGCATAATCAGTAAAGAATCAGTTCAGTATAGAAACAGATCAGAATAAGAAGTTAGATTTCAGATAGTCTTTTCAGTTATACATGCTTGCTATTTATATGTGCTATTTATTTGTTGAGACTTGATGTGGCATGAGGGCACCTTATTGAGCATCCTCGCTGCCCCTGGGTTGGTAATCATGTCGCCCACTGAGCGGGTGGGTTTACGTCACTCCAAGGAGTGGCATGCCGTCCCCAGTTTGGACGAAGATGGGATGAAGCTTTCTCCATATCAGGCTGATCAGCATTACAGTATAGATAGCCCTGTTGTGCGCAAGCGCCCAGGGAACAGATACAGATACAGTTACAGTTACAGATCTTATTACAGGTGCAACTCTGGTTTCAGATAGCCCCGAGGAGAGTTCCAGGGAACCAGACCCTATCTGTTACTGTCTGCACAGGAGTCCTCCGAACTCAGACACGGTTATTTATATCGGAGGCTATGGCCTGTGCCAGAGACCCAGGGGGCCGGTAGAGGAGCTTCGAGTGAGCAAATAAGTGGAGTGACTTATTTTTGGCTGGTTTTGACTTAGGTAGGGGTGTATAGATTGTTTGCTTGCTTGGCGCCATCCGACTTATAGGGGTTGGTATTGGCTCTTTCTTGCTAAATGTATATATTTATGTGCTTTATATATATACTAGTTAATAGATAGCAGGCCGCCGTGACTACTGACATGCTCCTGCCTATCAGTACAGAAAGGTTTGATCTAGTTCCTATCAGCTCTTCAGATTCAGTTACCTTCTGCTCACAGACTTGTTAGTTATGTTATCTGTATTCAGTTGTATTATTTCAGTTGCTTTGCATACTCGGTACCAGTGGTACTGACGCCCAGCGGGGCGCTACATTACTTGCCTGCAGGTACTCATAAACGAGGAGGCGATCCCTCGTGATCCTAGCCAACGCAGAGTCATCAGCTCCTGTTATCCGGAGCTTGATATTTCAGAGGTTTACATCATTTCCTTTTGTTGTACAGTATGGGTAGGTCGGGGCCCTATCCCGACCATCTTATCAGTATTCCTAGAGGCTTGCAGTCTATATATATTTCCGTGTGGCCAGTTGAGCCGGTCCTGTGAGGCCGTGCAGTTTGCTATAGCTGTTTAGCATTTCAGTTTATGTTGGCCGTGTGAGGCCATAGTTTGATAGTAGTGGTGACCTTGCCGGTCACGTAGTTGTTCAGTAGTCCCTTTGTTGAGTCCCAAATGACTAGACGACATGGTGGCCTTATTGGCTCGCATAGGTTCCTTGTTACGAGTATGTTTTTGGTTAGCTGTTATTACAGGTACAGGTGGCTATAGGCCAGTTGGCCGGAGGCTGTGTTTACAGCCGTTATATAGCCCTTTGTTTCCAGAAATTTGAGTTAGAGCTAGCCAGGTGTCAGCTGTGCTTAGGCTCACCACTTAGCAGTCCAGGTCCTACTAGGGCACCAGGTGCCAGTCATACCCCCCAAGGCGGGGCGTGACAAACTTGGTATCAGAGCAGGTCGTGTCCCAGGGAGTCTTCAAGCCGTGCTAAGTATAGTCTTTTCTATGGATGTGTTGTGCACCACATACTATAGGCAGGAGGCTGCGAGGCATGATAGGATGGTTACTCTTCTTTCTCACTCAGTCATGCTATAGAACGGTATATGATAGGGTCGGGTTCCTAAAACTTATCATATTCTTTGTCTACAGATAAGAATGGTAGATCAGCGACACCCTGCCACAGGCAGGAGATTAGACACAGCAGCAGGAGAAGGCACCAGCAGGATGCCTCAGTTCCATTCAGAGTCAGCCCGATCTGAGGGTGATATAGAGGCTTCATCACAGCCCTCTCAACAGTCCCCCTCACATCAGGAGCCGTTGGGCACTACACCGCCCCCGATAGCTCCTGTGCCTTCGCCATCAGATCAGGAGGTTCGTAGCGCTGTAGTTATGTTGGCGCAAATGATGGCCACACAGCTCCAGTCAGTGCCACCTGTAGCAGCAGAGCCTTCAGGTGGGTCAGGTAGTTCCAGGGTCAGGGAGTTTTTGGCACTAGGTCCTCCACAGTTTACTGGGTCAGATCAAGCAGAGGACCCCCAGGACTTCCTAGATCAGATGCAGAGAATTTTCCGAGTTATGCATGTGACCCCTACAGAATCAGTTGAGCTGGCAGTGTTTCGGTTGGGGGACATAGCTGTATTATGGTACGAGAGTTGGGAAAGGTCTCGAGGGAGAGATATTGCCCCTCTGACCTGGTCCAGCTTCTCGGAGGCCTTCCTGGACCGTTATTTGCCACGGGAGATCCGGCAGGCCCAGATGGATCAGTTTTTGCATTTGGAGCAGGGGGTGAGGAGTGTACGAGAATATTCCCTACAGTTCGACTCCCTAGCCCGCTATGCTCCAGCCTTTGTGGATACTATGCCATCCAGAGTCCACCGGTTCATTATGGGTCTGAACCCGGAATACATTGAAGCTTGCATGACGGCTACGTTACGAGAAGATATGGATATTGCCCGAGTACATGCCTTTGCTCAGACCATTGAGGGTCTTAGACTGCGGCAACAGAGTAGCAGACAGACCAGTCAGGAACAGCGCCGCAGAGATAGATCGGACGAGATGCAAAGAGAATTTCAGAGAGAACCCAGGCCTCGACTATCAGATAGACCCCCTAGACCCCCACCTCCACCACAGCAGCAGCAACGAGGTAGATTTGCTCGTCGAGGGCAGTCAGAGCCCAGTGGCAGTTCTAGAACAGTAGAGTTCCCGCAGCAGAGAAGGGAGAGCAGAGCAGATTTACACCCCCACCCTACCCTAATTGCGGCCGACCTCACACCAGAGCTTGTAGATATGGCTCCACTGGGTGTTATATTTGCGAACAGGAGGGGCATCGGATGAGAGATTGTCCGACCAGAGGTCAGGGGAGTACAGACAGCTAGGACAGGGGATCCACAAGGCCACGAGCCCCAGCAGCCTCAGCGGGGCGTGGGCCTTCAGGTTCAGTAGGCAGAGGCCAAGGTAGATTAGGAGCTTCTAGTTCAGGTACGGGCTCAAGCCGTACTTATGGATTACCGGGGAGACAGGACTCAGAGGCGTCACAGGTATGATGACTATCTATTCATGCCCTGCTTACGTATTAATTGATCCAGGATCCACTCTGTCATATATTACCCCATTTGTGGCACGAAATTTCAATGTTGCACCAGAATTATTACAGCAGTCCTTTTCAGTATCCACGCCCGTCGGTGACTCTATTATAGCTAGTAGAATTTACCGAAGGTGTACAGTGGAGGTTGCTGACCGCCAGACTACAGTAGATCTGGTAGAGCTAGAAATGATATACTTCGATGCCATAATGGGTATGGATTGGCTAGTGCCGTGCTATGCCAATGTAGAATGTTGGACCAAGACGGTCCGATTCCACTTTCCAGGAGAGGCAGTGCGAGAGTGGAAAGCACAGCTACTCCAAAAGGTAGGTTTATTTCCTACCTTCAGGCAAGGAAATTGATAACTAAGGGATGTATTTACCACCTAGTCAGAGTTCAGGATGTTCGGGCAGAATCTCCGACACTCTAGTCTGTTCCGGTAGTGAACGAGTTCCTTGATGTGTTTCCAAATGAGTTACCTGGTATTCCCCCAGAGAGGGAAATAGATTTCACTATTGATTTATTACCAGGCACTCAGCCTATATCAATTCCTCCTTACCGTATGGCTCCTGCAGAACTCAGAGAGCTGAAGGAGCAGTTGAAAGATTTGTTAGATAAAGGTTTCATCAGGCCGAATACTTCACCATGGGGTGCGCCAGTTCTATTTGTGAGGAAGAAAGATGGCTCGCTCCGTATGTGCATAGATTATCGGTAGTTGAACAAAGTTATAGTAAAGAATAAGTATCCGCTTCCCAGAATAGATGATTTGTTTGATCAGCTACAAGGGGCCAGATACTTTTCCAAGATTGACTTGCGGTCCGGATATCATCAGGTTCGAGTTCGTGAAAGAGATATTCCCAAAACGGTGTTCAGGACCCAATATGGACACTTTGAATTTCTAGTTATGTCCTTTGGGTTAACGAATGCCCCAGCAATATTCATGGACCTGATGAATAGTATTTTCAGACCATACTTGGACCTGTTCGTGATCGTGTTTATTGATGATATTCTGGTGTATTCTCGCTCTGAAGCAGATCACCAGGCTCATTTACGGACAACACTCCAGATCCTCAGGGACCGCCAGTTATATGCTAAGTTTTCCAAGTGTGAATTCTGGCTTAATTCAGTAGCCTTTCTAGGGCATATTGTGTCGGATGCTGGTATACAGGTTGACATGCAAAAGATAGAAGCAGTCAAATCATGGCCTAGGCCTACCACTCCGACTGAAGTCCGTAGTTTTCTGGGATTAGCGGGATATTACAGGAGATTTGTTGAGGGATTCTCTACTATAGCGGCACCTCTGACCAAACTGACGCAGAAAGCAGCAAAGTTTCAGTGGACAGAGGCATGCGAGTAGAGCTTCCAGGAACTAAAAGACAGATTAACCTTCGCCCCAGTGTTAGCGTTGACGGAAGGTACAAAAGGTTATTCGGTATATTGCAACGCATCAGGTGTCGGGTTAGGTTGTGTGTTGATGCATCATGGTAGAGTGATTGCATATGCTTCCAGACAGCTGAGGAAACACGAAAAGAATTACCCTACCCACGACCTGGAGTTAGCCGCAGTGATCCATGCCTTGAAAATGTGGAGACATTACTTGTATGGCGTCCATGTTGATATTTTTACAGATCATAAGAGCCTACAGTATATCTTCACTCAGAGGGAGTTGAATTTGCGACAGCATCGCTGGTTGGAGTTATTGAAAGATTATGACGTGGACATTCTGTATCATCCGGGAAAAGCCAACGTAGTAGCGGATGCTCTCAATCGTAAGTCCATGGGGAGTTTGGCGTATTTGCAGCCCGAGTAGCGGGAATTGGTCAGGGAGATACATCAGTTAGCTAGCCTAGCCGTTTGTGTAGCAGAAATAGAGGACGGTGGAGCGGTAATTCAGAACATCGCCGTGTCATCATTAGTTGTGGAAGTGAAAGAACGGCAATATGTGGATCCTGACCTGATCCAGCTCAAAGACAGAATCCAACAGGGTAAAGCGCCAGATTTTCAGATAACTGAGGATGGAGTGCTACGCTTTAAAGGCCGTCTATGTGTTCTAGATGTTTCAAGCCTCCGCTAGCAGATTATGAACGAGGTACATTATGCCCGCTATTCTCTCCACCCAGGCGCAACAAAAATGTACCATTATATCAAAGAAAACTACTGGTGGCCAGGTATGAAAAGAGAAATTGCTGAATTTGTAGCCCAGTGTCCTAACTGCCAACAGGTGAAAGCAGAACATTAGAAACCAGGCGGTTTGACTCAGGAAATAGCTGTGCCTCTATGGAAATGGGAAGCAATGAATATGGATTTTGTGGCAGGATTACCTCGTACCAGACACATACATGATTCTATATGGGTGATAGTTGACAGATTGACAAAATCAGCTCATTAGCCAGTAAGAACTACCTTCTCGGCCGAAGATTATGTGGAGTTGTATATCCGAGAGATAGTCAGATTGCATGGAGTACCAGTATCCATTATTTCAGACAGAGGAGCACAGTTTACGGCTAGATTTTGGCAGTCGTTTCAGAGAGGTCTGGGAACGCAGATTAATTTGAGCACAACATTCCACCCTCAGACAGATGGACAGGCTGAACGTACTATTAAGACGCTCGAAGATATGTTGCGAGCGTGTGTGCTAGACTTTGGTGGTAGCTGGGATGAGCATTTTCCCCTAATTGAATTTGCTTATAATAATAGCTATCACTCAGCCATCCAGATAGCGCCTTTTGAAGCCTTGTATGGGCGAAAATGCAGATCGCCGGTTGGCTGGTTTGAAATAGGGGAATCGGCGTTAATTGGGCCAGACATTATTCGACAGTCAGAGGAAAAGATAAAGCTTATCAAAGAACGCCTACTGACTGTACAGAGCCGCCAGAAATCATATGCTGATATGCGGCGCATAGACTTAGAATTTGATGTGAATGACTGGGTATTTCTGAAGGTATCTCCGATGAAAGGGGTGATGAGATTCGGCAAGAAAGGTAAGCTCAGTCCGAGGTTTATTGGGCCTTATCAGATTCGTCGAAAGATAGGCCAAGTAGCATATGAGTTGAACTTGCCTCCAGAATTGGAATCTGTTCATCCGGTCTTTCATGTATCTATGCCGAGGAAATGCATAGGAGACCCATCCAGAGCAGTCCCTGTCTAGGATATCCAGGTTACGGAGGAGCTGGCCTATGAAGAGGTTCCAGTAGCCATCTTAGATAGACAGATTCGTAGATTGAGAACTAAGGATATTGCGTCTGTCAAGGTATTGTGGCGTAACAAGAACCGAGAGGAGATGACGTGGGAGGCTGAGGAATATATGAAGATTGGATATCCTCACTTATTCCAGACCTAGACAGGCGACAGGTATGTCCGTATTATTACTTATCCAATACCTTGTGGTTGTGTATGTATAAATGAGAAAGATTGATGTTTAGCTATCAAGTAAATCTTAAAGTATTGTGTGCAGTACCTGTATTGGACTTTTCTGTGTTTCAAGTTTTTGGGATAGTGCATATTACAGGGGAAACTCTGCCGAAATTTTCTTAGAAACAAGTTGAGTAAGTTGAGAAGTCCTCCAGATAGAAGTTTACATTCGAGGACGAATGTTCTTAAGGGGGGGGGGAGAATGTTATACCCCGTAAGATTCCCGGCACCTAGATGGCCTATTCGCTCATTGGTTAAGCATATTTGAAAGCCATACGTGCTAGAGAAAGGCCCGGGAAAAGACCGGACAAGAAACCTGTCGAACCATCACGGAAGGAGCCGGGGCAGAGCCCCTCCGCGATGGCAATGTGTCACGGAGGTGAAGCCTCTGCGTTGGCTCCGTGACACATTGGGCCTGTCCAGGACCAAGTATATAAAGCCCCACTTCGGTTTTAAATCAGTTCATCCCTTATAATTTCCAGAGAAAACGCAGCAAACAGAGAGAGAGACGAAGAGGGTTATATATTATCGTCCGATTACGCTGCCAAACATAGTCCAAACTTAAATTAACTACAGATACTGAGGTATTTAGCAGCAGGGAGCATTCCTACGGATTTTGTTTCGCGAAATACGGCCGACGAATCGTCGAGCTGCCGGACTAAGGTAAGTAGAATTGCTCCAAACTAGTGCCTATATGCTCCTAGCTGTAATGTGAATACTTCTCCCTTCTGGACTTCTGAAAAATAGCAAGTTTTCGACCATCTTTTGATAAGCCTAAGTTTAGGCTATAATTATATCGAAAGTGATGTCGTCCTTCAGAATAAAGCTGTATTTAGCACTAATTAACGTGTATATGAATACAGTTGGAAAAAATAGCTGGAATACTGACCGAGCCTCGTCCGACAGTCAGATAACTCGAGGTTAAGGTATGTGAAGTTGTTCTTCGGCAAGTTAGTAAGTCTTAGCTTGGTAAATCATAGTAAACTCTGTATTTGAAACTCTCGGAGTTGAATGTTGAGAATTAAGTAAGTCTAATAGATTCTGAGTTGTGTTGCCGTATCGTATTAAGTCCGAAAGTTAGTAAAGCATGCGCCAAAGAGCGAGTTAGCATTCCAGATTCAGTATAGCTTATTGTATGATTAGCAAGCATGTTGTAGAATAAAAAGATACAGATTTTCAGAATGAATGCTAATAAAGTAAAATAAGATAGACAGACAGTTTTTTGGCTATAGACTGGCCATTCAGACAGATGGAATATTGGCTACAGATTAGCCAACAGTTAAAGAAAGATTTCAGAATCAGTATAATCAGTAAAGAATCAGTTCAGTATAGAAACAGATTAGAATAAGAAGTTAGATTTCAGATAGTCTTTTCAGTTATACATGCTTGCTATTTATATGTGCTATTTATTTGTTGAGACTTGATGTGGCATGAGGGCACCTTATTGAGCATCCTCGCTGCCCCTGGGTTGGTAATCATGTCGCCCACTGAGCGGGTGGGTTTACGTCACTCCAAGGAGTGGCATGCCGTCCCCAGTTTGGACGAAGATGGGATGAAGCTTTCTCCATATCAGGCTGATCAACATTACAGTATAGATAGCCCTGTTGTGTGCCAGCGCCCAGGGAACAGATACAGATACAGTTACAGTTACAGATCTTATTACAGGTGCAGCTCCGGTTTCAGATAGCCCCGAGGAGAGTTCCAGGGAACCAGACCCTATCTGTTACTGTCTGCACAGGAGTCCTCCGGACTCAGACACGGTTATCTATATCAGAGGCTGTGGCCCGAGCCGGAGACCCAGGGGGCCGATAGAGGATCTCCGAGTGAGCAGATGAGTAGAGTGACTTATTTTTGGCTGGTTTTGACCTGGGTAGGGGTATATAGATTGTTTGCTTGCTTGGCGCCATTCGACTTATGGGGGTTGGTATTGGCTCTTGCTTGCTAAATGTATATATTTATGTGCTTTATATATATACTAGTTAATAGATAGCAGGCCGCCGTGACTACTGATACGCTCCTGCCTATCAATATAGAAAGGTTTGATCTAGTTCCTATCAGCTCTTCAGATTCAGTTCCCTTCTGCTCACAGACTTGTTAGTTATGTTATCTGTATTCAGTTGTATTATTTCAGTTGCTTTGCATACTCGGTACCAGTGGTACTGACGCCCAGCGGGGCGTTGTATTACTTGCCTGCAGGTACTCATAGACGAGGAGGCGATCCCTCGTGATCCTGGCCAGCGCAGAGTCATCAGCTCCTGTTATCCGGAGCTTGATATTTTAGAGGTTTACATCATTTCCTTTTGTTGTACAGTATGGGTAGGTCGGGGACCTATCCCGACCATCTTATCAGTATTCCTAGAGGCTTGCAGTCTATATATATTTCCCTGTGGCCAGTTGAGCCAGTCGTGTGAGGCCGTGCAGTTTGTTATAGCTGTTTAGCATTTCAATTTATGTTGGCCGTGTGAGGCCATAGTTTGATAGTAGTGGTGACCTTGCCAGTCATGTAGTTGTTCAGTATTCCCTTTGTTGAGTCCCAGATATCTAGACGACATGGTGGCCTTGTCGGCCCGCATAGGTTCCTTGTTACGAGTATGTTTCTGGTTAGCTGTTATTACAGGTACATGTGGCTATAGGCCAGTTGGCCGGAGGCTGTGTTTGCAGCCGTTATATAGCCCTTTGTTTCCAGAAATCTGAGTTAGAGCTAGCCAGATGCCAGCTATGCTTAGGCTCACCAGTTAGCAGTCCAGGTCCTACTAGGGCACCAGGTGCCAGTCATACCTCCCAAGGCGGGGCGTGACAGTTGAATCCCACAGGGAGTAGTGGATGATAAGCATAAGTGTCATTTAAGAAATTGAATTTAGCTTGAACCACTTAGGAATAACATAGAAATGAATAGGTCGGGGGAGATTGACATTTATAATAGAATATAACTTCTAATTTGGCTGACTATGATAGCAAAATTACCACGGTTGTTGACAAGAATGTGAAAGACTAGAGGTGTGGTGTAGATGATATGCTAACTAAATAGGGTCATGCTAGGTCATCTCATAAGTTTAATTAATGTAAATAATCTCAAAAAATGGGCATTTAATGCTTTTCATCGTTATAAATACCTCTTGCAAGAGTTCTTTCAAATCTCTGGACACCATTAACTCAACCTGATCAGATTTGGATTAATAGTTGCACTAATTTCTAGCTATTAGCTATTAATTAGGAGTGAGAATGTAATTTTGGCTATTTCTAGTCCGATTTCACAATCTCTCAATCATACCCACTATTGAATTCTCTCCCAATACTCAATTCTTCTTTTGCAAGCAGTAATCAAGTAAGAACAATTAGACCCACATCAATATCAATGGATCTTCAATTATAGATTGGAGAGAATCTAATAGATTTACACTTAGTTAAACAATATAGAGATGACTCTAGCAATACCTACTCTAATTAAGCATTCATCATCACACACCTCTAGTTAATAATTTAGCTACTCATAATTAAGAAATTCAAAAGCACATTTGACAATAAACTCATTGAATTCAATAATAGGAGTAGAAAAATCAAATTCAACAAGAAGTTTTCAACAATGGACATACCTTGCTATGAGGAAGAAGAAGATAAAAAAATAGTTCTTTTCAAATTCCACCAATCAAATTCTCCCTTTCTTCTCTACCAAGAGAATGTTCTAAGAGCTAAAAATTGAAATATGATGAGAGTACACAGTACTTTTCTCTAGAATATATCCAAAAAATGGGGTATCTTCTATCTCTTTTTCCGTGCTGAACAATTTTCCCCCTGATCAGCGTTCTGGCACTGGTGGAAGTACCGGCGATTCGCCGATTGAAATCCGCGGACCGTCGGCTGCGCTATTTGCTCCTTTAGTGAATTCTAGTAATCTTCGGCGGTCCCTTCGGTGTTTTGCCGATCTCCATCCGTGCACCGCCGATTCTTTTATCTTCAATCCAACAAGTTCTGGTGTCATTCAGTGACTGGACCGGTGAGTCACCGGTGGAAACTCGCGTTCGCCGATGGCTTTGTTTTCCAGAGGTAGTGTTTATTGTCTTTTGATCGAAATTTCTCTGGTCTTCTTCGGTGGAGCGCCGAATTTCATCCCACTTCCTTATTTTTGGTGCATTTGTTGCTCTTTTCTTCACATTAGAGATTGGCACACAACAAAGGCAAAAGGGCATAAAATCCACATAAACGACTGAAAAACTAAGTAAAAACTCAGGCTTAAAATCCTAATGAATTGGTGAATTACCAACTCATCAAACCCCCATACTTGAACCATTGTTTGTCCTCAAGTAATGCAATTCTTATCAGTTAAAAAAACATGCCACTCCACACAAGTTTAAACATCAACAACCACTTGGTCTATGACAACCCAAAAATGCTCACCAATCTCGCCAAAAAAGAGAAGCAAATTCCCCTAAAACCAGAATAATGAGGATATTTTAAGAGGCTACTACTATTCACAAACATGAATCACAAGAGTTTTCATTTAATGACATCGCTTATCAATGAAATACACATAACAGCTCAATTCATAATCATTGCACATTCAAAACCTGCCTTAGAGCTTGCATTTCTCATGCCTTATGCATAAATTTACCTTTAATGCAATTTGTTGCGCGCGTATCGCTGCTCGGTATATATTAAAAACCGACACGCAAGTGTACGTGGTCAAACAAGTAATAAAGTGGCTAAGTAGCCAAGTATCGATCCAAGGAGGCTGCTCTAGATATGCAAAACTGCCTAGTTTACTATATCTCTATTCTATTTCTAACTATGTTAACAACAATCCAACCAAGATTTGAGTGAGTTTTGTTTCTAAACTAATTATATACTAAAATTAATAACTACTATTTACGTTGAATTTAGACAATGGATATGCACATGCCAAGGTTAAGAACGAGTAATGAACTTGATAATCATGATAATTTGGTCATCCTCTTCTTCATATTGCTAGCCAAGAACGTTTGCCTAGAAATTAAAACTTCCGTATTCAATTTCACTTTAGAATCATAAACCATCCGTCTACATTTCTGTGATCAAATGCAATTTATGACCTAACACTCCAATTCCGGTTCCTAAATTGACTAATACGGCTTTCAAGTATATTTCTATCAAGAAAGCACATCAAAACCCAATTTTCCCAAATCAAGTTAAGAACAATACCCTATTAATTCACAACTTTCCAATTTCATGCTCTCTCGAGTGAAATTGGACTTTTTAGATATACATTAATGGTGGCCAATCAATAATGTAATAAACACAAGAATTAATAGAACAACATGCAAGAAGAAGAAGAAACCATATCAATTATTACCAACATTCATTACACAAGTTCAAAACCTCAGCAAGAAAGGAATTAGCCACTCATTCTTGGATTAATCATCCTAGAATGAGTGTTAATCATGCATACAATTGAAGGAAAGAAGAAGGGAAGAGAAGAAAACTCTTATCTTTTCTATTCTTCAACTGCCACAAAACCACGTTCCTGCTCTCCACTTCTGAACTCAGCTAAAAAAACTAAAACTAAAAAACTCCTCTTTAAAAATAACCTAAGTGTGCTATTTATACTAGTGGGAAATTTTTCCCGGAATAACAAGCAATGTGTCACGGAGGCCAACGCGGAGCACTGCCTCCGTGACACGGCGTGGACGCGGACCCTCTCTGGAAATTGCAGGGTCCGGATAATTGGCCTCAACGTGGCACGGAGGCCATCGCGGAGGCCTATCTCCGTGCCACGGAGCTGACGCGCAGGCACACTGGAAATTGCCCATTTTATTTCTTCCCAGGCAGTGTGCTACCGCGATGGCAGCGTGGCACGGCTCCATCGCGGAGCCACTGTAAAATGTGCCATCCAAGGCCTTTTACACGCTCGCATCCCAGTCCAACTCCGACATAGTTCCAACACGCATTTTAGCTCCTCAAAATCACATTATCCTGCAAAACAAATGCTAATCATGTTGGTTAGTATAAATTCGCATTTTATTACCAAATACATGATATTATATACACATTGCACAACAAACAAGGTAAAAATGATACGTTTGAGTATCACTTGGGCATATAAATCTGCCCAAGATCACTTACCCCACACTTAAATCCTTGTTCGTCCTCGAACAACACATACACAAATCATGCACATCACATCTCAACCTTTGTCACTATGGTGCAGCCATTTACGTTACGGTCATACCGATTATTCGATTTTTTGCAAATCATCAAGAAAACATGCTTGGTCGTACAAGACAATGACCTTAATATATCGAGGCTTCCTAGACTTTTAAGAATTGATTCTTGATATCGGCAAACTCATGCAAATCAACTAATCAAGAAATCCGACACGAAAATCAATCTTTCATCAAGCATGTACCCTCACAACTCGAGAGAAACTTCCCCTTTTTATGTTCATGCAGCACACAAACATGCAAGTAGGGGCATATAAAAATTAATTTCACTCTCTCTCCCAAAAGAATTCACATGCATCATGTCATGACCCATAGGCTTGCCCTTAGTGTATTACTCCACTACTATAAAGAAATGCAATGTAGGATCAAATAGGACTTTTAATGGGTTGTAACTGGGCTATGGATCTAGTATATATATATTGGATTAGCCAATAATAGTCGCTAGCATCCTTAAGCGCCTTTTCAACTCATTCCCATCGACTCATGGACATTGTTCTTCTCTTTTCCCTTTTTCTCCCATTCATGCTGGTTTACTTTCATACAGCCCATTTCATCAGGCACACTTGACACAAAATAGAAGGTTTTCATGTACCCTCAATTTCATTTAATTACAACGGGTTCCTCTTCAACATCATCTTTTCTTTCCTCACTTTGCTTTTCTTTTCTTTTCACTCTTTTCACTCTTTAACACTTTGGGAAACATTTTCTGTTCTTTATGAGCGCTTAAGAGCTTCTTAAAGACTTTAAGGCTAATGAAAAGAAGGAATAAAGCTTAGTTCATACAATTCTGGACAAAAGAAAGAAATCGGCTAAAGGCTCAACGGGCTGACTAGGGTATACAACATATAAAAAGGTAGAATTTGACAAGAAAAAAATGGAAACTAACGGTTAAAACAAAGAAATGCCTACATCCTTTCCAACACTACACCTCCTTCATTTCGTTTTGTATACACACCAGGCAAGTTCTAGACAATTCACAATGACATGGAATAGCAAAACCTCACTTCACACTTCATGCACATGCTCGAATCAAGATGCATTCACAGACTCTTTAATTAGTCAATTACATGAATTCAAGATTAAGCCTCAATCATAATGAACCAAATTCTATAGCCTAGGTAACTCAACATATTTACAAAATTGCATGCTTTCAACCGAATCATTTTCACATTTCGAACATCAATTACAACACGCAACGAAATTTTAGCAACCATAAGCAACTACAGTTTATTGATGCAATCCACCAAAGAAACTAAAAACAAAACATCTACTCCTATCGACTACATTTCCCTTAAGACGGTCGTCATCCATCCATCATAGGGAACAGTCACTAACTATGACATCGGTTCAATGGGACTATTCTCGGTAAAAGAACCGAAAACAAACTCCGAGAAACCCAAAAATAAAACTTCAAAATTTTTGCAACACATCGATCGTTTCGATAGAAAATATTTACAAAATATGTTGATAAATGCAAAATCTTTTCGCAAAAATTTTGAAAAATATCGATCATATCGATAGAAAAAAATATTTACAAAATTTACAAAATATTTACAACGGCAACCATCCTTTCAAAACACACATCATTAGCCACAACACAAATATATACACATACATCACAAATCACTTCACAACAACAGGGAAAACACAGACATACATAACGTCAACGAAGAATTATACAGCAAGTTTAGAGCCTATGACCCAGCACCTAACTACTCCCCACCCCACACTTAAATCGAACACTGTCCCCAGTGTTCACAACAATACAAAGCACAACATATTGGTGGTGGAACTCCCTGCTCAGTCGAAATATTCGACTTCCTCATCCGGTGCTGCGGCCTCGTCGCCCATATCCGAATCGGCTCCATCGTCGTCATCGGACTCTACATCAGAGTCCTCATGACGTGCCTCCTCATCAGTAGGGACGTCGTCATCAGTCGGCTCCACAAAGGCTGGCCCCACCTTGCATAAAGCTCTGGCGTTCTCGCCAAAGGGGTAGTCCAGCTCCAGCTGCCATAACTCATCCTCGGTGGCTAGTCTCCCACCTATCCGTAGCTGCAGCATCTGCATGCCGAACATACGGGCCATATACTGGTCGTCACGAGCATTTCGCTCACCCAGAGTCAGCACTGGTCCGTGTGTAGTGTCGGGGGCCTTGGTCTTTGTCACATCAAGGGCCCTCCGCTCCAACTACGGAATGTAATCCAAGGCTTCTTCCTCAATGTCGAGGCCTCAGAGGAAGGTGGTGATGAGTCCGCCAAACCCGTATCGGTGGCCCTGGTGTAGTCTGGCTCTCTTCAAGGCGGATATTATGACCGCCCCCACATTAATCTCAAGCCCTTTCATAAGGGCATACACCAGGCAGACATGGTCCCGGGTCACGTCTGTTATATGCACTCCCGGGATCAAACACGAACATACACTTTTTAGCCAGATTCTCGCCTCCCTGTTCATCTGCGAATAAGGCAGAGTCTGATGGTAACCCCTCTCTTTGTGTCTGCTCCATCGGGCTGTGGATCGAGCCCCACACAACGTACGTCTGATATCGGCGTACGGTGGGGTGATGTTTAACTGGCGGAGAACGTGGGCGTCTGTGTCCCGCGCTCCAACGATGGCATTCAGCTGCTGGGGTTCCAGAGTGACAATCTGCCCTCTGATTTTAATAGTATGGCTCCTGATGGCCGGGTTCCAGTTGGCGTAGAATTCCCGGACCAAGTGAAGGTTGCACTCCTTGGGCTCCTGAAAAATAAAGCTGAGCCCAGCTGCCTCAATTCTCTGTACGATGCGAGGGAACTCCTGTGCAAGTGGTTCCCTTGCAATATGTTCCTCCGGGAAGTACTTGTTCTCCTTATGCTTTGCGTACCATTTCTTCCCTTCATCGGTGACCCATCGTGTCCCGTATCGGTGGTGTTGACCGCGTGGAACAGCAGGTGCAGCTGGGACAGCAGTGCCCAGTCTCATTCTCTTTCTGCCGGTGCCTGAGGTTGAAGCACCCTTGCCTTTATCTTGTCGGCTGGCCATTGTACCTACCAATTTACACAAACAAGCACAACGTTAAGCTAAAAACTTGCTAGCTTCGGCTAAGGTCGGGTTAAACAAAATTTACCCCACACTTAGTCTTTAACAATATTTACAACATTTTAGCAAGGATAGCTCTATTTACACCCCAAACACAATCAACTATAAACATGTTGCTTAATGCGTTCACAAAAATTCGACAGCATAACGGCTAGCGAACTACTCAGACTTCATACAGCTAACCCAATCCTACTATCGACAGCAATTCAACCATCGCACAAGCAACAAAACAACCACAAACTAAAAACAACTAGAAAAATATTTCGTATACAAGCTAATCTAAACAATCTAACCAATTCACACATTATGCAATTTCCCACAAAAATTCGAGAATTATTCGTCTTTGAACATTTACACACTATTTACCATGACTTATCTCAAATAATAAACACCCCCCGGCATTGAATTCACCAAACAATCAAGTTGCCCAAGTCAAATTCAACAACCCAAGCCCTAGGATAGAGTTCGACAATCAATTTCGAATTATTTACATAATCGACAAGTTCAACTGCCAAATACAACAATCCAAACATAATCAATCACAACATAATTCACCATCATGTTTAATTTCTACCTAAGGTGGTATGTCTCACCTTACATGCCCAAAATTGACAAAAATCGCCAAAAAATTGAGTTAGACGATGAAAACATACCTTGGAATTGAAGAATCGACGAAAACTTGACGTTTTCCTTGCCTATTAACGTGGCACGTTGCTTGGGGGTAGGGGAATGGGTGTTTTTGTCGCGGAGGGTAGAGGGAATGGGGGAAAATGGGAGAAAATCGGGGGTTTATTTAAAGGAAACACGCGGGTCACCCGGAAACCCGGTGTGACCCGGCACTGGGATAAGGGCAACGTGTCACGGAGGGTAACGCGGAGCCCCACCTCCGTGACACGGAGCCAATGCGTTGGCTTACTGGAATTTTAAAAAATTCCAGATTTGCCTTCAACGTGTCACGGAGGTCAACGCGGAGCATTGCCTCCGTGACACGGCGCCAACGCGCCAGTGCTCTGTTTCACCATAAAAATTTTATTTTTCATACCTCGCCTCGTTTCCTCGATTCCAAGTATTTTTCCTCCAGTATACCTGAAAATCACCTCACTAAAGAAAAATTGGTTAAATTAATAGATTCCCTACAAAAAAATAAAAAATTTACTAAATTACTAAATAAAAAAAAATTTACTAAATAAAACGCAAATCTAAGCCTAGTCAAGAAAAAGAAAAGAAAATAGAATAAAAGAAAAACTTTACACTAAGGAAAGAAAAAAATATTTTTCACGGGTTGCCTCCCGTGCAGCGCCTGGTTTAACGTCGCGGCTCGACAGCCTTTATGCTCAAGTTTCTACTAGGGAGTTGGACGATTTGTCCCGATCATGGTCATCTCCCCAGTAGTGCTTGCATCTCTGCCCATTTACCAAGAACGTAGCACTCCTATCTTCTTGCCACAGTTCTACCGCCCCATGAGGGGTCATTCTCACTACTTCAAACGGTCTAGACCATTTAGACCTCAGCTTACCAGGAAACAATTTCAATCTTGAATTAAAAAGCAAAACTTTCTGTCCTGGTTTGAAAATGCGATGCACCACATGCTTGTCGTGCCATCTTTTGGTTCTTTCCTTGTAGTACTTCGCACTCTCATAGGCATGCCAGCGGAATTCATCAAGTTCGCTGAGCTGCATCAATCTCTTTTTACCTGCCAGCTCTAAGTCCATATTTAGCTTTCTAACAGCCCAGAAAGCTCGATGCTCAAGTTCAACCGGGAGATGACATGCTTTGCCATAGACCAATCGGTATGGTGACGTTCCAATCGGTGTCTTATAAGCTGTTCGGTAGGCCCACAACGCATCATCAAGTTTACCAGACCAATCATTCCGTTGTGTGTTCACCGTTTTCTGAAGAATCTGTTTTACCTCCCTATTTGACACCTCTACCTGCCCACTAGTTTGGGGGTGATATGCTGTGGCCACTTTATGGCGCACCCCATACTTAGCCAATAATTTCTTGAAGCTTGCATTGACAAAATGAGCTCCTCCGTCACTGATAATTGCTCGGGGTGTCCCAAACCTTGTGAGAATGTGTTTCTTCACAAACTTTGTTACTACCTTGTTATCATTCCTGGGGCAAGCTATTGCTTCCACCCATTTTGATACATAATCTACAGCTACCAAGATGTAACGATTTCCAAATGACGGTGGGAATGGACCCATGAAATCAATGCCCCATACATGAAAGGGCTCAACTTCCAGTATGTTCTGCAAAGGCATCTCTTGTCTTCTGCCAATTGTTCCTGTCCGCTGACATCTATCACACATTTTGACATACTCCATAGAATCTCTGAACAGGGTCGGCCAAAAGAAACCTGACTGAAGAACCTTATGTGCTGTTCTCTCACCTCCGTGATGCCCTCCATACAATGAAGAATGGCAGCCCCTTAGCACCTCTGCTATCTGACTCTCTGGGATGCATCTTCTCATCACCTGGTCTGGTCCCTGCTTGAACAAATATGGCTCGTCCCATACATAATATCGGCTGTCATGCCTCAATTTTCTTCTTTGCTGGTCTGTTGCTTCAGGGGGGTAAACTCCGCTCACTAGCAAGTTGACTATGTCAGCATACCAGGGAACTTCTGCTTCTCCCACTGCCAATAGTTGCTCATCTGGGAAGTCCTCATTAATGTCATCACTTTCCATCACATGCGACCGACTCTCCAGTCGTGATAGGTGATCTTCTACCTGATTTTCACTCCCCTTTCTGTCTCTAATCTCAAGGTCGAACTCCTGTAGCAATAAGATCCATCTGATCAATCTGGGCTTAGCATCTTTCTTGTTGAATAGGTATCGAATAGCTGCATGATCAGTGTACACCACCACTTTCGAACCCACCAAATAAGACCGGAACTTGTCAAATGCAAACACCAGAGCTAGCATTTCTTTTTCTGTGACTGTGTAATTGCTCTGAGCCGTATTCAGGGTCTTTCTTGCATAATAAATGGAATGAAAAACTCTATTCTTCCTTTGTCCCAATACAGCTCCCACAGCCACATCACTGGCATCACACATCAGCTTAAATGGTTGTTCCCAGTCAGGAGAAGTAAGTATGGGTGCTTCTATCAATTTCTGCTTCAACTTTTCGAATGCTACAACACACTCATCGTTTAATTCAAACTTGACCTCCTTTTCTAGCAGCCTGCATAGCGGTCTAGAAATATTGGAAAAGTTTTTAATGAATTGTCTGTAGAATCCTGCATGTCCCAGAAAACTGCGTACACCTTTCACGGATACTGGTGGTGGCAATTTCTCAATAACCTCAATTTTAGCACGATCGACTTCCAACCCCTTTTTAGACACTTTGTGGCCCAGGACAATCCCCTCCTTCACTAAGAAGTGGCATTTCTCCCAGTTTAACACGAGGTTGGATTCTTCACATCGAGCCAGTACCCTGTCAAGATTCTGCAAGCAAGTAGCAAACGAATTACCAAAAACAGAAAAATCATCCATAAATACCTCAACAAAATCTTCAACCATGTCATGGAATATAGCCATCATGCATATCTGAAATGTGGTGGGTGCGTTGCATAACCCAAACGGCATTCGCCTGAAAGCATATGTCCCATAAGGACAGGTGAACGTCGTCTTCTCTTGATCCTCAGGAGCGATGGCTATTTGGTTATAGCCGGAATACCCATCAAGAAAGCAATAATATTCCTGCCCTGCCAACCTGTCAAGTATTTGGTCAATAAAAGGAATGGGGTAATGGTCTTTCCTCGTGGCTTCATTCAGTTTTCGGTAGTCCATACAAATTCGCCAGCCTGTGACGGTTCGTGTGGGGATTAACTCATTTTTCTCATTGGTGATTACAGTCATCCCCGCTTTCTTAGGAACACATTAAACGGGACTGACCCACTCACTGTCTGAAATTGGGTAGACTACACCTGCATCAAGCCACTTGATTATTTCTTTCCTTACCACATCTTTCATTGCTGGATTAAGTCTCCCCTGTGGCTGAACAGTTGGCTTGGCTGCTGTCTCCATAAATATCCTGTGCGTGCAGAAAGCTGGATTTATACCCTGAATGTCGGACATTTGCCAACCCATTGCTTTCTTCCTCTTCCTTAAGACCCCCAAAGCTGCCTGTTCCTGTTCCTCTGTCAAGTCTGCAGAGATAATAACCGGTAACGTCTCTCCCTCCCCCAAAAAGATATATTTTAAATGGGGAGGCAATTCTTTCAGCTCCAATTTCGGTGCCTCCTCAACAGACGGTTTCGGCAACGGCTCTAGTGATCTCATCAAGGACTGAAATTCCTGTCTTCTCAGATATTTAGGTGCTCCATCCAACAATTGAACCATTCCACAAGCTTCTCCATCCCCAAAATGATCAGAATGCGTAAGCGCTCTCTACAAGGGGTCTTGAGCTTCAACAGCCGGCTTACTTTCTACATGTTCAACCACGCTGATTTCCGAAAGCTCCTCATGTATAGCCGGCAACTTCATGGCTTTTAACACATCAAATACCTCTACCTTGTCATGTGCTTGCATTGTAAGTTGACCCGTAGCTACATCGATCAATGCCTTTCCGGTTGCCAAAAAGGGTCGTCCCAAAATAAATGGGACTTCCGCATCTGGTTCAAAATCCAGAACAATGAAATCTACCGGAAAAATGAGGGAGCCTACCTGCACTAGCACATCCTCAACAATGCCATCCGGCTTAGCTAAAGACCTGTCTGCTAGCTGCAAGATCACTGTTGTAGGTCTAGGACACCCTAGCCCTAACTTCCTGAATACCGAAGATGGCATCAAATTTATACTTGCCCCCAAGTCGCATAACCCACGAGCTCGGATACTTTGCCCAATCGTCAGCTGGATGGTAAAACTTCCAGGATCCTTCAGTTTAGTGGGCAACCTGTTCTGAATATGGGATGTGCATTCCTCCGTTAAAGCCACCGTGGCATACTCAGTCAAGCGACTTTTGTTGGCCACGATGTCTTTGATATACTTTGCATATTTTGGCACACCCTGCAAGACATCAACAAGAGGTAAGTTAACATGTACCTGTTTAAGTACCTCCATGAATTTCTGGAAACACGCCTCCTCCTTGTGTTTCTTAAGTCGTTGAGGGAACGGGGGTGGAGGCCTTGCTGGTTCAGCTTCTTTGGTCTTCCCCGTATCTGAGGTTTGTTCTCCCTCAACATCTGCTGCTCCTGACTTCTGAGGCGGTCTTTCCGGTTCCACCTCCTTTAATTGTAAACCACTCCTCGTGGTCACTGCATTTACCTGCTTAGGATTGGGATCCGTGTCGCTAGGTAGTCCTCCCCTTGGTCTAGTATTTTGGGCACTAGCAAATTGCCCAAACTGATATTCAAGAGCCTTGGTTGCCAATTGATTGTTCTTTACTTCGGCTGCCAATTTGACATAGTCAGCCTGCAATTGTGCCTGGTTGGCAATCATGGTCTTGAACATTTCCTCAATAGTCGGTGATGGTGGTGGAGGAGGGGCATTGTGATTTCTAAACTGATTCTGATAGCCTTGTTGCCCTCCTTGGTTTCTGTGCATACCCTGCCGTGAACCCTGGCCTTGTTGATTGTTGCTACCCCACGAAAAATTCGGATGATTCCTCCAGTTCGAGTTGTAGCCACCACCAAACTGCTGTTGATTCCTCTATGCATTGCCCACAAAGTTGACAGAATCAGGATTTGCACCACAGCATTCAGCTGAATGCTCACTACTACCACACACTTCACACCACATCTGTTGGACTGCATTGACTGAGGCTGAAGGCTGGTTCAAATTCATATTGCTGAAGTGAGTGTTTAACTGATTTTGCAAAGCAGCTATCTGTGCAGCAATAGCTATGAATCCATCCACTTCAAACACTCCCGCTTCTTTCCTTGCTCCACCTCTTGACGAATCTGCATTCCATTCCGGATTGCCTTGTGAAATTCGGTTGAGCAAAGTGTACAGCTCCTCGTAAGTCTTCTCCAGCGCTTGCCCTCCAGCTGCTGAGTCTAACAAAATTTTAGTGTGGGGTTCCAAACCCTCAATAAAAGTGTGTACCAACACCTCGTTTGACTGATGATGATGAGGACAGTCTCGCAACATGGACTTGAATCTTTCCCAGGCTTGATAAAGATTTTCTCGTTCCCTCTGTTTAAAACTTAGAATCTGACTTCTAAGTTTAGCTGTTTTACCTGAAGGGAAAAATCTGATCAAAAACTTCCTTGCAAGATCATCCCACGTTGATATAGAGTTGGGTGGCTCAGCTTTTAACCACCTCTTGGCTTCACCAAGTAAGGAAAATGGAAATAAGGTGAGCCGAACATAATCAGGTGACACTCCAGCGGGGATGTAAGTGTCACTTATCTCCAAGAAGTTCTGGAGATGTTGTTCTGGATCTTCGTGAGAGAGACCGGTAAACTGCCCGCTAGTGTGCAAAAGTTGCACCATATTTTGCTTTAACTCAAATCTCCCCCCAGGCTCTGGTTTGCGGATGCTGGAATGTACATTATTAGCGTGTGGGATTGCCACCTCGCGAACCGGCCTGGCTGCTACTTCCTCGGGCACTAACACTGCCCGCACAACTGGTGGATTTGGTTGCTCCATCATAGACTGTTTAAGCAACTGCAGCTTCTTCCGAAGAGCTTCTCTACATTGACTGTGCAATTCACGTTCTGGCTCTAAGTAAGATTCCACCAGCTCCTTGTCCCTTGCCAGTGTTCACAGAAATAAAAATCTGCAAAATACAGGCTAAGACCAAGTTGTTAACACTTAAGAAAATAAAAATACAAATACAGTAAATTTACACTAAACACAATTTTACAAATCGCCTAGCCTCCCCGGCAACGGCGCCAAAAACTTGTTGCGCGCGTATCACTGCTCGGTATATATTAAAAACCGACATGCAAGTGTACGTGGTCAAACAAGTAATAAAGTGGCTAAGTAGCCAAGTATCGATCCAAGGAGGCTGCTCTAGATATGCAAAACTGCCTAGTTTACTATATCTCTATTCTATTTCTAACTATGTTAACAACAATCCAACCAAGATTTGAGTGAGTTTTGTTTCTAAACTAATTATATACTAAAATTAATAACTACTATTTACGTTGAATTTAGACAATGGATATGCACATGCCAAGGTTAAGAACGAGTAATGAACTTGATAATCATGATAATTTGGTCATCCTCTTCTTCATATTGCTAGCCAAGAACGTTTGCCTAGAAATTAAAACTTCCGTATTCAATTTCACTTTAGAATCATAAACCATCCGTCTACATTTCTGTGATCAAATGCAATTTATGACCTAACACTCCAATTCCGGTTCCTAAATTGACTAATACGGCTTTCAAGTATATTTCTATCAAGAAAGCACATCAAAACCCAATTTTCCCAAATCAAGTTAAGAACAATACCCTATTAATTTACAACTTTCCAATTTCATGCTCTCTCGAGTGAAATTGGACTTTTTAGATATACATTAATGGTGGCCAATCAATAATGTAATAAACACAAGAATTAATAGAACAACATGCAAGAAGAAGAAGAAACCATATCAATTATTACCAACATTCATTACACAAGTTCAAAACCTCAGCAAGAAAGGAATTAGCCACTCATTCTTGGATTAATCATCCTAGAATGAGTGTTAATCATGCATACAATTGAAGGAAAGAAGAAGGGAAGAGAAGAAAACTCTTATCTTTTCTATTCTTCAACTGCCACAAAACCACGTTCCTGCTCTCCACTTCTGAACTCAGCTAAAAAAACTAAAACTAAAAAACTCCTCTTTAAAAATAACCTAAGTGTGCTATTTATACTAGTGGGAAATTTTTCCCGGAATAACAAGCAACGTGTCACGGAGGCCAACGCGGAGCACTGCCTCCGTGACACGGTGTGGACGCGGACCCTCTCTGGAAATTGCAGGGTCCGGATAATTGGCCTCAACGTGGCACGGAGGCCATCGCGGAGGCCTATCTCCGTGCCACGGAGCTGACGCGCAGGCACACTGGAAATTGCCCATTTTATTTCTGCCCAGACAGTGTGCTACCGCGATGGCAGCGTGGCACGGCTCCATCGCGGAGCCACTGTAAAATGTGCCATCCAAGGCCTTTTCCACGCTCGCATCCCAGTCCAACTCCGACATAGTTCCAACACGCATTTTAGCTCCTCAAAATCACATTACCTGCAAAACAAATGCTAATCATGTTGGTTAGTATAAATTCGCATTTTATTACCAAATACATGATATTATATACACATTGCACAACAAACAAGGTAAAAATGATACGTTTGAGTATCACTTGGGCATATAAATCTGCCCAAGATCACAATTGTTCCCTCAAAAGGGGTGATGCCACTCACTGAAGAGACAATCCCTATTTTCTTCATGACTCAACGCATACACACAAGGGACTGCACAAAGATAAGTTGCACTCACTCTCCCAAAAGAAATCTGCATGCACCCAACTCGACCCATAGGCTTGCCCTACGTGTAAATTTCCACTAATATAGAGAAATTGCACTTAAAATCGCTTAGGACTTGCGGGTCATGATGTAGGCTAGGGATGAGGTAGGATAAATGTTTAGCTTTAGTGACTAATGCCTCCCTAATGCCTTTATAAACATTTGCAACATCCCATTATCTTATTGAAATTACTCCACCTTATTTCTCCTTGTTCATTATCTTCATCCTTTATGTAACACCAACCATCCTTTTAACACCCATGAATTCCACAATTAGCCTTTTGTATTCAAGAGATAGCACCTTTTTTACCATTCTTTTCTCTTCTGATGATTCAAGGATTTTCAATCCAATGATTCATTCATTTTATAACAATTTTGGTGCTACCTCATATTGAAGTTCTCATTTTTCTCTTTTCTCTTGCAAAACTCCGAACTTCGGCTTTTGCCTCATCTCACATTCATTTCTTATCGCTCCTCGATTCATTGGCTTGAAGCCCCCATTTTTCATTGTTTTATTACTAGAAATTAGGGAGGATAGGTGCCAAAGAGAAGGATAGAAAAAATGGTCATTAGGATTGTAATGTGGTTTCCAAATAAAAAAATCCAAGACTCAAACATTGGCTATCAAAGATTAATGCTCAAGGAGGTCATTTTGAGTGAAGTGACTAACAAAAGGAGGCCTAAGATTATGTTCTAACTGTAACTACATCTAGGATTTCTCCTTGAATCACACTTGAGGCAAGTTCTAGACAAGAAGATGTGCATGGGATTTACAAAAGTCCTTATTACACAAGGCATCACTCCTCAAGAGACCACAAAAGTCATTATCCACACAAAATCTTGGTTTAAGACCTCAAAACATGCACATTCATAAGTCAAGCAAGGAATCTAAAAAGTATGACAAAGAGTGCTATGTTCTCGATTCAAACATTTGCTCATTATTATTTTCATTTTCATGCCCTATTTTAAAACACCATTTCAAAATTTTTGTTGGTGGTGCCTCTCAAAACAGCTCCATAAATGACTCAAAAACAACCTGGAATTTTCCCTTAAGAAAGTCGCTACTCAATCTATCATAAAAAAATGCCAACCAAGTTCGACAACAAAAAAAGGAAACAAATGAATGCTCCTCGGGAAAGAATCGTGGTATAAAGAAAACAAACAAATGAATGCTCCTCGTGAAAGAATCGTGGTATAAAGAAAACCCTAGGAGTTTTGATACTGCCCTATAATTTACAAAGGCGAATAAGAAAACAAGAAAACTTGGGTCATGCATGCAAAATTTATCAATTCAAAGCGACTACCCTTTTTTATCATTAACACATCAACATTCAAGAACTCAATCATGTCATTCATTTTCATTACCATAACAAGCCCGGCAAGGGAAATCATTAACAAACAAAACAAACAAAATCCCGAAAAAGGCTATATCAATACAATTGCAAAAACATCAATGACCTCCCAACAAACAAATACTCATCCCTCCCCCACTTAAGAGAATAAATTATCCCAAACGTATGCATCTAAAAGGGAAAGGGGCAAGAGACTCCATGAGGGGTCATTCCTCCTCATTATCATCAGTTGCATCACCTGCACCATCACTACCAGCCTCATCTACACCATCAAAATCATCCCCCAAGCCCTCGAACAGATCATCAATGGGGCCTCGACCTGTGGAAGGAGAAGCCATTGCAGCGTCAAGGGCACTCATGTCAGGAACCTCTATTAATGTCCGGCTTTTCCATTCCTACACCTCAGTTCAGAGAGAGGTGACATGCCCCTCAACTGCATCCACCCATTTTCACAATGTAATGATGCTTTCATACAAATATTTGAGCTCTTTCTTCACTGTTTGAGCAATGAGTGTAAGGAGACTCTTGGCCAATCTTTGGAGTTGGCTCTCATTAGAGTTGGTTATTTTCACAAGTCTGTGGAGACCACTTGCTTGGGAGGATGTAGGAGGGGGAGATCCCCGAGGAGGAATGTCGCCTGAAGCTTGGCCTGACGCTTCGTGATGGGGCATGTTAAAATCCGGGACAAGTGGTGAGTGGTCCGACCCATGGTGTAATGCCTCGGAAACTAAAAATCAATATTCGGGGCATAAATCAGAAAATCTAGAAAAATGCAGAAAAGTTGCAGAACGACCAACCTGACTGGTCGTTAAGGGAAGCAACGACTCGTTAGGTCAATCGTGTGAAGGATGCCAAGAATATACTTCAGTATTCCTAACGGACGACCCCACGAGTCGTTATCAAGCCCTACGACTCGTTTAGTCGGCCGTTGCCAAGCTGGAGTTTAAAAGTTTGAGGAATTTATAGTGTACTTGATGGAAGGTCACCACGAGTCATCATAAGCAGTAACGACTCATCAGGTCCTTCGTTTCCAGTTCCTTCTAACTTTCTTACCAGTGTACCTGATGGACGACACGACGAGTCGTCCCCAGTCATGACGACTCATCATGTGCCCATCAGGAGTCGGTAGAAATTTTTCTAGTGAAGTTAACGGGAGGACCCAATGACTCGTTGGACCTGGTAACGAGTCGTTAGGTCACCCGTTAGGGATATCTGACAGTTTTTCCTAGAGAATCTCTAAGAGCTATTTAGTAATTTCCTATCCTCCTAAGCCCTAAACTACGTCATTTTGGCTATAGTTCATACGTTTTAGTGGGAAAAAGTGGTTCATTCCTCATTTCCCACTCTTAGTTCTCAAGAAAACATCGAAGTCTCCTCTCAAGAACTCTTAAGTGAAGTCTAGGGTTCCTCACCAGCTTCAGTCATTCAAGATTCTTTATCTGGAGAAATTCAGCCAGGTATGTGGGGTTTTAGCAAGGGGATTGTTCTTCCCTTGTGCCCCTAAAATCCTTCTCAATTTCTCCTATCAGTTTTGAGCCCTGAGCTTTTGAATATGAATAGTATTCATGTTTATTTTCATTGATTTCTCTTAGAATAATGTTCATGTAAATTGCTGATATGATCCCCATAAATTCCTTATCAAATTGTCGATATTCATACAGAAAGTGAATTTAAGCCCTAACTTTTGAGTAATGGCTTTAGTTGTTAAATTCCCTCTAGTGAATGAAGAATGCTTTGTGTTGAATTCCTAGAATTTTCTTGCTATTCGTACATGTTGGGTGAATATCCAAAGAATCAGGATGACTTTAGTACATTGAATGAAATTCTCTATTAGATGCTTAGTAATTTAGTCAGTTAGAACACATAACTCTATCAGTCTAGTCTCAGTCAGAATCATATCAGTCTAGCTTTAGTAAGATTTTAGCAACCTCAGTGTTGTCTAGAAAATGTCAAATGATCAGTTTGACTCCAATTCATTTTCAAGGTGTCAGTGGTGCCTCCCAGTTTTCAGAATCATATTTAGATTTCAATTATTTGGTCCATTAGGCGGTCATGATATTCAGTTATAAATTTGACCGGCCCCACGACCCCAGTTCAGTTATTAGTTGTTCTGTAGACGGTTACGACGCTTCTAGACAAGCAGTTCTGACCAGTCTCAAAACCCAGTTTCAAAATCTAGTCTGATAAGGCTCTCGGGGTACATGCAGTTATTCATCCATGACTAGTCTTGGGCCCCAGTTTTGAGCTATCAGCTTAGTAGTTCAGTTTAGGTTTTTTCAGTGAGAGTGGAACTTAACACCGAGAAGGCCGGGGTTCCAGCGCACCCAGGTTCACAAAACTACATTGCCAGTATAGGTTACAGTATTACTTGGTCTGATTGGCCCCAGATATTTTTTTGTGATCACCAGTTCATGCCGTTATACCCTGACAAGGTATATTAGATCCTACTGGTGGGGTGTTTACATCGAACTTCATGTCTAGCTCACGTGGTTATATGTCGGTTATAGACTGTCCAACTAGTCAGTCTAGTACAGTATTAGATTAAGCAGCTCAATTCAGTATAGTATCTCAGATTTAGTGTTTCAGACTTTGGGCATGTGCTTGACCTCAAATAGGGTCATCTTGACCATTTCAGATTATATAAGTAGTTCAGTTCAGTTTACCTGTTGGTCATGGCATGTCATTTAGTTCAGACTTTTAATTCAGTATGTTTCTCCCACTTACTTAGTACATTCAAAGTACTAATGCATGTTTTCATGCTGTCTCGTTTCATTATACAACTGTAGGTTCTCAGATTCAGCACAGATAGTTACTTCAGTTTTAGAGCATTCCATTTCAGCAGATCAGAGTGTGAGTCCTCATCATTTGAGGGCCTTGTTTAATTATTTAAGTTGGATATGGTTTTGTTTAGACTTAGAGTTAGCTGGGGACCTGTCCCGGCAACTCCTCAGTAGTTAGCTTTTAGACCATACTTGTTTTTCAGAATTGAATTTCAGATATATTATTTCATTCTCTACTTTCAGTCTTTACCTTTTCTTAAACTGATAAATATGTTATTTAAAACTTCCGCTGTGCATGTTTACTCTAAATGCTACTATATGATAGACCAGGGGTTGACTTGGGGTCACTTGTGGCTTCAAGTACCGCGTTACATCTAGGGTGTAGGCTCGGGGCGTGACAAACTTGGTATTAGAGCACTAGGTTTAGAGTATCCTCAAAAAGTCTAAAAGCCGCATGAGTAGAGTCCTTTTCATGGGTGTGAAGCACGCCACACTTATGACGAGGAGGCTACAAGATTTTATTAGGAAAAAATTCCCCTTTTATTTATGCTCTTTATTGTGCATTAAAATCCAATTCCAAAGGCATCTTTCTAAATCGTATCCTATTTCATTTCAGTGAACAATGCCTCCTCGATATGGAAATAGACGTAGAGTCAGCAATGCCAACAGATCCTCTCCACCAGCTCCGATAGTTCCTCAGGACGACTCTGTGTCTACCGCTGAATTTAGGGGGGCCATTCAATTGCTTTCTTAGACCGTCACTAATTAAGTGAACCAGCAGGTGGTTCCAGTAGCCACAAATGGGTCTGCAGCTGCTGCCCGGATGCAGGATTTCACCCAAATGAACCCTATTGACTTTCACGGAACAAAGGTGGGAGAGGAACCACAAGGCTTTGTGGATGAGATCTGAAAGATCATCAGGATCATGGGTGTCAGCTCCTCCGAGAGTGCTGACCTGGCTTCCTACCAGCTAAAAGGGGTAGCCCAGGTTTGGTACTAGAAGTGGAAGGAGGGGCAGTTAGCAGAAGCAGGACCAGTTGGGTGGGAGGAGTTTTATATAGATTTTCTGGATAGGTTCTTTCCCCGGGAGCTGAGGGAGGCTAAGATGGCAGAGTTTATGAACCTACGACAGGGCAACGGGACAGTGGAAGAGTATGCTCTGGAGTTTACTAGACTATCAAAGTATGCTCTAGAGATCTTGGCCGAGCCAAGGGTTCGCATGCTGAAGTTCGTAAATGAAGTATCTAATCTGGTCCTCAAAGAGTGCAGGACAACAATGCTAATCAAGGATATGGACCTTTCTAGCTTAATTGTGTATGCCCAGCAAATTGAGGCAGAGAAGTTGAAAGATATGGAACATAAGAACAAGTGGGCAAGAACTGGTCATACAGATTTTGGTCACCAGAGATCTGGCTGTGGTAGCCGCCCACAGCAGCAATAGCAGAGGCCCCCAACACCTAGCTCAGCCAGTGCCCCAACCTTTCGATCCCACCGGGATCGGAGAAGTGGGTCTTCTGGCACTTAGTCTCAGGCCCACAGTATAGGAAACAAGTATCCGTCTTGTCCCAAGTGTGGTAGGAATCACCTAGGAGAATGCCTTCAGGGATGAGAGGGCTGCTTTGGGTGTGGACAACTTGGACACAGGCTTGGGGAGTGCCAATCAACAGGCCGAGGGATATCATAATTCACTGCCTCATCAGCTCCAGCAGGCCGACCAGCTCAGCAGGACAACCCATCAGGTACAGATGGCAGTCAATGCTAGAATCGTTTTTATGCTCTCTCTTCTCATCAGGATCAGGAAAGCTCACCTAACGTAGTAACTGGTATGTTACGTCTCTTCCACCTAGATGTGTATGCCCTCCTAGATCTAGGAGCTACTCTTTCGTTTGTAACTCCTTATGTAGTAGTTCAGTTCAGCATCAGTCCAGAGGTACTATCAGAACCCTTCTTAGTTTCCACCCCAGTTGGCGAGTCAGTTAGGGCCAGCCGGGTGTATGGAAGCTGCCCAGTCTCAGTCTTGAATAAAATCATTCCAGCTGATCTTGTAGAGCTAGACATGGTCGACCTGGACCTTTTTCTAGGCATGGATTGGTTAAACTCCTACCATGCCTCAGTTGATTGCAGGACTAGAGTTGTCAAGTTTTAGTTTCCAAATGAGCCCGTGTTAGAATGGTCGAGCAGCAGTTCAGCGCCTAAGGGTAGGTTTATTTCCTTCCTTAAGGCCCAAAAACTCATTTCCAAGGGATGTTTATATCATCTGGTTCGGGTCAAAGATTCCAACTCTGAGGCCCCAACCATTCAGTCAGTTCCAGTTGTCAGCGAGTTCCCAGATGTATTTCCTGGAGATCTTACTGGAGTTCTCCCTGAACGAGAAATAGACTTCGGGATAGATCTCCTTCCAGACACTCAACCCATCTCCATCCCTTCTTACAGAATGGCTCCAGCGGAGCTTAAGGAGCTGAAGGAGCAGCTAAAGGACCTTCTTGATAAGGGTTTCATTAGACCCAACATCTCTCCCTGGGGTGCTCCAGTGCTATTCATGCATAAAAAGGACTGTACCCTCAGAATGTGCATAGATTACCGTCAACTGAACAAGGTCACAGTTAAGAAAAGGTACCTTTTGCCTAGAATTGACGATCTATTCGACCAACTTCAGGGAGCCAGTTGCTTTTCCAAGATATACCTCAGGTCGGGGTACCATCAGTTAAGGGTTAGAGAGAGTGACATACCAAAAACAACATTCAGCTCGGTATGGTCACTATGAGTTTGTGGTGTCCTTTAGGTTAACAAATGCCCCAGCAGCCTTCATGGACCTAATAAATAGGGTTTTCAAGTCGTACCTAGATATGTTCATCATCGTATTTATTGACAATATTCTGGTGTACTCCAGAAATGAGGAAGAGCATGCCAATCACCTAAGGTTAGCATTACAGACTCTCAGAGATCACAGTTATTCGCCAAGTTCAGTAAGTGTGAATTTTGGTTGAAGTCTGTGACCTTCTTGGGCCATGTGGTCTCAGGTGAAGGGATACAAGTAGATCTTCATAAAATAGCAGCAGTGAAGGATTGGCCCGGACCTACCTCTCCGATAGAAATCAGGAGTTTTCTGGGCTTAGCGGGTTATCATCGACGGTTTGTGGAAGGTTTCTCCTCCATAACCTCTCCTCTGACCAAGTTAACTTAGAAGAAGGTGAAATTCCAGTGGTCAGACGAGTGTGAGAATAGTTTCTAGGAGTTGAAGACTCGACTCACTACCGCTCCAGTGTTAACCTTACCAGAAGGATCAGATGGGTTAGTTGTGTATTGTGATGCCTCCAGAGTTGGACTTGGTTGCATTCTGATGTAGCGAGGAAAAGTGATAGCCTATGCCTCCAGACAACTCAAAATCCATGAGAAGAATTATCCAACTCATGACTTGGAGTTGGTAGTGGTGATATTCGCGTTAAAAATATGGAGACACTACTTGTACGGGGCTCACATGGATGTGTTCACAGATCACAAGAGTCTTTAGTACGTGTTCAACAAGAAGGACCTAAACCTCCGAAAGAGAAGGTGGTTAAAGCTCCTGAAAGATTGACATGAGTTTGCTGTATCACCCGGGCAAGGTCAATGTGGTTGCTGACGCCCTAAGCAGGCGATCTATGGGAAGTGTAGCTCACTTTGAAGGAGGAAAAAGGGAGTTAGCAAAGGATGTTCACAGACTAGCCCGGTTAGGGGTGCAGCTGGTAGACTCAGCCGAAGGTTGAGTAGTAGTACAAAGCGGGTCAGATTCATCTTTGGTAGTTGAAGTTAAGTCCAAAAAAGATGAAGATCCAGTTCTACTTAAACTCAAGGAAGCGGTTCTCAAAAAAGAGATTGAGGCTTTCTCACAAGGGGGAGATGGAGTGGTCCGTTACTAAGGAAGGTTGTGCATGCCAAATGTTGGTGAGTTAAGACAACGATTTTAGCTGAGGCACACAACTCAAGGTATTCCATTCACCCTTGTGCTACCAAAATGTACTGTTACTTGAGGGAAATTTATTGGTGGAACGACATGAAAAAGAAATATTTTCGAATTTGTTGCTAAGTGCCCGAACTGCCAGCAGGTCAAGGTAGAACACCAGAGACAAGGAGGTATGACCCAGGATATCGGCATACCCACCTGGAAGTGGGAAGAAGTAAATATAGACTTCATTACGGGTATACCTCGGACTCGTAGATAGCATGACTCAATCTTGGTAATAGTAGACCGAATGACTAAGTCAACACATTTCCTCCCAGTCAAAACCACAAATTCAGCTGAGGATTATGCTAATCTTTATATTCGGGAGCTGGTTAGACTTCATGGGGTGCCATTGGCTATTATTTCAAATTGGGGTACCCAGTTCACCTCCTATTTCTAGAAGTCTTTTCAAGGGACTTGGCACTCAGGTCAAGCTCAGTACAACTTTTCACCCACAGACAGATGGGCAAGCTGAGTGGACTATTCAGACTCTAGAGGATATGCTAAGAGCGTGCACGATCGAATTTAAGGGTAATTGGGATGACCATCTGCCTCTTATCGAATTTGTGTACAACAACAACTACCATTCCAGCATTCAGATGGCCCGTTTGAGGCATTGTATGGTAGGAGTGTAGATCTCCTATAGGATGGTTTGAAGTCGGTAAAGCTACTTTGATAGGGCTAGACTCGGTTCATGAGGCAATGCATAAAGTTCAACTCATCCAAGAAAGATTAAAAATAGCTCAGAGCCGCCAGAAATCTTATGCCGATGTGCGGAGAAGAGAGTTGGAGTTTGCTGTTGATGATTGGGTGTACCTAAAAATTTCACCCATGAAAGGGGTGATGAGGTTTGGAAAGAAGGTGAAGCTCGATCCAAGGTATGTGGGACCTTATAGAATTTTGAGGCGTATCGATAAGGTAGCCTATGAGCTAGGGTTACCTTCAAAACTAGAACCTGTTCATCACTTTTCCATGTATCACTTTTGAAAAAGGGTATCAGAGATCCAACCTCTGTGGAGCCAATGGATAATGTGGCAGTCAAGGATAGCCTCACCTATGAGGAGGTAGCAGTCCAAATCCTAGACCATCAGGTTCATGGATTGAGGAATAAGGAAATAGCTTCAGTCAAGGTTTTATGGAGGAATCAACAAGTTGATGGAGTTACGTGGGAGGCCGAAGCAGATATAAGGGCCAAATACCCACACTTGTTCTCTACCGACTCTGCTGTAGCTTGATATGTGAATTTTTCTTTAAGACCTGAACTAGTTGTTGAAATCAATTCATGTAAATAATTTTCTTTCTGACTTTGGTTGTGTTTATGAAAAGCAAAATTCAGTTCAGTTATATTCTAAGAAATGGAGGTAGTCATTTCGGTCGTTTTGAAGTTGTATGAGTGGTATTTGAATACCTTGATTGTTATTGTTTTGGTTACTATAAGTTTTCTAACATTCGAGGATGAATTTTGTCAAGGGGGAGATATTGTAATGCCCCGGAAACTCAAAATCAATATTCGGGGCATAAATCAGAAAATTTGGAAAACTGCAGAAAAGTTGCAGAACGACCAACCTGACGGGTCGTTAAGGGAACCAACGACTCGTCAGGTCAACCGTGTGAAGGATGCCGATAATATACTTTATTATTCCTAACGGATGACCCCACGAGTCATTATCAGGCCCTACGACTCGTTAAGTCACCCATTGCCAAGCCGGGGTTCAGAAGTTTGAGGAATTTACAGTGTACTTGACGGAAGGTCACCACAAGTCGTCATATGTAGTAACGACTCATCAGGTCCTTCATTTCTAGTCCCTTCTAACTTTCTTACCAGTGTACCTGACGGATGACACGACGAGTCGTCCCCAGTCATGAAGACTCGTCATGTGCCCGTCAAGAGTCGGTAGAAATTTTTTCAGTGAACTTGACGGAGGACCCAACGACTCGTTGGACCTAGTAACGAGTCGTTAGGTCACACGTTAGGGACACCTGACAGTTTTTCCCAGCGAATCTCTAAGGGCTATTTAGTAGTTTCTTATCCACCCAAGCCCTAAACAACGTCGTTTTGGCTACAGTTTCAGACGTTTTTGTAGGGAAAAAGGTCTATTCCTCATTCCCCACTCTCAGTTCTCAAGAAAACATCGAAGTCTCCTCTCAAGAACTCTCAAGTGAAGTCTAGGGTTCCTTACCAACTTTAGTCATTCAGTCTTCTTTATCTGGAGAAATTTAGCTAAGTATATGGGGTTTTAGCAAGGGGGTTGTTCTTCCCTTGTGCCCCCAAAATCCTCCTCAATTTCTCCTATCATTTTTAAGCCCTGAGCTTTCAAATATGAAGAGTATTCATGTTTATTTTCGTTGATTTCTCTTAGAACGATGTTCATGTAAATTGTTGATATGATCCCCATAAATTCCTTATCAAATTGTCGGTATTCATTCAGAAAGTGAATTTAAGCCCTAACTTTTGAGTAATGGTTTTACTTGTTAAATTCCCTCTAGTGTATGAAGAATGCTTTGGGTTGAATTCCTAGAATTTTCTTGCTATTCGTATATGTTAGGTGAATATCACAAGAATCAGGATGACTTTAGTACATTGAATGAAATTCTCTATTAGATGCTTAGTAATTTAGTCAGTTAGAACACAGAACTCTATCAGTCTAGTCTCAATCAGAATCATATTAGTCTAGCTTTAGTCAGATTTTAGCAACCTTAGTGTTGTCCAGAAAATGTCAACTGATCAGTTTGTGTCTAGTTCATTTTCAAAGGTGTCAGTGGTGCCTCCCAGTTTTCAGACTCATATTTAGATTTCAGTTATTTGGTCCATTTGGCGGTCATGACATTTAGTTATAACTCTGACCAGCCCCAGGACCCCAGTTCACTTATTAGTTGTTTTGTAGACGGTTACTACACTTCTAGATAAGCAGCTCTGACCAGTCTCAGAACCCAGTTTCAAAATCTGGTCCGATAAGGCTCTCAGGGTACATGCAGTTATTCGTCCCTAACTAGTCTTGGGCCCCAGTTTTGAGCTATCAGCTTAGTAGTTCAGTTTAGGTTTTTCAGTGGGAGTAGAACTTAGCACCGGGCGGGCCGGGGTTCCAGCGCATCCAGGTTCCCAAAACTACGTATCCATCGTAGGTTGTAATATTACTTGGTCTGATTGGCCCCAGATATTTTTTTGTGATCACCAGTTCATAACTTTATACCCTAGCAAGGTATATTGGGTCCTACCGGTGGGGTGTATTCATCGAACTCCACGTCTAGCTCACGTGGTTATATGTCGGTTATAGACTCTCCCACTAGTCAGTACAGGTTATCAGAATAAGCAACTCAGTTCAGTATAGTATCTCAGATTCAGTGTTTCAGACTTAGGGCATGTCCTTGACCTCAAACAGGGTCATCTTAACCAGTTCAGATTATATCAGTAGTTCAGTTCAGTTTACCTGTTGGTCATGGCGTGTCATTTCAGTTCAGACTTTATATTCAATATGTTTCTCCCACTTACTTAGTACATTCAAAGTACTGACACATGTTTTCATGTTGTATCTTTTCATGATACAACTGCAGGTTCTCAAATTTAGCACAGATAGTTACTTCAGTTTCAGATCATTCTATTTCAGCGGATCAGAGTGTGAGTCCTCATCATTCGAGGGCCTTGTTTAATTATTTTAATTGGGTATGGTTTTGTTTAGACTTAGAGTTAGCTGGGGACCTGTCCCAGCAACTCCTCAGTAGTTGGCTTTAAGACCAGACTTGTCTTTCAGAATTGGATTTCAGATATATTATTTCTTTCTCTACTTTCAGTCTTTACATTTTCTTAAACTGATAAATCTATTATTTAGAACTTCCACTGTGCATGTTTACTTAGAATGCTAGTGTATGATGGACCAGGGGTTGACTTGGGGTCACTTGTGGCTTTAAGTACCATGTTACCTCCAGGGTGTAGGCTCGGGGTGTGACACATGGGATAGTGATCCCTCAGCCAACCCAAAAGCTTGCAGTCTTTTCCTCTTAACTGCGGGTGCCTCGACATCTCTTTTTCGGTCTATGGCGATCACTCCTAAAGCAGGGACAGGGGTTTCATCCAGGAACAAAGGCACTCCAGCTTGTGAGCACAACTGGGAAATGAGGATAGCGCATGGCATGAAAGTGCTGGCCTGTCGTGCCTTCCGTTTCATTTGTTGGGCCACAATCTCTCCAAAGTTAATTACGACTCCGAACATGATGCAGGAGATGAGAATTTCTATTTCCAAGCTGACCGGTTGCTCGTTTTTGGATGGAATGATGCAACCATAGATAAAATCCAACCATAACTTTTCCTTAAACTTCAGATCATTGCGAGATATTTCTTCACCCATGGATACCTACAGAGGTGTATCAACAACAATACATGGCCCGTGCCAGAAATATCGCCAAATGTCGTCATCTCTAAATCAGTTCCAAACATTTCAATGGAACCCATTTATAAACGCACATTTTAGTGAAACATAAATTCTACGCATGAAAAAGGACTCAAATGACGATTTACCCTTATGAATGGCGTCACCCAATATATGATCGGGCAAAGCATGACATTTCAATCCAATTGAGTTACTTAGACTTCACCCCATTCAAATTCACACAAATATCTCACCTATCCCACACCCATTTTAGCCATACACTTCTATCCCCCATACATTTCAACAAATAGAGCAGCAACCATGAATCTAATGGGAAGGAAAGGCAGTAAAAAGGAAGGGAAAGGCATGTTAAAGCCACATAAAAACGAAATTAGTGTTCCATTGATGAGAACATAAAAAGAGACAAGGATACAATACCACACTTTAGGAAAGAGTTTTGCATAGACAAGCTTGTGGGAGCTTAGCAATGTTCATCAATGGCAGCTGCAGAGGCTTGTGTAGTAGAGAGGGAGGATGTGAGTATAGTGAGAATTTTGGTAAAGAAAGGGAGATGTTTTATAGGGGGGCAGATGAGATAGTGATTGGTTAAGGAGAAGGTGGGGTAGTAATGGTGAGTTAAGTGTGTATGGGAAGTGGAAGAGAGGGAGTTGTGGGAATAGGAAAGGTAAGGTATTGGGAAGACAAAAAGGTTTGTGGGAAAATGGTAAAGAGGGGAAAAAGGAAGCCTAAAGGAATATTTTTTTAGATTAGGGTGGCTCAAACAAAAATTTGGGTTCAGGTGGGTCCACATTTGATTTGAATTCTGAAACAAAGTCGTACCTTGACCGGCATTACACCGGCGGTTCGCTGAATTGAGCCGGCATTCCACCACTTTACCTTTTGCACATGAAATACTGCCCAGTTCACTATTTCACCACTTGCTACTGACCAGCGGTTCGCAAACTGGGTCGGCGGTTCGCCGATGAGTCGCCGCTTAGGCCCCAAATGCTTGCGGTAGTTTGTGTTGTACCGACGGTACACATTTCAGCATTGGCGGTTCACCGGTGTGTTCTCCAGTCAAACACTCATGTTCCCAGCTTTCTGCCTTCTTGTATTAAGAGGCGGCGATTTGCACTTCTAGATCGGCGATTTGCTATTCCAGTGCGTTACCTGCATTGTTGTGGTGCTTTCCCTCCTTGCTTCTCACTTCATTGGTCCTACAGAAAAACAAAAACAACCAAGATATTAAAACACTCAAATAAGACACTTGTGTTGCCTCCCAAAAAGTGCCTTAGTTAACGTCATGGCACGACGCACCTCTCATTTAGCAATTTTTCTTTGACGAATCATCCTCCGACTCCGTATCCTCGATCTCAATCCCACTATCCTCATCTTCTTTCTGCAACAACCTGATCACCCCGCATTCGGCAGGAGTTTTAGCTGACTGACACACCTTGAAGGTGACTTCTTCACATCCAACTCTAAACTTGAGCTCCCTTAGCTTCACATCAACCAAAGCTCTCCCCGTGGTGAACAGTGATCTCCCTAAAATAATTGGTACCTCCACATCCATTTCACAATTGAGGACTACGAAATCAGCTAGTAGGATGAATTTATCCACTCTCACCAACACATCTTCTAATACTCCCACAGGTTTTTTTATGGAATGATTCGCCATTAGCAACCTCATTGATGTGGGTTTGGCGCTTCTAAGTCCCAACTTCTTGAAAATGATGAGGGGCATTAGGTTTATGCTTGCACCAAGACTGCATAGAGCTTTCTTAAACATACATATTCCAATTGTACAAGGGATTGTGAAGGCTCCTGGGTCTTCCCGCTTAGGGGAAAGATTGCTCTTCATCATCGCACTACAATGGTGCGTTGTCTCCCCACTACCTACATCAACCACCTTCTTCTTTTTTAGCAACTCTTTCATAAATTTAGCATATCCTGGCATTTGGAGAAAGGCATCCACCAATGGTATATTAATAGAAAATTTGCTGAACATGTCAATGGATTTGCTGAACTAATCGTCCTTCTTTTTCTTAGCCAATCATTGTGGATAAGGGGTGGAGCTCTTGCTTCAACCTTGTCATCATTTGAGGCCTTCATGCCCACCTCATCTTCATCAACATGTGAGGGAATTTCATCATCCTTCCCTCACCTTCCTCATCACTCTTTTCCCCAGTCCTTGGTGTCTTTGGCATCTTGTTGACTTCATTTCCCTCATTTGATTTAGGAGCATTAACCTCCTCAGGCGTGACCCTTCCATCTCCAACCACTTTACCACTCCTAGTAACAATAGCCATGCATTGACTATCTTTCTTTAGGTTTAGCATTGTGTCACTTGGGAGTGTTCCCTTCATTCTGGGATTCATTTGAGCAGACAAGTGATTCATTTGAGCTTCCAAATGCTTAATGGAGTCTGAATGAGAGCTCACCATTTCGTCAAGGTTAGACACCTCCCTTTTCAATTCCTTGACCCCACTGTCGGTTGATTCCACTTTCTTGATGACTCTTGCTAGCATCTCTTCAATTTTTGAGCTACCTACATCGCTCGCACCTGGCTGACTCTGGGCATTTCCAGCTTTTGGAGGGGGAACATATGGGTTCGAACTTTGGTTCCCCATCTCTCATTTCTTTCGGGCCATACCTGTGCATTACAATTTCTCTAGCCTTGGTTCTCTTCCCTTGGGCGCCAAGGACCTTGATTAGTCCCTTGAAACCCAGGTTGAGGACCTCCCATCTGATTTTCCATATATTGGCATTCTTCATCATACCTTGGTGGCGACAATTATCCTTCGAATTGCAATGGACCTTGCATACCTACAACATTTACCACCTTGGGCCCTAGCCCGTCACATGTTTGGTCATTAATTCCAATTGCGTCATCATTTTGGCAAGGTTTTCATCTCGCTCTTCATCCCTTTTTCGCAACTCAGCCGCCAATGCACTAGAGTTAATGTCAAGTGAGGGTGTACAAGTGGACTCTCAAACGATAGAAGCGGTGAAGAATTGGCCTTGACAAGTTAGTCCTTCGGATATATAAGGAATTTCTTGGGTTTAGCTGGTTCTATTTGAGGTTTATTGAAGGGTTTTATTCCATTGCAACACTGTTGACTATGTTAACACAGAAAAAAGTGAAGTTTCAATGGTCGGAGTCTTGTGAGAAAAGCTTTCAAGAGTTGAAGACTTGACTCACCTCAGCACCAGTGTTGACCCTACCCGAGGGTACCGATGGGTTTGTGGTATATTGTGATGCCTCAAGGATAGGCCTTGGTTATGTATTAATGCAACACAGTAAAGTTATATCCTATGCTTCCAGGCAGTTGAAAGTCCATGGAAAGAATTATCTGACTCATGACCTCGAGTTGGTGGAGATAGTATTTGCCTTGAAGATTTGGAGACACTATCTATACGGGGTTCATGTGGATGTGTTTACGAACCTCAAAAGCTTACAGTACATGTTTATCCAAAATAATGTGAACCTACATCAGAGGAGGTGGATGAGGCTTTTGCAGGATTATGATATGAGTGTCCCTTATCATCCCGACAAAGCTAATGTTGTGGAAGATGCTCTTAGCAGGCTTTCTATGGAGAGTGTGTACCATGTAAATGAGGAAAGGAAAGAGTTAGTGAAGGATGTGCATCAGCTTTCACAGTTAGGAGTCCATCTTGTTTACCCGATAGATGGAGGTGTCATTGTTCAGAATGAGTCAGAATCTTCCTTGGTGATCGAGGTCAAAGCTAGACATATCGGATAGAGGTACTCAATTTACCTCCTAGTTTTGGAGATGGTTTTAGAAGGTACTTGGTACTCAAGTCAAGCGTATGACAACATTTCAGCCGCAAATAGATAGTCAGGACGAGCGAATCATTTAGACTCTTGAGGATATTTTGAGAGCATGTGTGATTGATTTCAAGGGTAGTTGGGATGATCATTTGCCTCTCATTGAGTTTGCATATAACAACAGCTACTATTCCAACATTCAGATTGCTCATATTGAGGCTCTCTATGGGTGGAGATGTAGATCGCCTATTAGTTGGTTCGAAGTCTATGAAGCCACATTGATAGGTCCAGGTTCAGTACATGAGGCTATGGAGAAAGTTCTGCTTATAAGGGACAAGTTGAAAATAGCTCAGAGTCTCCAAAAGTCCAATGAGGATGTGAGGAGGAGGAATCTTGAGTTTGAATTTGATGATTGGGTGTTTCTGAAGGTATCTCACATGAAGGGAGTGATGAGGTTCGAAAAGAAAGAGAAACTCAGTCCCCATTATGTTGGCCATACCGGATTGTGAAACGGGTTGACGAAGTAGCATATGAGTTGGAGTTTCCCTCAAAATTTGCTTTAGTTCATCCAGTGTTCCATGTATTGCTTTTAAAAAAGTGCTTGGGTGATCCGGCTTTGGTTGTTCCTATATATAGTGTGGGTGTGAAGGATGGCCTTAGCTATGAGGAGGTTCCGATGGAAATACTTGATCGTCAGTTTCGGAAGCGAAGAAACAAAGAAGTAGCCTCAGTCAAAGTTTTGTGGAGGAACTTGCATGTTGAGGGAGCTACGTGGGAAGCCGAAGCAGATATGATGGCTAAATACCCGTATCTATTCCCTCTCTGCTTAGTTCCAACTTGAAGTACCAGTTTTCTTCTTAGTACTCTATTCAGTCTCATGTTCAGTTCATGTCCTCCAGTTTCTTTCATGTCAATGTATGAATGTGTTATTCATAAATTCAGTTCAATCATGTAGGTTTGCTTGGAGTCAGTCACTCTGTCAGTTTTCAGCTTAAATGTTAAGTATTTGAGTATGATAATTGCATTTATCAACTTTTCAATATGATTTCCCACATTTGAGGACAAATGTTTCCAAGGGGGAGATATTGTAATACCCTGGAAGGCCTAAGATCAGACCCAAGGGTTAAAATAGAGAAAATAGGATTTTCCGCACCAGGTTACAGGACAAGTCGTCCAGTGACCCGTGAGGTGCACCATGAGTCGTTAAGTGACTTGTGGGAATGTGGGGAGATTTTGTTGAGTTTTGAGATCTGGGAGTGATCACGAGTCGTGGTCAGCACCATGATTCATTGTGGTGGCCATCGTTAAGAGTTGATTGAAGGTTGAAGAAGTTGGGCAGTGTTGGTCATGATTTGGCCACCACGAGTCGTGGTGTCCCTCGTGGTGACCCTCAGAAGGCAAGATTTCAGTGTAGGCAACGACTTGAGACTATGATTCATGGTGTTGGGCATGAGTCATCTAGTCTCTCGTGGGGACTGGCAGTGTGCATTTTTCTGCAAATTTATTAAGGGCTTTTCCATAATTCCTAAGTTCTTAAGACCTATATTACGTCGTTTTAAGCTCAGAAAAGTGTGTTTTCAGAAGGGCAAGTTCATTCTAAGCCTATTCTCTACCATGCATGTAAACCTAGAGGTTCTAAAGGGTGATCAAACTTAGATTCATCAAGTTCTTCCTGAAACTTCCATTGAGCATTCAAGAGGGTTGTATAATCAGATTCTTCTAGGTATGTAGGGCTATGAATGGGTGTATTCATCCACACCCATGACGTATCCCTCTTGAATTTCATGAAAATTCTAGTTGATGAATCTATGGGATTTTAACCCAACGTGTGAATTTTCCAAGTATCAATCATGGGTATGCTCTATGCATGTGATCTTGGGCATAATTGCATGCCCAAGTGATACTTTAATACTTCATTTATACTTGTTTATCCACTTTTATGTGTGCATTCTCATGTGATTTGTACGTAAATATGGATTTACACTAACCAGCATGATTAGTATTGTTTTGCAGTCTAGAAGGAATTTTTGGAAGCTAATCTACAAGTTGGTGAAGTGTAGAACTGGACTCGAAAGCAAGAAGCGGAAGTCGACAAGGAAATTGGCCAAGTTTGGTGCTCCGCATGGAGGCCGTGTCACGCTACCATCGCGGAAGCATTCTGCCTAGAAGGAATTTTAACTTGATTTCCAGTGGAGGTGCGCGATGGCACCGTGTCACGGAGCCTAAGCTCCGCGTTTACCTCCGTGCCACGCTGAAGACAATTACCTGGAAGCTAAATTCTAGTGAGGCTCCGCGATAAACTCCGTGCCACGTTGCCAGTTATTCCGGGAAAAATTTCTCACTTGTATAAATAGAACACTTAGGTTTTATTTTAAAGTATCTGACATTTTGAGCAAGAACGTGGATAGCAGGCAGTTGAGAAGAAGAATTCCTAAGGTTAATTCTCTTCCTTTTCCTCTTTAATTTCAATTGCTTGTATGATTTCTACTTGTTTGAAGATGTTTAATCCGCAAATGAGTGGCTAATTCACCTCTTGCTGAGGTTGAGGATAATTGCAGAAGAATGTAATTAATGATTATTTCAGTTTTTATCTTCTCTATAACGGTTGTTCTACCAATTCTTTCTTTTACTACGTTAATGTTTGGCCAATGTTAATGTATATTCTAGAATTCCATTTTTGATTCCGAAAGGGAGACTAATTGGATAGATGTGAATTGGTGGAATATGTTCTTGTCTTGGTTGAGAAATTAAGGGAAGATTTACATTCAGAATAGAAATAAATCTGTAATGTCATATTTGGTCATTTATGGAATTTGTTATGTATAGCTAGAACATGGGGTTTTTGCATCACAGAAATGTGTAATGTAAGTCTCGTGATTCTTTAATTGGTGAGGAGTCGAAAGATCCAATCCATGGGTTATTAATTCCTGACTAACAACCGAAGAGAAGATTGACTGAACTTTAATTAATAAATTACATCCTTGCATGTTTGCCTTAACCTCAGCTTGTTCGTTGCTATTGTTCAGACTTTAACTTACAATATTCACTTAGGTTCACATTAACTATTAAGCTTGACTCAAAAGCATTATTTGTTTTGGTTGTCTACGTGCATAACGAAATCATTTACTAACAACTAGGAAAATTACTGCCATATTACAGTCCCTGTGGGATCGATACTTGGCTTGAAATAAAGCCACTTTACTACTTGTACGACTACGTGCACTTGCGTGTAGTTGGGACCGAACAAGTTTTTGGCGCCGTTGCCGGGGACTGGCGAAATTGGTTATTTAATTTTCTTAGTGTTGGTTTACAAGTTCGATACAAAGGTTGGCGACTTGATCTTAGCAAATCCTCTTGCAGGTACTAAATTTTTCTGAACGCTAGCAAGAGACAAGGAGTTGGTGGATTCGTTTATAGAGCCAGAGAGACAATTTGATCGACAAAGAAGGGAAGCCCTAGAGAATAAGCTGCAGTTATTAAGGCAGGCAATCCTGGAGTAGCAACAGAATCCACCGATTGTAAGGGTAGTTTTAGTGCCCGAAGATATGGCAGGAAGACCGGTCCGCGAAGTGGCAATCCCACACGCGAATAATGTAACATCCAGCATTTGTAGACCGAAGCCAGGAGGGAGATTCGAACTCAAGCAGAATATGGTGTAGTTTTTTCACACCAACGGGCAATTTACAAGTCTCCCTCATGAAGATCCGCAACAACATCTCCAAAACTTTTTGGAGATAAGTGACACCTATATCCCCGCTGGAGTATCATCCAACTATGTGAGGCTTACATTATTCCCGTTCTCACTGCTGGGGGAAGCAAAGAGGTGGTTGAGGGTTGAACCACCAAATTCTATCACTACTTGGGATGACCTCGCAAGGAAGTTTTTGATACGATTCTTTCCATCAGGGAAGACTGCAAAGCTTCGTAGTCAAATTCTAAGCTTCAAACAAAAAGAGGGTGAGAATTTGTATCAGGCTTGGGAAAGATTTAAGTCTATGCTTAGAGATTGCCCTCATCATCACCAAGCTAATGAGGTGTTGGTGCATACGTTCATTGAGGGTTTGGAACCGCATACTAAGATATTGTTGGATTCAGCAGCCGTTGGGCAGGCATTGAAGAAGACCTACGAAGAGCTTTACACTTTATTAAACCGTATTTCACAGGGAAATCCAGAATGGAATGCGGATACAACTCGAGGAGGAGCAAAGAAAGCCGTAAGGGTCTTTAAGGTGGATGGTTTCACAGCTATCGCTGCACAGATAGTTGCTTTGCAAAATCAACTTAACATTCATTTCAGCGGTATGAGTTTGAAGCAGGCATAGGTCCCAGTCAATGAAGTTCATCAGGTTTGGTGTGAAGTCTGTGGAAGTAGTGAACATTCAGCTGAGTATTGTGGTGCAAATACGGATTCGGTAAATTTTGTTGGAAACGCCCAGAGGAACAGTAATCAACAGTATGGCAACAGTTATAACCCAAATTGGAGGAATCATCCGAATTTTTCATGGGGGAGTACTAGTCATCAAGGACAGAGTCCAAATCAGGGCATGTAGAGAAACCAAGGGGGCATCACAATTTTCATCCACAATATAGAGGAAACAATGCACCTCCTCCATCCAGCAACATCGAGGATATGCTCAAAACCATAATAGCTAACCAAGCACAGATGCAGGATGATTATGTAAAATTAACTGCTGACATGAAAAATCAGCAGTTAGCTACAAAGGCATTGGAGTATAAGTTTGGACAGTTAGCTGGAGCCCAAAACACCAGACCGATGGGAGGATTACCAAGCGATACAGACTTAAATCCTAAGCAAGTCAATGCAGTTACTACTAGGAGTGGAACTCAACTCAAGGAGGTGGAACCAGAAAGGCCACCTCAGCAATTTGGAGCAGCAAAAAAGGATGAAGGACATGATGATGTGAGAGGGAAGGAAAAGGCAGCCAAGAGAGAAAGACCACAGCCCCTGTTTCCTCAGAGAAGTAAAAAGCACGAGGAAGCTTGCTTCAAGAAATTCATGGAAGTGTTGAAACAGGTCCATATTTTTTCCTTTAGTTGATGTTTTGGATGGAGTGCCGAAATATGCCAAGTACATCAAGGACATTGTAGTAAACAAAAGTAGATTGACGAAGTACGCTACACTGGTGCTTACTGAGGAGTGCACCTCACGAATATAGAATATATTGCCGACAAAGCTCAAGGATCCTGGGAGCTTCACTATTCAGATTACAATTGGGCAGTCTATTCAAGCTCGCGGACTGTGTGATTTGGGAGCAAGCATAAATTTGATGCCAACATCAGTGTTTAAGAAGTTGGGGCTGGGCAGCCCTAGACCCACTACTGTGATCTTGCAGCTAGCTGACTGTTCATTGGCCAGACTTGATGGTATTGTGGAGGATTTTCTAGTGCCAGTAGGCTCCCTCATTTTCCCGGTGGATTTTATAATTCAGGATTTTGAGCCAGATCCGGAAGTCCCATTTCTTTTGAGACTTCCATTCTTGGAAATCGGGCGAGCCTTAATCGATGTGGCTGCTGGGCAGCTAACCATGCAAGCGCATGACAAAGTAGGTGTTTTTGATGTGTACAAGGCATAAAAGCTACCGGCCATTTATGAGGAGCTATCAGCAATCAGTGTTTTAAATCAGGAATCGACCCTTCAGATTGTTGACTCACAGGACCCATTGGAGAGAGCCTTGGTGGGCTATGATCATTTTGGGGACAGTGCTACATATGAGATGGTGCAGCCTTTGAATGAGCCAAAATGGTTTTTCAGGAAGTAGGACTTTGAACCGTTGAAGAGGTCCTTGGAACCCACGCCAAGGCCATCAATTAAGGAGGCACCGAAATTGGAGTTAAACTCATTGCCTCCACATCTGCAGTATGTATTTTTGGGTGAAGATGACACCTTGCAAGTCATCATTTCAGCAGAACTGACAGATGCACAAGCGAAAGATGCATTAGTGGTCCTTAAGAGGTAGAAGAGAGCAATGGGTTGGTAGATGTCGGACATTAAGGGGATTAGTCCAGCTTTCTGCTGCACATGATATTTACGGAAGAAGGATTCATGCCAACCGCGTAACATCAGCGGAGGTTGAACCCGGTGATGAAAGACGTAGTCAGAAAGGAAGTGATCAAGTGGCTTGATGCAGGTGTGGTATATCCTATCTCAGACAGTGAATGGGTTAGCCCAGTTCAGTGCGTTTCGAAGAAAGGAGGGATGACTGTGGTCACCAATGAAAAGAATGAGTTGATTCCCATACGCACAGTCACGGACTGTAAAATTTGCATGGATTACAGGAAGCTCAATGAGGCCACGAGGAAAGATCATTATCCTATTCCATTCATTGATCAGATTTTGGATAGGTTGGCAGGTCAGGAATATTATTGTTTTCTGGATGGTTATTCCGGCTATAATCAAATAGCCATAGCACTGGAGGATCAGAAGAAGACCACTTTTACATGTCCTTATGGGACATATGCTTTCAGGCGAATGCCATTTGGTCTATGCAATGCACCAGCCACATTCCAGTGATGCATGATGGCAATTTTCCACGATATGGTGGAAGATTTTGTCGAGGTATTTATGGACGACTTTTCTATTTTCGGTACTTCATTTGCTATGTGTCTGCAGAATCTTGACAGGGTGTTAGCTCGATGTGAAGACTCAAACCTGGTGCTCAACTGGGAAAAGTGCCACTTTTTAGTCAAGGAGGGTATCGTTCTTGGCCATAAGGTGTCATGCATAGGGTTAGAAGTCGATCGTGCAAAGATTGAGGTCATTTAAAAGCTACCACCACCAGTGTCAGTGAAGGGTCTTTGCAGCTTTCTAGGACATGCTGGGTCTTACAGACGGTTCATCCAGAACTTCTCAAAAATTTCTAGACCGATATGCTGGTTGCTAGAAAAAGAGGTGAAGTTCGAATTTGACAAGGAATGTGTAGAAGCATTCGAGGAGCTAAAAATGAAGCTGGTGAAAGTGCCTATTCTCATTTCTCCTTATTGGGAACATCCTTTTGAGTTGATGTGTGATGCAAGTGACGTGGCTGTAGGATCTGTATTGGGGCAGCGTAGGAATAAAATTTTTCATTTCATTTATTATGCAATCAAAACACTTGATGCTGCCCAAGTCAATTATAAAGTCACGGAGGAGGAGATGCTGGATTTAGTGTTCGCATTTGACAAGTTCAGATCCTATCTGGTGGGGTCGAAAGTGGTGGTATATACTGATCATGCAGCAATCCGGTACTTGTTTGCCAAGAAGGATGCGAATCCCAGGCTAATTAGGTGGATCTTATTACTGCAAGAGTTTGATCTAGAGATCCTAGACAGAAAGGGGAGTGAGAATCAGGTTGCAGACCACCTATCGTGACTGGAGAGCCATTCACATGTGCAGGAAGGTGAGCGCATCCGAGAAGAGTTCCCGGATGAACAACTCTTGGCAATAAAGGAAGCGGAACTCCCTTGGTACAAAGATATTGTGAACTTGTTGGTAAGTGGAGTATACCCACCGGAGGAGATGACTCAACAAAGAAAGAAGCTGAGGCATGAGTCCCGGTACTATATGTGGGATGAGTCGTACCTGTTCAAGCAAGGACCAGACCAAGTGATGAGGCGATGCATTCCAGAAAGTCATATTGTAAAAGTGTTGAGGAGTTGTCATTCATCGATGTATGGAGGTCATCATGGAGGAGAGCGAACAACTCACAAGGTGCTTCAGTCCGGTTTCTTTTGGCCCACACTATTCATAGACGCTACAGCTTATGTCAAAATGTGTGATAGATGTCAAAGAACAGGAACAATCGGCAGGAGACAGGAGATGCCATTGCATCAGATATTAGAAGTTGAGGTTTTCAATGTATGGGGATAGACTTTATGGGCCCGTTTCCACCATCATTTGGTAATCGTTACATCTTGGTAGCAGTGGACTACATGTCTAAGTGGGTTGAGGCAGTAGCTTGTCCCGGGAATGACAACAAGGTGGTGATGAAATTTGTGAAGAAGCAGATTTTCACCAGGTTCGGTACGCCCCGAGCTATTATCAGTGATGGAGGGGCACATTTTGTGAATGCAGGGTTCAGAAACTTGCTAGCTAAGTATGGGGTGCGGCACAAAGTGGCGATAACGTATTATCCCAAAACTAGCTGGCAAGTAGAGGTGTCAAACAGGGAGATTAAGAAAATTCTGCAAAAAATAGTGAATGCACAACTAATTGATTGGGCAAGCAAACTTGATGATGCATTGTGGGCTTACAAAACTGCATACAAGACACCCATTGGGACTTCTCCGTACAGATTGGTTTACGGGAAGGCTGTTATCTACCTGTGGAGCTGGAACATCGAGCTTATTGGGCCATAAGAATGCTAAACATGGATCCTGAGCTAGCAGGAAAGAAGAGATTGATGCAGCTGCGTGAGTTAGACGAGTTTCGATAGCACGCCTATGAAAGTGCTAATGCTACAAGGAGAAAACTAAAAGGTGGCACAACAGGCACATGGTTCATCAGATCTTTGAGCCACGGCAAAAAGTGTTGCTGTTCAACTCGAGGTTGAAACTCTTCCCAGGGAAGTTGCGGTCCAGGTGGTCAGGGCTGTTTGAAGTTGTGAGAATGACCCCACACGGGGCAGTTGAATTGTGGCAAGAGGATAAAAGTGCCACATTTTTGGTGAACGGACAGAGATGTAAGCACTACTGGGGTGAAGACGTTATTCAAGAGAAGACATCTATCACTTTAGTAGATGAGTAAAGATGAAAAGTGTCGAGCAGCGATGGTAAACCAGGCGTTGCACGGGAGGCAACCCGTGAATGTAATGTAATAGATTAGTTAGGATTATTTGAAAAAAAAGAAAAGAAAAGGGCTGGCAATAGTTGGGAGGCAACCCATGATTTCTAACAAATTATTGTAGTTAGATGATTTTCAGGTGAAATGGAAGGCCAAAATACAAAAGTGCAAGTGAAAAATCAAGGTAAGAAAATAAAACTTGGGGACAACTCCAGAGAGCCCTCGCATTGGCTCTGTGTCACGGAGGTGGACCTCCGCGTTACCCTCCGTGACGCGTTGAGGCTTCATTCTGGAATTTTTAAAAAAATTCCAGAAAGCCTCCGTGTTGGCTCCGTGTCATGGAGCCTGGCCTCCACGATGGCCTCCGTGACACGTTGAGGCAAAGTTCGCGTCGGGTCACCTCGGGTCATCGGGTTGACCCACGCAAATTACCCCTTTTTAACAACCCAAACCCCGATTTTTTCCACTTTTCTTCACATCTCCGTAACAAAAACCCCAATCCCCCTTCTCCCTCAAGCGTGGCACGGAAGTACTCAAACAATTCCACAAATTTCATTTCAATCGTGTTAAGTAAGGTATGTTCTTCCATTTTCTTTCAATTTTAGACAAAAATTTCAAACCTTGTACATGTTTTGTGAGGAAAATCCGCTCTAAGGTATTGAGGAGGTATGTGATTTTTTGAGCCATTGATTAATGCTGATTTTGTAATACTTTGTGCTTAGAACTCAATAATTACATGATGTGTGTTGAAATTCTTTCATTGTTGATACCTTGGGTTGGGAAATTGAGTATGGGTTGAAAAATTGAATTGAAAAATTGAGCATTTGTTGACAACTTGAGTTGGATAATTGAGTATATGTTGAAAACTTAAGTTAGAAAATTGTGTGGATTGTGTTGGAGTTTAAAAAAGAATTTTTTTTTGTGCTTGAATTGTGAATGTGTGAGCTTGAAGATCAAATGCTGGGGGAATGAAAGTAGGAAAATCCCATAGGTGGGTGCATAAAGTGCGAATTGATCATGATGTTGTCAATGAAAAGATGGATGAATTTTCATAATGCATTGTATGAAGTCTGAGTAGTACAATGAAACCATTCCATGCATTTGTATGAATGCACTAAACCTGTTGGTAAATGAGAGCTGAAAATAGGTGGTTGTTCTTGTCAATTAGTATTGGTTACGGCTAACGACTAAGTGTGGGGTGATCGAGTTAAGCCCAACCTTAGTCGTAGCCAACTATACCTTGAATAACATTTGAACTGTATGTTTTTGAATACACAGGACAAATGTCTGGAAGCCAGGATAAAGGCAAGCGTGCATTGTTCGCGGCTGCTTCGGTATGTGTTAAAAACCGACACGCAAGTGTACGTGGTCAAACAAGTAATAAAGTGGCTAAGTAGCCAAGTATCGATCCAAGGAGGCTGCTCTGGATATGCAAAATTTCCTAGTTCACTATATTTCTATTCTATTTCTAACTATGCTAACAACTATCCAATCAAGAATTTAGGGAGTTTTGTTTCTAAACTAATTATATACTAAACTTAACAACTATTATTTACGTTGAATTCAGACAATGGATATGCTCATGCCAAGGTTAAGAACGAGTAATGGAGTTGATAATTATGATAATTTGGTCATCCTCTTCTTCATATTGCTAGTCAAGAACGTTTGCCTAGAAATTAAAACTCTCGTATTTAATTTCACTTTAGAATCATAAACCATTCGTCTACATTTCTGTGATCAAATGAAATTTATGACCTAACACTACAATTCCGGTTCCTAAATTGACTAATACGGCTTTCAAGTATATTTCTATCAAGAAAGCACATCAAAACCCAATTTTCCCAAATCAAGTTAAGAACAATACCCTATTAATTCACAACTTTCCAATTTCATGCTCTCTCGAGTGAAATTGGACTTTTTAGATATACATTAATGGTGGCCAATCAAGAATGTACTAAGCACAAGAATTAATAGAACAATATGCAAGAAGAAGAAGAAACCATATCAATTATTACCATTAATCATTACACAAGTTCAAAACCTCAGCAAGAAAGGAATTAGCCACTCATTCTTGGATTAATCGTCCTAGAATGAGTGTAAATCATGCATACAATTGAAGGAAAAGAAGAAGGGAAGAGAAGAAAACTCTTATCTTTTCTATTCTTCAACTGCCACAAAACCACGTTCCTCTCTCCACTCCTGAACTCTGCTAAAAACTCGAACTAAAAAAAAAAGAAGACTCTTTAAAAATAACCTAAGTGTGCTATTTATACTAGTGGGAAATTTTTCCCGGAATAACAAGAAACGTGTCACGGAGGCCAACGCGGAGCACTGCCTCTGTGACACGGCGTGGACGCGGACCCTCTCTGGAAATTGCAGGGTCCGGATAATTGGTCTCAACGTGGCACGGAGGCCATCGCGGAGACCTATCTCCGTGCCACGGAACTGACGCGCAGGCACACTGGAAATAGCCTAATTAATTTCTGCCCAGGCAGTGTGCTACCGCGATGGTAGCGTGGCACGGCTCCATCGCGGAGCCAGTGTAAAATGTGCCATCCAAGGTCTTTTCCACGCTCGCATCCAAGTCCAACTCCGACATAGTTCCAACACGCATTTTAGCTCCTAAAAATCACATTATCCTGCAAAACAAATGCTAATCATGTTGGTTAGTATAAATTCGCATTTTATTACCAAATACATGATATTATATACACGTTGCACAACAAACAAGGTAAAAATGATACGTTTGAGTATCACTTGGGCATATAAATTTGCCCAAGATCACTTACCCCACACTTAAATCCTTGTTCGTCCTCGAACAACACATACACAACTCATGCAAATTACATCCCAACCTTCGTCACTATGGTGCAACATTTTACGCTACGGTCATACCGATTATTCAATTCTTGTAAATCATCAAGAAAACATGCTTGGTCGTACAAGACAATGACCTTAATACATCGAGGCTTCCTAACTTTTAAGAATTGATTCTTGATATCGGCAAACTCATGCAAATCAACTAATCAAGAAATCCGACACGAAAATCAATCTTTCATCAAGCATGTACCCTCACAACTCGGGAGAAACTTCCCCTTTTATGTTCGTGCAGCACACAAACATGCAAGTAGGGGCATATAAAAATTAATTTCACTCTCTCTCCCAAAAGAATTCGCATGCATCATGTCATGACCCATAGGCTTGCCCTTAGTGTATTACTCCACTAATATAAAGAAATGCAATGTAGGATCAAATAGGACTTTTAATGGGTTGTACTGGCCTATGGATCTAGTATATATATATTGGATTAGCCAATAATAGTCGCTAGCATCCTTAAGCGCCTTTTCAACTCATTCCCATCGGCTCATTGACATTGTTCCTCTCTTTTCTCTTTTTCTCCCATTCATGCTGGTTTACTTTCATACAGCCCATTTCATCAGGCACACTTGACACAAAACAGAGGGTTTTCATGTACCCTCACTATCATTTAATTACAACTAGTGCCTCTTCAGCATCATCTTTTCTTTCCTCACTTTGCTTTTCTTTTCTTTTCACTCTTTTCACTCTTTAACACTTTGGAAAACATTTTCTGTTCTTTGTAAGAGCTTAAGAGCTTCTTATAGACTTTAAGGCTAATGAAAAGAAGGAATAAAGCTTAGTTCATACAATTCTGGACAAAAGAAAGAAATCGGCTAAAGGCTCAACGGGCTGACTAGGGTACACAACATATAAAAAGGTAGAATTTGACAAGAAAAAAAAATGGAAACTAACGGTTAAAACAAAGAAATGCCTACATCCTTTCCGACACTACACCTCCTTCATTTCGTTTTGTATACACACCAGGCAAGTTCTAGACAATTCACAATGACATGGAATAGCAAAACCTCACTCACACTTCATGCACATGCTCGAATCAAGATGCATTCACAGACTCTTTAATTAGTCAATTACATGAATTCAAGATTAAGCCTCAATCATAATGAACCAAATTCTATAGCCTAGGTAACTCAACATATTTACAAAATTGCATGCTTTCAAACGAATCATTTTCACGTTTTGAACATCAATTACAACGCGCAACGAAATTTTAGCAACCATAAGCAACTACAGTTTATTGATGCAATCCACCAAAGAAACTAAAAACAAAACATCTACTCCTATCGACTACATTTCCCTTAAGACGGTCGTCATCCATCCATCATAGGGAATGGTCACTAACTATGACATCGGTTCAATGGGACTATTCTCGGTAAAAGAACCGAAAACAAACTCCGAGAAACCCAAAATTAAAACTTCAAAATTTTTGCAACACATCGATCATTTCGATAGAAAATATTTGCCACTATGTTGATAAATGCAAAATCTTTTCGCAAAAATTTTGAAAAATATCGATCATATCGATAGAAAAAAAAAATTTACAAAATTTACAAAATATTATTTACAAAGGCAACCATAACTTTTTAAAGACACACATCATTAGCCACAAACAAATATATACACATCATTCACAAATCAGTTCACAAGAACAGGGAAAGCACAGACATACATAAACGTCAAGGAAGAATATACAGCAGATTTAGAGCCTATGACCCAGCACCTAACTACTCCCCACCCCACACTTAAATCGAACACTGTCCCCAGTGTTCACAAAAATACAAAGCACAAAATTTTGGGTGGTGGAACTCCCTGCTTAGTCGAAATATTCGACTTCCTCATCCAGTGCTGCGGCCTCGTCGCCCATATCTGAATCAGCTCCATCGCCGTCATTAGACTCTACATCAGAGTCCTCACGACGTGTCTCCTCATCAGTAGGGACGTCGTCGTCAGTCGGCTCCACAAAGGCTGGCCCCACCTTGCATAAAGCTCTGGCGTTCTCGCCGAAGGGGTAGTCCAGCTCCAGCTGCCATAATTCATCCTCGGTGGCTGGTCTCCCACCTATCCGTAGCTGCAGCATCTGCATGCCGAACATACGGGCCATATACTGGTCGTCACGAGCATGTCGCTCGCCCAGAGTCAGCACAGGTCCGTGTGTAGTGTCAGGGGCCTTGGTTTTTGTCATATCAAGGGCCCTCCGCTCCAACTGCGGAATGTAATCCAAGTCTTCTTCCTCGATGTCAAGGCCTCGGAGGAAGGTGGTGATGAGTCCGCCAAACCCGTATCTGTGGCCCTGGTGTAGTCTGGCTCTCTTCATGGCGGATATTATAACCGCCCCCACATTAATCTCAAGCCCTTTCATAAGGGCATACACCAGGCAGACACGGTCCCGGGTCACGTCTGTCATGTGCACTCCCGGGATCAAACACGAACATACTATTTTTAGCCAGATTCTGGCCTCCCTGTTCATCTGCGAATAAGGCAGAGTCTGGTGGTAACCCCTCTCTTTGTGTCTCCTCCATCGGGCTGTGGATCGAGCCCCACACAACGTACGTCTGATGTCGGCGTACGGTGGGGTGATATTGAGCTGGCGGAGAACGTGGGCGTCTGTGTCCCGCGCTCCAACGATGGCATTCAGCTGCTGGGGTTCCAGAGTGACAATCTGCCCTCTGATTTTAATAGTATGGCTCCTGATGGCCGGGTTCCAGTTGGCGTAGAATTCCCGGACCAAGTGAAGGTTGCACTCCTTGGGCTCCTGAAAGATAAAACGGAGCCCAGCTGCCTCAATCCTCTGTACCATGCGAGGGAACTCCTGTGCAAGTGGTTCCCTTGCAATATATTCCTCCGGGAAGTATTTGCTTTCCTTGTGCTTATTATACCATTTCTTCCCTTCGTCGATGACCCATCGTGTTCCGTATCGGCGGTGTTGACCGCGTGGAACAGCAGGTGCAGCTGGGACAGCAGTGCCCAGTCTCATTCTCTTTCTGCCGGTGCCTGAGGTTGAGGCACCCTTGCCTTTATCTTGTCGGCTAGCCATTGTACCTGTCAATTTACACAGACAAGCACAATATTAAGCTAAAAACTTGTTAGCTTCGGCTAAGGTCGGGTTAAACAAAATTTACCCCACACTTAGTCTTTAACAAAATTTACAACATTTTAGCAAGGATAACTCTATTTACACCCCCAAACACAATCAACTATAAACATGTTGCTTAGTGCGTTCACAAAATTTCGACAGCATAACGGCTAGCGAATTACTCAGACTTCATACAGCTAACCCAATCCTCCTATCGACAGCTATTCACCCACAACACTTAGCAACAATAACCACAACAGAAATAAGAACAACAATACAAACCTATTATATACAACTAATCTAAGCAATTCAACCAATTCACATATTATGCACTTCCCCACAGAAATTTGAGAATTAGTCGTCTTTCCACAATTAAACAATAATTACCACGACTTATCTCAACTACTAAACACACCCAGGCACCAATTTCATCAAACTATCAAGTTACCCACTTTCAAATCCAACAACCCAAGCCCTAGAACTCAATTCGACAATCAATATTGAATTATTCAATCAATCGATAAGTTCAAACGTCAACTACAATAATCCGAACATAATCAATCACAAAATAATTCACATCATGTTTAAATTTTTTACCTAGGGTGATATATCTCACCTCACATTCTCAAAAGTGACAAAACTCGCCAGAAATTTGAGATCGAAGATGAAAACATACCTTGGATTTGAAGAACCGAAAAAACTTGACGTTTTCCTTGCCTATCAACGTGGCACGAAGCTTGGGGGTAGGGGAATGGGTGTTTGGTCGCGGAGGGTAGAAGGAATGGGGAAATTTGGGCGAAAATCGGGGGTTTATTTAAAAGAAACACGCGGGTCACCCGGAAACCCGGTGTGACCCGGCACTGGAATAAGGGCAACGTGTCACGGAGGGTAACGCGGAGCCCCTCCTCCGTGACACGGAGCCAACGCGTTGGCTTACTGGAATTTTAAAAATTCCAGATTCGCCTTCAACGTGTCACGGAGGTCAAGGCGGAGCATTGCCTCCGTGACACGGCGCCAACGCGCCAGTGCTCTGTTTCACCATCAAAATTTTTTTTCTCATACCTCGCCTCGTTTCCTCGAGTCCAAGTATTTTTCCTCCGGTATACCTGAAAATCACCTCACTAAACAAAAATTGGTTAAATTCATAGATTCCCTACTAAAAAAATAAATAAAATAAAATAAAAATTTCTAATTAAAATGCAAATCTAAGCCTAGTCAAGAAAAAGAAAAGAAAATAGAATAAATGAAAAACTTTACACTAAGGAAAGAAGAAAAAAAAAATATTTTTCACGGGTTGCCTCCCGTGCAGCGCCTGGTTTAACGTCGCGGCTCGACAGCCTTTATGCTCAAGTGTCTACTAGGGAGATGGACGATTTGTCTCGATCATGGTCATCTCCCCAGTAGTTCTCAACCTCGTCTGGTGGCCTACCTCGTAACTCTCGGAAATCACTCACTCCATTTGCATTCCCATGATCAATCACGTTGATCACCGAGAGTTCCTTATAGACAGTCGGGAGCTTAGGTGCCTTGTACACGTCGAACACCTCAACCTTGTCGTGTGCTCGCATTGTGAGTTGACCCGCAGCTACATCGATCAATTCCTTTCCGGTTGCCAAAAATGGTCGTCCCAAAATAAATGGGACTTCTGCATCTGGTTCAAAATCCAGAACAATGAAATCTACCGGAAAAATGAGGGAGCCTACCTGCACTAGCACATCCTCGACAATGCCATCCGGCTTAGCTAAGGACCTGTCTGCTAGCTGGAAGATCACTGTTGTGGGTCTAGGACTCCCTAGCCCTAACTTTCTGAATACCGAAGATGGCATCAGATTTATACTTGCCCCCAAGTCGCATAACCCACGAGCTCGGATACTTTGCCCAATCGTCAGCTGGATAGTAAAACTTCCAGGATCCTTTAGTTTAGTGGGCAACCTGTTCTGAATACGGGATGTGCATTCCTCTGTTAAAGCCACCGTGGCATACTCAGTCAAACGACTTTTGTTGGCCACAATGTCTTTGATATACTTTGCATATTTCGGCACACCCTGCAAGACATCAACAAGAGGTAAGTTAACATGTACCTGTTTGAGTACCTCCATGAATTTCTGGAAACACGCCTCCTCCTTGTGTTTCTTAAGTCGTTGAGGGAACGGGGGTGGAGGCCTTGCTGGTTCAGCTTCTTTGGTCTTCCCCGTATCTGAGGTTTGTTCTCCCTCAACATCTACTGCTCCGGACTTCTGAGGCGGTCTTTCAGGTTCCACCTCCTTTAATTGTAAACCACTCCTCGTGGTCACTGCATTTACCTGCTTAGGATTTGGATCCGTGTCGCTAGGTAGTCCTCCCCTGGGTCTAGTATTTTGGGCACTAGCAAATTGCCCAAACTGATATTCAAGAGCCTTAGTTGCCAATTGATTGTTTTTTACTTCGGCTGCCAGTTTGACGTAGTCAGCCTGCAATTGTGCCTGGTTGGCAATCATGGTCTTGAACATTTCCTCAATAGTCGGTGATGGTGGTGGAGGAGGGGCATTGTGATTTCTGAACTGATTCTGATAGCCTTGTTGCCCTCCTTGGTTTCTGTGCATACCCTGCCCTGAACCTTGGCCTTGTTGATTGTTGCTACCCCACGAAAAATTCGGATGATTCCTCCAGTTCGAGTTGTAGCTACCACCAAACTGCTGTTGATTCCTCTGTGCATTGCCCACAAAGTTGACAGAATCAGGATTTGCACCACAGCACTCAGCTGAATGCTCACTACTACCACACACTTCACACCACATCTGTTGGACTGCATTAACTGAGGCTGAAGGCTGGTTCAAATTCATAGTGCTGAAATGAGTGTTTAACTGATTTTGCAAAGCAGCTATCTGTGCAGCGATAGCTATGAATCCATCCACTTCGAACACTCCCGCTGCCTTCCTTGCTCCACCCCTTGAAGAATCTGCATTCCATTCCGGATTGCCTTGTGAGATTCGGTTGAGCAAAGTGTACAACTCTTCATAAGTCTTCTCCAGCGCTTGCCCTCCAGCTGCTGAGTCTAACAAAATTTTAGTGTGGGGTTCCAAACCCTCAATAAAAGTGTGTACCAACACCTCATTTGACTGATGATGATGAGGACAGTCCCGCAACATGGACTTGAATCTTTCCCAGGCTTGATAAAGATTTTCTCCTTCCCTCTGTTTAAAGCTTAGAATCTGACTTCTAAGTTTAGCTGTTTTACCTGAAGGGAAAAATCTGATCAAGAACTTCTTTGCAAGATCATCCCACGTTGATATAGAGTTGGGTGGTTCAGCTTTTAACCACCTCTTGGCTTCACCCAATAAGGGAAATGGAAATAAGGTGAGCCGAACATAATCAGGTGACACTCCAGCGGGTATGTACGTGTCACTTATCTCCAAAAAGTTCTGGAGATGTTGTTGCGGATCTTCGTGAGGGAGACCGGTGAACTGCCCGCTCGTGTGCAAAACTTGCACCATATTTTGCTTTAACTCAAATCTCCCCCCAGGCTCTGGTTTGCGGATGCTGGAATGTACATTATTAGCTTGTGGGATTGCCACCTCGCGAACCGGCCTGGCTGCTAGTTCCTCGGGCACTAACACTGCCCGTACAACTGGTGGATTGGGTTGCTCCATCGTAGACTGTTTGAGCAACTGTAGCTTCTTCCGAAGAGCTTCTCTACGTTGACTATGCAATTCACGTTCTGGCTCTAAGTAAGATTCCACCAACTCCTTGTCCCTTGCCAGTGTTCACAGAAATAAAAATCTGCAAAATACAGGCTAAGACCAAGTTGTTAACACTTAAGAAAATAAAATACAAATACAGTAAATTTACACTAAACAAAATTTTACAAATCGCCTAGCCTCCCCGGCAACGGCGCCAAAAACTTGTTCGCGGCTGCTTCGGTATGTGTTAAAAACCGACACGCAAGTGTAAGTGGTCAAACAAGTAATAAAGTGGCTAAGTAGCCAAGTATCGATCCAAGGAGGCTGCTTTGGATATGCAAAATTTCCTAGTTCACTATATTTCTATTCTATTTCTAACTATGCTAACAACTATCCAATCAAGAATTTAGGGAGTTTTGTTTCTAAACTAATTATATACTAAACTTAACAACTATTATTTACGTTGAATTCAGACAATGGATATGCTCATGCCAAGGTTAAGAACGAGTAATGGAGTTGATAATTATGATAATTTGGTCATCCTCTTCTTCATATTGCTAGTCAAGAACGTTTGCCTAGAAATTAGAACTCTCGTATTTAATTTCACTTTAGAATCATAAACCATTCGTCTACATTTCTGTGATCAAATGAAATTTATGACCTAACACTACAATTCCGGTTCCTAAATTGACTAATACGGCTTTCAAGTATATTTCTATCAAGAAAGCACATCAAAACCCAATTTTCCCAAATCAAGTTAAGAACAATACCCTATTAATTCACAACTTTCCAATTTCATGCTCTCTCGAGTGAAATTGGACTTTTTAGATATACATTAATGGTGGCCAATCAAGAATGTACTAAACACAAGAATTAATAGAACAATATGCAAGAAGAAGAAGAAACCATATCAATTATTACCAATAATCATTACACAAGTTCAAAACCTCAGCAAGAAAGGAATTAGCCACTCATTCTTGGATTAATCGTCCTAGAATGAGTGTAAATCATGCATACAATTGAAGGAAAAGAAGAAGGGAAGAGAAGAAAACTCTTATCTTTTCTATTCTTCAACTGCCACAAAACCACGTTCCTCTCTCCACTCCTGAACTCTGCTAAAAACTCGAACTAAAAAAAAAGAAGACTCTTTAAAAATAACCTAAGTGTGCTATTTATACTAGTGGGAAATTTTTCCCGGAATAACAAGCAATATGTCACGGAGGCCAACGCGGAGCACTGCCTCCGTGACACGGCGTGGACGCGGACCCTCTTTGGAAATTTCAGGGTTCGGATAATTGGTCTCAACGTGGCACGGAGGCCATCGCGGAGGCCTATCTCCGTGCCACGGAACTGACGCGCAGGCACACTGGAAATAGCCTAATTAATTTCTGCCCAGGCAGTGTGCTACCGCGATGGCAGCGTGGCACGGCTCCATCGCGGAGCCAGTGTAAAATGTGCCATCCAAGGTCTTTTCCACGCTCGCATCCAAGTCCAACTCCGACATAGTTCCAACACGCATTTTAGCTCCTAAAAATCACATTATCCTGCAAAACAAATGCTAATCATGTTGGTTAGTATAAATTCGCATTTTATTACCAAATACATGATATTATATACACGTTGCACAACAAACAAGGTAAAAATGATACGTTTGAGTATCACTTGGGCATATAAATTTGCCCAAGATCACGCATCCACATCTGCCACCAGCAGTAAAAGAGTAAGAATTGGGGCAGCAGTACCAGCAGCACCATCTATTCCTCGAGGGCAACACAGATAATATGGAACAAGATGGGTGACAGATGAGGTAAAGAAATGGTATTCTAAACACAAGGAAACCAAGTATTTCCCGGAGGAACAGATAGCACGGGAACCACTAGCACAGGAATTCCTAAGGATCCTACATAGGATTGACATTGCTGGGTTAAACTTAATTTTTGAAGAACCCAAAGAGTGCAATCTCCATCTTATCCGGGAATTCTATGCTAACTGGAACCCGACTTTGCGCAGCCACACCATCAAGATCAGAGGGCAGGTGGTTACTTTTGAACCACAGCATCTAAATGCAATCTTGGGGACATGGGACACAAACGCTCATGTCCTCCGCTAGCTGAACATCACTCCACCATATGCAGATATCAGACGCACTTGATGTGGAGCTCGATCGACAGCCAGGTGGAGTCGTCACAAGGAAAGGGGATACCACCAGATATTTCCATATTCCTAGATGAATAGAGAAGCTCATATATGGTTAAATATAGTTTGCTCTTGTCTGATCCTGGGGGTGCACATGACTGATGTCACCCGGGATAGAGTTTGTCTGGTTTATGCATTGATGAAAGGGCTGGAAATTAATGTTAGAGAGGTGATCATCTCTGCCATGAAGAGAGCCAAACTGCATCAGGGGCATCGGTATGGGTTCGGTGGTCTTCTCACCGCTTTTCTTAGGGGCCATGGTATTGAAGAAGAGGCCTTGGATTACATCCCACACATTAATCGTCGGGCTTTGGACGTCACCAAGACCAAAGCACCCGACACCACATATGGGCCAGTACTTACACTCGCCGAGCGTCATGCTCGGAATGACCAGTTCATGGCCAGATTGTATGGTATGTAGATGCTGCAGTTATGGAATGGTGGGAGGCCTGCTACAGAGAATGAACTGTGGCAGCTCGAGATGGACTATCCATTTAATGAGCATGCCCGATCCTTGTGCAAAATTGGTCCCGCATTTGTAGAGCTTGTGGATGATGACGTCCCTACTGATGAGGAAACACGCCGGGAGGACTCAGACATTGAGTCGAAGGAAGATGGCAGGGACGATTCTAATCTTGGCGATGAGGCAATGGCACCTGATGAAGAGATTGACTATTTTGATTGATCAGGGTGTTACACCACCCAAACTTTGTTTTTAATTGCAGATATGTGAACACTGGGGATAGTGTTCCGATTAAGTGTGGGGTGGGAGTAGTTACGTGCTAGTGTAGAAATGCTGTTTGTGTTTGTGCTTATGTGGATGTGCTATTTGTGACTCTGTGACTCTGTGTTTCATGTTATGTGGCTGATGAATTTGTTGTAGCTGGTGATGTAATAAATAGTAAGCTACTTGTGGAAGTTATGTGTAAATTTTTTGATTATATTTATTTTTTTCTATCGATTTTTTGTTTGGGTTTCTCAGTTTTTGTTTTTGGTGCTTTTCCCGAGAATAGTCCCCTTGAACCGACGTCTTAGATAGCGACTATTCCCTATGATGGATGGATGACGACCATCTTAAGGGAAATTTAGTGGATAGGTTTAGATTGTTTTTCTTTCTTTTGTTTTCCAAACGTGTAGCTAATTAATGGTTGGACATTCTTGTTATGTGCTACACATGATTGTAAGATGCAAGTGTGATTCATACGGAAGCATGCAAATGTGTTGAAAACATGTTGAGATACCTAGGCCCTAGAATTCGACTCGGTGTGATCAAGGCTTAATTATTGAATTCTTGTAATTAACTGAATGAAGAGTCTGTGAATATGTCTTAAGTTGAGCATGTGCAGTGACTGTGAGTTTTCGAATATTCCATGCTATTGTGAAGTGTATAGAACTTTCCTGGTGTATATATTAAACGAAATGAAGGATGTGGATTGTAGGAAAGGATGTAGGCATTTCTTTGAATGAACCAAAATTTTCTCCCTTATCGTACCCACCTTGAATGTTAAATCCTAGTTAGCTCCATTGAGCCTTTAGCCTATTCTTTGATAGATACAACCCAAGCTTAATCCCTTTTTTTTCATTAGCCGTGAATTTGATCCAAAACTCCTAAGCGCTTAAGTAAAAAATAACAATTTTCTCAAAGAGTGAAGGAGTGAGAATCTTGAAATGGAAGGGAAAGTGGAAGTTGTGAAAGTTAAAGAAAAGGACAAAGGTGCACTTGTTTGGAATTGATTAATTGTTAGTAGAGAGTAAGAAAATCAATGAATGAAAAAAGTTGCTTAAATACTCTTTGCTAGTAAGTCGAGTGTGCCTAAAGAAATGGGAACAAAAACAAAGAGAAAATTCAAGAGTGAGAGGATTGAGGAAGAAGCAATGTCCGTAATGAATGTGGGATGTATTAAAAGCACTTGGGGAAGCTAGTTACTGTTATTGGTTAGCCCAGTATTTACTAGTTCCTTAGCTTACATTACAACCCATTAAGTCTTACGTGATCTTACGTCATGCATCCTCAAATTAGTGGACTAAAACACTAAGGGCAAACTTATGGTTCACGACATGTTGCATGTGAATTCTTCGGGAGAGCGAGCGTAATCTTATTCACGTACCCCTACATGTAGTGCTTTGGAAATTTTATGAGTGAACATGGGGTAACGCTCTTGTGTTGTGAGGGCACATGCTTAATGAGAGATAACATTCGTGTCGGATGTCTTGATCGGTTGATTTGCATGAGTTTGCCAAGATGAAGAGTCGATTCTTGAGGTTAGGAGGTCTTAATGTGGTGTATTTCATTTCATTGATGAAACCGTGCATGCTCTCTTGATGATTTTCTATCTTAAATAATCTTTATAGCCGTAGCTTGAATGGTCTCACCGAATTAGCTATGCATGAGTTTCAATTGCATGAGATGTGAAAGGATTGTTCGAGGACGAACAAGGTTTTAAGTGTGGGGTAGGTGATCTTGGGCATAATTGCATGCCCAAGTGATACTTTAATACTTCATTTCTACTAGTTTATCCACTTTTATGTGTGCATTCTCATGTGATTTGTATGTAAATGTGAATTTATACTAACCAACATGATTAGTATTGTTTTGCAGTCTAGAAGGATTTTTTGGAAGCTAATCTACAAGTTGGTGAAGTGTAGAAATGGACTCGGAAGCAAGAAGCGGAAGTCGACAAGGAAATTGGCCAAGTTTGGTGCTCCGCGATGGAGGCCGTGTCACGCTACCATCGCGGAAGCATTCTTCCTAGAAGGAATTTTAACATGATTTCCAGTGGAGGTGCGCGATGGCACCGTGTCACGGAGCCTAAGCTCCGCGTTTACCTCAGTGCCACGCTGAAGACAATTACCTGGAAGCTGAATTCTAGTGAGGCTCCGCGACAGGGCCGTGGCACGGAGCTGATGCTCTGCGATACACTCCGTGCCACGTTGCCAGTTATTCCGGGAAAAATTTCTCACTTGTATAAATAGCACACTTAGGTTTTATTTTAAAGTATCTGATATTTTGAGCAAGAACGTGGATAGCAGGCAGTTGAGAAGAAGAATTCCTAGGGTTAATTCTCTTCCTTTTCCTCTTTAATTTCAATTGCTTGTATGATTTCTACTTGTTTGAAGATGTTTAATCCGCAAATGAGTTGATAATTCACCTCTTGCTGAGGTTGAGGATAATTGCAGAAGAATGTAATTAATGATTATTTCAGTTTTTATCTTCTCTATAACGGTTATTCTACCAATTCTTTCTTTTACTACGTTAATGTTTGGCCAATGTTAATGTATATTCTAGAATTCCAATTTCGATTCCGAAAGGGACACTAATTGGATAGATGTGAATTGGTGGAATATGTTCTTGTCTTGGTTGAGAAATTAGGTGAAGATTTACGTTCAGAATAGAAATATATCTGTAATATCATATTTGGTCATTTATGGAATTTGTTATGTATAGCTAGAACATGGGGTTTTTGCATCACAGAAATGTGTAATGTAAGTCTCGTGATTCTTTAATTGGTGAGGAGTCGAAAGATCCAATCCATGGGTTATTAATTCCTGACTAACAACCGAAGAGAAGATTGACTGAACTTTAATTAATAAATTACATCCTTGCATGTTTGCCTTAACCTCAGCTTGTTCGCTGCTATTGTTCAGACTTTAACTTACAATATTCACTTAGGTTCACATTAACTATTAAGCTTGACTCAAAAGCATTATTTGTTTTGGTTGTCTACTTGCATAACGAAATCATTTACTAACAATTAGGAAAATTACTGCCATATTACAGTCCCTGTGGGATCGATACCTGGCTTGAAATAAAGCCACTTTACTACTTGTACGACCACGTGCACTTGTGTGTAGTTGGGACCAAACAAGTTTTTGGCGCCGTTGCCGGGGACTGGCGAAATTGGTTATTTAATTTTCTTAGTGTTGGTTTACAAGTTTGACACAAAGGTTGGTGACTTGATCTTAGCAAATCCTCTTGTTGGTACTAAATTTTTCTGAACGTTGGCAAGAGACAAGGAGTTGGTGGATTCGTTTATAGAGCCAGAGAGACAATTTCATCGACAAAGAAGGGAAGCCCTAGAGAATAAGCTACAGTTATTAAGGCAGGCAATCCTGGAGCAGCAACAGAATCCACCGATTGTAAGGGCAGTTTTAGTGCCCGAAGATATGGTAGCAAGACCGATCTGCGAAGTGGCAATCCCACACGCGAATAATGTAACATCCAGCATTCGCAGACCGGAGCCAGGAGGGAGATTCGAAATCAAGCAGAATATGGTGTAGTTATTGCACACCAACGGGCAATTTACAAGTCTCCCTCATGAAGATCCGCAACAACATCTCCAAAACTTTTTGGAGATAAGTGACACCTATATCCCAGCTGGAGTATCATCCGACTATGTGAGGCTTACATTATTCTCGTTCTCACTGCTGGGGGAAGCAAAGAGGGGGTTGAAGGCTGAACCATCAAATCCTATCACTACTTGGGATGACCTCGCAAGGAAGTTTTTGATACGATTCTTTCCATCAGGGAAGACTGCAAAGCTTCGGTGTCAAATTCTAAGCTTCAAACAAAAAGAGGGTGAGAATTTGTATTAGGCTTGGGAAATATTTAAGTCTATGCTTAGAGATTTCCCTCATCATTACCAAGCTAAAGAGGTGTTGGTGCATACGTTCATTGAGGGTTTGGAACCGCATACTAAGATATTGTTGGATTCAGCAGCCGGTGGGCAGGCATTGGAGAAGACCTACGAAGAGCTTTACACTTTATTAAACCGTATTTCACAGGGAAATCCTGAATGGAATGCGGATTCAACTCGAGGAGGAGCAAAGAAAGCCGCAAGGGTCTTTGAGATGGATGGTTTCACAGCTATCGCTGCACAGATAGTTGCTTTGCAAAATCAACTTAACATTCATTTCAGCGGTATGAGTTTGAAGCAGGCATAGGTCCCAGTCAATGAAGTTCATCAGGTTTGGTGTGAAGTCTGTGGAAGTAGTGAACATTCAGCTGAGTATTGTGGTGCAAATACGGATTCGGTAAATTTTGTTGGAAACGCCCAGAGGAACAGTAATCAACAGTATGGCAACAGTTATAACCCAAATTGGAGGAATCATCCGAATTTTTCATGGGGGAGTACTAGTCATCAAGGACAGAGTCCAAATCAGGGCATGTAGAGAAACCAAGGGGGGCATCACAATTTTCAGCCACAATATAGAGGAAACAATGCACCTCCTCCATCCAGCAATATCGAGGATATGCTCAAAACCATAATAGCTAACCAAGCACAGATGCAGGATGATTATGTAAAATTAACTGCTGAAATGAAAAATCAGCAGTTAGCTACAAAGGCATTGGAGTATCAGTTTGGACAGTTAGCTGGAGCCCAAAACACCAAACCGATGGGAGGATTACCAAGCGATACAAACTTAAATCCTAAGCAAGTCAATGCAGTTACTACCAGGAATGGAACTCAACTCAAGGAGGTGGAACCAGAAAGGCCACCTCAGCAATTTGGAGCGGCAGAAAAGGATGAAGGACATGATGATGTGAGAGGGAAGGAAAAGGCAGCCGAGATAGAAAGACCACAGCCCCCGTTTCCTCAGAGATTTAAAAAGCCCAAGGAGGAAGCTTGCTTCAAGAAATTCATGGAAGTGTCGAAACGGGTACATATTTTTTCCTTTAGTTGATGTTTTGCAGGGAGTGCCGAAATATGCCAAGTACATCAAGGACATTGTGGCAAACAAAAGCAGATTGACGAAGTACGCTACAGTGGCGTTTACTGAGGAGTGCACCTCCCGAATACAGAATAGATTGCCGACAAAGCTCAAGGATCCTGGGAGCTTCACTATTCAGATTACAATTGGGCAGTCTATTCAAGCTCGCGAATTGTGTGATTTGGGAGCAAGCATAAATTTGATGCCAATATCAGTGTTTAAGAAGTTGGGGATGGGCATCCCTAGACCCACTAATGTGATCTTGCATCTAGCTGACTGTTCATTGGCCAGACCTGATGGTATTGTGAAGGATGTGCTAGTGCAAGTAGGCTCCCTCATTTTTCTGATGGATTTTATAATTCTGGATTTTGAGCCAGATGCGGAAGTCCTATTTCTTTTGGGACGTCCCTTCTTGGCAACCGGGCGAGCCTTAATCGATGTGGCTGCTGGGCAGCTAACCATGCAAGCGCATGACAAAGTATAGGTTTTTGATGTGTACAAGGCAATGAAGCTACCGACCATTTATGAGGAGCTATCAGCAATCAGTGTTTTAAATTAGGAATCGACCCTCCAGATTCTGGACTCACAGGACCCATTGGAGAGAGCCTTGGTGGGCTATGATCATTTAGGGGACAGTGCTACATATGAGATTTTGCAGACTTTGAATGAGCCAAAATGGTTCTTCAGGAAGTAGGACTTTGAACCATTGAAGAGGTCCATGGAACCCTCGCCAAGGCCATCAATTGAGGAGGCACCGAAATTGGAGTTAAAATCATTGCCTCCATATCTGCAGTATGTATTTTTGGGTGAAGATGACACCTTGCAAGTCATCATTTCAGCAGAACTGATAGATGCACAAGTGAAAGATGCATTAGTGGTCCTTAAGAGGTAGAAGAGAGCAATGGGTTGGCAGATGTTGGACATTAAGGGGATTAGTCCAGCTTTCTGCTGCACATGATATTTACGGAAGAAGGATTCATGCCAACCGTGCAACATCAGCGGAGGTTGAACCCGGTGATGAAAGACGTAGTCAGAAAGGAAGTGATCAAGTGGCTTGATGCAGGTGTGGTATATCCTATCTCAGACAGTGAATGGGTTAGCCCAGTTCAGTGCGTTTCGAAGAAAGGAGGGATGACCGTGGTCACCAATGAAAAGAATGAGTTGATTCCCACACGCACAGTCACGGGCTGGAAAATTTGCATGGATTACAGGAAGCTCAATGAGACCACGAGGAAAGATCATTATCCTATTCCATTCATTGATCAGATTTTGGACAGGTTGGCAGGTTAGGAATATTATTGTTTTTTGGATGGTTATTCCGGCTATAATCAAATAGCCATAGCATCGGAGGATCAGGAGAAGACCACTTTTACATGTCCTTATGGGACATATGCTTTCAGGCTAATCCCATTTGGTGTATGCAATGCACCAGCCACATTCCAGCGATGCATGATGGCGATTTTCCACGATATGGTGGAAGATTTTGTCGAGGTATTTATGGATGACTTTTTTGTTTTCGGTAACTCGTTTTCTATGTGTCTGTAGAATCTTGACAGGGTGTTAGCTCGATGTGAAGAATCAAACCTGGTGCTCAACTGGGAAAAGTGCCACTTTTTAGTCAAGGAGGGTATCGTTCTTGGCCATAAGGTGTCATGCATGGGGTTAGAAGTCGATCGTGCAAAGATTGAGGTGATTGAAAAGCTACCACCACCAGTGTCAGTGAATGGTGTTCGCAGCTTTCTAGGACATGCTGGGTTTTACAGATGGTTCATCTAGAACTTCTCAAAAATTTCTAGACCGATATACCGATTGCTAGAAAAAGAGGTGAAGTTCGAATTTGACAAGGAATGTGTAGAAGCATTCGAGGAGCTAAAAAAGAAGCTGGTGGAAGCGCCTATTCTCATTTCTCCTGATTGGGAACATCCTTTTGAGTTGATGTGTGATGCAAGTGACGTGGCTGTAGGAGCTGTATTGGGGCGGCGTAGGAATAAAATTTTTCATTCCATTTATTATGCAAGCAAAACACTTGACGCTGCCCAAGTCAATTATATAGTCACGGAGGAGGAGATGCTGACTTTAGTGTTTGCATTTGACAAGTTCAGATCCTATCTAGTGGGGTCAAAAGTGGTGGTATATACTAACCATGCAGCAATTCGGTACTTGTTTGGCAAGAAGGATGCGAAGCCCAGGCTAATTAGGTGGATCTTATTGCTGCAAGATTTTGATATAGAGATCCTAGACAGAAAGGGGAGTGAGAATCAGGTTGCAGACCACCTATCACAACTGGAGAGCCATTCACATGTGTAGGAAGGTGAGCGCATCCGAGAAGAGTTCCCGGATGAACAACTCTTGGCAATAAAGGAAGCGGAACTCCCTTGGTACACAGATATTGTGAACTTGTTGGTAAGTGGAGTATACCCATCGGAGGCGACGACTCAACAAAGAAAGAAGCTGAGGCATGAGTCCCGATACTATATTGGGATGAGCCGTACCTGTTCAAGCAAGGACCAGACCAAGTGATGAGGCGATGCATTCCAGAAAGGTAGGTATGGTAAGGGTCTAGCACTGAGTAGGCTAAGGGTTAGTCAACCCTATGTCTTAGAACTACGTGCCAACCTAGGTATGTTCAGATTACTGGGACCTCCCTTGTGAGTTTCCCCTGCCCCCAAGGGGCCTTCAGCTTGATATCGATATCATGGTAGCATCCCTAGCCCTAGAAAGGCTTTGGACGGCTCTGTCCACTTGAGGATAATAGTTGGGACCATATAAGCTCTATTATGGTAATGTCGGTGAAAAGAAGAGTCTCCCATTGATCCTCATGATTTCAGTTATGCATGTTCAACAATCATGATATTATTTTTCAGCAGGTTTGACCCGATGTTCAGTTTTACTTATGAATAATCAGTTATAGCTTTGGGTCAATTGATTCAGTTATGATATTCAGTAATGATACTCAGCTATGTATGAATCACGTTTTCAGAAAATAACATGCAAGCCCTACTCTCAGACTGCTATGGTGAAATGTTTTATCTTATGCATGATCATCGATTTTACATACTTAGCGATTTTACTTACCTTCCATACTCCGTACAATCCACGTACTGACCACATAATCTATGTTGTATCATTTCATGATACAAGCTCGGATATTCAGGCTCAGTCCCTCCATTAGCCAGACTCTCAGTATTAGCATCTCCTAGTCTCAGTTGGTGAGTCCTCATCTTCCGTGGGCCCTTTATCAGTTGTATTTAGTATTTTCAGTTTTAGACTATAGCGAGTTAGTTGGGGTCTTGTCTCATCAACTTGTCAGTAGTAGAGGCTTATTAGACATAGCATGTATTCAATTTTCAAACTTGTGCTATGTATTCAGATGTTATGATTTTTTCATACTTCCTCTTTATTATATATGTTAGACTTCCGCTTGATTATGTTGGGTTTAGATGTCTGTTATACCGTGGAAGCCCAAAGATCAGACCTGAAAGTTGAAATGGAGAAAAGTTAAAATCTGGCACCAGGCATCAGGACGGATCGTGAGGTGACCCGGAGAGCATCCCATGAGTCTTGATGTGACTCGTGGGGAGGCCCAGGTGATGAGTTTGCAGTTTAGGAAGTAGGATCCCCACGGGTGTGACCACGACTTGTGGTCAGGCCCCACGAGTCGTTAGGTTAGTCCTGGGAAGGGGTGATTGAGAAATGGGAGAAAGGAGGCAGTGAACCTAATGGAAAGCACCGATGGGTTGTGGTTCGTCACCACGATTCGTGGGGAGGGTCGTGGTCAGCTAGTTGAAGAATTATTTGGTATGGAGGCAGTGTACATGACGGGTGGTGACCACAAGTCGTGGTCACCTGCAACAGATTGTGATGTTGCCTATGTCAATCCCAGATGATCAGAGGAGCAGTGTACCTAATGGACGACTCCATGAGTCGTGGCCCATGATGACGAGTCATTAGGTCCCTTGTTGGACCATTTGGCAGTTATTTTCTGCGAATTTAGTAAGGGCTTTTCTGTAATTCCTAAGATTCCAAGGCCTAAACTACGTCATTTTGAGTTATGAATGATGACTTTTAAAGGGGTTAAGTTCATTTTAGGCCAAATTCATTCGTGCATGCAAGGTAGAAGATGAGAGTGCGTGATCAAGCTTAGTGTTCTTCAATTTCTTCTTGGGCTATCAAAGAAGTGTAAGAATCAGCTACCAACAGGTATATAGGGTTATGAATGGGTGATTCCTTTCACACCCATGCCCAATCCCTCGCTAAATCATGAGATTTCTATGTCTAATCTATGGGGTTTTAACCCAAATGCATAAATTTCCTAATTCTCTACATGGGTATGATTTAGTTATGCTCCTACTACTGAATTATGAAGCATGGGCAAGTTTTATATTGTTTTCAATCAAACATCATGTTTCTAGTTTTATGAATTAAAAAGCCCATTGATGAGAAGTTCATGAAAGATGAGATTTGTGATGAATGTATGATGATGAAAATCCTGTTTTAAAGCTAACCATGTTTATAATCATGTTCTTGATGTGAATTGAGTATTTCCAAGCATGATAAAGCTTTGGGAAATGCCCACATGTTCAGAGTATGATTTATGATTTCACGAATTAAGCTTACCACATGGTTTTGGAGCGAAGACTCCCAATTATCTTTCAGCTTGTGGTATGGTTTGAGTTAAAGCTTCTCATATGCATGATTTCGTATTTGAGGTGTATTTGATTATTGAGCTTCGTCAATAGACGATGTTGAGCTTCGTTGAATAATGATGTAGAGCATATGCATGTTTTTAAGAGTAGTGTCTAGTGCCAAGTAGGCTAAGGTTTGATTACCGTATGCCTCAAAACTACACGCCAACATAGGTTTATAGTATTATATATATTTTTAGGACCTCCCTTGTGAGCTATCCCCCCAGCCCTATTGGCCCCACGAGCTTGATATTGATATCATGATATCCTCCCTAGCCCTAGCAAGGCTTTGGATGGCTTTACCCACTTGAGTGTGATAGTTGGGACCATGTAAGCTTTATCGTGGTATATCAGTTAAAAGAGGAGTCTCCCATTGTTCCTCATGATTTCAGTTATGCATGTTCATTATTCATGAGATTTATACATCTATATTTGTTATAAAGTAGGTTTGACTCAATGTTCAGTTTTACTCATGACTATTAGATTTCAGCGTGAGTCAATCAATTCAGTTATAATGTTATGTTAGCTATGTTATGATGAGATCATGATTTCAGAAAGAATGCATGCAAGCCCTACTCTCAGATTCTTAATGTCCATGTTTTACATTATGTATTGTGCTTAAATGATTTTACTTGAGCGGTTTTACTTACCCTGCATACTCGATACATTCCATGTACTAACCACATACTCTATGCTATATCGTTTCATGATAAAGGATTCGGCTCTCAGGATCAACCCTGTTCATAATCAGTATTCAGAGTTAGCACCATGGTTGTTGGCGAGTCCACATCTCCCGAGGACTATACTTATTAAGATTTTCTCTATGTACTTTCAGTTTCAGTTTATTTGAGTTAGTTGGGGTCTTATCCCATCAACTCATCACGTTTAGAGGCTTTTCATACATATGGATGTATTCAGCTTTAGTGTAACACCCCGAATGCTTCTAAGATGAGATTCCAGGCATAAGGAGAGAATTTAGACAGAAAATGGAAGTTTGGTGCAGAACGAGTTGGGGGACAACTTGTTAGGAGGCCCCACGAGTCGTGGTCAGACCCAAGGGGAAGCAGTTCTGAGGTCTGGTCAAGTCTGGTGGTAGCAGATGACCTTACGAGTTATCTTTCTTGGTAATGACTCATTAGGTTGGTCGTTGGGTGGAGGCTAGTGTTCCTTGATAAGGTCTCAGGCAGTGGAGGTGACGGATTGCAGGCAATGAATCATCATGGCAGACCACGACTCGTGAAGTACGTCGTGGGTTGTGTTGGGGAAATTTTGAGAAAATGGGCAGTGTACTCCACGACTCGGTCCCGGTGAGTTGTTACCTTACCCCATGACTCGTGGGGTGCCTCGTGGGGTCTGGCAGAGTAATTTTGCATGCGTTTTTTCAAGGGCATTTTCGTAAAGTCCTATGCTTTTAACTTCTAAACTACGTCGTTTTGAATATTATTTGGGACGTTTTTACGGGTTTCTTCAAGTCTAAACTCTCATTCACTCAAGATATCTCTCAAAGTCTTCTTTCTCCTCTCCTCTCAAGATTTAAGGATTTCACCAAGGTCTTCATCAAGCTTCAAGGTGTGATTTCGAGCAGGAATTCTTCTACCAGGTATGTGGGTCTTTCAACAAGGATAATCTTCCATCCTTGTGCCCCAAAATGTTTTTATCAAATTTCCTAATTTCATCTATTCTATAAAAGCATGACCTAGGGTTTGTGTGATGGGTGATTTTGTCTACAATTCCCTAAATTGCAAGATCCTTTATGATTATGAGATTAACTATGATGTAGGATATTTGGGTTACCATGAATTATGTGTTGGATGATGAGAAATGTGTGAGATTATAGAATGTCTTCATAAAATGACTTGAACTTTGAATGAGGCTTTATTATTGTTCACTCAATTATCGTAATTACTTGCATCTATGTTTAGATTTGTGAAGATCGAATGATTATCCCTAAGAACTTGAATGTGCCATTGATAGACATGTTAAGAAGAAATTAGAGTTTATGGGCTTGAATTATTGAAAGTAAATATATGCATGTCCCTTATGCTTTTGATGGAATTGATTGGGTATGAGGTAATTTATGGTAAAGTCCAAATTAATGCATCCTTCTCATGAATTGAAGTAAATCTCGAAATGGGTTTTATGAAATGAAAATGTATACTTCTTCCATAATCTTGTTGTAAATGTATAAGTTATTCGTTAAGTATATGGCTTCCCGTAACTCCAGAATATATACGAGGAGATTCAGAGTCTTCTTTTCCAAGGTCAAGAGGTAAACACCACTCATTTTTGATAGTCAGTGCTCCGTACAAACCTAGAGTAAGAAAGCTTATGCATCCGATGTGTACCAGCTGTGGGAAGCACCACTTGGGAAAATGTATGGCTGGATCGGACGGTTGTTTCTAGTGCGGCCAGTCGGGCCATAAGCACCGAGATTGTGCAGCGACAAAGCAATGTTAGAGTAGATCCTCATCCATCCCTTTAGTAGCTCCGATAGCTCGCCCATTTCAGAAAGTTTATCATCTAATCCCGTGGTGAATGTTGTCAAAACCACTCCTATGCTGTAATAGCACACCGGGATAAGGGCATGTCACCAATAGTTGCCACAGGTATGTTCTAAATCTTGCATAACTCTTTATATGTTGCTAGCCCCAGAACCCCAATATTAAATGAGGAGCTTATGGTTGTTTTTGAGAAGGGGTTGTTGATATGTGATGAGAATAGCTGATAATATGAGACTGGCTGTGATGGTTAGAGGTGAAAAGGGGAGCTACGAGTTAGTGAATTAGTCCCAACCTTGAGAAATATTCAAGAGCCTTAGAATGATGGCTTTAAAACTAAGGGGGAGATGGTAAACATGTGAGATTAGTCAGACCTTGATTATGATAGTAGGGAAGTCCTAACCCTAGCAGTCATAGTATGTCAATCCCTTCAGGTTCAGATAATTTCTCTAGTAGTGTGATTGAAGCTAAGTTATGTCCATCCCTAGGTGCGGACTCCCAAAAGTTCTAGATAATCCCTTCAGACAGTGATGAAGATCTTACTTTACGAATCCTTTAGGCCTATTTACGTGTTACAAATCAGCCATATGTGTTAATTGATGTTTCCCAGTATGATCAGCTCGAACTTAGTCTTTAGAATATGCCTAGCAGCTCAACATACTCAGGTTATCTCATGTATGTGCTCAATTTAGATGTCATGGATGATTCATGCTCATGAGACCTTCCGATTGAAGTCAGACTAGATATTATGAATTCTAACCCCATCTCAGAAAGTGACTTGAGAGTGAAGACTCAGTCTGTAGTAGTTCAAAGCCAGCCTGAGCGGAAGAATCCATCTCAGTGTTCTATCTAGTTCCATGTTCTTTTCTTGTCCTTTGGTCTCTTTTGTTCTATAGTATGCATGATCAAGTTAGATATTTAGTCCGGATGTAACACCTCGAAAGTCCTCGAGATCAAACGCCGGATTTAGATGTTGCTCAACAAAAAAACAAGCAGAAACTTGCCTCAGAATGAGTCAGAGAATGACTCGTTAGGTGACTTGAAGGGTCGTGGTCTGACCCGTGAGAAGCTGTAAGGAAGGGGAGAAAAGCTCAGTGACCATGGATGACTTAACGAGTAATCCTGCCAGGCAACGACTCATTGATTCGGTCGTTGGGTGAAGGGTGGAAGTCAAGGATGGTTCTCGAGGCAGTGGTGATGACAAGTAAGGGGGACGAGTCGTCGCTCACATGATGACTCTTCAAGTGATCCGTTGCGAGAGAAGAGTTGAAAGAGGGGGTGCATCTAGTGTACTCCACGATTCATCCCCATGACCCGTCTCCCGTCCCCACGACCCATGGAGTCTCTCGTGGGGACTGGAAGGGTGACTTTTTCCTGCATTGTTCCAGGGGCATTTCTGTTAACTCCTATGCTTTTAAATTGTAAACCTTGTTGTTTTGAGCTTAGTATGGGACGTTTTAAAGGGGATATCTAGCCTAAACCCTCATTCCTCATGAAAAAACTTCCCCAAACCTTCTTCCTCTCTCTCCCAAGGCTCAAGGAATTTTTCCAAAGGCTTCAAGGTCAAGTGCCAGCGGGGAATTCTTCGAAGCAGGTATGTGGGTCTTTCAACAAGGATAATCTTCCATCCTTGTGCCCCAAAATGTTTTTATCAAAAATGCCAATTTCGATTATCCTAGAAGAGCATGACTTAGGGTTTTTGAATTGATGGTGAATTCCTCTATTATTCTCTAAATTCCAAGACCTAATATGGTTATGAGTTGATTACAATGTGAAATAAGTGGGTTACCTTTAATTGTGTGTTGGGTGATGAAAAATGTGGGGTTATTGTATGTTCTTCATAAATGGCTTGAACTTTGAATGAGGCTTTATTATTATTCACTTAGTTATTGTAATTTCTTTCACCCATGTTTAAATAAGCGAAGATCATATGATTAACCCTAAGAACTTAAATGCGCCATTGATAGACATGTTGAGAAGATAATAGAGTTCATGGGCTTGAATAATTGAGAGTGAAATATGCATGTTTATTATGCTTTTGATGGAATTGATTGGATATAAGGTAAAGTTATGGTAATGGTCTAATTAATGCATCCTTCTCATGCATAGGAGTAAATCTTAAAATGGGTCTTATGAAATGAAGATGTATGCTTCTTCCATGATCCGTTGAATGTGTACAAGTTATAAGTAAAGTATATGATTTCCTGTATATCTAAAAATGTATGAATCAATGCATGAATGTTAAGGTATGAATCAAATCTATGGAATCATGAACAACTCTATGATACATGTTGAATTAAATGAAGCCGAAACTTAATGTGGTGAAAGTGTAGTGCTTAATGTGTGTATATATATACTTTCTAAATATAAGATGTTTGAAGAAAATACTGATGTGGTTCTATGATGATAAAGCATGAGATTGATATTATCAGAATGTTGGGCTTTTTGTTAGTAGAAAGTAGCCCCGATCCTTCTGAAATGAATGTTGTATGATGAAAGCAGTGTATGTTCATGTTTCTGGCTAGCTGTAGTAGCATAGACCAGATAGATGATGTTAGATTAGTACTCCTCATGTTCTTGTCAGCCTGGGACTCTCCATAGCCGAGAATGTTTTCCTTGGTTCAGTCGAGATCCTCCATGGCAGAGAGTGACTCCCTAGTTCAGTTGGGATCCTTCATAGCAGAGAGTGACTCCCTAGTTCAATCGGGATCCTTCATAGTAAAGAGTGACTCGCTTGTTCAGTCGAGATCCTCCATAGTAGAGAGTGACTCCCTAGTTTAGTCGGGATCCTCCATAGCAGAGAGTGACTCCCTAGTTTCAGTTGAAATTCCCCCTAGTAGAGAATGACTCCCTTAGTTATATTATCAGTATGATTCAGTTCCATATCATTCAGATTTCAAATTATAACATATTTAATATGATGAGAATCAAACTCAGTTGTCAGCAGTGATCCAGTACAGTGTGTGATGCTAGTTTCAGATTCAGCTCGTATTAAACGTTCAGAACTTGACCCTTATGCATGAGTTCGATGATGTATCATAGTGTGAGATCTAAAGGAAAGTTTCATGTATATATACGTGTATTTGAACCATAAGAGTATAATGGCATGTTAATCAGTTTAGTTGATGTACTTGGTTATTTCCTTATTGTATATTTGTATATTTAATTATTCTTGTTATCCCGCATGCTCAGTGCATTCCAAGTACTGACCACATGCCTTTATGTGCTATATTGTTTCATGATATAGATTCAGGTCTCCAGACTCGACCTCGTGGTTAGATATGCTTCTTCCTCTCTCAGCTACTAGTGGTGAGTCCACATCTCCCGAGGATGTGATTTATGTTTACATTTTCTTTATGTTTCAGTTTTCAGATTTTGGGAGTTAGCTGGGAGCTTGTCCCAGAAACTCGTCAGTTTAGTAGAAGGCTTTCAGACTTGTCTAGACAGATTCAGCGTTGTATCAAGTGTGGTTATAATTGTTCTTATGGTTTCTATTAGACTCTTGCTATTAGCTTCCCCTTATTCATGTTGTTAGTCATTTCTATTGTTAAGTGTTATGCTATTTATAATGCCATGGGTCGACTTGGAGCCTTTCGGGGTTTCTTGTCCCATGTTACGGCTAGGGTGTAAACTCGAGTTGTGACAAACTTGGTATTAGAGCCAAGGTTTAGAGTGTCCTAGGGTGTCTGAAAGATGCATTAAGTTAAGTCTTTTTCATGGGTGTGAAGCGCGCCAAACTTATGACGAGGAGGCTACGAGATGTTTTAGGAATTTTCCCTTTTCTTCATGATTCTCATTGTGCGTAGAGTATGAAGCTCTAAACAGTTCCTTCCCTGACTCATTCTTTACACTCTCACAAATAATGCCTCCTAGACGAGGAAATGGAAGGAGAAATGGTAATGACCGCCAGCGGGTACCACTAGCCTCGGCAAACCCGATGGATGACCATGTTACCCAAGCCAAGTTCCAGGCAACTCTTAATATGTTGGCACAGGCGGTGACCGCCCAGATTAATCAGCATGCAATGGCCCGTATTCCACAGAATGGGAATGTAGCTGCGACAAGGGTGAGGGATTTTCTCCGAATGAACCCACCCGAGTTCTTGGGGTCAAACGTAGAAGAGGACCCGTATGAGTTCTTGGAAGAGATTCAGAAGATCACCAAGATCATGGGAGTGATGGGAATAGAGAGTGCAGACTTAGCCTCCTACCAGTTGAAAGAAGTTGCTTGTATATAGTTTTGTCAGTGGAGGGACAATCGAGGGATTGGAGTAGGGCCCCTAGGTTGGGATGAATTTAAGACTGCGTTCCTAAACAGGCTTTTCCCTAGAGAGTTGAGAGAGGCTAAGGCGGTAGAGTTCATCAACCTGAAACAGAATGACATGACAGTTCAAGAGTACATGTTGGAATTTACTCGGCTATATATGTATGCCACGGAGATGGTAGCATACCAGAGAGCCCGAGTGAGCAGGTTTGTGAATGGAGTGTCAGACTCCTTGATCAAGGAGTGAAGGACTGTTATGTTGCACAAGGATATAGACTTTTCACGTTTTGTGATATTCCCGCAGCATATGAGGAGATTCAGAGCTTCTTTTCCATGGTCGAGCGGTAGACACCGCTCATTTTCCCAGTGGAGATTGGAAGCCCCAACATTTTCGATAGTCAGTGCTCTGTCAAAACCTAGAGTAAGGGAGCTTATGTATCTGATGTGTACCAGCTGTGAGAAGCACCACTTGGAAAAATGTATGGCTGGATCGGATGGTTGTTTCTACTGCGGCCAGTCGGGCCATAAGCACCGAGATTGTGCAGCGACAAGGCGAGGCTAGAGTAGATCCTCATCTATCTCTTTAGTAGCTCCGATAGCTCGCCCATTTCAGAAAGTTTATCATCTAATCCCGTGGTGAACGTCGTCAAAACCACTCCTATGCCGTAATAGCACACCGAGATAAGGGCAAGTCACCAGTAGTGGCCACAGGTATGTTCTAAATCTTGCATAACTCTTTATATGTTGCTAGCCCTAGAACCCCGATATTAAATGAGGAGCTTATGGTTGTTTTTGAGAAGAGGTTGTTGATATGTAATGTGAATAGTTGATAATGTGAGACTGGCTGTGATGGTTAGATGTGAAAGTGGGAGCTACGAGTTAGTGAATTAGTCCCAACCTTGAGAAATATTCAAGAGCCTTAGAATGATGGCATTAAGACTAAGGGGGAGATGGTAAACATGTGATATTAGTCAGACCTTGATTATGATAGTAGGGAAGTCCTAACCCTAGCAGTCATAGTATGTCAATCCCTTTTTGGTTTAGATAATTTCTCTAGTAGTTCGGTTGAAGCTAAGTTATGTCCATCCCTAGGCGCGGACTCCAGAAGTTCTAGATAATCCCTTCAGATAGTGATGACGATATTACTTTACGAATCCTTTAGGCCTATTTACGTGTTACAAATCAGCCATATGTATTAATTCATGTTTCCCAGTATGATCAGCTTGAACTCAGTCTTTAGAATATGCCTAGCAGCTCAACATACTCAGGTTATCTCATGTGTTTGCTCAGTTTAGATTGCATGAATGATTCATGCTCTTGAGACCTCCAGTTGAAGTCAGACTAGATATTATGAATTCTAACCCTGTATCAGAAAGTGACTTGAGAGTGAAGGCTCAGTCTGTAGTAGTTCAGTGCCAGCCTGAGCGGAAGAATCCTTCTTAGTGTTCTATCTAGTTCCATGTCATTTTCATGTCCTTTGGTCTCTTTTGTTCTATAGCATGCATGATCAAGTTAGATATTCAGTACGGACGTAACACCACGAAAGTCCTCGAGATCAGACCCCGGAGTTAGATGTTGCTCAGCCAAAAAACCAGCAGAAACTTGCCTCAGAATGAGTCAGAGAATGACTCGTTAGGTAACCTAACGGGTTGTGGTCTGACCCGTGAGAAGCTGTGAGGAAGGGGGAAAAGCTTAGTGACAACGGATGACTTAACGAGTCGTCCTGCCAGGGAATGACTCATTGATGGTCATCGGGTGAAGGGTGGAAGTCAAGGATGGGTATCGAAGCAGTGGTGATGACGGGTGAGGGGGAGAAGTCTTTGCTCACATGAAGACTCGTCAAGTGATCCGTGAGGAGAGAAGAGTTGAAAGAGGGGGTGCGTCCAGTGTACTCCACGAGTCATCCCCACGACTCGTCGCCTGTCTCCATGACCTATGGAATCTCTCTTGGGGACTGGCAGGGTGACTTTTCCCTACGTTGTTCCAGGGGAATTTCTGTAAACTCATATGCTTTTAACTTGTAAACCGTGTTGTTTTGAGCTTAGTATAGGACGTTTTAAAGGGGATATCTAGCCTAAACCCTCATTCCTCACGAAACAACTTCCTCAAACCTTCTTCCTCTCTCTCCCAAGGCTCAAGGGATTTCAAGGAACTTTTCCAAAGGCTTCAAGGTCAAGTGCAAGCAGGGAATTCTTCGAAGCAGGTATGCGGGTCTTTCAACAAGGATAATCTTCCATCCTTCTGCCCCAAAATGTTTTTATAAAAAATTCCAATTTCAATTATCCTAGAAGAGCATGACTTAGGGTTTTGAATTGATGGTGAATTCCTCTATTATTCTCTAAATTCCAAGACCTAATATGGTTATGAGTTGATTACGATGTGAAATAAGCAGGATACCTTTAATTGTGTGTTGGATGATGAAAAATTTGGGGTTACAGTATGTTCTTCATAAATGGCTTGAACTTTGAATGAGGCTTAATTATTATTCACTTAGTTATTGTAATTTCTTTCACCCATGTTTAAATATGCGAAGATCATATGATTAACCCTAAGAACTTAAATGCACCATTGATAGACATGTTGAGGAGATATTAGAGTTCATGGGCTTGAATAATTGAGAGTGAAATATGCATGCTTCTTATGCTTTTGATGGAATTGATTGGATATAAGGTAAAGTTATGGTAATGGTCTAATTAATGCATCCTTCTCATGCATAGGAGTAAATCTTAAAATGGGTCTTATGAAATGAAGATGTATGCTTCTTCCATGATCCGTTGAATGTGTACAAGTTATAAGTTAAGTATATGGTTTCTCGTAAATCTAAAAATGTACGAATCAATGTATGAATGTTAAGGTAAGAATCAAATCTATGGAATCATGAACAACTCTATGATACATGTTGAATTAAATGAAGCCGGAACTTAACGTGGTGAAAGTGTAGTGCTTAATGTGTGTATATATATACTTTCTAAATGTAAGATGTTTGAAGAAAATACTGATGTGGCTCTATGATGATATGAATTATGATGATAAAGCATGAGATTGATATTATCAGAATGTTGGGATTTTTATTAGTAGAAAGTAGCCCCGATCCTTCCGAAATGAATGGCGTATGATGAAAGTAGTGTATGTTCATGTTTCTGGCTAGTTGTAGTAGCATAGACCAGATAGATGATGTTAGATTAGTACTCCTCATGTTCTAGTCAGCCAGGGACTCTCCATAGCCGAGAATGTTTCCCTTGGTTCAGTCGAGATCCTCCATAGCAGAGAGTGACTCCCTAGTTCAGTTGGGATCCTTCATGGCAGAGAGTGACTCGCTAGTTCAGTCGGGATCCTCCATAGCAGAGAGTGACTCACTAGTTTAGTCGGGATCCTCTATAGCAGAGAGTGACTCCCTAGTTCTATCGGGATCCTCCATAGTAGAGAGTGACTCCCTAGTTCAGTCGGGATCCTCCATAGCAGAGAGTGATTCCCTAGTTTCAGTTGGGTTTCTCCCTAGTAGAGAATGGCTCCCTTAGTTATGTTATCAGTATAATTCAGTTCCATATCATTCAGATTTCAAACTATAACATACTTAATATGATGAGAATCGAACTCAGTTGTCAGCGGTGATCCAGTAAAGTATGTGATGCTAGTTTCAGATTCAGCTCTTATTAAATGTTCAGAACTTGACCCTTATGCATGAGTTCGATGATGTATCATAAAGTGAGATTTAAAGGAAAGTTTCATGTATACATATGTTTATGTGAATCATAAGAGGATAATGCCATGTTAATCAGTTATGTTGATGTACTTGGTTAATTCCTTATTGTATATTTAATTATTTATGATATCCCGCATGCTTAGTACATTTCAAGTACTGACCACACGCCTTTTTGTGCTATATCATTTTATGATATAGATTTAGGTCTCCAGACTCAGCCTGGTGGTTAGATTCGCTTCCGTCCCTCTCATCCACCAGTGGTGAGTCTTTATCTCCCGAGGACGTGATTTATGTTTATGCTTTCTTTATGTTTCAGTTTCAGATTTTAGGAGTTATCTGGGGGCTTGTCCCAACAACTCATTAGTTCAGTAGAAGGATTTCGAACTAGTCTAGATAGACTCACCGTTGTATCAGAGTGTTTCCATAATTGTATTTTTGGTTCTTATTTGGACTCTTGCAGTTGGCTTCCGCTTAATCATGTTGTTTGTTGTTTATATTGTCAAATGAGATGCTATGAGTATGCCATGGGTCGACTACGAGCCTTTCAAGGTTCCTTGTCCCGTGTTACGACTAGGGTGTGAATTCGAGTCATGACACCGGATGTGTAAGATCAGCCCGAAGCCTAATGCTCCATTGGTTTTAGCTGTGATTGATTGATTGTGGGATTTTAGTTTCGTCTGTTCCTTTTGGTATGTTTATCCAAGATTCGAGGATGAATGTTCCTAAAGGGGAGATATTGTAACACCCCGAATTCTTCTAAGATCAGATTTCAGGCGTAAGGAGAGAATTCAAATAGAAAATGGAAGTTTGGTGCAGAACGAGTCGGGGGACGACTCGTTAGGAGGCCCCACAAGTCGTGGTCAGACTCGTAGGGAAGCAGTTTTGAGGTCTGGTCAAGTCTGGCGGTAGCGGACGACCTGATGAGTTGTCTTGCCTAGAAATGACTCGTTAGGTTGGTCGTTAGGTAGAGGCTAGCATTCCCGGATAAGGTCTCAAGCAGTGGAGGTGACGAATAGCAGGCCACGAGTCGTGATGGGCAGACCACGACTTGTGAAGTGAGCCGTGGGTTGTGTTGGGGAAATTTTGAGAAAATAGGAAGTGTACTCCATGACTCGGTCCCCACGAGTCGTTACCTTATCCGCGACTCATGGGGTGCCTCGTGGGGTCTGGCAGAGTGAGTTTGCCTGCGTTTTTCCAGGGGCATTTTCGTAAATTCTTATGCTTTTAACTTTTAAACTACGTCATTTTGAGTATTATTTGAGACGTTTTTAAGGGTTTCTTCAAGTCTAAACTCTCATTCTCTGAAGATATCTCTCAAAGCTTTTCTTCCACCTCTCCTCTCAAGATTCAAGGATTTCACCAAGGTGTTCATCAAGCTTCAAGGTGTGATTTCGAGCAGGGATTCTTCTACCAGGTATGTGGGTCTTTCAACAAGGATAATCTTCCATCCTTGTGCCCCAAAATGTTTTTATCAAAATAGCCAATTTCAACTATTCTAGAAAAGCATGACCTAGGGTTTGTGTGATGGTTGATTTTGTCTATAATTCCCTAAATTCCAAGATCCTTTATGATTATGAGATTAACTATGATGTAGGATATTTGGGTTACCTTGAATTATGTGTTGGATGATGAAAAATGTGTGAGATTATAGAATGTCTTTCATAAAATGACTTGAACTTTGAATGAGGCTTTATTATTCTTCACTCAATTATCGTAATTACTTGCATCTATGTTTAGATATGTGAAGATCGAATGATTATCCCTAAGAACTTGAATGTGCCATTGATAGACATGTTGAGAATGAAATAGAGTTTATGGGCTTTAATAATTGAAAGTAAATATATGCATGTCCCTTATGCTTTTGATGGAATTGATTGGGTATGAGGTAATTTATGGTAAAGGCCAAATTAATGCATCCTTCTCATGAATTGAAGTAAATCTCGAAATGAGTTTTATGAAATGAAAATGTATACTTCTTCCATAATCTTGTTGTAAATGTATAAGTTATGAGTTAAGCATATGGCTTCCCGTAACTCCAGAATATATGAATCAGCATATGCATGTTAAGGTAGGAATTGGGTCTATGGATCATGAATGACTCTATGATACATGTTGAATGATATAACGGCAGAACGTAATGTGGTGGAAGTATAATGCATGATGTGAATCTATAGATACTCACTAATGTAAGATGTTTGAAGAAATATTGATGTGGCTCTATGATGATGTGAAGTGTGATGATAAAGCATGAGATTGATATTTTGAGAATGTTGGGCTTGTGATCTTGGGCATAATTGCTGGCCCAAGCGCTATTTTATAACTTGATTTAGTCATGTGTGTCTATTTATACATTTACATTATCATGCGAGTTTATGTAAATTTGGATGCGTACTAACCAACATCATTAGTCCTTGTTTTGCAGATGAAAAATGCATTTGAGGGACTAAATAATAGTGGGTGAAGTGGAGGAATGGAATTGGAAGCAAATTGCACAAGTCGGCAAGGAAGCATGCCATGGCAAGGCTGGCCGCGCCAAGCAGCGTGCCACGCTGTGCGTGTGCCGCGCCCAGCGCTGTGCCACGCTGTGCGTGTGCCGCGCCCAGCGCTGTGCCACGCCAATGCCAGGCGCGCGAGAGGAAGCAGCAAACCAGGGCGCCTGCACTCCAGCGCCGTGCCACGCCAGGCACATCTGCGCGCTAGAGGCCATGTCATGCAGGCCATCGCGCAGCCTGGGCGCCGTGCCACGTTAGCCATCACGCCATGCCTCAGCCAAGTTCCATTTTTAGGCAATTTCCAGTGAGCCTACGTGTTACCTCCATGGTACGGAGGCAAATTGGCGCATTAAGCTCTGTGCCACGGAGCCATTCCACGATAACCCAAAATTCGCAAATTTCCTATTTACTATAAATTGAACCCTTAGCTCCCAAAATCAAATGTGACAAAATATTTTCTGAAAACCGTAAAGGAGTGAAGGGAGAAGTGAAGAACTTATCTAGGGTTCACCAATTTTACATTCTCTTTTACCTATTCTTGTAAGTACACTACTCTAAACATGTTTTTGAGTTATTGTATGAACATGCGTGGCTAAAACCCTTCCTCTAGGGTTGAGGCCACGTGAAATGATTGTAATTGCACGAATTTGTTTTGGTTGGAGTCGTTAATTATTGTTTTGTCTTACATTCTTCATTATTGTTGTTTTTATGCTTGATCACCATGAAAACAAATGCGTTAAACTTAGGTAAAAGCTTGAAAGAGTAACCGTAGGCAAGAACATAGGAATGTAGAGAGCAAGTTCTTATCTTTAGATATGATTCGCAGTTAGGATAGAAAATATACCTAATTTGCCTTGCTTGGTTGCTAAAACGGGATGAGAGCAAGACACCGGCTTAGAATTATCACTCCACCACTCGTAGAAGTAGTTGTGAAGCTAAGTTGGATCAAATGATTAGAGGTATGAAAGTCCCTAATCAAGAGCATAAACCCCGTAAACCACATCCATGTAGTTGAATTGCCCAGGAACTAGGTTATCACTTCCCCGCTCAACAATGTAGTTGTGAGGCTAGTTTGTCATGTTTAGAGGATTGAAAGACCATGATAATCGCATTTTCAACTATGTGAGACAAAAATTGATAATATAATACTCGAATCATTACAAAATGTAGCAGTGCATGATTCTTCGTCCTTAGCTCTAGTTGCTTCTTTTATTGTTTTCAGATTATTTAGTGACCACTCTGAAATTTATTTATAATTTACCGAAAACTTCTATAATCAACACTTGTGAAGGTTAATCTCACATTTGAACTTGATAATTCAATGAATTGGTCCAGTCCCTGCGGGTTCGACATCCGATTCTTAAAAAGGGCCACTTATTACTTGTACGACCGCGTACTCTTGCGTGTGTGCTGGAGCGCAACAAGTTTTTGGCGCTGTTGCCAGGGACTGGCGAAGTTTAGTAAATTATTCTATTTGTGTTATTTTTAATTTCCTTAAGTGTTGAGAAACTTGGTCTTAGTCTGATATATTGCAGGTGACAGGTTGTCCTTGCAGGGCTGGCAAGGAATAAAGAGCTAGTGGAACCGTTGCTGGAGCCTGAGCATCAAATTCATTTACGTAGGAGGGAAGCTCTAGAGCGAAAGCTAAAGAGACTTCAGGAGAGGTTACAACAACAACCATCGGCAGGACAAGCAAAGTTGTCACCTGATATCATGGCAGCCCAACCAGTTCACGAAGTGGCTATCCCACTAGCGACCAATGTGACCTCTAGTATCCGCACACCGAAACCTGGAGGAAACTTTGAATTGAAATAGAATATGGTGCAGCTGTTACATTCTAGTGGCCAGTTCACTGGGATGACTCATGAGGACCCACAACAGCACTTACAAAACTTTCTTGAGATCAGTGACACGTTCGTCCCCACCGGAGTGTCCACAGATTATGTCCGACTTACCCTCTTCCCATTCTCATTGTTGGGAGAGGCAAAGAGGTGGTTGAAATCTGAGCCACCGAATTCCATAACTTCTTGGGACTATTTGGCAAAGAAGTTCCTTATCAGATTCTTCCCTTCAGGAAAGACTGCCAAACTCAGGAGTGAAATTTTAAGTTTCAAGCAGAGGCTAGAGGAGAACTTGAACTTGGATTGGGAGAGATTCAAGTCATTGTTGAGAGACTGCCCCCATCATCAGCAGTCCAATGAAGTGCTAGCCCATACCTTTGTAGAAAGTCTAGACCCACACACAAAAATTTTACTAGACTCTGCATCGGGTGGGCAAGCCTTAGAGAAGACTTATGATGAGCTGTACACTTTGTTGAACAGATTGCTCAGGGAAATCCAGAGTGGCACAATGAATCATCGAGAGGGGCAGGAAAGAGAATGACAGGGCTGATAGAGATAGATGGTGTAAATGCCTTGGCGGCACAACTAGCATCATTTCAGCATCAGATGATGACTCAGTTCAATAAACTGAGTATGAACCAACAACAGGGTCAGCTAAACGCAGCTCAGCAAGCACCGAGTTGGTGTGAAATCTGCAGCAATAATGGGCATAATGCAGAATCATGCGGGGCCAATCCGAAATCGGTCAATTTTGTTGGGAATGTTCAGAGGAACAATCATAATTTTGGGAACAATTACAACAAGAGTTGGCAGAGCCACCCGAATTTGTCTTGGGGTGGAAATCAAAGGCAAAGCTACCAGTAACCTCAGCAATAGCAGTATCAGCAGCATAACAGGCAGAATGATGGCTAGTTGAGCAGCAACATTGAGGAAACATTGCATAAAATTTTGGAGACACAGGCCCAATTAGCAAAGAATCAAGCGAGGATGGCATTAGATTTAAAAAACCAGCAGTTGGCCACCCACAATCTAGAGAAGCAGATGGGTCAAATAGCAGATGCTCACCACACTAGACCACATGGAGGATTACCCAGTGACACAGACACAAACCCATGACAGGTCAATGCCATCATTTTGAGGAGTGGCAACCAATTGGCTGATACAACACCAAAAGAGAAGAGAAAGGAGGTGTAACCGGAGTTGGTTAGAAAGGGACCATCCACTGACGAGGAAGAAAATCATAGTGTTGGGCAACAAAATGCAAAATCATCATTGCAGCCAGCACAGAGACCACCACCACCATTTCCGCAAAGATTCAAAAAGAGCAAGGAGGAGGAATGCTTTAGAAAGTTCTTTGATATTTTTAAAGAACTTCACATAAATTTGCCTTTGCTTGATGTCTTGCAGGGAATGCCCAAGTATGCTAAGTACTTGAGAGATGTGGTGGACAAAAAAGTCAGATTGGTGGATGTTCAGACAGTAGCACTGACTGAGGAGTGCAACCACAGAGTAATGAGCAAGATACCTAAAAAGCTCAAAGACCCAGGGAGTTTTACCCTCCCCGTACAAATTGGTAAAGATGAGGTGATAAGAGCTCTGTGTGATTTAGGGGCAACAGTTAATCTAATGCCCTTGTCTTTGTTTAACACCTTGGGGTTGGGTCAACTGAGACCGACACGATTGATATGGTGGCTGGCAGACAAGTCGCGTGTGGCACCAGATGGAATAATCAAGGACCTTCTCATCAAAGTGGGTAAGTTCATCATACTCGCTGATTTTATTATATTGGATTTTAAAGTTGATGATAAGGTACCCCTAATCTTGGGACGACCATTCTTGGCAATTGGAGGGGCGATTATTAATGTAAGAGCAAGGACCCTGAAAATGAGGGTCGACGATGAAGAAAAACTCTTTCGGGTCTACCAGGAGATAAACCCACCCATGCACTACAGAGACCTTTGTAAGGTCAGTGTGTTCTCAGAGGCTAAGTGTGGGGTGGCAGATTCCACAGGTCCACAACCAAAGGAAATGATTAGTTTTCAGCCCGAATCTGATGAAGGGCTTCAGTGTGAGAAGAAGTTGGAGGTAGAGAGGGATAGAGTGGCGGCTGTCCCATTGATAAATAAAAAGAGAAGAAGATGGTTCTCGAAAGGGAACACAGATATGAGGATATCCTGAAAAGGATAGTCCACATCGTGTCGCGACGTAAAATTAGGCGCTGCTTGGGAGGCAACCTAAGGGTACCAGAGGTACAATTTTTACTTTTTATTTGTGTTGATTTTGTTATTTTCATCTGGTTGTTGTTTTTGGTGGAGATTTAAGCACAGTTAGAGGAGGAAGCTAAGGAGCATGAAAGAGGAAAAGTGTGGGGTCGAAGACCCACTTGTTCAAAAATGAAGAAACATATGCTGTTAGCTAGGCCTAGAAGCCCCAGGGAGTATTTCTCACCCTTTTTGAAGTTTAATTGGATGCTATGGGACATAGCATGATTCAAGTGTGGGGTGAGGGAAATTTTCAAAAAATTTGTGCTTAATGACTTTGGGTGAACGTGGTGCTTGATATATTTGTGAGGAAATATTTTAAAATTATTGATTTGAGCATGATTCATTCACCCGTTGATTTTTCTTTTCGATTCTTTTCCGACGGGGGGTCCTTGAACCGAAGAATAAAATTTTTTTCTTTGTCTGTACATAGTTGTTTTAGTCATAGTTATGGACGCTTCCTGATGATGGATGGATGACGACCGTCTTGAGGGAAAATTAGTCAATAGGTTTTGGTGTTTGAAGCCATAGCTAATTGATGGCTTGATATTCTCGTTATGGGCTATACATGATGGTGAGATGCAAGTATGTGTAGTGTTGAAGCATGCAAGTTGTATGACTCTGTTTGAGACACCTAGGCTCTTGAATGTGACTCTATGTGCTTAAAGCGTAATTTTGAATTCTTGTGATTAGCTGAGTAAGAGTCTAATGAATTTGTCTTGAATTGAGCATGTGCTGTGAGTGTAAGATTTGTGAATATTCCATGCTACTGTGTAGTGTCTAGAACTTTCCTGGTGTGCATACAAAACGAAATGAGGGATGTCGATTGTAGGAGATGATTTAGGCATTTCTTTGAATGAGCCTAATTTTTATCCCTTGCTTCACTTACCTTGAATGTCTGATCCTAGTTAGCCCAATTGAGCCTTAAGCCTATTTTTTGATGGATAAAACATAAGCTTAATCCTTTTCTTTCATTAGCCTTAAATTTGATCCAAAACTCCAAAGCGCCCAAGTGAAAAAAAATCCAAAAGAATAAGGGAGTAAGAATTGCGAAAAAGAAGGAAAAATACTAGTTGTGGGATTTGAGGAATGGATTGGAGGTGCACGTGTTTGAAAATGCTGGAGTATTAGTAGGGAGTAAGAGAACAAATAAATAAAAAAGTTGTTTAAGTATTCCTTACTAATAAGCTAAGTGTTCTTAAAGAAATGGGAAACAGAAGAGGAAATTTAAGATTGAAAAGAAGGAGGGAGAAGTAAGAGAAGAGATGCCCGTAATAAATGTATGATGTATTAAAAGCGCTTAGGGAAGATAGTCACTATTATTAGCCATAAGAGTACCCACCTGCCCTTAGCTTACATTACAACCCAAAAAGTCCTACTTGATCTTATGGCCAACCATTCTTGAATTAGTGGAGTAAAATGCTATGGACAAGCTTATGGGTCAATACACTTGGCATATGAATTCTTTGTGAGAGTGAGCTTAATTCTTATTTATATACCCATACATAGCGTGATTTGAAAATTTGTGAGTAATAATGGGTAACTCTCTTGTTGTGAGGGCACATGTTTAATGAAGGATAAAGTTCATGTTGGATTTCTTGATCAGTTGATTTGCATCAGTTTGTTGAGATTAAGAGTCGATTCTTGAGGTTAGGAAGTCCTAACATAGTTATATTTTAGTTTAAGAGTTAAATCTTGCAGGCTTTATTTTTAACTTGCTAACTAAAACAATTGTTGTAGTCGTAGCTTGACTTGTCTTGCTCAATTAGCTATGTGTGAGTCTTCATGTGCATGAGATGTAAAAGAGTTGTTCGAGGAAGAACAAGGCTTTAAGTGTTGGGTAGTGATCTTGGGCATAATTTCTTGCCCAAGCGCTATTTTATAACTTGATTTAGTCATGTGTGTCTATTTATACATTTACATTATCATGTGAGTTTATGTAAATTTGGATGCGTACTAACCAACATGATTAGTCCTTGTTTTGTAGATGAAAAATGAATTTGAGGGACTAAATAATGGTGGGTGAAGTGGAGGAATGGAATTGGAAGCAAATTGCACAAGTCGGCAAGGAAGTATGCCATGTCAAGGCTGGCCGCGCCCAGCGCTGTGCCACGCTGTGCGTGTGCCGCGCCCAACGCTGTGCCACGCTGTGCGTGTGCCAATGCTAGGCACGCGAGAGGAAGCAGAAAACCAGGGCGCCTGTGCGCCAGCGACGTGACACGCCAGGCACATCTGCGCGCTAGAGGCCGTGTCACGCAGGCCATTGCGCAGCCTGGGCGCCGTGACATGTTGTCCATCGCGCCATGCCTCGGCCAAGTTCCATTTTTAGGCAATTTCTAGTGAGCCTACGCGTTACCTTCGTGGAACGGAGGCAATTGGCACATTAAGCTCCGTGCCACAAAGCCATTCCACGACAACCCAAAATTCGCAAATTCCCTATTTACTATAAATTGAGCCCTTAGCTCCCAAAATCAAATGTCACGAAATATTTTCTGAAAACCGTAAAGGAGTGAAGGGAGAAGTGAAGAACTCACCTAGGGTTCACCAATTTTACATTCTCTTTTACCTATTCTTGTAAGTACACTACTCTAAACATGTTTTTGAGTTATTGTATGAACATGAGTGGCTAAAACCCTTCCTCTAGGGTTGAGGCCACGTGAAATGATTGTAATTGCATGAATTTGTTTTGGTTGGAGTCGTAAATTGTTGTTTTGTCTTACATTCTTCATTATTGTGGTTTTTATGCTTGATCACCATGAAAACAAATGCGTTAAACTTAGGTAAAAGCTTGAAAGAGTAACCCTAGGCAAGAACATAGGAATGTAGGGAGCAAGTTCTTATCTTTAGGTATGATTCGCAGTTAGGATAGAAAATATACCTAATTTGCCTTGCTTGGTTGCTAAAACGGGATGAGAGCAAGATACCGGCTTAGAATTATCACTCCACCACTCATAGAAGTAGTTTTGAAGCTAAGTTGGATCAAATGATTAGAGGTATGAAAGTCCCTAATCAAGAGCATAAACCCCGTAAACCACATCCATGTAGTTGAATTGCCCACGAACTAGGTTATCAAATCCCCTCTCAATGATGTAGTTGTGAAGCTAGTTTGTCGTGTTTAGAGGATCGAAAGACCATGAAAATCACATTTTCAACTATGTGAGACAACAATAGATAATATCATACTTGAATCATTACAAAATGTAGCAGTGCATGATTATTCGGCCTTAGCTCTAGTTGTTTCTTATATTGTTTTCAAATTATTTAGTAACCACCCTAAAATTTATTTATAATTTACCGAAAACTTCTATAATCAACACTTGAGAAGGTTAATCTCACATTTGAACTTGATAATTCAATGAATTGGTCCAGTCCCTGCAGGTTTGACATCCGGCTCTTAAAAAGGGCCACTGTATTACTTGTACGACCGCGTACACTTGTGTGTGTGCTGGAGCGAAACAACTTGTTGTTAGTAGAAAATAGCCCCAATCCTTCCGAAATGAATGATGTATGATGGAAGCAGCGTATGTTATGTTTCTGACTAGTTGTAGTAGCATAGACCAGATATACAATGTCAGACCAGTATTCCGCATGTTCTAGTCAACCAAGGACTCTCTATAGCCGAGAATGTTTCCCTTGGTTTAGACGGGATCCTCCATAGAAGAGAGTGACTCCCTAGTTTTGTCTGGATCCTACATACCATAGGGTGACTCCCTAGCTCAGTCGGGATCCTCCATAGCACAGAGTGACTCCCTAGTTCAGTTGGGATCCTCCATAGTAAAGACTGACTCCCTAGTTCAGTCAGAATCTTCCATAGCAGAGAGTGACTCCCTAGTTTTAGTTGGGTTTTTCCCTAGTAGAGAATGACTACCTTAGTTATGGTATCAGTATGATTCAGTTCCATATGATTCATATTTCATATTATAACAGATTTAATATGATGAGAATCGAACTCAGTTGTCAGTAGTGATCCAGTACATTGTGTGATGCTAATTTCAGATTCTGCTCTTATTAAACGTTCAGAACTTGACCCATATGCATGAGTTCGATGATGTATCATAAAGTGAGATCTAAATGAAAGTTTCATGTATATATATGTATATGTGAATCACAAGAGGATAATGGCATGTTAATCAGTTATGTTGATGTACTTGGTTATTTCCTCATTGTATATTTGTATATTTAATTATATATGTTATCAGCATGCTCATTACATTCCAAGTACTAACCGTACACCTTTATGTGCTATATCATTTCATGATATAGATTCATGTCTCCAAAATCAACCTCGTGGTTAGATACGCTTCGTCCTCTCTCAGTTGCTAGTGGTGAGTCCTCATCTCCCGTGGACGTGATTCATGTTTACATTTTCTTTATGTTTCATTTTTCATACTTTGGGAGTTAGCTGGGGGCTTGTCCCAGCAACTCATCAGTTTAGTAGAAGGATTTCAGACTTGTCTAGATAGATTCAGCATTGTATCAAGTGTGGTTATAATAGTTCTTATGGTTTCTATTAGACTCTTGCTATTAGCTTCCGCTTATTCATGTTGTTAGTCATTTCTATTGTTAAGTGTTATTCTATGATTTTGTTATTGGTTGACTTGGAGTATTTCGGGCTTTTTTGTCCCCTGTTACAGCTAGGGTGTAAACTCGGATTGTGACATTCATATTGTATATTCTGATGTTAAGTTATATCTAGACTTTCGCTATGATTAACTTGTTGATTTATTCAGTTTCATTGATCGAGTTAGATGTATGCTTATGTCATGGGTCGACTTGGGATCTCTCAGGGCTCCTTATCCCCTGTTGCGATACGGGCCTCCGTTCGAGCTGTGACAATGTCATATTCATGCCATCGATTGACTTGGAGCCTCTCGGGGTTCTTCATCCCGTGTCTTGATTCGGACCTATGTTTGGGTCGTGAAAGCATCTCACCTCAGATGTAATAACAATGAAACCCAGTAAAGACCTCGGGCCGCCCGATATGTCACTTCAGACGTAACAGAAAAAGTAAAGTGTAACTGGTCCGACATCTTACCTCGAACCGAATTTACAGGTGGTACAAAATATTTTATAAAATCAAAAATCAGTAAAACAGTAGTATACTCCCCCGGAGCCTCAATCAGTAAAAGATGAGAAACTTTTAGTTTGAAAGCCAAAAATCAATATTTTTACCTTCAATTATATTCCAATCCTTGTGCTTGTATGTATGGATGTATGTATGCTCACTCAAGTATATTTGATATGATTACATATCAAATAAGGTAAATCACCCTCCATACCACGATCATACTAACCTAGAGTCTAGCCACTCCAAAGCCACAGTCTTAGGCCCATAATCTCATAACAGAGGAAAAAGGGGGAAAGTAAAGCGACAACAAGTCCAACAAATCGATAACGACCCAATAATCCCAAGGAAAGCACCTCTTATCTAATTCACTATGAAAACCACTCCTAACATAGCCTAAGGATCCCAAACATATTCACATTATAACAACTAACAACCTAAACTAAAGCTTATAAAGGAATACTATTCTAAAATTCTTGAAATTTGGCCAATAACTCGAAAAATCATTACAACCTAATTCTAACTAGCAAATCACTGTAACATCATGAAACTTATAAAATATACTGCCGAACTAAGCCAAGTTTAAAGAAAGAAAATCGTAACCTACCTCATGGCGGAATGTCAAGCCGCGAATTGTCACTTGAAAGTTTTTCCCTTCCTCAATGCCTTTTATCACTTCCACGCTATCACAAACATGATCAAATCATCAAAATGAGGCTAACGATACCAATATTGACATATTTAATTCGGGCTAAAAATGGGGTTAAAAATCGACCCTTGGGGCTCACTCACAAAAGTTGAAATAAATTACAGCATTGTGTTCCTCGAAGATTCAGGAACCCATCCTCGAAATTTGAGCAAAAATGGAGCTCCTTTTGGGGCTCAAATCAACCCAAAAACTTCAAGATCATAAAAGAGAAATTGTAGGGATTTTGAGCTCAAATACATGGATTAAACACGGAAATGAAGCTATAATTAGCTAAATAACAAAAAGGGTAAGATAATTTACCTAAGAATCCGTCAAGAAATGGTAAAAATTGCCACCTATTGAGCTCTCAACAATGGTGGGTCGAGTTTTGCATGATATGAGCTGAAAGGAAAGTGATCTGCCTATAAAGATATCAATTTTTCGCTGCAGCGAACTCTGGATCACCATGACGGATCCGCTATAGCGGTCTCTAGCCACTATAGCAGACTACCTGACACCCACAACTCAAACTTCAAACGGACTCCCAAAATTCATTCGAAGTGTCGTGAATGCAAACCTTATATATTTTCCTAGTAGAAACAACATTTCGGACTCAATGGGATTGACAAAAAGACCATTGGAGGTCTTCTTGACAAGATGAACACCAAAATCAATACTTAAACTACGTAAATGCAATTGCCCAAACGGCCAAAGTGAGTCCAAAATCCTTGGAACCCAAACCAAAGGTCCCACTAACCTAGAATCCACGTTCTAGAGCTAATGGACCTGACAAAATTCTCATCCAAGACCATTTACTAATAATATTGATCGAAGTCATCCAATTTGGCTCTAGAAACTTTAAAACTAGAAAATCTTTCCAAAACTCAACCGAACACTTTGGGAATTATGCTACCCATCCCCGAAAGCACAAAAGCAGTTTAGAAGCCACGGGGAAGGTCAAAATGATTAAAACACACAAAAGTAAGGAAAGGACCAGGAGGGTCATTACAGGTTTGTATGAAGAACACTATTGAATTTTTGATCTTGCGAGCTCGTCACTTGTCAAGCGTTTGTTGTATTACATTTATGAAATGAATTTGTGGTTTAGCTGAGTAATACTAGATTTATTATTCATCGTCCTTGTATATTAATATCTTAAATGGAGGAATCTTCATAGTTTTTCTAAATTGGAAATCAAGGTATTTATTGCTAAATCCTATTCTCTCTGCTATGTTATTATTTCCCCTTCATATGTTCCCTTTTATATGAATCTATGAGGTTAATGAAAAAATTATATGAGTCACAAGTGTCATTTGCTTCACGAATATACATCATTCTAGTTGTTACCCCTCCTATTACCTCAAGCCTCTATACCTATATGGTTTTTAATTTTGTACTTGACATGTCCATGTCCTTGTATTTGAGTGTCTATGTCTTATATGCTAAATGAACCATGCCTAATGTATAATGACCATAACATATTACGTTTAATAAATCTCCCCAAAATCTAGCATAATGAAATACGATATGTTTATGTGTACATTGGTCATTATGCGGCAATCCATGTGTAATCATGAGGCCTCTTTATGGATTATTTATATTACAAGCTATGTGTAAATGAGGCCTATGTATGGCTTATTTGTATTGCAATCCATGTGTTATCATGAGGACCCTTACGACTTATATTTCTTCTACAAGATGAAACAAACATTATAAGAGATGAACAATCCAAATGTGATAACGAATAATGATCCCAAGTGTTATAATGAACGATCTTAATGATTTGAAAGACATACTAAGAATGGTAAGACAAGGCATATGGTTCTATAGGGTATTTCTTAGAGTTCATATATTCTTAGCTGGTCACACTTTATGTTCCTTTCACATGATTCACAGTACACTACTTTATGTTATTCTATCTCTCTCACATATGAGTATAATTTTATATGTATTTACATCCTTTTTTCTAGGGGCTCATTATTCACACTGTAGATACATATGCATAGAGTGGAAGTCCACCCAGCTAGGCATGTTTCCCTACTTTGGCTGTTGGCCAGTGAGCTCCATTTCTATCTTGGCTAACTTGAGTCTAGTTCTCTTTTTAGAGTACATGTATAGACAATATGGGTAGGTGGAGGCCCTATTCCGATTATATTACATTTGCTATATATTCATAAATTCTTCATAGACATGTGGTATGTTTTCATGTATGCGCAAGTGTTATGTCAGTATTTCGACACTCATGTTTCGATTGAGTTTATAGTTAATATGTGTTTTAGGCTAGTGGCCCTTCATGTATGTATCTATATATGTGTGTGTATATTTAAATACACACACACACACACACACACTCTTTATCACACATAATTTATTTATTGAAAGCACATCAGTAGTATGTTTTATTACATATCTCATGGATAATATGTCATATGATTCACTGTATTGTAGGTTCATGATTTAGATAGATGTCACGACTTGAGTTCACACCTTAGACGCAATACATCACTTAGGATCATAAGTAATCCCAAGTAAACCTTGGTAAAGCATATTTCTACTAAAACTGATCTTCTTAAAATAATTATAATAAAGCAGAAATTGGCAACAGAAATAAACTAATACTGAAAAATGATGAAATCTAAACAGAGTATGAAAACCTAAGCTGAATCTATAAAACTGTCTGAAGGACTTCTAAAATGAATTGATAAGTTGTTGGGACAAACCACCAGCTAACTCTAATGTTTGAACTAAAAATAAATAAATACAACTGAAGATGGAACTCCATCCCTCGGCAGATGAGGACTCACCACTGAAGCTACTGGGATATCGCCGAGATAGAGTCTAATTGCACTGATGAGGCTGAGTACCTGAGCCTATGTCATAAAATGATATATCACATAAAAGTATGTGATAAGTACTTTGAATATATTAAGTATGTGAGATGAAACTAAAGCATAAGAATACTGTATATTGTAAACTATACTGACAAGACATGTAATGACCATATCTGAATTCATAAGTGCTGATAGAATCTAAAAGCCTGATAATATTGTAAGTACTAATAACTGTCTGAAGGTCATAAACATATCCTGATATTTGGAAGAATGAACTAAACTAGAGACTATGCTACTAGGCTAAGATGTACTGTGGGGGAGACTATAACTGATGTGTAACACCATGAGCTAAATGTGGAGTCCGATGTATACCCCCTATTGGAGAAGGCCCATTATACCTTGCCAGGATATAGTGGATGAACTGAGTGATCACGATCTGGGGCCCATTTGGGCTAATATCCTATGGCGACAACGTAGTTTTGGGAACCTGGATGCGCTGAACCCCGACCTTCTTGGTGCTAAGTATTATTCTCACTGGAAATCCTAAATATGTCTAACTGTGCTGATAGCTCGAACTAATGTCCTAAGACTAAGTTAGAACTACTTATCTAGAAATGTTCTGAGAGTCTAAGGATCTGAATGAAACTATGTTCTAAGACTTGTCAGAGCTTCTTTATCTGAAAGCGTCGTAACAATCTAAAGAACATCTAATAAACTGATTTTACTGAGTTTCTCAAAAGATTGATTGAAGTCAAACTGATCAGTTGACATTTCTAGAGGATACAAAGTATACTGAGTACTGACTAAAATCTGAAATTCTAATACTGAATATATTAATGTATTAGCTTTCTGTTCATGTAACAATACTAGCATTCAAAATTCGAGGAAAAATATCGTACTAATACACCATTTATATTTGAGTTCTAAATCATACAAGTTTTATTCAAAATCATGTTAAAGATCTAGACTAAGAAAGAAACTAAATAAATAAAACTAGAACATGAATTTCAATTAGGGATAATCATGTAAATTTAGAGAATTTAACAAGATTTAAGGAGTCTCTTAACTAATTAAAAACCCTAGCATCAATCTTTTGTAGGGCTAGAATTTTAAAAGTTTTTTTGGAAAATATTTTGGGACACAAGGGGGAAAGGTAACCCTTGTAGAAGTCCCACATACCTAAAGGAGGATCTCTAAGACTTAGCTCGGAAGATCTGAGAAAAGATGGACGCCCTAGCTCTTGCTTAGAACTAGTTATCGGGGTTATTTACATGTTTTTAAAGAATGGGGAGAAAGGGTAATCTAATCCCCCTAAATCCCCTTCTAAATATTAGTAATACAACATAGTTTAGGAGTTAGATCTTAGGGTTTTACAAAAATGCTATTGAAAACAATTATTTAAATTCTACCCCTGGGGTGGTACGACTCATCCTATAAGTCGTACCAGGATCAAATGATCCATAGTGATGTTTACGGTAAGGGGCCCTGCTCAACACCATTCTCTGAAGTTATCCACGGAAGTCTTCCATGACCCGTGAGAACTTACTACAAGTCTTACTACGATTCTTAGCTTCCTCAATGTCTTTTGAAAATGTCTTTGAAATTCAAATCACGACTGAATGGTACAACACATACCCCCTTACCACGAGTCGTACCTTGGCTCGTGATTTTTCCCAGAATTCCTAACCTCTTCTCTAAACTTTTCCACGACTGGTCAATATGATCTGTACCATGATGGTATGAATTATGACATGCAGTCGTGGTTTCCCCTAGACACCTATTATGTTCCCCTGACCCTCCTGTTACAAGTCCTGGTATGACTCCTACCACTGTCCTATGAGTCTTACTGTGATTCATACTGAGACCTTTTTTCTAGTTTTTTGCATGATCACAATTTATGTCTGAAGCCTATTCCTAGGGATTTCTAGGGTGTTACAACATCTCCCCTTTGGGAACATTCATCCTTGAATTAAACTAAGTATGCTGAAGAGATAGGAAAGAGCTGCAATCTCATAACTGAAAACTAAAAATTGATTACTGAAGGAATTACTGACTTCGAACTAAGGTGAACATACTAACTGAACTTATGCGACTAGGGTACACAATTAAACATGAATAGGGCTGATGAGTATTGTCACACCCCACCTTGAGAGGCACGACTAATACCTAATGCCATACTAGAATCTGGATTGACCTGGCTGGGCACAGGCACCTCTGGAGCCTACCCATGACTCAAACTTAAGGAAACAAACTGCTATACCTCGGATGTAACCATAATCTCAGGCCGACAAGGCCACCTGTAAAAGAAACTAGCTAGCCAACAATAAGGTAATGAAGGGATCCTATGCGGGCCGACAAGACCACCATGCTGTCTAGTTATAATAGAAATAAAAATAGGTAGTTACACTAGGCCCCACACACCCAACACGTAAAATAAGACATACATAGGCCCCACACGGCCAACAACCACCAACTAACTGATGACTATAGTCTACAAGCCTCTAAGAATATAAATAGTGGTCGGGACAGGTCCCCGAGCTACCCAAATACTATACAAACAAAAGGTGGTAATCTTCTATAACCTAGCAACTTCAAATGAAAGCCACTGGCCAATGTGCTGACTCTGAATGGCTCCCTGGAGATCTCACAACCTGTCTGTCTAAACCTGCAGGCAAGTAATGCAGCAAGCCATAGTTGGGCGTCAGTATAATGTGTATCGAATATGTAAGGTAGTAAAGGAGCTGAATGAAAGCTGTTAAAGACTGAATGTATGTAGAAGGAAGGGGTAGAAATTAACCTGGAAGTTTGCTTATTCATAACCTGCATCTAGTAAAACACTACACATATATGAGCTAAGACTGTATAATCATATATTTATAAGGTATAACTAGCAGAAAAGAATGCAAACGAAAACCTAACCTGTACCCCATAAGCCTGGGAGGTACAATCAACACAGAATAACTCACTCGGGCCCCCATAAGCCCTGACAAGCACACTTAAATCTATATGCCTCTAACTAGGTTTCTATGACTCTACAGGTGCTATAGCCAACCTACTTGTTCCCTAGGTCTGTAACTGAGCCCACTTGGCTCCTGATCTGTAGCTGTGTCTAAGTCCAATAGAATCTTGATAACCGCACACTGGGCACCAGGCTCGACGGTGGTGTGATGCCGATACGGCATAAAGATAATAGTTCAGCCATGGAATGGATTGTAATATGGCCCTTGGGCCTCTACATCATCCCTTGGGATGGAATATCGCTCCTTGGAGAAACATCACATAGCCCCTCCCAGGCGACGACACACTAATGACCCTGGGGTGGTCACGAAAGGCTCCTAGTTAAAGGCAACCCCAACCGATGTGCTATACCAAAGTCTCAATCTAGTCACTCAAAAGGCATTCTAGCCTTCTGGGCCTAATGCGACCGCTACTTGTCCCTAGAATAATCTGTCTGGCTACTAGCAGGCATACCCCGTGTACTTGTATCTGGTCAGAGGATCCTGATAGTGATCATAATCTCTAAAGGTGTAGACCAGATAGGGCAAGGTCTGGAGTGGCCTAACAATACTCTGAATATCCTGCTCGGACAACTATAACTCCTAAGCAGCTGTAGGGTCACAGACGACAAATTACTTAGTTCCTTTTCTTAGAACGACTGTAGGACTGCTACTGACCGAACATGCTTTTGAACGATCGGTCCCTACTTCTCCACAGGTAGCCTACTGAAATTCTTAGCTGGAGGGTAATACTATGATAACATGGTTCTCGTCCTTTATACCTTAACATGGTCTGTTCAGATCTTATATTACTCTTCTGGACAATTCCTAACCTTGTAGGTAAGTTTACATGGACTAAGACACTCACGACAACCTATACCTGAGCATCTTAAAGGAGCAAGCTGGGGTGTTGGCCCCACCTCTATCTGCTAATAAGGTCCCCTTCCTTAGGGTACCCACGGGTCTATTTGACCTGAACGACTGTGATGGCTTTCTGGGCAACCTGTATGATGAATAATTAGGCAATTAGAACCAACAGTCACTGGTAGTAGCTAAATAGATGGTAGGCTGTCACTCAGTTCACTAGACAAACCTAGTGCCACTGACTCTAAAGTATGGTCATCCTATCTAAATTTCTAGCCCTGGGGTGTGAGGGTTCGCCAATAGCCCCTAGGCATGCTTCACTGATAGTACAGGTGTCAAACTGGTAGTTATATTGCCTAGCTACGCTTATGCTGTTCAACCTACTAACTCAGGCCCAATTACTATACATGAGCTTCTAAGGTCTAAGCATGACAATGAAACATCCAATTCTACTAACACAATGAACCGAAGAATAGAGGAGTTCCTATGATGCTTCTAGCGTGTGTCACACTTAACATGTTCTTTCCCTGACGAGTGATACTATGATGTAATCTTTATACATTTTCTAGCAGCTAACTATAACATATGTAGCCGTAATCTACTTATAGCAGCTAATCATGACACATCTTATCCATACACACTAGCAACAACTAATTACAACATATAGGATTATTATCTACGTTCGACACATAGGTTGTATCATTGTACGATGAAAATAACTTTCCAAAGGAATTAGCCTTAACATACCTGGATTGCTAACTTTCGTTCAGCTGGCGAGTTTAAACTTGCAATCGGCGATTCCCTCCAACTGTGACCTTTATGCTGAGAGAATAGGGCTATTTTCAACACTAAATTCGATAATAAGTGATAACTTTGTTAACAATAACAACTAAAATCTAACTCCATATAACTCGGTCAAAGACCTATAATTTCCCGAGAGTTCAGAAGGGAAAAGTGCTTGCCTAATGCCTATGGCTGAGTAGGAATCAATTTGGAACAATTTTGACAACTTTTACTCGGTAGAGTTCTGATTTTCCGGGCGAATTTGCGAGAAATAACTCTGTAGTAATGCTTCCCGTAGGCCTAGGACTTGTTTCCCAAAGTTAATTTGAGATTGAACAACTTTTGGTAGCATAATCGGACGAAAAATGATTGATATTTGTGTGAGACCTTAGTCCTTGGCCGTGAAGATCATTTGTAAAATGATTCAAATGAGAGAGAAGTATTTATATATATTTAGGGTGGTTGGGGGGGGGGAGCCTCGCGCCGCCTAAAGCGCCAAGGCAGCCCCTTGTCGCGGCTCCCATAGCGCACCTATTCCTGGCACGCCGTGCTGGCTAGTGCACTGCCGGCTGGCGCGTCGTGCTGGCCCCTCGCGGCCTAGCATTGCCTGACCCTATTTCTGAGGCTTTCTCCACATGTGTCAACCTCTTTTTACTCATCAAAAATCCATGCAGTACGCCTACTAACCGTTGAAATTTCACGGGGTGTAACATCTTTTCCCCCTTAGGAACATTAGTCCTCGAATGTCATCCTCAGGCTTAAAGGAGTTAACTCTCTTAACCAAGATTTAGAAAAATTTTGGCAAAGTCCCCTCTTTAATATGGACTACCTGGAAACCTGAAATGCAGAAAAGTCCAGCATAGGCGCCTCGCAGGACGCCATAAATAGTTATTTCATCACAAGGAGGTAATTAGCTAATTGTATTGATAACCCAAGTAGTAAAACTATAAGAGAATAACAACATCACCTTTAACTACATAATTTGAATCAATCCTGGAAAAAGTGAGGATATATAGACCTCATGTCATCCTCGGCTTCCCAGGTCATCTCTTCTTTATTCCTGTTCCTACATAATACCTTAACAAAGGATACATCTTTAGTTCTTAACCTGTGAACCTGCCGATCTAGTACGACAACTGGAACTTCTTCATAGGTCAGCTCCTCAGTGACTTGGACATCCTCAAGGGGCCAAGTTTGTCACGCCCCACCTTTGAAAGCACGACTGGCACCACTCGGGATGCTCTCCTATGCATTTTCGCAGCATTGACACGTGAAAGATCGGATGGATGTGTTCTAGTTCTGAAGGTAGTTCTACTTCATACATTAATCGGCCTATTATCTAGCGGATCTGATACGAACAATAAATCTAGGGGTAAGCTTGCCCTTCTTGCCGAACCTCATCACGCCCTTCTTGGGCGAGACTGTTCACGCTGTTCGCAACTACACACAAGTGCACGTGGTCGAACAAGTAGTAAAATGGCTACAGTAGCCAAGTATCGATCCCACAGGGACTGGACCAAGGTAATAATCGAATCAAGCGTTAATAAACTCTAACTCTAATAATGCAGACAATAGTTTCAAGAAGATTTTTGGGAGGTTGTTTCCTAATTTATACTAGTCTAAAACAAATATACAATTTGAGTCTGAACTATAGCAATGAGCATGCTGAGGCTAAAACGAACATGCAGGGAAGCAATTTATTGATACAAATTGGTTAATCTTTCCTCCAGTTGCTAGTCAAGAATTATTGCCTATGGATTAAAACTCCCGTATTTAACCCAACTTAAGAATCATGAACCTTCCACCTACATTTCTGTGATAAGAAGAAATTCATGTTCTAGCCATACGAAACTGATTCCTTAATTAACTAATACGACTTTCAGATATATCTCTATTCTGAAGGTAAATCAATTCTCAATTTTCCCAAACCAAGAAGAGATCATATCCTATTAATTCACAACTTTCCAATTTGTTTCTCTTTCGAGTGCAAACCGGATGTTTTAGATATACATTAATATTGGCCACACATTAATGCAATAAGAACAAGAATTAATAGAACAACCATGGAAGAAAAGATGAAAAACCAAGATGATCAATAATTACATTCCACTACAAATGTTCTTAACCTCAGCAAGAAGTGAATTTAGCCACTCATTTGTGGATTAAACATCGTTAAATGAGTGTTAATCATACAAACAATTGAAATAAAGAAGAAAGAGATAGAGAAGAACCCTAAGAATTTCGTCCCCTTAACTGCCTGTAACCCACGTTCTTGCTCAACCAAGTCAGAATAATTAAAAATAAACCTAAGTGTGTTATTTATACTAGTGGGAATTTTTCCCGGAATAACAAGCAACGTGTCACGGAGTGCATCGCGGAGTACTACCTCCGTGACATGCCACAAACGCGGACCCTCACTGGAATCCGGTCCTCCAGTTAATTATGCCCAACGTGCCACGACGTGCAACGCGGGGCTTGGCCAACGTGCCACGGCCCCAACGCGGACCTTCACTGGAACTTGGCCTATTTTCATCATCCGGGGCAGAATGCATCCGCGATGGCAGCGTGACATGGCTCCATCGCGGAGCCCCTTAATTTGCTACATAACCTGGGCCTTTTCCACTGCTTGCTTCCGAGTCTATTCCAGATTTCTCCCAACATGCATCTTAGCTTCCTAAAATTCCATTTTTCCTGCAAAACAACACTAACCATGTTGGTTAGTATAAATTCACATTTTAACTACAAATCACATGAGAATGTACAATTATCAATGTATAAACAAGACGAAATGAAGCATTTGAGTATCACTTGGGCATATAATTCTGCCCAAGATCACTTACCCAACACTTAAAACTTTGTTCGTCCTCGAACAATAATCTCACATCTCATGCAATAGACACCCAATCATAGCTACTTTTGCTCGACAATTCAAGCTACGGTTATACCGATTATTTAAATAGCAAATCATCAAGAAAATATGCATAGTCTCACCAATACAATGACATTCAACACAGTAAGACCTTCTAGACTCACGAGTCGACTCTCGATCTCGATAAACTCAAGCAAATCAGCTGATCAAGACATCCGATACGAAATTAGGTCTCTCGTCAAGCATGTTCCCTCAAAACACAAGAGAATTTCCCCCTTTACACTCATATGATCTTAAAAGCATTATATGCAGGGGCATATGAACACAATTTCGCTCTCTCTCCCAAAGAATTCACATGCATCATGTCATCACCCATAAGCTTGCCTCTAGTGTATTACTCCACTAATATAAGGATGAGTGATGTAAGATCACGTAGGACTTAACGGGTTGTAATATAAGCTAAGGAACTAGTACATACTGGGCTAACCAATAATAACAACTAGCACCATTAAGCGCTTTTCCATACATCCCACCACATTATGGGCATTGTTCTTCCTTCATCCTCCCATTCTTGAAGTCTTTCTTTATTTTTATTCCCATATCTTTAAGCACAGTTGACTTAATAACAAAGATTAGTTATACATCTTCCTTTTATTAAATTCGGCAAATGCACCCTTGACCTTTTCTTTACTTTCACCACTTTCGCTTTTCCTTTCTTTTCACAATTACCACTCCTTGACACTGTGGGAAAATTACTTTTCTTGAGCGCTTAAGAGTTTTGGATCAAATTCACGGATAATGAAAAGAAGGGGTTAAACTCGGTTTGTACCTTTTCGACAAAAGAAAAAAAATAGCCTACAGGCTCAATGGGCTAACTAGGATGTACATTCTACAGGCTCAATGGGCTAACTAGGATGTACATTCAAGGTAGGTACGATAATGAAAAAAACTTTCGGTTAAATCAAAGAAATGCCTACATCCTTTCCTACAATACTCATCCTTCATTTCGTTTTGTACACACACCAGGCAAGTTCTAGACACTTCACAATAGCATGGAAGAATCGAAACCTCACCACACACTCATTGCACATGCTCAACTCAAGACATATTCACAGACTCTTCAATCAGCTAATTACAGGAATTCAAACATTAAGCCTCAATCACACCGAATTGAACTCTACGGTCTAGGTATCCCAACATGTTCACAAAGTTGCATGCTTTCATACGAATCACCTTTGCATTCTAAATATCATGTACAACACACAACCTGAATTCCGAACAATAAAGTAACGACACGTTTGGGATTCAAACAAATAAAAGAAAAAAAAATTAAAAAGAACAAAAGAAATCTACTCCTATCGACTACATTTCCCTTAAGACGGTTGTCATCCATCCATCATAGGGAACGGTCGCTATTTACGACTTCGGTTCAATGGGACTATTCTCGGTAAAAGCACCAAAAACAAACACCGAGAAACCCAATCAAAAAAAATTTCACGAAAAATTTTAAAAATATCGATAATTTCGATAAAACAACAATATTTACACAACCAGCTAACAACAACTCCATGCAGCACACAACATCTTCACATTAATTACAACACCAAATTACAATACAAAACATAAACACCAAAATCACAGGGTCACAATTTTTCACAGGCACAACAACAAAACAAAAACATCAATAACAACAAAACAACCAGCACTTAACTACTCCCACCCCACACTTAAATCGAACACTGTCCCCAGTGTTCACAAAATTCAGCATAGCACAAGAGTAGGTGGTGAAACTCCCTAATCAATTGAAGTATTCTACTTCTTCGTCAGGTGCGGTTGCCTCGTCCCCCATATCCGAATCGCCCCCGCTATCCTCATCTGACTCAACATCTGAGTCATCGTGGCGCGTCTCCTCATCTGTGGGGACATCATCATCAGTGGGCTCCACAAAAGACGGCCCCACTCGGCATAGAGCCCTGGCATTTTCGCCGAAGGGGTAGTCCAACTCTAGCTGCCACAGCTCACCTTCTGTTGCTGGCCTCCCGCCTATGCGCAACTGTAGCATCTGCATCCCAAACATGCGGGCCATATACCGATCATCCCGAGCATATCGCTCAACTAATGTGAGAACTGGCCCGTGAGTGGTGTCGGGTGCCTTAGTTTTGGTGACGTCTAAGGCATGCCTCTCCATCTGTGGGATGTAGTCAAGGGCCTCCTCCTCAACATCTAGGACCCTCAGGAAAGTGGTCAGCAGGCCACCAAACCCGTACCTGTGCCCTTGATGCAAACGGGCTCTCTTCATGGAGGAGATGATCACTGCCCCAACATTAATCTCCAGCCCTTTCATCAGGGAGTTACCAAGCACACACAATCTCAGGTGACATCTGTCATGTGCACCCCCGGGATCAGGCAGGAACACACGATCTTAAGCCAAATTCTGGCTTCCTTGTTCATTTGAGAGTAGGGCAGCGTCTGATGGTAGCCCCTCTCCTAATGCCTGCTCCATCGTGCTGTCGAACAGGCCCCACACAGAGTGCGTCTGATATCCGCATATGGTGGAGTGATGTTCAGCTGCCGGAGTACATGGGCATCTGTGTCCCGCGCCCCCAAGATGTCATTAAGGTGATGGGGCTCAAAAGTGACTACCTGCCCCCTTATTTTGACAGTGTGACTTTGGAGTGTCGGGTTCCAGTTGGCGTAGAACACTCGAATCAGGTGGAGATTGCACTCCTTGGGCTCTTCAAAGATGAAGTTCAGCCCAGCAGCGTCAATTCGGTGTACAATTCTGCGGAACTCCTGTGCCAATGGCTCCCTTGCAATATGTTCCTCAAGGAAGTATTTGTTCTCCTTGTGCTTTGTGTACCATTTATTCCCTTCGTCTGTCACCCATCGGGTTCCGTATTGACGGCGTTGGCCTCGCGGAACTTCTGGTGCTGCTGGGACTGCTGTTCCTAGTCTAATTCTTTTCCTTCCGGTGCCCGATGTAGATGCGCCCTTTCCTTTATCTTGCCTGCTTGCCATTGTTCCTGTCAAATCAAACAGACAGTCCCAATGTTATTCAAATTCAAATTAGCTTCGACTAAGGTTGGGTTAAGCTAGGCCACCCCACACTTAGTCTTTAGCCACAATCATAACATTATGGCAAGACAATTCTCACTTCCCAATTTACAAGAAACAACAACATGCCTTGTGCATTCAGAGAATTCGATGGAATATATTTTACGTACTACTCAGACTTCGTACAGTTAATCAACATATCACCATCAATACCATTTCATCCCATAGCACTTAGCACAAAAAAACTCTCAACACAACCTATGCAATTCACCAAGTTCTATGCAATTCACAATTTAATTCTGCCAAAAAAGAATCCATCGTTTACTTAGCATATTCACAACAAGAACAACATAATTCACCTTACCCAACATGCCCAACCCATAATTTCCACATTTTCAATCACATTTCGTTTCTTCGTAATCAAATTCTAACCCTAGCTACACATTTCACCAAAATTTGATCAAGCATGTATTTATCGAGTTCATATAATCAAAATGATACTCCGAACTTCAATCAACACTAACTTAAAGGAATTCAAGCTCAATTTACAATTAGGGCAAGTTTTTCTCACTTTACATGCTCAAACTCAACAAATTTGACAAGAATTGAGAAGAAAATAGAGAACATACCTTTAGTTCGATGAAGCCGAAGAAAAATCGAAGAAAACTTGTGCCTAAGTCCGTGTCACATTAGGGAAGGGGGATTTTTTGGGTTTTCGTCGCGGAGGGGGTGAGAAATGAGGAAAAATAGAGGGAATTCGGGGTTAAAAAGGGTTAATTTCGCGTGGGTCACCCGGCGACCCGGTGTGACCCGTCGCAATTAACACCTCAACGTGTCACGGAGGGTAACGCGGAGCACCCCCTCCATGACACGGAGGTGTTCTGGACTTTTAGAAATTCTAGAATTACACCTCAACGTGTCACAGAGGTCAACGCGGAGGCCCTCCTCCGTGACACGGAGCCATCGCGCAGGCTCACTGTTTTGCCACTTTTTATTATTTTTCTCACCTCGATTTTTCCTTTGTGATCCTTTGCATTTTTTTCGCCCTCCGTTCAACCTAAAATTCATCTCACAACAAGAAATTGGTTAGAATTCATAGATTTCAACATAAAACACAATTTTTATTTTTTTTTTATTTTTATTTTTCTATTTTTTTTCTACTAATTCTACTCAATTATTACAACAGTTTCACGGGTTGCCTCCTGTGCAGCGCCTGGTTTACCATCGCGACTCGACGTCATTGAAGCTTAGTCATCCTCTAGGGTGACGGATGTCTTCTCTCGACTACCGTCCTCACCCCAGTAATGCTTACATCGCTGCTCATTGACTAAGAATATGGCACTTCAGTCTTTTTGCCACAATTCTACTGCCCCGTGCGGAGTCATTCTCACTACCTCAAATGGCCCTGACCATTTGGACCGCAGCTTCCCTAGAAACAGCTTCAATCTTGAATTGAAGAGCAACACTTTCTGCCCTGGCTCAAAAATATGATGCACCACATGCTTGTCATGCCACCTCTTCATTTTTTCTTTGTAGTACTTGGCACTCTCATAAGCATGCCAACAAAACTCTTCAAGTTCGCTGAGTTACATCGACCTCTTCTTTCCCACTAGCTCTAAGTCCATATTCAATTTCCTCATGGCCCAGAATGCTCGGTGCTCTAGCTCCACTGGCAGATGACATGCTTTAACATAGACCAATTGGTATGGAGAAGTTCCAATCGGTGTCTTGTAAGCAGTTCTGTAAGCCCACAACGCATCATCGAGTTTGCTTGACCAATCACTACATTGTGCATTCACTGTTTTCTGGAGAATCTGCTTCACTTCTCTATTCGACACCTCCACTTACCCACTAGTTTGGGGATGATATGCTGTTGCCACCTTGTGGCGCACCCCATACTTAGCTAGTAGCTTCTTGAAACTTGAATTTACAAAATGAGCCCCTCCATCACTGATAATGGCTCGGGGTGTCCCGAACCTGGTGAGAATGTGTTTTTTTACAAATTTTGTTACCATCTTGTTGTCATTCCTGGGGTAAGCTATTGCTTCAACCCACTTTGATACATAATCAACGGCCACCAAGATGTAAGGTTTACCAAATGACGGTGGGAATGTGCCCATGAAATCTATGCCCCATACATCAAAGGTCTCCACTTCCAGTACATTTTGCAGCGGCATCTCTTGCCTCCTACCAATTGTGCCTGTCCATTGACATCTATCGCACATTTTTACGTATGCCATAGAGTCTCTGAACAGTGTAGGCCAAAAGAAACCTAACTGTAGGACCTTGTGCGCTGTCCGCTTGCCTCCGTGGTGCCCTCCATACAATGAAGAATGACAACTCCTCAAAAACTCTACAATCTGGCTCTCTGGGATGCATCTTCTCATCACCTGATCCGGTCCCTATTTAAACAAGTATGGCTCATCCCAAATAAAATGCCGGCAATCGTGCCTCAATTTGTTCCTCTGTTGAGTTGTAGCCTCCGGTGGATAGACTCCACTCACTAGCAAGTTCACTATGTCTACATACTATGGAACCTCAGCTTCCCCTATTTCCAAGAGCTTCGCATTTGGGAACTCCTCTTTGATGTTATCACCTTCCTTCACATGCGACCGGCTTTCCAATCGCGATAGGTGATCTGCCACCTGATTCTCGCTCCCCTTTCTGTCCTTAATTTCTAGATCAAACTCTTGCAACAACAGAATCCATCTGATCAGCCTGGGCTTTGCATCCTTCTTGTTAAACAGATACTGAATCGCTGCATGATCGGTATACACCACTACTCTCGAACCCACCAAATAGGACCTAAATTTATCAAATGCAAACACCAATGCTAGCATATCCTTCTCTGTGACTATATAATTACTTTGGGCAGTGTTCAGTGTTTTGCTTGCATAATGAATAGAATGAAAGATTCTATTTCTCCATTGCCCCAATACAGCTCCCACAGCCACATCACTTGCATCACACATTAGTTCAAATGGTTGTTCCCAATCCGGAGAAATAAGGATAGGTGTTTCTATCAATTTCTTCTTCAACTCCTCGAATGATTTGACACATTCATCATCCAACTCGAACTTCACCTCTTTTTCCAGCAATCTACATAATGGTCTAGAAATTTTGGAGAAGTTTTTGATGAACCGTCCGTAGAACCCTGCATGCCCGAGAAAACTGCGAACACCCTTCACCGACACAGGTGGTGGTAGCTTCTCAATAACTTTGATCTTAGCACGATCAACCTCCAACCCCTTGCAAGACACTTTATGGCCAAGGACGATACCCTCCTTGACTAAGAAATGGCATTTCTCCCAGTTGAGTACAAGGTTGGATTCCTCGCTGCGAGCTAGCACCCTGTCAAGGTTCTGCAAACAAGCAGCAAATGAATTACCGAAAACAGAAAAATCATCCATAAATACCTCAATGAAATCCTCCACCATGTCGTGGAAGATAGCCATCATGCATCTCTGGAATGTGGCAGGTGCATTGCACAACCCAAATGGCATCCACCTAAAAGCATATGTCCCATAAGGATAGGTGAAAGTAGTCTTCTCCTGGTCCTCCGATGCTATGGCTATTTGGTTATAGCCAGAGTACCCATCAAGGAAACAATAATATTCTTGTCCAGCCAACCTATCCAGTATCTGATCAATGAACGGGATAGGATAGTGATCTTTTCTTGTGGCTTCATTAAGCTTTCTATAGTCCATGCAAATTCGCCAGCCTGTGACAGTTCGTGTAGGGATCAACTCATTTTTCTCATTGGTGACCACGGTCATCCCTCCTTTCTTTGGAACGCACTGAACGGGGCTGACCCATTCGTTGTCTGAGATAGGATAGACCACACCTGCATCAAGCCACTTAATGATTTCTTTCCTAACCACATCCTTCATTGCCGGATTCAACCTTCCCTGAGCCTGAACAGTTGGCTTTGCTCCTGTCTCCATGAAGATCTGTGTGTGCAAAAAGCTGGATTGATACCCTGAATATCTGACATTTGCCAGCCCATTGCTTTCTACCTTTTTCTGAGGACACCCAGTGCTTCCTTTCCCTGTGCCTCAGTCAATTCTGCGGAGATGATGACTGGCAAAGTATCATCTTCCCCCAAGAAGACATATTTTAAATGGGGAGGCAATTCTTCAATTCCATCTTTGGTGCTTCCTCAATAGATGGTTTTGGCAATGGTTCCAGAGACCTCATTAGAGACTAAAATTCCTACTTCCTGGGATGCCTTTGTGGCTCATTCAGCCTTTGTACCACCTCATAAGCATCTCTACCTCCGAAATGATCGGAGTTCATCAACGCTCTTACCAATGGGTCTTGAGATTCAACAATCTGACGAATTTCTACTTGATCAAGCACACTGATTTCTGAAAGCTCCTTATGTATAGCCGGCAACTTCATGGCCTTAAATACATCAAATACCTCCACCTTGTCGTGTGCCCGCATGGTTAGCTGGCCTGCAGCTACATCAATCAGTGCTTTCCCGGTTGCCAAGAAAGGACGTCCCAAAATAAATGGGACTTCCGCATCCGGCTCAAAATCCAGCACAATGAAGTCAACCGAGAAGATAAGGGAGCCTACTTGCACCAACACGTCCTCCACAATGCCATCTGGTCTGGCCAAAGAACGATCCGCTAGTTGCAAGATCACTGTTGTCGGTCTAGGACTGCCTAGCCCCAATTTCTTGAATACCGATGTCGTCATCAAGTTAATGCTTGCTCCCAAATCACATAATCCACGAGCTCAGATACTCTGCCCAATTGTAAGTTGAATTGTAAAGCTCCCAGGGTCTTTGAGCTTTGTGGACATCTGATTTTGTATCCGGGAAGTGCACTCCTCCGTAAGTGCCACCGTAGCATACTTCGTCAACCTGCTTTTGTTCGCCACGATGTCCTTGATATATATTGCGTACTTCGGCACTCCCTGCAAAACATCAACAAGAGGTAAATTAATGTGTACCTGTTTAAGCACCTTCATGAACTTTTTGAAACACGCTTCCTCCTTGTGTTTCCTTAGTCTTTGAGGGAACGGGGGTGGTGGTCTTTCTGGTTCCACATCCTTGAGTTGCAAACCACTCCTTGTGGTCACTGCATTTACTTGCTTGGGGTTGGGGTCAGTGTCACTTGGAAGTCCTCCTGTCGGCCTGGTGTTCTGAGCTCCAACTAGTTGCCCAAACTGGTACTCCAATGCCTTGGTAACTAACTGATTGTTCTTTACATCGGTTGCAAATTTCACATAGTCATCCTGCAATTGAGCTTCGTTAGCTATCATCGTTTTGAACATTTCCTCGATACTGGGTGATGGTGGTGGAAGAGGTGCATTGTTGCTTCTATATTGCGACTGATAGTGCTACTGCGCTCCTTGATTTCTCTGTGCTCCCTAACTCGAACTCTACCCTGGATGGCTGTTACTACCCCAAGAGAAATTTGGGTGACTTCTCCAATTAGAGTTGTAGTTCTTGCCATACTGTTGGTGATTATTTCTCTGTACATTACCAACAAAGTTTACTGAATCAGGATTCGCACCACAACACTCAGCTGAGTGTTCATTACTGCCGCACACTTCACACCAAATCTGTTGCACTACATTCACTGGGGCTTGAGAATGATTCATGCCCATATTGCTGAAGTGGGTATTGAGTTGATTCTATAACGCGGCTATCTGTGCAGCGATAGCTGTAAAACCATCCACTTCAAAGACTCCTGCCGCTTTCCTTGTTCCTCCTCTAGAAGAGTCCGCATTCCACTCTAGATTTCCCTGAGAAATATGGTTCAACAAGGTATACAGCTCCTCATAAGTTTTTTCTAATGCTTGTCCCCCAGTTGCTGAGTCTAGAAAGATTTTTGTGTGATGTTCCAAACCCTCTATGAAAGTATGCACCAGCACATCATTGGATTGGTGATGATGAGGACAATTCCGCAACATAGATTTGAATCTTTCCCAGGCTTGATACAGATTCTTTCCCTCTCTCTGTTTAAAACTTAGAATTTGACTTCTAAGTCTTGCTGTTTTACCGGATGGAAAGAACCGTATCAAGAATTTCTTTGCAAGCTCATCCCAAGTAGTGATGGAATTGGGTGGCTCAGCTTTCAGCCATCTCTTTGCTTCTCCCAAAAGTGAAAATGGGAACAATGTAAGCCTGACATAATCGGTTGACACTCTAGCGGGGATATAAGTGTCACTTATCTCCAAAACGTTTTGGAGATGTTGTTGTGGATCCTCGTGAGGCAGACCTGTGAATTGCCCGCTGGTGTGCAACAATTGCACCATATTCTGTTTAAGCTTGAACCTCCCTCCTGGCTTAGGTTTGCGAATGCTAGATGTAATGTTGTTAGCATGTGGGATTGCCACTTTGCGAAGCGGCCTAGCTGCCATTTCTTCAGGCACTAACACTGCCCTTACAATGGGTGGATTCTGTTGTTGCTCCAGGATGGTCTGTCTGAGCAACTGCAGCTTTCTCTCTAGAGCTTCTCTCCTTTGACGATGGAATTGTCTTTCCGGCTCTAAGTGTGAATCCACCAACTCCTTGTCCCTTGCCAGTGTTCAACAGAATTCAATATCTGCAAAAGACAATCTAAGACTAAGTTGTCAACACTAATAAGAAATAGTAAACTAACACTTAAGACAACAATTTTACCAATTGCCAGTCCCCAGCAACGGCGCCAAAAACTTGTTCGCGCTGTTCGCAACTACACGCAAGTGCACGTGGTCGAACAAGTAGTAAAATTGCTAGAGTAGCCAAGTATCGATCCCACAGGGACTGGAACAAGGTAATAATCGAATCAAGCGTTAATAAACTCTAACTCTAATAATGCAGACAACAGTTTCAAGAAGATTTTTGGGAGTTTGTTTCCTAATTTATACTAGTCTAAAACAAATATACAATTTGAGTCTGAACTATAGTAATGAGCATGCTGAGGCTAAAACGAACATGCAGGGAAGCAATTTATTGATACAAATTGGTTAATCTTTCCTCCGGGTTGCTAGTGAAGAATTATTGCCTATGGATTAAAACTCTCGTATTTAACCTAACTTAAGAATCATGAACCTTCCACCTACATTTCTGTGATAAGAAGAAATTCATGTTCTAGCCATACGAAACCGATTCCTTAATTAACTAATATGACTTTCAGATATATCTCTATTATGTAGGTAAATCAACTCTCAATTTTCCCAAACCAAGAAGAGATCATATCCTATTAATTCACAACTTTTCAATTTGTCTCTCTTTCGAGCGCAAACCGGTTTTTTTAGATATACGTTAATATTGGCCACACATTAATGCAATAAGAACAAGAATTAATAAAACAACCATGGAAGAAAAGATGAAAAACCAAGATGATCAATAATTACATTCCACTACAAATGTTCTTAACCTCAGCCAAGAAGTGAATTTAGCTACTCATTTGTGGATTAAACATCATTAAATGAGTGTTAATCATACAAAAAATTGAAATAAAGAAGAAAGAGATAGAGAAGAACCCTAAGAATTTCGTCCCCTCAACTGCCTGTAACCCACGTTCCTTCTCAACCAAGTCAGTATAATTAAAAATAAACCTAAGTGTGTTATTTATACTAGTGGGAATTTTTTCCGGAATAACAAGCAACGTGTCACAGAGTGCATCACAGAGCACTGCCTCCGTGACACGCCACAAACGCTGACCCTCACTGGAATCCGGTCCTCCAGTTAATTATGCCCAACGTGCCACGGTGTGCAATGCGGGGCTTGGCCAACGTGCCACGGCCCCAACGCGGACCTTCACTGGAACTTGGCCTATTTTCATCATCCGGGGCAGAATGCATCGGCGATGGCAGCGTGACACGGCTCCATCACGGAGCCCCTTAGTTTGCTGCATAACCTGGGCCATTTCCACTGCTCGCTTCCAAGTCTATTCCCGATTTCTCCCAACATGCATCTTAGCTTCCTAAAATCCATTTTTCCTACAAAACAACACTAACCATGTTGGTTAGTATAAATTCACATTTTAACTACAAATCACATGAGAATGTACAATTATCAATGTATAAACAAGACGAAATGAAGCATTTGAGTATCACTTGGGCATATAATTCTGCCTAAGATCAGAGACCCTGAGAAATGCCCAATAGTCAACCTTGAATTCCAAATCTCAACGCTGCACCTCAGAATAAGACTTCTGGTGGCTCTGGGCTGTTAACAAGCGCTCTCTAATGAGTTTGATCTTCTCTTCTAACTAGTGAATCATATTAGGTCCTACTAACCCTAACTCCCCTACTTTAAATCACCCGATAGGGGATCTGCATTTTCACCCGTACAAGGCCTCATAAGATAACTGTTATTGTATGAAAATTCGATATGGGGGTAAATGTTCATCTCAACTTCCTCCGAAATCTAACACACATGCCCGCAACATATCCTCAAGCGTCTGAATCATGCGTTCTGTCTAACTGTTTGTCTAAAGATGAAATGATCTACTTAGATTGACATGCGTTCCCAGTCTATTCTGGCAGCTTCCCAAATCTGGTTGTGAGTCGTGCCTCTCTGTCATAATTTATTAGATGCTTGGGCCTCACGCAACCTAACTACTACTTCTTCCCTCTTCCCATGCCATCAGTAGGTCTCTCTTTATGACCTGATGTATTTTCATTAACCTCTGGGTGGAGGGAGTAACAAACATGGTGCACCTTGGCCATAGTCTGCTAATAAAGTCCTATCACCTTAGAATACGGAGGCGACCTCTAGGTCTCATGACTTCATCCTTTGTTATCTTAAGGCCAATAACTTTTTATAGTGCCTTGTCTCTTGGTTGTACTAGGTTAAAATCTTTGTGTCACCACTCCTTTACCTCCACATCTGGTGGTGATAATACAACATTCTAGGTTACAACCTCACTATCTCTTAACTGTCATCCCGATGCTTATTTCTCGACATTTAGCGGTGGTCTCATGCTCTGTCAATCTAATTCAACCTAGAGGTGATTTTATTTCCCTCCAGTATAAATACTTGTGCTTCCCTCCTTACTCCTAGAGGCTGAGATCTGGGGTTTGTGCCTTTTGCCTCGTACTGTCAAAGATATTACTAACCAAGTCTACCGACCTGTATCCTCCTGACCTGTACTCGGGCCCATTTTGTTCATATGATCTCTCTATCCTTCGACATAACAAACTAGGGCCATAACCATTATCTTGCAGGTGTGCCCTACATTCATTCACACACTGCGGCAAAATTGACCTATTTCTGACCTCAACTTTACTATTACTGAGGGCTTATTGCTTATGGACTCTCCCACGTGCACCTAACTGCTGCTGCAACCTTATTCGCCCTCTTGATTTACTATTTTAAGGGTCTAGATAACTTTGTAAACACTTAGGGTCTCAACCATTCTCTAATCCTTCTCGGAAGCAACAATTCTAGCCCTCCTTTATTATTCATTCTGGACAATATGGCGTTGACACTTGCACTTTCTGTTGTACTTGCACGATTCTTCATGTATTTCAAGTAATTCAACATTAATAGTTTCCCCTGCCTAATTCTTAACGTCTACTAAGTGAGCCAACGCATATATATATATCTACTATACTTCCTAACCTACCACTCCAAGGCTGCAGAGAGAACTAGGGACAATGCTGGAATATCTATCACCATACAGAGTTCCTGGTGCCCCGAGAGGATGACGGGAGAAATTTAAAAGACATCTTCTGCCCTTAGGTTGATTGTCCCCCAACCGTGGAACCTCACTAGCACTTCCTCCTTCTGCTGTAGTTATTTTGCGGCTGGATGGAGTCTATCTTACATCACATATTATGCTCGACAGATATATCAATGAAAGCTTAGGGACTTAACCCTGTACAACTCGGCTCTATAGCACGATCTGCAAAGAAGGAAGGGTAACCATACTATCATGCCTCGTAGCCTCCTGCTTATAGGATATGGTTCACAACACATTTATAAACAAGACTCTACCAGACACGGCTTGCAGACTCCCTAGTATATGACTTTCTCTAATACTAAGTTTGTCACACCCTACCTTGGGAGGCACGACTGGAACCTAATGCCATACTGGAATCTAAGCTGACCTAGCTGGGCACAGGCACCTCTGGAGCCTACCCATGACTCAAACTCAAGGAAACAAATTGCTTTACCTCGACTGGAATCACAGCCTCAGGCCAACAAGGCCAAGAGTAAAAGAAACCTGCTAGCCAACAATATCATAGTAAAGGGATCCTATGTGGGCCGATAAGACTACCATGTTGTCTAATTATAACATAAGTAAAAACAGGTAGTTACACTGGGCCCCACATGGCCAACACATAAAATAATACATACATAGGCCCCACAAGGCCAACAACTACCAACTAATTGACGACTGTAGTCTCCAAGACTCTAAGAATACAAATAGTGGTCGGGATAGGGCCCCGGCCTACCTAAATACTATACAAACAAAAGGTGGTAATCTTCTATAACTTAGCAACTCTGAATGAAAGGAGCTAGCCAATGTGCTGACTCTGAATGGCTCCTTGGAGATCTCACAACCTGTCTGTCTAAACCTGCAGGCAAATAATGGAGCACCCCATAGTTGGGCATCATTACAATATGTACCAAATATGTAAGGCAGTAAATGAGCTGAATGAAAGCTGTTAAAGACTGAAAGTAAGTAGAAGGAAGGGGCATAAATTAACCTAGAAGTTTGCTTATTCATAACCTACATCTAGTAAAACACTACACGTATATGAGCTAAGACTGTATAATCATATATTCTTAAGCTATAGCTAGCAGACAAGAATGCAAACAAGAACCTACTCTGGCCCCCATAAGCCTGGAAGGTACAATCAACAAAGAATAACCCCCTCAGGCCCCCATAATCCCTAGAGAGCACACTTAAATCTATATTCCCCTAACCTGGTTTCTATGACTCTACTTGTGCTATAGCAACCTGCTGGTCCCCTAAGTCTGTAGTTGAGCCCACTCAGCTTATGATTTGTAGCTGTGTCTGAGTTTGGTGGACTCCTGATAACTACACCCTGGGCACCAAGCTCGATGAGAGTGTGATCTAGATACGGCATAAAGATAATAGTCCAGCCATGGAATGGACTATAATATGGACCTTGGCCTCTGCATCATCCCTTGGAATGACATATCGCTCGTTGGAGCAATGTCATATAGCCCCTGGGTGGCGACGACATAACTGGTAACCCTGGGGTGGTCATAGAAGGCTCCTAGGTGAGGGCAACCCCAACTGATGTGCTATACTGAAGTCTCAATGTAGTTACTCAAAAGGAATATCTAGCCTTCTAGGCCTAACACGGTCGCTTCTTTCCTCTAGAATAATCTGTATGGTTGCTAGAAGGCACACCCCGTGTACCTATATCTGGTCAGAGGATCCTGATAGTGATCATAATCTCTAACGGTCTAGACCGGATAGGGTAAGCTCTCCAGTGGCCTAACAATACTCTGAATGTCCTTCTCGAAAAACTATAACTCCTAAGCAGTTGTAGGGTCATAGAAGACAAATTACTTAGTTCCTTTGCTTAGAACGCTGTAGGACTACTACTAACCGAGCATGCTTTTGAGCGGTCAGTCCCTACTCCTCCACAGATAGCCTATTGAAATTCTTAGTCGGAGGGTAATATTGTGCTAACATGGTTCTAGTCTTTTATACCTTAACTAGGTCTGTTCAGATCTTATATGACTGTTCTAGACGATTCCTAACCTTGTAGGTAAGTTTACATGGACTTAGCCACTCACAACAACCTGTACCTGAGCATCTTATAGGAGCAGGCTGGGATGTTGGCCTCGTCTCTATCTGCTATAAGGTCCCCTTCCTTAGGGTACCCATGGGTCTATTTCACCTGAACGACTGGGATGGCTTCCTGAGCGACCTGTATGATGAATACTAAGGTAACTGGAACCGACAGTCACTGATAGTAGCTAACTAGATGGAAGGCTGTCACTCAGTTCACTAGACAACCCTAGTGCCACTTACTCTAAAGTATGTCCATCCTATCTAAATTTCTGGCCTTAGGGTATGGAGGTACGCCAACGGCTCCTGGGTGTGCTTCACTGATAGTACAGGCGCCAAACTAGTAGTTATATTGCCTAGCTATGCTTATGCTGTTCAAATTACTAACTCAGGCCCAATTACTATCCACGAGCTTCTAAGGTCTAGGCCTGACAACGAAACATCAAATTCTACTAACACAATGAACCGAAGAATAGAGGAGTTCCTACAATGCTTCTAGAGTGTGTCACACTTAACATGTTCTTTCCCCGATGAGGGATACTACAATATAATCTTTATACATTTTCTAGCAGCTAACCACAATATATGTAATCATAATCTACTGATAGCAGCTAATCACAACACATCTGATCCGTATACACTAGCAACAGCTAATTACAACATATAGGATTATTATCTACGTTCGAGACATAGTTCATATCATTGTATGACAAAAATAACTTGCCAAAGGAATAAGCCTAGACATACCTCAATCGCTAACTTTTGTTCAGCTGGCGAGTTTCATCTTGCAATCGACGATTCCCTCCAACTGTAACCTTTATGCCGAGAGAATAGGGCTAATTTCAATACTAAATTCAATAAAAAGTGATAACTTTATTAATAATAAAAATTAAAATCCAACTCCGTATAACTCGGTCGAAGACCTATAATTTCTTGAGAGTTCAGAAGGGAAAAGTGCTTACCTAATGCCTGTGGCCGAGACGGAATCAATTTGGAACAATTCTGACAACTTTAACTCAACAGTGTTTCGTTTGCCGAGCCAATTTTCGAGAAATGACTCTGTAGTAGTGCTTCCCATAGGCCTAGGACTCATTACCCGAAGTTAATTTGAGATTAGACGGCATTTGGTTGCGTAATCAGATGAAAAAAAATTGATATTTGTGTGAGACCTTAGTCCCTGGCCGTGAAGATCATTTGTAAAATGATTCAAATGAGAGAGAAGTATTTATATATATTTAGGGTGGTGGCAGGGGGGAGCCCCGCAACCCCCAAAGCGCCGAGGCAGCCTCACATCATGCCTCTCATCGCACCCCTATGCCTGGCGAACCGTTCTGGCTGGTGCACTTTCGGATGGCGCGTTGTGATGGTACCTTGTGGCGTAGCCTCGCCCGACCCTTCTTCCTAGGCTTTTTCCACACGCTTTTAAGCTCTTTTTACTCATCACAAATCTAGGCGTACGCCTACTAACAATTGATATTTCACGGGGTGTAACAAGTATGGAACTGAATAGAGTATTAAGGAGGAATTTAGTACCTCATGCTGAAGTTGAGCTAGAAGGAAACAGGTGAGGGTATTTAGCCATCATGTCCGCTTTGCTTCCCATGTAGTTCCCTCAACTAGCTAGTTCCTTCATAAAACCTTTACTGTGGCGATCTCCTTATTTCTCAGCTTATGAACCTGATGGTCTAGGATCTAAAATGGAACTTCTTAATAAGAGAGACTGCCCTTTATCCCAACAATCTCTAGAGGCGACACTGATGTCGAGTCACAAGATGCATTTCTTCAATAAGGATACATTAAAGACTGGGTGCACCAATGCTAACTACACAGGCAACTCCAGCTCGTAAGCCACATTACCAATGCATCTCGGGATTCTGTAAGAGCCAATATATCTGGGATGGAGCTTTTCTTTCTTCCCGTATCTCATCACCCCTTTGTTATACCCCAAGAGCCCAAGGATCAAACTCGGGAGTTCAAATGGGGAAAAATGAAATTTTTGCACCAGGTCACAGAATAAGTCATTCTGTGAACCGTGAGGATGGACCACGAGTCATTGGGTGACTCATGGTGAGGGCCTGGGGCCATGTTTTGGAGATGGAAATTAAATTCACCACGGGCATGACCATAAGTCGTGGTCAGTCCTCACGACTCATGCAGTCAACCATGGTCAAGGGAAATGAGCAAAGGAAATTAGGTTGGCAGTGTACTTAACGGAAGTTGACCATGACTCATTGGAGGAAGTGACGAGTCGTGGTGAGAGTCGTGGGAAGGGGTTAGTGAGAAATGAAGAAGTAAGGCAGTGCACTCCATGATTGGTGATCACGAGTCGTGGTCACCCCTGACGAGTCGGGAAGTGACCCGTTATGAGCCCAGGAGAATAGACACGGCAGTATACTTGACGAGTAGGGTGACTAGTCACTGCCCTGGACCACGAGTCGTTAGGTTTTCATTCAAATCCTTCTTGGATAATCAGAGAAGTGGTAAAATCAATCCCTTCCAGGTATGTAGGGTTATGAGTGGGTGTTTCCTTCTACACCCATTCCCAATTTCTATAAGTATGAGAATTTCGTATGATCAAGTTATGAGGTTTTTAACCAAATGTATGAATCTTCAATTTCTTCACATGGGCATGAATTGATTATGATTTTATTATTGAATTGAGAAGCATGGGCTAATTTTATAATGATTTTAATTAAAATTACATTTCTAGCCTTATGAATGTTGAAGCCTATTGATGATATGATCTTGAAAGTGAGACTTGTGTAGTAAATGTGATAATGATGAGATATTATGATGAAAAACAGGATTTGAAGCTACCCATGTTTATAATTATGTTTTCAATGAGAATTGAGTATTTCTAAGTACAATAAAGCCTTGGGAAATGCCCACATGTTAAGTTTAAATGAGGATTTTCCCGAACTAAGCTTACCACATTGTTTTGGAGCGAAGACTCCCAAATTTTATATTCTAGCTTGTGGTATGTTTTGAGTTAAGTCTTCCTATGCATAGCTTACCACATGGATTTGGAACAACGACTCCCAAGTATGTTTTTAGCTTGTGGTATGTTTTGAACTAAAGCTTCTCACATGCATGATTTCATGTTTGAGATGTATTTGATCATTGAGCTTTGTCATTAGACGATGTTAAGCTTCGTTATATATGATGTAGAGCTTATGCATGTTGTTGGAAGAAGAGTCTAGCATTGAGTGGGCTAAGGGTCGATCACTGATAACGGGCAAAAATATATGCCCGAGATACTCTTTATTACTTCAATTAGTCTTGTTTATCTAAGTTATTGTATACATTTTCATGTAATTTTATATAATGTGGAGATATGTGCTAACCAACATGATTAGCCTTTGTTTTGTAAGTTTTGATGATGTTTGAGTAACTAATCCATGAGTTGGTGAAGTAGAAGCTTGGAAACAGAATTAACACGCGAACGTCGGCAAGGAAGAGGCACAAAACAGCCCACCGGCGCGTCGACAAGGTGCCACGGCAGGCAGGCCGCTCAAAACAGCCCACCTGCGCGTTGGCAACGTGCCACGGCAGGTGGACTCTGCGACCATGGGGCTACAACGCGCTGCCCAGGCAGCGTGACACGTTGCCAACGCGGCAAGGTGCTGCCTGGGCCGATTTCGAGTGATTTTCCAGAGAGGCTCCGCGTTCGTAGCGTGTCACAGAGGCCGTGCTCCGCGATGCACTCCGTGACACGTTGCTTGTTAATCCGGGAAAGATTCCTACTAATATAAATAACACACTTAGGTTTATTTTTCAGAAGGAAGACTTGGTGGAGCTAGGACGTGGGTTAGCAGCAGTTGAGGGACGAAAAAGCTAAGGGTTTTTCTCTCTTTCTTTCTTCTTTCAATCAATTGTACGTATGATTTACACTCATTTGAGGATGATCAATCCACAAATGAGTGGCTAATTCTCTTCCTTGCTAAGGTTTTGAACATGTGTATTGAATTTTGATTGTGAATTATATGGTTTTTCATCTTCTTCTTTCATGTTGTTCTATTAATTCTTGTTCTTACTGCTGGCCAACATTAATGTACATCTAAAAAGTCCAATTTCACTCGAGAGAGCAAGAAATTGGAAAGTTGTGAATTAATAGGGTATTGTTCTTAACTTGATTTGGGAAAATTGGGTTTTGATGTGCTTTCCTGATAGAAATATACTTGAAAGCCGTATTAGTCGATTTAGGAACCGGAATTGTATTGCTAGGTCATAAATTGCATTTGATCACAGAAATGTAGACGAATGGTTTATGATTCTAAAGTGAGATTAAATACGAGAGTTTTAATCTCTAGGCTAATGTTCTTGGCTAGCAACATGAAGAGAAGAATAACCAAATTATGATTACTATCGAATTCATTACTTGTTCTTAACCTTGGCATGCTCTTATCCATAGTTTCAATTCAAGTAAATATTTGTTAATAGTTTTAGTATATAGTTTATAAACAAAATTATTTAACTTTTGGTTACATTGTTGTCAACATAATTAAAAGTAAACTAGAATATAGTATACTTAAGAAATTTTACTTATCCAGAGTCTCCTTGGATCGATACTTGGCTTACTTAGCCACTTTATTACTTGTTTGACCACGTGCACTTGCGTGTCGGTTTTTAACCCCTACCAAAGCACCGAGCAAGTTTTTGGCGCCGTTGCCGGGGAGACTTGGCAATTGGTGAAATTGTTTTAAGTATAAATTTACTGTATTTTTGTTTTATTTTCTTAAGTGTTGACAACTTGGTCTAGTGTTTGTTTTAATTCTTCTTTATTTTATTTTATTTTTCTGCTTGTTCGTATACCCTTATTGACATGACATCGTGGAATATAAATGGTTTCAATGGTGGATACCCATATTTTAGTGAATCTTGTCTGAACTGTGGAGGACCCCACTTGTGGCAAAACTGTAATACGTGCAATATATGTGGGTGTCAATATGGCCATTGGGGTGATTGTCCAAAGGCATATTCCCCTCCCCCAAGCCCCTACTATGATCCTTCTGTTGTTTTTTCTGAATATAGGCATGCTGAAAATGAGGACTTGGGACGCCAAGCTCGAATAGAAGACATGTTGAAACAACTCTTGGAGCAATCAGAAGCAATGAAGGAGGCGATGGCAGTATTGAGAAATCAGCAAGAAGAGAATGCAGAGGCTCTAGAAAGGATGACCATCAAATTCACGGAGATGATCGCTGAAGCTGAAGCGTGTGATAAATCACAGAAAACAGTTTTAGCCGATATTCAAGAGGAACTACAAGAGGATGACAAGGGTGAATTTTTGGATGAAGCCCAACAATTTGAATCTCTTGAGTGTCCCCGTGATGGTCTCACACTTATGGAAAATCCATTCTTGGAAGAAGAGTTAGGGTATCCCCCAGTCGACTTTAATGGTGAGATAGATGTCGATGTCGAGAAGGTATATACAAGTAAGGAGGTCAAGCAAAATGCAGTTTCAGAGTTGAGGTGTATTGGACCACACTCTACGCATTTTTCAACATTAAATTTGGTTGACAACATAGAAATAGAGTCTTCCAAGTTTGTAGAGAAATGTCTAGAGGAGGACCAAGCACCATATATTTTGAAATTTGCTAACTCAGAAAGACAAAATGACTTCGCTTACTTAAGGACCAATAAATGCAAAAGGTAACATCTACTGTTTGGTCCTTACAATTTTTCACCACCACCCCTGGAGCATAAGAGGAAATTAGAGAAGAAATTAGGGGTGAGATTCATATCCTCAAGGTGGAGGAAAAAGTGGTGAAACTTGGTACGTCGTGCCGCGATGTAAAATTAGGCGCTGCTTGGGAGGCAACCCAAGGGTACCATGGGTACCATTTTAATTTCTTGCATTTATGTTTATTTTATTTATTTTTCATCTTGTGTTGTTTTGGTGGAAAGTTAAGCACAGATGGAGGGGAAGTCTGAGTACCCGTGGAGGAGGAAGCTAACAAGCATGGAAAAGAAAAAGTGTGGGGTCGAACACCCACTTGTCCATAGTTGAAGAAAACCATGCTGTCAGCTAGGCCTAAAGGCCTCAGGGAGTATTTCTCACCCTTTGTAACCTTTAGTTTGATGCTATGCGGACATAGCATGATTTAAGTGTGGGGTGAGGGAAATTTCTAGGAAATTTCAAAATTTCTAGGAAATTTCAAAATTTCTGTGCTTAATGATTTTTGGTGAATGTAATGCTTGTACAAAAGTTGGTGAGAAATTTGAAAAATTGAAAAATTTGAAAATTTTTTGTGAATTAAGCATGACTTCATCACCCGTTGGTTTTTCTTTTCGGTTCTTTTCCGACGGGGGGTATTTGAACCGAAGAATAAAATTTTTTTTCTTTTCTTTTTTCTTTCTTTCCTTGGTCTGTATATAAAGTTTTTTTAGTCATAGCTAGGGACTGTTTCCGACGATGGATGGATGACGACCGTCTTGTGGAAAATTAGTCGATAGGTTTTGGGTTTTGAAACCATAACTAATTGGTGCTGGATGTTCTTGTTATGTGCTATAAATGTTTGTAAGATGCAAGTATGTTCAGTATGAAGCATGCAATTGTATAACTTTGTTTGAGACACTTAGGCTCTTGAATTTGACTCAATATGTTTGAAGATTAATTCTGAATTCTTGTGATTAGCTGAGTAAGAGTCTACTGAATGTGTCTTGATTTGAGCATGTGCCATGAGTGTAAGGTTTTTGAGTATTCCGTGCTATTGTGGATTGTCTAGAACTTGCCTGGTGTGTTTATAAAACGAAATGAAGGATGTGAATTGGAGGAAATGATATAGGCATTTCTTTGAATGAACCAACTTTTTATCCCTCATTATACCTACCTTGAAAAATTAATCCTAGTTAACCCCATTGAGCCTTGAGCCTATTCTTTGACAGCTGCAACATAAGCTTAATCCTTTTTCTTTCATTAGCCTTGAAATTGAACCAAAACTCCGAAGCGCTTAAAGGAAAAATCCGAAAGGGTAAAGGAGTGAGAAGAATGGAAAAGAAGGAAAAATAGCAAGTTGTAAATAGTTGAGAAAAGGAAAAAGGTGCATTTGTGTGAAAATGGTTGGTTATTAGTAGGGAGTAAGAAAAGGAATGAATGAAACATATTGCTTAAGTACTCCTTACTAATAAGCTAAAAGTGTCGAAAGAAATGGGGGAACAAAAGAGGAAAAAGAAAACTAAAAGGAGAAAAAAGGTGAAGTGAGGGAAGGGAAGTTTGTAATGAAGGCGTGATGTATTAAAAGCGCTTAGGAAAGATAGTCACTATTACTGATCATAATAGTACCTACCCGCACCTGAGTTACATTACAACCTAAAAAGTCCTACTTGATCTTACATTCATACATCCTTATATTAGTGGAATAAAACACTAAGGGCAAGCTTATGGGTCATTACATGATGCATGTGAATTCTGTGTGAGAGTGAGCGTAATTCTATTCATATACCCACACATGTTGTGATATAAAAATAGTTTTTGCGTGTGAAATTGGGTAACTCTCTTTCCGTGAGGGGCACATGTTGAATGAAGGATATAATTCATGTGGGATTTCTTGATCAGTTGATTTGCATGAGTTTGCTAAAAATTGAGAGTCGATTCTTGAGGTTAAGAAGTCTTAACATGGTTGTACTTCATTTCAATGATCAAATCAGGCATGCTCTATTTTTAGCTTGTATCTTACGTAATCATTATAGCCGTAACCTGATTATCTTGCTAAATTAGTTATGTAGGAGTCTCCATTTGCATGTAATGTAAAAGGTTGTTCGAGGACGAACAAGGCTTTAGGTGTGGGGTTGTGATAACGGGCAAAAATATATGCCCGAGACACTCTTTATTACTTCAATTAGTCTTGTTTATCTAAGTTATTGTATACATTTTCATGTAATTTTATATAATGTGGAGATATGTGCTAACCATCATGATTAGCCTTTGTTTTGTAAGTTTTGATGATGTTTGAGTAACTAATCCATGAGTTGGTGAAGTAGAAGCTTGGAAACGGAATTAACACGCGAACGTCGGCAAGGAAGAGGCACAAAACATCCCACCGGCGCGTCGACAAGGTGCCACGGCAGGCAGGCCGCTCAAAACAGCCCACCTGCGCGTTGGCAACGTGCCACGGCAGGTGGACTCCGCGACCATGGGGCTACAACGCGCTGCCCAGGCAGTGTGACACGTTGCCAACGCGGCAAGGTGCTGCCTGGGCCGATTTCGGGTGATTTTCCAGAGAGGCTCCGCGTTCGTAGCGTGTCACGGAGGCCGTGCTCCGCGATGCACTCCGTGACACATTTCTTGTTAATCCGGGAAAGATTCCTACTAATATAAATAGCACACTTAGGTTTATTTTTCAGAAGGAAGACTTGGTGGAGCTAGGACGTGGGTTAGCAGCAGTTGAGGGACGAAAAAGCTAAGGGTTTTTCTCTCTTTCTTTCTTCTTTCAATCAATTGTACGTATGATTTACATTCATTTGAGGATGATTAATCCACAAATGAGTGGCTAATTCTCTTCCTTGCTAAGGTTTTGAACATGTGTATTGAATTTTGATTGTGAATTATATGGTTTTTCATCTTCTTCTTTCATGTTGTTCTATTAATTCTTGTTCTTACTGCATTAGTGTGTGGCCAACATTAATGTACATCTAAAAAGTCCAATTTCACTCGAGAGAGCAAGAAATTGGAAAGTTGTGAATTAATAGGGTATTGTTCTTAACTTGATTTGGGAAAATTGGGTTTTGATGTGCTTTCCTGATAGAAATATACTTGAAAGCCATATTAGTCAATTTAGGAACCGGAATTGTATTGCTAGGTCATAAATTGCATTTGATCACAGAAATGTAGACAAATGGTTTATGATTCTAAAGTGAGATTAAATACGAGAGTTTTAATCTCTAGGCTAATGTTCTTGGCTAGCAACATGAAGAGAAGAATAACCGAATTATGATTACTATCGAATTCATTACTTGTTCTTAACCTTGGCATGCTCTTATCCATAGTTTCAATTCAAGTAAATATTTGTTAATAGTTTTAGTATATAGTTTATAAACAAAATTATTTAACTTTTGGTTACATTGTTGTCAACATAATTAGAAGTAAACTAGAATATAGTATACTTAAGCAATTTTACTTATCCAGAGTCTCCTTGGATCGATACTTGGCTTACTTAGCCACTTTATTACTTGTTGGACCACGTGCACTTGCGTGTCGGTTTTTAACCCCTACCAAAGCACCGAGCAATCACCCTATACCCCAGAACTACGCGCCAATGTAGGTTAATACTATTATATTATTGGGACCTCTATTGTGAGCTATCCCCTATCCTAATGGCCCATGAGCTTGATATCAATGTCATTAAAGCGTCCTCAGCCCTGGCAAGGTTTTGGACGGCTCTGCCCACTTGAGTGTAATAGTTGGGACCATATAAGCTCTAGTATGTCGGTTAAGTGACGAGTCTCCCATTATTCTATGTGATTTAGTTATACATATTCATTACTCATGATTATTATACAAATGCGTGTTCTAAAAGCAAGGTTTGACTCAATGTTCATCTTTTCTATAAATATCATATTGAAGCTTTGAGTCATTCGAGTTAGTTTGACGTATAAAGATATATATTGTAATGTTATGAAAAGATCATGATTTCAGAAATAATGCATGCAAGCCCTACTCTCAGTTGATTGATGTTTACGTTTAATTAATGCATTATATTTAAAAGAATTTTTACTTACTTTAGAGGTGATACTTACCTTGCATACTTAGTACATTCCACATACTGACCGCATACTTCTATGTTGTACCATTTCATGATACAAGACCCGGCTCTCAGCTTCAGCCCCGCTCTTAGACAGCTTATCGGAGTTAGCATCTTCTTATTGGTGAGTCCTCATCTTCCGAGGACCTGACTATCTATATTTTCTTTATGTATTATAGTTTTTAGCTTGTTGAGTTAGTCGGGGTCTTGTCCCATCAACTCGTTATGTTTAGAGGCTATTCAGACATATGTATGTATTCAACTTCAGATTTTATATTCTGATGTTATATTTAATCTAGACTTCTGCTATGATTGTATTGTCGATTATTCAGTCTTTTGGTTGATTTAGATGTATGCTTAAGGCATAGGTCGACTTGTAGTCTCTCGCAGCTCCTTGTCCCGTATCGCGATCCGGGCCTCCGTTCGGGTCGTGACAAACTTTATATCAGAGCAATAGATTTGAAGTATCCTAGGGTGTCTGAAAGCTGCGTTAAGTAGAGTCTTTTTCATGGGTGTAAACTGTGCCACACTTATGACGAAGAGGCTACGAGACGTCTAGGAAATGTTCCCTTCTTTCATGATCTATGTTGTGCGATGAAAAGTCTTTCTATCCTTCTAATTCGTGCTATTCGCGATTGCAGAATCATGGCTCCTCGAAGAATGAAGGGACGGAGGAATGGAGATGGTGAAGGCCACGAGGATGGCAGTGGTCATGGGCATCAACAATCCCCACTAGTTCAGGAGCCCCAGATGCTTTCACAGGCCTTGACCGCTCAGGTCAAACAACAGGGAGTTGCGCATGTTTCGCAAAATGGTAACACAGTAGCGGCTTGAGTCAGAGACTTCTTACCGATGAACCCTCCGGAGTTCCTTGGGTCCAAGGTAGATGAGGATCCATATGAGTTCGTAGATGGGATTGTCAAGATCACCCAAGTCATGGGGGTGAATGGGGTTGAGTGCGCCGAGTTGGCCTCTTGCCAGCTAAAAGAGGTCGCATATATCTGGTTTCGCCAATGGAAGTAGCAAGGTCACAGGGGCATGTCCGGTCAATTGGGAAGAGTTCCATGTTGCTTTTCTAGATCGGTTCTTCCCTCGAGAGATGAGGGAGCTGAAGACAGCAGAGTTCGTGAACTTGAAGCAAGGGATAATGACTGTACAAGAGTATGCCCTTGATTTCACTCGCCTATTGAAATATGCCCCAGAGTTGGTAGCCGATCAGAGGATGCGAGTGAGTAGATTCGTCCATGGAGTAGCAGGCTACTTTGGACAAGGATTGTAGGACCGCTATGCTCCATCAGGACATGGATTTCCCACAGTTGGTGTTGTACACCCAACAATAAAGGCAGTGCATTCGAGAGAGAGGGAGATAAGAGGGACAGGACCGAGGATCACAGATTCTCTCAGTAGAGGTCTAGTGGTGAGCACAGATAGAAGACTCACCAGAGATCATCCACCCTGGCTTCTTCAACATTAAGTGTGCCATCCCAACCTAGACATGATCAGAGAGGGCGAGTATCGAGCTCGAGTGGTTAGAGCAGCTGACCCGCATATTCTAGCATCCCAGCTTGTTGTAGGTGTGGTCGGGGGAACACAAGCCAGTATTTGGCAGATTCAGGTGCTTGTTTTGGTTGCGGGAAGCTCGAACACACGCTTATAGATTGTCTAGCTATGAGACAGGATCAGGTTGGGGGTCGAGGCCCAGCTTCTAGCTCAGCAGCCCCTCCCGTACTCTCAGCACATCAGGGGGCATCTACTAGCACAACTGGCGGTTAGTGCCAGAACAGATTCTATGCTTTAGCATCTAGTCAGGAGCAGAAGGTCTCCTCGGATGTGGTCATTGGTATGTTGCGAGTTTTCCATATTGATGTTTGTGCTTTGCTAGATCCGGGGGCTATTTTGTCTTTTGTGACACCTTATGGGGCCAGTAGCTTTGGAGTCAGTCTCGAAGTCTTGTCAGAACCCTTCTCTGTTTCTACTCCAGTAGATGACTCGGTTATAATTAGACGGGTGTATAGAGGTTGTCCATTCTCAATCCTTCATAAGGTCACGTCAACAGATTTGATAGAGTTAGCCATGACCGATTTTGATGTTATTCTCGACATGGATTGGCTTTTTTCATGCTATGCTTCAGTTAATTGTAGAACCCGGGCAGTAGAGTTCAGATTTTCGAGTGAGCCAGTCTTAGAATGGAAGGGTAGTTCAGTTGTGCCTGTAGTTCGATTCATTTCCTACCTTAAGGCTAGGAAGATGATTTCGACGGGTTGCATGTACCATCTAGTTAGGGTTAAAGATGTCGAATCTAAAACCCCGACTATCCAATCAATTCCAATAGTACGTGAGTACCCCGAGGTCTTTCCTGATGATTTTCTAGGTGTTCCTCCTAAGCGGGAGATTGATTTCAGTATTGAACTTCTTCCTAACACGCAGCCTATATCTATTCCTCCCTACAGAGTGGCTCCAGCTGAGCTAAAAGAGTTGAAAGAGCAGTTGAAGGACCTGTTAGATAAGGGTTTCATTATATCAAGCAAGTATCCATAGGGTGCACCAGTGTTATTTTTCTGGAAGAAGGATGGTTCGCTTCGAATGTGCATTGACTATCGGAAATTGAACAAGGTCACCCTTAAGAACAGGTATCCTTTACCCAGGATCAATGATTTGTTTGACCAGCTTCAGGGTGCCAAGTGTTTCTCCAAAGATTGATCTCAAGTCTGGGTATTATCAGCTCAGAGTTCGGGAGAGTGATATCCCAAAGACAGTCTTCAGGACGCGGTATGGTCATTATGAATTTGTAGTTATGTCTTTTGGACTAACGAATGCTCCTGCAGCTTTCATGGACTTGATGAACCGGGTGTTTAAGCAATATCTAGACATGTTCGTGATCGTGTTCATTGATGATAACCTTATATACTCTCAGAGCGAGGAGGAGCATGCTGCTCACTTGAGAGTAGTACTTCAGACTCTCAATGATTGCCGATTGTATGCCAAGTTTAGCAAGTGTGAATTTTGGTTGGACTACATGGTATTTTGGGCCATGTGGTACCGAGTGAAGGCATAAAAGTAGATTCTCAGAAAATTGAGGCCGCAAAAAACTGGACTAGACCAGTGAGTCCCTCAGATATTCAGAGTTTCGTGGCTTAGGATGCTACTACCGGAGATTTTTTGAGGGTTTTTCATCAATTGCAACACCCTTGACCAAGTTGACATAGAAAAAGGTGAAATTTCAATGGTCAGAGGCTTGTGAGAAGAGCTTCCAAGAATTGAAGACTTAACTCACTACCGCACCGGTGTTGACCCTACTTGAGAGTATAGATGGTGTTGTTATGTATTGTGATGCTTCGAGAATCGGGCTCGGGTGTGTACTGATGTAGCAGGGAAAGGTAATAGCATATCCCTCTAGACAGTTAAAGATTCATGAAAAGAATTACCCAACCCATGATCTAGAGTTGGCAACGTTGGTGTTCGCGCTGAAAATATGGCGACATTACTTATATGGGGTTTATGTGGATGTGTTAACGGACCACAAGAGTTTACAATATGTGTTCACACAGAAAGACCTCAATCTACGATAAAGGAGGTGGTTAGAGCTACTCAAAGACTATGATATGAGTGTTCTTTACCATCTGGGTAAGGCTAATGTGGTAGCAGACACACAAGTAGGCTCTCTATGGAGAGTGGGTCCCATGTGGATGAGGGAAAGAAGGAGCTGGTGAAAGATGTCCATCGACTTGCAAGGTTGGGAGTTGGTTGGTTGACTCAACCGATGGCGGTGTTGTTGTGCAAAATAGATCAAAATCGTCCTTGGTGGCTATTGTGAAAGCTAGGCAAGATGAGGATTCGATGTTGGTAAAGTTGAAAGAAGCCGTTCGAAGTCAGAAGTTAGAGTTCTTCTCCCAAGGGGGAGATGGTGTGCTGCGATGCCAGGGTCATCTATGTATTCCATATGTGGATGATTTAAGGAGCCGGATATTGCATAAGGTACATGGAACCAGGTATTCTATCCATCTATGATCCACTAAGATGTATCATGATTTATAAGAAATCTGTTGGTGGGATGGCATGAAGAAGGATATTGCAGAGTTCGTAGCCAGATGCCCAAATTGTCGGCAAGTAAAGGTTGAACATCAACGGCTGGGAAGAGCTTCAGGATATTAGCATTCCTACTTGGATGTGGGAATACATTAACATGGATTTCATGGCCTACCTTGTACTTGCTGACAGTATGATTCAATTTGGGTGGTGGTAGACAGGTTGACCAAGCCTGCTCATTTCCTATCAGTGAAAACCACAGATCCAACGGGTGATTATGCAAAACTGTACATCTGGGAGTTGGTTCGACTACATGGAGTTCCCTTTCTATTATTTCAGACCGTGGTACTCAATTTACCTCCCAGTTCTAGCGATCTTTTCAGAAAGGGCTTAGGACTCAAGTTAAGCTCAATACAGCGTTTCATCCGCAAATAGGTGGCCAAGCTGAATGAACAATCTAGATTCTTGAGGACATGTTGAGAGAATGTGTGATGGACTTTAAGGGTAGTTGGGATGATCACTTGCCCCTGATCTAGTTTTCTTATAATAACAACTATCACTCTAGCATCCAGATGGTTCCATTCGAGGCTCTTTATGGGTGGAGATGTAGATTGCCCAACGGATGGTTTGAGGTTGGTGAGGCAGCTATTATAGGTCCTGTTAGGTTCATGAGGCTATGGTGAAGGTTCAGTTGATAAGGGACAGGCTGAAAACCGCTCAAAGTTGTCAAAAGTCATATGCGGATGTGAGGAGGAGAGAGTTGGAGTTCGAGGTGGATGTTTGGGTATTTCTGAAGGTATCTCCCATGAAGGGAGTCATGCATTTTGGGAAGAAAGGAAAACTCAGTCCCCGTTATGTTGGTCCCTACCGAATTATGAGAAGAGTTGGTAAGGTAGCATATGAGTTGGACTTGCCCTCAGAGTTATCTTCCGTGCATCCTGTGTTTCATGTATTACTTTTGAAGAAATGTTTGGGAGATCTAGCTCTAGTAGTTTCGATGGACAACGTTGGTGTGAAAGATAGCCTTAGCTATGAGTAGGTTCCGGTGGAAATATTGGATCGTCAGGTTCAGAGGCTAAGGAACAAAGAAGTAGCTTCAGTTAAAGTATTATGGAGGAATCAGCTTGTTGAAGGAGCTACATGGGAAGCTGAAGCGGATATGATGGATAAATACCCACACTTATTCTCTACCGGCTCAATGTCAGCTTAAGGTATCAGTTTTGACCTAAAACTCTATTTAGTTTCAATGTTCAGTTCATGCACGCAAGTTTCTCTTATGTATATGGGTGTGTATGCGATTTGCGAATTCAGTTCAATTGTATATTTTGAATCGGAGGTAGTCATTCCGTCAGTTTTCGGTTTAAATGATAAGTATTTGAATATGATAATTACATGTTTCTGTTTTCTTCTTGTTTTCAACATTCAATGATGAATGTTCCCAAGGGGGAGATATTGTTATACCTTGGTATCCTAAGGATCTGACCCAGGAGTTCAAACGGGGAAAACTGAAATTCTTGCACCAGGCCACAGAATGAGTCATTCTGTGACCCGTGAGGATAGACCACGAGTCGTTGGGTGACTCGTGGTGAGGGAGCTGGGGCGAAGTTTGGAAGATGGTAATTTGAAGACACCACGGGCATGATCACGAGTCGTGGTCAGTCCTCACGACTGTTGGAGTCAACCGTGGTCAAGGGAGATGAGTAAAGGAAATTGGATTGGTAGTGTACTTAACGGAAGCTGACCATGACTCGTTGGAGGAAGTGACGAGTTGTGGGAATGGGTGAGTGAGAAATGAAGAAGTAAGGAAGTGCACTCCATGACCGGTGACCACGAGTCGTGGTCACCCCTGACGAGTCGTGAAGTGACATGTTACGAGCCCAGGAAAATAGACAAAACAGTGTACTTGACGAGCAGGGTGACGAGTCATTTCCCTAGACCATGAGTCATCAAGTCTTCCGTTAGGACCACTTGGCAGTAATTTCCTGCAAATTTAGTAAGGACCTTTTCGTAATTCCTAAGTTCCTAAAGCTTAAACTATGTCGTTTAAGGCTTGTTTTACTGGGTTTTAGGAGGGAAAAACCTATTCTATGTTATTTTCTTCCATGCATGAAAACTTGAGAGGTTGAAGAGGTGATATAGAGAAAGTCTTCAAGGTTTTCATTCAAGTCATTCTTGGGTAATCAAAGAAGTGGTAGATTCAATCCCTTCTAGGTATGTAGGGTTATGAGTGGGTGTTTCATTCCACATCCATGTCAAATTTCTACCTAAGTATGAGAATTTCCTATGACCAAGTTATGGGGTTTTTAGCCAAATGCATGAACCTTCAATTTCTTCACATGGGTATGAATTGATTATAATTTTATTATCGAATTGTGAGGCATGGGCTAATTTTATAATGATTTTAATTAAAATTATGTTTCTAGCCTTATGAATTTTGAAGCCCATTGATGATATGATCATGAAAAGTGAGTTTTGTGAAGTAAATGTGATAATGATGAGTTATTGTGATGAAAAGCATGATTTGAAACTACCCATATTTATAATTATGTTTTCAATGAGAATTGAGTATTTCTAAGTATGATAAAGCCTTGTGCAATGCCCACATGTTAAGTTTAAATGAGGATTTTCCCGAACTAAGCTTACCACATTGTTTTGGAGCGAAGACTCCCAAATTTTATATTCTAGCTTGTGGTATGTTTAGAGTTAAGTCTTCCTACGCATAGCTTACCGCATGATTTTGGAGCAACGGCTCCCGAGTATGTTTTCAGCTTGTGGTATGTTTTGAACTAAAGCTTCTCATATGCATGATTTCGTGTTTGAGATGTATTTGAACATTGAGCTTTGTCATTAGACGATGTTGAGCTTCATTATATATTGTATAGAGCTTATGCATGTTGTTAGGAGAAGAGTCTAGCACCGAGCGGGCTAAGGGTCGTACCCTATGCCCCAGAACTATGCACCAACATAGGTTGATACCATTATATTATTGGGACCTCCTTTGTGAGCTATCCCCGGCCCTAATGGCCCATGAGCTTGATATCAATATCATGGTAGCGTCCTTAGCCCTAGCAAGGTTTTGGACGGCTCTACCCACTTAAGTGTAATAGTTGGGACCACGTAAGCTATATCGTCGTATGTCGGTTAAGTGATGAGTCTCCCATTATTCTATATGATTCAGATACACATATTCAATACTCATGATTATGATATAAACATGCGTGTTCTAAGAAAAAGGTTTGACTCAATGTTCATTTTTTCTATAAATATCATATTGCATCTTTGAGTCATTGGGGTTAGCTTGACGTATAAAGATATGTATTGTCATGTTATGAAAAGATCATGATTTCAGAAATAATGCATGCAAGCCCTACTCTTAGTTGACTGATGTGTATGTTAATTAACGCATTATGTTTAAAAGGATTTTTACTTACTTTAGTGGTTTTACTTACCTTGCATACTCGATAAATTCTACGTACTAACCGCATACTTCTATGTTGTATCATTTCATGATACAAGACCCAGCTCTCAGCTTCAGCCCCACTCTTAGACAGCTTATTGGAGTTAGCATCTTCTTATTGGTGAGTCTTTATCTTCCGAGGACCCAACTATCTATCTTTTCTTTATGTATTTTTGTTTTCAGCTTGTTGAGTTAGTTGGGGTCTTGTCCCATCAACTCATCATGTTTAGAGGTTATTCAGAAATATCTATGTATTCAGCTTTGGATTTTATATTCTAATGTTATATTCAATCTAGACTTCCGCTATGATTGTATTGTCAATTATTCAGTCTCTTGGTTGATTAGATGTATGCTTAAGCCATAGGTTGACTTGGGGTCTCTTGGGGCTCCTTGTCCCGTGTAGTGATCCGTGCCTCCATTCGGGTCGTGACACCCTTTTATAGGTGAAATTTTTAGGTATACCCAATCATCCATCGCAAACTCCAACTCCCTTCTCCTTACATCTGCATATAATTTCTATCGGCTTTGCGCTGTTTTCAGCCGTTCCCTGATAAGTTAAACCTTTTGCATGGCCTCATGTACTGAATTAGGTCATATCAACATAGATTCACCAACCTCAAACCACCCTAAAGGATACCTACACCTTCTACCATATAATGCCTCAAATTGGGCCATTTGAATACTAGAGTGGGAGCTGTTATTGTACGCAAACTCGATAAAAGGTAGGTGATCATCCCAACTTCCCTTGAAATCACAAGCCCTGAACATATCCTTCAAATTCTAAATCGTTCGCTCAGCTTGACCATTTGTCTGTGGGTTAAATGCTATCTGAGCTTGACCTAAGTACCAAATCCTTTCTGGAATGACTTCAGAAGTGCGAGGTGAACTGAGTACCTCTATCTGAAATGATGGACAAGGGAACCCAATATAGTCTGACTAACTCTCGGATGTATAGTCTAGCATAATCCTCTACTGAGTCTATGGTCTTAACTGGTAGGAAATGTAATGACTTAGTCATCCGGTGTATAACAACCCAAATTGACTCATACTGTCGGCGAGTACAAGGTAAGCCTATGACGAAGTCCATATTCACTTCTTCCCACTTCCAATTAGGAATGTTAATATCTTGAGTCATACACCCAAGTGTTTGATGTTCAACCTTTACCTACTGGAAATTTGGACATTAAGCCATGAATTCTACAATGTCCTTCTTCATGCCACTCCACCAGTAGACTTCCCGTAGATCACGGTACATCTTGATGGCACCTGAGTAGATGGAGTACCTGGCGCTATGAGCTTTTGTTAATATCCACTGCCTCAAGTCATCTACATCTCTAATACACAACCTACCTTGGTAACAGAGAAAACCATCTCCCCCTTAGGAGAATGCTTCCATCTCTTTCCTTAGGACTGTTTCCTTCAGCTTGAGTAGAATTGGGTCTTCTCTTGCTTTGACTTTACCTCTACCACCAGGGAGGAATCTGACCCACTCTAGACTACAACTTCACCTTTTATTGAGTCAACCAACTGGACCCCTAACCAAGCTAGTCAGTGAACATCTCTAACCACCTCTTTCTTATCGTCCTCAACATGGGCCCCACTCCCTATAAAAAATCTACTAAGGGCATTGCCCACTACGTTGAGCTGATCCGGGTGATACAAAATGTATATGTCATTGTCTTTCAATATCTCTAACCACCTTTTCTAATGTAGGTTCAGGTCTTTTTGACTAAACACATACTTTAAACTGTTGTGATCAGTGAAAACATCCACATGAACCCCATAGAGATAGTGTGACCAAATCTTCAAAGCGAACACTATCGCTGCCAGTTCAAGATCGTGAGTTGGATAATTCTTCTCATCAACCTTGAGTTGTCTGGAAGCGTAAGCTATAACTTTGCCATGTTGCATTAGAACACAACCAAGGCCAACTCCAGAGGCATCATATTAGATCACAAACCCTTCTAGACATTCCAGCAGAGTTAGGACTGGGGCTGTAGTAAGTTGAGTCTTAAGCTCCTGAAAGCTCTTCTCACATGCATTAGACCACTGAAACTTCACCTTCTTCTGAGTTTGTTTGGTCAAAGGGGAGGAAATAGAGGAGAACCCTTCAACGAACCATCGGTAATAACCGGTTAGACCCAAGAAACTCCTAATGACTGATGGAGATGTGGGTCTTGGCCAATCCTTGACTACCGCTATTTTCTGAAGATCCACCTGAATACCCTCACTGGAGACCACATGGCCGAGGAAGGAAACTAATTTCAGCAGGAATTTGCACTTGCTAAATTTGGCGAACAATTGGCGGTCCCTAAGAGTATTCAAAACTATCCTCAAATGGTCTACATGCTCCTCCTATGTTATGGAGTAAACTAGAATATCGTATATAAATATAATAACGAACATGTCCATGTACGACTTGAATACCCTATTTATCAAATCTATAAAAGTTGCAGGAGCATTTTTTAGTCCAAAAGACACATAACTACAAATTTATAGTGACCATATCAAGTTTTGAAGGTTGTTTTCGGAATGTCGCATTCTCTGATCCTGAGCTGGTGGTATCCTGATCTGAGATCTATCTTAGAAAAATAACTAGCTCTCTATAGTTGGTAAAAAAAGTCATCAGTCCTTGTTAGAGGATACATGTTCTTACTGTGACTTTGTTCAGTTGACGATAGTCGATGCACATTCTGAGTGTACCATCTTTCTTTCGCACAAATAGGATTAGGGCACCTTATGGAGAGATACTAAGTCTGATGCAACCCTTATCTAGAAGGTCTTTCAGTTGTTCCTTCAACTCCTTAAGCTCAGCTGGAGCCATTATGTAGGGAGGAATGAACGTAGGTGGGATATCTGGAAGAAGGTCTACCCCGAAGTCTATTTCCCGCTCGGAAGGGACTCCGGGAAGATCTTTGAGAAACACATTGGGAAACTCACTTACAAGTGGAACTGACTAAAGTGTCAAGGTCTTAAAAATAAAATATTTGACCCTAACCAAGTGGTAGATTATCCCTTAGCGATTATCTTCCTAGACTTAAGGTATGAAATGAAACAACCCTTAGGTGCTGAAGTACTATCCTTCCACTCTAGCATGGGCTCGTTAGGAAACTTAAACCGGACGACCCTGGTTCTGTAGTCAACTGATGCATAACAAGAATGTAGCCTATTCATGCCAAGAATAAGGTCAAATTCGATCATTTCTATCTCTACTAGATCAACTGAGTTGACTTTATGCAACATAGTGACCTGGCAATCCTTATACACCTGGCTAGCTCCAATTGACTCACCAACCGGAGTAGAGACTAAAAATGGCTTTGAGAGGATTTTTGGACTTAAATCAAACTGGACAGCAATGTAACGATTTACGAAGGAAAGTGTGGCTCTCGAATCTAGTAAAGCATACACATCTATCTAAAAGAGACGTAACATACCAGTCACTATGTCAGGTGAGTTCTCCTGGTCCTAACGAGAGGATAAAGAATAGAAGCGGTTTTGGCGCTGACCACGACCTATACCTGAGGTGGTACCCTACTAAGCTGGATGTCCTGGCGGAGCTGCTGACATGGTGGACTAGGCCTTCCCCCGTCCTATTGAGGGGCAATCCCTCAATCTATGACCCAGCTAGCCACACCCAAAACAATCATCCTTGCCCAAATGACACTTCCTGGATGGTTCTTACTGCACTTAGGATAGGCTAGAAAAATGCGGCTGCTAGAGACATGGCTCTGGGACTTGGAGCCTGATGTCCTAACCCTCCTATCCTTATGGGGCCTGGAAGATGGAGCATTGGCTGAGGAAGGTGTTGGAGGCCTCTGCTGGGAATACTCAAATTAACCTGTTCTGGCCTATTTACTCTCCCTCTCTATCTCCTTCAACTTCTCTACCTCTATCTTCTGTGCATGAATGATAAGACTGGAGAGGTCTATGTCTTTGATAAGAATGGCAGTCCTGCATTCCTTGACCACCAAGTCTGAGACTCCATTAATGAACTTGAGCATGCGAGCCCTTGTCTCAACAACCATTTTTGGAGCATATCTCGACAACTGAGTGAACTTCAGTGTGTACTCCTACACTGTCATGTTGTTTTGCCTCTAGTTCATAAATGCAGCAGCCTTAGCTTCCCTTAACTCCCGGGGAAAGAATCTGTCCAGGAATGCCGTAGCGAACTTATCTTATTCCATCAGACCTGCAGCATTCTACCTTTCCTCCTTCCATTGCTTGTACCAAATTTGAGCCATCCCTTTCAACTGGTAGGCAGTCAGATCATCATTTTCTATAGAGGTAACACCCATGATTTGGGTTATCTTCTCAATCTCATCAATGAATTCCTGTGGATCCTCTTCTACTTTAGACCCATGAAATGCTAGGGGATTCATCGAGTGAAATCCCGGACCCTGGCAGCAGCTGTAAACCCATTTATTTATTGGTACAACGACCTAATGATTAACCTAGTTGGTCATTGCCAAGGCCAGCATCAAAATAGCAGCCCAAAATTCAGCATGGAATACCTGGTCGTCCTGAGGAGTTGCTGGAGCTTGTGGGGCCGACTGGATAGCATTTTCGGTCCTCCTTTCATTTTCTATTTTGGGAGGCATCGTTAGCTGAAAAGGATAGAGCACGAGTTAATAGGACATTTTAGACAACAACACTCTACGTAAAATAAGAATCATGAATAAAGGGAATTTTTCCTAAAAAACGCCTCATAGCCTCCCGCTCATAAGTGTGGCGCAACTCTACTTGACGCGACTTTCAAACATCCTAGGATACTCTTAACCTGATGCTCTGATGCCAATTTTTTCACGACCCGAGTTCACACCCTAGACACGACAAATAACCCCAAGAAAACCCTAGTAAATCATATTTCTACTAAGTCTGATCTGCTAGAAATAATTATAATAAAGCAGAAATTGACAACGAAAATAAAATAATACTGAATAACGACAAAATACGAACAAAGTATGAAAACCTAAGATGAATCTATAAATACTATGTAAAAGCCTTATAAAATGAACTAATAAGTTTTTTGGACAAACCCCCAGCTAACTCTAATGTCTGAACTAAAAAAAATAAATACAACTGAAGATGGAACTCCAGCCCTCGGTAGATGAGGACTTACCACTGAAGCTGCTAGGATATTCCCGAGAGAGAGTCTAACTGCGGTGCTGAGGCTAGGTACCTTAGCCTATACTATAAAATTATATAGAAAATAAAAGTATGTGATCAGTATTTTGAATGTACTAAGTATGTGAGATGAAACTAAAACATAAGAATACTGTATATCTGTAAACTGTATTAACAAGACATACAATGACCATATTTGAATTTGTAAGTACTAAAAGAATCTGAAAGTCTGATAATATTGTAAGTACTAATAACTATCTAATGGTCATAAACATATCCTGATATCTGGAAGACTGAACTAAACTAGAGACTATGACTATACTGGACTGAGCTGTACCGTGGGAGAAACTACAAATGACATGCAACCATGTGAGCTAAATGTGGCGTTGGATGTATACCGCCCATCAAAGAAGACCTACTGTACCTTGCCAGGGTATAATGGCTGAACCGAGTGATCAGTATCTGAGGCCTATTCGGGCTAATATCCTACAATGGCAACGTAGTTCATGAAACCTGGGTGCACTGAACCCTGACCCGCTCGTTGCTAAGTACTACTCCCACTAGAAGTCCTAAATGTTTCTAACTATGCTAATATCTCAAACTAATGTCCTAAGACTAAGTTAGGACTACTTATCTGGAAGTGTTTTGAGAGTCTAAGGATCTGAAAAAAACTATGTTCTAAGACTTGTATCTGAAAGCATCGTAACAGTCTAAAGAACATCTAATAAACTGATAAACTTATTTTACTGAGTTTCTTGGAAGACTGATAAGAGCCAAACTGATCAGCTGACATTTATGGAGGACATAAAGTATACTGAGTACCGACTGAAATTCTAATACTGAGTATACTAACTCATTAACTTTCTGTTCATGTTCTATACTACAAAATTTGAGTGAAAATATCATAGTAATACAACATTTATATCTAAGTTCTAAATCATACAAGTTTCATTCAAGATCATGCTAAAGATCAAGACTAAGAAAGCAACTGTGTATATAAAACTAGGACACACATTTCAACTAGGGATAATCATGTAAATTTAGGGAACTTAACAAGATTTAAGGAGTCTCTTAACTAACTAAAAACCCTAGCTTCAATCTTCTATAGGGCTAGAATTTAGAAAGTTTTTCTGAAAAATAATTTTGGACACAACGGGGAAAACAAACCCTTGTTGAAGTCCCACATACCTGAAGGAGGATCCCTGAGACTTTGTTACACCCCGTAAGTTCTTGACACTTAGTTGGCCTATTCGTATGTTGGTTAAGAGTTTTAGAATGCCATACGTGCGAGAAAAGGACCTGGGGAGAGACTGGACAAGCGTCAAGTCGTAGCGTCGCAAGGCAAATGTGACTTATAAATCGCATTCGACAAATGCGACTTAAAGGCCCCAAGAATATAAAGCTACCACTTCGTTTTAAATCATTTTCCCTTCATATAATTTCCAGTAAACGAACAGAAGCATAGGGGAATGAAGGGTTTGATTAAATTTCCTTCCGTTTACACCATCAAACGCAGTCCAAACTCGAATTAACTTCGGGTAGCAAAGTATAAAGCTGCCGGGAGCATTCCTGCGGAGTTAGTTTCGCAAAATTCGGCTGGTGAATCATCTTCACACCGAGATAAGGTAAGTGGAATTGCTCCAAACTAGTGTTAATATACTCCCAGCATTAAAGTGAGTATTTCTCCCTTCTGGACCCCCGAGAAATAGCGAGTTTTCAGCCGTTCTTCGATAAGTCGAAGAATAGGCAGTAGGTATAGCCATAATATGGTTTCTTTCCAAAATAATAGTAGAATTAATTCTATTCTTTCGTGAATATGAATACAGTTGGGAGAAATAGCTGAATACTAGCCGAGCTACGCCAGTTAATTAGAAAGTCGGCAGTTGAGGTATGTAAAGCCAGTTTCTTTTGGCAAGCTAGTAGTTTTAGTATAGCAAAATAGTAAGAATTTCAGTAGAGTGTTTCAGAAGTCGTATATTATGTTCAGTATAAAATTTAATAAGCATGTTATAAATATAAAACAGTATAAGTCCCAGCAGAATATTCCAGATATATTATTACAGATTTAGTATATTTCAGTGTTAGATTCAGTACATTTCAATATGAGATTCAGAACAGAATACCAGAACATAAATATTATTATCAGATCCAGTATATATATATATTACATGTGCCTATTGCTATTTGTGGAGACATGATTGTTCTGTGTTGGGCACCCTTAGAGCTTCCTTGACCGCCCCAGGGTTAATAGCTGTGTCGACTCGCCCGCCAGAGGGTGAGGATACGTCGCTCTACGGAGTGGCATGCCGTCCTCCAGTGAACGAAGATGGGATGCTGATTCCCCATAGCAGGCTGATCAGCACTATACTACATCCCATGTCGAGCGCTTGCGCCTGGGGTGTAGATTTTAGATTTTAGATTACAGATTTTACATTTCAGATTTCAGGAGTCCTCCGGACGTAGATACAGCTATAGTCAGGGGCCCAGTGACCCCAAGTTGAATACCTAGGGGGCCGACAGGATGCTCATAGTTACTAGGTGGATGGTATGACCTAAGTAGGGGTATATAGATTGTGTACTGGTTGGTACCTTATGGCTTATGGGGGATGATAAGGTTCTTGTATGCTATGTTGTCTTAGTTATTAATAGATAGAAAGTAGAGCTCCATGTTATCAGGTATGACTCTTACTCTCTTCAGTAAAGTTACCTTCTTTTCAGTCAGTCTCAGCCCGTCCCCTATTACTTTAGTTTCTATCAGTATTATTGTTTGCTTTCAGTTATTTTCAGTTATTGCTTTGCATACTCAGTACCAATGGTACTGACGCCCGTTTTGGGGCGCTGCATTACTTGCCTGCAGGTACTCATAGATAAGGAGCAGATCCCTCGTAGTTCCAGCCAGCATATAGAGTCTTCAGCTCCTATCATCCGGAGCTTGACAGCTAAAGCTTACTTCCCTTTTTGTTTGTACAGTATGGGTAGGCTAGGGCCCTGTCCCGACCATCTAATTATTCTTAGAGGCTTGCAGATTGTATATTCCCTGTGGTTAGGTGTACCGGTCGTGTGGGGCCGAGTGTATGTTTTTAGTTTGCATGTGATGGCCGTGTGGGGCCTTGTTCAGTTGTCAGTTGGTGACCTTGTCGGTCACAGATCAGTTTAGCACTTTATTCTACTTTTCAGTGATAACTAGTCAGCATGGTGGCCTTGTCGGCCCGCATAGGTTCCCTTATGTTCAGTTGTTCTAGGTAGCTGCTATATTCCTACAGGTGGCTATAGGCCTTTCTCGGCCGGAGGCTGTATTTACAGTCGTTATATAGCCCGTTCTTTTCATAAATCCAGAATTAGAGCCAGCCTGGCAGCAGAAGTGCTTAGGCTCAGTAGTCCAGCAGTCCAGGTCCTAATAGGGCACCAGGTGCCAGTCATGCCTCCCAAGGCGGGGCATGACAAACTTGGTATCAGAGAAGGTCGTATCCCAAGGAGTCTGCAAGCCGTGCTAAGTAGAGTCTTGTCTATGGATGTGTTTTGCACCATATACCATAGGCAGGAGGCTACAAGGCATGATAGGATGGTTACTCTTTCTTCACATTCAGTCGTGCCATAGAGCAGTACAGTATAGGGTTGAGTCCCTAAAGCTTACTATTCTCTTTGTTTACAGATAAAATGTCAGATCAGCGATATCCTATCACAGGTCGAAGATTGGATACATCAGCAGAAGAGGGCACCAGCAGGATGCCCCAGTCTTGATTAGAATCGGCCTGATCTGAGGGCGATACAGAGGCATCATCCCGACCTTCTTAGCAGTCTCCACCCCATCAGGAGTCACTCGGGATGACACCACCTCCAACAGTTCCTATACCTACACCATCTGACTAGGAGGTCAAGAGTGTCGTAGTTATGTTAGCGCAAATGATGGCTACTCAGCACCAGTCAATGCCACCTGCAGCTGCAGAGTCATCAGGTGGGCCTGATAGTTTGAGGGTCTGAGAATTCCTAGCACTAGGTCCCCTGCAGTTCACAGGGTCAGATCGGACAGCGGACCCCCAGGACTTCCTGGATCAGATGCAGAGGATTTTCCAAGTAATGCATGTTACATCTACAGAGTCAGTTGAATTGGCGGTATTCCGACTGTGGGATATTTCTGTGTTGTGGTATGAGAGTTGGGAAAAGTCTCGAGGGAGAGATGTTTCCCCTCCAGCCTGGTCCAGCTTTTTAGAGGCTTTCCTGGACCGTTACCTACCACGAGAGATCCGACAGGCTCGGATGGACCAGTTTTTACACCTGGAGCAGGGGGCGATGAGTATTTGAGAATACGCCCTGCAGTTCAATTCTTTGGCCCGCTATGCTCCAGCCTTTGTAGACACCATGCCATCCAGAGTCCACCGGTTTATTATGGGGCTGAACCCAGAATATATTGTGGCCTGTATGACAGCTACTTTGCAGGAAGATATGGATATTGCTTGAGTGTAGGCTTTTGCTCAGACTATTGAGGGCCTCAGACAGCGGCAACAGGATAGCAGACGAACAAGTCAAGAACAGCGCCGCAGGGACAGGTCAGATGAGTTACAGGGGAAGATTCAGAGAGGGCCTAGGCCACGATTGTTAGATAGGCCACCTAGACCCCCACCTCCATCACCGCAACAGAGGGGTAGATTTAGTCGTCGAGGACAGTCAGAGTCCGGCGGAAGTTCTCTAATAGTAGATTCACCCCAGAAGAGGAGAGCAAAGTAGAGCAGGTATGCACCACCACTTTGCCCTATTTGCAACCGACGCCACTCTGGAGCTTGAAGATATGGCTCCAGAGGGTGTTATATATGTGGACAGGAGGGTCATGTGATGAGAGATTGTCCAGCTAGGGGTCAGGGTGATCGGGATAGACAGGACAGAGCATCAGCAGGGTCGCAAGCTCCAGTAGCCCCGGCAGAGCGCAGGCCCTCAGTTTCAGCAGACAAAGGCTGAGGCAGATTAGGCCTCTAGTTCAGGTATGGGCCCAAGACATACCTATACATTACCAGGGAGACAGGATTAAGAGGCATCTCCAGATGTTGTTACAGGTATGATGACTATTTGCTCTCACCCTACTTATGTATTAATCAATCTGGGATCTACCTTGTCCTATGTTACCTCATTAGTGGCTCAAAAGTTCAGTATCATACCAGAATTTCTTCGAAAACCCTTTTCAATATCTACACCCATCGGTTACTCTATCATAGCTAGAAGGGTTTATCGAGGATGTATAGTAGAGGTCGCTAGCCATCAGACCACAACAGATTTGGTAAAGTTAGAAATGGTTGATTTTGACGCCATTATGGGTATGGATTGGTTAGCTCCATGCTATGCCAATGTAGAATGTTGGACCAAGAAGGTCCGTTTCCACTTTCCAGGGGAGGCAGTACAAGAGTGGAATGGCAGTATAGCTACGCCAAAAGGTAGGTTTATTTCCTATCTTCGGGCGAGAAAGTTGATAGCCAAGTGGTGCATTTACCACATTTTCAGAGTTTAGGATGTTTGCGTAGAGCCTCCGACTCTCCAGTCTTTTCCAGTGGTGAATGAATTCCCCGATGTATTTCCAGATGAGTTACCTGGTATTCCCCTAAAAAGGGAAATAGGCTTTGCAATTGATTTATTGCTGGCCACTCAGCTCATATCAATTCCCCCTTATCGCATGGATCATGCTGAACTCAGAGAACTAAAGGAGCAGTTGAAGGATCTATTAGACAAGGGCTTTATCAGGCCGAGTACTTCACCTTGGGGTGCGCTAGTTTTGTTTGTGAGAAAGAAGGATGGTTCCCTCCACATGTGTATAGACTATCAGCAACTGAATAAAGTCACAGTCAAGAATAAGTATCCGCTTCCCAGAATAGATGATTTATTTGATCAGTTACAGGGAGCCAGATATTTCTCCAAAATTGACTTAAGGTTTGGATATCATCAGGTTCGGGTTCGTGAAAGGGACATTCCAAAGACTGCCTTCAGGACCAGATACGACCATTTTGAATTCTTAGTCATGTTCTTTGGGCTGGCGAATGCTCCAGCCGTGTTTATGGACCTGATGAACAATATTTTCAGACCATACCTGTACTTGTTCGTGATAGTGTTTATTGACGATATTCTGGTGTATTCTCGCTCAGAGGCAGACCACCAGGATCATTTGCGCATAGTGCTCCAGATTCTCAGAGACCGTCAGCTGTATGCCAAGTTCTCTAAATGTGAATTTTGGCTGAATTTAGTTGCCTTTTTGGGGAATATCGTGTCGGATGCTGGTATACAGGTAGATACACAGAAAATGGAAGCAGTGAAAACATGGCCCAAACCTACCACTCCGACCGAGGTTCGCAGTTTCCTGGGATTAGCAGGGTACTACAGGAGGTTTGTTGAAGGATTTTCTACCTTAGTAGCACCTCTGACTAAACTGACGTAGAAGGCAGCAAAATTTCAGTGGACTGAGGCATGTGAGCAGAGCTTCCAGGAATTGAAAGACAGGTTAACATCAGCTCCAGTGTTAGCATTGCTAGAAGGTACAGAAGGTTATGCAGTTTATTGTGATGCTTCGGGTGTTGGGTTAGGATATGTGTTGATGCAGCATGGTAAAGTAATTGCTTATGCTTCCAAACAGCTGAGGAAACATGAAAAGAACTATCCTACCCTTGACCTGGAATTGGCCGCAGTGATTCATGCCTTAAAGATATGGAGACATTACTTGTATGGCGTCCACGTGGATATTTTCACTGATCATAAAAGCCTACAATATATCTTCACCCAAAAAGAATTGAACTTGCGGCAGCGTTGCTGGTTAGAGTTGTTGAAAGACTATGATGTGAATATTTTGTATCACCCAGGAAGGGCCAATGTGGTGGAAGACGCCCTTAGCAGTAAGTCTATGGGGATTTTGGCATACTTACAGCCCGTGCAGCGGGAATTAGCCCGGATTGCATCAATTAGCCAGTTTAGCCGTTCGTGTAGCAAAAACAGAGGACAATAGAGTGGTAATCCAGAACACCGCAGTTTCGTCTTTTGTCGTGGAAGTAAAGGAAAGATAGTGTGAAGATCCTAGCCTGGTTCAGCTTAGAAACAGAGTTCAGCAAGGAGAGGTGACAGATTTTCAGATAACCAAGTATGGGGTATTGCGATATAAAGATCGCCTTTGTGTTCCAGACATTGCAGGGCTTCGCCAATAGATTATGGGTGAGGACATTATGCCCGTTATTCTCTCCACCCAGGTTCGACGAAAATGTACCACAATATACAAGAAATCTACTGGTGGCCAGGAATGAAGAAGGGGATAAAAGAACTCGTAGCTCAGTGTCCCAACTGCCAGCAAGTAAAAGCTGAACATCAGAAACCAGGCGGACTGACTCAGGATATAGTTGTGCCTCTATGGAAATGGGAAGCAGTAAATATGGATTTTGTAGCAGGATTACCCTGCACCAAGCGTAGATATGATTCGATCTGGGTGATTGTTGACAGACTGACAAAATCAGCTCATTTTCTGCCAGTAAGGGCTACCTTTTCCGCCGAGGATTATGCTGAGCTGTATATCAGAGAAATAGTCAGGTTGAATGGTGTTCCAGTGTCCATTATCTCTGACAGAGGGGCGCAGTTTACAGCTAAATTCTGGCAATCATTTCAGAGAGGCTTGGGGATGCAGGTTAACCTGATCATAGCTTTTCATCCTCTCAGATGGGCAGGCAGAACGCACCATTCAAACGCTCGAGGATATGTTGCGAGCATGTGTATTGGATTTCGGAGGTAGTTGGGATGAACATTTACCACTCATTGAGTTCGCCTATAATAACAATTACCATTCAACTATTCAGATGGCTCCTTATGAGGCATTATATGGGCGAAAGTGCAAATCTCCAGTTGGTTGGTTTGAGGTAGGAGAATCAGCATTGATTGGGCCAGATATCATTCATCAGTCAGAGGAAAAAGTAAAGCTTATCATAGAACATTTACTGAATGTTTAGAGCCGCTAGAAATCTTATGATGACGTGCGGCGCAGAAACTGGAATTTAATGTGGGTAATTGGGTGTTTCTGAAAGTTTCGCCGATGAAGGGTGTAATGAGATTTGGCAAGAAAGGCAAGTCAGCCCGAGGTTTGTTGGGCCTTATTAGATTCTCCGAAGAATAGGCCAAGTGGCATATGAGCTAGACTTACCTCCAGAGTTAGAATCTGTCCACCCAGTTTTCTATGTATCACTGCTGAGAAAGTGCATAAGAGATCCCTCCAGAATTGTCCCAGTCCAAGATGTTCAGGTTATAGAGGAGTTGGCCTATGAAGAAGTTCCAGTAGCCATACTAGACCGGCAGATCCGCAAATTAAGAACTAAATATGTTGCTTCTGTCAAAGTGTAATGGCGTAATAGGAACCGAGAGGAAATGACTCGGGAAGCAGAAGAAGATATGAAAGCCAGATACCCTCAGTTATTTCAGACATAGTCAACCAGAGGTATGTTGATATTGTTGTTTTATGAGTTGCTTTATATTCATGTGTATGAGTGACATGTTGACTTCAGTTTTTTATGTAATGGATGCTATAGTATTATATGGAGTATCTGTATTGGACTTTTCTATGTTTCAGGATTTTTGAGATAGTCCATATTACAGGCGAAACTCTGCCGAAATATTTCCAGAAAAGTTAGAGCAAGTTAAAAATTTCTATAAACGGAAGTTAATATTCGAGGATGAATGTTCTTAAGGGGGGAAGGATGTTACACCCCGTAAGTTCTTGATACTTAGTTGGCCTATTCACATGTTGGTTAAGAGTTTTAGATTGCCATACGTGTGAGAAAAGGGCCCAGGGAGAGACCGGACAAGTGCCAAGTCAGAGCGTCGGAAGGCAAATGCGACTTATAAATCGCATTCGACAAATGCGACTTATAAATCGCATTCGACAAATGCGACTTAAAGGCCCCAAGTATATAAGGCTCCCACTTTGTTTTAAATCATTTTCCCTTCATATAATTTCCAGTAAACGAATGAAACAGAGGGGAACGAAGGGTTTGATTAAATTTCCTTCCGTTTACACCATCAAACGCAGTCCAAACTCGAATTAACATCGGGTAGCAAAATATAAAGCTGCCGGGAGCATTCCTACTGAGTTAGTTTCGTGAAATTCTGTCGGTGAATCATCGTCATGCCAAGCTAAGGTAAGTGGAATTGCTCCAAACTAGTGTTAATATACTACCAACATTAAAGTGAGTATTTCTCCCTTCTGGACCCCCGAGAAATAGCGAGTTTTCGGCCATTCTTCGATAAGTCGAAGAATAGGCAGTAGGTATAGCCATAATATGGTTTCTTTCAAAAATAATAGTAGAATTAATTCTATTCTGTCATGAATACGAATACAGTTGGGAGAAATAGTTGAATACTAGCCAAGCTACGCCAGTTAATCAGAAAGTCAGCAGTAGAGGTATGTAAAGCCAGTTTCTTTCGGCAAACTAGTAGTTCTAGTATAGCAAAATAGTACGAATTTCAGTAGAGTATTTAAGAAGTCTTATATTATGTTCAGTATGAAATTTAATAAGCATGTTATAAATATAAAATAGTATAAGTCCCAGCAGAATATTCCAGAAATATTATTATAGATTCAGCATATTTCAGTGTTAGATTCAGTACATTTCAATATGAGATTCAGAACAGAATACCAGAACATAAATATTATTATCAAATCCAGTATATATATTACATGTTCCTATTGCTATCTGTGGAGACATGATTGTTTTGTGTTGGGCACCCTTAGAGCTTCCTTGACCGCCCTAGGGTTAATAGCTGTGTCGACTTGCTCGCCAGAGGGTGAGGATACGTCGCTCTATGGAGTGGCATGTCGTCCGCCAGCGGATGAAGATGGGATGCAGATTTCCCATAGTAGGCTGATCAGCACTATACTACACCCCTATCGAGCGCTTGCACCCGGGGTGCAGATTTCAGATTTTAGATTTCAGGAGTCCTCCGGACTCAGATACAGCTATAGTCAGGGGCCCAGCGAGCCCAAGTTTCATACCCAGGGGGCCGGTAGGATGCTCATAGTTACTAGGTGGATGGTATGACCTAAGTAGGGGTATATAGATTGTGTGTTGGTTGGTACCTTACAACTTATGGGGGTTGGTAAGGTTCTTGGATGCTATGTTGTGTTAGTTATTAATAGATAGAAAGTAGACCGCCATGTTATCAGGTATGACTCTTACTCTCTTCAGTAAAGTTATGCTCTTTTCAGTCAGTCTCAGCCCGTCCCATATTACTTCAGTATCTATTAGTATTATTGTTTACTTTCATTTATTTTAAGTTATTGCTTTGGATACTCAGTACCAGTGGTACTGACGCCCGTTTTTGGGTGCTGCATTACTTTCCTGTAGGTACTCATAGACGAGGAGCAGATCCCTCGTAGTTCCAGCTAGCATACAGAGTCTTCAGCTCCTATCATCCGGAGCTTGACAGCTAAAGGTTTACTTCCCTTTTTGTTTGTATAGTATGGGTAGGTCGGGGCCCTATCTCGACCATCTTATTATTCTTAGAGGCTTGAGGATTGTATATTTTCTGTGGTTAGTTGTACCGATCGTGTGGGGCCATGTGTATGTTTTTAGTTTGCATGTGATGGCCGTGTGGGGCCTTGTTCAGTTGTCAGTTGGTGACCTTGTCGGTCACAGATCAGTTTAGCACTTGATTCTACTTTTCAATGATAACTAGTCAGCATGTTGGCCTTGTTGGCCCGCATAGGTTCCCTTATGTTTAGTTGTTCTGGGTAGCTGTTATATTCCTACAGGTGGCTATAGGCCTTGTCAGTCAGAGGCTGTATTTACAGCCATTATATAGCCCATTGTTTTCATAAATCCAGAATTAGAGCTGGCCTAGCAGCAGAAGTGCTTAGGCTCGGTAGTCCAGCAGTCCAGGTCCTAGTAGGCACCAGGTGCCAGTCATGCCTCCCAAGGCAGGGCGTGACAGACTTAGCTTGGAAGATTTGAGAAAAGATGGATGCCTTAGCTCTTTCTTGGAACTAGTTATCTGGATTCTCTATGTGTTTTCTACAAAATGAGGAGAGAGGGTCATCTAATCCCCTAAATCCCCTTCTAAATATTACCAATATGAAGTTGTTTAGGAGTTACGATCTTAAGATTTTTACAAAAATGCCCCTGAAAACTGTTATTAAAATTCTTCCTATCTGGTAGTACAACTCAACCTACTAGTCGTACCAGGATCATACGATCTGTACTGACATTTGTGGTAAGGGGTCCTACTCAATACTATTCTCTGAAGTTTTCCACGGAAGTCTACCACGACCTGTGAGAACTTACTACGGGGTTTACTATGATTCATAGCTTCCTCAAAGCCTTTTGAATATGTCTTTGAAATTCAAATCATGACTAGATAGTACAACCCGTACCTTCTTACCATGAGTCGTACCTTGACGCATGGTTTTTCCTTGAATACTTGACCTCTTCACTAAACTTTTCCCCGATTGGTAAGTATGATTTTTACCATGGTGGTACGAATCATGATATATAGTCGTGGTTTCCCCTAGCCACATATACTATTTTCCTGATCCTCTTATTACGAGTTCTAGTACGACTTGTACCAGTGTCCTACGAGTCATACCGTGACTCGTACAGAGTCCTTTTTCCCAGTTTTATACATGGTCACTTTTTAAGTTTGAAGGCTAGTCCCAGGGATTTCTAGGGTGTTACAATAGAGCTAGTCCGCTCGATCAAGTTAAGGCACCGAGTGTCGGTCCGCTTCACCAGGGTTTGGGGCGTGAACTTGGTACCAAAGCGCTAAGTTCATGTATCTTAGCGAAACTATGAAGTAGTTTCTAATAGAGCCCTACTTATGAGTATGTTAACAACCACATTTATAATTAGGGGCTTACCTAGACATTTAGGAAATATGACTTTTTCTTATTTTCTAGATCGTGCAATAGGTCCATGCTCCAAGAAATTTATTCTAATTTGTGCTTCATCTTGTATCGTAGTGATAATGCTTTCAAAGAAAAAGATTAGAGACAACCAAAGGGTTCTAATCCAAATCCTAGTACATTTGAATAGATTGTTGAGGGCTAAATGAGTGCCCTAGGTAGCATACCTAGCCAGGAATTCCAAAATCCATTGCTATCAAGAGAAAAAAGGCCTGTAGAATCCCCTATACCTCTAGTTCCACCAGCCAACTAGTTCTTCAGATCATGATGTCAAGGGAGCCAACTAGCTGCTCACCCAAATAGTTCCTGCTCAATCTCAGAGATAGGATCGAGCATCTTTGAGTATAGTCCCTCTTGGAGATACAACTGGTAGCCAAATACAGATTTCCTTCATATGACCCCTCCAATCTTTATGGGATCTAAACCCACATAGGATCTTCAGAACTTCATTGATGAGATTTACAGGATACTCCGGGTTATGCAAGTCTTAGAAAAGGTATTCATTGAATTAACATCTTATCAGTTGAAAGATGTTGCCATAGCCTAGTATGATATATGGGAAGACTCTAAAGGGAAAAATGTACCTCCAATAGTTTAAGATGAGTTTATTGATGTCTTCCTAGAGAATTTCCTACAGTTAGAGATTCGGGAGGCTAAGGGTGATAAGTTTGTGGCACTAAGAAAAAATGATATGTATATGAGAGATTATGGCATCAAGTTTACCCATTTGGCTATGTTTGCAAAGTTATGGTTAGTATGATGCAAACTAGAGTTCATTGATTTGTATTAGGTATAGGACCCCATTTATGTCATACTCAAACAAAGGTGGAGTGGACTAGCACTCGGTGTCTTAACTTGCTTGAGCGGACTTTCTGTCACGACCCGAGAGTACACCCGGATCGTAGACACAGGACAAGGAGCCTTGAAGACTCCAAGTCAACCCATGGCGTGAGCGTATATCTAATTCATTCACATAGGCGGAAATCTTAACTTAATAGTCATGAATTAAATGAAAATCGTAACAAAAGGTGTAAGAAACAACAATACAAGATCCAAACATAAACGGCTGAATACTACACGTAGGTCTAAAAGCCTCTAATCATAATAGACGGGTTGAAGGGACAAGACCCCAGCTAACCCCAACATTCTGGAAATAAAAGGTAAATAAAGTCCGAACAAGATGCCCTCGGATCATGAGGACTCACCACTAGAAGCTGAGAGCAGAATTGAGCGCAAGCTAGGCACTATGCTGAACCTGTAAACTGGATCCTGAAAATATGTGGGTCAGTACTTGGAAGGTACTGAGTATGTAAGGTATGCAAGACAATGCTTAAAAACATAAAAGTTAAAGGAGCGGGGACATCATGATCATAAGACTGAATTCGTAAGTATATCGTAAGACTCAATGCTTCCAAAGTATTCGTAAACGTGTCATAGTCATAAAAAACATTTCATAAAACATAACTTGAGCCAAAAGAACATAATCATGCATACATTAAAACCATGAGGAACAATGGGAGATTTCTATAACCGACATACCTCATATGAGCACACATGGAGCCCGACCTGTAAACCAAGTCGGGAGGTCGCCCATACCTTGACAAAGGTATGAACCATGAAAGGCGTGATATCACTCGTGAAGGCCTTGTAGGGCATAGGGGACAGTCACTGAGGAGGTCCCAGCATAAACTGCGTGGCACGTAGTTTTGAGATTTAGGGCATAACCTAGGCCCCAAACCCACTCGGTGATAAGTACTACTCCTAAAACATGCAACGTGCTCATAGAAATTCATACATGACATGCATGGCTAGTTAAATCGTGAGAATCATATCATGCTTGAGAATTTGTAATACTAGCCATAGAATTGGGTCCGTGAATCGACCAAAAATCATAGTTCATAAATCACAAGCGACATGTGGGCATTGCCCATAATTTTAATCATACTTGAAATGCTTAAATTTATAGGAAACATGATCATAATAACATGAGTAGTTAAAAACATGCTTAAATTCAAGAGTTCATATCATGCTTGAGAAATCACCATAACCATGAATTTCACAAAAAAAAACCTATGATTTGGGCATATGTGCTTTTAGGGATTAAATCATCAAATAATGAATAAAATAAGTGAAAACGGCCCAATAATTCAAACCCATGATTTTAGACATACTACAACATGCTCATATCGATTTTTGAGGAAACATGCATTTGGGTTATGACCCATCAAAAGTTGGTAACTTAAACATAGAACTAGGGAGAAATTGGGCATGGGTAGGGACTAAACTACCCATTCTAAACCCCGCATACCTAGAATTACGTGGTTCTTACCTCACCTGAAAAACCCTAGGTGAAAACATGAAGAATTGAAGAAGAACACTTGAATCTCCTTCTACTCCCTTCTCTAGTTCTTGCAAATGCCAATGAGACTTAGTATGAGTTTTTTCTCCCTAAAAGACCCTGTCCCAACCTCAAAAAAACGTGGTTTAGGGTTCAAAAGTATAGAAAAGTCAAAATTGCACTTAATGGAATTTTTCTGAAAAATAGGCCTAGCCCCGACCACGAGTCGTACCCCGACTCGTGGTCACGACTCGTGGTCACCTCACCACTTTTCAATCTTCTGAATCTGGCCACGACTCGCATACCATGACTCATAGTACCATCCTACGGGTCGTACTGTCAGTCATGGTACCATCCACCCATACCAAATACGGCTTACCCACAACTCCTTATCATGACTCGTTGCTACATTCTATGAGTCGTAACATAACCCCTGATGACTCACCCTGGCACCACTGAGAAATTCACCACGACTCCTAACCACGAGTCGTACCCACATGCCATGACTCATAGTACTACTCTCGGTATGACCTCAGGCTCCTGATCTCATTACGACTCGAGTCAGGAGTTGTAGGTCCTCACCACGATTCGTACCTCGAGTCGTACTGGTGCGAAAATTTCAGGTTTTCTGTAGTTTTCAACTTCAACTTCCTGGTCTATTCATTGGCCCTTTTAGGGTGTTACAATATCTCCCCTTTGAAAATAGTCATCCTCGAATGTAGGAAACAAGCAACAAACAGAAACATACAATTACCATATGCAAATATTGATAATTTAAGCTGAAATCTGACGGAATGACTACCCCTGAAAAGAACTACATAGCGGGACTGAATTCGAACATCATATACATATATCATATCATAAAACAAACTTGCATGCATGAATGGAACGTGAAAAATTGATTAGATGTTTAGGGCAAAAACTGATACCTAAAACTGAAACTGGACCGGTAGGGAACAAGTGGGGGTATTTAGACATCATATCTGCTGCAGCTTCCCATGTAGCTCCCTTAACATGATGATTTCTCCATAACAACTTTATTGAAGCTACTTCCTTGTTCCTCAGCCTTCGAACCTGATGATCCAAGATTGCAATAGGAATTTCTTCATAACTGAGGGTATCCTTCACGCCAACACTTTCCACCGAAACCACCAAGGCTGGATATTCCCATGAACTTTTTCAAGAGCGATACGTCAAATACGGGATGAACTGAAGCCAACTTTGAAGGTAACTCTAACTTATAAGCTACCTTACCCACTCATCTCACAATTCGGTAGGGGCTAATATAGCGGGGGCTGAGTTTCCCTTTCTTTCCGAATCTCATCACTCCCTTCATGGGAGATACCTTCAGAAACACCCAATCATCGGTTTCGAACTCAAGCTCCCTCCTCCTCACATCTGAATACGACTTTTGGTGACTTTGAGCCATTTTCAGCCTTCCTCTTATTAACTGAACTTTCTCCATAGCCTCATGGACTAAATCTGGACCCACTAACGAAGCCTCACCGATTTTAAACCACCCAATGGGCGATCTACACCTTCGCCCATAAAGAGCCTCGAATGGTGCCATTTGAATGCTGGAGTGATAGCTATTGTTGTAGGCAAACTCAACAAGAAGCAAATGCTCGTCCCAACTACCCTTGAAGTCAATGACACAAGCTCTCAACATGTCCTCAAGAGTATGGATAGTCCTCTCCTCTTGACCATCTATTTGCGTATGAAATGTCGTGCTAAGCTTGACCTGGGTGCTAAGTCCCTTTTGAAAAGATCTCCAGAACCAGGAGGTGAACTGAGTGCCTCTATCCGATATAATGGACAAGGGCACGCTATGCAATCTAACCAACTCTCAAATGTACAACTTTGCATAATCTTTTGCTGAATCGGTGGTTTTGACTGGTAGGAAATGAACAACCTTGGTCAACCACTCCACCACTACCCAAATGGAGTCATACTGTCTACATATGCGGGGAAAACCTGTTACAAAGTCCATGTTGATCTCTTCCCACTTTGAAGTAGGAATGCTGATGTCTTGAAGTACACCCCCCGGTCTCTGATGCTCGACTTTCACTTGTTAGCAATTTGGGAACTAGGCTACAAATTCTGCAATATCCTGCTTCATGCCATTCCACTAGTAGATTTCCCATAAGGCGTGATACAATTTGGTGGCTCCTGGATAGATAGAATATCTGGACACATGAGCCTCATGCAACATCTGACTCCTTAAATCCCCCACGTTTGGGACACATAAGCGACCCTGATATCGAAGCACACCATATCCCCCTTTGGAGAATAATTCTACCTTTTGACTTTGAATAGCTTCTTTCAACTTTACCAATATTGGATCTTCATCTTGCTTTTCCTTCACCTCCATTACCAAGGATGACTCTAACCCGTTTTGATCTACCACCACACCATTGGTCGAACCAACTAACCTAACTCCCAACTGTGCAAGTTGATGTACCTCCTTTACCAGCTCCTTCTTGTCTTCACTCACATGTGGCACACTTCCCATAGAAAGTCTACTAAGGACATCTGCTACCACGTTGGCCTTACCCGGGTGGTAAAGGACACTCATGTCGTAATCCTTAAGTAGCTCCAACCACCTCCGTTACCAAAGATTTAGTTCTTTCTGGGTGAACACATATTGTAAGCTCTTGTGGTCTGTGAATACATCTACATGAACCCCATACAAGTAGTGTTGCCATATCTTCAAGGCAAATGCCACCGCGGCCAACTAATGATCATGGGTCAGGTAATTCTTCTCGTGAGTTTTTAACTGTCTGGTAGCATATGCTATGACTTTCCCATGCTACATCAATCCACATCCCAGTAAGACCCTCGAAGCATCACAATATACAATGAAGCCATCGGTACCCTCCGGTAAAGTCAACACCAGTGTTGAAGTGAGCCTTGCCTTCAATTCCTGGAAGCTCTTCTCACAAGCCTCTAACTATTGGAACTTCACCTTTTTCTGAGTCAATCTAGTCAATGGGGCAGCAATGGATGAGAAGCCTTCCATGAACCTCCGATAGTAACCCACTAAGCCCAAAAAGCTTCTAATCCCCGAACGGTTTACCGATTTGGGCTAGTTCTTTACTGCCTCTATTTTCTAGGAGTCCACCCTTATACCTTCGCTTGACACTACATGTCCCAAGAATGCAACTGATTTCATCTAGAATTCACATTTGCTGAACTTGGCATATAGCTGGTTGTCCCTGAGGGTATGGAGTGCTATCCTCAGGTGTGTAGCATTTTCCTCCTCTCTCTGGGAGTATATTAATATGTCGTCAATGAGTACGGTCACAAACATATCCAAATATTCCTTGAATATCCTATTCAACAAATCCATAAAAGCTGTAGGGGCATTGGTTAGTCCAAAATACATAAAAACAAATTTAAAATGGCTATATCGGGTCCTGAAAGCAGTCTTTGGGATATCGCTCTCCCGAACCCTGAGCTGGTGATACCCGGACTTGAGATCTATGTTGGAGAAATATTTTGCACCCTGAAGTTGATCGAATAGGTCATCGATCCTAGGTAAAGGGTATCTATTCTTGATGGTGACCTTGTTCAACTATCTATAGTCAATACACATCCGAAGGGAACCATCTTTCTTCCGGACGGACAACACTAGGGCACCCCATGGAGATTTGCTCGGCCTGATGAAACCTTTATCTAGCAAATCCTTCAACTATTCCTTTAACTCTTTTAGCTCCGCTGGGGCCATTCAGTAGGGAGGAATTGATATGGGCTGCGTGTCGGGCAAAAGATCAATCGCAAAATCAATCTCCCTTTTGGGAGGAACACCTGGTAGGTCATATGGAAATACCTCGGGGTATTCACATACCACAGGGACTGACTGATTGGTCGGGGTCTCAGATGTGATATCCTTAACCCTAACCAAATGGTAAATACAACCCTTGGAAATCATTTTCTTGGCCTTGAGATAGGAGATAAAGCGACCTACAGGCACCGCTGAACCACCCCTCCATTCTAAAATTGGTTCACCTAGAAATCAAAACTCCACCGCTCGAGTCCTACAGTTAACAGATGCATAACATGCGAAAAACCAATCCATGCCCAAGATGATGTCAAAATCAGTCATAGTCAATTCTACTAAATCTGGGAAGGTAACTTTATGCAAGACTGTAATGGGGAAAGCTCTATATACTCGCCTCGCTATGACTGAATCACCAACCGGAGTAGATACAGAAAATGGTTCTGACAAAATTTTAGGACTGACTCCAAAGTGACTAGCAATGTAAGGTGGCACAAAAGAAAGTGTGGCTCCCAGATCTAACAAATCATAAGCATCAGTATGAAAGACTCACAACATACCTATAACCACATCGGGAGAAGTCTCTTGCTCCTGTCGAGAGCCAAGTCCATAAAATCTGTTCTGGCGCTGGCCGCCAGCTGAACCAGTCGAAGCACCCTGCTGAGTCTGATGGGCCACTGAAACTGCTGAACTAGCTACTGAAGTGCAGGCTCCACCACCCCCTGACCTAGATGCGAGGCAATCCCTGAGTCTGTGTACGGGTTTTCCACACCCGAAACAAGCATTTGAGCCCACCAAACATTTCCCTGGGTGATTTTTGCCACAATTAGCACAAGATGGGAATGTGTGCTCTGTATGCATGCTATTTTGACTCCTCGAACTTGAGGCCCTGCTCCTCTGACCGTCTTATGGCCTGGATGGAGTACTAGCTAAAGATGGTGTTGGTGTAATGGACTTGTGCTGGGACTGCTGGTGAGGTCCACCCCCTGGCCTCTATTGGGAGAACTTGTGGCTATCAGTTCTGGCCCTCTTGGCCTCTCTCTGCCTCATATAAGCTACTTCCATCTGCTGGGCATAGAGGACTATCCATGGATAGTCCATATCCTGATGAAGCATGGCTGTTTTGCAATCCTTATCCAGATACTTAGCTACTCCCTGCACGAATCTGCTTACCCGCGCCCTCTGGTCCATTACTAGCTCCGGGGCATACTTTGATAGGCGAGTGAACTCAAGTGAATATTCTAGAACCATCATCTTTCCCTGCTTGAGGTTAACAAACTCGGTTGCTTTCAATTCCCTCATCTCCCGAGGGAAAAACCTACCGAGAAAGGCCACGTGGAATTCATCCCATCTGATAGGACCTGCTCCCGCTTCCTTGCTATCCCTCCATTGCTTGAACCAAATGAAGGTGACCTCTTTTAACTAATATGAGGCCAAGTCCACACACTCATTTGTCACCCCCATCACCTGAGTGACCTTCAAAATTTCCTCAATGAACTCGTGTGGATCCTCGTCCACCTTAGCCACTGTGAACTCGGGAGGGTTCATCCTTAGAAAGTCCCTGATCCGAGCTGTCGCTGCATTTCAGTTCTAAGGAATATGCACAACAGCTTGTTGGTTGACTTGAGCGGTCAAAGCTTGCACCAATATTTGAATCACCATCTGAAACTCGGTGTGGGTAGCTGGCTCAAGTGTCTGGGGCTCCTGAACAGGTGGGGCTTGCTACGCCCATTATCGTTGCCACCCCCGTGGCCTTCGTCATTTCTGTTCCTCCTTCCGTTTATCCTTCTGGGAGCCATAATTTTCTGCAATCACGAATAGTACGAATTAGAAAGATGAAGAGATTTTGACCACACGAGATAGATCATGAAAGAAGGGAAATTTCCTAAAACATTTAGTAGCCTCTTCATCATAAGTATGGCACGCTTCACACACATGAAAAAGACTCTACCTAATGTAGCTTTTTAGACTCCCTAGGACACATCTGAACCTATGGCTCTGATACCAAGTTTGTCACGACCCGAGTGTACACCCCGATCGTAGACACGGGAAAAGGAGCCCCGAAGACTCCAACTCAACCCATGGCGTGAGCGTATATCTAATTCATTCACATAAGGCGAAGAGCTTAACTTAATAGTCATGAACCAATTGAAAATCGTAACAAAAGGTGTAAGAAACAACAATACAAGATCCAAACATAAACAACTGAATGCTACACATAGGTCTGAAAGCCTCTAATCATAATAGACGGGTTGAAGGGATAAAACCCCAACTAACCCCAACATTCTGGAAACAAAAGGTAAATAATGTCCGAACAAGAAGCCCTCAAATCATGAGGACTCACCACTAGAAGCTGAGAGAAGAATTGAGAGCAAGCTAGGTACGATGCTGAACCTTTAAACCTAGTCAGGAGGTCTTCCATACCTTGCCAAGGGTATGAACCATGAAAGGCGTGATATCACTCGTGAAGGCCTTGTAGGGCATAGGGGACAGTCACTGAGGAGGTCCCAGCATAAACTGCGTGGCACGTAGTTTTGAGATTTAGGGCATAACCTAGGCCCCAAACCCACTCGGTGATAAGTACTACTCCTAAAACATGCAACGTGCTCATAGAAATTCATACATGACATGCATGACTAGTTAAATCGTGAGAATCATATCATGCTTGAGAATTTGTAATACTAGCCATAGAATTGGGTCCGTGAATCGACCAAAAATCATAGTTCATAAATCAAAAGAGACATGTGTGCATTGCCCATAATTTCAATCATACTTGAAATGCTTAAATTTATAGGAAACATGATTATAATAACATGAGTAGTTGAAAACATGGTTAAATTCAAGAGTTCATATCATGCTTGAGAAATTACCATAATCATGAATTTCACATAAAAAAAATCCCATGATTTGGGAATATGTGCTTTTAGGGATTAAATCATCAAATAATGAGTAAAATAAGTGAAAACAACTCAATAATTCAAACCTATGATTTTAGACATACTACAACATGCTCATATCGATTTTTGAGGAAACATGCATTTGGGTTATGACCCATCAAAAGTTGGTAACTTAAACATAGAATTAGGGAGAAATTGGGTATGGGTAGGGACTAAACTACCCATTGAGAACCCCACATACCTGGAATTACGTGATTCTTAACTCCCTTGAAAAACCCTAGGTGAAAACTTGAAGAATTGCAGAAGAACATTTGAATCTCGTTCTACTCCCTTCTCTAGTTCTTGCAAATGGCAAATGAGACTTAGTATGAATTTTTCCTCCCTAAAAGACCCTGTCCCAACCTCAAAATGAAGTTCTTTAGGGTCCAAAAGCGCAAAAAAGTCAAAATTGCCCTTGATGAAATTTTCCTGAAAAATAGGTCTAGCCCCGACCACGACTCGTACCACAAGTCGTACCACAAAGTTACAACTCGTGGTCACCTCACCACTTTTCAATCTTCTAAATCTAGCTACAACTCGCATACCATGACTCATAGTACCATCCTACGGGTCGTACTGTCAGTCGTGGTACCATTCACCTACGAGTCGTATGATGACCTGTGATGACTCACCCTGGAACCACTGAGAAATTCACCACGACTCCTATCCATGAGTTGTACCCACACGAAACGACTCGTAGGATTACTCGTGGTATGACCTTAGGCTCCCGAACTCATCACGACTCGAGTCACGAGTCATAGGTCCTCACCATAATTCGTACCTTGAGTCATACTGGTGCAAAAATTCCAGGTTTTCTGCAATCTTCAACCTCAGCCCCCGGGTCTATGTGTAGGCCCTCCCGGGGTGTTACACTTTCAGTCTGAGAAGACAACTTTTTGAGGGAACTTTAGAGTAATAAAGAGATATATTACTTGAGAATACCACCTATAGGGTTTAGATAAGTATACACACACACATTCTAGGGTCTTTCAACCCATTTAAGTTGTCTCATTCAATCATAATGGATGACACATATCCTTACTTCATACTTATATGATGTCTTGAGGCATTTCAAGCATATTCATAGTAGGAGAAGTATTATGTCTAGCATAGGAAGGAATCACGGATTCTATCATAATCATGATGATAACTACAATTGGAGAATGCTTAAATATTCAAGGAAATGCATGGGTGGTAACAAATACTCATTCAAGAAAGTCAAGACATTATATGGCTAAAATATGATTAAGAAATCTTAGAGAAAGGATTCCATATTTGGAAGATTATACTTTATTGGTAGAGAATGAGTTTTAGCTCCACATACCTTATCTTAAGGCTCATAACTATATCCACAAATCTACAGTCTCACTTTGTAACAACCTGAGCCAAGACCCTGAAAGTGACAAGGGACCTAAAACCACGAATAACTCCAAGCTAACCCATGACACTAGCATGATACAAAACTACGAATGGCTCCAAGCTAACCCATGGTACTAGCATGATATAAACAAATACTAGTAAAATTAAGCGAAAGCTAAATTGAGATATCTGGCATAACTGAATAAATCTAAAATGACAATAAGATTCTAATAAAACAACCAACAAAATGACTAAACAACTATCTTTTCTAAAATTCAATGTTTTATGTACATGATAATTTTAACAAAAAAGTTGAACCTTATCTTCATGTATTATGTTTTGAAATTTTAATAGTAGTAGATTACATATTATTTCTATTATCCTAAAAAATCTAAATTATTTCTGAATATTAGATTTTTTATTAAAAAAATTGAAAGTCATGTTTAGTACAACAATAACATACTCAGTGAAATCCCGCAAGTGGGGTCTGGAGAGAGTGTTGTGTACGCAACCTTATCTCTACCCTATGAAGGTATAGATATTATTTATAATAGACCTCTACTCAAGTAAAATATATCAAAATCAGTAAGAAAAGAAAATACAGTAGTGAAGAAATCATATAGAAAATAATGGGGAAAAGAATAGTATCAACCAAAAATAGAACGATAAACAGAAAGGAAGAAATAACAAGTTAAAAAATAAAATTATAGAAAGAGGTAGCAAGAGAGTACTGATAATATTACTAACCTTCAATCCTAATACTCCACCTCCATATCCTCCTATCTTGGGTCATGTCCTCAATAAGTAGCAAGTGTGTCATGTCTTGTCTAATCACCTCACCTAATACTTCTTTGACCTACCTTTACCTCTCCTAAGACCCACCATAGACAACCTTTTACATCTCCTTATTGAGACATCTATCCATCTCCTTTTCATATGTCCCACCCATTTTAATCTTGCTTCCCTCACCAAAGACTACTTCCTCCTTGTCCCGAATATCTTTAAAAGTAATATTTAGTATTAAGTGCCAATTTTGTAATACTGTTGGTAAAATACATTCCAACAAATATGAAAAATTTATAATAGCTCAAATGAGATGCCAATATATGTAAGTTTTAGGTGTTAGCTAGGGGTATACATAGTTCGGGCTGGTTTAAATTTTTTTAATATCAAATCAAACTAATTGTATCTGATTTTTAAATCTATAAACCAAATCAAATCAATCAAAAGTGGTTTTTCAACCTTGGATTTTTCAGATTTTTTCGGCTTCTTTTCCTGATAAAGTCTTCATACAAAATATATAACATATATTTGAAATATTTTTTAATCATAGTAACATATGACTATCTAGGGTGTTTCATAACTAAAAAAATGACACAAAAAATGAGATGAGTGTAGATATTGTACTAAAATATTTAATAAAAAAGAAAATAAATAGATATTTCTAATTAATAAGTCATAATGAAAATGATCATACTATAAAAGTACTAAGTCATGTCAAATAAAGTATGACTAATAACTATTAATTACATAACTAAATATTCAAAATAATTAAGTTATGTGTTTTGACAGTTTAAATTAACCTACAAAATTAAAGAATAGATATTTAATATTATTGTCATTCTGTTATACCCTGTAGGATTCCCGAAACCTAGATGAAGTATTAGCACGTTGGTTAAGCATATTTGAAGGCCATACGTGCTAAAGAAAGGCCGGGGAAAAAGATCGAACGAGAAGCCTGTCGAACCATCGCGGAAGGAGTCGAGGCAGAGCCCCTCCGCGATGGCAACGTGTCACGGAGGTGGAGCCTCCGCGTTGACTCCGTGACACGTTGGCCTTGTCCAGGCCCAAGTATATAAAGCCCCACTTCGGTTTTAATTCATTTTAAACATAAGAATTTCCAGAAAACAGAGAGGAAAAACCAGAGGAAGGAAAAGAACGAAGAGGGTAAATATATTTTCGTCTGATTACGCTGCCAAACGTTGTCCAAACCCAAATTAACCTCAGGTACTGAGGTATTTAGTAGCAGAGAGCATTCCTACGGATTTAGTTTCTCGAAATACGGCCGACGAATCGTCGAGCTACCGAGCTAAGGTAAGTAGAATTGCTCCAAACTAGTGTCTATGTGCTCCTAGCTGTGAAGTGATCTTGGGCAGATTTATATGCCCAAGTGATACTCAAATGTATTATTTTCGCCTTGTTTGTGTGCAATATGTATATATTCTCATGTAATTGGTAATAAAATGTGAATGTATACTAACCAACATGATTAGCATTTGTTTTGCAGGAAAATATGATTTTTAGGAGCTAAAATGCATGTTGGAACTATATCGGAGTTGGACTTGGATACGAGCGTGGAAAAGACATTGGAATGCACAAATTATAGGGGCTCCGCGATGGAGCCGTGCCACGCAATCATCGCGGAGGCACGCTGCCTGGAGAGGAAATTAAATGGCAAAATCCAGTGAGGCCTCGCGACAGCTCCGTGGCACGGAGATAGGCCTCCGCGTTGGCCTCCGTGCCACGTTGAGGCTATTTTACCGGACCCTGGATTTCCAGTGAAGGTCCGCGTCCACGCCGTGTCACGGAGGCAGTGCTCCGCGTTGACCTCCGTGACACGTTGCTTGTTATTCCGGGAAACATTTCCCACTAGTATAAATAGCACACTTAGGTTTATTTTAATCAGTTCAGACTTGGTGGAGCAAGGACGTGGGTTAGCAGCAGTTGAGGGACGAAAAAGCTAAGGGATTTCTTCTCTTCCTTTCTTCTTTCAATCAATTGTGTGTATGATTTACACTTGTTTTAGGATGATCAATCCACAAATGAGTGGCTAATTCTCTTCCTTGCTAAGGTTTTGAACATGTGTAGTGAATTTTGATTGTAAATGATATGGTTTTCTTCTTCTTCTTTCATGTTGTTCTATTAATTCTTGTTCTCACTGCATTAGTGCTTGGCCGACATTAATGTACATCTAAAAAGTCCAATTTCACTCGAGAGAGCAAGAAATTGGAAAGTTGTGAATTAATAGGGTATTGTTCTTAACTTGATTTTGGAAAATTGGGTTTTGATGTGCTTTCCTGATAGAAATATACTTGAAAGCCGTATTAGTCAATTTAGGAACCGGAATTGTATTGCTAGGTCGTAAATTGCATTTGATCACAGAAATGTAGACGAATGGTTTATGATTCTTAAGTGAAATTAAATACGAGAGTTTTAATTTCTAGGCTACTGTTCTTGGCTAGCAACATGAAGAAGAGATTAACCAAATTATTATTACAATCGAATTCATTACTTGTTCTTAACCTTGGCATGCTCATATCCATAGTTTAAATTCACAGTAAATAATTGTTAATAGTTTTAGTATATATTTTATAAACAAAAACTAAATTAACTGTTGGTTACGTTGTTGTTAGCATAGCTAGAAGTAAAATAAGAATATAGTATACTTAGGCAAATTTTACATACCCTGAGCCTCTTTGGATCGATACTTGGCTTACTTAGCCACTTTATTACTTGTTTGACCACGTGCACTTGCGTGTCGGTTTATAATATATCATACCAACCGAACAGCCGAACAAGTTTTTGGCGCCGTTGCCGGGGAGGCTAGGTAAATTTGTGAAATTGTGTTTAGTGTAAATTTACTATATTTTTATTTTTATTTTCTTAAGTGTTAACAACTTGGTCTTAGCCTGTATTTTACTGTATTTTTATTTTTATTTTCTTAAGTGTTAACAACTTGGTCTTAGCCTGTATTTTGTAGACTTGATTTCTATGAACACTGGCAAGGGACAAAGAGCTGGTGGAATCTTACTTGGAGCCTGAACGTGAATTTCATAGTCAACGTAGAGAAGCTCTACAAAAGAAGCTGCAGTTGTTCCGACAATCTATTATGGAGCAACAAAATCCACCAGTTGTAAGGGCAGTGTTAGTGCCCGATGAAGCAGTAGCAAGGCCCGTTCGCGAGGTGGCAATCCCACACGCTAACAATGTACATTCTAGCATCCGCAAACCAGAGCCTGGAGGGAGGTTTGAATTAAAGCAGAATATGGTGCAACTCTTGCACACAAGCGGGCAATTTACCGGTCTCCCTCATGAAGATCCACAACAACATCTCCAAAACTTTTTGGAGATAAGTGACACTTATATACCCGCTGGAGTGTCACCTGATTATGTTCGGCTCACCTTATTTCCGTTTTCCTTACTTGGTGAAGCCAAGAGGTGGTTAAAAGCTGAACCACCCAATTCTATATCAACGTGGGATGATCTTGCATGGAAGTTTTTGATTAGATTTTTCCCTTCTGGTAAAACAGCCAGACTTAGAAGTCAAATTCTAAGTTTTAAACAGAGGGAGGGAGAAAATCTATATCAAGCCTGGGAAAGATTTAAATCCATGTTGCGGGACTTTCCTCATCATCATCAGTCCAATGAGGTGTTTGTACACACATTTATTGAGGGTTTGGAACCCCACACTAAAATTCTGTTAGATTCAGCAGCTGGAGGGCAAGCGCTGGAAAAGACTTACGAGGAGCTGTACACTTTGCTCAACCGAATTTCATAGGGCAATCCAGAATGGAATGCCGATTCATCAAGAGGTGGAGCAAGGAAAGCAGCGGGAGTGTTTGAAGTGGATGGATTTACAGCTATCGCTGCACAGATAGCTGCCTTGCAAAATCAGTTAAATAACCACTTCAACAATATGAACGTGAACCAGCCTTCAGCTTCAGTCAATGCAGTCCAGTAGATGTGGTGTGAAGTGTGTGGTAGTAGTGAGCATTCAGCTGAGTGCTGTGGTGCAAATCCTGATTCTGTTAACTTTGTGGGCAATGCACAGAGAAATCAGCAGCAGTTTGGTAGCGGTTACAACTCAAATTGGAGGAACCATCCAAATTTTTTGTGGGGTAGCAACAACCAACAAGGACAAGGTTTTGGTCAGGGTATGCAGAGAAATCAAGGAGGGCAACAAAACTATCAATCGCAATTCAGGAATCACAATGCCCCTCCTCCACCACCATCACCGACCATTGAGGAGATGTTCAAAACCATGATCGCTAATCAGGCACAATTGCAGGCTGACTATGTTAAATTGGCAGCCGAAGTGAAGAACAATCAGTTGGCGACCAAGGCTCTTGAATATCAGTTTGGGCAATTTGCTAGTGCCCAAAATACAAGACCCAGAGGAGGACTACCTAGCGACACAGATCCTAATCCGAAGCAGGTTAATGTGGTGACCACGAGGAGTGGCTTACAGTTGAAGGAGGTGGAACCGGAAAGACCACCTCAAAAGTCAGGAGCAGCAGCTGTTTAGGAGGAACAAAGTTCTGATAGGGGGAAGACCAAAGAAGCAGAAGCAGAAAGACCTCCACCCCCGTTCCCTCAACGACTTAAGAAACACAAGGAGGAGGCGTATTTCAAGAAATTCATGGAGGTGCTTAAACAGGTACATGTTAACTTACCTCTTGTTGATGTCTTGCAGGGAGTGCCAAAGTATGCAAAATATATTAAAGACATCGTGGCTAACAAAAGTCGTTTGACTGAGTATGCCACGGTGGCTTTGACGGAGGAATGCACTTCCCGGATTCAGAATAGACTGCCCACGAAACTGAAAGACCCTGGAAGTTTTACTATCCAGCTGACTATTGGGCAAAGTATCCGAGCTCGTGGATTATGCGACTTGGGGGCAAGTATAAATCTGATGCCATCTTCGGTATTCAGAAAGTTAGGTCTAGGGAGTCCTAGACCTACAACGGTAATCTTGCAGCTAGCGGACAGGTCCTTAGCTAAGCCGGATGGCATTGTTGAGGATGTGTTAGTGCAAGTGGGCTCCCTCATTTTTCCGGTCGATTTTATTGTTCTGGACTTTGAACCAGATGCTGAAGTCCCATTTATTTTGGGACGACCCTTTTTGGCAACCGGAAAAGCATTAATTGATGTAGCTGCGGGTCAACTTACAATGCGGGCACATGACAAGATAGAAGTGTTTGACGTGTACAAAGCACCCAAGCTCCCGATTGTAAATGAGGAACTCTCGGTGATCAATGTGATTGATCATGGGACTGCTAATATAATGAATGATTCCCGAGAGTTAACAGGAAGGCCACCAGATGAGGTTGAGAACTGCTGGGGGGAGGACAAGGATCGTGAAAAATCGTCCCTCACCCTAGTAGATAATTGAGCATAATGGAAGTCGAGCCGCGATGGTAAACCAGGCGCTGCACGGGAGGCAACCCGTGAAAAGAAAAATATTCTATTTTTCTTCTTTTAGTAGAGTGTAATTAATTTGTATTTTTATTTTATTTTTCTTTTTCTTGATTTCATACAAATTTTTCGTTTTAGTTAGTATTTTTTTCATTTTAGTTAGGGAAATCTATTAATCTAACCAATTTCGCTTAGTGAAGTGATTTTCAGGTCAAACGGAGAAAAATATGCATGGAAGCGGGAAAAATAAGGCAAGGTATGAAAAAATAATTTTATTGAAGAAACAGTGCACTGGGGCGTTGGCTCCGTGTCACGGAGGAGGGGCTCCGCGTTACCCTCCGTGACACGTTGCCTTATATTTGGTGCCGGGTCACACCGGGTTGCCGAGTGACCCGCGTGTTTTTCTTTAAATTAACCCCGATTTTGCCCAAATTTTCCCCATTTCTTCTACTCTCCGCGACCAAAACACCCAAATCCCCCTCCCCAACAATGTGCCACGCTATTAGGCAAGGAATACGTCAAGTTTCTTCGGTTCTTCAACTCAAAGGTACAATGGCTAGTAGACAGGATAAGGGCAAGGGTGCTTCTACCTCAGGCACCGGCAGAAAAAGAATGAGATTGGGCATCGCAGTCCCAGCTGCACCAGCTGTTTCGCGCGGCCAACGCCGCCAATACGGAACAAGGTGGGTAACCGAGGAAGGAAAGAAATGGTATGCTAAGCATAAGGAGAGCAAGTACTTCCCGGAGGAACATATTGCACGGGAACCACTAGCACAGGAGTTCCCCCGTATTGTGCAAAGGATTGAAGCAGCTGGGCTCAGCTTTATCTTTCAGGAGCCCAAGGAGTGCAACCTTCATTTGGTCCAAGAGTTCTACGCAAATTGGAACCCGGCCATCAGAAGCCACACAATAAAAATCAGAGGGCAGATTGTTACTCTGGAACCCCAGCAGTTCAATGCAATCGTTGGAGCGCGGGACACAGACGCTCACGTTCTCCGCCAGCTAAACATCACCCCACCGTACGCCGACATCAGACGTACGTTGTGTGGGGATCGATCCACAGCCCGATGGAGTAGACATAAGGAGAGGGGTTACCACCAGACTCTGCCTTATTCGCAGATGAACAGGGAGGCCAGAATATGGCTGAAAATTGTATGTTCATGCTTGATCCCGGGAGTTCATATGACGGATGTGACCCGGGACCGTGTCTGCTTGGTGTATGCCCTTATGAAAGGGCTTGAGATTAATGTTGGGGCGGTAATTATATCTGCCATGAAGAGAGCCAGACTACACCAGGGCCACAGATACGGGTTTGGCGGACTCATCACCACCTTCCCCGAGGCCTCGTTGTCGAGGAAGAAGCCTTGGATTACATTCTGCAGTTGGAGCGGAGGGCCCTCGATGTGACAAAAACTAAGGCCCCCGACACCACACACGGGCCAGTGCTGACTTTGGGCGAGCGACATGCTCGTGACGATCAGTACATGGCACGTATGTTCGGCATGCAGATGCTTCAGCTACGGATTGGTGGGAGACCAGCCACCAAGGAAGAATTATGGCAGCTGGAGCTGGATTACCCATTTGGCGAGAATGCCAGAGCCTTATGCCGAGTGGGACCAGCCTTCGTGGAGCCGACGGATGACGATGTCCCTACTGATGAGGAGACACGTCGGGAGGACTCCGATGTGGAGTCTGATGACGACGATGGAGCTGACTCAGATATGGGCGACGAGGCAGCAGCACCAGATGAAGAAGTCGAATATTTCGACTGATCAGGGAGTTCCACCACCCGAAATTCTGTTTTGTAATTTTTGTGAACACTGGGGATAGTGTTCGATTTAAGTGTGGGGTGGGGAGTAGCTAGGTGCTGGGACTTGGGCTCTAATCTGCTGTATGCTTTTCCTTGGTTTGTATATATGTTTGTGCTTTCCCTGTTATGAACTGATTTGTGTTGTATCTGTATATATTTGTTTGTGTGGTTAATGATGTGTGTGTTATATTTTTTTAAAGTTATGGTTGCCAGTGTAAATATTTTGTAAATATTTTTTTTTCCTATCGAGATGATCGATATTTTTCAAAAAATTTCGCGAAAATATTTTGCACTTATAAATATTTTCTTTCTATCGAAATGATCGATGTGTTGCAAAAATTTTTGGTTTTTATTTTTTTGGGTTTCTCGGAGTTTGTTTTCGGTTCTTTTACCGAGAATAGTCCCATTGAACCGATGTCATAGTTAGTGACCGTTCCCTATGATGGATGGATGACGACCGTCTTAAGGGAAATGTAGTCGGTAGGAGTAGGATTTTAATTTGTTTTTAATTTTTCTTTGGTGGATTGCATCAATGAACTGTTGTTGCTTTATGGTTGCAAAAATTCTGTTGCGTGTGTAACTGATGTTCAAAATGTGAAAGTGATTCGTACGAAAGCATGCAATTTGGTAAATATGTTGAGTTACCTAGGCTATAGAATTTGATTCAGTATGATTGAGGCTTAATTTTGAATTCATGTGATTGGCTAATTAGAGAGTCTGTGAATGCATCTTGATTCGAGCATGTGCATGAAGTGTGAAGTGAGGTATTGTTATTCCATGCCATTGTGAATTGTCTAGAACCTGCCTGGTGTGTATACAAAATGAAATGAAGGAGGTGTAGTGTTGGAAAGGATGTAGGCATTTCTTTGTTTTTAACCGATAGTTTCCATTTTTTTCTGGTCAAACTCTACCTTTTTATATGTTGTATACCCTAGTTAGCCCGTTGAGCCTTTAGCCGATTTCTTTCTTTCTTTTGTCCAAAATTGTATAAACTAAGCTTTATTCCTTCTTTTCATTAGCTGTAAAAGTCTATACAAAACTCTTAAGCGCTTACAAAGAAAAGAAAATGTTTCCCAAAGTGTTAAAGAGTGAAAAGAGTGAAAAGAAAAAGAAGAGCAGAGTGAGGAAAGAAAAGATGATGTTGAAGAGGCACTTGTTATAATTAAATGATATTGAGGGTACATGAAAACCCTGTGTTTTGTGTCAAGTATGTTTGATGAAATGGGCAGTACGAAAGTAAACCAGCATGAATGGGAGAAAAAGAGAAAAGAGAGGAACAATGTCCGTGAGTCGATGGGAATGTGTTGAAAAGGAGCTTAAGGATGCTAGCGACTATTATTGGCTAATCCAATATATATACTAGATCCATAGCCCCGTTACAACCCATTAAAGTCCTACTTGATCATACATTGCATTTCTTTATATTAGTGGAGTAATACACTAAGGGCAAGCCTATGGGTCACGACATGATGCATGTGAATTCTTTTGGGAGAGAGATTGAAATTAATTTTTATATGCCCCTACTTGCATGTTTGTGTGTTGCATGAACAAAAAGGGGAAGATTCTCTTGAGTTGTGAGGGCACATGCTTGATGAAAGATTGATTTTCGTGTCGGATTTCTTGATTAGCTGATTTGCATGAGTTTGCCGATATCAAGAATCAATCCTTAAAGTCTAGGAAGTCTTGATGTATTAAAGGTCATTGTATTGTAAGACCAAGCATGTTTTCGTGATGATCTGCAAAAATTAAATAATCGGTATGACCGTAGCGTAAATGGTCGCACCATAGTGACGAAGGTTGGGATGTAATTTGCATGAGTTGTGTATGTGTTGTTTGAGGACGAACAAGGATTTTAGTATGGGGTAAGTGATCTTGGGCAGATTTATATGCCCAAGTGATACTCAAACGTATTATTTTCACCTTGTTTGTGTGCAATATGTATATATTCTCATGTAATTGGTAATAAAATGTGAATTTATACTAACCAACATGATTAGCATTTGTTTTGCAGGAAAATATGATTTTTAGGAGCTAAAATGCATGTTGGAACTATATCGGAGTTGGACTTGGATACGAGCGTGGAAAAGACATTGGAATGCACAAATTATAGGGGCTCCGCGATGGAGCCGTGCCACGCTACCATCGCGGAGGCACACTGCCTGGACAGGAAATTAAATGGCAAATTCCAGTGAGGCCTCGCGACAGCTCCGTGGCACGGAGATAGGCCTCCGCGTTGGCCTCCGTGCCACATTGAGGCTATTTTACCGGACCCTGGATTTCCAGTGAAGGTCCGCGTCCACGCCGTGTCACGGAGGCAGTGCTCCGCGTTGACCTCCGTGACACGTTGCTTGTTATTCCGGGAAAAATTTCCCACTAGTATAAATAGCACACTTAGGTTTATTTTAATCAGTTCAGACTTGGTGGAGCAAGGACGTGGGTTAGCAGCAGTTGAGGGACGAAAAAGCTAAGGGATTTCTTCTCTTCCTTTCTTCTTTCAATCAATTGTGTGTAGTGAATTTTGATTGTAAATGATATGGTTTTCTTCTTCTTATTTCATGTTGTTCTATTAATTCTTGTTCTCACTGCATTAGTGCTTGGCCGACATTAATGTACATCTAAAAAGTCCAATTTCACTCGAGAGAGCAAGAAATTGGAAAGTTGTGAATTAATAGGGTATTGTTCTTAACTTGATTTGGGAAAATTGGGTTTTGATGTGCTTTCCTGATAGAAATATACTTGAAAGCCGTATTAGTCAATTTAGGAACCGGAATTGTATTTCTAGGTCGTAAATTGCATTTGATCACAGAAATGTAGACGAATGGTTTATGATTCTTAAGTGAAATTAAATACGAGAGTTTTAATTTCTAGGCTACTGTTCTTGGCTAGCAACATGAAGAAGAGATTAACCAAATTATTATTACAATCGAATTCATTACGTGTTCTTAACCTTGGCATGCTCATATCCATAGTTTAAATTCACAGTAAATAATTGTTAATAGTTTTAGTATATATTTTATAAACAAAAACTAAATTAACTGTTGGTTACGTTGTTGTTAGCATAGCTAGAAGTAAAATAAGAATATAGTATACTTAGGCAAATTTTACATACCCTGAGCCTCTTTGGATCGATACTTGGCTTACTTAGCCACTTTATTACTTGTTTGACCACGTGCACTTGCGTGTCGGTTTATAATATATCATACCAACCGAACAGCCGAACAAGTTTTTGGCGCCGTTGCCGGGGAGGCTAGGTAAATTTGTGAAATTGTGTTTAGTGTAAATTTACTGTATTTTTATTTTTATTTTCTTAAGTGTTAACAACTTGGTCTTAGCCTGTATTTTACTGTATTTTTATTTTTATTTTCTTAAGTGTTAACAACTTGGTCTTAGCCTGTATTTTGCAGACTTGATTTCTGTGAACACTGGCAAGGGACAAAGAGCTGGTGGAATCTTACTTGGAGCCTGAACGTGAATTTCATAGTCAACGTAGAGAAGCTCTACAAAAGAAGCTGCAGTTGTTCCGACAATCTATTATGGAGCAACAAAATCCACCAGTTGTAAGGGCAGTGTTAGTGCCCGATGAAGCAGCAGCAAGGCCCGTTCGCGAGGTGGCAATCCCACACGCTAACAATGTACATTCTAGCATCCGCAAACCAGAGCCTGGAGGGAGGTTTGAATTAAAGCAGAATATGGTGCAACTCTTGCACACAAGCGGGCAATTTACCGGTCTCCCTCATGAAGATCCACAACAACATCTCCAAAACTTTTTGGAGATAAGTGACACTTATATACCCGCTGGAGTGTCACCTGATTATGTTCGGCTCACCTTATTTCCGTTTTCCTTACTTGGTGAATCCAAGAGGTGGTTAAAAGCTGAACCACCCAATTCTATATCAACGTGGGATGATCTTGCATGGAAGTTTTTGATTAGATTTTTCCCTTCTGGTAAAACAGCCAGACTTAGAAGTCAAATTCTAAGTTTTAAACAGAGGGAGGGAGAAAATCTATATCAAGCCTGGGAAAGATTTAAATCCATGTTGCGGGACTGTCCTCATCATCATCAGTCCAATGAGGTGTTTGTACACACATTTATTGAGGGTTTGGAACCCCACACTAAAATTCTGTTAGATTCAGCAGCTGGAGGGCAAGCACTGGAAAAGACTTACGAGGAGCTGTACACTTTGCTCAACCGAATTTCATAGGGCAATCCAGAATGGAATGCCGATTCATCAAGAGGTGGAGCAAGGAAAGCAGCGGGAGTGTTTGAAGTGGATGGATTTACAGCTATCGCTGCACAGATAGCTGCCTTGCAAAATCAGTTAAATATCCCGGAGTTGAATGTTAAGTATTGTGCAAGTTCAGTAAACCTAGTTTGCGTTGTTATATCGTATTCATTCTGAAAGTTAGAAAAGCATGCGCCCAAGGGCAAGTTAGTATTTTAGATTCAGTATAGCCTGTTACGTGATTAGCAAGAATGTAGTAGAATAAAAAGGAAGAGATTTTTATAATAAAAGTCAGTAAAGAAAGATCAGATAGACAGACAGTTATGGCTACAGATTAGCCATTCAGACAGATAGTATCTTGGCTACAGATTAGCCGTACAGTTAAACAGAGATTACAGAATCAGTATAATTAGTAAGAATCAGTTTAGTGTAGGAACAGATCAGAATAAAAAGTTAGAATTCAGATAGCCTTTTTAGTTATACATGCTTGCTATTTATATGTGCTATTTGTTTGTTGAGACTTGCTATGGCATGTGGGTGTCCCTTTGCATCCCCACCGCCCCTGGGTTATAGCTGTGTTGATACCAGATTCAGATACTGCCACCAGCTGGGCGATGCCGTTCGCCTAGAGGACGATGATGGCCGACCACCATGATAATACGCCCCAGATTACCCTGCTTGCAGGGGCAGTTCAGTTTACTCTGTGCAGAGCCAGATTACCCTGTTTACAGGGGCAGACTACTCTGTGTGCGCTTGTGGCCGGGGGCAGTTTCACATACAAATTTTTATAAAATTACCTTGTTGTGTGCTTGCATCCAGGGGTTGTTTCAGCTATAGATACAGCAGCAGATTACCCCGTTGCGCACTTGTGCCTAGAGGCAGGAGTCTTCGAACTCAGGCACAGTTTATTGTCAGAGGCCAAGGCCTGAGCTACATACCCAAGGGGGCTGGTAGGAGGAGCTCATACTTGTGAGACGAGTGGAGTGATTTATTTTTGGTTGGTTTAGACCCGGGTAGGGGTAAATAGATTGTTCTGTTGGTTGGCACCTTCCGGCTTATGAGGGTCGGTCAGGTATTGTGTGTATTATTATGTATATCTCTATGTACTATTAGATACTGATAGACAGTAGGACGACACATCATTAGGTACGCTCAGTTTAGTTACGGAATATATAAACTCTCCCCAGTTATCCTCAACTAGATAGACTCAGCTACTTTCTGCTTATATGTCATGTTACCGTTGTTATTCATTTCAGTTGTGTATTTCAGTTGCTTTACATGCTCAGTACCTGTGGTACTGACGCCCTTGGGGCGCTGCATTGCTTGCCTGCAGGTACTTATAGACGAGGAGTCGATCCCTCGTGATCCTAGCCAGCGCAGAGTTATCAACTCCTGTCATCCGGAGTTTGATATTCAGAGGTGTATTTCATTTTCTTTTGTTGTACAGTATGGGTAGGTCGGGGCCCTATCCCGATCATTTCTATTGTTATTCCTAGAGGCTTGCAGTCTATATGTGTATTCCCTGTGGTCAGATGAGCCGGTCGTGTGAGGCCGTACAGCCTGTTATAGTTATTTAGTATTTCAGTTCCTGTTGGCCGTGTGTGGCCATAACCAGTCAGTAGTGGTGACCTTGCCGGTCACGTAATTATTTAGTATACTAATGTTAAGTTACAAAGAACTAGACAGTATGGTGGCCCTGCCGCCCCGTATAGGTTCCCCTACGGTAGTATGTTTCTGGTTAGCTGTTTTACAGGTACAGGTGGCTATAGGCCAGTTGGCCGGAGGCTGTGTTTACAGCCTTTATATAGCCCTTTGTTTCCAGAAATTTGAGTTAAAGCTAGCTAGGCACCAGATGTGCTCAGGCTCAGTAATCTAGCAGTTTAGGTCTTAGTAGGGCACCAGGTGCCAGTCATACCCCCCAAGGCGGGGCGTGACAAACTTGGCATCAAAGCAGGTCGTGTCCCAGGGAGTCTACAAGCCGTGCTAAGTAGAGTCTTGTCTATGGATGTGTTGTGCACCACATACTATAGGCAGGAGGCTGCGAGGCATAATAGGATGGTTACCCTTCTTTCATACTCAGTCGTGCCATAACACAGTACAGTATAGGGTTGGTTCTTTTGAAACTTACCATCCTCTTTGTCTATAGATACTATGGTAGATCAGTGGCACCCTACTATAGGCAGGAGGTTGGATACAACGGCGGGCGAAGGCACCAGTAGGATGCCTCACTTACAGCCAGATTCAGCCCGGTCTGAGGACGATATGGAGATGTCATCTCGACCCTCCCCGCAGTCTCCGCCTCACCAGACACCATTTGAGGCAGTACCGCCTCCCACAGCTCCTACACCCACTTCATTTGATCAGCAGCTACGTAGTGCGGTGGTCATGTTAACCGAGATTCTAGTTACTCAGCGTCAGCCAGTACCACCCGCAGCAGCAGAATCTCTTGGTGGGTCAGGTAGTTCCAGGGTTAGAGAATTCTTGGCATTGGGACCCCCGCAGTTCACTGGGTTAGATCAAGCAGAGGACCCCCAGGATTTCATAGATCAGATGCAGAGAATTTTTCGGGTTATGCATGTGACCCATACAGAATCAGTTGAGCTGGCAGTGTTCCTTTTGAGGGATATTGCTGTTTTGTGGTACGAGAGTTGGGAAAGGTCTCGAGGGAGAGATATTTCCCCTCCGACCTGGTCCAGCTTCTCGGAGGCCTTCCTGGACCACTACTTACCCTGGGAGGTCAGACAGGCCCGGATGGACCAATTCTTACACTTAGAGCAGGGGGCCAGGAGCGTCCGTGAGTATTCTTTACAGTTTGACTCCTTAGCTCGTTATGCTCCAGCATTTGTGGACATCATGTCGTCTAGAGTCCATCACTTTATTATGGGCTTGAATTCAGATTACATAGAGACGTGCATGACGGCTACCTTGAGAGAGGATATGGATATAGCCAGGGTACAGGCCTTCGCACAGACAATTGAGGGCCTGAGACAATGACAGCGGGGTGACAGGCAGGCGACTTCATAGCAGCGCCGTACAAATAGACCCGCTGAGATTCAGGGGGAATTTCCTAGGGGGCCGAGGCCACGGTTTTCAGATAGGCCACCCAGATCTTTACCTCCGGCACAGAAGCAGAGAGGTAGATTTGTTCGCCAGAGTCGGTCAGAGTCCAGTAGCAGTTTACGGACAGTAGCATCACGTCAGCAGCGGAGGGTAGAACAGAGTAGATTTGCACCTACCCCTTGTCCTATATGCCACCGACCACATTCTGGAGCCTGCAGGCAAGGCTTCCCAGGGTGCTATTACTGCGGACAGGAAGGGCATTTAATGAGAGATTGTCCATCCAGGGGACAGGGTAGCCGGGATAGTCTGGATTGAGCATCAGTGGGGCCACGAGTTCCAGCAGCCTCAGCAAGGCGTAGACCCTCAGGTTCAGCAAATAGGGGCCGAGGTAGATCAGGAGCCTCTGGCTCAGGTGTGCAGGCCCCAGCCGTACCTATGCCTTACCAGGGAGGCAGGATTTAGAGGCATCTCTCAACGTGGTCATAGGTATATTGATTATCTGCTCATACCCTGTTTATGTAATGATTGATCTAGCATCCACCCTGTCATATGTTACCCCATTTGTGGCACGAAAGTTCAATATTGCACCAGAATTATTACAGAAGCCCTTTTCGGTATCCACACCCATCGGTGACTCGATTGTAGCTAGCAGAATTTACCGGGGGTGTACAGTAGAGGTTGCTGATCGTCAGACCACAGTAGATCTGGTCGAGCTACAAATGATAGACTTTGATGCCATAATGGGAATGGATTGGCTAGTGTCGTGCTTTGCCAATGTTGAATGTTGGACCAAGACGGTCCGATTCCACTTTCCAGGAGAAGCAGTGCGGGAGTGGAAGGGCAGCACTGCTACGCCAAAAGGTAGGTTTATTTCCTACCTTCAGGCGAGGAAATTGATATCTAAAGGATGTATTTACCATCTGGTCAGAGTTCAGGATATCCGAGCAGAATCTCCGACACTCCAGTCTGTCCCGGTGGTGAATGAGTTCCCCGATGTGTTTCCGGATGAGTTACTTGGTATTCCCCCAGAAAGGGAAATAGATTTTGCTATTGATTTATTACCAGGCACCCAGTCGATATCGATTCCTCCTTATCGCATGGCTCCTGCAGAACTCAGAGAATTAAAGGAGCAGTTGAAAGATTTGTTGGATAAAGGTTTTATTAGGCCGAGTACTTCACCATGGGGTGAGCCAGTTCTATTTGTAAGAAAGAAAGATGGCTCACTCCGTATGCGCATAGATTATCGGCAATTAAACAAAGTTACAGTGAAGAACAAGTACCCGCTTCCCAGAATTGATGACTAATTTGATCAGTTGCAGGGAGCCAGATACTTTTCTAAGATAGACTTGCGGTTCGAATATCACCAGGTTCGAGTTCGTGAAAAAGATATTCCCAAAACGGCGTTCAGGACCCGATACGTACACTTTGAATTTCTAGTTATGTCCTTCGAGTTGACGAATGCCCCAGCAGTATTCATGGACCTGATGAACAGTATTTTCAAACCTTTCCTGGACTTGTACGTAATAGTGTTTATTGATGATATTCTGGTATATTCTCGCTCTGAAGCAGATCACCGGACTCATTTGCGGACAGTGCTCTAGATCCTCAGGGACCGCCAGTTATATGCTAAATTTTCTAAGTTTGAATTCTGGCTTAATTCAGTAGCCTTTCTAGGGCATATTATGTCGGATGCTGGTATACAGGTTGACACGCAGAAGATAGAAGCAGTCAAATCATGGCCTAGGCCTACCACTCCGACCGAGGTCCGCAGTTTTCTGGGATTAGCGGGATATTATAGGAGGTTTGTTGAGGGATTCTCTACCATAGCAGCACCTCTGACCAAACTGATGCAGAAAGTAGCAAAGTTTCAGTGGACAGAGGCATGCGAGCAGAGCTTCCAGGAACTGAAAGATAGATTAACCTCCGCCCCAATGTTAGCTTTGCCGGAAGGTACGGAAGGTTATTCAGTATATTGTGACGCATCAGTCGTTGGGTTGGGTTGTGTGTTGATGCAGCATGGTAAGGTGATTGCATATGCCTCCAGACAGCTGAGGAAACATGAAAAGATTTATCCTACCCATGACCTAGAGTTAGCCGCAGTAATCCACGCATTGAAGATGTGGAGACATTACCTGTATGGCGTCCATGTCGATATTTTTACAGATCACAAGAGCCTACAGTATATCTTCACTCAAAGGGAGCTGAATCTGCGGCAACGTCGCTGGTTGGAGTTGTTAAATGATTATGATGTGAACATTCTGTACCATCCGGGAAAAGCTAATGTTGTAGCAGATGCTCTCAGTCGAAAGTCCATGGGAATCTTGGCGTATTTGCAGCCCGGGCAGCGGGAATTGGTCAGGGAAATACATCAGTTAGCTAGCTTAGCCGTTCGTGTAGCAGAAACATAGGATGGCAGAGCGGTAATTCAGAATACCGTCGTGTCATCGTTAGTTGTAGAAGTAAAAGAACGGCAATTTAAGGATCCTGACCTAGTTTAGCTTAAAGATTATATTCCGCTAGGGAAGGTTCCAGGATTTCGGGTAACAGAGGATGGAGTGCTGCGTTGTAAAGATCTCTTATGTGTTCCCAATGTTTCAGACCTCCACCAGCAGATTATGAACGAGGTACATTATGCCCGTTATTCTCTTCACCCTGGTGTGACAAAAATGTACCACGACATCAAAGAGAACTATTGGTGGCCAAGTATGAAAAGAGAAATTGCTGAATTTGTAGCCCAGTGTCCGAACTGCCAACAGGTGGAAGCAGAACATCAGAAACCAGGCGGGTTAACTCAGGACATAGTTGTACCTCTCTGGAAATGGGAAGCAGTGAATATGGATTTTGTGGCGGGATTACCCCGTACCAGACACAGACATGACTCTATATGGGTGATAGTTGACAGATTGACTAAATCAGCTCATTTCTTGCCAGTAAGAGCTACTTTCTCGGCCGAAAATTATTCGGAGTTGTATATCCGAGAGGTAGTTAGATTGCACGGAGTGCCAGTATCCATTATTTCAGATAGAGGAGCGTAGTTCACGGCTAGATTTTGGCAATCGTTCCAGAAGGGACTGGGAATGCAGATTAATCTAAGCACTGCTTTCCACCCTCAGACAGACGGACAGGCTGAGCGCACTATTCAGACGCTCGAGGATATGCTGCGAGCGTGTGTGCTAGACTTTGGTGGTAGCTGGGATGAGCATTTGCCACTGATAGAATTTGCTTATAATAATAGCTATCACTCGGCTATTCAGATGGCACCTTTCGAGGCTTTATACGGGCAAAAGTGCAGATCACCGGTTGGCTGGTTCGAAATAGGGGAATCAGCGATAATCGGGCCAGACATTGTTCAGCAGTCAGAAGAGAAAGTAAAGCTTATCAGAGAACGCCTATTGACTGCACAGAGTCGCCAGAAATCATATGCGGACGTACGGCGTAGAGACCTGGAGTTTAATGTGAATGACTGGGTGATTCTGAAAGTATCTCCGATGAAATGGGTGATGAGATTCGGCAAGAAGGGTAAGCTCAATCCGAGGTTTGTTGGGCCTTATCAGATTCATCGAAGGATAGGCCGATTAGCATATGAGTTGAACTTGCCTCCAGAGCTAGAATCCGTTCATCCAGTCTTTCATGTGTCTATGCTGAGGAAATGCATAGGAGACCCATCCAGAGCAGTCCCAGTCCAAGATATCCAGATTACAGAAGAGCTGGCCTACGAAGAGGTTCCGGTAGCTATCTAAGACAGACAGATTCGTAGATTAAGAACTAAGGACATCGCATCTGTCAAGGTATTGTGGCATAACAGGAACCGAGAGGAGGAGACGTGGGAGGCTGAGGAAGATATGAAATCTAGATATCCTCATCTATTCCAGGCCTAGTCAGGCGACAGGTATGTCCGTATTATTACTTATGTAGTACCTTATGGTTGTATATGTATAAATGAGAAAGATTGATGTTTAGCTATCTAGTGAATCTTAAAGTATTGCGTGCAGTACCTGTGTTGGACTTTTCTGCATTTCAGGTTTTTGCTATAGTCCATATTACAGGGGAAACTCTGCCAAAAGTTTCCCAGATAGTAAGTTGAGAAGTCCTCTAAATAGAAGTTTACATTCGAGGATGAATGTTCTTAAGGGGGGGAGAATGTTATACCCCGTAGGATTCCCGGCACCTAGATGACCTATTCGCATGTTGGTTAAGCATATTTGAAGGCCATACGTGCTAAAGAAAGGCCCGGGAAAAAGATCGGACGAGAAACCTGTCGAACCATCGCGGAAGGAGCCGGGGCAGAGCCCCTCCGCGATGGCAACGTGTCACGGAGGTGGAGCCTCCGCGTTGGCTCCGTGACACGTTGGCCTTGTCCAGGCCTAAGTATATAAAGCCCCACTTCGATTTTAATTCATTTTAAACATAAGAATTTCCAGAAAATAGAGAGGAAAAACTAAAGGAAGGAAAAGAATGAAGAGGGTAAATATATTTTCGTCTGATTACGCTGCCAAACGTTGTCCAAATCCAAATTAACCTCAGGTACTGAGGTATTTAGCAGCAGAGAGCATTCCTACGGATTTAGTTTCGCGAAATACGGCCGACGAATCATCGAGCTACCGAGCTAAGGTAAGTCGAATTGCTCCAAACTAGTGTCTATGTGCTCCTAGCTGTGAAGTGAATACTTCTCCCTTCTGGACTTCTGAAAAATAGCAAGTTTTTGACCGTCTTTCGATAAGCCTAAGTTTAGGCTATAATTTTATCGAAAGTGATGTTGTTCTTCAGAATAAGGTTATATTTTGTACTAATTGACGTATATATGAATGCAGTTGGGAGAAATAGCTGGAATATTGACCGAGCCTCGTCCGACAGACGGATAACTCAAGGTTAAGGTATGTAAAGCTAGTTCCCTCAGCAAGTTAGTAGTCTTAGCCTTGTATAGTATAATAAACTCCGTAGTAGAATTCCCGGAGTTGAATGTTAAGTATTGTGCAAGTTTAGTAAACCTAGTTTGCGTTGTTATATCGTATTCAGTCTGAAAGTTAGAAAAGCATGCGCCCAAGGGCAAGTTAGTATTTTAGATTCAGTATAGCCTATTACGTGATTAGCATGCATGTAGTAGAATAAAAAGGAACAGATTTTCATAATAAAAGTCAGTAAAGAAAGATCAGATAGACCGACAGTTATGGCTATAGATTAGCCATTCAGACAGATAGTATCTTGGCTACAGATTAGCCGTACAGTTAAACAGGCATTACAGAATCAGTATAATTAGTAAGAATCAGTTCAGTGTAGGAACAGATCAAAATAAGAAGTTAGATTTTAGATAGCCTTTTTAGTTATACATGCTTGCTATTTATATGTGCTATTTGTTTGTTGAGACTTGCTATGGCATGTGGGTGTCCCTTTGCATCCCCACCGCCCCTGGGTTATAGCTGTGTTGATACCAGATTCAGATACCGCCACCAGCTGGGCGATGCCGTCCGCCTAGAGGACGATGATGGCCGACCACCATGATAATACGACCCAGATTACCCTGCTTGCAGGGGCAGTTCAGTTTACTCTGTGCAGAGCCAGATTACCCTGTTTACAGGGGCAGATTACTCTGTGTGCGCTTGTGGCCGGGGGCAGTTTCACATACAAATTTTTATAAAATTACCCTATTGCGTGCTTGCATCCAGGGGCAGTTTCAGCCATAGATACAGCAGCAGATTACCCCGTTGCCCACTTGCGCCCAGAGGCAGGAGTCTTCGGACTCAAACACAGTTTATTGTCAGAGGCCAAGGCTTGAGCTACATACCCAAGGGGGCCGGTAGGAGGAGCTCATAGTTGTGAGACGAGTGGAGTGATTTATTTTTGGTTGGTTTAGACCCAGGTAGGGGTAAATAGATTGTTCTGTTGGTTGGCACCTTCCGGCTTATGGGGGTCGATCAGGTATTGTGTGTATTATTATGTATATCTCTATGTACTATTAGATACTGATAGACAGTAGGACGACATGTCATCAGGTACGCTCAGTTTAGTTACGGAATAAATAAACTCTCCCCAGTTATCCTCAGCTAGATAGACTCAGCTACTTTCTGCTTATATGTCATGTTACCGTTGTTATTCATTTCAGTTGTGTATTTCAGTTGCTTGACATGCTTAGTACCTGTGGTACTGACACCCGTGGGGCGCTGCATTGCTTGCCTGCAGGTACTTACAGACGAGGAGCCGATCCCTTGTGATCCTAGCCAGCGCAGAGTTATCAACTCCTGTCATCCGGAGTTTGATATTCAGAGGTGTATTTCATTTTCTTTTGTTGTACAGTACGGGTAGGTCGGGGCCCTGTCCCGATCATTTCTATTGTTATTTCTAGAGGCTTGCAGTCTGTATGTATATTCCCTGTGGTCAGATGATCCGGTTGTGTGAGGCCGTACAGTCTGTTATAGTTATTTAGTATTTCAGTTCCTGTTGGCCGTGTGTGGCCATAACCAGTCGGTAGTGGTGACCTTGTCGGTCACATAATTATTTAGCATACTAATGTTAAGTTACAAAGAACTAGATAGCATGGTGGCCCTGCCGGCCCGTATAGGTTCCCCTACGGTAGTATGTTTCTGGTTAGCTGTTTTACAGGTACAGGTGGCTATAGGCCAGTTGGCCGGAGGCTGTGTTTACAACCGTTATATAGCCCTTTGTTTCCACAAATTTGAGTTAAAGCCAGCTAGGCACCAGATGTGCTCAGGCTCAGTAATCTAGCAGTTCAGGTCCTAGTATGGCACCAGGTGCCAGTCATACCCCCCAAGGCGGGGCGTGACACATTCCTAGTGTTGAAATTATTTCTTTTGTTAATATTAATATTGATTTTGTATTATTTGCATTAATAATATTCATCTATAAGATATAAAACTTATTTGATCATTCAAAATTCTAAGTCTAAACTTGAAATAATACATGTTAAAAGATAAAAATAATGAAAAAGTTAGAAGTATTTATAAATTACATAAATATTAATAAAAATTATATACATACTATTATCGGTTTGGTGTGACTTTTTTAGTCAAAATAAAATGAAACCTACTATGGTTGAATTTTTTTCCAACACTGAACCAAATCACTAATCAAGTATGTTTTCTCGATTTGACTCGAACCATCAAGTTACTGCGGTTTACCAATTTTCTTTCTACACCCCTAGTGTTAGCAATTAAAATGCTTATGTAAGTTGAGGTCATATGAGTAACAAAAACCAAACATGGATATTAGGAGGTGCCGAAAGTGATTCCAGCCCTTAGAGCCTAATTTTGTCGCTCCTCAACTAAGATGAAACTGTATGAGGGAAAATGGAAGTAAAGACACATGGCATCACCGAAAGGTCCTGAACAGGGTTCGAGACCGTGAGGACTAGGGACCTTGGAGATCAGCTTTCACCAAGATAGAAATGATGGAGTTATCATCTTGTACATGATAAGGATTGGGGAATCATTGCCCCTAGTTGCATGGGTAGAATACAAATGGAGGACAAAAGTGTTAGAAAGGCAGGTGCACGGACGAGCTCGTACGGATCTAAGCTAGAAAGAAATATTAGCTGGCACATTCCAAAGGCTTGGACGCGTGACGCAAGAATACAAGATATAGTACTTTAAGGATTTAGTAGCATTCCTTTATTGGCTGAGGTCTTAATTACGTAGCTTATAAATAGTCGACCCTCTTCTCTTGTAATAGAATTCGGACTCTATTCTCTTTCAAGCAAATATATTGGCAATACACTATTTTATTGATCTCCAAAAAAATTTCTTTACACTATCTTTAAAAGAGGGAGAGTTTCAGGTATCTTGAGTCTATTATTCAAAAAAATAGGGAGATTAACGAGGATGTCACCCAATGTATTAGTGCAGGGTGGATAAAATGGAGACTCGCTTTTGGAGTCCTGTGTCATAAGAAAGTACCATCAAAACTTAAAGGAAAGTTCTACAGAGTGGTGGTTAGATCAACTATGTTGTATGGGGCGGAGTGTTGACCTGTCAGAAACTCTCTTGTTCAGAAGATGAAAGTTGCAAAAATGGGGATGTTGTGATGGATGTGTAGGAATACTAGGAGAGATAGGATTTATAATAAATATATTAAGGGCATGGTAGGAGTAGATTCAGTGGAGAATAAGATGTCAGGCGCGAGGTTGAGATAGTTCATACATATAAAAAGGAGATGTCCGGATGCCCCAGTATGGAGGTATGAGAAATTCTCGATGGATGATTTTCAAGAGAGGTAGAGGTAGGCCAAAGAAGCGATGGGGAAAGGTGATTAGAAATAACATGACATACTTTCAGCTTACCGAGGATATGATCCTAAATAGGAGGCTGTGGAGGACATAGATCAAGGAAATAGGTTAGTAGGGAGTAGAGTGTTGTTTATCTAATTTGTCATACTAGTAGTCATAGTAATATTATACGTAGTATCTTTCCCTTAGATTTTTGGTACCTGTTGTTTTTGTATTTTGTTCTTTCTTTTACTTTAGTTAGTGTTTGATATGTTGTGTTTCGCTTGCTTCTTCCTTTTTTGGATTTCTTTAACTTGTTTGTCATTGAATCAAGGGTCTATCGAAAATGACATCTCTACTTGTGAATAGGAGTAAGGTCTGCGTAGACTTTACTTTTCTAGACCTACTTATTTTGGGACTACACTGGGTAAGTTGTTTTGTTGTACTGTCTTAATTTGTTTAAGTTATCTGACATAGCTAGTCTTGAGCCAGAGGCTAAGAGCTCAGGCACGCTCGCAGTTGATTAAGATACACCTAGACTTGTTTTCTTTATTTCATCTCACTTGTTTATGTTGTGCTCTAGTTATTTTCATCATATATTACTTATCAAACGCTAGAAATACAATCTAAAATTGAGTTGAATCATAATGTGTGTTCTTAATCCCTTATAAATTCACCTGTACTGATTTCAGGTAAATTGTTTGATGCCCAACGTTGGGTCAGAGCAACTATATGGGTTTAATTTTGTTTTTCTCACTAGCTTGGTTGTGTCTTACTTCGCAGGCAATAGGTAATGGCTAAGAAGACCAAGTTGTGCTTGCCAAAGCCAAAGGGATCAAGGTCCTAATGTCAAGGGAAGAGAGGATGTTTTCCAGCCACAAGAAGAGGCCCCGTGAGGACCAGAGTCCTACCAACGGAGATGTGGTCATCGAAGAACGGGACATAGACCAACTGGAGAGCCCGTATAATAGTGCTCTAGTAATATCTTTATGCATTGATAACTGTAATGTAAAGCGTGTGTTGATTGATCCAGGAGGCTTGACAATATTATGCATGAGCGAGTCCTCAACCAGATGGAATCAACAACCCCCATGACCCTGTTGCAAAGATGCTTGCTGGTTTCAATTTGGCCAATGAGACAACAAGGGGAGAAATCACACTGTCGACCAATGGCGAGAGGGTGGAGAGGGTCATTCATTTCAAGATCCTTGATGGAGAAATGGTCTACAATGTATCCTGGAAGGACGTGGATCTATGCTATAAGGGTCGCACCTTCAACCTATAATTAGGTGCTCAAGTTCCCCACCCCGAACGGGATAAGGTAGATCAGGGGGTACAAGAGGGGTAGCTTGGGAATTGAATGTCGTCTCACCAGTAGGAAGTATGACATTCGAGAAAAAGAATGTAGAAAGACTAGAGTCCAACCTTCGAAGTGAAGTAGGAGAAAGGCTGCCGAAAGCAACATGAATGATTAAGGGGTGGTATGATATGCCAAGATCTTGTTACATTCAGATGAGCAAGATGTAACTAAATCAATAGAGGAGCTTATACAAGCCACCCCTTTTACCAGGTTCCCTCAAAAGGAAGACCTGAGCACGGGACTATGTCCTGAGCTTAGAGAAGCATATATTCATTTTCTTAAAGATAATGCTGATTGTTTTGCTTGGACCTATCTTGACATTACAGGCATCCACTCTGAGGTAGCGATGAACAAGCTGGGGATAGATCCCAATTTTCCCCCAGTAACGCAGAAGAGGCGCCCCATCTTGGAAGACAAGAACAAGTTTTCCAAATAATGACTAACACATCTTTTAAATATCAAATCCATCAAAGAGTTGAGATATCTGAAGTGGTTGGCAAACGTAGTAGTAGTGCCAAAAAAAGCCGGCCAAATTTAGAATGTGTATTGACTTTAAATATTTAAATAAAGTGTGTCCTAAAGACTCTTTCTGTATGCCAAACATTGATCTTATGATTGATGCCATGGTCAGGCATGATACCATGAGTTTCCTCGATGCATACTTTGGGTCCAACTAGATCCAGATAGACCCATAGGAACAAGAGAATACCTCATTTTTCACTAACCATGATACATATTGTTACAGTATGATGTCCTTTGGCTTAAGAAATGCAGGAGCAGCGTACTAACGATTGGTAAATCAAATGTTCAAGAGAAAATCAAGAAAACCATGGAAGTCTATATAGACGACATGCTTGTCAAATCATGAAAAAATGAAGATAACTTAACTCACCACCAAGAGGCCTTCGATATTCTGAGAAAACATAACATGAAGCTGTACCTAGAAAAGTATGCTTTTGGGGTAGGATGTAGAAAGTTTTTGGGTTTCCTTGTATCAAGTAGGAGAATCAAAGTAAACCCGAATAAAATCAAAGCAATTGAGGAAATACCGAATATGCTCGATGGAATAAAGGTCGTGCAAAGGATTACTAGGTGAGTGGCCACCCTAGCCATTTTATTTTGAGGTCTTCAGAAATGCCACCATTTCTTTTCACTCCTAAGCAAAAGATTTTAGTTCGATTGGAACCCGAAGTAACAATGAGCCTTGTGAGAGATGAAGTCATATCTACCAAGCTCCCCTGTTGGCGACACCTCAAGACGGGGAAAAATACTCTTATATTTGGTGGTAGCAGAAATTGCGGTAAGCGTTGTGCTCATTCAAAAAGAGAAAGGTACACAATTTCCCATGTATTATATCAGTAAGTTTGCTAAATGTTGTGACTTGGTATTCACACCTATAAAAACTAGCTTTAGCCTTTGTAGGGGCTGCTCAAAAGTTGTGGCCATACTTCCAATGTCACCCAATTATTATGGTCGCAGTTGTAGCCTTTATGAAGTGTTCTCCACAAGCTTGAATTGATAGGGAGAATGATAAAATGGGTTGTAGAACTAAGCGAGTTTGACATCAAATTTAAACCCCAGAGTACCATCAAATCCTAAGTTTTGGATGATTTAGTTGCCACTTCAGTCCGATGATGGTCCCTTACGTTGAGAAGGAGGGAACTATGGCCTCCGATGAACGATTTGAAACTTGGACCCTATATACCAATGGCTCTTCAAACGAAAAGGGAACCGGCTTGGAGGTGGCCTTGGTGATCCTGGGAGGGGAAAAATTGAGACAAGCAATAAACTATGTACAACTCACTAATAACGAGGCCGAGTATGAGGCCTTTCTTGCAGATCTAGGTCTGGCATGAGGTATGGGTGCAGAAGCCACCAAATCTTTCACAACTCACAACTCATTGTGAATCAGATAGATGGATTGTATGAAGCAAAAGATGAGTGGATTTCAAATTATGTAGGGAAGGTTAAAGGCTCTTTAACTCATTTTTGAAAGTGGGATATAAAACAGATTCTCCAGAGGCAAAACGATGAGGCAAACGCACTGGAGACCTTAGGATCTGTGACTAGAGTGGAAGACCCTGTACGGCGAGCTGCAGTACAACTTTTGCATCTAGTGCTAGAAGTCCCGGAATAAGAAGAACTAACCTCCACCAACCTAGTACGGAATTGGAGAATTTAATTTGTTAAGTGCCTAAGGGATGGCGAGCTTCCAATGAATGCGAAGGCCTTACAACCCTCTAAATGAGGACCACAAAGTTTTGTCTAGTGGATGAGACTCTATATAGAAGGTCTTATCTAGGGACTCTGGGCCTGAAGACACCACCTATGTGCTAAGAGAAATATATGAAGGGGTATATAGTAATCACTTTAGAGCTGGATCCTTAGTGCACAAGGTTGTATGGGTCGGATTGTACTGGTCACGTATAGAGTAAGACGTTAGGGGCTTCGTAAAAAAATATGAAAAGTGTCAATGGTTTGCAGACGACCTCCGCTAGCCCGGGGAGCATGTGCATATGGTCACGACCCCATGACCCTTCATGAAGTATGGTATGGATTCGTAGGGTCGTTGTCTCCATCCCCTGATTAAGTAAAATTTTTGCTCATTATAACTAACTGTTTCTGTAAGTAGGTTGAATTAGGAGCTTACAAACAGATCTGAGAATGAGAAGTGATCAACTTCATTTGGGACCACATTATTTGCCAGTTTGGGATTTTAAAGGAAATTACTTGCGACAATGGTCCCTAATTTGTAGGGGCCAAGTAACTGAATTCCTTTCTAGACTGCATATCAAAAGGATCACTTCCTCCCAGTATCACCCAAATGCAAATGGATAGGCTGATTCCACCATCAAGGTGATGTTTTTAGCCTTCAGAAGAGGTAGAAAGTTCGAAAGGATGATGGGTCAAGGAGCTGTTGGGGGTGTTGTTGGCACACCGAATAACCGCAAAGTCTAGCACAGGCAAAACCCCCTTCTCGCTGGTGTACAAAGTCGAGGCCTTGATACTTGTCAAAGTAGGTGAACCTAGCCTTCGTTTCTCAAAGATGAGAAAAGCAGGAAATGATGAGGCAGTGAGAAGACAACTGGACTTGCTAGATGAGCATTGAGAAGTCGCCCTCATTCAAATGATGGCACAAAAGTAGAGAATTAAGAGATATTACAACCACAGAACTAATCTCTTCTACTTTAGAGTAGGGGACTTGGTTTTGTGGAAAATAACCCTCAGCAACTAAAACCCAAATAGAGAAAAGTTGGGCAACTAGAACATTAATAATTTGAAAAGATACTACTGCTAAGGACGCAATTTACAATAACACTCGCTACACTCAATTTTTCTTCCACCTATTTTAATCCCACCCAGGCTTTTTTTGGCTATTGTTTTTAACAATGTGTGCACCAAGCATGCTGGGAAAATGAGTGGGAATGATTCTAATGAAAGATGCCAAAGACCCTAAAAGTCTAGCACTAGGGACTGCCACATTAAGGCTTTGAAAATAGCGAACTAGAGGTAGTCCTGCAAGATTGGCTATACTGAGTCAATCACATGCTTGTCTTTGAAATATTGTCAACCAAGTGGCAGTGAAAGCACCGATACACACTGTAATAGAAACTATGATGAATGAAAAAGTTGAACTATTACATTGCTTTCTTTTCTACCTACCTCATGCTCTAACCCATTGTAACAACCCTCGAAAGTCCCTAAGATCAGACCCTAAACTTGGAGTAGAACCAGTAGAATAATTTACATTTTTCTCAAAATGACCAATCATATGAGTCGTGTATGGTCTGATGATTTGTGGTCACGAGTCATCGGTTCCCACTGTAGATAAGGTCCTATTGTAATGAATCACTGGATGAATCATTGGACCATGAAACGAGTTATGATGAGGAGCCTTTAGATAGAGTTTAGAAAGTGTGCAACATGATTTTAGTGACCACAAGAGGATGTAACGAGTCATTGTGACAAGTGACAACCCGTCATGAGGAACCATAGGATAGAAGATCAGGGAAGTAAAAATTAAGTCCAGCAAGTAACGAATGGTCACCATGAGTCATATTTGACAACCAACGACCCGTGGTGTGACTCACCGTCACTGATAGGAAAAATTTCTAGGCAAGTTCCTAGGGGGTTTTTTGTAACTTCCCATATCTTTATCTCCTAAATCAGAATGTTTTAGGATTCCTAAAGAGTATATTTAAGGTTTAATTAGTATAAACTTCTATTCTTTCCATTACAACATAAGAACTCAAGATCATTAGCTCTCAAGCTCTCCAAGAAGTTAAGAGTTCATCTTCTTCAACCTAGGGTTCTTCAAGCTTTAGTCTAAGTTTGACTTTCCAGGTATGTAAAGCTAACCTAAGTAAGGATTCCTATTCATCCTTATTCCCTACTATTAAAGAATTCATTGCAATTAAAGCTAGGGTTTTTACCCAAATTTTTGAATTGTCTTTTTCTCTATCCATTGAATTGATAAGTTATTCCTATTGAATTATATGTCTTGTTATTGACTATCATTCTCTTGATGTTCATTGATGATTATTCCTTTATTCTTAAGTCATTGATTAATGATGGTTCATGTCTTTTATCCCATGGAGCCTATTTCATGAAAGTCATGATTTTGAAAGCATTTTTATTTTGAGATAAATGTATTATTTTCATAAAGTTAAGCATTTTCATGAAGAGATTTTGAGAAAGGAAGTATGATTTTTTAGCATGATTTTCAAAGAATTAAAGTGAAGTCTTATTTTTGAAAATAAAGAATTTTGAGCCTAGAAGCTCACAAGTTTTGCAAGAGCTGTTTGGAGCATAGAAGCTCCCAAGTTTTTAAAGAATATTTTGAGCGAAAGGCTCCAAAGAGATTTTTAAACATCTGTTATACTTAGAGCTAAATTGCTTTATAATGATGTTTTTTGTTTGCCTCAAGGAAGGCATAGGGATATGAGCATAATATTTTTGGGAGGATTATTTAGCACTGAATTGGGTGAAAAGGTTCAGAAACCCCATAAACCCCAGAACTATGTAGCCAACATATGATATGATCATGTCTTTGGTTCAGGTGACTCCTCAAAAATAAGTCCTTGGTAAGGACTTGATGTTATGGATCCAAATTTGTGATCGTTCTTTGCCCTGAGAAAGCTTTGAGCGGCTCTGCCAACTTGAGCAAGATAGTTGGTTGGGCATCAAGTGCTCATTCATGATGGTTTTGGTTATGAGAAACTCCCAACCTACTATGATATACATTACTGGTCTATGTATATACAAAAAAAGATTTTGATGCATGAATTTTATCGCATAAACTATTTTATACATTAATCATATTGTGTTCTATGCTTCATATAGAGTTTAGTTTCAGAATATTTCAGTCATTTTATTCTTTTAGTTAAAATATTCTTGCTTAATTGTTGCTTCATTCAGCCTTATTATATATCGTACATTCCACGTACTGATGCCATTTGGCGCTGCATCTTATTATGATGCAGCCTCATGTAGACAGGATCGACATCATATGCGGCGCTAGGAATTCACTATTATTCAACTTTTGGTGAGGCCTCCTACTCTCGAAAAGTCCTAGTTATTTGAGTTATCATATTTTATAGAGCTTGAGGTAGTCATGGGAACAATGTCCCAACACTTATTCTTCAGTTATAGAGGCTTCATAGATAGACTAAGAGTTTAGTCAACAATGTTACTTTATAACATTCTTTTTAGTTGCAGTTAATAAATCTCAGTTATTTATTTAGCCCATTGTAGTTATTACTTCCTCTATGCTTTATTAAGATCTAATCTAGTAATAAGCCAGGCAAAGGGTTCACTTGGATCACTATGTGGTCTGAGTGCCGATTGACGTCCAGGGTCTAGGCTCAGAGCGTGAAAAACTTGGTATCAGAGCTTTAAGTTCAAGAAGTCCTAGGGTGTCTATGAAGCTGCATCTAGTAATTTTCTTCTTATAAGTGTGAAGCGTGCCATATCTATAATAGAGAGACTAGGAGGCATTAGGAAATACTTTCTTTCTTTCATACTCTAGATTGTACGATAGAGTTTAACTCTACAAAGACTTCATCCTAAATCATGCATTCACATGCTTTAAATCATGCCTCCTAACGTACTACCAGCTAGAGGAATGCAACTAACATGCCCCACATACTAGGATATAGACAAGGAATGGTCCTACAATCCAGTTCAGGGATCTAGTGTTGGAGTCCAAGATGGACCAGCTACTAGTGGTAGCATCCTAGAGACACCAGTTCCCCGGCCTTCAAGTGTTGGTACTTCAGAGGCCGAGTTCAGAGGGACTAATCAGATGCTCACTCAGTTGGTGGTTGCTCAGTCAGGACGTCAGAACTCAACACCAGCTAGTTTCAGCTCTCATGATTCAGTAGCATCAAGGATTAGAGAGTTCTTGAGGATGAACCCTTCTGTATTTATAAGATCTAAGGGTGATAAGGACCCTCAAAACTTTATTGATTAGATTTGGAAGATCTTGAGGAAATCAGAGGGAGTTGAGTTTGCTTCCTATCAGCTCAAGGATGTGGCTAATGTATGGTATGAGCAATGGGAGCAAGGAACAAGTGATAACGCAGCTCCGACAACTTGGGAGAGTTTTGAGGAAGCCTTCCTAAACCATTTCTTTCCCCAAGAGTTGAGATAGGCAAAGGCAGAGGAATTTGTCAACTTGTAATAAGGTACCATGAGTGTCAAAGAATACAACCTTAAGTTCATTCATCTATCCAGATATGCTTCAGAGGTGGTGCCGTACATGAGGGCCAGAATGAGAAAATTCGCGTTTGGGTTAGGCAAGCACGTGAAGAAAGAATGCAAGGGCTCTCTATTGATCAATTATATAGATATTTATAGACTCATGGTATATGACCAACAACTAGAGGAGGATAAGTAGAAGGAAAGACAAGAGCACCAGATTAAGAGAGCTAAGATAGTAGGTAATAAGACCGTACAACAGAGGAATGAAAATGGAAAAAGGTCCTTCTTTAGATAGAGGTCCTTTGGACCTACGATCACGCCCAAATTACACTTTGCAATAAAGTATAAAGTGGTCATTGACAAATATAGTAACCAACTAGGTTGGGGTCGAATCCCATAGGGAATAGAAAAGAAATAATATGTTAATGATGAGTAAATCAATCGATAGTCAATATTTTAGAAGGGGGATTGCAAATAAAGGAAAAAGTACTTTTAACAGTTATTAAGTTGTTATAAAATTAATGAGACAAAACTAGAATTGTTTTCTCCATGATTTCATAAAGTAGAAGGGTTATTTTATTAGTGATCTATCCTAGTGAATTTTGTGTAAGACTGATGATTAAGTTCATCTAGCGTCTCTCAACTTACATAGATGAATTTCACCTAAATCCTCTCAGACTTTAGGCATGTATATTTTTCCCTCGCCATAAGACTAAAATTTAATTATTCTCAGATAGAGATCAAGTTAATTAGATAAAAGTTGGTAGCCTCAAATTACCATTGTGATTCTTTTTTTCGAACTTCAACCTCTTTAGTCGAGCAAGTTGAAGATACAAACACATTTCAAAGTTTGCAACCGCTAAAACTAATTAAAATGAAGAGAATAACAATCCACTCAATTCACCATTCAAGAATCACTATTTTATTTTGCCTACTTTCGTTAATCTATCATGGTTCTCACAATCCTAGCTTAAGAGATTTAGCCATTCATGTTTGAGAAAAAAATAACATAAGATTTATAAGAAGTCATAATGAAATACTTGCAATAATATGAAGTTGTTTGACAAATTTCGAAAGATAAATAGAATCACAAGAACTTGATGTTTTCTCCAACACTAGTATGAAATAATGCCTTCTACACTTACAACAAATATAATTAATGAATAAGTGGTGAATTCATCTTTCACAATTGACTGGACTAATTTTCAACACCTAAAATATCCTAAGAAGGGCTATATGTATGTAACACCTCGGACCTCAAAATAAATTTTGGAAGGAATAATAATAGGAATTGCAGTTCTGATGCAGGGAGTGATGACGAGGTTGACAAACTATCACGACCCTGATGGTGCAAGTGACGATCATTAGTCAGGCGACGGACTGTTCACTGGTGTTAGCCATGACCGACGACGTGGTTGATGGTTTGTCACGGCCCTAACTGTGAGGTTGATGACTGCCAGACCATCGAAGGACCGCGGTTTGGACCATCATTAGGTGTTTCAAGGTTTAGGGCTTGATGGTGGACCTGAAGAACCATCGGAGGAGTGACAGACCATCACTTCTACTATTAGAAGGAGGTATTGAATTAGTCATGCTTTTAAAGGGTGATGGTGTTTTCACGGACAATCGGGCGTGTGACGGCTGATTCACCTGTACCGTCAGATTGCCTAATTGTTCAGTTCTGCCCAATTCTTAGGGGTAATTTTGTAATCTCCTATGCTTTTAACTCCTATACTATGTTGTTTTGAGCCCTGAAAGGAGTTGTTTTGTGGAGTTTAACCTATTCTAATTCTTTAGAGTCCCATGCATGCAAAGTTTAGAAATTCCCTTTGAAGATCAAGCTTGAATCCCTCAATTTCTTCCCCAATTCTTTTGGGCTTCCAAGGATAGTTAGAGAATCAATCTACCCAGGTATGTAAGGCTATGAGTGAGAGTTTCCTTTCACTCTCATGTTCAAGTTTCTCCTCAAGTTCATGAATTTAAGTTCCAATTCAAGTATAAGGTTTAATAGGGTTTTAACCAATTTTTTCATGAAATTCTCTATGATATGTATATCGGTCAATTCCTCTCATGTTCCAAATTATTTCTAAAGATTTATGGGCAGATTTTACACACAAATTGATTACAACTTCATGATTTCAAGTTATTAGAAAATTTCCTATTATGCAAATTTTATGAAAAGTCAAGTTTATGATTCATGATTTCAAGTATGATGAGATATCTAGCACGAGTGGATGTTTATAAATTACCTATGTAGGAATCTATAATTTTGACTTATGAAGTCTATTTCAAGTATGAATGATTTTAAGATTTAGGCACGCCCACACAGGTTAAGCATGTTTTCATGATTTAGTTCAGTTTTATAAGATCATTTTAACATATGGTTTGGAGTCAATACTCCCAATTCATCATATGGTATGTTTGGAGCCAAGACTCCAAAATGTTTAGATTTTAGACTATGCCTGTAATTATGATTTAAGCTTCGATGAAAAATGGTGGGAGAACCTTGCATGTTTTTGGTAGTAGTGTCTAGCACCGAGTAGGTCAGGGATTCAGGTAAATCCCGGGCCTCAAAACTACACGCCTGTGTAGGTATACATATACATTGGGACCTCCCTTGTGAGTTTTTTCCTTCCCCCAAAGGGGCCTCAACTTGATATCGAAATCATGGTATTTTCCTTAACCCTGGAAAGATTTTGGACAGCTCTGCCCACTTGAGTGTGATAGTCGGGGCATCACGTAAGCTCTATCATGGTGGTGTCCATCATGAAGAGTCTCCCATTGTTCCTCATGATTTCAGTTATTCATGTTCATGACTTATGATATTATGTTTTACCGCAGGTTTGACCCAATGATAAGTTTATGAGCTTTTACTTATGATTTTAGCTATGACAAGTCATATGATATCTATTTTCAACCTTGGATCATATTGTTCAAATATGATAATCAGCTTATGACTATATATGTCTCAAATTTAGATTTCAGCATGTAGTCCTTGCTCTTATTATATATTAATTTATATTTATATGGATGATTTCAGTTAACATTTACTCAACATATTTTACTTACCTTGTATACTCAGTACATTCTAAGTATTGACCGTATACTCCATGCTGTATCATTTCATGATATAGGTCCGAGCGATCAGACTTAGTTTTTCCTTTAGTTTAGCTCCCCCGCAGTCCAGCTCTGATCCCATTGTTGGCGATTCCTCATCTTCTGAGGACGTTCGGTTTAGTTTTTTGGTTATATTATTTCAATCTCAGACATTAGTGAGCTAGTTTTGGGTGTTATCCGATCAGCTCATCAGGCAGTTTAGAGGCTTATCAGACATTATGTAGACTTTTAGATTTATTGGGTTTTGGCTCCATTTATGAGCATTGTTATATGATAAGTTATTCAGACTTTCGCTTATTCATGCTTAAGTTATCAGTTTACACTATGATGTATGCTCTTTTGTTGCTATGTTCATGCCATAGGTCAACTTGGAGTCATTCATGGTTTTAGGTCCCGTGTGTCGATTTGGGGTCCCAGCTCGTGTCGTGACAAACTTGGTGTCAAAGGAAAGGTTTAGAGTGTCCTAGGGTGTTTAAATCCGCGTTAAGTAGAGTCTTTTTCTTGAGTGTGAAGCACGCCACACTTATGACGAAGAGGCTATGAAACGTTTTAGGAAACTTCCCTTCATTCATGATTCTACCTCATGCTATGAAGTTCAACTCTTCTACTCTCCTAACTCATATTATATGCATTTGTAGAAGTATGTCTCCCTAAAGAACCAATGGAGATCCGCCAGCCCCACCAACTCCAGTGGGCCCCCTATTCAGGCTGGTTACAGATGTGGAGCTCGCGGCTACCTTCAGACTGTTGGTACGAGCCATAACCACTCAGCTTAACCAGCAGGCAATCACATCCACGGACTCCACCGGAGAGACAATAGCTACTAGGGTTTAAACTTCACGGGAAAGAGTCCGCCTATGTTTCTTGGTTCAAAAGTGAATAAGGAGTTCAAGGGGAGAGGAAAGAGAAACAAGAGGTCTAGAACGGTGAACTTTGAGTTTTCCCAACAAGGGTCAGGTGGTAGAAATCACCCTCATCTTCGGCAGAGATCTTTAGCTCTGACTAGAGGAACTAAGTCTAGGGTAAGGGAGATTACATACCCAGCATGCAGAAGATGTGGGAAGAACCACCTATGGAAATTCTTGGTGGGTTTAGGAGTTTTCTTTTGGTGTCAGCCGAGTTATAAACTCATAGACTACTCATCAGTCAAGCAGAGTGGCCAGAGAGGCTATGCCCTGTCCACCCCTCCAGTAACCCAGTCCAAGCAGCCAAAGTGCCTGAAGTGTGGTACAAAACACCGAGGAGAGTATTTAGTTGGAAGAGATGGTTATTTCAGGTATGCTAAGCCTAGAAATATTCTTAGAGATTGTCCTTCATCTAGACAGGGCAAGGATAGAGCCAGTGCTCCAGCCACCAGAACAGCAACCCCAGCAGCTCGCCCATCTCAGCGGGGTAGGCTACCTAGTGTAGGTGTCAGTTAGCTCCAGATGTAGTCGCAGGAATGTTTCATGTCGACCCTTTCAAGTTTCTAGGCCAAGGAACCACAATATAAGGCATAAGATCCCTTTTACCATTTTAGTATGAGATTCCTCCCGTGGAGAGTAAGAAATAGTTATCAGTATGAAGCCTTCGGTGGCAGTTGTTGGGAATAATCAAATGCTAGTGATGCCTTCCTAGACTTAAGAAAGGATACAATAGCCTTAGAGTGTGGACTTTTGCAACACCATGAAACTTTTCTAGACCCAATTCAGACGTTGCATGAGAAACCATAGGAAAACCAAAAAAATTTCTGTCTTACATGATCCCCACAAAGGACCGTTGGTGGAACCAACGGACCATTGTAAGTGGTCGTGGTTAGTAGCATCCTTCCTTCGAGGGGAAACCACGAGACATAGGATGACCCGTTGTTCCTAACAACGAGCCATCCTGTCGTCCGTTGAATCCCAAGTTCAGTGGTCTACCGGACCCTTCCCTGAGACAACGGGAGGGAACAATGTCCTGTGGTAGCCTCCAACAAGCCATTGTGACAACCCATCATCTTCTTCCAAGCCCCAGCAGTGTAGACCACAAGTCTACACAATGACCCATTGGTCCTACCAACGAGTCGTTGGGTTGATTGTTGTTTCAAGGCCCTGTTCTCCCACCAGTACCATTGGAAGGTATCACCGACCCGTTGTTTTTTTCAAAGGATCGTTCTACCTTATCGTGGAATAGTTCCAGTAAACCTAGTTTCTGAACCCAGAAACCACGGTCAGATTCAATGGGCTGTCATTTCTACCAACGACCCGTTCTGAGGCCCGTTGGTTCCTGTCGAGCAGATTTCAGTTTTAGTTCCCAGGGTTACTTTTGTAATTTTCTCCCCTTTTTAATCCCTAAACCATGTCATTTTGGGTTCATATAGGGGGAAGTTAAAGGGCTACAACGACCTTTTTATTCATTCCTCTCAACTTCCCTCAAGAATAGTGCGTAGAAACTCTAACAGAAAGCATAGAGTAGGAGAAAGGGTCGATTTACTTCTCAGTTATTCTTAGGGATTTTCACCAGGGTTTCTTCTATAGGTATGCGGGAATTCAGCAAGGAGATTATTCTCCCCTTGCGTCCCCCAAAGCTCTCTCTTTATTCAATTACATTTAGAGCCCTGAGTTTGTGAATTTGAAATTATTGCTGTTGTTCTTGGATTATTTCATGTGGAATCTTATCCTATGTTAATTGTAGCTATTTTCCACCAGCTTCTAATCAAAATGATGCTTGTTCCATCAAATTTAGAAATTCATCCCTAACTTTTAAAAGATAGATTTAGAGTTAGCTGGGGACTTGTCTCAGCAACTCCTCAGTTAGATGGATTTCAGACCAGACTTGGTTTTAGATTTGTTTTCAGACATTTTAACTCTGTATTTTTAGTATTTAAATTTTCTTAAAAATTCTTGATATTATTATTTTAAATTTCTGTTGTGCATGTTTACTCAGAATGCTAGTGAATGATAGACCAGGGGTTGACTTGGGGTTACTTGTGGCTTCAAATACCATGTTACATCCAGGGTGTAGTCTCGGGGCGTGACAAACTTAGTATCAGAGCACTAGGTTTAGAGTATCCTCGAAAAGTCTGAAAGCCGCATCGAGTAGAGTCCTTTTCATGGGTGTGAAGCACGCCTTACTTATGACAGGGAGGCTATGAGATGTTATTAGGAAAAAAATTCTCTTTTGTTCATACTCCTTATCGTGCGTTAAAGTTAAACTCCAAAAACACTCTTCTAACTCGTGCTTTATTCCGTTTTAATGAATCGTGCCTCCTAGACATGGTAAGGAAAGAAGGGCCAGTAACGCCAACAGACCTGCCCCATCAGCTCCTCAAGATGATTCAGTTTATACCGTAGATTTTAGAGTGGCCATACAGTTACTGGCCCAAACTGTGACCAATCAGGTGAATCAGCAGGTCGTGTCGGTGAACACGAACGGGTCTACAGCAGTTGTGAAGGTGCGGGACTTCACCCACATGAACCCTCCATATTTTTAGGGATCTAAAGTGGGGGAGGTCCCCTAAGAGTTTGTATATGAGGTTAGGAAGATTACCCGTATTATGGGTGTTAGCTCCTCCGAGAGTGCTGACCTGGCTGCCTACCAGCTTAAAGGGGTAGCCTAGGTTTGGTATGAGCAGTGGAAGGAAGGGAGGGCAACGGGAGTAGGACCAATGTAGTGGGAAGAGTTCCACACAACTTTCTTGGATAGGTTTTTCCCTCGGGAGCTGAGGGAGGCGAAGATGGCAGAGTTCATGAACTTGCGACGGGGTAACAGGACAGTGGAGGAGTATGCTCTGGAGTTTACCAGGCTATCAAAGTATGCTCCAGAGATGGTAGCCGAGCCAAGGGCTCACATGCTAAAGTTCGTTAATAGAGTATCTAATCTGGTCCTCAAGGAGTGCAGGACAGCGATGCTGATCAATGACATAGACCTTTCTAGCCTGATTGTTTATGCCCAGCAGATTGAGGTCGAAAAGCTAAAAGATATGGAATGTAAGAACAAGCGGGCAAGAACTGGCAATTCAGATTTTGGCCATCAGAGATCTAGTGGTGGTAGCCGCCCACAGCAGTAACAGTAGAGAGCCTTAGCACCTAGTTCAGCCAGCACCCCAACCTATCAGTCTCGCCAGGATCGGAAGGGTGGGTCATCTAGCATTCAGTCTCAGGCTCACAGCACATGAACAGGTATCCAGCTTGCCCCAAGTGTGGTAGGAATCACCTTGGGGGATGCCTTCAGGAATAAGAGGGTTGTTTTTGATGTGGAAGCTTGGGCACTGACTCAGAGAGTGCCCATCAGCAGGCGAGGGTGATCACAGTCTACCACCTCATCGTCTCTAGCAGGCCGACTAGCTCAGCAGGCTAACACATAAGGTATAGATGGCGGTCAGCATCAGAATCATTTCTACGCTCTATCTTCTCGTCAGGATCAGAAAGCTCACCTGACATAGTTACTGGTATGCTACGTCTTTTCCATCTAGACGTGTATGCCCTCCTAGATCCAGGAGCCACTCTTTCGTTTGTGACTCCATACATAGCAGTCAAGTTCAACATATGTCCAGAGGTATTACTAGAACCCTTCTTAGTCTCCACTCCAATTGGCGAGTCAGTTAGAGTCAGCCGGGTATATAGAAACTGCCCAGTCTCTGTTTTGAATAAAGTCATTCTAGCTGATCTCGTAGAGCTAGACATGGTCAACTTCGACCTTATTCTTGGAATGGATTGGTTACACTCCTTCTATGCCTCAGTTAACTGCAGAACTATAGTTGTCAAGTTCTAGTTTCCAAATGAGCTAGTATTAGAATGGAAGGGAAGCAGTTCAGCGCCTAAGGGTAGGTTTATTTCCTACCTTAAGGCCTAGAAACTCATTTCCAAAGGATGTCTATATCATCTGGTTCGGGTCAAGGATTCCAACTCTGAGTCCCCAACCATTCAGTCAGTTCTAGTTGTCAGCGAGTACCCAGATGTATTTCTTGAGGATCTTCCTGGAGTTCCCCTGAACGGGAAATAGACTTCAGAATAGATCTCCTCCCAGACACTCAGCCCATCTCCATCCCTCCTTATAGAGTGGCTCCAACTGAGCTTAAGGAGTTAAAGGAGCAGCTAAAAGATCTTTTTGACAAGGGTTTTATCCGACCCAACATCTTTCCCTGGGGTGCTCCAGTTCTATTCGTATGAAAGAAAGACGGTACCCTCAGAATGTGCATAGATTACCATCAGCTGAACAAAGTCACAGTCAAGAACAAATATCCCCTACCTAGAATTGATGACCTATTCGACCAACTTCAGCGATCCAGTTGTTTCTCCAAGATAGATCTCAGGTCAGGATACCATCAGTTAAGGGTTAGAGAGTGTGACAAACTAAAAAAAGCATTCAGAACTTGGTATGGTCACTACGAGTTTGTGGTGATGTCCTTTGGACTCACAAACGGAGCTACAACTTTTATGGACCTGATGAACAGAGTCTTCAAGCAGTATCTAGATATGTTCGTTATTGTATTTATAGACGACATTCTGGAATACTCCAGAAATGAGGAAGAGCATGCAGATCACCTGAGGGTAGTGCTTCAAACACTCAGGGACCGCCAGTTGTTTTCCAAATTCAGTAAGTGCAAATTTTGGTTGAAGTATGTGACTTTCTTAGGTCATGTGGTCTGGGGTGAAGGAATACAAGTAGACCCTCATAAGATATCAGCAATGAAGGATTGGCCCAGACATACCTCTCCTACTGAAATTAGGAGTTTCTTGGGCTTAGCTGGCTATTACCGACAATTTGTGGAAGGTTTCTATTCTATAGCATCTCCTCTAACTAAGTTAACTTAGAAAAAGGTGAAATTTCAGTGGTCAGACGAGTGTGAGAAGAGTTTTCAAGAGTTGAAGACTCGACTCACTGCTGCTCCAATTCTGACCTTGCCAGGAGGAACAGATGGATTGGTTGTTTATTGTGATGCTTCTAGGGTTGGAATCGGTTGCGTTCTGATGTAGCGGGGCAAAGTAATAGCCTACGCCTCCAGACAACTCAAAGTTTATGAGAAAAATTATCCAACTCATGACTTGGAGTTGACAACGGTGGTGTTTGCACTAAAGATATGGAGGCATTACTTATATCGAGCTCACATAGATGTATTTCAGGATCACAAGAGTCTTCAGTATGTGTTCAGTCAGAAGGACCTAAATCTTCGTTAGAAAAGATGGTTGGAAACTACTAAAAGACTATGACATGAGTGTGCTATATCACCCGGGCAAAGCCAATGTGGTGGTTGATGCCCTAAGTAGAGTGTCTATGGGCAGTGTGGCACCTGTAGAAGAAGGCAAAAAGGAGCTGGCTAAAGATATTCACAGGCTAGCCAGTTGGGAGTACAGTTGGTGGATTTGATTGAGGATGGTGTAGTAATGCAAAGCGGGTCAGATTCCTCTTTAGTTGTGGAGGTTAAGTCCAAACAGGATGAAGTCCCATCTTACTTAAGATTAAGGAAGCAGTTCTCGAAAAAGAAATAGAAGCTTTCTCCAAAGGGGGAGATGGTGTGCTTCATTACCAGGGTAGATTATATGTACCGGATGTCGGGGAGTTGAGAAAACAAATATTGGCAGAAGCACACAGTTCTAGTTATTTCATTCACCCTGGTGCTACAAAGATGTACCGTGATTTACAGGATATTTACTGGTGGAACGATATGAAAAGAGATATTGCTGAATTTGTAGCTAAGTGCCCAAACTGCCAGCAAGTAAAGGTGGAACACTAGAGACCGGGAGGTATGACTCAGGATATCAGTATACCCACATGGAAGTGGGAAGAAATAAACATAGACTTCATTACGGGTCTACCCCGGACTCATCGACAACATGATTCAATATGGGTGATAGTTGATCGGATGACTAAGTCAGCACATTTCCTCCTAGTCAAAACCACAGATTCAGTTGAATACATGCTAGTCTTTATATTCAGGAACTAGTTAGACTCCATGGGGTGCCACTATCCATTATCTCAGACAGAGGTACCCAATTCACCTCTCACTTTCAGAAGTCTTTTCAGAAAGGACTAGGTACCCAGGTCAATCTCAGCACGGCCTTTCACCCACAGATGGATGGACAAGCTAAGTGGACCATTCGGACCCTAGAAGATATGTTGAGGGCATGCATGATCGATTTTAAGGGTAATTGGGATGACCATTTTCCTCTTATCGAGTTTGCGTACAACAACAGCTACCATTCCAACATCAAGATGACCCCATTTGAAGCATTATATAGGAAAAGGTGTAGATTTCCTATAGGGTGGTTCGAGGTTAGTGAAGCTACCCTGATAGGGCCAGACTCAGTACATGAGGCAATGTAGAAAGTTTAACTCATTCGAGAAAAGTTGAAAACAGCTCAGAGTAGTCAAAAATCTTGTGCCGATATGCGAAGAAGAGAGTTGGAGTTTGCCGTTGATGACTGGGTATACCTAAAGATTTCGCCTATGAAAAGGGTGATGAGATTTGGGAAAAAGGGAAAGCTCAGTCCACGATATGTGGGACCCTATAAGATTCTGAGGCGGATTGGCAAGGTGGCCTATGAGCTAGAGTTACCTTCAAAACTAGCGGTAGTACACCCAGTTTTCCATGTGTCGCTTCTGAAGAACTGCATCAGAGACCCAACGTTAGTTATGCCATTGGAAAGTGTGGGAATAAAGGATAGTCTCACATATGAGGAGGTACCAGTCCATATCCTTAACCATCAGGTCCGTAAGTTAAGGAACAAGGAAATAGCTTCAGTCAAGGTCTTATGGAGAAATCAGCAGGTTAAAGGAGCTACGTGGGAGGCCGAAGCAGATATGATGGCCAAATACCCACACTTGTTCTCTTCCAATTCAGTTCTAGAATCAGGTACTAAATCCCTTCTCAGTACTCTACTTAGGTCCGTACTCAGAAGCTCTATTTCGATTTCCAATGTGCATCCTAGTTGCATCAGCTCTGTTAGTACGGTTAAGATAGTTTAGAGTCGGTTACTCCTTCAGAAATCAGTCATTGCCTCAACTTTAGAAATCTCAGCTCTTTTCCTAGTTTTGGTCTTCATTCAATGATGAATGATCCCAAGGGGGAGATATTGTAACACCCCGAAACTTTCCTAGACCAAATTCAGACGTTGCATGAAAAACCATAGGAAAACTAGAAATTTTTGTCTTAGACGACCCCCACAATGGAGCGTTAGTGGAACCAACAGACCGTTGTAAGAGGTCGTGGTTAGTAGCAGCCTTCCTTCGAGGGGAAACCACGAGACATAGGATGACCCATTGTTCCTAATAGTGAGCCGTCCTATCATCCGTTGAATCCCAAGTTCAGTGGTCTACCAAACCCTTCCCTGAGACAACAGGAGGGAACAACGCCCATGGTATCCTCCAACGAGCCATTGTGACCACCCGTCATCTACTTTCAGGCCCCAACAGTGTAGACCACGAGTCTATACAATGACCCGTTGGTCCTACCAATGAGTCATTATGTTGACTGTTGTTTCAAGGCCTTGTTCTCCCACCAGTACCAACGGAAGGTATCAACAGCCTGTTGTTTATTCCAATGGATCATTCTACCCTATCGTGGAACAGTTCCAGTAAACCTAGTTTATAAACCCAGAAACCACGACCAGATTCAACGGGTTGTCGTTTCTACAACAATCCGTTTCGAGGCCCATTGGTTCCTATTGGCCAGATTTTAGTTTTAGTTCTCAGGGTTACTTTTGTAATTTCCTCCCTCTTTAATACCTAAATAGTGTCATTTTGGGTTCATATAGGGGGAAGTTAAAGGGCTACAACGACCTTTTTATTCATTCCTCTCAACTTCCCTCAAGAATAGTGCGTAGAAACTCTAACAGAAAGCATAGAGTAGGAGAAAGGGTCGATTTACTTCTTAGTTATTCTTAGGGATTTTCACCAGGGTTTCTTCTATAGGTATGTGGGAATTCAGCAAGGAGATTGTTCTCCCCTTGCATCCCCCAAAGCTCTCTCTTTGTTCACTTACAATCAGAGCCCTGTGTTTGTGAATTTGAAATTATTGCTATTGTTCTTGGATTATTTCATGGAATCCTATCCTAAGTTAATTGTAGCTATTTTCCACTAGCTTGTAATCAAAATTATGCTTGTTCCATCAAATTTATAAATTCAGCCCTAACTTTGAAAAGTGAGAAATTAGAATTCTGCTTAAGCTTTGAATTCTTAAGAATCGTTTGCATCTTTCAGAGTTAGGGGCTTATATAATGCTTGTATGTGTTAAAACCTCAGTTACTGGTATGATATTTATATTTAGTCAGAAAACCTATATATTTTGTATTTTCTTAGAATTGTTAGTTCATCTACAGTCAAAGTACTAGAATATTCAGTGTTAGTAAAAAATGTTAGCTGATCAGTTTGACTATAGTCTTTTCCCGAGTTATTAGTGGTGCCTCTCAGTTATCAGACTCAGACTCAGGTTATAGTTATTTGGTCCTTTAGGTGGCCATGACATTCCAGTTATATAGGTCTAACCAGCCCTAGGACCCCAGTTCAGTTGTCAGTTTGTTCTTTAGGCAGTTACGACGCTTCCAGCTAAGCAGCTCTGACCAGTCTTAGAACTCAGTTTCCAAATCTGGTCCTATAAGATGCTCAGGGAACTCTTTGATAGTATCCCTGGGTCAGTATAGTCTTGGTCCCCTGTATCAAGCTATCCGCTTGTCAGTAGTAGTAGTAATAGGATTATCCAGTGGGAGTAGGACTTAGCACCGAAAGGGCCGGGGTTCCAGTGCACCCAGGTTCTAGAACTATGTTTCCACCGTAGGTTATATTTACTTGGCCTCATGGCCCCCCTCTGATAGTGATTCTCATAGTCTATGCCTTTATACCCTGGCAAGGTATATTGGGTCCTACTGGTGGGGTGTATACATCAGACTCCACGTCTACCTCACGTGGTTATATCTCAGTTATAGCCTCTCCCACTATTCAGTACAGCTTACTCTCTGATTCTTCAATCCAGATCAGTTCACTGCAGTATTTCAAACTCAGTATCTCAAACTTAGGACATGTTTATGACCATCATCCAGGGTCATTTTTGACCATATCAGTTTTACACCAATTGTATTAGTTTTTAACACTTCAGTTGGTCATTTCATGTCATATCAGTACAGTTACTAGTTATATCATATTATTCATGATTCTCTAACTTACTCAATACATTCAAAATACTGACGCATACTTTTATGCTGTATCATTTCATGATCCAGCTGCAGGTTCCCAGACTCAGCATCGTTAGCTGTTGTGAGTCCTCATCATTCGAGGGCCTTGCTTTACTTTCATTCAGTTGATATATTATTTTAGTTAGATTTAGAGTTAGATGGGGTGCTTGTCCCAACAACTCCTTAGTTAGATGGCTTCCAAACCAGACTTGGTTTTAGATATTTTAACTCTCTATTTTCAGTCTTTAAATTTTCTTTAAAATGCTTTGATGTTATTATTTTAAATTTCCGTTGTGCACGTTTACTCAGAATGCTAGTGAATGATAGACCAGGGGTTGACTTGGGGTCACTTGTGGCTTCAAGTACCGTGTTACGTCCAGGGTGTAGGCTCGAGGCATGACAACTTTAAGCTAAGGGGGAGATTATAAGATGAAAGTTTAGGATCAGTAACTATGGAAGATCGATACACGCTTATTTAGGTGTCTTCCTATATTTCAGTCAATATGATACCCTACTCATTCCATGTGTGAACATGTTATTCCCATGTCCAAGTTCCAAGCACTCCTTACGTGTATTCGTGTTCAGATTCATAAAATAAGAAGTAACCACTTCAGATAGTGATTCTAGTCTTCTTCCATGATTCCATAAATCTCACCTTCATGTCATGGCCCTTGTTTGGTATGTAAACTCATGTCTCTCAGCATGCTCAGCTCCATGAACTCAATCCTTAAGATTTGCCTTAGCGGCTCATAAGATTGTGCTATATCAAGTATATGCCCAGCTTAGATTTCTTGAATAATTCGTGCTCACAATTTTCTTACTCTAAGCCCTACGAATGTTCCCTCATGCTGGAAATGATAGTCACGATGTGTATGCCTAGGATAATTCTCTATTCATGCATGAGGTGCCAAGTGTGTAGAAGTTCATAAAGTGCAGTTACTAGCCATGTTTGGGAGATTGAGGGAAACTTTGAGTAGCATTAGCTACACGCAGCCATGGGATAACCATCAGTGATAAGATTGAATGAGGTGGTGATGTATAGGTGGACCATAGTATGATATGACTGGTAACTGTTGATTAGAGCTCGAAGTTGTACGACTTTCTCGTTAAGGGGAAGTAATGTTATTAGTGGATAACTCTAGGATGCCGAAGAGCATGAATGGTTTGGTTGCGTATTTTGATTCCTCTAGGCTTGGACTCGATTGTGTATTTATGCAACATGGTAAGGTCATTGCATATGCCTTTAGGCAGCTTAAGTCTCATGAGAAGAATTATCCGATACATGGCCTAAAGTTGGCAACGGTGGTGTCTGTATTGAAGATTTGGAGGCACTACTTGTATGGGGTGCATGTGTATGTGTTCATGGACTACAAGAGCCTTTAGTATGTGTTCACTCAAAAGGACCTGAATTTGCGACAAATGAGGTGGTTAGAGCTTCTCAAGGACTATGACATGAGTGTTCTTTACCATCCGGGCAAGGCCAATGTAGTGGTGGATGCCCTTAGTAGGCTTTCCATGGAGAGTGTGTCTCACATTGAGGATCGAAGGAAGGAGCTGGTGAATGATGTGCATCGACTTGCTCGTTTAGGGGTTCCCCTTATTGACTCGATAGATGGTGGCTTCATTGTTCAAAATGGGTCAGAATCTTCATTGGTGATGGTGGTTAAGGCTATGCAATATGAAGACCCTACTCTAGTGAAGTTGAAGGAAGTGGTTCAAAATCAGAAGTTGGAGGTCTTCTCTCAAAGGGGAGATGGTGTACTTCGATATCAAGGTCGATTGTGTGTGCCAACTGTTGATGACTGGAGAGAGAGGATGTTGGCCAAGGCTCATGACTCTTAGTATTCTATCCACCCAAGTGCCACCAAGATGTACTGTGACCTATGGGAGGTCTATTGGTGGAATGGCATGAAGAAGGACATAAAGGAGTTGTGGCTAAGTGTCCAAATTGCCAACAAGTGAAAGTTGAGCACAAAAAACCTGTAGGTATGTTATAATACATTAGTATCCCTAATTGGAAGTGGGAATAGATCAATATGGACTTCATCATAGGGTTGCCTCATACACGCCGACAATATGACTCTATTTGGGTGGTTGTGGACAGGTTGACCTAGGCAGCTCATTTCTTACCAATCAAAACTACAAATTCCGCCAAAGATTATGCTAGATTGTACATTCGGGAGTTAGTTCAGTTGCATGCATTTCCCTTTTCCATCATCTCAGATATAGTTATTCAGTTTATCTCACAATTTTTTAGATTATTTCAAAAGGAACTTGGTATTCAGGTCAAGCTTAGCATGACTTTTCTCCCGCAAATAGATGGTTAGGATGATCGGACCATTCAGACTCTTGAGGATATGTTGAGAGTGTATGTGATTGATTTCAAGGGTAGCTGGGATGATCTCTTGACTTTCATCGAGTTTGCTTACAACAACAGTTACCACTCTTTCATGTAGATAGCTCCGTTTTAGGCTCTTTAGGGGCGAAGGTGTAGATCACATGTTGGATGGTTTGAAGTAGGAGAGGCTATGTTGATAGGGCCATATTCAGTTCATGAGGCCTTGGAGAAAGTCCAGCGTATTAGGGAAAGGCTGAAAACCGCTCAAAGTCTTTAGAAATCAATGCGGATGTTAGACGGAGAGAGCTTGAGTTTGAAATTGGTGATTAGGTGTTTTTGAAGGTGTCTCCCATGAAGGGAGTGATAAGGTTCGAAAAGAAAGGGAAACTTAGTCCCTGATATATTGATCCTTATAGGAGTCTGAGGCGAGTTGGCAAGGTAGCATATGAGTTGGAGCTACAAGAAGAGTTAGCTTCCATACATCCAGTTTTCCATATATCTCTCCTGAACAAGTGCATTGGTGACCTAGCCCTAGTTGTTCCAGTAGAGAGCATAGGTGTGAAGGATAGCCTTACCTATGAGGAGGTTCCGGTTGAGATTCTTGATTGTCAGGTTCGAAAGTTGAGAAACAAGGAGGTAGTTTTAGTAAAGATGTTATGGAGGAATCAGTTTTTAGAGGGAACTACATGGGAAGCCGAAGAAAATATGATGGCTAGATAGTCGCATCTTTTCCCTCTTAGCTCAGTTTCAGCGTGAGGTATCAGTTTCCTTCCTAATACTATATTCAGTTTCATACAAAGATTATTTCTCTAAGTTCCTTTCATGTTTAATCATACATGTACATTTTGTGAGTTCAGTTCAGTCAGATATTTCAGTCCGAAGTCAGTTTTCATCTATACTCGTTCAATTTTGGGATTGTAATTCTTTTCCCTAGCCTTCCAGTATGCTTAACTCGGCATTCGAGGATGAATGTTCCCAAATGGGAGATATTATAACACCTTGGACCTCAAAATAACTTTATGAAGGAATAATAACAGGAATTGCAGGTTTGGTGAAGGGAGTGACGGCGAGGTTAATGGACCATCACGTCCCGGACGGTGTAAGTGACGGTCGTTAGTCAGGTGATAGACCATCAATGGTGGTATCCAGGTCCAACGGCATGGCTGACGGTCTGTCATGGCCCTGACGGTGAGGTTGATGGCCGTTAGACCATCAACAGACCATCGTTTGGACAGTCATTAGGTGTTTCTGGGTTTAGGGCTTGATGGTGGACCTAATGGATCGTCAGAGGAGTGATGGACCGTCACTTCTACCATTAGAAGGAGGTTTTGACTTGGTCATGCTATTTAAGGGTGATGGTGGTTTTGATGGACCGTTGGGCGTGTGACGGCCCGTTACCTATACCGTCAGATCGCCCAGTTGTTTTGTTCTTCTGGATTCTCAGGGGTAATTTTGTAATCTCCTATGCTTTTAATTCCAATACTACGCCATTTTAAGCCTTAAAAAGAGTGTTTTAAGGGTGTTTAACCTATTCTAATTATTTAGAGTCCCATGCAAGCAAAGTTTAGAAATTCCCTTTGAAGATCAAGCTTGAATCCCTTAATTTCTTTCCCAATTCTCTTAGGCTTCCAAGGATAGTTAGAGAATAAATCTACCCTGGTATGTAGGGCTATGAATGAGAGTTTACTTTCACTTTCATGCCCAAGTTTCTCCTCAAGTTCATGAATTCAAGTTCCAATTCAAGTATATGGTTTAATAAGTTTTTAACCCAATTTTTTTAACGATATTCTCTACTATATGTTTATGGGTCAATTCCCCTCATGTTCCAAATCATGTTTTAAGATTTATGGGCATATTTTACACACAAATTTTTTATAAATTCATGATTTCAAGTTACTAGAAATTATGGCCTATTATGCAAGTTTTATGAAAAGTCAAGTTTATGATTCATGAATTCAAGTATGGTGATATATCTAGTATGAATGAATGTTTATAAATTACCTATATAGGAATCTATGATTTTGACTTATGAAATCTATTTCAAGTATGCATGATTTTATGATTTGGGCACGCCCACACAAGTTAAGGATGTTTTCATGATTTAGCTTAGTTTTATAAGATCATCTTACCATATGGTTTGGAGTCAATACTCCCAATTCAGCTTATGGTATGTTTGGAGCCAATACTCCCAGATGTTTAGATTTTAGATTGTGCATGTAATTATGATTTTAGCTTCGTTGAAAAATGATGGGAGCACCTTGTATATTTTTGGGAGTAGTGTCTAGCACCATGTTGGTCAGGGGTTCAAGTAAACCCCAGGTCTCAAAACTACACGCCAACATAGGTATACATATACACTGGGACCTCCCTTGTGAGTTTTCCCCTGCCCCCAAAGGATCCTTAGCTTGATATCTATATCATGGTATCGTGCTTAACCTTGGCAAGGTTTTGGATGGCTCTGCCCGCTTGAGTCTGATAGTTGGGGCATCACATAAGCTCTATCATGGTGGTGTCAGTTATGATGAGTTTTCCATTGTTCCTCATGATTTTAGGTATTCATGTTCATGACTTATGATGTTATGTTTTACTGCAGGTTTGACCGAATGATTAGAATATGAGCTTTTACTTATGATTTCAGCTATGAAAAGTCATATGATATCCTTGGGTCATTTTGTTCAAATATGATAATCAACTTATGACTATATATATCTCAGATTCAGATTTCAACACGCAGTCCTTGCTTTCATGATATATTGATTTATATTTATATACATTATTTCAGTTAATATTTACTCAGTGTGGTTTACTTACCGTGCATACTCAGTACATTCCAAGTATTGACTGCATACTCCATGTTGTATCATTTCATGATACAGGTCCAAGCGATCAGACTCAGTTTCACTGTAAGTCCAGCTCCCTTATGGTCCAGGCTTAGTTCTCTTTGTTGGTGAGTCCTCATCTTCCGAGGACATTTGGTTTAGTTGTTTGATTATGTTATTTCAGTCTCAGACTTTAGCGAGCCAATTTGGGGTGTTGTCCCATCAACTCATCAGACAGTTTAGAGGCTTATTAGACATTATGTAGACTTTAAGCTTTATCGGGTGTTGACTCCATTTGTGAGCGTTGTTATATGTTGAGTTATTCAGACTTCCGCTTATTCATATTTAAATTATTAGTTTCTGCTTTGATGTATTCCCTTTACTTGTTATGTTCATGCCATGGGTCAACTTTGAGTCATTCATAGTTCTAGGTCCCATATCTCAATTTGAGGTCCCAGCTCGGGTCGTGACAATGTAGTAGTAGAGTTAATTTGCATCTATTCCTACTTGGACTGGGATTGGAATTTGCAGATTTTTAGTCAAAAAAATAGGTTCACGCCTCACCTCTCATTGTGCTGTCTAGGTCTCCTGTCACGCCTCTACTTGTGCTAGTATGGCCTATGTGTAACGCAGTGCAGTGCACTAGCATGCCTGTGCGATGCCAACCTTCTTCAGTCTTGTCTTTCTCAATTCAATTTTTCCATACTTTCTTTTCAAAACCACAAATAGGTCCAAATCTTCTACTTTTATCCCTGCAAATATCTAATCATGTGTGTTAGCTCTTTTTCACTAATATAATATAAAACCAAAGAAAACACACATGACTTGTTCTCAAAACATAGATAATAACCTGTTTGGCCAAGCTTCTCAAATTAGCTTATTTCGAGAAGTGCTTTTTCTAAAAGTACTTATTAAAAGAGTACTTTGGCGAGAAGCAATTTGTGTTTGGCCAATAAATTTAAAAAGCGCTTCTTAACAACAATTAGTGTTTGGCCAAGCTTTTGGAAAGTGCTTCTAAGTGTAGTTTTCACAAAAGAGTTTTCAAATAAGTGCTTTTGGAGAGAAGCTACTTTATTTAGTTTCTTAAAAAAAACTTTTGTCACTCCCTAAAAGCACTTACTTTCTCAAAAAAGCTTGGCCAAACACCTCATTTTTTTAAAATAAGCACTTTTTAGAAAAAAATAAGCACTTTTGACCTTCCAAAATCTTCGGCAAATAGGCTATAAGTATGGAAAAAATATGGAAATAAGTGTGTAAATATTCCTAACATCAACCTACATAGTCAGCTAATGCTCCAGCTTCAGGTAACAAGAATGATCAAAGGTCCCAAGGGAAAGGTAACTCAGTTCAGGGAACCCCACGAAATCCACCTTGTGGCAAGTGTGGTAAGGTGCACTTAGGTAAGTGTTGGTTGGCAAGATATGGATGTTATGGATGTAGCCAGCAGGGCCATTATTTAAGAGATTGTCCATCCTGATGAGGAAATGGGGGTAACAGAGCTCAGTCTACTCCCTCAGCAGGTAGAGTTGCTCAAAAGGGCACTACTTTAGGAATAAGCAGAGGCCAGAACCGTCTATATGCTATGTCTAGTTTCCAGGATCAAGAGAACTCCCCAGATGTTTTCATTAATATTTAAAAGTCTTCTTTATTGATGTATATGCTTTACTTGATCCAGTTGATTCTCTATCTTTTATGACTCCTTATGTAGAAATCAAATTTGGGATTTCCTCGAAAATAACTCTTAGAGCCTTTCGGTGTTTCTACTCCGGTCAGTGAGTCAGTTTTAGCCAACAGAATCTACAGAGATTGCATAGTTTCAGTCTGTCACAAAGATACACAGTTGATCAAGTAGAGTTAGACATGATGGATTTTGATTTTATTCTAGGAATAGGTTGGTTGTATTCCTATTATGCCATAGTAACATGTAAGACCCAAGTAGTAGAGTTTTGATTTCCTGATGAGCCAGCCTTAGTTTGGGAGGGTAGTCCCGTTATGCCTAAGGGTCATTTCATTTTATACCTTAAGGCAGAAAGTTAATCTCTAAGGGGTGTGTCTATTATTTAGTGAGAGTGAAAGATTCTAACGCTGAGAAACTATCTCTTCAGTTAGTTTCAGTCATAAATGAGTTTTTGGAGGTCTTTCCAAATAATCTTCCCAATGTCCTTCCAGATAGGAATTTAGATTTCAAAATCGATCTTCTTCTTGATACTCAGCCTATCTCTATTCCGCCATATAGAATGGCTCCAGCCAAGTTAAAAGAGTTAAAAGACAAGTTAAGGAATATCTTAGATAAGGGTTTCATTCACCCTGGTTTTTCACCATGAGGTTCTCCATTTCTCTTCATGCAAAATAAGGATGGTACTCTTAGAATGTGTATCGATTATAGTTGAATAGAGTCACTATCAAAAATAAATATCCCCTTCCTAGAATCAATGACTTATTTGACCAACTTCAGGGTGTGAAGTGTTTCTCAAAAATAAATCTCAGATCAGGGTATCATCAGTTAAAGGATAGAGAATGTGATATTCCCAAAACAGCTTTCAGGACCCGATATGGTCATTTTTAGTTGATTATTATGTCCTTTGGTTTGACTAATTCTCTTGCAACATTTATGGATCCCATGAACAGAGTGTTTAATTTATATTCAGAGATGTTTGTTATTGTGTTCATTGATTACATCTTGGTATACTCCAAGAGTGAGGAGGAGCATGCTAGTCATCTTAGAATAGTCTTGTAGACACTCAAGGACAAGGAGTTATTCGTCAAGTTCTCTAACTGTGAATTTTGGCTGAAGTTAGTGGTTTTCCTAGGCCATATAGTCCCCAGCAAGGGTATTAAGGTCGACTCTCAGAAGATTGAGGCAATTAAGAGTTGGCCCAAACCCACTACCCCAACTAACATCAGGAGTTTCTTGGGTTTAGTTCGTTACTACAGGAGGTTTGTAGAAGGATTCTCAACTATTGCTACCCCATTGACTAAGATGACTCTAAAGAAGGACAAATTTCATTGGTCTAAAGCTTGTGAGAAAAACTTTCAAGAATTGAAAACTCATTTAAGTACATCTCCAATATTGACCCTACCAGAAGGTACAAATGGCTTTTTTTGTATATTGCAATGCACCCAGAGTAGGCATTGGTTGCGTATTGATGTAGAATGATAAGGTCATAACTTATACTTTCTAGATAGCTTAAGGTCCATGAGAAGATTATGTGACTCATGACCTCAAGATGGCAGCGGTAATATTTGTATTGAAGATCTGGCGCCATTATCTCTATGGTGCATGTGTTGATGTGTTCACAAATCAAAAAGAGACTGCAATATGTATTCAGCCAAAAGAAGTTGAATCTCAGATAGAAGAGGTGGCTTGATTTGCTCAAGGATTATGACATGAGTATTCTCTACCATCTAGGTAAGCGTAATGTAGTTGCTGGTGTTCTTAGCAGGCCATCTATAGGAAGTACAACCATGTAGAGGAGGATAAGAGAGTTGTCTAAGGATGTGCATAGACTTCCACATCTGGGAGTCCATCTTCTAGACTTCAAAGAAGGTAGTGTGCTTTTCAAAATGGGGCCGAAATATCTCTAGTAGCAAAAGTTAAGGAATAGCATGACAGAGATCCCCTCTTGCTTTAGTTAAAGAAAGATATCCATGAGCAGAAGTGTAACACCCCAAAAGTCCCTAAGATCAGACCTGAGGGTTGAATAAGAGAAAATAGAAAAACCTACACCAATGTCATAGAACGACTGAAGGAATGAGTCATTGTTGGAAACAATGACCCATTGTATGCCTCATTGTTAGCCTTCAGTTAAAACCTTCCCAGAAACAATGAGACTAGCAATGACTCATTAGTTCTTTCAACAGGTCATTGTAAGGAATCATTAAGTGGAGTTCAAAAAAGGGGGTCGAATTTGGTTCAGAGAAAATAGACAGATACCACGAATCATTAGGGCGAGTAATAATTTGTGGTATGGATCTATTGACTGGAGTTAGAAATCAATGCAGGTGAGGAGCAGTGATGACTATGACAGGAGCAATGAGTCATTATTTCATATAACAAATCATCTATTCAATCATTAGTTAGAGCAAAGTAGAAGAAGTACTCCAAAAACAACGGATGGATCCAAAGAGTCATCAAGTCCAACAACGACTCGTTGGATGGGTCGTTGCAGCTGATAGTTAGGAATTTTATGCGATTTCCCAAGGTAGTTTTGTAACTTCCTAATCTCCTAACTCCCTAATCACGTCATTTTGGGCTCCTTAATGAGTATTTTAAGAGGGTTTAACCTAGACTAAGTCATTATACTCATAACTTCATCCTCTTCCAAGATCAAGCTAGGATTTCTCATCAATTTTACACTCAATCCTCTTCGGATTTCAAGACCAACTTAGAAATCAATCTACCCAGGTATGTAGGGCCATGGATGGGGGGTTTTCTTCCACCCTCATGCCCAATTTCTTCTCTAATTCATGAATTCAAGTCTCCAATTTAATTGTATTGAAATTCTAGGGTTTCAACCCCAATCCATGCAATTATCTATGTTATTATATGGGTCCAATCCCCTCATGTTTCAATGTATGATTTAAGACTAATTGGGGCAGATTTTACCTTCAATTTGATTATAAATTCATGATTTCATGTTATTAGAAATTATGCCCCATTATGCATGTTTTATGAATATCAAGCTTATGATTCCATGATTTCAAGCATGACAAGTTATATGATTTCTATTTCTAAACCTTGGTTCATTATGTTTAGCTTATGATGGCTAGTTTATGATATGAATATCTTACATATATGGTCTTTAGCATGTGGTCCTTACTCTCATGATCTATTTTGATTTATATTTATGATTTCAGCTAGTGTTTTACTAAGCATGTTTTACTTACTGTAATACCTCAAAAGTTCTTAGGAGTATACCCGGGAAGCTAAAATGCAAAACTGCTAAAAGTGGGAAAAAGTTGCAGCACGATAGGTAAAACGATCCATGGTAAGTAACCACGAGCCGTCGCTGGTGGTCGTGGGTTCAGGTGTTCAGGTGGCAGTGTAAACAATGGTTGGTACACGACCCATTGTGAGATACAACGGGCCGTCCTTTGCAGTCGTGGCTAGGATCAGGTTGACTGACAGTGTAAACCACGGGAGGTAGGAAGACTCATTGTGGGAAACAACGGTTCGTTGTTAGCAGTCATAGGAAGGAGTTAGGTTTTTCAGGTGACTTCCAACGGGCGTCCCAACGACCCGCTAGTAGGAACCACGAGCCGTGGTTTGTAATCGTTGTTGGAGATCAAGTTTTTCCAGTGGGGATGGACGAAGGGAATCAACGACCCATTATTTGTTGTGATGGGTCGTCCTGTCGGTCCCTTGATTAATTTCGAGAATGGATCTTCAGCAGTCCATACAATGAGAGATAGGACGGGCCGTGGATGATTTCTACAACCTGTTGGTACCACCTATGGGTTCCATCCGGCCAGTTTTCAGGGCAGGTTCATTAAGGGTATTTTTGACTTTTTCATAATATAAGGCCCTAAACTACGTCGTTTTGTGTATTTTTCTGAGTGTGTTAAGATGGGTTGAGTCCCTAATTCATGCCCATTCCCATGCAAGAGCTTTAGAGAGGTTTTAGGGAGATTCAAGGTCTTCTTCTCCAAGTTTCCATCAATTCCTTTGTGGTATTCAAGGAACATTGAAATCAGTCCATTTCCAGGTATCTCGAGTTTTAGAATGGGTGAATTCCTTTCACACCCATGCCCAAAATGCAAATTTAATCATGAATTCTCCTATTCAAAGTTCTATGGGGTTTTACCCAAATGCATGAAAATGTGATTTCTCCTTGTGGGTTTGATTTAATTGAGTTTTATTCATTGAATTTTTAATGATGGGCAGGTTTTATATTATTTTCTTTAAAATCATGTTTCAATCTTTTTAAATCTAAAATGCCCATTTGATGAAGGTTTATGAAATTTATGATTTATGATGAACATTCAATATTTTGAGTCTATTGATGATGGAAAAGCATGATTTCAAGTTACCCATGTTTATGAGCATGTCCTTGAAAGAATTGAGTATGTCAAAGTATTGGGCAATGCCCACATGTTGAAGAATGATTTTATGATTTATGAACGAATTACATGATTTATCAATTTATGATGTCGGACAATGAAAAGATCCTTTGATTCTTGGCTAAGCATGTTTTAAAGGGGATTAATGATGATAAATGTTATATTTTATCCAATGAATTTTATGCATGATGTTATAGATTGACGTATGAGCCTACATGCATGTTTTTGGGAGCCGTGTCTAGCACCGAGTAGCCCGACGTTCAAAGGACTATGCCGGTGTCTCATAACCACGCGCCATCATGGGTTTCTAATGATATATTGTATTAATAATGATCCCCTCAAATGTGATATCACGCCTAATGCACGACCCTCGCTTGGCAAAACAGGGTCGGCTCTGCCCACTTGAGTGAGATAGTTGGGACATCATGAAAGGCTCTACTATGATGGTGTCGGTTAAGATGAGTCTTCCCATTCTTCCTTATGTTTTATGCATTGTTATACTTATGTTATTGGCTCAAGTTATGTTTTGATAAAGTCACATATGTTTATGCTAATGAATGATTTATGAACGATTTGAAAGTCTTGAGCCTTATGTTTACTTATGAAGTTTATGATACAAGCATGATGTCCCTCTTCTATGTTTATTTATGAGTTTTTTTTACTTTTTAATGTCCCTTTTACTTATCTTGCATACTCGGTATATTCCACGTACTGACTGATACTTTCTATGTTGTATCATTTCATGATACAGGGTCCTGATCTCAAGTTCATCCTCATCCTTAGATCACCTCAGCTCTCGCTCTCAACTATTGGTGAGTCCTCATGTTCTGAGGGCCGTTTGACAGAGTTTCATGTTATTTATGTTTCAGATTGTTACGCTATGTTTATGTCCTACTATGAGTTATGTTTGCTATTCCATTTATTTAGATGAGATTAACTATATGCATGTGCCATGGGTCAACTTGGGGTCTCTTCGGGTCCCTTGTCCCGTGTCTACAATCTGGGCGTACGTTCGAGTCGTGACACTTACCTTGCATACTTAGTATATTTCAAGTACTGACCACATATGCTATGCTATATTATCTCATTATATAGCTCCGAGTGATCCCTCCTAGTCTCATCACTAGCTTCCAGTCGCTTAGTTTAACTCCATCCTGCTTTTGGTGAGTCCTCACCATCTGAGGATATCTACCAGTATATGCTTGTTATGTTTTGTTTTAGTTTTAGACTTGGAGTTAGTTGGGGGCTTGTCCCAGTATCTCATTAGATATTAGAGGCTTTCAGACATAGGCTTAGCATGTTTAGCTTTGTGATATTATCGCTTTTCTTATGCTTTATGATACTTAGACTTTCGCTTATCCATGCTTACATAAATTTCCATTTGATTATGCTCTTAAGTCATGCTACGTATGTACCATGGGTTAGCTTGGAGCCACTCGTGGTTCTAGGTCTCATATCTCGGTTCGAGGTCTCAGCTTGGGCCATGACAAACTTAGTATCAAACCAGAGGTTATAGGTGTGTCCTAGGGTGTTTGAAAGCCACGTTAAGTAGAGTTTGTTCCATAGGTGTGAAGCGTGCCATAGTTAAGGGGAAGAGGCTACAAGATGTTTTAGGAAATTTCCCTTCTTTCACATTCTATGTCGAGCGATGAACTACCTTTCTATTCCTCTAACTCGTGCTATACGCGCTTGCAGAAATATGTCTGAATGCCGAGTCAATGATACAAAATACAACAATGGAAAAGGATATGGTAATGGCAATAGAGATGGGCATCAACCAGCCCCACTAGATTTAGCGAGTCCCTTGCTCGAGAATGTCACTCATGCCGAGTTCAAGGCAACATTTCAAATGTTAGCACATGCTATGAGCGCTCAGGTCAACTAGAATGCAATGGCCCATGTTCCCTAGAATGGAATGCAGCAACAATGAGAGTGCGAGACTTCCTCAAGATGAACCCACCTGAGTTTCTTGGGTCGAAGGTGGATGAGGACCCACATGAGTTCATTGAGGAGGTGCAGAAGATCACCTAGATTATGGGGGTGACCATAGAGGAGAGTGTGAACTTAGCATCCTATTAGCTAAAGGGGGTTGCTCATATATGGTTCATCAATGGAAGGATAGAGGAGAGTTGGAGTTGTTCCCATGGGTTGGTATAAGTTTGTTACCGCTTTCTTGGATAGGTTCTTTTCTAGGGAGTTGAGGGAAGCAAATGTCGTTGAGTTCATCAATCTAAAGTAGAATAATAGGACCGTTCAAGAGTATGCCTTGGAGTTTACCCAATTGTCCAAGTATGCACCGGAGATGGTTGCTGATCCGAGGGCTCATATGAGCAAGTTTGTGAATGGAGTGTCAGATCCGCTGGCCAAGGAGTGCAGGACCACCATACTGATCAACGATATAGATTTCTCCTGACTGATCATATATGCCTAACATATAGAGATAGATCAGATGAATGAGAATGAGGAAGAGGCCAAGAGGGACAGGATAAGGAGTCAATAGGCATTTTTAGCAGAGATTGGGTGGTGGACATCAACCTTAGTTCCACCGTAGGCCATCATCCCTACCTCCCTCATCAGCCAGCGCTCCATCCAAACCACGAGCAGATTAGAGAGGTAGAGCATCAGGCTTTAGGGGACAAAAGAGCATGTCAGGGGAGCACATTTTTCTAGCTTGTTAGGAAGTATGGCAGAAAGCACCTTGGCGAGTGTTGGTTAGTACTGATGGTTTTTTCAGGTGTGAGAAGCCCGCACATATGCTCAGAGATTTTCCTTCATCTAGATAGGGCAATAGTAGAGGTCATGCCCCAGCTACCACTTTAGCAGCTCCAGTAGCTCACCCATCTTAACAGGGCGCCTCTTTTAGCATAGGTGGAAGTCAGCGCCAGAATAGGTTCTATGCATTATCATCTCGTCGGGAGTAGGAGGTCTGTCTTAATGTGGTCATTGGTATGTTGCGAGTACTCCATCTTGATGTGTATACATTATTAGATACAGGGGCTACCTTATCTTTTGTAACTCCTTATGTTGTTGTTAGTTTCTAAGTCAGTCCCGAAATCCTACCAGAACCTTTCTCAGTCTCTACTCCTGTCGGTGAGTCAGTCTTAGCTCGATGGGTGTACAGAAATTACCCTGTCACGATTCTTTAGAAAGTCACCTCAATTGTTTTAGTGGAGTTAGATATGACTGATTTCAATGTTATTTTCGATATGGATTGGTTACATGCTTGTTATGTCTCTTGTCAACTATTGAAACCATATAGTAGAATTTCGGTTTTCGAGTGAGCCAGTCCTAGAGTGGAAGGGTAGTCCAACAACACCTATAGGTCGCTTTGTTTCCTACCTCAAAGCCAGGAAGATAATCTCTATGGGATGTGTGTATCATCTAGTTTGGGACAAGGATTCTACGTCCGAGACCCCGACTCTTTAGTCAGTTCTTGTTATATGTGAATATCCAGAGGTGTTCCCAAATGATCTACCAGGAGTCCTTCCCAAGCAGAAGATTTACTTTGGTATTGACCTTCTCCCTAATATGCATCCCATATCCATTCTTCCTTACATAATTGCTCTAGTCGAGCTAAAGGAGTTGAAAGAGAAGTTGAAGGATCTCCTAGATAAGGGTTTCATCAGTCCTAGCAAATTCCCATGGGGTGCTCCTATTCTCTTTGTTCAAAAGAAGGACGATTCCCTGAGGATGTGTATTGATTACCGGCAGTTGAACAAGGTCACAATAAAAAATACATATCCCCTCCCCAAGATTGATGTTTTGTTTGACCAGCTTTAAGGTGCTAAATGCTTTTCAAAGATAGACTTCAGATCAGGCTATCACCAGCTCAGATTTAGGGAGAGTGACATTTTGAAGACAACCCTTCAGGACTCGGTATGGTCACTATAAGTCTATAGTTATGTCTTTTGGGATAACGAATGCTTCTGCAACTTTTATGGATTTGATGAATAGGATGTTCAAGTAGTATTTGGATATGTTCGTGATTGTCTTCATAGATGATATTATCATACGCTCGAGTGAGGAGGAGCATGCTACTCATTTGAGGATAGTGTTGCAGACTCAAGGATCGCCAACTATTTAATAAATTCAGCAAATGTGAGTTTTAGTTGAACTTCATAGCATTTTTAGGCCATTTAGTGTCTAGTGAGGATGTGCAAGTGGACTCTCAAAAGATAGAAGCGGTGAAGAATTAGCCTAGACCCGTCACTCCTACAGATATTAGAAGCTTCTTGGGTTTAGCTGGCTACTATAGAAGGTTCATAGAGGGAGTTTCATCCATTACAGCACTATTGACTAAGTTGACCAAGAAGAAGGTGAAATTTTAGTGGTCGGATGCTTGTGAGAAGAGTTTTCAAGAGTTAAAGACTCAACTCACTTCAACCCCAATATTGACCCTATTGGAGGGAACAAATGGTTTTGTTGTGTATTGTGATGCCTCTAGGTTTGGTCTTGGTTGTGTGTTGATGCAGCAGGGTAAGGTCATTGAGTATGCCTCTAGACAGCTTAAGACTCATGAGAAGAATTATCTGACGCATGAGCTAGAGTGGGTAGCTATGGTATTTTCTTTAAAGATTTGGAGGCACTATTTGTATGGGGTTCATGTGGATGTGTTCACAGACCACAAGAACCTTCAGTATATGTTCTCTCAGAAGGACATGAATTTGAGACAAAGGAGATGGCTAGAGCTTCTCAAGAACTATGACATGAGCATCCTTTATCATCTAGGAAAGGCCAATGTAGTGGAGGATGCTCTTAGTAGGCTACACATGGAGAGTATGTCTCATGTTGAAAATGAAAGGAGTTGACAAAGGATGTCCGTAGGCTTGCTTATTTGGGGGTTCACCTTACAGATTCTACCGATGGTGGTGTTATCATCCAGAATGGGTCGGAATCTTCATTGGTGACGGAAGTCAAAGCTAGGAAAGATGAGGACCCTATCTTAGTGAAGCTGAAGGAAGTTGATCAAAATCAAAAAGTGGAGGTTTTCTCCTAAGGGGAAGATGTTGTACTTCGATATCAAGGTCAATTATGTGTGTCGATTGCAGATGACTTGAGAGAGCGGATGTTGAGCGAGGATCATGGAGCTCGATACTCTATCCATCCAGGTGCCACTAAGATGCACCGTGACCTACGGGAAGTCTATTGGTAGAATGGCATGAAGAAGGACATAGCGGAGTTTGTGACTAAGTGTCTGAATTGCCAATAGGTGAAGGTTGAGCATCATAGGCCTAGATGTATGCTTCAAGACATCAGCATTCCTACTTGGAAGTGGAAAGAGATCAATATGTACTTCATTATAGGCTTCCCCCATACCCGCAGACAGTATGACTATATGAATGATTATGGATAGGTTGACAAAATCAACTCATTTTCTATCGGTCAAAACTACAGATTCAGCTAAGAATTATGATAGATTGTACATTCAGGAGTTGGTTCAGTTGCATGGAGTTCCTTTTTCCATCATCTCGGATAGGGGCACTCAGTTCACCTCTTAGTTTTATAGGTCATTTCAGAGAGGCCTTGGTACTCAAGTGAAGCTTAGAACAACTTTTCATTTGTAGACAAATGGTCACGCCGAGTAGACCATTCAGACTCTAGAGGATATGTTGAGAGCATGTGTGATTAATTTCAAGTGTAGTTGGGATGATCACTTGCCTCTCATCAAGTTTGCCTACAACAACAGCTATCACTCCAGTGGAGAGTATCGGTGTGAAGGATAAAATTACCTATGAGGAGGTTCCGATTGAGATTCCTGATTGTCAGGTTCGAAAGTTGAGAAAAAAGGAAGTATCTTCAGTGAAGGTTTTGTAGAGAAATTAGCTTGTTGAGGGAGCAACGTGGGAAGACGAAGCAGATATGAGGGCTAGATACCCGCATCTATTCCCTTCGGGCTCAGTTCCATCATAAGGTACTAGTTTCCTCCTTATTATTCTATTCAGTTTCATTTAAAGATCATGTCTCTAAGTTTATTTCATGTCATAGCATGCATGTATGTTTCATGAATTCAGTTCAGTCATGTATATTAGTCTGGAGTCAGTCACTCCATCAATTTTCAGCTATAGTTGTTCAATTTTGGGATTGCAGTTCTTTCCCCAGCCTTTCAATATGCTTAGTCTACATTCGAGGATGAATGTTCCCAAGGGGGAGATAACGTAACAACTCAAAAGTCCCTAATATTAGAACCTAGGGTTGAATCAGAGAAAACAGAAAAACTTGCACCAGATTCATAAAACGACTCAAGGAATGAGTCGCTATAAGAAACAACGATCCGTTGTGTGCCTCATTATAAGCCTTTAATTGAAACCCTCCCAGAAACAACGAGTCTAGCAAAAACTCATTAGTTCTTTCAATAGGTACTCCTAAGAATCCATTAACTGGAGTTTAGAAAAGGGGGTCGAAGTTGGTTCAGAGACAACAGACGGATACCACGACTTGTTGGGGCGAGTAACAATCCATGGTATAGATCTGTTGTCTGGAGTTAGAAATCAATGTAGGTGAAGAACAGTGGTGATAGCAAGAGGAGCAACGAGTCATTATTTCATATAATGAATTGACCTATTCAATCATTGGTCATAGAATCAACAGAGTACCAGAAGTACTCCGAAAATAACGGATGGATCGAACGAGTCGTCAAGTCCCCCAACGACTCGTTGGGTAGGTCATTGCAGTTGACAGTCAGGAATTTTATGCAATTTTCCTAGGGTAGTTTTGTGAATTCCTAAGCTCTAAATCCCTAATGACGTCATTTTGGGCTTCTTAATGAGTGTTTTAGGAGGGTTTAACCTAACCTAAGTCATTATACTCTCATAACTTCATCCTCTTCCAAGATCAAGCTAGGATTCCTCGTCATTTTCACTCTCAATCCTCTTGGTATTTTAATACCAACTTAATAATCAATCTACCTAAGTATGTAGGGCCATGAATGGGGGGATTTCTTCCACCCTCATGCCCAATTTCTTCTCTAGTTCATGAATTCAAGTCTCCAATTAAGTGTATTGAAATTCTAGGGTTTCAACCCCAATCCATGCAATTATCTATGTTATGTTTAGGGGTCAAATCCCTTCATGTTTCAATTATGATTTAAGACTAATTGGGGCATATTTTACCTTCAATTTAATTATAAATTCATGATTTCAAGTTATTATAAATTATGCCCTGTTATGCCTGTTTTATGAAGATCAAGCCTAGGATTCCATGATTTCAAGCATGATGAGTTATCTAGTATGCATGAATATTTATGAATCCTTAACTTATGATTCCATAATTTGAATTATGAAGTCTATTTCAAGTATATATGATTTCATGACTTGGGCAAGCCCATGAAAAGTTAAGTATGCTTATTATGATTTTAGCCAAGGTCTACAAGATTAGATATGAAATGTTTGAGTCAAGATTCCCAATATTCATATTTGAGCTATGTTTTGAGAAGATGATTATATGAGAAATATGCATGTTTTAGGAGTAGTGTCTAGCACCAAGTATGCCAAGGATTCTTAGGACCCTGGTCTCTGAACTACGTGCCAACGTAGGGTATATTCTTACTGGGACCTCTCAAGAGAGTGTTTTTCCCGCTCGAGGGCACACTGGTGATATCACACCTTATTCGTTCTTTGCCCTGGCAAGGCTTAGAATGGCTCTCCTCCACGTGGGAAAGATGTGGGATCATCATGCTCTCATACATAGTGGTTATTGATTATGACGAGTCTCCCATTATACCTCATAATTTCAATTAGTCATGTTCATGACTTATGATATTATATTTTATAGCATATTTGACCCATTGATCATTTTATGAGTTTACGCTTACGATTTCAAGCATGACAAGTTGCATGATTTCTATTTCTAAACCTTGGGACATTATGTTCAACTTATGATGACTAGTTTATGATTAGGAATATCTTAGATATATGGTCTTTAACATTTTGTCCTTACTCTCATGATCTATTTTGATTTATATTCATGATTTCAGCTAACATTTTATTAAGCATGTTTTACTTACCTTATATATTCAGTACATTCTAAGTACTGACCGCATATTCTATATTATATCATCTCATGATATAAGTTCAAGTGATCGCTCCTAGTCTTGTCACTAGCTTGCACTCACTCAATTCAGTTCCATCCGGCATTGGGTGAGTCCTCATCATCCAAGGACATATATTAGTTTATGCTTGTTATATTTTGTTTTAGTTTCAGACTTGGAGTTAGTTAGGGGCTTGTTCAGCATCTCATCAGATATTAGAGGCTTTCATCCATAGACTTAGCATGTTCAGCTTTGTGACTCAGTGTTGTGATATTATTGCTTTTGCTTACGCTTCATGATACTTAGACTTCCTCTTATACATGTTTATGTAAATTTCCATTTGATTATTCTCTTAAGTCATTCTATGTATGTACCATAGGTTAGCTTGGAGGCATTTGTGTTTCTAGGTCCCGTGTCTCAGTCCGGGGTCTCATCTTGAGTCGTGACAAGAAGGTGTTCGTTTTCACACAATTAGGAGATGGTGTCTAGAGGTATCAAGGGAGGTTTTTTGTCCCAAATGTAGATGGTCTCAAATAAAGGATCATGGTAGAAGCACACGGCTCCAAGTATTCTATTACCCCGGGTTCCACTAAGATGTATCATGACTAGAGAGAAGTCTATTGGTGGAATGGTATGAAGAGAGACATTGCATACTTTGCACCTAAATGCCTAAATTGTCAATAAGTTAAGGTTGAGCACCAGAGGCTATGTGGTGTAGCTCAAAATATAGCAATCCCTGAATGGAAGTGGGAGATGATCAATATGGATTTTTTCACCGGTCTACCAAAGTCATGCAGACAATATAACTCTATTTGGTTGATTGTGGATCAAATGACTAAGCCCATTCTTACCAGCTAAGACCACGGATACAGCCGAGTACTATGCTAGGTTGTATATTCGAGAGATAGTCAGACTTCATGGAGTTCCATTGTCTATCATATCAGATACGGGCACACATAGAGTCTCCTCTGTAATATGGACTATCCAAAAACCTAAAATACAGAAAAGTCCAACCTAGGTGTCTCATAGGATTCTATAAGAAATGATATGACATATCTCCATAACATAAAAGCGAACAACTAAAAAATACTGATAATACGAACAACAAAACAATAACTGGGCAACGATATCACCTCAATTACACTATCTGGGTCAAGCCTGAAATAAGTGAGGATATCTAGACCTCATGTCATCCTCAGCTTCCCAAGTCATCTCCTCTACATTTTTGTTCCTCCATAGGACTTTAACGGAGGCTACATCTTTAGTTCTTAATCTATAAACTTATCGATCTAGTATGGCAACTGGAGTCTTTTTATAGGATAATTCTTTAGTAACTTGAATATCCTCCACTGGAACAACCCAGTACAGGTCCCTATGCACTTTCGTAGCATTGACACGTGGAAAAATGAATGAATGGATTCTAGCCCCGAAGGCAGTTCTAATTCATATGTTACTCGGTCTATCCTTCGAAGGATTCGATACGGGCCAATGAACCTAGGGCTAAACTTGCCCTTCCTGACAAATCTTATCACACCTTTCATAGGAGAGACCTTAAGAAATACCCAATCATCAATATTAAACTCCAAGTCTCTATGCCGCACATCGAAATAAGACTTCTGATGACTCTGGGTTGTTAGCAACCGTTCTCTGATAAGTTTCACTTTTTCTTCTGACTAATGGATCATATCAAGTCCGATCAATCCTGATTCCCCTACTTCAAACCATCCTATGGGGGATCTATATTTCCGCCCATATAAAGCCTCATAAGGTGCCATCTGAATAGCAGAATGATAATTGTTATTGTATTCAAATTCAATAAGGGGTAGATGCTCGTACCGACTCCCTCCAAAGTATTGCACACACACTCGTAGCATGAACTCGAGCGTCTGAATGGTGAGATCTGCCTAATCGTTTGTCTGGAGATGGAAAGATGTACTCAGATTAACCTGCGTCCCTAAACCTTTCTACAACAACTTCCAAAATCTAGCTATAAACTGTGCCCCCTGTCAGAAATAATAGATGCTTGGACACCATGCAGTTGGACTACCTCCTTAATATACAACTCAGCATAATCTTTGGCTGAAAATGTAGTCTTGACTAGCAAGAAATGGGTTGATTTTGTAAGCCTATCGACAATGATCCAAATAGAGTCAAATTTACGCCTAGTGCAAGGTAACCCTATAACAAAATCCATATTAATGGCTTCCTATTTCTATATAGGTATGGTTATCTCCTGAGTTAGTCTGCTAGGTTTCTGATATTAGCTTTTACCTGCTGGCAATTAGGACACTATGCTACAAATTCAGCTACACCTTTCTTCATTCCAGGCCACCAATATATCTCCTTTATATCATGGTACAACTTCGTCAAACCTGGATGAAGAGAGTAACGAGAATAATGTACCTCTTTCATGATCTGTTGGTGAAGACCTGCTACATTGGGAACATAGAGTTGACCTCTGAACCTCAAGACACCATCTCCCATCAACTCAAAGGCCGATAGTTCACCTTGCTAAACCTTGTCCCTAAGCTACACTAGGCTAGGGTCCTCGTACTGCCGCTCCTTCACCTCTACAACTAGAGATGACACTGCTGTATTTTGGATCACGATCCCATTATCCTCTGAATCTACTATCTGGACTGATTGTCTAACTGGTGTAGGTCTCAAGCCATTTCCTGCTATTTTGGCCTCAAATATGCTAGGTTGCCCATAGATCTATGGCAAAGAGCATCGTCTATATTATTAGCCTTCCCTGGGTAATATAGGATATTTACTTTGTGGTCTTTCAGCAACTCTAGCCAATGATGTTGTCGCAAATTCAACTCTTCTATGTAAAGATATACTGGAGGCTTTTATGATCAGTAAAGATGTCCACATGCACACCACACAAGTAATGCCTCCATATTTTCAGAGCATGAACCACTACAGCTAACTCTAAATCATGGGTGGTGTAGTTCTTTTCATGCTTCCTTAACTGTCTCGAAGCATAGGCAATCACTTTGCCATGTTGCATCAGAACACACCCTAACCCAATGCCTAAAGCATCACAGTACACAGCGTAGCCTTTGAATCTTCCAATAATGCTAATACTAGTGCAGATGTCAATCTATTTTTCATCTCTTGAGAACTCTGCTCACAAGACTTGGTCCAGTGGAATTTAACTGCCTTCTGAGGCAATCTGGTCAACGGTGCTGATAAGGCAGAAATTCCTTCCATGAACCTTCTGTAATACCCAGCTAACCCCAGGAAACTATGAACTTTGGTTAGAGTCGTGGATCTGGGTCATGTCTTTACTGCCTCAATTTTCTGTGAGTCAACCTAGATACCTACACCAAACACAATATGGCCCAAGAAGGCTACAGAATTTAAGTAGAAGTCACATTTCGAGAACTTCGCGTATAACTGGCGATCTCTGAGGATCTGGAGTATCATTCACAAATGATCTCTATGTTCAGCTTCTAATCGGGAATATACCATAATATCACCAATAAACACTATCACAAACAGATCTAAATATGGCCTAAAGATGTTGTTCATCAAATCTATAAACACTACTGGGGCATTCGTCAATTCGAAAGACATGACTAACAATTCAAAATGACCATACCTAGTCCTGAAGGTTGTCTTCGAAATATCTTTCTCCTAGACCCACACTTGATGATACCCTAACCTTAAGTCGACCTTGGAGAAATATTTCTCTCCCTATAGTTGATCGAACAAATCATCTATCCTTGGAAGGGGATATTTATTCTTAATCGTAACTTTATTCAACTTTCGATAATCTATACAGATTCATAGAGAGCCATCTTTCTTTCTTACAAAAAGAACTGGCGCACCCCATGGTGAATTACTCGGCCTGATAAAGCCCTTACCTAGCAAATCTTTCAACTATTATTTCAATTCCTTCAGCTCGGAAAGAGACATTCGGTACAGAGGGATGGATATAGGTTGCGTACCTGGTGGCAGGTTGATAGAGAAATCGATCTCACACTCTGGAGAAATACCAGGAAGCTCGTCTAGAAACACATCCAAAAATTCACTGACCACAGGAATGGACTAAAGAGTCGGGGATTCTGCTTGCATATCCTGAACCCTAATAATATGATAAATAAGGCCCTTTTCTATATGCTTTCTTTCCCGGAGATAGGATATGAACCTACCTTTTGGTGTAGCTGCATTGCCTTACCATTCTCGTACTACCTTCCTTGGAAAGTGAAATCGGATGGTCCTGGTCAAACACTCCACATTGGCATAACATTGTGCTAGATAATCCATACCCATAATTACATCAAAATCAATCATTTCTAGCTCCACTAAATTGGCTAAGGTCTGGCGACCGACAATCTCTACTATACAACCCCGATAAATTCTCTTGGCAATAATAGAGTCACCGACGAGTGTGGACACCAAGAATGGTTGCTAAAGCAATTATTGTGTTAAAGAAAACTTCTGTGCCACTTATGGAGTAACGTAAGACAAAGTAGAACCTGGATCTATTAAAGAATAAATCGGCTGAGAGCAAACATCCAACATAGCTATCACAACATCTAGTGACGATTCTGACTCCTGTCGCGCTGGTAAGGCACTACCAGAACAAGATTCCCTGATCTACCTCTGCCTCTGCCAGTTGGAGCTGAGGGTTTGCTCCTACTAAAGGTGCTGGAACATGTTATCCTGCTGAGGACCTATTCTGCTGGTCCCGGTCACCCTAATCTCTAGTCGGACAATCCCTTATCATATGGCCCTCTTGCCCACAAATATAATAAGAAGTAGAGCCATATCTACACCTCCCAAAATGTTGTCAACCACAAATGCTACAATGCAGTATAGCGAGCCTGCTCTGATTTGATCCCCTCTGCTGTTGGGAACCCGACACTAGTGAACTCTCACTGGGACCTGACTATCTGCGACAATATGGTTTAGCACCTTGCTGCTGCTGAGGTGGAGGTCTGGGTAGCCTACCTGATATTCCGGACTTGGGTCCGCCCTAAAATTCTGTCTGCATGTCAATTGGCCTGGCCCTTTGGCGTTGCTCCTGATTCGCTCTTTCTACCTCATGCTGACGCCGCCTAATCCCTTCAATGTTTTGAGAAAAATCCTGGATGGGCACAGTATCCATATCCTCCTGTAAGCTATCTATAACACAGGTTTCCACATATTTGGAAGAATCCCCATGATGAACCGATGTACCTGGCTGGCATGGTATTCACAAATATTAGCGCATATCTTGCCAAAGAGTCAAACCTTATTGCGTACTCGACAACACTCATCGTACCTTGCTCTAGGTGCAGGAACTAATCCACCCGAGCCTGTCAAATTTCTCAAGGCAAATAGTGATCGATGAAGGCCTCTGAAAAAATGGACCAAGTCTGAGGGGGTACGTCTCTACCTTGGGACCTCTCCCAACTCTCGTACCACAATACTGCTATGTCTCACAGCCAAAATACTGCCAACTCAACTAACTCTATGGGTGTAGCATGCATCACCATAAATATCCTTTGCAATTGGTCCAAAAAGTCCTGAGGGTCCTCTCCACGATCTATCCCTGTAAACTACGGAGGACTCAGGGCAAGAAACTCTCGGACCCTCGAACATTCCGGTCCTCCAGTAGATTCAGTGACAACTGGTACCACTGGATGGCTCTGAGTGGCCATTATTTGAGCCACCATATAAACCGCACTTCTAACCTCCTGGTTCAATGGTATAGGAATAACTGGAAGTGGTTCTAACATATCTGCTGCCCTTGGGGGCGCTCTTGATGCAATTGAGAATGCCGAAGAGATCGAGATGATGTCTTTCTCTCGCCCTCAGATTGGGCCAGCTCTGATGGTGGCACTCTGCTAGTTCTCTCTCCTGCAGCAGTATCCAAATCTCGACCAGCTGTAGTCTATCGTGCATTGTATATTTTCTCTATAGATAAGCAGAATAATGTAAGCTTAGGGACTCAACCCTATACAACATAGCACTATAGCACGATTGGAGAAGAAAGAAGGATAACCATGCTATCATGCCTCGTAGCCTTCTGTCTATAGAATGTGGTCCACAACAAATCCATAGACAAGACTCTACTAAACATGGCTTGCAGACTCCCGAGGCTATGATGTTGCTCTGATACCAAGTTTTTCACGCCCACCTTGGGAGGCATGACTGGCACCTCATGCCACAATGGGACCTAGGTTGACCTAGCTAGGCATATGCTCCTCTGGTGCCTGCCAGCAACTCAAAATCAAGCAAGCAAATAGCTATATCTCAGCTGTAAACACAGTCTCAGGTCGACAAGGCCACGCAACGAACCTGTAAAAGAAAACAGTTAAACCCAACAACATAACCATAAGGGGATCCTATGTGGGCTGACAAGGCCGCCATGCTGTCTAGTCATAACAGAAGGAAAATAAGCAGTCATATTCATACTATAGCTGACAAGACTGCTAACTAACTAGCTAAACAAGGTCCCATATGGCCAACACGCAAGATATAACATACATAGGCCCCACACGGCCAACAACAACTAACAATTGAAAATTATAGTCCGCAAGCCTCTAAGAGCGGTATAGTGGTCGGGACAAGGCCCTGACCTATCCAAAAGTTGTACAACAAAAAGAGAAAACCTTTCTAACTATCAACTCTGGAGAAAAGGAGTTGAATGAACTACTAACCCTAGCTGACAACTAAGAAAGTCCTAAACCACGTCTATCCGCACCTACAAACAAGTATGTAGCACCCCATAGATGGGCGTCAGTACAATATGTATCGAATATGTAAGGCAGTATAAAAATGACTAAATAGAACTGATAAATAAATTGAGACTAACCAATTAGAAGAATAAGAATTATGACCTGAATAGCCTCACAACTTGAAGTATAGCTAACAAGTAAGTAATACAAACAAGAACCTTACCTGGGCCCCATAAGCCTGGAAGGTACAATCACCACAAAATAACCTACCTAGGCCCCCATAAACCCTAGCCAGTACAATTCAATCTATATACCCCTAATATGGTCAATATGATTCAATGGGAAACTATAGACAACATACCTGGTTCTCTAGGTCTACAATTGAGCCCGCTGATCTCTTGTAGCTATGTCTGATCCCTCTGGCCTCGTGTAACTGCACCCTGGGAAAACAAGGCTCGATAGAGGGTCAGTAATACCGATATGACATAAGAAGAAGTTCATTCATGGATGGACTGTAATATAGCTTTATAGGCCTTAATATAGTCCTTTCAGACATTATATAGCTCCTCTGAGCAATCTATAGCCCCATAGGCAATGACACAGCTAGCAACCCTAAGGTTGGTCAACGGAAGGCTATATTAGGTGGGCTCAGTTCCAACTGAAATAATCAACTTTAATCTCAAAACTATCTGTAGCAACTAATCACAATATACATGTTTACCACTTACTTACAAGGAAGTACTTCATATTGCTATACAAAAGGAATAACTTTCTAAAGAGGTTAGCCTTAACATACCTCGAATGCCAATTATCATTCACCCAAATAGTTCAAATTTGTGTCCAGTAATTTCACTTAATTGCAGCATTTATGCTGACAAAATAAGGTTATTTCAATAGTAGGAATTAGCAAATAACAATAAACTTCAATAATAATAATAACTACAACTTAATTTCGTTCAATTTGGCCAAAAACTCATAAATTCCCGAGAGTTTAGAAGATAGAAATTCTCACCTATCACTTGTAGCCGCTTAGGACTCGATTAGAAGTGATTTCTACAACTGTTACTTGGCAAGGTTCCGTTACTCCAAGAGAAATTTCAAGAAATAACTCCGCAATGATGTTCCTCATAGACCTAGAATTCATTATCCTAGACGAATTAGCGTTTGGATGGAGTTTAACAGCATAAATCGGTGAAAAATAAATGAAAAATAGAGAGAAAATATTGTAGGGTCGATTTATGATAATTGGGAAATTTTAATATGATTTCAACTTAAACTTGAAGTGTTTATTTAGGTTGGAGTCAATGGCAAGGGGTGGCGCAGTGCGCCGGCCACTACGCCAGGCCAGGGGCGTGCGTCATACTCTAACATTCTCAATATACGTACGCACGCATTGGTTAAGCAATTGAAACTTATGGGGTGTAACACGATAACCCGTCGTCAGGATCGTGGGGTGGAAGATCAGAGAAGTGAAAATTAAGTTCAGCAAATAATGACTGGTTACCATGAGTTGTAGTGACAACAACAACCCGTGATGTGACTCATCATCACTGATGGGCAAAATTTCCAAGAGAGTTTCTAGGGGTATTTTAGTAACTTTCATATTTTTATCTCCTAAACGAGAATGTTTTGGGATTCCTAAAGAATATATTTAAGGGTTTAATTAGTATAAACTCCTTTTCTTTCCATTACAACGTAAGAACTCAAGATCATAGCTCTCAAGCTCTCAAGAAATTAGGAGTTTATCTTCTTCAACCTAGGGGTCTTCAAGCTTGAGCCTGAGTTTGACTTTCTAGGTATGTGAGGATAACCTAAGTAAGAATTTCTATTCATCCTTATTCCCTACATCTATGCAAGAATTCATTGAGATTAAAGCTAGGGTGTATACCCAAATTCTTAAATTGTCTTCTTCTCTATCTATTGAATTGATCATTGATGAGTTATTTATATTGAATTGTTTCTATTGTTATTGACTATCATTCTCTTGATGTTCATTGATGATTATTCCTTCCTTATTGATTCGTTGATTAATGATGGTTCATGTCTCTTATCCCATGGACCATATTGCATGAAAGTCATGATTTTGAAAGAATTCTTATTTTGAGATAAATGCATTATTTTTGTAAAGTTAGGCATATTTTAAGAGAATTTTCATGAAGAGATTTTGAGAAAGGAAGTATGATTTTTTTAGCATGATTTTCAAAGAATTAAAGTAAAGTTTTATCTTTGAAAATCAAGAGTTTTGAGCATAGAAGATCACAAGTTTTACAAGAGATGTTTGGAGCATAGAAGCTCCCAAGTGTTTAAAGAATGTTTTGAGCAAAAGGCTCCAAAGAGATTTTTAAACATATGTTATATTTATAGATAAAGTGATTTTTAATGATATTTTTGAGTTGCCTCGAGTAAGGCATAAGGACATGAGCATAATAGTTTGGGAGGTCTATTTACCACCGAGTTAGGGAAAAGGGTTTAGACAACACGTAAACTCAGAACTACGTAGACAACGTAGGATAGAAACATGTCGTTGGTTAAGATGAATCCTTAAAGATAAGTCCTGGGTAAGGACTCGATATTACGGATCTAAGATTGTGATCATTCTCTGCCCTGGCAAGGCTTTGAGCGGCTCTACCAACTTGAGCGAGATAGTTGGGCATCATGTGCTCATTCATGATAGTGTCGGTTATAAGAAACTCTCAACCTAATATGATGTACATTGTTGACACCCAATTTAGACCTCCCGATGCCCCGCATAAGCTGCTTATATATGTATATCTCATTTACCTTTTTATGCAATTGTTCGGCTTGCATTAATGTTTTAAAAAATGATTAATTACCATAATTCTTGAAATAATTATTTTTAAATTATATATATATATATATATATATATGTATACATGTATATATAATTTGCATTAGTTTTAATTTATTAATTTCCTGACATAAATTAATTGTGCCATATATGGTATATTTCGTGTTAATGCATGTATCTTTAATAATAAAAAAAACCTTTATTTTAAAATATATGTTTTACTTAATTTTTATAAATTATTTAAATGATAATATTTATATAATTTAACTAAATTTTATAAATTTATTTGTGTAATAATATTACTTGAATTTATAAATTATTTATCTTAATAATAAAATTTATATAATTTTTGATAAATTAATTATATTTCCTAGGCATTGAATTATTTACAAAATATAGTATTTTATTAATTATATAATATTTACATGAGTCTACTCAATTTTATAACTTATTTATATTGATAATAATATTTATATTATTTCCCGTAATTTAAACTATTATATTACCTATTTGTTAAATTATTTACAAATATAGTATTTTATTAATTATATAGCAGCCAATTTTGAATGCTTCCAATTTATTTAAAAACTAGCTACTTTTCATTCAATTTCATTCAATTTTAGCCTATTTCTGTCAACTTTAGCCACATTTTGAACTCAATTCAATTTGAATTAAGTTCCTACCATTTATTCTATTCACCCAATTTGTAACCCATTAATCTGACCCAGATCCGACCCAAATATTCTAATCTAATCATAACCGTCCATCATATCCAATAAAAAGGTTGAGAATGAAACCCTATGTTATTTCCTTATTTACTTCTCTACACCCCAAATCCTAATCTAACTTTTCATTTTTTCCTCCCTCTACACAACTTTCATCTCTGCCTCTTCTCCTCTCCTTCATCTTCCTCGTTTCCAGCTGCCGTACCGGCACCACGACCGGTTACTTCTCTTTCTCCTCCCACATCCAAGCACCACCAACCCTCTTCTTTCTCTCCCTCTTCTCTTCTCCCTCACCAAACCTGCGCTGCACCAACCCACCACCGGCGAATTACGTAGCCACCGAACCGAATCCTCACCACCATCTCCATTCTCCTCTGGTCTTCCCCTCCTTTCGAACCTACCGTACCACCACAGCCATCCCTTCCCTCCATTTTCTTTCCTCTTTCTCCTGCCAACCATCATTGTTTCGCCCGAAACAACAACTTAATAGGCCCATCTCCTCTCTCCAAAATCCGGTGAAACCGGCCACCCCTGCTCTCGTTTATTTCCCCTCCACAGCTGCACATTCTCCCCATTAAAACAACGCGTAATCACTACCAACCGACCTAATCGTTGGGGGTGACGCTTCAGTTTGAATCTAGATAGATCTCGAAGATCTATCCGTAGATTTTCTTCCTTCCCTTTTGTTTTATTTTATTTTTTAATATATATATAATGTCTATTGATTAGTATGCTTGTTCATGAATATTTGATTATTATCTTGTGCTCATCTCCATATTATCATAGGTAAAATTCTGCAGAAATTCTAACTAGTTCTCATTTGGTTATTCAGGTCTGTATATGCAAATATATCTTCGTTTTATTGTTTTCTTGCCCTGCATAAGGGTCTAATACTGAAATTATTAAACTCTCCTATTTTTCAAGATATATGCATATATATATATATATATATATATATATATATATATGTATGTATGTATGTATAATTACTGTCAAAATGAATGAAGTTAAATACTCTTACGAGTCGTCATTGATGATTGGTTAATAGTACTCGAAAATCCTGAAATTAATTGTTGATATCTTTATTCAGTAATTTTCTCGCTGTGTCTAATTTGCTTGGTAGGCAAATATTTTAAATATATTCATTTAGAGGATGTCAATCATTTATTATTCAATAAGCCCCGGTTAAAACTCCTTATTTTAGGTTGTTGCTTTCCTGATTTAATAATACTTTTTAGGTATGATTTGTTTTCTGTAAATATTTTCATATAGTTGTGTTGCATATATTTAATTTAATTAATCATATATTTGCATTTTATTGTATATTAAGTGACAGTTTGGCTTTTGATTTGTCTTGACTGATTCTTTCCTTATTTTGAGTGATGATAACTTTGGTAAAAAAGGGATCTTAACAAAAGTTTATTTTTCTCTACTAATTATACGTGTGATTTATTCTTTTCCTTTTATTCTCTAATTTGACTGACTGGTTCGGCTATAAAAGTAGCCCTCCACTTCTCTTTGGAGGACATTCGAACACTAATAGAAATGCAATAGACTTTATTTCAAAAAATATTGCTTGGTTCCTTCTAAAAACATCGCTCTTCTATCCCACTTCATCATGAGCATTGCTCGGGATCCACAAGGTCTTTGTGATCTTGACATGTCAAAGTTTGGGTCTCAATTTGTTGGCAAAGCCTTTCTGAAATTGTTGGTTGTTGCTCGATTCTTTTATTGATTAACCGGTTAGTTATTTTTCCTCTATACTTTTCTGATAATACAATGTGTAAACATGTACTTGCATCATGTTACGATAATTCTTTAAGTATGGTATTCTTAGGTCTCATAATATGTGATTCAAATCTATTTGCATGAGTATTATGTAAAAACCAAATAACTTATGAATTATGAATTCCAAAATATATGTTTGTACGTGCATATCTGTTGTGTCATTTGTTTAACAGGTTACCCTAATTTGGAATGGAGAGTCTCTTGGGGAAAGAGGGATTTTGTTTAATTTTTGTTTAATTCATTATTTCCTTTATATTGTGTTGATTTGTTATTTTACTTTCTTCAGTTTGTAATAATTGTAAAAAAACGCTATAAATAGTGAAAAAAGGGTTTTACAGGGGGGGGGGATATGTGTGGGTTCTCTTGTCGTACTTTATCCTGGGATGTCGTTTTAACTTATTCCATGCTTATTAGATACCATGCCTATAGGATATCAACACCTAGAAAGCATGCCTAGAAGATTAAATGAATTTTGACACCAGAATCCTGTTTTGGTGCTGCAAATTGGCTTAATCTTGAAAGCCCATAATCTGTTTATGAAGTTAATCTGTTAATAAGGTAAAACCTGTTTATTAATCATTACAGGTAGTTTTGAAAATGTTGAAGCAATTTAATAGAAGATCCACTTATAGGATTTATAATTAAGTTATCCATTTAAATATGTTCAACATTACTACTCTTAAGTATTTCGTTATTTCATGACTGATTGATTGCAATATGCTCAAAAGATTATAACGCAAATAGTTTAGATGCTAGGTTTGTAGGAAATTAATGATAAAATCCTGAAATCCGTCTCCTCTCATATGTATGATTCATAATTTGTGATATGTCTGCATTGCATTAGAAATCATGACTATAGGGTTCATCACATTAGAATATCATGCCTGTACCGGTGTTAACAGATTTTGTCTAAAGGAATATATTTTTGATATGTCAATCTTGCGATAGAAATCACTTGGAGGAATTTACAATTTAATATGAAATATGTCTCATTCTTTAACTCAAATGCCCTGCCTATAAAATAGTGATAAAATTTGTCATCAATTCGTCTCATATATGCACACAGCATATTAGAAACTCACCTGTGTGATGTATAATATGTGACCTATTTAATGCATTAGAAAACACCCATTATAGGATTACCCATGATAGATATCATACTTTAATAAATAAATCATTACTGGAACATTGTTTAAATATTATTTGTCATCTAGAGAAGCCTCTTATTAGTATGCCTCTCGCCTTAACCTAGATATCGCGTCTGCAGGATCGGCAGTATAATAAATCTGCTCGCACTTGTTTAGGAAGTCAAGTTTGTAAAATCTGAAATCTAATAAATATGGTTTGCATCTGCTTAGATATTGTGTTTTAATAATCAAGCATTTTAATTTAGAGGCCTATTTGAAACCTGTACTTGCTATCTGTCTTGATTCATTTGTATGCATTTAATCACCCTTCTAAGACCCTAAGATTTCTAGACCCAAAATGCAAATTAGTGGTCCAATGCCTCTTGGACATTAGGCTTGGGACGGGTAGGAAAATACTAGGACGTTAGTTTTCTTCGCCTAGAAATGCTTTAGGGTTAATAATTAATTAGGTGGGTGAACGGGATATGATAGTCTGTGCTCGTTGAATAATACGAGCAATCTAAATGGTTGTGAAGTATTATTTAAGTTGCACGGGGTGATCCCTTTAGGTTAAAATTACCCTTCTCTTTAAATGTAGAACCACGTCTGGCCTGATCCCCTTCGGGGACACATAGGCACCTTTATGAGGTTCGTCCCCTTATTTTCAAACTTCATTTATTTGTTTTTGTCAAATTTTGTATTTGTCAATGTTCCTTACTGTAAATTATTATATTTGTAACATGTTGTATTTTTTATTAACTTTCTTAATTAAATGTAACAACTGTTTTTGATATGTTAAAGATAGTCTTTAAATGCATTCTGTCCAAATTTCTTTCTTCTCGCCTGTCTAAAAGTTTTATTTATTTATTTCTTATCAATCTAGTTTAAGTCTAAATAACATAGGCTAAAATCGATTATCTTTGATCGTTAGTAATTCTCCACATATTAATGGATCCGTCCGAGAACCACATTTATGGACCTCAAAAGGTGCCTAACACCTTTCTTTCGAGGTAATCTAAGCCCTTGCCCAAACCTGGTGATGAAGGCTAATTCAAATTAACTTGTAGTGTAGAACGGCGTCCTAACGCGCCTCAAAATCGTTAGGTGGTAAATATTCTATTTAAATGACCCTTAAGAGACATCACATGTTGAATCCCTCTTTTCATGAGAAAAATGGGGCACGAAGCATGGCGACTCCACTGGAGAATTTAGATTTTTAACCACAACGTGTTCATTTTATGTGGGGCTCTATTTGAGTTTTTATTGCCCTGATTAAAACCTTTTTGCTTATTTGTTTCTATAATATTTTATTCTTTATCTGTTTTAACATGAAGTTACTAATAGTTTTCTTTCTTTTTTTCATTTCGCCGTTATTATTTAATGCTTGTAATATGTAATAAACATTTACTTTTTGAAATTACTGCGTGTTTTATTTTATTAATTGCCATATCGCTCATACTTCCCCCACTTGGGAACTTCTCACTATCACACACTTGACAATGGTTGCTTGGTTTCACGGTCATTCACTATTAAAACACCCCGAGGAATGCCTTATGATTTGGTTGATCAGCGGTGCTTCGACGGTCATAAGCTTCCTCACTCTCGAGTTGTCCGCTTGAGGGAACCGTGTCATACCCACTCTTGTTCCTAGATCTTGACCATGTACGCCTTCAGTAAGGTCTATGCATCATATTAAACTTAGAAAAATCGCGACGTCCATGGCACGTCAAGATTAATAGAGAAACCTTGCCCTGAGTCTTAAGGAATTTTAAAATCCCGAGGAAGACGATCCATAAATTATGTGCATTTTGAGAGACAATAATGTTTAAGTAATGTCATTTTGCTCCTGGGTAGGTAGGTTAGTTTAACCTTCTTTGTATTGCAGGTACAATGAGCCTCCCTACCTCCTACCCAAGGTTTGGCATGGTTTGGTGCATGCTCGTGGGATTGAAATCATGGTGGGTAGATTTAGGAGAATACGGTCAAAACGAGGTGAGAAAAGTGTTGGGACACTTACCTTCTCTTATACAAGTTGCTCCTTATCGAGAACTTATCTAAGCGGCCACCATATTTTGGGACGAGAAAAGGGTTGTTTTCAGATTTGGTGATATTGAGATGACTCCATTATTGGAAGAAATTGGATGGTATGTAGAAAATGTGAGCCTGTTATGGAGGAACAGGAAATGGGAAAAAGCTGAAATGGTTATATCGAAACACGTCACCTTAGAAGATGTGTGTGACAAGTTGCGGTTACAAGGTAGTAGCATGGTGTCCTATGTAATGAATGGAAGGATGCCGGGAACTTATTTGCTCAATAGGTTTGGTCACAATTCTTCTTGTGAGATCTACGAAATAGAGAGTCCCGATCCAAGATCGTGGTTGAGCCAAAGAATATTTGCATTCATGGTTTATTTTTTGGGGATGGTGGTCTTACCATGAGGCGCCAAGGAACACATTGATACCCCCCTTATTTCAGTCGTTCATGCCTTGTGCAAAGGTGTTAACAAAGGACCGTGTACAATCATCCCAATGATTGTGGTTGACATCTATCGAGCCTTGGGAAAATGCAAAAATGGGTTCAAGCATTTTGAAGGATGTAATCGGCTACTTCAACTCTGGCTTATTGAACATCTTCAAAAGGTGCGTAGAAATCCAACCATGCCTTGACCTACAGAAATCGATCACATTGCTACTCATCATTATAGGGTCACTATGGGTGTTAAGCTGATAAAAAGGCCTGAGGAGGTAGAAAATGGGGTCAAATGTTGGGTAATTTGAAAGAAGACTCTGTGCAATGGATGTTCAATTGGTTTTTGAGATCTAACTTCATGGTATATACCAAGTCTCGGTACTATTTGGTTTTGATAGGATTCCGAGGTCTTCAACCGTACTCTCCGATGTGGACAATGCGTCAGGCCGGAAAAATGCAAATAATACCCAGGGTTGCTGACATAGATGCATACCAAGTGGATTACAAGGAAAATTTTGTTCCGCATGCTCTGGTCATTGCAAAGGCGTGGAACAAAAAGATATACCTCAATGAGAAGAGCATAGAGGCAGACCAATATCAGGCAGGCTATGCAACAGGATACATCGAGTGGCTACATGATGACTGGGCTGGTATTGCAATATCTAGTGTTAAACGAGGCAAGCATGTGGAGGATAAGGAAGCCCAATCAAAACCCTCTATCATCGCCTAAAGAGTAAGGTCCAAGATTTTGAGGCTTGTCACCAACAGTTACACGACGACAATGCCAAAGCAATTGCTGAGATGGGCAAAGAGTTGGAGTACTGGAAAGATCGCACCTTAGGTTTGGATTCAAGGATACAAGAGTTACGCGATGAATTCAGCAAACCTAGGGAAGAATGCCTGAATGGGGAAGCTATGGGGAAGGATCGAGCATTGGCCTATCTCTTGTCTAGTCGTCACCATTTTGACAAAGTGCTGGAAGACCCAAAGAAAGCAGACCCCGATGAAGAAGTTTTTAATATTTAGTTGAATGCTATTTTTTCTTTAGACGGTTTCTTGTATTTGCAGCATTTTATCTTAATAAAGTTTCATTTTGGGGTTTATTTTTGGGAGCAAAATGACAATACTTAATAGCATGTTTCTCTCTCAAACTCGTTAGGCCTACCTCTGGCATAAAAGGGGCTCCAAAATTAGAAAATGCATCTTCGTGTTTATTTACTTTAAGCAGCATGATTTCTAACCTCTTTTACTGACTTTGACTTTGTTTATTGCTTGTTTTATTTTTCCTATTTCCCAAAGGTTGATCTGTGCAAACCTGGCCTACTATACAAGGTCCAAAGGGGCTTCTCCTTCTCCTCCTCCCATTCCTGGCCGCAGCAATAGAGGGAAGAACAAGATGGACGAGCAGAACAGCACCACAGACAAGAGTGGTAACGATACATCTAAGGATGAACGAAATAATTTCGAAGGGGTCTGCCCTCCAGGTTACAGCGAGGTGATTATGAAGCTTGAGCAGAAAATTTTTGACCTTCAAGAAAAGTTAGCACAAGTTCGCAGTTTAAACAACCAGAAAACGTTATTCGGGGCTCAAACTGACACCTCAACTTCTAAAGCATCGGCCAGCCTCCCTATATCTTCACAACCCGCAGCTCCACCAAAAGATACTCCACCTCAATGTTACCAATACCCTCCATACACGTATCCAAACCCACCAGCTCCCATTACCTCCCATTATCCATCACCAGCCCAAGAAATACCTTCCCCGGCTAACATAAATGCAACATATGCCCACACCCATACCAACCCAATCTATGTGGAGATGGTGCATGTGACTCACCATTTGGAGGAATCTGAGCCTTCAGAAAAGGATAGGTTGATTCAAACTCTAGTAGAGGAGTTAAAGAAGATGAATAGTAGATTGCAAAGTGTTGAAGGCACCAAAGGAGTAATGGGTCTAGACTATGAAGACCTATGCATACACTCGGATGTCGAACTACCGGAGGGGTACAAACCTCCTAAGTTTGAATTATTTACTGGTACCGGTGATCCAAGGGCCCACTTGAGATTGTATTGTGACAAGTTGGTAGGAGTGGGACGAAATAAGAAGATAAGGATGAAATTATTCATGCGAAGTTTGACCGGTGATGCTCTTAGCTAGTACGTGGAGCAAAATCCGAAGAAGTGGTTTACTTGGGAAGAGATGGAAGTAGCCTTTGTGGAGCGTTTTGGGTTCAATACAGAAAATGCACCTGATTTGCATTACATCTAGAACCTGAAGAGGAAGCCCACTGAGACTTTCATAGAATTTGCCACTCGTTGGATGACCGAGACCGCTAGAGTACAGCCCCCAATGGAGGAGGTACAAATAAAAGATATTTTCATGCGGACTCTGGATCTGCAAGTTTATGACAAATTGATGTTGGTTAGGGAGAAAAGCTTTGTGGAGATCATTAAATTGGGCGAGAAGATTGAAGACGGTATCAAGGATGGTACCATCATCAACTTGAATGCATTGCAAGCTGCCAACAGAGCCTTGCAGTCTGGGGCTACTTCAGAAAGGCGCAAGAAGAAAGAAATTGGCACTCTTATGATGGCCCAAGGGCCAAAGAATTATGTTTACAGACCTCAGACTCCACCCCCACACTACCAAAATTCCAACTCCACCCTACCAAACTCCACATCCATCATATCAAGCTCCATCATCACTATACCAAGCTCCATCACCATATCAAACTCCCCATTCTTACCAGGCACCATATCAAACTCTTCCTCCGACCCATTTTCAAACCCCTCCTTCACATTACCAAGCTCCCACTTATCCCATCTATAGCACAAAACCTTCTTATCCACAACCTTCTCACCCACGACCTTCTCCTTCATCAAGCCAAAGGCCTAGGACCAAATTTGAAAGGAGGCCAACAAAAACCTATACCCCGTTAGCCGAACAAATTGATCAACTATATGTGAGGATGAAAGAAGTAGGTTATATTGAGCCTATTCCTTCCCTTCCGGTCGATATCCAAGCTAAATGGTATGGCCAAAACAAAGTATGAATGTATCACTCGGGCATGAGGGGGCATACTACAGAGTCCTGCATATCGTTGAAGGACAAAATACAAAAGCTAATTGATACAAAGGTCATTCACCTCAAGGACCCAGCACCGAACATAACAAGCAATCCTCTACCAAACCACCAAGTGAATATGGTTTCTTGTGATGAGGTTGGTGATTTATCGAATACCATTGGGGTAATCGAGCACAAAGCAGGTTCTTCTTTGGACCAATCCATGAAAATGTAGAGATTTCCTCTATTTGAGGTTGAGGTAGTTACCCCAAGGCCTCTATTTACAGTGGTGAGAGCTGCTCCGACTTCATAAAAAATGGTGCCTTGGAGCTACGAGGAAAATGCCCCACGAGGAGAAAAAGTGCTGGAGGCGGATGCAGTACAAGGGGTGACTCGGACTGGAAGGGTATACACTCCTGAGACTCTGGCTCAAGGAGCCTACAAAGGAAAATAACTGGTGGCGGAGGTTGAAAATAATGGTATTTGGAAGAAGGTGCATGCAAAGGAGTACTCCGTGATAGAGCAGTTGAGCAACACCCCGGCCCAAATTTCCATTTTGTCCCTTTTACAAAGCACTAATCAACACCAAAAAGCTTTGATGAAGGTGTTAGGTGAAGCATATGTTCCTGCAAGCATATCCAGCAGCGAAATGGCCCATGTGGTGGGTCAAGTATTTGAAGCTCAAAAGAGCTCATTCCAGGAAGATGAATTGCCCATAGAGGGCATGGCTCATAACAAAGCACTGCATATCACAGTGCAGCACGCAGACAAATTCATTACCAAGGTGTTGATTGACCCAGGTTCCAGTTTAAAAATTTACCCCCTGAATACTTTAACCCGATTGGAAATTGACCTAGCCCGAATCAAGCTATGGAAGATGAACGTCAAAGCTTTGATGGTTCACAAAGGGACACCGTGGGAGAAATTGATCTGGATGTACTGGTTGGCCCCGCCACATTTACTATAACATTCCAAGTCATGGACATCCCAAGTTCCTATAATATGTTACTGGGGCGTCCATGGATACATGCCGCAGGGGTTGTGCCTTCAACTCTGCATCAATGCCTGAAGTTTGAGTGGGATCACTAAGAGGTCGTGGTCCACAGGATGAAAGCCATCCAATCTATGTTGTTCCCGTTATCCCCATCATTGAAGCTAAAGAAGGTTTGGATGGGGAGAGTTTCCATACCCTAGAACTTTTTGGTGTTATCGAGGAAGAAAGATGGTGGAGCGACAAAATTCTGAGTATGTTGTTGTGGTTAGGTTTCGAGCCAGGTAGGGGACTTGGGATCAGATTACAAGGGACGGAAGAGCCTCTGCATGTGGCAACACAAAAAACCACTTTTGGATTGGGGTACCAACCCACTGCCGAGGAGTTGAACGATTGGAAGTATCCTTTGGGGAGCTGAAGTTTCTTATTGCCCAACCCACTACCTTCGCTTCAGCAAACTTTCGTGTCTGATGGTTTCCTTGATATCAAGCGAGCCGAAGAAGACGTTGTGCTGCTCAGTTTAAGGAATCTGTTCTTGGAGGATTCAACTGAAAATAATTTCCATGCCATTGTTAATGAGGAAGAAGGAGGGGCCCTACCACAGGAAGCTAGAATTCAAAGAGGGATCGCCAACTGGACAGTCACTCCATCCAGAGCTCGTCGGGGATCTGGGTAGACTAAAGGATAAGTTTTTCTATTGTTTTAACAATAAAAATAAAATGTTTGTTTTCGAAGTCGTTAAATTTATTTTGAATATTATGTCAGAATTTTTTAGTAAGTCAATTAATAAAATTATTTTCCTTCCATATATTTGATTCTGTTTTATTTATATTTCTAGCATTTCTAGTATTGAACGCATTGAATCTAAGGCCATGGCTTGTAATGAAACTATATGAAATAACCTAGGCAACTAATTAGAAGCCGAAGAGGATGAGGTACCGGCTGAAATTGTCAGGGAAGTAGAAGAGTTTGAAGACAATCCAAAGCAAATCTGGCAGTGGTAACCCTGGAAGATACAGAGACGCCTAAAGAGACCCGAATCAACACTCATTTTCCAAAAGATGAGGTTGGGGAGTACATAGAGTTTCTGAAAGAATATAAGGACATTTTCCTAGTCATATGCCGTTATGACGGGGTTCAACCATTCTATAGTAGCACATAGGTTGCCTACTAATCCAGCATATCCTCCTATCAAGCAAAATCCAAGGAAGTACAAGCTTTACATGAGTCTGAAAATCAAAGGGGAAGCGGCTAAGAAGATCGACGCTGGAATCCTTAAAGTAGTGGAGTATCCTACCTGGTTGGCCAATATTGTGCTAGTGCCGAAGAAGGATGGAAAGTCAGAGTTTGTGTGGATTACAGGGACCTCAACAAGGCCATCCCTAAAGATGATTTTCCGCTGCCAAACATCCACATCCTTATTGATAACTGTGCCAAGCATGAGACACAGTCGTTCGTGGATTGTATCGCTAGCTATCATCAAGTCAAAATGCATGATGAGGATGCTGAGAAAACTACCTTCCTTTTGCCATGGGAGTATATTTCTATAAGGTGATGTCATTCGGGTTGAAAAATGCCGAAGCTACCTACATGCGAGCCATGACCACTATCTTCCGTTAAATGATCCATAAGGAGATTGAGATTTATATGGATGATGTCATCATCAAGTCAAAGAAAAGCTCATACCATTTGGCCGACCTCAGAAAGTTTTTCAATGGGTTGCGAAAATATAATTTGAAGCTAAATCCTACAAAGTGTGCATTTGGTGTTCCAGCGAAAAAGTTATTGGGATTTATCGTCAGCCGTTGGGGTATCAAGGAAGATCCAACTAAGATTAAAGCCATCCAAGAGCTACCTCCACCAAGGAGTAAGAAAGAGGTTATGAGCTTTTTGGGATGACTCAACTACATCAGTCGTTTCGTTACTCAGTCAACGGTTATTTGCGAACCTATCTTCAAATTGCTGAAAAAAGATGTTGCTACAAAGTGGACTCCTGAATGTCAACAAGCTTTCAATCGAATTAAGGAGTATCTATCAAAGCCTCCGATTTTAGTCCCACCAGAACAGGGAAGACCTCTACTTATGTACCTATCCGTGCTAGAAATTGCCTTTGGTTGTGTTTTGGGGCAACATGATGAGACAGGGAGGAAGGAGAAAGCAATATACTATTTAAGAAAGAAGTTCACACCGTATGAAGCTAGATATACATTGCTTGAGAGGACGTGTTGTTCTTTGACTTCGGTTGCTCAGAAATTGAGGCACTATTTGTGTGCTTACACAACCTACCTGATCTCCAGAATGGATCCGCTGAAGTATATCTTCCAAAAACCCATGCCGACAGAGAAGTTGGCTAAATGGCAGATATTTTTGAGTGAGGTTGACATTGTCTATGTCACCCAGAAACAGGTAAAAGGGCAGGCCCTTGCAGATCATTTGGCGGAAAATCCTCTGGACGAGAAGTATGAACCACTGAAGACATACTTTCCCAACGAGGAGGTAGCCTTCATAGGAGAAGATATTGCCGAAGAGTATGATGGTTGGAGGTTATTCTTCGATGGAGCAACAAATTTCAAAGGAGTAGGCATTAGAGCTATGTTGGTATCAGAGACTGGGCAGTATTACACTGTATCAGCTAAGCTTTGATTTCCTTGTACTAACAACATGGCTGAGTATGAAGCTTGCATCTTGGGTATCCGACTAGCAGTTGACATGAATGTGCAGTCCATATTGGTAATTGGAGACTCCAATTTCTTGATGCATCAAGTGAGAGGAGATTAGGCCACGAAGAATCCAAAGATCTTGCCCTATTTGCATTGCGTGCTAGAACTGTGTAAGAGGTTTGTCAAAATTGAGTTCCAACATGTTCCTTGAGTGCATAATGAATCTGCAGACGCATTGTCCACATTATCCTCGATGATCCAACATCCCGATAAGAATTACATTGATCCCATTCCCATTCACATACATAAGCAACCTTCTTATTGTTTTCATGTTGAGGAAGAACCAGACAGTGAACCGTGGTATGCTGACATTAAAAGGTATCTGAAGAATGGGAGTTATCCTGAGCATGCTACAAGGGTCCAAAAATGCACAGTTCGGAGGTTAGCCAACCAGTTTTTCCTAAACGGAGAAATCCTTTATAGGAGGACCCTGGATTTAGGATTGTTAAGATGTGTGGATGTTAAGGAGGCAACAAATCTAATTGAGGAAATCCACACTAGAACTTATGGGTCTCACAAGAACGGTTTCGTGTTGGTGAAGAAGATTTTGATAACTGGTTGACTATAGAGACAGATTGTATCAAGTACGTGCGAAGGTGTCATCGATGTCAAACCCGTGTAGATATGATTCGAGCTCCTCCCAACGAGCTTCATGCCATGAGCTCGCCTTGGTCGTTCGCAGCTTGGGGAATGGATGTAATTGGTCCCATCGAGCGTGCAGCATCTAATAGGCAAAGATTCATCTTGGTTGCAATCGACTATTTCACCAAATGGATTGAAGATACTTCTCACAAGTCTGTCACAAAGAAGGTGGTGACATACTTTGTTCACGACCATCTTATTTGTCGATTTAGGGTGCCCGAGTCTATCATTACTGATAATGGTGCTAATCTAAATAGTGACTTGATGAGAGCAACATGTGAAAATTTCAAAATCAAGCACCGCAATTCTACTGCGTATAGGCCACAAATGAATGGAGTCGTGGAGGCTGTGAACAAAAACATCAAGAGGATTTTGCGCAAGATGATCAATAACTACAGACACTGGCATGAGAAGTCGCCCTTTGGTTTGTTGGGATATCGTAACACTCTCTGAACATCTACCAGAGCTACGTCTTATATGCTGGTGTATGGCAATGAAGTAGTGATACCAACTGAGGTAGAAATTCCTTTCTTGAGGATCATTCAAGAAGCAGAACTGAGCGATGCAGAATGGGTACGAACAAGATTTGAGCAATTGGAATTTATCGATGGAAGAAGGATAACTGCAGTCTGTCATGGTCAACTTTACCAGAACAGGATGACTAAGGCCTTCAATAAGAAAGTTCATCCAAGACACTTCATGCCTGGGTAGTTGGTTTTGAAGCAGATTTTTCCACACTAAGATGAAGCTAAGGGCAAGTTCTCGCCTAACTGGTAGGGTCCTTACATGGTCCACAGAGTACTGACAGGTGGATCACTTATCTTAGCAGAGATGGATGGTGAAATCTGGCCCAAACCTATCAACTCAGACGCTGTTAAGAGATACTACATTTAGATTGAGAATTTACTTTTTTCTCTGCCTTGTAACCCGAACTACGTTGGACCTGATTCCTGTTTAAGAGGGATACGTAGGCATCCCCATGGGACTCAATCTATATCTTAATAAAATCTTCTTCTCCCCTTATACTGTAAGGATCTCGATGTTTCAACCAAGTTTCTATAATAATATGGTTAATCAGTTGTAGACTGGGGCAGCATTTTTGAAGCGACCTCAAAAATTCATAAAATCATGTCATTTGCAAAGGAACCGACGTCATGAGCTACATTGAGGCAGAAATTTTGGGAAGGATCTCAAAATTTCATCAAGACTAAGTCAAGACAAGGGTTCGATTTTCTGAAGGACATTGTATGGTTTTAAAATATGTCATGGCCTATGATTTGACTAGATTTTTCTTACATATTTCAACTTTTACTTTTATTTTAAAAGTATGCCTTTTCATTTAAACCATGTGCCCCAGCGTATACCTGGAAGGAATTCAACAACAGGTGTCTAACGGATAGAAGAGGATTACAAGACAGATGCACAGATCACTCCCCTTTACAAACTAACAAGTTTTCTTTGAGTGCAGAAATAACGAAAATGCAAAAGGCAGAAATGGAGAACATCTTGTCGCAAGGCGACATAGAGCTAAGTCATTCTACCCTTGTGCCCCTATTTATATCTTTCTATTCTCTCATCAAGAGCCCGTGATATACATGATATATGCATTTTGATATACATTTTAGCCTGTATTCGCATTTTGAGCCTTTATATGCATTTTTGGGCCCGTGATATACATATATATGCATTTATGCCCGTATTTGCATTTTCATGATATACATCTGAGCCTTTAATCGCATATTGAGCCCGTGATATACATGATATGAATCTGAGCCCTTATTTGCATAGTCGAGCCGTGGTATACATGATATATGCATTTATGCCCATATTTACATTTGAGCCCGTATTTTCATTTTCATGATATACATCTGAGCCCGTATTTGCATACTGAGCCCGTGATATACCTGATATATGCATTTACGCCCGTATTTTCATTTGAGCCCATTTGCATTTTCATGATATACATCTGAGCTCGTAATCGCATATTGAGCCCATGATATACATGATATTCATCTGAGCTCGTATTTGCATATTGAGCCTGTGATATATATGATATATGCATTTGAGCCCTTATTTGCATATCGAGCCTTTGATATACATCATATATGCATTTGAACCCTTATTCGCATGTTGAGCTTGTGATATACATGATATTCACATTTTGAGCCCTTGACATACATGATGAGCCCTTTATATATATTTTGAGCTCGCATTTGCATGTCGCGCCCGTTATTTACATTTTAAGTCATTATATACATTTGAGCCTGTACTTGCATTGTCATATACATTTGAGCCCGTACTTGCATTGTCATATACATTTGAGTCTGTACTTGCATTGGAGCCCGTTATTGCATTTCGAGCCCAACGATTTATCCACAATGAGTCCGAATAAATCAGAGTTATCAAGTGAGTTATTTAGGACCTCAAATGAATTACTTTCTTTAAATTGCCATTTTTTCTACTCATCCGAAGGCATCATGGTCTAAAGGCATTGTTTCATGGCTTGGAGACATCATGTCACGGCCTAAGGATTTACTTTTCATTTATCATGCTCCTAAGGCGTCATAGTCTAAAGACATTATTTTCATGGCCTGTAGACATCATGTCATAGCCTAAGGATTTACTTTTCTGCTTATCATGTTCCTAAAGCATCATAGTATAAAGGTGTCATTTTTCATGGCCTATGGACATCATTTCATGGCCTAAGGAATTTATTTTGCGAATCATGGCTCAAGACATCATGGCTTAGAGACTTCATCGTTTTGTCTCGAAGAGAACTCTCATCGTCTAAGGGAACTTGCATCATGTTTAATTCTTGTATCGGTTTATTTTACGAAATATTTGATGCATATTCTTTAATTGTTTTGCTTACGTGAATGCCGAGTATAACGAACTACAAATGATAGCTCCTTTCCTACTATCTTCTTTTCGAACCTTATTCCCACCTGTTTATTTTGTAATGCATTCTAAATCTTGTCGATTCATGCTACCCCCATCCTTATCCAAGCTTCGTGTTGTCAATTTTTTAAGAATTTCGTTCGTCCCTAAATCTAGAACTACACGCGGCCTAATTCTCGTAGACCAGAGATATGTACGCAACTTGACCGAAGTCTCGGCTACAGCGTTTCACAATTCCTATTTCCTTTCGTTTAGCCCCATCGAGATCGTTCCTAGGTCGGACAAAATTGGTCACTAGGTCAACGTTCTTTTCTTACCAATTCATCCTTCATTCCCGAGCAAAGAAGGAATAGTTTTTTACACCCAATTTTGACCTCCCGACGCCCCGCATAAGCTGCTTATATATGTATATCTCATTTACATTTTGACGCAATTGTTCGACTTGCATTCATATTTTAAAAAATGATTAATTATCATAATTCTTGCAAAAATTATTTTTAAATTGCATATATATATATATATATATATATATATATATATATATATATATATATATATATATATATCATGTATACATGTATATATAATTTGCATTAATTTTAATTTATTATTTTCCTGACATTAATTAATTGTTTCATATATGGTATATTTCGTGTTAATACATGTATCTTTAATATAAAAAACCTTTATTTTAAAATATATGTTTTACTTAATTTTTATAAATTATTTACATCATAATATTTATATAATTTTAACTAAATTTTATAAATTTATTTGCGTAATAATATTACTTGAATTTATAAAATATTTATGTTAATAATAAAGTTTATATAATTTTTGATGAATTAATTATATTTCCTAGGAATTGAACTATTTACAAAATATAGTATTTTATTAATTATATAATATTTACATGAGTCTACTCAATTTTATAACTTATTTATATTGATAATAATGTTTATATGATTTTCCATAATTTAAACTATTATATTACCTATTTGTTAAATTATTTACAAATATAATATTTTATTAATTATATAGCAGTTTTGAATGCTTCCCAATTTATTTAAAAACCAGCTACTTTTCATTCAATTTTAGCCTATTTTGGTCAATTTTAGCCACATTTTGAACTCAATTCAATTTTTAATTATGTTCCTACCATTTACTCTATTCACCTAATCCATAACCCATTAATCTGACCCGAATCGGACCCAAACATTCTAATCTAATCCTAGTCGTCCATCATATCCAATCCAATGGTTGAGAATGAAACCCTATTTTATCTCCTTATTTACTTCTCTACACCCCAAACCCTAATCTAACTTTTCATTTTTTCCTCCCTCTACACAGCTTCCGTCGCTGCCTCTTCTCTTCTCCTTTATCTTCCTCGTTTCCAGCTATACCACCGGTACCACGACCAGTTGCTTCTCTTTCTCCTTCCATAGCCAAGCATCACCAGCCCTCTTCTTTCTCTCCCTCTTCTCTTCTCCCTCACCAAACCTGTGCTACACTAACCCACCACCGGCGAATCACGCAGCCACCGAACCGGATCCTCACCACCATCTCCACTCTCCTCTGGTCTTCCCCTTCGTTCGAACCTGCCGCACTACCACAGCCATCCCTTCTCTCTGTATTCTTTCCTCTTTATCCAACCAACCATCACTGTTTCGACCGAAAAAGTAACCAAATAGACCCCTCTCCTCTCCCCAAAATCTGGCGAAACCAACCACCCCCGCTCTTGTTTATTTTCCCTCGTCACAGCCGCACATTCTCCCAAGTCAAACACCGCGTAATCACTACCAACCGGCTCAATCGTTGGGGGTGATGCTTCAGTTCGAATCCGGATAGATCTGCGAAGATCTGTTCGTAGATTTTCTTCCTTCCCTTTTGTTTTATTTTGTTTTTTAATATATATATACATATATGTATATAATTAATCATGTCCACTGATTAGTATGCTTGTTCATGAATATTTGGTTATTATCTTGTGCTCATCTCCATATTATCATAGGTAAAATTCTGCAGAAATACTAACTAGTTCTCATTTGGTTATTTAGGTCTGTATTTGTGAATATATCTTCGTTTTATGGTTCTCTTGCCCTAAATAAGGTTATAATACTGAAATTATTGAACTCTCCTATTTTTCAAGACATACTCTTATGAGTCGTCATTGATGATTAGTTAATGGTGCTCGAAAATTCCGAAATTAATTGTCAATATATTTATTCAGTAATTTTCTCCCTATGTCTAATCTACTTGGTAGGCAAATATGTTAAATAAATTCATTTACAGGAAGTCAATCATTTATTATTCAATAAGCCCCGGTTAAAATCCTTATTTTAGGTTGTTCTTTTCCTGATTTAATAATATTTTTTAGGTATGATTTGTTTGCTGTAAATATTTTCATACAATTGTGCTGCATATTTAATTTAATTAATCATATATTTGCATTTTATTGTATATTAAGTGACAATTTGTCTTTTGATTTGTCTTGATTAATTCTTTCCTTATTTTAAGTGATGATAACTTTGGCAAAAGAGGGATCTTAACAACAGTTTATTTGATTCTTTCAATCAAGAGAATATTTTTCCCTACTAATTCTACGTGTGATTTATTCTTTCCCTTTTATTCTCTAATTTGAATGATTGGTTTGGCTATAAAAGCAGCCCTCCACTTCTCTTTGGAGGACATTCGAACACTATCATAGAATTGTAATAGACTTTATTTCAAAAAATATTGCTTGGTTCCTTCTAAAAACGTCGCTCTTCTATCCCACTTCATCACGAGCACTGCTCGGGATCCACGAGGTTTTTGTGATCTTGACTTGTTGAAGTTTGGGTCTCAATTTGTTGGCAAAGCCTTTCTGAAATTGTTGGTTGTTTCTCTATTCTTTGATTGATTAACCAGTTAGTTATTTTTTCTCTATACTTTTCTGATAATACCATGTGTAAACTTGTACTTATATCATGTTATGATAATTCTTTAAGTATTGTATTCTTAGGTCTCATAATATGTGATTCAAATCTATTTGCATGAGTATTCTGTAAAAATCAAATAACTTGTGAATTATGGATTCCCAAATATATGTTTGTACGTACGTATCTATTGTGTCATTTTTTAAAAGGTTACCCTAATCCGAAACGAAGAGTCGCTTGGGGCAAGAGGGATTTTTTTTTAATTTTTATTTAGTTCATTATTTCGTGTATGTGTTGATTTGTTATTTTACTTTCTTCAATTTGTAATAAATCTAAAAAACGCTATAAATAGTGAAAAAAGGGTTTTACGGGATGCGAGGAATATGTGTGGATTTTCTTGTCGTACTTTATCTTGGGATGTCGTTTTAACTGATGCGATGCTTATTAGATACAATGCCTATAGGATATCAACACCTAGAAAACATGCCTAGAATATTAAATGAATTTTGACACCAAAATCCTATTTTGGTGCTGCAAATTTTCTTAATCTTGAAAGCCTATAATCTGTTTATGAAGTTAATCCATTAAAAAGGTAAAACCTGTTTATTAATCGTCGCAGGTAGTTTTGAAAACGTTGAACCAATTGATTAGAAGATCCACTTACAGGATTTATAATTAAGTTATCCGTTTAAATATGTTCAATATTGTTGCTCTTAAATATTTCGTTATTTCATGACTGATTGATTGCAATATGCTTAAAAGATTATAACACAATAGTTTAGATGCTAGGTCTGTAGGAAATTAATGATAAAATCCTGAACATATCCTCTGATATGTATGATTCGTAATTTGTGATCTGTCTGCATTGCATTAGAAATCATGACTATAGGGTTCATCACATTAGAATATCATGCCTATACCGGTGCTAATAGAGTCTGTCTAAAGGAATATATTTGTGATATGTCAATCTTGCGATAGAAATCACTTGGAGGAACTTAAAATTTAATATGAAATGTGTCTCATGCTTTAACTCAGATGCCGTGCCTATAAAATAATGATAAAATTTGTCATCACGTTGCCTCATGTATGCACACAGCATATTAGAAACTCACCTCTGTGATGTATAATCTGTGACCTATTTATATGCATTGGAAAACACCCCTTATAGGATTACCCACGGTAGATATCATACTTTAATAAATCAATCATTACTCGAACTTTGTTTAAATATTATTTGTCATCTAGAGAAGCCTCTTATAAGTATTCCTCTCGCCTTAATCTAGATATCGCGTCTGCAAGATCGGCAGTATAATAAATCTGCTCTCACTTGTTTAGGAAGTCATGTTTGTAAAATATGAAATCTAATAAACATGGTTTGCATCTACTTAGGAAATCTAAATAGTTGTGGAAGGGGCCGGAAAAGATATTGTGTTTTAATAATCATGCATTTTAATTTAGAGGCCTATTTGAAACCTATACTTGCTATCTGTCTTGATTCATTTGTATGCGTTTAATCACCCTTCTAACACCCTAAGATTTCTAGACCCAAAATTCAAATTAGTGGTCCAATGCCACTTGGACATTAGGCTTGGGACGGTTAAGCAAATACTAGGACATTAGTTTTCTTTGCCTAGAATCGCTTTAGGGTTAATAATTAATTAGGTGAGTAAACGGGATATGATAGTCTGTACTCGCTGAATTACGAGCAATCTAAATGGTTGTGAAGTATTATTTAAGTTGCACGGGGTGATCCCTTTAGGTTAAAATTACCCCTCTCTTTAAATGAAGAACTACATCTGGTCGATTTCCTTTGGGGATATGTAGGCGCCTCTATAAGGTTCGGCCCCTTATTTTCAAACTTCATTTATTCGTTTTTTGTCAAATTTTGTATTTTTCAATGCTCCTTACTGTAAATTATTATATTTTTAACATGTTGTATTTTCGATTAACTTTCTTAATTAAATGTAACAACTATTTTTAATATGTTAAAGATACTCTTTAAATGCATTCTATCCAAATTTCTTTCTTCTCGCTTGTCTACAAGTTTTATTTATTTATTTCTTATCAATCTAGTTTAAGTCTAAATAACATAGGCTAAAATCGATTATCTTTGATCGTTAGTAATTCCCCATATATTAATGGATCCGGCCGGAAACCACATTTGTAGACCTCGAAAGGTGCCCAATACCTTCCTTTCGAGGTAATTTAAGCCCTTGCTCGAACCTGGTGGCGTAGGCTAATTCAAATAGACTTGTAGCGTAGAACGGCGCCCTAACGCGCCTCAAAATCGTTAGATGGTGACTCTTCTCTTTAAATGACCCTTAAGAAACGTCACATGTTGAATCCCGCTTTTAGCGAGAAAAATGGGGCGTGACATACATTATTGGTATATGTATTTATACAAAGATTATTTTGGTGCATAAGTTTTATTGCATAAATTGTTTTACATGTTGATCATATTTTGTTCTATGCATCATACAGAGTTCAGTTTCATATTGTTTCAGTCAGTTTATTCTTTCAGTTCAAATATTCTTGCTTAACTGTTGTTTCATTTAGCCTTATTACACACTATACATTCCATGTACTGACGTCATTTGGCGCTACATCTTATTATGATGTAGACTTATGTAAAACAAGATCGATAACAGATGCAACGCTAGGAGTTCACTATCATTCAGTTTTTGGTAAGGCCTCCTACTTTCAGAGAGTCCTAGTCATATGAGTTATTTTATTTTATAGAGCTTGAGGTAGCTGTGGGAGCTATGTCCCCCAACTATTCTTCAATTATAGAGGCTTCATAGATAGAGTTAGAGTTGAGTCAATAATGTTACTTTATAACATTTTTTCAATTGTAGTTAATAAATCTCAGTTATTTATTTAGCCTATTGCAGTTACTAATTACAATATGCTTTGTTGAGATTTAAGCTAGTAATAATCTAGGTCAAGAGTTTGCTTGAATCACTATGTGGTCTGAGTGCCAGTTGATGTCCAGGTTCTAGACTCAGGGGCGTGATACCCATAGTTTAGTAGAGATTAATGAAAGGGACTCAAAATCGTCTCGATGCTTCACATTTGACATAATTAGAAGACACTCTAATATATAAGAATGTCAAAAAATGATATTACACATAAAATATGTCCTGACTTGATTCAACCAAAACACATATATGTATGAATATAAAATAAATCATTCTCCCAGGAGGAGCCACGCACCCCGGGGAGCAGATAGACTCAAAAGGAATACTAAAATATAAAAGCTAGTTGGTAACTACCTCCGGCAATCAATTTAAGACTTCAGCGCAACAAGCAGATTTCAGCACCTTTTGAAAAATGAATAAAAAGGGGAATTTGCGTTCTATGATCGCGAATAGTTAAAAGTCTCTTTTATAAAAGGGAAAAGTAAAGCCTGAAGGCATTGCTTACATGAGAAGAAAGAAAAAAGGAAAACAATAACAGAGTATATACATGTACAAAAGATAAAAAAGTATATACATGTATGGAGAATAAACAGGTAAACTATTAGAGCGACTCAGCAGATGAGTTGTAGTAGCTTCCTGAGCCACTCTCCTTTGTCAAGTCATTAGGTGAAAAGGCAATCTTGGTTGGATCCAAAAAGGGTAGGCGGTTTCTGAAGGGGCCTCTCGAGTGGACTCAATCTCCTTCTCTACTAGAGAAGGATCGGCATGGATCTTCTCTATGAAAGTTAATTGATCTGCCCAAACACTGCTCTAACGGAGAGCTAAAATGTGTTGCTTCATAATGGGGAGTCTGACCCTTCTCTTCCCTAAAACCTCTCGCAGAGTCTTATTCTTCCATTTCTTCTTGCATAAATCCTCCTCATTAGAGTGGAGAGACTTCACTTTACCCTCGATAAAGTCTACTTCTGCTTTGAGCTACATCTTTAGCAGCATTTTCAGCTGGATTAGCAATCAAGAAACCTCTTACTCAGCTTTATCGGCCTTCTCAGCGGCTTTTCTTCCTTTCTCGATCGAGGTCTCAAGCTCGTCAGATTGGTGCGTGAGCTGGGACTGAAGCTTGGACAACCTGTCATTAGCATCAGCCAAAGCTTCTCTCTCAATAGAAGATCAACCTTCCAGTAATCGGGCCTATGTCCCTAGAAAGGTGATCCTCTTGAGTTATTCCCTCTTATTGTGTCAGTCTCTCTGCACCTAGAGAACGAGAGAAAAACTTAGGATATATAGAGGTGTCCCTATGAAGAAAAACTATTAGTCAAAGAAAGTTGAAACGAGAGGATGAAATAGGAGGACGTGGAAATATACCCAAGAAAGGAAGTAAAGAACCTACTTTAGGAGGAGCTGTTCATCTCAAGACAATAAGCCCCTCAAAATATCTTCTTATACTTGAAGATCATGGTGAGGGTACTAGATTTGCTACTCCTCATAGGATCCCTAATCTTCTAAATAAGATCAGGACTTGGCAAACCCTCCCGAAAAATGGGAGGAGAGAGTTCTGGGGCTCTCTCGAGATGGAAGCTGAGTTTCCAACCTCCCCCTTAACTAGCTTGTATTTTCTCAGCACTCCTTTATTCCCAGGTTAAGAATTTCCCATGAAGATTAAGCCACCTGTTCACGATCAATTGACGGTTCACTTACAATGACGAATTTCTTTGAAAGGGCCTTTCCTCTAGTTTTCTTGAAGCACCTATTAGAAGGAGGAGACTCACCACAAGCATCATTCCTTTTTCTCCTTTAGAAGATGCCTTTTTAAAGAGCTTTTCTCTGTCTCGCTAGGTTTGTTGAAGGACATGAAAATCAGACCTTGCAGAGGTCAATAGAAAGCCATCTCATGGGGCGCTGGTTGTGCCCACCTTTATCACTAAGTTAAGAAACTGAGTTATAATGGTGTAATAAGTAGAGAAAGGGAAAAAGAAAGTCAGGAGGGGTTCAAGTGGAAGTCACCACGATCTTTGGAAGACTGTCCCATCCTCTTGGAGATGTAACCCTAATCGCGCTCCTCAGATTTCACGGTGCTCAAAATCCTCCAGACACAAGGCTGAATCTCAACAAGAGAAAGGGTCTAGGGTGTGGCTGAAGAAGGAAAGAAGCTCTTGAAGTAAGATTGAACCTTCTTTATGGTAATTTTCTAAAGAAAGAGAAGTATAGAGAAAGCTGGACCACATATATTGACAATTCCATTTTTCCGACAAGGTGGCACTGCGTAGGAGATGCTCAATGGGGACAAAGACATATTTATCGATCCATATATGAACCGCCTCATCCAAATCTGAAAGGACACCTTTAACTCCTCAACACTTAATCATGAAGAACTTCTCTCGAATGATTCGAGGAGCATACAACCGAATGAAGTGGTCTGGAGTAAGATCGAGCCCTAAGGCCGAGGTGATGACTAGGAGACAAGAAATTGCTTTCTAGATAGTAGAGGCCACATGGCCGAAGGAGATGGTGTAATATTCACACAACTGGATAACGATCTAGAAATAGGAACCCGCCTAAATTCCATAGCGAAGGGTAAGTATACACCCCATGAAGCCAGGCTTGGATGAAGAATTATACTTTGAGGGAAGGATGGAGAGAATGTCGTATCATTAGACTAACTGCAATTAATTTTGACCCATAATATGTCTCCTTCATTGATCATCGAGACATAGTGAGCAACAAAATAAATTCTCAAAAATGCATTTTTGTTCTCAAAAAAATGACGAGCACAATCCCTCTATGAATTAATTAAAGACTCAACCTCCTCTAGATCTGCTGCCTAAGGGCTAAAGAATCCCTTCATCAAAGGAGCATAGAAAGTGGCATCGCCACCTGCAGTGAGAACAACAATGCATGTACCTGCAGTAATGTTGATATCAGAAGTTAAAGGGACATTTGAATACATATTTATGAAAGGGAATTTTTTATTCACAAAGAAAGGAAATAGTTGAGGTTTATGAACACCAGAAAGCTGGGACCCAAAAAGGGGAAGAGAAAGTAGGAAGAGAGAATTCTTCTCTAGGAAATAAGGGAAATGACACAAACCAGAGGGTACATTTATAAGGAAAGTTGGTGTTGTTTGCATTCGTGAAAGTTCCCTTGATATCATGTAAGGGCTACACAAATCCACAGGTAATCATTTTTTCGCTTCCTGGTGCTGCATGCCTTTTCCTCTATGAAGAGGACGGACTATCTATGTTACACCTCGTAAGTTTTTAAAGTTTAATCGGCCTATTTGTATGTTGGTTGAGAGTTTTAGAGTGTCATACGTATGAGGAAAGGGCCGGGGGAAAGGCCGAACGAGTGCAAAGTCGGGATTTCACGGGAGGAGGTCGAACCAAGCTGCCCAGAGGGGCAAAGTGGCACGGAGCTGCTCCTCTGTGTTAGCCAATGTGGCACAGAGCAGAATCAATGCGTTGGGCAGTGTGCCACGTGGCTTGTCTGCTGCCTCAAGTATATATAGGCCTCACCCTTAGATTTCATGTTATTTACTCATATAACTTCGACCAGCAGAGGTAAGGATGCAGGAAACATTTAATTTTCATCCGATTACGCTGCTAAATGTCGTCCAAATCCGAATTAACTTCGGGTATCGAAGTATAAGGCTGCAGGGAGCATTTCTACGGAGTTAGTTTTGTGAAATTTGCCCGGCAAATCATCGTCCCGTCGAGCCAAAGTTGTCGGAATTGCTCCAAACTACTGTCAATACGATTCTAGGCTTAAAGTAAGCATTTCTCCCTTCTAGAATTTCGAGAAATAACGAGGTTTCGACCGTGTTCCATAAAGTTGGAATATAGTTAATATTTACACGTAAACTTTTCCTTTTTGCCGAATTTAGTGTTAAAACTAGTCCTATCTTTCCAGTAACACAATTTCAATTGGGAAGAGCTATTGAATACTAATTGGAACATATCAGTTAATCAGAAACCTACAATCGAGGTATGTTAAGGCATTTTCTTTCGGCAAGTTAGTTTCTTCAACATAGTAGTCCAATATGAATCCCAATAAAGCATGTCAGGAGTATGTTATCATGTTTAGTTGTTGTTGTCAGTTGAGACTCGTAAATTATATTATTTTGGGATGGATTATACCTTTATAGCTTCCACGACCACTGTAGGGTTAATAGCTGTGTCGCCGCCCGCCAGGGGCGAGGATACGTTGCTCTGCGGAGCGGCATGTCATCCGCAAGGGACGAAGATGGGGATCCAGATCCTCATATTACCGTGGTTGGCCTTATACACAACCCCGTCGAGCGTTTACGCCCGGGGTGTAGATATCAAGAGTCCTCCAAACTCAGACACAGCTACTGTCAGGGGCTGAGTGGGCCCAGTTGCAGACCTAGGGGATCGGCATGATGCTTATAGCTGGTAGTTGAATCAGTATGACCTGGATAGAGGTATATAGATTGAGGTGTATTCACTTGGGCTAATGGGGGCCCAAGTGGGTTGTTCTGTGCTGATCGTACCTTCCGGCTTAGGGGGGCCAAGTAAGGTTTATGCTTGCTTTAGTTACTGATAGTTAGACAGTAAGACACCTCATTTGCCAGGTATGAACCCTACCTTCCTTATTACAGTTATGTTTAGTCCTGATTTCACTACCGCAGTCAGCTTCAGTCCGTTTTCTTTACTTCAGTTATTGTCAGTTCTATTTCTTACTTTCAGTCATTTAAAGTTATTGCTTTACATACTCAGTACCTGTGGTACTGACGCCCTCTTTTGGGGTGCTGCATTACTTGCCTGCAGGTACACATAGACGAGGATCAGGTCCCTCGTAGTTCTAGCCAGCCGTACAAAACCGTCAGCTCCCTTCTTCCGGAGCTTGAGTGATAGAGGTTTATTTCTTTTATTTGTATAGTATGGGTAGGCCGGGGCCCTATCCCGACCATCTTATTACTCCTAGAGTCTTGCAGATTGCATTACTTCCCTGTGGTTAGATGATATCAACCATGTGGGGCCCATATGTGTTTTAGACCTTATGTGTTGGCCGTGTGGAGCCCTGTTTAGCTGTTGATTGATGGCCTTGTCGGTCATAGCTCAGTTTAGTATCTGATTTCGCTTTCTAGTTATAACTAGATATCATGGTGGCCTTGTCGGCCCGCATAGGACTCCCTATGTTTGTTTGTCTTTGGTTAGCTGTTTATTTTCACAGGTGGCTATAGGCCTTGTTGGCCGGGGATTGTATTTACAATCGCTATATATCCCGTTGTTTTCTTGATTGCAGAGCTAGAGTCAGCCCTGCACCAGAGGTGCTTAGGCTCAATCAGCTCAATAGTTCAGGTCCTAGATGGGCACCAGGTGCCAGTCATGCCTCCCAAGGTAGGGCATGACAAACTTGGTATCAGAGCAGGTCGTATCCCAGGGAGTCTGCAAGCTGTGCTAAGTAGAGTCTTGTCTATGGATGTGTTGTGCACCACATACTATAGGCAGGAGGCTGCAAGGCATGATAGGATGGTTACTCTTTCTTCTTATTCAATCGTGCTATAGAGCGGTACAGTATAGGGTTGAGTCCCTAAGTTCATTGTACTCTTTTGCTTACATAGAAATGTCGGACCAGCGACACCCTACGACAGGCAGGAGGCTAGATATTGAAGCAGGAGAGGACACCAACAGGGTGCCTCAGCCTCTGTCAGAATCGGCCCAATCTGAGGACGATACGGAGGTATCATCTCGACCTCCCCAGCAATCTCCACCACGTCAGGAGCCGCTTGGGACGGCCGGTGTGACGGCACCGCCTCCGGCAGTATCTATACCCGTACTATTTGACCAGGAGGTCAGGAGCGTGGTGGTTATGCTAGCACAGATGATGGATGCTCAGCGCCAGCCAGTGCCACCTACAGTTGCAGAATCCATAGGAGGGCCTGGTAGCTCGAGGGTCCTAGAGTTCCTAGAACTAAGTCCCCCCCCCCCAATTCACAGGGACAGATCGGACCGAGGACCCTCAGGACTTCTTAGACCAGATGCAGAGGATTTTCAGGGTGATGCATGCTACACCCACAAAGTCAGTTGAGTTGGCAGTATTCTGGCTACGGGACATTGTTGTACTGTTGTATGAGAGTTAGGAGAGGTCCCAAGGGAGAGATGTTTCCCCTCCGACCTGGCCCAACTTCTCAGAGACTTTCTTGGATCATTACCTACTGCGGGAGATTCGACAGGCCCGGGTTGATTAGTTCCTACACTTGGAGCAGGGGTCGATGAGTGTTCGGGAATATGCCATGCGGTTTGATTCCTTGGCTCGATATGTGCCAGCTTTTGTGGACCTAATGCCAGCCAGGGTACACCGCTTTATTATGGGGCTGAACCAAGAATATGTTGAGACCTGCATCATAGCCACACTGCGAGAGGATATGGATATCGCCCGTGTGCAGGCTTTTGCTCAAAATATTGAGGGTATCAGACAGCGGCAATGGGAGATTAGGAGGACAAGTCAGGAGCAGCGCGCAGGGACAGACCGGGTGAATTACAGGAGGGTCCCAGGGAGTACCTAGGCCACGGTTAACAGATAGGCCGCCTAGACCCCCTCCTCCATCGCAGCGGCAGAGGAGCAGGTCTAGTCGCCGAGCGCAGTCAGAGGCCGGCAAAGGTTCGCGAGTGGTAGGTTCACATCATCCAAGGGGAGTGGAGAAGAGTGGGTTTGCAATACCACTTTGCCCTATTTGGAGTCGACGCCACTCTGGAGAATGAAGGTATTGTTCCACATCATGCTAAATTTGTGCACTGGAGGGTCATCAGATGAGGAATTGTCCAGCTAGGGGTCAGGGTGACCAGGATCGACAGGATAGGTCCTCAGCAGGATCATGAGCTCCAGCATCCCCAGCAGGATGTAGGCCCTTAGTTTCAGCCGGCAGAGGCCGAGGTAGATCAGGGGCCTCCAATTCAGGTGCTAGCCCAGACCGTACTTATGCACTATCGGGGCGACAGGAGTCAGAGTCGTCACCAGATGTTGTGACAGGTATGATGAACATTTGCTCTCATCCTGCTTATGTGTTGATAGATCCAGGATCCACCTTGTCCTATGTTACACCGTTAGTGGCTCGAAAGTTTAGTATTATGCCGAAATTTCTTCAGCGACCTTTCTTAGTGTCTGCACCCGTTGGTGACTCTATTATAGCCAGAAAGGTCTATCGGGGGTGTACAGTAGAGGTTGTTAGTCGTCAAACTACGACAGACTTGATAGAACTAGAAATGGTTGATTTTGATGCTATTATGGGTATGGATTGGCTAGCTCCATGCTATGCCAATGTCGAATGTTGGACCAAGTTTGTCCGATTCCACTTTCCAGGGAGGCAGTACGGGAGTGGAAAGGTAATACAGCCACGCCAAGAGGTAGGTTTATTTCCTATCTTCGTGCAAGAACATTGATAGCAAAAGGGTGCATTTATCATATTGTCAGAGTTCAGGATGTTCGGGTAGAGCCTCCGACCCTTCAGTCTATTCCAGTGGTTAATGAATTTCTCGATGTATTTCTAGATGAGCTTCCTGGTATTCCCCCAGAAAGGGAAATTGATTTTGCAATTGATTTATTACCAGGCACTCAGCCTATATCTATTCCTCCATATCGGATGGCTCCTGCTGAACTCAGAGAACTAAAGGAACAATTGAAGGATTTGCTAGACAAGGGCTTTATCAGGCCGAGTAATTCACCATGAGGTGCACCAGTTCTGTTTGTAAGGAAGAAGACGGCTCCCTCCATATGTGTGTAGATTATCGGCAGCTGAATAAAGTAACTATCAAAAGTAAGTACCCGCTTCCCAGAATACATGATTTGTTTGATCAGCTACAGAGAGCGAGGTATTTTTCAAAGATTGACTTAAGATCAGGATATCATCAGGTCCGGGTTCATGAAAGAGATATTCCAAAGACTGCCTTCAAGACCAAATACGACCACTTTGAATTTTTAGTCATGTCCTTCAGACTGACAAATGCCCCAGCAGTGTTTATGGACCTGATGAACAACATTTTTAGACCATACCTGAACTTGTTCGTGATAGTATTTATCGATGATATTCTGGTGTATTCCCGCTCAGAGGCAGATCACCAGGATCATCTACGGATAGTGCTCCAAATTCTCAGAGATCGCCAGCTATATGCAAAATTTTCTAAATGTGAATTTTGGCTGAATTTAGTAGCCTTCTTGGGCCGTATTGTGTCAGATGCTGGTATACAGGTAGATATGCAGAAGATAGAGGTAGTGAAAACATGGCCTAGACCTACCACTCTGATCAAGGTATATAGTTTCCTGGGGTTAGCCGAGTATTATAGAAGGTTCGTGGAAGGATTTTCCATTTTAGCAGCACCTTTAACCAAATTGACGCAGAAGACAGCAAAATTCCATTGGAATGAGGCATGTGAGCAGATCTTTCAGGAACTAAAAGACATATTGACATCAACACCGGTGCTAGCATTGCCAGAAGGAACAGAGGGCTATGCAATCTATTGTGACGCTTCAAGTGTTGGGTTAGGATGTGTTTTGATGCAACATGGTAAGGTGATTGCCTATGCTTCCAGGCAGCTGATGAAGCATGAGAAGAACTACCCTACCCATGACTTGGAGTTAGCCACGGTGATTCATGCCTTGAAAAAATGGAGACACTACCTGTATGGTGTCCATGTAGATATTTTCACTGATCACAAAAGCCTGCAGTATATTTTCACCCAGAAAGAGTTGAATGTGCGGCAGCGTCGCTGGTTGGAGCTGTTAAAGGATTATGATGTGAATATTTTATATCACCGAGGAAGGGCCAATATTGTAGCAGATGCCCTTAGCCGCAAATCCATGGGAAGCCTAGCATATTTACAGCCTGAGTAGTAGGAATTGGCCCGAGAATTGCATCAGCTAGCCAGTTTAGCTGTTCGTATAGTAGAATCAGGAGACAATGGAGCGGTAACCCAGAATACCGCAGTGTCATCATTGGTTGTGGAAGTGAAAGAATGGTAGTATGAAGATCCTAGCCTGGTTCAGCTCAGGAATAGGGTCCAGTGAGGGGAAGTGACAGATTTCCAGGTAACCAAGGATAGAGTTTTAAGATATAGGGATCGCCTCTGTGTTCCAGACGTGGCAGGGCTTTGCCAGCAAATTATGGGCGAGGTACACTATGCCGTTACTCTCTCCATCCAGGTTCGACAAAAATGTACCATGATGTAAAAGAGATTTACTGGTCGCCGGGAATGAAAAAGGGGATAGCAGAATTCGTAGCTCAATGTCCCAATTGCCAACAGGTGAAAGCTGAACATCAGAAACCAGGCGGACTGACACAGGATATAGCCGTGCCTTTATGGAAATGGGAGGCAGTTAATATGGATTTCGTAGTAGGGTTACCTCGTACTAGGCGTAAATATGATTCTATCTGGATAATTATTGACAGGTTGACAAAATAAGCTCACTTTCTGCCAGTAAGGGCTACCTTTTCAGCCGAAGATTATGCTGAGATGTATATTAGAGAAATAGTCCGATTGCATGGTGTTCTGTTGTCAATTATCTCTGACAGAGGCGCGCAGTTTACAGCTAAATTTTGACAGTCTTTTTAGAGAGGCCTGGGGACGCAGGTTAACCTGAGCATAGCCTTCCTTCCTCAGACAGACGGGCAGGCAGAACGTACCATCCAGATGCTCGAGGATATGTTACGAGCGTGTGTGTTGGATTTTTGAGGTAGCTGGGATGAACATCTACCGCTTATTGAATTTGTCTATAATAACAGTTATCATTCAGCAATTCAGATGGCGCCTTATGAAGTGTTATATGGGCGGAAGTGTAGATCTCCAGCTGGTTGGTTTGAGGTAGGAGAATCAACATTGATTGGGCCAGATATTATTCATCAGTCAAAAGAGAAAGTAAAGCTTATTAGGGAACGTCTGCTGACAGCTCAGAGCTGCCAGAAATCTTATGCTGATGTGCGGCAAAGAAACCTAGAATTTAATGTGGGTGATTGGGTATTCCTAAAAGTTTCACCGATGAAGGGTGTGATGAGATTTGGTAAGAAAGGCAAGCTCATCCCAAGGTTTATTGGGCCTTATCAGATTTGCCAAAGGATAGGCCAGGTGGCTTATGAGTTGGATTTACCCCAAGAATTAGAATTCGTTCACCTAGTTTTTCACGTATCAATGTTGAGAAAGTGTATAGGAGATCCCTCCCGGATTGTCCCAGTTAAAGACGTACATATCACTGAGGAGTTAGCTTATGAAGAAGCTCCAGTAGCCATATTACATTGACAAATTCGTAGACTGAGAACTAAAGATATTTCTTTGGTTAAGGTGTTATGGCGAAATAAGAACCGAGAGGAGATGACCTAGGAGACAGAAGATGATATGAAAACCAGATACCCTCAGTTACTTTAGACTTAGTCAGATTGTGCAGTTAGAGGTATAATGTTGTTGTTTCATAAGTTGCATTATATATAGGTATATGTGAGATAATTGATTTTACTCTATTGTGAAATGAATGCCATAGTATTGTGTGGAGTATATGTATTGGAATTTTCCGCGTTTCAGGGTTTTTGGATAGTCCATGTTACAGGGGAGACTCTGCTGAAATTTTTTCAGAATAAGTAATTGCAAGATTAAGGTTCTTGCAAGCAGAAGTTAACATTCGAGGATGAATGTTCTTAAGGGGGGAGGATGTTACATCCCGTAAGTTTTTATCATTTAATTAGCCTATTCATATGTTAGTGGAGAGTTTTAGAGTTCCATACGTATGAGGAAAGGGCCGGGGGAAAGGCCGAACGAGTGCAAAGTCGGGATTTCGCGGGAGGAGGCCGAACCAAGCTGCCCAGAGGGGCAAAGTGGCACGGAGCTGCTACTCTGCGTTAGCCAACACGACATGGAGTAGAATCAGCGCGTTGGGCAGCATGCCACATTACCTTGTCTGCTGCCTCAAGTATATATAGGCCTCACCCTTAGATTTCATGTTATTTACTCATATAACTTTCACCAGCAGAGGTAAGGACGCAGGAAACATTTAATTTTCATCCGAACACCGCTAAATGTCGTCCAAATCCAAATTAACTTCAGGTATCGAAGTATAAGGCTGCAAGCAGCATTTCTACAGAATTAGTTTCGTGACATTCGCCCGGCGAATCATCGTCCCACCGAGCCAAAGTTGTTGGAATTGCTCCAAACTAGTGTCAATATGATCCCAGGCGTAAAGTAAGCATTTCTCCCTTCTAGACTTCCGAGAAATAATGAGGTTTCGACCGTGTTCTGTGAAGTTGGAATATAGTTAATATTTATATATAAAGTTTTTCTTTTTGCCGAATTTAGTGTTAAAACTAGTCCTATCTTTCCAGTAACACGATTTCAGTTAGGAAGAGCTATTGAATACTAATTAAAACCTATCAATTAATCAGAAACCGGCAATTGAGGTATGTTAAGGCATTTTCTTTCGGCAAGTTAGTTTCTTTAGCATAGTAATCCAGTATGAATCCTAGTAAAGCATGTCGGGAATATGTTATCATGTTTAGTTGTTATTGTAAGTTGAGACTCATAAATTGTATTGTTTTGGGCTGGATTATACCTGTATAGCTTCCGCGACCACCCCAGGGTTAATAGTTGTGTAGCCGCCCGCCAGGGGAGAGGATACGTCGCTCTATGGAGTGGCATGTCGTCTGCAAGGGACGAAGATGGGGATCCAGATCCTCATATTGTTGTGGTTGGCCTTATACACACCCCTACCGAGCGTTTACGCCTGGGGTGTAGATATCAGGAGTCCTCCCGACTTAGACACATCTACAGTCAAGGGCTGAGCGGGCCCAGTTGCAGACCCAGGGGATCGGCAGGACACTTATAGCTGGTAGTTGACTCGTTATGACTTGGATAGGGGTATATAGATTGAGGTGTACTCACTAGGGATAATGGGGGCACAGATGGGTTATTCTGTGCTGATTGTACCTTTCGGCTTATGGAGGCTAGGTAAGGTTTATGCTTGCTTTAGTTATTGATAGTTAGACAGTAAAATGCCTCATTTGCCAGGTATGAACCCTACCTTCCTTATTACAGTTATGTTTAGTCCTGATTTCACTACCACAGTCAGCTTCAGTCCATTTTCTTTACTTCAGTTATTGTCAGTTCTATTTCTTACTTTCAGTCATTTAAAGTTATTGCTTTACATAATCAGTACCTGTGGTACTGACGCCCTCTTATGGGGAGCTACATTATTTGCCTGCAGGTACACATAGGCGAGGAGCAGGTCCCTCGTAGTTCCAGTCAGCCGTACAGAACTATCAGCTCCCTTCTTCCGGAGCTTGAGTGATAGAGGTTTATTTCTTTTGTTTGTACAGTATGGGTCCCGACCATCTTATTACTCCTAGAGGCTTGCAGATTGCATTACTTCCCTGTGCTTAGATGATATCGGCCGTGTGGGGCCCTGTTTAGCAGTTGATTGGTGGCCTTGTCGATCATAACTCAATTTAGTATCTGATTTCGCTTCCAAGTTATAACTAGATATCATGGTGGCCTTGTCGGCCCGCATAGGACTCCCTGTGTTTGTTTGTCTTTGGTTAGCTTTTTATTTTCACAGGTGGCTATAGGTGATCTTAGGTAGAATTTCATGCCCAAGTGATACTCAAATACTTCATTTCTACTTGTTTATTTATTGTTATGTGTACATTCTCATGTGATTCTTAGGTAAATGTGAATTTATTCTAAATAACATGATTAGTGTTGTTTTGCAGTTAGAAGGAATTTTTGGAAGCTAATATACAAGTTGGTGAAGTGCGGGAATGGACTCGGAAGCAAGAAGTGGAAGTTGACAAGTAAAGTTGGCAAATATAGAGGCTCCGCGATGGCTCCGTGTCACGCTACCATCGCGGAGGCATTCTGCCTAGGAGGAATAAATTGTGTCAAATTCCAGTGGAGGTGCACGTTACCTCCGTGGCACGGAGGCAGTGCTCTGCGATGCACTCCGTGTCACGTTGAGTGTGATTACCTGGAACCTCAAGTTCCAGTGAAGGTGTGCGATAGCACCGTGGCACGGAGGCAGTGCTCCGCGATACACTCCGTGCCACGTTGCTTGTTATTCCGGGAAAAATTTCCACTAGTATAAATAGCACACTTAGGTTTTATTTTAAACATTCTGACATTTTTGGAGCAAGAACATGGTTAGCAGGCAGTTGAGAGGACGAAATTCTAGGGTTAATTCCCTTCCTTTTTCTCTTTAATTTCAAATGCTTGTATAAATTCTACTTGTTTGAAGATGTTTAATCCACAAATGAGTGGCTAATTCACCTCTTGCTGAGGTTAAGGATAATTGTAGAGCAATGTAATTATTAATCATTTCAGTTTTCATCTTTTCTATAATGGTTGTTCTATCAATTCTTGTTTTTACTACATTAATGTTTGGCCAATGTTAATGTATATCTTAGAAATCCAATTTTGATTCTGAAAAGGAAATTAATTGGACAGATGTGAATTGGTAGGATATGATCTTTTCTTAGTTGAGAAAATTGAGAAAAGATTTACGTTCAGAATAGAAATATATCTGAAAGTCGTATTAGTCATTTGTGGAATTTGTTATGTATGGCTAGAGCATGGGGTTCTTACATCACAGAAATGTAGAATAAAGGTCTCATGATTCTTTGATTGGATAGGAGTCGAAAGATCCAATCCATAGGCGATTAATTCCTGACTAACAACCGAAGAGAAGATTGGCTGATTTGAATTAAGAAATTACATCCCTGCATGCTTGCCTTAACCTCAGCGTGTTCATTGCTATTGTTCAGACTTTAAATTACAATCTTTACTTCGGTTCTTATTAACTATTAATATTGACTCATAAAACATTATTTGTTTGGTTGTCTACATTCATAGCGATATTCTTCACTAACAATTAGGTTAATTACTACCATAGTTTAGTCCCTGTGGGATCGATACTTGGCTTGAAATAAAGCCACTTTACTACTTGTACGACCACGTGCACTTGTGTGTAGTTTGGTCCGAACAATTTTTTTGCGCCGTTGCTGGGGACTGGCAATTGGTGAATTAATTTTCTTAGTGTTAGTTTACAAGTTCAATATAAGTGTTGACAACTTGATCTTAGCCTTTCTCTTGCAGGTACTGAATTTTTACTGAACACTGGCAAGAGACAAGGAGTTGGTGGATTCATTTATAGAGCCAGAGAGACAATTTCATCGCCAAAGAAGGGAAGCTCTAGAGAAGAAGCTGCAGTTGCTAAGACAGGCAATTCTCGAGCAGCAACAGAATCCACCGCTTGTAAGGGCAGTTTTAGTGCCCGAAGAGATGGCAAAAAGATCGGTCCGTGAAGTGGCAATCCCACATGCAAATAATGTAACATCCAGTATTCGCAGACCAGAGCCAGGAGGGAGGTTCGAGCTTAAGCAGAATATGGTGCAGTTGTTGCACACCTGCGGGCAGTTTACAGGTCTCCCTCATGAAGATCCACAACAACATCTCCAAAACTTTTTGGAGATAAGTGACACCTATATCCCCGCTGGAGTATCATCTGACTATGTGAGAGTTACATTATCTCACTGTTGGGGGAAGCAAAGAGGTGGTTGAAAGATGAACCACCTAATTATATCACTACTTGGGATGATCTCGCAAAGAAGTTTTTGATATGATTCTTTCCATCAGGGAAGACAACCAGACTTAGAAGTCAGATTCTAAGTTTCAAACAGAGAGAGGGTGAGAATTTGTATTAGGCTTGGGAGAGGTTCAAGTCAATGTTAAGGGATTGTCCTCATCATCACCAGTCTAATGATGTGTTGGTGCATACATTCATTGAGGGTTTGGAACCACATACTAAGATTTTGTTAGATTCAGTAGCTGGTGGGCAGGCATTGGAGAAGACATATGAGGAGCTTTACACTTTGTTAAACCGTATTTCACAGGGAAATCCAGAATGGAATGGGGATTCAACACGAGGAGGAACAAGGAAAGCTGCAGGAGTCTTTGAGGTGGATGGTTTTACAGCTATTGCTGCACAGATAGCTGCGTTGCAAAATAAACTTAACACCCACTTCAACAATATGAGCTTGAGCCAAGCACAAGCCCCAGTCAATGCAGTTCATTAGGTATGGTGTGAAGTGTGTGGGAGTAGTGAACACTCAGCTGAGTGTTGTGGTGCCAATCCAGACTCGGTAAATTTTGTTGGGAACGTCTAGAGGAACAATAATCAACAGTATGGAAATAGTTACAACCCAAATTGGAGGAATCATCCGAATTTTTCTTGGGGGAGTAATAGTCATCAAGGATAGAGTTCAAATCAGGGCGTGCAGAGAAATCAAGGGGGGCATCAAAATTTTCAGTCTTAATATAGAGGAAAAAATGCACCTCCTCCACCACCCAGCAGCATTGAGGATATGTTCAAAACCATAATAGATAACCAAGCGCAGATGCAGGCTGATTATGTGAAATTAGTGGCTGACATGAAAAATCAGCAGTTAGCTACAAAGGCGTTGGAGTATCAGTTTGGACAGTTAGCTGGAGCTCAAAACACCAGACCCAGGGGAGGACTACCAAGCGATACTGACCCAAGTCCCAAGCAGGTCAATGCAGTTACAACAAGGAGTGGACTTCAACTTAAGGAGGTGGAACCAGATAGGCCACCTCAGCAATTTGGAGCAGCGGAAAAAGATGTGGAACATGATGATGTGAGGGGGAAGGAAAAGGCAGCTGAGATAGAAAGACCACCACCCCCGTTTCCTCAGAGATTAAAGAAGCACAAGAGGAAGCTTGCTTCAAGAAATTCATGGAATTGTTGAAACAGGTACATACTAATTTATCTTTAGTTGCTGTTTTTCAGGGAGTGCCAAAATATGCCAAGTACATCAAGGACATTGTAGCAAGCAAAAGCAGATTGACGGAGTATGCTACGGTGGCGCTTACTGAGGAGTGCACCTCCCGAATACAGAACAGATTGCCGACAAAGATCAAGGATCCTGGGAGCTTTACCATTCATATTACAATTGGGCAATATATTCGAGCTTGCGGATTATGTGATTTGGTAGCAAGCATAAACTTGATGTCGACATCGGTGTTCAAGAAGTTGGGACTGGGCAGCCCTAGACCAACTACTGTGATCTTGCAGCTAGCTAACCGTTCATTGGCTAGACCAGATGGTATTATGGAGGATGTGCTAGTGCAAGTGGGCTCCCTCATTTTCCCAGTGGATTTTATTATCTTGGATTTTGAGCTGGATGCGGAAGTCCCATTTATTTTGGAACGTCCTTTCTTGGAAATCGTGCGAGCTTGCGAGCACATGACAAAGTAGAGGTTTTTGATGTGTACAAGGCCATGAAGCTACCGACCATTTATGAGGAGCTATTAGCAATCAATGTGCTAAATCAGGAATAAACTCTTCAAATTGTTGACTCACAGGACCCATTGGAGAGACCCTTGATGGGCTCCGATCATTTTGGATACAGTGCTATATATGAGATGGTGCAGACGCTAAACGAACCAAAATGGTTTCTCAGGAAGCAGGACTTTGAGCCGTTGATGAGGTCCTTGGAACCATTGCCAAATCCATCGATTAAGGAGGCACCGAAATTGGAGTTGAAGACATTGCCTCCACATCTGACGTATGTATTTTTGGGGGAAGATGACACCTTGCCAGTCATCATTTTCGCAGATTGACAGAGGCACAAGTGAAAGATGCATTGGTGGTCCTCAAGAGGCGGAAGAAAGCAATGGGTTGGCAGATCTCAGACATCGGAGGAATTAGTCCAGCTTTTTGCACACACAAGATTTTTATGGAAGAAGGATCCAAGCCAACTGTGCAACATTAGCGGAGGTTGAATCCGATGATGAAGGATGCAGTTAGGAAGGAAGTGATCAAGTGGCTAGATGCAGGTGTGGTATATCCCATTTCAGACAGTGAATGGGTTAGCCCAGTTCAGTGTGTTCCAAAGAAAGGAGGGATGACCGTGGTCACCAACAAAAAGAATGAGCTGATTCCCACACGCAAAGTCACAGCCTGGCAAATTTGCATGGATTACAAGAAGCTCAATGAGGCCACGAGGAAAGATCATTATCCTATTCCATTTATTGATCAGATTTTGGACAGGTTGGTAGGTCAAGAGTATTATTGTTTTCTGGATGGATATTCCGGCTATAATCAAATAGCCATAGCACCAGAGGATCAGGAGAAGACCACTTTTACAAGTCCTTATGGGACATATGCTTTCAGGCAAATGCCATTTGGTCTATGCAATGCACCAGCCACATTCCAGAGATGCATGATGGCAATCTTTCACAATATGGTGGAAGAGTTTATCAAGGTATTTATGGATGACTTTTCTGTTTTCTATAATTCATTTGCTACATGTATGCAGAATCTTGACAGGGTGTTAGCTCGATGTGAAGACTCAAACCTGGTACTCTACTGGGAGAAGTGTCATTTTTTAGTCAAGGAGGGTATTGTCCTTGGCCATAAGGTGTCATGCAAAGGGTTGGAAGTCGATCATGCAAAGATTGAGGTGATCGAAAAGCTACCACCACCAGTGTTAGTGAAGGGAGTTCACAGTTTTCTCGGACATGCGGGGTTCTACAGACGGTTCATCAAGAACTTCTGAAAAATTTCTAGACCGATATGTCGGTTGCTAGAAAAAGAGGTGAAGTTCAAGCTTGACAAGGATTGTGTAAATGCATTCGAGGAGCTAAAACAGAAGCTGGTAGAAGTGCCTATTCTCATTTCTCCGGATTGGGAACAACCTTTTGAATTGATGTGTGATGCAAGTGACGTGGCTGTAGGAGCTGTATTGGGGCAGCGGAGGAATAAAAATTTTCATTCCATTTATTATGCATGCAAAACACTTGACGCAACCCAAGTCAATTATACAATCACGGAGAAGGAGATGCTAGCATTGGTGTTCGCATTTGATAAATTCAGGTCCTACCTGGTGGGTTCGAAAGTAGTGGTATATACTGATCATGTAGCAATTCGGTGTTTGTTTGGCAAGAAGGATGCAAAGCCCAGACTAATCAGATGGATATTGTTGCTACAAGAGTTTAACCTAGAGATTCAGGACAGAAAAGGGAGCGAGAATCAAGTGGAAAATCACCTATTGCGATTGGAAAGCCGTTTGCATGTGAAGGAAGATGATAGCATCAAAGAAGAGTTCCCAGATGAGCAACTCTTGGCAATAAGGGAGGCTGAAATTCCTTGGTATGCAGATATTGTGAACTTGCTGGTAAGTGGAGTTTACCCACCGGAGGCTACGACTTAGCAAAGAAAGAAGTTGAGACATGATTGCAGATATTACATATGGGATGAGCCATATCTGTTTAAGCAGGGACCGGATCAAGTAATGAGACGATGCATCCTAGAAAGCTAGATTGCAGAAGTATTGAGGAGTTGTCACTCATCGTTGTATGGAGGGCACCACGGAAGAGAGCGGACAACTCACAAGGTGCTACAGTCAGGTTTCTTTTGGCGTACACTGTTCAGAGATTCTATAGCATACGTAAAAATGTGTGATAGATGTCAAAGAACAGGCACAATTGGTAGAAGACAGGAGATTCCACTACAGTAGATATTAGAAGTTGAGACTTTTGATGTATGGGGAATAGACTTCATGGGCCCGTTTCCACCGTCATTTGGTAATCGTTACATCTTGGTAGCAGTCGACTATGTATCTAAGTGGGTCGAGGCAGCATCTTGTCCCAGGAATGACAACAAGGTGGTGATGAAATTTGTGAAAAAGAAAATTTTCACCAGGTTCGGGACACCCCGAGCTATTATCAGTGACGGAGGGGCTCATTTTGTGAATGCAAGTTTCAGGAACTTGCTAGCCAAGTATGGGGTGCGGCACAAAGTAGCGACAGCGTATCATCCCCAAACTAGTGGGCAAATGGAGGTGTCAAATATAGAGATAAAGCAGATTCTACAGAAGACAGTGAATGCACAACGAATTGATTGGACAAGCAAACTTGACGATGCGTTGTGGGCTTACAGAACTGCATACAAGACACCCATTGGGACTTCTCCGTACAGATTGGTCTATGGAAAGGCATGTCATCTACTTGTGGAGCTGGAACATCGAGCTTTTTGGGCTGTGAGAAAGTTAAACATGGATCCAGAGCTAGCAGGGAAGAAGAGGTTGGTGCAACTCAGCGAATTAGATGAGTTTCGATGGCACGCCTATGAAAGTGCTAAATGCTACAAGGAGAAAACTAAAAGGTGGCATGACAGGAATATGGTGCATCAGATCTTTGAGTCGGGGCAAAAAGTGTTGTTGTTTAATTCAAGGTTGAAGCTTTTTCTAGGAAAGTTGCGGTCCAAGTGGTCGGGGCCGTTTGAAGTGGTGAGAATGACCCCACACGGGGCAGTGGAATTGTGGCAAGAAGATAGAAGTGCCACATTTTTGGTGAACGGGCAAAGATGTAAGCATTATTGGGGTGAAGACGTTATTCGAGAGAAGACGTCTATCACTTTAGCGGATGATTAAGGATGAATAGTGTCGAGCCGCGACGGTAAACTAGACGCTGCAGGGGAGGCAACCCGTGAATGTGATGTAATAGAAGAGTTAGGATTATTTGAGAAAAAAAAAGAGAGAAAGAGAGAAAAACAAAGAAAAAGAAAAAAAATAAAATAGTTGAGAGGCAACCTATGATTTCTAATGAATTTCTTGTAGTGGAATGATTTTCAGGTGGAACGGAGGGCTAAAATACAAAAATCTGCAAAGGAAAAAAATCAAGGTAAGAAAATAAAATTTGGGCAAATTCCAGTGAGCCAACGCGTTGGCTCCGTGTCACGGAGAAGGACCTCGGCGTTACCCTCCATGACACATTGAGGGTATTCCAGAATTTTTTAACATTCCAGAACACCTACACGATGGCTCCGTGTCACGGAGGAGGGCCTCCGTGTTACCCTCCGTGACACATTGAGGTGTCTTTCGCGTCGGGTCACCGGGTAAACCCGTGCGAAAACCCCTCTTTTTAACCCAAATCCCTTCATTTTTCCCCATTCCTTCATTTCCTCCGCGACCCACACCCCAAAATCCCTTCTTCCCCAACGTGGCACGGACCTAGTGATCAAATTTCTTCAATTTTTCTTCAATTTCATCAAAGTAAAGGTATGATCTTGAATTTCTTCTTATTATTGCTCCATTTTTCGATGCTTGAACATGTTTTTGTGATGAAACCTTGCCCTAAGTGAGTAATAAGCTTGTAATCTATTGAGTTATGATTTGAAGATGTTCATAAGATTGTTGTAAGTAGATGAACTCAATGGTTGCATGATTGTTGAAATTCTTATGATATTGATAACTAGGGTTGAGGATTGAATAGGAAGAAGACAAAATGCATTAAAATGTGGATAATTTGGGTTGTGCATGTTGTTTGAAGTGCAATATATTGTGCTTGAAGTTGATTATGCAATGGTAGAAGATGGATTTTCAGGAGAATGCAAATGGAGAATTAACATAGGTTGTTGTGCTAAAATTGCAACGTGCTCATGATGATATAATTGAATTGATGGAGGAATTTTTATAATTCATTGTATGAAGTCTGAGTAGTACAAAGTAATTGTTCCATCGACTTGTATGAATGCACTGAGCATGTTGAGAATTAAGAATTGCAAAAACATGATTGTCTTGTCGAATTGTGTTGACTGCAGCTAAAGACTAAGTGTGGGGTGATCAAATTAAGCCCAACCTTAGTTGTAGCCAACTATAGCTTGAATAACATTGGAACTGTATGTTTGAATGTACAAGAACAATGTAAGGAAGACAGGACAAAGGTAAGGGCGCATCCACATCTGGCGCCAGCAGAAAGAGAGTGAGATTAGGGGGCGGTTCCTCGAGGGCAATGCCGACAGTATGGAACCAGATGGGTGACAGATGAGGGGAAGAAATGGTATGCTAAACACAAGGAAACCAAGTACTTCCCGGAGGAGCAGATAGCACGGGAACCACTGGCACAAGAATTCCCGTGGATTCTACACAGGACTGATGATCTTGGGCAGATTTATATGCCCAAGTGATACTCAAACGTATCATTTTCGCCTTGTTTGTTGTGCAATGTGTATACATTTTCATGTAATTGGTAATAAAATGTGAATTTATACTAACCAACATGATTAGCATTGTTTTGCAGGTAAAACATGATTTTTAGGAGCTAAAATGCATGTTGGAACAATATTAGAGTTGGACTTGGATGCGAACATGGAAAAGACATTGGAATGCACAATGTAAAGGGGCTCCGCGATGGAGCCGTGCCACGCTACCATCGCGGAGGCACACTGCCTGGAGGGTGATTTTATTGGCAAATTCCAGTGGAGCCTCGCGACAGCTCCGTGGCACGGAGGCAAGACTCCGCGTTGCATACCGTGCCACGTTGAGGCTATATTCCCGGACACTGGATTTCCAGTGAGGGTCCGCGTCCACGCCGTGTCACGGAGGCAGTGCTCCGCGTTGGCCTCCGTGACACGTTGCTTGTTATTCCGGGAAAAATTCCCAATAGTATAAATAGAACACTTAGGCTTATTTTTAAAAGATTCAGACTTGGTGGAGCAAGGACGTGGGTTAGAGGCAGTTGAGGGATGAAAAAGCTAAGGGATTTTCTCTCTTCCTTTCTTCTTTCAATCAATTGTATGTATGATTAACACTTGTTTTAGGATGATTAATCCACAAATGAGTGGCTAATTCTCTTCCTCGCTGAGGTTGTGAACAATGGTGATGAATTTTGATTGTTAATTATATGGTTTTCTTCTTATTCTTTCATGTTGTTCTATTAATTCTTGTTCTTACTGCATTAGTGTGTGGCCGACATTAATGTACATCTAAAAAGTCCAATTTCACTCGAGAGAGCACGAAATTGGAAAGTTGTGAATTAATAGGGTATTGTTCTTAACTTGATTTGGGAAAATTGGGTTTTGATGTGCTTTCCTATAGAAATATACTTGAAAGCCGTATTAGTCAATTTAGGAACCGGAATTGTATTGCTAGGTCATAAATTGCATTTGATCACAGAAATGTAGACGAATGGTTTATGATTCTTAAGTGAGATTAAATACGACAGTTTTAATCTCTAGGCTAATGTTCTTGGCTAGCAACAGGAAGAGAAGAATAACCAAATTATGATTATAATTAAGTTCATTACTTGTCCTTAACCTTGGCATGCTCATATCCATAGTTTCAATTCACAGTAAATAGTTGTTAATAGTTTAGTATATAATTTATAAACAAAAATTATTTAACTTTTGGTTACGTAGTTGTCAGCATAATTAGAAGTAAGCTAGAATATAGTATACTTAAGCAATTTTACTTATCCAGAGTCTCCTTGGTTCGATACTTGGCTTACTTAGCCACTTTATTACTTGTTTGACCACGTGCACTTGCGTGTCAGTTTTAACCCCTACCGAACCACCCGAACAAGTTTTTGGCGCCGTTGCCGGGGAGACTAGGCAATTGGTGAAATTGTGTTAAGTGTAAATTTACTGTATTTTTGTTTTATTTTCTTAAGTGTTGACAACTTGGTCTTAGCCTGTATTTTGCAGACTTGATTTCTGTGAACACTGGCAAAGGACAAGGAGCTGGTGGAATCTTATACAGAGCCTGAACGTGAATTTCATAGTAAACCCAGAGAAACTCTACAAAAGAAGCTGCAGTTGCTCAGACAGTCTATTATGGAGCAACAAAATCCACCGGTTATGAGGGCAGTGTTAGTGCCCAACGAAGCAGCAGCAAGGCCGGTTCGCGAGGTGGCAATCCCACATGCCAACAATGTACATTCTAGTATCCGCAAACCAGAACCTGGAGGGAGATTTGAATTAAAGCAGAATATGGTGCAACTTTTGCACACAAGCGGGCAATTTACCGGTCTCCCTCATGAATACCCACAACAACATCTCCAGAATTTTTTGGAGATAAGTGACACTTATATACCCGCTGGAGTGTCACCTGATTATGTTCGGCTCACCCTATTTCCGTTTTCCTTACTTGGTGAAGCCAAGAGGTGGTTAAAAGCTGAACCACCAAATTCTATATCAACGTGGGATGATCTAGCATGGAAGTTTTTGATAAGATTTTTTCCCTCTGGTAAAACAGCCAGACTTAGAAGTCAAATTCTAAGTTTCAAACAGAGGGAGGGAGAAAATTTGTATCAAGCCTGGGAAAGATTTAAATCCATGTTGCGGGACTGTCCTCATCATCATCAGTCCAATGAGGTGTTGGTACACACATTTATTGAGGGTTTGGAACCCCATACTAAAATTTTCTTAGGCTCAGCAGCTGGAGGGCAAGCCCTGGAAAAGACTTATGAGGAGCTGTACACTTTGCTCAACCGGATTTCACAGGGCAATCCAGAATGGAATGCTGATTCATCACGAGGTGGAGCAAGGAAAGCAACAGGAGTGCTTGAAGTGGATGGATTTACAGTTATCGCTGCACAGATAGCTGCCTTGCAGAATCAGTTAAACAACCACTTCAGCAATATGAACTTGAACCAGCCTTCAGCTTCAGTCAATGCGGTCCAGCAAATGTGGTGTGAAGTGTGTGGTAGCAGTGAGCATTCAGCTGAGTGCTATGGAGCAAACCCAGATTTGGTTAACTTTGTGGGCAATGCACAAAGAAATCAGCAGCAGTTTGGTAGCGGCTACAACTCAAATTGGAGGAACCATCCAAATTTTTCGTGGGGTAGCAACAACCAACAAGGCCAAAGTTCGGGTCAGGGTATGCAGAGGAATCTAGGAGGGAAACAGAACTACCAATCTCAATTCAGAAATCACAATGCCCCTCCTCCACCACCATCACCTACCATTGAGGAGATGTTCAAGACCATGATCACTAATCAGACGCAATTGCAAGCTGACTATGTTAAATTGGCAGCCGAAGTGAAAAACAATCAATTAGCGACCAAGGCTCTTGAGTATCAATTTGGGCAATTTTCTAGTGCCCAAAACACAAGGCCCAGAGGAGGACTGCCTAGCGACACGGATCCTAATCCAAAGCTGGTAAATGCAGTGACCACGAGGAGTGGTTTGCAGTTGAAGGAGGTGGAACTGGAAAGACCGCCTCAAAAGTCAGGAGCAGCAGATGTTGAGGAGGAACAAAGTTCTGATAGGGGGAAGACCAAAGAAGCGGAATCAGAAAGACCTCCACCCCCGTTCCCTCAACGACTCAAGAAACACAAGGAGGAGGCGTGTTTCAAGAAATTTATGGAGGTGCTTAAACAGGTACATGTTAATTTACCTCTTGTTGATGTCTTGCAGGGAGTGCCAAAATATGCCAAATATATTAAAGACATCGTGGCCAACAAAAGTCGTTTGACTGAGTATGCCATGGTAGCTTTGACGGAGGAATGCACTTCCCGGATCCAAAATAGACTACCCACTAAGCTGAAAGACCCTGGAAGCTTTACTATCCAGCTTACTATCGGGCAGAGTATCCGAGCTCGTGGATTATGTGATTTGGGGGCGAGCATAAACCTGATGCCATCTTCGGCATTCAGAAAGTTAGGTCTAGGGATTCCTAGACCTACAACCATAATCTTGCAGCTAGCAGACAGATCCTTAGCTAGGCCGGATGGCATTGTTGAGGATGTGCTTGTGCAAGTGGGCTCCCTCATTTTTCCGGTCGATTTTATTGTTCTGGATTTTGAACCAGATGCTGAAGTCCCATTTATTTTGGGATGACCCTTCTTGGCAACCGGAAAAGCATTAATCGACGTGGCTGCGGGTCAACTTACAATGCGAGCACATGACAAGGTAGAAGTGTTCGATGTGTACAAAGCACCCAAGCTCCCGATTATAAATGAGGAACTCTCGGTGATCAATATGATTGATCATGGGAATACTAAACAAATGAATGATTTTCGGGAGTTGATGGGAAGACCACCAGATAAAGGTGAGCACTACTGGGGGGAGGACAATGATCGTGAAAAATTGTCCATCACCCTAGTGGATAATTGACCATAAAGGACGTCGAGCCGCGACGGTAAACCAGGCGCTGCACGGGAGGCAACCCGTGAAAAATATTTTTTTTCTTTTGTTCAGTAAAGTGTAAATAGTTTTTATTTTATTTTTCTTTTCTTGATTTGGTACAAATTTTTTGTTTCAGTTAGTATTTTTCATTTTAGTTAGGGAAATCTATTAATCTAACCAATTTTGTTTAGTGAGGTGATTTTCAGGTCAAACGGAGAAAAATATGCATGGAATCAGGAAGGAAAAGGCAAGGTATGAAAAAATGAATAAAATGAAAAGACAGTGCACTGGGGCGATGGCTCCGTGTCACGGAGGAAGGGCTCCGCGTTACCCTCCGTGACACGTTGAGGTTAAATCTGGATTTTTTAAAAATTCCAGAGAGCCATCGCGTTAGCTCCGTGTCACGGAGGAGGGGCTCCGCGTTACCCTCCGTGACACGTTGCCCTATATTTTGTGACGGGTCACACCGGGTTGCCGGGTGACCCGTGTATTTCTTTCATTTTAAACCCCGAATTATTTCCCTTTTTCCCCATTTTCTCTCTTCTCCGCGACCAAACACCTAAGTTCCCTCTCCCAACCAACGTGCCACGCTACTAAGCAAACAATTTGTCAAGTCTCTTCAGATATTCAACGAAGGTATGTTTTCCTCGTTTCTCTCAAGTTTTTGGCTATTTTAGTCGAATTTGAGCATGGGAGGTGAGATAAATCACCCTAAGTAGCAATTTAGCATGATGTTGAATTATTCTTTGATTGATAAATGTTCGAAATGTTGTAATTAGCGTTTGAACTTGTCGATTGCGTGAATGATTCTAATTTGATTGTAAAATTGAATTCTAGGACTTGGGTTGTTGAAAACGAATTGGGTAACTTGATAAATTGGTGAATTATATGCCGGGGTGTGTTTGTGAATTGAGATAAGTCGTTGTAAATATCGTTTGAGTGTAATAGACGACAAATTCTCTATTTTTGGGAAAATGTAAAAATTGTTCAAATTGGTTTGATTATTTGGATTCGTATGTATATATAATTTTTGTCATTGTTTTTGTTTGTTGTTTTCGTTGCTAAGTGCGATGGTTGAATTGCTAGCGATAGTAGGATTGGGATTAGCTGTATGAAGTCTGAGTAGTACGCTAAAAGTTATACTGTCGAATTTTTTTTTGTGAACGCACTAAGCAATAAATTGTATAGTTGTTTATGTTTGGGTTGTAAATAAAGTAATCCTTGCCGGAGTATCGTAAACGTGGCTAAGGACTAAGTGTGGGGTAAACTTAGTGTAACCCGACCTTAGCCGAAGTTAACATGTATTTAGCTTAACATTATGCTTGTTTATTTATGTTGACAGGTACAATGGCGAGTAGGCAGGATAAGGGTAAAGGTGCATCTACTTCAGGCACCGGGAGAAAATGAATGAGATTGGGCACTACAGTCCCAGCTGCACCAGCTGTTCCGCGCAGCCAACGCCGCCAATACGGAACGAGGTGGGTGACCGATGAAGGGAAGAAGTGGTACGCTAAACATAAGGAGAATAAGTACTTCCCTGAGGAGCATATTGCATGGGAACCACTAGCACAGGAGTTCCCCCGTATTGTGCAAAGGATCGAGGCAGCTGGGCTCAGCTTCATATTTCAGGAGTGCAACCTACACTTAGTCCGGGAGTTCTATGCAAATTGGAACCCGGCCATCAGAAGCCACACAATAAAAATCAGAGGGCAGATTGTCACTCTGGAACCCCAACAATTTAATGCCATCATTGGAGTGCGGGACACAGACGCCCACGTTCTCCGCCAGCTGAACATCACCCCACCATACGCCGATATCAGACGCACTTTGTGTGGGGCTCGGTCCACAGCCCGATGGAGCAGACATAAGGAGAGGGGTTACCACCAGACTCTGCCTTATTCGCAGATGAACAGGGAGGCCAGAATATGGCTGAAAATAGTTTGTTCGTGCTTGATCCCGGGGGTGCATATGACGGATGTGACCCGAGACCGTGTCTGCTTGGTGTATGCCCTTATGAAAGGGCTGGAGATTAATGTTGGGGCGGTCATCATATCTGCCATGAAGAGAGCTCGACTACACTAGGGCCACAAGTATGGGTTCGGAGGACTTATCACCACCTTTCTTCGGGGCCTCGACGTCGAGGAAGAGGCTTTGGACTACATCCCGCAATTGGAGCAGAGGGCCCTTGATGTGACCAAAACCAAGGCCCCCGACACCACACACGGGCCAGTGCTGACATTGGGCGAGCGACATGCTCATGACGATCAGTACATGGCACGGATGTTTGGTATGCAAATGCTTCAGCTCCGGATTGGTGGGAGACCAGCCACGGAGGATGAGTTATGGCAGCTGGAGCTGGACTACCCATTTGGCGAGAACGCCAGAGCTTTGTGCCGAGTGGGACCAGCCTTTGTTGAGCCCACTGACGATGATGTCCCAACGGACGAGGAGACACGTCGGGAGGGCTCCGATGTGGAGTTCGATGACGACGATGGAGGTGACTCGGACATGGGCGATGAGGCAGCAGCACCGGATGAAGAAGTCGAATACTTCGACTGATCAGGGAGTTCCACCACCCGAAATTTTTGTGATCTTTAATTCTTGTGAACATTGGGGACAGTGTTCGATTTAAGTGTGGGGTGGGAAGTAGTTAGGTGCTGGGGGCTGGGCTGATTGGCTGTATGTTCTTCCTTTGTTTTGTATGTATGTTTATGTTTCCCTGTGGTTGTGAGTGCAAACTGGTTTGTATCTGTATAGGTACATATATTTGTGGTAATTGATGTGTGTTGTGAAAGGTTGTGGTTGCCGGTGTAAATATTTTGTAAATTTTGTAAATATTGTTTTCTTTATCGAAATGATCGATATTTTTAAAATTTTGCAAAACTATTTTGTACATATTAAAATATTTTGTAAATATTTTTCCATCGAAATGATCGATGTTTTGCAAAAAAATTTCAATTTTTATTTTTGGGTTTTTCGGAGTTTGTTTTCGGTTCTTTTACCGAGAATAGTCCTATTGAACCGAAGTCATAGTTAGTGACCGTTCCCTATGATGGATGGATGACGACCGTCTTAAGGGAAATGTAGTCGGTAGGAGTAGTGATTTTAATTTGTTTTCAGTTTTTTCTTTGGTAGTTTGCATCACTGAACCTGTAGTTACTAAATGGTTGTGAAATTTTGGTTGCGTGTTGTAACTGATATTCAAAATTTAAAAGTGATTCGTTTGAAAGCATGCAATTTTGTAAATATGTTGAGTTACCTAGGCTGTAGAATTCGATTCGGTGTGATTGAGGCTTAATTTTTGAATTCATGTAATTGGCTAATTAAAGAGTCTGTGAATGCATCTTGAATCGAGCATGTGCATAAAGTGTGAAGTGAGGTATTGTTATTCCATGCTATTGTGAAGTGTCTAGAACTTGCCTGGTGTGTGTACAAAACGAAATGAAGGAGGTGTAGTGTTAGAAAGGATGTAGGCATTTCTTTGTTTTAACCATGAGTTTCTATTTTTTTCTCTTCATAATCACCTTTTTATGTGTTTGTATACCCTAGTCAGCCCGTTGAGCCTTTAGCCGATTCTTTCTTTCTTTTGTCCAAAAATGTATAAACTAAGCTTTATTCCTTCTTTTCATTAGCCGTAAAGTCTATACAAAACTCTTAAGCGCTTGAGAAAAGAAAAATTTTCCCGAAGTGTCAAAGAGTGAGAAGAGTGGAAAGAAAAAGAAAAGCAGAGTGAGGAAAGAAAAGAAAAAGGTGGAGGGTGCACTCATCATAATTAAATGATATTGAGGGTACATGAAAACCCTTTGTATTGTGTCAAGTGTGTTGGATGAAATGGGCAGTACGAAAGTAAACCAGCATGAGTGGGATGATGAAAAAAAAAGAGAAAAGAGAGAAACAATGTTCATCAGTTGATGGGAATGTGTTGAAAAGGCGCTTAAGGATGCTAGTGACTAGTATTGGCTAATCCAATATATACTAGTTCCATAGCTTCCATTACTGGAGTAATACACTAAGGGCAAGCCTATGGGTCATGACATGATGCATGTGAATTCTTTTGGGAGAGAGAGTGAAATTAATTTCTACATGCCCCTACTTGAATGTTTGTGTGTTGCATGAACATAAAGGGGAAGATTCTCTTGAGTTGCGAGGGCACATTCTTGATGAAAGATTGATTTTCGTGTCGGATATCTTGATTAGCTGATTTGCATGAGTTTGCCGATATCAAGAGTCGGTTCTTAAAGTCTAGGAAGTCTTGATGTATTAAAGGTCATTGCATTGTTAAGACCATGCATGTTTTCTTGATGATTTGCAAAAATTGAATAATCGGTATGACCGAAGCATAAATTGTCGCACCATAGTGGCAAAGGTTGGGATGTAATTTGCATGAGTTGTGTATGTGTTGTTCGAGGACGAACAAGGATTTAAGTGTGGGGTAAGTGATCTTGGGCAGATTTATATGCCCAAGTGATACTCAAACGTATCATTTTCGCCTTGTTTGTTGTGCAATGTGTATACATTTTCATGTAATTGGTAATAAAATGTGAATTTATACTAACCAACATGATTAGCATTGTTTTGCAGGTAAAACATGATTTTTAGGAGCTAAAATGCATGTTGGAACAATATTGGAGTTGGACTTGGATGCGAGCATGGAAAAGACATTGGAATGCACAATGTAAAGGGGCTCCGCGATGGAGCCGTGCCACGCTACCATCGTGGAGGCACACTGCCTGGAGGGTGATTTTATTGGCAAATTCCAGTGGAGCCTCGCGACAGCTCCGTGGCACGGAGGCAAGCCTCCGCGTTGCATGCCGTGCCACGTTGAGGCTATATTCCCGGACCCTGGATTTCCAGTGAGGGTCCGCGTCCACGCCGTGTCACGGAGGCAGTGCTCCGCGTTGGCCTCCGTGACACGTTGCTTGTTATTCCGGGAAAAATTACCAATAGTATAAATTGAACACTTAGGCTTATTTTTAAAAGATTCAGACTTGGTGGAGCAAGGACGTGGGTTAGAGGCAGTTGAGGGACGAAAAAGCTAAGGGATTTTCTCTCTTCCTTTCTTCTTTCAATCAATTGTATGTATGATTAACACTTGTTTTAGGATGTTTAATCCACAAATGAGTGGCTAATTCTCTTCCTCGCTGAGGTTGTGAACAATGGTGATGAATTTTGATTGTTAATTATATGGTTTTCTTCTTCTTCTTCCATGTTGTTCTATTAATTCTTGTTCTTACTGCATTAGTGTGTGGCCGACATTAATGTACATCTAAAAAGTCCAATTTCACTCGAGAGAGCACGAAATTGGAAAGTTGTGAATTAATAGGGTATTGTTCTTAACTTGATTTGGGAAAATTGGGTTTTGATGTGCTTTCCTGATAGAAATATACTTGAAAGCCGTATTAGTCAATTTAGGAACCGGAATTGTATTGCTAGGTCATAAATTGCATTTGATCACAGAAATGTAGACGAATAGTTTATGATTCTTAAGTGAGATTAAATACGACAGTTTTAATCTCTAGGCTAATGTTCTTGGCTAGCAACAGGAAGAGAAGAATAACCAAATTATGATTATAATTAAGTTCATTACTTGTTCTTAACCTTGGCATGCTCATATCCATAGTTTCAATTTACAGTAAATAGTTGTTAATAGTTTAGTATATAATTTATAAATAAAAATTATTTAACTTTTGGTTACGTAGTTGTCAGCATAATTAGAAGTAAGCTAGAATATAGTATACTTAAGCAATTTTACTTATCCAGAGTCTCCTTGGTTCGATACTTGGCTTACTTAGCCACTTTATTACTTGTTTGACCACGTGCACTTGCGTGTCGGTTTTAACCCCTACCGAACCACCCGAACAACTGACACTGCTGGGCTAAACTTTATTTTTGAAGAACCCAGAGAGTGCAATCTCCATCTTATCCTGGAATTCTATACCAACTAGAACCCGACCTTGCGCAGCCACACCATCAAAATCAGAGGGCAGGTTGTCACCTTTGAACCCCATCATTTGAATGCAATCCTGGGGGTGCGGGACACAGACGCTCATGTCCTCCGTCAGCTGCACATCACTCCACCTTACGCGGATATCAGACGCACCTTATGTGGAGCCCGATCGACAGCCAGGTGGGGTAGGCACAAGGAAAGGGGCTACCATCAGACATTTCCCTATTCTCAGATGAACAGGGAGGCTCGGATTTGGTTGAAGATTGTTTGCTCATGTCTAATCCTGGGGGTGCACATGACTGATGTCACTCGGGATAGAGTTTGTCTGGTGTATGCGCTGATGAAGGGGATAGAAATAAATGTTGGGGCGGTAATCATCTATGCCATGAAGAGAGCCCGACTGCATCAGGGGCATAGATATGGGTTTGGTGGTCTACTTACCACTTTCCTGAGGAGCCACGGTATTGAGGAGGAGGCTCTAGATTATATTCCTCAGATTGACAGGCGTGCCTTGGATGTTACCAAAACCAAGGCACCTGACACTACTTATGGGCCTGTACTTACACTAGCCGAGCGACATGCTCGAGATGATCAATACATGGCCCAAATGTATGGGATGCAGATGTTGCAGCTACGCATCGGTGGAAGGCCCGCAACGGAGGATGAGTTGTGGCAGCTCGAGTGGGATTATCCATTCAACGAGAATGCCCGAGCTCTATGCCAAGTGGGGCCCGCATTTGTGGAGCCCATGGATGATGACGTCCCTACTGATGAGGAGACACGCCAGGAGGACTCAGACGTTGAGTCGGACGAGGACGGCGGGGGTGATTCTGATCTTGGAGACGAAGCGCTGGAACCTGACGAGGAAATTGAATATTTTGATTGATCAGGGAGTTTCACCACCCAAAACTTTGTTGTTAAATTGCAATTATGTGAACACTGGGGACAGTGTTCCAATTAAGTATGGGGTGAGAGTAGTTAGGTGCCTGCTATTGTATTTATGTTTGTTTGTGATTGTGCTAATTGTGACCCTGTAACTCTGTGTTTCATGTTCTGTAACTGATGTTGGTGTTGTGTTGTAAGGAATCTTTAGCTGATGTTGTGTGTGATGTGTAAATATTTTTCAATTATATTTATCTTTTTTCCATCAAAATTTTTCGTCAAAATTTTTTGTGTTGGGTTTCTCGATTTTCATTTTTTGTGCTTTTCCCAAGAATAGTCCCATTGAACCAACGTTGTAGATAGCGACTGTTCCCTATGATGGATGGATGACGACCGTCTTAAGGGAAATATAGTCGATAGGAGTAGTTTTTTTTCTTTTTTTCTTCTTTCTTTTGTTTGTTTTCCAAACGTGTCGCTAATTAATGGATCAGAATTCTTGTTACATGTTACACATGATTGTAAGATGCAAGTGTGATTCATATGAAAGCATGCAAATGTGTTAAACATGTTGAGATACCGAGGCCCTAGAATTCGATTCGGTGTGATCGAGGCTTAATAGTGAATTCTTGTAATTAACTGATTGAAGAGTCTGTGAATATGTCTTAAGTTGAGCATGTGCAGTGAGTGTGAGGTGAGGTTTCAACTATTCCATGCTATTGTGAAGTGTCTAGAACTTGCCTGGTGTGTATACTAAACGAAATGAAGGATGTGGATTGTAGGAAAGGATGTAGGCATTTCTTTGAATGAACTGAAAGTTTCTCCCTTATCATACCTATATTGAATGTTACATCCTAGTTAGCCCCATTGAGCCTTTAGCCTATTCTTTGAGAGATACAAACCGAGCTTAATCCTTTTTTTTTCATTAGCCGTGAATTTAATTCAAAACTCTTAAGCGCTTAAGAAAAATAATTTTCCCAAAGTGTAAAGGAGTGAGAAGTGTGAAACGGAAGGAAAGCAGAAGTTGTGAAAGTCAAAGAAAAGGTCAAAGGTGCACTTGTTGAAATTGATTAATTAATAGTAGAGAGTAAGAAAATCAATGAATGAGAAAAAAAATAAAGATGCATAAATACTCTTTGCTAGTAAGTCGAGTGTGTTTAAAGAAATGGGAACAAAAACAAAGAAGAAAATTCAAGAATGAGAGGATGGAGGAAGAAGCAATGTCCGTAATGAAGGTGGGATGTATTGAAAAGCGCTTAGGAAAGCTAGTTGCTATTATTGGTTAACCCAGTATTTACTAGTTCCTTAGCTTACATTACAACCCATTAAGTCCAACGTGATTTTACATCAAGCATCCTTATATTAGTGGAGTAAAACACTAGAGGCAAGCTTATGGTTCACAACATGATGCATGTGAATTCTTTGGGAGAGCGAGCGAAATCGTATTCATATACCCCTACATATAGTGCTTTGGAAATCTTATGAGTGCAAATGGAGTAATTCTCTTGTGTTGCGAGGGCACATGCTTGACGAGAGATAAAATTTCGTGTCGGATGTCTTGATTAGTTAATTTTCACGAGTTTGCCAAGATCGAGAATCGATTCTTGTGGTTAGGAGGTCTTAATGTGGTGTACTTCATTTTATTGATGAAACCATGCATGTTTTCTTGATGATTTGCTATCGTAAATAATCCGTATAGCCGTAGCTTGAATGGTCGAGCCAAATTAGCTATGTGTGGGTTTCAATTGCATGAGATGTGAGAGTATTGTTCGAGGACGAACAAGGTTTTAAGTGTGGAGTAAGTGATCTTGGGCAGAATTTCATGCCCAAGTGATACTCAAATACTTCATTTCTACTTGTTTATCTATTGTTATGTGTACATTCTCATGTGATTCTTAGGTAAATGTGAATTTATACTAACCAACATGATTAGTGTTGTTTTGCAGTTAGAAGGAATTTTTGGAAGTTAATCTACAAGTTGGTGAAGTGCGGGAATGGACTCAGAAGCAAGAAGTGAAAGTTGACAAGGGAAGTTGGCAAAAATAGGGGCTCCGCGATGGCTCCGTGTCACGCTTCCATCGCGAAGGCATTTTGCCTGGGAGGAATAAATTGTGTTAAATTCAGTGGAGGTGCGCATTACCTCCGTGGCACGGAGGCAGTGCTCCGCGATGCACTCCGTGTCACGTTGAGTGTGTTTACCTGGAACCTCAAGTTCCAGTGAAGGTGCGGGATAGCACCGTGGCACGGAGACAGTGCTCCACGATACACTCCGTGCCACATTGCTTGTTATTCCGGGAAAAATTCTCACTAGTATAAATACCACACTTAGGTTTTATTTTAAACATTCTGACATTTTTGGAGCAAGAACATGGTTAGCAGGCAGTTGAGAGGACGAAATTCTAGGGTTAATTCTCTTCCTTTTTCTCTTTAATTTCAATTTCTTGTATGAATTCTACTTGTTTGAAGATGTTTAATCCACAAATGAGTGGCTAATTCACCTCTTGCTGAGGTTAAGGATAACTGTAGAGGAATGTAATTATTAATCATTTTAGTTTTCATCTTTTCTATAATGGTTGTTCTATCAATTCTTGTTTTTACTACATTAATGTTTGGCCAATGTTAATGTATATCTTAGAAATCCAATTTTGATTCTGAAAAGGAAATTAATTGGATAGATGTGAATTGGAATGATATGATCTTTTCTTAGTTGAGAAAATTGAGAAAAAATTTACGTTCAGAATAGAAATATATCTGAAAGTCGTATTAGTCATTTATGGAATTTGTTATGTATGGCTAGAGCATGGGGTTCTTACATCACAGAAATGTAGAATAAAGGTCTCATGATTCTTTAATTGGATAGGAGTCGAAAGATCCAATCCATAGGCAATTAATTCCTGACTAACAACCGAAGAGAAGATTGGCTGATTTGAATTAAGAAATTACATCCCTGCATGCTTGCCTTAATCTCAGCCTGTTCATTGCTATTGTTCAGACTTTAAATTACAATCTTTACTTAGGTTCTTATTAACTATTAATATTGACTCATAAAACATTATTTGTTTGGTTGTCTACATTCATAGCGATATTATTCACTAACAATTAGGTTAATTACTACCGTAGTTTAGTCCCTGTGGGATCGATATTTGGCTTGAAATAAAGCCACTTTACTACTTGTACGACCACGTGCACTTGCGTGTAGTTTGATCCGAACAATAGGCCTTGTCAGCCGGGGGTTGTATTTACAACTGCTATATAGCCCGTTGTTTTCTTGATTCTAGAGTTAGAGTCAGAACTGCACCAGATGTGCTTAGGCTCAATCAACTCAGTAGTTCAGGTCCTAGACGGGCACCAGGTGCTAGTCATGCCTCCCAAGGTGGGGCGTGACAATCTGTATGAGGAAAATGAGAGTGAGGATATATGGCATCACTGACAGATCAGGGTTCCAAGATCGCGAGGGCTAGGTACCTTGGAAAGAAGCTTTCTTCGATATAGCGACGACGAGATTATCATCTCATATAGGATAAGAATCAAAGAATCGTCGTCCCTAATAATGTGGCTTAGAAAACAAGTGGGGGGCAAGAGTGTCAGAAGGCTCAGGTACACGGATGAGCTGGTACAAGTCTGAGCCAGACAGGAATATTAGCTGGCACGTTCCAACGGCTTGGATGCATGGTGCAAGAATACAGGATGTATTAATTTAGGGCTTTGGTGGCGTTTCTCTATTGGCTAAGGCTTTAATTCTATAGCCTATAAATGTTGGGCGCTACTCTCTTGTAAAGGAATCCGGACTCTATTCTCTTTCAAGCAAATATATTGGCAATACACTACTTTTTTGAGCTCCAAGCATTTTTTCTTTACACTGTCTTGAATTTATTTAAGTTATCTAAAGTAGCTGATCTCGAGACGGATGCTATGATCTCAGGCACACTTCGCGGTTGCTCTTTGATATGTTCAGATTTGTTCTCTTTACTTTATCTCGCTTGTTTACGTTGTGCTCTAGTTGTTTTCATCACATCTTGCTAACCAAACCGCTAGTAAATTATATCTAAAATAGAGTTAAATCATAACGCATGTTCTTGACTCCTATAAATTCAACTATACCTATTTCATGATAAACAGAAACGTCTCTTCACGAGTCTCATAACCTTCGATTACTCCGTCATAGGCTCCATACTCATTTTTAAAGTAGCCTCTTCTCCATTGTAAACTTTGACCCATAATTATTCTCATAGTATCGCTCATCTCCTTCATTATCACAGTCTTCAAAATCATTATTACAATGGTAGACATTTCAAACACAAATAAAGAGTTAGCAACAAAAGGACCTCACCAAATTACTCCCAAACACGTATCACTAAAAAGATGACACTCAATTTTATTTTCACTCGTGTATACACTCACCTCACCTCAAGGTCAGTGGCTTTTAAACCACACTCTAGTGATCTCAACAATCTTTGCCTTTTTCCAATCAAGGTCTCCCCTTTAATTTCTTAAGAATCAAATCTAGAGTATCACCAAATATGTTCTAAATATCAGTTGGAATGAAATTTATGGTTCAATACAGAAGGAAAAATTAAGATAATGAAAAATAATTAAACAATTCACAAAGAAACTATAAAGAGAAAAACACAAATAAAATTGGCACGAAATCAAAATCAAACAGACAAAAAACTAGACTATCAATTTTAATATGAAGTAATAAATTAATGCAATCTAATCAAAGAAGTCAAAAGAAAGTGAAAGTGACTAAAATGAAAAAAGGATTGGGTCAAACAAGATAAAGATCAGTTTTTGCCCAAATATGCTTCTTTGTGTTCGCAGACTTGATAGCACGTTCAATATGTGTAACTAAGAGCATCGTCACAATTTGTGGACTGTTGTGACGGTTGGACCAGGTATTGTAATTCGATAAGATTGAATCATTGAGCTAAGACTGTAAGCACAGATTCACGGTTGGACCTGTGGCGCACATCTGGGAATGGACCATTAATACAGATGATGGCCCATTGACATGGTTGTACTTTGGCACGAATGATAGTCTATTGACAAGGTGGAATGACCCTTCAATCAATTTTTGTTAATTAACCGGGTTACTGCACTATTGACACAGTTTGGAAATGCTCTCGCGATCACGGGGATGAGAGTCGTGATTGCATTCTTCAAAGAGAATTATAGTACAGTCAAATCTCACTATATATAGTGAGGCGTTGTTATACGTATATACTGACATTTAACGTTTAAATTTCATTTAGCTGTTATAAATAAAAGTACGCAAAAATTTAGTTTAATGATTTTGTATACTAAGAAGGAATGTATTTATTAACCAATTTAACCAAACAAATAGAAAGAGCGTGAATGTATAAAATAACAAACATCAGTAGTCTTTCTTTGTGAAGATACGGCCATAACTGGTGGAAACTATTTTAATATATATTTTTATTTTAGATACTCATACTTGAAATTTACTGTATCCATGATATTAACGATGATTACGATAAATATTTTAATATTTCTTGTAGATATTTATTTTTATATATAATATTTCTTACAAAATATTGTTGCATAATATTTGAGTATGACTATTATGGAGTGGTAATTTTACAAAGAGTGTACGTTATACTGAACATCACTGTTGTTACAGTTAGGATGCTATTATAGAGAAGTAAAATATTGTTGGAGTTAAGTGTTGGGTGTGAATTGAGAAATGGAGGGAAGAGAAAGTTGAAAAAATTCCTATAAGTTCCTTTGTAAAAGGAACTTTGTCCCACATTGGTAGAAAAAAGGAAAAAGTTGATGCTTATATTGAAAAACATATCTTCTAGCTAATAAAGAGTTGAGAAGAAAGTCTCCCCTCGCACTGTCGTCGTTGCTCGGCTTGGCTTTTTGAATTTAAATATGGTCAAATGATCTGATTGATTGATATATTTTTTAGATCAAATTTATTTTAAAATTCGAGTTGACTTTTCATGTAATATGGCAGTGCACCTACGAAATGCAAGTCCTCACCTACGAAACGCAGGTGCCACGCAGAAGTAAAATTTCCTAGAAGGGTTTTGCTTGGACTTGCATTGCACCTGCATGCCGCAGGTCCTCACCTGCGAAACACAAGTGCAACACAAGTTAAGCCGAAATATTTCCTTTTCAATGATTTTTATTCCGAACAGACACCGATTGAATAGTTATTTTCACACCATTTCACTTCAGTTCTTTGGCTATAAATAAAGGCCTTTTGACTTCATTTCTGATAGAGAATTTTTGAATGTTCTGCGTATTTTTTAACAAATAAAATAGGGTTTATTGTGTGATTTGTTACTGCTCTTAGAGTTTGCCGAAGTTTTTAGTGTTTGAAGTACTGCTACACCATTAACAAGTATATCTGTTTTATCCTGAGAGGAAGTAATTCAAAAACTCGAGTACAATGAGGGGATTAAATTTCTTAAGGACACAGTGAATTCTGTGATCTCGGATATTGACAAGATTATTTATTTTTTGATTATTCAAACACAGGAGAACAACAAGCTTAAGGAATTTAATTTTTCTTTCTTTGTTTAAAATGTTTGTGTTTATCTATTTTCTGAATTTGGAGATTAAAGCCTTTCTAGTTTTCTACTCCACTATTAGAGGTTAAAATCTTTGAATTTTCTACTCCGGTTGATAATTCGGTTTAAAGATATAAAAACTTCATCAATTATTCAGTTCATGTTTGTCTAAGGTTGTCGATTTGAAGAAATAGAATCTTCATTTTGCAAACTTTTGTCGTTATTAATTAACAGATATGACAGGAATAACTTACCCCATGCTTGTCTCTACAAGCAATGTAGTCTCCTCCACCCGTGTTGTGTCAGCACCAGCACAAAAGCCCATAAAATTTACTAGTATCGACTTCAAACGCTAGCAGCAGAAGATGTTCTTCTACCTGACCACGTTGAGTCTATAAAAGTTCATTAAGGAGGATATTTCGGTTCTTCCAGAATCAACTCCCAAAAATGAGCAGTTCTTAATGACAGAGGCTTGGAAGCACTCAGATTTTTGTGCAAGAACTATGTCCTAAGCTGATTGGATGATGATCTGTATAACGTATATCGTAACGTACAGACTTCTAAAGAACTCTGGTATGCGCTAGAGAAGAAGTACAAAACAGAGGATGTTGGACTGAAGAAATTTGTTGCAGCCAAATTTCTAGACTACAAGATGATAGATAGCAAGTCTATTACCACACAAGTCCAAGAGCTGCAAGTGATAATTCACGATCTCCATGCGGAAGGTATAATTCAAATTAATGCTTTTATCAAAAGTATTAACTATGGTGCTAATTATAAGATTTTCATTGAAGGTTTGGTTATCAATGAAGCTTTTCAAGTTGCAGCCATGATTGAAAAGCTACCTCCTTCATTGAGGGACTTTAAGAATTACTTGAAGCACAAATGCAAGGAGATGAAGTTTGAAGATCTAATCGTTCAATTGAGAATAAAAATAATAATAAAGCTGCTGAAAGGAAGGTACGGGAAAACTCAACAATTATGGGGGAAAATATTATTGAGACTGTTCCAACTAATCCAAAAAAGGGAAAGAAGCCTTCTGGACCAAAGAATTATTCTAGAAAGAATAACTTCAAAGGAAATTGCCACAACTGTGGAAAGATTGGACACAAGACTGCTGAATGTCGTGCTCCAAAGAAAGAGAAGAAAAAGGGACAAGCTAACATGGTTGAAGGAACCATGCATGTTGATGAGTTGTGTGCTATGGTGACAGAATGCAACCTAGTGGGAGGCCCAACAAAGTGGTGGCTTGACTCTGGAGCCACTTGACATGTCTGTGCTATCAGAGAAGCATTTGCTTCCTATGTCTCTGTTGGACCTAACGAGACCATGTGTATGGAAAACTCTGCGACAACCAAGAATGAAGGCTATGAGAAAATATTTCTGAAAATGGCATTCAGCAAGGTGGTGACTTTGAATAGTGTTTGTCATATTTTAAAAATGAGGAAGAACTTAGTTTCTGTTGTACTTTTCATTAAGAATGAATTTAAGTGCGTTCTTATTTCAAACCAAAGTGTACTAAGTAAGAATGATGTGTGTGTACTTTGTAATAAGTAAGAATGACGTGTATGTAGGAAAATGTTACCTAATTGAGGGCCTTTTCAAACTAAATGTAATTGTTGTTCAAAGCAATAAAATTTCAGCTTCTTCTTACTTGCTTGAGTCAAATAATTTATGGCATTCACATTTAGGACATGTAAATTACAAAAACTTGCATAAAATGATCAATTTAAAATTATTGCCAAAGTTTGAATATAATCAATCAAAATGTCAAATTTGTGTTGAATCTAAGTATATTAAACATCCTTATAAGTCATTGAAAGGAATTGAAGTCCCTTAGACTTAATTCACATAGATATTTGTGACATGAAGTCAATACCATCTCATGGTAAAAATAAGTATTTCATAACTTTTATTAATGATAGTACGCGATATTGCTATATTTACTTACTCAAAAGTAAAGACAAAGCAATTGAAGCATTCAAGTAATATAAAAGTGAAGTTGAAATACAACTTAACAAAAAGATCAAAATGATAAGGAGTGATTGGGGAAGCGAATATAAATCTTCTTTTGAAGAAATATATTTGGAATGCAACATTATTCATCAAACAACTGCCTCCTACTCGCCATAATCTAACAAAATTACGGAATGGAAAAATAGGACATTAAAGGAGATGATGAATGTCTTGTTGATAAGTTCTGATTTACCCTAGAACTTGTGGGGGGAAACTATTCTTACGACTAGCAGAATACTCAATCAAGTGCACCATCGCAAAACACAACCTATTCCATATGAAAAATTAAAAGAAAGAAAGCCTAACCTTGAATACTTGAAAGTGTGATGGTGTTTGGATAAGGTACAAGTTCCTAAACCCAAAAGAGTTAAGATAGGACCTAAAACCATTGATTGTGTTTTAATAGGATATGCTACAAATAGTAAAGCATATCGATTTCTGGTTCACAAATCAGAAAATCATGACATTCATGTTAATATGGTAATGGAATCAAACAATGCTGAATTTTTGAACATATATATCCGTATAAATAGAAATGTGAGTCATCTAGCGAAGGTTCTAAATAACCTCGGGAAGAGATAAATAAAATTATTCCTAATGAGGAGAATCCAAGACATAGCAAATGTCAAAGGACTTCTACTTCCTTTGGACCAAATTTTCTAACATTTTTATTGAAAAATGAGCCTCAAACTTTTCAAAAAGTTATGACTTCTTCGAAAGCTCAATATTGGAAAGAGGCAGTCAATAGTGAAATTGAATCCATAATGAATAACCATACATGAAAATTGGTTGATCTTCCTCCAGGGAACAAACCTTTAAGTTGCAAATGGATTTTCAAATGGAAAGTTAAAGATTATGGAACTATTGATAAGTACAAAGAAAGACTTGTAGTCAAAGGGTTTAGACAAAAACAAGATTTTGATTACTTTGATACATACTTGCCAGTAACCAAAATTACATCCATTCGGGTGTTAATAGCGTTAGCCACTATATACGATCTTGAAATCTATCAAATGGATGTGGAAAAAGCCTTCTTAAATGAAGATTTGGAGGAAGAAGTTTACATGGAACAACTTGAAGGGTTTGTAGTTCCTAAAAATGAAAAGAAGGTATGCCGACTTGTAAAGTCTTTGTACGGACTAAAACAAGCACCCAAACAATGGCATGCAAAATTTGACGAGACAATGTTGTCAAATGATTTCAAGATTAATGAGTGTGACAAATGTGTTTACATTAAGAACACTTAAAAACAAGTTGTCATTATTTGCCTATATGTGGATGACATATTGATAATGAGCAATGACATTGCTAATATAAATGCTACCAAGTGTTAGCTTTCTAGTAAGTTTGAGATGAAAGATTTAGGAATTGCTGGTTTGATATTAGGTATTAAGATCTACAAAACTCCTCAAGGTATAACATTATTTCAGTCTCAGTATATCCAATCAATACTTGAAAAATTTAAGCATTTGGATTTCAAAATTGCAAAGACACCAATTAATGTGAACCTTGCTCTTGCTAAGAACAAAGGTGAAAGTAAGTCTCAATTGGATTATGCAAGAGTATTGGAAAGTCTGATGTACATCATGAACTGTACACGATCAGATATAGCTTGTGTAATAAGTAAACTTAGTCGATACACAACTAATCCCAATTAGAGTCATTAGATGGCTATGAAATGAGTTTTGGAGTATTTAAAACATACTCCAAACTTTGTTTTGCATTACAACAGTTATCCAACAATTATAGAAGGTTATTGTGATGCAAATCAGATGACCGGATCAACTGAAACTAAATTCACAAGCGGATATATTTTTACCATCGGTGGAGGAGAAGTGTCTTGGAAGTAATTCAAACAAACACGCATTCCTTGCTCTATATTGGAGTCTGAGTTTATAGTTCTAGACAAGGCTAGTGAAGAAGCTGAATAGCTCAGGAATTTCCTAGAAGACATCCATTTTAGCCCAAACCGTTGGCTCTAGTATGTATACATTGTGATAGCCAAGTGGCAATCGGAAGGGTTAGAAGTGCAATATATAACAGAAGGTCTCCTCACATACGACGAAGACACAACACTGTTAAAAAAACTACTTCTCTAGGAGAATTATCACAATTAACTATGTGAAGTCAAGAGATAACTTGTCAGATCCACTTACAAATGGCCTAACTAGAGAGGCAATTGAAAGATCATCAAAGAAAATGAGACTATGGCCGAGGACAAGTCATTGTGGCGATAACTCTACCTAGAAGATTGGAGATCCCAAGATCTAGGTTCAAGGAGATCAAACAATATCATTGATAACGATTCAATATTATCAAAATAACTTTTGATCCATTCTCGTGATGAGACAATGTTCAGTAAGAAAGATAAAGATATAAGGATTTTTAATGATTTCTAAGTTTGACACGAGGTATATCAAATGGTGTATCTATGGGATAACACATTTAGAAATTACCTATTTAAGTGTGAAGTGTAAGCCGTTTCAAAGAGAATTCTATAAGGCCAATTCTCTACGCACTTATGAAACCAGGCTGTGTTCATGGCTGAAATGAATAAAACAATGAGAACCTAAGACAGTTAAAGGATTAATTGTGTGACTTATGTTGTGTAGGTATACATCCAAGCTCGACGGTTTAAAGATATCACATCTACCATTTGACCGAATATATCTGATATATGTTCACTACAGAAAGTTCAAAGGAAAATCTACTTAACCAGATGCAATTAATTCTTACTTACCAATCACACAGTTTTTTCATGCATTACATTTTTCATATAGTCATTCCTCATTCATGTGGAGGATTGTTGAAGTTAAGTGTTGGGTATGAATAAGAAATTGGAGGGAAGAGAAATTTGAAATTTTTTTTGTAACTTCCTTTATAAAAGGAACTTTGTCCCACATTGATAGAAAAAAGGGAAAAATTGATACTTATATTGAAAAACATATCTTCTAGCTAATAAAGAGTTGAGAAAAAAGTCTCCCTCATATCACCGTCGTCGCTCGACTCGGCTTTTTGGATTTAAATTTGGTCAAATGATCTGATTGATTGATATATTTTTAGACCAAATTTATTTTAAAATTCAAGTTGATTTTTCGCGAAATCTGGCAGAGCACCTGCTAAAAGCAAGTCTTCACCTGTGAAAGATAGGTGCCATGCAGAAGTAGAATTTTTGGGAAGGATTCTGCTTGGACCTCCGTTGCACCTGCGTGTCGCGGGTCCTAACATGCGATATGTGGGTCCCGACGCAGAAGCAAAGGAAAATTTCTGCTTGGACCTATATTGCACCTTCGTGTCGCGGGTCTTCACCTACAAAACACAGGTGCGGCGCAAGTCAAGCTGAAATATTTTCTTTTCAACGGCTGTCATTTCGAATAGACACCATTTGAACAGTTATTTTCACACCATTTCACTTCAATTCTTTGGCTATAAATAAAGGCCTTTTGCCTTTATTTCTGATAGAGAATTTTTTAACATTCTGCATATTTTTTAACAAACAAAATAGAGTCTATTGTGTGATTTGTTACTGTTCTTAGAGTTCGCCGAAGTTTTTGGTGTTTGAGGTACTGTTACACCATTAATAGGTATATCCATTTTTTTCTAGGAGGAAGTAATCCAAATCCTTGAGTATAGTGAGGGGATTAAATTCCTTAAGGACACAAATGAGTTCTTTGGTCTCAGATATTAACAAGATTATTTTTTGTTTTAATTATTTGAACACAGGAGAACAACAACTATAACATAGAAAATTAGTTTTGGAGAAAATAAGACTGTTATAGTGACATGTTGTTATAAATAATAGTTATTATAATGGAATTTGACTGTAGTAGCTTCTTCTTCAAGAATCACAAATTTGGTTCCAAATTCAACCCTAATTCCTTGTTAATCAACTAATTTATATCAAAATTGGGATATGGAATATTTGCAATACCTTAAATGAAACTCAATTATCAATTTCACTAATTACTCGACAGATTATGAAAATTTAGCAATGAATTTTCTTCGACTTATGGAAATTGATGTCGTGAAAATTATACCTCGCAATTGAGATATAAGCAGTTGATTGTCATATATAGAACCCAACAAAGGTTGAGGTCGATCTCACAGGAAATATGGTAAGAATTTAAGTTAATGTGAATAACTTTTACTATTGAGTTACATATTTCCAAAGGGGAAAAATATAGAATAATAAACAAAAGTAAAATTACTGAATGCTGAAATCAAATTCGGTTTGTATTCAATTAACGACTTGAGTAGGATTGTGTTCCCCAAGATTTCATAACCACAAGGCTTATACACTAGTGATCTATCTCGGTGTTTAACATGCAATATTGGTAAGTTAGGTTCACCTAAATGGTTGGTCCCCTATCTAGATGATTATCACCACGCAACTTAGTCCGTATACGGGTGTACTTTAGTTGACCCTTACCCTTAATGTTGAATTAGCTATCCCGGGACAAGTTCAAGCTATTAGATGAGGGTTGATAGCCTCAAATCTCCATTGTTAATTCCTTTTTCCATTCATTACCTCCTTGGTCCGATAAGTAAGAATAAGGCAAGTCCTAACATTTGCAACCGTCAAGAATCAATCAAAACGAAGGAAAAAATAATACATGCATAAAACCCCGTTCAAGAATCACTAAGTATTTTACCTTGTGTGTTAATTCATCTTGGTTCCCACAAACCTAGTTTATGGTTTTAGCTACACATGCTTGTCTTATTGCAATCACAAAATGTTGAATGAATCATAATTGCATCTTACAAATTATCGTTGAAGAAAAACCACGTAGATTGAATAAAACTTCAAAATTGATGAATAAATTACAATGTTGCTTTTAATCCTCAAATTCAAGAAAAAAAATTGTAAAACTCATTTCTTGATTCAAGAACAATTGAACAACACCAAAACCCTATATAAAATCGGCTCTCTAAATTATTCTCCAACTGTAACTAATCGTCCTCTAAAATAAACCTAAACTGTGTGTTTATAGTTTCAAGAAATCTTTTTCCTAATTAAAATTGGAAACCAGGTCAGCAGTGGCAATGGGCTTGGTGACGATTCGTTTGGCCTTTTGACGAGTCATGCCTTGCTTAAAACAGTCGTCCTCAGCAACGTACCGAGTCGTGGCAACGGGTCACCTAACGACTCATCGTGCTTAAGCATGAGTCGTTAGGTCCCTCTTGATCTCATTCCTCCAAAAGTCCAGTGCACCTTACGGTTGATCCCGGTGATCTGCCAACAAGTCATTCCTTCATGTGACGACTCGTTATATCTGTCGTCAAGTACACTAGTCACTTTGTTAAGATTTTCTTTCTCATCCTTGAAGATTGACCTCATGACTCGTTACTAGGTGTGACAATTGATTTCATCAACTCGTCAGGTACACTGTCTCTTCTTCTTCGAACTTCAACTTTTGCCCACGCCTTCAACAACGAAACGTGCCTCCTAACAATGACTCGTGAAGTGTGTGGCAGTCACCCTTTCAGTTATTTTCAACATTATTTTGCCCAGTTCACTTCCGAACCTATTTTCCTGCAATATTAAGCACAAAACACATCATACCTATATAAACATACCCGGAATGTGCATAATTTTTTGGTTTTAAGCATCAAAAGTGTCGTAAAATCACAACACATCAACACTCTCAATTTAGAACTTTTGTGTGTCCTTGGGAAAAAATAAAATAAAATAAAACAAACTAAACTACTTCGACGCTTCAATCGAAAGAATTCTAGGAAACTTACGGCAGTCACATTTATACATCAAAATCAAATTTTATAACCCTTCCCTCATCGTATCAACTCAAATCACTATGCATATGCAAAATTTTCAACTATGACACAGAGGAATCGAAACATGGCAAAATACTATCACTTGTAACCACGCACATAAATCTATATACTGACCCAGACAATTTGCAGACGATTTTGTTGATCAAATGCTCTCACCTCAAAGTAGTCCTATACTCACACATGTGTATATGATTATGTCAATAAATTTCTCTTGGGACTAGGTAAGATTCACTCAATCTCACAAAGAAATTCGAACTGTTTCATACAATACCATAGACTTGCCTTTACTTTCAATACCTCGACTTTCGTACAAGTAACAGGATCACTATAGGACTTTCTAGGCTTGTAATGTAGGCTCGGGCTCAGGTATGGTACATACGAAATTAGTAGTTCAACCCTCCTTGGCACTACACACCTCTTGCTCCACTTTTCACCTTTTTTCTATTTTCTCCCTTTTTTCCTTTTTTTGCTTTTTCTTTTCTTTGCTTTAGCAACTACAGATACGGTTTCTCTTTATTCAAACACTCATTGATGTCACATTTTTCTTTTCTTTTCCTTTCTTGCTTTTTGACATCAAAATTTTTATTTCTTTTCATTATGCATGCCGCACCCGCTCTTTTCCCTTTTTCATTACCCAATTTTTAGTCCTCTCAACTCTTCTTTGATCACCCCTATAGTAGCCACCCTCAACTTAGACGATTTGCCTGAGTTGATGTTCACAATGTCCAAGGAGGGACCAGGGCCAAAACAAGTTCATTCTTAATAAAAGCAGGCAGATGAATTGGTGTAAATAAAAAGAAAGGTCAATTTAAGCTCAAACATTTGGATCAATGGATTTTTTTTATTCACTTTTGGTAGGTCTTTTAAGGCTAAAGTGGACTCATAAATCAAAAATGTCCTATGATCCTTTCCTATTTTCCTATCCTCTATCTCGGTACGACTGACCAGGCAAGTTCTAGATTACCACACACAATCGAATTCAGCTATTAAACCTCACTCACACATAGCACAGGTCAACATCATCACTTCTACCAATCGCTAGTTCAGGTACAGCCATACAATGGTAAAAATGTTCACAGTTCTAATACCATGCAAAAGATTCACAAAGGTCATACTTGTCAACTTTCACATACACATATACAAATTTTTCGAAGGGGTATCAAATTATCAATCAACAGTTATTTTCAACAATTTCAGTTCTTGACTGTTGATGTGCCGTGATTTTACGGTACTTTCGACGCTTAAAACCAAGAAATTATGCACATTTCGGGTATGTTTATATAGGTATGATGTGTTTTGTGCTTAATGTTGCAGGAAAACAGGTTCGGAAGTGAACTGGGCAAAATAATGCTGAAAATAACTGAAAGGGTGACTGTCAGGCACTTCACGAGTCATTGGCAGGAGGCACGACTCGTTATTGAAGGTGTGGGCAAAAGTTAAAGTTCGAAGAAGAAAAGACAGTGTACCTAACGAGTTGAGGAAATGAATTGTTACACCTGGTAACGAGTCGTGAGGTCAACCATGAAAGCTGAGAGATAAAATCTAAACAAAGTGACCCGTGAAGTGGACAACAGACATAACAAGTTGTCACATGAAGAAACGACTCGTTGGCAGATTACTGGGATCAACCGTAGGGTGCACTGGACTTTTGGAGGAATTAGACCACGGGGGACCTAACGACTCGTGCTCAGGCACGATGAGTTGTTAGGTAACTCGTTGCCACGACTGGGTATGTTGCTGAGGACGACTATTTTAAGCAAGGAACGACTCGTCAGAAGGACAAACGAATCGTCACCAAGCCCATTGCCACTGCCAACCTGGTGTCCAGTTTTAATTAGGAAAAGGATTTCTTGGAACTATAAATACACAGTTTAGGTTTATTTTGGAGAACGATCAGTTACAGTTAGAGAGTAATTGAGAGAACTAATTTTGTTAGTTTTCAACTTGAATTTTGGTATTGATAAATTGTTATTGAGTCAAGAAACAAAAGAAACATTGGAATTTATTCATCAATTTTGGAGTTTTATTCAATCTACGTGATTTTTCTTCTACGATAATTTGTAAGTTGTAAATGATATATTGAATAATTTGTGATCGTGATAATACAAGCATGAGTAGCTAAACTCATAACTACGTTTGTGGGAACCAAGATGAATTAACACACATAGGTAAAACACTTAGTGATTCTTGAATGGGGTTTTATGCATGTATTGCTTTCCCCTTCGTTTTGATTGATTCTTGATGATTGCAAACGTTAGGACTTGCCTTATTCTTACTTACCGGACCAAGGAGGTAATGAATGTGAAAAGGGATTAAAAACGGAGATTTGAGGCTATCAACCCTCATATAATAGCTTGAACTTGTCCGGGGATAGCTAATCTGATATTAAGGGTAAGGGTCAACTAAAGTACACACGTATACGGACCAAGTTGTGTGGTGATAATCATCTAAATAGGCGACCAACCATTTAGGTGAACTTAGCTTACCAATATTGCATGTTAAACACCAGAATAGATCACTAGGGTATAAGTCTTGTGGTTATGAAATCTTGGGAAACACAATCCTAGTCAAGTCGTTAATTGAATACAAACCGAATTTGATTTCAGCATTCAGTAATTTTACTTTTGTTTATTAGTCTATATTTTTCCCCCTTGGGAAATAAGTAAATCAATAGTAATAGTTATTCACATTAACATAAGTACTTACCATATTCCCTGTGGGATCGACCTCAACCTTTGTTGGGTTCTATATTTGATAATCGACCGCTTATATCTCAATTGCAAGGTGTAATTTGGGCGACATCAAATTTTGGCGTCGTTGTCGGGGAATACGGCTAAGGCTTTTGTTAATTGTGTTTGCTTTACTATTGGTTCTTATTTATTTTTTTTAATTTTTCTTTTGTTGTTTTGGTTGCTTAACAGGTCTTAGGTTTGTGCATGCCCGATACTAGAAGCCAAGGAAACCCCCTGGTTCCAATTGATCACGAACTTTATCTAACGTTAAGAAACCTAAGAAGAATGGCCAACATCCAAGAGCAGGAAACCGTGGACCAAGCCACAGCAAGAATGTTGGCTGAAGAGCAAGCTTGGGCTAGAGATCGTGAGTTAGCCAGAGTTGCTGAAGAGCAACGTCTAGCTGCAGAAGCTGAGCGAGCTAGACGACACAGAGGTCCAGAACACCAGAGACACCGGTATTTTGATGAAGAGGATGATGCTGATATAGATGAAGTCGGTGCCACTGGAGCTATAGTCCCTCCTCCTTTGCCTGCTGGGGCAAAGTTTGACATTACCAGTGCGATGATCCAACTTCTTAATATGAAGGGAATATTTGCGGGTGATGCATCTAATGATGCCCACGCTCACCTGACAAATTTTGTGGGAATATGTAAGGCATACAAGCAACATGGGGTGAGTCAGGACACAATCAAACTGAGGTTATTTCCATTCTCTCTAGGGAGTGAGGCAACGATGTGGTTGGCTGAGCTGCCGAATGATTCAATTACTAATTGGGGAGAGCTTAAGAGAGCTTTTCTTGAAAGTTTGTTCCCACCATCCAAAGCGTTGCAGTTGAAGGATCAAATATATAACTTTAGACAGCTAAATTTTGAGGAACTCCACGAGACCTGGCTGCATTTCCAAAAAAAGCTCAAAACGGTGCCAAATCACAGAATTCCAGATGATACATTGTTGGAGATCTTTTATAGGTCTCTAAATGCCAACACCGGGGAGGTTTCTAATACCGTCTCCAGAGGAACTTTTATGAGTCACACTTATGCAGAGATGCTAGACAGGATCACTAAAACCAACCGAGCTTGGCACACTAGAGAGTCGGAGGTTTCGGCTGGTTCTTATGCGATTGGACTGTCTGCAGAACAGAGGAGAAAAGATGAGTAGCATGATTAGATATCACAGGGATAAATACCACCATGGGGTTTCTTGCTAAGCAATTGATGGGAGTTGGAGCAGAAAAGGTAAATACTGTGGGTTCTCAGGGACAGGCCCCAAGAAATGATGGCTGTGAATCTGAGTCTGAAAAAGAAGTTAATTATTTGAATGATCATAGGGTGAGTTTTTGGACCAACACCCAAGGGTCTAACCATGACTCTTGGCATCAATCTCAAAGGAACCAAGGTCGGAACTTTTATAAGGATAATAATTACAACCGGGGCCAATACCGAGACAATAAGGACTGGAAGAAGCGTGAGAAGTTTAAAAATGATAGGAGCGGTTTGTATGTTCCTCCACAAAACTGTGAACCAGATTCCAATGGTTCAAGGGTTGAGGACATGGTCTCCAAAGTACTCAAGAAGATGAAGACAACAAATAGCCACTTTAAGGAGCTCTGAGCTGATATTTTTGTTTTAAATCAAAAGGTGGAGTCACATGTCGTGACGATCAAGCAGATTGAGCAGTAGATGAGTCAGATGTCTATTGTAATGAATCATAGGCAGAAAGGCACACTACCCAGCAACACTGTGCAAAATTCGAAAAACGGCAGTCACTGCATGGTGGTCACTACTAGGAGGGGGAAGGCCACAGTTGATCCTTCTAGGCAAGGTGTAATTAAGGAGTCTGAGAAGCCCGTGTTGATAAATGATGATGGTGTAGCAAATTTCGAAAACCCAACTTTGGTTGGGGACTCAGATGTGAAAACTACTCCAAGTAGTGCAAAGGAGCAAGGAGCTGTACATGGGAAGGAGAAGGTGGCACAACAAAACTGACAGCAATCCCTAGACCTCCTCCTCCTTATCCACAACGTTTGAAGAAGAAAGCTGAAGATAGGAAGTATCAAAAGTTTATCTCTATGCTTAAGCAGTTATCGGTGAACATCCCATTGGTTGAGGCCCTTGAGAAGATGCCCAGATATGCCAAATTCATGAAGGACCTCATCACCAGAAAAAGGACTGTAAGTTTGAAGCCTGCCAATAATCTGCACAACTGTGGTGCCATCACTACCAGGGTTCTAGCTCAAAAGAATGAAGACCCAGGTGCGTTTACTATACCTTGCACCATTGGGGCGGTTGAGTTTGCAAGGGCGTTGTGTATCTTTGGAGCTAGCATAAATTTGATGCTGTTAGCAATGTTCAGGAAGTTAGGCTTGGGAACCCCCACACCGACTACTATGCGGCCATTGATGGCTGACAGAACAGTTAAAAAGCCAATGGGGATTTTATTTGATGTACTAGTCAAAGTGGACAAAGTGATATTCCTAGCAGACTTCGTGATTCTAGACTGTAAAGTCGATTTTGAGGTCCCCATCATTTGGGGCGACCATTCCTTGCAACAGGTAGGGCCCTAGTAGATGTGGAGGCAGGCCAGTTGAAATTCAGGTTGAACAACGAAGAGGTCACCTTCAACATTAGCCGGACCATGAAACAACCAAAGGAATTCATCATAATTTCAGCATTGGAGGATCGAGAAGAGTCACTTGATGAATTCTGATTAGTCAAGAGACTTGAGTCATGCCACGACGTTAAAGTAGGGTTATATGGGAGGCAACCCGTGGAGGTGTTTTGATGAAGTATGAGTAGCCAAAACACCCACGTCATGCCACGACGTTAAATCAAGCGCTTCTTGGGAGGCAACCCAAGTTGTAAATGTAAGAAATATTTAGTGTTTACGTTTGTTGATGGGTGCAGGTGATTAATACGAAAAATCTGAAGTTGGAACCAAAAACTGGAACTTCAGTTCTGGTGCAAAATGTCACAGAACGAGCCGTCGTCTGATCGGAAGACTCGTTGAATCAACTCGTGAAGAGAACTACAGAAAACAGGGGAGCAACGGGAGACTTAATGATTTGTGTCTTCAAGAAACGAATCCACCATGTACACTGGATCAAAGTCTGAAGTAAAAGGATAACGTTGATAATGGTTCACTCAACGAATCGTTGGGAGACCAAATGAGTCGTTAAGTGACCCGTTTTGAAGCTACACCATGCCAAGGACTAAGACTCAGGCAACGACTCGTTGGGTAACACCATGAGTCGTTACTTGACTCGTTAGGTCCCAGGTAAGTTATCGAACTTAGGTAAAAGAATGAAGGGACAAAATGAGTAGTCTCATCACTTAACGACTCGTGTAGTTAGTCGTCAGGTATTGTACTTAATTGTTATCCGACCCGACCGAAGAGTGGAATTGGGGTTATTTTAATTTATATCACCTGAATACCCAATTCTTTCCCTTTTCCTAAGTCGCACCAGTGTCCCTCCCAAACAACTTCAAATTTCCCTCTTATTTTTCTTCTTCTACTAAAATCCCATTGACATAACTCCTCGACCTTGCACGCCATCCACTCAAACACATACACAATCACACTCCGTCCTTGTTCAAAGAATATTGTGAGTACTCTTTCCCCATTTAAATTTTGAATATTTTTGAATTTAAACAAAAATTTGTGAGGACCCATGTTGTGAATAAAATCGAATTGACTTCGGGTAATATTATGCTTATGACAATCTGTGCCTCATGATGTAAACGAACCCTAGGAGGATTTAAACATATGATTTCGATGATAGAAACACTTGGGTTGATTTTAATAATATGATGATTTAGTGTTTGTGGAGTTAAAGTTTAGGAAAAAGATGAAGATGAACATGTGAACTGAAACTCTTGAGCACGAGCTACATCACAAGTCATTGGATCACCAAATGACTCGTTGTGTAGCTCATCCTGAGTGGGAAAAATTAAGCCAATGAGGCAGTGTACCTAATGGCCGACCTAACGACTCATTGCCTTTGGCAACGACTCGTTGGGACCAGTCGTCAAGTACACTAGCCAATCTTGAAGAAAATCCAGTCTGAGACGATGAGTGACCTTACGAGTCGTTGCTAGTGGCAATGACTCATTTAGTCACCTGTCTGGACCACTGGGCACTAGCTCAAAAATGTTTTCTGTTTCATCTCATCGTGAGTACTAAAAATGTTTCCACAAGTACAATGGCTCCAAGAGGTACACCAAAGAAGGGCCCAACAAAGAAACAAACACCTGAGCACAGTCAACCTTCATACCATAGACTGCGTGATGATCCGTCCTCCTCTGAAGAGTCAAGTGGATCTGAGGAAGAATATGACATATCAGAGGAGAAGTTAGTGAGGAGATCCACCAGGGCTAGGACTCGACAAAGTTCAAATCCGACAGCCCTAGTCGATACTCCTACACCACTAGCAAGGGATCCACCCAGTCTTACTGATGAGAATGTTAGGGCTGTTGCTGTACTTGTTCCTGAGTCTCCCACAGTTGGGCAAAATAAAAAGAGAGTTGATGAATCATATGCTCAGCGAGGGGACTCTGATAATGAGCTAACTGAGATCTCGAACACATCAAATGAGCAACCGAGAAATATGCAGAGATGGTGTGTCCATGGCATGTGGGCTTTATACAAGAGAGATATTGCTCCTAATGAGAAAGGCAATCTGAAGAGGAGCATATACGAGGAGCCGAGGCTGGTCACTACAGGGCTTAAAGATCTTCTAGAGCTACAGGCAGTATTCAATAAATACAGATTTGGCTGGTTGACCAAGCCATCAGGTAGCAACAACCCATGCTTAGTCCGAGAGTTTTATGCAGTGTATGCAGCCACATTGTAGCTGTTGGAATTAGGGGCCTGGGATTGGAAGAAGAGGCCCGCATTAAATCAGGTGTTGGAGAGAGAGACTCCAGTAGATATTTCTTACCAGACAATCTCTAGGATGTTGTATGGGCTGTATTATCAGGCTCCGATGAACACATCAGATTTTGATCACAGGCTATCTGAGCTGAAGAAAGTTAGAACCAAGAAGTTGAATAGCCAGGAGCACATCTAACAGTATACTTGGCTGTCTCGGATCATTTCTACAAGAGTTCCGCTAGTGGAATAGCTACATGGTATAGAATCGCAAATAAAGAAGGCCACACTGAATTTTCAAGTGAAATTTTGGTGTTCACTGGTGCGGCACAGGCTGGTACCAACCAGCAATGAAAACATCCTTTCACCTGACAGAGCAGCTTTGATAGCAAGTATAAATGAGGGGTATGCCATCAATTTCCTGCTATACATTGCTGAGGAGATTAGAGAGCGGGTAATCAATGATGGTACTACCATTCCGTTTCCATGTTTAATTGATATACTCTTTCAGGAGTCAAAGTTATCGGTATTGACATCAGTGGACTAGAGAGTAGTGGTCCAGAAGATTACTGATATCGGGTTGATTTGAGATGATACAAACCCGATATCGAGGGCGAAGACTCAGGAAGTTGCATCCGCGGGAGTGACAATATTAGCAGAGGCATTTGGCAGCGGGATGCAGACTGATGCAGCATAGTTCGTTGAGTTGGCAGTTGAGCCTATGCAGGGTAGAGAGACAAGTAGCCAGCCTGAGGCTACAGATGCAGCAGATACCTCCACACCTGCTAATGTTCCTGAGTCATCATCTACTACAGCAGCCCGGAGACCACCAGTTGCGCCTCCACGAGCCACTACAACCGGCCTAGTTACGGTTTCACATGATTTCTTAGTTGTATGGCTTGCCGGTTAGCTAAGACCGAGAAGCAGCAAGCACACACGGCTCTATAGGTTAGAGTTTTGATGGAGCAGGTAAATCTGTGGGTGTCAAAGGAGTTGGAGACATTGTCCAGTTTGGTGCATGGCCGATTGGATGCTTTTGAAAAGAGAATGGATTATCTCCTTGCACAGTTACAGGCGCCGGAGTTGTCTAGATGGTACTCAGATCTGCGATTCTGTACCATGCATCCATTCCACTAGCGGAACTCTCGTAGCAATGGCCTGAGACAGCCAAGCATACTACTGGATGTGCTCTTGGCTATTCAACTTCTTAGTTCTGACTTTCTTCAGCTCAGATAACCTGTGATCAAATTTTGTCATGTTCATCGGAGCCTGATAATCCGACCCATACAACATCCTGGAGATTGTTCGCTCAGAGATATCTACCGGAGTCTCTCTCACCAACATCTTATTTAAGGCGGGCCTCTTCTTCCAATATTGGGCCCCTAATTCCCACCGCTGCAATGTGGCCGCATACGCTGCATAAAACTCTCGGACTAAGCACGAGCTGTAGCTACCTGATGGCTCAGTCAACCAGCCAAATCTATACTTATCGAACACCGCCTGTAGCTCCGGAAGATCTTTCAGCCCTGTGGTTATCAACCTTGGCTCCTCGTATATGCTCCTCTTTGGATTTCCTTTTTTATTAGGAGCAATATCTCTGTTGTATATAGCCCGCATGCCATGGACACACCATATGCGCACATTTCTTGGTTGCTCATTTGATGTGTCTTAGCTCTCATTCAGCTTATTATCAGAGTCCCCTCACTGAGCATATAATTCATCAACTCTCTCTTTGTTTTGCCCAGCTTTGGGAGCCTCAGGAACAAGTGCAGTAGCAGCCCTAGCATTCTTATCAGTGCGGCTGGGTGGATCTCTTGCCAGTGGAGTGAGAGTGTCAACCAGGTTTGTCGGATTTGAACTCTGTTGAGACCTAGCCCTAGTGGATCTCCTCACTAACTTCTCCTTTGATATGTCATATTCTTCCTCAGATCCACTTTACTCTTCAGAGGAGGACGGATCATCACGCAGTCTACGGTATGAAGGTTGACTGTGCTCAGGTGTTTGTTTCTTTGTTGGGCCGTTCTTCGGTGTACCTCTTAAAGCCATTGTACCTATGGAAACATTGTTAATCCGCAAGATGAGATGAAACAGAAAACATGTTTGAGCTGGTGCCTAGTGGTCCTGACAGGTGACTAAATGAGTCGTTGCTACTGGCAACGACTCATGAGGTCACTCGTCATCTCAGACTAGACTTCCTACAAGATTGGCCAGTGTACTTGACGACTGGTCCCAACAAGTCGTTGCCAAAGGCAACGAGTCATTAGGTACACTACCTCATTGGCTTAATTTTTCCACTCAGGACGAGCTACACAACGAGTCATTTGGTGATCTAATGACTCGTGATGTAGCTCGTGCTCAAGAGTTTAAGTTCACATGTTCATCTTCATCTTCTTCCTAAACTTCAACTCCACAAACACAAAATCATCACATTAGTAAACTCAACCCACGTGTTTCTACCATCGAAATCCATTTATTTACCCTTCCTAGGATTCATCACCTAACAAGAGGCACAGATGTTGCACAAACACAATATTACCCGAAGTTAATTCAATTTTATTAACAACATGGGTCCTCACAAATTTTTGTTTAAATGCAACAATAATCAAAATTTCATGGGAAAGAGTACTCACAATTTGCTTTGATCAAAGACGGAGTGTAGTCGTGTGTGTGTTTGAGTGAGTGGAATGCAAGGTCGAGGAGTTCTTTTCAATGGGTTGTGAGTAGACAAAGAAGAAGAGGGAAATTTGAAGTGGTTGGAGAGGGACACTGGTGGTTGGAGAGGTTGGAGATGACCCTGTGAGCTGGCTAGAATCATGAGGTATCGGCTCCTGTCATCCGGAGCTAGATATCAAGAGGTTTATCCCTTTTCTTTTATTGTACAGCCTGGGTAGGTCGGGGCCCTGTCCCGACCATCTTATCAGTATTCTTAGAGGCTTGCAGTCTGCATATATTTCCCTGTGGTTAGTTGTGCCGGTCGTGTGGGGCCGTGCGTATGTTTAGTTGTTTATTTTAGCCGTGTGAGGCCTTATCCAGTCAGTAGTGGTGACCTTGCCGATCACGTAGTTGTTCAGCATTTGTTATATTGATTTAGAGTTAACTAGACAGCATGGTGGCCTTGTCGGCCCGCATAGGTTCCCCTATATGAATGTGATTCTGGCTAGCTGATGTTATAGTACAGGTGGCTATAGGCCTAGTCGGCCGGAGGCTGTATTTACAGTCGTTATATAGCCCGTTGATTCCTTGAATCTGAGCTAGAGCTAGCCAGGCACCAGATGTGCTTAGGCTCACCAGTTAACAGTCTAGGTCCTACTAAGGCACCAGGTGCCAGTCATACCCCCAAGGCGGGGCGTGACAAACTTGGTATTAGAGCATATCAAAAGACGGTCGAAAACTTGCTATTTTTCAGAAGTCCAGAAGGGACAAGTATTCACTTTACGGCTAGGAGCACAAAGACACTAATTTGGAGCAATTCTACTTACCTTAGTCCGGTAGCTCGACGATCATCGGCCGTATTTCGCGAAACAAAATCCGTAGGAATGCTCCCTGCTGCTAAATACCTCGGTATCTAGAGTTAATTTAGATTTGGACTACGTTTAGCAGCATAATCGGATGATAATATGTTAATACTCTTCGTCTCTCTCTGTTTTCTACGTCTTCTGAAGTTTATCAAATGTTTTTAATGAAAATAAACCGAAGTGGGGCTTTATATACTTGGGCCTAGACAGGCCCAATGTGTCACGGAGCCAACGCGGTGGTCCCGCCTCCGTGACACGTTGCCATCGCGGAGGGGCTCTGCCCCGGCTCCTTCCGTGATGGTTCGACAGGCTACTCATCCGATCCTTTCCTGGGCCTTTCTCTAGCACGTATGGTTTTCAAATATGCTTAACCAACGCGCGAATAGTCCATCTAGGTGCCGGAAATCTTACGGGGTGTAACAACTTACCTGGGACCTAACGAGTCAAGTAACGACTCGTGGTGTCACCCAACGAGTCATTGCTTGATTTATGGTCCTTGGCCTGGTGTAGCTTCAAGACGGATCACTTAACAACTCGTTTGGTCTCCCAACGATTCGTTTAGTGAGTCGTTATCAACCTTTTCCTTTTAATTCAAACTTTGATCCACTGTAGATGACGAAGGACATGGCGATTCGTTTCTTAAAGACATGAATCGTTAAGTCTCCCGTTTCTCCCCTATTTTCTGCAGTTCTCTTCACGAGTTGATTGAATGAGTCGTCAGGTCAGACGATGACTCGTTCTGTGGCTTTTTGAACCAGAATTGAAGTTCCAGTTTTTTTGGTTCCAACTTCAGTTTTTCCATCTTATTCACCTGCACCCATCAACAAACGTAAACACTAAATATTTTTTACATTTACAACTTAGGTTGCCTCCCAAGAAGCGCTTGATTTAACATCGCGGCACGACGTGGGTGTTTTGGTTACTCAGCCTTCGCCAAAACACCTCCATGAGTTTCCTCCTATGCAGCTCCTGATCTAACGTCACGACACGACACAAGTCACTTGACTACTCAGAATTCGTCAAGTAATTCCTCTCCATCCTCCAGTGCTGAGATTATGCTGAATTTCTTTGGCTGTTTCATGGTCTGGCTAATATTGAAGGTGACCTCTTCTTTGTTCAACCTAAATTTTAGCTGGCCTGCCTCCACATCTACTAGGGCCCTACCTGTTGCAAGGAATGTCTCCCCAAAATGATGGGGACCTTAGAATCGACTTCGCAGTCCAGAATCACGAAGTCTGTTGCGAATATAAATTTGTCCACCTTGACAAGTACATCAAATAAAATCACCATTGGCTTTTTAATGGTTCTATCAACCATCAGTGGCCACATAGTAGTCGGTGTGGGCGTTCCTAAGCCTAACTTTTTGAACACTGCTAGCGGCATCAAATTTATGCTAGTTCCCAAGTCACAAAGCGCCCTTGCAAGCTCAACCTCCCCAATAGTGCAAGGTATAGTAAACACACCTGGGTCTTTCTTCTTCTGGGCTAGAACCCTGGTAGTGATGGCACCGCAGTGGTGCAGATTATCGGCAGGTTTCAAACTTACAGTCCTTTTTCTGGTGATGAGGTCCTTCATGAATTTGGCATATCCGGGCATTTGCTCAAGTACCTCAACCAATGGGATGTTCATCGACAACTGCTTAAGTATAGAGATAAACTTTTGATACTTTCCATATTCAGCTTTCTTCTTCAAACGTTGTGGATAAGGAGGAGGAGGTCTAAGGATTTCTGTCAGTTTTTGTTGTGCCTCCTTCTCCTTCCCATGAACAACTCCTTACTCCTTTGCACTACTTGGAGCAGTTTGCATATCTGAGTCCCCAAAAAAAGTTGGGTTTTCAAAATTTGCTACACCATCATCATTTATCATCATGGGCTTCTCTAACTCCTTAATTACAACTGGCCCAGGAGGATCAACTTTGGCCTTCCCGCTCCTAGTAGTGACCGCCACGTAGTGACTGCATTTTTCAGATTTTGCATAGTGTTGCTGGGAAGTGTGCTTTTCTACCTCTGATTCATTGCAATAGACATTTGACTCATCTGCTGCTCAATCTTCCTGATCGCCACGGCATGTGACTCCGCCTTTTGATTTAAACTGGAAATATCAGCCTGGAGCTCCTTAAAGTGGCTATCTGTTGTCTCCATCTTCTTGAATACTTTGCAAAGCATGTCCTCAACCCTTGAACCATTGGACTCTGGCTCACGATTTCTTGGTGGAACTTACAGACCACCTCTATCATTTTTGAACTCCTCACGCTTCTTCCAGTCTCCATTATATCGGTATTGGCCCCGGTTGTAATTATTATCTTTGTAAAAGTTCCGACCTTGGTTTCATTGACCTTGACTCCAAGAGTCTTGGTTAGACCCCTGGGTGTTGGTCCGGAAACCCGCCCTCTGATCATTCAAATAATTAACTTCTTCTTCAGGCTCAAATTTACAACCATCATTTCTCGGGACCTTACCTTGAGAACCCACAGCATTTACCTTTTCTGCTCTGACTCCCATCAAGTTCTTAGCAAGCAACCCCATGGTGGTCTTTATCTCTGCGATATCTTAATTCTGCTCCTCATCTTTTCTCCTCTATTCTACAGACATTCCAACTGCATAAGAACTAGTCGGAACCTCCAACTCTCTAGTGTGCCAAGCTCGGTTGGTTTTGGTGATCCTGTCTAGTAGCTCCGTAGCCTCTGCATAAGTGTGACTCATTAAAGTTCCTCCGGAGATGGTATCAGCCACCGCCTTGGTTTTGGCATTCAGAGACCTATAAAAGATCTCCAATAATGTATAATCTGAAATTATGTGATTTGGCACCCTTTTGAGCTTTTTGTTGAAACGCAGCCAGGTCTCGTGTAGTGCCTCAGAATTTATCTGTCTGAAGTTATATATTTCATCCTTCAACTGCAACGCTTTGGATGGTGGGAAGAACCTTTCAAGAAAAGCTTTCTTAAGCTCTCCCTAAGGAATAATGGAATCATTCGGTGACTCAGCCAACCACATCATTGCCTCACTCCCTAGAGAGAATGGAAATAACCTCAGTCTGATTGCGTCCTGGCTCACCCTCGATTTCTTATATGCCTTACATATTCCCAAAAAATTTGTCAGGTGAGTGTGGGCATCATAATATGCATGACCCACATATATTCCCTTCATATTAAGTAGTTGTATCATCGCACTAGTAATGTCAAACTTTTCCCCAGCAGGCAAAGGAGGAGAGACTATAGCTCCAGTGGCACCAGCTTCATCTATATCAGCATCATCCTCTTCATCAAAATACCGGTGTCTCTGGTGTTCTGGACCTCTATGTCATCTAGCTTGCTCTGCTTCTGCAGCTAGACGTTGCTCTTCAGCAACTCTGGCTAACTCATGATCTCTAGCCCGAGCTTGCTCTTCAGCCAACATTTTTGTTGTGTCTTGGTCCACGGTTTCCTGCTCTTGGATGTTGGCCATTCTTCTCAGGTTTCTTAACGTTAGCTCAAGTTTGTGATCAATTGGAACCAGAGAATTTCCTTGGCTTCTAGTATCGGGAATGCACAAACCTAAGACCTGTTAAGCAACCAAAACAACAAAAGAGAAAAATAAAAAAGAAATAAGAACCAATAGTAAATCAAACACAATTAACAAAAGCCTTAGGGGCAACGGCGCCAAAATTTGATGTCGCCCAAATTACACCTTGCAATTGGAGATATAAGTGGTCAATTGTCAAATATAGAACCCAACAAAGGTTGAGGTCGATCTCACAGGAAATATGGTAAGAATTTAAGTTAATGTGAATAACTATTACTATTGAGTTACTTATTTCCAAAGGGAGAAAAATATAGAATAATAAACAAAAGTAAAATTACTAAATGCTGAAATCAAATACGGTTTGTATTCAATTAACCAATTGACTAGGATTGTGTTCTCCAAGATTTCATAACCACAAGGCTCATACACTAGTGATCTATTCCGGTGTTTAACATACAATATTGGTAAGTTAGGTTCACCTAAATGGTTAGTCCCCTATCTAGATGATTATCACCATGCAACTTGGTTCGTATACGGGTATACTTTAGTTGACCCTTACCTTTAATATTAGATTAGCTATCCCCAGACAAGTTCAAGCTATTAGATGAAGGTTGATAGCCTCAAATCTCCGTTGTTAATCCATTTTCCCATTCATTACCTCCTTGGTCCGGTAAGTAAGAATAAGGCAAGTCCTAACGTTTGCAACTGTCAAGAATCAATCAAAACGAAAGAAAAAACAATACATGCATAAAACCCAGTTCAAGAATCACTAAGTGTTTTACCTATGAGTGTTAATTCATCTTGGTTCCCACAAACCTAGTTTATGGGTTTAGATACTCATGCTTGTCTTATCGCAATCACAAAATATTGAATGAATCATAATTGCAACTTACAAATTATCGTAGAAGAAAAATCACGTAGATTGAATAAAACTCCAAAATTGATGAATAAATTCTAATGTTGCTTTTATTCCTCAAATTCAAGAACAAAATCGTAAAACTCATTTCTTGATTCAAGAACAATCGAACAACACCAAAACCCTATATAAAATTGGCTCTCTAAATTATTCTCCAACTGTAACTAATTGTCCTCTAAAATAAACCTAAACTGTGCATTTATCATTCCAAGAAATCTTTTTCTTAATTAAAACTGAAAACCAGGTCGGCAGTGGCAACGGGCTTGTTGACAATTCGTTTGGCCTTCCGAAGAGTCGTGTCTTGCTTAAAATAGTCGTCCTCAACAACGTACCCAGTCGTGGCAACGGGTCACCTAACGACTCGTCGTGCCTGAGCATGAGTCGTTAGGTCCCTCGTGATCACATTCCTCCAAAAGTCCAGTGCACTTTACGGTTGATCTCAGTGATCTGCCAACGAGTCATTCTTTCATGTGATGACTCGTTATGTCTGTTGTCAACTACACCGATCACTTTGTTAAGATTTTCTTTCTCAGCCTTGATGATTGACCTCACGACTCATTACCAGGTGTAATGAGTCATTTCATCAACTCTTTAGGTACACTGTCTCTTCTTCTTCGAACTTCAACTTTTGCTCACGCCTTCAACAATGAGTCGTGCCTCCTGCCAATGACTCGTGAAGTGTTTGACAGTCACCCTTTCAGTTATTTTCAGCATTATTTTGTCCAGTTCACTTTCGAACCCATTTTCCTGCAACATTAAGCACAAAATACATCATACCTATATAAACATACCCGGAATTTGCATAATTTCTTGATTGTAAGCATCGAAAGTGCCGTAAAATCACGGCACATCAGAAATCATAGTCATGGATTTCACGATTTCACCACGTTCCTTTACCGTTCTTCAGTTGGAAGTAATAGTATTTATGCCGAGTAAATTTTATGGGTGGTCATCCAACTTTGTGTTTATTATCCAAAAGTCATTATTTTTTATTTTGTTACAGAAAAATCAATTCGCCTTGGCTCATCTTTCACAAAAATAATTTTGATAAAATTTTATTAAAACTCTACTGAAAATATGAGAGAAAATATCAAAAATATTCCTTATGTTTGAAGATAGGTTTAAAATAGTCACTTAAATATACTTTCGAGTAGTTTAGGTACTTTAAGCTTGCTAAATGTGAGCAAATTTGGTCTCCATCAAATATTTAATAAACCTTGATTGTTAAATTTTACAGAACTGTAAAAAAATAAACTTAGTATGGACTCATATTTAGAGGTGTTTTCTTTGCAATTTTTGCTTCTTTTTTTTTTTTTTTTGGTTTATTGCAAGATTTGATGTAGCTTGTTAGGTGTATTTATGTTATTTTTAGAATAATTTCAGAGACTTCTCCAAGTCTCTCTTCATAGCATTGACCTCCATGTGACATATGATACCACACTTACTTTGGTTATTTTGATTTCTTTTTAATAATTTCTTTAACATATTTATCACTAACATAAAAATATATACTTAAACTTTTTTTCTACTAATTCTATTTCATTTAATTAATTTTATAAACATGTTTTATAAGTTTTCTCCCTTTTATTTATTTTATTCACTATTATTTCTCAATAAAGTTAAAATAAAAATGAAGAGTAGGTGTTTGCTCTCTTCACTATAGGTAGACATGAATTTTAAGGTATCGGTTGTACAAATTTTAGTAAAAATTAGGTTTACTTGGAATTAAATCTTTTATGAAATAATTGAAATATCAAGAAGTGAAACACAGTGTATAAATTTTAAAAAAATTTTAATATGCCTTTTTTTTCAATTTTCAACAAATCTTTCAACTTCGAGCCCGATCTCTCCAAAAAATCTCTCATCCCAAACTTTTTATTTTTAAAATTTCATAATAAGTAATTTTATTTGGTTCTTTTATTTTCTTAATAACTCTTATTTACTAATAATATTATAGTTTAGACTGCATATTCAATGTTTTAATAATAATGTTTATAGAAATTAATATAAAAATAATTTAAAAATTAAATTTACTTACTTAATAAATGTAATGATAGTATGAACAAAGTAATATTATGTTAAAAAGAAAAGGAAAGACATTCCATAAATTAATTAAACAAAATAGTATATTAGTAAAGGATAAGTAAGTGAAAATATAAATTATTTTACATTAATGATAAATAATTTTTCTTTTCTGGGTTTTACCCTTTTTCAATCTCCTTTAGTAGGTAGAGTTTGTTAAATATATAAAATAAAAAAGGCTCCCTTTTCAGCAAAATAGTGAACCAAAAATGCTCAAAAAGTATATTCAAGGGACTATTTTAAACTTACCCTCAAACTTAAGGAATATTTTTGTTATTTTGTCCTACATTTTAGGTAGGATTTTAATCAAATTTTATCAAAGTTACTTTCGTGAAATATGACGCAAAGTTAAATGATTTTTGTGTAACAAAATAAAAAGTAGTGACTTTTGGGTAATGAATACAAAGTTGGATGATCACTCATGAAATTTACTCTATTTATGCTCAAGAACAAATAGATATGATGTAGCAAAACTTAATTAAAATTTTTTCATAATTCCTCAACTTTGAAACCGTAGATTTAATTCTTTTGATTTGTAGTGTTCGTAGTTATTTAGATTTTTAAGGTGATTCCTATCAAGCAATATTAGAAATAATCCTTCTTAAAAATCCTAGTTTTATCTGGGTTGTTGGCTTACATTGAATTGCAAAAGCCTAATTTGGAGGGAGAACATTGTTCTTGAATCCTTGGTAGAAATCTTATGATTTACAAGTGTAAACTTGTTAGAATCAGATACTTAGGAGTAACAGCTTTACTCTAAACGTATTAAGAATTTTCCTTTGAAAGTAGGGGAAACCTTGAACTATTTGGGCTGCGAGAAAAATTGTTTTTGCAAATGCAATTGATTTCTTTCTGTCACTTTTTATATTTAATTTTGGGCCAATCTACGCTATGGCTTGGGCTCTGTATCGGAAATTTGTGCTTTACTCTAAACGTATTAAGAATTTTCCTTTGAAAGTAGGGGAAACCTTGAACTATTTGGGGCTGCGAGAAAAAATTGTTTTTGCAAGTGCAATTGATTTCTTTTTGTCACTTTTTATATTTAATTTTGGGCCAATCTACGCTATGGCTTGGGCTCTGCATCGGAAATTTGTGCCACATTAGGCAGCAACTATATTGATTGTGCACTGCTAAGTTGAAATGTATATCTATGCTGCATTATTGCGTTGCATCGCAAATCTGCACTCTATTTCCTGAATCATGTTATTTGCTAAATTTCACATAATTACTTTAGATGACCAATGGCATAAAGTGTTGGAAATTAAAATTCAAGAACTAGTACTTTACTTTCATGCTCCTACACCCTTGTGTATATCCCGCATATCTCGAACTGATTTAAATAACTTTATTTATGTTGGAAAATTTCAAACTATATGTACAAATAGGCGTAACTTTACACTTGCATAGCACAATCAACCAAACATTTTAACTTTGTCGTATTATTCAAGGAAAATAGTGAAGTGATAGAAAACGCTCTCTTATATCAAATGCCACAAAGTGACTTAAGTTGTCACAAATTCCTTTACAACCATGGAAAATTCGTTAGCTTTCAAAGGATCAATAACCTCCGAGCCATGATATGCTCCATGAGTGAAACTACCCACTACTTGAACGCCCAATTCTTTCAAGACCCTTACCAGGTTACGTTGGCGGTCAATTAAAGGATCACCATCACAGCCCGTCACCAAGATCTTCCACCCCAATAATTTTACATGATCAAACAGGTTCTTGTTTGATTTAATCCCCACCATTGGATTTGAATGCTCATGATCGCGGTCAGCGCCTTCAGGCAATCCTAACTCCCACATGATATCACTTAGAATTGGGGGTAACATATTGTCATTAGCCAATTTTACTTCTGAATGTGTCCTTTCTTTCCCACCAAAGAAAGGTTGATTCAATATTAGCCCCTTGATCTCCAAAGGTTTGAGGTCGTCCCAACACGCGGCAGCGTCTATCCCCAAGTGATACGCTATGTTGCCTCCGGCACTCGTGCCCATGAGAAAACATTTGGAGAAATCAGCGTAGTTGGCTAACAGTTGATCAGGTTTGTTCTTTATCCAATGCAATGCTTCCATGCAATCTTCGTATGCTGCTGGAAGTCGATGCTCGGGGGCTTGACGATACTCAATTGATACAACTACTGCTGGGGTTTCAGTAGAAACGGACGCGTACAGGCCTTGAAAGATGGGCGTATCAACACTTGCCACTATGAATCCTCCCCCGTGAAAATAGATTACAAGAGCAAGTTTAGTGGCCGTAGTGGAATGGAGTACTCGACGAGGGAGGATAACACGGGCCCATGTGTTCTTTGAGGAGTTAATAGCAACATCCTTGGTGAAGACTAAGGAATGATCATTAGATGTGTCTACAGGGACAACAGGTTGTTGTAGACGTGTGATTGAGCCATCAGAACGACGAACCATACCCACATAGCCATACGGATCAACATTAGGATCAATTGGCATAGCTGGAAGATTTTGATCAGACATGCTTGTAGATTGACCGAGGTGGAACTGATGTAATAGCTAGTATTTAGATAAGAAGATCGTGAACTTTATGAGAGCAATTCTTGAAATAATATATTGCTGTACATATAGCTGGCAAGTCAACTCTTTGGTTTTCGCTGACAACAGTCAAATTAAATTCCCAAAGTTCCAATAGAACTATAATCAATTTCAAAGATTGCAGCTTTATCAATTTAATTAAACACTACTTTTTCTATTTTAAAATAAACGGTAATTTTAATTTGAATATACTTGTTAATAAAATTATTTATTACTAAAAAATAAAATATATTTTTACTAATTTATTCTTAATAAATACATTAAGAAAAATATTTTTTTTCAGTAATTTTTTTTGATTATGTAATTTTTTTTATTTAAATAAAATAAAATTAAAATAATATTATTAAATTTTTTTAAATATATAAAATATCATTTATTTTAAAATAAAATTTAAAAACACTTATTTAAGTAGAAAGTGCAGATAGAAGCAGTCCATATTCTTGCAATCAACTTCTAAGTTGGCGGCTATTACCAATTTACGTGCTAGAAGCTGTCAATATCGTATTGTGGACCACAATAGCAGCTGCCATGTTTGAAACTTACAAGTGCCTAAACAAGGAGGTTTCTTAACTTCGGCATCTTGATCCAGGAATAAAGTGTTGGTGAAATTATAAGTGAAAAAAATAAAATTGAATAAAATAAAATATTTTCAAATTGAAACGTGAATATTTTATTTTTTTAAGGAGATTTAAGAGTACAATAGTAAAATTTTACTTGTCCAGTAGTAATTTTTTAACTTGTCCCCTCCAAGATACAACAGTCCAACAACACTTTATGGCTCAATAAATTCTCGACAAAAATTGAGTTCAAAACTCCACAAAAAAAACACCTTATTTCAACTAAATACAACTCACTTTTCTACTCACTTTTTATGCACTCTATATTCTTCTATGTGAAGAGTTCTTCCTTATAATAAATTGAAAGAATATCGGTAAGTTATGGGAGAATTATGTCTTAGAAGTTACATAAGTTACAAGGCATAATGAAGTACAATAATGAGTGAATCATGAGATAGAGGTTATGAAAAAAGTAATGATAACATTCATAGAAATAAAAATTACTAAAAAACTATAATATCACATTTTGTAATATTAAAATGTCTACAAAATCCAATAATCTCTCACTCATTTTAATATTAAAGTAAGAGAGCTTATCAGCTAAAGGGAGACTATTATGCATAGTGAAGGTGTACTCTACATTGTACCTTCACTTAGTAAAATAGTAATCTTTATTCTAGATCATCGTGGTCTCAGACTTGAACTATGACTGCTTAAGGGAAATAAAATATCACCGGTTACACATAATAATCAAGATGTTGATATGAGCTTTAATAGCCAGCACATTACGGCTGTGCTATCCCGGTTTTCATGAGTGTTTTGAGAATAAGCTCTATTCTCATTGGAAGCGGTCAACTTCTACATTCACACAGGTGAAATATGTCGAGAGTGCTCCCATAGGTTTAACACCCCACTCATACGAGCTACAAATTTTCATTAAGAGTTTTTAAAAATCAACCTCCACAAATCATTATAGAAAAAAGGCACTCGCATCATAAGGAGGAAATAAAAAAATAATAGTACATTTCACAATAAGTCATCATATGATTCATTTTTTCCATTGAATCTGGTTATAGAATCTCTATTCCCCAGGTTGGATTTCCTTATATATGATTGATGAATTTATGAACTTCAATCTCATCTTTCTTGATGTGCTCCATTCTTTTCTCTTGCTACCTTAGTCAGTAGATTTGCAAGATTATCACAAGATTTGACATAATCAACATTAGTGGTACCAATTATCAAATATGATGTCTCACAGTATTGTATTTTCTCCTTATGGGTTTGGATTTAGTGCTATAATAATGACTTTGAACTCCAATAATTGCATCGGTGCTATCATAATGGATAAAAATAGAAAGAATTTTATTTTTCAAAATAAGACGTTTGAAATAATAATTCTCTCAACTAATTCGCTTATTCACTAGCTGAAGCTAAAGCAATTAGTCCAGCTTTCATAGTAGAGTTAACAGTAATTATTCGTATTTTTTGATTTCCAACAAATAGCATCACCACCCAAAGTAAAATATAATCAGTAGTAGAACAGGAATCACTAGATAAAGTGTTCCAATCTGCATCAGAAAAACTTTCAAGTACAGCAATATATTTTTTTAATAAAATAAGCCACTGATTTTGTCCTAATTAAATATCTCATAACTCTCATTATGGCATGTCAATGTTCATAACCTGGCTTGCTTGTAACTTACCAAGTACTCTTACTGCATATACAATATCACGCCTAGTGCAATCAATCACATATCTCAAACTTTCAATTAAGCTAGCATACTCCTTCTGATTTATCACATCATTTTCACTTGGTGCAGGAAATAAGTGAACACTTGAATCGAAAGGGGTACGACATGCTTGTAATTAAGAAAATTATATTTTTTCAATATTTCCTCAACATAATATGACAGGTCAAGAAAAGTTTCATCACATGTTTTAATAATTTTTATTCCAAGAATAAAATCTGTCTCACCAATATCTTTCATATCAAAATGGCTTTTAAGAATATTTTTAGTTTGTTTAATATTATTCATATTAGAGCCAAATATCAATAAATCATCAATATAGAGGTAACCAATAACATGTGAATTCTTCCAAAACTTATAATAGCTACACTATTATACTCGTTTGTTTTAAAATCATTTTAAATGATGCAAGAATCAAACTTCTCATGCCATTGCTTTGGTTCTTATTCAATCCATATAGTGTAACGATCCGTATGTCATTATGAGGAAAAATAAACTTAGAATACTTGAGCGGGGCTAAACTATGGATAGAAAAGTGTTGTGGAATGAGCTAGTGAAAAATAGATTGATGTTGGGGAGCTACTAGTTTCAAGGGACCACTGAACCATGGTAACGATCAGAGTTCTACTGTGACGAACCGAGAGAGAAACCGTTGGAACCACTGTAGTGGCATCCTGACCGCCATAGTGGGTTTGCTACAACGGAAAAGTGACCACTGCAGCGGCGTTCTGACCACCATAGTGGGTTCACTGTAGTAAAAAAGTGACCGCTGTAGCGGCTGTGGGAATCAAAAAGTGGGTTTAAGTAAAATTTCAGGGGTTATACCCCATTATATCCAAAGCACAAAAATCCAAGAATTAAAGGTGATTTTCCCCATAGCAGTTGATTTTTCTTCTCAAGGTAAGATTCTTAACTTGCTACCACTACATTTGATTTCGTAATCACCTAGTAATCTAGGGGGGCCTCTAATGGTGATTTGCTAGTAAAGAAACCCTAGGTTGATAGAACTAGGATTGAATCATAGGGAACTAATGGGAGTGTGATTTTAAATTTAAAAAAGGGAGTAATGATCATTTCCTAATATGTAGTTCGTATAGAACGTGATTCATGTAGAAATTGAGACCTAGAACTAGGTGAATTGGGAATTTACCCTTAATATTTCTTTAAAGGGAAGGTTTTTGAGAGAATAATGTAGGGAATTGAGCCATGAGTTACGAAGTGGGTGGTGGTAATGGGTTGAACAGGGTGAGTTGATTTTCCCAAGACCCTTGTGTTGGTAGTAGATCATTGAATTGTGTTAAATTCTTATTTTAGACTTTATGTGTTCGGAAGCTTTAAGAAAGGGCAAGGCTCCAGCAAAGTGATTGTCATTCAAACTCTCTCAAATCGAGGTAAGTTATGATTTAGAGGAATTAGACTTTATATAATGTCATGTATGTATGTGGAGTGATAATATGTTGGATTGGTATTCTGACATTAGTTATTGTGGTGATTTCCATATTTGACTTAATCCCTGAAGTGAATTTGATATGACTGATGTCTGAGATATTGTATGTATTCTTGTGTTGTCGTAACAACAAAGATGAATTATTAGATAGTCAAATGGAGGAAGATAAAATACGACTTCCTAAAAGTCACTCAATGAACTTGTTAATAATATAACTATTATGATATTGAATATGAATAATATGATATCCTGAGATGAGTGGCTCGTGTCCGAGGGGAGCATCCGAGCGAGCAATATTGACTGAGTGACTCGTGTCCGAGGGGAGCATCCGAACAAGCATATGAGTGGGAGCGGGTACCATGCCGGTACAATACATGAATTTGTAGAGTCCCCTGTAGGTCATGACTGAAAGGGAAGAAATAACACCCTTTGGCATGCGTGTACATCAATGTTTAATGATGGAGTGTTCATGGTGATGTGACGGAGGCGTGTGCCTAGCATGTCACTATTGATTCTATTATGTGATATATTGTAAGAATGTTAGAATTACAATGAGTACGTGGTACTTGACTAAACTGAGCTTGTGATCATGCATTTGTTGCCTAAAATGTGAGGTGTTGCAATGAATGGATGGTTGAAATATTTAAATGAGAACTAATAGGTGAGTTATGTCATCCTTGTGATGTTTTGTTCTATATCGCATGTAGTTATGTAGTATTTTGTATACCGATGACAGTGACATATGTATATCTGAATGAATAAGATGTTGTGTGAGTTTCAAAGAGTTAGTGAAATAATGAAGGTGCAACTATTCGAGCTACTATCTAAGGAAGTACCACTGTAGAGGGACTTTTTCTGCTACGGCGAGATCGCGGCAGCGGTCAGGCAACCGCTGCAGCAAATGACCTAACCCAGTTAGTAGGCCGGTAGAAACCTGGGTATATTTGGTTCTTGAAATGAGCATTGTTGTGTATGATAGATGTTTTGGGCTGATCCCATATTGTTGTTTCTGTGCTTATGTATTATTAGTAAGATCGACCGATGATGCCTATCAGTACTGTGTTTCGTACTGACGCTACTCCTGCACTTCTTTTCTGAGTGCAGAATCTGACCTAGGGAGCTCTTCTCGCCCTCACCTTTAGAGCAGTAGTAGATTTTTCGGAAAAGTGAGTGAAGCAAGACGACACAGTCCCACTCTTCCTTCCAAGATGTCTTTTGTCCAGACATTGTGGTTTTACTTATGTTATTTTGTTTTCCTTATAGACACTGGTATTAGACGTCTGAAGTACAATGCTAATCGATTTTTGAGAATATTTGTAGGGGTTTGTTGTTTCCTTTCTATTGGTTCATTCAAGTATAGTTCAACTTTGTTGTTTCATTTGATTTCAAGGATGTGATTTTCTTTCTGAAGTTTTGATGTCGGAAAAATTGTTGGGAAGCGTTGGTTCACCCACCAGGGGTTAGAGCGGGTGCTAATCACGGTCATTTGGGTCATGACATATAGAGATTTAGTAAGTTTACACACGTTGCTTTCTTGGCCTACCTACATAAAACTTTCGGGTTGTTCCATATAAATCTCCTCATTTTGGTCCTCATTAAAAAAATAGTTTTTACATTCATTTGATGAATATGCAATTCAAAAATTGCAACAACAATAATTAAAAGTCTAATGGATGTAATTTTAATTACAGGATAAAAAGTTTCAAAAAATTCTAGTCCTTCTAGTTGCTTGAAACCTTTAGCAACTAGTCTAGCCTTATATTTATCAACGGATCCATCCGATTTTAATTTTTTTTCTTAGGTTCCATTTACACCCAATCATTTTATAATCCGGCAGTAAATCAACCAACTCCAAGTTTTTATTAAAATTTAGTGATTTTATTTCATCATTTGTAGTGTCTTTAAAAAAAAATTGCATCATGTGAAGATAAAACTTCATGTAAAGTATGAGGGTCATATCCAATATTAAAAATATAAAAATCAGGACCAAAATTATTTTCTACTCTGACTTTTTTACTTCTATTTAACTCAAAATCATCATTTTCTTTATTTCTCAGAATAGAAGTAGAAGAACTGGGTAGTGACAAAATATTTTCTTCAGTTCTTTGACCCCCACTTTTTTTAGAATAAAATGAAAATCTATTTTCATGAAAAATATTATCATCTAATTCTATTATTATATTATCTTCAAGATAGGCTATATTATTTGAAGCATAATCAAGAAAAGCACAAGTATTTTTTTACCCAATTTAGTAAATTTGAAATTCATTAGCTTCACATTGGCTAGACAACCTCAAACTCTTAGATATCTCAAATTTGACTTGTGACATTTGCACAACTTGAATATTGTTAATTTTATCCTTTTGTGATCCACTCAATTTAACACACGACAAACAGTCAAAATAGTTTCACCTTATAAATTTAGAGGTGCATTTGACTCAATAAGTATGACATTATTTAACTCAATCATAATTTAGTTTTTCTTTTCTACTACATCATTAGATGTAGGAGATTAAGGTGGAGTAGTTTCATGAATTATCTTCAATAATGTAACAAAAGAATTAAACTCATTAGACTCATATTCACGACCTCTATCACTCTAGTTCTATTTATTTTTCGACCAAACTAAATTTCAACCTCATGGAGATAAATATTGAAATTTTTAAATGGATCATTTTTATTTTTTCATCAAGTAAACATATGTGTACTTAGACAAATCATTAATAAAAGTGATAAAATATCTATTTTCCCCACGAGTTAAAATTTCTCTAATTTCATTAATAACAGTGTGAACTAATTCTAACAAATTAGTTTTTTTCCAACTAGAAAATGAGCTCTTTCGGTGATTTTATTTTTAGTACAAACCTCACACTTTTTAAAATTTTTTAATCATTGAGATTAATTCTAAACTAATCATGATTCCTTTGAAACAATAATTAATATGACATAAACGAGCATGTCAAATATTAGTAGAAGAGAGCATGTACATAGAAGTAAATTTTTTGTTCATTTCAACATTCAACTTGAACATTCCATCACAAGCATACCCTTTTTCTATAGAAAATACTTTTTTCACTATTATATATTAATCATACTCAATAACTTATTTGAAATCTACTTTATTAAGAAGAAAATTAGACATAAGATTTTTTCATGGCAGGGTAAAAAGTACATATTTCAATGTTAATATGCTTCGAGAGGTGAAACTCAACTTGAAATCTTTCTTTTCAAGAACTTGAGTGGTGTAAAAATCACTAAACATGATGGTTTTGGGCTCCTCAAAAGGAGTATCTAGTTTGAATCATTCTTTGTCATAGTAGACATGACGATTCGCACCAGAATCAACCAACCATCCATCAATATTTTCAACCATATTTATATACGTTATCACGCCACGAAAGGTTCTTCGATAACATTTACCTGAGGTGTAGGACCATATTTCTTAAATTTGCAAAATCGAGCAATATACCCACTCTTGCCACAGGTAAAGTATGTTCCTACATCTTGAATTTGTTGATTTTGTGTTTGGTTATTAACACCATTATATTTCTTGAGAGGTCTACCATTATTTTTCTTGAAATTTTTCTTCTTAGACTTCAAATAAGTATATTTGTGAGTATCAGATACAACATTATTTGAAGTAATTAAATTTAACTTTGTTGTGAGGTTGCTCTATTCTAATTGTAAAAATCCATCTTGTCCCCTTGCTTCCTCTTTCATGCGGATACGCTTTATCAATATCTCAAGTGAGGTTTTCCTTTTATTTTTTGTGGCCCATAACTTTTTGAAACCTTCCAAGAATGTGGAAATATATCTATTATGTCACAAATAATAATGTTATCTCCAATTTTTATCTCCTTTAACCTGATCTCTCCAATGATCATTATATATAAAGTCTTGAGTTTGGTCTACCACCGATTTGTTGTCCACTATTTAAAAATAAAAAAAATATGCTAGCAGTATATTTTTCGCTCCAACCTCCTCGGTATCATACTTACTGATAACATTATAGTTACATACTTCCATTAAAGATTAACATGCTTCAATAAAAAATTAAGAAGATGTTTATTGTGGAAAAAGAGCTCAAGAATGAGCCTAAAATAATACCAAAGAGTGAACTAAGTGATATATATATATATATATATATATATATACACACACACACATCTACATCAACTCTACTCGATAGGAGAACTCTTTCCAGAAAATTACATAAAATATCCAAAATTCCTCATTAATTTACACCCATCAACAATAATAAAAGAAATATAACAAAATCCCCCAAAATCTTAACTCTCCTAAGATATAGTCTGGAAAGGTACAAGAGCTCTAATAGAATACATGAAAAGGAAAAATGACACAACTTCGTCTGAGAAGAAGAATACGGAAGCTGATACTGAGTACTCCATACCAATCAAGGAACTTCAACCTTCCACGGCCTACATCAAAAAGGTGTAGCAAGGTAGTATCAGTACACCACACGTATCGGTAGACATCATCAACTGACTAAGGTTAGTTAACATAACAACATAATAATCAACATACAATCAACATTACTAATATCAGCAATTATTTTACTTATGCAACAACCCACTAAATTAGACTACCTTACCGTCTCTTAAGATTCACTACTGTTCATGCAGTTATTCTACAATCCTAATCGTCAATCAATCCTTAAACTTGCCGCTCTCTATTTCTGCTGCAGTGAAGGATCAGGCTGCTATAGTGATTCTTCTGCCGCGATGATGTATCCGCTACAGTGCTATCCCAATAGTCAATAACCATTTTTCCTTGATCCAATTCTATTCTATTCCTCCATGTAGTTGTATAGCACATCTACCTCTTTTACCATTTTCTTATGAACAACTAAGTCCGTTCATTACCATTTAGTAACCTACTCAATTCTTAAATAATTTTCAGATCTTTCCAATTCTAGTACATTAAGTAATAAAGGCTACTCACTATTTCTTGGTAATTTGCTTCCTTTTTGTTAAACCCGTCATGCTACCTTCCGTCACCCATAAAACCAATTAAAATAAGCATTCAATCATAAATACAAGTTAAATAATTCAAGTACACACAAGAAGTCATCAACACATATCGACGGAGTCAATTTTTACCAAATACTAAAGTACATGCACATACCTGTCTCCGTGCATGAAAATTCCACAAGATATCATACTTGGACTGTATTGTCACGCCCCACCTTGAGAGGCATGACTGGCACCTAATACCACACTAGGATCTAGGCTGACCTGGCTGGGCATATGCACCTATGGTGCCTACCAGTGACTCAAAATCAAGAAAACAAATTGTTATATCTCGGCTGTAAACACAGCCTCGGGCCGATAAGACCACACAACACCTGTAAAAAAAAATAGCTAACCCAACCAACATAACAATAACAGGGATCCTATGCAGGCCAGATAAGATCACCATGCTGTCTAGTTATAAAAGAATGAAAAACAGGAAGTCATATAAACACTACAGACGACGAGGCTACTAACTGAAAGCTATACTAGGCCCCACACGACCAAAATAGACAACTAACTGAAGACTGTGGTCTGCAAGCCTCTAAGAGTGAAAATATTGATTGAAACTGGGCCCCAGCCTACCCAAATGTTATACAAATAAAAGATAGGGAATCTTTATAACCTGACAACACCGAATGAAATGAGCTGGCCAATCTGCTAACTCTGAATAACTGCTAGGAGATCCTGAAACCTGTCTGTCTGAACCTGTAGGCAAGTATGCAGCATCCCATGCATGAGCATCAGTACAATATATACCGAATATGTAAGGCGGTAATAAAAAGCTGAATAGAAGCTGATAAAGACTGAAAATAAGTGGAAAGAAAGGGAAGAAGATAACTTGTAAGCTTTCTTATCCATAACCTGTATCTAGTAAATCACTACACGTATATGAGCTGAAACTGTATGACTATACATTCATAGGCTATAGCTAGAAAGCAAGTATACAAACAAGAACCTAACTTGGCCCCTATAATCCTAGAAGGTGCAAGCAACATAGAAACAACCTACCGGGGCTCCAATAAGCCCTGGGTTAGTACAATTCAATCTATATACCCCTATCTAGGTTCTTATGATTCTACTGGTACTATAGCCAACCTACCTGGCTTCTAGGTCCGCATTTGAGCCTGCTAGACTCTGTAACTGTGTCTGAGCCCGTTGGGCTCTTGTAACTGCACCCTAGGCACACAAGGCTCGATAGAGGGTCATTGATTCCAATAGGACATAAAAGTAGAAGCCCATTCGTGGATGGACTGTAATATAGCCCTTGGGCCTGAATATAGTCCCTTGGGACATCATGTAGCTCCTCTGAGAAACATCATATAGCTCCTCTAAGCGATCAATAGCCCCGTAGGCGATGACACAGTTAGAAACCCTGAAGTTGGTCCACGGAACGCTATCCTAAGTGGGATCAATCTCAACCAATATACTATATTTTAGTCTCAACCTAGCCACTCAAAAGGCGTATCTGGCTCTTAAGTCCTAATACGACCACTACTCGACCCTAGAATAGTCTGTATAGTTGCCAATAAGCACGCCCCGTATGCCTATATCTTATCAGAGGATCCTGGCAGTGATCATAATCTCTAATGGTCTAGACAGGATAGGGCAAGATTTGGAGTGGCTTAAATGATACTCTAAATGTAATGCTAGGACAATGATAGCTCATAAGAGAACCATAAGGTCGTGGACGACCAACTATTTAGTTCCTTCACTTAGAACAACTATAGGGCTGCTACTAATCGGACATGCTCCTGAGCAGTTAGCCACTAATCTTCCACAGTCTTCTTACTATAATTCTTAGCCTGAAGGTAATACTGTACTACTATGTTTCTTGTCCCTTAGAACTTAACTTGGTCTGTTCATATTTCATATGTTTTCTTTGGGTGATTCCTAGACTCATAGGTAGGTTTATCTAGACTTGGTCACTAGCGGCAACCTACACCTAAGTATTTATACAAGTAGGCTGGGGCGTTGGCCCGACATCCAACTATTAATAAGGTCCCCTCCTTAGGGTACCCACGGGTCTATCTGACTTGTATAATTGGGATAACCTCCTAGACGACTTGTATGACAAGCACTATGTCGACTGCAACTAACAGTTATTGCCAGCTAACTAGATGGCAGGCTATCACTCATTTCACTAGGAAACCCTGGTGCCGCTGACTCTAGGGTAAGACCATCCTATTCAAATTCTAGCCCTAGAGGTGTCAAGGTACACCAACAGCCTCTAAATGCTTTATTGACAATACAGGCGCCAAACTGATAGTTATATCGCCAGTTTACGCCCTATGCAGTCCAACTTACCAACTCAGGCCCAACAGCTAACCCTAAACTTCTAAGGCCTTGACATGATAACAAAACACCAGTTCTACTAATATAGTGAATAGGAGAATAAAGGAGTTTCTATGACGCTCCTAGAGTGAGTCATAATTAACATACTTTTTCCCGATGAGAGATACTGCAATATACTCTCAAAATGTCTTTTAGCAGCTAACCACAACATATATAATCATAATCTACTGAAAATAGCTAATCACAACATATATAATCATAATCTACTAACAACACCTAATCACAACATACATGATCCTTATCTACTAGTAGCAGCTAGTTACAACATATAGGACCGTTATTTCCGTTCAAGAACATAGGTTGTATCATTATGCAATGAGAATAACTTGCCGAAGGGATAAGTCTTAACATACCTCGGATGCTGTCTTTTGTTCATTAAACAGTTTCCCACCTGAAGTCAGTAGTTCCACTCAATTGTAGCCCTTACGCTGAGAAAATAAGGCTATATTCAATACTAAGACTCGACAAATAATGATATCATTTGATACTATTAACTATAATTCAATTCCGTTTAATTCGGTTAAAAACTCACAATTTCTCGAGAGTTTAGAAGGTAGAAAGGCTTACATATCACCTGTAGCTGCTTAGAACTCAATTTAAATTAATTTTTACATCTTTTACTTGGAGGGGTTCGGTACTCTGCAGGGATGTTCCTCGTAGTACTAGGACTTTTTATCCAAGATGAATTTGCATATGGACGAAGTTTATCGGCATAATTTGACGAAAAAGAAAAGAAGTTGTTGCTCACTCTCTCTTCTCAGCCGAGGGGAAATATTTACAAATGATTAACTCAAGTCAAGGAGGAACTTATATATTATTGAGGTGGTGGGCTAGGGGGGCAGCGTGCTGCCTATAGCGCCAAGAATCGAGAGCAATACACCATTCAATGTGTTAGGCTGGCTGGCACTCAGTGCGCCTGGCCTCCGGCCCCGACTTTCTGCGCGCTCGACTCCATACTGATCCATTAATTCCTCGATCCTTTTTTCATATGCATCATACTCTAAAACTCTCGACATATGTACGAATGCATCGGTTACACAAGAGGAACTTATGGAGTGTAACATCATCCCCCCCTTAGGAACATTCATCCTCGAATGTAATCTTAAGCTTAAGAGACTCAGCTCCTTTAACTATTTCTAGAACAGTTTTGGTAGAGTCTCCTCTATAATATGGACTATCCAGAAACCTAAAACGCAGAAAAATCCAACATAGGCATCTCACAGAATGCTATCACCAACTACTCCACAACATCCAGTGAATAATTGAACAGTACTGATAGTATAAGCAATCAAATAACAACTGAACAACAATCTAACCTCAAACGCTTAATCTGGGTCAGGTTTGGAATAAGTGAGGATATCTAATCCTCAGGTTGTCCTCAGCTTTCCAAGCAATTCCTTCTACCTTTCTGTTCCTCCATAAGACTTCACTAGGCTACAACTTTGGTTCTCAAAATAGCCCCTACGGACTTGAGAATCTAATATCACTATTGGAGTCTCTCCGTAGGACTACTCAACTGGGTTAGCCTGAGAAAAGGTCTCCTACGCCCTTGCATAGTGTTGATGAACAGATCCTAGCCCTGAAGGCAACTCTATCTCATAGGTCGCTTGGATAATCTTTCGTAGGATCCGGTATAGCTTGGTAATTCTAGGGATGGGCTTTCTCTCCTTATCAAATCTCATAACGCCCTTCTTTCGGAGAAATTTTCAGGAATACCCAGTCGTTGCTTCAATCCTTAACTCCCTAAGCCATATGTTAGAGTAGGACTTCTGGAAACCCTGAGTTGTCGGTACATATCTTCTAATAGGTTTAACTTTTCCCCACTGACTGATGTAGTATTCCCAGTTTGGCTACCCCTGACCTACCTACTTTAGGTCTTCATATAGGGGACCTACCTTCCCACCCGTAACATTTCTCTGAGCATTTGAATCGTGTACTCTGCTTGGCTATTTGTTTGGGGGAGAGAAGTTGTACTCAAGTTAATCTGTGCCCCAATCTGACCTAACACCCTTTCCAAAACCTAAGCTTAATATTCCATTCGGTGGGTTGTGCCCTTCTGTCAGAACCAATAGACACTGGGGCATCATATAGCAGAATGTTTCTTTAGTATTCAATTCAGCATAGTCTTTAGCCAAAACGTCATTCTAACTGGAAAGAAATAAGTTAATCTCATTATCTTTCAACAATGACCAAATAGGGTCACATTTACGCCTAGTATGAAGTAACCTTGTAACTATATTTGGACTGACTACTTCCCGCTTCCGTGCAGGTACAACTATCTCTTGAGTTAGCCTACCCGATTTCTGCTATCCAGCCTTCCTTTATTGGTCATTGGAGCTCTGTTCCATAACTCGACAATATATTTCTTCTTCCCATGCCATCAGTAGGTCTCTTTTATAACCTGATGCATTTTCATCAAACTCTGGGTGGAGGGAATAACGGACATGGTATACCTTTACTACAATCTACTAACGAAGCCTTGTCACATTTGGAATGCAAAGTTGACCTTTGGGTCTCAAGACTCCACCCCCTATATCTCGAAGGCCGGTGATTCCTCCTGCTAGGCCTTATCTCTAGCTGCACTAGGCTAGGGTCTCCGTACCATCACTCTTTTGCCTCTACAACTAGTGATGATATTGTAGTATTCTAGGTCATAATCTCACTATCCTTTAAATGTCAGCCAAATGCTTATTTTTTGACATTCAGCGCGGCGATTCCAAGCTCTGTCAGCCCGCTATAGCCTAAAGGTAGTTATGCTTTCCCCCTAGAGCTTGGTAGTCATGTTTTATCCTTACTCCTATAGGCTAAAAACCAAGGTTCATGCCCCATGCCCCGTACTAGCAAGGATACTACTGATCGAGTCTACCAACCTATTTTGTCCTAATCTACACTTGGGCTGGTTCCCCCCATATAATCTCTCTGTCCTTCGATATAATAATCTAGGGGTCATAGCCATTACCCTTCAGGAATCCGCCACCATCATCAGCACACTGCGGCGGAATCAGCCTATTCTTGACCTGAGCGTTACTATTTTGGGGGGTTTATTGCTTATGGACTCTCACACGTACTTGGGTGCAATTGGCAATCCTATCTACCCCTTTGATTTACCACAGTGAGGGTCTAGGTAACTTTTTAAACACTGGGGTCTTAGCCATTTTCTAACCCTTCTCAGAACAAATGGTTCTAGCCCTCCTTTACTATTTATTCTGGGCAACATGGCATTGATACTTACACTTTCTACTGTATTAAAAGAACAAGATAGGAGGTGGAAAATGACCCTATTATTCTATAACAGGGCTAAGGCACAAAATTCAACAAACTCTAAAAGCTGGAGGTACAAACCTCACACAATCCTTTGCATGTTTCAGGTAATACAACATTAATCTCGACCCTGTCTAATTCTAAGTGTCTACTAAGTAAACCAACTCATATATATATATAAAACACATTCCTGACCTCCTGTTCCGAGGGTGTAGAAAGAACTTGGTATGGTGCTGGCATATCTATTACATTATGAGGTTTCTAGTGCCCCGGGAGGATACTGGTGATATTTAAAAACATCCATTTTCGCCCTCAGGCTGGTTTTCCCCCAACTGTGGCACCTCATAGGTACCCTCTCCTGCTGCTGCAGCTAATTTGCGGATGGCTGGAGTCTGTCTTATATCAAACATTACTCTAGACAGACATGATAATGAAATCTTAGGACTCAACCCTGTACAACTCGGCTTTGTAGCACGATCTGAAAAGAAGGAAGGGTAACTATACTATCATTCCTCATAGCCTCCTACTTATAAAATGTGGTGCGCAAGAAATTTATAAAAAATACTCTACTAGACATGGCTTGCAGACTCCCTGGGATATGATCTGCTCTGATACCAACTTTGTCACGCCCTACCTTGGGAGGCATGACTGACACCTAATGCCACACTGGGATCTAGGCTGACCTGGCTAGGCATATGCACCTCTGGTGCCTACTAGCAACTCAAAATCAAGAAAACAAGTTATTATATCTCGGCTGTAAACACAGCCTCGGGCCGACAAGGACACACAGTGCCTATAAAAGAAAATAGCTAACCCAACCAACATAACAATAATAGGAATCCTATGCAGGCTGACAAGACCACCATGCTCTCTAGTTATAACAGGATGAAAAAAAGGCAGTCACAAGACACTATAGTCGACGAGGCCGCCAACTGAAAGCTATACTAGGCCCCACATGGACAACATACAAAACTGAATATATGTAGGCCCCACGCGGCCAACACGGACAACTAACTGACGACTGTAGTCTGCAAGCCTCTAAGAGTGAAAATATTGGCCGGGACAGGGCCCCGACCTACTTAAATGCTATACAAATAAAAGACAGGTAATCTTTACAACCTGGCAACTCCTAATGAAAGGATTTGGCCAATCTGCTGACTCTAAATAACTATTAGGAGATCCTGAAACTTGTCTTTCTGAACCTACAGGCAAGTATACAGCGCCCCATGCGTGGGCGTCAGTACAATATGTACCGAATATGTAAGGCAGTAATAAAAAGTTGAATAGAATCTGATAAAGACTAAAAGTAAGTAGCAAGAAGGGGCAGAAGATAACTTGTAAGCTTTCTTATCCATAACTTGTATCTAGTAAATCACTACACGTTTATGAGCTGAAATTGTACGACTACACATTCATAAGCTATAGCTAGCAAGTAAGTATACAAACAAGAACCTAACCTGGCCCCCATAAGCCTGGAAGGTGCAAGCAACACAAAAATGACCTACCAGGGCCCCCATAAGTCTTGGCAAGTACAATTCAATCTTTATACCCCTATCAAGGTTCTTATGATTCTACTGGTACTATAGCCAACCTACCTGGCTTCTGGGTCTGCATCTGAGCCTGCTGGACTCCTGTAACTATGTCTGAGCCTGTTGGGCTCCTGTAACTACACCCTAGGCACACAAGGCTCGACGGAGGGTCAGTGATGCCGATACGACATTAAAGTAGAAGCCCATTCGTGGGTGGACTATAATATGGCCCTTGGGCCTGAATATAGCCCCTTGAGACATCGTGTAGCTTCTCTAAGAAACATCATATAGCTCCTCTAAGCAACATCATATAGTTCCTATGAGCAATTAATAGCCCCATAGGCAATGACACAGTTAGAAACCTTAGCGTTGGTCAATGGAAGTCTATCCTAGGTGGGGTCAGTCCCAACCAATATACTACATTTTAGTCTCAACCTAGCCACTCAAAAGGCGTATCTGGCTCTTAAGGCCTAATGCGACCACTACTCGCCCCTAGAATAGTTTGTATAGCTGCCAACAAGCATACCCTGTGTGCCTACATTTGATTAGAGGATCCTGGTAGTGATCATGATCTCTAATGGTCTAGACAGGATAGGGCAAGATTAGGAGTTTCCTAAACGATACTCTAAATGTCATGCTAGGACAATGATAGCTCATAAAGGAACCATAAGGTCGCGGACGACCAACTATTTAGTTCCTTTTCTTGGAACAATTGTAGGGCTGCTACTAATTGAACATGCTCCTAAGAAGTCATCCCCTAACCTTCCATTTGCAGCTTACTATAATTCTTAGCCTGAAGGTAATACTGATCTACTATGGTTCTAGTTACTTAGACCTTAACTTGGTCTGTTCAGATTTCATATATCTTCTTTGGGAGATTCCTACCCTCATAGGTAGGTTTATCTGGACCTGGTCTCTTGCGGCAACCTACTCCTGAATATCTATATAAGTAGGCTGGGGCATTGGCCCCGCATCACACTACTAATAAGGTCCGCTCCTTGGGGTACCCATGGGTCTATCTAACTTGTATAACTGGGAACTTCCTGGGCAACCTGTATGACAAGAACTAAGTCAACTGCAACTAACAGTCATTGGCACTGGCTAACTAGATGGCAGACTGTCACTCATTTCACTAGGCAACCCTGGTGCCGCTGACTCTAGGGTAAGACCATCCTATCCAAATTCTGGCCCTGGAGGCTTCAAGGTATGCTAATGGCCTCTGGGCAAGTGTTACTGACAATATAGGCGCCAAACTGATAGTTATATCGCCTGACTATGCCCTATGCTGTCCAACTTTCCAACTTAAGCCCAACAGCTAACCCTAAACTTCTAAGGCCTTGGCATGACAGTAAAACACTAGAATTCTACTAATACAGTGAACTGGAGAGCGGAGGAGTTTCTATGATGCTCCTAGTGTGAGTCACACTTAACATACTTTTTCCCGATGAGGGATACTGCAATATACTCTCAAAATGTGTTTTAGCAGATAACCACAACATATATAATCATAATCTACTGACAACATCTAATCACAACATATATAATCATAATCTACTGATAGCAGCTAATCACAACATACATGATCCTTATCTATTAGCAACAACTAGTTACAACATGTAGGATCGTTATCTCCGTTCAAGAACATAGGTCGTATGATTATACGATAAGAATAACTTGCCGAAGGGATAAGATTTAACATATCTTAAATGCCGACTTCCATTCATTAAATAGTTTCCCACTTGAAGTCTGTAGTTCCACTCAATTGTAGCCCTTATGCTGAGAGAATAAGGCTATATTCAATACTAAGACTCGGTAAACAATGATATCATTTGATACTATTTACTATAATTCAACTCCATTTGATTCGGCCGAAAACGCACAATTTCTCAAGAGTTTAGAAGGTAGAAAGGCTTACCTATCACCTGTAGCCGCTTAGAAGTCAATTTGAAGTAATTTCAACATCTTTTACTCGATAGGGTTCGGGTACTCCGAGCAAATTTTCAAGAAATAACTCCACAAAGATGTTCCTCGTAGGACTGGGACTCTTTATCCAAGATGAATTTGTGTATGGATGGAGTTTAACAGGTTAATTTGACAAAAAACCGAAGAAGTTGTTGCTCACTCTCTCTTCTCAGCCGAGGGTAAATATTTACAAATGATTAACTCAAGTCAAGGATGAACTTATATATTATTTAGGCGTTGGTCTAGGGCGCACAGCGCGCCGCCCATAGCACCAAGAATCTGGCACGACACGCCATTCAAGGCTTCAGGCTGGCCGACGAGGTGCGGCGCCCAGTGCACCTGGACTCTGACCCCGACCTCCTGCTCACTCGACTCCGTACTCATCCGTTCATTCTCTGAGCCTTTTTTCGTGTGTGTCGTACTCTAAACCTCTCGACATACGCACGAACGCATCGGTTTCATGATAGAAACTTGCGGGGATTAACACGTATATCCATATACGGTATTTCACACATATTTCTCATCTCAATCTCGATCATGTTGATATATCTTGTATCACACTTTTACACATGTACCATTCTATCTCTGCAGCCGTATGTATAATTAAACCATACCCGCATAATCTTTGTCTAAAACAATCATACTATTGGTGATACTCCGGGCACACGCCTCCGTCACATTACTGTACACACATGTCAGAGGGTCTTATTTTTGTCGTTTTAGTCATAACATATAGGGGACTCTACAAATTCATGTACTATACACCTAGCTGTATGAAACCTTCATCATACCTGTCTGTGTACTCATATTCGTACACCTAGCCACATGGTCTTTTAGCCATACTTGTCTGTGTACTCCCTCATACCGCTCTCCTGGATGCTCACCTCAGACACGAGCCACTCATGTCTCCAACCCTCATTCAAAGTATAATCATACTAGCCTGCTCTTCCAAGTTCTTTCCTGTCATGACCCAAACGTAGGCCCAGATCAAGACACGGGACAAGGAACCCTGAGGGACTCCAAGTCAACCCACGGCATGAACATACATCTAACTAAATCATAAAAGAGGAAGATCAACACAATAAACTTAGCGGAAGTCTGAAATAAGCATAACATCAGAAATACAGATGAATCTAAAGCTAATTATATTCTATATCTGAAAAGCCTCTAATACTGATGAGTTGATGGGACAAGACCCCCAACTAACTCTGTAACTCTGAAACCGAATACATAACAAAAACTGGTAGAGCATGGTCCTCGAGAGATGAGGACTCACCAACAACTGTGGGATGTTAACTCTGAAAGGCTGGCTAAGGATGGGTTAAGACTGAGTACCGGGGCTTGTATCATAAAATGATAAAACATAGAGTATGCGGTCAGTATGTGTACTGTACCAAGTATGCAAGGTAAGCAAAACCGCTTAAATTAGTAAAATCATTTGAAACATGCATAATATAATAACATAGACATAAATAAGAATCTGAGAGTAGGGCTTGCATGCTATCTTTCTAAAAACATGATCCCATCATAATATAACATTATAACTGAATTGATTAACCCAAAGATGAAATCTATTAATTATAAGTAAAACTGAACATTGGGTCAAACCTGCTTTAAAACACATGTAGATATATATATATATATATATATATATATATATATCATGAATGATAAATATGCATAGCTGAAATCATGAGGAACAATGGGATACTCGTCATATAACCAACATACCACGATAGAGCTTACATGGTCCCAACTATCTTACTCAAGTAGGTAGAGCCGTCCAAGACCTTTCCAGGGCTAAGGACGATACCATGATATCAATATCAACACCATGGCCCAATCGGGAAGGGGATAGCTCACAAAGGATGTCCCAAAGTCTATATATGAATCAACCTACGTTGGCGCATAGTTCTGAGGCGTAGGGTGATTGACCATTAGCCTACTCAGTGCTAGACATTACTCCCAAAAACATGCATATGCTCTCCATTGTTATTTTTAACGAAGCTCAGCATCGTCTATTGACGAAGCTCAATAATCAAATACATCTCAAATATGAAATTATATATATATATATATATATATATATATATATATATATATATATATATATATATATGAGAAGCTTTAGCTCAAACCATACCACAAGCTTAAAATAATTGGGAGTCTTCGCTCCAAAACCATGTGGTAAGCTCAATTCAGAAAATCATAAATCATACTTTAACATGTGGACATTGCCCAATACTTCAACATGCTTGAAGTTACTCAATTCACATGGAAACATGACTATAAACAAGGGTAACTTGAAACATGCTTTTCATCAATAATATCTCATCATAATTGAACTTACATCATAAATCTCAACTTCTCATAAATCATTCATGAATGGGCATCATAGTTTGAAAAACTAGTAAACACGATTAGTAATTGAAAGCATGATAAAACTTTCCCATGAATCATAATTCATCAATTAAAACATACTTAGATCATACCCATCACATTGACTTAGAGAATTCATGCACTGGGTTAAAACCTCATAGAATCAACTCATAGATTTTCATGAATTAGAGAGGGATTGGGCATGGGTGTGGACGAAATCACCCATTCATAACCCTGCATACCTGATGAAGGCTGATTCTTACACTTCTTTGATTGCCCAAGAGGAATTTGAGAAGAATTGGAAGGGCTTAAGCTTGATCTCCTTTCTAACTCCCTAACTTTCACACATGGGTTTAGAATAGGCAAGAATGACATAACCTATCTTAATACACTATGAAAATAACTTAAAATGACGTAGTATAGGCCTTAGGATCATAGGAATTACAGAAAAGCCCTCACTAAATTCGTAGGAAATAACTAACTGCCAGTCCCAATGAGGGACTGGACGACTCGTGGAATCAATTGTCGAGTAGACTGCCTAACAGTTCATCTGGGTTCATCACGAGGACCTCACTAGTCGTTACTGGTGACCCTGACTCATGGTCACCACTCGTCACCTTCACTACCTGAGTTTTCAAGTTGCTTCCAATATGCTGACCATGACCTCTCCCACGAATCTTGGTGACTGACCAAGACTCGTGGGGACCATCTGTAGGGTATACTGCCAGGTCTCCTTCACCTGCCCAAAATCCTTGCCCACGACTAACTCAACGAGTCATGGGGTCTGACCACAACTCGTGGTCACGTCCATGGGAACCTTAAATCCCAAAATTCCAACTCACATCCAGAACCTCACCATGAGTCACCTCATGACTCGTGGTCTACCCTACGGGTCACAGAACAACTCGTTCTGTGACCTGGTACCAGATTTCCAGTTTCCTCCGTTTCAACTCCCGAGTCTAATCTTTGGGCTTCCTAGGTATTACAATATCTCCCCCTTTGGAACATTCGTCCTCGAATGTTGGAAAAACATATAGAAAAGTAGAGAAAAGCAATCATCATATTCAAATAATGATCATTTAAGCTGCAAACTGATGGAATAACTACCTCCAAACTTAACTACATGACTGAACTGAATTCATGAATCATACATACATCCATATACATAAAAGAAGCTAGAGCATATGAACTAAACATGAAAACTAAATAGAGTACTAGGGAAAAAACTGATACCCCAATTGGAAATTGAGCCAAATGGGAATAGGTGTGGGTATCTAGCCATCATATCTGTTTCGGCTTCCCACATGCTCCTTTAACATGTTGATTTCTCCATAAAACTTTGACTGAAGCTACTTCCTTGTTTCTTAGCCTTCGAACCTGACGATCCAGTATTTCCACCAGAACCTCTTCATAACTAAGGTTGTATTTCACACCATCACTGTCCACAGGAACAACTAGAGTGGGATCACCCAAACACTTCTTTAAGAGAGATACATGGAAGCTAATTCTAAAGGCAACTCCAACTCATATGCCACTTTGCCAACCCGCTTCACTATCCGGTAGGGACCAACAGAACGAGGGATGAGTTTTCCTTTCTTTCCGAACCTCATCACTCCCTTCATGGGAGACACCTTTAGAAACTCCCAATCATCCACTTCGAACTTGAGTTCTCTCCTTCTCACATCGGCATAGGATTTTTGGCGACTTTGAGCCATTTTCAACCTGTCCCGTATAAGCTGAACCTTCTCCATAGCCTCATGGAATGAATCTGGTCCTATCATTGTAGCTTCACCAATTTCAAACCAACCAATAGGTGATCTGCATCTTCGCCCATAGAGAGCCTCAAACGGAGCCATCTGAATGTTGGAATGGTAACTATTATTGTATGCAAACTCAATAAGAGGAAAATGATCATCCAACTACCTTTGAAGTCAATCATGCATGCTATCAACATGTCTTCGAGAGTCTAAATTGTCCGTTCCGCCTTACCATCAATTTGTGGGTGAAACGCTGTGCTGAGCTTAACCTGAGTACCCAATCCTTTTTGAAATGACCTTCAGAACTGAGATGTAAATTGGGTACCTCTGTCTAATATGATGGATAAAGGCACTCCATGTAACCGAACTAGCTCCTGGATGTATAGCTTAGCATAATCCTCCGCCGAATTCGTGGTCTTGATGGTCGAAAATGAGCGGCCTTGGTCAACTTGTCCACAACAACCTAAATAGAGTCATATTATCGTCGAGTGCGAGGCAACCCTGTTGTGAAGTACATATTTGATTTCTTCCCACTTCCTAGTAGGAATGCTAATATATTGGAGCACACCTTCAGTTCTTTGGTGCTCGACCTTCACTTGCTGACAGTTCGGACACGTAGCCACAAATTTTGTGATGTCTTTCTTCATGCCATTCCACCAATAGACTTTTCGTAAGTCATGGTACATCTTGGTGGCACCTGATGGATTGAATATCTAGAACCGTGAGCTTCATGCAACATCCGATTTCTCAAATCATCAACATCCAGAATACATAAGTGACCCTGGTATCGAAGCACACCATCCCCCCCTTTGGAGAAGACCTCTACCTTCTGATTCTAAACGACCTCCTTTAATTTTACAAAAATAGGGTCTTCATCTTGCCTAGATATTACATAAGTCACCAAGGAAGATTCTAACCTGCTCTAAACAATAACCCCGCCATTGGTCGAATCAACCAACCGAACTCCCAACCTTGCAAGTTGATGCACATCCTTCACCAGCTCCTTTCTTCCCTCATCCACATGGGACACACTCTCCATAGAGAGTCTACTAAGTGCGTCTGCCACTACATTAGCCTTTCCCGGATGCTAAAGGACACTCATGTCATAGTCTTTGAGTAGCTCCAACCACCTTCTTTGCCGAAGATTGAGATCCTTCTGGGTAAACACATATTGTAAACTCTTATGGTCCGTAAACACATTCACATGGACCCCATACAAATAATGTCGCCATATCTTCAAGGAGAATACCACCACCGCCAATTCAAGATCATGGGTCGGGTAATTCCTCTCATGAACTTTCAGCTCTCTAAAAGCATATTCTATAACTTTGTCATGCTGCATCAATACGCAGCCAAGTAAGATCCTTGAAGCATCACAATAAACCACAAACCCATCGGTACCCTCGGGTAGAGTTAACACCGATGCTGAAATAAGTCAGGTCTTCAACTCCTGAAAGCTTCTCTCACAAGCCTCCGAACATGGAAATTTCACCTTCTTTTGGGTCAATTTGGTCAAGGGTGCTGCAATAGATGAAAACCCCTCAACAAATCTCCAATAGTAGCTCGCTAGGCCCAAGAAACTCCTGATATCTGAAGGATTCACCGCTCTAGGCCAATTCTTCACCGCTTTTATTTTGTGAGAGTCCACCTGTATGCCCTCACTTGATATCACATAGCCCAAAAATGCTACTGAGTTCAACCAAAAATCGCACTTGCTGAATTTAGCATATAATTAGTGATCCTTGAGAGTCTGTAGCACCACTCTCAAATGAGCGGCATGCTCCTCCTCGCTCTGAGAGTATATCAGGATGTTATCAATAAACACGATCACGAACATATCCAAGTATGGATTTTGAACACCCTGTTCATCAAGTCCATAAAAGCTAAAGGAGCATTCATTAGTCCAAATAACATAACTACAAACTCGTAATGACCATACCGCATCCTGAAGGCTGTCTTTGGGATGTCGCTCTCCCGAACTCTGAGGTGATGGTACCCAGATCTGAGATCTATCTTCCAAAAGCACTTGGCACCCTGAAGCTGGTCAAACAAATCACCAATCCTGGGTATAGAATACCTATTCTTGATGGTGACCTTGTTCAATTGCTGGTAATCAATACACATACGAAGAGAACCATCTTTCTTTCGGACAAATAGAACTGTTGCACCCCATGAGGATTTGCTCGGTCTAATGAAACCCTATCAAAACAAATCCTTCAACTGATCCTTTAACTCTTTTAGCTAGGCTGGAGCCATTCTATAGGGAGGAATAGATATAAGCTGGGTGTCGGGAAGATGGTTAACACCAAAATTAATCTCCTGCTCGGGAGGGATTCCCGGTAGATCATCTAGGAAGACTTCTGGATACTCACATACCACTGGAACTAACTGGATAGTCGGAGTCTCATACTTTGCATCCTTAACCTAACTAGATGATACACATAACCTTTGGAGATCATCTTTCTGACCTTAAGGTAGGAAATGAAATAACCTACAGGCATAACTAAACAACCCTTCCACTCTAAGACTGGCTCACTCGAAAATCTAAACTCTACTGCCCGGGTTCTACAATTAACTGAGGCATAACATGCAAATAGCGAATCCATGCCGAGGATAACATCAAAATCGGTCATGGCTAACTCTACTAAATCTGCTAAGGTGACTCTTTGAAAGACTGTAACCGAGGAACTTCTATATACCCAACTAGATACAACTGAATCACCCACTAGAGTAGAGACTGAGAAGGGTTCTGACAAGGTTTTGGGACTGACTCCGAAACTACTAGCCACATATGGTGTCACAAAAGACAAGGCAGCCCCTGGATCTAACAAAGCATATACATCAAGATGGAAAACTCGTAACATACCAGTGACTACACCTGGGGAGACCTCCTTCTCCTGATGAGAGGCTAAGGTATACAATCTATTTTGACGCTGGACGCCACTTGTGCTAGTAGATGCCCCCTACTATATTGGGCGTGCGGTGGAACTGCTGAACTACAAACTGGGCTTCGACCCCCTTTATGGCCCTGTCTCGCTTCTGGGAAATCTCTGAGCATATGTCTGGGCTTTCCACACCCGAAGCAAGCACCTGTACCTGCCAAGCACTAAACCATGTGTCCCCGACCACACCTGCGGCAAGCTGGTACGATGGAATATCCTGCTGGAGCATAGTAGTCCTGCAATCCTTGTCTAAGTACCCTCCCACTCCATGAACAAACCTGCTTACTCGCGCCCTCTGATCCACCACTAAATCTAGGGCATACTTTGACAAACGAGTGAACTCAAGGGCATATTCTTGCACCGTCATTTTTCCCTGCTTGAGATTTACGAACTCAGCTGCCTTCAACTCCCTCTTCTCACGAGGGAAGGACCGATCTAAGAAAGCAACATGGAACTCCTCCTAAGTGACAGTGCTTGCTTCGGTGGCCCTACTATCTTTCCATTATCGGAACCATATGTGCGCGACCCCTTTTAACTAATATGAGGCCAACTCAGCACACTCAAATCCATTCACCCCCATGACCTGGGTGATCTTCACAACCTCATCAATGAACTCATGCGGGTCCTCATCTACTTTTGACCCAAGGAACTCTGGAGGGTTCATTCTTAGGGAATCCCAGACTCGAGTTGCCGCCGCATTTCCATTTTGCGAGACATGCGCCACTGCCTACTGGTTGACCTGAGCAGTCAAGGAATTCACTAGCATCTGAATAGCTGTCCTGAATTCATCATGGGCAACCGACTCCGGTGCATGGTGCTCCTGGACTGGTGGGGCTTGTTGCTTCCCGACTCCATTGCCATCCTTATGGCCATTTCCATTTCCATTCCTCCTACCGTTAACTCTACGGGGCCCCATGGTTCTGTAATTGGAAATAGCACAAGTTAGAAGGATAGCGAGGCATTTCATCGCACGACATAGATCATGAAAGAAGGGAACATTTCCTAAATGTCTCATAGCCTCTTCGTCATAAGTGTGGCGCGCTTCACACCCATGAAGAAGAATCTGCTCAATGCGGCTCTCAAACTCCCTAGGACACTTCAAACCTATTGGTCTGATACCAAGTTTGTCACGACTTGAACGTAGACCCGGATCGAGACATGGGACAAGGAACCCCGAGGGACTCCAAGTCGACCCATTGCATGAACATACATCTAACTAAATCATAAAAGTGGAAGATCAACACGATAAAATTAGCGGAATTCTGAAATAAGCATAACATCATAAATACACACAAATTTGAAGTTGATTACATTCTATGTTTGAAAAGCGTATAATACTGATGAGTTGATGGGACAAGACCCCTAACTAACTCGGTAAGCCTGAAATCGAATACATAACAAAAAATGGTAGAGAATGGTCCTCGGGAGATGAGGACTCACCAACAGTTGTGGGATGCTAACTTTGAAAAGCTGGTTAAGGACGAGGCTGAGTCTGAGTATCGGGGCCTATATCATAAAATGATACAACATAGAGTATGCAGTCAGTATGTGGAATGTACTGAGTATACAAGGTATTTAAAACTTCTTAAATCAGTAAAATCATTTGAAATATGCATTAATATAATAACATGAATAGAAATAAAAATCTGAGGGTAGGGTTTGCATGCTATCTTTCTGAAAATATGATCTCATCATAACATAACATTATAACTGTATCGATTGACCTAAAGCTGAAATCTATTAAACATAAGGAAAGCTGAACATTATATATATATATATATATGTATGTATGTATATATATATATATATATGTATGTATGTATATATATATGTATGTATATATATATATGTATGTATGTATATATATATATCATGAATAATAAATATGCATAGATGAAATCATGAGAAACAATGGGATACTTGTCATATAACCGACATACCAGAGCTTATATGGTCCCAACTATCATACTTAAGTGGGTAGAGCCATCCAAGACCTTGTCGGGGATAAGAACGATACCATGATATCATATCAAGCTCGTGGCCTAATCAGATAGAGGATAGCTCACAAAGGAGGTGCCAAAAGTCTATATATGAATCAACCTATGTTGGGGCATAGTTCTGAGGCATAGGGTGATTGACCCTTAGCCTACTCGGTGCTAGACATTACTCCCAAAAACATGCATATGCTCTCCATCGTTATTTTTAACGAAGCTCAGCATCGTCTATTGATGGAGCTCAACAATCAAATACATCTCAAATCTGAAATTATATATATATGAGAAGCTTTAGGTCAAACCATACCACAAGCTGAAAATAATTGGGAGTCTTCACTCCAAAACCATGTGGTAAGCCCAATTCAGAAAATCATAAATCATACTTTAACATGTGGGCATTGCCCAATACTTCAACATGCTTGAAGTTACTCAATTCATGTGGAAACATGACTATAATCATGGGTAACTTGAAAATATGCTTTTCATCAATAATATTTCATAATTGAACTTACATTATAAATCTCAACTTCTCATAAATCCTTCATGAATGGGAATCATAATTTGGGAAACTAGTAAACATGATTATTAATTGAAAACATGATAAAACTTGCCCATGAATCATAATTCATCAATTAAAACATACTCATGTCATACCCATGACATTGACTTAGAGTATTCATGCATTGGGTTAAAATCCCATAGAATTAACTCATAGATTTTCATGAATTAGAGAGGGATTGGGAATGGGTGTGGACAAAATCACCCATTCATAATCCTACATACCTGATGAAGGCTGATTCTTACACTTCTTTGATTGCCCAAGAGGAATTTGAGAAGAATTTGAAGGGCTTAAGCTTGATCTCCTCTCTAACTCCCTAACTGGCATGCATGGGTTAAGAATTGACTAGAATGACATAACCTATCTTAATACACTCTTAAAATAACTTAAAACGACGTAGTATAGGCCTTAGGATCATAGGAATTACAGAAAAGCCCTTACTAAATACATAGGAAATAACTGACTGCCAGAACCAACAAAGCACTGGATGACTCATTACTCATGGCCAAGACTCGTGGCATCAGTCATCGAGTACACTGCCTAACAGTTCATCTGGGCTCGTCACGGGGAACCTCACGAGTCGTTACTGGTGACCACGACTCGGGGTCACCACTCGTCAACTTCACTGCCTGAGTTTTTAAATTGCTTCCAATATGCTGACCACGACCCCTCCCACAAATAGTGGTGACTGACCACGACTCGTGGGGACCTTCTGTAGGGTACACTACCAGGTCTCCTTCACCAGCCCAAAATTCTTTCTCATGACTAACTCAACGAGTCTTGGGGTCTGACCACGACTCGTGGTCACGTCCGTGGAGACCTCAAATCCCAAAATTCGAACTCATACCCTAAACCTCACCACGAGTCACCTCACGACTCATGGTCTACCTTACAGGTCATAGAATGACTCGTTCTGTGACCTGGTGCCAGATTTCCAGTTTTCTCCATTTCAACTCCCGAATCTAATCTTTGGGCTTCCGGGGTATTACATTTCCCTTTAGCCCCAGGCGTCACATTCACCATCGTATCAATGATATGCCTTTCCGTATCATACATTATGTCATGCATATGTTCGATTGATACCAGCTCGCCCCTCAATCTCGAGATGCATATCATAACACAAGAAATAATAAATCACATCACGACAAGAGTTATGTATACATATCAACAAGCAAAATCAAAGCATAGTTCCAAACCTTATTTCATATCCAAATATTATAAAACCAATTGATATCCATAATATCATAAGGAAGTGCAACGTGGCCCGCTCACTAGTTTGGGCTTTGCTACAGTGGTATTACTGCCGCCACCACGGTCTCGCTGTAGTGGTACCGTAACAACTGTAGTGGTACTATCTGGCAGTACTTAGACTAGTTCTTCCACCAGTTTCCTGACATATCATTCTTCACAATTTCATACTCTACACTATATCATCCGCCACCTTAGGGTAGCACCATAATAAGTTTATTCAATATTTAATTATTAACATTGCAATCCTCATCACAAATAATATCCACAGAACCAAACATTACGTAATCACTCACAAAACATTCAGATTATTATGTAAAATTTAACTCTTTTAATTTGCGAGTTTTACATCGCGTCTAGTAATAATCAAAGCCCACCCTTAGACGCTCACTTACCATGTCCTATAAACATGATTTGTGTGACTAACCGTTTGATGTTACAACTTAGAAAGAATAACTATATAATTCTATATACATATAAATATATTCAACAACATCCGAAGGTCATTCTACAATTAAATCGCTCGCACTTACACTCCCCAGGCATAGATTGTTTTTATTGCAATCTCTCCCCTAGGGGTTTTCACACTATGAGGATATCACCACCCCTTTCCTATTTCTTCCCTCCTCTAAATTTTACTGGTCTTGAATATTCTATAACCATTTATTCAAGTTTCGATCCTATATATCAAAAGTACATCAACTATACACACATATATATTTATCTAATCAAAGTCTAACAAAACAATTAGTAAACCATAGCCTACCTGGGTGGCAAGATATCATCAAGACATCCTCAATTAAATGCCTACACCGATTCCTGAGTTCTTGCAGAAAAATCTTAGCCATGGAGGATGAACCTCTACTCCTTGCTCCTTTTCTTGTTCCAAAAGTCTATTTCATGTTTTTGGGAGTTTATATTAAGCCCTTTTTAAGAGAACAGATTTTTTAAATCTTAACTAGAATAGAATTGCAGAATTCTGGTCCGCATCAGCTGCTGCAGCGGTTCCACTATGGCGAAGGGTTATCCGTCATAGCGGACGCACTCCTGGGCCCATCGATTGCGACTTAGCCCATTCGAACTTTCTCGTCTCATGCTCTTTATTTTTTGGGGACTTCATTCCCATTTTTGAAAAATTTTAAATTCGCCCGCTCTTAGGTGGTCAGGGTGATATAACGATTGGGCGGGTCACTATATCAGTACTAATTAAAAATTTGTTCATCCCTGAATGGCTCTAAGATATAAAGGAGAGGGTTTTTAGTCACCCCAATTGATCCTAACACCAATCACAGTTTCTCTCCTCTAGAGACACTTATCGATTTCTATATCTCAGTCCCCAGACTAATCATTGCAGGACCCCTTTATTACACCTTACACTTACATCTTCCAAACATGGTCTTGACAATTTCTCGCAGAACTATAAATCTCTATTTGGGGTCAACCAAAACTCGAGCATCTAATCATGCAATTATCCCTCCTTCATGTTTTATGGTTACTTATTCCTGTCTCAGGTGTTCTAGGTATTCCCTATTTATCGAGCTTCTCAGAGTGGGTGTTTTTGAAATGATGGGGCACTGCGGTGGAATTCGAACCTTCACTGTTTTAACTGTCCGCTGCAGCGGGTGTGTTTTTCGCTGCAGGGATTCCACCACAGTAGAAAAATGGCCCACTGCAGCGGACTACAGGATCAGTTAAAGGAGAAGAAGAGATGGTTTGGAGTTTATTCTCAACTTTTCACTTCACTTTTGTGAAAATCCTCTCAATTCTCCCAGCAATTTCCCTCGATTTCTCAGGTAATCTTCATCCTCGTGGCTTTCTTACTGCATGTGCTAGTGAATACTTGTTATACATTTCCTATTTACTTCATGTTTGGGTAGTTATAGGGAAACATGGGTAGGTTCCTTTTTTGAACTCATAGGCTAGATTGTCGAAGCATGGTTCTTGCATTTTCATTCTCAAGTGATCTCTACTATTATATGCATATTTCTAGCTATTTTTATGCTGCTATGGGGTCGAACTAGGGGGGATTGATAGGATGGTGCTTTTAAATTCTTCGAAACTTTTAGGCTCAAATCCGTATCGTATTGGGGTGGATAATGGTTGCTAGGGCTTGGGCAAGTTCTTCCCTTGCCTGATCTGTAGTTTATTTGAAGGAAAAATCCTAGCCATGGAGGATGAACCTCTACTCCTTTCTCCTCTTCTTGTTCCAAAAGTCTATTTCCTATTTTTGGATATTTTTATTAAGCCCTTTTTGTGAGAATAGGTTTTTAAAATGCTAACTGGAACAGGATAGCAAAATTCCAACCGTGTCATCCGCTGCAGCAGGACCATTTACCATTGCAACGATTTTGTTGTGGCAAAGGGTAATCCGTCGTGGTGGATGCGTGCCTAGGCCTATCGATTGCGACTTAGCACATTCAAACTTTCTCATCTCACACCTTTTGTTTTTCAGAGTCTTCATTCCCATTTCCCCAAAATTTAAATTCTCCCACTCTTAGGTGGTCGGGATGCTATAACGATCAGACGGATCATTACAAAAGTTTTCTAGTTTGATTTTAGTATTTATTTTTTTCATAAGTAAAATTCGAAACTTATGTTATTTGGGATAGGTTTCATGCATATAAGGATGAATTTTGTTATTTTTAAAAGACATGATTAATATTATATGACAGTTTCGCTTCTTTACACCTTTGTGTTTGGCGACTTGAGATTTATCTTACAATCTTACAAGAATGATTTTTTCACGACCCGAGCATAGACCCCAGATGCGACACGGGACCTAGAACCACAAATGGCTCCAAGTTAACCAATGGTACATGCATAACATAAGCATAAGGATACAAACTAAGCGGAAGTAAATCAAGAGACATAATATAATTGGAATAAGCCTGAGATATCATAAAATGTATAATTGAGAGAACGAGTCAAACCGCTAAACATCTATACATCGTAGTCTAAAAAGCCTCTAAACATAAGGTGAGTTGAAGGGATGGGCCTCCAACTAGCTCTACAAAGTTTGAAACTGAAATGATGAAAGAAAATACATAACCAAAACTGACATCCTCAGATGATGAGGATTCACCAATCAACTGCTGAATCTGGGGCAAGATTGTGTCTAGCAGTGGAGATGAGACTAAACACCCAAACCTATATCATGAGATGATATAGCACAAAAGTATGCTATCAATACTTTGAATGTACTGAGTATGGAGGATGAGTAAAACATGAAAGTAAGGACAACATGCTAAAAATTATAATTGTAGTATAGTCATAAAACATGAGTTTTCATCATAAATTGAAGTATAATGACCCAAGGCTTTTAAAACAATATCATAAAGCTTAACATATTTGAAATCATAAGTAAAACTCATAAACTGCTCAATAGGCCAAAAATACTATAAGTCAATGCATCATAAAACATCAACATGACATGGGATGGGATAGGAGGTTCTCATAACCGACATACTCCAAGTGAGCATCATAGAGCCCAACCTATAACCCTACCAAGGGTAAGAACCATGAAGGCGTGATATCATTCATGAGCCCATTGCGGAAGAAGGGAGACACTCTCTACTAGCGAGAATCCCTTATCTTTTGGTTGAAGGGAAACACTCTAAACTGGTGAGACCCCTTATGTCACGACTCCAAATAGGCGTGTCGTGTGGGCACCTATATCGGCTCTACCCGATAGGAGAACCCTTGCGGAATATTACATCAAATACTCAAAATTCTTATTTAATTACGCAAATCAACCATAATTCGAAATGTCAACAATAGTTTCCCAAAAACCCTAAATTTCCCAAGATCTAGTATAGACAAGTACAAGAGCTCTAAATAGAATTTCGACAAGATAACATGACACAACTTCTTTTGTAGAAAGAACACGAAAGCTGGTGCTGAGTACTTCACATTATGCAAGAAACCTCGAACCTGCCACAACCTACACCAAAAAGGTGCCGCAAGGAAGTATTAGTACACCACACGTTTGGTAGGCATCATCGGCCCACTAAGGTTAGTTAACATAACAACATAATAATCAATATAAAATCAACGTTAATAAATTCAATAACTACTTCAGTTATGCAACAACCCACTAAGTTTATTAACAACATTATCACCTCTATGGCCAATCAAGGTTCAAACAATTATCTTACAATTCTAGCCTTTATTTAATCTACCAATCCGCCTCTCTCTATTTTCATTGCAGCAAAAGCTTAGACCGCTACACAACCGCAGTGATGTGCTCGCTGCAGCACTATCCCAAACAATCAGTAACTAATTTCTCCTGATCCAGTTCTATTTTTTTCCTCCATATAACTTTATAGCAGGACTACCTCTCTTACAATTTCACTAACATTTCCCAAGTCTATTTCTATCACTTATTAAACTATTTTCTTACTTATTGAATTTTCCTGACCCTCCTTAATTTTAGTATATTAGGTAACAAAGTCTACCCTCTATCTCCCGGTAGTCCACTACATTTTTGGTTAAATACGTTATATTAACTTCTCTGACTCACCAATGACCACTTCGATCAAACATTCATTCACAAATATGAATTAAATAGTTCAAGTACACACAAGGAGTCATCAAAACAAATCTAGGGAGTTGGGTCCCCCAAAATTAAAGTACATGCACATACCTATCTCCATTCCACAAATATGCCATATAATAGCATACCTATACCGTATCGTCATATACTGTGTTCCAATCATGTTTCTCACCTCAAAAATGAATCATGCTGGTATATCTTATATCATACTTGTATACATGTATCTTTTTATCACTACAATCGTATGTATATCAAACCATACCCGCAAAATTTCTGTCTCAAAATTATACCATCGGTTATACGTCGGGTACACACCTCCGTCATATCACTGTACACACATGCTAGAGGATATTATGCTTTCCCTTCCAGTTATGACCTGCAGGGGACTCTAGAAATCCATGTACTGTACACCCAGCCATATGAAACCTTCATCATACCTGTCTGTGTACTCATATTCGTACACCTAGACACATGGTCTTTTAGCCAAACCTGTTTGTGTACTCCCTCATACCGCTCGCCCAGATGCACACCTTAGGCACGAGCCACTCATGTTTCCAACCCTTATTCAAAGTCTGATAGAACTAATATGGTCATCCCAATTCTCTCCCTTCGGCCCCAAGCCTCACATTCACCATCACATAAATGATTTACCTTTCCATATCATACAATATCCCATGTACAGATTCGATTAATACCGACTTGCCCCTCAATCCTGGACACACATCATAGAACAAAAAATAATAAATCACACACGACAAGAGTTTTATAAATATATATATATATATATATATATATATATATATATATATATATATATCAATGATTATAAACAAACACATAGTTCCAAATCCAATTTCATACCTAAACATTCATAACATTAATTATATCCATAACATCATAAGAAAATTCAACCTAGCCTGCTCGCTATATTGGGCTCCGCTGTAGCGGCATTGCTGCCACCACAACGATCTCGTTGCAGTGGTTCCATCCCCGCTGCAGCAGTACTGCTTGGGAGTACTTCGACCAGTTCTTCCCCCAGTTTCCTCACAGATCGCTCTTTGCAATTTTATACTCTGCAGTATATCGTCCGATACCTTAGGTCTGCACCATAACAAGTTTATTCAATAATTAATTGTTAATAGTGCAATTCTCATCACTAATAATATCTATAGACCCGAATATTACGTAATCACTCATAGAACACACAGATTATTACGTAAATCTAACTCTTGTAATTTGCGAGTTTTATATCGCGACTGGTATTAATCATAGCCCACCCTTGTACCGCGTCCTATAAACATGATTTGTATGACTAACCAACCATGGTTACAACTCAGGAAGAATGATTATATAATTCTACATACATATAAATATATTCAACAACAACACTCGAAGGTTATTCTACATACAATCAAATCGCTCTCACCTACAACCCCCACGTATAGACTATTTTTATTGCAATCTCTCCGCTAGGGGTTCTTTGTTATAGGGATATCGCCACTCTTTTTCTATGTCTTTCCTCCTCAGAATCTTACCGGTTTTGAATATTTGATAACAATTTATTCAAGTTTCGATCCTACCCATCAAAAGAACATCAACTATACACAGGTATATGTTTAGCTAATCAAAGTTTTACATAAAAGTGAGTAAACTATAGCCTACTTGGGCGCCAAGCTATCATCAAGATGTTTCTAATTTCATGCCTGCATCAATTCCCGAGTTCTTACAGAAAATCCTTGCGATGGAGGATGAACCTCTACCTCCTTGCTCCTCTTCTTATTCCCAAAAGTTTCTTTCCTATTTTGGGCATTTTTGTTAAGCCCTTTTTGAGAGAATAAGTTTTAAAATCTAAATTGGAACAAAATTGCAAAATTCTTATCCGCATCACCCGCTGCAGCAAGACTAACTACCGCTGCAATGGTACCACTATGGCGAAAAGAATCTCGCCATGGCAGATGCGCACCTGGGCCCACCGATTGTGACTTAGCCTATTTAAACTTGTTCATCTCACGCCCTTTATTTTTTAGGGACTTCATTCCTATTTTCCAAAAATTTTAAATTCGCCCACTCTTAGGTAGTCTGGGTGCTATAACAGTCGAGCGGTTCATTACACCTTGTCCTACGGTGGCACGTAGCTTGGGACTTGGATTATCTGAACTCGCATCTGCTCGGTGCTAAGTACTACTCTCAAAACATACATAGTACTCAATGTCATACTTGAAACATGGTAAGTTTACATGGGCTGGTTAAAATCATGTAGATTCATAAATTCGTTGACATACGCGAACTAACAACAAAAATTATGCTGAAAATTCAGCCATGATACATATCCTTGAAATTCATAAGAATTATATATAATTAGGTAAATCATGTTAACTTGAAAATAGAGAAAATATTGAGAGTTTTTCATAGGAATCAACGTAATCATAATCATGATATACATGTAAAAGCATGAGAGAATCAATCCATAAAATAATATCGAGTTTTTGCATGAAAGGGTTCTAACCCTAAAAATTTATGAAAATCATAATTGGATACATGGGAGAATTGAATTCATAAAATTAAGCTTGGGTTTGCGCATGAGGGTGAAATAAATCCCCCATTGATGATCCCACATACCTAGTCTTGTTGATTTCTTGACTTAACTTGAGACCCAAGAGAATTGGAGAAGATGAACCCTAAGGGGCCGTTTGGTTATTGGATAAGAGTCAAATTAATATATGAACAACTTGGTTATTCATGTATTAATTTTATACATTGTTGATTTTCAAATAGGAAAAAAGTTATTCATCGATTAATTTTATATAATGTTTGATCGGTAGGTTTCAAAAGTTGTATAAAAACTATTCATGTATTAATTTTATACGGTGTTTGGTTGTGTTTTTATAATTCTACATCATTAATACTCACATAACTTATGAGAAAATCTATATATAATTTTATGTAGGATAGAAGGTGAAATAAGTTATGTAGGTATTAGTTATACGTCGATTAACAAAATAAAATTATACATTTACCCTTATCATTTACTTCTAAAATCTATTTTAATTCAGCACTTCTCTTTAAAATTATCATTGATATTATTAAAAAATAATAATACTTTTAATATTATTATATTATTAATACTCGAGATTTGTTGTTAAGAGATGTAATGAGAATTCATGTAATCAATTCTTAAGTTATTTGAAATTGAGATATAATTATTATTATCGATATTATTAAGAAAAATAGGGAGAATTATAGAAGCGGAAGGCTCTTATAAAACTCATAAAATAGTGTTAGAGAAAGTTGTAGACAAACTACATTTACTTGAAAATTTGACAAAGAAATTTTGAAAAAAATGATATGTAATCCATATTATTTTTCTCTTAAAAGTTTTGCATTCAATTTAAAATAAAAAATGTCATTCATGAATTTTTTTTCCTTTAGAAAAAATATTTTTCTTCAATTTTAAGCAACTTTGAGGAGAAAAACCATAATAACTAAGCCCTATATAAATAATACTTACATAACTAATACTTGCATAACTAACACATGAATAACTAAAAACTGCACAACTAATCCCTGCATAAAATAATACATGAATTCCCTCATAACTAATTCATGTATTACTAATATCTGCATAACCCTAACCCGTAACTAAATGGCCCCTAACTTCCTTGAGTATCCTTGAGAGTTTGATTTTTCAATCTACGGCGTTTGGAGAGAAGAATAGGAGTTTAGTCTAAGAAAAACTCTAAAATATCCCCCTTAGGAGATCCAAAACCACCTACTTTAGGAGTTAAAAGTATAGAAAGTTATGAAAATACCCCTAGAAACTCGCACTTAAAAATTGCCAAACTAACACTACGAGTCACACGTCACTAACGACTCATTGGTGACCACTCGTTACTTCTGTACCTGAATTTTCACTTTTTGATCCTCTCATCACGGTGGTCATAACGAGTTGTCACTTGATACCACGAGTCGCTCTATGACTCGTGATCAGTTGATCCATCTTGCACATTCTCTAAAATTCACAAAATGAATTGACATAACGAGTCATTACATGTCATCACTAGTTGTTACTTGACTTGTTGTTTTGGGGGAAAATTTGACAAATTCTGGGCTTTGCTCATGACGAGGGATATCACGACTCATCACGTCACTATAATGACCCGTTTAACCATTATAGTACCTTGACCATATTGACATAAGAAATCGAAACTTCTTATATAGGCCCAGTCTATTTTGTAGAAAGAATAGAAGTAATGGTCGTATTTTATTTAAAGGGGCAGAATTAAAAATTTTCATAAGCCCAGCGATAGGATCACTACAACGGGTACTTTTTGCATAGCGAGACTGCTGCAACAAAGCAGAATCACTACAGCGGGAGACACGGACCAAATCTCTGAGTTTTCTCACTTTTTAAAATTTAGATCTTATTATAACAAGGTTTATCTATTAAAAATGCCTTGGAACAAATCCTAGTTATTTTAGAAAAGGAAAGGAATAGGGTGGCTAGATAAAGGGAAAAAATTTACCAACCTCCCTGGCAAAATTCTTCAAGAAGCATCGGATTCAAAGCAAGAAATGGAAACCCATCGCCTTTTTGGCATTAGCTTGGCGCCCAGATAGGTTATGGCTTACCTTTGTATTAGACAATGATTAGTGAAGCGTACACGTGTATTCTATTGATATACAATTGATGGGTAGAGGGGTCATAAAGTATGATGACATGATGAAAAATTGGTAATAACGTAACCATGAAAATTTGAGGATTAATCCTTAGTACGAGAACATGTGGAAAGGGGAAGCCTAGTTGATAATTAATAAGGAGAGGGTGTGTTTTTGATGTGATGTTCTTGATAAAAGGCTCTTGATGTCTTATGTTTATAGTTGTTCTTGGTTGTAAATTCTGGTAGTGTAATCTTGGTGGTAAAATTTGGGTTGAAGGATGGAAATAGTACGCATAAAGGGCAACAGTGAGGTGATCCCATTTAGTTTTGGTTATAAGAGTTTGATGTTGTATCTTATTTGTTGAATGATATATTCAAGCAAATAGTATACATTAACTAACTTAAGATGAGTCTGAGATGAGGGAAGAATGGGTATTTTTGCACTTATAGTCACAAGGTGGGTAACTAGCCTAGGTTATGTGAAAAGGATTATGGTGCGTTAACGAGGTTACTTTGGGACTGAATGTGTTAGGGGGTTGAATATGGGGCCAAGAAAGTTTTCATGAAATGGGAATTAATATGAACAACATAACGATTAACATAGGAGGAACCTGACTGGGGGATAGTCCTTAGGTGAGAGGGTAGGAGAGGTTGAACCGCTGAAATGTGAATGTTACATTGTGTGGGTTATCATTGTGATAGGTGATGCAAGATTTTGCTAATTGATAAATAACTAGCAAGGTAGTAGGTTATGATTTTTTTAAAGAGTTAGACTTTTTGATAATGATGTGTATATGTTTAGAATGATTGCATGCTTAGTTGGTTTACAGATGGTTTGCAGAAACTAATTGTCATTAATGTTATGATGTGTTAAATAGACTTGTGATGTGAGCTTGGAAATAATGATTGTTAATAACTAATGTTGTGAATTCGGGATGCATTGATATGTTGAATATGTTCTTTTAATTTCCATGTGAATGGTTGAATACTAGTAAGTGTAACCAAGATTATGAGGGGAACATGACGCCTCCCAAACATCATACTAATTGACCGATTGATAACATATTGAATATGAGAATGAAAGTGGATAACATGCTTTATCTTGAAATGAGTGGCTCATGCCCGAGGGAAGCATCTGGGCAAACAATTATAATTGAGTGGCTCATTTCCAAGGGGAGCATCCAGATGAGTAGATGAGTTGGAGCGGGTACCATGCTAGTATAGTAATTATATTTCTAGAGTCCCCTGTAGGTCATAACTGGAAGGGCATAAATAAGACCCTCTGGTATGTGTGTATGGTGATATTTTGTGTAAGTATGATGGTGATTATAATACCCCCAAAAAGTCTCTTAGATCAGATTCGAGACTTGCATCCAAAACCAGCTGCAAATTTTTGCACTAGGCCATCCAATGACTCACAGGATGAGCCGTACCTGGGACCAACGAGTCATTGGATTTTGCCGTGTATGAGACTTCAGGAAAATGTCAAAATCACCCCAAATCTATGAGTGGATTTTATAACTCGTTGTTTGATTGTACCAGTCATCATTCTAGTTGTTAGAGCAGGTTCAAAGAGTGATTTCGAGACATGAGGTAGGAACCCACGAGTGGGTTCAACGTGCTGTCAAATGAACCAACTACGCGTCCCTTTGGTCATTGGTTCTAGCTGTTAGTGATTCTATTTCAGCACTTCGGGGGTATTTTAGTAAAATCCTATGCCTTTAGCTCCTAAGTGACTTCATTTTAGGCTTCTTTAAGGTCATATTAAAGGATTTAACTTAGCTTAAATTCCATTATCTTCAACCATCCGTAGATTGAAGATTCTCTCTCAAGTCATGCTAAGGTTCACACCTCTCTCATCTCAATTTCTCTTAGGTTTTCAAGGCAAGTTAGGGAATCAATTTACCCAGGTATCCCAGGTATGTAAGGTTATGAATGGGGGAATCTTTCCACCCTCATGCCCTTTTCAATCTCAATTTCCTGATCTCTATTCTTCAAGTTTCAAATTGGCAATTTCTAGGGTTAGATCAAAATTGAATAAAACTCCATGATTCTCTTATGATTTCAAGTTCATTAATTTTTTTTATATATATGATTATGTTCATGAGTTATGACTTACAACTATGATATCTGGGCTCAATATATGTTTTAAGGGGTTTTACTTATGAATTCAGCCTGATCAGCTTTATGATTCAGTTTTTAAAAACCCTGAGCCTTTATACTCTATTTATGATTCGAAACTCATAATCTAAGTTTATCTCATACTGGCAATTTCTAGGGTTAGACCAAGATTGAATAAAACTCCATGATTCTCTTATGATTTCAAGTTCATTAATTTTTTTTATATATATGATTATGTTCATGAAATACGACTTACAACTATGATATCTTGGCTCAATATATGTTTTAAGGGGTTTTACTTATGAATTCAGCCTGATCAGCTTTATGATTCAGGTTTTAAAAACGCTGAGCCTTTATACTCTATTTATGATTCGAAACTCATAATCTAAGTTTATCTCATACTCATGATCTTATCTTACTATTTTAGTACTATGTTTTACCTAACTTTCATTCTCAATACATTCAAAATACTAATCATATACTCTATGTTATATCATTTCATGAAATAGGTTTGGACGATTAGTCTTAGCCTCGACGTTAGCTCCGCTCCCACTTCAGTCCTGTTTAGCCCCAGTCTGGGTGAGTCCTTATCTCCCAAATACACTTAACATCTTTATGTTTTGCTTCTATGTATTTCAGTTTCAGACTTAGCCGAGCTAGTTGGAGGTGTTATCCCATCAGCTTACCTTATAACTAGAGGCTTTTTAGACGGTTATGTATTAGAAGATTCAGCTTGTTGTCTATGCTTTTGTTTATGATATGCAGTCTTTAGCTCATGTATGTTTATTATTTCTTACTACTTAGTTATGCTCACGAATATGATATGCATGTGCCATGGGTTAGCTTGGAGCCGTTCATGATTCTAGGTCCCGTGTCTTGGTTTGAAGTCCATGCTCAGAGCATGACAAACATTCTATCAGAGCATCAGGTTTAGGTGTGTCCTAGGGTGTTTGAAAGTTGTGTTAAGTAGAGATTTTTTCATGTATGTGAAGCGCGCCACACTTATGAGGAAGAGGCTACTAGACGTTTTAGGAAACTTCCCTTCTTTCATGATCCATGTCACGAGGAAGTTCAACTCTCTCTATTCCTCTAACTTGTGGTATACGCTTTTGCAGAAATATGCCTCCTGCCTCCTTGTCAAGTCAATGGAAGAAGAAATGGAAATGGTAATGGCCATGGGAACGGAAACAGAGACGGGCATCAGCCAGCCCCACTAGCCCAAGCTGACCTTTGCATGAGCAGGTGACTTATGCTGAGTTTAGAGCTGCTTTCCAAATGTTGGCACAAGCTATGAAGATATAAGTCAACTAGCAGGCTATGGATCATATAGACATGAATGGGAATGCGATTGTGGCTAGGGTGCGAGACTTCACCAGGATGAACCCTCCAGAATTTCATGGTTTGAGGATCCATAGGAGTTTATTGAAGAGATTCAGAAGATTACCCAGATTATGGGTGTTACGGGAGAGAGAGTGTAGACTTGGCCTCCTATCAACTGAAAAGGGTAGACCATATCTGGTTTCAATAGTGGAAGGATAGTCGTGGAGTAGGTGCAGCTCCTATGGGTTGGGATGAGTTCTTCATGATGTTCTTGTGCAGGTTCTTTCTGCAAGAGTTGAGGGAAGCAAAGGTAGCTGAGTTCATCAATCTAAAGCAGAACGATATGACTGTTCAGGAGAATGCCTTAAATTTCACCCAGCTATCCAAGTATACTCCAGAAATGGTTGCTGAGCCGAGGGCTTGTATGAGCAAGTTTGTGGACGGGATTGCAGACTCATTGGTCAAGGAGTTTAGGATCTTTATGCTGATCAGTGACATGGATATCTCTCAATTGATGATTTATGCTAGCAGATAGAGGAGGACCAGATGAAGGAGAAGGAAAGAGAGGCGAAGAGGAACATGAAAGGGAGCTTTAGGTATTCTCAGTAGAGGCCCGGTGGTGAACATCATCCACAGTTCTATCATAGGTCATCAACCCTAGCTCCATCATCAGTCGTTTTCCATCTAGACTGAGGGGGGATCAGAGAGGTAGCACGTTAGGCTCTAAGGCTAAGGGGAGCAAGCCTGGGGGCATACTTTCGTAGCTTGCAGGAGGTATGGTAGAAACCACCCAAGAGAGTGTATGATTGGCAAGGATGCTTGTTTCGGTTATGGAAAGACTGAGCATAGACTCAAGGATTGTCCTTCAGCCAAGCAAGGTGATGGTAGAGGCCATGCCCCAGCCATCACTTCATCCACTCCAGCAGCTCATCGACCTCAGTAGGATGCATCTTCTAGTGCATGTGGTGGTAAGTGCTAGAACAGGTTCTATGCACTATCATCTTGCCAAGAGCAGGAGAGTGACTTCCATCTTGATATTTATGCATTACTAGATCCGAGGGCCACATTATCCTTCATGACTCCTCATGTTTCTGTTAGTTTCGATTCAGTCCCAAAATCCTTTCAAAACCCTTCTCAGTCTCTACTCCTGTAGGTGAGTCAGTTATAGCTCGATGAGTATACAGGAATTGCCCTATCACAATTGTTTAAAAAGTCACCTCAACCAACTTAGTGGAGTTAGATATGACACATTTTGATATTATCTTTGGTATGGATTGGTTGTATACTTGTTATGCTTTAGTTAATTGTAGCACCCGGTAAGTAGGTTTCGATTCATAGGTGAGCCAGTCCTAGAGTGGAAGGGTAGTTTGGCGGTGCCTGTAGGTCGCTTTGTCTCCTATCTTAAGGCCAGAAAGATGATCACTAAGATTTGTGTATACCATCTAGTTCAGGTTAAGGATTCTATGTATGAGAACTCGATCTTCAGTCAGTTGTTGTTGTATGTAAGTATCCGGAGGTGTTCCCAAATGATCTATGATGTCGCCCAAGTGCACGTGGTCATCAAGCAATATAGGACAGTGAAATCCTGATTATCGATCCCTTAGAGACTTGTCAGATTAATTGCTCAAGGTTAACACTTTAATTCACTATTCTAATAAACACAGATAAAATGAGTAATGGATTGGAAATTAAACTACTAAAACTTGAGAAGTAAATTAACTAATGAATTGAATGCTTTTTGCAAATGTTGAAACTAAATGATGATATAATCTAGAGTATTGGCACTTTCGCTTTAGGTTGAGTTTTAAGACTTAAATATGCTAGAATAATTCTTCCTAAGGTTGCCAGTCGCAAGTTACTATCCCATTTCTTTCCATTCTCCTGAACATCTAAGAACTATCTCATGAACCCTAACGCCTATCTCCCTATGGTCACAGGAGAAACATGAGACGACGGTTGTTGCTACTTGTATTCAACTGAGCAAGGTTGAAGGGTATATTCCTATCCTTGATAATGAAATTTATCCTTGAACCCAATGGGTCTACTTTTAATCCTCTTGGTTCCCTCTTTCGAGTTCAACCAAAAGCTAACAGATATATTTATGAGGTGATCAAGCTAACAAATAAGTAATTAACATAAGTAACAATAAAAAACCTTTAAGAAGAATCAACAACTAGCATAAACAAACTTTCAAACTTCAACCATCTGCTATGGACAAAATCCTAGAACAAGATTTTAGCCACTCATGTTCGAGTGGAAAACTAGGGAATTCATCATTAGAAATTAAAACAAAAGTTAAAGAAGAAACCTAGAAAATGAACTTTCCTCTCCTCCAAGAAATGCGTACAAGACTTGATCAATATGATGAATGATTGATTGAAGATTCATTGCTAACAAAATATCCTATATGTTATATTTATAATCAGGGGTCCAATTGTCACGCCCCACCTTGGGAGGCATGACTGGCACCTGGTGCCCTACTAGGACCTGGACTGCTGCACTACTGAGCCTAAGCACTTCTGGTGCCAGGATGGCTCTAATTCTGGATTTATGAAAACAACGGGCTATATAACGACTGTAAATACAGCCTCCGGCTGACAAGGCCTATAGCCACCTATAGGAATATAATAGCTACCCAGAACAACTGAACATAAGGGAACCTATGCGGGCCGACAAGGCCACCATGCTGACTAGTTACCACTGAAAAGTAGAATCAAGTGCTAAACTGATCTGTGACGGACAAGGTCGCCAATTTACAACTGAACAAGGCCCCACACGGCCATCACATGCAAACTAAAAACATACACAGGGCCACACACGATCAGTACAACTAACCACATGGAATATACAATCCGCAAGCCTCTAAGAATAATAAGATGGTCGGGACAGGGCCCCAGCCTACCCATACTGTACAAACAAAAAGGGAAGTAAACCTTTAGCTGTCAAGCTCCGGATGACAGGAGCTGAAGACTCTGTACGCTGGCTGGAACTATAAGGGATCTGCTCCTCGTCTATGAGTACCTGCAGACAAGTAATGCAGTGCCCCAAAACGGGCGTCAGTACCACTGGTACTGAGTATGCAAGCAATAACTGAAAATAACTGAAAACAAACAATAATAATGATAGATACTGAAGTAGTAGGAGACAGGCTGAGACTGACTGAAAAGAGCGTAACTTTACTGAAGAGAGTAAGGGTCATACCTGATAACATGGCGGTCTACTTTCTATCTATTAATAACTAACACAACATAGCATACAAGAACCTTACCATCCCCCATAAGCCGTAAGGTACCAACCAGCACACAATCTATATACCCCTACCCAGGTCATACCATCCACCTAGTAACTATGAGCATCCTTCCGGCCCCCTGGGTATGCAACGTGGGCTCGCTGGGCCCCTGACTATAGTTGTATCTGAGTTCAGAGGACTCCTGAAATTTGAAATCTGAAATCTGTAATCTAAAATCTACACCCCGGGCGCAAGTGGTCGACAAGGGGTGTGGTATAGTGCTGATCAGCCTGCTGTTCGGCTGGTGTGGTGATTACACGCAAGTGCATGTGGTCAAACAAGTAGTAAAGTGGCTTATATAAAGCCAAGTATCAATCCCATAGGGACTGAACTACGGTACTAATTAACTTAAGCATCAGTGAACTATGTCTTTATGAATGCAAACAACCAATTAAACAATATTTTGAGAGTTAAGTTTGTTAAGTAATAAAAATCTAAGTTAAGATTATAATTTGAGTCTGAACAATAGTAATGAGAAAGCTGAGGTTAGAACATGCATGCAGGGAAGTAATTTGTCAATTCAATTCAGCTAATCTTTTCCTCAGTTGCTAGTCAAGAATTATTGCCTATGGATTGGATCTTTAGACTCCTATCCAATTAAGAATCATGAAACCTTAATCTACATTTCTGTGATAAAAGAATTTCATGATCTAGCCATACAATATCGATTCCTTAATTGACTAATAAGACTTTCAGATATATTTCTATTCTGAATGTAAATCAATTCTCAATTTTCTAAACTGAGAAGAGATCATATCCTACCAATTCACATCTTCCCAATTTCTTTCCTTTTCAAAATCAGAATTGGATTTCTAGATATACATTAACATTGGCCAAACATTAATGCAGTAAAAACAAGAATTGATAGAACAACCATTGAAGAAAAGATGAAAACTGAAATGAACAACAATTACATTCCACTACATATGTTCTTAACCTCAGCAAGAAGTGAATTTAGCCACTCATTTGTGGATTAAACATCATCAAATAAGTAGAATTCATACAAACAGTTGATTTAAAAGAGAAAGAGATAGAGAAGAACCCTAGAATTTCCATCCTCTCAACTACCTGTAACCCACGTTCTTGCTCAACCAAGTCAGTATGTTTAAAATAAAACCTAAGTGTGCTATTTATACTCTTGAGAATTTTTCTCGAAATAACAAGCAACGTGGCACAGAGTGTATCGCGGAGCACTCCCTCCGTGCCATGGAGGTATCATGGACCCTCACTGGAAGTCGGCTCCCCAGGAAATTTCACCTCAGCGTGGCACGACTTGCATCGCAGAGCCTGGCCAACATGCCACGGTGCTATCGCGCACCTTCACTGGAAATTGCCAAAATTATTTCATCCAAGGCAGAATGCCTCCGTGATGGCAGCGTGACACGGCTCCATCGCGGAGCCCCTATTTTTGCTGCACTCCCTTGTCATTTTCCATTCCTTTTCTCCAAGTTCATTCCTGATCTTCACCAACATGTATATTAGCTTCCAAAATTTCCTTTTACCTGCAAAACAACACTAATCATGTTGGTTAGTATAAATTCACATTTTAAGTAAAAATCACATGAGAATGTACACATAACGATAGATAAACAAGTCGAAATGAAGTATTTGAGTATCACTTGGGCATGCAATTCTGCCCAAGATCACTTACCCCACACTTAAAACCTTGTTCGTCCTCGAACAATACTCTCACATCTCATGCAATTGACACCCACGCACTGCTACTTTGGCTCGACAATTCAAGCTACAACTATACCGATTATTTAATATAGCAAATCATCAAGAAAACATGTATGGTCTCATCAATACAATGAAGTACACCACATTAAGACCTCCTAAGCTCAAGAATCGATTCTCGATCTTGGCAAACTCATGCAAAAAACTGATCAAGACATCCGACACAAAATTAATCTTTCGTCAAGCATGTGCCCTCACAACACAAGAGAATTACCCCATTGCCATCATATGATTTCCAAAGCACTACATGTAGGGGTATATGAGTACGTTTTTGCTCTCTCTCCCAAAGAATTCACATGCATTATGTCATGAACCATAGGCTTGCCTCTAGTGTATTACTCCACTAATATAAGGACGCGTGACGTAAGATCACGTAGGACTTACGGGTTGTAATGTAAGCTACGGAACTAGTAAATACTGGGCTAACCAATAATAGAAACTAGCTTCCTTAAGCACTTTTCAATACATCCCACCATCATTACGACCATTGTTTCTTCCTTCATCCTCTCATTCTTGAAATTTTTTTTCTTTGTTTTTGTTCCCATTTCTTTAAGCACACTCGACTTACTAGCAAATATTAGTTATACATCTTTATTTTATTTTATTTCAGAAAGTGCACCTTTGACCTTTCTTTAACTTTCATAACTTCCGCTTTTCCTTCCATTTCACACTTCGTACTCCTTTACACTGTGGGAAAATTGTTTTTCTTGAGCGCTTAAGAGTTTTGTATCAAATTCACGGCTAATGAAAAGAAGGGGTTAAGCTCGGTTTGTACCTCTTCAAAGAAAGAAAAAAATAGGCTAAAGGCTCAATGGGGGCTAACTAGGATGCACATTCAAGGTAGGTATGATAATGGAGAAACTTTCGGTTTGTTCAAAGAAATGCCTACATCCTTTCCTACAATACACATCCTTCATTTCGTTTAGTACACACACCAGACAAGTTCTAGACACTTCACAATAGCATGGAATAATCAAAACCTCACCTCACACTCATTGCACATGCTCAACTCAAGACATATTCACAGACTCTTCAATCAGCTAATTACAAGAATTTACCATTAAGCCTCGATCACACCGAATCGAACTCTATGGCCTAGGTATCTCAACATGTTTACACATTTGCATGCTTTCATACGAATCACTTTTGTATCTTAATATCATGTACAACACGTAACAAGAATTCCGAACCATGAATAACGACACGTTTGAGACACAAACAAAAGAAAGAAAAGAAAGAAAGAAAAACTACTCCTATCGACTACATTTCCCTTAAGACGGTCGTTATCCATCCATCATAGGGAACGGTCGCTATCTACGACTTTAGTTCAATGGGACTATTCTCGGTAAAAGCACCAAAAACAAAGGCCAAGAAACCCAACATAAAAAGATTTCAAAAAAAAAATCGATAGAAAAAGATAAAAATTTTAATTTGAACAATATTTACACAACACACACAACCAACAGCATCTCACACAACACACAACAGCTCAACATTCATTACAACACCAAATTAATTACAGAACACACAACACAGAGTTACAAGGTCACATTTTGCACAAGCACAACAACAGAACATAAACATAAACAAAGCAGCTGGCACCTAACTACTCCCACCCCACACTTAAACCGAACACTGTCCCCAGTGTTCACAAAATTTCAACATATCACAAAGGTAGGTGGTGAAACTTCCTGATCAATCGAAGTATTCAACTTCTTCATCAGGTGTCATTGCTTCGTCTCCCATATCAGAATCGCCCCCGCTGTCCTCATCTGACTCAACATTTGAGTCCTCCCAGTGTGTCTCCTCATCGATGGGGACATCATCATCTACGGGCTCCACAAATGCAGGCCCCACTCTGCATAGAGCCCTGACATTCTTGCCGAATGGTTAATCCAGCTCGAGCTGCCACAGCTCATCCTCCGTTGTCGGCCTCCCGCCTATGTGCAGCTGCAACATCTGCATCCCATACATGCGGGCCATATACTAATCATCCCAAGCATTTCACTCGGCTAGTGTGAGTACCGGCCCATGAGTAGTGTCAGGTGCCTTGGTTTTGGTGACATCCAAGGCATGCCTGTCAATTTGTGGGATGTAATCTGGGGCCTCCTCCTCAATATCGTGGCCCCTCAGGAACATGGTAAGCAAACCACTAAACCCGTATTTATGCCCCTGATGCAGTCGGGCTCTCTTCATGGCAGAGATGATCACCGCCCCAACATTAATTTCAAGCCCTTTCATCAGGGCATACACCTAGCACAGTCTATCCCGGGTGACATCTGTCATGTGCACCCCCGGGATCAGGCAGGAACACACAATCTTCAGCCAAATTTGGGCCTTCCGGTTCATCTGAGAGTAAGGTAATGTCTGATGGTAGCCCCTCTCCTTGTGCCTACTCTACCTTGCTATGGATCGGGCTCCACATAGGGTGCGTCTGATGTCTGCATAAGGTGGAGTGATGTTCAGCTGCCTAAGGACATGAGCATCTTTGTCCGGCGCCCCTAGGATTGCATTCAAGTGATGGGGCTCAAAAGTGACAACCTGCCCCCTGATTTTGATGGTGTGACTGCGTAGAGTCGGGTTCCAGTTGGCATATAACTCCCGGATAAGATGGAGATTGCACTCCCTAGGCTCTTCGAAGATGTAGTTAAGCCCAGTGGTGTCAATCCTGTGTACAATCCGCGGGAATTCCTATGCCAGCGGTTCTCGTGCTATCTGTTCTTCCGGGAATTATTATGTTTCTTTGTGTTTTGTGATCTTGGGAAGAATTATATGCCCAAGTGATGCTCAAATGCTTCATTTCGTCTTGTTTATCTATCATTACGTGTGCATTCTCATGTGATTTATAGTTAAAATGTGAATTTATACTAACCAACATGATTAGTGTTGTGTTGCAGGTAAAATGTAATTTTAGGAAGCTAAGAAAACATGTTGGTAAAAATCAAGAATAGACTTGGAAGCGAGCAGTGGAAAAGGTCAAGGAAGAGCAGCAAAAATAAGGGCTCCGCGATGGATCCATGTCACGCTGCCATCGCGGAGGTGTTCTGCCTCGGATGATTTAGTTTGGCCAATTCCAGTGAAGGTCCGCGTTGCCTTCGTGACACGGAGGCAATGCCACGTGATACAAGCCATGGCACATTGGGGACATTGACCTGGGACATCAACTTCCAGTAAAGGTTCGTGACTGCGCCGTGGAACATTGGTCTGGCTCCGTATTGCAGGTCGTGGCACGCCAAGGAGAAATTGCTGAGGAACCTGATTCCAGTGAGGGTCCGTGTTTGCACCATGGCACGGAGGAAGTGCTCCGCGATACACTCCGTGCCACGTTGCTTGTTATTACAGGAAAAATTTCCACCAGTATAAATAGCACACTTAGGTTTATTTTTAATTATTCTGACAGAGTTGAGCAAGGACGTGGGTTACAGGCAGTTGAGGGGACGGAAATCCTAGGGTTCTTCTCTATCTCTTTCTCTTTTATCTCAATTATTTGTATGATTTATACTCATTTGATGATGTTTAATCCACAAATTAGTGGCTAAATTCTCTTCTTGCTGAGGTTAAGAACAATTGTAGTGGAATGTAATTGTTGATCATTTTGGTTTGTCATCTTTTCTTCAATGGTTGTTCTATCAATTCTTGTTCTTACTGCATTAATGTTTGGCCAATGTTAATGTATATCTAAAAAATCCAATTTTGATTTTGAAAAGGAAAGAAATTGAAAAGTTGTGAATTGGTAGGATATGATCTCTTCTTATTTGGGAAAATTGAGAATTGATTTACATTCAGAATAGAAATATATCTGAAAGTCTTATTAGTCAATTAAGTAATCGATTTTGTATGGCTAGAACATGAAATTCTTTTATCACAGAAATGTAGGCTGAAGGTTCATGATTCTTAAGTTGGGTAAGATATGAAAGTTCCAATCCATAGGCAATATTTCTTGACTAGCAACCGACGGAAAGATTAACTGAATTGTATCAATAAATTACTTCCCTGCATGTTCGTTTTAACCTCAGCATGCTCATTACTATTGTTCAGACTCACTTTATAATTTTAGTTTAGATTCTTATTAGTTAGTAACTCAAACTCTAAAAATCTTATTCATTTGGTTGTCTGCATTCTTAAAGATAGTTCATTAACACTTAAGTTAATTATTACCTTAGTTCAGTTCCTGTGGGATCGATACTTGACTTACTTAGGCCATTTTACTACTGGTTCGACCACGTGAACTTGCGTGTAATTACTGAAACGTCCGAACAAGTTTTTGGCGTCGTTTGCCAGGGACTGGCAATTGGTAAAATTGTTTTCTTAGTGTTAGTCTACAATTTCTATATAAGTGCTGACAACTTGATCTTAGCCTGTCTTTTGCAGATATCGAATTCTGTTGAATACTGGCAAGAGACAAGGAGTTGGTGGATTCATTCATAGAGCCAGAAAGACAATTTCATCATCAAAGAAGGGAAGCTCTAGAGAAGAAGCTGCAGTTTCTCAGACAAACAATCCTGGAGCAACAACAGAATCCACCACTTGTGAGGGCAGTGTTACTGCCCGAGGAAATGGCAGCTAGACTGGTTCGCGAAGTGGCAATCCCACATGCTAACAATGTTACATCAAGTATTCGCAAACCTGAGCCAGCAAGGAGGTTTCAGCTGAAACAGAATATGGTGCAATTGTTGCACACCAGCGGGCAATTCACAGGTCTCCTTCACGAAGATTCACAACAACATCTCCAAAACTTTTTGGAGATAAGTGACACTTACATCCCTACTGGAGTATCATCCGATTACGTAAGGCTTACATTATTCCCGTTTTCATTATTAGGAGAAGCAAAGAGGTGGTTGAAAGCTGAGCCACCAAACTCTATCACCACTTGGGATGATCTTGCAAGAAAATTTTTGATACGGTTCCTTCCATCCGGGAAAACAGCAAGACTTAGAAGTCAGATTCTAAGTTTTAAATAAAGAGAGGGGGAGAATCTGTATCAAGCTTGGGAAAGGTTCAAATCTATGTTACGGGATTGTCCTCACCATCACCAGTCTAATGATGTGCTGGTGCATACTTTCATAAAAGGTTTGGAACCCCACACAAAAATTTTGCTAGACTCAGCAGCTGGGGGACAAGCATTAGAAAAGACTTATGAGGAGCTGTATACTTTGTTAAATCGTATTTCGCAGGGAAATCCAAAGTGGAATGCGGACTCTTCTAGAGGAGGAACAAGGAAAGCGGAAGGAGTCTTGGAAGTGGATGGTTTTACAGCTATCGCTGCACAGGTAGCTGCACTGCAAAATCAACTCAACACCCACTTCAGCAATATGAGCTTGAATCAATCTCAAGCCCCAGTTAATGTAGTGCAGCAGATTTTGTGTGAAGTATGTGGTGGTAATGAACACTCAGCTGAGTGTTGTGGTGAAAAGCCAGATTCAGTGAACTTTGTGGGGAATGTACAGAGAAATAATCACCAACAGTATGGCAACAACTATAACTCAAATTGGAGAAATCATCCGAATTTCTCTTGGGGTAGTAACAGCCATCAAGGGCAGAGTTCAAATTAGGGTGCGCAGAGAAATCAAGGAGGGCAGCAGAATTATCATCTCAATATAGAGGAAACAATACACCTCCTCCACCACCACCCAACATTGAGGAAATTTTTAAAATAATGATAGCTAACCAAGCTCAATTGCAGGCTGATTATGTGAAATTGGTAGTAGATGTAAAGAACAATCAGTTAGCTACAAAGGTGTTGGAGTACTAGTTTGGACAACTAGATGGAGCTCAAAACACTAGGCCAAGAGGTGGACTACAGAGTGAAATTGACCCGAATCCCAAGCAAGTAAATGCAGTGACCACAAGGAGTGGTTTACAACTCAAGGAGGTGGAACCAGAAAGACCACCTCAGCAGTCAGGAGTAGTAGAGAAATAAAGGGAACAAGATGATGAGAAGGGGAAGGAGAAGGCAGCTGAAGCAGAAAGACCACTACCCCCATTCCCTCAAAGATTAAAGAAACACAAGGAGGAAGCTTGTTTCAAAAAGTTCATGGAGGTGCTTAAACAGGTACACATTAATTTACCTCTGGTTGATGTTTTGCAGGGAGTGCCTAAATATGCAAAGTATATCAAGGACATCGTAGCTAACAAAAGCAGATTGACGGAGTATGCTACGGTGGTGCTTACTAAGGAGTGCACTTCCCAGATACAGAACAGGTTGCCAACAAAGCTCAAGGACCCTGGGAGCTTTACAATTCAAATCACAATTGGGAAAAGTATCCGAGCTCGTGGATTATGCAATTTGGGAACGAGTATTAACTTGATGCCGACATCGGTGTTCAAGAATTTGGGGCTGGGCAGTCCTAGACCAACTACGGTGATTTGCAGTTAGTGGACCGTTCTTTAGCCAGACCAGATGGCATTGTGGAGGACGTGTTGGTGCAAGTGGGCTCCCTTATCTTCCTGGTAGATTTTATTATTCTGGATTTTGAGCCGGATGCGGAAGTCCCATTTATTTTGGGATGTCCTTTCTTGGCAACCGGGAGAGCTTTGATTGATGTAGCTGTAGGGTAGCTAACCATGAGGGCGCATGACAAAGTGGAGGTATTTGATGTATATAAGGCCACGAAGCTTCCGGCCATATATGAGGAGCTTTCATCAATCAATGTGCTAAATCAAGTAGAAACTCTTTCGATTGTTGAATCTCAAGATCCATTAGGAAGAGCATTGGTGAGCTCCGATCATTTCGGAGATAGAGATACTTATGAGAGGGTGAAAATGTTGAATGAACCACAATGATATCTTGGGAAGCATGAATTTCAGCCGTTAATGAGGTTCCTAGTACCATTGTCGAAACCATCGATTAAGGAAGCACCAAAACTGGAGTTGTGGCAAGAAGATCAAAGTGCCACGTTCTTGGTTAATGGGCAACATTGTAAGCATTACTGGGGTGAGGATGTTATTCGAGAGAAGACGTCCATCACTCTAGAGGATGATTGAGTGTCAATGACGTCGAGCCGCAATAGTAAACCAGGCGCTGCGCGGGAGGCAACCCGTGAAATTGTTGTAATAGATGAATAGAATAGTGAATAGAAAGAGAGAAAAAAGAGAAAAAGAAAAAAATATAATAAATAGAAAAAAAAATTATTGTTGCGTTGAAACCTATGAATTCTAACCAATTTCTTGTTGAGAGATGATTTTTAGGTGGAACAGAGGGCAAATGCAAAGAATTGCAAAGGAGAAAAATCAAGGTGAGATAAAATAAAAAAGTGGCATTACAGTGAGCCTCTAGTTGGCTCCGTGTCACAGAGGAGGGCCTCTGCGTTACCCTCCTTGACACGTTGATGCCTATTCCGAAATTTTTAAAAAAATTCCAGAACAGGGGCATGATGGCTTCATGTCATGGAGGGTGTGCTCCGTGTTACCCTTCGTGACACGTTGAGGTGTAATTCGAGTCAGGTCACACCGGGTCGCTGGGTAACCCGAGCGAAAAACACCCTTTAAACCCTGAAATCCCCTCATTTTTTTCCTTATTTCCCATTCCCTCCGCGACCAACTCCCCAAATTCTCTCCTCTCCCAACGTGACACGGACCTAGGCACAAGATTTCTTCAACTTTTCTTCGATTTCATCGGATTAAAGGTATGTTCTTGAACTTAACCTCAATTTTTGCTTAAATTTTCAATTTTTGAGCATGTGAGGTGAGTAAACCTTGCCCTAAGTGTAAATTAAGTTTGAATTCACTTAAATTTTGATTGATTGATGTTCATAGTATCGTTGTGAGTATGTGAACTCGATGAATACATGTTTGATTGAATTTTTGCGAAATTGGTAGCTAGGGTTAGAATTTGAATAGGAAGAAACTAAATTTGGTTGAAAATGTGAAAAAATTTGGGTTGTGCATGTTGGGTGATGTGAATGATGTTGTGAAATAGATGAATATGCTAAGTAGACAAGGGAATTATCGGAAAAATAAAATTGGTGAATTGCATAGGTTGTTGAGAACAAAAAATTTGGCTAAGTGCTATGTGATGTAATGGAATTGATGGTGATATTGTTAGTCGTTGTACGAAGTCTGAGTAGTACATAGCAATTATTCCATCGACTCATCTGAATGCACTAAGCAATATGATTGATAAGAATTGGGAAAGCATGATTGTCTTGCCGAATTATTTTAATTGTGGCTAAAGACTAAGTGTGGGGTGGCTTAACTCAACCCAACCGTAGTTGTAGCTATGTTTGACTTGAATAACATTGGGATTGTCTGTTCGATGGTACAGGAACAATGTCAGGCAGGCAAGACAAGGGAAAGGGCGCATCTACATTGGGCGCCGACAGAAAAAGGATTCGATTGGGAACAACAATTCTACCAGCACCAGCGGTTCCACGAGGCCAACACCGACAATACGGAACCCGATGGGTGACAGATGAAGGGAAGAAATGGTATGCAAAGCATAAAGAGACCAAATACTTCCCAGAGGAGCACATTTCAAGGGAGCCGCTGGCATAGGAATTCCCCAGAACCGTACACCGGATTGACACTGCCGGGCTGAACTTCATCTTCGAAGAGCCCAAGGAGTGCAATCTCCATCTGATTCGAGAGTTCGATGCCAACTGGAACCCGACCCTCTGCAGTCACGCCGTCAAGATAAGAGGGTAGGTTGTCACGTTTGAGCCCCATCATCTGAATGCTATATTGGGGGAACGGGACACAGACGTCCATGTACTCCGGCAGCTGAACATAACTCCACCTTATGCGAAAATCAGATGCACTCTGTGTGGAGCCCGTTCAACAGCACGGTGGAGCAGACACAAGGAGAGGGGCTACCATCAGACATTGCCTTATTCTCAAATGAATAGGGAAGCTAGGATTTGGCTAAAAATTATGTGTTCCTGCCTGATCCCGGGGGTGCACATGACAGATGTCACCCGGGATTGAGTGTGCTTGGTATATGCCCTGATGAAAAGGGTTGAGATAAATGTTGGGGCGGTGATCATCTCCGCCATGAAGAGAGCCTGACTCCATCAAGGGCACAGGTACGGGTTCGGTGGTTTGCTGACCATGTTCCTGAGGGGCCATAATACTGAGGAAGAGGCCCTGGACTACATCCCGCAAATGGATAGGTGTGCCCGGGATGTCACAAAAACCAAGGCACCTGACACTACTCACGGGCCAGTTCTCACACTAGCCGAGCGACATGCTCGGGATGATCAATATATGGCCCGCATGTACGGGATGCAGATGCTGCAGTTGCGCATAGGTGGGAGGCCAGTAACAGAAGATGAGCTATGGCAGCTCGAGCTAGATTACCCCTTTGGAGAGAATGCCCGGGCTCTATGCTGAGTGGGGCCAACTTTTATGGAGCCTGTAGATGATGATGTCCCCACAGATGAGGAGACCCGCCGCGAGGACTCAGATGTTGAATCAGACGAGGACAGCAGATTCAAATATGGGAGACCAGGCAACGACACCTGATGAAGAAGTGGAATACTTCGATTGATCAGGGAGTTTCACCACCCACTTTTGTGATACGTTGAATTTTGTGAACACTGGGGATAGTGTTCGGTTTAAGTGTGGGGTGGGAGTAGTTAGGTGCTGGATGTTTCGTTGTTGTTTTTGTTTTTGTTTATGTTTTGTGTTGTTTCGCCTGTGAAAAAAATGTTATCCTGTGACTCTTTGTGATGTGCTTTGTAATTAAGTGGTGTTGTAATGAATGTTAAGCTGTTGTGGTTGTGTGAGCTGTTGTTGATTGGTTGGTTGTGTAAATATTTTTTTTGTAAATATTTTTTTGTTTTCTATCGAAATTATCGATACTTTTGAAAAAAAGTTTTGTTGAATTTTCTTATGATTGGGTTTCTTGGCCTTTGTTTTCGGTGCTTTTACCGAGAATAGTCCCATTGAACTGATGTCGTAAATAGTGATCGTTCCCTATGATGGATGGATGATGACCGTCTTAAGGGAAATGTAGTCGATAGGAGTAGTTCTTTCTTTCTTTTATTTTCTTTCTTTTTTTTGTTTCCCAAACGTGTCGCTACTTCATGGTTCGAAATTCTTGTTACGTGTTGTACCTGATATTAAGATGCAAAGGTGATTTGTATGAAAGCATGCAAATGTGTAAACATGTTGAGATACCTAGGCCAGAGAGTTCGATTCGGTGTGATTGAGGCTTAATATTGAATTCGTGTAATTAGCTAATTGAAGAGTCTGTGAATAAGTCTTGAGTTGAGCATGTGCAAGGAGTGTGAGGTGAGGTTTCGATTATTCCATGCTATTGTGAAGTGTCTAGAACTTGCCTGGTGTGTGTGTAAAACGAAATGAAGGATGTGTATTGTAGGAAAGGCTGTAGGAATTTCTTTGATTAAACCGAAAGTTTTTTTTCCTTATCATACCTATCTTGAATGTACATCCTAGTTAGCCCCATTGAGCCTTTAGCCTATATTTTTTTCTTTCTTTGAAGAGGTACAAACTGAGTTTAATCCCTTCTTTTCATTAGCCATGAATTTGATCCAAAACTCTTAAGCTCTCAAGAAAAATAACTTTCCCACAGTGTCAAGGAGTGAGAATTGTGAAAAGGAAGGAAAAGCGGAAGTGGTGAAAGTAAAGAAAAGGTCAAGGGTGCACTTGCTGAAATTAAAGAAAATACAGATGAATAACTAATCTTTGTTATTAAGTCGAGTGTGCTTAAAGAAATGGGAACAAAAATAAAGAAAAACATTCAAGAATGAGAGGATGAAGGAAGAAACAATGCCCATAACGATGGTGGGATGTATTGAAAAATCGCTTAAGGAAGCTAGTTGCTATTATTGGTTAGCCTAGTATTTACTAGTTCCTTAGCTTACATTACAACCCGTTAAGTCCTATGTGATCTTACATCACGCGTCCTTATATTAGTGGATTAATACACTAGAGGCAAGCCTATGGTTCATGACATGATGCATGTGAATTCTTTGGGAGAGAGAGCGAAATCATGTTCATATACCCCTACATGTAATGCTTTGGAAATCATATGATTGAAAAGGGGGAAATTCTCTTGTGTTGTGAGGGCAATGCTCGATGAGAGATTGAATTTCGTGTCGGATGTCTTGATCAGTTGATTTGCATGAGTTTGTCGAGATCGAGAGTCGATTTTTGAGCTTAGGAGGTCTTAATGTGGTGAATGCCATGGTATTGATGGGACTATGCATATTTTCTTGATGATTTGCTATATTAAATAATCGGTATAGCCATAGCTTGAATTGTCGAGCCAAAGTAGCTATGCGTGGGTGTCAATTACATGAGATGTGAGAGTATTGTTCGAGGACGAATAAGGTTTTAAGTGTGGGGTAAGTGATCTTGGGCAGAATTATATGCCCAAGTGATGCTCAAATGCTTCATTTCGTCTTGTTTATCTATCATTATGTGTGTATTCTCCTGTGATTTGTAGTTAAAATGTGAATTTATACTAACCAACATGATTAGTGTTGTTTTGCAGGTAAATTGTAATTTTAGGAAGCTAAGAAAACATGTTGGTAAAAATCTGGAATAGACTTGGAAGCGAGCAGTGGAAGAGGTCAAGGAAGAGCAACAAAAATAAGGGCTCCGCGATGGAGCCGTGTCACGCTGCCATCGCGGAGGCGTTCTGCCTCGGATAATTTAGTTTGGCCAATTCCAATGAAGGTCCGCGTTGCCTCCGTGACATGGAGGCAATGCCACGCGATACAAGTCATGGCACGTTGGGGACATTGACCTGGGACATCAACTTCCAGTAAAGGTTGGCGACTGCGATGTGGCACGTTGTTCTGGCTCCGCGTTGTAGGCCGTGGCACGCCAAGGAGAAATTGCTAATGAACCTAATTCTAGTGAGGGTCCGCGTTTGCACCGTGGCACGGAGAGAGTGCTCCTCGATACACTCCGTTCCACGTTGCTTGTTATTCCGGGAAAAATTTCCACCAGTATAAATAACACACTTAGGTTTATTTTTAATTATTCTGACAGAGTTGAGCAAGGACGTGGGTTACAGGCAGTTGAGGGGACGAAAATCCTAGGGTTCTTCTCTATCTCTTTCTCTTTTATCTCAATTGTTTGTATGATTTATACTCATTTGATGATGTTTAATCCACAAATGAGTGGCTAAATTCACTTCTTACTGAGGTTAAGAACAATTGTAGTGGAATGTAATTGTTGATCATTTTGGTTTGTCATCTTTTCTTCAATGGTTGTTCTATCAATTCTTGTTCTTACTGCATTAATGTTTGGCCAATGTTAATGTATATCTAAAAAATCCAATTTTGATTTTGAAAAGAAAAGAAATTGGAAAGTTGTGAATTGGTAGGATATGATCTCTTCGTAGTTTGGGAAAATTGAGAATTGATTTACATTCAGAATAGAAATATATCTGAAAGTCTTATTAGTCAATTAAGGAATCGATTTTGTATGGCTAGAACATGAAATTATTTTATCACAGAAATGTAGGTTGAAGGTTCATGATTCTTAAGTTGGGTAAGATACAAAAGTTCCAATCCATAGGCAATAATTTTTGACTAGCAACCGACGAAAAGATTAACTAAATTGTATCGATAAATTACTTCCCTGCATGTTTGGTTTAACCTCAGCATGCTCATTACTATTGTTCAGACTCACTTTATAATTTTAGTTTAGATTCTTATTAGTTAGTAACTCAAACTCTAAAAATCTTATTCATTTGGTTTTCTGCATTCTTAAAGATAGTTCATTAACACTTAAGTTAATTATTACCCTAGTTCAGTTCCTGTGGGATCGATACTTGGCTTACTTAGGCCATTTTACTACTTGTTCGACCACGTGCACTTGCGTGTAATTACTGAAACGTCCGAACATTTTGCATACCACTTCTTCCCCTCGTCAGTCACCCATTGGGTTCTGATCTTGGGCAGATTTATATGCCCAAGTGATACTCAAACGTATTATTTTTGCCTTGTTTGTGTGCAATGTGTATATATTCTCATGTAATTGGTAATAAAATGTGAATTTATACTAACCAACATGATTAGCATTTGTTTTGCAGGTAAATATGATTTTTAGGAGCTAAAATGCATGTTGGAACTATATCGGAGTTGGACTTAGATACGAGCGTGGAAAAGACATTGGAATGCACAAATTATAGGGGCTCCGCGATGGAGCCGTGCCACGCTACCATCGCGGAGGCACACTGCCTGGAGAGGGAATTAAATGGCAAATTCCAGTGAGGCCTCGCGACAGCTCCGTGGCACGGAGATAGGGCTCCGCGTTGGCCTCCGTGCCACGTTGAGGCTAATTTACCGGACCCTGGATTTCCAGTGAAGGTCCGCGTCCACGCCGTGTCACGGAGGCAGTGCTCCGTGTTGACCTCCGTGACACGTTGCTTGTTATTCCGGGAAAAATTTCCCTCTAGTATAAATAGCACACTTAGGTTTATTTTAATAAGGGAGTTTTAGTTCAGACTTGGTGGAGCTAGGACGTGGGTTAGCAGCAGTTGAGGGACGAAAAAGCTAAGAGATTTCTTCTCTTCCTTTCTTCTTTCAATCAATTGTATGTATGATTTACACTTGTTTTAGGATGATCAATCCACAAATGAGTGGCTAATTATCTTCCTTGCTAAGGTTTTGAACATGTGTAGTGAAGTTTGACTGTAAATGATATGGTTTTCTTCTTCTTCTTTCATGTTGTTCTATTAATTCTTGTTCTTACTGCATTAGTGCTTGGCCAACATTAATGCACATCTAAAAAGTCCAATTTCACTTGAGAGAGCAAGAAATTGGAAAGTTGTGAATTAATAGGGTATTGTTCTTAACTTGATTTGGGAAAATTGGATTTTGATGTGCTTTCCTGATAGAAATATACTTGAAAGCCGTATTAGTCAATTGAGGAACCGGAATTGTATTGCTAGGTCGTAAATTGCATTTGATCACAGAAATGTAGACGAATGGTTTATGATTCTTAAGTGAAATTAAATACGAGAGTTTTAATTTCTAGGCTAATGTTCTTGGCTAGCAACATGAAGAAGAGATTAACCGAATTATTATTACAATCGAATTCATTACTTGTTCTTAACCTTGACATGCTCATATCCATAGTTTAAATTCATAGTAAATAATTGTTAATAGTTTTATATATATATTTTATAAACAAAAACTTATTTAACTGTTGGTTACGTTGTTGTTAGCATAGTTAGAAGTAAAATAAGAATATAGTATACTTAGGCAATTTTTACATACCCTGAGCCTCCTTGGATCGATACTTGGCTTACTTAGCCACTTTATTACTTGTTTGACCACGTGCACTTGCGTGTCGGTTTAATAACCCCAACAACGCACCGAACAAGTTTTTGGCACCGTTGCCGGGGAGGCTAGGCAAATTTGTGAAATTGTGTTTAGTGTAAATTTACTGTATTTTTATTTTTATTTTCTTAAGTGTTAACAACTTGGTCTTAGCCTGTATTTTGCAGATTTTGTTTCTGTGAACACTGGCAAGGGACAAGGAGCTGGTGGAATCTTACTTAGAGCCTGAACGTGAATTTCATAGTCAACGTAGAGAAGCTCTACAAAAGAAGCTGCAGTTGTTCCGACAATCTATTATGGAGCAACAAAATCCACCAGTTGTGAGGGCAGTGTTAGTGCCCGATGAAGCAGCAGCAAGGCCGGTTCGCGAGGTGGCAATCCCACACGCTAACAATGTACATTCTAGCATCCGCAAACCAGAGCCTGGAGGGAGATTTGAATTAAAGTAGAATATGGTGCAACTTTTGCACACAAGCAGGCAATTTACCGGTCTCCCTCATGAAGATCCACAACAACATCTCCAAAACTTTTTGGAGATAAGTGACACTTATATACCCGCTGGAGTGTCACCTGATTATGTTCGGCTCACCTTATTTCCATTTTCCTTACTTGGTGAAGCTAAGAGGTGGTTAAAAGCTGAACCATCCAATTCTATATCAACGTGGGATGATCTTGCACGGAAGTTTTTGATTAGATTTTTCCCTTCTGGTAAAACAGCTAGACTTAGAAGTCAAATTCTAAGTTTTAAACAGAGGGAGGGAGAAAATCTATATCAAGCCTGGGAAAGATTTAAATCCATGTTGCGGGACTGTCCTCATCATCATCAGTCCAATGAGGTGTTGGTACACACATTTATTGAGGGTTTGGAACCCCACACTAAAATTCTGTTAGATTCAGCAGCTGGAGGGCAAGCACTGGAAAAGACTTACGAGGAGCTGTACACTTTGCTCAACCGAATTTCACAAGGCAATCCAGAATGGAATGCAGATTCATCTCGAGGTGGAGCAAGGAAAGCAGCGGGAGTGCTTGAAATGGATGGATTTACAGCTATCGCTGCACAGATAGCTGCCTTGCAAAATCAGTTAAATAATCACTTCAGCAATATGAACTTGAACCAGCCTTCAGCTTTGGTCAATGCAGTCCAGCAGATGTGGTGTGAAGTGTGTGGTAGTAGTGAGCATTCATCTGAATGCTGTGGTGCAAATCCTGATTCTGTTAACTTTGTGGGCAATGCACAGAGAAATCAGCAGCAGTTTGGTAGTGGCTACAACTCAAATTGGAGGAACCATCCGAATTTTTCGTGGGGTAGCAACAACCAACAAGGCCAAAGTTCTGGTCAGGGTATGCAGAGAAATCAAGGAGGGCAACAAAACTATCAAGCTCAATTCAGAAATCACAATGCCCCTTCTCCACCACCATCACCGACTATTGAGGAGATGTTCAAAACCATGATCGCTAATCAGGCACAATTGCAGGCTGACTATGTTAAATTGGCAGCCGAAGTGAAGAACAATTAATTGGCGACCAAGGCCCTTGAATATCAGTTTGGGAAATTTGCTAGTGCCCAAAATACAAGACCCAGAGGAGGACTACCTAGCGACACGGGTCCTAATCCGAAGCAGGTTAATGCAGTGACCACGAGGAGTGGCTTAAAGTTGAAGGAGGTGGAACCGGAAAGACCGCCTCAAAAGTCAGGAGCAGCAGATGTTGAGGAGGAACAAAGTTCTGATAGGGGGAAGACTAAAGAAACAGAATCAGAAAGGCCTCCACCCCCGTTCCCTCAACGACTTAAGAAACACAAGGAGGAGGCGTGTTTCAAGAAATTTATGGAGGTGCTTAAACAGGTACATGTTAATTTACCTCTTGTTGATATCTTGCAGGGAGTGCCAAAGTATGCAAAATATATTAAAGACATCGTGGCTAACAAAAGTCGCTTGACTGAGTATGCCACGGTGGCTTTAACGGAGGAATGCACTTCCCGGATTCAGAATAGACTGCCCACGAAACTGAAAGACCCTGGAAGTTTTACTATCCAGCTGACTATTGGGCAAAGTATCCGAGCTCGTGGATTATGCGACTTGGGGGCAAGTATAAATCTGATGCCATCTTCGGTGTTCAGAAAGTTAGGTCTAGGGAGTCCTAGACCTACCACAGTAATCTTGCAGCTAGCGGACAGGTCCTTAGCTAAACCGGATGGTATTGTTGAGGATGTGTTAGTGCAAGTGGGCTCCCTCATTTTTTCGGTCGATTTTATTGTTCTGGACTTTGAACCAGATGCTGAAGTCCCATTTATTTTGGGTCGTCCCTTTTTGGCAACCGGAAAAGCATTAATTGATGTAGCTGCGGGTCAACTTACAATGCAGGCACATGACAAGATAGAAGTTTTTGACGTGTACAAAGCACCCAAGCTCCCGATTGTAAATGAGGATCTCTCGGTGATCAATGTGATTGATCATGGGAATGCTAATATAATGAATGATTCCCGAGAGTTAACAGGAAGGCCACCAGATGAGGCTGAGCACTACTGGGGGGAGGACAAGGATCGTGAAAAATCGTCCCTCACCCTAGTAGATAATTGAGCATAATGGACGTCGAGCCGCGACGGTAAACCAGGCGCTGCACGGGAGGCAACCCGTGAAAAGAAAAATATTCTATTTTTCTTCTTTTAGTATAGTGTACATAATTGGTATTTTTTTATTTTTTTATTTTTAATTTTTCTTTTTCTTGATTTCGTAAAAAAATTTTCGTTTTAGTTAGTATTTTTTCATGGTAGTTAGGAAAATCTATTAATCTAACCAATTTCATTTAGTGAGGTGATTTTCAGGTCAACCGGAGAAAAATATGCATGGAAGCGGGAAAAATAAGGCAAGGTATGAAAATAATTTTTATTGAAGAAACAGTGCACTGGGGCGTTGGCTCCGTGTCACGGAGGAGGAGCTCCGCGTTGCCCTCCGTGACACGTCGAAGGCAAAATTAGATTTTTTAAAATTTCCAGAGAGCCAACGCGTTGGCTCCATGTCACGGAGGAGGGGCTCCGCGTTACCCTCCGTGACACGTTGCCCTTTATTCAGTGCCGGGTCACACCGGGTTGCCGGGTGACCCGCGTGTTTTTCTTTAAATTAACCCTGATTTTGCCTCTTTTCTCCCCATTTCTCTCCTCCTCCGCGACCAAAACACCAAATTCCCCCTCCCCAACCAACGTGCCACGCTAATAGGCAAGGAAAACGTCAAATTTCTTCGGTTCTTCAACTAAAAGGTATGTTTTCATCGTTTCTCTCAAGTTTTTGGCGATTTTAGTCGAATTTGATCATGTGAGGTGAAATATATCACCCCAAGTAGCAATTAAACATGATGTTGAATTATTTTGTGATTGATTATGTTCGGATTGTTGTAATTAGCGTTTGAACGTGTCGATTATGTGAATAATTCGAATTTGATTGAAATATTGCATTCTAGGGCTTGAGTTATTGAAATTGAATTGGGGAACTTGATAGTTTGATGAATTAGATGCCGGGGTGTGGTTGTAAATTGAGATAAGTCAATGTAAATATTGTATGAATGTTAAGAGAAGACGAATTCTCGAATTGTTGGGGAAAATGCGAAAATTTTGTAAATTGGTTTGATTATTTAGATTTGTATGTACATAGAATTTTCGTTGTTGTTTTAATTTTTTTTGTTGTGTTGCTAAGTGCGATGATTGGATTGCTATCGATAGTAGGATTGGGAGTAGCTGTATGAAGTCTGAGTAGTACGCTAACCGTTATGCTGTCGAAATTTTTCGTGAACGCACTAAGCAATATACCTTATAGTTGCTTGTGTTTGAGGTTGTAAATAGAGTAATCCTTGCCGAAGTATTGTAAATATAGTTAGGGACTAAGTGTGGGGTAAACTTAGTTTAACCCGACCTTAGCCTAAGTTAACTTGTATTTAGCTTAACTTTGTGTTTGTTTATGTATATTGACAGGTACAATGGCAAGTCTGTGAATGCATCTTGATTCGAGCATGTGCATGAAGTGTGAAGTGAGGTTTTGGTATTCCATGCCATTGTGAATTGTCTAGAACTTGCCTGGTGTGTATACAAAACGAAATGAAGGAAGTGTAGTGTTGGAAAGGATGTAGGCATTTCTTTGTTTTAACCGAGAGTTTCCATTTTTTTTTCTTGTCGAATTCTACCTTTCTATATGTTGTATACCCTAGTTAGCCCGTTGAGCCTTTAGCCGATTTCTTTCTTTTGTCCAAAATTGTATAAACTAAGCTTTATTCCTTCTTTTCATTAGCCTTAAAGTCTATACGAAGCTCTTAAGCGCTTACAAAGAAAAGAAAATGTTTCCCAAAGTGTTAAAGAGTGAAAAGAGTGAAAAGAAAAAGAAAAGCAAAGTGAAGAAAGAAAAGATGATGTTGAAGAGGCACTTGTTGTAATTAAATGATATTGAGGGTACACGAAAACACTTTGTTTTGTGTCAAGTGTGTTTGATGAAATGGGCAGTATGAAAGTAAACCAGCATGAATGGGAGAAAAAGAGAAAAGAGAGGAACAATGTCCATGAGTCGATGGGAATGTGTCGAAAAGGCGCTTAAGGATGCTAGAGACTATTATTGGATAATCCAATATATATACTAGATCTATAGCCCCGTTACAACCCATTAAAGTCCTACGTGATCTTACATTGCATGTCTTTATATTAGTGGAGTAATACACTAAGGGCAAGCCTATGGGTCATGACATGATGCATGTGAATTCTTTTGGGAGAGTGAGTGAAATTAATTTTTATATGCCCCTACTTGAATGTTTGTGTGTTGCATGAACAAAAAGGGGAAGATTCTCTTGAGTTGTGAGAGCACATGCTTGATGAAAGATTGATTTTCGTGTCAGATTTCTTGATTAGCTGATTTGCATGAGTTTGCCGATATCAAGAATCAATTCTTAAAGTCTAGGAAGTCTTGATGTATTAAAGGTCATTGTATTGTAAGACCAAGCATGTTTTCGTGATGATTTGCAAAAATTGAATAATCGGTATGACCGTAGCGTAAATGGTCGCACCATAGTGACGAAGGTTGGGATGCAATTTGCATGAGTTGTGTATGTGTTGTTCGAGGACGAACAAGGATTTAAGTGTGGGGTAAGTGATCTTGGGCAGATTTATATGCCCAAGTGATACTCAAACGTATTATTTTCGCCTTGTTTGTGTGCAATGTGTATATATTCTCATGTAATTGGTAATAAAATGGGAATTTATACTAACCAACATGATTAGCATTTGTTTTGCAGGTAAATATGATTTTTAGGAGCTAAAATGCATGTTGGAACTATATCGGAGTTGGACTTGGATACGAGCGTGGAAAAGACATTGGAATGCACAAATTATAGGGGCTTCGCGATGGAGCCGTGCCACGCTACCATCGCGGAGGCACACTGCCTGGAGAGGGAATTAAATGGCAAATTCCAGTGAGGCCTCGCGACAGCTCCGTGGCACGGAGATAGGGCTCCGCGTTGGCCTCCATGCCACGTTGAGGCTAATTTACCGGACCCTGGATTTCCAGTGAAGGTCCGCGTCCACGCCGTGTCACGGAGGCAGTGCTCCGCGTTGACCTCTGTGACACGTTGCTTGTTATTCCGGGAAAAATTTCCCTCTAGTATAAATAGCACACTTAGGTTTATTTTAATAAGGGAGTTTTAGTTCAGACTTGGTGGAGCTAGGACGTGGGTTAGCAGCAGTTGAGGGACGAAAAAGCTAAGAGATTTCTTCTCTTCCTTTCTTCTTTCAATCAATTGTATGTATGATTTACACTTGTTTTAGGATGATCAATCCACAAATGAGTGGCTAATTCTCTTCCTTGCTAAGGTTTTGAACATGTGTAGTGAAGTTTGACTGTAAATGATATGGTTTTCTTCTTCTTCTTTCATGTTGTTCTATTAATTCTTGTTCTTACTGCATTAGTGCTTGGCCAACATTAATGCACATCTAAAAAGTCCAATTTCACTCGAGAGAGCAAGAAATTGGAAAGTTGTGAATTAATAGGGTATTGTTCTTAACTTGATTTGGGAAAATTGGGTTTTGATGTGCTTTCCTGATAGAAATATACTTGAAAGCCGTATTAGTCAATTGAGGAACCGGAATTGTATTGCTAGGTCGTAAATTGCATTTGATCACAGAAATGTAGACGAATGGTTTATGATTCTTAAGTGAAATTAAATACGAGAGTTTTAATTTCTAGGCTAATGTTCTTGGCTAGCAACATGAAGAAGAGATTAACCGAATTATTATTACAATCGAATTCATTACTTGTTCTTAACCTTGGCATGCTCATATCCATAGTTTAAATTCATAGTAAATAATTGTTAATAGTTTTATATATATATTTTATAAACAAAAACTTATTTAACTGTTGGTTACGTTATTGTTAGCATAGTTAGAAGTAAAATAAGAATATAGTATACTTAGGCAATTTTTACATACCCTGAGCCTCCTTGGATCGATACTTGGCTTACTTAGCCACTTTATTACTTGTTTGACCACGTGCACTTGCGTGTCGGTTTTTTAAACCCAACAACGCACCGAACAGGTTCCGTATTGTCGGTGTTGGCCTCGCGGAACCGCTGGTGCTGCTGGAACTGTTGTTCCCAATCGTATCCTTTTTCTGCCGGCGCCTGATATGGATGCGCCCTTTCCCTTGTCTTGTCTGCCTGACATTGTTCTTGTACAATCAAACATACAGTCCTAATGTTATGAAAGTCATAATTAACTACGACTAAGGTTGGGTTTAATTTGATCACCCCACACTTAGTCTTAAGCCGCAATCCAAACAATTCGACAAGACATTCGTGATTTTCCAATTCTTAACATTCAACATGCTTAGTGCATTCATATGAGTCGATGAAACAATTACTATGTACTACTCAGACTTTGTACAACAACTACAAATTTCTCCATCGATTTAATTTCAACATCATAGCACTTAGCAATTCTTTCAACAACCTATGTAATTCTCCAATTGCATTTTCCCAAAATTCCTTCTTCTAACTTAGTATTTTCAACATCAATCACAATATATTTCACTTCACCCGACATGCACAACCCAATTTTTTCAACATTTCAAAGAATTTAATCGTTCTTCCTATTCAATTTTCAACCCTAGCTATCAATTTCGCAAGAATTCAATAAAACATGCAATCGTCGAGTTCATATACGCACAACAATACTATGAACATCAATCAATCATAGCTCAAGTGAATTCAAGCTTAATTCTCACTTAGGGCAAGGTATAATCACCACACATGTTCAAGAATCAAAAATTTGAGCAAAAAGAAGGAAAAAATTCAAGAACATACCTTTGATTTGATGAAATCGAAGAAAACTTGAAGAAAATTGATGCCTAGGTCCGTGGCACGTTGGGGGAGGAGGGAATTTGGGGTTTGTGTCGCGGAGGGAATGGAAAATAAGGAAGAAAATGAGGGAATTTGGGATTTTAAGGTTATTTTTCGCGCGGGTTACTCGGTGACCCGGTGTGACCCGACGCAAAATAACACTCAACGTGTCACAGAGGGTGACGCGGAGCCCCCCTCCGTGACACGAAGCCATCGCGCCAATGTTCTGGATTTTTAAAAAATCCAAAACACGCCTCAACGTGTCACGGAGGGTAACGCGGAGCACCCCCTCCATGACAAGGAGCCATCGCGCAGGCTCACTGTAATGTGCCAATTTTTATTTTTCTCACCTCGATTTTTTTCTTTGCGCTTCTTTGCATTTTTGCCCTCCGTTCCACCTGAAAATCATTTCACCACAATAAATTGGTTAGAATTCATAGGTTTCAACGCAAAAAATATTTTATTTTATGTTTTTATTTGTTATTCTCTTTTTTATATATTTTCTTTGTTTTTTTTTCAAATAGTTCTACTCATCTATTACAACACATTCACGGGTTGCCTCCCGTGTAGCGCCTGATTTACTGTCGCGGATCGACGTCATTCATTGCTCAATCATCCTCTAGAGTGATGGACGTCTTCTCTCGAATAAAGTCCTCACCCCAATAATGCTTACATCTTTTCCCATTCACCAAAAGTATGGCACTTCTATCTTCTTGCCACAACTCCACTGCCCCATGCGGAGTCATTCTCACCACCTCAAACGGCCCTGGCCATTTGGATCACAACTTGCCTGGAAAAAGCTTCAGTCTCAAATTAAATAGCAACACCTTCTGCCCCGGCTCAAACATCCGATGCACCATATGCCTATCGTGCCACTTCTTCGTTTTCTCCTTGTAGCATTTGGCACTTTCATAAGCATGCCAATGGAACTCATCAAGTTTGCTGAGTTGCATCAGCCTCTTCTTCCCTGCTAGCTCCGGATCCATGTTCAATTTCCTCACGGCCTAAAAAGCTCGATGTTCTATCTCCATAGGCAGATGACAAGCCTTTCCGTAGACAAATCTGTACGGAGAAGTCCCAATGGGTGTCTTGTACGCAGTTCTATAAGCCCACAATGCATCGTCGAGTTTGCTTGACCAATCAATTCGTTATGCATTCACTGTCTTCTGTAGAATCTACTTGATTTCTCAGTTCAACACCTCCACTTGCCCACTAGTTTGGGGATGATATGCTGTTGCTACCTTGTGGCACACCCCATACTTAGCTAGCAAATTCTTGAAACTTGCATTTACAAAATGAGCCCCTCCATCACTGATAATGGCTCGAGGTGTCCCGAACCTAGTGAAAATATGCTTTTTCACAAATTTTGTTACCACCTTGTTGTCATTCCTGGGGCAAGCTGTTGCTTCGACCCACTTGGATACATAATCAACGGCTACCAAGATGTAACGATTGTCGTGGGTCCTTCACTTTCATTACATCGATGTGGATTGCCTCGTGAAATAGCAATAGAGCTTTTCCAGACATTTGTAATTCGTGGTCTAATTAGACAACATCTTTCTTCGAACATAGGAGTTGCTAAGAGTAAAATTCGAGAAAAAGAGCCGATTGTATGGGAAATCCTACCAAATGACGGTGGGAACGGGCCCATGAAATCTATTCCCTATACATCAAAGATCTCCACTTCTAATATCTGCTGCAGTGGCATCTCCTGCCTTCTACCAATTGTTCCTATTCTTTGACATCTATCACACATTCTTACATATGCCATAGAGTCTCTAAACAGTGTAGGCCAAAAGAAACCTGACTATAGCACCTTGTGTGCTGTACGCTCACCTCCGTGGTGCCCTCCATACAATGATGAGTGACAACTCCTCAATACTTTCGCAATCTGGCTCTCTGGAATGCATCTTCTCATCACCTGATCCGGTCCCTGCATAAACAAGTACGGCTCATCCCAAATGTAATACCTGCAATCATGTCTCAACTTCTTTCTTTGCTGAGCCGTAGCCTCCGGTGGATAGACTCCACTCACCAGCAAATTCACAATGTCTGCATACCAAGGGATTTCAGCTTCCCTTATTGCCAAGAGCTGCTCATCCGGGAACTTTTCTTTGATGCTGTCACCTTCCTTCACATGCGACCGGATTTCCAGTCACGATAGGTGATCTGCCACTTGATTCTCGCTCCCCTTTCTGTCCCGAATCTCTAAGTCAAACTCTTATAACAACAAGATCCATCTGATCAGCCTGGGCTTTGCATCCTTCTTGTTAAATAGATACCGAATCACTGCATGATCGGTATACACCACTACTTTAGACCCCACCAAGTAGGACCTGAATTTATCAAACGCGAACACCAATGCTAGCATCTCCTTTTCAGTGACTGTTGTTCGGTCGTTTGTTATATGGGTGTATAACTACACGCAAGTGCACGTGGTCGAACAAGTAGTAAAGTGGCTCAAGTAAGCCAAGTATCAATCCCACAGGGACTGGGATAAGGTAACAATTAATCAAGTGTTACTATATTTTCAGTTTAACAATGAAGACAACAGTGTAATCAAGAGTTGATATTTTTGGATTCTAAATTTTATGCTAAGTCTAAAACAAGTATCTAATGTGAGTCTGAACTATGAATGTGAGCATACAGAGGTTAATTGAACATGTAAATAAATTAATTATCGATAAAATTTGGTTAACCTTTCCTCCGGTTGCTAGTCAAGAACTAATGCCAATGGATTAAAACTCTCGTATTTAACCCAACTTAAGAATCATGAACCGTCCACCTACATTTCTGTGATTAAACGAAAATTCATGTTCTAGCCATACGAACCCGGTTCCTAAATTGACTAATACGACTTTCAGGTATATTTCTATCCTGAAGGTAAATCAATTCTCAATTTTCCCAAACTAAGAAAGGATCATATCCTATTAATTCACAACTTTCCAATTTCTTGCTCTCTCGAGTGAAACCGGACTTTTTAGATATACATTAACGTAGGCCACACATTAATGCAGTAAGTACAAGAATCAATAGAACAACCATGGAAGAAAAGATGAAAACCAAAGAATCAATAATCACATTTCATTACAAGTGTTCTTAACCTCAGCAAGAAGAGGAATTAGCCACTCATTTGTGGATTAAACATCATTAAATGAGTGTTAAACATACAAGCAATTGAATTCAAGAAGGAAAGAGAGAAAAACCCTGATAATTTCGTCCCCTGAACTGCCTGTACCCACGTTCTTGCTCCACCAAGTCAGAATATTGAAAAATGAACCTAAGTGTTCTATTTATACTAGTGGGAATTTTTCCCGGAATAACAAGCAACGTGTCACGGAGTGCATCGCGGAGCACTGCATCCGTGACACGCCACCGACGCGGACCCTCACTGGAAGTTGGGGGTCCAGGTAATCAGGCTCAACGTGGCACGGCATGCAACGCGGAGCCAGGCCACCGTGCCACGAACCCAACGCAAACCTTCACTGGAAATAGGCCGAAAATTCCCTATCCAGGCAGAAGGCCTCCGCGATGGCAGCGTGACAGGGCTCCATCGCGGAGCCTCTTTATTTTGTGCCTTCCAATGCCTTGTCCTTTGCTCACATCCGAGTCCAACACCGATCTCTTCCAACATGCATTTTAGCTTCCCAAAATTACATTTTACCTGCAAAACAATGCTAATCATGTTGGTTAGTATAAATTCACATTTTATTACCAATCACATGAGAATGTATAAACATTGATAGATAAACAAGGCTAAAATGACACATTTGAGTATCACTTGGGCATATAAATTTGCCCAAGATCACTTACTCCACACTTAAATCCTTGTTCTTCCTCGAACAACAATCTTACACCTCATGCAATTTACACCCAAACCTCGTTACTTTGGTTCAACAATTTAGGTTACGGTCATACCGATTATTCAATACAGCAAATCATCAAGAAAACATGCATGGTCCTATCAATGCACTGACCTTCAATACATCAAGACCTCCTAGACTTAAGAATCGACTCTTGATATTGGCAAACTCATGCAAATCAGCTGATCTAGACATCCGTCACGAAAATTAATCTTTCATCAAGCATGTGCCCTCACAACACAAGAGAATTTTCCCCTTTTTGATCATATGAACTCACAAAATTTCAAGCAGGGGCATAAAAACACAATTTCGCTCTCTCTCCCAAAAGAATTCACATGCATCATGTCATGACCCATAGGCTTGCCTTTAGTGTATTACTCCACTAATATAAAGAAGTGTGATGTAGGATCACGTAGGACTTTAACGGGTTGTAATGTAAGCTACGGAACTAGTAAATATTGGGTTAGCCAATAGTAGCCACTAGTTTCCTTAAGCGCCTTTTCAATACATCCCATCAAACTCATGGGCATTGTTTGTTTCTTCATCCTCCCATTCTTGAAGTATTTCTTTAGTTTGGCCCATCTTATTAAGCACACTTGACACAACAACAAAGATTATTCATGCACCTTCATTATAGTTTATTTATAACAAGTGCACCTTCACCCTTTTCTTTTCTTCCATCACTCTGCTTTTCTTTTCTTTTCACCATTCTCACTCTTTGACACTTTGGGAAAATGATTTTCTCTTCTTAAGCGCTTAAGAGTTTGGATCAAATTTGCGGCTAATGAAAAGAAGGGATTAAGCTCGGTTTACACTTTTTGACAAAAGAAAAAATTAATAGGCTAAAGGCTCAACGGGCTGACTAGGGTACACAATCAAGGTGGGTACAATAATGAAAAATAGAAACTTTCGGTTAAACACAAAGAAATGCCTACATCCTTTCCTACAATACACCTCCTTCATTTGGTTTTGTACACATACCAGGCAAGTTCTAGACACTTCACAATAGCATGGATAACAAAACCTCACGTCACACTTATTGCACATGCTCAATTCAAGATGTATTCACAGACTCTCCAATCAGCTAATTACAGGAATTCAAACATTAAGCCTCAATCACACTGAATCGACTCTATGGCCTAGGTATCTCAACATATTTACAATGTTGCATGCTTTCATGCGAATCACATTTTCATTTTAAATATCATGTACAACACGCAACTAGAATTCCGCAACCATAAAGTAACTACAAGTTTTGGGATGCAACCCACAAAAGAAAAACAACTGAAAAATAAATGAATCTACTCCTAACGACTACATTTCCCTTAAGACGGTCGTCATCCATCCATCATAGGGAACGGTCACTAACTAGGACTTCGGTTCAATGGAACCATTCTCGGTAAAAGAACCGAAAACAAACACCGAGAAACCCAAGAATTGAAAAAAAAAATATCGACCATTTCAATAAACAAACATATGTACAAACTCAGCTCGCAACATTCAGCAACACACAACAGTTTCACATATATTTACAATACAGAACAACAACTTAACAATCACAATTCACAGGGTTAGAACATTTTGTTCACAGCACAACAACAGATTAAGACATACAAAACAACACAACCAGCACCTAACTACTCCCACCCCACACTTATCTTGAACACTGTCCCCAGTGTTCACAGAAATTAAAATAGCAAAATAAATTGGGTGGTGGAACTCCCTGATCAATCAAAGTACTCCACTTCTTCATCAGGTGCTGCTGCTTCGTCTCCCATGTCTGAATCACCCCCATCGTCATCATCGGACTCCATATCGGAGTCCTCCCAACGTGTCTCCTCGTCTGTGGGGAAATCATCATCCGTGGGCTCTACAAATGCTGGCCCCACTCGGCATAGAGCCCTGGCGTTTTCGCCAAAAGGGTAGTCCAGCTCGAGCTGCCATAGCTCCTCCTCTGTTGCCGGCCTCCCGCCTATCCTCAGCTGGAGCATCTGCATCCCATACATGCGAGCCATATACTGATCATCACGAGCATGTCGCTCGCCTAGTGTAAGCACTGGCCCGTGGGTGGTGTCGGGTGTCTTAGTTTTAGTGACATCTAAGGCCCGCCGCTCCATCTGCGGGATATAATCAAGGGCCTCTTCCTCAACATCTAGGCCCCTCAGGAATGTGGTGAGTAGCCCACCAAATCCGTATATTTACCCCTGATGCAACCGGGCTCTCTTCATGGCGGAGATAATCAGCGCCCCCACGTTGATCTCCAGCCCTTTCATTAGGGCGTACACCAGGCATACACGATCCCGGGTTACATCCGTCATATGTACCCCCGGGATTAGGCAGGAATAGACGATCTTAAGCCATATCCTGGCTTCCCTGTTCATCTGTGAATAGGGCAAAGTCTGATGGTAGCCCCTCTCCTTGTGTCTGCTCCATCTAGCTGTCGATCGGGTTCCACACAAGGTGCGCCTGATGTCTGTATATGGTGGAGTGATGTTCAGCTGTCGAAGCACGTGGGCATCTGTGTCCTGCGCCCCTATGATAGCATTGAGGTGGTGGGGCTCAAAGGTGACTATTTGCCCTCTGATTTTGATGGTATGACTTCTGAGAGTCGGGTTCCAATTGGCATAGAATTCCCGAATCAGGTGCAAGTTGCATTCCTTGGGCTCTTCAAAGATGAAATTGAGCCCAGCTGCCTCGATCCTGTGGACAATCCTAGGGAGCTCCTGTGCCAATGGTTCCCGAGCTATGTGTTCCTCGGGGAAGTACTTTCTCTCCTTGTGCTTGGCATACCACTTCTTCCCCTCTTCTGTCACCCACCTGGTTCCGTATTGGCGGCGTTGGCCGCGTGGAACCGCTGGTGCTGCTGGGACTGCTGTGCCCAGTCTGATTCTCTTTCTCCCGTCTCCAGACGTTGATGCGCCTTTCCCCTTTTCTTGCCTGCTTGCCATATTTCCTGTCAACCCAAATAGACAAGATTAACGTTTAGCCGATGAGTATTAGCTTCGACTAAGGTCGGGTTAAGCTAGGCCACCCCACACTTAGTCTTTAGCTAAAATTACAACATTATGGCAAGATCATACCTATTTACACACACAAACAACCAAATATACAACCATGCTTAGTGCATTCAAAGAATTCGACGGTATGTATTCTATGTACTACTTAGACTTCGTACAGCTAACCACAACCATTACCATCGCTAACATTTTATCTTATCTCACTTAGCAAGGAGAAACAAAGAAACGAAAACAACAAGAATGTATCTACATGAACCTATACAACTCAGCCAATTCTTGCAAATTTCAATGTTCCCCTAACCCGAGAATCCGTAGGTCTTTTAGCATAATAACAACTAGCACATCGACTCATCTCACTCAACATGTACACCCCATCATGAATTTCACTAGTTCACTACATTTTTCCACTTCAAATTCAAAAACAAGCCCTAGCTATGATTGTATCAACAAAAATTCGATTAAATTATGCAATTAACGAGTTCAAGCGATCACAATGATACTCCGAACATCCATCAACAACAATTCAATTGAATTTACGCTTAATTTCTACTTAGGGCAAGTTTATCTCACATCACATGCTTAACATCGAAGAAAATCGACAAGAAATGAGATGAAATTGAGGAACATACCTTAAATTTGAAGAATTGAAGAAAACTCAATGAAATCCTTGGCCTATTCCGTGTCACATTGAAGGGGGAGGGGTTTTAGGGAGTTTGGTCGCGGAGTGTGTGAGAAATAAGGAAAAGTGAGGGGGATTCGGGGTTTAAAAGTGGAAAAATCGTGTGGGTCACCCGGCGACCCGGTGTGACCCGTCGCGACATACACAACAACGTGTCACGGAGGGCATTGCAGAGCACAGCCTCCGTGACACGGAGCTGTCGCGAGGGTGTTCTGGAATTTTTTTTAAAATTCTGGATTTATACATCAATGTGTCACGGAGGGTAACGCGGAGGCCCTCCTCCGTGACACAGAGCTATCTCCCTAGCTCACTATTTTGCCACTTTTTCTTGATTTTCATACCTCGAATTTTCCTTTGCGATTCCTTGTATATTTTCCCTCCGTTCGACCTGAAATTCATTCAACTACAAGAAATTGGTTAGAATTATAGGTTTCACTCAAAATAAAAATAAAAACAAAAATAGAACTAAAAATTTTGTTGTTAATCAAGAAAATAAAAGAAAATGAATAAAAATAAATAAAAAAAATCTATTCACAATTTTCAAAGAAAAATTTCACGGGTTGCCTCCCGTGCAGCGCCTGGTTTACCGTCGCGGCTCGACGTCATTCAACTCAGTTGTCCTCTAAGGTGATGGACGTTTTCTCTCGAAAACCATCCTCCCCCCAGTAGTTCTTACATCGTTCAGGTGGTTTTCCCACTAACTCTCGTGAATCCTTTATCCGCGCATTATCAACTCGATCAATCACATTGATCACCGAGAGTTCTTCGTACACAGTCGGGAGTTTGGAGGCCTTGTACACATCAAATACTTCCACCTTGTCGTGTGCTCGCATGGTTAGCTGCCCCGCAACTACATCAATCAGCGCTTTCCCAGTCGCCAAGAAAGGACGTCCCAAAATAAATGGGACTTCCGCGTCTGGTTCAAAATCCAGCATGACGAAATCTACCGGGAAGATCAGGGAGCCAACTTATACCAGAACGTCCTCCACAATGCCATCAAGTCTGGCTAAGGACCTATCTGCCAATTGCAAGATCACTATTGTGGGTCTAGGACTTCCTAGACCCAGCTTTTTGAATATTGATGACGACATCAAATTAATGCTCGCTCCCAAATCACATAACCCACGAGCTCGGATACTCTGCCCAATAGTAATCTGTATAGTAAAGCTCCCAGGTTCTTTGAGCTTTGTGGGCAGTCAGTTTTGTATCCGGGAAGTGCACTCCTCCGTAAGAGCCACCGTAGCATACTCAGTCAACCGACTTTTGTTTGCCACGATGTCCTTTATATACTTGGCATACTTCGGCACTCCCTGCAAAACATCACAAGAGGTAAGTTAATATGTACCTGTTTCAGCACCTCCATGAATTTCTTAAAACACGCCTCCTCCTTGTGTTTCTTTAATCGTTGAGGGAATGGGGGTGGTGGTTGTTCGTCGTTTGTTATATGAGTATATAACTACACGCAAGTGCACGTGGTCGAACAAGTAGTAAAGTGGCTTTAGTAAGCCAAGTATCGATCCCACAGAGACTTGGATGAAGTGCAATCTGCTCAAGTGTACTATATTTCACTTCTAAAAATGCAGACAACAGTGTAACCAAAAGTTTGATAATTTGTTTTATAATTTTTACACTAAAGCTAAAACAATTATCTACTTTGAGTGTGAACTATGAATGAGAGCATGCTGAGGTTAAACAAACATGTAATGAAATTAATTATCATCATACTTTGGTTAATCTTTTCCTCCAGTTGCTAGCCAAGAACATTTGCCAAGAGATTAAAATTCTCGTATTTAACCTCACTTAAGAATCATGAACCATCCACCTACATTTTTGTGATTAAATGCAATTTATGTTCTAGCCATACAAACCCGGTTCCTAAATTGACTAATACGACTTTCAGGTATATTTCTATCCTGAAAGAAAATCAAGACTCAATTTTCCCAAACCAAGTAAAGAACATATCCTATTAATTCACAACTTTCCAATTTCTTGCTCTCTCGAGTGAAACCGGACTTTTTAGATATACATTAACGTAGGCCACACATTAATGCAGTAAGAACAAGAATTAATAGAACAACATGGAAGAAAAGATGAAAAACCAAAGAATCAATGATCACATTTCATCACAATTGTTCATAACCTCAGCAAGAAGAGGAATTAGCCACTCATTTGTGGATTAAACATCTTTTAATGAGTGTTAATCATACAAGCAATTGAATTCAAGAAAAAAGAAAGAGAGAAAAAACCCTGATATTTTCGTCCCTCAACTGCCTGTAACCCACGTTCTTGCTCCACCAAGTCAGAATATTGAAAAATGAACCTAAGTGTTCTATTTATACTGCTGGGAATTTTTCCCGGAATAACGAGCAACGTGTCACGAAGTGCATCGCGGAGCACTGCCTCGGTGACACGCTACAGATGCGGACCCTCACTGGAATTGGGGGTCCAGGAATTAAGGCCCAACGTGGCACGGTGTGCAACGCGGAGCCAAGCCACCGTGCCACGGACCGGACGCAGACCCTCTCTGGAATTTGGGTAAAATTTCCCTATCCAGGTAGAAGGCCTCCGCGATGGCAGCGTGACATGGCTCCATCGTGGAGCCCCTTTAATTCATGTTGTCCAATGCTTTATCCCTTGCTCGCATCCAAGTCCAACCCCGATATCGTCCAACATGCATTTAAGCTTCCCAAATCACATTTTACCTGCAAAACAATGCTAATCATGTTGGTTAGTATAAATTCACATTTTATTACCAATTACATGAGAATGTATACACATCGGTAGATAAACAAGGCTAAAATGGTACTTTTGAGTATCACTTGGGCATATAAATTTGCCCAAGATCACTTACCCCACACTTAAGTCCTTGTTCGTCCTCGAACAATAATCCTACACTTCATGCAATTTACATCCCAACCTCGCTACTTTGGTTCGACAATTTAGGCTACGGTCATACCTATTATTCAATACAGCAAATCATCAAGAAAACATGCATGTTCTTATCAATGCAATGACCTTCAATACATCAAGACCTCCTAGACTTTAAGAATCGACTCTCCATATTGGCAAACTCATGCAAATCAGCTGATCAAGATATCTGACACGAAAATTAATCTTTCATCAAGCATGTGCCCTCACAACACAAGAGAATCTTCCCCTTTTTGCTCATATGACTCACAAAAATTCAAGCAGGGGCATGTAAAAACAATTTCGCTCTCTCTCCCAAAAGAATTCACATGCATCATGTCATGACCCATAAGCTTGCCCTTAGTGTATTACTCCACTAACATAAAGAAGTGCAATGTAAGATCACGTAGGACTTTAACTGGTTGTAATGGAAGCTACGGAACTAGTAAATATTGGGTTAGCCAATAATAGCCACTAGCATCCTTAAGCGCCTTTTCAACACATCCCATCAACTCATGGACATTGTTTCTTTTTTCTATCATCCCATTCTTGATGTTTTTCTTTAGTATGACCCATCGTATTAAGCACACTTGACACAACAACAAAGATTATTCATGCACCTTCATTATCGTTTATTTATAGCAAGTGCACCTTCAACCTTTTCTTTTGTTCCCTCACTCTGCTTTTCTTTGTCTTTTCACCATTCTCACTCTTTGACACTTCGGGAAAATGATTTTCTCTTCTTAAGCGCTTAAGAGTTTTGTATAGACTTTACGGCTAATGAAAAGAAGGAATTAAGCTCGGTTTACACTTTATGACAAAAGAAATAATAATAGGCTAAAGGCTCAACGGGCTGACTAGGGTATACAATCAAGGTGTGTACGACAAGGAAAAATAGAAACTCTCGGTTAAAATAAAGAAATGCCTACATCCTTTCCTACAATACACCTCCTTCACTTAGTTTTGTACACACACCAGGCAAGTTCTAGACACTTCACAATAGCATGGAATAACAACACCTCACTTCACACTTTTTGCACATGCTTAATTCAAGATGTATTCACAGACTCTTCAATCAGCTAATTACAGGAATTCAAACATTAAGCCTCAATCACACTGAATCGAACTCTATGGTCTAGGTATCTCAACATATTTACAAAGTTGCATGCTTTCATACGAATCACCTTTGCATTTTAAATATCATGTACAACATGCAACCATAATTTCGCAACCATATAGTAACTACAGGTTTTTGGGATGCAACCCACCAAAGAACAAAACTGCAAAATAATTGAAAAAAATCTACTACTAACGACTACTTTTCCCTTAAGATGGTCGTCATCCATCCATCATAGGGAACGGTCACTACTATGACTTCGGTTCAATGGGACCATTCTCGGTAAAAGAACCGAAAACAAACGCCAGAAACCCAAGAAGTAAAAAACATTGTTGAAAATATCGATCATTTCGATAGAAAAAAATATGTACAAAATATTTTAAAATTTTTTAAAATATCAATCATTTCGATAACAAAAATATGTACAGAATCAGCTAGCAACATTCAGCAACACACATCAATTTAACATAAATTTACAAATACAGAACACCACTTTAAAATTTCACAGATCACAAGGAACACAAAATTTTACATGCACGACAACAGAATAAAGCATACATACAAAACAGCCCAGCCCAGCACCTAACTACTCCCACCCCACACTTAGCTCGAACACTGTCCCCAGTGTTCCCAATAATTAAAATAGCACAAAATCGGGTGGTGGAACTCCCTGATCAGTCAAAGTATTCCACTTCTTCGTCGGGTGTTGCTGCTTCATCTCCCATGTCTGAGTCGCCCCCATCGTCATCATCGGACTCCACATCGAAGTCCTCCCGATGTGTCTCCTCATCTGTGGGGACATCATCATCCGTGGGCTCTACAAATGTTGGCCCCACTCGGCATAGAGCCCTGGCGTTTTCGCCGAAGGGGTAGTCTAGCTCGAGCTACCATAGCTCCTCCTCTGTCGCCGGCCTCCCGCCTATCCTCAGCTAGAGCATCTGCATCCCATACATTCGAGCCACATACTGATCATCACGAGCATGTCGCTCACCAAGTGTAAGCACTGGCCCGTGGGTGGTGTCGGGAGCCTTAGTTTTAGTAACATCTAAGGCCCGCCGCTCTATCTGCGGGATATAATCAAGGGCCTCCTCCTCGACATCTAGGCCCCTGAGGAAGGTGGTGAGTAGTCCACCAAAGCCATACCTGTGCCCCTGGTGCAACCGGGCTCTCTTCATGGCGGAGATAATTACCGCCCCCACGTTGATCTCCAGCCCTTTCATCAGGGCGTACACCAGGCATACACGATCCCAGGTTACATCTGTCATATGTACCCCCGAGATTAGGCATGAGCAGACTATCTTCAGCCAGATTCGGGCTTCCCTGTTCATTTGTGAATATGGCAGAGTCTGGTGGTAGCCCGTCTCTTTGTGTCTGCTCCATCTAGCTGTCGATCGGGTCCCACACAATGTGCGTCTGATGTCCGCATATGGTGGGGTAATGTTCAGCTGTCGGAGTACGTGGGCGTCTGTGTCCCACACTCCTATGATGGCGTTGAGGTGGTGGGGCTCCAAAGTGACTATTTGCCCTCTGATCTTGATGGTGTGACTTCTGATCGTCGGGTTCCAGTTGGCATAAAATTCTCGAACCAAGTGCAGATTGCATTCCTTGGGCTCTTCAAAAATGAAATTAAGCCCAGCTGCCTTGATTCGGTGGACCATCCTAGGGAACTCCTGTGCCAATGGTTCCCGTGCTATATGCTCCTCGGGGAAATATTTGTTTTCTTTGTGCTTCGCGTACCACTTTTTCCCCTCATCAGTCACCCATCTCGTTCCGTATTGGCGGCGTTGGCCGCATGGAACTGCTGGTGCTGCTGGGACTGCTGTGCCCAGTCTGATTCGCTTCCTTCCGGTGCCCGAAGTTGATGCGCCTTTCCCTTTCTCTTGCCTGCTTGCCATTTTACCTGTCAACCCAAGTAGACAAGATCAATGTTAAGCTAACGGATATTAACTTCGACTAAGGTCGGGTTAAGCTAGGTTACCCCACACTTAGGCCTTAGCTACAGTTACAACAATACGGCAAGATTATCTTTATTTACACACAATAACCAACTATACAATCATGCTTAGTGCGTTCGAAAAATTCGACGGTATATCTTCTGCGTACTAATCAGACTTCGTACAGCTAATCACAATCACTACCATCGCTAACATTTTACCCATCGCACTTAGCAAGGAAAAACAAAGGAACAAAAACAACAACAAAAATTTATCTACACGAACCTATACAACCAACCAAATTCTTACAAATTTCAACATTCCCTTAACCCGAGAATCCGTCGTTCTATTAACATCCTAACAATTAGTATATCGACTCATCTCATTCAACATGTACATCCCGGCATGAAATTCACAATTTCACTACATTTTCACTTCAAATTCAAAAACAAGCCCTAGAATTGATATTATCAAGCAAATTCGATTAATTTATGCAATTGACAAGTTCAAGCAATCATAACGACATTCCGAACATTCATCAATAACAATTTACTTGAATTCATGATTAATTTCTACTTAGGGTAATTTAGCCCACCTCACATACTCAATATCGAAGAAAATCGACAAGAATTTGAGAGGAAATCGAAAAACATACCTTGACTTTGAAGAATCGAAGAAAACTTGTTGAATTTCTTGCCTTACTCCGTGTCACATTGATGGGGGATGGGTTTTGGGGGGTTTGGTCGTGGAGAGATTGAAAAATAAGGGAAAAGGGAGGGTTTTCGGGGTTAAAAGGTAGGGAAATCGCGCGGGTCACCCGGCGACCCGGTGTGACCCGTCGCGATATACAAGGCAACGTGTCACGGAGTGCATCGCGGTGCACTGCCTCCGTGACACGGAGCCATCGCGAGACTGTTCTGGAAATTTTTAAAATTTCCGAGTTATACCTCAATGTGTCACGGAGGTAACGCGGAGGTCCACCTCTGTGACACGGAGCTATTGCCCCAGCTCACTGTTTGCCACTTTTTATTAATTTTTCATACCTCGACTTTTCCTTCGCGATTCCGTGCATATTTTTCTCCGTTTGACCTGAAATTCATCTCACTATACAAAATTGGTTAGAATTATAGGTTTCACTCTAAATACAAATAAACTAAAACTAAAACGAAAAATTTTGTAGTCAATCAAGAAAAAGAAAAAGAAAAATCTATTTACGCTTTACAAAAAGAAAGAAAAAATTTTTTTCCCACAGGTTGCTTCCCGTGCAGCGCCTGGTTTACCGTCGCGGCTCGACGTCGTTAAGCTCAGTTGTCCTCTAGGGTGATGGACGATTTCTCTCGATCACTGTCCTCCCCCCAGTAGTGCTTACAGCAATCTGGTGGTTTTCCCATTAACTCCCGTGAATCCTTAATCTGCTTATCATCGCCTTGATCAATCACATTGATCACCGAGAGTTCTTCATGCACCATTGGGCGCTTGGGTGCCTTGTACACATAGAACACCTGCACCTTGTCATGTGCTCGCATTGTTAGCTGCCCCGCAGCTATGTCAATTAGTGCTTTCCCGGTTCCCAAGAAAGGATGTCCCAAAATAAATGGGACTTCCGTGTCTGGTTCAAAATCCAGCACGATAAAATCTACCGAAAAAATTAGGGAGCCAACTTGCACCAGAACGTCCTCTACAATGCCATCAGGTCTGGCTAAGGACCGATCCGCCAACTGCAAGATCACAGTTGTGGGTCTAGGACTCCCTAGACCTAACTTTCTGAATACCGAATACGACATCAAATTTATGCTCGCTCCCAAATCACACAATCCACGAGCTCGGATGCTCTGCCCAATAGTAATCTGGATAGTAAAGCTCTTAGGGTCTTTGAGCTTTGTGGGCAGTCTATTTTGAATCCGGGAAGTGCACTCCTCCGTTAGAGCCACCGTAGCATACTCAGTCAACCGACTTTTGTTTGCCACGATGTCCTTTATATACTTAGCATATTTCGGCACTCCCTGCAAGACATCAACAAGAGGTAAGTTAATATGTACCTGTTTCAGCACCTCCATGAATTTCTTGAAATACGCCTCCTCCTTGTGTTTCTTTAGTCGTTGAGGGAACGGGGGTGGGGTCTTTCTGATTCAGCTTCCTTAGTCTTCCCCCCTTTCAGTACTGTGCTCCCTCTCAACTTCTGCTGCTCCCGACTGTTGAGGTGGTCTTTCTGGTTCCACCTCTTTTAGCTGCAAACCACTCCTTATGGTCACCGCATTTACCTGCTTGGGATTGGGAACAATGTAAGCCGGAGGGAAAAAACCGTGTCAAGAATTTCCTTGCAAGATCATCCCACGTAGAAATAGAATTTGTTGGCTCAGCTTTCAACCACCTCTTGGCTTCTCCCAATAATGAGAATGGGAACAATGTAAGCCGGACATAGTCTGATGACACTCCAGCGGGGATGTAAGTGTCACTTATCTCCAAAAAATTTTGGAGATGCTGCTGTGGATCTTCATGAGGGAGACCAGTAAACTGCCCGCTAGTGTGCAACAACTGCACCATATTCTGTTTAAGTTCAAACCTCCCTCCTGGCTCAGGTTTGCGGATGCTAGATGTGACATTATTAGCATGTGGGATTGCCACCTCGCGAACCGGCCGAGCTGCTACTTCTTCAGGCACTAACAATGCCCGTACTACCGGTGGATTCTGTTGTTGCTCCATGATCGTCTGTCTGACCAACTGCAGCTTTCTTTGTAGAGCTTCTCTCCGTTTACTGTGAAATATTCTTTCTGGCTCTATATACGATTCCACCAGCTCCTTGTCTCTTGCCAGTGTTCAACATAAATTAAGTCTGCAAAATACGGGCTAAGACCAAGTTGTAAACACTAAGAAAATAAAAATACAGTAAATTAACACTTAAAACAAATTCACCAATTGCCAAGTCCCCGGCAATGGTGCCAAAAACTTGTTCGTCGTTTGTTATACGAGTATATAACTACACGCAAGTGCACGTGGTCGAACAAGTAGTAAAGTGGCTTTAGTAAGACAAGTATCGATCCCACAGAGACTTGGATGAAGTGCAATCTGCTCAAGTGTACTATATTTTACTTCTAAAAATGCAGACAATAGTGTAACCAAAAGTTTGATAGTTTGTTTTATAATTTTTATACTAAAGCTAAAACAATTATCTACTTTGAGTCTGAACTATGAATGAGAGCAAGCTGAGGTTAAACGAACATGTAATGAAATTAATTGTTATACCCCGTAGAATTTCCGGCACCTAGATGACCTATTCGCACATTGGTTAAGCATATTTGAAGGCCATACGTGCTAGAGAAAGGCCCGGGAAAAAGATCGGACGAGAAACCTGTCGAACCATCGCGGAAGGAGCTGAGGCAGAGCCCCTCCGCGATGGCAGCGTGTCACGGAGGTGGAGCCTCCGCGTTGGCTCCGTGACACGTTGGCCTTGTCCAGGCCCAAGTATATAAAGCCCCACTTCGGTTTTAAATGATTAAACCCTTATAAAATTCCAGAAACAGAGAGGAAAACGCAGGAGAAGGGAAAGGAACGAAGAAGTAATATAATTTTCATCCGATTACGCTGCTAAACGTTGTCCAAACTCAAATTAACCTCAGATACCGAGGTATTTAGCAGCAGAGAGCATTCCTACGGATTTAGTTTCGTGAAATACGGCCGACGAATCATCGAGCTACCGAGCTAAGGTAAGTGGAATTGCTCTAAGCTAGTGTCTATGTGTTCCTAGCTGTGAAGTGAATATTTCTCCCTTCTGGACCTCTGAAAAATAGCGAGTTTTCGACCGTCTTTCGATAAGCCTAAATTTAGGCTATAAACTATATCGAAAGTGACGTTTCTCTATAAAATAAAACTGTATTTAGTATTAATTGACATATTTCTGAATGCAGTTGGGAGAAAATAGTTGAAGTACCGGCCGAGCCTCGTTCGACAGACGGATAGTTCGAGGATAAGGTATGTAAAGCTAGTTTCCTCGGCAAGTTAAGTAATCTCGGAATAGTACAGTAATTTAAAGGCCAGTAGAATGTCCAGAAGTCATGTGTTATGTTTATTACGAATGTTGGTACGATATTAGGAGCATCGAGTTATAACTTGCGTGAAACTTGCTAGCACGATATAGATTCTAATACAAGTGTTAGGAACTGCACAGCGTGCTTAGTACGTGATGTGACACAGAATGTTAGGATATCATTGTATTCAGTTGAAACCCAGTAAAGCAATGTAATATCTGTAAGACATCTCAGAAATAGAATGATAAGTTAAAATGAAGTTAGAAAGCATATTAGGAATAGTAAATCATGTTACTATAGAAACTCAGTATACAGCATAGTTTTCAGTAGAAACACTATATCTTGTCCAGCATTAGCCCCAGTACAGTCTGGAAGAAGACTATATTTATACATATATACTATTACCAGCCTCAGCATGTATTAAGTACGTACATATTACTATCGCTAGCTCATCATATAGTATATACAAATACTTTACCACTATTAGCTTCAATATGTGGGACATGCAGATAGTATTACTAGTTGAGACTGTTGTAATGTTGGGGTTGGACTTCCTAGCATCCATGACCGCCCCAGGGTTGATAGCTGTATCGACTCGTCCGCCAGAGGACGAGGATACGTCACTCTACCGAGTGGTATGCCATCCCACAGGGGACGAAGATGGGATGCCAGTTTTCCCCATGTTTGTGCCTTGATCGGCCCTTACACACCCCTGTCGAGCGGATACGCCCGGGTGTTGATTCAGGAGTCCTCCGGACTCAGATGCAGTTATAGTCAGGGGCTCAGCGAGCCCAGGTGCATACCCAGGGGATCGGCGGGATGCTTATAGCTATTATAGGAGATGGGATGACCGGGGTAGGGGTATAGATTCTGTGCTGGTTGTACCCCCCGGCTTATGGGGGCCGGGTAAGGTTTGTGTGCGCTATGTATGTTATGATATGTTGTGCCATGTTATAGTAGATACGAGTAGATCGACAGTGGAATGATAAATCCTCAGGTATGACTCCTGCTCCTTCCAGTATAATTAAGAGAAGATATGACTTACATTATCAGACAGTTAATCTATTCCCTCCTACTTCAGTTTCATCAGTTGTATTGTTGTTTTCAGATATTTCTTTCAGTTATTGCTTTACATACTCAGTACCAGCGGTACTGACGCCCGGTGTGGCACTGCATTACTTGCCTGTAGGTACTCATAGACGAGCAGGCGATACCACGTGATTTCTGTCAGCGATCGAGTATTCAGCTCCTGTCATCCGAAGAATGAATTCCAGAGGTGTATTTCTTTTTCTTTTGTTGTATAGTGCCGGTAGGTCGGGGCCATGTCCCGATCATTTTTATGGTTATTCCTAGAGGCTTGCAGTCTGTATATATTTTCCTGTGGTCAGATGAGCCGGTCGTGTGAGGCCGTGCAGTTGTATAGCTGTTAGTACTTGTGTTTCCTTTATGTTGGTCGTGTGGGGCCATAGTTCGACAGTAGTGGTGACCTTGCCGGTCACGTAGCTATCCAGTACTTCATGGTTAAGTTATAGATAACTAGAAAGCATGGTGGCCTTGTCGGCCCGCATAGGTTTCCCCATATTGATATGTTTCAGGTCAGCTGTTAGTATAGGTACAGGAGGCTTTAGGCCAATGGGCTGGGGGCTGTGTTTACAGCCGTTATATAGCCCTTTGTTTCCAGAAATGTGAGTTAGAGCCAGCCAGGCACCAGATGTGCCTAGGCTTAGCAGTCCAGTAGTTCAGGTCCTAGTAGGGCACCAGGTGCCAGTCATACCCCCCAAGGTGGGGTGTGACAAACTTGGTATCAGAGCCAGGTCGTATCCCAGGGAGTCTGCAAGCTGTGCTAAGTAGAGTCCTGTCCATGGATGTGTTGTGCACCACATACTATGGGTAGGAGGTTGTAAGGCATGATAGGATGGTCGTCCTTTTGTTCTTATTCAGTCATGCTGTAGAGCGGTACAATATAGGGTTGAGTCCCTAAAAGCTTACTATATTCTTTGGTTACAGATAATGTCAAACCAGCGACATCCTATCACAGGCCGGAGCTTAGATATTACAGCAGGGGAAGGCACCAGCAGGATGCCTCACCCTCGTTTAGAAACAGCCCGGTCAGAGGGCACTACAGAGGCATCGTCCCAGCCTTCTCAGCAGTCTCCACCACATCAGGAGCCACTAGGGGCGACACTACCTCCCGCAGTCCCTATACCGACACCTTCCGACCAGGAGGTTAGGAGTGCGGTAGTTATGTTAGCACAGATGATGGCGGCTCAGCATCAGTCGATGCCGTCTACAGTTGCGGAGCCGTCAGGAGGGCCCGAAAGTTCGAGGGTCCGAGAGTTCTTGGCTCTGAATCCCCCACAGTTTACAGGTACGGCCCGGACAGAGGACCCTCAGGATTTTCTGGATAAAATGCAGAGAATCTTCAGGGTTATGCATGCCACGCCTACAGAATCAGTTGAATTGGCAGCATTTAGGTTACGGGACATCGCCGTGTTGTGGTATGAAAGCTGGGAAAGATCCCGAGGGAGAGATGTTTCCCCTCCGACCTGGTCCAGCTTCTCAGGAGCTTTTCTGGATCATTATCTGCCGCGGGAGATTCGACAGGCCCGGGTAGACCAGTTCTTACATCTGGAGCAGGGGGCCATGAGTGTTCGGGAATATTCCTTGCGGTTTGATTCTTTGGCCCGGTATGCACCGGCCTTTGTTGATACCATGGCATCCAGAGTGCACCGTTTTATTATGGGGTTGAATCCAGAATATGTTGAGACTTGTATTACGGCCACACTGCGAGAGGACATGGACATTGCTTGAGTTCAGGCCTTCGCCCAGAATATTGAGGGTATCAGACAGCGGCATCGGGAGATCAGAAAGGTTAATCAGGAACAGCTTCGCCAGGACAGGCCAGTTGAGTTACAGAGGGAGGCCCGGGGAGGACCCAGGCCACGATTGTTAGACAGGCCGCCCAGGCCCCCGCCTCCGCCACAGTCGCAGGGGGGGTAGATTCAGCCGCAGGGGGCAGTCAGAGAATGGCAGAGGCTCGCAGATGGCAGATTCACCATTACAGAGGAGGGCGGAGCAGAGTAGGTATACCCTACCACCTTGCCCTATATGCAATCGACGCCATCCTGGAGCATGCAGATATGGCTCCACCACATGTTATAATTGTGGCCAAGAAGGCCATTTGATGAAAGATTGCCCAGCCGGAGGCCGAGAGGACCGAGATAGACAGGATAGGGCATCTGCAGGGTCACGAGCCACAGCATCCTCAACTGGGCGCAGGCCCTTAGTTTCAGCAGGCAGGGGTTGGGGCAGATCAGAGGCCTCCAGTACAGGTGCGGGTCCAAGCCGCACATATGCCTCACCAGGGAGGCAAGATTCAGAAGCGTCGCCTAATGTTGTGACAGGTATGCTAACTATCTGCTCGCACCCTGCTTATGTGTTGATTGATCCAGGGTCTACTTTGTCCTACATTACTCCATTTGTGGCACAAAAGTTTAGTATTGCACCAGAATTATTGCAGCAGCCCTTTTTAGTATCCACGCCCGTTGGTGACTCTATCACAGCTAGCCGAATCTACCGCGGGTGTACAGTAGAGGTTGCTGACTGTTAGACCACAGTAGATCTGGTCGAGTTAGAAATGATAGACTTCGATGCCATAATGGGTATGGATTGGTTAGTACCGTGTTTTGCCAACGTTGAATGTTGGACCAAGACGGTCCGATTCCATTTCCCAGGAGAAGCAGTGCGGGAGTGGAAGGGCAGCACCGCTACGCCAAAAGGTAGGTTTATTTCCTACCTTCAGGCGAGAAAGTTGATATCTAAGGGATGTATTTACCATCTGGTCAGAGTCCAGGATGTCCAAGCAGAATTTCCAATGCTCCAGTCTGTTCTAGTGGTGAACGAATTCCCTGATGTGTTCCCAGATGAGTTACCTGGTATTCCCCCAGAAAGGGAAATAGACTTTGCTATTGACTTGTTACCAGGCACTCAGCCGATATCAATTCCTCCCTATCGTATGGCTCCGGCAGAACTCAGAGAATTAAAGGAGCAGTTGAAAGATTTATTGGATAAAGGTTTCATCAGGCCGAGTACTTTACCGTGGGGTGCGCCAGTTTTATTTGTGAGGAAGAAAGATGGCTCGCTCCGAATGTGCATAGATTATCGGCAATTAAACAAAGTTACAGTAAAGAACAAGTACCCGCTCCCCAGAATTGATGACTTATTTGATCAGTTGCAGGGAGCCAGATACGTTTCTAAGATTTACTTGCGGTCCGGATATCACCAGGTCCGAGTACGTGAGAGAGATATTCCTAAGACAGCGTTCAGGACCCGATATGGACATTTTGAATTTCTAGTCATGTCCTTCGGGTTAACGAATGCCCCGGCAGTCTTCATGGACCTGATGAAAAGTATTTTCAGACATTTCCTGGACTTGTTCGTGATAGTGTTCATTGATGACATTCTGGTGTATTCTCGCTCTGAAGCAGATCACCGGACTCATTTGCGGACAGTGCTCCAGATTCTCAGGGATCGTCAGCTGTATGCTAAATTTTCTAAGTGTGAATTCTGGCTTAACTCAGTGGCCTTTTTAGGGCATATCATGTCGGATGCTGGCATACAGGTAGACAAGCAAAAAATAGAAGCAGTTAAGTCATGGCCTAGGCCTACCACTCCGACTGAAGTTCGTAGCTTTCTGGGGTTGACAGGATATTACAAGAGGTTCGTTAAAGGGGTCTCGACCATTGCGGCACCTCTAACCAAATTGACAAAGAAAGCAGCAAAGTTTCAATGGACAGGGGCATGCGAGCAGAGCTTCCAGGAACTGAAAGACAGATTAACCTCCACCCCAGTATTAGCATTGCCGGAAGGCACAGAAGGTTATTCAGTCTATTACGACGCGTCAGGTGTCGGGTTAGGTTGTGTGTTGATGCAGCATGGTAGAGTAATTGCATATGCTTCCAGACAGCTGAGAAAACACGAAAAGAATTACCCTACCCACGACCTGGAATTGGCCGCAGTAATCCACGCCTAAAAGATGTGGAGGCATTACCTGTACGGCGTCCATGTTGATATTTACACAGATCATAAGAGCCTACAGTACATCTTCACTCAAAGGGAGTTGAATCTACGGCAACGCCGCTGGTTGGAGCTGTTAAAAGATTATGATGTGAACATTCTGTACCACCCTGGAAAAGCTAATGTTGTAGCACATGCCCTGAGCTGTAAGTCAATGGGGAGTTTGGCGTATTTACCACCTGAGAAGCGAGAGTTAGCCAAAGAAATTCATCAGTTAGCTGGTTTAGCCGTTCGAGTAATGGAAACAAAAAATAATAGAGCAGTAATTCAGAATTCTACTGTGTCATCATTAGTTACAGAAGTAAAAGAACGACAGTACGAGGACCCTGATTTAGTCCAGCTCAGAGATAGAATTCAGAAAGATAAGGAGTCAGATTTCCAAATGACTGAGGATGATGTGTTACGCTGTAAGGGCCGCCTCTGTGTCCCGAATGTTTCAGGGCTTCGTGGGCGAATCATGCATGAGGTACATTACGCTCGCTACTCCCTCTATCCAGGGGCGACGAAAATGTACCATGACATCAGAGACATCTACTGGTGGCCAGGTATGAAAGCTGAGATAACTGAATTTGTATCTAGATGTTCTCACTGTCAGCAGGTGAAAGCGGAGCACCAGAAGCCGGGCAGTTTGACGCAAGATATAACGGTGCCTACGTGGAAATGGGAAACGATAAACATGGATTTTGTAATAGGGTTACCCCGTACCAGACGCAGAAATGATTCCATTTGGGTAATAGTTGACAGGCTAACGAAATCAGCTCATTTCTTGCCGGTGAAGGCTACCTTCTCGGCTGAGGACTATGCCGAATTATATATCAGAGAAATAGTTAGATTGCATGGAGTGCCGGTATCCATCATTTCAGATAGGGGAGCACAGTTTATAGCTAGATTCTGGCAGTCGTTCCAGAGGGGTTTGGCAACGCAGGTCAATTTGAGCACAGCATTCCACCCCCAGACAGATGGGCAAGCTGAGCGGACTATCCAAACGCTCTAAGATATGCTACGAGCGTGTGTACTAGATTTTGGGGGTAGCTGGGATGAGCATCTTTCATTGATTGAATTTGCTTATAATAACAGTTATCATTCAGCTATCCGGATGGCATCTTTCGAGGCATTATACGAGCGAAAATGTAGATCGCCGGTGGGCTGGTTTGAAATAGGAGAATCAACATTGGTTGGCCCAGACATTGTTCGGCAGTCAGAGGAAAAGATAAAGCTTATCCGAGAACATTTACTGACTGCTCAGAGCCGCCAAAAGTCTTATGCAGATATGCGGCGCAGAAATCTAGAATTTACGGTAAATGACTGGGTTATATCTGAAGGTGTCTCCGGTGAAAGGGGTAATGAGATTTGGCAAGAAAGGCAAGCTTAGCCCGAGATTCATTGGGCCATATCAGATTCGGCGAAGAATAGGCCGAGTTGCATACGAATTGAACTTGCCTCCAGAGTTAGCATCTGTTCACCCAGTATTCCATGTATCTATGTTGAGGAAGTTCGTAGGGGACCCTTCTACAGTAGTTCCAGTTCAGGATGTCCAGGTCACAAAAGAGTTAGCATATGAAGAGGTTCCAGTAGCTATTTTAGACAGACAGATTCGCAGGTTGAGGACTAAAGATGTTGAATCTGTCAAAGTATTGTGGCATAATAGGAACCGAGAGGAAATGACGTGGGAAGCCGAAGAAGATATGAAAGCCAGATACCCTCACTTATTTCAGGCCTAGTCGGGCGACAGGTATGTCCGTATTATTACTTATGCAGTACCTTATAGTTGTATGTGTGTGAATGAGGAAGATTGATACTTAGTTATCCAGTGGATCTTAAAATATTGTGTGCAGTACCTGTGTTGGACTCTTCTGCATTTCAGGTTTTTGCTATAATCCATATTACAGGGGAAACTCTGCCGAAATTTTTCTAGAAAGTAAGTTAAGTAGTCCTCTAGATAGCAGTGTACATTCGAGGACGAATGTTCTTAAGGAGGGGAGAATGTTATACCCCGTAGAATTTCCGGCACCTAGATGACCTATTCGCACATTGGTTAAGCATATTTGAAGGCCATACGTGCTAGAGAAAGGCCCGGGAAAAAGATCGGACGAGAAACCTGTCGAACCATCGCGGAAGGAGCTGAGGCAATGCCCCTCCGCGATGGCAGCGTGTCACGGAGGTGGAGCCTCCGCGTTGGCTCCGTGACACGTTGGCCTTGTCCAAGCCCAAGTATATAAAGCCCCACTTTGGTTTTAAATAATTAAACCCTTATAAAATTCCAGAAACAGAGAGGAAAACGCAGGAGAAGGGAAAGGAACGAAGAAGTAATATAATTTTCGTCCGCTTACGCTGGTAAACATTGTCCAAACTCAAATTAACCTCTGATACCGAGGTATTTAGCAGCAGAGAGCATTCCTACGGATTTAGTTTCGTGAAATACGGCCGACGAATCGTCGAGCTACCGAGCTAAGGTAAGTGGAATTGCTCTAAACTAGTGTCTATGTGTTCCTAGCTGTGAAGTGAATATTTCTCCCTTCTGGACCTCTGAAAAATAGCGAGTTTTCGACCGTCTTTCGATAAGCCTAAGTTTAGGCTATAAACTATATCGAAAGTGACGTTGCTCTTTAAAATAAAGTTGTATTTAGTATTAATTGACATATTTATGAATGTAGTTAGGAGAAAATAGTTGAAGTACCGGCCGAGCCTCGTCCGACAGACGGATAGTTCGAGGATAAGGTATGTAAAGCTAGTTTCCTCGGCAAGTTAAGTAATCTCGGTACAGTACAGTAATTTAAAGGCCAGTAGAATGTTCAGAAGTCATGTGTTATGTTTATTACGAATGTTGGTACGATATTAGAAGCATCGAGTTGTAACTTGCGTGAAACTTTCTAGCACGATATAGATTCTAATACAAGTGTTAGGAACTGCACAGCGTGCTTAGTACGTGATGTGACACAGAATGTTAGGATATCATTGTATTCAGTTGAAACCCAGTAAAGCAATGTAATATCTGTAAGACATCTCAGAAATAGAATGATAAGTTAAAATGAAGTTAGAAAGCATATTAGGAATAGTAAATCATGTTACTATAGAAACTCACTATACAACATAGTTTTCAGTAGAAACACTATATCTTGTCCAGCATTAGCCCCAGTACAGTCTGGCAGAAGACTATATTTATACATATATACTATTACCAGCCTCAGCATGTATTAAGTACGTACATATTACTATCGCTAGCTCAGCATATAGTATATACAAATACTTTACCACTATTAGCTTCAATATGTGGGACATGCAGATAGTATTACTAGTTGAGACCGTTGTATTGTTTGGGGTTGGACTACCTAGCATCCATGACCGCCCCAGGGTTGATAGCTGTATCGACTCGTCCGCCAGAGGACGAGGATACGTCACTCTACGGAGTGGTATGCCGTCCCATAGGGGACGAAGATGGGATGCCAGTTTTCCCCATATTTGTGCCTTGATCGGCCCTTACACACCCCTGTCAAGCGGATACGCCCGGGTGTTGATTCAGGAGTCCTCCGGACTCAGATGCAGTTATAGTCAGGGGCTCAGCGAGCTCAGGTGCATACCCAAGGGATCGGTGGGATGCTTATAGCTATTATAGGAGATGGGATGATCGGGGTAGGGGTATAGATTCTGTGCTGGTTGTACCCCCCGGCTTATGGGGGCCAGGTAAAGTTTGTGTGCGCTATGTATGTTATGATATGTTGTGCCGTGTTATAGTAGATACGAGTAGATCGACAGCGGAACGATAAATCCTCAGGTATGACTCCTGCTCCTTCCAGTATAATTAAGAGAAGATATGACTTACATTATCATACAGTTAATCTTTTCCCTCCTACTTTAGTTTCATCAGTTGTATTGTTGTTTTTAGATATTTCTTTCAGTTATTGCTTTACATACTCAGTACCAGCGGTACTGACGCCCGGTGGGGCGCTGCATTACTTGCCTGTAGGTACTCATAGACGAGCAGGCGATACCACGTGATTTCTGTCAGCGATCGAGTATTCAGCTCCTGTCATCCGGAGACTGAATTCCAGAGGTATATTTCGTTTTCTTTTGTTGTATAGTGGCGGTAGGTCGGGGCCCTGTCCCAATCATTTTTGTGGTTATTCCTAGAGGCTTGCAATCTGTATATATTTCCCTGTGGTCAGATGAGCCGGTCGTGTGAGGCCGTGCAGTTGTATAGTTGTTAGTACTTGTGTTTCCTTTATGTTGGCCGTGTGGGGCCATAGTTCGACAGTAGTGGTGACCTTGCCGGTCACGTAGCTATCCAGTACTTCATGGTTAAGTTATAGATAACTAGATAGCATAGTGGCCTTGTCGGCCTGCATAGGTTTCCCCATATTGATATGTTTCTGGTCAGCTATTAGTACAGGTACAGGAGGCTATAGGCCAATGGGCCGGGGGCTGTGTTTACAGCCGTTATATAGCCCTTTGTTTCCAGAAATGTGAGTTAGAGCCAGCCAGGCACCAGATGTGCCTAGGCTTTCAGTCCAGTAGTTCAGGTCCTAGTAGGGCACCAGGTGATAGTCATACCCCCCAAGGTGGGGTGTGACATTAATTATCATCATACTTTGGTTAATCTTTTCCTCCAGTTGCTAGCCAAGAACATTTGCCAAGAGATTAAAACTCTCGTATTTAACCTCACTTAAGAATCATGAACCATCCACCTACATTTCTGTGATTAAATGCAATTCATGTTCTGCCATACAAATCCGGTTCCTTAATTGACTAATACGACTTTCAGGTATATTTCTATCCTGAAAGAAAATCAAGACTCAATTTTCCCAAACCAAGTAAAGAACATATCCTATTAATTCACAACTTTCCAATTTCTTGCTCTCTCGAGTGAAACCGGACTTTTTAGATATACATTAACGTAGGCCACACATTAATGCAGTAAGAACAAGAATTAATAGAACAACATGGAAGAAAAGATGAAAAACCAAAGAATCAATGATCATATTTCATCACAATTGTTCATAACCTCAACAAGAAGAGGAATTAGCCACTCATTTGTGGATTAAACATCTTTGAATGAGTGTTAATCATAAAAGCAATTGAATTCAAGAAGAAAGAAAGAGAGAAAAAACCCTGATATTTTCGTCCCTATACTGCCTGTAACCCACGTTCTTGCTCCACCAAGTCAGAATATTGAAAAATGAACCTAAGTGTTCTATTTATACTGCTGGGAATTTTTCCTGGAATAACGAGCAACGTGTCACGGAGTGCATCACAGAGCACTGCCTTCGTGACACGCTACGGACGCGGACCCTCACTAGAATTGGGGGTCCAGGAATTAAGGCCCAACGTGGCACGACGTGCAACGCGGAGCCAAGCCACCGTGCCACGGACCGGACGCGGACCCTCTCTGGAATTTGGGCGAATTTCCCTATCCAGGCAGAAGGCCTCCGCGATGGCAGCGTGACACGGCTCCATTGCGGAGCCCCTTTAATTCATGTTGTCCAATTCTTTATCCCTTGCTCGCATCCAAGTCCAACCCCGATATCGTCCAACATGCATTTAAGCTTCCCAAAATCACATTTTACCTGCAAAACAATGCTAATCATGTTGGTTAGTATAAATTCACATTTTATTACCAATTACATGAGAATGTATACATATTGGTAGATAAACAAGGCTAAAATGGTACTTTTGAGTATCACTTAGGCATATAAATTTGCCCAAGATCAGTGGTCTTTCTGATTCAGCTTCCTTAGTCTTCCCCCTATCATCACCTTGCTCCCTCTCGACTTCTGCTGCTCCCGATTGTTGAGGTGGTCTTTCTGGTTCCACCTTTTTCAGCTGCAAACCACTCCTTGTGATCACCGCATTCACCTGCTTGGGGTTGGGATCTGTGTCACTCGGAAGTCCTCCTCTAGGTCTGGTATTTTGGGCTCCAGCAAATTTCCCAAATTGATATTCAAGTGCCTTGGTAGCTAACTGGTTGTTTTTCAGTTCGGCTGGCAATTTCACATAGTCAACCTGCAATTGAGCTTGGTTAGCTATCATCGTCTTGAACATCTCCTCAATGCTGGGTGATGGTGGTGGAGGAGGTGCATTGTTGTTTCTAAATTGTGCTTGATAATTCTGCTGCCCTCCTTGGTTCCTTTGCACACCCTGACTCGAACTTTGCCCCTGATGGTTGTTGCTACCCCAGGAGAAATTTGGGTGATTCCTCCAATTGGAATTGTAGTTGTTGCCATACTGTTGGTGGTTGTTCCTTTGTATATTTCCCACAAAGTTCACTGAGTCCGGATTTTCTCCACAACACTCAGCTGAGTGTTCACTGCTCCCGCACACTTCACACCAAATCTGCTGCACTACATTGACTGGGGCTTGAGGCTGGTTCATTGTCATGTTACTGAAGTGGGTGTTGAGTTGATTCTGTAAGGCAGCTATCTGTGCAGCAATAGTTGTAAAACTATCCACTTCTAGAACTCCTGCTGCTTTCCTTGTCCCTCCTCTTGATGAATCAGCATTCCACTCCGGATTGCCCTGCGAAATACGGTTCAACAAGGTATACAGCTCCTCATAAGTTTTCTCCAGCGCTTGTCCCCCAGCTGCTGAGTCTAGCAATATTTTTGTATGGGGTTCCAAACCCCTCTATAAAAGTGTGCACCAGCACATCATTGGATTGATGATGATGAGGACAATCCCGCAACATGGACTTGAATCTCTCCCAAGCCTGATATAGATTCTCTCCCTCTCTCTGTTTGAAACTTAGAATTTGACTTCTAAGTCTTGCTGTTTTACCGGAGGGAAAAGATCTTATCAAGAATTTCCTCGCAAGATCATCCCATGTAGAAATAGAGTTAGGTGGCTCAGCTTTCAACCACCTCTTGGCTTCTCCCAATAGTGAAAATGGGAACAATGTAAGTCGGACATAATCTGATGACACTCCAGCGGGGATGTAAGTGTCACTTATCTCCAAGAAATTTTGGAGATGATGTTGTGGATCTTCATGAGGGAGACCTGTAAACTGCCCGCTAGTGTGCAGCAATTGCACCATGTTTTGTTTAAGCTCAAACCTCCCTCCTGGCTTAGGTTTGCGGATGCTAGATGTGACATTATTAGCATGTGGGATTGCCACCTCGTGAACCGGCCTAGCAGCTACTTGCTCGGGCACTAACATTGCCCGTATTACTGGTGGATTCTGTTGTTGCTCCATAAGTGTTTGTCTGAGAAACTGCAGCTTTCTTTCTAGAGCTTCTCTCTGCTGACGATGAAATAATCTTTCTGGCTCTAAATACGAGTCCACCAGCTCCTTGTCTCTTGCCAGTGTTCAACAGAGATTAAATCTGCAAAATACAGGCTAAGACGAAGTTGTCAACACTAAGAAAATAAAAATATAATAAATTATCACTTAAGAAAATTTCACCAATTGCCAGTCCCCGGCAACGGCGCCAAAAACTTTTTCGGTCATTTGTTATATGGGTATATAACTACACGCAAGTGCACGTGGTCGAACAAGTAGTAAAGTGGATCAAGTAAGCCAAGTATCGATCCCACAGGGACTGGGATAAGGTAACAATTAATCAAGTGTTACTATATTTTCAGTTTAACAATGAAGACAACAGTGTAACCAAGAGTTGATATTTTTGGATTCTAAATTTTATGCTAAGTCTAAAACAAGTATCTAATGTGAGTCTGAACTATGAATTGAGCATACAGAGGTTAATTGAACATGTAAAGAAATTAATTATCGATAAAATTTGGTTAACCTTTCCTCCGGTTGCTAGTCAAGAACTAATGCCAATGGATTAAAACTCTCGTATTTAACCCAACTTAAGAATCATGAACCGTCCACCTACATTTCTGTGGTTAAACGAAAATTCATGTTCTAGCCATACGAACCCGGTTCCTAAATTGACTAATACGACTTTCAGGTATATTTCTATCCTGAAGGTAAATCAATTCTCAATTTTCCCAAACTAAGAAAGGATCATATCCTATTAATTCACAACTTTCCAATTTCTTGCTCTCTCGAGTGAAACCGGACTTTTTAGATATACATTAACGTAGGCCACAGATTAATGTAGTAAGAACAAGAATCAATAGAACAACCATGGAAGAAAAGATGAAAACCAAAGAATCAATAATCACATTTCATTACAAGTGTTCTTAACCTCAGCAAGAAGAGGAATTAGCCACTCATTTGTGGATTAAACATCATTAAATGAGTGTTAAACATACAAGCAATTGAATTCAAGGAGAAGGAAAGAGAGAAAAACCCTAATAATTCCGTCCCCTCAACTACCTGTAACCCATGTTCTTGCTCCACCAAGTCAGAATATTGAAAAATGAACCTAAGTGTTCTATTTATACTAGTGGGAATTTTTCCCGGAATAACAAGCAACGTGTCACGGAGTGCATCGCGGAGCACTACATCCGTGACATGCTACCGACGCGGACCCTCACTGGAAGTTGGGGGTCCAGGTAATCAGGCTCAACGTGGCACGGCGTGCAATGTGAAGCCAGGCCACCGTGCCACGGACCCAACGCGAACCTTCACTTGAAATAGGCCGAAAATTCCCTATCTAGGCAGAAGGCCTCCGCGATGGCAGCGTGATACGGCTCCATTGCGGAGCCTCTTTATTTTGTGTCTTCCAATGCCTTGTCCTTTGCTCACATCCGAGTCCAAGCCCGATCTCTTCCAACACGCATTTTAGCTTCCCAAAATTACATTTTACCTGCAAAACAATGCTAATCATGTTGGTTAGTATAAATTCACATTTTATTACCAATCACATGAGAATGTATAAACATTGATAGATAAACAAGGCTAAAATGACACATTTGAGTATCACTTGGGCATATAAATTTTCCCAAGATCAACTGTATAATTGACTTGGGCTGCATCAAGTGTTTTGCTTGCATAATGAATAAAATGAAAAATTCTATTCCTCCGCTGCCCCAATACAGCTCCTACAGCCACATCGCTTGCATCACACATTAATTCAAACGGTTGCTCCCAATCCGGAGAAATGAGTATAGGTGCTTCTATCAACTTCTATTTCAGCTCCTCAAATGCTTTAACACAATCCTCATCAAACTCGAACTTCACCTCTTTTTCTAGCAACCTGCATATTGGTCTAGAAATTTTAGAGAAGTACTTGATGAACCGTCTGTAGAACCCTACATGTCCAAGAAAACTGCGAACACCCTTCACTGACACAGGTGGTGGTAGCTTTTCAATCACTTCGATCTTTGCACGATCGACTTCCAACCTCTTGCACGACACCTTATGGCCAAGGACGATACCCTCCTTGACTAAAAAATGACATTTCTCCCAGTTGAGTACAAGGTTGGAGTCTTCACATCGAGCTAGCACCCTGTCAAGATTCCGTAAACAAGTAGCAAACAAATTACCGAAAATAGAAAAATCATCCATAAATACCTCGACGAAATCTTCCACCATATCGTGAAAGATCTCTATCATGCATCTCTGGAACGTGGGGGGTGCATTGCATAGACCAAATGGCATCCACTTGAAAGCATATGTCCTATAAGGACATGTGAAAGTAGTCTTCTCCTGGTCCTCTGGTGCTATGGCTATTTGGTTATAGCCAGAATATCCATCAAGAAAATAATAATATTCTTGACCAGCCAACCTGTCCAATATCTGATCAATGAATGGGATAGGACAATGATCTTTCCTTGTGGCCTCATTGAGCTTTCTGTAGTCCATGCAAATTCGCCAGGCTGTGACTGTGTATGTAGGGATCAGCTCATTCTTCTCGTTGGTGACCACAGTCATCCCTCCTTTCTTTGGGACACACTGAACGGGACTGACCCATTCACTGTCTGAAATGGGCTAGACCACACCTGCATCAAGCCACTTGATCACTTCCTTCCTAACCACATCCTTCATCACCGGATTCAACCTTCGCTGATGTTGTACAGTTGGCTTTGCTCTTTCCTCCATAAAAATTATGTGTTTGCAAAAAGCTGGATTGATACCCCTAATATCTGACATTTGCCAGCCCATTGCTTTCTTCCTCCTCTTGAGAACCACCAATGCATCCTTTATCTGTGCCTCTATCAGCTCTGCGGAGATGATGACTGGCAAGGTGTCATCTTCCCCCAAAAATACATATTTCAAATATGGAGGCAATGTCTTCAACTCCAGTTTGGGTGCTTCCTCAATAGATGGTTTTGGCAATGGTTCCAAGGACCTCATCAATGGCTGAAAGTCTTGCTTCCTGAGATACCATTTTGGTTCGTTCAACATTTGCACCATCTCATAGTATTCCTGTCTCTGAAATGATTGGAGCCCATCAAAGCTCTCTCCAATGGATCTTGAGAATCAACAATCTGAAGAATTTCTTCCTGGTTTAGCACATTGGTTGCTGATAGCTCCTCATAAATGGCCTGAAGCTTCATGGCCTTATACACATCAAACACCTCCACATTATCATGCGCTCGCATGGTTAGCTGCCTCGCAGCTACATCAATCAACGCTCTCTCGGTTGCCAAGAAAGGACGTCCCAAAATAAATGGGATTTTCGCATCCAGCTTAAAATCCAATATAATAAAATCTATCGGGAAAATGAGGGAGCCCACTTGCACTAGCACGTCCTCCACAATACCATCTGGTCTGTCCAAAGAACGGTCTGCTAACTGCAAGATCACTGTAGTTGGTCTTGGACTGCCCAACCCCAACTTCTTGAACACCGATGTCGGCATCAAGTTTATGCTCGCTCCCAAATCACATAATCCGCGAGCTCGGATACTTTGCCCGATTGTGATCTGAATGGTAAAGCTCCCAGGGTCCTTGAGTTTTGTTGGAAACCTATTCTGTATCCGGGAAGTGCACTCCTCAGTAAGCGCCACCGTAGCATACTCCGTCAATCTGCTTTTGTTTGCTACGATGTCCTTGATATACTTTGCATATTTCGGCACTCCCTGCAAAACATCAACCAAAGGTAAATTAATGTGTACCTATTTCAGCACCTCTATGAACTTTTTAAAGCAAGCTTCCTCCTTGTGCTTCTTTAATATTTGAGGGAACGGGGGTGGTGGTCTTTCTGCCTTGGGTGCCTTCTCCTTCCCCCTCTCATCATCATGTTCCCTATCTTTTTCCACTGCTCCTGATTGCTGAGGTGGTCTTTCTGGTTCCACCTCCTTGAGTTGTAATCCACTCCTTGTGGTCACTGCATTGACCTTCTTGGGATTTGGGTCAGTGTCACTCGGTAGTCCTCCTCTGGGCCTGGTGTTTTGAGCTCCAGCTAGTTGTCCCAACTGGTACTCCAACGCCTTTGTAGCTAACTGCTGATTTTTCATGTCTGCCGCCAATTTCACATAGTCATCCTGCATTTGCGCTTGGTTAGCTATCATTGTTTTGAACATTTCCCCAATGCCGTTGGTTGGTGAAGAGATCGTATCCTACCAATTCACATCTTCCCAATTTCTTTCCTTTTCAAAATCAGGATTGGATTTCTAGATATACATTAACATTGGCCAAACATTAATGCAGTAAAAACAAGAATTGATAGAACAACCATTGAAGAAGATGAAAACTGAAATGAAAAACAATTACATTCCACTATAATTGTTCTTAACCTTAGCAAGAAGTGAAGTTAGCCACTCATTTGTGGATTAAACATCATCAAATAAGTAGAATTCATACAAACAATTGAGTTAAAAGAGAAAGAAATAGAAAAGAACCCTAGAATTTTCGTCCTCTCAACTGCCTGTAACCCAGTTTCTTGCTCAACTAAGTCAGAATGTTTAAAATAAAACCTAAGTGTCCTATTTATACTCTTGAGAATTTTTCCCGGAATAACAAGCAATGTGGCACGGAGTGTATCACGGAGCACTCCCTCCGTGCCACAGAGGTATCGCGGACCCTCACTGGAAGTTGGCTCCCCAAGAAATTTCACCTCAGCGTGGCACGACTTGCATCGCGGAGCCTGGCCAACGTGCCATGGTGCTATCGTGCACCTTCATTGGAAATTTCCAAAATTATTTCATCCGAGGCAGAATGCCTCCGCGATGGAAGTGTGACACGGCTCCATCACGGAGCCCCTATTTTTGCTGCTCTCCCTTGTCATTTTCCACTCCTTGTCTCCAAGTTCATTCCCGATCTTCACCAACATGTATGTTAGCTTCCAAAATTTCCTTTTACCTACAAAACAACACTAATCATGTTGGTTAGTATAAATTCACATTTTAACTAAAAATCACATGAGAATGTACACATAACGATAGATAAACAATTCGAAATGAAGCATTCGAGTATCACTTGGGCATGCAATTCTGCCCAAGATCACCTGCTATGGGGAATCTGCATTTCATCTTCGTCCTTTGGCGGATGGCATGCCACTCCGTAGAGCGACGTATCCTCACTCTCTGACGGGCGAGTCGACACAGCTATTAACCCTGGGGTAGTCAAGGAAGCTCTAAGGGTGCCCAACATAGAACAATCATGTCTCCGCAGATGTAATATATATGCTGGATCTGATAATAATATTTCTGGAATATTCTGCTGGGACTTATAGTGTTTTACTGAATTTCATGATGAACACTGTATTATATATCTAACATGCTTACTAAATTTCATACTGAACATAATATACGACTTATGATACTTTCTACTGAAATTCATACTATTTTGCTATACTAGAACTACTAGCTTGCCGAAAGAAACTGGCTTTACATACCTCAACTGCTGACTTTCTGATTAACTTGAGTAGCTCGGCTAGTATTCAGCTATTTCTCCCAACTGTATTCATATTCACGAAAGAATAGAATTAATTCTACTATTATTTTGGAAAGAAAACATATTATGGCTATACCTACTGCCTATTCTTCGACTTATCGAAGAACAGCCGTAAACTCACTATTTCTCGGGGGTCTAGAAGGGAGAAATACTCACTTTAATGTTGGGATTATATTAACACTAGTTTGAAGCAATTCCACTTACCTTAGCTCAGCGTGAAGATGATTTGCCGGTCGAATTTCGCGAATCTAACACCGCAGGAATGCTCCCGACAGCTTTATACTTCGTTACCCAAAGTTAATTTGAGTTTGGACTGCATTTGATGGCGTAATCAGAAGGAAATTTATATTAAACCCTCATTCTCCTCTGTTCCTGGTCATGAGTTTAAGAAAATGAATTGAAAATACAAGGTAAGGCCTTTATGTACTTGGAGCCCTTAAGTCGTATTTGTCGAATGCGATTTATAAGTCGCATTTGCCTTGCGACGCTCCGACTTGGCGCTTGTCCGGTCTCTCCCCGGGCCCTTTTCTCTCACGTATGGAATTCTAAAACTCTTAACCAACATGTGAATAGGCCAACTAAGTGTCAAAAACTTACGGGGTGTAACATCCTTCCCCCTTAAGAACATTCGTCCTCGAATGTTAATTTCCGTTTGAAGAAATTTTAACTTTCTCTACCTTTTCTTGAAAAATTTCGACAGAGTTTCCCCTGTAATATGGACTATCTCAGAAATCCTGAAACGCAAAAAAGTCCAATACAGGTACTCCATATAATACTATAGCATCCATTACATAATAAACTGAAGTCAACATCTCACTCATACACATGAATATAAAGCAACTCATAAAACAACAATATCAACATACCTCTGACTAACTAAGTCTGAAATAACTGAGGGTATCTGTCTTTCATATCTTCTTCTTTTTCCCAAGTCATTTCCTCTCGGTTCCTGTTAAGCCATAACACTTTGACAGAAGCAACATCTTTAGTTCTTAATCTGCGGATCTGCCGGTCTAGTATGACTACTGGAACTTCTTCATAGGCCAACTTCTCTGTAACTTGAACATCTTGGACTGGGACAATTCTGGAGGGATCTCCTATGCACTTTCTCAGCATTGATACATGGAAAACTGGGTGGACAGATTCTAACTCTATAGGTAAGTCTAACTCATATCCCACTTGGCCTATTCTTCGGCTAATTTAATAAGGCCCAACAAACCTCGGGCTAAGCTTGCCTTTCTTTCCAAATCTCATTACACCCTTCATAGGTGAAACTTTTAGAAACACCTAATCACCCACATTAAATTCCAAGTTTCTGCACTGCACGTCAGCATAAGATTTTTGGCGGCTCTGAGTAGTCAGTAAACGTTCTCTGATAAGCTTTACTTTTTCCTCTGACTGATGAATGATATCTAGCCCAATCAATGCTGATTCTCCTACCTCAATCAAACCAAATTGATATCTGCACTTTCGCCCATATAATGACTCATAAGGCGCCATTTGGATAGCTGAATGGTAACTGTTATTATAGGCGAACTTAATGAGTGGTAAATGTTCATCCCAGCTACCTCTGCAATCCAACACACATGCTCGCAACACATCCTCGAGCGTTTGAATGGTGCATTCTGCCTGCCTATCTGTCTGAGGATGAAAAGCTGTGCTCAGGTTAACCTGCGTCCCCAAGCTCTCTAAAATGATTGCCAGAATTTAGCTGTAAACTGCGCCCCTCTGTCAGAGATAATGGACACTGGAACACCATGCAACCTGACTATTTCTCTGATATATAGCTCAGCATAATCCTCGGCGGAAAAGGTAGCCCTTACTGCCAGAAAATAAGCTGATTTTGTCAGTCTGTCAACAATCACCCAGATTGAATCATATCTACACCTAGTGCGGGGTAATCTAGCTACAAAATCCATATTTACTACTTCCCATTTCCATAGAGGCACAGCTATATCCTGAGTCAGTCCACCTGGTTTCTGATGTTCAGCTTTTACCTGCTGGCAGTTGGGACACTGAGCTATAAATTCTGCTATCCCCTTCTTCATTCCTAGCCACCAATAGATTTCTTTTATATTGTGGTACATTTTCTTCGAACCTGGGTGGAGAGAATAATAGGCATAATGTACCTCGCCCATAATCTGCTGGCGATGGCCTACAACGTCTGAAACACAAAGGCGATCTTTATATCGCAATATCCCATCCTCGGTTATCTGAAAATCTATCACCTCTCCTTGATGAGCTCTATTTCTAAGATGAACCAGGCTAAGATCTTCACACTGTCGTTCCTTTACATCCACGACTAAAGACGACACTGCGGTGTTCTGGATTACCGCTTTGTTGTCCTCTATTTCTGCTACACGAACGGCTAAACTGGCTAACTGATGCAATTCCCGGGCTAATTCCCGCTGCACAGGCTGTAAGTATGCCAAACTCCCCATAGACTTACGGCTAAGGACATCTGCCACCACATCATAGTCTTTCAACAGCTCTAACCAGCGACGCTGCCGCAAGTTCAGTTATTTCTGGGTGAAGATATACTGTAGACTCTTATGATCAGTGAAAATATCCACGTGGATGCTATAGAAGTAATGTCTCCATATCTTCAAGGCGTGAATCACTACAGCCAATTCCAGGTCATGGGTAGGATAGTTCTTTTCATGTTTCCTCAGCTGTCTAGAAGCATAAGCAATTACTTTACTATGTTTCATCAACACACATCTTAACCCAACACCCGAAGTGTCACAATAAACTGCATAACCTTCTGTACCTTCTGACAATGCTAACACTAGAGATGATGTTAGCCTGTCTTTCAATTCCTAGAAGCTCTACTCACATGCCTCAGTCCACTGAAATTTTGCTGCCTTCTGCGTCAGTTTAGTCAGAAGTGCTGCTAAGGTGGAAAATCCTTCAACAAACCTCCTGTAGTACCCTGCTAACCCCAGGAAACTGCGTACCTTGGTCAGAGTGGTAGGTCTGGGCCATGCTTTTACTGCTTCTATTTTCTGAGTATCTACTTGTATACCAGCATCCGACACGATATGACCCAAAAAGGCTACTGAATTTAGCTAGAATTCACATTTCGAGAACTTGGCATATAGCTGACGGTCCCTGAGAATCTGGAGCACTGTTTGCAAATGATCTTGGTGGTCTGCCTCTGAGCGAGAATACACCAGAATATCGTCAATAAACACTATCATGAACAAGTCCAGGTATGGTCTAAAAATACTGTTCATTAGGTCCATAAACACGGCTAGAGTATTCGTCAGCCCAAAAGGACATGACCAAGAATTCAAAATGGTCGTATCTGGTCCTGAAGGCAGTCTTTGGAATGTCCCTTTCACGAACCCGAACCTGATGATATCCGGATCTTAAGTAAAGTTAGGAGAAATATCTAGCTCCCTGTAACTGATCAAACAGATCATCTATCCTGGGAAGCGGATACTTATTCTTGACAGTAACTTTATTCAGTTGTGGATAGTCTATACACATGCAGAGGGAACCATCCTTCTTTCTTACAAACAGAACTGGCGTACCCCAAGGTAAAGAACTCGGCCTGATAAAGCCCTTGTCTAACAAATCTTTCAACTGCTCCTTTAGTTCTCTGAGTTCAGCAGGAGCCATGCAATAAGGGGGAATTGATATGGGCTAAGTGCCTAATAATAAATCAATTACAAAGTCCATTTTCCTTTATAGGGGAATACCAGGTAGCTCATCTGGGAAATACATCGGGGAATTCATTAACCACTGGAACAGACTGGAGAGTCAGAGGCTCTACCTGAACATCCTGAACTCTGACAATGTGGTAAATGCACCCCTTGGCTATCAACTTTATCGCCTGAAGATAGGAAATAAACCTACCTTTTGGCGTAGTTGTACTTCCCTTCAACTCTCGTACTGCCTCCCTTGGAAAGTGGAATCAAACTGTCTTGGTCCAGCATTCTACATTGGCATAGCATGGAGCTAACCAATCCATACCCATAATGGCATCAAAATAAACCATTTCTAACTCTACCAAATCTGTTGTGGTCTAACGGTTAGCAACCTCTATTGTACACCCTCGATAAACCCTTCTAGCTATAATAGAGTCACCGACGGGTGTAGATACTGAAAAGGGTTGCCGAAGCAATTTTGGTACAATACTGAACTTTCGGGCCACTAATGGGGTAACATAGGACAAGGTAGATCCCGGATCGATTAATACACAAGCAGGGTGATAGCAAATAGTCATCATACCTGTCACAACATCTGGAGACGCCTCTGAATCCTATTTCCCAGGTAATGCATAGGTAAGGCTTGGGCCCGCACCTAAACTAGAAGCCCCTGATCTGCCTCGGCCTCTGCCTGCTGAAACTGAGGGCCTTCACCCTGTCGGGGCTGCTGGAGCTCACGACCCTGCTGATGCCCTGTCCTGTCTATCTGATCACCCTGACCCCTGGTTGGACAATCTCTCATCACATGACCCTCCTGTCTGCATATATAACACCCTTTGGAGTCATATCTACAAGCTCTAGAGTGGCATCGGCTGCAAATAGGGCTAAGTGGTGGTGTATACCTGCTCTGTTCTACCCTCCTCTATTGGGGTGAATCTACTGTTCGAGAACTTCCGCCAGACTCTGACTGTCCTCGGCAACTGAATCTACCCCTCTACTGTTGTGATGGAGGCGGGGGTCTAGGTGGCCTATCTGAAAACCGTGGCCTAGGCCCTGTCCGAATCTCCCCCTGTAACTCATCTGACTTGTCCCTACGGCGCTGTTCCTGACATGTTCGTCTGCTATCTATTGTCGCTGTCTGAGGCCCTCAATAGTCTGAGCAAAAGCCTGTACTCGATCAATATCCATATCTTCCTGCAAAGAAGATGTCATACAAGCCTCAATATACTCTGGGTTCAGCCCCATAATGAAAAGGTGTACTCTTGATGGCATGGTATCCACAAAAGCTGGTGCATATCGGGCCAAAGAATCAAACCGCAAGGCATATTGTCGAACATTCACCGACCCCTGCTCTAGGTGTAAAAACTGATCCATCCGGGCCTGTCGGATCTCTCGTGGTAGATAATGATCCAGGAAGGCCTCTGAAAAGCTGGACCAGGTCGGAGGGGCAACATCTCTCCCTCGATACCTTTCTCAACTCTTATACCACAACACAACAATATCCCACAGTCAGAATACTGCCAATTCAATCGACTCTGTAGATTTAACATGCATTACCCAAAAAATCCTCTACATCTGATCTAGGAAGTCTTGGGGGTCCTCTGTTTGATCTGTTCTGGTAAACTGTGGGGGACCTAGTGCCAGGAATTCTCGGACCCTCGAACTACCAGGCCCACCTGATAACTTTGCAGTTGTAGGTGGCATTGACTGGCGTTGAGTAGCCATCATTTGCACTAACATAACTACGGCACTCCTGACCTCCTGGTCAGATGGTGTAGGTATAGGAACTTTCAGAGGTGGTGTCATCCCAAGCGTCTCCTGATGTGAGGGAGACTACTGAGAAGGTCGGGACGATGCCTCCGTATCGCCCTCAGATCGGGCTAATTCTAATCGACGCTGAGGCATCCTGCTGGTGCCCTCTCCTACTGCTATATCTAATCTCCTGCCTGTCGTAGGATGTCTCTAGTCCGACCTTTTATCTCTGTAAACAAAGAGTATGATAAGCTCAGGGACTCAACCCTATACTGTACTGCTCTATAGCACGACTGAATAAGAAGAAAGAGTAACCATCCTATCATGCCTTGCAGCCTCCTTCCTATAGTATGTGGTGCACAACACATCCATAGAAAAGACTCTACTTAGCACGGTTTGTAGACTTCCAGGGATACGACCCGCTCTAATACCAAGTTTGTCACGCCTCGTCTTGGGAGGCATGAATGGCACCTAGTGCCCTACTAGGACCTGGACTGCTGCACTACTGAGCCTAAGCACTTCTGGTGCCAGGATGGCTCTAATTCTGGATTTATGAAAACAAAGGGCTATATAACGGCTGTAAATACAGCCTCTGGCTGACAAGGCCTATAGCCACCTATAGGAATATAACAGCTACCCAGAACAACTGAACATAAGGGAACCTATGCGGGCCGACAAGTCCACCATACTGACTAGTTATCACTGAAGAGTAGAATCAAGTGTTAAACTGATTTGTGACTGACAAGGTCGCCAACTGACAACTGAACAAGGCCTCACACGGCCATCACATGCAAACTAAAAACATACACATGGCCCCACACGACGGATACAACTAACCATAGGGAATATACAATCCGCAAGCCTCTAAGAATAATAAGATGGTCAGGACAGGGCCTCGGCCTACCCATACTGTACAAACAAAAAGGGAAGTAAACCTTTAGCTATCAAGCTCCGGATGACAGGAGCTGAAAACTCTGTACGCTGGCTGGAACTACGAGGGATCTGCTCCTCGTCTATGAGTACCTGCAGGCAAGTAATGCAGCGGCCCAAAATGCGCGTTAGTACCACTGGTACTGAGTATGCAAGCAATAACTGAAAATAACTGAAAGCAAACAATAATACTGATAGATACTGAAGTAGTAGGAGACGAGCTGAGACTGACTGAAAAGAGCGTAACTTTACTGAAGAGAGTAAGAGTCATACCTGATAACATGGCGGTCTACTTTTTATCTATTAATAAGTTACACAACATAGTATACAAGAACCTTACCAGCCCCCATAAGCCGTAAGGTACCAACCAGCACACAATCTATATACCCCTACCCAGGTCATACCATCCACCTAGTAACTATGAGCATCCTGCCGGCCCCCTGGGTATGCAACTTGGGCTCGCTGGGCCCTTGACTATAGCTGTATCTGAGTCTGGAGGACTCCTGAAATCTGAAATCTGAAATCTGTAATCTGAAATCTGCACCCCGGGTGCAAGCGCTCGACAGGGGGTGTGGTATAGTGCTGATCAGCCTGTTATGGGGAATCTGCATCCCATCTTCGTCCGCTGGCGGATGGCATGCCACTCCGTAGAGCGACGTATCCTCACCCTCTGACGGGCGAGTCGACACAGCTATTAACCTTGGGGCGGTCAAGGAAGCTCTAAGGGTGCCCAACACAGAAAAATCATGTCTCTGTAGATAGCAATAGGCACATGTAATATATATACCTGATCTGATAATAATATTTCTGGAATATTCTGCTGGGACTTATAGTGTTTTACTGAATTTCATGCTGAACACTGTATTATATATCTAACATGCTTACTAAATTTCATACTGAACACAATATATGACTTCTGAAACATTCTATTGAAATTCATACTATTTAGCTATACTAGAACTACTAGCTTGCCGAAAGAAACTGGCTTTACATACCTCAACTGCCGACTTTCTGATTAACTGGCGTAGCTCGGCTAGTATTCAGCTATTTCTCCCAACTGTATTCATATTCATGAAAGAATAGAATTAATTCTACTATTATTTTGGAAATAAACCATATTATGGCTATACCTACTGCCTATTCTTCGACTTATCGAAGAACGGCTGAAAACTCGCTATTTCTCGGGGGTCTAGAAGGGAGAAATACTCACTTTAATGTTGGTAGTATATTAACACTAGTTTAGAGCAATTCCACTTACCTTAGCTCAGCGTGAAAATGATCCGCCGGCTGAATTTCGCGAAACTAACACCGCAGGAATGCTCCCGGCAGCTTTATACTTCGCTACCCGAAGTTAATTCGAGTTTGGACTGCGTTTGATTACGTAATCAGAAGGAAATTTATATTAAACCCTCGTTCTCCTTTGTTTCTGGTCATGAGTTTAAGAAAATGAATTGAAAATGCAAGGTAAGGCCTTTATGTACTTGGAGCCCTTAAGTCGCATTTGTCGAATGTGATTTATAAGTCACATTTGTCGAATGTGATTTATAAGTCGCATTTGCCTTGCAACGCTCTAACTTGGCGCTTGTCTGGTCTCTCCCCGGGCCCTTTTCTCACACATATGGCATCTAAAACTCTTAACCAACATGCGAATAGGAAAACTAAGTGTCAAGAACTTACGGGGTGTAACACCAATGAGTCTTTTCCCCTTGAGAAGTGTAGCTTTTAAACTTGAAAATCCATCCCCGAATGGGCCTGGCGCGCCGCACCATCTACTGTACCAGAATTTTGACTTGAAATTCTTCTGAAGTTTTCCCTCTAACATGCCAATCCATCCATCTCGCCAAGGTATTAGTCAAATTTTATAAAGTCTTGAGTTTGGTGCTCGACTCCACTTAATGCACCAAAGTGTTGGTAAAATCTCCTAAGTCTGGATGCCTTTGGCGCACTAATCCACTTATAACGCCAAGGTGTTAAGAAAACATTCCTCTAAAGTTGAGGCTCTGGCATGCCATGCCACCCATTGCACAAAGTTGAGCATAATTTTCTCTAAAGTTGGGGGTCTGGCACACCACGCCAGCTATCTCGCCATGCCAACCTTTGCGAACTCTTCTTCCTTCACACCTTGGATTATTTTTGGGTCCTTTTTCCTTGGTTTCCTACTCAAAACATCTAAAAACACTTGTTAGCTTATAAGACACACATAAAAATGAATTCATACATTTCATAAGGATAATGTACTCAAAACAAGGTAAAACATGGATAAAAATATGGCAAATGGGCATAAGAATATGCCCAATATCACTACCCCACACTTAACCATTGTTCGTCCTCGAACAATGCTTTTACATGCATGAACATCCTTTCTCACCACTTGTATCCTTTATCAATCCTCCCTCAAACAGCTATCATAAAGCACATGCATCAGTGGTTCATGAATTCATAACAACTCATATCAAGCACACATAGAAGCTTTCACATTTGAGACTATACAACCTCTATAATTGACTCATTTTTTTAAAACAGGACCAACATGATTAAGTACAAAATATGCAACACATACAACACTGAATTTGACCATCTTATGCCCTCACTTATTTAGTGATATTCCTTCTTGGAACATAATAAGCAAGACATACTCACTCTCAGAAACGATGTATCATACACATGCAACATACCATAAACTTACCCCTCATGTACATTTAGATTACTTAGTTGCTCCAACAAAAATTAATATCATAAGGAGTTTTCTTGATTATAATGTCAGCTAAGGGATGGGTATGAATAATTTTTTCTTTAATAGGGACTACTAGTCTTAAGCACGTTAAGACATTTTTTCTTTCTCGTCCACCTCTTTGTCTTACTTATCACCCTTTTCTTTCACTAATCCTTTGTCTTTTCTCATGCCCCTTTTTATACTACTCGACTTCTAGTTTCCACTTATAAATTCGCAAGAATGATCAAGTATTAAAAATTTTTCATTTATGTTCTAGCAGCAAGTAGCCAACATTTTTTTGTGGGCACCCCTCTTCTATTTTCTCTTCTTATCATCCATGCAGTTCTTCTTTCTTTCCTCTCCCTTGACTCTTTCTACCTCGGTGGACCCTCATTCTTAACTCTCAAAGTGCATCAGACTATCTTTGGATCAAAAGTTCTGAAGGTCTCACAACAAAAGGGGAATAGGCTTATTTTGCAGCTAAGAAGAAAATTAAGGCTTTAAGATCAAAGGGGTTAACTAGGGATAGTGTTAAGGAAGGTACAATAACAATGGACAAATTGGGTATTTTCAAAGAAACACGTTAATCACATCTTGTTTTATTGGAAACTAGCTATCCTATGCGCACTTAGGCAAGTTCTAGATGCTATATTATATACAAAACACTAAAATTCAAGCTCACCTTTCATGGCATCATGATGTTAGTCAGCTTCCTATAACTACAAATCCACACAATCAAGTTGAATGAACCTATCTTAAGCCCTAAGATTATTTTTCTTTGAGTCAAATTAAAGAACCTATGTGTCTCTCATGAATTTTTTTAACTTCTTATGCATTCAAGATGACCACTTCATTGCCTCTAGCTTAGCTTCTAAGTGGAATATAAAAGAGCAAACAAGTAGTAGTTTTGACTCCATCCTAAAAAATGAAAAAAATTGTGACTAATTTTCTTTTAAGACGCTCGTCATCCATCTATCATCAGGAAGGGTCACTACCTCTATGAGGACACTAAAAAATATGACTCTCAATTAAAAAAATAAACTAAGTAGAGATGATCACTTAACAAGTAACAAGGCATCATAAGTGTTCAAGTCACCACCATTACTAGCTATTATAGACCATGGTTTATCAATCACAATTCAACTAATAACACAGAGAATGAAAAAGAGAATGACAACTAATGCTATAGCCCACTATGGATTTAGCAAAGAAGGAATAAACAGGAAATCTATTTCCTCCACCCCATATTTAAACATTGCATTGTCCCCAATGCATACACAATCATATCAAGTAGGGAGAGGAAAAGAACTTCCTGGGCCTCTAAGCATAGTGTCATCATTAGGGTTATAATCCTAATCATCATCATCATCATCATCGTCACCATCAACCTACATGGATGCTATGGTGGAATCATCCACCTCATCCTCGTCAATATCATCAACACCATCAGTCAATACTGTGGCATCATCATCATCATCTAGAGGCTCCTCGAAAGATGGTCCCACTTTGCACATCAGCATCGCATTCTCAGTGAGTAGGTATCACTCCTCCAGTGCTAACATCTCCTCATCAATTGCAGGCCTGCCTCCAATCTTCAACTGCAGCTCTAGCATCCAGAACTTGCGGCCTCGCAAGCTGTCATCTCCAACCTAACAATCAATGGGGGTAAGAAGTGGAATTGAAGAATTTGTTAGCTTCTTGCCCTTTGTGATATCCATCATCTTGCCCGTCAGGTGCCCTACTAGGGGTAGGTAAAGATCAGTGTCTTCTTCCTCAATGCTAGCCTCTCTTAAAGACTTGGTGAGAAGGCTACTATAACAGTACTTCCATCGTCAGTTTTGCAGGATCTCCTCATGTTGTCTTTGAGCACTGCGCCAAAATTGATTGGCAACCCGTTCATCAGCATATACACCAACACAATTCTCTCTCTAGTAATCTCTGTGGTGTGTGTCCTAGGAAAGAGTATGGCACATACAAACTTGACCCAGACTCTAGCCTCCTTATTCAAGTAGGAAAATGAGAGTGCAGAATAGGCACCCTTATGGTCCCTTGCCCAACAGGCAATTGAATGCTCACCACATAGTGTGTGGTGAATGTCACCATATGGGGGATTTCTAACAATATGGCATATATCAATGAGTCCACGACAAACATGCAAAGGAAGGCATTGAATGACCTAGCACTGAAGCGAACCACTTGACCCCATATCTTGACATTGGTGCTCTCTCTGAAGAAACTATCCCAGTTAGCATAGAATTTCCTCAACAAAGTGAGGTTGCACTCCTCAGGTTCGGCAAACACATATCCCAATCCCAACTCGCGGATAGTGTTGCAAATGGTAGGGTACTCAAGTGCAAGGCATCCCTCATCAATCCAAATTTTTAGAGCATACTTGGCCTCCTTTTGTGCACTAAACCATTTAAGCCCATGCTCCTCTACGGCTTTGGCTCTGAACCTCCTCGCAGGGGTGCTTTTGCAGCTGATGACTTTGACCCTTTTATTCCCTTCCTGAGCCGCTTGAGACCTTTATTAGCGACCATTTCTTTTCCTTTATCATATCATGATACCATAGTACCTGCCAAATAGACAGCAACAAGAATTGTGCAACATTAGTTCATGAATAACAAGGCTAGCTAATTAGGTGTAAGAGGTCCAAGATGACCCCATATTTAATTCGCCAGCATAGTTGTGAGAATTTATCAAATAGGGTACTCAGACTTCCCCAATTGTTATATCAAATCTCTTCAATCCAACTTACTCACTAACTTTACACCACAAGCATGTTCATAAATTTTCTCACATCTCTCATATATATGTTCTTTCTTTTCAAGAATTCCTTACTTTGGTCATTCCCTTCACTTTCCCACTTTTTGATCACAATTCAAACAATGCACATATGGACAATAGCTTCAAAAAAAATCAACATGACATTTAATACATTCCATAATAAATTACATGAATTTTTCAACAACCCAAGAATCTTCGCATTCAAAACTTTTAGAAGTAAGCACTTTCTCTCTCTCTACAATTAATGCTTCAACCCACTAATTTTATGAAGTCAAATCATCACCCCCTTCACACCCACAACTTAGAATCACTAAATTCAACTAATAACAAGAAACCCAAACTAGGATATAGCATTAATATATAAGAACTTAAAGAGATAAAATATATATAGATCCACATTGTGAAATTCATAATTCTCACTAATAATGGTGATTTTTGGGTTCTTCATCTTGGGGAAGAAGGGTGTGGGAGTATGCTTGTAACATTAAATAACAAAAAGAGAAGAAAAATACTTACTTGAGTTGAAGAGATTAGCTTCACCAAGTTTCTTGGAGAAGATAACAATGGAAGGGAAGGGGAGAGGGAGTTACGGATTTGGTGAGGAGAGAGAGAGAATTTTATTGCTTTTTTACTTTTTACTTTTTAATGAGAGAGGATGAATGATGATTTAAAATAAAGGTGTAGGGCATGACTTTTTTTTTGTAATTTTAAGGTACTTGGGTCAAATATTGACCCATGGACTAAATAAAATTGTCCAACATCACCCTGGCGCATCGCACCATCCACCTCGCCAGACACTTAGAAAAGAAATTTCTTTGTGGACTGAGTCTGGCGCGGTGCGCCCCCCACTGCACCAACCTGAAATTTTTTCTTCTCTTGGAGTTTAACACCTGGCGCCCCACGCTAGGTATTGGACCCAAAGTTGGAATTTTTTTAGCTTCTTTCCCCTACTCTTTCATCTCAAATGCCCTATTAGTCTCTACAAAAACAAAAAATGTTAAAAAGATTAGTTGCCTCCCATCAAGCACCTTAGTTATAGTCATAACATGACACTCATGGGTAACCTCCTGTGCAGCGCCTAATTTAACATTGTTGCACGACATAACACTTCTCACTCCTTCACTCAAGTGAGATGGTTAGTATTTTGACTTGTCGAGCTTCCATGCAACACATGTTGTTCAACCACCTGCTTATACCCTTCAGCTCCACTATTGGTCTCATTATAAAGTCCTCATAATGGGGTGGCAACCTTGCTGTCCTGAACACATCAAAGACTCCCTCTTAGCCATCCACAGTCATTGACATCTTGCCTAACTTCACCTTAATTACTGCATCCACAGTGGCTAAGAATCCTCTTTCCAAAATGATGGGGCATACTTCATCAGCTTCATCGTCCAATATTATAAAGTCCATCAAAAAGATGAACGATCCCATTTTGATCAATACATATTCAACCACACCATCAGGATAAGCAAGGGACCTGTTGGCTAACTACTATGTCACTGTGGTGGGGCAGGAGTGTTCACCTAATCCCAAAATTCTGAACAAGGATGCAAGCATCAAATTAATGCTTTCACCCAAGTCATATAGTGTTGAACCAACTTCTTTGCTCAGAATGACCATTGGAATGGTGAAACTCCCAGGATCTTTCAGCTTCTTTAGAATCTTATTTTGCACCTGAGAACTACACTCTTCCGTAAGAGCCAGTCTCAAACTTCATGAGCCTTCTTTTGATTTCCATGATATCTTTCAGATACCTGGTGCATTTTGGAACCTCCTGCAAAAACTACACAAATGGTAGATTCACATGCACTTGTTTCAAAACATAAAGAAATTTCTCATATGATGTGTCCTCCTTCTGCTTCTTGAATCTTTGTAGGAATGGAGGAGGTGGTCTGGCTTCCACTACTTTTAGCTTTGAAATGCTTAACTCACCAACCTTATACTGGACCTCAAAACTTGCTCTTCCTCTTCTTTATCATCTTTAGAGATTGCCTTATCCATTTTTTTTCTACTGCGCAAAGAGATTGCATTCACATTCTCCTTAGGGTTCTTCTCGATGTTACTCAGAAGTGCCCCTTGGGGTCTATTAGTCTATTGAAGGGACATTTACCCTATCTACATTTCTAACTTGTGGATGGATTTCTGCATCTTATTAATCTACCTAAGTCTGCTAAACCATCCACTACTTCATTGTATCCTCTAAAGAACTGCCCTACTGCTGGCCTTACGGTCTTTGAAAGTTGTTCTGGGGTCTTTAGAAATTCTGGTTCCCTCCCCATAAGGGACTAGCTATGCTCCTATACCCCTGGTTGTAATCATTTCCTGCAAAACCTCCACCACATCCTTATTGACCCACAAAATAAATAGACTCTGCATTTAGAGGGCAGCCTAAATAAGCATGGCCTTCTCCACACACCTCACATGATGGTGGTGGAGTCTGAACTTACTGAACCTGGTTCACTTAGCTTACAACTGGTGTGGTCACTAACTTGCTGATCACATTCACCAACTGGCTGATATTTACTCGAATTGTTGAAACACCATCAACTTAAAGCTTCCCTACCACTTTGACAAAGTGAAACCTCTATCTGATTCCCGATAACCCCAACTCCCACCTGACATAAGATTCAATAGAGCTTTTATTTCATCATAGCTCTTGGACAAGATTTTTCCTTGTGTTGTAGTGTCAAAGAAGATTTTCAACTTTGTCTTCAGCCCTTCTATTAAGTCGTGCCCAATGATCTCCTTTGACTATATATGGTGCGGGCAATCTCTCAAATAGCCCTTAATCATTCCCGTGTCTGAGCTAAGGTCTCACCATCTTTTACACAAAATTTGAGATCTTTCCTCTCAACTCCATAGTCCTTCTTGAAGAGAAGAACATGTTGACGAATTTATAGTAAAGAGCCTCCCAAGTAGTGATGAAACCTGCCAGCTCATTCTAAAGCCACTCCTCAGCTTCACAAATCAACGAGAAAAGGAACAATGTAAGCTTAACATACTCATCTAACCCATTCTGATAGTGAAAGTTCTCACTCAGCTCCAAGAACATCATCAGATGTCTGTGGAGATCCCTGTGTGGCTTTCCCTAATATTGACAAGTATTCTGAACCAACCGCACAGTTCTCTCCTTCAACTTGAAGTTTCCAGTGATTGCCGGTTTGACGATTGCTTTATAAGCATTCTCCAAGTTTGGTTGGGAAAAGTTAAGCACTGGAATCCTCTCCTGGTTGTTGCCCTGCACCTTCTCATAGTTTTCTACCATAGAACCTATGAATAGTCCTTTTAATTTCAAGATTGAAATGAGCCAAGGTTGGTCTCTAACTTCTCGTAGCTGGAACACGCTACACATAGTACCTGTAGACTTCAAAAACAAACAAACAAAAGTAAAATACAAAATATCGGAATAAAAATCCTAACCTACAAACAATTAATCAATCTTTAAGTCCCCGACAACGGCCCTAAAAACTTGATGTCACCCAAGTGCATGCAAGTGCACATGGTCGTCAAGTAATACAGGATAGTGAAGTCTCGATTATCAAGCCCTCAGAGTCTTGTCAAATTAATTACTCAAGGTTAACACTTTAATTCACTATTCTAATAAACACAGATAAAAATGGGGAATGGGTTGGAAATTAAACTACTAAAACTTGAAGAGTAAATTAACTAATGAATTGAACGCTTTTTGCAAATGTTGAAATCAAATGATGACAGAATCTAGGTATTGGCACTTCTGCTTCAGGTTGAGTTTTAAGATTTGAATATTCTAGACTTATTCTTCCTAAGATTTCCAGTTGCAAGTTACTATCCTATTTTTGGCCATTCTCTCGAACATCCAAAAACTATCCCATGAACCCTAATACCGATATCCCTATGGTCGTAGGAGAAGCATGAGATGATGGTTGTGGTTACTTGTTTTCAACTGAACAGGGTTGAAGGGTATATTCCTATCCTCAACAATGAAATCTTTCCTTGACCCATGGGTCAAGGGTCTTTGAAACCTATTTTACACCTACTTTTAACCCTTTTGGTTCCCTCTTCCGAGTTCAACCAAAAACCGAGAGATATATTTATGAGGTGATCAAGCTAACAAATAAGAAATTAACATAAGTAAGTATAAACAACCTTTAAGAAGAATAAAGAACTAGCATAAAGAAGCTTTCAAACTTCAACCATATGTTATGGATAAAACCCTAGAACAAGAGTTTAGCCACTTATGTTCAAGTGGAAAACTAGGGAATTCATCATTCAAAATTAAAACAAAAGTTAAAGAAGAAACCTAGAAAATGAACTGGTCTCTCCTCCAAGAATTACTTACAAGACTTGATCAATATGATGATTGATTGATTGAAGATTCATTGCTTAAAAATGCCTTAAATGTTATATTTATAAGCATGTGTTTAATGACTCTTTTGCCCTTGAGAAGTGCATCTTTTAAACTTAAAAATTCATCTCGAAATAGGCTTGGCGCGCCGCACCATCTACTACACCAAAATTTTAAATTGAAATTCTTCTGACGTTTGCCCTCTCTGTGCCACTCCATCTATTTGCCAAGGTATTAGTCAAATATTTTGAAGTCTTGAGTCTGGCGCGCCACTACACTCACTACTCCAAAGTGTTGGAAAAATTTCCTAAATACGAAATGCCTCTAGCACACCACTCCACCTATCTCTCCAAGGTATTGAGCAAAATTTCCTCCTAAGTTGAGGCTCTCATGCGCCACGCCATCCATTGAACCAACTTGAGTACAATTTTCTCTGAAGTTGGGGGTATGGCGCTCCATGCCAACTTTTGCGAACTCTTCTTCCTTCACACCTTGGATTTTTTTTGAGTCCTTTTCATTGCTTTCCTTCTCAAAACATCAAAAAAAATACTTGTTAGCTCATAAGACAAACACAAACATGAATTCATGCATTTCATAAGGATAATGTACTTAATACAAGGAAAAACATAGGTAAAAACATGGAAAATGGGCATAATAATATGCCCAACATTAATCTACTAGGAGTCCCTTATGAGCGGGTGATTGACTTCGGTTTTAACTTTCTCCCTTATAAGTATCCCATATCCATTTCTCCTTATAGAATGGCTCAAGCTGAGCTAAAGAAGATGAAAAAATAGTTGAAAGATCTGCTTGAAAAGGGCTTTATCAGGACGAGTAAGCCCTGTGGGGTGCTCCAATTCTCTTTATCCGAAAGAAGAATGGTTCTCTTAGAATGTGCATTGATTACCAATAGTTGAAAAAGATCACAATCAAGAATAAGTATCCCCTCCCCAGGATTGATGACTTGTTTGACCAGCTTCAGGGTGCTAGAAGCTTTTCAAAGATAGACCTCATATCCGGCTATCATCATCTTAGAGTTAGGAAGAGTGACATTCTGAAGACAACCTTCAGGACCCGATATGATCACTATAAGTTTGTAGTTATGCCTTATGGACTAATGAATGCTCCTACAGCTTTCATGGATTTGATGAACAGGGTGTAAAGTAGTATTTGGTATGTTCATCAGTTTCTTCATAGATGACATCCTCATACACTCCCTGAGTAAGGTGGAGCATGTCGCTTATTTGAGGATTGTATTACAGACTCTTAAGGATGGTCAGCTATATGCTAAATTCAGCAAAGCGTGAGTTTTGGTCGAACTCAGTGGCATTTTCGAGCCATGTGTTATCTAGTGAAGGTGTGCAGGTAGACTCCCAAAAGATTGAGGTGGTGAAAAACTGGCCTAGACCTATTAGCGCTACTGATATTAGAAGTTTCTTGGGTTTAGCTGGGTACTATAGGAGGTACGTAGAGGGATTTTCATCAATAACAGCAACTTTGACTAAGTTGACCCAGAAGAAGGTCAAATTTCCGTGGTCTGATGCTTGTAAGAAGAGTTTTTAGGAGTTAAAGACTGGACTCACTTCAGCTCCAGTTCTGACCTTACTGGAGGGCACAGATAGTTTTGTGGTGTATTGTGATGCTTCTCAGATTATCCTTAGATGTGTGTTGATGTAGCATGATAAGGTCATTACTTATGCCTCGAGACAGCTTAAGACTCACGAGAGGAATTATCTGATACATGACCTTGAGTTAGAAGCGGTGGTGTTTGCCTTGATGATTTGGAGGCACTACTTGTATGGGGTGCATATGGATGTGTTCATATATCACAAGAGCCTTCAGTTGGTGTTTACTTAGAAGGATCTGAATTTATGGAAAAGGAGATTGCTAGAGCTTCTCAAGGACTATGACATGAAAGTCCTCTATCATCCGGGTAAGGCCAATATAGTGGTGGATGCTCTTAGTAGGTTTTCCATGGAGAGTGTGTCTCATATCTAGGATAAGAGGAAGGACCTGGTGAAGGATGTCCATAGGCTTACTCATTTGAGGGTTCTCCTTATAGATTTGACAGATGGTGATGTTATTATTCAGAATGGATCGGAATCTTTAGAAGTTATGAAAGTTAAGGCAAGACAAGATGAAGATCCTATTTTGGTGAAGTTAAAGGAAGTGGTTCGAAATAAGAAAGTGGAGGTTTTCTCCCAAGGGAGAGATGGTGTACTCCGATGTTAGAGCTGATTATATGTTACAACTGTAGATGACTTGAGAGAGAATATGTTGAGTGAAGCTCATGGATTTCGGTACTCCGCCCATCCAGGTTCCACCAAGATGTATCGTGATCTTTCGAAAGTCTATTGGTGGAATGGCATGAGGAAGGACATAGAAGAATTTATGGCTAAGTATCTGAATTGCCAACGGATTAAGGTTGAGCATCAAAGACCAGGAGGTATGCTTCAGGACATCAGTATCCTTACTTGGAAGTAGGAAGAGATCAACATGGACTTCATTACAAGATTTTCTCATAAACGCTGATAGTTTGACTCTATATGGGTAATTGTAGGCAAGTTGACCAAATCAGCACATTTCTTATTGATCAAAACTGCATATTCAGATGAGGATTATGCTAGACTTTACATTTGAGGGTTAGTTCAGTTGCATGGAGTTCCACTGTCTATGTTCTCAGATAGGGGTACTCAATTCACCTCTTAGTTTTTGAGATCGTTTTAGAAGGGTCTTGGTACTTAAAGCTTAGGATAACATTTCACCCGCAGATAGATGGTCAGGTTGAGCGGACCATTCAGAATCTTGAGAACATGTTGAGAGCTTGAGTGATTGATTTCAAAGATAGTTGGGATGATCATTTTCCCCTGATCGAATTTTCCTACAATAGCAGCTACCACTCCAACATTCAGATGGCTTCTTTTGAGGCTCTTTACAAGCGGAGATGTATATCACCTATATGATGGTTTGAGGTAGGTGAGGCGATATTGATAGGGCTATACTTAGTTCATGAGGCTTTGAAGAAAGTTCAGCTTATTAGGGAAAGACTAAAAATAGTTCAAAGTCGACAGAAATCATATGCGGATGTTAGGAGGAGAGAGCTTGAATTTAAGGTTGATGATTAGGTATTTCTGAAGGTGTCTCCTATGAGGGAGTTATGAGATTCGATAAGAAAGGGAAGCTTAGTCCCTTATTTGTTGGTTATTATAGGATTTTGAGGCGAGTGTTAGCTTTGGCGCATCCAATTTTTCATATGTCCTTACTGAAGAAGTGTATTGGTGATCCAACTCTAATTGTTCCAGTAGAGAGCATTGGTGTGAAGGATACCCTTACATATGAGAAGGTTTCGATTGAGATCCTTGGTCATCAGGTTCAGAAGTTGAGGAACAAGGAGGTAGTTTTAGTTAAGGTTTTGTGGAGAAATCAACTTGTTGAGGGAGCTACATGGGAAGACGAAGCAAATATAATGGCTAGATACCCACATCTTTTCCCTTCCGGCTCAGTTCCAACTTGAGGTATTAGTTTCCTCCTTAATGCTCTATTCAGCTCCATGTCAAAATCATGCCTTTCAGTTCCTTTCACGTTCTAGCATACATGTGTGTTTCATAAATTTAGTTCAGTCATGTATCTCAATCTGAAGTCCATCACTTTTTCAGTTTTCAGTCTATAGCCTTCAATTTGGGATTACGGTTCCTTCCCTATTCTTTCAACTTAGTTAATCTACATTCGAGGGCGAATGTTCCCAAGGGGGAGATAATATAATACCCCATGTTATACCCTATAAATGGTAACGATTAGTGAGTGTACACGTGGATTCGTGATGAATAAAGAGAGTACAACACGTGTAGTAAAGCCTCAGAAGCAAGGTCCAGCGAGGCGAGGCCGCGAAGGGCCATCACGACGCACCAGCCAGCAGGGCACAGGCTAGCGTGGCGCGCCAGTCCATTGGCGCAACACGAGGCTGCTACTGGCGCCTTGGGCAGCGTGGGGCGCCCACCTTCCACCGCCCTAATATGTATATAAGGTCCCTCCTTTCAATTTCAATCCATTTCCAATAGTTTCCCTCAGCTAGAGAGAGTATATTTCGAGGTTTTCAATAGTTTTTCATTCGATTACGTTGTCAAACACCATCCAAATTCAAATTAACTTCAGGTATTGAATTCTAAGCCTACAGGGATCATTACTACGGAGTTATTTTATCAAAATTCGCCCAGCAAATCGTAACCCCGCCGAGAAAAAGTCGCCGGAATTGCTCCAAACTGATTCCTAAATGATCACAGGCATCAAGTAAGCATTTCTCCCTTCTGAACCCTCAGGAAATTATAGGTTTTCGGCCGTATTTTACATAGTTGAATTATAGTCACTATTAATATCAAAAGTTATCATTTTGGCTGAATTTGGTATTGAAATTAGCCTCTTTCTCCCAGTATTACAGTTGTAGTTGGAAAGAGCTGTTGAATACAAGATGAAACTCATCAGCTATTCGGGAAATGAAAATCGAGGTATGTTAAGGTGAATCTCTTTGGCAAGTTAGTTTCTATAGTTCTGCAATACAGTTTGAATCCCAATAAGAGAGCCAAAAGTATTATTATTGTGAATGGTTGTTGATGTTAGCTGACACTAGTACTTATGTTTAGTTTGGGATTGACTTTGCCCTATATAGCCTTCCATGACCAACCCAGGATAAGTAGCAGTGTCGTTGCCTGCCAGGGGCTAGATGACGTCGCTCCAAGGGGCGGTATGCCATCCACGAGGGACGAAGATGAGGTCCGAGGACCTTATACAGTCCATTCTATGGCTGGACTATTTTTTACGTCGTATCGGCACCACACCCCCGTCGAGCCTGGTGCCCAGGGTACAGATAGCAGGAGTCCACCAGACTCAGGCACAGCTATTGTTCAGGGGCTGAGCGGGCTCAGTTGCAGACCCAGGGGATTGGCAGATGGATATGGTTATTAGTTGACTCATTTTGACCTTGTTAGGGGTATATTGATTGAAGTGTGCTTGCTAGGGCTTATGGGGGCCCCGAGTGGGTTATTCTATTCTGATTGTACCTTCCATGCTTATAGGGGCTAGGTAAGGTTCTTGTTTGTACTATTTACAATTAGATTGGATAGAAGGAAGTTAAGTTATTCAAGTTATGCCTCTATCCCTTTCACTCAGTTACTTTCATAGCAGGTCGTATCCCAGAGAGTCTACAAGCCATGCCAAGTAGAGTCTTATCTATTGATGTGTTGTGCACCGCATTCTATAGACAGGAGGCTGCGAGGCATGTTAGGGTGGTCACTTTTCTTTCTCTTCCAGTCGTGCTATAGAGCTGTTCTATGTAGGGTTGAGTCCCTAAGCTTACTATAATCTTCTTGTCTACAGAGACATGTTGAACAAGTGACAGACCATAACTGGCAGGAAGTTAGATGTCGCAGTAGGAGAAGGCACTAGTAGGGTTCCCTAGTCAGAGTCAGCCTAATTTGAGGGCAACAGGGAGACTTCATCTTGGTCTCCCCAGCACTCTTCGCCACACCAGGAACCTTCCAGAGCGGTAGATGTGTCGGCACTACCTCCAGTAGCTCCTATAACAATACCATCAGACCAGAAGGTTAGGAGCGTTGTCTTTATACTAGCTCAGATGATGGTTGCACAGTGTCAGCCAGTGGAACCTGTGGTTGTTGAATCTTTGGTAGGACTTGGTAGTTCGAGGTTCCGAGAGTTCCTCGCTATGAGTCCACCGTATTTCACAGGGAAGGATCGAGATGAGGACCCTCAGGACTTTTTGGACCAGTTGTAGCGGATCTTCAGGGTAATGCATGCCACACCTGCGGAGTCGGTTGAGTTAGCGATATTTCGATTGCGGGACATAGAAGTATTATGGTACGAGAGTTGGGAGAGGTTCTGAGGAAGAGATGTTCCCCCTCAGACTTGGTCCAGCTTTTCAGAGGCCTTCTTGGACCACTATTTGCCGAAGGAAATTCGACAGGCCCGGGTAGACCAATTTTTGCATCTGGAGCAGGGTTCAATGCGTGTTCGGGAGTACGCTATGAGATTTGACTCCTTGGCACGATATGCACCGGCTTTCATAGACACTATACAGCCAAGATGCACCGGTTCATTATAGGGCTGCTTCTAGAGTACGTAGATACTTATGCTATGTCCACTCTGTGGAAGGATATGGACATCTCCTGTATTCAGGAATTTGATGAGAATATTGAGGGGATCAGGCAGTGACAGCGAGGGATAGAAAGGGGAAGTCAGGAGCAGCACCGCAGGGCTAGGCCTAATGACACTCAGGTAGAGTCTCAGGGCAGACCCAGGCCATGACTATCAGATAGACCACCCAGACCCCTACCTCCACAGCAGTAGCAGAGTGGTAGACCTGGCCATCGGGGGCAGTCAGGACTGGGCGAGAGCTCACGGCCATCGGGTTCACAGTAGTAGAGAGGGTCAGAGCAGAGTAGACTCACTGTGCCACCTTGCCCTATTTGCAATCAACGTCACCTTGGGGCATGCAGGTATGATTCTACTGCGTGTTACACCTATGGACAAGAGGGTCACATGATGAGGGACTGTCCAGTCAAGGGTCAGAGTGATCAGGACCGACAAGACAGATCTTCAGTAGGGTCACGTGCCCCAGCATCTCCAGCAGGGTGTAGGCCCTCAGCTCTAGCCGGCAGAGGCCGAGGTAGGTCAGGGGCATCGAGTTCAAGCACCGATCCAGATTACACTTATGCTTTACCAAGGCAACAGGAGTCAGAGTCATCGCCGAATGTCATGACGGGTACGCTGGACATCTGCTCTCATTCAGTTTATGTTTTGATAGACCCAGGTTCCACTTTGTCTTATGTTACACCCTTAGTGGCCCAGAAGTTCAGTATAATGCCAAAATTGCTTCAGCGACACTTTTCATTGTCGACGCCTCTCGGTGATTCTATTACAGCTAAAAGGATCTACCGGGGTTTTACAATAGAGGTCATTGGCCGTGAGACTTTAGTAGACTTAGTGGAATTAGACATGATTGATTTTGATGCAATTATGGGTATGGATTGGCTAGTGCCATGTTATGCCAATGTAGAATGTTGGACCAAGACTGTCGGATTCCACTTTCTAGAGAAGGTAATACGTGAGTGTAAAGGCAATGCAGCCACACCAAAAGGTAGGCTTATATCCTATCTTCGGGCGAGAAAGTTGATCGTAAAGGGTTGCATTTTATCATATTGCCAGGGTTCAGGATGTCCAAGAAGAATCCCCGACGCTTCACTCCATTCCAATAGTCAATGAATTTCTAGATGTGTACCCAGATGAACTTCCTGGTATTCCCCCAGAAGGGAAAATGGATTTTGCTATCAACCTATTACCAGGTACACAACCTATATCCATCCCTCCATACCGAATGGCTCCTGTTGAGCTCAGAGAATTGAAGGAACAACTGAAAGATCTGTTAGATAAGGGCTTTATCAAGCCAAGTACTTCACCATGGGGTGCGCCAGTTCTGTTTGTGAGAAAGAAAGATGGTTCCCTTCGCATATGTATAGTTTAGCGGCAGCTAAATAAAGTCACTGTTAAGAATAAAAACCCGCTTCCCAGGATAGATGAATTGTTTGATCAGCTACAAGGGGAGAAGTATTTTTCTAAGATCGACTTAAGATCTAGGTACCACCAAGTTCGGGTTCGGGAGAGAGATATCCAAAAGACAACTTTCAAGACCAGGTATGGCCATTTTGAATTTCTAGTCATGTCCTTCGGATTGACGAATGCTCCTGCAGTGTTCATAGATCTGATAAACAACATCTTCAGGCCGTATCTGGATTTTTTTGTGATAGTATTCATTAATGATATTCTGGTGTATTCCTGCTCAAAAGCAGAACACCGAGGTCATCTACGGATGGTTCTCCAAGTTCTCAGGGATCACCAGGTGTATGCAAAAAATTTTAAATGTGAGTTCTGGCTGAATTTGGTAGCCTTTTGGGTCATATTTTATTGCATGTTGGTATTCAAATAGATTCACAGAAGATTGAGGCGGTAAATACATGGTCTAGACCTATAACTCCAACTAAGGTACGCAGTTTCCTAGGGTTAGTCGGGTATTATAGAAGATTTGTAGAAGGGTTTTCTACCTTATCAGCACCTCTGATCAAGTTAGCTCAAAAAGCAGCTAAATTTAACTAGAGTGAAGCATGTGAACAGAGTTTACAGGAGTTGAAAAATAGATTGACATCAACACCAGTGTTAGCTTTGCCAGAAGGTTCAGAGGGTTATGCAATGTACTGTGATGCTTCGAGTGCCGGGTTAGGGTGTGTTCTGATGCAACATGGTAAGGTAATTGCTTATGCTTCAAGGCAGTTGAGGGAGCATGAAAATAACTATCCCACTCATGACCTGGAGTTAGCATCAGTAGTTCACACCTTAAAAATCTGGAGACATTACCTGTATGGGGTACACGTGGACATTTTCACTGATCATAAGAGCCTCCAGTACATCTTTACACAAAAAGAGTTAAATCTACGGCAACGTCGCTGGTTAGAATTATTGAAGGACTACGACATAAATATTTTATATCATCCAGCGAAGGCTAATATCATAGCAGATGCCCTTAGTCGTAGATCAATGGGGAGTTTAGCTCACTTGAGGCCCGAACAGAGGGAGCTGGCCTGAGAATTGCACCAGTTAGCCAGTTTAGCCATACGAATAGTAGACTCGGGAGACAGTGGGGCAGTGATTCAAAATACCACAGTATCTTCCCTGTTTGTAGAAGTAAAAGAGCGGCAGTATGAAGATTCTAACTTGGTATAGCTTAGAGATAAAGTTCAGTGAGGGGAAGTATCAGCTTTTGAGATAATCGAAGACGGGGTCTTAAGATGTAGAGGTACATTATTCCCCTTATTCTCTTCACCCAGGTTCAACAAAGATGTATCATGAAATAAAAGAGATTTACTGGTGGCCTGGAATGAAAAAGGGTGTAGAAGAATTTGTAGCATACTGCCCTAACTGCCAGCAAGTAAAAGCAGAACATCAAAAATTCGGCGGATTGACATAGGAGATAGCAGTGCCTATGTAGAAATAGGAAGTGATTAACATGGATTTTGTGATAGGGTTACCCAGTACCAGGCGCAAATTTGATTCTATCTGGGTGATTGTTGATAGATTAACGAAATCATCTCACTTTTTGCCTGTCAGGACCACCTTCTCAGCCGAGGACTATGCTGAATTGTAATTAGAAAAATAGTTCGATTACACGATGTCCTGACATCTATCATATTTGACAGGGGGGCACAATTCACAGCTAGATTCTGGCAGTCATTCCAAAAAGGCTTGGGAATGCAGGTTAATCTGAGTACAACTTTCCATCCTCAAACAAACCGGCAGGCAGAACGCACAATTCAGATGCTTGAGGATATGTTGCAAGCGTTCTTGTTAGACTTTGGAGGCAGTTGGGATGAGAATTTACCCCTTATTGAATTTGTTTACAATAACAGTTATCACACGGCGATCCACATGGAACCTTATGAGGCCTTATATGGGCAGAAATGCAGTTCCCTAGTTGGTTGGTTCGAGGTTGGAGAATCAAAGTTAATTGGACCAGATATAATCCACCAGTCAGAGGATAAAGTAAATCTTATTAGAGAGCGCTTGTTGACAGGCCAGAGCCGCTAGAATTCCTACTATGATGTGTGGCGTAGAGCCCTGGAATTCAGTGTTGGTGATAGGGTATTTTTGAAACTTTCACCGATGAAGGGCGTAATGAGGTTTGGCAAGAAGGGCAAGCTTAAACCTAGGTTTATTGGCCCATACCGAATCCTCCGGAGAATAGGCTAAGTGGCTTATGAGTTAGACTTGCCTCCAGAGTTAGAATGTGTTCACCCGATCTTTCACGTGTCAATGCTGCGGAAGTGTATAGGGGATCCGTCCCGGGTCGTGAAAATCAAGGATGTTTAGGTTACTAAGGAGTTATCCTATGAAGAGGTTCCAGTAGCCACACTAGATCGGTAGGTTCATAGATTGAGAATAAAAGATGTTGCCTCCATAAAGTGTTATGGAGGAACAGGAATAAAGAAGAGATGACTTGGGAAGCTGAGGATGATATGAAATCTAGATATCCTCACCCATTCCAAGATTGATCCAGCTTATGCAGTTAAGGTAAGGTTGTTTCTCAGTTGTTATTTACTACTTCTGCTATCAGTATTGTTACTTAGCTATTCCTTATTATTGTGTAATGGTGGTTATAACATCCTGCGAGGCACCTGTGTTGGACTTTTCTATGTTTTAGGTTTTCGGATAGTCTATATTAAAGAGAGGACTCTGCCGAAATTTTTCTAAATCTTGGGTAAGAGAGTTAACCTGAGAATGACATTCGAGGATGAATGTTCCTAAGGGGGGAGATGTTACACCCCGTAAATGTTAACGATTAGTGAGTGCACGTGTGGATTCATGATGAATAAAGAGAGTAGGACATGTGTAGGAAAGCCTCAGAAGCAGCGACGGGCGAGGCAAGGCCGCGAAGGTCCAGCACGACATGCCAGCAGGCAGGGCATCGGCCAGTGCGGCAGCCAGCCCACTAACGCGATGCGGGGCTGCTACTGGCGCCTTGGCCAATGCAGCGCGCCCACCTTCCACCACCGTAATATGTATATAAGGTCCCTCCTTTCAATTTCAATCCATTCCCAATAGTTTCCCTCAGCTAGAGAGAGTATATTTCGAGGTTTTCAATAGTTTTTCATTCGATTACATTGCCAAACTCCGTCCAAATTCAAATTAACTTCACGTATTGAATTATAAGACTACAGGGAGCATTACTACGGAGTTATTTTCTCAAAATTCGGCCGGTAAATCATAACCCCGCCGAGAAAAAGACGCCGGAATTGCTCCAAACTGATTCCTAAATGATCACGGGCATCAAGTAAGCATTCTCCCTTCTGAACCCTCTGGAAATTATAGGTTTTCGGCCGTATTTTACATAGTTGAATTATAGTCACTATTAATATCAAAAGTTATCATTTTGGCCAAATTTGGTATTGAAATTAGCCTCTTTCTCCCAATATTATAGTTGTAGTTGGAAAGAGCTATTGAATACAAGCTGAAACTCGTCAGTTATTCGGGAAACGACAATCGAGGTATGTTAAGGCGAATCTCTTCAGCAAGTTAGTTTCTATAGTGTTGCAATACAATTTGAATCCTAGTAAGAGAGCCAAAAGTATTATTATTGTGAATAGTTATTGATGTTAGCTGAGTCTGTACTTATGTTTAGCTAGGGATTAACTTTGCCCTATATAGCCTTTCATGACCAACCCAGGGTTACTAGTTGTGTCGTTGCTCGCCAGGGGTTAGATGACGTCGCTCCAAGGGGCGGTATGTCATCCGCGAGGGATGAAGATGAGGTCCGAGGAACTTATATAGTCCATTCCATGGCTGGACTGTTTTTTATGTCGTATCGGCACCACACCCCCGTTGAGCCTGGTGCCTGGGGTACAGATAGCAGGAGTCCACCGGACATAGACACAGCTACACTTCAGGGGCTGAGCGGACTCAATTATAGACCGAGGGGACTGGTAGGATGGTTATGGTTATTAGTTGATTCATTTTGACCTTGTTAGGGGTATATAAACTGAAATGTGCTCACTAGGGCTTATGGGGGCCCCGAGTGAGTTATTCGGTGTTGATTGTACCTTTCAGGCTTATGCGGGCCAGGTAAGGTTCTTGGTTGTACTATTTTCTATTAGATTAGACAGCAGGAAGTTAGGTTATTCAGTTTATGCCTCTATCACTTTCACTCAATTACTTTCAGTTTCATCTTAAGTTTCATTCAGTTATTGCCTTACATATTTGGTACATATTGTACTGACGCCCATCTCGGGGTGCTGCATTACTTGCTTGTAGGTGTGAATAGACGTAGATCAGGACCTTCTTAGCTATCAGCCAGAGTTAGCGGTGCAATCGGCTCCTTTCCATCAAAGCTAACAGTTAGAAGGTTTACTCTTTTTGATTATATAGTTTATGGGTAGGTCAGGCCCCTGTCTTGACCATTTTCTACTCCTAGAGGTTTGCAGAATTTACAGTTCCCTGTGGTTAGCTTGTTGTTGGCCATGTGGGGCCTATATATGCTTTATTTCGTGTGATGGTCATGTGAGCCCTTGTTTAGTTGTTAGATAGTGTCCTTGTTGGCCTTAGCATATATTAGTGCCTGATTTACATTTTAGTTATAACTAGACATCATGGTGATTTTGTCGGCCCGCATAAAATTCCTTTTATTTGCATGTTGCTGGTTAGCTATTTTCTTTACAAGTGGCTATAAGGCCTTGTCGATCAGAGGTTGTGTTTATAGCCGAGATATAGCCCGTTGTTTTCTTGAGATGAGTTGTAGGCTCGCATCAGACGTGCATAAGCCTAGCCAGGTCAGTTAGATCCCACTATATCACTAGGTGCCAGTCATGCCTCCCAAGGTGGGGCGTGACACCTCGAAAAGTCCCTTAGATTAGATCCAAGAGTTTCATCTAAATCTAGTCACAAATTTTTAATGACTCATAGGATGAGCTATACCTGGGACCAATGAGTCATTGGTTTTGTCTATGGTATGAGACTTCAGAAAAATGTCAAAAACTCTTGGAATTAATGAGTGGATTGTATGACTCGTTGTTTGATTGTACTAGTCATCATTTCCAATTGTTGGAGCAGGTTTACAGAGTGATTCTGAGACAGGGCGGGAAGCCACTAGTGGGTTTAATGGGCCATCCAATGAACCAACGACCCGTCCCTTTGGTCGTTGGTTCTAGCAATTACAGATTCTATTTCGGTAGTTCAGGGGTATTTTGGTAAAATCTTATGCTTTTAACTCTTAAGTGACATTGTTTTAGGCTTTTTAAGTTCAGATTAAAGGGTTTAACTTAGTCTAAATACTCATTCTCTTCAACAATCCGTAGGTTGAAGATTCTCTCTCAAGTCAAGCTAAGGTTCATCACCTCTCTCATCTCAATTTCCCTTAGGTTTTCAAGGAAAGTTAGGGAATCAATTTACCCAGGTATCTAAGGTTATGAATGGGGAAATCCTTCCATCCTCATTCTCTTTTCAAGCCCAATTTCATGATTTCTATTCTTCAAGTTTCAAATTGGCACTTCTAGGGTTAGACCCAAATTGAATGAACCCAATTTCATGATTTCTATTCTTCAAGTTTCAAATTGGCACTTCTAGGGTTAGACCCAAATTGAATGAAACTCCATGATCCTCTTATGATCTCAAGTTCCTTATCATTTAAGCCATGTTTTATGATTATGCTACATGTTTTCTACAAGAATTTATTATGAGTCTGTCTTCAAGTTGATGATGATTTTTCTCAATTATGTATGATTTTATGGATTTCAAGCTTATGAATCTATGATTTCAGGAATTGGCTATTTAGTTAACTATGCATGATTTTCACGAATCTCAAGCTTATGTATCATGGTCATTCACCGACATCGTTTTCATGGCTAGTTCATGTATGTTTAGATGTTATGAATTTCATGATTTAAACTAGTTCATGTAAACTTATGTTCATGATTATGATATGAGCACTATATATATTTTAGGAGTAGTATTTAACACCAAGTAGGTCAGAGTTCCAATGCACCCAAGTCTCAGAACTATGTGCCACTGTAGCCATGATGGAGTCCTCCATGAGAGTGTCTCCCATGAGTGATATCGCGCCTTCATGGTCCATTCCCTTGGAAAGATATGGACACACCTCCCATCTAGAGGTTACAAGTTGGTCTCCATGTATGCTCATGTGGGGCATGTCGGTTATAAGAATCTCTCATTATTCCCTAATTTATATATATATATTCATGACTTATTTATGACTATGATTTCTTGGCTCAATATATATGTTCATGACTTATTTACGACTATGATGTCTTGGCTCAATATATGTTTTAAGAAATTCTACTTATGAATTCAGTCATGATCAGCTTTATGATTCAATTTTGAAAACCCTGAGCCTTTATACTCCATTTATGATCCGAAACTCATAATCTAAGTTTATCTCATACTCATGATCTTATCTTACTATTTTACTACTATGTTTTACCTACCTTGAATATTCAGTACATTTAAAGTACTGACCGAATACTCTATGCTATATTATTTCATGATATAGGTTTGGGCGATTAGTCTCAACCTCATATTAGCTCTGCTCCCGCTTCAGTCCAGTTTAGCCCCAGTCTGGGTGAGTCCTCATCTCCTGAGGACACTTATCATATTTATGTTTTATGTCTATGTCTTTCAGTTTTAAACTTAGCCGAGCTAGTTGGGGGTGTTGTCCCATTAACTCATTTTATGACTAGAGTCTTTTCAGACAGTTATGTATTAGATGATTCCACTTGTTGTCTACGCTTATGTTTATGATATGCAATCTTCCGTTAATGTATGTTTATGATTACTTACTGATTAGTTATGATTATGAATATGCTATACATGTGTCATGAATTAGCTTGGAGCCATTCGTAGTTCTAGGTTTCGTATCTCGATCAGGAGTCCATGCTCGGGTCGTGATAGTGATGAGATGGAGGCATGTACCTGGCACCTTATTGATGGTATGATATTGATGGAGAGCTAGCGAGTGAGGTTGGTTCAAAGCTATAAGAACCACATGAACTAAGATGTTTGAATGTGTAATTGATTGTTATCAAATGTATACATGTTGGTCATAATATGCTTCATAATTGCAAAGATTAGTTGTTAAATTATGGAGAGTTGATGAATCGATTGTTAAAGATTCGTGTGTATATCTGATGTGGTAAGTTGATGAAATTGATTTTTGAGGATCTTGTGTATATCCAATGTGATAAGTTGATGAATTTATCGTTGAGTTTTTGTCATGCATAAACCTGTTCGAAGTTGATGAACTGATTATGAGAAATTGCTAAGTGATGAACCTAAGGTGGACAGCTTCGTAGACTTACATCGCTGCAGCGGTAATCTTACCGCTACGGCAAGACTGCTGCGGCGGTCATACCACTATTGCAGCAAGGCCCAATTCAGTGAGCAGGTCCGCTTAATACCTTATTCTGACTGGTTTTAGATTTCATATTATTTGATTACTACCTATTTCGGTGAATGTAATTGGATAGATAATTGTCACAACCCAAGTATGGCACTCGGATCATAACACGGGATCTAGAACCACGAATGGCTTCAAGCTAACTCATGGCACATGCATAACATAATTTAGAGCATAATTAAGTGAAACAATCAAAAAGCATAACATAAGGCATAAGTGGAAGTCTAAGATATCATAATACGACAAACTAAATTAACAAGACAACACAGCCAGATATTTATCTATACATCATGTCTGAAAGCCTCTACTCAACAATGAGCTGAAGGGAAAACCCCCCAACTAGCTCCATTGAAGTCTAAGAATAGAAATACATAGAGAGAATCATGCATCAAAACGGACATCCTTGGATGATGAGGACTCATCAAAACAGCTAAAGCTGAAGCTGGATAGAATCTAGCGACGAGGCTGAGACTGGTCACCTGAACCTATATCATAAGACAATATAGCAAAAAAGTATACGATCAGTACTTTGAACATACTGAGTATGTAGGATAAGTAAAACATGAGAGTAAGGACAACATGCTAAAATCATGATCCTGAGATAGTCATAAACATAAGTTATTCATCAAAATTGAAGCATGATGACCCAAAGGTTTTGAAAGTGAAACCATATGGCTTAACATGTTTGAAATCATAAATAAAAGCTCATAAATTGATCAATGGTTCAAATATACTATAAAATATGATATCATAATTAATGAATGAATAATTTAAAACATGAGGAACAATGGGACATTCTCATAACCGGTGCTATCATGAATGAGCACATGATGCCCAACTATCTCTCTCAAGTTGGCAGAGCCGTCCTAGGCCTTGTCAGGGCAAAGAATGATAAAGGCATGATATCACTCATAAGCCATTTGGGCAGGAGAAACACTCTCTGTTAAGAAATCTTATCATAATCATACTATGGCGGCACGTAGTTTTGAGAACTGGGTGCACTGAACCCCCGCCTACTCGGTGCTAAATACTACTCCCAGAATATGCATATTACTCATAATCATAAAACATACTTGGTTTTCCATAAATCATCATTTAGAGACTGGAATTCATGAAATTGGGCATGAGGGTGGAAGAAATCCCCCATTCATGATCTTAGATACCTGGCTTGAAGAGTTCCTTGACTGGATTTGAAGACCTAAGAGAATTTGAGATGAAGAAGGGGAAGAACCATAGCTTTTCCTTAAGGGCATGTTTTGAAAGCCACCTGGTAATTGGATTTGGGTGTAACTGCGTGTAGTTACACAGTTTGGCATGTCTGTTTGGCCAGGTAATTACATTATCAACAGGAAATTAGGTGTAATTGGGAGGGTGTAATTACACTCTCCAATTCCTAAGGGGGTGGTGAGAATTGCAGGTAATTACATGGTGTAATTACAAGGTTACTTTTTAATTTCTACCTTTTTGTTTTTATTTAATTTATTTTCTTTATTTCTTCATTTTAATTTCTTTTTTATTTTTAAAATATTTTATATTTTGTATTATTTATCTTTTGTTTCCTTTCTTCTAATTTTCCGACCTTTAGTTCTTGTGATTTCATGTAATTGCTCATATTTTTTATTTTATTTTTTATTTAAAAAATATATTATTATTCTAGTTTTTTAATTAACGTAAAATTTCACATCGCATGCCATTTATTTTTAGTTAGAATTGATAAATTATTATTTGTCAAATGTTTGAATAAATTTATGATATTAGGTTTATAATATTAATATTTTTTTTAAACATGCATTCCATGATGTTCTTAAAAAAATATGAATTTTAGTTTTTATATAAATTAAAATATTATTAACTTAAAAATACGTATCAATTATTTTTTATCATATTAGTTAAAAATATCTATTTATTAATTAATATATTTTTTAAAGAAAATATGTATTTTAAATACCTAATTTAATATCATTTGTAAAGACACATATTTGTCGAATATAATTTTCTTAATAATTAAGTTTTATTTTAAAATTTTAATCTAACTGCGTAATTACACTTGTGCAACCAAATAGTACGCTTGTAATTACACTGTAATTACATTATAAAAAACAAACATGTCATTATAATTACTATATTGTGTAATTACTAGATTGTGTAATTACTAGGGTAGTAATTACGCCAATTTAAATTACACAGTGACTTTCCAAATAGACCCTAAGACATGATTTTCGACTTACAGTGTTTGAAGAGAATGAGGGTTTAGGCTGAGTAAAACCCCTTAATACACCCCTTAAGAAACCCAAAATGATCTCACTTAGGAGTTAAAAGCTTAGGAAGTAACGGAAAAAACCCATAGAAATCGTATCTAAAAACTATCAGATGGTACCTATGACCAAAAAGACGAGTCGTTGGTTCAACCAACAAGCCGTATGTTCCCTTCACGGGTTCCTAGACTTGCTCTGAACCATTTTTGGACCTGATGCAACGACCAGGACCAATGACCCGTCTTATGAACCAACGGGTCATCCGCTTGATTGTTGGTTCTGGGTAATTTTCAGCAATTTTCTGAACCTCCAATATATGGGTCAATACAACAACCCATATATTCTACCAATGACCCGTCCTAAAGGTCGTTCTGTGGCCTGGTGTCATGACCCAAGTCTACAACCTGAATGTGACACGGTGTTTAGAGCCACAATTGGCTCTAAACTAGCCCATGGCATAGCACATCTCTAACATACTACAATTTATAAGGAAGCTTAAGTGGAAGATATTTGAAAATGAAAAAATTCTTTTGTAATTAACGATGAAATCTAATAAGATACTAAAATTTCAAATAAAACTAAGAATTCAAGCTGAAACTAATACCCTCTACCTGAAAGCCTTCTAAAACTGATGAGCTACTGGGACAAGACTCCAGCTAACTCTAAAGCGTGAAAACTAAAAATGACAATAACTGAAATAAAGAGACTTTGGTCCTCAGAGGATGAGGACTCACCACTCTCGATTTGTTATATATCACCGGAAGGAGACTAATCACGCTGCTGAGTCTTTGTACCTGAGCTTATATGATAAAACGATATAGCATATAGAGACTATACAGTCAGTACTTTGAATGTATTGAGCATGTGAGATATGCAACTGAAATAATACGCATACAAATAAAATATGACAATATGACTGAATTGAGATGTAATGACCCTACCTGAATGCATAAATATCAAAGGTTGTGTAAAAGTCTTAAAATACTGGAAACTCTAGTAAAACTATTTTAAGGGTCATGCACATATACTGATGACTGAGAACTAAGACTAAACTGAAGACTATAACTATACTGTGGGAGAGTTTGTTAACCGACATGTAACCACGTGAGATAAACGTGGAGTTCGATGTTTACTCCCTATCGATAGGGCCTACTGTACCTCACCAGGGTATAGTGACTGGACTTTGTGATCACTAACTGAAAATCCTATCGGGCAAAAACCTACGGTGCCACGTAGTTCTAGGAGCCTAGGTATGCTGGAACCCCGGCCCGCTCGGTGCGAAGTACTACTCCCAACTGAAGATATAATATATATATATATATATATATATATATATATATATATATATATATATATATATATATATATATATATAATCAGTACAAGACTGGTATCCTAAGACTAAGACTAAGACAGAACTACTTTCTGAAAGTGTCCTGAGAGTCTAAAGGACTTGATAAACTGAAAGTTGAAATACTGATAACTAATAAGTGATATTTCTGAAGATACCGAGTATAATTATAATATGAAAATATTGACTTTTATTTAAAACTTTTATACTAAAATTCATACTCAAGTGATAGGATCATGATAATACAACATTGTTGACGGTATACTAATTCATGCAAGTTTTATTTCAAAATCAATGCTAAAGATCAGGGCTAGGAAAGCATAGTGTAGAAATGAAACCAAGACATGAATTTTGGATAATAATAGTCATGGAATATTTAAAACATTGAGGAGATAGGGAAATGCAACAATTAGAGGAGAACCCTAGGTCATGATTTTTAGAAGTTTCAAAGATAGGGTTGACTGAAAATCTTGGGACACAAGGGAGAAAGGAAACTCTTGTTGGAGTCCCATATACCTATAGAAGAAAACCCCTGAGAATAAGCTTGAATTTTTGAAGTTGTAGGAAGAACCCTAACTCTTTCTTGGGAGACTTCTTTATGTACTATTCTTGAGAGGCTAAGTGAGAAATGAGGGGAAAAACCAACTAACTCCCCTTAATCCGCTGCCAATTTACCCCAAAATGACATAGTTTAGGAGTTAGAAGCATAAAAAATTACTAGGATGCCCTTATGAAAACCAGCTGAAAAATTACCTTGCCAATCGTTATGGGTCGTACCTTGACTCATTAGGACATATCATGCGTCGTGGTGTGCAATCTACATTCTGGGTGGCTTAACAGCTTCTAGAAATTCTTATCACGGGTCCTTGGTATGAATTGTACCTAGATACCATGAGTCATACCATAACTTTTGGTGATTGGGCTGGTCCGGTCCATCAAACCTGATAGTGCTTCACTAAACTAGTCATAACATCTTACATCAAACTTTGATTAAATCAAGGTTGGATGTGTTGGAAAGAGACTCAAAGGGCTTCAATATGATATACTGGATCACCTAAAAACACTTTGTAAACTAAGAGTTATGATCATTTAAAGTTGACCCTTGTAAGAACTTATATGAAAACTCAATCGATAGGAAAGTTCTCAACTCAACTTTATGCTAGAGGTTCCTTGTGAACTTAATATGTATCTAATTTTCAAGCTCCACCTTGGGAGGCATGATTGACACCTAATACCACAATAGGAGCCAGGATGAACTAGTTGGGAATATGCACCTCTAGTGCCTTCCAGTAACAAAGAATCAAGAAAACTATATCTCAGCTATAAACACAGCCTCAGGCCGACTAGGCCACGCAGCAAACCAGTAAAGAAACAGCTAACCCAGCAGTTACAGTAATAAAAGGGATCCTATGCGGGCCGACAAGACCACAATTGTTACACCATTGTAAGTTTCTAACATTTAGTCGGCTTATTCGTACGTTGGTTGAGAGTTTTAGATTATTGTATGTATAAAGGAAGGGCCCGGGGAAAGGCCGAACGAGTGCAAGTCGAGATTTCATGGGAGGAGGCCGAACCAAGTTGCCCAAAAGGGAAAAGTGGCATGGAGCAGCCCCCTCCATATTACCCAACGTGGCACGCCTGTAAATTGGAGCGTTGAGGTCCGTGCCATGTTTCCTTGTCCACCGCCTCAACTATATATACGTTTTCTCCTTGAATTTTAATTCATTTTCATTATATATACGGCCAGACCCGAGGACGCACAAAGAAATTAGGTATAAATATTTCGTTTACTCTACGAAACGCCGTCCAAATCCAAATTAACTTCGGGTATCGAAGTATAAGGTTGCAGGGAGCATTGCTACGGAGTTAGTTTCGTGAAATTCACCAGACGAATTGTCATCCCGCTGAGCCAAAGTTGTTGAAATTGCTCCAAACTAGTGTCAATATGATCACAGGCTTAAAATAAGCATTTCTCCCTTCTATACTTTCAAGAAGTAACGAGTTTTCGACCGTGTTCCGTAAAGTTGAAATATAGTTGATATTTACATATAAAGTTTTACTTTTTGCTAGATTTAGTGTTAAAACTAGTCCTATCTTTCCAGTAACACGATTTCAGTTGGGAAGAGCTGTTAAATACGAATTGGAACTTATCAGTTAATCAGAAACCGGCAATCGAGGTATGTTAGGGCAGCTTCCTTCGGCAAGTTAGTTTCTATAGCATTATAACTCGGTCTAAATTCCAATAAGAGAATTAGAAGTACGTAATCATGAATAGTTGTTGTTATTAGCTAAGACTAGTATTCTACGCTATGTTGGCATTTGATTGCCTATATAGCCCTCCATGACCAACCCCAGGGTTACTAGCTATATCGATGCCCGCCAGGGATGAGATGACGTCGCTCCAGAAAGAGCGGCATGTCTTCCGCGAGGGAAAAAAAAGGGGTCCCAGGTCCTCATAGAGTCCATTTCATGGCTGGACTATTGTACATACGTCGTATCGGCGCCACACCCCCGACGAGCCTGGTTCCTGGGGTGCAGATATCAGGAGTCCACTGGACTCAGACACAGCTATAGTCAGGAGCCGAGTGGGCTCAGTTGCAGACCCAGGGGGCTGACACGACGGCTATAGCTACCAGTATGACCCGTTATGACCTTGATAGGGGTATATAGATTGACGTGTACTCACCAGGGCTTATGGGGGCCCCAAGTGGGTTGTTCTGTGCTGATTGTACCTTTCAGTTTATGGGGGCTAGGTAAGGTTCTTGTTTGCCTTAGTTATTGGTAGACTAGATAATAGAACACCCAGGTATTCAGGTATGACTTTTGTCCCCTTTCTTTCAGTCATTTCAGCTTTATCTTTACTACTCAGTTATTTACAGTTATCGCCTTACATATTCAGTACCTATTGTACTGTTCGGCTGTGTGTTATAGGTATTTAAACCGACACGCAAGTGCACGTGGTCGAACAAGTAGTAAGTGGTTTTAGTAAGCCAAGTATCGATCCACGGAGACTCTGGATAAGTGAAATTTGCTTAAGTATACTATACTATATCTCACTTCTAAATATGCTGACAACAACGTAACCAAAAATTGAATAAATTATTTTATAAATCTGATACTAAAACTACTATCAATTATCTACTTTGAATTTAAACTATGGATATGAGCATGCCGAGGTTAAAGAACATGTAATGAACTGATTATCATCATAAATTGGTTAATCTTTTCTTCCAGTTGCTAGCCAAGAACATTAGCCAAGAGATTAAAACTCTCGTATTTAATCTCACTTAAGAATCATAAACCATCCGTCTACATTTCTGTGATCAAATGCAATTCATGACCTAGAAATACAATTCCGGTTTCTAAATTGACTTATATGGCTTTCAAGTATATTTCTATCAGGAAAGCACATCAAAACTCAATTTTCCCAAATCAAGTAAAGAACAATATCCTATTAATTCACAACTTTCCAATTTCGTGCTCTCTCGAGTGAAATCGGACTTTTTAGATATACATTAATGTAGGCCACACACCAATGCAGTAAGAACAAGAATTAATAGAACAACATGGAAGAAAAAGATGAAAAGCCATATAATTCAATAATCAAAATTCATCACACTTGTTCATAACCTCAGCAAGGAAGGGAATTAGCCACTCATTTGTGGATTAATCATCCTAAAACAAGTGTTAATCATACAAACAATTGAATTAGAGAAGAAAGAAGGAGAGAAAAAACCCTGAACTTTTCGTCCCTCAACTGCCTGTAACCTACGTCCTTGCTCTACCAAGTCTGAATTATGAAAAATACACTTAAGTGTTCTATTTATACTAGTGGGAATTTTTCCCGGAATAATGAGCAACGTGTCACGGAGTGCATCGCGGAGCACTGCCTCCGTGACACGCCGTGAACGCGGACCCTCACTGGAAATTGGGGGTCCGGGAAAAAAGCACCAACGTGGCACGGCGTGCAACGCGGAGGCTGGCCACCGTGCCACGGAGCTGTCGCGAGCCTCCACTGGAAATTGTGAGATTTTTCACCCTCCAAGAAGAATACCTCCGCGATGGCAGCGTGACACGGCTCCATCGCGGAGCCCCTTTAATTTGTGCAGTCCAATGCCTTTTTCCGTGCTCGATTCCAAGTCCAACTCCGATATCCTCCAACATGCATTTTAGCTCTTCGAAATCACATTTTACCTACAAAACAATGCTAATCATGTTGGTTAGTATAAATTCACATTTTATTACCAATTACATGAAAATGTATACACATTGCTAGATAGACAAGGCGAAAATGATACTTTTGAGTATCACTTGGGCATATAAATCTGCCCAAGATCATCAGTCATGTCTTCCAAGGTGGGGCGTGACAACCATGTTGTCTAAGTAATAACAAAACGGAAACAAGAAGTCATATATCAACTATAGCCGACAAGGCTGTTACTAATAGCTAACTAGGCCCCACACGGCCAACACATAAAACATAACATACATAGGCCCCACATGGCAAACAATAACCAACAACTAGAAATTATAGTCCACAAGCCTCTAAGAGTGGAATTGTGGTCAGGACAGGGCCCCGACCTACCCAAAAGCTGTACAACAAAAGAGCAAACCTTTCTAACTGTCAACCCTGGAGGAAAGGAGTTGATTGATCTGCTAACCCTGGCTGACTGCTAAGGAGGTCCTGAAACACATCTGTCCGCACCTGCAGGCAAGTATGTAGAGCCTCATAGATGGGCGTCAGTACAATATGTACTGAATATGTAAGGCAGCAATAAAAATGACTGAATAGAACTGATAACAAAACTAAAAGTAATCAATAAAAATAATAAGAGCTATAAACTGAGTAGCTTCACAACCTAAAGTATAGCTAACAATAAGTATACAAACAAGAACCTTACTTGGCCCCAATAAGCCTAGAAGGTACAATCAGCACAGCATAACCTACCTGGGCCCCCATAAGCCCTGGCAAGTATAGTTTAATCTATATATCCCTAACCTGGTTAATATGATGTGATAGGTAACTGCAGCCAAACTACCTGGCCTCTGGGTCAGCAACTGAGCCCGATAGGCCCCTATGTATGTGTCTGAGCTCTCTGGGCTCCTATGACTGCACCCTGGCTCACAAGACTCAACAGAGGGTCAGTAATGTCCTCATGGCATAAAAGAAGTCTATTCATGGATGGACCACAATACGGCCCTATAGGCCTGAATATAGTCCTTTCAATCGTCATACAGATCTTCTAAGCAATCTATAACCCCGTAGGCGATGACACAGCTAGCAACCCTAAGGTTGGTCAACGGAAGGCTATATTAGGTGGGGTTAGTCCCAACAGAAATACTAAACTTTAATCTCAAAACTATCTGTAGCAGGTAGTCATAATATTCATGCTCGCAACTTACACAAAAGGTATAGGTCGTATTACTATACGATGAGAATAACTTTCCGAAGAGGTTAGCCTTAACATACCTCAATTGACGATTTTCGTCCACCAAAACTGTTCCAAACTATAGCCGGTAATTCCACCAAATTGTAGCCCTATGTTGAGAGAATAAGGCTATTTTCGATACTAGGACTCGGAAAATAACAATAACCTTTAAGCATTTTGATCACAATTCAAACTCTATCCAACTCAGCTGAAAACTTATAAATTCCTGAGAGTTTAGAAGGCAAAAATGCTTACCTATCACTTCTAGCCGCTTAGGACTCAATGAGAAGTGATTTCTACAACTTTTACTTAGTGGGATTTCGGTAATCCGAGTGAGATTTCAAGAAATAACTCCGTAGGGACATTCTTCGTAGGCTTGAAACTCGTTATCCAAGATGAATTTGCATTTGAATGGAGTTTAACAACGTAATTTTGCTAAAAACTGATGAAAAGTTGAGAGGAAGTAATGTAGGGTCACAGGTTTGATTTGGCAAATATTTTTGAATGAAATAGGACTTAACTTAAAACATATATATAAAAGGCGATGACAAGGGGGGGCAACACATCACCCATTGTCCAGGCCACAGGTGTGACGCGCTGGCCATGGCACTGGGCTGGCAGCGCGGCGCCTAGCCTCCTGCTCACTCGACACCATGCTCGTATACTCATCCCTCGATCCTTTTCTTGTATGCTTCGTGATCTTGGGCAGATTTATATGCCCAAGTGATACTCAATCGTATCATTTTTTACCTTGTTGGTTGTGCAATGTGTATATAATATCATGTATTTGGTAATAAAATGTGAATTTATACTAACCAACATGATTAGCATTTGTTTTGCAGGATAATGTGATTTTGAAGAGCTAAAATGCGTGTTGGAACTATGTCGGAGTTGGACTGGGATGCGAGCGTGGAAAAGGCCTTGGATGGCACATTTTACAGTGGCTCCGTGATGGAGCCGTGCCACGCTGCCATCGCGGTAGCACACTGCCTGGGCAGAAATAAAAGTGGCAATTTCCAGTGTGCCTGCGCGTCAGTTCCGTGGCACGGAGATAGGCCTCCGCGATGGCCTCCGTGCCACGTTGAGGCCAATTATCCGGACCCTGCAATTTCCAGAGAGGGTCCGCATCCACGCCGTGTCACGGAGGCAGTGCTCTGCATTGGCCTCCGTGACACGTTGTTTTTTATTCCGAGAAAAATTTCCCACTAGTATAAATAGCACACTTAGGTTATTTTTAAAAAAGGAGTTTTTTAGTTTTAGTTTTTTTAGCCTGAGTTCAGAAGTGGAGAGCAGGAACGTGGTTTTGTGGCAGTTGAAGAATAGAAAAGATAAGAGTTTTCTTCTCTTCCCTTCTTCTTTCCTTCAATTGTATGCATGATTAACACTCATTCTAGGATGATTAATCCAAGCATGATTAACACTCATTCTAGGATGATTAATCCAAGAATGAGTGGCTAATTCCTTTCTTGCTGAGGTTTTGAACTTGTGTAATGAATGTTGGTAATAATTGATATGGTTTCTTCTTCTTCTTGCATGTTGTTCTATTAATTCTTGTATTTATTACATTATTGATTGGCCACCATTAATGTATATCTAAAAAGTCCAATTTCACTCGAGAGAGCATGAAATTGGAAAGTTGTGAATTAATAGGGTATTGTTCTTAACTTGATTTGGGAAAATTGGGTTTTGATGTGCTTTCTTGATAGAAATATACTTGAAAGCTGTATTAGTCAATTTAGGAACCGGAATTGGAGTGTTAGGTCATAAATTGCATTTGATCACAGAAATGTAGACGGATGGTTTATGATTCTAAAGTGAAATTAAATACGGAAGTTTTAATTTCTAGGCAAACGTTCTTGGCTAGCAATATGAAGAAGAGGATGACCAAATTATCATGATTATCAAGTTCATTACTCGTTCTTAACCTTGGCATGTCCATATCCATTGTCTAAATTCAACGTAAATAGTAGTTATTAATTTCAGTATATAATTAGTTTAGAAACAAAACTCACTCAAATCTTGGTTGGATTGTTGTTAACATAGTTAGAAATAGAATAGAGATATAGTAAACTAGGCAGTTTTGCATATCTAGAGCAGCCTCCTTGGATCGATACTTGGCTACTTAGCCACTTTATTACTTGTTTGACCACGTACACTTGCGTGTCGGTTTTTAATATATACCGAGCAGCGATACGCGCGCAACAAGTTTTTGGCGCCGTTGCCGGGGAGGCTAGGCGATTTGTAAAATTGTGTTTAGTGTAAATTTGCTGTATTTTTATTTTTACTTTCTTAAGAGTTAACAACTTGGTCATAGCTTGTATTTTGCAGATTTTTATTTCTGTGAACACTGGCAAGGGACAAGGAGCTGGTGGAATCTTACTTAGAGCCATAACGTGAATTGCACAGTCAACGTAGAGAAGCTCTTCGGAAGAAGTTGCAGTTGCTTAAACAGTCTATGATGGAGCAACCAAATCCACCAGTTGTGCGGGCAGTGTTAGTGCCCGAGGAAGTAGCAGCCAGGCCGGTTTGCGAGGTGGCAATCCCACACGCTAATAATGTACATTCCAGCATCCGCAAACCAGAGCCTGGGGGGAGATTTGAGTTAAAGCAAAATATGGTGCAACTTTTGCACATTAGCGGGCAGTTTACCGGTCTCCCTCACGAAGATCCGCAACAACATCTCCAGAACTTCTTGGAGATAAGTGACACTTACATCCCCGCTAGAGTGTCACCTGATTATGTTCGGCTCACCTTATTTCCATTTTCCTTACTGGGTGAAGCCAAGAGGTGGTTAAAAGCTGAGCCACCCAACTCTATATCAATGTGGGATGATCTTGCAAGGAAGTTTTTGATCAGATTTTTCCCTTCAGGTAAAACAGCTAAACTTAGAAGTCAGATTCTAAGTTTTAAATAGAGGGAAGGAGAAAATCTTTATTAAGCCTGGGAAAGATTCAAGTCCATGTTGCAAGACTGTCCTCATCATCATCAGTCAAATGAGGTGTTGGTACACACTTTTATTGAGGGTTTGGAACCCCACACTAAAATTTTGTTAGACTCAGCAGCTGGAGGGCAAGCGCTGGAGAAGACTTATGAGGAGCTGTACACTTTGCTCAACCGAATTTCACAAGGCAATCCGGAATGGAATGCAGATTCTTCAAGAGGTGGAGCAAGGAAAGCAGCGGGAGTGCTTGAAGTGGATGGATTCACAGCTATCGCTGCACAGATAGCTGCTTTGCAAAATCAGTTAAACACTCACTTCAGCAATATGAATTTGAACCAGCCTTCAGCCTTAGTCAATGCAGTCCAACAGATGTGGTGTGAAGTGTGTGGTAGTAGTGAGCATTCAGCTGAATGCTGTGGTGCAAATCCTGATTCTGTCAACTTTGTGGGCAATGCACAGAGGAATCAACAGCAGTTTGGTGGTGGCTACAACTCGAACTGGAGGAATCATCCAAATTTTTCATGGGGTAGCAACAATCAACAAGGCCAGGGTTCAGGGCAGGGTATGCACAGAAACCAAGGAGGGCAACAAGGCTATCAGAATTAGTTTAGAAATCACAATGCCCCTCCTCCACCACCATCACCGACTATTGAGGAAATGTTCAAGACCATGATTGCCAACCAGGCACAATTGCAGGCTGACTATGTCAAATTGGCAGCCGAAGTAAAGAACAATCAATTGGCAACCAAGGCTCTTGAATATCAGTTTGGGCAATTTGCTAGTGCCCAAAATACTAGACCAAGGGGAGGACTACCTAGCGACACGGATCCCAATCCTAAGCAGGTAAATGCAGTGACCACGAGGAGTGGTTTACAATTAAAGGAGGTGGAATCGGAAATACCGCCTCAGAAGTCAGGAGGAGCAGATGTTGAGGGAGAACAAACCTCAGATACGGGGAAGACCAAAGAAGCTGAACCAGCAAGGCCTCCACCCCCGTTCCCTCAACGACTTAAGAAACACAAGGAGGAGGCGTGTTTCCAGAAATTCATGGAGGTACTTAAACAGGTACATGTTAACTTACCTCTTGTTGATGTCTTGCAGGGTGTGCCAAAATATGCAAAGTATATCAAAGACATCGTGGCCAACAAAAGTCGCTTGACTGAGTATGCCACGGTGGCTTTAACGAAGGAATGCACATCCTGTATTCAGAATAGGTTACCCACTAAACTGAAGGATCCTGGAAGTTTTACTATCCAGCTGACGATTGGGCAAAGTATCCGAGCTCGTGGGTTATGCGACTTGGGGGCAAGTATAAATCTGATGCCATCTTCGGTATTCAGGAAGTTAGGGCTAGGGAGTCCTAGACCTACAACAGTGATCTTGCAGCTAGCAGACAGGTCTTTAGCTAAGCCGGATGGCATTGTTGAGGATGTGCTAGTGCAGGTAGGCTCCCTCATTTTTCCGGTAGATTTCATTGTTCTGGATTTTGAACCAGATGCGGAAGTCCCATTTATTTTGGGACGACCCTTTTTGGCAACCGGAAAGGCATTGATCGATGTAGCTGCGGGTCAACTCACAATGCAAGCACACGACAAGGTTGAGGTGTTCGACGTGTACAAGGCACCTAAGCTCCCGACTGTCTATAAGGAACTCTCGGTGATCAACGTGATTGATCATGGGAATGCAAATGGATTGAGTGATTCCCGAGAGTTACTAGGTAGGCCACCAGACAAGGTTGAGAACTACTGGGGAGATGACCATGATCGGGACAAATCATCCATCTCCCTAGTAGAAACTTGAGCATAAAGGCTGTCGAGCCGCGACGTTAAACCAGGCGCTGCACGGGAGGCAACCCGTGAAAAATATTTTTTTCTTTCCTTAGTGTAAAGTTTTTCTTTTATTCTATTTTCTTTTCTTTTTCTTGACTAGGCTTAGATTTGCGTTTTATTTAGTAAATTTTTTTTATTTAGTAATTTAGTAATTTTTTTTATTTTTTAGTAGGGAATCTATTAATTTAACCAATTTTTCTTTAGTGAGGTGATTTTCAGGTATACTGGAGGAAAAATACTTGGAATCGAGGAAACGAGGCGAGGTATGAAAAATAAAATTTGATGGTGAAACAGAGCACTGGCGCGTTGGCGCCGTGTCACGGAGGCAATGCTCCGCGTTACCCTCCGTGACACGTTGAAGGCAAATCTGGAATTTTTTAAAATTCCAGTAAGCCAACGCGTTGGCTCCGTGTCACGGAGGAGGGGCTCCACGTTACCCTCCATGACACGTTGCCCTTATCCCAATGCCGGGTCACACCGGGTTTTCGGGTGACCCGCGTGTTTCCTTTAAATAAACCCCCAATTTTCGCCCATTTTCCCCCATTCCCTCTACCCTCCGCGACAAAAACACCCATTCCCCTACCCCCAAGCAACGTGCCACGTTAATAGGCAAGGAAAACGTCAAGTTTTCGTCGATTCTTCAATTCCAAGGTATGTTTTCATCGTCTAACTCAATTTTTTGGCGATTTTTGTCAATTTTGGGCATGTAAGGTGAGACATACCACCTTAGGTAGAAATTAAACATGATGGTGAATTATGTTGTGATTGATTATGTTCGGATTGTTGTCTTTGGCAGTTGAACTTGTCGATTATGTAAATAATTAAATTGATTGTCGAACTCTATCCTAGGGCTTGGGTTGTTGAATTTGACTCGGGCAACTTGATTGTTTGGTGAATTCAATGCCGGGGGGTGTTTATTATTTGAGATAAGTCATGGTAAATAGTGTGTAAATGTTCAAAGACGACTAATTCTCGAATTTTTGTGGGAAATTGCATAATGTGTAAATTGGTTAGATTGTTTAGATTAGCTTGTATACGAAATATTTTTCTAGTTGTTTTTAGTTTGTGGTTGTTTTGTTGCTTGTGCGATGGTTGAATTGCTGTCGATAGTAGGATTGGGTTAGCTGTATGAAGTCTGAGTAGTTCGCTAGCCGTTATGCTGTCGAATTTTTGTGAACGCACTAAGCAATATGTTATAGTTGATTGTGTTTGGGGTGTAAATAGAGCTATCCTTGCTAAAATGTTGTAAATATTGTTAAAGACTAAGTGTGGGGTAAATTTTGTTTAACCCGACCTTAGCCGAAGCTAGCAAGGTTTTAGCTTAACGTTGTGCTTGTTTGTGTAAATTGACAGGTACAATGGCCAGCCGACAAGATAAAGGCAAGGGTGCTTCAACCTCAGGCACCGGCAGAAAGAGAATGAGACTGGGCACTGCTGTCCCAGCTGCACCTGCTGTTCCACGCGGTCAACACCGCCGATACGGGACACGATGGGTCACCGATGAAGGGAAGAAATGGTACGCAAAGCATAAGGAGAACAAGTACTTCCCGGAGGAACATATTGAAAGGGAACCACTTGCACAGGAGTTCCCTCGCATTGTACAGAGGATTGAGGCAGTTGGGCTCAGCTTTATTTTTCAGGAGCCCAAGGAGTGCAACCTTCACTTGGTCCGGGAATTCTACGCCAACTGGAACCCGGCCATCAGGAGCCATACTATTAAAATCAGAGGGCAGATTGTCACTCTGGAACCTCAGCAGCTGAATGCCATCGTTGGAGCGCGGGACACAGACGCCCACGTCCTCCGCCAGTTAAACATCACCCCACCGTACGCCGACATCAGATGTACGTTGTGTGGGGCTCGATCCACAGCCCGATGGAGCAGACACAAAGAGAGGGGTTACCATCAGACTCTGCCTTATTCGCAGATGAACAGGGAGGCAAGAATCTGGCTTAAAATTGTATGTTCGTGTTTGATCCCGGGAGTGCATATGACAGACGTGACCCGGGACCGTGTCTGCCTGGTGTATGCCCTTATGAAAGGGCTTGAGATTAATGTGGGGGCGGTTATAATATCCGCCATGAAGAGAGCCAGACTACACCAGGGCCACAGATACGGGTTTGGCGGACTCATCACCACCTTCCTCCGAGGCCTCGACGTTGAGGAAGAAGCCTTGGATTACATTCCGCAGTTGGAGCGGAGGGCCCTTGATGTGACAAAGACCAAGGCCCCCGACACTACACACGGACCGGTGCTGACTCTGGGCGAGCGACATGCTCGTGACGACCAGTATATGGCCCGTATGTTCGGCATGCAGATGCTGCAGCTACGGATAGGTGGGAGACCAGCCACCGAGGATGAGTTATGGCAGCTGGAGCTGGACTACCCCTTTGGCGAGAACGCCAGAGCTTTATGCAAGGTGGGGCCAGCCTTTGTGGAGCCGACTGATGACGACGTCCCTACTGATGAGGAGACACGTCGTGAGGACTCTGATGTAGAGTCCGATGACGACGATGGAGCCGATTCGGATATGGGCGACGAGGCCGCAGCACCGGATGAGGAAGTCGAATATTTCGACTGAGCAGGGAGTTTCACCACCCAAAATTTTGTGCTTTGTATTGTTGTGAACACTGGGGACAGTGTTCGATTTAAGTGTGGGGTGGGGAGTAGTTAGGTGCTGGGTCATAGGCTCTAAACTTGCTGTATAATTTTTCCTTGACGTTTATGTATGTCTGTGCTTTCCCTGTTGTTGTGAACTGATTTTGTGATCTATGTGTATATATTTGTGTTGTGGCTGATGATGTGTGTTTTGAAAGTTATGGTTGCCTTTGTAAATATTTTGTAAATTTTGTAAATATTTTTTTTCTATCGATATGATCGATATTTTTCAAACTTTTTGCGAAAAGATTTTGCACTTATCAAAATATTTTGTAAATATTTTCTATCGCAATGATCGATGTGTTGCAAAAATTTTGAAGTTTTATTTTTGGGTTTCTCGAAGTTTGTTTTCGGTTCTTTTACCGAGAATAGTCTCGTTGAACCGATGTCATAGTTAGTGACCGTTCCCTATGATAGATGGATGACGACCATCTTAAGGGAAATGTAGTCGATAGGAGCAGATGTTTTGTTTTTAGTTTCTTTGGTGGATTGCATCAATAAACTGTAGTTGCTTATGGTTGCTAAAATTTCGTTGCGTGTTGTAATTGATGTTCGAAATGTGAAAATGATTCGATTGAAAGCATGCAATTGTGTAAATATGTTGAGTTACCTAGACTATAGAATTTGGTTCATTATGATTGAGGCTTAATCTTGAATTCATGTAATTGACTAATTAAAGAGTCTGTGAATGCATCTTGATTCGAGCATGTGCATGAAGTGTGAGTGAGGTTTTGCTATTCCATGTCATTGTGAATTGTCTAGAACTTGCCTGGTGTGTATACAAAACGAAATGAAGGAGGTGTAGTGTTGGAAAGGATGTAGGCATTTCTTTGTTTTAACCGTTAGTTTCCATTTTTTTTTCTTGTCAAATTCTACCTTTTTATATGTTGTATACCCTAGTCAGCCCGTTGAGCCTTTAGCCGATTTCTTTCTTTTGTCCAGAACTGTATAAACTAAGCTTTATTCCTTCTTTTCATTAGCCTAAAAGTCTTTAAGAAGCTCTTAAGCGCTCATAAAGAACAGAAAATGTTTCCCAAAGTGTTAAAGAGTGAAAAGAGTGAAAAGAAAAGAAAAGCAAAGTGAGGAAAGAAAAGATGATGTTGAAGAGGCACCCGTTGTAATTAAATGAAATTGAGGGTACATGAAAACCTTCTATTTTGTGTCAAGTGTGCCTGATGAAATGGGCTGTATGAAAGTAAACCAGCATGAATGGGAGAAAAAGAGAAAAGAGAGGAACAATGTCCATGCGTCGATGGGAATGAGTTAAAAAGGCGCTTAAGGATGCTAGCGACTATTATTGGCTAATCCAATATATATATACTAGATCCATAGCCCAGTTACAACCCATTAAAAGTCCTATTTGATCCTACATTGCATTTCTTTATATTAGTGGAGTAATACACTAAGGGCAAGCCTATGGGTCATGACATGATGCATGTGAATTCTTTTGGGAGAGAGAGTGAAATTAATTTTTATATGCCCCTACTTGCATGTTTGTGTGCTGCATGAACATAAAAAGGGGAAGTTTCTCTCGAGTTGTGAGGGTACATGCTTGATGAAAGATTGATTTTCGTGTCGGATTTCTTGATTAGTTGATTTGCATGAGTTTGCCGATATCAAGAATCAATTCTTAAAAGTCTAGGAAGCCTCGATGTATTAAGGTCATTGTCTTGTATGACCAAGCATGTTTTCTTGATGATTTGCAAAAATCGAATAATCGGTATGACCGTAACGTAAATGGCTGCACCATAGTGACAAAGGTTGAGATATGATGTGCATGATTTGTGTATGTGTTGTTCGAGGACGAACAAGGATTTAAGTGTGGGGTAAGTGATCTTGGGCAGATTTATATGCCCAAGTGATACTCAAACATATCATTTTTTACCTTGTTGGTTGTGCAATGTGTATATAATATCATGTATTTGGTAATAAAATGCGAATTTATACTAACCAACATGATTAGCATTTGTTTTGCAGGATAATGTGATTTTGAGGAGCTAAAATGCGTGTTGGAACTATGTCGGAGTTGGACTGGGATGCGAGCGTGGAAAAGGCCTTGGATGGCACATTTTACAGTGGCTCCGCGATGGAGCCGTGCCATGCTGCCATCGCGGTAGCACACTGCCTGGGCAGAAATAAAAGTGGCAATTTCCAGTGTGCCTGCGCGTTAGCTCCGTGGCACGGAGATAGGCCTCCGCGATGGCCTCCGTGCCACGTTGAGGCCAATTATCCGGACCCTGCAATTTCCAGAGAGGGTCCGCATCCACGCCGTGTCACGGAGGCAGTGCTCCGCGTTGGCCTCCGTGACACGTTGCTTGTTATTCCGGGAAAAATTTCCCACTAGTATAAATAGCACACTTAGGTTATTTTTAAAAAAGGAGTTTTTTAGTTTTAGTTTTTTTAGCCTGAGTTCAGAAGTGGAGAGCAGGAACGTGGTTTTGTGGCAGTTGAAGAATAGAAAAGATAAGAGTTTTCTTCTCTTCCTTTCTTCTTTCCTTCAATTGTATGCATGATTAACACTCATTCTAGGATGATTAATCCAAGAATGAGTGGCTAATTCCTTTCTTGCTGAGGTTTTGAACTTGTGTAATGAATGTTGGTAATAATTGATATGGTTTCTTCTTCTTCTTGCATGTTGTTCTATTAATTCTTGTATTTATTACATTATTGATTGGCCACCATTAATGTATATCTAAAAAGTCCAATTTCACTCGAGAGAGCATGAAATTGGAAAGTTGTGAATTAATAGGGTATTGTTCTTAACTTGATTTGGGAAAATTGGGTTTTGATGTGCTTTCTTGATATAAATATACTTGAAAGCCGTATTAGTCAATTTAGGAACCGGAATTGGAGTGTTAGGTCATAAATTGCATTTGATCACAGAAATGTAGACGGATGGTTTATGATTCTAAAGTGAAATTAAATACGGAAGTTTTAATTTCTAGGCAAACGTTCTTGGCTAGCAATATGAAGAAGAGGATGACCAAATTATCATGATTATCAAGTCCATTACTCGTTCTTAACCTTGGCATGTGCATATCCATTGTCTAAATTCAACGTAAATAGTAGTTATTAATTTCAGTATATAATTAGTTTAGAAACAAAACTCACTCAAATCTTGGTTGGATTGTTGATAACATAGTTAGAAATAGAATAGAGATATAGTAAACTAGGCAGTTTTGCATATCTAGAGCAGCCTCCTTGGATCGATACTTGGCTACTTAGCCACTTTATTACTTGTTTGACCACGTACACTTGCGTGTCGGTTTTTAATATATACCGAGCAGCGATACGCGCGCAACACGTCGTACCTCAAAACTCTCAACATATGTACACACGCATTGGTTAAATGGTAGAAACTTACGGGGTGTAACATTATCCCCCCCCCCCTTAGGAATATTCATCCTCGAATGTAACTTTAAGCTTAAGAGACTCAACTATTTTATGGCCCTAAAGAATTTCGGCGGAGTCTCCTCTGTAATATGGAACATCCAGAAACCTAAAACATAGAAAAGTTCAACATAGACGTCTCATAGCATGCTACCTGCAACAGTACAACATACTCCATAACATAAAAGCGAATAACTAAACAATAGTGATGATATAATCAATAAAACAATAATTTAACGATGATCTCACCTCAACTTCACAATCTGGGTCAAGCATGAAATAAGTGAGGATATTTAGACCTCATATCATCCTCAGCTTCCCAAGTCATCTCCTCTACATTTCTGTTCCTCCATAGGACTTTAATGGAGGCTACATCTTTAGTTCTCAATTTACAAACCTGTCGATCTAGTATACAACTGGAGTTTCTTCATAGGCTAATACTTCAGTGACTTGAACATCCTCAACTGGGACAACCTGGGACCGGTCTCCTATGCACTTTCATAGCATTTTCAAGTGAAAAACTGGATGAACAGAGCTCTAAAGGCAGTTCTAACTCATAAGCTACCGGCCTATCCTTCAAAGGATTCGATATAGGACAATGAACCTAGGGCTAAGCTTGCCCTTCCTGCAAAATCTCATAATGCCTTCATAGGAGAAACTTTAAGAAATACCCAATCATCAACATTGAACTCCAAGTTTTTATGCCAACATCAGAATAGGACTTCTAGCGACTCTGGGCTATTATCAAATGCTCTCTGATAAGTTTCAACTTTTCTTCTGATTGATGTATCATATCCAGTTTAATCAACCCTAACTCCCTTACATCAAACCATTCTACGGGGAACCTACATTTCCGCCCATATAAAGCCACATAAGACGCCATCTGAATAGTAGAATGATAATTGTTATTGTATGCAAATTCAATAAGGGTTAGATGCTTTTCCCAACTCCCTCCAAAGTCTAGCACACACGCCCGTAGCATATCCTCGAGCATTTGAATGGTTCGTTCTTCCTAGCCATCTGTATGGGGGTGGAAAGTTGTACTCAAGTTAACCTGCATCCACAAACCCTTCTGAAATGACTGCCAGAATCTAGCTGTGAATTGTGCCCCTCTATCAAAGATGATAGATACTGGGACACCATGCAGTCGGACTATCTCTATAATATACAACTCAGCATAATCTTCAGCTAAAAACATAGTCCTGACAGGCAAGAAATGAGCTAATTTCGTCAACCTGTCATGATGACCCAAATGGAGTCGAATTTACACCTAGTGCGAGGTAACCCTGTACCAAAATCCATATTAATTGCTTCCCATTTCCACATAGGTACGGCTATCTCCTGTGTCAGTCCGCCAGATTTCTGATGTTTAGTTTTTACCTGCTGGCAATTAGGACACTATGCTATAAACTCAGCTACACTTTTATTCATTCCAGGCCACCAATATATCTTTTTTATATCATGGTACATCCTTATCGAACCTGGGTGAAGAGAGTAACGAGAATAATGTACCTCTTCCATGATCTGTTGGCGAAGCCTTGCTATATCTGGAACGCAGAGTTGACCTCTGAACCTCAACACACCATCTCTTATTAACTCAAAGGATGATAGTTCGCCCTGTTGAACCTTGTCTCTGAGTTGCACTAGGCTAAGGTCTTCATATTTTTGCTCTTTTACCTCTATAACTAGATATAATACTGTTGTATTCTAGATCACAACTCCATTATCCTCTGAATCTACTATTTGTACTGCTAAATTAGCTAACTGGTGCAGCTCTTGAGTCATTCCCCATTGTTCTGGCCTCAAATATGCTAGGCTGCCCATGGATCTGCAGCTAAGAGCATCGGCTACAATATTAGACTTCCCTGGGTGATATAGAATATTCACGTCATAGTCTTTCAGCAATTCTAGCTAATGACGCTGCCGCAAATTGAACTCTTTCTATGTGAAGATATACTGGAGACTTTTGTGATCCATAAAGATATCTACATGAACACCATATCAATAGTGCCTCCAAATTTTCAAAGCATGAACCACTGCAGCTAACTCCAGATCATGGGTAGGGTAGTTCTTTTCGTGCTTCCTTAGCTGTCTCGAAGCATAGGCAATCACCTTGCCATGTTGCATCAGAACACACCCCAATCCAATGCCTGAAGCATCACATTACATAGCATAGTCCTCTAAGCCTTCCTGTAAGGCCAATACTGGGGAAGATTTCAATCTATTTTTCAGTTCCTGGAAGCTCTGCTCACAAGCCTCGGTCTAGTGGAATCTAGCTTCTTTCTGAGACAATCTTGTCAATGGTGCTGATAAGGCAGAGAATCCTTCCACGAACCTTCTGTAATACCCAGCTAACCCAAGGAAGCTATGAACCTCGATGGGAGTCGTGGGTTTGGTCCATGTCTTTACTGCCTCTATTTTCTGTGAATCAACCTGGATACCTGCATCTGACACAATATAGCCCAAGAAAGATACAGAATTTAACTAGAACTCACATTTTGAGAACTCCACATATAACTGCCAATCTCTGAGGATCTAGAGTACTGTTCGCAAATGATCTTTATGTTCAGCTTCTGAGCATGAATTTACCAAAATATCATCAATAAACACTATCACAAACAGATCTAAATATGGCCTGAAGATGGTGTTTATCATATCCATAAACACTACCAGGGCATTTTTCAATCCAAAAGACATGACCAAGAATTCAAAATGACCATACCTGGTCCTGAAGGCCGTCTTCGGAATATCTTTCTCCCGGACTTGCACCTGATGATACCCAGATCTTAAGTCAATTTTGGAGAAATATTTTTGCCCATGCAGCTGGGCAAATAAATCATCTATCCTTGGAAGGGGATATTTATTTTTGATAGTAACTTTATTCAACTGTCGATAATCTATACACATTCGTAGGGAGTCGTCCTTCTTTCTTACAAATAGAACCGACGCACCCCACGATGAAGCACTAGGCCTTGTAAAGCATTTTTCTAGCAGATCTGTTAATTTTTCTTTCAATTTCTTCATCTTGGCATGAGCCATTCGGTACGGAGGGATGAATACAGGTTGTGTACCCGATGGCAGGTCGATAGAAAAATCAATCTCATGTTCTGGGGGAATACTAGCAAGCTCATCTGAGAATACATCTAGAAATTCATTGACCACAGGAATGGACTGAAGATTCAAGGATTATGCCTGCACATCCCGAACCCTAACAATATGATAGATACAACCCTTTGGTATCAGCTTTCTCACCCGAAGATAGGATATAAACCTACCTTTTGGCGTAGTTGTATTGCCTTTCCATTCTCGCACTACCTCCCTGGGAAAGTGAAATCGTACAGTCCTGGTCCAGCATTCCTGTCACGACCCGAACGTACACCCGGATCGTAGACATGGGACAAGCGACCCCGAGAGACCCCAAGTCGACCCATGGCTAATGCATACAACTAATCTCATTCAAATAAGCAAAAGGATAATCATAAAAGCATAGCGCAATGTAATTATAGCATAACATCAGGAAATACTGGACATATACACCGCTAAGGACTACATACTTGTCTGAAAGCCTATAATACATAAGATGGGTTGATGGGAAAACATCCACAACGAACCCGAACAATACGGAAATGTAAGATAACATAAAAGTCTGTCAAACAGCCCTCGGAACATGAGGACTCACCAATAATCTAAAAGTGTAAGCTGAGATGAACTAAGGATGAGGATGAGCCTGAGATTCGGACCCTTATCATGAAACGATACAGCATAGAAAGTATGTTGTCAGTACGTGGAATGTACTGAGTATGAAAGGTAGTAAAACAAACATTCTCAAAATAAAGTAAAACCCATAAATAGACATAGGAAAAGGACATCATTCATATATCGTAAAATTCATAAGAAAACATAAGTCTCAAGGCTTTCAAATCAATCATAAAACGTTCATAACCATAATCGTAAGTAAGCATTATCAAAACATAACTTGAGCCAATAACATAATATATCAATGCATAAAACATGTGGAACAATGGGAGGACTTGTCATAACCGACACCATCATGGTAGAGCCTTTCATGATGCCCCACTGTCTCGCTCAATTGGGTAGAGCCGACCCTGGCTTGCTAGGCGAGGGTCGTGCATAAGGCGTGATATCACATTTGAGGGGATCATCATCATTACAATACATCATTAGAAACCCATGGTGGCACGTGGTTATGAGATACCGGCGTAGTCCTTTGAACGCTGGGCTGCTAGGTGCTAGACACGGCTCCCAAACACATGCATATAGGCTCATACATAAATCATTAACATCATGCATTAGGATTCATTGGCTAGAAAATAACATTTATCATCATTGATCCCCTCTAAAATGGTTAGCCAAGAATCAAAGGGCCTTTTTATCAGCCAACGTCATAAGTCGATAAATCATGAAATTCGTTTCATAAATCGTAAATCATTCTTCATCATGTAGGCATTTCCCATTACTTCATCATACTCAATTCTTTCAAAATATGTTCATAAACACGGGTAACTTGATTTCATGCTTTTCCATCATAAATAAACTCAGAATAATAGATATTCATCATAAATCATAACTTTCATGGACTTTCTTCAATGGGCATTTTAGATTTAAAAGATTGAAACATGATTTTTGAAAAAGATAATTTAAAATCTGCCTAACATGCATAATTCAATAATTAAATCTCAATTAAATCATACCCATCAAGAGAAATCATATTTTCATGCTTTGATTAAAACCCCGTGGAATTGAATAGGAGGATTCATGATTAAATTCAAATTTTGGGCATGGGTGTGAAAGGATTTCACCCATTCTAAACCCTACATACCTGGGAATGGATTGACTCAAAGTTCCTTGAATACCCACAAAGAAATTGATGAAAATTTGGGGAAGAAGACCTTGAATCTCCCAAAAATCTCTCTAAAATTCTTGCATGAGAATGGGCATGCATAAAGGACTTATCTCATATTATCATACTAAGAAAATATCCAAAATGACATAGTTTAGGGTGTAAAAGCGTAGAAAAGTCAAAATTGCCCATAAAATTAAATCCTTGAAAACTATCCCGGACGGACCAACGACTGACCCAACGGGTCGTGACTACATACCACGACTCGTGGTATCGAGTCATTGAGTTCACTGCTTTATCTCGTGCCTCGGATCCTTCCCACAGCTCTTCAGGACGAGTCGTTGGATCGACCATCATCAACTCCCTGACCAATTCTGGTTTTTCTTCCCACGAGCCTCACCACGACTCATGGTGACCTCCAACAAGTCGTGGTTTCCATCCATTGTCTGCTCTGGAACCTTCAACCCACGAACTACAACTTGAAACAATGGGTCATCCCTCTTAACCACGAATCATGGGATGCCCTGTTTCTTCCTCCTCAGCCTTAGTCCAAACCTCCCCACAACTGGTGACAATGACTCATTGTTCCGACAATGGGTCGTTGCATCGTCTGTTGTCTCCACTGTTTCCCTGACTTCCCAAACCACGATAGCTTGTGATGACTCATGGTACCCTATCATGAGTCGTAGGGTCATCACTTCTATGATGTTTTTGCTAGTTTTTCTGCACTTTTCAAATTTAACTCCCGGGTCTATTCTTAGGCCTTTCCGAGGTATTACAATATCTCCCCCTTGGTAACATTCGTCCTCAAATGTAGGAAACAAGCAACAAACAGAAACATACAATTCATCATAGCCATATACTTATTATTTTAATCGAAATTTCACGGAATGACTACCTCCGAATAAAACCATATAGATGAACTAACCTCATACTTTACATAAACATTCATACACATGAATGTAACTTGCACACATGAACCAAACCTGAAAACTAATTAGAGTCATAGAGAAAAACGGATACATCAAGTCGGAACCGAGCTGGTAGAGAACAAATGTGGATATCTAGCCATCATGTTCACTTCGGCCTCCCATGTAGCTCCCTCAACATGTTGATTTCTCCATAAAACCTTAACTGAAGCAACTTCCTTGTTTTTCAACTTACGAACCTGACTATCTAAGATTTCAATGGGAGTTTCTTCAGAACTGAGGCTGTCTTTCACCCCAATGTTGTCTACCGAAACTTCCAAGGCTGGATCACCCAAACACTTTTTCAAAAGCGACACATGGAAGATGGGATGAACCGAAGATAACTTTGCTGGAAAGTCTAACTCATACGCCACCTTACCGACTCTTCTCACAACTCGGTAAGGACCAATATAGCAGGGACTAAGTTTACCTTTCTTTCCGAACCGCATGACTCCCTTCATGGGAGATACCTTTAGAAATACCCAGTTGTCCACATTAAACTCGAAATCCCTTCTCCTCACATCAGCATACAATTTTTGATGACTCTGAGCAGTTTTTAACCGGTCCCTTATCATCTGAACCCTTACCATCGCCTCGTGAATCGAATTTGGTCCCACCATAGCTTTCTCGCCAACCTCAAACCATCCGATGGGAGATCTACACCTTCGCTTGTAAAAAGCCTCGAATGGTACCATCTAGATACTAGAGTGATAACTGTTATTATAAGCAAACTCGATCAAGGGCAAATGATCATTCCATCTACCTTTAAAATCCATCACACATGCCCCTAACATATGCTCAAGAGTCTGGATCGTTCGTTCTGCCTGGCCGTCTGTTTGCGGATGGAAGGTTGTACTGAGCATAACTTGCATCCCAAGTCCTTTTTGAAAAGAACGCCAGAATTGAGAGGTAAACTGAGTACCTCGGTCTAAGATAATAGACAAGGGCACTCCATGAAGTCTAACCAACTCCAGGATATACAACTTAGCATAATCATCCACTGAATCCGTGGTCTTGACCTAGAAAGTGTGCAGCCTTTATTAACCTGTCGATCACCACCCAAATGGAATCATAGTTTCGGCGAGTACGAGGTAAACCTGTAACGAAATCCATATTAATTTCTTCCCACTTCCAAGTGGGGATGCTGATATCCTAAAGTACGCCTCCCGGCCTTTGGTGCTCGACCTTCACTTGCTAGCAGTTTGGACATTTTTCTATGAACTCTGCAATATCCTTCTTCATACCATCCCACCAATAGATTTCTTGCAAGTCCCGATACATTTTTGTAGATCCTGGATGAATAGAATATCTGGTACCATGTGCCTCACGCAATATCCGAACTCTCAAATCATCTACATCTAGGACACATAGACGACCCTGGTATCGTAGCACACCATCTCCCCCTTGGGAGAAAACCTCCACCTTTTGACTCTGCACCGCCTCCTTCAGCTTCCTCAAAATGGGATCCTCATCTTGCCTGGATTTAACATCAACCACCAAGGACGATTCTAACCCGTTATGTACAACAACGCCGCCATCAGTCGAGTCGATCAATCTAACTCCCAGTCTTGCAAGTTGGTGGACATCTTTCACCAACTCCTTATTACCCTCATCCACATGGGACACACTCTCCATTGAGAGCCTACTAAGCGTATTTGCAACCATGTTTGCCTTGCCCAAGTGGTAGAGGACACTCATGTCGTAGTCCTATAGTAACTCCAACCACCTCCTTTGCCGAAGATTTAGATCTTTCTATGTGAACACACATTGCAATCTCTTGTGATCCGTGAATAAATCCACGTGGACCCCATACAAGTAATGCCGCCATATTTTCAAGGCAAACACCACCGCGGCCAACTCAAGATCATGGGTCGGATAATTCTTTTCGTAAACCTTCAACTATCGTGAGGCATACGTATAACCTTCCCATGATGCATCAACACACATCCCAGTCTGACTCTCGAAGCATTGAAATATACAACAAAGCCATCAGTACCCTCGGGTAAAGTCAATATTGGTATTGAAGTGAGTCGGTCCTTCAACTCTTGAAAGCTTTTCTCACAAGCCTCCAACTATTGGAACTTCACCTTTTTCTGACTCAACCTGGTCAATGGGGCTGCAATTGATGAAAAGCCCTGAACAAATCTTCGGTAGTAACCTGCTAGGCCCAAGAAACTCCGAATGTCTGAAGGATCCACCGGTCTGGGCTAATTCTTCACCGCTTCAATTTTCTGGGAATCTACCCATATGCCTTCGCTTAACACCACATGACCTAGAAATGCCACCGAATCTAGCCAGAATTCACACTTGCTAAACTTTACATAAAGCTAACGATCCTTGAGGGTTTGTAGCACTATCCTCAAATGAGTAGCATGCTCCTTCTTGCTCCGGGAGTATATAAGAATGTCGTCGATGGACACGATCATGAACATATCCAAATATTGCTAGAACACCCCATTCATTAGGTCCATAAAAGCTACAGGAGCATTGGTTAGCCCAAAAGACATAACTACAAACTCGTAATGGCCATACTGGGTTCTGAAGGCTGTCTTTGGAATATCACACTCCCGAACTCTAAGCTGGTGATATTTGGATCTGAGATCTATCTTCGAGAAACACATGGCACCCTGGGGTTGGTCAAATAAATCATCAATCCTGGGAAAGGGGTACCTGTTCTTGATAGTGACTTTATTAAGCTGTCGATAGTCAATACATATCCGAAGGGACCCATCCTTCTTTCGAACAAAGAGAACCGGTGCACCCCATAGAGACTTGCTCGGTCTAATGAAACCCTTATCCAGTAAGTCCTTCAACTGATCCTTTAACTCATTTAGCTCAGCTGGAGCTATCCTGTAAGGAGGGATGGAAATAGGCTACGTATCTGGCAATAGATCAATCCTGAAATCGATTTCCCTTTTCAGAGGAACACCTGGCAAATCCTCAAGAAACACCTCCGGATATTCGCACACCACCGAAACTGATTGGATAGTCGGAGTCTCAGACTCCACATCCTTAACCCTAACTAGGTGATACATACAACCCTTAGAGATCATCTTTCTATCCTAAGATAGGAAATAAACCAACCTGCTGGTACCGCCGAACTACCCTTCCATGCCAAAACTGACTCACCCAAAAAATGAAATTCCGCTATACGGGTCCTGCAATTAATCATGGCATAACACGCAAACAACCAATCCATATCAAGAATAATATCAAAGTCAGTCATGGCTAACTCTACCAGGTCTGCGGAGGTAACCTTATGCAGCACAGTGACCGGGCACCTTCTATATACTCGTCTAGCTACGACCGAATCACCAACAGGGGTCGAAATGGAAAATGGCTCTGACAAGGTCTCGAGACTAACTCCAAGGCTACTAGCAATGTAAGGAGTCACGAAAGACAATGTAGCTCTCGGGTATAACAAGGCATAAACATTAATATGAAAAACACGCAACATACCAGTGACCACGTCTGGCAAAGTCTCCTGCTCCTGTCGCGAGGCAAAGGCATAGAATCGGTTTTGGAGTTGTCTGCCACCTCCACTAGTCGATGCTCCCAGCGGAGCAAAATGGGCTGAGCTGCTGCTGCCTTGGCGTTATGTGCACGACCCCTATCATCACCCTGTCTAGCATATGGGCATGCTCGACGCATGTTCCAAGATCTACCACACCCATAGCAGACATCTGAGTTGAGCAAGCACTTCTTGATGTGACTCTTGCCGCACTTCCTGCATGTTGGGGGCTATCTGGGTGCCCCTCTTATCCCTCGACCTTGAAGCCTTGCTCCTCTGATAACCCCTGGGTCTGGATGGAACACTAGCTGACAATGGTGCTAGGGATAGTGACCTCCACTGAAACTGTGGACGGTAGCCACTGCCGGACCTCTGATGTGGAAACCCACGACTATCTGTCCGAGCCCTCTTTGCCTCCCTCTCCCTCGCATAAGCCGCCTCCATCTACTAAGGTACAACACTATGCAAGGAAAGCCCATATCCTGGTGAAGCATGGCAGTCATGCAATCCTTTTCTAAATAACCGGCCACACCATGAACAAATCGGCTCACCCGTTCCCTCTGATCCATCACCAACTTTGGGGCATATTTTGACAAACGTGTGAACTCAAGAGAATACTCCAACACCAAAATCCTCCCCTACTTGAGGTTAACAAACTCAGCTTCCTTCAATTCCCTCATCTCCCAAAGGAAGAACCTGTCAAGAAAGGTCATGTGGAACTCATCCTAGCTGATAAGGCCCACTCCCGCTGCCCTATTGTCCTTCCATTTCTTGTACCAAATATGAGTGGCCTCCTTCAGCTGATAAGAGGCCAACTCAACACATTCTCCATTTTTCACTCCCATAACCTGGGTGACCTTCAAGATCCCTTCAATGAACTCGTGTGGATATTCGTCCGCCTTTGTTCTTGTGAACTCAGGAGGGTGATCCTCAGAAAGTCTCTAACCCATGCCGCCACTACATTACCGTTCTGCGGGACATGCGCAACAGCCTGCTGGTTGACCTAAACGATCAAAGCGTGTGCCAACATCTGGATAGCTGCCCTAAACTCAGCGTGGGCAACTGGCTCTGGTGCCTGGGCTCCTGGATTGGTGGGGCTTTCTGATGCCCATGATTATTGCCATCTTTGTGGCCCTCATTATTTCCACTTCTCCTTCCATTTACTCTTCTAGGAGCCATAATGATGCAATCGCGAATGGCAAGATTTAGAAGGATAGAAAGACTTTTATCGCATGATATAGAACATGAAAGAAGGAAATATTTCCTAAACGTCTAGTAGCCTCTCTGTCATAAGCGTGGCGCGCTTCACACCCATGAAAAAGACTCTACTTAACACGGCTTTCAGACACTATAGGACACTTCGAATCTGTTGCTCTGATACCAAGTTTATCACGACCCGAACATACACTCGGATTGTAGACACGGGACAAGGGACCCCGAGAGACCCCAAGTCGACCCATGGCTCATGCATATAACTATTCATTCAAATAAGAAGAAGGGTAATCATAAAATCATAGCGGAACGTAATTATAGCATAACATCAGAAAATACTGGACATATACACAGCTAAGCACTATATACTTCTCTGAAAGCCTCTAATACATAAGATGGGTTGACAGGAAAATATCCCCAACTAACCCGAACAATACGAAAATGTAAGATAACATAAAAGTCTGTCAAACAGCCCTTGGAACATGAGGACTCACCAATAATCTGAAAAGGTAAGCTGAGATAGACTAAGAATGAGGATGAGCCTGAGATCCGGACCCTGTATCATGGAACGATACAACATGGAAAGTATGCAGTCAGTACGTGGAATGTACTAAGTATGCAAGGTAGTAAAACGGACATTCTCAAAATAAAGTAAAACTCATAAATAGACATAGGAAAAGGACATCATGCATATATTGTAAACTTCATAAGAAAACATAAGGCTCAAGGCTTTTAAATCAATCATAAAGTGTTCATAATCATAATCGTAAGTAAACATTATCAAAACCTAACTTGAGCCAATAACATAATATATCAATGCATAAAACATGCGGAACAATGGGAGGACTCGTCATAACCGACACCATCATTGTAAAGCCTTTCATGATGTCGACCCTAGCTTGCTAGGAGAGGGTCGTGCATAAGTCATGATATCACATTTGAGGGGATCATCATCATTACAAACCCACGGTGGCACGTGGTTATGAGACACCGGCGTAGTGCATTGAATGTCGGGCTGCTCGGTGCTAGAACAGCTCCCAAAAATATGCATATAGGCTCATACATAAATCATTAACATCATGCATTAGGATTCATTGGCTAGAAAATAACATTTATCATCATTGATCCCCTTTAAACATGCTTAGCCAAGAATCAAACGCCATTTTTATTGGCCAACATCATAAGTCGATAAATCATGAAATTCGTTTCATAAATCGTAGATCATTCTTCATCATGTGGGTATTTTTCATTACTTCATCATACTCAATTCTTTCAAAATACTCTCATAAACATGGGTAACTTGATTTCATGCTTTTCTATCATAAATAAACTCAAAACAATAGATATTCATCATAAATCATAACTTTCATGGACTTTCATCAATGGGCATTTTAGTTTTAAAAGATTGAAACATGATTTTTAAAAAAGATAATTTAAAATCTGCCCAACATACATAATTCAATAAGTAAAACTCAATTAAATCATACTCATAAACAGAAATCATATTTTCATGCTTTGGGTAAAACCCCCATGGAATTGAATAGGAGGATTCATGATTAAATTCGAAATTTGGGTATGGGTGTGAAAGGATTTCACCCATTCTAAATCCTACATACTTGGGAATGGATTGACTCAAAGTTCCTTGAATACCCACAAAGAAATTGATGAAAATTTGGGGAAGAAGACCTTGAATCTCCCAAAAATCTCTCTAAAATTCTTGCATGAGAATGGGCATGCATAAAGGACTTATATCATATTATCATACTCAAAAAATATCCAAAATGACGTAGTTTAGGGTCTAAAAGCATAGAAAAGTCGAAATTTTTCTTAAAATTAAATCCCTGGAAACTGTCCCGGACGGATCAACGACTGACCCAAGGGGTCGTGACGACATACCACGACTTGTGGTATCGAGTAGTTGAGTCCACTGCTTCATCTCGTGTCTCGGACGCTTCCCACAGCTCATCAGGACGAGTCGTGACTTCAAAGGACGAGTTGTTGGATCAACTGTCGTCAACTCCCTGACCAATTTTGGCTTTCCTTCCTACGAGCCTCACCATGACTCGTGATGACCTCCAACTAGTCGTGGTTTCCATCCATTGTCTGCACTGGAACCTTCAACCCACGAACGATGACTTGAAACAATGGGTCATCCCTCTTAACCACGAATCGTGGATGCCCAATTGCTTCCTCCTCAGCCTAAGTCCAAACCTCCCCACGACTGGTGACAATGACTCGTTGTTCCTAACAATGGGTCGTTGCACCATCCGTTGTCTCCACTATTTCCCTGACTTCCCAAACCACGATAGCTTGTGACGACTCATGGTAGGGTCGTCCATTCTTTGATGTTTTTGCCAGTTTTTCTGCACTTTTCAAATTTATTTTCCGGGTCTATTCTTAGGCCTTTCTGGGGTATTACAATTCCACATTGGAATAACATGGCACTAGCCAATCCATGCCCATAATTATATCAAAATCAATCATTTCTAGCTCCACTAAGTCTGCTAAAGTCTGACGATCGACAACCTCCACTGTACAACCCCGGTAAATCCTCTTAGCAATAATAGAGTCACCAACGGGTGTGAATACAGAAAATGGTCATTGATGTAATTATGGTGTTATATCAAATTTCTGTGCCACTAGCAGAGTAACACAAGACAAGGTAGAACCTGGATCTATTAAGACATAAATCGGGTGAGAACAAACATCCGGCATACTTGTCACAACATCTGGTGACAACTCTAACTCCTATCGCCCTGATAAGGTGTATGTGCAATCCCAATCACTGCCAGAACCTGATGCCCCTGATCTACCTCTACCTCTGCCGGTTGGAGCTGAGGGTCTACACGCTATAAAAGTGCTAGAACATGTGATCCTACTGAAGACCTATTCTGTTGTCCCGATCACCCTGATCTCTTGTCAGATAATCCCTCATCATATGATCCTCTTGCCCACAAGTATAAAAAGTAGTAGAGCTGTATCTACACCTCCAAAAATATTTTCGGCTACAAATACTATAAAGGGGTGCAATGGGCTTACTCTGATCTGATCCCCTCTACTATTGGGAACCCGACGCTTGCGAACTCTCGCTGGGACCTGACTGTCGGCAATGATCTGATCTACCACGCGGCTGTTGCTGAGATAAAGGTCTAGGTTTCCTACCTAATATTCGCGGCCTGGGTCCGCCCTGAAATTTTGCCTGCATATCAGTGGGCCTAGCCCTCCGGCATTGCTCCTGATTCGCTCTTTCTACCTCAAGCTGACACTACCTAATCCCTTCGATGTTTTGAGCAAAATCCTGAATACGCGCAGTGTCCATGTCCTCCTATAAGGTAGCTATAACACAGTTTTCCACATATTCTAGAAAAAGCCCCATGATGAACCGATGTACCCTAACTGGCATGGTGTCCAAAAATGTTGGCGCATATCTTTCCAAAGAGTCAAACCTCATTGCATACTCTCAAACGCTCATCGTACCTTGCTCCAGGTGAAGGAACAGATCACCCGGGCCTATCGGATTTCTCGAGGCAAATAGTGATCTATGAAGACCTTTAGAAAACTAGACCAAGTCAGAAGGGGTGCGTCTCTGCTCAGGACCTCTCCCAACTCTCGTACCACAACACTGCTATGTCTCATAGCCGAAATACTGCCTACTCGACTGACTATGTGGCCATAGCATGCACCACCCTAAATATTCTTTCTAACTAATACAGGAAGTCCTGAGGATCCTCTACACAGTCTATCCCCATAAACTACGGAGGACTCAGGGCAAGAAACTCTTAGCCCCTCGAACTTTCAGGTCCTCCAATAGATTCAGTGACAACTAGTGCTACGGGCTGGTGTTGAGCGGCCATCATCTGAGCCAGCATATAAACCGCACTCCTAACCTCATGATCCGATGGTACAGAGATTACTGGGGGTGGTGCTAATGTATTTGCTACCCTGGGGGGCTTCTGGGGTGGCGGAGAATGCTTGGGAGACCAAGGTGATGTCTCCCTCTCACCTTATAGTCGAGCTAGCTCTAATGGTGGCACCCTGCTAGTTCCCTCTCTTTCCGTAGTATCTAACTCCCGACCAGTTATGTGTCGGACATTTTCTCTAAAGATAAGTAGAATAACATAAGCTCAGGAACTCAACCCTATACAACATAGCTCTATAGCACAATTGGAGAAGGAAGAAAAGTAACCACACTATCATGCCTCGTAGCCACATGCCTATAAAATGTGGTGCACAATACATCCATAGACAAGACTCTACTATACACGGCTTGCAGACTCCCCAGAATACGATGTTGCTTTGATACAAAGTTTGCCACACCCCACCTTGGGAGGCATGATTGTCACCTAATGCCACACTGGGACCTGGGCTGACCTAGCTGGGCATATGCACCTCTGGTGCCTTCCAATAACATAGAATCAAGAAAACAAATAGCTATATCTAGGCTATAAACACAGCTTCAGTCCGACAAGGCCACACAGTAAACCTATAAAGAAATAGCTAACCCAGCAGTTACAGTAATAAAAGGGATCCTATGCAGGCCGACAAGACCACCATGTTGTCTAAGTCATAACAAAAGGGAAATAGGAAGTCATATATGAACATCGTGCTAGGACATGGGGGCCATGCCCTGGCCATGTGCCGTCCATGGCGTTGGGCTAGCAGCGCGGTGCGGCGCCCATTTCACCCAGCCTTCTGCTCGCTCGGCACCATGCTCGTATACTCATCCCCCAATCTCTTTCCCATTTGCGTCGTACCCCAAAACTCTCAACATACATACGCACGCATCAGTTGAACAGTAGAAACTTACAGGGTGTAACACCAGTGCACTTCTCACACTTAAGAATTGATCTTAACACTTAGTTTCCATAAAGTTCATTGGGTTGGGTCTATCCACATTCTTAGGACGGTTACTACGACTCGTACCACCTCACTACTAGTCATACTGAGACTCGTGGCCTTTGACAAATGCTGAGCACTTCTCTAAACCATCTCATGATTCCATACTATGTACTATACCACCCTACCATAAGTCGTGCCTTGGCTCATGGTATCAAAAAAACTAAAGTGTCTGCTACTCCTTACGAGTCAAGTCACAATCGTGGTTACTCCCCACGAGTTGTGATAGGACTCGTGCTCTAAGATTTTTGTCCAGTTTTGTTGGTTTTCATATTTATGTCTAGGATCTAGTCTTAGGGACTTTTGGGGTGTTACATTATCTCCCCCTTGGGAACATTCGTCCTCAAATGGAGATTAATAGAGTTGAAAAGATTGGGAAAGAGCTACAAATCCCAAAACTAAATGATATGGACTAAATACTGATGGAGTGACTAACTCCAAACTGAGATACATAGTTGAACTGAGTTCATGAATCATACATGCATGCTGAGACATGGGAAGAACTGAAGGATACGAAACTAACATGAGGTTGAGTAGAGTGCTAAGGAAGAACTAGTACCAGATGCTAAAGCTGAGCTGGAAGGGAATAGCTGAGGGTAGTTAGCCATTATATTTTCTTCGGCTTCCCAAGTAGCTCCATCTACAAGCTGGCTTCTCGAAAGAACTTTCACTAAAGCGACCTCCTTATTCCTCAATGTACTAACTTGATGATCAAGAATCTCAACCGGGACTTCTTTCTAAGAGAGACTATCCTTTATGCCAACACTCTCTAGAGGAACAACTAAGGTGAGATCGTCAATGCTTTTCTTCAATAAACACACATGAAAGACTAGACGCACCGATGCTAACTCCGTAGGCAAGTCCAACTTATAGCCCATATTGCTAATGTGCCTTAGAATCGTATAAGGGACTACATATCTAGGACTGAGCATTCCTTTCTTCCCAAACATCATCACCCCTTTCATAGGTGAAATTTCCAGATATACCCAATCATCTACAGCAAACTCCAGCTCTTTTCTCCTCATATTTGCATATGATTTATGGAAACTTTGAGCTATTTTCAATTGCTCCCTGATAAGCTGAACCTTCTACATGTCCTCATGAACTGAGTCAGGTCCTATCAAGGTAGCTTCACCAACTTCAAACCACCCTATAGGAGACCTATACCTCCTACCATATAGTGCCTCAAATGGGGCCATCTAAATGCTGGAGTGGTAACTATTATTATATGAAAACTCAATGAGAGGTAGATGATCATCCTAACTGCCCTTGAAATCGATCACGTAAGCCCTCAACATATCCTTTAGAGTTTGAATGGTCCACTCATCCTGGCCATCTATTTATGGATGGAAAGTTGTGATGAGCTTAACCTGAGTACCAAGTCCGTTCTAAAATGACTTCCGAAAGTGCGAGGTGAACTAAGTACCCCAATCTGAAATGATAGACAAATGGATCCAGTGAAATCTAACTAACTCTCGGATGTATAGCTTAGCATAATCCTCTACTGAATCTGTGGTCTTAACTGGTAGGAAATATGCTGCCTTAGTCATCCAGTCTACAACCACCCAAATTGAATCATACTGTCTACATGTATGAGGTATACTTTTAATAAATTTCATGTTGATCCCTTCCCACTTCAAAGTAGGGATGCAAATGTCCTGAATCATACCTCTTGGTCTCTGGTGGTTAACCTTCACCTGCTGAAAGTGAGGACACCTAGTCATAAATTTTGCGATGTCCTTCTTCATGCCATTCCACCAATAGAGTTCCCATAGATCATGGTACATCTTGGTGGAACCTGGATAGATAGAATACCTAGATTTGTGATCTTCCTTTAGTATCCACTACCTCAAATCATCTACATCTGGAATATACAACATGCCTGGTAACGGAGCACACCATCTCCCTCTTTGGAGAATGCTTCCACGTCTTTCCTTAGGACTACTTCCTTCAGCTTCAGTAATATTAGACCATTATCTTTCCTTGCTTTTACCTCCACCACCAAACAAGACCATATGTCTGACTGTTATACCACCTTGACCACATTGATGCAGGAAATTGGAACTCTTTCTACAGGCTCGATCTATTTTCTAGAAGGGATAGGATTAATCGTCTTATTTGGAGGGGCAGAGTTAAAAATATTTGTGGGCCCATCAATAGGATCTCTACAAAGGGTACTTCTCACCATAGCAGGACTTCTGTAGCAGAGTAGAATCACTACAGTGGGAGATGCGGACTAGAACTCCATTTTTTTCACTTTTAAAAATCCAGATCCTATTATAACAAGGTTTATTTATTAAAAATGCCGTGGAACAAATCCTAGTTATTCTAGCAAAGGAAAGGAAGAGGGTGACTAGAGAAGGGGAAAAACTTCACCAACCTCAATGGAGAAATTCTTTAAGAAGCATATGGTTCGAAGCAAGAAACAGAAGCCCGTTACTTTTTTGGCATTAGCTTGACGGCCATGTAGGTTATGGCTTACCTTTCTATTAGACTATAATTAGTTAAACATATACATGTGTACTGTTGATGTACAATTGATGAGGGTAGAGGGGTCATAAAATATGATGACATGATGAAAAATTAGTGACGTAACCATGAAAATTTGAGGATTAATCCTAAGTACGTGAATATGTGGGAAGAGGAAACCTAGTTGATAATTAATAAAGGGAGGGTGCATTTTCGATGTGATGTTCTTGATAAAATGCTCTTGATGTCTTGTGTTTGTAGTTGTTCTTGGTTGTAAATTTTGGTAGTATAATCTTAGTGGTAAAATTTGGTTGAAGGATGGAAATAGCATGCATAAAGGGAAGAGGTGAGGTGATCCGACTTAGTTTCAGTTATAGGAGCTTGACATAGTAACTTAATTATTGAATAATAACATCATGTAGGTAGTATAAGTTAACTAATGAAAGATGAGTCCGAGATAAGGGAAGAACGGGTACTTTTGCATCCATAGTCGTAAGGTGGGTAACTAGCCTGGGTGGTGTGGGAAGGATTATGGTGTGTTAACGAGGTTACTTTGGGACTGAATGTGTTAGAGGGACGAATATGGGGCCAAGAAAGTTGTCATGAAACAAGAATTAATATGAATAATATGACGAATAACATAGGAAGAACCTAACTAAGGGATAGTCCTTAGGTGAGAGGATAGGAGAGGTTGAACTGTTGAAATGTGAATGTTGCATTGTGTGGGTTATCATTGTGACAGATGACGCGACACTTTGCTAATTGATAGGTTATGGTTTTATAAGGAGTTAGACTTTTGATAATGATATGTATATGTGTGGAATGATAGCATGCTTAGTTGTTTTGCAGACACTAATTGACGTTAATGTTATGATGTGTTAAATAGGCTTGTAATGTGAGCTTGGAAATAATGATTGTTGATAAATGATGTTGTGAATTTGGGGTGCATTGATATGTTTGTATGTGTTCTTTTAATTTCCATATGAGTGGTTGAATACTAGTGAGTGTAACCAAGATGATGAGGGCAACATGACGCCTCTAAAAAGTCATACTAATTGACCGATTGATAACATATTGAATATGAGAATGAAAGTGGATAACATGATTTATCCTGAGATGAGTAGCTCATGCCCGTAGGGAACATCTGGTCGAAAAATTATAATTGAGTGGCTCGTGTCCGAGGGAAGCATCCAGACAAGCAGATGAGTGGGAGTCGGTACTTGAAACTTGGAATTCATAGATTCATGAGGGATTTTATAAGGGACAGGCAGTCATAATCATAAGAACATAAATTGAATCATGAGAATACTGATTTCATGGAAGAACATGAAAGAATTCACCCACAAGAATCTTAATCCTAAAATTTCAAAAGTTAGGGCATGGGAAGTGAGAATCATGAATAAAACTTGAGAAGGGCGTGAAGGTGGAAGAAATCCCTCACTCATAGCCCTACACACCTGGTTTGATGATACCTTGACTTGTATTGAAGATCCAAGAGGATTGAGGAGTTGGAGGTGATGAACCCTAGCTTCGTCTTGAGAGAAAAAATTCAATCTACAGATCTTTGAAGAGAGTGAGGATTTAGGCTAAGTTAAACCCTTTAATTTGACTTTGAGGAAGCCCAAAATGACGTCATTTAGGAGTAAGAAGCATAGGAGTTTACCAAAATGCCCCAAAACTATCAAAATAATACCTGCAACTAGCAGTTACTACGACCAACAGTACGGGTCGTAGGTTGATTGTACAACTCGTATCGAGAGTCGTATAATGCCTGTTGCAGCTTCACTAAATTGCTCATAACTTTTTTACTCTGAACTCTGATTGGCCCAAGGTCGGATGCATTGGAAAGAAGCCTCAAAAGGCATTATTTTGATGTGTTGAATCACCCAAAAATATTTTGTAACATGGGAGCTATGATCGGTTAAAGTTGATCCTTATACGAACTAATACGAAAAACCCAATCGATAAGAAAGCTCTCAACTCAATTTCATGCTAGAGGTTCCTTATGACCTTAATTTGCATCCAATGCACTTCTTACACTTTGAAATTAATCTTAACACCTTGTTTCCATAAATTCATTAGATTTGGGTCTATCCACATACCAAGAAGGGTTCTAACTTAGCCTAAAAGTCTGAGGCATTATAATATATTAACTTACGACTGAATCGATGATTCATACCATCATATTACGACTCGTACCATGAGTCGTACCACCAACCAATGAATCGTGATTTCCTCAATTGACTAATGAGTCCATTTTTTCCCAACTCTCTAAATATTTCCACAGACGCATACCACGACCCGTCACTCCATCCTATGAGTCGTACCATTACCAGTATAATTATTCACCTGATAACTCCAAAGACTTGCTATGACTCCTAGCCACGGGTCGTACCCACATACTATGGCTTGTAGTTGGGACTCGTGGGTGAGAAATAACTTCTCTGATCTGGACCACGGGTCTTCCTATGACCCATACTATCAAACCTATGACTCGTATGTTGAGTTGTACTGAAGTAATAATTTTTTTTCCAATTTTCCCGGTAATCACACTTCACATCTCAGGTCTAGTCTTAGGAACTTTCAGGGTATTACAATATCTCCCCCTTGGGAATATTCGTCCTCGAATGTGGGCTAAACATACTGGAAGGCTGGGAAAAGAAACCGTAATTCCACATACCGAACATCTGAAGCTGAAAACTGATGGAGTGACTGACTCCGAACTAATACTCATGGCTGAACTGATTTCATGAATCATACACACATGCTAAAAGATGAAAGGAACTGAGATACATGAACTAGACATGAATCTGAATAGAGTACTAAGGAGGAAACTGATACCTCAAGCGGGAACTGAGCCGGAAGGGAAAAGATACGGGTATTTAGCCATCGTATCTGCTTCGGCCTCCCACGTAGCTCCCTCAACAAGCTGACTTCTCTGCAGAACCTTCACTGAGGCTACTTCTCTATTTCTCAAGTTACGAACCTGCAAGGACCTCGATTGGTACTTCCTTATAGGTAAATCTATCCTTCACCCCAATGTCTTCCACCAGAACAACTAGAGATGGATCTTCGATGCATCTCTTCATAAAGGATACATGAAACACAAGATGCACCGAAGCTAACTCTGCCAGTAGCTCCAACTCATAAGCCACCTTGCCAACACGTCTCACAATCCTATATGGCCCAACATAATGGGGACTGAGCTTCCCCTTTTTTCTGAACCTCAAAGAATCAAAAACTCTCCACTTGCCTCAAAATGAAGCTCAAGCATCAAATTATGAATTTTCCCTTCCGTAACACTTCCGAATGATCAAAATCCCGTTGCTAAATAGAGAAGAATACCACAAAAATCACTAAATTCTTAGCTCTAGAACTCTAAATATACTTAAAATACCAAATAAACACAGTTGTGTAAAAATACACTGTTCAAGTATTTATGTAGGGCTACACCAGCAACTTTAGTTTTCACTAAAATTGATATAACTTCATCATACTAACTCGAAATGCAATGATTCTTTTTCCTATGGTTCCAAAATAATGATAAGAACCGACTCGTTCAATCAAAACTCCATTTGGTGCTCTTTTTCCCACTTAGACATCATTTTTGCTTGCTTAAGAATTATTTCATCCTTTGCAATAAAAACCAGATCTTGACTTATCGAAATTGCACCAAACTTTTTAGATAACTCCTATAATTCATGCTAAGAATTTTGAAAGTCTCAAAATAATTTTTCAATCTCTAAAACTAAAAACAAACCTCAAAATTGTCACATTTGATGCTTAAAATAATGCTAAAAACACACAAAACGTTCAAATCCACCCTAAACTCATCTGGAATCATCTGGACATAAATAAAATATGCAATTCAATGATAAAACACATTCAGAACCTGTTGGAATCCTCAAATCACTGATATAAGGTCATTTTGATCGAAAGTTGACCGTGGTCAAACTTAGCTTCCTCAAAGCTCATAAATTCAACCAAAGGTTCAAATAACTCCCGAACACCTCAGGATCCACGCAACCAATCCAACTAAGTCATAAATCACCATCTGGACTAACAGAGCTTTCAGAATCCAAATTTGAGCTCGTTAACCTGAAATGTTGACTTTGGTCAAATCTATCAAACTTCAAACCTTCAAAAAACCAAAAATCTCATCTAATCTTCATTGCATCATCTGGGGAATTATGTCATCCATCTATCCAAGTCATAAATAATAAAATAAAGATACAGAAAGGTTCAACCTAGGGAAATGGGTCAAAATCACAAAAAGGCCATGTGGGTTGTTACACTTCCACACTTGGCTAATAATTGCGCTTCCTGAACTACTACATACCTGGCACCTATGGCATGAATAGAGAGTTATCCTGAACGTACACATCATAACCATAATTTCCATCATGGGGAACGCACATAGGTATTAGAGTAAGGAAATCGTGAGCACGATCATTCAAGAAATCTAAGCTGGGCATATACCTGATATAGCACGATCTTATGAGCCGATAAGGCAAATCTTAAGGATTGAGTTCATAGAGCTAGCATGTTGAGAGACATGAGTTTACATACTTAACGAGGTTCATGACATGATGCTGAGTTTTATGGAGTCATGGAGTAATATTGGGATCGCTGATTGAGGGGTTACCTATCATCCTAGGGTTCTGAACATAAGCATGAGTTGAGCATAACATCGAGCGAAACATAAGGGGAAACATCTGAATAAGAATGGGTAGAATACCCCTAGATACTATTTCTAGAACTTTCTTACTAGAAACTTAAGACTTGACTTGGCCCTTCACTTACCATCTCCCCCTTAGTTTAAAGACATCATTCTAAGGCTCTTGGATCCTTTATTAAGGCTAGACTAATATCACTAGCTCCAGACTTCCTATTCACCTCCAAAGCTATTACTGAAAATTTCATAATCATTTTACAATATCTACAAGACAAGCCTCATACTAGAATGTAAAAAGGAGTTTTTATACTTTACGTTGTGGCTCCGAGGCCTAAAAACATGAGAGAATCAACCTGAAAGGCTCATGACATACATATTACTATATATGGAGTTGTTCGCTACCCGCACTAGGTAACCTGCCCTACTGAGATTGGCAAGCTACTGATTTGATAACTGGAGCAAGGGCTCCACCGTTACCCGGTATACTTGAAGGACAATCCCTGAGTCTGTGTCCGGGCTTACCACACACGAAACAAGCATCCCTGCCAATCAAACATTTTCCTGGGTGGTTCCTACCATACTTTTGCCAATCTGGCCAACAGGACGGGGCTGTTGAAGAGGTGGCCGGGGTGCGGCCTCTTTGGCCACCCTGCTTGGCTGACGGGTAATCTCTGAGTTTATGATCGGGCTGGCCACAATAGAAGCAAGCATCTAAAACCACCAAACACATTCCTTGGTGGTTCTTCCCACATCCCTTACAAATTGGATAAGTAATCTCCCTTACCCTTGACTTGCTTCCCTAAGCTGGAGCCAATAATCCCTACCGGAGTTGAAATAGGGCCCGTGAGGCGGCCATAATCATGATGGTAAAAATAATAAAAGAACATGCATACTTGAGGATATCAACATACTCAAAATTCATAATTCATAATGATTACTTGTAGGGATTCGTATCATAAATTACAAATCATAATTTAGTCTTAGGAGAATCAAAATCATAATAGAATCATAAACTTGACTTTTTATGAAACTTGTATAATTGTTCATACTTTTCAAAAGTTTGAAATCATATTTTAATAATCAAAATGAGTGTAAAATATGCCCATAGATCTTAAAAAATACTTTAAAACATGAAGGAATTGGACCCATAGACATATTGTAGAGGATTTCATGAAATTCGGTTAAAACCCTAAAAGTTCTTAAAATCATACTTGAAACTTGGAATTCATAGATTCATTAGAGATTTGATAAGGTACAAGCATTCATAATCATAAGAACATAAATTGAATCATGAGAAAACTGATTTCATGGAAGAACATGAAAGAATTCACCCACAAGAAGCTTAGTCCTAAAATTCCAAAAGTTAGGGCATGGGAAGTGAGAATCATGAATACAACTTGAGAAGGGCGTGAAGGTGGAAGAAACCCCTCACTCATAGCCCTACATACCTAGGATGATGATACCTTTACTTGTATTGAATATCCAAGAGGATTGAGGAGTTAGAGGTGTTACACCCCGTAAATTCATGACATGTAGATGGCCTATTCGCATGTTGGTTAAGAGTTTTTGAATGCCATACATGTTAGGAAAAGGCCCGGGGAAAGACCGGATAAGCGACACGTCGAACCATCGCAAGAGGAGGCTGGCAGACCTCCTCTGCGATGGCTAGAGTGTCACGAAGGTTCACCTCCGCGATACACAGCGTGTCATGGAGGCTAACCTCCGCGATACACAGCGTGTCACGGAGGTGAGGTGCAGCCCCAAGTATAAAAGCCTCCAAATTTCGGTTTTTGTTTCATTTAACTTAAAATTTCCAGAAAATAACAGAGAGCATAGTTAAGAATAGAGGGCACGAAGGATTCTTTGAAATTTCCTTCTGATTACGCCATTATACGCGATCCAAACTCGAAATAAACGTGGGTAGTGAAGTATTAAGCAGCAAGGAGCATTCCTACGGGTTTAGTTTTGTAAAATTCGGTCGGTGAATCATCGTGCTACCGAGCTAAGGTAAGTGGAATTACTCCAAATTAGTGTCAATATACTTCTAGCCCTAAAGTGAGTATTTCTCCCTTTTGAACTTCCGAGAAATAGCGAGTTTCCGGACGTTTTTTGATAAGTCAAAGTTTGGGCTATATATATATATATATTAAAAGTGATATTTTCTTTCAGAATATTAATGTATTTAGTCCTAATTGATATATGTATGGATGTAGGTGGGAGAAATAGCGGAATATTGACTGAATTATGCCAATTAGTTGGGAAATCAGAAACGGAGGTATGTAAAGCCAGTTTCTTCGGCAAGCTAGTACTTCCGGTATAGTAAAATAGTTCAAGAGCCAGTAGAATGTTTCAGAAACCGCATATTATGTTTAGTATGCATTTTAGTATGATATTAGTAACATCATGTCATGTGTAGCGTGAAACTTACTAGCTCGATGAAAATTCTAGTAGAAAGTGATCCAAATAGTACAGCATGCCCAGTATGTGATTTAGTAAAGTATATTAGGATATTATCGTGTTCAGTTGAAACTTAGTAAAGCAATAAAGTTCCTGTAAGGTATTATAGAAATAGAATGGTAGCCTAAAATGAAGTTTAGAAAGCATGTTAGAAATAGTAAATCATGTTACTATGAAACTCAGTTATACAGCCTGATTCCCAGCAGAAAAACTATATCTTGTTCAGCTTTAGACTCAGCACAGTATGACAGAAGATTGTATATATACACCATTATCAATTTCAGCATGTATTAAGTACATACATATCACTATCATTAGTTTTAGCATGTAGTATATACATACACATTATTGTCACTAGTTTCAGCATGTGGTATACGCAGTTAGTATTACTGGTTGAGACCACTGTATTGTTTTAGGGTTGGTTACCTAGCATTCATGACCGCCCCAAGGTTAATAGCTGTATCGACTCGTCCGCCAGAGGGCGAGGATGCGTCGCTCTACGGAGTGGCATGTCGTCCCCCAGGGGACGAAGATGGGATGCCAGTTTCCCTATATTTTGCCTTGGTCAGCTTTTATACACCCCCGTCGAGCGGGTACGCCCGGTGTGTCGATTCAGGAGTACTCCAGACTCAGGTACAGTTATAGTCAGGGGCTCAGTGAGCCGAAGTGCATACCCAGGGGATCGGCAGGATGCTTATAGTTATTATAGGAGATGGGACGACCAGGGTAGGGGTATAGATTGCGTGTTAATTGTACCTCCCGGCTTATGGGGGCCGGGTAAGGTTTGTGTGTGCTATGCTATGTTGTGTTATGTTATTTTATGCCATGTTACGCTAAATACGAGTAGATTGCCAGTAGAATGATACATTTCCAGGTATGACTCCTACTCCTTCCAGCATAGTTGAGAATTGTCTTAGATCCATATTCTCCGTCAGCTTCAGTCTATTTCTCTCTATTTCAGTTCCATCAGTTGTATTATTGTTTTCAGATATTTTTCAGTTGTTGCTTAGATACTCAGTACCAGTGGTACTGACGCCCGTTTGAGGCGCTGCATCACTTGCCTGCAGGTACTCATAGACGAGGAGCCAATACCTTGTGATTCCAGCCAGCTCACAGAGTCATCAGCTCCAGTCATCCGGAGCTAGATAGCTAGAGGTTTATCCCTTTTCTTTTGCTTGTACAGTATGGGTAGGCTGGGGCCCTGTCCCGACCATATTATCAGTATTCTTAGAGGCTTGCAGATTGTGTATACCATGTGGTTTGTTATACCGATCGTGTGAGGCCGTGTGTATGTTTTAGCCTGTTATGATGGTCGTGTGGGGCCTTACTCAGTTGGTGGTGGTGACCTTGTCGGTCACGTAGCGGTTTAGCACCTGTTTTCTTGATTTAGAGATAACTAGACAGCATGGTGGCCTTGTCGGCCCGCATAGGTTCCCCTATATGAATATGATTCTGGTTAACTGATATTATAGTACAGGTGGCTATAGGCCTAGTCGGCCGAAGGCTATATTTATAGTCGTTATATAGCCCGTCGTTTTCTTGAATCCGGAGTTAGAGCTAGCCAGGCACCAGAAGTGCTTAGGCTTAGCAGTTTAGCAGTTCAAGTCGCAGTAAGGGCACCAGGTGCCAGTCACACCCCCCAAGGCAGGGCGTGACAAGCTTGGTATCAGAGCAGGTCGTATCCCAGGGAGTCCGCAAGTCGTGCTAAGTAGAGTCTTGCCTATAGATGTGTTGTGCACCATATACTATAGGTAGGAGGCTGCAAGGCATGATAGGATGGTTGCTTTTTATTCTTATTCAGTCGTGTTGAAGAGCGGTACAGTATAGGGTTGAGTCCCTAGAGCTTACTATATTCTTTGGTTACAGATAATGTCAGACCAGCGACATCCTCTCATAGGTCGGAGCTTGGATATTGCAGTAGGGAAAGGCACCAGCAGGATGCCTCATCCTCGTATAGAAACAGCTCGATCAGAGGGCAATACCGAGGTATCGTCCCAACCTTCTCATCAGTCTCTACCACATCGGGAGCCACTTGGGGCGACACCACCTCCAGCAGTCCCTATACCAATACCTTCCAACCAGGAGGTTAGGAGTGCAGTAGTCATGTTAGCACAGATGATGGCTACTCAGCGTCAGCCGATGCCGCCTACAGTTGCAGAATCGGCAGAAGGGCCCAATAGTTCGAGGGACCGAGAATTTTTGGCTCTGAATCCCCCATAGTTTATAGGTACGAACAGGACAGAGGACCTTCAGGATTTTCTAGATCAGATGCAGAGCATTTTTAGGGTTATGCATGCCACGCCTACAGAATTGGTTGAGTTGGCAGCATTCTGATTACAGGACATTGTCGTGTTGTGGTATGAAAGCTGAGAAAGGTCCCGAGGAAGAGATGTTTCCCCTCCGACCTAGTCCAGCTTCTCAAGAGCTTTTCTGGATCATTATTTGACAAGGGAGATCGACAGGCTCGGGTGGATCAGTTTTTACACTTGGAGCAGGGGGCTGTGAGTGTTCGGGAATACGCCTTGCTGTTTGATTCTTTTGCCCGGTATGCACCGGCCTTTGTTGATACCATGGCATCTAGAGTACACCACTTCATCATGGGGTTGAATCCAGAATATGTTGAGACTTGTATTACAGCCACACTGCGAGAGGACATGGATATTGCCCGAGTTCAGGCATTTGCCCAGAATATTGAGGGCATCAGAAAGCGACATCGGGAGATCAGGAGGACCAATCAGGAACAGCGCCGCAGGGATAGGCCAGTTGAGTTGCAGAGGGAGGATCGGGGAGGACCTAGGCCACGATTGTTAGATAGGCCGCCCAGACCCCCGCCTCTACCATAGCCACAGAGGGGCAGATTTAGCCGCAGGGGGTAGTTAGAGACTGGCAGAGGCTCACAGATTGCAGATTCACCATTACAGAGGAGGGCGGAGCAGAGTAGGTATACCCTACCACTTTGCCCCATATGCAGCCGACACCATTCTGGAGCATGCAGGTATGGCTCCACCGGATGTTATATTTGTGGCCAAGCGGGCCATCTGATGAGAGATTGTCCAGCCAGAGGATAGGAGGACCGGATAGACAGGACAAGGAATCCGCAGGGTCGTGAGCTTCAGTATCCTCGGCAGGGCGCAGGCCTTCAGTTTCAGCAGGCAGGGGCCGGGGCAGATCAGGGGCCTCCAGTGTAGGTGCGGGCCCAAGCAGCATATATGCCTTACTGGGAGGCAGGATTCAGAAGCGTCACCTGATGATGTGACAAGTATGATGACTATCTGCTCATACCTTATTTGTGTATTGATTGATCCAGGATCTACTTTGTCCTACATTACTCTATTTGTGGCTCGGAAGTTTAGTGTTGCACCAGAATTGCTTCAGCAACCCTTTTCAGTATCCACCCCCATCGGTGACTCCATTATAGCCAGAAGGGTCTATCGCGGGTGTACAGTATAGGTTGCTGATCGTCAGACCACAGTAGACCCGGTAGAATTAGAAATGGTAGATTTCAACGTCATTATGGGTATGGATTGGTTGGCTCCGTGCTATGCAAATGTAGAATGCTGGACCAAGACAGTCCGATTCCACTTTCCAGGGGAGGCAGTATGAGAGTAGAAGGGCAGTACGATTACGCCAAAAGGTAGGTTTATTTCCTATCTTCAAGCGAGGAAGTTGATAGCTAAGGGGTGCATTTACCATCTTGTCAGAGTTCAGGATGTTCGGGTAGAGCGTCCGACTCTCCAATCAGTTCCAGTGGTGAATGAATTCCCTGACGTATTTCCAGATGAGCTACCTGGTATTTCCAGATGAGCTACCTGGTATTTCTCTAGAAAGGAAAATAGATTTTGCAATTGATTTATTACCAGGAACTCAGCCCATATCAATTCCTCCGTATCGTATGGTTCCTGCTAAACTCAGAGAATTAAAGGAGCAGCTGAAAGATCTGTTAGATAAGGGCTTTATCAGGTCGTGTACTTCACCTTGGGGTGCGCCAGTTCTATTTGTGAGAAAGAAGGATGGATCACTCCGCATGTGTATAGACTACCGACAGTTGAATAAGGTTACAGTTAAGAATAAGTATCCGCTTCCCAGATTAGATGATTTGTTTGATCAGTTACAGGGGGCCAGATATTTCTCCAAAATTGATTTGAGGTCCGGATACCATCAGGTTCGAGTTCGTGAAAGGGACATTCTAAAGACAACTTTCAAGACCAGATACGACCACTTTGAATTCCTAGTTATGTGTTTTGGGCTGATGAATGCTCCCGCAGTATTCATGGACCTGATGAACATCATCTTCAGACCGTACCTAGACCTGTTCGTGATAGTGTTCATTGATGACATTCTGGTATATTCTCGCTCAGAGGCAGACCACCAGAATCATTTACGGACAGTGCTTCAGATTCTCAAGGACCGTCGGTTGTATTCCAAGTTCTCCAAATGTGAATTCTGGATGAACTCTGTAGCTTTCTTGGGGCATATTGTGTCGGATGCTAGTATACAGGTAGACACATAGAAAATAGAGGCAATAAAAACGTTGCCCAGACCTACCACTCCGACTGAAGTCCGCAGTTTCCTGGGATTAGCAGGATACTATAGAAGATTTGTTGAGGGGTTCTCAACCATATTGGCACCTCTGACTAAGCTAACGCAGAAAGCAGTAAAATTCCAATGGATAGAGACATGTGAGCAGAGTTTCCAAGAATTGAAAGACGGGTTGACCTCCGCCCCAGTATTAGCATTGCCAGAAGGTATAGAGGGTTACGCCTTTTATTGTGATGCTTCAGGTATTGGGTTGGGATGTGTGTTGATGCAGCATGGTAAAGTGATTGCTTATGCTTCCAGACAGCTGAGGAAACACGAAAGAATTATCCTACCCATGACCTGGAACTAGCCGCAGTGATCCACGCCCTAAAGATATGGAGACATTACCTTTACGGCGTTCATGTGGATATTTTCACCGACCATAAAAGCCTGCAGTACATCTTCACTCAGAGAGAGTTGAACTTACGGCAGCGTCGCTGGTTGGAATTATTGAAAGATTATGACGTAAATATTCTGTATCATCCGAGAAAGGCCAACATAGTAGCCGATTCTCTCAGCAGCAAATCTATGGGGAGTTTGGCGTACTTGCAGCCCGAGCAGTGGGAGTTGATTAGAGAAATACACCAATTATCCAGTTTAGCCATTCGTGTAGCAGAAACAGAGGACAACAGAGCGGTAATTCAGAACACCGCAGTGTCATCATTGGTTATGGAGGTAAAGGAATGGAAGTATGAAGATCCTGACCAGGTTCAGCTTAAGGACAGAGTTCAGCAAGGGAAAGTGCCAGATTTTCAGGTAACTGAGGGTGAAGTGTTGCGATGTAAAGGCCGCCTTTGTGTTCCAGATATTTCAGGGCTTCACCAGCAGATTATGAGTGAGGTACATTACGCCCACTATGCTCTCCACCCAGGCGCGACGAAGATGCACCACGATATTAAAGAAATCTACTGGTGGCCAGGTATGAAAAGAGAAATAGCAAAATTTGTAGCCCGGTGTCCTAACTGCCAACAGGTAAAAGCGGAACACCAGAAACCAGGCGGGTTAACTCAAGACATAGTTGTGCCTCTTTGGAAGTGGGAAGCAGTAAACATGGACTTTGTAGCAGGATTACCCCATACCAGGCATAGACATGATTCCATTTGGGTAATTGTTGACAGACTGACAAAATCAGCCCATTTCCTACCAGTAAAAGCCACTTTCTTTGCCGAAGATTACACTGAATTGTATATCAGAGAAATAGTTAGATTACATGGTATTCCAGTATCTATTATCTCTGATGGAGGAGCACAATTTACAGCTAGATTTTGGCAGTCATTTCAGAGAGGTTTGGGAACGCAGATTAATTTGAGCACAGCATTCCACCCACAGACGGATGGACAGGCAGAACGCACTATTCAGACACTCGAGGATATGTTGCGGGCGTGTGTGATGGACTTCGGAGGTAGCTGGGATGAGCATTTACCGCTAATTCAGTTTGCTTATAATAATAGTTACCACTCAGCTATCCAGATGGCGGCCTTCGAGGCATTGTATGGGTGAAAATATAGATCGCCAGTTGGCTAGTTTGAAGTAGGAGAGTCAGCACTGATTGGGCCAGATATTATTCATCAGTCAGAGGAGAAGGTAAAGCTTATCAGAGAGTGCCTACTGACTGCTCAGAGCCGCCAGAAATCATATGCTGATGTGCGGCGCAGAAACCTGGAATTTAATGTGAATGACTGGGTATTTTTGAAAGTATATCCAATGAAAAGGGTGATGAGATTCATCAAGAAAGGTAAGCTCAGTCCGAGGTTCATTGGGCCTTACCAGATTCGGTAGAGAATAGGCGAAGTGGCATACGAGTTGAACTTGCCTCTAGAATTAGAGTCCGTTCATCCAGTTTTCCACGTGTCTATGTTGAGGAAGTATATAGGGGACCCCTCCAGAGTTTTCCCAGTCCGGGATGTCCAAGTTACGGAAGAGTTGGCCTATGAAGAGGTCCCAATAGCCATACTAGACAAGCAGATTCGCAGGTTGAGGACTAACAATGTTGCTTTTGTCAAGGTACTGTGGCGTAACAAGAACCGAGAGGAGAAGACTTGGGAAGCATAGGAAGACATGAAAGTCAGATATCCTCACTTATTCCAAGCCTAATCAGTCGAGAGGTATGTTAGTATTGTTATCATATGAGATGCTTTATATTACATGTATAATGAGATAGCCGACCCTAGACTTTTACATGATGATTGCTACAGTATTGTGTGGAGTACCTGTATTGGACTTTTCTGCATTTCAGGTTTTTGAGATAGTCCATATTACAGGGTAGACTCTGCCGAAATTTTTCTAAAATAAGTCAAGTAAGTTGAACTTCTTGCAAGTAGAAGTCTACATTCGAGGACGAATGTTCTTAAGGGGGGGAGAATGTTACACCCCGTACATTCACGACATGTAGATGGCCTATTCGCATGTGGGTTAAGAGTTTTGAATGTCATACATGCTAGGAAAAGGCCCGGGGAAACACCGGATAAGCACCATGTCGAACCATCGCAAAAGGAGGCTGGCAGACCTCCTCCGTGATGGCCAGAGTGTCACGGAGGCTCACCTCCGCAATACACAGCGTGTCACGGAGGCAAACCTCCGCGATACACAGCGTGTCACGGAGGTGAGGTGCAACCCCAAGTATAAAAGCCTCCAAACTTCGGTTTTTGTTTCATTTAACTTAAAATTTCCAGAAAATAACAGAGAGCATGGTTAAGAATAGAGGGCACGAAGGATTCTTTGAAATTTCCTTCTGATTATGCCATTATACGTGGTCCAAACTCAAAATAAACGTGGGTAGTGAGGTATTAAGTAGCAAGGAGCATTCCTACAGGTTTAGTTTTGTAAAATTCGGTTGGTGAATCATCGTGCTACCGAGCTAAGGTAAGTGGAATTGCTTCAAATTAGTGTAAATATACTTCAGGCCCTAAAGTGAGTATTTCTCCCTTCTGGACTTCCGAGAAATAGCGAGTTTTCGGCCATTTTTTGATAAGTCAAAGTTTGGGCTATATATATATATATTTTTTAAAATTGATATTTTCTTTCAGAATATTAATGTATATAGTCCTAATTGATATATGTATGGATGCAGTTGGGAGAAATAGCAGAATATTGACCGAATTATGCCAATTAGTTGGGAAATCAGAAACGGAGGTATGTAAAGCCAATTTCTTCGGCAAGCTAGTAGTACCGGTATAGTAAAATAGTTCAAGTGCTAGTAGAATGTTTCAGAAACCGCATATTATGTTTAGTATGCATTTTAGTATGATATTAGTAACATCATGTCATGTGTAGCGTGAAACTTACTAGCTCGATGCAAATTCTAGTAGAAAGTGACCCAAACAGTACAGCATGCCCAGTATGTGATTTAGTAAAGTATGTTAGGATATTATCGTGTTCAGTTGAAACTTAGTAAAGCAATATAAGTTCCTGTAAGGTATTACAGAAATAGAATGGTAGCCTAAAATGAAGTTTAGAAAGCATGTTAGAAATAGTAAATCATGTTACTATGAAACTCAGTTATACAGCCTGATTCCTAGCAGAAAAACTATATCTTGTTCAGCTTTAGACTCAGCACAGTATGACAGAAGATTGTATATATATACCATTATCAGTTTCAACATGTATTAAGTACATACATATCACTATCATTAGTTTTAGCATGTAGTATATACATACACGTTATTGTCACTAGTTTCAGCATGTGGTATACGCAGTTAGTATTACTAGTTGAGACCACTATATTGTTTTGGGCTTGGATTACCTAGCATTCATGACCGCCCCAGGGTTAATAGCTGTATCGACTTGTCCGCCAGAGGGTGAGGATGCGTCGCTCTACGGAGTGGCATGCCGTCCCCCAGGGGACGAAGATGGGATGCCGGTTTCCCCATATTTTGCTTTGGTCGGCCTTTATACACCCTCGTCGAGCGGGTACGCCCGGGGTGTCGATTTAGGAGTCCTCCGGACTCCGGTACAGTTATAGTCAGGGGCTCAGCGAGCCCAAGTGCATACCCAGGGGATCGGCATGATGCTTATAGTTATTATAGGAGATGGGACGACCAGGATAGGGTTATAGATTGCGTGTTGATTGTACCTCCCAGCTTATGGGGGCCGGGTAAGGTTTGTGTTTGCTATGCTATGTTGTGTTATGTTATGTTATGCCATGTTACGCTAAATACGAGTAGATTGACAGTAGAACGATACATTTCCAGGTATGACTCCTACTCCTTCCAGCATAGTTGAGAACAGTCTTAGATCCATAATCTCAGTCAGCTTCAGTCTATTTCTCTCTATTTCAGTTCCATCAGTTGTATTGTTGTTTTCAGATATTTTTCAGTTGTTGCTTACATACTCAGTACCAGCGGTACTAACGCCCGTTTGGGGTGCTGCATCACTTGCCTACAGGTACTCATAGACGAGGAGCCGATACCTCGTGATTCCAACCAGCTCATAGAGTTATCAGCTCCAGTCATCCGGAGCTAGATAGCTAGAGGTTTATCCCTTTTCTTTTGGTTGTACAGTATGGGTAGGCCGGGGCCCTTTCCCGACCATATTATCAGTATTCTTAGAGGCTTGCAGATTGTGTATACCATGTGGTTTGTTATACCGGTCATGTGAGGCTGTGTGTATGTTTTAGCTTGTTATGATGGTCGTGTGGGGCCTTACTCAGTTGGTGGTGGTGACCTTGTCGGTCACGTAGCGGTTTAGCACCTGTTTTCTTGATTTAGAGATAACTAGATAGCATGGTGGCCTTGTCAGCTTGCATAGGTTCCCCTATATGAATGTGATTCTGGTTAGTTGATATTATAGTACAGGTGGCTATAGGCCTAGTCGGCCGGAGGCTGTATTTACAGCCGTTATATAGCCCGTCGTTTTCTTGAATCCAAAGTTAGAGCCATCCAGGCACCAGAAGTTCTTAGGCTCAGCAGTTTAGCAGTTCAGGTACCAGTAAGGGCACCAGGTACCAGTCACACCCCCCAAGGCGGGGCGTGACAAGAGGTGATGAACCCTAGCTTCTTCTTGAGAGAAAAAATTCAATCTACAGATCTTTGAAGAGAGTGAGGATTTAGGCTAAGTTAAATCCTTTAATCTGACTTTAAGGCAGCCCAAAACTACGTCATTTAGGAGTTAGAAGCATAGGAGTTTACCAAAATGCCCCAAAACTATCGAAATAAAACCTGCAACTGGCAGTTACAAGGACCAACAGTACGGGTCGTAGGTTGATTGTACAACTCATAATGAGAGTCGTACAATGCATGTTGCAGCTTCAGTAAATCGCTCATAACTTTTTACAACTGAACTCCGATTGGCTCAAGGTTGGATATGTTGGGAAGAAGACTCAAAGGGAGTTAGTTTGATATGCTGAATCACCCAAAAATATTTTGCAACATGGAAGCTATGATCAGTTGAAGTTGACCCTTAAATGAACTAATATGAAAAACCCAATCGGTAAGAAAGCTCTCAGCTCAATTTAATGCTAGAGGTTCCTTGTGACCTTAATTTGCATCCAATCCACTTCTTACACTTTGAAATTAATCTTAACACCTTGTTTCCATAATTGGATTTGGGTCTATCCAAATACCCAAAAGGGTTCCAAACTTAGCCTAAAAGTCTGAGGTTTATAATATATCAACTTACGACTGAACCGATGATTCATACCATCATATTACGACTCGTACCATGAGTCGTACCACCAACCAATGACTCGCGGTTTCCTCAAGTGACTAATGAGTCCATTTTTTTTCCCAACTCTCTGAATATTTCCACGGACGCATACCACGACCCGTCACTCCATCCTACAAGTTGTACCATTACCCATACAATTATTCACCTGATAATTCCAAAGACTTGCTACGACTCTTGGACACGGGTCGTACCCACACACTACGGCTCGTAGTTGGGACTCGTGGGTGAGAAATAACTTCTCTGATTTAGACCACGGGTCTTCTTATGAACCATACTACCAACTTATGACTCATAGGTTGAGTTGTACCGAAGTAATAAATTTTTTTTCCAAATTTTCCTGCTAATCACACTTCACATCTCAGGTCTAGTCTTAGGAACTTTCAGGGTATTACAATATCTCCCCCTTGGGAACATTCATCCTTGAATGTGGGTTAAACATACTAGAAGGCAGGAAAAAGAAATTGCAATCCCACGTACCGAACATCTGAAGCTGAAAACTGATGGAGTGACTGACTTCGAACTGATACACATGGCTGAACTGATTTCATGAATCATACATACATGCTAAAACATGAAAGGGACTGATATACATGAACTGGACATGAATCTAAATAGAGTACTAAGGAGGAAACTGATACCTCAAGTTGGAACTGAGCCGGAAGGGAAAAGATACGGGTATTTAGCCATCGTATCTGCTTCGGCCTCCCACGTAGCTCCCTCAACAAGATGACTTCTCCGTAGAACCTTCACCGAGGCTACTTCCTTATTTCTCAACTTACGAACCTGATGATCAAGGACCTTGACTGGTACTTCCTCATAGGTAAGGCTATCCTTCACCCTAATGTCTTCCACTAGAACAACTAGAGATGGATCTCCAATGCATCTCTCTAACAAGGATACATGAAACGTAGGATTAGAGGTGTTCATGGTTCGGTTTGGGTCGGTTTTTGACTAAAACCAAAACCAAACTAATTTAGTCGGTTTTTGAATTTTTAAAACCAAATCAAACCAAATAAAATAAATATTCTTCGGTTTGGTTCTTTTCGATTTGGTTCAGTTTAGTTTGGGTTTTCGGTTTATAACTAGCTAATGATAAATTAATAATAGTAAAACAACAGAAACATGAGATAATTATTTCAAGTGAACATTAGGAATCCAACAAATTTCTCTCTACTATCACGAGATGAATGTATCTGAATCTTCTATTATTTTTCAACACTAATTCCATAGTTTTAGCATGTTTAATTTGCATAAATATAGAGGTTTTTCCACTTCACATATCTAATATCCACACAGAAACAATATACAACTTCATATAGAATGGTCAATTCTTCAAAAATCAAAAGGGTAAACAATTGAAGAGTAGATGGATGTCTTAGCAAAAGAAAATTAAAAAAATCGGGAATATGTCACACCACATATAAACAATTAAACTGAAAATATTGGGTTTGAACATATTTTTTAAGTAATAGAATTTAAAAGTGTTGTAGTGCATGTGAAATAAAGTATACTAAAATCAAATTAATGACTAAAGATATAAAATATTTATAATTATTTATGAAAAACTACAAATATATATATTAAAATAATTATAAAATTTATCGGTTTCGTTTGGTTATTTCTTTGGCTTTTTTAGTAAAATCAAATCCAAATCAAATATCATCTATTTTTAAAATTTAAAACCAAACCAAATGTCAGTTTTTTTAATCGGTTTGGTTTGATTTGCGGTTTGGTTTGGTTTTTCACCAAGCCGTGAACACCCCTACATAGGATGCACTGAAGCTAACTCCGCCAGTAGTTCCAACTCATAAGCCACCTTGCCAACACATCTCACAATCCTATATGGCCCAATATACTGGGGACTAAGCTTCCCCTTTTTTTCGAACCTCAAAGAATCAAAAACTCTCCACATGCCTCAAAATGAAGCTCAAGCATCAAATTACGAATTTGCCCTTGTGTAACACTTCCGAATGATCACAATCTCCTTGTTAAATAGAGAAGAATGCCACAAAAATCACTAAATTCCGAGCTCTAGAACTCTAAATATACTCAAAATACCAAATAAATACAATTATGCGAAAATACACTGTTCAAGTATTTATGTAGGGCTGCACCAGCAACTTTAGTTTTCACTAAAATTGCTATAACTTCATCATACTAACTCGAAATGCGATGATTCTTTTTTTCTATGATTCCTAAATAATGATTCAGACCTACTCATTTAATCAAAACTCCATTTGGTACTCGTTTTCCCACTTATATATAATTTTTGCTGGTTTAAGAATTATTTCATCCTTTGCAATAAAAATCAGGTCTTGACTTATCGAAATTGCACCAAACTTTTCAGATAACTCCTATAATTCATGCTAAGAATTTTGAAAGTCTCGGAATAATTTTTCAATCTCTAAAACTAAAAACAAACCTCTGAGTTGTCACATTTGATGCTTAAAATCATGCTAAAACACACAAAACGTTCAAATCCACCCTAAACTCACCTGGAATCATCCGAACACAAACCAAATATGCAATTCAATGATAAAACACATTCTGAACATGTTGGAATCCTCAAATCACTGATATAAGGTGCTTTTGATTGAAAGTTGACCGTGGTCAAACTTAGCTTCCTTAAAGCTCATAAATTCAACCAAAGGTTCAAATCACTCCCACACCTCGGGATCCACACAAACTGTCCAACTAAGTCATAAATCACCATCTGGAACTAACAGAGCTTTTAGAATCCAAATATGAGCTCGTTACAATGTTGGCTTTGGTCAAATCTCTCAAACTTCAAACCTTCCAAAAACCAAAAATCTCATCTAATCTTCATTGGATCATCTGGGAAATTATGTCATCCATCTGTACAAGTCATAATAACAAAATAAAGATACAGAAAGGTTCAACCTAGGGAAATGGGTCAAAAATCACAAAAAGACCATGTGGGTTGTTAAACTTCTAGGCTTGGCTAATAATTGCACTTCTTGAACTTCTACATACTTGGCACCTATGGCATGAATAGAGAGTTATCCTGAACGTACACATCATAACCATAATTTCCATCATGGGGGAATGCATATAGGTATTCGAGTAAGGAAATTGTGAGCACGATCATTTAAGAAATCTAAGTTGGGTATATACCTGATACAGCACGATCTTATAAGCCGATAAGGCAAATCTTAAGGATTGAGTTCATAGAGCTAAGCATGCTGAGAGACATGAGTTTACATACATAACGAGGGTCATGACATGAAGCGGAGTTTTATGGAGTCATGGAGTAATATTGGGATCGCTGATTGAGGGGTTACCTATCATCCTAGGGTTCTGAACATAAGCATGACCTGAGCGTAACATCGAGCGAAACATAAGGGGAAACATCTAAATAAGAATGGGTAGACTACCCCTAGATACTATTTCTAGAACATCCTTACTAGAAACTTAAGACTTGACTTGGCCCGTCACTTACCATCTCCCCCTTAGTTTAAAGACATCATTCTAAGGCTCTTGGATCCTTTATTAAGGCTGGACTAATATCACTAGCTCCGTACTTCCCATTCACCTCCAAATCTATTACTAAAGATTTCATACTTATAATCATTTTACACTATCTACAAGACAAGCCTCATACTAGAATGTAGAAAGGAGTTTTTATACTTTACTCTGTGGCTCCTAGGCCTAAAAACATGTGAGGATTAACTTGAAAGGCTTATGACATACCTGTGACTATATATGGAGTTGGTCACCACCCGCACTAGGTAACCTGCCCTACTGAGATTGGCAAGCTACTGATCTGATAGCTGGGGCACGAGCTCCACTGTCACCCGATCTAGCTGAAGGACAATCCCTGAGATTGTGTCCAGACTTATCACACCCGAAACAAGCATCCCTGCCAATCAAACATTTCCCTGGGTGGTTTCTACCACACTTTTGGCAAGCTGGCCAATAAGATGGGGCTTCTGAAGAGGTGGCCGGGGCGCGACCTCTCTGGCCACCCTGCTTGGCTGACGTGCAATCTCTGAGTTTATGAATGAGCTGGCCACAATAGAAGCAAGCATCTGAACCCACCAAGCACCTTCCTAGGTGGTTCTTCCCACATCCCTTGCAAACTGGATAAGTAATCTCCCTTACCCTTAACTTGCTTCCCTGAGATGGAGCCAATAATCCCTGCCGGAGCTGAGATTGGTTCCCACCACCAGATTCTTGCTGGGAAAACTCAAAGTTTCCTGTCTTGGATCTCTTGTTCCCCTTTTCTTTTCCCTTGAACTTTCCCTCCGCTTTCATATTGTGAAACTCAGATGGGATCCTTTTTGTGAAGTCTCGAACGCTAGTAGCCATCGTCTCTATGGTAGGTTTTATAGGTGTGATCCCCTACAGTTTAAGATAAGTGGCCATGGCCTGAACTAATACTCTAAAGGTAGCCTCGAGCTCTGCATTCGTAACTTGCCTATTTAGGGGGCCTGCTGGAGTCAGTGAGGCTGGCTGACTTCCCTTGGCTCTTTGGGGAGACATACTTCTGCACACGCGTATAGCACGAGTTAGAGGAATAGAGAGAGTTGAACTCATAGCAAGAGATGGAATCATGAAAGAAGGGAAGTTTTCTAAAATGTTTCATAGTCTCTTCCTCATAAGTGTGGCACGCTTCACACCCATAAAGACGACTCCACTTAACGCGGCTTTCAAACACCCTAGGACACACCTAAACCTGATGCACTTATACCAAGTTTGTCACAACCCAAGTTCACACCCTAGCCATAACACGAGACCTAGAACCATAAATGGCTCCAAGTCGACCCATGGCCTAAACATATATAATAACTAAAGATCAATATAAATAAAGTAGAAGACAAAATATGTAAAATGACAACAGTCTTAATAATAAGAACATCTGAACAACGAAAATATCAAACACTGAAAAATACAACTCTATGTGTGAAAAGCCTCTAGCATACTGATGAGTTGATGAGACAACACCCTAATTAGCTCAATAGAAGTCTGAAACTGAAAATAACTAAACTCAATTAACTAAAGGTCCTCGAAGGATGAGGACTCACCAAACAAGCTGCCTGGGATAACTGTGGAAACTGGTTAGCGGCGCGACTGAATCTTAGTGTTTGAGCCTGTATCATGAAACGATACAGCATAGAGTATGCGGTCAGTACTTAAATAGGAGGGATCAAACGAAACCATTCATAAATCAGTCATAATCGTAATCATAATAGAAACCTTGTAAAACATAACTTGAGAAAAAGCATCATAATCATGATCATAAACATAGGGAACAATGGGAGATTTTTATAAACGACATACCCCACATGAGAACACATGGAGCCCAACCTGTAAACCCCTACTCGGGAGGGTGTTCGTACCTTACCAAGGATAGAACCATGAAAAGAGGTGTGATATCACAATGAAAGGCCCATTAAGGAAAAGGGGGACAGTCTCAAGGGAGGTCCCATCGTGGCTACATTCGCCCGTAGTTCTAAGACACGGGGTATGCTTTGACCCCAAGTCTACTCGATGTTAAATACTACTCCCAAAACGTATATAGTTTTCATATTATAATAGGAAAAAGATGCATGAGATTCATGGGCTAGTTTAAATCATAATAATCATAAACATGCTTGAAATACGTGAACTAGCCATGAAATAGGGTCCGTGAGGCGGCCATAATCATGATGGTAAAAATCATAAAAGAACATGCATACTTGAGGATATCAACATACTTGAAATTCATAATTCATAACGATTACTTGTAGGGATTCGTATCATAAATTATAAATCATAATTTAGGCTTAGGAGAATCAAAATCATAATAGAATCATAAACTTGACTTTTTATGAAACTTGTATAATTTTTCATACTTTTGAAAAGTTTGAAATCATATTTTAATAATCAAAATGAGTGTACAATATGCCCATAGATCTTAAAACATACTTTAAAACATGAGGGAATTAGACCCATAGACATATCGTAGAGGATTTCATGAAATTCGGTTAAAACCCTAAAAGTTCTTAAAATCATACTTGAAACTAGAAATTCATAGATTCATGAGAGATTTAATAAGGGACAAGCATTCATAATCATAAGAACATAAATTGAATCATGAGAAAACTGATTTCATGGAAGAACATGAAAGAATTCACCCATAAGAAGCTTAATGCTAAAATTTCAAAAGTTAGGGCATGGGAAGTGAGAATCATGAATACAACTTGAAAGGGCGTAAAGGTGGAAGAAACCCCTCACTCATAGCCCTACATACCTAGGTTGGTGATACCTTGACTTGTATTGAAGATCCAAGAGGATTGAGGAATTAGAGGTGATGAACCCTAGCTTCTTCTTGAGAGAAAAAATACAATCTACAGATATTTGAAGAGAGTGAGGAATTAGGCTAAGTTAAATCCTTTAATATGACTTTAAGGCAGCCCAAAACTACGTCATTTAGGAGTTAGAAGCATAGGAGTTTACCAAAATGCCCCTCGAAATAAAACCTGCAACTGGCAGTTACTACGACCAACAATACAGGTCGTAGATTGATTGTAAGGGTTGTAGGTTGATTGTACGACTCGTACTAAGAGTCGTACAATGCCTGTTGCAGCTTTACTAAATTGCTCATAACTTTTTACACCTAAACTTCGATTAGTGCAAGGTCGAATGTGTTGGGAAGAAGACTCAAAGGGCGTTATTTTGATATGCTGAATCACACAAAAAAATTTTGCAACATGGAAGCTATGATCGGTTGAATTTGACCCTTACATGAACTAATACGAAAAACCCAATCGGTAAGAAAGCTCTCTACTCAATTTCATGCTAGAGGTTCCTTATGACCTTAATTTTCATCCAATGCACTTCTTACACTTTAAAATTAATCTTATCACCTTGTTTCCATAAATTCATGGGATTTGGGTCTATCCACATACCCAGAAGGGTTTCAAACTTAGCCTAAAAGTCCGAGGCATTATAATATATCAACTCACAACTGAATCGATGATTCGTACCATCATATTACGACTCGTACCATGATTTGTACCACCAACCAATGACTTGTGGTTTTCTCAAGTGACTAATGAGTCCATTTTTTCCCAACTCTCTGAATATTTCCACGGACGCATACCACGATCCGTCACTCCATCCTATGAGTCGTACCATTACCCATACAATCATTCACCTAATAACTCTAAAGACTTGCTACGACTCCTGGCCACGGGTTGTACGCACATAGGATGGCTCGTAGTTGAGAAACAACTTCTCTGATCTGGACCGCGGGTCTTCCTACGACCCGTACTACCAACCTACGACTCGTAGGTTGAGTCGTAGTGAAGTAAAAAAAATTTCAACTTTTCCTTCTGATCACACTTTGCTTCTCATGTCTAGTCTTAGGAACTTTCTGGGTATTACAGTAGTTGAGTGTAATTAAATGTTGACATGTTTGTCATAATCTGCTTCATAATTGCAAACCTTGAACTAGAACTCTTATCTTTCTCCGATCCCGGCAGCATCGCTTGCAAATGCCTTTCTAAAATAGATTAGTTGTTAAACTGTGGAAAGTTGATGAACTCATTGTTGAGGATTCATGTTTATATCTAATGTGATAAGTTGATGAACTAATTGTTGAGGATTCATATGTATATCCAATGTGATAAGTTGATGAATTAACTGTTGAGTTCTTGTCATGCATAAACTCATTTGGAATTGATGAATTGATTGTGAGAAATTGAGAAACCTAAGGTTGAAAACTTGGTCGACTTACTGCGTACGCAGTACCACTGCAACAATAATCTTATTGTTGTGGTAAGACCACTACTGTGGTCATACCACCGCTGCAGCGAGACCCAATACAGTGAGCAGGCCGGCTTAATACCTTATTCCGATTGTTTTTAGATTTCATGTTATCTGACGGCTACCTATTTCGGTGAATATAATTGGATGGGTAATATGATGAATTGCTGGTTAAATTGAGGGATTTGATTGCAAGTCAATTTTATATAGTTGCATGAACTAATTTTAGTCGGCCGATGATACCTACCGATATGTATGGTATACTAATACTACCTCACTACATCTTTTTGGGAATAGATTATGGCAGGTTGAAGTTTCATAGTTGACGTGGCGTACTCAGCGTCAGCTTCCGCATTCTCTCCATAGGCAAAGTTGTGTCATTTTACCTTGTCAAGTTATTCCAAGTAGAGCTCTTGTACCTGTCTAGATTAGATCTTTGGGGAATTCTTAATTGTGTCGGGGTTATAATTGTTATTTTTACTTATTGTTTGATGTATGTAAAGGCAATGAGATATTTCTAAGTATTCTTATGTGTGGCTAAATAAAGGATTCTCCTATCGAGTTAGAGGTGATATAGGTTCACCCACGACCCACCCATTTAGGTCATGTCGTCACCCCATGATTCGTGACATGAGTCATTTTGGGTCCTGAATTTTTACTAGTTGCTCACCGCGAGTCTAACCACGACTCGTGGTATCATCTAACAAGTCATACCATAACTCATTTTATGGGAAATATTTTACTTTTTACTATTTTTCTGCTTCGGAGAGGTTCTTATCAAGGTTCCATTCTTGATAATCTTGGAAGGTTCTTTACTAAAAAAATTGTAAAGAAAAAGTGCGAAGTTTTTTTTCTTTCCCTTTAGTAGCTTAAAAAGTATAGCTACATACCGACCAAAAAAAAAGGGACAAAAAACAAAAATTGAAAAAGAGTGTGTGTCTGTGTGAGAGAGAGAGAGAGAGAGAGAGAGAATTCAATTTCTTGATAATCAATGTATCTTCAAGAAACTTTTAATTTGTTTTGGTTCTTGATTTCCTACATCAAAGTGAAAAAATCAAAAGTTCGGTATTGCTTTTACATACTCTTCTAATTTAAGTTTTCTAGTTTGATTTTAGTATTTATTATTTTTATAAAAGTAGAATTTGAAATTCATGTTATTTGAGATAGGTTTTCCCTGCATATAGGGATGAATTTTGTTATTCTTAGAAGACATGATTAATATTATTTGAGAGGTTTCTCTTCTTTACACCTTTGTGTGTGGCTACTTGGGATTTATCCTACAATCTTACAAGAATGATTCTTTAGGAGGTAAGATTAATTCGTAACTTGATATCTTTGGATCTTATTCATAAATTGAAGAAGGTAATTCTTCGTATACTAATTATTATCTCTAATTTCTTTGAATTAGGGGTCCAAATCAACTTTTGATCTAAGTTCTTGAATTGATTCTATTGGCATCTTAATTAGCTTTAATTCGATAATTTTTAAATACTAAGATCAATTAGGGTTCTTAGCATTTGAACTCCAAATTGGGGATTCTATTCTCAAATTTCGCCTATCTTCTAATTTCTTGTCTTTAATTTTCATATTTTCGCTTCCACTTTATTTTTTTATTATTTCAAGTAACCCGATTCTTATCACTAACTCTGTGATATTATTCAAATTTTCTTTGCACTAGAGTAAATTCTATCATAATAATCATAAAAACTATTAGATAGACAACTAAGAAGATAATACCGACATGTGTAGGTATCATCATCATACTTTTCAACTTTCTCTTGAAGAGAAATAAGTTCGTCATCATTAATGGAAGAGTTGTCTATTTCATTTAGATTCTTCTTAGTTAACATATAAGAAACATTGAGAAGACTTAAATAGAAAAGTACTTTAACCATCCATCTCTTGAAATGAGCACTATTGAACCGAAATGGCTTGTTAAGATCTCCCATCTTAACATCCGCGAATTTTTCAATAGTAGCCACCGAATCTCCTTAAAATTATTGGTGAAATTATGATTGAAAAATAAAATTAAAGAAAATAAAATATCTTCAGGTTGACGCGCGGATATCTCACTCTCTTTAAGGAGATTCAAGCCGCTGCAATAAAATTTTATTTGTCTAGTAGTAATCTTTTTGACTTGTCCCCTCCAAGATACATCGATCCATCAATACTATACGACTCAATAAACTATAGACAAGAGTTGAGTTCAAAGCTCCACCAAAAAAACACCTTCCATCAGCTAAATAAACTCTCTTTTCAACTCAGTTTTTATGCACTCTATATTTTTCTGCTACAACAAAAGACAAGACCACCGCTATTATAGGTGAAGAGTTCTTCTTTGTAATAAATTGAAAGAATGTGGGTGATAATATGGGTAAGTTATGAGAGAATTATGTCTTAGAGGTTACATAAGTTACAAGGTATAATGAGGTAGAATCATAAGATAGAGGTTATGAAAAAAGTAATGATCATATTCATCACAATGTAAAAAATAAACAACATTTAAAACTATAATATAATATTTTATAACATTAAAATGTCTACAAAATCCAACATAAAGCATCTCATAATCCTTAAATAGGAACTGGTCTTCTACATATGACTTTTTACAACTTTGAGTAGTAGAAAATGATCTTTTTAAATCTCTTTATGTTATTTTTATATCCCTTATGTTTGCGAATAAGTTCAAAATGGTCCATTAAATATACTTTTTGAGCATTTTTGGTACATTAAGCTTGCTAAATGTGAATACATTTGATCTCCATCAAATACTTAACAAACTCTGCTTGTTAAATTTATAAAATTATTTTAAAAAATAATAGGGACTCACATTTAGAGGTGTTTTCCTTGCAATTTTTGATTTTTCTATTGCATGACTTGGTGTAGCTTATAAGATATAATTTATGCTACTTTTAGAATAATCTCAGAGACCTCTCTCTAAGTTTCACTTCATAACATTGACCTCTCATGTGACATATGATACCACACTTACTTTGGTTATTTTAATTTTTTTTAACAATTTCTTTAACGTATTTAATTATCAATAATGTAAAAATATGTACTTAAACTTATTTTCTCCTTCTAAAATTCTCATTTAATGGACCATTTTGAACTTACCCGCAAACAGAAGGAATATTTTTATTATTTTCTCTTATATTTTAGGTAAGATTTTAATCAAATTTTATCAGGATTATTTTGTGACAGATGAAATAAAGTTAAATGATTTTTATATAATAAAACAGAGCATAATAACTTTTGAGTAATGAACTGAAAACTACTCAACAAATATTGAGTAAGCTCACAATTACCCGTTATTAATTGACTAGCATAACTTTTTTAAGGGGCTTAGGGGACTAGGCCATTAGCAGGCCGAAATTATGGGGGGGCGATTCCTTAGGCCCATCTTGTCCCATTACTTAAGGGGATGAAAAAATAGTACATTGGCATCTTGTAACCCACTTTTAAAAGTTGGCATGATATGATCAAATTTAATTTTAGCCCAAAAATATTTAAGTAACTACTATACGTTTACTCTCTCTCTTCTTTGTCATATAAGGAATTTCTCCCCTCTCTCTCTCTCTCTTGTATTAAAATTTCTTTGCGTTCTTCTTCTCTTCTTACTTTCTATATTCTTTCCATTATTTTGTATTTCTCTCAATTTTGAGTCAATGAATAACAACTTAATATGATTACACGTAAAAAATGAAATAATATTTTACTGTCATATTTTGTACTATACTAAGATTGTCATCAATTTCATATTTTGTTGCAAGAGTGGTGCATTTTTCTTGTGCTTCTTTCATTTCATTTTTTTCATTAATTTTTGCATTTTTTGGAACAAGTTCCTTAAGGGAAAATCTCTTGCATCCTTGGTTATTGAATTTATTGATTTTACAATATTAAAAGTCATTGTCATTATTCTGATTATTATGGAATGAGCTTTTGCCCATCTTTGATACCCGATATCCATCAAGTAATCCATCACTCTCTTAACAATACATTCCCCCTATTTCATATAATGATCAAATTCCTTCACAGTATATGCATTGGCCATTGCATGATAAATTTCTTTTAGCTGCAATTGGTTTCTCTCGAAATTGTCCTTCATGTTATTCAGAAGATGCCACATGCAAGTACAATTCTCATAATCACTTCTTTTAACCTTTTAAAAAATCACTCCCACGAGACATTATTCTTTGAATCAACAACTCCATATGCTAATGGGAGTATATGTCCTGAAAAAGATATAAATGAAACGGTGAATTAAATAAATTCTTAAACTCAAAGATATGAATTGTAATTATAGAATAAGGATTAGGGTCAAATTTACCCCTCAACTATCAAATATTGGCCAGTTCTACCCTTAGTTATGCTATTCGGATATATCTTTCTCCACCGTTAGTAAACTTTTCGTCTATGCCCTCCTTTAACAGAAAAGTCTCATTTAACTTAAATTACCCATTAACCTAGATCTAACCCCACCACCCGTCCCACTCAAAAATCTAATACTAAAACAAAAAAAATACACTCGACGGGTCTAGAAAGAACACTAATGGAGATTTGTTAGAGAGAGATGAGAGGATCGACAATGATATGAAATCCCCTTCTTCGACGGGTCTGCTAGCATAGCTTAATTCCAAACAATCTTAAGGTATGAAACCCTATTCCTCTTCCTCTTCTTCTGCCACCGTTGAATAGCTATAATATCTAGGTTTTCGTCTTGGTGTTTGATTAAAGTTGAATGTCTGAGCTAAAGAGCTCATTTTTTCTAGTTAAAATGTCTTTCTTCAGCTGAAGAAATCATACTCAGTTGTTATTTGTACTATTTAGGGATTTTTGAAAACTAGACAAATGTGAATTAGGATTTCTATTTCGTGATAAATATGATAATTTTGTATTGATTCTTCTGTTATTAGCTATAAATTTTGATTTTTCTAGTATACATGATCCTTGCATGTGCGAAATTTTAGGGTCTTCATGGTTCCTAACATATTTTAGGTTTCGTATTTAGATTAGTTGTTTTATTATTTTACAAGGTGGTTTAGGTTTTATAGATTATCTGATTTAGGGTATTGTGCATGAATTGATTTAGGGTTTTGTTGATGGAATGGTTTAGGGTACTCTGAAAGGACTAGTTTAGGGTGTTGAGGATGGAATGGTTTGTGGTATTAGGTTTAATTTCATTTTTCTTTATTCATTGAGGTATATATTGAGAAAAAAATGATTGTAATTGTCAATGTGATGTAAAAGAAATTGAAATGTGGTCCCAATATTTTATTCTTGTATCCAAAAAGTTATGGAGAAGTTGAACTTATTGTTTAAAAATTGAAACTTTATTGAATGTGGTCCCATTCCTTTTTCTTTGTTTGGATTCTTTCAAGAAATATTGTTGTTTTTAAATAATATTTATGGATTTTTGTGACTTTTCTTATTGTTTATTCTTGTTATTCATTGAAAAACATTTATGGTATTAGGTATATTTGAGACCTTATTTTTCTTAGTATCAAATTACTGCATTCATTTCTAGTTTATTTATTGTTTAACTTTAGAAAATCTATCTTCATTTTCTGTAACACAGAAGTCCTTTATTTAATTTCTTTATTTTGTTTTTATCTTATTTTCTTTGTTTAATAATTAATCCATATAGTCTGTTATTTTTACTATTTTCAGATGGTGCTAATTGACTTGGTATTTCACTATGGTGGGGAATGGATTAGAAAGCCTAAACTGTTTTATTCAGGAAATCTGGTTCACAAATGGGAAGGTTATGATTCTGATCTCTTGTCATTTATAGATATTGTGACTGAATACAATGCTACATTAGGATTTATTGGTGTTCAGCAATTGCTTGCGTTTGTCCCTTGTGGAAAGTTATATGAAATAGAAGATGATGAGGGAATTAGGACATTATTGTCTCTTGTTAATGACAAATTTTATGTAATAAACTTGTTTGATGTTGAAGATTGTGACTTATATGTTGAGGTTAGAACATAGTTAGACACAAAGTTATTGAAGAATGTGACTTAGATGTTGATGTTTAGAACATAGTTAGACACAAAGAGTGTGTTAGAGGTTGATGAATCAGATAGTGATTGTTACAATAGTGATACTGGCAGTGAGGAAGTCTCTGATTATTCAGATTATGATTCTAAAGAGTTAGAGTTTATTGATAAAAAAAGAAAGAGGGTAGTCAATGACAAGTTGTCTAAATATAAGGAGTTACACAAGTCCATGACTTTCAAAGATATAGAGGAAGCTAGGAGATTCATTAGCTTGCATGCATTGTCAAATGGCTATAATCTAACTATTCAAAAAAGTGACCCAAAGAGGTTTAGGGTTGTTTTTCAAAGAGCATGTAACTTTGTCTGCCTAATTTCTGGTCAAAAGCACTGCCCTGGTGTTAGTGTGAAAACATTGACAGGAAAGCATAAATGTGAAGATCCATGTGGAAACTATAAGGTTGGTGCAACAACAATTGCTTATTACTTCAAGGAAAAATTGCAAGATAATCCCAAATATAAGATCAAAGACATGAGAGTTGATCTCAAAACTGCCTTTAACATTAATGCTTTATTTGGGAAGTGTAAGAGAGCTAAAAGAATGATTTTGGAGAAAATGGAAGGCAGTTTTTCTGATGACTATAAAAGGCTTGCTGGATATGCAAATGCTTTAATGGAGATTAATGTTGGAAGTGATATTAAGGTTTCACTAGTTGAAGGAAAAAGAAAAAAAAATTCAGAATGTACATCTATTTTGATGCACTGAAGAAGGGGTTTTAAGTCTAGTTTAAGACCTTTCATTTGCATAGATGGGAAATTTTTGAAAGGTAAAGCCAAAGGTCAACTCTTATGTGTTGTGGGTCAAGACTCAATGAACCACATTTATCATATAGCTTGGGTTATTGTGGATAGAGAATACAAACTTACGTGGATTTGATTTTTGGAGTTGCTTCAGCAGTCCCTAAACCTAAACAATGGATAGGGGATCACATTAATATCAGATATGCAAAAGGTAATATCACTATTCTTTTTGTTTTCTGTTTCTTTTCCTTAAATTTGACAAAACAGTTCACTGTTCTCTATTCACTATAGTGAGTTATTCTTATATGCTTATTGATTTTGTTTTTCATTTACAAATAAGGACTGATTGAAGCAGTCAGAATTGTTCTACTAGATGCCATGCACAGGTTTGGTATGGACGCATAGAGGCTAATTGGAGAAAAAAGGGAAAGAAATCTAAACAAATGACTAAGTTGTTATGGTGGTGTTCATGGAGTACTTACAAAGAGGAGTTGGATGATCATTTAAAGTCTTTGGCTGAGTTGTCAGAAGAAGCCAAAGAGGATCTACTGCATTTCCCAATACAGACTTGGTGTAGAGTATATTTTGACACAATTTGCAAGAATCAAAAGGTGAAAAATAACTTGGCTGAATCATTCAATTCCTGGATATTGGAAGAAAGACAGAAACTCATCATTGGGATGCTTGAGGGTATTCGATTAAAGGTAATGAACAAGTTTGTGAAACATGAAGAAGAAGTGATGTCTTGGCCTGGTGAATGGAGTCCAACAGCTATTGAAATGTACAATGAGTATTTGAAGATTGCTAATATGTGTGAACTGAATTTCAACGGTGATCATGGATTTGAGATCAGTGAGGGAAATTACAAGCACGTTGTCAATTTATCAACTAAGAGGTGTAGTTGTAGGGTACGGGATCTTACTGGAATCCCATGTCCCGATGCAATCAAAGCACTTCTTTACAAAGAGCTTGATCCTCTGGAACAAATATACTGGTGGTACTCAAAGGAGGCATATCTCCTTTCTTACCATTCAAAGCTACAACCAGTGCCTGGGCCAAAGTTCTGGAGAATTGTTCCAGAAGAAGCAATGGAACCACCTCCTTTTGTAAAGCTAGGCAGACCTACAGTGAAAAGAAAAAGAGATAAAAATGAAGCATTTAAGAGGCAAAGTGAGTGGGTTGCATTAAGGAAAGGAAGGGTTATGACTTGTTAAAGTTGTGGAGTTTCAGGACACAATGCTAGAGGTTGTGAAAAGGTAATTTTCTATTTTAATTAGTATGTTTTCAATGCTTATAAAATTCTGATTATGTTATTATTTTATAAGCTTGACAAAGCAAGTGGTGAAGGCACTTCTAAGAAAAAACAGCCAATGAAGGACAAGCAACCACAATCAAAGAAAGACAAGCAGCCAATAAAGGAGAAGCAAACAAAGAAGAAGAGGGACAAGCAACCAATGAAAGACAAACAACCAATGAAGAGGTAAAGAAAACTGATTGATGAAGAAGATGAAGAGCCAAGCCATCCAAGCCCTCCCAGATTTCCAGATGATGCAACAGTTGAGGACTTGCACTTGACAGCTCTACAGCGTAGTCAAGATAGTGCACCAAGTAACCTTGATTTTGAAGTTAAAGAAGACATACCTTGGAATCCAAGAAGTGTTTCAGAGTTGAAGTCTAGAATCATTCAAAGACAGCAATAACCAAAACCAACTGGGTCAAGACAAATTAAGTTTGTTGTTGATGGCATAGCTTCAAGTAATCCAAGTGATTTATATGCACCAAAAGGGCTCTCATGGAAGGGTAATGCATCTATTACTGCAAGATTATTAGAGCAATTAAGAGTTGATACACTTAAGACGAGAAAGGGCAATGGCAAGGAACAACAATGACAAGGATAATTAGAAGACTTAGTTATATTTCATCTTTTTGTGAACACTGTGTCAACTATTGAAATGTTCACAATGGGATGTTCCTTCTTTTTGTGAGAACTGTTTAAAGTATTTTTTTGTTGTATCTTTTTGGAAATATAAGATGGCATCCCTAATGTAAAAAATAAATTTGTTGTTCAGTGTTTGTATATTGGTTTCATCTCAAGTCTCATCCTTTTTGATTTCTTATTTTTGAGTGAATGTTGTTGAGTGTATGTTGATTGGCTTGTTGTTCACATTTGTGCAGATTATGTCCTGTTTTAGTCCAAATTATGTCCAGATTTTAGTTAAAATTTTGTGCAGATTTTAGTCCATTTTTTGTCTAGATTTTAGTTCAGATATTGTCCATATTTTAGTATAGATTTTTATCCAGTTTAGTGTTATTTAAAGCTTTTCTACTTCTATTTTTGTCCATTCTAGTGCTACTTGTGAGATGATGCTAATATGGTGAATTTCATATTTTAATCAATTATCCTCTTAGTAGTAGTTCTAATCCTTTCATGTTTCACGATGCATATGAATTTTCATATTTTTCTAATAATGTATTAAGTTTCATTTCAATGGAAAATTCCAACTACATTACGACAACTAATCAAATGAAATTCATACAGAAACACCAATGAAGTTCCATTACACTTATCAAAATGATGTTGTAATAGTCATACGACAATATCCAACTACATTACAACAACAGCCAACTACTATGGCAATCTCAGTTGACTTTTCATCAAGTGTCAACTTGGATTAAACTACTAACATACACAACAACTACACAATTCATCAAAATCCGAAGAAATTTTTTCTTAAATCTACACGAGATGGTCTTCTTTTTTTCCTTCAAACTCTTCTCTTTCAAACCATCCTTCTCCTTTGAATCTTCAAGCTCAACCAAATGCATCTTAAGATGCTCGTAATTCTCTTCTAACTCTTTGATTTTGTTCACCAATTTTTGAATAATAAACTTTGATCTTTCATCAACTATGTCTTTGTCTCTCCATCTAAAAAACTTGCAATTCGTAGCCTGAAAATTAGGGATCCAATAAAATTTCAATGTAAGACTAAACACACAAAGATTAATCAATCTAAATACAATATAACACAAACCTCATGGCGAAGCAAGACCAAAATCTTCTTCCAGGATTGTGATCTGATCAAGAGGTCTGCATCTGGAACAAAATGCCATGTTTGCATCACATTTCAGCTCTCAACATTGGATCGTGTTCGTCCATACACAATTTATTCAACTTGGTGTTTGCCATCTAACCCTAATAAAATGAAGTCTTAAAGATCAGGAAATTGGCAGAAATATCAATACAAAGTTAACACCTAATACACAAAATAGGGATGCCATTTTATTTGGTTTTCAAAAATCCCTAAATAGTACAGATAACAACTAAGTAAAAGGGAAGACATTTTAACTCGGAAAAATGAGTTCTTCAGCTCAGACATTCAACTTCAATCAGACACCAAGACGAAAATCTAGATATTATAGCTATTCAACGATGGCAGAAGAAGAGGAAGAGGAAGAGGGTTTCATACCTTAAGAATGTTTGGAATTAAGCTATGCTAGTTGACCCGTCGAAGAAGGAGATTTCATACCATTGTTGATCCTCTCATCTCTCTATAACAAATCGCCATTAGTGGTCTTTCTAGACCCGTCGAGTGTATTTTTTTTGTTTTAGTATTAGATTTTTGAGTGGGTCGGGAAGGGTGTCGGGTGGTCAGGTTAGATTTAGGTTAATTAGTAATTTAAGTTAAATGGGACTTTTCTGTTAAAGGGGGGAGATGAAAAGTTTACTAACGGTGGGGGTAGATATAGCCGGATAGTATAACTAAGGGTAGACCTGGCCAATATTCGATAGTAGAGGGATAAATTTGATCCTAATCCCTATAGAATATAATATTGCAATATACAAAGGAGAAACAAATAGAGTGTTGTTAACAAATATTATTATATTTATACCAACATAAAATAAGTTATTATATCTAATATATATTTAACAAATGATATATAATTAGTAGATTCAATAAAATATCTTGTGCGTCTTGATAACTAACAGTTAAAAATGTCCCTCGATGAGATATTTTAAGAAAGCTACCATCAACTGCCACAGGTCTGCAATACTCCTAAACCTTTGCGGACGAATTCAATCCGGCAAAAGCATTCATGAAATTATCTTCTTCTATTTTACTCAAACTAATTGCCAAACCTGAATTTGAATGTATTAACATATTAAGGTAACTTGATAGTTTGGCATACGAATTACCGGGGTCCCCTTGCAATATGTCGAGTGCCTTTTTTAAGATCTATGTGCCTTTTAGTAACTCATATCTAGGTCATAATCCTTTTTCATGTCGTTTTGCATGTCTCTTCCGTTGTAAACAACTTTTGGGTCTACATATTTATCCATTATAATTCTTCCAACTACACTTAATGTTGTTATATGTTGTGTCAGTAATCTATTCATTGTAGAACAACTGTAAACATCAATGAATCATCTCACTTTGAAGATATTTGACTCTGCAAAATTAAACACTTGAATAACCACCCACAAAGCTCACTAACGCATAGAAGTTTATACCTAAACAAGTAACAAAATTTAAATATACAACATAATATTTTTTAACGCAATTACATCATAAATATATAAAACAAATTTTGTATACATTGTAATGATAAGGAATACTGAATCTTTATGAATATATGTAGTAAATGTATACATAAACATGTGGTGGACGATCAAGATTAAGTTTATTACAAATGAATATAAGATCAAAATGTATAAAATAATTTTTGCATACATTTATCTACTAATGTATACATGAACTATATTATTTATTGTCTATTGATCACATATACACTAAGTAGATGTAAATCATATAATTTACTAATAATGACAGTATAGAAGAGTTACTATGAACAATTTTACTAAATATATAAATAAACATATAGTGAACGACTTATTCTAGATTTAGCTCATTACAAATGAATACAAGAATAAAATGTATAAGAAAAATTTTATACATTGTATTGAGAATGTATATTTTATCTATATGATTTAATTTTGTTAATCAAAAGCTTTTTATTTTTTTTTATACACTAAACAGATATATTTTTTATAATTTTTTACATTTAATTAAACGTATATATTTGCACTTAAATACATACAATAATTGTTATTTACTGAATAATTTATCAAAGTATAAAGAAATACCTTGAAATACTCAATCTTTGCACTGTAAACTAAAACTTCTTTCGAATTGCATAATTTTTAATGATGATAGCCAATATTTCTTTCTCCTTATAAAACTGTCCTTTTACCGGAACTCCATCAATAACATTATCTATAATAGGACATTCTTGAAAAAAATGCAGATTCACGATCACCAACATTAATGTATTCAAGCAACAATGCAGTGTCAATATTGCTTATACCACATTTATAGAAAATTGGGATACTATCCGTTGTACTAACAAAGACATTAATGGAAAGCATACTATGTGTATCGATAGCCTTCCATGTAATACATAAAGGAAAATCTTTAAAATTGACATTTTCTTTTCTCTTTTTAAATTTGATGTATACTTGCAATCTCATATCATTTTATATCAACATTGATTGTGAATTCTCATCATTTTATACCAAATCTCAAAGTAATTTAGCAGTGTTTATGTTCAGATGAATAGTAATAATTTGAATGTATCCATTATAACTCATATTTGTATTGATAACAATACCTTCTATATCATAATTTGTACATCTGTTATTACAATCCCATTCTCCTCTATTACTGAATCAAAACAGGGAAAAGTGTCATGATTTTCGACTTTTTGATATGCAATTTTTTAAATAAAGTGAAACTTCATCAATTAGGGTTTTGATGGGATTTCCAACTTTCTCTTCAACATTTTTTTTAATGCAAAATTTGGTTATCATGCATTTATGTGATTATGGTTAAAGTGCCGTATTATAGGAGATAGAGAAAACTACTTGAACGGTTTTTCAGGGGACAAGTACGTGTCTAATAGGGATAAAAATTAATCCCTTTCACTTTGAAAAAAGGGGCAAATTGTTATATTTGGCTAATTAATGCCAATTAATTCAGATATGCTTTTTGCTAATTTTATTCTGACTATTTCTTTTACCAATTATAAATTGGTGTTGCACTTATATGTGAAATGAAAACATCGATTCCACTATTTCTCCTTGATCATAAAATCATATAGATACCGATATAGACTACTTTGGATTTTACCCCCTTTCAGAGGTTACAAAATTCTTTTTCATTTCTTTGTCAACTTGGAGAAGTGATAAATATCGTTGTAGTTGTGGCAAACCTACTCAGCAGAGCACTGTAGATCGATTTTTCCAGCAAGAAAGAAGTGCATGATTTACAAGCATCAAATCTCTAGCCTCTATTTTTTGTTACGTTTGAATACATAATAGTTAGGAGGTGAGGATCTGTGTAAAGGTCATCCCTAAATACATAAAATTAACAAACTGCATATCACTAGTTGATACGAATAGAATAACATTTACTACTTCAGACCTGACTTTACAAAATAGGGGGAAGACCATATCATGCCATTAGTAGCACAATTTCGCCATGTGAACCTGTTGATGCAAGAAAATACAAAGATATAAACAAATGTCTCGCAAGACGATCTAAAATACAAACAAGATGAATAAGAAGAAACATACATTTGTCGAAGATATCCTTGTACACCTGTAGTGAATTATCACTGTCTTCCTCCATCTTTGAGACTCTCTCAGCTTCCTTGGCTGCTTCAGCTGCTACAAATGATTTATTTTCAGCTTCTGCAACCTTATAGGCAGCAGTGATTGCTGCTTCTTCGGCAGTGTCACCAAGATAGGCACTATTTGGAAACTGCCTTGCCCCAACATGTTTTTGTTTTGGGGTAGCGGTCTTTGTTTTTTCTAAGACCTCTTTCTTAATCCGATAGCAATTCTCAATCTGCAGAGGAAGCCGCAAAAAAGAATCCCAGAATTCAGACTTTCAGTCTTAAAACAAATATCAGGATGCAGTATTCAGTGGTTCATCAAATATACAACTAATTCATTTATGCTCTTTATATTGTCGTCTGCTTCCAGTTTCAAAAATCCATAAATTATAACAGATGATTATGTGATAGAAGAAAAAGCTGCGGAGAAGATGCAGTTCTACTGATGTAAAAATAAATCCACCAAGGATAATGACGAACACCCATCTACCAACAAAAAGAGCTAAATAAACAAATGAGTGACTGCTATCCACCAAAAACACCTGGGCAGGCCCAGAAGAAGTATGTGAAAGCATTCAGCTATGACAGATGCAAACATTCTCTTCCATCCAATATTAGATAACCAAAAAAAAATACTTGCCCACCCAAGAAGAACAACTCTGCCTAGAAGATGCAAACATTTCACTCCATAAAATGCCGAGCACCAAAGCCACATTATGATGTGTGCACATCCTGCACAACTTGGTGATTGTGACCTTAATTGAACTACTACACCAGACTCAAACATCTTGAAACTGGAACTGAAACTTAGCTTACTCATTTAAACAAGCTATTAGATTTATAAGGGTGTTCAGGACTGTGGATTCTACTTGGATAAATTTATTTAATAGTTCTTCAAGAAACATGGAGCACAAGCGTGCACATTTTATGTCAATAATTCGGACTAGCCTTTTGGCAACAAAAGAAGTTGCAATAGCAATAAAGTTATCAGTTTCCAGGAAAAAAAAAAAAAAAGAAGTTGCAATAGCAATTGTTATCAGTAACCCGCTGATAAATTTTTAAAAATATATAAATAAGGCGACGGGTTATTAGTTTAGGATTTACTTTTTTAACCATAGGAATCCTTTCGGGTAAATGTAAAAACTAAAAAATAATAATAACAATAATAATAATAATGTTACCTTTTCAAGTTTGTCTTGTTGAACAAGCCTCCTCAGCCTAGAACTCAGCAGCCTTCTGAAGTTTTGGGGCACCTCATGCCTTTGCTGCAGTAGATACAAAAACAATAAGAAATGCCCACTTCAGTTATTTATTGCATAGTTCTGCAATAATGTGATATCTATTTTTATCAGACAAAAGAAAACAACTATAGGAATTATTGAAACTCAATATTTTGAACTCCATATGACATACTTCTGCAGTTATTTTCCAATCTGAGCTGCAGGTCTGCAACTATTTCTCATTAGGCAATGGGGTGAACATTTTCTTTCGGTTTATTAACCAAATTGACTTGATTTCTTTAAAATTGCTTTAAGTTCTGTTGACTAATCAAAGTTGATATATTTTCCTTTTCCCTGGAATGAATACTAGCTCTGTTTGCCACAAGAGGGACTGAAGTAAGTACATTCTGTCTTTCATGTCTTTCAAGTGTGATGAAGAAAAGATAGATGTTAATAAGAACATAAAGACAAAGTCTTTAGGTCTTTATGTTGGACAATAATAAAGTCTGCATCCCCTATATACGTCAAATTATCATTTTAATGACCTGGAAACTGTAGCTGTTTCATAGATTGTTGACATCTTATTGTTATGATCCCATCATTCTCTTGTCTATCTATGAAAAACTTCAAATTCTGGTAAATGGTCAAAATCAGAGTGATCGCCTAAATCATAGTGCATCTAGTAAAATAAAAGTAACAGTCTGTTTGAATGTCAAGGGGTATGTGAAAGTGTCAAGTACCTCTTAGATGGATAGAAAAGCCAAAAGAGAAACCAGAAAGTGTAATGATGTCTCTGTATACCTCAATGAAGTTAACAATTGTGCTTGTGTCCGATCCATTTGGCTCTTTTAGACTTGAAAGTGCATCATATATCATTTGATTGTACCTAAGGTTAAAGCAGTAAATATTATTTCAAGAAAACATGAACAGATTACTAGGAACAAAGAGGAAAAAAGAAAAACGGTAATGTACATAAATGGCTATCAAACATTAAAATACATATTTGTTCTTCCACCTATATATTCACTTATATTTCTCTTCCCATTTCTTTTATTTTTTATATTTCTTTTTGGGAGGGGGTCGGGAGGGACCTTTGGTAGGAGATGCAAGTCGTTCTTTACAGTAGGTTACAAATCAAGGAAACAAATAATAAATCATGAGCATTCATCAGAATTCAAAGAGGTACACAGTTGAGAAACCAAGAAACAGAATGATGAGCATTCATCACAGGATTTTTGATAAAGTCCATTTGAAATACAAGACTCTAGTTGGCTAGTAAAAGGGCATATGATAAATTACACCTTTGTGCCCATCTATCCATAATGTACCAAATTGTTTCATCCCAGAATCAGCAGTTAATAGATTACCCATATTGATGCACTTTATTTAATTCAAAGAAAAAAACTACCGCTTATCTTTTCCCACATAAATGTGATTTAAGTTAGAAAGTCTTAAGGAAATGCATTTGTTATCTCAAAAATATGGATTTGACAAGTCTCATTCCCTGGACTATTCAAGAATTTGAAAAGGAAATCCAGAAAGACAAACTTCGAAGCAGTTTTTCCATCTAATGCGCATTTTGAAGAATCTTCCATAATGGTGTCTGCTGATGCATCTTGTGGAACTAGAGTGGAAGAAACAGGGGCCTGTGTGATGGGCAATCGAGCTGCTGTAGCATCAGGATTAGCCTTCACTTTCTGTGTCCTTGATTTATCTCTTGGTCCTTGTCCATTAGCACTAACATTTAAATTTCTCCATTTATCCTATATAAAAAATGCGACGCCAAAAAGTTTATGAGAGAAAATGATTTTTAAAAAAAGGAAGTACAGTACAATGCAAGAAAACCATAAGATTCTCATCAACCATCCAAATTAACTTCTTCTAAGTGTTAAGAGGCAGGGGGATTTAAAAGCACTAAGCTCTTTGAGAAATAGCCTCTTTGGCCAAGCTTCCAAAATTTACTTTATCTTTGGTAAGGTAAGTGATTTTATTAACAATTGGGGAAGTCCCATTTACAAGAAGTATAGCAAAAGAAGAGAACCTACATCAAAATATGGTTCTCAATAAAAGAGATCTAATCCTATATACAAATAGGGATCTCATAAGTACACCAAAAAGAAACTAACGACAAAACACTACTTTGCAATTTTACAAAATCTTGTTCCACACCTTCAAAAGCCATCCCATTTCCATCTTTCAAAATGACCCACATGATTGCTAGAGGGTAACATTCCATGCCCTTAGGCTTCTTTTCCCCCTCCTATGAGTCAAACTTTGTAAAGCTTCCATCATTGTGCCCGACATCACCCACTGCAATCTAAACAAGTTGAGGGCCACCTTCCATAACCAGCTAGCCACTTCCCAGTGCAAATGATCAATATTTTTGCTTGCACTCTTACACATAAACCACCAACTAACATAAGTAATTCTCCTCTTCCTCAGATTTTCCATTGTTAAGATCGCGTCCCTCTCCACCAACTATACCAAAAAAAAACCTTCCTCGGTGCTCTAGATATCCAAATAGAGTCATGAGGGAAGGAATATCCCCCTCTCACTAGTAATCTCCTGTACAAAGAGCTAATAGTGAATAAATTGTCCTCACTCTCCCGCCACCTTCATACATCTGATAAGTTATTTGGTGTGTCTAGCCAGTACAAAAACTCAATCAAATTGTGAAATTCTTCCATCTTCCGATCCTGAAAGTTCCTTCTGAATCTTAAGTCCCGGTGAATAACCCCTCGTGAGAGCTAAGAATTTGTTGGACAGCCATCTCTCTTTGGATTGATACACAATATATATTAGGGAAGGCTTCCCTCAACTCGTTCTCACTTCTCCCAGCACCAATTTATGTGCCCAAAAACTAATTATGCTTCCGTCCCCAACCTTAAAAGAAAAATGTTCACAGAAGTCTTCTCACCCCTTCAAAACTATTCCACAAACCACACCCAAACAGAGTAATAATGTTTTGAGTCCTCCACCCACCTTCCAACGTACCACACTTTTCTGCTACTACTCCCCTCCGAAAGCATTCTACTGCCATACTTTTCCGCTACTACTCCCCTCCAAAAAGCATTCTACCCCGCCCTAGATTTCCCATAACCACTTTTTTTTTAAAATGGTAACTTGTATATTTATATATCTATTCAAAGGAAAAATAGTACTTTGGGTGTACTATAACCATATTTACAGCAAAAGACTCTTAAGAAACTAAAGCTATTCTAATCTCCTAGATGGATCCTATTACATCAAAAATTTCTACAGATTCTCTGAGTAGGATTGGCGAACCCAAAAACAAAGAGTAAAATACAATTCACTTTAATCTACTGCGCAAAACTGCTCCCATTCTGAAAGCATCTGGAGCAATATGCTTGCTGAAACAATGCTCCAGCTCTTTCTATCTTCAGCTTCTTCCCCATAACCACTTTCCTAACAAAGCTTTACTGAACATCTTGAGCTCTTTCCCTCTGAGTCCTCACCATTCTTTTGGAGATGTGACAACTCTCCAATTCACTGGACGAATCTTCTTAATGTCTTTCATTGTGTTCCCATAAAAAGTTATGCTCAAGTCTTTCCAACTTTCCCGTCACTTTTCCAGGAGCTTGCAAAAGTGACATAAAATATGTATTGAATGCTAGAAAGGGTGTTTTTGATCAGCACTTACCCCCTTTCGACAAGTACCTCTTTTGCCATCCCACAAGCCATTTCTCTACTTTTTCAATCACTGGATTCCACACTGCAAGATCTTTACTTGAGGCACCCCATGATAATCTCACATATGTAGTAGGTAGAGTGCTCAACTTGTGATTTAGCACCTGCGTCATCTCCTCAATATTATCCACTTCTCCGACCGATGTGAATTAACATTTTCTGAGATTGATCTTAAGGTCTGACGCAACCTGGAACCAAATCAAAATATGTCGCAAATGGTCTAGTTGAGAAATGCAGAATTTGATTCATCTCCTCCATTTGTCCCCAAAACTCATCTTCAACATAATGAAATCTAACAATCCATTCACATGATTGTAAGCTTCCTTGAGGTCCAATTTATATAAAATTCCTAATTTACCTTTTTTCTTCCTGGAATCAACCACTTCATTTGCCACCAACATTCCATTTAGGATTTGTCTTCCTTCCACAAAAGTGTTATGAGAAGTGGACACTGTCTTCCAAAACCTTTTTAAGTCAATTAAAAATCACATTAGAGATAATCTTGTAAATGTTTTACGACCAGATTAATAGGTCTAAAATCCTTAATACTCACGCTCCTTCCTTCTTTGGCACAATGATAACAAAAGTGACTTTAAAATTTTTCTCGAACTCCCCTATTTCTTGAAATTCCGCAATGGTCTCCATCAACTCACCTTTTAAAAAAAAGCTAAAGTGAATCCATCTGGCACGGAACCTTGTCCACCGTGTAACTCTCTACCACTTCATTCACCTCTTCTTCTTACTATAGGCCTTTGCAAGCACTCCCTCATCCCCTCCCCTACCTGACTATAACACCACCACCAACCCCACCCCCCCACCCCCCACAAAGCCAATTTTAGTCTCCACCTGACATCTTCCTTAAACTTAAGTTCATACAACCTTACAACGACCCCCTTCACTTCCTCCTCTCACTCATACACCTCTCTATTCATATCTAACGACTCAATGACTACCGTAACCCTATGAAAAAATTTTGTATCTTTCAACCACAATGCCCTCAATTTTTATGCTAGTAAAAAAATATAGAGCACTTTTAGTACTCCTTTTGTTTCAATTTAAGTGTCCTAGTTTGACTAGGTACAGAATTTAAGAAAATAAGGGAGACTTTTGAATCTCGTTATACCAAAGATGTGTAATGTATCAAAATACCTTTTGAATCTCGTGGTCTTAAGCAACCATGTAAATGTTGGCATTAAAAAGTTACCAAATATAGAAAGAAGCATTCTATTTTAAACTTACTAAAAGAAAAAGTAAGACATGTAAATTGAAATGAAGGGAGTACTTTTTATTTTTCATCAGTACTTCTAGTACTTCCTATTTTAGTTTTGATTTGTATACTACTGACTAAGCATTCATATAACCAACCCCAACTTGTCTAGGCTAAGGCTTAATCAATATTAACTTTTTGAGGAGGATAAGGTTGTTGTTGTAACTTTTAGGGGTAGTTTGATTTAAAAAGTTATGCAGGGATTAATAAAACAGAAATTATCAATACAAGGATTAGTAAGCAAGGATTATATAGTGCGGAGATTATCTCGTGCTGAACATTTAGTTTGGGTTTGATATATTATGTATTAATATGCAATGTGAAATTAAAAATGTTCATTTATGCTTTAAACAGAATAAAAAGTTTCCTACTATTATGACGGTTTTGTCATTTAGCATTTTTAGACTATGTATTACCACTGATATTCTTATTTCAAATTGTATTCGATATAAAATAATATATACATTCCCGCATAACTTTTGCAAGTATTATTCATGACTAGAACAAAAGGACCAACCAAACATTGTATCAATTAATGCTGATCTTTATGTGGAGATTAAATTCAATCTTCTCAAGTCTATCTCTCTCTCTCTCTCTTTTTTAAAAAAAAATCTTCTCAACTCTCAACCAAACCGATACAACTTTAGGAGAACCACACCCCAAAAGCTAGCTAGGAAGGTGGGAGAGCCCAAGGTTATAGAAGCCCCACGTCAGCTCCCCAACATGAGACTCAAGTCCCATAACTCACCGTAGGATCATAACACAAACATTGTATAAACTTATGCTAGGTTTTGTGAGAAGGTTATATCTCCTAAAACTTAAACCAAAACAACCCTTGGGACATTGAAATAGGACAGTAATAATTGTACACTTCCTTCAGAGGTCATAGCATATCAAATTCACGTTCAGTCAATATGGACAATCTTATGCACGAACTCCAACATTTTTGTCTAATACGACGACATTGATGGGATACGTTAAAGGAGTTTCTCACAAATCAGATGGAATACAATCGACCAACAATAAATCACGCCACCTGGTTGTGTAAATATTTTACAAATTGTAAATGTATATAAATTAAACTCTTTTACAAAAGACGGGTCAAGTACACAACTTGTGATGGCAATTGAAACGAGAAACAAAAAAGAGGGAATTGGAAGGAAAGAGGAAACCTTGAGATCGATGTTGGAGCGAGAGTAAAGGAGGTGATTGAATTCGGGGTCTCTTTGGATGTTCTTCCATTTGCCTGCTCCGTGCTTTGCCACGCCAGCACGAAGTGCTTCTTCTTCCTCCGATGTCCATTTCTGCTTGGGATTTCCCATCAATTTCTCAATCTCTTACCAGCTGCCACTGCTTCTTAAACCCTCCCCCGATCCTCTGTTTTTCTGCGAAATAGTGGGACGGCGTTCCCTTCCTTCTGTTGGGGTTTTCGTGTGCTTTGACGCTGTGGCCCCTAAACCATCATGTATTCAACTTGGACCTTATTTTAATTATGAGAAAATGAGAAAACAGTCTCTTCCCATATGAATAGATAAATTATCAGGCAGTAATTTTAACTAAAGGGATTCAAGAAAAATTAAAACACGCTAATATTATTGGCAAATGAGAAGCTCGAATCAGATATTAAACTGGTTGGATCTGATATCAATGAAAGCTCAACTCAACCTCAACGCCAATAGAAAAATAAGATAAATAAACAAAATTATATTATAATTTTGTTTTTTTAGCCTCGCTGAAACATCAAAAAATCTAAAATAGAAAAATAGTAAGACATATCTGATATGTGAAATCATTTTTTTTTTTTGCTGAAAATAAATTGGTAATCAATATTTTTCAATTCTAGAGCACTAATAATAGAAAGAAAAAAAAATCCTAGAATTGACCTTTGATCACTTAATTCCTCGTGAGCTTCACACGCTTGAATTCATCAAAACTCTTTTTTCCTTACCCAACCTATTATATTATTATATAAATGAAAAACTCCTAAATTAAAAGTTAGATTATCATTTTGTCTCTCCATTAAATTAAATTTAATTAATATATAATTAAATATTATTATTTTATCATATCATATCATATTTATATATTTATTACTATATAAGTGAAAAGCCAAAAAATAAAAACTTAAAATAAATAAATAATAATAAATAATAAATAAACAACAATAACAATATTATTATTATTATATAAGTGGGAAGCCCCATAGTTAAAAATTGAATTATAAATTTAAACCTGTTATAAATTAAAATATTATGATTAATTAAATATTAAATAATAATATTTAGATCACTTGAAGGTCCAATTTAGATTAATAATATTTATTATTATATAAGTGAAAAGCCAAAAATAAAAAGTTAAAATAAATATAAATAATAAATAATAAATAATAAATAATAAATAATATAAATAAATAATAATAAATATAAATAAAAAATTAATAATAAATAAATAAATAATAATAAGAATAATATGTTATCTCTTAAAAATTAATGTGTAGTAATATATAATCAATATGCAATATATCTAATACTCTTTGGCTTTGGTACTATCAATGTTCCAAATTAATAATGATGCAATTAAATCTCTTCAATACCTACTATTTTTATGAATTCAAAAAATAAGGTTCATAAATCAGAACTCGAGAGCAAAAAAAATACAATGGTACAATCTTATTTATAAATTAAAATATTATAATTAATTAAATATTAAATAATAATATTTTAATTACTTGAAGATCCAATTTAAATTAATAATATTTATTACTATATAAGTGAGAAGTTAAAATAAATATAAATAATAATAATAATAATAATAATAAATAAATATAAATAAATAAATAATAATAATAAATATAAATAAAAAAATAATAAAAATAATAAAAAATAAAATAAATAATAATAAGAATAATATGTTATCTCTTAAAAGTTAATGTGTAGAAATATATAATCAATATGCAAGGTATCTAATACTCTTTGGCTTGGGGTACTATTAATGTTCCAAATTAATAATGATGCAATTAAGTTTCCTCAAATACCTATCATTTTTATGAATTCAAAAAATAAGTTTCATTAATCAGAACTTGAGAGCAAATGAAAAGATAATAGTTACAATCTTATCATTATCGTAGAATTTGTGGGTATTAGAAAGAGCAAATTCAAATCTTTTTTTTCTCTCTTTATATTTGTGTCATTGTACTTCAATTTGTTAGGAAGGATGAATTATCAAAGCTTGACAGCAAATGAAGAGGCTACTATTTTAATCTCATCATATATGTTGAACTACTTGAATTACAAAGAGACATTTTTAAATCTTTCCCAGTAGAATGAGCATTTTATTATGTTCCGCTTTAGTTATATACGCACAATTACACAGTTTTCAACTTTATAAGCCATATTTCTAATGAAAGGAATTTTGATTTATCAATCCTGTTGTTTTCTCTTCATATGTCGGCATTAGCATGGTAAGACTCTCTTTCGCAACTTTCAATATATCAAGGTCATATTACTTCATTATCGATTTTTTCGGAGGTGATTAATTTTTTATTTCAAAGAATTCTATTTGAAATAGATTTCTAATTTTCAAGATATGATAATCTTCATCTCTATAAGAATAAGGGAATTATTATCAATCGCTCGGGTAATTTTATTTCTTGGAGAACGTCATTCAATATCATGAGATAAACTTTGAATTTTACACAGAGTGAGTCAATCTATATTAAATTATTCTTTCAATTTTGGTCATATGTGAATACTTTATTAAATCTATTCCTAAAAGTTATTTATCAAAATATACAACCAAAATCAATAAGGGATACACGTGCAACGTATGTAGTTAAAAATTAATCGAACAAGTACGCATAGAAATTTTTTAAAAAGGCATTTTAGCTTCTATTTTTTATAAGAAAAATATTTAAAATTAAAAACACCATTGGTTTAAATGTAAAGGAAAGTTATGGCAAAAGAATATTAAAGAGAGAAGATTTAACTGAGTCTGAAATGAAATTAGTAATGACAGAGAAATTAGGAATGACATTTAAATGAAAAAATAAAGAGTGCATTTATTGTTAGACTTTAAAATTAGGAATGTAATCCAAATTGCCTCGCAAAACGACGGGTTCTTTCTTTTAAAAAAAGATAAAAATGCCTAATAAAACTGTTGAGTTATATGGGTCGACCACCTTACTCAGGACCAGGTCCCTCTATCAGGTTACACAGAGGCAGAGACACATGCACACGAAAATACAACTGTAAGAGGAAGACACACGATGTTTTTACGTGGAAAACTTCCTTGCTCACTGGAAGTAAAAAACCACGACCTACCTCGTAGGATTTCTCAAACTTCACTACTAGATCTGAGCAACAAAAGTTACAAAACCTAGTACACAACTAAGAGGTTAACCTCCTAACCTCCCACTTGTAATACCCCTATTACAAGACTTCAATATTCTCTACTTCAGCTAAAACTCAACTGAAATACAAGGCTAACTCTAGCCAAAATGTCTACTAGCTCTAGCAGACCAAAACGAGAAAAACAACTCTTGAAAAACAAGAAAATAAAACTTGTACAAAAGACAAGGTTTCTGTTTTTGCAGTGCACTTCTTCTCCTTCAATGGCAGCCTCAAAAACTTGAGTTCTTTTTCTTCGATTCTAGCTCAGGAACAAAGAAACAATGGCTGCCTTTTTCAGAGAGAAGAATAAGCCTATTTTCAGATTTATATTTTTCTGAATGATTTCTCTCGATGGAAAGAGTTGTTGGGTTCTATCCTTTATATCTTTCCAGCTTGCTTTTATCCACATGGGTAAAAGGAGAGAGTATTGATGATACCCACTAGCCACATGGGTAAAAGGAGAGAGTAGTAATGATACCCACTAGAAAGCTCTCTTTTTGGTCAAGCACATGTGACCAACTTGGCCTAGGATGCTGCTATGATTCCATGCTGCGCTGCTGCGCACTACTGCTCTCACCAACTGACAACCAAAGAAGCAAACTTTCCAACTGTAAAGTCTTTTCCCGTCCAGCTCAAAAGTGAGTCACACCAGCACAAGGGATCAGGTCCCTCTATGAGGTTGTCATCATCAAAACCAACAATCTAACAATTTCCCCCTTTTTGATGATGACAACCTGCTTTGCACATTTTTACAGTATTCCCCCTGTCAGCATAATTCTCCCTGTCTAGTATCTTCCGTGTCTTCCCCCTGTCTAGTATCTTCCCCCTTTGGCATCATAAAAAAGAAAAGAAGCAGTAAACCAATACAAGAATGCATAGATGAGTTAACTCATGGCCACTGAGGCAACACTGACACGAATGGAAATAAGAAAGGCAGGAAAAAATAGACAATAAGAACAATGCAACAGCCAACCCTTGCAGTCAGAAAAGCATTACAATATCACTTAGCATAACAAAAGAGAATTATACAAGAACTGTCTATAATCGTGGGAAGGAGAGCAAACACAGGAAGGAGATAAAAGAGTAGGAACATCATTTAGGATCGGGTGGTCTATGTAAGAGGGCTGAGAGGCGATCATTGAAGGTTTCATGGGCAGTAAGCAATTTCTTAGTCAAGTCCTTGACCTCAACCTTCAGGGCTTCATTTTCTGCTTTGAGAGGATCACTGGCAGTAAGCAGTTTTTGGTTTAACTCTTTAACCTCAGCCTTTAAAGCTTCATTCTCTTCCTTGAGGGAGGAGATGGTGCCAGGGTCCTCTACTGGGTGTGCCTTCAGACGAGCTATTTCAGCCTCCTTTTGGACAAGTAGAGCAGTGAGTCGTTCTATCTCCACATTGGACTTCTCTTGCGAGGCAATCAAGTCCGACACTATTGACTGGCTCTGTGCCCCTCCGCGGCGCATCACACATTCACATTCTTCCAGCGTCGAGAGGGTAAACATTTGCTTCTTTGACCCTACTATCCCCAACCCACATTCTACATCAAAAAATTCAAAGACTTTGTTCAGCAGGAATCCATAAGCTAGACCATGCTTTCCATCTTTGACATGCATTATTTTGTGTATGTGATTAATCATCACACCGGCCAAGCTTATGGGCTGAAATGTGCTGAGGGCTTCCATCAGGAATAGATCTGCAATTCCTGCCACAGTCCTCCTTTCAGCTCTTGGTAGAAGTACCTTATTAACAAACTCAAACAGCAGCTGATACACACCCTTCATTTGTTTCTTGAGAGCCCTCTCCCCTGTGACTTTGTCAAGTTTGACAATCATGGAAATAAAATGCCTTTGCGCACATTCTCCATCGACAGACCTGATCCCTCTATTAGGAACCTTGAGAATGGAACTGAGCACCTGCTCATTTATCATGAAGGTGACTCCATTCACCTTACTAAAGATTTTGGTACCATCATCAGTAGATTCCAACTCATGATAAAACTCCCTAACCTCCTCCTCATGTAAAACAGGGACTGGAGGAACAAACAAGTGTCTCCAACCTTGGTAATTGACCATTTCTACCAGCTCAGCCATGCCTTCCATGTCACAAATTTCAGGATCAAATACCCTGCCCCTTAACACCTTTTGATTTTGTAAGATAAGCTGTCTGGCTTCCCTGGACAACTCAGTAGAATCATTTGTCCTAGCTCTGGAAGAACCACCAGCTTTCTTGATACGAAAGGCCCTCTCTGGGGATGAAGAAGAAGACAGATCAGCTGTGACCCTTGCTTCATCCTCAGAGACTACTGGAGAAGGCTTCCTTTTCTTGGCTGTATGTTTACGAGAGGGAACAACCTTCCTTTTTGCCTTTGGCTTGGTGCTAGACAGTGGTGCCTTTCCCTTGGCACTAGCAGCCACCCGTACTTCTTCAATATCCTCCTCATTGACCACAACATCCGGCTGCACACCCTCCTCATCAACTACCACATCGGGTTGCACATCCTCTTCATCAACTAACATTCTCCTTTTGAGTTTTCTCCTTTTGGCTGTCCTAACCTGGTTCTCCTTGAGGGCATCAGCCATGAGTTTTTGTGCAGAGGCCCTGGTGTGACGAACTTGGTCCCTGAACTGGTTCAGAGATGTACTAGAACTCTTCTTTTTCACTTTCCAGGAGAGTGGCTCATCATCTAGATCTTCTTCACTCTCCTGATCATCAGCAAGGTTGGAGAGAATGTGAAGCTCTTGAAGGGAAGAGGTAGGAGGGGAAGACATTGAGGGAACAGTATCTGTGGTGTTTTTAGGAAGGGGGTTTTGCTCTTGAGACGGAGACAGAGGCGAGGGAGGAACAGGGGATGCATGTTCTAAATGTTCTTCAGTTCGTGGAGAACTTTCCTCGACGAGTTCAAGGGTTGGAATCTGTGTTCGAAAATTGGGAGCCGTTACTTCATCCAATGGGGGAAGGGTTGCAAGAGGAGTGGGTGAGAGAGGGTTTTCAAGGTCGGCTTCAGGGGGAGTCTCAGAATGCCCTGAAGGCTCAGAGTTCATAGAGAAGGCAATGTTAAGGTCCACCATCGGGGAGGACAAAGGAGCAAAGAAAGTAGAGAAGGGGTTCACAAAGGGTAGAGGGTTTTGTGAAGTTTCCCCAGTCTTTGGTTTCATGGTTGAAATCTCGGTCTGATTCTGGGATGGTGACGAAGGTGAAGCGAAGTGAGACATTTTTTGAGTAGGAGAAAGGGTTTCTGATGAAGGAAACTGGTGAGTAAGAAATGAAGAAACAAGGATTTTGGGGAGGTTATTTGCAGTGAATAGTTTGAAGAGGTGAGAGGAAAGATGGTAGGTGAAAAGGGATATTAAGAGAGGTTAAGACACGTCTAATCAGAGAGACTTTTGAACTGGTTGGAGATATAAATATTACTTTATGACCGGATACCAGAAGAAAAGAGCGGGAAGGGCAGTTCTTACAATATTCTCAAGTTATGCTTATAAGTGACAAAGTAATACTGACCTGAAAGGACCAGGTCCCCTTATGAGGTTGAACAGGCAGTCCAAAGTCCCTGACTTGTCTAAATTTAGTCTTCCTTACATCCACCATGCGTGTAGACCTAGGGAGGTATGGAACTGAGTTAGACGCGTCCACAGCAAACTAGCAAGGATACCTGCATTCAGATCATAGCCAGAACTAGTGTTAACACTTAGACAGAGAAGAGGGAAATTAATTCATTTTGATTAAGCCCAGCCTTAATCTGTTTTTCTCAAACTGATCCCTGTTCAAAGCTTTGGTGAAGATATCTGCAATCTGATCTTCTGTCCTGCAAAATTCCACACAAATATTTCCCTTCTCAACATGGTCTCTAAGAAAATGATGTCTGATGTCAATATGCTTAGTCCTCTTGTGTTGCACTGGATTCTTAGCCATGTTCAAAGCACTGGTGTTGTCACACATCAAAGGGACACACTCGGTCAGGACTCCATAGTCTTCTAGTTGCTGCTTAATCCACAGTAATTGAGCACAACATGAAGCAGCAGCTACATATTCTGCTTCAGCTGTTGAGAGTGCCACTGAATTTTGTTTTCTTGATCCCCAAGAGACCAGTGAAGAACCCAGAAAATGAGCCATGCCTGAGGTACTTTTCCTATCAACCAGGTACCCAGCATAGTCAGCATCAGAATAGCCAATAAGTTCAAAAGAACCTCCAGATGGATAGAAAAGGACTAATTCAGAAGTTCCCTTAAGATATCTGAGAATTCTCTTAGCAGCCTTTAGATGAGATTCCTTAGGACAAGCTTGGAAGCGAGCACACATACCCACACTAAACACAATATCTGGCCTGCTAGCTGTTAAGTAAAGAAGGGAACCAATAATGCCTCTATACATAGTTTCATTTACTGGAGGACCAGGTTCATCACTATCCAGTTTTGAAGCAGTCCCTATGGGAGTGTCAATTGGTTTGGCATTTTCCATATGGAATTTTGTGAGCAGATCCCTGATGTACTTCTGCTGACTGATGGTTGTTCCTGCTTTGTCCTGCTTGACCTGCAACCCCAGAAAGAACATAAGTTCTCCCATCATACTCATCTCGAATTCACTTCCCATGAGTTTTGCAAAATCTTCACAGAGTGAATCAAGAGTGGCTCCAAATATAATGTCATCAACATAGACTTGAACAATAAGCAAATTTCTTCCTCTTGTTTTGAGAAAAAGAGTGTTGTCAATTTTTCCTCTCTTAAAACCATTATCAAGAAGAAATTTCGACAGTCTTTCATACCAAGCCCTTGGAGCCTGTTTCAGTCCATAAAGTGCCTTGTCCAGCTTGTATACATGATGAGGTCTATCAATATCCTCAAAACCAGGGGGTTGTTTCACATATACTTCTTCCTTCAAGTACCCATTTAGGAAGGCACTTTTGACGTCCATTTGGAACAATTTAAATTCCATGAAAGAGGCAAAGGCAATCAGCATGCGAATGGCTTCCATTCTGGCTACAGGAGCGAATGTTTCATCATAATCAATCCCTTCCTCCTGGTTGTACCCTTGAACAACCAGTCGAGCCTTGTTTTTGACGGTGACCCCTTGCTCATTTAATTTGTTCCTGAAGACCCACTTGGTTCCTATAACAGTTCTATCCGATGGTTTTGGAACCAGGTGCCAGACTTTGCTTCTTTCAAATTGATGCAGCTCCTCCTGCATAGCATTCACCCATTCCACATCCTTCAGTGCCTCCTTGATGTTCTTGGGCTCAATCTGTGATATGAAGGCTGATGAGGCAAATGTGTTTCGAGTTTTGGATCGGGTCTGTATTCCTGAGTCCAATGGAGACATTAAGTTGTCAAGAGGATGAGAAGATTTGTGTTTCCAGTTAGATCCCTTTACAGCAGATTCTCCAGAGTTCGAACCAGGTCCCTCTTCTGGGTTGACTTCTGCATCATCTTCCTTCTCTGCCTCGTCTTCTCTGATGTGTTCTGTTGCTTCATCATAAGTGGTCTGGTCTCCATTCTGCAAGGGATTCTTTTTTATGTCAGGTTTTTCAGATGAATCATGATTGACATCATCTCTTTGGAACAGCCACAGTTCCTCAAATTCATCCTTATCCAGTGCTTCTGTGCTCTTCAGCTTCCCATTTTCATCAAATACGACATGGATGCTTTCTTCAACACACTGAGTCCGTTTATTATAGACTCGGTATGCTTTGCTATTTGATGAGTATCCTAGAAAAATTCCTTCATCACTTTTGGGATCAAATTTTCCTAGATTGTCCTTGCCGTTGTTTAGCACAAAACACTTGCATCCAAAGACCCTGAGGTAGTTCAGCATCGGCTTCCTTTTATTCAACAGCTCATAGGGAGTTTTTCCAAGTAATGGCCGAATTAGACACCGATTGACCACATAGTAGGCCGTGTTGACTGCTTCTGCCCAGAATGACATAGCCACACCTCCATCTATGAGTAATGTTCTAGCAATGTCGGCAAGAGTTCGATTCTTCCTTTCAACTACTCCATTTTGTTGTGGAGTCCTGGGAGCAGAAAAGTTGTGACTGATTCCTTTGGCAGCACAGAAAGCTTCGAATTTGGCATTTTCAAATTCAGTCCCATGATCAGACCTGATCCCTGCAATGTTGCAGTTCAGCTTTACCTGAATTTGGTTTGCAAATGACTCAAAGGTGTGGAATGTTTCATCTTTAGTGCGAAGAAACATCACCCAGGTATATCTTGAATAGTCATCCACAATTACAAAGATCAGCTTCTTTCCTCCACTACTTGCAACCTTTACAGGTCCACACAGATCCATGTGTAGTAGCTCTAGGGGTCTGGAAGTGCTCACTTCCTTTTTGTTCTTGAATGCAGACCTGGTGTGTTTTCCTTGAACACAAGCATCACAGATCTGACTCTGAGCAAATTTCACCTTTGGGAGTCCTCGAACCAGGTCCTTGGAAACTAGCTTGTTGAGAAGAATAGAACTTACATGTCCCAACCTTCTGTGCCACAAGGTAGCATCATCCTCCACCACGCTTAAGCAGTTAAGCCCATCTCTAGCAACTGAATCAAGATCAGCAACATACATGCTCTTGCATCTGTTTGCTGTCAAAACAACTTTTCCTGATTGAAGATCTATTACTGTACACTGGTCTGAAACGAATTTGACTTCATTTCCTTTGTCGCAGATTTGTGAGACACTCAGGAGGCTGTACTTCAGTCCATTTACATAGAAGACATTTTCTATGGCATGGGCAAGTGTCTTTCCAATCTTCCCAACACCAAGAATGTGTCCCTTTTTGCCATCCCCAAAGGATACTGAGCCTCCCTGATATGCCTTGAGTGAGAGAAAATTATCAACATTTCCAGTCATGTGCTTTGAGCAGCCGCTATCCATATACCATTTCCGACTGCTTTCTCTCACTCCCTCCTGCACATATAAATTATAGATTAGACTTGGGAACCCATTTCAGCTTGAGTTCCCAGTACCGAGACAGAGGATAAATCAATTTTCTTTTGGACCACTCAGGCAGCCTGTTCTGAGACATTTTGGAACTAGGTCCCCTTGTGGTACCTAATTCTCCTTTACTAATCACCGTCTTTCTTAAGGCTGCTAGCCTAGATACACAGTTAGACTTGAGGTGTCCATTCCTTCCACAGTGTGTGCACAGCAAATTATCAGGATTAGATCCATATTGACTGTGAGGATTATAAGGAGGACTACTTTTCTGATAACCTAACCCTTCACCGGAGTTAGATCTTTGTTCGGTTAATTTTTGTAGGATCTGTGAAGAAGCCTTCCATTTAAGCGATTTCTCAAGCTCAGCATTCAGTTGGATCACATTTTTCTCAAGCTCAGTGTTTCTTTTCATTATTACAGTGAGCTCATCTTGTGACCTTTTCAGTTCAGCTTCAAATTCTTTTTGAGCATTTTTCATATTACTAGTCCCTCCCTTTTTAATAAAGGCATTTTTCTCATTAACTAGCTCTTGACATTTTTCTTCTAGTTCTGCCAAACTTGAGATCAAGTTCCCCTTTTCTAGCTCAAGTTTATCTATACATTGATTCAGATTTTCCTTTTCTTTGGTAAGATCATAAAAAGAGTCAATTAACACACAAGCTAGCGACCTCAATTCTTTCCCATTATAGTCTTTTAGATTCTTTTTAATGTCAAGGAAAGTTACCTCTTCATCTTCATCTCCATCCGAATTTGCCATGAAGGCAAACATTGAGTCAAAGGGTGAGTCATCATCCTCCACAGCCATCATAGAAGCATCTTTCACAGCATCCTCCTTATCAGATTCATCTGAGGAGTTCCCCCAAGCAGCTAGAGCTTGCTTGACTATCTTGTCGGCTGCAGCTCTTCTTCTGAACTTGTCAGGAACTCGGTCCTTATTTTGGGCCTTTTCGGCAGTAATTCTCAGATACTCCTTGTTATCCATCTTTTGCATCGGACAGTCCTTGATAAAGTGACCTGGTTTGCCGCATTTGTGACACAAATCATTGTAACCAGGTCCCTTGTTCAAGCTTGTCCTCCTAGGAAGGCTGCCACTGCGCCTAATCATTTTCTGAAATCTTCTTGTTAGGTAGGCCATATCTTCATCTTCTTCACTGGAGCTTGCTTGAGCTCCTTTAAGAGCTAATCCCTTGTCCTTCTTCAGCTCACTCCTGCTCTGGTCCTGCTGCCTCTTGAGCTCATAGGTTTTTAAATTGCCTATGAGTTCATCCATCGTGAGGACTTCCAGATTTCTAGCTTCAGTGATCGCATCAACTTTGCTCTCCCAAGACTTGGGGAGGACACTGAGTACCTTCCTGACCAGCCTGCTTGGCTTGATCACTTCTCCCAAACAATAGAGCTCGTTAGTGATGGATGTGAGTCTGGTATGCATCTCTTGAATGGATTCACCTTCCCTCATGGAGAACATTTCGTATTGGGTGGTAAGCATATCCACTTTGGACTGCTTGACCTGACTGGTCCCTTCATGAGCGGTTCTGAGACAGTCCCATATTTCCTTTGCAGTCTCACAAGCAGAGATTCGATTGTATTCATCCGGACCAATACCGCAAACAAGAAGCTTCTTCGCCTTGAAATTCTTTTCTATGAGTTTTCTGTCATTATCATCAAACTCCTTTCGGGTTTTGGGAATAGAGATGGTAGTCTCTCCTTCCTTTACAGTTTTCATTGGCACGTAAGGTCCATCCAGTACCACATCCCACAGCTCACAATCTTCAGCCATGATGAAGTCATGCATTCTTGTTTTCCACCATCCGTAATATTGGCCATTAAACCTGGGAGGTCTGGTAGTAGACTGTCCTTCTTCTAAATTTGGTGGTGCTGCCATATTTTACAGGAGTCTTTCTAGGTGTTAACCTTTTAGAAAGCACCTGCTCTGATACCAATTGTTGAGTTATATGGGTCGACCACCTTACTCAGGACCAGATCCCTCTATCAGGTTACACAGAGGCAGAGACACATGCACACGAAAATACAACTGTAAGAGGAAGACACACGATGTTTTTACGTGGAAAACTTCCTTGCTCACTGGAAGTAAAAAACCACGACCTACCTCGTAGGATTTCTCAAACTTCACTACTAGATCTGAGCAACAAAAGTTACAAAACCTAGTACACAACTAAGAGGTTAACCTCCTAACCTCCCACTTGTAATACCCCTATTACAAGACTTCAATATTCTCTACTTCAGCTAAAACTCAACTGAAATACAAGGCTAACTCTAGCCAAAATGTCTACTAGCTCTAGCAGACCAAAACGAGAAAAACAACTCTTGAAAAACAAGAAAATAAAACTTGTACAAAAGACAAGGTTTCTGTTTTTGCAGTGCACTTCTTCTCCTTCAATGGCAGCCTCAAAAACTTGAGTTCTTTTTCTTCGATTCTAGCTCAGGAACAAAGAAACAATGGCTGCCTTTTTCAGAGAGAAGAATAAGCCTATTTTCAGATTTATATTTTTCTGAATGATTTCTCTCGATGGAAAGAGTTGTTGGGTTCTATCCTTTATATCTTTCCAGCTTGCTTTTATCCACATGGGTAAAAGGAGAGAGTATTGATGATACCCACTAGCCACATGGGTAAAAGGAGAGAGTAGTAATGATACCCACTAGAAAGCTCTCTTTTTGGTCAAGCACATGTGACCAACTTGGCCTAGGATGCTGCTATGATTCCATGCTGCGCTGCTGCGCACTACTGCTCTCACCAACTGACAACCAAAGAAGCAAACTTTCCAACTGTAAAGTCTTTTCCCGTCCAGCTCAAAAGTGAGTCACACCAGCACAAGGGATCAGGTCCCTCTATGAGGTTGTCATCATCAAAACCAACAATCTAACAAAAACAAAAAACTACATTCATCCAAAGTCAAACCTAAGCGGAATCTTGAACATTTTTTACCATTTAACTTACGGGTGGATGTTCCATTTTTTAATTTTTGATATTTTGTTAGTATGTACTAAATATCGAATCAAACTAATTCGGTCTAATTTGATTTAATTCGGTTCAGTTTAATTTTTTTAGTATGAGTTTAATTAGTAGATTATTTTTTCATTTATAAAATGAGCTATTTTTTTTAACTAAAAATGAGTTACTTGATTTTTTTCTAATTCAAAGTAAATTATATTAAATTTTGTATTTCAAAATTTAATTCAAACTAAGCTAAATTTGAAGTAAAAAATATAAGTAAGCTTTTTAAAAATTTTTTGCAGATTCTTGGTAGGATTAATTGATTTACATTTTTTAGCAGATATATAGCATGACATGATAAATTTTCTTATTTGCTTAATATATTTATAACTAACCCTATAAAAAATTAAGAGTCTTTAAATAAATGTTATATATTTTATCTCTCTTTCAAAGTATATTAGTAATCATAGGAATTTTCTTAACATGCTAAACTATTATAAAACTTGCTATTTGAGAAAAACTTAAATAATTTTGTCAAGTATATAAATAATTCTCTAAATGAGCTTTGCGACTGGGTTGAGTGTAGTATTTTTACTTTTTAAAAAATTAAGTCATAATTTTAGTTTTATTTTTAAAAAAAATTATACTTATCAAACCACGCTCTCAGGGATTGTTTCAATCCATACAGGGCTTTCTTCAATCGATATACTGTATGTGACTCCTCTTTCATTCCATATCTGAGTGTTATCTCTATATACACCTCCTCATGCGAGTCTAAAATTTTGATTAAACCAAAAAATTGATAAACTGGTATTCTAAAATTGAAAATCGAATTGAGTACCGAAGTTTTTAAAAAAATAGAATCAAAACTAAATTAAAAAATCAAATTAGTTTCGGTTCGATCCGATTTTTCGATATTTATATCCACCCCTAGTTGAGTTACACTTTTGATTTGTGTTAAGAGGGTTCAACATTTAATATATACACCTAAAACAAACTTTGACCCCATGTAATTTGATTACCTGCAGATTTTGATAGGGATAATATAGTAAAATCCCCATGTAATTTGATTACCTATGGATTTACCTGCAAAATGAAATTCATTGGAAAAACCTTCGTAGGTAACTATTTTCTGTGGATTTGGATAATCCCTAGGTAATGTACCTACTGAATGAAAATCCGCACATACATTATTTGCGGATTTTTCTGCGATAACTATCAAAAATTGGTAAGAATTTGTTGGCAAAAACTCATGTAAAAAGAAACTTTCTTGCGGATTTTTGTAGGAACATTTTGCAAGTAATTCCCCATGAAGATCTCCGGGTAAATCCGTAGGAAGTTCAGAGATGAAAATTTGCGAACAAAAGGAAATTTCTCGCAAATATTATTGAAAAAGATCCGCAAGATAATTCCTATGAAAAGCCCTAAGTAAGAACGCAAGAACAAATTATCGCAAGAAAATTTCCATGAAAAATTTGTATATGCATTCCCATGAAAATTCCCAAGTAATAATACACATGTAAATCGCTAGATAAATTTTATAGTTAGATAAAAAATAATTTGAAAACCCCAGAATAATCCCTACGTAACATTTTTCAGAGAAAAATCTCTATGTAATATCCGCATAAAATTCCCCATGTAATTTTTTTTGCAGGTAAATCCCTACACAAAATTGATGCAATTCAAAATATTTTTCTATAAAATTCGAAAGTAATTTATACATTTTTAAAATGCTATTTTTATTTAATTCTACATTATATTCTATACAATTCAACACGGTATCTATCATATTCATCCTTATCTTTTAAGGACATCATTCTGCACAAGTCTAATATAAATCATTATAACCAAGAAAAAACATAATTCATAACATCCATATCAATATTGCATAACTCTTAAATGGACAAAAAAAATAATCTATCTCAAATTTGAATCCTAAAATAATGCTGTGAACTATCGCAATCCTAAATGCAGTCACTTTAATTCACGTTATCAGGGTCACTTTCATTCAAGTTATCTGGGTCTGAATCACTTTCATCCACATTATTAGAGTCATCACCACTTTCATTCTCATAACCTTAATTGTCTTCTTGAGATGATCGCTCATTTGAAGATGATGCGTTTGTATACATGCTTCCTCAATAAGTCTAATTCCTTCCTCATCCTCGTATTTTTTATGTCGCTCTTCCTGCAAGTCTTCAACTGAGCATATAAGTCAACATTGGAAGCATGTCCCCCGAGATTTAATCATCTCATCAATTTCTCCCAGTAAAGTTGATGTTGATTGCTTAAGTGTCTTTACAGATCGACCTAAAGAGCCAAGACCTGTAACTCTTCCTTTGTTCTTTCCACCAATAAATTGCATCCAAATATCCATTTCACTTAATTGAGAAGGTTGACTAGCTGAATTAGTGTCTTCTTCAGCAACTAATACACTTTGAGAGCTGATAATTCTTGTTTCTTTCTTTCAAAATTATTACGCATCAAAACAGGTCATTTTAGACCACATATAAAACCAATAGAACATATATTATTAGTGAAAGTCATACTAGATTCTAGTGTCAAATGTAAGCAGAATAAGCAAAACTTGAATAACATAATATAAAATTAAGCTAATACCCTTAAAAAATATCTAGAAAAAAAAATAAACAAGAAATAAAGCTAACTTTTGCATTTGGAGTTACAAAATAAAACTGTGATGTTAATATTTCTCTTATATAAGAAGAAAAAAATTTGTCCTGCTTCATCGTTTTGCTCTAGTATTATTTGACAGTGCACTAGTATTATTTGCTATACTAATTATAACTTGATAGTGCACTAGTAAAAAATTATATTTATAACTTTGCTATGCCTCATAATTATGCAGTTCATAGTTATGCACTAGTATTATTTGACAGTGCACTAGTAAAAAGTCATAGTTATAACTTTTATTATGCTTCATAGTTCGACAGTGCACTAGTATTATTTACTTCTTACTCAAGTTTCTCTATTTTATGATGCCTCTTTCAAATATATTTATAATTTTGATCCTTATTGTCATGACCCGGACCTAGACCCGGATCGTAACATGGGATAAGGAGTCCCGAGAGACTCCAAATTGACCCATGACATAAGCATACATCTAACTTCATATCACTTAAGGCGGAATACTGAACATAGGATATAGCAGAAATATAAATGTAACATAACATAGCATGACAAGCAAAAAGTACTAGACATACATATCAGCTGAGTACTACAAACTGTCTAAAAGCCTCTATCATATCAGATGGGTTGATGGGACAACATCCCCAACTAACCCGGCAAAACTGGAAAAAAATCAAGGTCTAAAAATATGGCCCTCGGAACATGAGGACTCACCACAAGGGCTGATAGCTAACTCTGAATGGACTACTGACCGGGATGCGCCTAAGAGTTGGGTCCTGTATAATGAAACGATACAACACAGAAAGTACGTGGAAAGTACTAACTATGCAAGGTAAGTAAAACGGACATTTAAAATATATAAAAACTCATAAATGATCATAAGAGTAGGACAACATGCTCATAACATAAATATCGTACTATAACATAAGACTCAAGGTTTTCAAAATATTCGTAATACAATCGTAATCATAATCATAAGAGAAAAGCTTTATTGAACATGAATTGAGCCAATATACATAATCATAAACATGCATAAATCACGAGGAACAGTGGGAGATTCTCTTAATCGACATACCTTATAAGAGCACACATGAAGTCCGATTTGTAAACCTAGTCGGGAGGCCGTTCGTACCTTGCCAAGAGTAGAACTATGAAAGACGTGATCACACATGAGAAGGGCCATTTGGGCCAAGGACAGGCACAAAAGAGGTCCCAACATACCTACGGTGGCACGTAATTTATGAGATTCGGGGCAAAACCTGGGCCCCGAACCTACTCGATGTTCGATACTACTCCCAAAACATATATAGTGCTCATAGTATAATATGCATGAGTTCATAGGCTAGTTAAATCATGATAATCAAAAACATACTTATAAATACATGAACTAGCCATGAAACAAGGCCCGTGAGTCGGCCAAAACATAATTCATAAATCATAGGTTTCATGCATACTTGTAGATCATACATATAACTTGAAAATAATTAAATCATAATGGGTATTTGAATAAATTCATATTTAGAATCATAAATCATGTTGGGCTTGTAAATAACAACAATTGAAGCATAGATCATAAATTGATTTATCATAGATCATGCATAATTAGGCTTAATTTGGTAGAAAACAAAATCAATAATTCTAAAAGTAAAATAATTGTAAAATCTGATCAAAATCCACAAAATATAATATAAACCATAAATCATAATAGCCCATTATCAAATCATAAAATTTTCACAAGAATTGAATTAAAACCCCATTAGATTTTTGATAGAATTTTCATAAATTAATAGAGAATGGGCATGGGTGTGAACAGAAACACTCATTTGTAACCCTTCATATGTGGGTTGATGATCCATTGACTTTCCTTGAAGAGTACAAGAAGGTTTGAAGAGGTTGAAGAAAAACCCTAGCTCCTTTCTTGAGAGAAAATCTAATTATTGATTTTTCGGAGAGGGTAAGGATCTCTGCTAGGTTAATCCCTTTAATCTGACCTTAAGGAAGCCCAAAACAACGTTATTTAGGAGTTAAAAACATAGAAGTTTTCCATAATACCCCCAAAATATCAAAAAAAGACCTGGAATTGGCAGTTCCAACGACCAACAGGACGGGTCGTTGGTTGCTACAATGGCCCGTTCTGAGGTCTGTTATTACCTGTTGCTGCTGCACTAAACTGCTCATAAGTTTTTACTCCAAACTCCGATTGATGCAAGATCAGATGCGTTGGAAAGAAGATTTCAAGGGCTTCAATTTGAGGTACTGAATCATCCAAAAATATTTTGTAAAATGAGGGCTATGGTCGTTTAAAATTGACCCTTGTGAGAACTTATACGAACACTCAATCGGTAAAGAGGCTCTCAAATCAACTTTGTTCTAGATTCCTTATGAACATAATTTGCATGTAATGCACTTATTATACTTAGAAATTGATCTTAACACCTTATTTACATAAATTCACCGGCTCGGGTCTATCCATATACTTAGAACAGTTCCGTACTTAGTCCGAGATTTTCAACAAACAAGCAGAACCAATGACCCATCCAACGGGCCGTGGTAAAAAACAACGAACCGTTGGTCCGTTCGTTGGTTTCCCCCATTCTTCCTTCTAAATTCTCTTAATATGCTTCATCGACCATAAATAATGACCCGTTCAATCAAGTCACGGTCCGTACAATCCCCTTGTGGATTTTGAAAAAATTTCTGACAGCTTTCTGGTAATGAAACAATGAGCACTTCCAACGACCCATTAAACCCTACAACGAATCGTACTAAGGTTCGTCGTTTGGTTCTGGTATTGTTTTCTTGTTGTTTTCTGTTGTAAGCCTCGGTTCCGACCTAGAAAATATTTGGGGTGTTACATTATCTCCCCCTTGGGAACATTTGTCCTTGAATGTAGATTAAGCATATTGAAAGGCTAAGGAAGGTACTGCAATCCCAAAAACTAAACAATTGAAGTTGAAAACTGATGGAGTGACCGACTCGGGACTGAGATTCCTGATTGAATTGAATTCATGAAATATACGTGCATGCTAAGACATGAAAGAAACTGAGAGACATGAACTTGACATGAAACTGAATAGAGCACTAAGGAGGAAACTGATACCTTAAGTTAGAACTGAGTCGGAAGGGAAAAGATACGAGTTCTCAGCCATTCTATATACTTCGACCTCCCACGTAGCTCCCTCAATAAGATGATTTCTCCACAGAACCTTCACCAAGGCTGCTTCCTCATTTCTCAACTTAAGAACCTGATGATCAAGGACCTCGGTTGATACCTCCTCCTAGGTAAGGTTGTCCTTCACCCAAATGTCCTCTACCGAAATCAGTAAAGATGGATCTCCGGTGCATTTCTTCAACAAGGACACATGAAACACCGAAGCTAACTCCGATGGTAGCTCCAACTCATAGGCCACCTTTCCAACACGTCTCACACTCCTAAAAAAATGGCCCAACATAATAGGGACTAAGCTTCCCCTTCCTTCCGATCCTCAAGAATCAAGAAATATCTACTTGCCTCAAAACAAAGCTCAAGCATCAAATTATGAATTTTCCCATCCGTATCCCTTCTGAATGATCAAAATCTGGTCAAATACGTATTCTACATAAGAAAATGAAATCATGGACACCCGTATTGATATACTTCTATCTTGGCCCAAAAAGTCAATCCCGAGCCCGCAAGGGCAAAACTGAAATCTTATTTGAAAATCATGTTACCCATAATGTAAAGAACTCAAATATGAAATTTCATCCAAAACGGAGCTCAAATCAACTTTGAATTCATCAAAATACAATCTCTTAACTCTAGACCCAAAATTCTCAATTTTCCTCCAATAAATTCCCAGATGCAAATGAAAATCAACTGACGAAATCATGGAGAAATACCAAATTAAGGTTTAGATACTTAGCCCCTTGTTAAATAGAGAAGAATGTCACAAAAATCACTCAATTTCGAGCTCTAGAACTCTAAATATACTCAAAATACAAAATAAACATAGTCTGTGCAAAAATACACTATTCAGGTATTTATATAGGGTTGTACCAGCAACTTTAATTTTTATTAAAAAGGAAGTAACTTCATCATACGATCTTGAAATACGACGATTCTTTTTCCTATAGTTCCCAAATAATGATAAGGATCTACTCGTTCAATCGAAACTCCATTTGGTGCTTGTTTGCCCAGTCAGACGTCATTTTTGCTCGGTCAAGAATTATTTAATCTTTTGTAATAAAATCCGATCTTGACTTATCAAAATTGCACCAAACTTTTAAGATAACTCCTATAATTCATGCTAAGAATTTTGAAAGGCTCGAAATAATTTTTGGATCTCAAAAACTAAAAATGAACCTCTAAGTTGTCACATTTTATGCTTAAAATCATGCCTAACACACAAAATGTTCAAATCCACCCGAAACTCATCCGGAATCCTCTGGTCACAAACCAAATATGTAATTCAATCATAAAACACATTCTGGACCTGTTGAAATCATCAAATCACCGATATGAGGTCGTTTTGATCGAAAGTTGACCGTGGTCACATTTAGCTTCCTCAAAGCTCATAAATTCAACCAAAGGTTCAAATCACTCCCAAACACCTCGAAATCCATGCAAACTATCCAAATAAGTCATAAATCACCATCCGAAACTAACAGATCTTTCAGAATCCAAATTCGAGCTCGTTAACCTGAATGTTGACTTTGGTCAAACCTCTCAAACTTCAAACCTTCCAAAAACCAAAAATCTTATCCAATCTTCATTGGATCATCTAGGGAATGGTGTCATCCATCTCCGCAAGTCATAAATAGAAAAATAAAGATATAAAAAGGTTCAAACTAGGGAAACGGGTCAAAAGTCACAAAATGACCATGTGGGTTGTTACACTTCAAGGCTTGGCCAATAACTGTGCTTCCTGAAGTTCTACATACCTGACACTTATGACAGGGATAGGGAGTTATCCTCAATGTACACATTTTAACCATTATTTCCATCATGGGGGAATATTCATAGGGCTTAGAGTAAGGAAATTATGAGCACGAATCACGTAAGAAGTCTAAGCTCGACATATACCTGATATGACACCATCTTATGAGCCGATAGAACGAATCTTGGGAACTGAATTCACTGGGCTGAGCGTGATAAGAGTCGTGAGTTCACATACATAATGAGGGTCATGACATAAGACGGAATGGGTAATATTGGGATCGCGGACGGACGGGGTTGCTTGCCATCTTAGGGTTCGCATGTAAGCGTGAGTCGAGCGTAACATTGAGCGATATGTAAGGGAACATCTAAAGAGGAAAGGAGGGACTACCCTCGAATTCTATCCATAGGACTTCCTTACTAGAAAAATCAATACATGACTGAGCCCATAACCTACCATTTCCTCACCTTCCATGTGATAAATCTCATCTTAAAATGCTCAAAGGGATTTGTACCTCTTACAGTAGTTCTTGAAACTAACAATCATGATAGGTGCGAGGGAATAACTTATAACATACCTGAGACTACACCTGAAGTTGACCGCCACTTGCTCTTAATAAACTATGTTGCTGGGGTGGGCGATCTGCTAAAGCTGATGGAGGAGGATTCGGAGCACAACCTTTCTGACCATCTCGCTTGGATGAAGTGCAATCCCTGCGTTTATGACCGAGTTGGTCACAATGAAAACAAACATCTGAACCTGCCAAGCACTTTACTCAGTGGTGCTTCCCGAAACGCCCGCAATTCGGGTAAGTAATCTCTCTCAGTCAGGGCTTATATCCCCGAGCTTAGGCTAGAGACTTCTGATGGGTTTGAGAGTGACTCCCACTACTCGACCCTTGTTTGGATCTCTTAAGGTTTCCGGCCCTGGGCCTCTTGTTTCCTCTTCTGTTCCCTTTACACTCCCTAAACACGCTCGAGTCACCAACCTCCGGTGGGCTCACCTTCATGAGTCCTTGAATCCTAGTAGTTGCTACCTCTTCGGTAAGGCTCAATGGTGCAATAGCCTGCTGGTTATGCTGAGTGATCATAGCTTGCATCAATACTCTGAGAGTGGCTCCGAGCTCAGCATTAGACACTTGCATGGAATCCATTGAAGTTTGTGGCGCTAGGCTGACTCCCATCGTTGTTTTAAGTAGAAATATTTCTGCACACGCGCATAGCACGAGTTATAAGAATAGGGAGACTTTTCATCGCACTACATAAATCATTAAAGAAGGGAACATTTCCTAAACGTCTCATAGCCTCTTCGTCATAAGTGTGGCGCGCTTCACACCCATGAAAAAGACTCTACTTAACGCGGCTTTCAGACACCCTAGGATACTTCAAACCTATTGCTCTGATACCAAGTTTGTCACAACCCGGACATAGACCCGGATCATAACACGGGACAAGGAGTCCCGAGAGACTACAAGTCGACCCATGACATAAGCATATATCTAACTTCAAATCACTTAAGGCGGAATACTGAACATACGATATAGCGGAAACATAAACGTAACATAACATAACATGATAAGCGAAAAGTACTACACATATATATCAGCTGAGTACTGAAAGACTATCATATCAGATGGGTTGATGGGACAACATCCCCAACTAACCCGGTAAAACTGAAACAAAAAGAACATCAAGGTCTGAACATATGGCCCTCGGAACATGAGGACTCACCACAAGGGCTGATAGCTAACTTTGAATGGACTACTGATGGGGATGAGCCTGAGAGCTGGGTCCTGTATCATGAAATGATACAACATAGAAAGTATGTGGTCAGTACGTGAAATGTACCAACTATGCAAGGCAAATAAAATGGATATTTAAAATATATAAAAACTCATAAATGATCATAAGAGTAGGAGAACATGCTCATAACATAAATATCGTAATATAACATAAGGCTCAAGGTTTTCAAAACATTCGTAATACAATCGTAATCATAATCATAAGAGAAAAGCTTTATTGAACATGACTTGAGCCAATATATATAACCATAAACATGCATATATCATAAGAAACAGTGGAAGATTCTCTTAACCGACATACCCCATATGAGCACACATGAAGTCTGACTTGTAAACCTAGTCGGGAGGCCGTTCATACCTTGCCAAGGGTAGAACTATGAAAGACGTGATCACACATGAGAAGGGCCATTTGGGCCAGGGATAGTCACAAGAGAGGTCCCAACATACCTACGGTGGCACGTAGTTTATGAGATTCGGGGCAGAACCTGGGCCCTAAACCTACTCAGTGTTCGATACTACTCCTAAAACATATATAGTGCTCATAGTATAATATGCATGAGTTCATAGGCTAGTTAAATCATTATAATCATAAACATACTTATAAATACGTGAACTAGCCATGAAACAAGGCCCGTAGTCGCCAAAACATAATTCATAAATCATAGGTTTCATGATACTTGTCGATCATACATATAACTTGAAAATCATCAAATCATAATAGGTATTTGAATAAATTCATATTTTGAATCATAAATCATGTTGGGCTTGTAAATATCAACAGTTGAAGTGTAGATCATAAATTAATTTATCATAGATCATGCATAATTAGGTTTAATTTGGTAGAAATCAAAATCAATAATTCTATAAGTAAATAATTGTAAAATCTGATCAAAATCCACAAAATATAATGTAAATCATAAATCATAATAGCCCATTAACAAATCATAAAATTTTCACAAGAATTGAATTAAAACCCCATTAGATATTTGATAGAATTTTCATAAATTAATAGAGAATGGGCATGGGTGTGAACAGAAATACCCATTCCTAACCCTACATACCTTCGTTGATGGTCCCTTGACTTTCCTTGAAGAGTCCAAGAAGGTTTGAAGAAAAATCCTAACTCCTTTCTTGAGAGAAAATCCAACTATTGATCTTTTGGAGAGATAAGGATTTAGGCTAAGTTAATCCCTTTAATCTAATCTTAAGGAAGCCCAAAACGACGTTATTTAGGAGTTAGAAGCATAGGAGTTTACCAAAATACCCCCAAACTGCCAAAAAAAGACCTGGAACTGGCAGTTCCAACGACCAACAAGATGGGTCATTGGTTGCTACAACGGCCCGTTCTGAGGTCCGTTGTTACCTGCTTTTGTATTAAACTGCTCATAACGTTTTACTTTGAACTCCGATCGATGCAAGGTTGGATGTGTTGGAAAGAAAATTTCAAGGGATTCAATTTGAGGTGCTGAATCATCCAAAAAAATTTTGTAAAATGAGAGTTATGGTCATTTGAAGTTCACCCTTGTGAGGACTTATACGAACACTTAATCGGTAAAGGGGCTCTCAACTAAAATTTGTGCTAGAGATTACTTATGACTATAATTTACATGTAATGCACTTCTTATACTTAGAAATTGATCTTAACACCTTTCTTCCATAAATTCATTGGCTTGGGTCCATATACCTAGAACGGTTACGAACTTAGTCTGAGATTTTTAACAAACTAGCAGAACCAACCACCCATCCAATGAGTTGTGGTAATAAACAACGAACCGTTGGTCCGTACATTGGTTTCCCCCATTCTTCCTTTGAAATTCTCTTAATCTGCTTCAACAACCACAAATAACGACCCATTCAATTAAGCCACGGTCCGTACAATCCCCTCATGGGTTTTGGAAAGATTTCTGACAGTTTCTGACAACTTTCTGGTAATGAAACAACGAGCACTTCCAATGACCCATTGGACCCTACAACAAACTGTACTGAGGTTTGTTGTTTGGTATTGGTATTGTTTTCTTGTTGTTTTCTGTTGTAAGCCTCGGTTCTGACCTAGGGAACATTTGGGGTATTACACTTATTCTAATGTAATTTCTTTGAAGATGTTTAGAAAAAAGAGCTTTAAACCTTAAAGTTAAAGCTAATAGTGAGAAGACACTCAATGAGAATATAGAGGAAGAAAAGTGTAATACCCCGGAAGTGCGTAGGAGTAGACCCGAAAGTGAAAAGTTGAAAACTGCAAAAATGGAGAAAATTTGCACCGGATGGGCCATGGAATGACTCATGGTAACAAACCACGAGTTGTTGTATGCAGTTGTTGATTAGGGGATATTGGTGGCAATGTAGACAACGAGTGGTATGACGACCCATTGTGAGATACAACGGGTCGTCCTTTTCAGTCCTGGTGAAGCATGGATTTCAGCAGGTGGGATACAACGGGTCTATCAACGATTCGTTGTGAGCTGTAATGACCTGTTGTCATCGGTCGTTGTTTGGATGCCTAAGATTCCCAGTTTAGATGACGGATCGAGACCACAACCCGTTGGAAGGAACCACGAGTCGTGGTGAGGCTCGTGGTAGCAGGTTCAAATTTTTTGTGATGAGCAAACAACGGACGATGTAATGGATCGTTGTTTTAGAGGACGAGTCGTCCTGTCCGTCCGTTGGTTGATTCTGAAGTAAGCCTTCAGCAGTGTATACGACGGGGGTCATGACGAGTCATCGTTTGTTCCAACGACCTGTTAGAGTCGTCCGTTGGTTCCATCCAGCCAAATTTCAGAGAGGGTTCATTAAGGGTAATTTTGATTTTTTCACAATATGAGGCCCTAAACTACGTCGTTTTGGCTTGGGAAAGCTGTGTTTTTAAGAAAATGACCTATTCTAAACTCTCATTCATGCATGCAAGGATATTGAAAGGTGATCTAAGGGATTTTTAAGCTTTTCTCTTCAATTCTTCCAATTTCATTCTTGGGCTTCTAAGGAGAGTTAAGATTTGGTAATCCCAGGTATGTAAGGTCATCAATGGGTGAATTCTTCCACACCCATGCTCTTACTCTATGATTTTACTTAAAAATTTATCAAAAACTCATGGGATTTTGAAATTTATTTATAAAAATCAAATGATCTAATTATGAGTTTTGCGATTTTGAAATATCATCATAATCTATGGATTTTGATCATATTTTGAGATTTAAATTGATTATAATATTGTTGATTTTGATTTTATAAGCTGTTAAGCTTAATTATGCATGCCCCATGATGAATCGGTGTATGATCTATTTTCTCAATGATGTTCTTTACAAGCCCAACATGAATTATATTTTAAATTATGAATTTATTATGTTATCCATTATAATTTTATGAAATTTAAGTTATATGCATGATCTACAAGTATGTATGAATCTTATAAATCATGAATGATGTTTTTGGCCGACTCACAGGCCTCATGCTATGGCTAGTTCACATATGTTCAAGCATGTTTACGATTATCATGATTTAACTAGCCCATGAACTCATGCATATATTATTATGAGAATTATATATATTTTGGGAGTAGTATCTGTTCGGTGTGTTGTTGGGGTTATAAAACCGACACGCAAGTGCACGTGGTCAAACAAGTAATAAAGTGGCTAAGTAAGCCAAGTATCGATCCAAGGAGGCTCAGGGTATGTAAAAATTGCCAAAGTATACTATATTCTTATTTTACTTCTAACTATGCTAACAACAACGTAACCAACAGTTAATTGAGTTTTTGTTTATAAAATATATACTAAAACTATTAACAATTATTTACTATGAATTTAAACTATGGATATGAGCATGCCAAGGTTAAGAACAAGTAATGAATTCGATTGTAATAATAATTCGGTTAATCTCTTCTTCATGTTGCTAGCCAAGAACATTAGCCTAGAAACTAAAACTCTCGTATTTAATTTCACTTAAGAATCATAAACCATTCGTCTACATTTCTGTGATCAAATGCAATTTACGACCTAGCAATACAATTCCGGTTCCTCAATTGACTAATACGGCTTTCAAGTATATTTCTATCAGGAAAGCACATCAAAACCCAATTTTCCCAAATCAAGTTAAGAACAATACCCTATTAATTCACAACTTTCCAATTTCTTGCTCTCTCGAGTGAAATTGGACTTTTTAGATGTGCATTAATGTTGGGCAAGCACTAATGCAGTAAGAACAAGAATTAGTAGAACAACATGAAAGAAGAAGAAGAAAACCATATCATTTACAATCAAAATTCAGTACACATGTTCAAAACCTTAGCAAGGAAGATAATTAGCCACTCATTTGTGGATTGATCATCCTAAAACAAGTGTAAATCATACATACAATTGATTGAAAGAAGAAAGGAAGAGAAGAAATCTCTTAGCTTTTTCGTCCCTCAACTGCTGCTAACCCACGTCCTAGCTCCACCAAGTTTGAACTAAAACTCCCTTATTAAAATAAACCTAAGTGTGCTATTTATACTAGAGGGAAATTTTTTCCGGAATAACAAGCAACGTGTCACGGAGGTCAACGCGGAGCACTGCCTCCGTGACACGGCGTGGATGCGGACCTTCACTGGAAATCCAGGGTCCGGTAAATTAGCCTCAACGTGGCACGGAGGCCAACACGGAGGCCTATCTCCGTGCCACGGAGCTGTCGCGAGGCCTCACTGGAATTTGCCATTTAATTCCCTCTCCAGGCAGTGTGCCTCCGCGATGGTAGCGTGGCACGGCTCCATCGCGGAGCCCCTATAATTTGTGCATTCCAATGTCTTTTCCACGCTCGTATCCAAGTCCAACTCCGATATAGTTCCAACATGCATTTTAGCTCCTAAAAATCATATTTACCTGCAAAACAAATGCTAATCATGTTGGTTAGTATAAATTCACATTTTATTACCAATTACATGACAATATATACACATTGCACACAAACAAGGCGAAAATAATATGTTTGAGTATCACTTGGGCATATAAATCTGCCCAAGATCAGTATCGAACATCGAGTATGTTCGGGACTCAGGTTAAGCCTCGAATCTCATGAACTACGTGCCACCGTAGGTATGTCGGGACCCTTTTTATGTTAGTCCCTGGCCCAAATGACCCTTTTCATGGTGATATCACACTTTCATGGTTCTACCCTTGGCAAGGTACGAACATCCTCTCGACTAGGGTTACAAGTCGGGATTCATGTGTACTCATACAGGGTATGTCAGTTAAGAGAATCTCTCACTATTCCTCATGATTTATGCATGTTATGATTATGTATGTAGGCTCAAGTCATGTTAAGTAAAGCTCTTCTATTATGATTATGATTGTGTTTATGTTACGAATGTTTTTAAAACCTTGAGTTGTATGATATGTTATTATGATTTACGATATGAGAATGATGTCCTACTCTTATGATCATTTAAGAATTTCTTATATGTTTTAAATGTCCGTTTTACTTACCTTGCATACTCATCACATTTCATGTACTGACTGCATATTTTCTATGTTGTATCGTTTCATGATACAGGTCCCAGTTCTCAGGCTCATCCTCACCCGTAGATAGTTTCATATTTGCTCTCAGTGCTTGGTGAGTCCTCATGTTTCGAGGGATGTATTTTCATACTCTATGTTGTTCTTTCAGTTTCTGGATGTTGGATTAGTTGAGAAGTTGTCCCATCAATCCGTCCTTTATGTTTAGAGGCTTATCAGACTGCAAGTTGTATTCAGCCATATTGTATGAGTCTTAACTGATTTCCCCCCTTGGCTACGTTATGATTACGTTCTTATATGATAATTCTTCCACTCATGTGATTGGATTAGATGTATGCTCATGCCATGGATCAACATGGAGTCTCTCGGGGTTCCTTGTCCCGCGTCTTCAATCCGGGTGTACGTTTGGGTCATGACAAACTTAATATCAGAGCCATAGGTTGATGTGTCCTAGGGAGTCTAAAAGTCGCGTTAAGTAGAATCTCTTTCATGGGTGTGAAGCGCGCCACACTTATGATGAAGAGGTTACTAGACGTTTAGGAAATATTTTCTTCTTTCATGATCTAGGTCATGCGATGAATGTCCCATACTCTTCTAATTTGTGCTATTCGCGTTTGCAAAATCATGCCTCCACGTCGAGTAAACACCAGGAGAAACGAAAATGGAAATGATCATAAGGGTGCCCATGATGGTGAGCATCAACCAGCTCCACCTGTTCACGAGGAGCACGTACTAGAGCCAACCGCCCATGCTGAGTTTAGGGCGGAGATTCAGATGTTGACACATGCCATGACTGCCTAAGTCCAGAATTAGATGGTGGCGCATCTCCCTCAGAATAGGAATGCAACAGCAACTAGGGTGAGGGATTTCTTGAGGATGAGCCTTCCGGAGTTCATGGGGTCAAAGGCGGACGAGGATCCACATGATTTCATTGAGAAGATTCTGAAGATCACCCAGGTTATGGGGGTGAACAATGGGGAATGCATTGACTTAACCTCTTATCCGCTAAAGGGGGTAGCACATATATGGTTTAAGCAATGGAGAGACGCTAGGACGGCGGGTGTAGGCCCAAGATGTATCAGGGCTTACGAAAAATCTATCGGTGGGATGGTATGAAGAAGGATATTGCAGAGTTCATAGCTAAATGTCCAAATTGTCAGCAAGCGAAGGTCGAACATCAAAGGCCGGAAGGCGTATTTCAGGATATTAGCATTTCCACATGAAAGTAGGAAGAGATTAATATGGATTTCATTATAGGCCTACCTTGTAATCAATGACACTATGATTTCATTTGGGTGGTGGTAGACAGGTTAACCAAGGCTGCACAATTCCTACCGGTCAAGACCACGGATTCAGCGGATGATTATGCCAGATTGTATATTCAGGAGTTGGTTCGACTTCATGGAGTGCCCTTGTCTATTATTTTAGATCGAGGTGCTCCGTTTACCTCCCAGTTCTAGCGGTCTTTTTAGAAGGGACTTGGAACTCAAGTCAAGCTCAGCACAGCCTTTCATCCGCAAACGGATGGCCAAACCAAATGAACAATCCCGACTCTTGAGGACATGTTGAGGGCATGTGTTATGGATTTTAAAGGTAGTTGGGATGATCATTTGCCCTTAATCGAGTTTTCTTATAATAACAACTATCACTCTGGTATCCAGATGGCACCATTCAAGGCTCTTTACGGGCGAAGGTGTAGATTGCCCATCAGATGGTTTGAGGTTGGTGAGGCAGCCATGATAGGACCTGATTCAATTCATGAGGCAATGGTAAAGGTCTAGTTGATAAGGGACTAGTTAAAAATCGCTCAGAGTCATCAAAAATCGTATGCTGATGTGAGGAGAAGGGATCTGGAGTTTGATGTGGACGACTGGATATTTCTAAAGGTATCTCCCATGAAGGGAGTCATGCGGTTTGAAAAGAAAGGGAAACTCAGTCCCCGATATGTTGGTCTTTACTGGATTGTGAGAAGAGTTGGTAAGGTGGCGTATGAGTTGTACTTGCCATCGGAGTTATCTTTAGTACATCCCATGTTTCATGTATCGCTCTTGAAAAAGTGCTTGGTTGATCAGCCCTAGTAGTTTCGGTGGACAGCGTTGGGGTAAGGGACAGCCTCAGTTATGAGGAAATTCCTGTTGAAATCTTGGATCGTCAGGTTCGGAAGTTAAAGAACAAAGAGGTAGCCTCAGTTAAGCTTTTATGGAGAAATCAACATGTTGAGGGAGCTACGTGGGAAGCTGAAGCGGATATGATGGCTAAATACCCACATTTATTCTCTACTGGCTCAGTTCCGACTTGAGGTATCAGTTCTACTCTATGATTCTATTTAGTTTTCATGTTCAGTTTATGTGTTCAAGTTTCTTTTATGTGTATGAATGTGTATGTGAAGCACGAGATCAGTTCAGCTATGTGTTATGAATCGAAGGTAGTCATTCCGTAAGAATTTCGGTTAAAATGATCAGTGTTTGCATATGATAATTGCATGTCTATGTTTTCCTGCTTATTACTAATATTTGAGGATAAATGTTCCCAAGGGGGAGATATTGTAATACCCTGGAAGTGCGTAGGAGTAGACCCGAAAGTGAAAAATTAAAAACTGCAGAAATGGGGAAAAGTTGCACATAACGGGCCATGGAACGACTCGTGGTAACAAACCACAAGTCATTGCATGCAGTCGTTGATTAGGGGGTATTGGTGGCAGTGTAGACAACGAGTGGTATGACGACCCGTTGTGAGATACAACGGGTCGTCCTTTTCAGTCGTGGTAAAGCATGGATTTTAGTAGGTGGAATACAACGGGTCTATCAACGATTTGTGTCGCGCCCCATTTTTCCTCGCGGAAAAGCGGGATACGACACATGACAACTCTTAAGGGTTAAAAAGAGAAGAAGAGAAGAGTCGCCACCTAACGGGTTAAGGTGCGTTAGGGCACCATTCAAAGCTAAGTTTTATTTCCTAAGTCACCAGAGTGGGGAAAGGGCTTAAATTACCTCAAAAGGAAGGTGTTAGGCACCTTTCGAGGTCCACAAATGTGGTTCCCGACCGGATTCATTAATGGGGGAATTAGGTAAGTGAGCAAATAAAGCTGATTTTAGCTTATTTACTTAAACTAAATTGATAAAAGAATAAATAATTAAATAGATAATTAAGTTTAGAAAAGCAAGTATGAAAGAAATTTGGGCAGACTAAAATCTAAAAATAGTTTATCAATAAATAAAAAAAATTGTGGCAAATAAAGTAAGTAAAAAACATAAATAACAAAACAGAACAATTTATTAGAATCTACATAACAAACAAACAAATAAATATTTGTTTTAATTTTGGGGCCGAACCTCATAGAGGCGCCTACGTATCCCTTTTGGGAATTAGGCCGAACGTAGTTCTACCGGAGGTTTTAACCTAACGGGATCACCCCGTGCGACTTAAATAATATTTCGCAATCCGTTTAGATTGCTCGTATTATTCAGCGGGCACAGACTATCATTTCCCACTACCCGCTTAATTAATTTAATTATTAACTTAAGCGTTTCTAGGTGATAAAGCTATCGTCCTAAAATTTACCTACCCGTCCCAATCTTAAAGTCCAAGAGGCATTGGACTGCTATTTTGGAGTTTGGGTTCTAGAATTCTTAGGCTGCTATTAAAAGGTGATCGCCAAAACAATAGTAAAGGTCATAAAATCACAAAGAGCATGTAAAAACTTCATATAAGCCTCTATGTAAATTCCTATAAGCAAGATAACTATTATGAGCATGATATCTAATGACTTAACAAAGTTGGAAACAACATGCATAACAAGCCTCTATGTAAATTCCTATAAGCAAGATAACTATTATGAGCATGATATCTAATGACTTAACAAAGTTGGAAACAACATGCATAATATCTAATAATAGAAGCCATGTTTATGTTTTTCTCAACCCAATCAAATTAGTAGATAGCAAATAAATCCTTATAGACAAAGTTTTCTAACAGCATGTAGTTAATTAAGCATAAGAATGAGGCAATATTGACAACTAATTCAGTTACTTATAATTGACTTAATCCTATAAACATGGCGGCTTATTATCTATTCTTACATTTACAAACAAGACATGTTTTATACTATTTTAACTAGCTCTTATAGTCAAGATTTCTATTATAAGACGGATATATCACCAATATATTCTAATAAATAAAGTCTAAGTATCTCAATATATGCGTGATGTAATGAACTCTATAATCATGATATCTGATGCAAATCATAAATTATGAATCATCAAAAGCAGTTTTCAGGATTTGTTATTAGTTTCCTATAAACATGGTATCAAAACATCAAATAGATAGCTATTCTGTATCAAAGTTATTGGATTATTAAACAATACAATATCTAGTCTTTTCTATATTTAAAGCATGGTTTCTTAGTGAAGACAATTGCACGCATTATTCCTATAAGCGTAATTTCGACAAGAATCCTATAGGCATGCTTTCTAAATATTAATATCCCTATTGACATGTTATCTAACAAGCATAGGATGAATTAATTAAATTCTTATAGGCGTGATTTCTATATCTATATTTGTATTAATCCTATAAACGTGCTTTCTATCTGATATTATATTTATGTAACAGAAAATAGTAAGAGCAGACTAAACCCCACTCCCATAAACCCCTTTCTACTATCATTATTGTTTATTTACATTATTACATACTGACAAAAATAGAATAACTAAAGAAATAAGTAAGTACATCACAATGCATAAAATAAACTAAATTGACTAAGTTTATAGTCCCTCCGGTCCAGCAACTTGTCCTCTCCATTCAAGGAAAAACCCGTTAAACAAAATAATGTCGCGACTATACTCGTACGAGTATTTAAGTTTAATTACTTAGTCAAACATGCACCGTTAGATAAAATCTCAGACATATATATGACAAAGTAAAAATATCAAATAACACAGAACATACATTAGTTAAACAGGACATTAAAATATACTGACCAGTTTATAATAACTATGGCGAAGCAGCAAATACCAAACGACAAATGTCAAACAGCAAGTACCGATAGACTCTAAAGATTTTTTCAAAACTAAGACCCTAAACCTCAACACATCAAGATCACAAGAACCTCAAGGGTTCCGAGCAATGCTTGTGTCAAAGTGGGTTAAGGGAATTATAGGAAATAGGGCAAATAGCAAAGAAGTATTAAGAGTAAAGTGTCTTTCAATTTTTTTTTACAATGTTCGACCGACCCCTAATGAAGATAAAGGGGGTGGCTTTTATAGTAGAGAGAGCCAACAATCAATTAGAGAAATGAAAGGGGAAGAAAATAATTAGAGAATCAATCAAGAAAAAAATAAGGAAAGGAAAATAAATTATAAAATCCTTTCCCGAAGTAAATTCCCTCTTACTATAATTAATACAAATCAATTGTCAGAAAAGGAAAACATATGCTTAAATAAAATAAATGAATAAGTCACGCAAATTAATCCTTTAACAGAATATGCAAAGAAATGCATTAATCAAGATTTCCCACAATAGAACTAACTAATTTGGTATGAAACTAATCAAAGGATAAGAGGGAATCAAAAAAATCAATCCAAGGAATTCTTTTTCTTAATTAGGGCAGCAAACAAATCAAGAGCACTTATATACTAACCAAATAACAGAATGATTACGTAAGTTTAGGAAAAGGAAGGGAATGAGAATATTCAGATAATTCGAGGTAATATAACTAGATATGTCAAAACGTAAACAAATATTAAGGTTGTCTTTATTAAAGGAAGAATTTAAAATAAAGGTGTAAGAGTAACTTGTTTTTCTTTAAAACTTGACGAATATCGATAGGTAAGGTAAACCAAAATTACCATAGATAAACAAATATAAAATTGTCACGTGGATTTTAAATTAACATGTACTATCAAAGTATTCTCATTTTCATATTTTGACAAGTAATAGGTTGTCCGGGATCAAGAATCCAGCAAAGTAGTGGAGCAAAACATTATCATATATTCATTCTATGTTATAGCATCATACAAACACATTTTTTCCAGTTTACCAAAAAGAATACGATAACCGAAACTAAATCAGATACAACAGAGTTTAGTGTTAGAGCATGATATATAAATACAAAAGTGAACAGGAATTGAATAACAAAGCTCTTCTGAATCCAAGTTCAAGAAATGAGGGCTCAAACAGAATAATACAAAGCATATCAATTTGCCGAGTAATATCAAAAATGTCAAACAGATAACAAGAGAGAATAAAAGACGGTGATAGACACACACACAAAAAGACAGAGAATCAAATAACAGATTTTCATCAATTTAGAATCAAAACTTAGGTGCAGAAAATTCGAAGATTATAAATCTTAGGGCTTTCACATATGAGAAATCCCGTATCAACAAGCGATAATCAGAAAAAGACAAGCAAAATATCAATAACCAGTTTGCGCGAATCTCAGGTATAAGACTTTAACGTGCAAAGAATCAGAGGATGGAATAAACTAATAATAATCAAATATTACTAGCCATACAGAGATGGGTTTGTAAGAATCTATCATAAGACCGGTCGAAACCTCGGACCTCAAAAGGAAATGATACTAGCGGCTGTTCTCTGGAGAGAAGAAAGATGAAGAGGGGAAAGCCAATGTGTTGGGTGTTGTCGGTTTGACGGAGAGAGGGTTTAGAGGTGAGGGTTGGTGGTGTTGTTTTGGTCGGAGATGGAGATGTGACTGATGGTGGTTTGCAGTGAAGAGGGGCAGAGGAAGAGAGGGAAAACATGAGGGAAGAAGAGGAGAAAGAGAGGATAGGAGCGGGTGTGGTGTTTCTTTTCGCCGATTGTCGCTGGTGTGACAGTGAGGGAGAGTGAGGCTGGTTATGGCGGCGATGTGAGAAACGGAGCAGGGGGAAAATGAGGGTGAGGGGTCGAGGTGTTCGCCGGAAAAATGGGGAGAAGGGAGAAAGGGTGTGCGGTGCTGTGGTTCGCCGGTGGTTTTCGTCGGCAGTGGTGAAAAGGAGGGTATGCAGCGGTTGTTTTGGATGAAGGGGAAGATGGAGATGGAGCGATGAAGAGGGCTGGCGGCCGGCAGTGTTGTTTTGCCGGTGTTTTTTGTGGTTTTCGCCGGTTGGTGGTTGTGCGACGGGAGAAGGCGCGGGTCGTCGGAGAAGACGAGGGAGAGAGGATGCGGGGGCTGTGCGGCAGGTGGTTTCTGGTCGGGAGAGGGAGGAGTCGGTGGCTGGTGCGACGATGAGGGAGAGGGGAGAGGGTAGGTGCGGCGGCTGAGGTTAAGAGAAGGGAAAAATGAAGTGAATGTTAGGGTTTTGGGGTAGGCGAGTAATTAAAAATAGGAAAATAGGCTAGGGTTAATCTTAGCCGTTGGATTAGATTAGATGAACGGCTAGGATTAAAAGTTATACTAGATGGGTCGGGTCGCGGGTTAATCGGGTCGTTCGGATGGGTTATTGGGTTAGAAATTAATTTAGGCTGAAATTGAATTTAAATAATAGCCAAAATTGATCAAAAGTGGCTAAAATTGACATAAATTGAATAGAAAGTGGCCAGATTTGAAACAAATTGGATGAAATTGAATAAAAAATGTCTATAATTTAAATAAATTGAATGAAATTGAATTTAGTTGCTATTAAATTAATAAATATACTACACTTTTAAATAATTTAATAAGTAGATAATAAAGTAACATAAATTATCACATAAATATTATTATTAATATAAATAAATCCTAAATTTAAGTATACTTGTGTAAATATCATATAATTAAATTATTATATTTATAAATAATTTAATGACTAGAAAATAAAATTAAGTTATCAAATATTATAAAAATAATATTATTAACATAAATAATTTATAAATTTGATTAATAATATTAGTCAAATAAATTTGTAAAGTTTAGTAAAATTATGTAAATAGAATGTATATTTCAAGATAAGGGCGCATATTAAAACGAAATACATTATATACGGCGTAATTATTTAATATCAAAACTTAAAATTAATATAAGTCATATATATGTAACTTGAAATAATTTTCACAACATTATGATAATAAATTATTTTATAAATATAAAAGTAAGTCAAATATTTGCGTAAAATAAATAAATAAATAAATAAATATATATATATAAGCAGCATATAAAGGCGTAGGGAGGTCAAAATTGCGTGTCAACAATTTATTTGTGAGCTGTAACGACCCGTTGTCACCGGTCGTTGTTTGGATGCCTAGGATTCCCAGTGTAGATGACGGATCGAGACCACGACCCATTGGAAGGAACCACGAGTCCTGGTGAGGCCCGTGGTAGCAGGTTCAGATTTTTTATGATAAGCAAACGACGGACGATGTAACGGATCATTATTTCAGAGGACGAATCATCCTGTCCGTCCGTTGGTTGATTTCGAAGTAATCCTTCAGTAGTGTATACGATGGGGGTCATGACGGGTCGTTGTTTGTTCCAACGACCCGTTAGAGTCGTCCTTTGGTTCCATCCGGCCAGATTCCAAGACAGGTTCATTCAAGGGTAATTTCAACTTTTTCACGATATGAGGCCCTAAACTACGTCGTTTTGACTTGAAAAAGCTGGGTTTTAAAGAAAATGACCTATTTTAAACTCTCATTCATGCATGCAAGGATATTAAAAGGTGATCTAAGGGAATTTTAAGTTTTTCTCTTCAGTTCTTCCAATTTCATTCTTGGGCTTCTAAGGAGAGTTAAGATTTGATAATCCCAGGTATGTAAGGTCATCAATGGGTGAATTCTTCCACACCCATGCTCTTACTCTATGATTTTACTTAAAAATTTATCAAAAACTCATGGGGTTTTGTAATTTATTTATAAAAATTAAATGATCTAATTATGGGCTTTGTGATTTTGAAATATCATCATAATTTATGGATTTTGAGATTTAAATTGATTATAATATTGTTGATTTTGATTTTCTAAGCGATTAATCTTAATTATGCATGCCCCATGATAAATTGATGTATGATCTATTTTTTCAATGATGTTCTTTACAAGCCTAGCATGAATTATATTTTAAATTATGAATTTATTATGTTATCCATTATGATTTTTATGAAAATTAAGTTATATACATGATCTACAAGTATGTATGAGTCTTATAAATCATGAATGATGTTTTTGGCCGACTCATGGGCCTCATGTCATGGCTAGTTCACATATGTTCAAGCATGTTTACGATTATCATGATTTAACTAGCCCATGAACTCATGTATGTATTTTTATGAGCAATATATATATTTTGAGAGTAGTATCAAACACCGAGTAGGTTTGGGGACTCAGGTTAAGCCTCAGATCTCATGAATTACGTGCCACCGTAGATATGTCAGGACCCCTTTCATGTTAGTCCTGGCCCAAATGACCCTTTTCATGGTGATATCACACTTTCATGATTCTAACCCTTGGCAAGGTACGAACACTCTCTCGACTAAGGTTACAAGTCGGGTTTCATGTATGCTCATATGGTGTATGTCGGTTAAGAGAATCTCCCACTGTTTCTCATGATTTATGCATGCTATGATTATGTATGTTGGCTCAAGTCATGTTAAGTAAAACTCTTCTATTATGATTTTGATTATGTTTATGTTATGAATATTTTGAAAATCTTGAGCCGTATGATATATTATTATGATTTACGATACGAGCATAATGTCCTACTCTTATGATCATTTATGAATTTCTTATATGTTTTAAATATCCATTTTACTTACCTTGCATATTCAGTACATTCCATATACTGACTGCATACTTTCTATGTTGTATCGTTTCATGATACAAGTCCAGTTCTTAGGCTCATCCTCACCCATAGATAGTTTCATATTTGCTCTCAGCGCTTGGTAAGTCCTCATGTTTCGAGGGCTGTATGTTCATACTCTATGTTGTTCTTTCAGTTTTTAGATGTTGGATTAGTTGAAAATTTATCCCATCAATCCGTCCTTCATGTTTAGAGGCTGCAAGTTGTATTCAGCCGTATTGTATGAGTCTTGTACTGATTTTCACATTTGGCTACGTTATGATTCCATTCTTATATGATAAGTATTTCTCTCATGTGATTGGATTAGATGTATGCTCATGTCATGGGTCAACATGGAGTCTCTCGGGGCTCTTTGTCCCGTGTCTACGATCCGGGTGTACGTTTGGGTCGTGACAAAAAGATGTAGAGAACTTTAGAGATATTGAAGAAACTTCAAAAATGAAAGAAATGCAGAAATTCTAGAAAACATAAAATTTTGTATGGAACACAACTTAGACAAAATAATTTAATCTACAAATGAATACAGTGCAAGAACACTTACAAAAGTAGCTTCAGTTTTCTCATTTACCCAACTTTTATCACTTTTCTTGCGATGAGTGCGGAAGTAAAATTCTGAAATTGAAGAATCTTTTCCAGTAGATTCTTTCTATAATCAAAGGAAGATATTTATGTTATTAGCGCTGAATATGATATTATTTTCGTGAAAGAAATATATTTATAAAGATTTGCGCATAGCTAAGATAGCATGTTATCTTTAACTCAACGTGCCAATGTTTCTATATGTTGTGGTGGAATCTCTTGTTCAGTTATTAATTTAAAACATCAACAATGATGAATTTTCATGTAAACATCAATCAAAAGAAAGAATTGTGCGAGACAATCATACCCTATTTTTGGGGTTGTATGCTCTATCCATACAGTTTTACCTACTAGTCAGATCTTGTTCCGTAGATGTTGTATGTGCTGAGTTATATTGTTAAGTTTGGTGGTATTATTTGTAATAGTGTATGATGCTACTACAACAATAATATACTCAGGTAATTTCACAAGTGAGGTCTGGATATTACCATTCTTATATAGATCACTCGATGAGGTATACAACCACCTGTATGAAGTGATGCACTAGCATTTGAATCACGATTCTTTTTATTTTGTTCAGACTTTATCTTGAATGCAGGAGACTCCCAATGCTCCTTCATCTCCTTGAATACATCATCCTGCATCCAATGTGGCTTCACAGTCAGTTTTTTCTAACATCTTGAAAAAGTTGGGTCATCCTTCCAACTGCTCTTTTCTGAAAATTGTGCTATATAGCATCATTATACTGAGGGAACCATCTAAATTTCTTTCGCATATATCAAATGAAAATCACATTAATCATACAATCACACACCACATGTATTTGAACATGAACCATAATTTAAAATTTTCTTTACCTTGAATTCCTCAAACCACATTTTGTGAGTAGATTCTGGAAACTTCTTCCATGAAGGTCTAGCCAACTCAAGTTTACTATGAATGCAACTAGTGATACCCTCAATAACTGGCTTGTGAGGATTAAACCTACATGTAATATAGTAGTTATCAAACATATACACAGATAAATAATTCACCTATGCATATGCATTATTACAAGTTAGTCCTATTACCCATCCTCTTTAGGTACAATCCATATTTGATGATCATCGTCTGCATTACCAACGGTACTACATGAGGTAGCTGGAGTCATATTGGTCGGTGGTGACATCAATGGTTCAGATTCTTGATTTATAGGTTGAGACTAATTAGATTGAGGTTGAGGTTGGGATCGATTGACCTCAATACTAGGTTGAGGCAAAGAAGGCTCATTTACATGAAGTGGACCGGTATGAGAATAGATGGGTCGTGATGGAATTATGGGAGGCATAAAAATTCAGTATTATGAGAATGTTATCGATTGACTTCAAGATTAGGTTGATGCAAGAAAGACTCGTTGACATGAAGTGGACCGGTATGAGATGAAAGGGGTCGTGATTGAATTATGGTAGACAATTGAACTATTTGTCGCTCTATTGCACGTGTCTTTATTTTACTTGATTTTCCTCCTTTACCATTAGATTGTCCATCTCTTTTAGATCCTATACCTGACATCTGCAAAAAAACAAAGAACAATAAAATAATGTATTAGTGATGTAATCAATGAATAATACATGAATAAATATAGTGACAAGTATTTTGACTGACCATGATTTAGATATTAAAGTGGTCTTGGGACAGAACTGGCGACTTTTATTAACTTTATCTACTCATTTGCTATGTCCCTTATTTTGTTGATTTTTAAGCTTAAGAAGGCACTACTAGTCTCCAACTTACAGATGATAACTTTGGGCACATAATATAGTGCACAACCAACTTCCAGTAGTTGAAAAGAATTCAGACTACACTAACTTGGACAAACTCAAGAAAAAGTAACGCAAGAATATTTTTGTTCAACTTAACAAATAACAGATAACAGATTACAGAATATAAAAGTTCACAGATCAAAAAAGATACGAGTACTTGGTAAAGGGACTTAGTAATATAAAAATCACAATATAATAAATCAAATATAGTATTGTAAATAAAAAAACAAATCAACAAACTAATATTCTCAATCATCCTCATCTTCCTCTTCATCTTCTTCTTGGGTTTGAAAGTGATCTTGTGAATCATTACTATTAAAAAAATCATCCTCTTCACTTGCTGCCTCTTCCATATCTTCCTCTTCTTCACTTGTTGCATCCTCATCTTCCTTTTCGATTAAATCAAGTCCATTTTCATTGATAATGAGTTGAAAACAACTTTCATCAATCTCTTCACCGACAACTTGGTCATCTCGTAAGCAATCAATTGGATCATCCTCTATACTTTGCACTAATATGTGATTGCTCCTCTTGGTAAGCAACTTCCAAATTATATCTTGTATCCACTGCTCCCCTTGGCTTCGTCTTTATAATCACCCACCAATCAGCCATGTCTCCTTTTCTTTCAGGATGATTTGCATAATAAACTTAAGTTGACATTTGGGGAAAAATGAAAGGGTAAAATTTAGAATATCTTCCCCTTTTTAGAACCTTGATAATACTAGCTATCAACTTTCATGCCATATTTAGAGGGATCAAACCAATCACAATAAAATAAAACTAACTTCATAAATGATGCATTGGCCATTCTAATTCAATAATCTCCTTAAGAACAACATAATATTCACTTATTGTACCATCTTGTCCAGTGCCACTAACACACACCCCACTAGTTATATGTACTTCTTCCTTCACCCCAAGAAGAAATGTGAAATTTGTATCCATTCACGAAATAAACAGGCCAAGACTCTGCTTGTCTTAATGGTCTCATTGCTAAGATTTGCAAATATGGATTCTGCAACATCTCTTGTGGATTACTATTCACCCATCAAATAGTGAAAACATATTAGATATACATTTTAAGTGATATATTCTTTAGTCACAACTGGTTATATTAAATCTTATATAATCTTTGAACCATAGTGGAAAGTCAACTACAATTTGCTTATCAATGACATCATCAACGAGGTCATTGTAAGCATCTCTCAAGGCTTGCTCGTACAAGCTGAACTCATTTACATTAGTATATTAGTTTCAACCTAAATATAATTAACCTTGTCTTCTTAATCAAATGAACTTCATGGTTGAAACTTACTTGGGAAAAGGTTTAACCTCATCACAATTTATAAGAACATGCAATTGTGTTGCAACTTCTTTATCATCTAGCCATTGGATATTATCATCCTTCTTTCTGTAAGTTCGATCAGTAGGATCAAAGACTGATAGAGTTGGTTGAGTTGCATTTTTTCGATTACATCATCATTACGACCAACTCTATTGTTGTTAGATAGGACACGAGATCCAAAATAATGGGAAGCAAAGTATGAGATTTCTTGAGCAAAATATGCTTGACAAATAGATCCTTCAACTCTGGATTTATTTTTGATAGTCTTCTTAACTTTGTTTAGGATCCTACAATCATTTTAGATAATAAACTATTGGAATAAAAAATTTTCACTTCTCATATGGATACATCCATCGATATTGAACTGGCCCACAAACCCTTGCTTTATAAAGAAAATGAATTGGTAAGTGCTCCATCGAATCAAAAAGACCAGGTGGAAATATCCTTGCAACTTACACAAGATTACAGAAATATTTTGCTCCATTTGCTTTAAATGATCCTCCCATAATACTGTTGAGCACAAGTCTTTAAAAAATAAACTGGATTCAGTTAATGGCTTCCTTTTTTTTTTAGCAGTGCACTAAAAGCAAGTGGAATAAGACATTGCATAAAAATATGACAGTCATGATTTTTCATCTCAAATAACTATAAATGTTTCATATCAGCACATCTGCCCAAATTGGAAGCATATCCATCAGGCATCTCTAGCTCATCAACCCATTGGCATATGTCTTTCTTTTGGTCATCATTTAAGGTAAACTTTGCTTTGGGTTTAATCCAACTCCCATTACCATCCAGTTGCAATTGTAAATCATTTTGACGGTAATATTCTTTCAAGTCTAGTTTTGCCTTCTCATTATCCTTAGTTCTCTCTCTATTGTCCATGACAGCTTGAAAAATATTGTCAAAGACGTTCTTCTCTATATGCATTACATCAAGATTATGGCAAACTAGATTGGTCTTCCAATATGGCAAATCCCAAAAAATACTTTTGTTTGATCTAATTATGCAATTTCCGTTACCATAGAAGTTGCGTGGACCAGATTCACTGATCTTAGGAAATCCTCTAACTTTTTCCCACACCTGATCTCCTGTTAACCTAGGAGGAGGTCTAGAGTTCTCCTCAAAGAATTCTTGTTTCTTCTGAATTCATGATTGAGAGGCAAGAATTGGCGGTTACGATCAAACCAACTAACTTTTCTTCCATTTTTCAAACTGAAAGCTTTTGATTATTCAATGCAAACTGGGCATACTAATTTACCCGCTCTACTCCACCTTGATAGCATGCCATACGCAGGAAATCATTAATTGTCCACATCAATGTTGATGGCATGAGAAAATTTTGCTTCTTCGATACGTCATAAGTTAGTGCACCATCCTTCCATAATTGTTGCAACTCATCTATTAACGGTTGAAGATAGACATCAATTTTCATCTTGGGATTATGAGAACCTGGAATGATCAATGTTAAGAACATATATGGCGCAGTCATACAGATATCAGGAGGAAGATTATAGAGAGTAACAATCACCTGCCAACAAGAGTATGGTGATGCTGACTGGCTATATGGAGTAAAACCATCAGAACAAAGACCGAGCCTAACATTTCTAGGCTCTACAGAAAAGTCCGGATAGGTTCGATCAAAGTGTTTCCATGCTTCTCCATTCGAAGGGTGGCATAACACACCTTCCTCCCTTCGATTTTCATAGTGCCACCTCATGTGCTCTACAGATCTCATCGAAGAATATAGTCGTTGAAGCCTAGGAATAAGTGGCAAGTAATGCATTGTCTTGCATGGAACCTTTTTGTTACCCTTCTTGCTCACACATTCTTTATAGCGAGGTATTTTACAAAACTTACATTTTGTCATCTCTTTATCAGCCTTGTAATACAACATACATCCATTAACACAACAATTAATTTTTTGACTAGTTGGATCAAGCCCTGACATTAGCTTCTTCGCTCGGTAATAATCAAAAGGTATCTATTATCTGAATGACTTGTATCCTCCATTAATTGTGTCATTGCATTAAAACAACCATGGGACATATTATATTCAGATTTGATACTCATCATTCTAACAGCCACATACAACTCTGAATATTTACAACCAGGCCATAAGGGTTCCTGAGCTGAATTCAAAATTTTGTAAAATCCGATAGCACCCATATTTGGAGACTCTTCTACATTAGGTTCAACTTGATGCCTAAATTCTACACCAGTAGTATCATAAATCATAACTTGATATCTATTTATGTGTTCATAATCTTCCTCTAAAATGTTTCTTTGAGTGCTTAAAGGCATGTCAAAGCTACACCGTTGATGACTACTTGAAGCATCTAAATAGACATGTTTATTCAAATTAATTGAAGGTGTTTCTTCTCCGTGTGATGTCCAATTCCAATATCTTAATGTGAACCCTTTTTGAAAAACATGCACATTAACTTCATCGTGTGCCAAGTGTTTCCTATTTTTACAACACTTACAAGGACACCTTATGACTTTTTCAGACAAGTACTTCTGTTGACTTTTTCATCTGTGTATCCCGCTCGATCAGAAGAACTCTATTTACCATCCATTTTCCATGCTCGGGAATGTTCATTTTCTGAACCAAAAAATAAACATATTTGAACATATAAATAATCAAAATACAAACACTAGATAATTTCCTATTTTATCCAAGTACAGTGATAGTCAACACAAAAAAATTCCACCCTATTCACCATAGTCAGTGGTAATCCCTTCCAAACTAATCTAAAAATGGAAAAACTTAACGAATCACTAAAAAAAAAAAAAAAGAAGAGCAATCATATGCCAATTTGCAAAATTATAGAACCACACAGAGCATGCAATTTCAATAAACTAATACTTATATAAATTTCAACAACTTTATTAACCTAAAATATCAAATATTGTAGAGTTTGTAGATTGAACTCTACTCTGATTTCTGGGTGGTGCTATACTGACTACTGTGGCGGGTCTTCTTTCCTGTCCGCTTGAAGAACTGAGAGGGTCTGATGTGCGCTTCTAGAACTGAAGCATATTCCGCATTTTTTAAAAACTCAAATGGAGGGTTTGGGTGAGTGAGAAGGTGGAGGGTTTGGGTGAAGGATTTGGTTGAAGGATTTGGGTGAGTGAGAAGGTGGAGGGTCATGGAGAGAAGTTACTTGAGTACTCCATTAATGAGATGAGCTGTCTGGGGAAAATTTTAGGAGAGAAATGGATTTTAGATTTTTTTTCCCTATATATTTGTTGTATTACTTATGTTTATTTGTTTATCTTACACCTTTTAGTATAGTTTATTTGTATAAAAAAAAATATTGAATTTTAAAATACCAAAACATCAAATAATCTTGCAGGATTGTCTAGAAAAAACTGATTTAAACATCAAAGCATTCGATCTATGATATTTACTAAAGAAATACATGGGATTAAATTACATAAATCATGAAAAAAAATACTATTTGAAATTTTTGAAAAAACTAATATGGAGAAGAGAGAAGGATTCTAGGATAAATATTTTAAGAATATAAATTATTTATTAAATACTGAATCTGCAATTATTAATTATCTCACTAACATATTTTAGGAATATAAAAATATTAAAGGAATATAAAAATATTTTAGATATTTTTGGGAAAACTAATATAAATATTGAGTATTAAAATATCATATATAATTTTCAAATATTGGATCTGCAATTATTAATTATCTCACTAACATATTTAATTGAATAATGGCAAATATTTCAAAGTACATAAATTAAACGTAAGTTTGAAAGAAAAATTTTCATTTACGAAATCTCCACTAAAAAATCCGCGGATACTTCCCTATTTATATTAAAAACTACTTTCTAGACACGTATTTTGCACGTATATATTCACATTAAATAATTAAATATAAAATTATGATAAGTATAAATTTAAAATGATTGTACTAGCATTTTGGTTACCTTAGTTTACAAATCATGCTTTGATGACGATTAAGTATAAAGCATGACAAAATCACCTAAATAAAATGAAAATTTTAATTTTTTTTCAACATTTATGCGTGCAAGAATTACATAAAATACAAGTTACCATGATGGACATAAATATAAGCCACGCGCCAAGAGTAAATTTAATCTGCAAGTTTGAGGCTGCTTCTATCAAATTTATAGAAATTTCATACAAACCCAAAAAGCCAACAACAACAAAACAAAAAGATAAATAAGAAAATATTGGAAAAACTATCAAAAAGAAGAACAAAGAATGCAACAACTTCATATTACCTATTAAAAAGTGTAGAGTATGATCATGACATAAAAACATATATTTTTCATATTGAGTCTTCTTAATGGTACAAATCTTCATTAGAGGATTGTGTATAAACACTATTGTAACCGGTAGAAGCTTAGAAGATGAAAAGATAGTATATGAAATAATAATTAAAAGAATATAAAAGTATAACCTACAATAATTACTGCAGGTGAAACAATTCTCCTCATTTACTCAGTTCAATGAATGACTTTATTCATTTATATATATATATATATATTAGATATTTGATGGTAAAATACTATTATTTAATTAGATATTTTATTATATTTTAATTTACTACAGGGGCATAATGATAATCCAACTTTTAAGATAAGACTTTCCACTTTTAGTTTATTATTTATTTATTTATTTGAACCTTTTACTTTTTGACTTTCCACCTATATAGTAATAAATATATAAATATGATATGATATGATACAATATTAATATTTAATTATGTATTAATTAAATTTTACTTTAGTGAAGAGGCAAAATAATAATCTAACTTTCAACATAGAAGTTTCCCACTTATATAATAATATGATTTGCAGTTAACTCTCCAAGAAAATTTTTCTATGTATTAAAATTTGCAGGTAAATCCCTAGGTAAGAAAACTTCTAACTAAATCCTCCGAAAACAATTCCCATCAATAACTTAGCAATAAAATTTTCAAGTATTTTTCCGATAATAAAATTCATAGGTAAGTCCCCAAAATAAATCTTCAGCTAAAATCGCAGCAAAATAATCTCCAAATAATTTTTCAAGTAATAAAATCCCCATCAAAATATTCCTGGGTATATCCGCAGGTTACATTACCTTGGGATATTCCTATGGATTAAGAAAGAGAAAAAAATTAATTTTTTGTTTGTGTACCTACAGATTTACCTAGAGATAGTGTATCGGCCGATGTGTTTCCCCAGGTAATTTTGCAAGTATTAATTTTGCGAAAAATGGCGCCAATTTTTCTTGTAGAATTTTTTAAGAATATACATTCTTCATGTAAATTATTTTAATATTTAGGAATTTAAGATTTTCACGAGAAAATCCACATGTGTTACCTGCCACAATTTTTCCCAGGTGACATCCCCATGTAATTCACAGTTTTCTTATAGTGATAGTATAATTTTTCGAGGAAGGAGGTTGGATGAACTTCCTAGGCTCCATGTAGACGTACCCTTGATATCAGTGTTGTACATAGTTTGAGTTTTGGTTAATTTTTCAAACACCAAATTAAATTAATAATGTTAAATTTTTAAATTTATAAATCAATAAAAATTGAGTTTTTTAATCTCAATTCTTTTTTTTCAAATCTTTTTAAATAAATTTTAATATAAAATATATAATTTGCATTTGAAAATTTTCTTTGATTCTTTAGCATATTATTATTTAAGTTGCTTCTTAATTAAAAAAAATACACAAAATATGAGATAAGTGACGATATTATACTAAAATATTCAAAACAAAGATAATGAAATCTCATAAAATAAATATTATTAATTAATAAGTTATAATGAAAATAATCATACTCTTAAAGTACTATGTTATACCAAACTAAGTATGGCCAATTAGTGTTAGTTATATAACTAAAAATTAAAGTAAAAATTAAGTTATGTATTTTTATTGTCTAAATTAATCAATGCAAAATTGAAAAATAGATATATACTATTATTGTCATTTCTAGTGTTGACAGGGGTAGATCTACAGTAGTGGATGTGAGTTCCTAACAACCCACACCTACTACCGTAAATTGTATATTTATATTGAAAAATATTGGAAAGCTATAAGTATTTTCTGATGGGAACCCATAATTGAATGAGCCGCTGATGTGATGCCGAGAAAGGGTTCCTGAGATTTCGTTTGGTCCGAAGTATTATTGTCACAATCCGAGCATAGACCCAGATCATAGCCCCGGGACAAGGGACCACGAGAGACCCCAAGTCGACCCATGGAATAAGCATACTACTAACTTATTTGATAAACTGAAGAAAACATGATTATAACTCAGCAGAAGTCTCATACAATGACACATAATAATAATATCCGAAGCTATATATACATAAGTCTGAAAAGCCTCTAGTCTAGATGAGTTGATGGGACAAACCCGCAACTAACTCAATAATATGGAAACTGAAATATGACATGAAGCTAAAAGTCTAGTCCCCAAAAGATGAGAACTCACCAATCAAGCAGGTGTTAACTCTGGTAAGCGATTACGAGCGGGGCTGAACCTGAGAACTGGATCCTGCATCATGAAACAATGCAACATAGAAAGTATGTGGTCAGTACGTGGAATGTACCGAGTATGCAACGTAAGTAAAACGTTTTAGCAAAGTAAAACATTTAAAACATTCATACCATATCATAAGCTTTCAAGTATAAGTAGAAGAGCTACATGCGTTCATTCTGAAATCGAAATCTTATCATGACATGATCATGCTTAGCTTTACAACATCATGACTGACTCGAATGACTCAAAGATGAACATAACATTTATATCAAAAACTGAACAATGAGTCAAATCTTACTTTTAGAACATGCATGCGTAAGGTAATCATCGTGAGTAATAAAAATGCAAATCTGGATGATATAGATAGCGGGAGACTCGTCACTTAACCGACATACTACGATAAAACTTACGTGGTCCCAACTATCACACACAAGTGGGTAGAGCCGTCCATAACCTTGCTAGGGCGATGGACGATACCTTGATATCAATATCAAGCTTAAGGCCAGTTGGGCCGGGGATAGCTCACAAGGGAGGTCCCAATAATATGATATTATCAACCTACGTTGGCGCGTAGTTCTGGAGCATAGGACGATCGACCCTTAACCCGCTCGGTGCTAAACTCTTCTCCCAAAACATGCAATGCTCTACATCACATATAACGAAGCTCAACATCGTCTAATGATGAAGCTCAATAAGAAATCATGCATAACTCAACATCGTATAAAACGAAACTCAACATTGTCTATTGAAAAAGGTCGATAATGACATATATCTCAATTATACATTCATGCCTATGAGAAGCTTTATTTCAAAACATACCACAAGCTAGGATTTATGAAAATGAGGAACTTCACTTCAAACAATGTGGTAAGCTTATGTCGGGAAAATCATCACTTTAAATCAACATATGGGCATTGCCCAAAGCTTTATCATGCTAGGTTCTATGCATTTCCTTTTGAAAACAATATCATAATCATGGGTAGCTTAGAAACATGTTTTTCATCATTAAATCTCTACATCATCATGCATTCATCATCATTCACTATTTTTATGAACTTCTCATCCATGGAAATTTTAGATTCAAGATTTTTGAATTTTTTTTTGTTATTGAAAACAATTTAGAATCTGCCCAAGCTTATAATTCATCAATATAAATGCAATCTAATCATACCCATGTATCGAAATTATAGAATTATACAATTGGGTAATATCCCATACTTGATCATAGGCATTTCATCATATTTTAACAAAAATTAGGCATGGGTGTGGAAGGAAGCACCCACTCATAGCCTTACATACCTGGGAATGGTGAATTCTAACACCCTCTAATTTCCTAAGCTAAGATTCCAATGGAAACCTTGAAATTTGGCCTTGAATCACCTCTTCAATCCTTCAAACTTGCATGCATGGGAAGAATAACTTAGAGTAGGCTTTTCCCCTCTCAGAACCCCTCAAAACAAGCCTTAAACGACGTAGTATAGGGACTTAGGACTAGAAAATGATGGAAATGCCCTTACTAAATTCGCTGAAAACTAATCACTAGGCCAAATAACGGGTGAACCAATGGGTCGTTGGAGGATACCACGACCCGTGGTATCTACCCCTGCTATGCACTGTCCCAGGCATATCTCAAATTCAAACCACGGACGAACAGGACAAGTCATTCTAGGTTCCAATGGGTCATTAAACCAGTCATTGTTTCCCTCTTCTAAAAATCTGAACTCCTTCACAATGAGCCTAACCACAACTCGTAGTGTCCTACAATTGGTCGTGGTTCCCATCCTTCGTATCCACTGAAAAAGTCCACTATCTTACCACGACTCCAGACAACGGGTCGTCCTTCCTCACAACGGGTCGTTGTGACACCCGTTGTCTGCACTGTCACCGGGCCTAACCCCATTCCATGACTGCTCATAATGTGTCACAACCCGAGAGTACACCCGAATCATAGACACGGGACAAGGAGTCCCGAGAGACCCCAAGTCAACCCATGGCATGAGCATAACATTAATTCATTCATATACAATGGAAAACATAACTTATCAATCATAAACTAACTGAGAAAATCATATCATGAATTTGTAGGGAATGATAAACCGAAATACAATCATCACTGACAAAATACTACACATAAGTTTGAAAGCCTCTAATCATAAAAGATGGATTGAAGGGACAAGACCCCAACTAACCCAAAGAGTCTGAAAACATAAGATAAACAAGTTCTGAACATGAAACTCTCAGATCATGAGGACTCACCGCTGAAGATTTAGCGAAACTGAGCACAAACTAGGGACGATGCTGAGCCTGCGAACCAGATCCTGAAAATATATGAGTCAGTACTCGGAAAGTACTGAGTATGTAAGATATGCAAAATAATGCTTAAAAACATAAAAGTTATAGGAGTGGGACATCATGATCATAAAACTGAAATCGTAAGTATATCGTAAGGCTCAATATTTGTAAAAATATTCATAAACCCATCAAAGTCATAAAATGCGAGGAAAAATATTTCATAAATCATAACTTGAGTCAAAAGAACATAACCATGCATAATTCAAAACCATGAGGAACAATGGGAGATTTCTATAACCGATATACTTTACATTAGCACACATAAAGTCCGACTTTTACTCCTAGTGGGGAGGCCGTTCATACCTTACCAAGGGTATGAATCATGAAAGGCGTGATATACTCATAAAAGCCCCGTAGGGCATAGGGGACAGTCACTGAGGAGGTCCCAAAAATAATCCTACGGTGGCACGTAGTTTTGAGTTTGGGACTTAACCTGGGCCCCAAGCCTACTCGGTGTTAAGTACTATTGCCAAAACATGCAACATGCTCATAGAAATTCATACATGACATGCATGGCTAGTTAAATCGTGAGAATCATATCATGCTTGAGAATGCATAATACTAGCCATGGAATTTGGGCCCATGAGTAGGCCAAAGATATAGTTCATAAATCATACACAGCATATGGGCATGGCCCAAAATCTTAATCATGCTTGAAATGCTTTATTTATGTGAAACATAATCATGACATCATAAGAAATTGAAAACTTGAAGACATGCTTGAAATTCAAAAATTCGTATTAAGCTTGTGGAATTATTATGAACATGAATTTTACTAAAACTCCTTCACAATTGGGAATCCATACTTTTAGAGGTTAGATCATGAAATAATGGATAAACAAGTGAAATCAGCCCAAATAATTTGAAATTCCTAAGTTAGACATACTACAACAAGCTCATTTCACATTTCAAGGATTCATGTAATTTGATAAAGACCCATAAAGTTTTGGTAACTTTAAACATAGATTTAGGGAGAAATTGGGCATGGGTAGGGACTAAACTACCCATTCAAAGCCCCACATACCTGGCAATTCGCGATTTCCTACTCCCTTGAAGAATCCTAAGTGAGAACTTGAAGAACTTGAAGAAAATGGATTGAAACCCTTCCTACTCCCTTATCTAACACTTGAAATTGCTAAAATGAACTTATCAGGAGTTTTCATCCCTTAAGGACCCTATTTTGACCTCAAAACGACGTGGTTTAGGGCCCAAAAGCATAGAAAAGTCGAAATTGCCCTTATTAAAATTTTCCTGAAAAGCAGTTCTGGCCCCGACCACGAGTCGTACCATCAAGTCACGACTCGTGGTTACCTCTCGTGGTCACTTTACCCTTTTCCCCAACTTTCTAAATTTGTCCATGACTGGTAACTCATGACTCGTACCACCATCCTAATGGTCGTACTATCAACCATGGTACAATCCACCCAAACCACTACAACTTAACCACAACTCCTCACCACGACTCGTTGCTTTATCCTACGAGTCGTACCATGAACCATGACGACTCACTCTGGCACTACTGAGATATTCACCACAACTCCTAGCCACGAGTCGTACCATCTCACCATGGTTCGTATGACTATCCGTGACACAACCTCAGGCTCCCGATCTCCACATGACTCATGTCACGAGTGGTAGGTCCTCACCACGACTCGTACCTCGAGTCTTACTGGTGCAAAATTTCAGGTTTTCTGCAGTTTTTGACTTAAACTCTCGGGTCTATTCGTAGGCCTTTTCGGTGTATACAATATCTCCCATTGAAAACATTCGTCCTCGAATGTAGAGAAACAAGCAGCAAACTCAGAAACAAACAATCACTATATATAGATGCTAATCATTGACATTCAAGCCGAAAACTGACGGAACGACTACCCCCCAAAAGAACCACATAGCTGGTCTGAGTTCAGACATCACTTGCATACATCATATCATAAAACAAACTTATACGCATGAATAGATCATGAAAAACTAAATAGAGGTTTTAGGGAAGAAATTGGTACCTTAAACTGAAGCTGGGCCGGTAGGGAACAAATGGAGGTATTTAGCCATCATATCCGCTTTGGCCTCCCACGTGGATCCCTCGACATGCTGATTCCTCCATAACACCTTTACTGAGGTTACTTCCTTGTTCCTTAGTCTCCGAACCTGACGATCCAAGATTTCAACAGGAATTTCCTCATAACTGAGACTATCCTTCACACCAACACTTTCCACCGGAACCACTAAGGCTGGGTCTCCCAAGCACTTTTTCAAGAGAGATATGTGAAATACGGGATGAACTGAAGCCAACTCTGAGGGTAAATCTAATTCATAGGCCACTTTACCCACTCGCCTCATAACCCTGTATCGGCCAATATAGCGGGGATTGAGTTTCCCTTTCTTTCCGAATCTCATTACTCCCTTTATGGGAGATACCTTCAGAAATACCCACAATCAACGACCTCGAACTCAAGCCCCCTTCTCCTCATATCTACATAAGACTTTTGGCGACTTTGAGCCATTTTCAGCCTTTCCCTTATCAACTGAACTTTCTCCATGGCCTCATGGAATGAATCTGTACCCACTAACGAAGCCTCACCGACTTCAAACAACCCAATGGGCGATCTACACCGTCGCTTGTAAAGAGCCTCGAACGGTGCCATTTGTATGTTAGAGTGGTAGCTGTTGTTGTAGGCGAACTCAACAAGAGGCAAATGCTCGTCCCAACTACATTTGAAGTCAATAGTACAAGCTCTCAACATGTCCTCCAGAGTCTGGATAGTCTGCTCCGCCTAACCATCTGTTTGCGGATGGAATGCCGTGATAAGCTTGACCTGGGTGCCAAGTCCCTTTTGAAAAGATCTCTAGAACTGAGAGGTGAACTGGGTACCTCTGTCTGATATAATGGACAAAGGCACTCCGTGCAGTCTAACCAACTCTCGAATGTATAACTTTGCATAATCTTCTGCTGAATCGGTGGTTTTGACCGGTAGAAAATGAGCAGCCTTGGTCAACCTGTCCACTACTACCCAAATGGAGTCGTACTGTCTACGGGTGCAGGGCAGACCTGTTACAAAGTCCATATTGATATCTTCCCACTTTCAAGTAGGAATGCTAATGTGTTGAAGTACACCCCCCAGTCTCTAGTGCTCAACTTTCACCTGTTGGCAGTTCGGCCACTTGGCTACAAATTTTGCAATATGCCTCTTCATGCCATTCCACCGATAGATTTCCCGCAAGGCATGATACATTTTGGTGGAACCTGGATGGATAGAATAATTGAACTCGTGAGCCTCATGCAGCATCCAGCTTCTCAAATCACCCATGTTCGGGACATATAAGTGACCCTGGTACCGAAGCACACCATCCCCCCTTTGGAGAAGACTTCTACCTTCTGATGTTGAACAACTTCTTTTAACTTTATCAACATTAGATCTTCATCTTGTTTAGCCTTTACCTCCGCTACCAAGGACGACTCTGACCCGTTCTGAACTACTCCCCACCATTAGTCGAGCCGACTAGTCTAACTCCCAACTGTGCAAGTCGATGTACCTCCTTTACCAGCTCCTTCCTGTCTTCACTCACATGTGACACACTTCCCATAGAGATTCTACTAAGGGCGTCTGCTACCACGTTGGCCTTACCCGGATGATATAGGACACTCATGTCGTAGTCTTTAAGTAGCTCCAACCACCTCCGTTGTCGAAGATTTAGTGCCTTCTGTGTGAACACACATTGTAAACTCTTGTGGTCTGTGAATACATCTACATGAACTCCATACAAGTAGTGTTTCCATATCTTCAAAGCAAATACCACCGCGGCCAACTCAAGATCATGGGTCGGGTAATTCTTCTCGTGAGTTTTCATCTGTTTGGAAGCATATGCTAACTTTCTTGTTCTGCATCAATGCACATCCCAGTTAGACCCTCAAAACATCACAATATACAACAAAGCCACCAGTACCCTCCGGTAAAGTCAACACCGGTGTTGAAGTGAGTCTGGCCTTCAATTCCTGAAAACTCTTCTCACAAGCTTCCAACCACTGGAACTTCACCTTTTTCTGAGTAAATCTCGTCAATGGGGCTGCAATGGATGAGAAACCTTCTACGAACCTCTGATAATAACCCGCTAAGCCCAAAAAGCTTCTGATCTCCGAAGGGTTTACCGGTTTGGGCCAGTTCTTTACTGCTTCTATTTTCTGGGAGTCCACCCTTATGCCTTCGCTTGACACTACATGTCCCAAGAATGAAACTGATTTTAGCCAGAATTCACATTTGCTGAAATTGGCATATAACTGGTTATACTTGAGAGTCTGGAGTGCTACCCTCAAGTGTGCGGCATATTCCTCCTCGCTCCGGGAGTATATCAATATGTCGTCGATGAACACGATCATAAATATATCCGAATATGCCTTGAATACCATGTTCATCAGGTCCATAAAAGCTGCAGGGGCATTAGTTAGTCCAAAAGACATAATGAAGAATTCAAAATGGCCATACCAGGTTCTAAAAGCAGTCTTTAGGATGTCGCTCTCCCGAACCCTGAGCTGGTGATACCCGGACCTAAGATCTATCTTGGAGAAATATTTGGCACCCTAAAGCTGACCGAATAGGTCATCGATCCTGGGTAAAGGGTATCTATTCTTGATGGTGACCTTTTTTAACTGTCTTAGTCAATTCACATTCGTAGGGACCCATCTTTCTTCCGAACGAACAACACTAGAGCACCCCACGGGAACTTACTAGGTCTAATGAAACCCTTATCTAGCAAATCCTTCAACTACTCCTTTAACTCTTTTAGTTTGGCTGGGGCCATACGGTAAGGAGGGATTGATATGGGTTGCGTGTCAGGTAAAAGATCAATTTCAAAATCAATCTCCCTCTCGGGAGGAACACCTGGTAGGTCATTTGGAAATACCTGGGGATATTCACATATCACAGGGACTAATTGCATGGTTGAAGTCTTGGATGGGACATCCTTAACCCTAACCAAATAATAAATACAATCCTTGAAAATCATTTTTCTATCCTTGATATAGGAGATAAAGCGACCTACAGGCACCGCTGAACCACCCCTCCATTCTAAAACTGGTTCATCTGGAAACCGAAACTCCACTGCCCGAGTTCTACAGTTAAAGAGGCATAACATGCAAACAACCAATCCATGCCTAGGATGATGTCAAAATCAGTCATAGCTAATTCTACTAAGTCTGCGGAGGTAACCTTATGTAATACTGTAATAGGAACCTCTATATACCCGCCTCGCTACGACTGAATCACCAACCGGGGTAGAGACAGAAAATGGTTCGGACAAGACTTCAGGACCGACTCCAAAGTGATTAGCAATGTAAGGTGTCACAAAAGATAGTGTGGCTCCCATATCTAATAAAGTATAAGCATCAATGTAAAAAACTCGTAACATACCTGTAACCATATCGGGAGAAGTCTCTTACTCCCGCCGAGAGCCAAGTGCATAAAACCGGTTCTGACGTTGGACACCAGCTGAGCCAGTCGGAGCACCGTGATGAGTCTACGTGCCACTGGGATGGTTGAACTGGCTGCTGAAGTGCGGGCTCCACTACCCCCTGACCTAGTCGCATGGCAATCCTTAAGTCTGTGTTCGGGTTTGCCACACCCAGAACAAGTGTCTGAGCCCACCAAATATTTTTCTGGGTGGTTCTTGCCACAAGTAGCACAAGATGGGAAAGTGCACTCTGTGCGCATGCTATTTTGACTTCTCAAACCTGAGGCCCTGCTCCTCTGACCATCCTGTGGCTTGGATGGAGTACTGGAGGAAGATGGTGCTGGTGCAGTGGACCTATGCTAGGACTGCTGGTGAAATTCACCCCTTGGCGTAGGCTAGAAGAACATGTGTCTATCAGTTCTGGCCCTCTTGGCCTCTCTATGCCTCATATACACTGCTTTCATCTGTTGATCATAGATGACTATCCGTGGATAGTCCATATCTTAATGAAGCATGGCTATTCTACAGTCTTTGTCCAGATACTCAGCTACTCCTTGCACGAACCTGCTCACCCGCGCCCTTTGGTCCATCACTAACTCTGGGGCATATTTTGACAAGCGAGTGAACTCAAGTGAATATTCCATCACCGTCATCTTTCCTTGCTTAAGGTTGACAAGCTTAGTTGCTTTTAGTTCCCTCAACTCCCGAGGGAAGAACCTGTAGAGAAAGGCTATGCGGAACTCATCCTAGCTGATAGGGCCTGCTTCGCTGCCATGCTATCCCTCCATTGCTTGAACCAAATGTAAGCGACCTCCTTCAGCTGATGAAAGATCAAATCAACACATTCCTCACTTATCACTCCCATGAACTGAGTGACCTTCAAAATCCCTTCAATGAACTCGTGTGGATCCTCGTCCACCTTTGCCACGGTGAACTCAGGAGGGTTCATCCTCAAAAAGTCTCTGATCCGGGCCGCCGCTGTATTGCCGTTTTGGGGAATAGGCGCAACAGCCTGCTGGTTGACCTGAGCGGTCAAGGCATGCGCCAGCATTTGAATAGCCGCCCGAAACTTGGCATGGGCAGCTAGCTCGGGTGCCTGGGGCTCCTGAACAGGTTGGGCTTGCTGACGCCCATCGTCATTGCACCCTCGTGGCCTTCATCATTTCTGTTCCTCCTTCTAATTATCCTTTTGGGAGACATAAATTTTTTGCAATCACAAAATGCACGAATTAGAAGGATGGAGAGACTTTGACCGCACTACATAGATCATGAAAGAAGGGAACATTTCCTAAAATGTTCAGTAGCCTCTTCGTCATAAGTGTGGCGCACTTTACACCCATGAAAAAGACTCTACGTAACGCGGTTTTCAGACTCCCTAGGACACCTCAAAACCTATTGCTTTGATACCAAGTTTGTCACGACCCGAGAATACACTCGGATCATAGACACGGGACAAGGAGTCCCAAGAGACCCCAAGTCAACCCATGGCTTGAGCATAACACTAATTCATTCACATATAGTGAAAAACTTAACTTACCAATCATAAACTAACTGAAAATCGTACATGAATTTGTAGGGAACGACAAACTGAAATACAATCATCACTGAAAAAATACTACACATAAGTATGAAAACCTCTAATCATAAAAGATGGGTTGAAGGGACAAGACCCAAACTAACCCAAACAGTCTAAAAATGTAAGATAAATAAGTTTTGAACATGAAGCCCTCGGATCATGAGGACTCACCACTAGATATTTAGCGAAACTGAGCACAAACTAGGGACGATGCTGAGCCTGCGAACTAGATCCTGAAAATATATGGGTCAGTACTCGTAAAGTACTGAGTATGTAAGGTATGAAAAACAATGCTTAAAAATATAAAATTTATAAGGAGTGGGGACATCATGATCATAAAACTGAAATCGTAAGTATATCGTAAGGCTCAATATTTCCAAAAATATTCATAAACCCATCAAAGTCATAAAATGCGAGGAAAAATATTTCATAAATCATAACTTGAGTCAAAAGAACATAACCATGCATAATTCAAAACCATGAGGAACAATGGGAGATTTCTATAACCGATATACTTTACATGAGCACACATAAAGTCCGACTTGTACTCCTAGTGGGGAGGCCGTTCATACCTTGCCAAGGGTATGAATCAAGAAAGGTGTGATATACTCATAAAAGCCCCATAGGGCATAGGGGACAATCACTGAGGAGGTCCCAAACATAATCCTATGGTGGCACGTAGTTTTGAGTTTGGGACTTAACCTGAGCCCCAAACCTACTCGGTGTTAAGTACTACTCCCAAAACATGCAACGTGCTCATAGAAATTCATACATGACATGTATGACTAGTTAAATCGTGAGAATCATATCATACTTGAGAATTCATAATACTAGCCATGGAATTTGGGCCCGTGAGTAGGCCAAAGACATAGTTCATAAATTATATACAATGTATGGGCATGGCAAAAAATCTTAATCATGCTTGAAATGCTTGATTTATGAGAAACATAATCATGACAACATAAGAAATTGAAAACTTGAAGACTTGCTTGAAATTCGAAAATTCGTTTTAAGCTTGCGGAATCATCATGAACATGAATTTTACTAAAACTCCTTCACAATTGGGCATCCACACTTTTAGAGGTTAGATCATGAAATAATGGATAAACAAGTGAAATCAACCCAAATAATTTGAAATTCATAAGTTAGACATTCTACAACAAGCTCATTTCACATTTCAAGGATTCATGTAATTTGATAAAGACCCATAACGTTTTGGTAACTTTAAACATAGATTTAGGAAGAAATTTTGCATGGGTAGGGACTAAACTACCCATTCAAAATCCCATATACCTAGAAATTCGCGATTTCCTACTCCCTTGAAGAACCCTAAGTGAAAACTTGAAGAACTTGAATAAAATGGATTGAAACCCTTCCTACTCCCTTCTCTAATACTTGAAATTGCTAAAATGAACTTAATAGGAGTTTTCATCCCTTAAAGACCCTGTTTCGACCTCAAAACGACGTGGTTTAGGGCCCAAAAATGTAGAAATGTCGAAGTTGCCCTTACTGAAGTTTTCCTGAAAAATAGTTCTGGCCCCGACCATGAGTCATTCCACGAGTCGTACCATCAAGTCACGACTCGTGGTTACCTCTCCTGGTCACTTCACCCTTTTCCCTAACTTTCTAAATTTGGCCACGACTGGTAACCCACGACTCGTACTACCATCCTACGTATCGTACTGTCAACCGTGGTACCATCCACCCAAAACACTATAACTTAACCATAACTCCTCACCACGACTCGTTGCTTCATCCTACGAGTCGTACCATGACCCGTGATGACTCACTTTGGCACCACTGGGATATTTACCATGACTCCTAGCCACGAGTTGTAGCATCTTACCACGGTTTGTAGGACTACCCGTGACACAACCTCAGGCTCCCGGTCTCCTCATGACTCATGTCACGAGTCGTAGGTCCTCACCACGACTGGTACCTTGAGTCGTACTGGTGTAAAATTTTAAGTTTTCTATAGTGTTTGACTTAAACTCTTGGGTCTATTCGTAGGCCCTTCCGGGGTGTTACACAATGGCTCGTGGTTACTTACCACGAGTCCTTGTACTTTTGTTCTGCAACTTTTCTCCAACTTTTAGCAGTTTTGTATTTTAGCTTCCCGTGTCTACTCCTAGGCACTTCTGGTGTATTACAATTATGGGATTGAATCCCACTGGAAGTCGCCCCTTTTCTTTTCATTCAATTCTTTTTTTAAAAAAGTAAAAAAAGTTTCAATTCTAAAATGCAGAACTCCTTTTTTCACTTTTTTTTAAAAGATAAACATAACAAAAGTCAACTAAAAAAAGAAATGAACCAATAAAATATTACTCTTACCTAAATTTCAATATTTCAAACCTAATTTGAAATAAAAGAAAAGGAGAAACAAGAAAAAACTTAAGGTTAAAAAATTATTTTGCCTCTTCTTTTAATTTTCTACCCGCTCCACATTTGGCTGTCTGGCACTATCCGAGTACACACTTCTTCCACAATCTCTTTTTATCTATTTTTCTCATATATTTTTGTATTTATTTTTTGTTTTTCTCTTGTGTTTAATTTATTAATTATCAATATTTAATTATAGTTTGTTATTTTATATATTAATTATAAAAGGAAAAAAAGAGCACTATTATAAAAACAAGACTGCATAAATAATGAACTTCGATCCTCAAATGCAATGCTGCTTCTTGCTATAGACTATAGTTGATATCATTGTTTAATTCTTTTATTTAAAATATTTTATTTTAGAAGCTTTTGAATTTTTAGTTATTTATTTTAATTAATTTTATGTATTTAAATAGGTTGAAATTGCAAAGTTAGAGTTGAGATGATTACAAAATTTTTCAAGCCTCAAACCACTTTAAATTCTCCTTCGCTAAGCTCTCCTTCATGTCCAGTTATTCCTAATAATGTCAATCAGTGTCGATCATCAGATAAAGACAAAAATTATTAAATTTGGGTCCTCTTGAATCTGATCCTTCTAAAAGAAAACAAAGTTAAGAAATATTCCTAATTATACGTGATAGAGTGAAGAGTTATTATATTTAAAAGAGGCCCTATAAACCTAGTGGACATTTTATTTTTCAGACAAGAGATTTTGGTGGAAACCCCCCCCCCCCCCCCCATTTTAATCTTGATTGGTTTGAAATTTTATATTCTGGATAGTTACAATACAACATTGAAGAAGATGCAACTTTTTGCTTATGTTGTTACTTGTTTAAAAATGAGATGTGAGGACATGGAAAAAAAATGAGTGACCATTTCACAAAGGAAGGTTTTAGAAGTTGAAATAAAGGTATAGAAAGACTTAATAAACATGTGGATGAAGTAAATAGTATTCACCATCGGTGTTTTAAGATGATGTTAGATTTAAATAATCAAACACAATCTATTCTAACTTATTTTGACAAAAAATTCGAGAAAACTAAAAGTGAATATCGGGTTCGTTTGAATGTTTCGATTGATGTTGCAAGGTGTCTTTTAAAAGAAGGAATGCCATTTCGAGGCCATGATGAGAGTGAAACTTCTACAAGATGAGGAAACTTTTTAGATCTCTTAAAGTAGTATACTGATAAGAAGGAAGATGTGAAAAAAATTGTGTTAGAAAATACTCCACAAAATGATATTATGATTTCTCCAAGTATTCTAAAAGACATTGTGAGTTCTTGTGAAAAAGAAAGAGTGAAAGAAATTATTGAAGACCCAAACTGGACTACTTTTGGATATTGGTTGATGAGTTTAGGGGATGTCTCTCATAAAGAACAAATGGCCATTGTTTTGTGGTATGTCAACAAAGAGGGTAAGCTTATTGAGTGATTTCTTAGTGTTGTTCGTGTTAAAGATACACATGCAGGGTCATTGAAAAGATGCGATATATTTTTTGCTTTTAGAACATAATTTGAGTTCATCTCAAATTCGGGGAAAGGTTATGATGGAGCTAGTAACATGCAAGAAAACTCAACGGTCTTAAAACTTTGATTATGAAAGATCTTCCTTCTGCATATTGCAACATTGCTTTGCTCATCAATTGCAATTGACTCTTGTAGTTGTTGTAAAGAACCATCATGAGGTAGATCAATTTTTGATATTCATGCTAATGTTCTGAGTGTTGTTGGAAGTTCTTCTAATCACAGAGAGATGCTTAGATATGATCAAGCAGAAAATTTAGTGGAGTTACTAGCGCTCAGTGAAGTTCATACATAAGGTGGATTGAATCAAGAACTTGGACTTCAAAGGGTAGGGGATTGATGTTGAGTTATTTACGCACTTATTTGCCATATTTTGCCCATGCTTAGCTATGTTTGAGAATAAATTATGTGCGTTTTCTTTGATTTTATATGATATTGGTGAAAAAGAGCTAACACATATTATTAGATATTTGCAGAGATTAAAGTAACAGATTTGGATTTCTTTGAAGCTTAAAGAGCAAGAGTTGCCAAGACAAGCTTAAAAAAGCAAGTGCCACAACATGGTAGAGGCTGGCATCGCATAGGAACACCTGTGCAAGGGCCTGCGCGATGCATAGACATTACTGGCACAATCAGAGGTGCGGCACAACGCCATCTTTGCACGATGGGAGGTGCGACGCGCAAAGCAGTCCAGGCGGCCAGAGTTCAATCCCAGTACAAGTAGGAACAGAAGCTGCAAAATTCAATACCGGTCCAAGTAGCAGTAACGTAAGATTCTTTCTACCACTATACATACCCTCTCTTAAGATGCTTTTAAGGGAGTCTAGAGAAGTTTTTCACAACATACAACAGTTTACATTAGATTAACCATTATTGTTGTAAGTGGAAAAGATATTAATTAAGAATTCATCAAGTTCTTGTGATTCTAATTAGCCCGAGATTTGTCAAATAATTTCATATTATTGTAAGTATTTTATTATGACTTCTTATAAATATTATGTTATTATTTTTTCAAATATGAGCGGCTAAATCTCTTGAGCTAGGATTGTGAGAATCATGATGGATTAATGGAAGTAGACAAAATAAAATAGTGATTATTGAATGATAAATTGGGTGAATTGTTATTCTCTTCGTTTTAATGAGTTTTAGAAATTACAAATGTTGAAACGTGCTTGTATTATCAACTTTCTCAACCAAAGAGGTTGAAGTTAGGAAAAGAGAATAGCAATGAAAATTTGAGGCTATCAACCCTCATCTAATTAACTTGAGCTCTAACCAAAGATAGTTAATCCAAGACTTATGGCGAGGGCAAAATATAAACACCTAAAGTATGAGAGAATTTAGGTGAAATTCATCTATGTAGGTCGAGAGACGTTAGATAAACTTAATCGTCACTCTTACACAAAATTCACCAGGATAAATTACTAATAAAATAAACCTACTACATTGTGAAATCATGGAGAACATAATTCTAGTTTTGTCTCATTAATTTGATAACAACTTAATCATTGTTTAGAATTACTTTTTCTTTTTATTTGCAACTGCCCTTTTGAAATATTGACTACCAATTTGTTTATTCATCATTAACATATTATTTCTTTTCTATTTATTGTGAGATCGAACCCAACCTAGTTGGGTTACTATATTTGACAACGATTGCTTTATACTTCATTGTGAGGTGTACTTTGGGCGTGATCAAATTTTGACTCCTTTGCCAGGAAATATTGATTCAAAAATAGTTAATTAGTGTTTAAATTCTTCTTGTAGTCTTTATCTCCCACTTATATCACTTTGTTTTGTTTTGTACTTTATTTTATTTTATTTTATTTTAGTTAGTTTTTATTTTTTATATGGCATCATGGAATAAAAAGGAGTTTGGTGGTGATAAATCATATCTTGATGACCCATGTTCATATTAGGGAGGACTCTATTTTTGGAAAGATTGTAAATATGCCCCGGAAGAGAGATGTGCACCTTCTCACTTCTATGATGGGTATAATTGCACTTTTTGTGGTGGTCAAGGAGGATATTGGGGTGATTGTCCCAATTATTTCGCTTATCAATCCAGTTGCAATAAAAAAAATGTTAGTTGCACTTTTGAGTTTGATGGGGACGATGACATGACATGTGAAGGAAAAAGCACTGCATACGAATATATGGAAGTGATACTTCAAGCTTTTTTGGAACGGGAGTCTAACTTAGAGAAGGATGCCGACTTCTCAATGCCCATGAAATTGTTTACTCCTTAAGAAAAAATGATTGAAGAAAAGATTAGAGCTCAAAGGATGAGCCAAAATATTTTTATGACCATAATTAAAATTGTGGAATCGAAGAAAATAAAAAAATTGAAAAAGAAACCTCTAGTTCTCTAAAATAAAAAGTTGAGGAGATAATAAGAAGCATAGTAGGAAGGAATGAACAATGGGGACGAGTCCTAACTAGCTGGTGGGAAAAAGTGCAATACGATGATGAGGTAGTTATCCAAAACATGAATTTTTTCATGGGAGGATGTTTATAAGTGTTGTAAAATTTTCATCATGAAGCAAAACTTGACTAGTTGGAAATTATGAATGATGATTGGCTAGCGAAGCAAGCTCAACAACTTGAAGTACATGGGGATCAACATGAAGGCATTTCATGACTGGCAAAGGACTTCTTAAAAATACATGTTTATTAGAGTTAAGACGTGGAGATATTAGAAATTGATACTCGAAAATTGGAGGCCAAATTAAACAATGCTATGAAGGTGACATGCAATGTTCAACATCAAGTGGTCATGGGTAGTAGTTTTGAGTTAGTTCCCAAAGAAGAAGAGGTCAAGATAGACATTGAAGAACTAAAGACGATTTGCCAACTAACTAACCCAATAATAATGCAGGATGCTGAAATTAAATAAGTGACACTAGAGTTTCAAAAAAAAAGCCCATCAAATCATTTTTTAAGATTCTAGTGCATTTGAGAGGGAGAATGTTAAGAATGCTTAAAAATGGAGCGACTTAGACCTTATCCCAATTATTTTTTAATATTGTACTTGGTTTATGATAAAAATTGAGGCAACCAAGTCTATGGAGAATTTTGAAAAGGAAGATCAAAGTGACTTCATTCTAAAATTTGTCATGCCACTAGGGTAAAATCACATTCCTTTTTTAACGGCCAAGAAGTGCAAGAGGCAACATCTATCGCTTTGTGCTTCTATTTTATACCACCACCCCTCGAGTGGAGTAGAAACTTAAAAAAAAATTAGAGGTGCAATTCATAAGTTCAAAGTAGAAAAAGTGGTAAAATTGATGACTTCATGTCGTGACGTTCAATCAAGCATTGCTTGGGAGGCAACCCAAGATAGCTTAGATTTTTATTTTTGTTAATACGTGTGCTCAAGTGTGCAGAAAATAAGTCATAAGTACATAATAGATCTATAGGAACTATAAAATGGCATGAGAGCCGCACCGACCAAACTATGCATAGAGCTGCGTCGATGCGTAGTCTTGGCTCCTCACAGAGAGGCGCAATGCAACGGCTTCGGCCGCAACAAGACGCACAACACACTACCATGGTTATCTAGTGAGCATACAACTACAAATGACTAGGATTAGGCCCAGTGAGTTCTTCTTTCACTCTTTTACTTGTGCATCTTGTTTTAGTACTGAGGATAGTTCTATTGATTAAGTGTGGGTGGGAGAAGTAAACTTCCTTATACCATATATTCCTTGATTGCTAAATTTGTTCATGATGCGCCTAGATTTTTTTTTTGTGATGCATGACTTGTTCCTTCTAGCTTGTAGTAATTTGTGATATTTTTTTAATTTTGTTTTTATTTGAATTCCTTTGGTTTTTATTTTTGGTACTTTTCAGTGGATAGTCCCTTAGAACCAATTAGAGGGTCCAGATTTTTTTTTTGGAGTCATAGTCGTGACTTTCCTGATGATGGATGGATAGTGACTGTCTTAAGGGAAAATTAGTCATTGTTAGGAGCGCAAGAACTTAAGACCCTATGAATGCTAGGTTCTTCACTTAGGGTATCATTGAGACTTAGTATAATTTACTCAAAAATACATGAAAAGGTAGAAAAGACTTTTGGAACTTGACTCCTATGCTTGAAAAATTGGGCTTAATAATATGAGACATTCAACATGAATATATATATTTGTGTAATCTTGATTACCATTATTGAACCATTTGTGCCATTGTATGAGTGAAATTTTCTATTATATACTTCATGCTTGCAACTTGATGTCTAGAACTTGCCTATTGTGTGTGCAAAGCGAAATGAGAATGTTGAATCTAGGAAGTGATATAGGTATTTCTTTGGTAGCCTATTTGTATCCTGACTTTATCTACCTTAATTTGATTATCCTTGTTAGCTGTTTTGAGTCTTAGCCTATTCTTTTGATAGCTATATTACAAGCTCAAATCTTTTTATTTTATTGACCTTTGTTTGATCCAAATGACTTCCACAATATTTTACTTGAAAGTTTTGCATAAAAGAAGCACAAGTGGAGAAAAAAAGGGAAATGCTAAAGTGTGGTTATTAAAAAAATAAAAGGGTGAAAAATACAAAACAAGGAGGGTGGGGAAAAAAAAGAGAAGAAGTTTGAAAAAACAATGAATGAATGGATCATGAATGAAAAAAATTGTGAATAAAATTAATGTTGAAAATTCCCTCCTAGTAACCTAAGTTGCAAAATTGAAAAATAAAAAGAGGTATAAAAAAATAATAGGATATTGAAGAATGTACTAAAAAGTGAAAAAGTTGTGAAGTATTAAAGTAGGGAGATTAGTCACTATCTTGGTCAAATAGTTCCTACTCATCCCTTAACTTATATTACAACCATCTTAAGTCCTAATTGATCCTAGATTCGATGTTCTATATTAGTGGAGTATTTACACTAAGGGCAAGCCTATGAGTCAGTTTTTGCATGCATGTTGAGTTCTTTGGGAGAGTGAATGATATTGTTCTATTTATGCCCAAATCCATACTGTTATATATCATGTGAGTGAAAGGAAATCGCTCTAAATAGTGAGTGGCACATAATAGTGAGATTTTGGTATATCTTGATTGTTAAATTACATATGATTCATGTTGGCCCAAGTGTATCTTATTGAGTTAGTTGTAGAAGCTAAGTGATTTCAATCTTTGACCGTTGAATGTTGATCTTAAATGAATATTGAGTAGATTGTTGGAGCTCTATTGACTTGTATAATGACCCTAAGTGTAAGTAGACCTGTTTGTAGGGTGAATATCGTGGTTGAATTTGAGTGAGAAAGTAGTAGATTATTCAAGGACGAACAATATAGTTTAACTACAGGATGGTGATGTTAGGCATATTTATGCACTTATTTACCATATTTGGCCCATGCTTAGCTATGTTTTGAAAATAAATTATGTATGTTTTTTTTATATGATATTGGTGAAAAAGAGCTAACACACATGATTAGATATTTGCAGGGATTAAAGTCACGGATTTGAACTTATTTGAAGCTTAAAGAGCAAGAGTTTCAAGACAAGCTTAAAGAAGCAAGTGTCACAGCTTAGTAGAGGTTGGCATCACACAGGCACACATGTGCAAGGGGTTGCGCAACGCACAGACATTACTGCGCAACTAGAGGCACATCATGATGCCATTTTGGTGCGATAGGAAGTGCGACGCACAAGGTAGTCCAGGAAGCCAGAGTTCAATCCTAGTCCAAGTAGGAACAGGAACTGCAAAGTGCAATTCCAGTCCAAGTAGGAGCAATACAAGATTCATTCTACCACTATATATACCCCTCTTAGGATGTTTTTAAGGGAGTCTAGAGAAATTTTCATAACATTCAATACTATACATTAGATTGAGCATTATTGTCGTAAGTGGGAAATATATTAGTTGAGAATTTATCAAGTTCTTGTGATTCTAATTAGCTTTTGGGATTTGTAAAATAATTTCATATTATTATAAGCCTTTCATTATATATGACTTCTTATAAATCTTATGTTATTGTTTCTTCAAATATGAGTGGCTAAATCTCTTGAGACTAGGATTGTGGGAACCATGATGGATTAATAGAAGTAGAAAAAATTATATAATGATTCTTGAATGGTGAATTGGGTGAATCGTTATTCTCTTCATTTTAATGAGTTTTAGCAGTTGCAAGCGTTGAAACGTGTTTGTATCATCAACTTGCTTGACCAAAGAATAATAATGGAAATTTGAGGCTGCCGATCCTCATCTAATCAACTTGAGCTCTAACTGAAGATAGTTAATCCAAGACCTATGCCGAGGGCAAAATATACACACCTAAAGCCTGAGAGAATTTAGGTAAAATTCATTTATGTAGGTCGAGAGATGTTAGATGAACTTAATCGTCACTCTTACACAAAATTCACCATGATAGGTCACTAATAAAATAAGCCTACTACATTATGAAATCATGAAAAATACAATCCTAGTTTTATCTCATTAATTTGATAACAACTTAATCATTGTTTAAAATTATTATTTTTATTTGCAATCCCCCTTATAAAATATTGACTACCGGTTGGTTTATTCATCATTAACATATTATTTCTTCCCTATTCCATGTGGAATCGACCCCAACCTAGTTGAGTTGCTATATTTGACAACGACCGCTTTATATTTCATTACGAGGTGTAATTTGGGCGTGATCAAGGATACTTGTTTCTGTTCTCATTTTAAGACAATACGTAACTTTATTAGTTTATTCTCCTCAATTGTTCATGTACTTGGAGTTCTTGCTAAGGAGGGTTCAAATTTTCAAGAAAGGTCAATGGCAAAAAGATTAGTAAATGACATAAGATCTTATGAGTTTGTGTATACATTGCATTTGATGTTAAAAGTATTGATAATTGCACATGATCTAAATATGCTTTGCAAAGAAAAGATCAAGATGCCGTAAGTGCTATAAACCTTGTTGGTTTCACAAAGAGATAATTACAATCTATGAGAAATTCTAAATGGGATTCATTGATAAAAGATGTCTCTTCATTCTCATTAGTAAAAGATGTCTCTTCATTTTATGTCAAGAATGATATTATGATCCCCCAAATAGATGAGAATTATGCTCTTCGAAAATCAAAGCTCAAGAGTTCAAGTGTTACATATTCTCATTATTTGCACGTAGAAGTTTTTAATGTTGTTATTGGTTTGCAACTTTCAGAGCTTAACAATTGTTTTGATGAAGTGAATACTAATCTACTTCTTGGTATGACTGGTCTGAGTCCAAATAATTCTTTTATAAATTATGATAAAGGTAGAATTATGAAACTTGCTACATATTACCGGGATGAGTTTAGTGTTTCTATACTTGAGAATCTTAGCTTTGAGCTAGACAATTATATTGACTATGTGCGAGAAGTGTATAATGATTTCTCCAACTTGAAAAGACTTGGAGTGTTTTAGAGATACTGGTCAAAAATAAATTTGCACAAGACTTGGAGACTTATTTATTTGCTTGTGAAGTTGAGTTTAATATTACATGTCGCTACTGCAATAACGGGAAGAGCTTTTTCTTTGATGAAGTATAATAAAAATGACATGCGTAGTAGAACTTTTGAACGATTGTCTAGTTTGTTATATAGAAGATGAAGTATTTGAAGTGTACCTAATGAGACGATCATTTATCGTTTTCAAAATATGACAAGTCATCAGGTATATTTGAAATGATAATATTTATTTTAATATATTATGTTTAAGTGGTTTGTTACTTTTAAATATATAAAAAAAATGTGTACTCATTTTTTTTCCAATTATTATTACACATTAATTTATTTTATTGAGAATCCACAAGCTTGAAAACCTGAATCCGACTCTGAGTGTTGAAATCATTTCTTTTGTTAGCATTAGTATTGATTTAGTTTTAGTTTGGTTTATTTAAGTTAATAACATGCATCTATGAGTTATAAAACCATTCAAAATTTTAAGTCCAAGTTTGAAATAATATGTTAAAATATAAAAACTATAAAAAGAGAAAAAATTTAAGAAATATTTATAAATAAAATATTTATAAATATTAGATACATGTAATGATAGGTTGGTTCAGTTTGATTAGATTATTTTCTTTTTAGTTAAAACCAAATCACTTATGATCACTTTTTTTTCCAACACCAAATCAAATCAAACTAAACCATTAGTTGGGTTTTTTTCTCGATCTGATTCAACTTATTGATTTGGTACTATTTGTTGGTTTTCTTTATATGCCTCGGATAATACTCACACTGTTTCAATTTGTTTATCAAGTTTTGGTTTTAATACATAGTTTAAGAAAATAAATAAAAACTTTTGAATCTTGTGGTCTTAAATTAAAGATATATAGAATATACTTAAAATATCTTTTAATCTTGTGATTTTAAACAATGTGGTTTGAAAAGTTAAAACTAAAGAGTTACCCAAAAAAGAGAGACATTCTTTTTTTGAACAGACTAAAAAAGAAGTAACACAAATAAATTGAAATGAAAGAAATAAGTAAAAAGATTTGTTATAGAATTTTTGATCGTACTAGCTAATAATCCTAAGTAAATATTGAATAAATATAATTTCAAATTTTAAATTAGAACTTAATCTTGCTAAACAAATGACCGCTATCCGCAAAAAGAAAATAGAATTAGATATAAATCTTTTTGTGAAATTACTCATAGCCAACATTTTTTTTATTTTATAATTCATCACTAATATATCGCTAATTAGTAGTGATTTATACATCTAAATATTTTTAGTTCTTTATGTTTATGAAACTTAGCAATTTTGATCTTCGTTATATTTTTCTAAGAAAAATGTAATGATAATTATCTTTGATTAAATTGATGTGTGAGAAGCACGCAAACTATATAATTGAAAAAGCAATCAAAACAATTGCTGTCAATTTATTTCTGGAATTTAATTTAAGATAAATTGTAATTTAAGGTTTTGATAATAAAATAGTGCTACTGAGGATTCAAATAAGATATAAATATTGATTTATTTGCTCTTTTTAAACAAAAGGTAGAAGGAAGTGCAACGTAGGTTTGATTGACTAGAATACAGTTTTCTCAGGGAAGAATACTGAAAATCTTTAAATTTGATAGAGATTATTTATTGTACATCTAAAATATTTGTAGTTTTAATTAGAAAAAATTACATATCATAGCATATTTATGAAACTATTTATATATAATGGTCATAATTTTAAAAAATTACATATAATGACTTTATTTTATTCAATTTGCCATTTTTTATTCCTTTACTTTGTATTTTTATTTTTTTATTGTATTCCGTAAATTATTGTTGTAACTGCCCTCCCAACCCCTTTCTTCTTCTCTCTCTCCATCGGTCTTCATCTTCAACCTCATGTTTTTCTTCATTAACTGACCACGATTCTCCCAACTTCTGCTGCCATTGTTTACAGAATTTTGTTAAATCAAGTAAGTTCCATTTGTGATTTTTATTTATTTTTTAATTTTAAAAATATATATATATATATATATATTTTGTATTTTAAATAAATCTTCTTTCAACCGTGTAAATATATATTTTTTGAATTCAAATCTTTATGATATTTTGAAATCTCAAGTAGATTTACAAAAATTCTGTTAATTGGGGTAAGTTATTTTTTGATTTTGAAAATCATATTTGTATATTTTATAATTTATGTATTATATGTATTTAGACATTTAATTTTTCAGCCGTGTCTATTTTTGAATTTTAGGATTTTGTATTTTGAGTATTCAAAGCTTCATCCATGGCTAAATATACAACATCCACGCGATTAACAAGAGGTATATCTTCAATAGTTGATTTTACTGGACATGCACCTTCTTTTGATCTACTAATCACACAATTTCATGGTAAAATTTCAGCCGCACTTGCTCAATCTAGTCCCATGGTTATTTGAAAAGAACAAGGTTCAAGAAGTTTGAAGAGAAAAGAGATTCTTGAATCATCTAACTCTTCAAGAAAGAAAGAAATTATTGAAAAAAGGAGAAAAGTTAAGGAAGAAACCCCCCAAAAGCCAAAGACAACTAAAATAAGGACAAAGGGCAAACACTCTATTCAATAAACAGATAATCAGGTTTTGTTTCTTTATTCAAACTTGTTTTTTTTTTCTGTTCATTAATAATTTTTATTTATAGAAGTCACTTTCACCTGTAGTCATGTTCCACATCTATTCATAAAACATATAAATGTTTTTAATTGTATTTATGGAATAAAACAAAATCATACATTACATTATGTTAATGCTATTATGTTATACATATACATTTAAATATTTAGATATGTATTTGTTTGAATTGCTATGTATTTATCTTTGCAAAATTTTTATTTTAGCAGGAATATATATTAGTTCTATTTCATACATTCAAATACATAATCCTGTATGTCATTTTCAAAAATTTACATATACAGATAGATTTCAAATACATATAATTGTGTTGTGTTTAATGGTTATGTATTTATTAGTGAAAACTATTAAATTTAAAAGAAATACATCTCAGTAATAGTTGATTCATTCAAATACATAATCATTTATGTCATTTTCAGAATTATATATGTATGTTTTTTTTATTTTGAATAGTTATGTATTTATAAGTAGATACCATTTATATTAATAGAAATATAATATGACTAGAAACACTTCAACCAATTCATTGAAAGAAGAGTATTCTTTAAATATAATTCCATCAACTTTGTAGCCAACATAGCCATTATCTTCGTTCCATCTCCCTGAATGCTTTATTAGTACCAGTATGTTTGCCATTAATATCTATCAACAAAGAAAAAGAAGAAAGAAAAAAATTATAAACAACCATATTCATTCTGATACAATTTGGAAAAAGCAATATAAAAAGTATTTAAATCATTAACATATTAGAGAAAATTTAAACATAAAAAAAATTTGAATACAAAACCTCCACAGAACTCGACAGAGACTACACAATTTTCTGGAGTGCACGTAAATGTAAATCTTTTTTTTTTTTTTTTACAAGTTGTTATGGTAAATAAAAATTCTATCGTTTATTAGAATCCTATTATTAATGGAACGAGTAATTATCACTTGAGTGATTTATTGTAACTGAATATTTATTTAAAACATAATTCCTAAAATCACTCACATTTTCAGATTTTGTATTTGTATTTTGTTACGTTTTACCTATGTTAAATACAAGACATGACACATAAAATATTGTCATTTTATGTAAATAAATAAAATGTGCTATTTAAGCCTTTTTCTTTCAAATTATTGCCATTTCTAAAATTTCCTCTTTTAATTACTAGGCGATAAATAAGTGTATTAAAATGGGCTAAATTTTGCAGAAAGGGGTCATTGCCCAACCCTGCTCAAGAATCATTTAGGCTAAAATGAATTAAATTAAAATAGACTAAACAATGAGTTATAACCCAATTCTCCAATTGATCTTTTATTATTTGTTAACTAATTATTTTAATCTTTTCTTCATGGATATATAACAATAGCTTCTTATCAGTTTCACCGAATTTATTAATTTTTTTCCTTAACTATCACATGTAATTAGTGGAATATTTAGTTGTAGTAAAAGTTGCAGGAAATTAGTACAAACTCAAAAGCTAAGCTGAAAAATTTGAAGATAACAATATATTTTTTAGATATATATTATAAATTGATAACTAGTGAAGTGATAAACTTGATTCCAGAAGCCCTCTTTATTCCTTCTGTTTTATATTTTTATCTTCTGCTTTTGGATTTTTAAATAATTTTCTAGTTGAAGTGATCAGTTACTTGATACTAAAATTTTATTACATTGTCTCAATTTACGTAATATTATTTAAAATGTGAGTCAAATTTGAATTCTGGTCATGCATTGAGAAAAGATTTTTAAAGTTTTTGAAATAAAACTTATCTATTTAAAAATTATGTAAAAAGTATTATAAGTCACAACAACTCATAACTTTAAAATATTTATAAAAAAAATTAAAAAATTTATGATAAGGAAATTGTTTCTCTCAAAATATAAAAAATATCACATAAATCGAGACGAATTGAGTAATCATCCTTTCTAAAATGAATACTTAATAGTCAAAATTATTTGTCTCGATTTGAATAAAAAAAGATGCAAAATGAAAATTATAAAAAGTACATGAAATGCAACAGATAAATTGCAAAATACAGCTGTTCAAAACTAAATTTGACAAATAACTTTTCAAAATAATAAAGATGTACAATTTCATGAAAAAGCTATTCCAACAAATTATATGAGTAAGCTGAAGCTATATCATGGGTCAAGTTTGGGCTATATAATGGGTCAATTTGGGCTATGAGTTATAGACGGGTCAATTTGGGCATTCCCCATCTTAGCCAATTAGGAAAAATAGTTCTTGCCCAACCCATTAAGTTTTTGGTAGTTGGATGGGTTACATGGACTTGGGCTGATTTTGCCACCCCCAATGGAGATCATTGTTGTACTTCCTCCTCCTATCTCCGTGAAAGGTGTTCCTAGTTTCTTGGGCCAGGTGGAATTTTATAGAAAATTCATCAAGGACTTCTCAAAAATTGCGCAACCCATGTGCAAGCTTCTTGAAAATGTAACACCCGATATAATTTAAGCAATAAATTCGTACTTCGAGATAGGACTAAGAGTACTTAATATTATAAGAAGGAAGTGTTATGAGGTGTTTGAACCACTCTATGGACGTGTGTTAAGATTTGACATTGATCAAGTTGTAGAACAAAAGTCGACAAAAATTATCGCAAACTTCTTTCTTAAGATTCTTTGAAATTTGAGTCAGATGTCTCAGAGCTTTTCTCCCAATCTATAAGGAATTTGTGGGTCTACGATCTATCAAAATAAAAGTCTATGAGTCTAGTTTCCAATGCATTAAACTGTTCGCTAATACAACTTGGAGTAGAGAGATATTCACGTTTTCGCGTGACTGCACAAACATGCGGTGAGGACAAGAGGAGGTCCGTGATGGCAGCATGTCTCGCCATCAAAAGGCACGTTGGTCAGTTTGTTCATATCATTTTTTATTTTCTAGAAATCTTCATGACATAAGCTCTCTCTCAAGCTCTCTCCTTCGTATCATTTGATCCTAAGGTTAGAAAATAATTTCCAACTTGATTTTTGATGTCGGAAAGTTAGAAGGCACGTGTAGCTTGTGTTTTGGCGTCATTTTCGGACGAGTTGGTTGTTGTTTCATGTGGAGCAGTTTGGTAAGCCTTCTCTTTTGATATTATTTAGTTGTTCTTGGTGGTTATGAATCTGTGGAGCTTGGTAAGTTGTCGTTTTGAAGTTTCTACCGTCGAATCCATAAGAATTTTTCCAAATAAGCTCCGTTTCCGTCGCTTATTCATTGAAGTTGTATTGGCTGTTCTTGGAAGTAGTATGAGATACTTTTAGGCAGCATCTTAAGGGCATTGAAGGCTCATGCTCCATCTTGTTTCGAGTTCATCGGTTAGAAGTATGTTTAGGCTATTTTCCTTCTTCTTTCGGCATGATTTTCGTAGCTTGTTGTTAGCATTTTCCTTGTGCGTGTTGGCTATGTCGTGAGACCTTTATTTTGTGCTAAATATGAACTCAGTGAGCTTCTTGTTGTGTAGTATTCTTTTTGAGGCGTTGTTGTATTTTGAGTTAAGTTGTGTGCCGGTGGGCGCACCGACAAGCCAAGTAAATCCTTAGAAGTTTGGGTGGAAGAAGTGAGTATTAGTTACCGATGTTGTGAGTGATTGGGGATGTCCATGGATCCTTTTATGTGTGTATAACTATATATGTTTTTGTATTAGACATTTGGTTATTACCTTGTGGCTCGTGGATACCCGACGCACGAGAGTTGCTTCGGCTAGGTGTTGAACCCAAGGTTTAGCTCAGTCTATGGAGTTGATAGTTCCTCTATAGTACTGAGGTGCGACATGAGCATTTTTATATGGTGCCTTGTGGCTTTTGGGTACCCGACGCATGAAAGTTGTTTTGGCTAGGGGTTGAGTCCGAGGATTAGCTCAGTTTATAGAGTTGATAGTTCCTCTGTAGTACTGAGGTGAGACATGACTCGAGAGCTGTTTCGGCATGTCTGAGCCTTCCTAGGATCATGATAGTTCTCCCAGTTGGAATGAGCTCCAGTGATAATGCATAACCGAGAGTGGTTTCAAAAGCGCTTGAATCTGGACTTGTATGCTATGCTACTTTACGCTTGTCCTATATTGTTGCCTTGTATTATGTTTGTTTGATACCTGTGGGTTCTAGTTATGACTCAGTGATAGCTGAGGTCGTTGAGGGGCCTAGAGTTGAATCAGATAAGACGGTGGGATGGAACCTGTGTGCAACAGGAGGCGTATGTGAGTTATATCAGCTAGGTGTTGACTATTATCTGTTTATTCATTTATCTTGTTATATTGGACTTGTCAGGCTTACGGGGGCTGGGTAGGTTCTATTTACTTTCTTGATTCATGACACTCTTCTTATCGTTATATGATATGTCTATTGATTTGTACTCTGAATCCTGTTTTCTTTTTCGCCTTACATATTTAGTACATTTCCATACCGACGCCCTAGTTCGAGGTGCTGCATTCATGCCTGTAGGTGCTGATCAGTAGGTAGATTTAGCTTTTGGTCACTAAGTGGATTTTCAACTGAGTCGGTGAACTCCAAGTCTTCCGAAGTTGCTAGATTATTAGTATTATGGGTAGTTCAGACCCTGTCGCAAATAGTTGATTTCAATTGTATTCATAGAGGCTCGTAGACGTCCGTTTTGGGAGTAGTGTTGTTGTTGTATCCAATAAGGGTCTAGTTATATTAATTGTTTCTGTTCTGTGGCCTTGATGACCTATTGTATATCTTTTTGTTGGTCTGTTAGCCAGCTTCTATTCCTATCTCTTTACTCTGATCTTATATTTATTGGAATGTCAAACATAGTTGATTCTGGGTTGTGTATTTAGTTTAGTGGCAGGAAGTGCTCAATGAGGTGCAACACAGGGTGTTAGTCATACCCCTTCGGATTTGGTTTGCGACAGACTTGGTATCAGAGCAGTTCGTATCCTAGGGAGTCTATGAGTTGTGTCTAGTAAAGTCTTGTTTATCTGTACATTGCGCAGTGTACTTATAAATGGAGGCTATAAGACATTTAGGATTGTTACCCCTCATTCTGGATTGAAATCGTGCCAGAAGTCAGCTATCATAGAATCCAGTTCTAGACTCACGTTTGCTGAATTATGCAGGCAATGCTTGTGATCTGATGGATTATGGCCGACCAATAGCTAGATGTGGCAGTAGGTAAGATTCTTATTTTGACTATGGTTACAGTTGCGTTGCGCCTTTGATTGGTGCAAAGTTGTGTTGTTTGGATGTCATCTATGGAAAACTAAATCCTGCGAGTCATGTGAAGCTATGTTGTGTCATGATAGCACTTAAAATTGAATCGTGCATATCATCCAACATTTGAAAATTGATGTTTTTAAAGGGGACATGGATGTAACACCTCGTATAATTTAAGAAATAAACTTGTACTTCGAGGTAGGACTAAGAGTACTTAATATGCTAAGAAGGAAGTGCTATGAGGTGTTTGAATCACTTTATGGTCATGTGTTAAGATTTGACATTGATCAAGTTGTATAACAAAAGATAGAAAAAGTTATTGCAAATTTCTTTCTTAAAATTCTTTGAAATTTGGGAGGAATTAGGGGGCCTAAGACCTATCAAATTAAAGGTCTATGAAATTTCCAACGCATTAAACCTTTTGCTAATACGACTACAAAGTAGAGAGATATTCGTATTTTTGTGAGCCTGCACAAGCAGGCAGCGAGGGCCCGTGGAGGCCTGTGATGGCAGCGTGTCACGCCACCAAAATGGTGCATTAGGCAACATGACATATTGTCCCTATGTCAGCCAGCCCCTATTTAAGTATTTTGGTCGTTTTGTTCATATCATATCTTATTTTCCAGAAATCTTCGTGACATAAGCTCTCTCTTAAGATCTCCCCTTCATATCATATTTATCCTAAGGTTAGAAAATAGTTTCCAACTTGATTTTTGATATCGGGAAGTCGGGAGGCACGTATAGCTTGTGTTTTGGTGTCATCGTGAGTTGGTGGCTATTTCATGTGGAGCTATTTGGTAAGCCTTTCTCTTTTGATATTCTTTAGTTTCTCTTAGTGGTTATGAATCTATGGAGCTCAGTAGGTTGTTATTTCAAAGTTTATACCATCGAATCGGTAAGAATTTTACTGAATAAGCTCCATTTTCATTGCTTCTTTATTAAAGTTGTGTTGGTTGTTCTTGGCAGTAATAAGAGCTTCTTTTAGGCAGCATCTTGAGGGTGTTGAAGGCACATGCTCTGTCTTGTTTTGAGTTTTTCAGATAGAGGTATGTTTAGGCTATTTTCTTTCTTCTTTTAGCATGATTTCCGTAGCTTGTTATTAGCATTTTCCTTATGCATGTTGGCTGTGTCGTGAGGCCTTGATTTTGTGCTTAATATATACTTAATGAGATGTTAGTTGTGTAGTTTTCTTGTTGAGGCGTGGTTGTATGTTGAGTTAAGTTGTGTGCCGATGGGCGCACCGGCAAGCCGAGTAAATCATTAGAAATTTGGGTAGAAGAAGTGAGTATTAGTTGCTGATATTGTGAGTTGATTGGGCTGTCCATGGTTTCTTTTAAGTGTGTGTTACTATGTTTGTTTGAGTATTGAATTTGTGGTTGATGCCTTGTGTCTTGTGGATAACCCACGCACAAGAGTTGTTCCAACTAGGGTTGAGCCCGAGGTTTAGCTCAGTCTATGGAGTTGATAATTCCTCTGTAGTACTAAGGTGTGACATGAGCATGATTATTTGGTGCCTTTTGGCTTGTGTATTTCTGACACACGAGAGTTGTTCCAGCTAAGGGTTGAGCCCAAGGATTAGCTCGGTCTACATAGTTGATAGATCCTCTATATTACAGAGGCGAAACATAACTCAAGAGTTTTTATAGCATGTCTGAGCCTACCTAGGATCGCGATAGTTCTCCTAGTTGGATTGAGCTCCAGTGATAATGTGTAGCTGAGTGTGCTTATGGCCGTGCTAGGATTTGGACTTGTATGTTATGCTACGTTATGCTTGTGCTGTACTATTGCCTTGAATTATAGTTGTTTGATAGTTGTGGTTGCTAGCTATGACTCGGTGATAGCTGAGGTCATTGAAGGGCCTAGAGTTGAATTAGGTAAGATTGTGGGATAAACCCTATATGGAACAGGAGGTTGCAAGTGAGTTATATCAACTAGGTGCTGACTGATTATTTGTTTATCTGTTTATCTTGTTATGTTAGACTTGCCAGGCTTATGGAGGCTAGGTAGGTTCTATTTATTTTATTGATTTGTGATATTCTTCTTCTTGTTATTTGATATGTCTATTGATTTATACTTTGAATCCTATTATCTTTTCTGCCTTAAATACTCGGTACATTTTCGTATTGACACCCTAGTTGGGGGTGCTGCATTCGTGCCTATAAGTGCTGATCGATAGGTAGATTTAGCTTTTGGTTGCTGAGTGGAGTTCCAGCTGATTCAGTGAGCTCCAAGGCTTCTGAAGTTTCTAGATTATTGGTATTATGGGTAGTTCGAGGCCCTGTCCTTGATAGTTGATTTCAATTGTATTCATAGAGGCTTGTAGAAGTCTGTTGTGGGTGTAAAATTGTTGTTGTAGCCCAAGAGGGCCCGGTTGTATTGTAATGATTCAGACATCATTACGGGATGGTTAAAGGCCAAGAACATTGAAAACAGGCTAAGGGAGAGATAGGAAGGTGGTGAAATAAACTAACTATGGAACTGAGAATTTTCGGGTAGCTACTGGTTTGGGGGACCACTACAGCAGTGGGAATTTCGCTGCAGCAAGACTGTGGTAGCGGTCAAAGTCCCGCCATGGTGAAATTAGGGAGTAACCACTGGAACTACCACAGTGTCACTATGACCATTGTAGCGGGTCTACTGTAGTAGAAATGTGACCCTGCCGTGGACGATGAAAATAAAAAAAGGGTTTAAGTGGCATTTCTGGAATTAAGTCCCATTATTTCCAAAACATGAAAGAGCAAGGTTGAGAGTGATTTCTTCCCAAGAGCAGAAAGTGGTGGTGAAAAGGTAAGTTTTTGGTCTCCTAGCCCCTTTAATGGGTATTGTTTACCGTAGAAACATAAAGGGGACCCCTTAATGGTGAAAATCTGAACTAGAGAACCCTAGGTTGATGAACTAGGGCTGAATTATGGCAGAGTAATGAGAGGTTTTGCTTATTGAATTTTGCGTAATGATTACTTCCTAAGATTCCTCTTGTTAATATTGACGGGTTAGACAAGGTGGGGACCTAGAACTAGGTGGAAAGGAAGGGTTTTCTGTTAAATTACCCTAAAAAGAGAGGGGTTTGATCTGATTAGGCCCTATCTTGAGGAGTGATTAATTAATTACTATATGTGTGTAGATTTTGAACAATCCGAAGCATTGAGGAAGGGCAAAGCTCCTACAAAGTAGCAAAGTCGATAACTTCAAGTAATTGAGGTAGGGTATGGTTGATGGGTTAGACCCTTCTTAATGACTTGTATGCTTAGGTAATAAACTTATGTGATTGGTCTTCGAACATCCCTTGTTGTGAGTTTGTCTTGCGAATGAGTATGATTACCATGTTGATAGAAAGTAATAATTAATATGTTGTTAAGTTTATGTGAAATTGTGAAGTGAATTGTTTGTCATGAATTGATCATCTGAATGGAGAATAAAAAATTAGAGTACATGTGAATGTATATGACTTGTATACTTGTTGTTTTACAAAAATTGAGAATGTATAGGATAGTGATTGTATCTTGAATTGAGAGGCTCGAGCTCGAGGGGAGCATTCGGGCGAGCGAATATTATTATCGAGTAGCTCGTGTCTGAGGGGAGCATCCAGACGATCATATGAGTGGGAGCGGGTGCCATGCCGGCACAGTACATGGATTTCTAGAGTCCGTTGCAGGTCATGACTGGATGGGCAAAAATAAGACCCTTTAGCATGTGTGTACATGATTCGTGTGGTTGAGTGTTAGGGGGAGATGGAGGAGGCGTATGCTCATCATGTTACCCTTGGTTTAATCATTTGTGTGTTGTTTTTATGATTTCATTTATATTCATGAAGCTGGATGAGAAACGTGCTAAGAGAATGTGTAAAGTATCATTGATATGATGTGAGTTGCTAATGAAGAACATGTTTTTAGTGCTAAGTGTGACTTTGTCACCGTGTGTAATTATTGAGTAGTTGTTCCTATGATTAATTGTGGACTTATAGATCTTAATAGCTAATATGTTTATTGTTTAATTGTATGTGTTTGATGGATTTATGGAGTATGTGAAATGCTAAACTCTTGAATTGATGAATTGTTGAACTATGGGATGGATGAACTGATAAGAGTGCAGTATGTCGAGCTACTGCCTAAGTAGTGCTGCTGCAGCGGAACCATTTCCGCTGCGGTGAGACCGGCACAACGTTCAAGCGATTGCTGCAGCGAAAATGGCCCAATCCAGTGAGTAGGCTGGCTATCACTTGTGTTGAACTAGTATGTTTGAATTATGCTATACTTCCTTAAACGTTGTAGACTGGTCTTATAGTATTATTACTAAATATACGTGTTATTAATTAGGGTTGGCCGATGATGCCTACCAATATCGTGTTATTTACTGATCCTACCCCTGCATTCTTTTCTGAGTGCAGAGTTCGAGCGAGATAGTTCTTCATGCTTTCACCTATAGAGCAACACTTTTCAGAGATTTAGAAGGTGGGCAGTTGAGGACATAGTTTACTTCCCCGTTGCAGATGTCTTTCTTTCGTACATTTGAAAACTTTGTTTTATTTTGAGTTGTTAGTTTCCTTAGCTTTGTAAAACATACGTCTGGTGCAATGACATCTAGTTTCTGGGAATTTCCTTACTAGTTTTGGGTTGTGCAGTAAATTGATTTGAAGTTTGGTTTATAGAGTATGACAGTTATTTTATTCATAAATGTCTTGTTTTGGGGGTTAGTATCGGGATTCATTGGTTTACCCAGCGGGAGGTAGTGTGGGTGCCAATCACAACCATTTTGGATTTTGACAAAGTTGGTATCAGAGCCCTAGGTTCATTGATCTCATTGCACTAAGACTGGTCTAGTAGAGTCTCGCAGATCGGTGTGGAGACGTCTGTAACTTATCTTTCAGAGGCTGCAGGACTTTAGGAAAACTCCCTCCTCCTTTTCTTTCATGCCATTACTTTATTCCAATTTGTATCTGGTGATTCAAATTGGTATCTAACAACTTTTCTTCTTTCCTTCTTCGATAGTGAGAACACGCGCCAACGAAAATAGAGACGCAACACCCAAGCCAGTAGTGGCAGCCGCGGTTCGTAGTAGAGGAAGGGGCAGAGGTTGTGGCCGGAGACTCGCTGCGTCTGTAGGAGGGGCTCGTGCTTCTGCTCCAGTCAGGGAGAGGTCTGCATCTCCCATGCCACCAGTAGTGCAGGAGCGGGTGGTTGTTAAGGTTGAGTTCCTGACGCAGGGAGAAGCTCCTGGCTCGCCAGTATCTTCAAAGGTCGTAGCTCAGGTCCTCAACTTTTTGAGCATCCTTGTGGGCACTAGGGCAGCGCCAGAAACTCCAGCAGGGAAGCAGTCAGGGATATAACATGCAGCTGCTGTGGCTCCGCGAATTAATGACCTATTTAAGGCTGTTATGTTTTTGAGGTTGGTAGCAAGATTAGTGATGACAGGGGAGGAGCATGTCTTGTTTTTGAGGTTCACCAAGATGAAGCCTCCTACCTTCTATGGTTCAGAGATAGAAGACGCCTATGAGTTTATCATAGATTGTCATGGAAGGCTCCATAAGATGGGGGCGGTGGAGAAGTACGGTGTAGAGTTTGTCACCTTCCAGTTGATGGGTGATGCAAAGCTCTGGTGGAAGGTTTTCGTGGAATGCAGACCAACAGGGTCACCATCGTTGACTTGGACCCAGTTCTACTCCACGTTCCTAGAGAAATATATTCCCCGCACTCTAAGGGATAGGAGACGGGATGAGTTCACCACCATTGACCAGGGGAGCTCATATGTTGCTGCATACGAGGCTCGATTTTACTCCTTGTCCAGTTATGCTTTACCCTTACTGTCCATCGAGAAGGAGAGGATCAGGCGGTTTGTTAAAGACTTGGATGTGCGTCTTCAGGTACCATCTCTTCATATGGTCTCTTTAGTTTAGACCTTTCAGGAGGTGGTAGAGTATGTGAAGTCGGTTGAAGGGCTGAGGCAGGAGGGTTATGTGAGAAATACCGAGAAGAAGGCTCGGAGAATGGGTTCTTTTAGTGGTTCTTATGCGAAGGCTCTGGCACCACAGGGTTTCTTTGGGTGCCCTATTTAGTCTTCTATGCAGGTGTCAGCCGGAGGTCTACCAGGGACAGCTCTGCAATCGTCAGGTGCAGGTAGGGGTACTTAGATGGTTCATTTTGATTTGAGGGCTCATCCTATTTCTTCTATTCCAGCCCATAGACTAGTTATTGAGAAGGTCTATCATGAGTATGGAGATTATGAACACATATGAAGATGGTGCCCCAGGTTCGAATAGGGCGGGCAAATTGTTCCTAACCTAGCTCCTCGAGCTCCGGCCACAATTGGGAGGGGAGGTAGTGCATTCAGTCCGAATTGTCCACAGTTGGGATGAGGTGGTCAGCCAGCCATTAGAGGTGGTGTTCAGCAGGGTAGGGGACGTGCTTAGGTAGGTAGGGGTGGCACACAAGTAGGTAGAGGGGTGGCATAGCGCAACTGAGGAGATTCTCAAGCGGGTAATCAGGCCTATTTCTGTGCTTTTCCTAATAAATTAGAGGAAGAGGCTTCAGACACCGTTATCACATGTATGATCATCGTGGCCGATAGAATGGCTATTGTTTTGTTTGACTCGGTCTCTATATTTTCTTATATGTCTACTATTTTGATTTACATCTAGATCTCGTGTATGATGTGCTTAATACTCTTATCGTGTGTCTACTCCTGTTAGGGATTCTATGTTAGTGGATAGGGTTGTTCATGATTGCATTGTTGAATTCATGGAATTTGACACTCTGGCAGACTTAGTGATTTGAGACATGGTTTATTTTGATATAATTTTGGGAATGAGCTGGTTGTCCCCTTACCACGCCATCCTATATTTCTATGCTAAGACTATCACTATATCGGGTTTAGGGTTGTCTAGGTTGGAGTTGAAAGAGAATTGTAGCCATGCTCCTAAGAAACTGATTTCGTATATTCGTGTCCGTAAGTTGATAGAGCGGGGTCGTTCAGTGTATCTGGCGCATATTTGGGACACTACTTTAGAGCGTCCTTCCATAGAGTCGATCCCGATTGTTTGTGAGTTCTTAGAGGTGTACCCTATATATTTTCTCGTCATGCCACTAGATTGTGACATAGATTCTTATATAGACTTGGAACCAGGAACCCAACCCATTTCTATTCCTCCATATCGAATGACACCAGCTGAGTTGAGAGAACTCAAGGAGCAGTTGCAGGAGTTGCTCACTAAAAGATTCATTAGACCGTGTGTGTTGCCGTGGGGTGCCCCGATTTTGTTTGTAAAGAAGAAGGATGGTAGTATGCAGATTGAACAAGGTAATCATTCAGAATAAGTACCCTCTTCCTCAAATAGATGATCCATTTGACCAGTTACAGGGAGCAGCTGCACTTTCAAAGATTGATTTGAGGTCCGATTATCACCAATTGAAAATATAGGCTGAAGACAGTCCCAAAACAGCCTTTCGGACCAGGTATGGGCATTACGAGTTTCCGATCATATCATTAATACTCACTAATGCTCCGACCTTGTTCATGAGCCTGATGTACAATATTTTCAAACCTTACTTGGATTCCTTTATTGTTATGTTTATTGATGATATCTTGGCGTATTGTAACACCAAGCAGGAGCACGAAAATCATTTTTGATTTTGCTGGGATTATTGAAGGAGAAGCACTTGTATTCTAAGTTCACCAAGTGCAAGTTTTGGTTGCAATCAGTGTCCTTTTTAGGGAATGTGGTTTCTAAGGAGGGAATCTGAGTTGATCCACAGAAGGTGGAGGCGGTCAAAAACTGGGCAGGCCAACTAGTGTGATGGAAATTCAGAGTTTTGTGGGGCTGGCCAGTTACTACTGTCGATTCGTGAAGCGATTCACCTCCATTGCTTCGGCATTGACCAAGTTGATGCAAAAGGATGTACCCTTCTAGTGGTCATAGGAATGCGAAGAAAGTTTTCAGAAACTCAAGACTCAGCTAACCACAACACCTATCCTGGTGTTACCCGTGGAAGGTAAAGACTTTGCTGTTTATTGTGACGCCTCACAGTTTGGGTTGGGTGCTGTGTTGATGCAAGAAGGATAGGTTATTGCGTATGCCTCAAGATAGTTGAAGGTCATGAAAAGAATTACCCCGCGCATGATCTGGAGTTAGTAGCGGTTGTGTTTGCACTGAAAATTTGGAGGCACTATCTATATGGAGCTCGATATGAGGTGTTCACGGATCATTGCAGCTTACAATATGTATTCTCCCAGAAATAACTCAATTTGAGGTAGAGGAGATGGATGGAGATGCTTAAGGATTATGATATCACCATCTTGCACCATCCAGGAAAGGCCAATGTGGTGGAAGACGCGTTGAGTAGGAAGACGGTGATCATGGGTAGTTTAGCTTGCTTGGAAGCTACTCAGTGGTCAATGGACAAGGAATTCTATACTTGTGTAAGCAACTTGGTGAGGTTGTCACTAACCAAAATTGGTGGAATACTAGCAAACATGGAGGCTAAATCCTCAACCGCTAGAGGAATTTAAAACCAGGAAGTTTGAAGATGAAAAGATGGGTAAGATCATGTATAAAGTTCTACGGGGAGAATCCAAGGAAGCAGTGTTAGATGATGAAGAGATCTTGAGAATAAAGGGGCGGTGTGTGTTCCCCGAGTGGGGGAGCTAATAAAAACTCTCTTGGCAGAAGCTTACAACTCGAGATACTCTATTCACCCCAGAGTCACAAAGATGTATCACAATCTAGAACAACTCTATTGGTGGGATAGGATGAAGAGGGACATTGTGGACTATGTTGCTCGTGTTTGAAAGGTGAAGTATGAGCATCAAAAGCCTAGAGGAGTACTTCAGCGAATTCCTATCCCTGAGTGGAAATTGAAAAGGATAGCTATGGACTTCGTGGTTGGTCTTCCAAGACTTTGGGAAACTTTGACTTAATTTGGTTCATAGTGGAAAGATTGACCAAGTCTGCTCATTTCTTGCCGGTCCAGGTGACTTACAACATTGAGAAACTAGCCAAGCTATACATGAAGGAGGTCATTTGGTTACATGGGGTGCCTATTTCAATTGTATCAGACAGTGGCACTCAGTTCACTTCCCATTTCTGAATGACCTTGCAGGCTGTTTGGGTATGAGGTTGGACTTGAGCATAGTCTTTCATCCTCAGACAGACGGACAGTCGGAATGGACTATTCAGGTGTTGGAGGACATGCCCCAGGAATGTGTGATAGACTTTGGGGGCCACTGGGATAAATTCTTGTCTTGGAAGAGTTTTTCTATAGCAATAGCTACCACAAAAGCATTAGCATGGCGATTTGAAGCCTTGTATGGAAGAAAATGCAGGTCCTCAATTGGGTGGTTTGATGCGTTTGCGGTGAGGCCTTGAGGAACTGATTTGTTAAAGGAGTTCTTGGAAACTGGTATCTGCTCAGAGTAGGCAAAAACAATACGCAGATAAGAAAGTCAGGGACATAGAGTTCATAGAAGGGGAGCAAGTGCAACTCAAGGTGTACCCCTATGAAGGGGGTGATGAGGTTCAAAAGCGGGGAAAACTTAGCCTGAGGTATATTGGGCCATTTGAAATACTCTAGCGCGTGGAGGAAGTGGCTTATGAGCTGGCATTGCCGCCAGGATTGTCTGGAGTGCATCCGACATTTCATGTGTCTATGCTGAAAAAGTACCATGGGGATGAAACGTATATCATCAAGTGGGACTCTATGATGCTAGATGAGAATTTGTCATCTGAGGAGGAGCTTGTGGTGATATTGGCCAAAGAGGTTCGAAAGCTGAGGTCCAAGGAGATTCCGATAGTAAAGGTCCAGTGGAAGAATCGTCTAGTTGAGGAAGCCACTTGGAGACCGAGGCTGATATGCGGGTCAAGTATCCCCATTTGTTCATAGAATCTAGTACGTATCCTTCCTATTTTTGTATAGACCATTCGAGGATGAACGGTATTTTAATTGGTATCTGATGTAATGAACCGGACGTCGTTATAGTATGGTTAAGGGCCAAGAACACTAAAAATAGGCTAAGGGAGAGATAGGAAGGTTGTGAAATTAGGCATTTCTGGGTAGCTACTGATTCGGGGGATCGCTACAGCAGTGGGATTTACGCTGCAGCGAGATCATGGTAGCGGTGGGAGTCCCGCCATGACGAAATTAGGGAGTAAACGCTAGAACTACTACAACGACACTATCACCGCTGTAGCGGGTCTGCTGCAGTGAAAATATGACCACTACCGCGGATGATGAAAATCAAAAAAAGGTTTTAAGTGGGATTTCTGGGATTGAGTCCCATTATTTCCAAAACGTGAAAGAGCAAGGTTGAGGGTGATTTCTTCCCCAAAGAAGAAAGTGGTGGTGAAAAGGTAAGTTTCTCGTCTCCTAGCCCCTTTAATTGGTATTGTTTTTCATAGAAGCTTAAGGGGGACCCATTAATGATGAAAATATGAACTAGAGAAACCTAGGTTGATGAATTAGGGATGACTTATGGGGGAGTAGTGGGAGGTTTTGGTTATTGAATTTTGCGTAATGACTACTTTCTAAGGTTCCTCTTGTTAATATTGTCGAGTTAGACAAGGTGGGACCTAGAACTAGGTGGAAGGGAAGGGTTTTCTGTTAAATTACCTTGAAAAGAGAGGGGTTTGATCTAACTAGGCCCTACCTTGAGGAGTGATTAATTAATTACTATATGTGTGTAGATTTCAAACAATTTGAAGCATTAAGGAAGGGCAAAGCTCCTGCAGAATAGTGAAGTTGATAACTTTGAGTAATCGAGATAGGTTATGATTGAAGGGTTAGACCCTGCTTAATGACTTGTATTCTTAGGTAATAATCTTATGTGATTGGTCTTCGTACATCCCTTGTTGTGAGTTTGTCTTGCGAATGTGTATGATTACCATGTTAACAGAAAGTAATGATTAATATGTTGTTAAGTTTATGTGAAATTGTGAAGTGAACTACTTGTCATGAATTGATCATCTGAATGGAGAATAAAAAATTAGAGTACATGTGAATGTGTACGACTTGTATACTTGTTGTTTTGCAAAAATTGAGAATGAATGGGATAGTGATTGTATCCTGAATTGAGAGGCTCGAGCTCAAGGGGAGCATCCGGGCGAACGAATATTATTATCAAGTGGCTTATGTCTGAGGGGAGCATCCAGATGAGCATATGAGTCAGAGTAGGTGCCACGCTGACATAGTACATGGATTTCTAGAGTCCCTTGTAGGCCATGATTGGATGGGCAAAAATAAGACCCTCTGGCATGTCTGTACATGATTCGTGTGGTTGAGTGTTGGGGGGAGATGGAGAAGGCGTGTGCCCATCATGTTACCCTTGGTTTTGTCGTTTGTGTGTTGTTTTGTGATTTCATTTATATTCATGAAGTTGGATGAGGAACGTGCTATAAAAATGTGTAAAGTATCATTGATATGATGTGAGTTGATAACGAAGAACATGTTTTAGTGCTAAGTGTGACTTTGTCATCGTGTGTAATTATTGAGTAGTTGTTTATATAATTAACTTTGGACTTATAGATCTTAATAGCTAATATGGTTGTTGTTTAATTGTATGTGTCTGATGGATTTATGAACTATGTGAAATGCTAAATTGTTGAATTGATGAACTGTTGAACTATAGGATGGACGAACTGATAAGAGTGCAGTATGTCAAGCTACTGCCTAAGCAGTGCCGTTGCAGCAAAAACAACCTAATCCAGTGAGTAGGTCGGCTATGCCTTGCGTAGAACTAGTGTTTCTGAATTGTGTTATACTTCCTTAAATGTTGTAGACTGGTCTTATATTATTATTACTCGGTATACGTGCTATTAATTAGGATTGACCGATGATTCCTACTAGTACCGTGTTATGTACTGACCCTACCCCTGCATTCTTTTCTAGGTACAGAGTTCGAGCCAGCCATTTCTTCACGCCCTCACTTGTAGAGCATCAGTTTTTTGTGATTGAGAAGGTGGGAGAGATGATGACATAGTTCAGTCTCCCGTTGCATATGTCTTTCTTTCGGACATTTGAAAACTTTGTTTCATTTTGAGTTGTTAGTTTCCTTAGCTTTTTAAAACAAACATCTGGTGCAATGACAATCCGTTTTCGGAATTTGTTTACTAGTTTTGGGTTGCGCAGTAAATTGATTTGAAGTTTGGTTTATAGAGTAAGACAGTTGTTTTATTCATAAATGTCTTGTTTTGGGGGTTAGTATTGGGACTCGTTTGTTTGCCCATCGGGGGTAGTGTGGGTGGCATTCAAGGCCATTTTGGGTCGTGACATGTATAGATTTCTTCTGTTCTGTAGCCTTGACGACCTATTGTATATCTTTTGGTTGGTCTGTTAGCCGACTTATGTTCCTATCTCTTTATTCTGATCTTATATTTATTATATTATCAAACCTTATTAGTTATGACTTGTTGTAGTTGGTTTTATGGCAGGGGTGTCTCGATCAGGTACAACGCAGGGTGTCACTCATGCCCCTCTAGGTTTTGGGTGTGACAGACTTAGTATCAGAGCAATTTGTGTCCTAGGGAGTCTATGAGCCATGTATAGTAGTCTTTTTTATGTATGCATTGCGCAGTGTACTTATGAACAGGATGCTACATGAGATTTATCATTATTATCCTTATTTTGGATCAAAATCGTTTGAGTAGTTAGAAGTCGTAGGAATCGGGTCTAGACTCACGTTTGCTGAATTGTGCAAGAAATGCTTGTGATTTGATGGGTTATGGCTAGCCAATGGCTAGATGTGGCAGCAGGTAAGATTCTTATTTTGACTATGGTTACAGTTGTGTCGTGCCTTGGAATGGTGCAAAGTTGTGTTGATTAGGTGTCGTTTGTGGTAGACCTAATTCTACGAATTGTGTGAAGCTATGTGGTTCCATGATAGCACTTAGAATTGAATCATGCGTATCGTCTAACATTCGAGGATGAATGTTTCTAAGGGAGGAAGGATGTAACACCCCGTATAATTTAAGAAATAAATCCGCACATTGAGGTAGGAATAAGAGTATTTAGTATGTTAAGAAGGACGTGTTATGAGGTGTTTGAATCATTCTATGGCCATGTGTTAAGATTTGACATTGATCAAGTTGTAGAACAAAAGTCAGCAAAAGTTATCGCAAATTTCTTTCTCAAAATTCTCTAAAATTTGGGTCAGATATCTCAGAGCTTTTCTCTCAATCTATAAGGAATTAGGGCCTATGATCTATAATATTAAAGGTCTATGAGTTTAGTTTCCAACATATTAAATTGTTCGCTAATACCACTTTAGAGTATAGAGATATTTGCGTTTTCTTAAGATTGCACTAGTAGACGATGAGGACCAGAGGAGGTCTATGATAGCAGCGTGTCACGCCACCAAAATGGCGCGTTAGGCAATGTGACATAATGCACCTATGTCGGCCAACCCGTAATTTGGTCGGTTTGTTCATATCATATCTTATTTCCCCGAAACCTTCACCATATAATCTTTCTTTCAGACTCTCCCCTTCATATCATATTTATCCCAAGGTTAGAAAATAATTTCCAACTTGATTTTTGTTGTTGGGAAGTCGGAGGCCCGTGTAGCTTTTGTTTTAGCGTTGTTGCGAGTTGGTCGCTATTTGGTGGGCCTTCTCTTTTGATATTCTTTAGTTTTTCTTGGTGATTATAAATCTATGGAGCTTCGTAGGTTGTTTCAAAGTTTATACCGTCGAATCCATAACAATTTTTCCGAATAAGCTCTATTTGTGTTGCTTCTTCATTAAAGTTGTGTCGGCTGTTCTTTGCAGTAGCATGAGCTACTTTTAGGAAGAATCTTGAGGGGGTTGAAGGCTTGCACTCTAGCTTGTTTCCAGTTCATTCGATATAGGTATGTTTAGGCTATTTTCCTTTTTCTTTTGACATGATTTTCATAGCCTGTTGTTAGCATTTTCCTTGTGCATGTTGGATGTGTCGTGAGGCCATGATTTTATGCTAAATATGTACTTAGTGTGCTGCTAGTTGTGTAGTATTCTTGTTGAGGCTTTGTATTTTGAGTTAAGTTGTGTGCCGGTGGGTGCATCAACAAGCCGAGTAAACCCTTAGAAGTTTGGGTGGAAGCAGTGAGTATTAGTTGCCGATGTTGTAAGTTGATTGGGGATATCCATGGTTCCTTTTAAGTGTGTGTAACTATGTATATTGTGTTTTGAATGTTTGGTTGTTGACTTGTGGCTTGTGGATATCGACGCATGGGAGTTGTTCCGGCTAGGGGTTGAGCCCAAGGTTCAGCTCAGTCTATGGAGTTGATAATTCCTCTGTAGTACTAAGGTGAAACATGAGCATGCTTATTTGGTGCCTTGTGGATTGTGGATATCCAACGCATGAGAGTTGTTTCAGTTAGGGGTTGAGCCCAAGGATTAGCTCAGTCTATAGAGTTGATAGTTTCTTTGAAGTGCTGAGGTGAGACATGACTCCAGAGTTGTTCCGGCATGTCTGAGCCTTCCTAGGATTGCAATAGTTGTCCTAGTTGGATTGAGCTCCAGTGATAATGCATAGCCGAGAGAGGTTCCGACCGTGCTTGGATTGCCATGCTACGTTATGCTTGTGATGTATTGTTGCCTTGTATTATATTTGTTTGAAAGTTGCGGGTGCAAGCTCTGACTCGGTGATAACTGAGGTCGTTGAGGGGCCTAAAGTTTAATCAAGTAAGATGGTGGGATGGAACCTATGTGGAATAGTCAGGAGAGTTATATTGTAACACTTCAAAGTTTTTAAAATCAGACACGAGAGTTGAAATGGAGAATGTAGGAAAATTATCACCAGGTAACAAAACGAGTCATAAAGTGACTCATTGTTTGACCTAGCGAGTCATCAAATGACTCATCATTTAACCCAACAAATTGTCAAGTGATTCATCGTTTGGGGAAATACTTTTTTCAGACAGTCATGATGGATGGTAATGACGAGTCATTTGGACACTCCACGAGTCGTTAAGTGACCCGTCATTTGAGCAGAAGTTGGAAAAGTGGGGAATTCCAGTGTACTTCATGGATTAAGAAAATGATTCGTCATTTGGCATAACGAGTCATTAAGCGACCCATCGTTTGAGCATCAGTAGGGAAAGTGGGGAATTCCAGTGTACTTCATGGATTAAGGAAACAACTCGATATTTGACTAAATGAGTCGTTAAATGACTCTTCAGTTCTGGCAATATGAAATTTTCTGTCGAATCATTATGAGCACTTTTGTAATTTTTAAGCTTCTAAGTCCTAAACTACATTGTTTTAAGCTTGAGAAAGAGTATTTTAAGGGTATTATCCACCCTAGAACCTTCATTCTCTTCCTCACATCCTAATTAGAAGATCAAATTCCTCAAGGCTCTCAAGAGAAAAGCTAGGGTTCATTATCTTCATCTTCATCAAATCTTCTTGGGTCTCAAGCCAAGTCAATAAATAAGTTTACCCAGGTATGTAGAGTTATGAATGGGGGAAACTCTTCCACCCTTATGCCCAATCTCATGCTAATTCTATGATTTTAAGTCTCTAAGCATGTCAAATTGAATTCTAGGGTTTTACCCAATTTCATAAAATCTTCCATGCTATCTCTATGGGTTTAATTCTCTCATGTTTCAATTGATAATTTATGGATATTATGGTAGATTTGACTCTCAATTTACTTACTAATTCAAATTTTAAGTTTATGGTGACTATGCCCTATTATGCGTGATTTATGAATTTCAAGCTTATGAGTTATGCATGAATACTTATAAATTCTTAAACTTATGATTCCATGATTTCGAAATATGAAGCGTATTTCAAGTATGCATGATTTCATAATTTGGGCAAGCCCATGGAAAGTTAAGTATATTTTATCTTGATTTAGCCAAGGCTTACAAGATTAGTTTTAAGAGATATTTGGATTCAAGACTCTCCACTATTCATATTTAAGCTATATTTTGAGATTTTTTTGGAGTCAAGACTCCCAAGATATCTTCATGAGCTACATACTTATTTTTAGGAGTAGTGTCTAGCACCCAGTAGGCCAGGTAGTCTGAGGGCCCTGGTCTCATACACTACGCGCCAACCTAGGTATATATTTGGGACCTCTCAAAAGAGTGTTTTCCCCGCCTGAGGGTATACTCGTGATACCACACCTCCATTATTCCTTGCCCTAGCAAGGCTTAGGACGGCTTGACCCACTGGAGCAAGCTAGTTGGGGCATCATGTAAGCTCTATTGTGATAGTGTCGGTTATGAAGAGTCTCCCATTATTTCTCATTTTTTCAGTTGCTTATTTTCATAAATTATGATATTATATTTTACAACATATTTGACCCATTGATCAGCTTATGAGTTTTCACGTATGATTTCAAGTATGGTACATTACATGATTTTCTCTTTCTAAACCTTGGGTCATTATGTTCAGTTTATGATGAATATCTCATGATTATGGTTACTTCAGAAATATAATGTTTAGCATGTTGTCCTTACTCTCATGTCCTATCTTGATTTATGTTCATGTTTTCAGACTATCATTTTACTAGCGTGTTTTACTTTCTCTACATACTTAGTAGATTCAAAGTACCGACTGTATACTCTATGCTATATCATTTCATGATATAAATCTAGGTACTCAGACTCATCCCGCAGTTAGAAACGTTTCGCACTTGATCAGCTAGCAGGGGTGAGTCCTCATCTTTTGAGGACTAGAGTTATCTACTTTATTTTAGTTCTTTTTTCTCGTTTTAGTTTCAGACTTTGGAGTTTTCTGGGGGCTTGTCCCAACAGCTCATTGGTTAGTAGAGGCTTTTAGATATAGAGTTAGTATGTTCTGATTTGTGCTCAATGTTTAGAATTATCAAATTATCTTGTTATCTGTAAGGGAATATCTTATAATTTAGTTAGCTTCCGCTTAGTTTTCCTTATAAATTAAATTGTATTGTAGTATGCTATGCCATGGGTTTTCTTGGAGCCATTCATGGTTATACTTCCCGTGTCGCTGTCCAGGGTGTAGACTCGGGTCGTGAAAAAGTTTGTATTAGAGCATTAGGTTTAGAATGTCCTAGGGTGTCTAAAAGCCGCGTTACGTAGAGTCTTTTTCGTAGGTGTGAAATGCGCCACACTTATGAGGAAGAGGCTATAAGACATTTTAGGAAGACGAATGGGAAGTCAAGAGACAGTGATTTTAGCCTAGCCTTGAGAAGGGGTTCAATCCTTAGAATGATGACCTTTAAGCTAAGGGGGAGATTAAGGTGAGGGACCAGGTCAAGTCTTGAGTTCCAAGTGTGAACGTCTAGGATTAGTAACTATGGGAGATCGATCCATGTTTATTCAGGTGTCTTCTCGTACTTCAGCCAATATGATACTCTACGTATGCTATATGTGAACATGTTATACCCATGTCTAAGTTCCAAGCAATCCTTACGTGTATCCGTACTAAGATTCATAGAATGAGAAGTAATGACTTCAGATGGTGATTCCAGACTTCTTCCATTATTCCATACATCTTAGCTTCATGTCATGATCCTCGTTAGGTATGTAAACTCATGTCGCTCAGCTCTATGAACTCAGTCCTTAAGATTTGCCTTAGCATCTCATAAGATCATGCTATATTAAGTATATGCCTAGCTTAGATTTCTTGAATGATTCATGCTCACGATTTCCTTACTTTAAACCCTATGTATGTTACCCCGTGATGGAAATGGTGGTTACAATATGTACATTTAGGATAACTCTCTATTCCTTTCATAGGTTCCAGGTATGTAGAAGTTCATGACGCGCAGTTATTGGCCAAGCCTGGAAGATAGGGAAATTCTTGAATAGCGTTAGCTATAAGGAGCCTTCAGATAATCATAAGCGATAGGATTGAATGAGGTGATGGTATATAGGTAGACTATAGTATTGTGTGACTACTGACTTCTTGATTAGAGCTCGGACCTATGTGACTTTCTTGTTAATGGAGGAATAATGTTCTTAGTGGAGAACTCTAGGTTGCCGAAGGTGTGGCCGAGTTAGGTTGGAACGTAGTCGAGGCATGTCATTGGACTCAGACTTTAGTATAAATAGGATCCTGGGTGAGGATCGTAGTCAAGGAATATTGAGCATCAGAGACAGAGAGATATACGATAGGGTATCAATATTCCTACTTGGAAGTGGGAGGAGATCAAGGTAGATTCCATTACAGGGCTTCCTCGTACACGCCAACAGCATGATTCTATCCGGGTGATTGAACAATAAATGACCAAGTCAGCATAAGGACTATGCTAGATTTTATATATGGAAGTTAGTTCAGTCGCATGGGGTTCTGTTTTCTATAATCTCGTATAAGGGGTACTTAGGTCACCTCTCAGTTTTGAAGATCAATTCATAAGGGTCATGGTACTCAGCTGAAGCTTAGCTCAACTTTCCACCACTAACAAATAGTCAGGCCATGTGGACCATTCAGACTCTTGAGGATATATTGAGAGTGTGTGTGATTGATTTCAAGGGGAGTTGGGATGGTCACTTGCTTCTCATCGAGTTTGCCTACAATAATAGTTACCACTCCAACATTCAGATTGCTCTGTTGAGGCTCTTTACAGACGGAGGTGTAGATCACCTATTGGATGGGTTGAGGTAGGTGAGGCTATGTTGATAGGGCCAGAATTAGTTCAGCAGGCTATGGAGAAGGTTAAGCTCATTAGAGATTGGCTGAAAATAGCTCAGAGTCATCAGAAATATTATGCGGATGTAGTTGGAGGGAGCTTGAGTTTGAAGTTGATGATTGGGTGTTTCTGAAGGTGTCTCCCATGAGGGGAGTGATAAGATTTGAAAAGAAGGGGATACTTAGGCCCCGTTATATTAGTCCTTATAAGATTTTGAGGAGAGTTAGCAAGGTGGCATATGAGTTGGAGCTACCGGAGAGTTAGCTTCGGTGCATCTAGTTTTCCATGTATCTCTATTGAAAAAGTGTATCGGTGACCCAGCCTTAGTCGTTCTAGTGGAAGACATAGGTGTGAAGAATAGCCTTAATTATGAGGAGGTTCCGGTTGAGATCCTATCATCAGGTTCAAAAGTTGAGAAATGAGGAAGTAGTTTTAGTGAAGGTGTTATGGAGAAATCAACTTGTCGAGAGAGCTACGTGGGAAGTCGAAGCAGATATGATGGCTAGCTTCCAGCTCAGTTCCAGCATGAGGTATCACTTTCCTCCTTAGTACTCTATTAAGTTTCATGTCAAGTTCATATCTCTAAATTTCTTTCATGTTATTTCATATATATATATGTTTTACGAATTCAATTTAGTCATGTACTTTAGTCCGGAGTCAATCACATCATCAGTTTTCAACTTTAGCTTTCCAGTTTTAGGATTGCAATTACTTCCCTAGCCCTTCAGTATGCTTAATCTACATTCGAGGACGAATGTTTTCAAGGGGGAGATAATGTAACACCCTAAAAGTCTCTAAGATCAGACCCGAGAGTTGAAACGGAGAAAGCAAGAAAAGTTGCACTAGGTCACAAAATGAGTCATCAAGTGACTCATCGTTTGACCTAATGAGTCGTCAAATGACTCATCATCTGAAAAGATCATAATGCCTCCCAACAAGTAGTTAAGTGACTAGTCGTTTGACCCAATGGGTTGTCAAGTGACTCATTGTTTAGGAAAATGGTATTTTCAAACAGTTATGACAGATGGTAGTGACGAGTCGTTTGGACACCCCATGAGTCATTAAGTGACCCGTCATTTGAGTAGCAATGGGAAAAGTGTGGAATTGCAGTGTACTTCACGGATTAAGAAGATGACTCGTTATTTGACTTAATGAGTTGTTAGTCATTTGAGCAGCAGTGGGGAGTGGGGAATTCTAGTTCACTTCCTGGATTTAGGAAATACTCGTTATTTGACTTAATGAGTCATTAAATGACTCTTCAGTTCTGGCATTATGAAATTTTCTGTCGAATCATTATGAGCATTTTTGTAATTTTTAAGCTTCTAAGTCCTAAACTACATTATATTAAGCTTGAGAAAGAGTGTTTTAAGGGTATTATCCACCCTAGAACCTTCATTCTATTCTTCACACCCTAATTAGGAGATCAAATTCTTCAAGGCTCTCAAGAGAAAAGCTAGGGTTCATCATCTTCATCTTCATCAAATCTTCTTGGGTCTCAAGCCAAATCAAGAAATCAGTTTACTCAGGTATGTAGAGTTATGAATGGGGGAAATTCTTCCACCCTTATGCCCAATTTCATGCTAATTCTATGATTTTAAGTCTCTAAGCATGTCAAATTGAACTTTAGGATTTTTTCCAATTCCATAAATTCTCTCATGTTTCAATTAATAATTTAAGGATATTAGGGCAGATTTGACTCTCAATTTACTTACTAATTCATGATTTCAAGTTCATGATGACTATGCCCTATTATGCGTGATTTATGAATTTCAAGATTATGAGCCCATGATTTCAAGTATGATGAATTATCAAATTATGCATGAATACTTATGAATTCTTAAACTTATGATTTCATGATTTTGAATTATGAACCTTATTTCAAGTACGCATGATTTCATGATTTGGGCAAACCCATGTAAAGTTAAGTATATTTTATCCTGATTTAGCCGAGGCTTACAAGATTAGTTTTAAAGAGTTATTTGGAGTCAAGACTCCCCACTATTTAGATTTAAGCTATATTTTGAGATGTTTTGAAGTTGAGACTCCGAAGATATCTTCATGAGCTATATACATATTTTTGGGAGTAGCGTCTAGCACCGAGTAGGCCAGGTAGTCCGAGGACCCTGGTCTCATAAAGTATGCATCACCGTTGGTATATATTTGGGACCTCTCGAGAAAGTGTTTCCCCCGAGGGCTCACCCGTGATATCAAACCTACATTGTTCCTTGCCCTGACAAGGCTTAGGACGGCTCTGTCCACTAAAGCAAGCTAGTTGGGGCATCACGTAAGCTCTATTGTGATGGTGTTGGTTATCAACAATATCCATTTTTCCTCATGTTTTAAGTTGCTTATGTTCATATATTATGATATTATGTTTTATAGAATATTTGATCCATTGATCAGCTTATGAGTTTTCATGTATAATTTCAAGTATGGTACGTTACATTATTTTCTATTTCTAAACCTTGAGTCATTATGTTTTTTTATGATGAATATCTCATGATTATGGTTACTTCAAAAATATGATGTTTAGTGTTGTCCTTACTCTGATGTCCAATCTTGATTTATGTTCATGTTTTCAGACTATCATTTTACTAGCATGTTTTGCTTTCTCTACATACGCAATACATTCAAAGTACTGACTGCATACTCTATGCTATATCATTTCATGATATAGATCCCGGTACTCAGAATCAACCTGCAATTAGAAACATTCATTTAGTCGGCATACTCGTATGTAAGTTGAGAGTTTTAGAATACGACACATATGAGAAAAGGCCCGGGGAAAGGTCGAATGAGCGCGGAATTGAGGTAGCAAGGGAGAAGGCAGGACAGGCTGCAACAGGGGCAACGTGTCATGGACCCCCTCCCTGCGCGTTGGGCACCGTGACACGCCCCAAAATTGGCGCGAACCCCCCTTTCCACCGCCCAAAGTTATATATATATTAAGCTCTCTTCAATTGAATTAATTTGTTAAGAGAGACCCTCGGCCAGAACTTAAAAGGGACGCAAAATTTGATTGTTTTCCGTCCGATTACGCTGTTAAAAAAGGGTCCAAACTCAAATTAAAATCAGGTATCGACTTCTATGCCTGCAAGGAACATTACTATGGAGTTATTTTCTCAAAATACGCCTGGAAAACTGGAAAACCGCCGAGAAAAGGTTGTCAGGATTGCTCCAAACTGATTCCTAAACGATCACATGAAATTCTCCCCTCTGAACTCTCGAGAAGTTATAGGTTTTTTGCTGTATTTTTTGAAGTTGAAATATTATTGTTATTAGTATCAAAATTTATCATTTTAAGCTGAATTTGGTATTGAAATTAGTCTCTTTCTCTCAGTATTACAGTTACAGTTGGGAAGAGCTGTTAAATTCAAATTGAAACTTGCCAGTTAATCGGGAATCGGCGATCGAGGTATGTTAAGTCAAATTCCTTTGGCTAGTTAGTTTCTATAGAATTGTACTATAGTTTGAATCCTAGTAAGAGAGCCAGAGGCATTCTTGTTGCGAATAGCTGTTGCTGTTAGCTGAGACCAGTACTCTATGTTTAGTTTGGGATTGACTTTGCTCTGTATAGCCTTCCATGACCAACCCCAGGGTTACTAGCTGTGTCGTTGCCCTCCAAGGGCTATATGACGTTGCCCCGAGGAGAGATATTCCATCCCAAGGGACGATGATGAGGCCTAAAGGCCTTATACAGTCCATTCCATGGCTGGACTATTATTTCTACGCCGCATAGGCAGTACACCCCTGTCGAGTGTGGTGCCCTGTGTGCAGTTATCAGGAGTCTACTAGACTTAGACACAACTACAGTTCAGGGCCCGAGTGGGCTCAGTTGCAGATCCAGGGGACCGGTAGGTTGGCTATAGTTACTAGTTGACTCATTTTGACCTAGTTAGGGGTATATAGAGATTGAAATGTGCTCGGTAGGGCTAATGGGGGCCCCGAGTGGGTTATTCTGTACTGATTACACCTTCCGAGCTTATGGGGGCCAGGTAAGGTTCTTGTTTGCACTATTTACTAATAGATTAGGCAGCAGGCTGTTATGTTACTCAGGTAGTATCTCTATCCCTTATATTCAGTTGCTTTCAGTTTAATTTCAGTTTTATTCAGTCATGTTTACTTACTGCTTTACATAGTCGGTACATATTGTACTGATTCCCATCCTTGAGGTGCTGCATTACTTGCCTGCAGGTGCGGATAGACACGGATCAGGACCTTCTTAGCTTTCAGCCAGAGTCAGCAGTACAGTTACATCCTTTCCTTCGAGGCTAATTGTTAGAAGGTTTACTCTTTTGATTGTACAATATATGGGTAGGTTGGGTGTCACGACCCGAGAGCACACCCAAATTGTAAACATGGGACAAGGATCCCCAAGAGACTCCAAGTCAAGCCATGGCATGGGCATACATCTAAACCATTCACATGAAGCGGAAGGCTTAACATAATAACATGAAATAGGTGGAAGTCATGACATGGAATAGAAAAGACAACGATACCTGATTCATACATCAATGCTGACTACTACATATAGTCTGTAAAGCCTCTAATCATAATAGATGGGTTAAAGGGACCAGACCCCAACTAACCCTAACATACTGAATCTGAAAGAAACATAAAATCTGAACATAAGGCTCTCAAAACTTGAGGACTGACCAAAGAGAACTGAGAGTAAGATGCTGGGAGCAAGCTAGGGGCGAGGTTGAACCTGAGAACTGGGTCTTGTATCATAAAATGATACAATATAGAAAGTATGCAGTCAGTACGTGAAATGTACTGAGTATTCAAGGTAAGTAAAACGGACATTTAAAGCATGTATGAAACTCATAAATGGTCATAAGAGTAGGACAACATGCTCGTATCATAAATCATTATAACATATTATACGTCTCAAGGTTTTCAAAACATTCGTAACATAAAAATAGTCATAATCATAATAGAAGAACATTGCTTAACGTAACTTGAGCCAACATACATAATCATAACATGTGTAAATCATGAGGAATAGTGGGAGAATCTCTTAACCGACATACCCCATATGAGAACACATGAAGCCCGACTTGTAACCCTAGTCGGGAGGGTGTTCGTACCTTGCCAAGGGTAGGAACCATGAAGGGCGTGATCAGACATGAAAAAAGGCTATTTCGCCAGGAACAGACATGAAAGGGTCCCAACATACCTACGGTGGCACGTAGTTCATGAGATCCAGGGCTTAATCTGAACCCGAACCTACTCAGTGTTCGATATTACTCCCAAAACATATATAGTGCTCATAATAATACATACATGAGTTTATGAGCTAGTTAAATCATGATAATCGTAAACATGCTTGAACATATAAGAACTAGCCATGACTTGAGGCCCGTGGATCGGCCAAAAACATAATTCATGATTGATAAAATTCATACATACTTGTAGATCATGCATATAGCTTGAAATTCATAAGTTCATAATAAATTCATAAATTCATAAATTCATAAATTCATAATTCATGCTGGGCTTATCAAAACATCAATGGATCATAAATCGATTCATCATGTGGCATGCATAATCAAGCTTAATTATTTAGAAATTCAAAATCAACAATATTATAATCAATTTAAATCTCAAAAGATGATCAAAATCAGTAGATTAGATAAGATTTCAAAATCACAAGATCCATAATTAAATCATTTAATTTTATACAAATCAAATACAAAACCCCATGAGTTTTTAAATAAATTTTGAGTAATTAATAGAGAAGGAGCATAGGTGTGGATGAATCCACCCATTGAAGACCCTACATACCTGGGATTATCAACTCCTAACCCTCCTTAAAAGCCCAAGGATGAAATTGAAGGAATTGAGGTGAAAAGCTTGAAATCTCCCCTTAGGTCACTTGTCAAAACCTTGCATGCATGAATGAGACTTAGAATGAATTAATCCCCTTAAAAAGACTCTATTCAAACCTTAAAACGACGTAGTTTAGGCCATAGGAACTTAGAAATTATGAAAATACCCTTATTAAAATGCAGGAAATTTCTAGTCGCCAGTCCCCATGAAGAACCTCACGGGTCGTTGCCACAGGGGCATGACTCATGGACATGGTCCGTTAAGTCCACTGTCCAAAACATACAAGGGACCCCACGGCTGACTTCACAAGTCGTGAGGTCAGACCACAACTCGTGGTCACCTTCTGTGGCCTACACTGCCCATCCCAACTTGCCAAACCTCCAAGGTAGACTACGGATGACCTCAAGAGTCGTGAGGTCTGACCACGACTCGTGGTCAGGCCCGTGGCCTCTTCACTCAGGCCTTGCCAAATCATGCTGACCACGAGTCACCTCACGACTCGTGGTCACTCCTCACGACCCACCTCACGGGTCGTTCTGTGACCTGGTGCGAATTTTCAGTTTTTCTCCATTTTTACTTCTGGGGCTGATCCTTGGGTTCCCAGGGTATAACAATATCTCCCCCTTGGGAACATTCTTCCTCAAATGTTAGAAACATGTAGAAAACTCAGAAACAAGCTATCACCATATAAAATTATCGGTCATTTAAGCTAAAAACTGTCGGAATGACTACCTCTAAAAAGGACTACATAGCTGAACTGAATTCAGACATCACATACATATACCATATCATAAAACAAACTTGTACACATGAATTGAACATGAAAAGCTGATTAGAGTTTTAGGGCAAAACTGATACCTCAAATTGAAACACCCATTCGTCCACGTCAAACTCCAAATCTCTTCACCTCACATCAGCATACGATTTCTGATGACTCTGAGCAGTTTTCAATCGGTTCCTTATCAACTGTACCTTCACCATTGCCTCGTAAACTGAATCTGGCTGTATCATGATTGTCTCACCAACCTCAATCCATCTGATTGGAGATCTACACCTCCGCCCATAAAGAGCCTTGAACGATGCCATTTGGATACTAGAGTGATAGCTGTTATTATAAGCAAACTCGATTAAGGGCAAATGATCATCCCAACTACCTTTAAAATCCATAACACACGCCCTCAACATATCCTCAAGAGTCCAGATTGTTTGTTCGGCTTGGCCATCCATCTGCTGATGAAAGGCTGTGCTGAGCTTGACTTGAGTCCCAAGTCCCTTTTGAAAAGATCGACAAAACTGGGAGGTATACTGAGTACCTCGGTCTGAAAAAATAGACAAGGGCACTCCATGAAGTTGAACCAACTCCCGAATATATAATTTGGCATAATAATCCACTGAATCCATGGTATTGATCGATAAAAAGTGTGTAGCCTTAGTTAACCTGTCTACCACCACCCAAATGGAATCATAGTGTAGCTGAGTACGATCTTGGCCTATAATAAAATCAGTATTAATCTCTTCCCACTTCCAAGTGGGAATGCTAATATCCTGAAGTACACCTCTCGGCCTTTGGTGCTCGACCTTCACTTGCTGACAGTTTGGACACTTGGATACAAACTCTGCGATATCCTTCTTCATACCATCCCACCAATAAATTTACCGCAAGTCCCAATACATCTTTGTGGATCCTGGATGGATGGAATATCTGGTACCATGTGCCTCATGCAATATCTGAACTCTTAAATTATAAATGTCTAGCATACATAGCCGATCCTGGTATCGAAGGACACCATCTCCTCCTTGGGAAAAAACATCTACCTTTTGACTCTGCACCACTTCCTTCAGCCTTCTCAAAATTGAATCCTCATCTTGCTTAGATTTGACGTCGACCACCAAGGATGATTATGACCCATTCTGCATAACAACACCGCCATCAGTCAAGTTGATCAATCTAACCCCCAACCTTGAAAGTCGGTGGACATCTCTCACCAACTCCTTCCTTCCCGCATCCACGTGGGACACGCTCTCCATAGAGAGCCTACTAAGTGCATCCGCTTCCACATTAGCTTTGCCCCGATGGTAAAGGACACTCATATCATAGTCCTTTAGCAACTCCAACCACCTTCTTTGATGAAGATTGAGATCTTTCGGTGTGAACACATATTGCAAGCTCTTGTGATCCATGAACATGTCCATGTGAACTCCATACAAGTAATGCTGCAATATCTTCAGTGCAAACACCACCATGACCAACTCAAGATCATGGGTCGGGTAATTCTTTTCGTGAACCTTTAACTGTCGAGAGGCATATGCTATCAGCTTCCCACGCTGCATCAGCACACATCCCATTCCGACTCTCGAAGCATCACAATATACAACAAATTCATCAGTACCCTCGGGTAAAGTCAATACTGGCTCTGAAGTGAGTCGGGTCTTCAATTCCTGAAAGCTTTTCTCACAATCTTCTAACATTGGAACTTCACCTTTTTCTGAGTCAACCTGGTCAAAGGTGCCGCAATAGATGAGAAACCCTTAACAAATCTCCGATAGTACCCCGCTAGGCCTAAGAAACTCTGAATTTCTGAAGGATTCACCGATCTGGGCTAGTTCTTCATCGCCTCGATCTTCTGGGAATCTACCCTTATTCCTTTGCTTGATACCACATGACCCAGAAATGCCACCAGTCTAGCCAAAATTCACACTTGCTAATCTTTGCATACAATTGACGATCCTTAAGGGTCTGCAGCACTAGCCTCAAATGAGCGACGTGCTCCTCCTCTCTTCGAGAGTATATAAGTATATCATCGATGAACACGATCACAAAAATGTCTAGATATTTCTTGAACACCCTATTTATTAGGTCCATAAAAGCTGCAGGAGCATTGGTTAGTCCAAACGACATAACTACAAACTCATAATGGCCATACCAAGTTCTAAAGGCTGTCTTCGGGATATCACACTCCCGAACTCTAAGCGGATGATACCAAGACTTGAGATCTATCTTTGAGAAACACCTAGCACCCTGGAGCTGGTCAAATAAATCATTAATCCTGGACAAGGGGTACCTGTTCCTTACGGTGACCTTATTAAGTTGTCGATAATCAATACACATTCGAAGGGACCCATCCCTCTTCCGAACAAATAGAACTGGTGCGCCCCCTGGAGACTTGCTCGGTCTAGTGAAACCCTTATCCAACAAGTCATTCAATTATTCCTTTAACTCCTTCAACTCAGCTGGGGCCATCATGTAAGGAGGAATAGAGATAAACTGTGTATTGCGCAGTAGATCGATTCCGAAATCAAATTCCCTTTCCCGAGGAACACCTGGTAAATTGTTGTAGGTACCTGCATGAAAATCGCCTATTTGGGTCCTGATATTATTTGATGCTAATCACACCTTTAACAACCTTAACACCCCGGATGTTCCTAAGACCACACCCCTGGAGTTAGATGGAGTTCAATAGAAAAACCAACAGGATTGCCTCAGAACGAGTTAGGGAATGACTCATTAGGTTACCTAATAAATCATGGTCAAGCCTGTGAGAAGAATCGAGAAATACAGCAGGTCCAGTGACCACGGACGACTTGATGAGTCATCGTGTCAGGTAACGACTCGTCAGGGCAGTCGTGGGAAGGAGAGGCAGGAAATCATGGGCTTCAATGGAAGCAGACGACGCAACGAATCGTGAGACAGGCAATGACTCATTAAGTCGACCATCGGGTGGAGGCTAGAGTTCCAGGATGGGGTCCCAGGCAGTGAGGATGATGGAAGGAGGTTATAAGTCGTCATGTTAGACAACGACTCGTGAAGTGAGTTGTTGGTTGTTTCGAGGGAATTTTGAGAAATCATCCAGTGTACTCCACGAAAGGGCCCCACGAGTCGTTGTCAACCCCACAACTCATGGAGTGCCCCGTGGGGACTAGTAGGTGGAATTTTCTTGCATTTTTCTAAGGGAATTTTCGTAAAATCCTATGCTTCTAACTTCTAAACTACGTCGTTTTGAGCATCTTATGGGACGTTTTTGAGGGGATAACTAGCCTAAACCCTCATTCTGCACCAAAATACTCTCAAACTCTTCTTTATCCCCTCTTCATTGACTCAAGGATTCATCAAGGGTTCCTCAAGGCTTCAAGGTGCAAGTTCAAGTGGGGGTTTCTTCTTGAATCAAGTATGTGGGTTTTTCAACAAGGATATCCTTCCATTCTTGTGCCCCAAAATGTTTTATCAAATCCCGATTTCCATTATTCTAGAAAAGCATGACCTAGGGTTTTAATTTATGGATGATTTCTTCTATGTCTTCTATGATTTTTAAGACCCATTAGGATTAAAAGTTATTTATGCTTATGGGATCATTTTGATATCTCGGATTATGTGCTAAATGGTGAAAATGCATGATTATAGGATTTCCTTCATGAGATAGCTTAAAACTTTGATTGGGATCTTGTTATGGTTCACTCGATTATATCATGAACTTGTATCCATGTCTAAATTACGTGAATATCGTAAGAATTCCCTTATAAAATAGAATGTACCTTTGATAGATAAGTTGAGATGAGATAAGAACTTATGGCCTTGATCAATGGGAAGTATGTATGTGTTTCTCATATGTCTTCAATGTAAATGTTTTGGGTATGAGGTGAACCTATGATAACGGCATAATTATCGTATTTTCTTTATGAATTGGAGTAAATTTTGAAATGGGTTACATGTAATAAATATATGTTCTACCATGAACTCATTGTACATGTTTAAGGTATGAGTTGATTATATGGGTTTTTCCATAAATTAGAATATATGAATCAATGTACACATGCTAAAGTGTAAATTAAACCTATGGATCCTACATAACTCTATGTTATTCGTCGTGTGTTATGAACTCGAAACTTGAATGTTGTGGAGGTGTAGAGTATGACACGAATATATTGATGTTCGTAAATGTAAGATGTGTGGATTAAATGATGATTTGGTACCATGAGGATATGAATTATGATGATAAAGCATGAGAATGATATTTCAAACTTTTGGGCTGGTTGTTAGTAGAAAGTAGCCCTAATCCTTTCTAACTGAATGTCGTATGATAAATCCAATAAATGCTTATGTTTTTGATTAGCTGCAATAGCCTAGACCAGATGTATAATGTCAGATCAGTACTCCTCATGTTCTAGTCATCCAGGCCTCCATAGCTGAGAATGTTTCCCTTGGTCGGTTAGGGACTCTCCATAGCCGAGAATGTTCCCCTTAGTCAGTTAGGGACTCTCCATAGTAGAGAACGACTCCCTTAGTTCAGTCGGGACTCTCCATAGCAGATAATGACTCCCTTAGTTCAGTCAGGACTCTCCATAGCAGAGAATGACTCCCTTAGATTAGTCAGGACTCTCCATAGAAGAGAATGAATCCCTTAGTTTAGTCGGGACTCTCCATAGCTGAGAATGTTTTCCCTAGTTCAGTTGGGACTTTCCATAGTAGAGAATGACTCTCTTAGTTTATGTTATCAGTTCATCTCAGTTCCTTATAGTTCAAATTTCAGTTTAAAATAAATATAGCATAATGCAAAATCTCAGTTATCAACAGATATTTAGTATAGTGTATGACATTAGCTTCGGCTTCAACTCTGATTATATGTTTAGTACCTGACCCTTATGTATGAGCTTGATGATGCTTTAGAATATGAGTTCCAAAATGAAAGTTTTATGTTGATAAGTGCATGCGACTCAAAAGAGTCTTGTTGTATTCTAAAATTAGTTACATGTCGATGTATTCAATTTATTTCCTTCTTATATTTGTATGTTTAGTTTGTTTACGTTTCCCCACATGCTTAGTACATTCCAAGTACATACTTTATGTGCTATATCATTTCATGATATCGATTCAGGTACCCAAACTCAGTCTTGCGGGTAGACACGCTCTTTATTCCATTTCAACAAATTGTGGTGAGTCCTCATCTCTCGAGGACGAGATCGATGCTTCTTATTTCTGTTATATTTCAGTTTTCAGACTTTAGGAGTTATGTCTTAGAACAAAAATTCAAATTAGTAGTCCATTGCCTCTTGGACATTAGGATTGGGATAGATAGACACCTATAAGGGCGTTTAGTCTTTTCTTCTTTTAGAATGCTTTTAAGATTAGTAACAAAGTAATCAGGTGGGTAGTGGGCATGATAGTCCGTGCTCGCTAAATAATATGAGCAATCTAAACAGATGCAAAGTATTATTTAAGTTGCATGTAATGATCCCGTTAGGTTAGGATAACCCTCCCCTCATTCATGTTGTGGTACTACGTTAGACCTGATTCTCTTTTTTGGATATGTAGCCTTCTCTATGAGGCTTGGTCTAATCCTTTTAAATTTTTATTATTTGTTTTTGTTGATTTATTCTTTATCTTTTATTTGTCAATTATTATTTATTTGTTGTATAAATTATTAGGATAATAAGATCTCTTTTCATATCTAATTGGTTCAAATTTCTTTCTTCTCGCTTGGCTTGAAGCTTTGAATATGTTGTTAAAATATCTTTATTTTATGTGTTATAAGGCTCGTTTAAATCACCTAGTTAGTAATACTTGGTTTAATTGAATAACTAGATTTCAAATTTGACCTTCTTTGCTCGCTAATTCTACCCACATAGATAATGAATCCGTAAGGGAGCCACAATTGTGGAGCTTGAAAGGTGCCTAACACCTTCCTTTTGAGGTAACTTGAACCCTTACCCGACTCTGGTGACCTAAACTAGTTAAAATGGCTTTTTTCCTTTAATTAGTTTAGTTCGGTGCTCTAACCCACCACAATTCGTTAGGTGACGACTCTTCATCTTTTTCAATCCTAGAAAGAGTTGTCACATACTGAGTCCCACTTTTCGTGAGAAAATTAGATTGTGACAATGTCTCATTAGCTCCTGAAGGAAAATTTACAAAAGCCAAAAATGACTCTTCTGACGGGTTGTTGGTCCTTACAATGACTCATTGGATGAGTCGTTCTGTGGTAGAATTTTTCTAGTTCCTTGCTGGTTTTAATTCTTAGTCTGGGGTTTAGTTTTAAGACTTCTGGGATGTTACATCTGAAGTGTATAGAATGGTGTTGGCTGCTATAGTTTATCATATATGGAGGTCAATAGAGACAATCAGTAGGGGCTATTACCAAACTTATTGTACAAGAGATTCATGTTAAATCTGGCAAGAGAAGTAGATAGCAAAGTGGATGGATAATCACAATTTTTATCCTAGTTAGGCCAGTAGTTGATATGTCATGTTTATTTTGATTCACTATAATAATGTCCGATGTCCGATGTCACCTATTGGGACTTAGTCCAACAGCTGGATTGTCTCCATGTACTTAAACTCTTATTTTGATAATACAATCAATTATTTACCAATAAAGAAAAGATTAGTTTGGAGTGCATATAAGATCATTATAAGTATGATGCATACTGTAGACAAGTCTAAAAAGTGGATATTTGACGTTTTGATTTTTGCTATACAGCTCAGGAATTATGACCATTTGCTTATAATTTTCATTTAAAAGTTCTTATCCCCCTCTCCTCTCAAATCGATCGATCATAATTAAGTATATTATGACAATCAAAAATACCCAAAAACCAAAACCAAATAGCAATAAAGTGCAATCACTAGAAATTCTTCTATGATACAATTATCACAACTACCGTTTACTAGGGACATTGACAGAAATAAAAACAATTGTGAGAGCCAAATTAACAGTTCCTATAGATGAAAGATTAGAAATCAATTCCAAGAAAATAGTAGCAAAGCTCAATCACAAGAAATTCATCTATGATTCATTACCACAACTATTTCATATTAGCAGAAATAAGAAAAACTACTAATTCCACAATTACAATTGCTATAGACAAATGATTTGAAATCGATACCACACTTTAATACAAATTATTAGTGCTATCACTAATTTTCTTTTGTTTTTAACTTCGTATGAATGAATGTGTTGTTTGGGAATCTACAAGAATCTAGAGGGATAATACCATGTATATTTGATGCATCCAGACATACACACTAGTGTAGGAGGTCGTTAAGTAATATAGAACGGTTAAATCCTGATATCGTGCTCACAGGGACTTGTTAGATTGTTCGTCCAATTTAAACTCTCATTCAAACTATTCAAAAATAAAGGAATGATTCTTGGTGGATTTTTTCTACTACTAAATTAATAAATCAAAGTCCTAAAAAAATGCATAAATGGTTGGTTGGTTCTCGGATGATATAAAAGATCTAGGGTCTTGGCAATTTCTACAATCCAGTTGAAGTATCAAATTGTTATACTCATTTTATTTCCTGAGTTACTAGCTGCAGGTTGATATTACTTAATTGAGCATTATTCCCCATAACTCTAAGACTACTTGACTATCCTTACGCCTATATTCCTTTGGTTATAGAAAAATAGTGAAGTGTATGTAAGAATTTGCATATATCAACTAAGCAAGGCTAATGAGTATTTTCCTGTCCACATTAGTTAATCGTTCCCCTTTCCATATAAGGTTAAAAAATAAGCCCTACTACTTCTTATTGACCTCACAGTTTCCTTTTTCAAATTCAATTAATGAGTGTAGATAGTGCTTAACTATTTCGTCAAATAATCAAACAATTTAGAGCAAGAAGAAATAAATAACTTGATAGAAAAAAGCTTTAGTAAATACAAACAATAATCAACATTCAACCTTTATGTTCAAGCCAAAACCCTAGAACTATATTGTATAGATACACATGATTCCTAAAAGATTAAGGGAGTTCATGAGTTTACAAGAGAAAGATGATAAAAAATTTGGAGAAGAAATAACCCGAAGGAGAAACCCGTCGGGTCCTTGCTCTCCTCTACAATTTTGTCCAACCTTAGTCAAGAATGCCTTCTAAAAGTCTTAAGGTTCATCTATATAGAAAATGGAAAGACCTCCTTAGCCTTATTTAGTTTTGGCTTAAAACTTCCAAAAATTGGGTTCAGAAATGACCTTGGCGCGCCACGCCAGCTATTGCACCAGCCTTTGACTTTTGATTTTTCTAAAATTTAGGTTCTGGCATGCCACACCACCCAATACACCAAGGTGTTAGAAGAAATTCTTCTACATCTGCACCTAACGCGTCACGCCAACTATCTCACCAGAGTGTTTGAATTTTTCTTCTGATGATCGTGGCCTAGCGCACTATGCTAGACAATGCACCAACTTTTGGACTTGTATTTTTCTGAAGTTTGGGCTCTGGTACACCAAGCTAGCCAATTCACTAGCTTGGTTTTGTCTAGAAACACCTCCAAAGTTGCTCTAAATCTCCAAACCTTCTTTCATAGCTTCTTTCAGGTCAATTTCCACCACATTCACTTACTAAGCCTCTGCAAAGTTATAACGTAGGAATACAAGCATAATCCATAGAAATTATACTCAAAGATATGACAAAAGTACTAAAATACGAGGAAAATAAAGACTAACAATATGTACCTTTGGCCTCTCATCACCACCCTATATTTAGACCCTTGCTCGTCCTTGAGAAAGAAACTTAAGCTCTGTACCTTATCCCTATATGGAATTAGACTAATTGAACAGGTTTTCTCAGGCTACGACTAATATAACCACATAGACATTGCATCTTTCTAACACAACATGCCTCAACTTTCGCAATAAGCTCTGGAACAACCTTTTAAGATGACCTAGCCTTAAGAATTAACTCCAACTCTATGAATATTGGATAACAAACATATGTCACCTAATAAAGAGATCAAACGTTTCACCTATCCTTTGTCAACCATGTGCTCTCACAAACAAGAGAGTTGCCCACCTTTTTCTTACAAGAATATGAAAGAATCACATGCATGGGCGTATAAATAAAGAAATTAATGCTCACTCTCGCAAAGAACTTCTCATGCCACATATGATGAACCATAGGCTTGCCCTTCGTATAAATACTCCACTAATATAATAATGTCAAAGTTAGAATCAAGTAGGACTTAAATGATTATAATGTAGGATAAGGGATGGGTAGAAATTATTTGTCCAAAATAGTGACTAACCTCCTTAAGCACTTTAATACTTTACAACTTTTTTAGTTTTAGCACACACTTTTGTCTTCTTACTTTAATCCTTATGCCTTCCCTTGATTGAATTTTTTTCAACTTGGATTACTAGTAGAGAGTTCTTGACAATATTTATCTTTTCAACTTATTCGTTTTCTTTTTTCATCTCCCTTCTAACATCCCTTCCTTGGTTTACATTTTTCACTTTTTATCTTTTCTTCTAACTTCCATACTTTAGCTTCCCTATTTCTTCACTTGTGCTCCTTTCATGATAATGCTTCTCTTATTCAATTTTAAAGTGCCTTAAGAGTCATTTGGATCAAATAAAGGTCAATAAAATAAAAAGAGATTCAGATTTTAACATGGCTACCAAAACAATAGGCTAAAGGCTCAACATGGCTAACTAAGGATATCATGATTGGGTAGGTAATTCATAGGATAAAAGTAGGCTAATAAAAAAACACCTATATCATCTCCTAAATTCAACATAGTTCATTTCGTTTAGCACACACACTGGGCAAGTTCTAGATATCAATATGAAAATATGGAATATATGCAAATTATCTCTCACACACATAACACATATTCAACTCAAGACAGATTCATGTAGACCCTCAATCAGGAAAACTATAGAAAAAGTTCTATATCAAACCAATAACATCACGCAAGAGTCTAAAAATGAGCCTAGGTGTCTCAAAAGAGGTCATTCATTTTTTCCACAACATGTTTCCAACTTTCAAAGCCAATGCTTGCAACTTTGGTCAAATTAACACATAACTTTAGCACCTACCATTCAAATGGGTTCCTAATGACTAACTTCTCTCAAGATGGTCATCAACCATCCATCTATGGGAAAAGCCTTTTCTTCTCCTAAAAAAATTAAAACTACTCCTAAAAATGAAAATTTTACCCGATTCAAAGGTCTTCCCTTCGGAAAAGAACCGAGTCCATAAGAAAAACCAAAGGGTGGATGAGACATGCCATTTTTTTTATAAATTTTCAAATAAAAACTTAATGGCATACTCACCCTGTAACACCCCAAGAGTTTCTCAGATCAGACCCCAGAGTTGGCTGAAGTTCAGTAGAAAACCAATAAAAATTTATCTCAGAACGACTCATCCAACGGGTCGTTGGTTTCTCTAACGACCCGTTAGATGGAGCCATTGGAAGGGTTTCAAGAAAAGATACTAAGTATGTTTGATACCACGAGAGGGAAGAACTAGTCATTGTGGGAAGCAACGACCCATTAGATGTAGCCGTGGTAAGTCGGCAATCCAGACTTCCCAGACGCGACGAGTCAAGTGATGACCCGTTGGTTGCTATGAAGGGTCATCCTGAGGGTTCGTTAGTTGGAGATTAGAAAAGGGTTTAGTTTTTGGTTCAGTGACAATGAATGGTTACCATGAACCATTAGGTGAAGTAACGACCCATCGTGTCGGTTGTTGGAAGGATTTCAAGGGGACCAATGGTGATGATGGAAGGCACCGATGAGTCGTTGGATCAAGCAAAAACTCATCCTTTTGGTCATTGGTTGAAGAAGTAGAATATGGGAAAGGGATCCCAGAAGCAACAGACAGTTACCATGAGCCGTGGTGAGGGCTGTGGTCACTGATCAGGTAGGTTTTTAATTTAAATTCTAGGGGTATTTTGGTAAAGTCCTATGCTTATAATTCTTAAATGGAATCTTTTTGGGTATTTTAAGGGTGGAATAAAATGTTTTTTCACAAGCCTAAGCTCCTCATCTTCAAAAACCATCCGTCGAAGTTTTCTTTTTCTTCTTCTTCTTCTTCTCTCAAGCTCAAGAGCATCTAGGGTTTTCTTTCAAGAGCTGCAAGCGTCAAGATCTATAAGGGAGCATTTTTAATCAGGTATGTGGGACTTCAACAAGGATCTCCTTTCATCCTTGTGTCCCAATTTTTAACTAAAATCCTAAACCCTTGATTTCTAGAAAAGCATGTTCAGGGTTTCAATTTATGGATGAATTCTCAAATGACTTCTATGAATTCTAAGACCCATCATGGTTATTAGCCGTGTATGCTTACGAAATTACCTTCAAGTTCTCGAATTATGTTCATGATATGGAAATATCAAGATTATAGAATTTTCACCATGATTTAGTGTAAATTTCGAAATGGGGTTTCATAAAATATTCACATGCTCTTACCATGATCTCATTATATATGTTTAAAGCATGAGTCGATCATATGGATTTCCATAAATCTAGAATATATGATTTAGTATATGTGTTGAGGCAACATTAGAACTTATGGGCTTGGGTGGATATAAAATATGTGTATGCCTTCACTATGATTTCAGGTATATGTTAAAGTATGAATTTGGGATTGAAATGTTATGAACTTCGAGGACAAAGCATGATTATGATCTGTTAGACTTTTGGGCTTTTTGATAGTAGAAAGTAGCCTTGATCATACTTTAAATGAATTCATTATGATGTAATTAGTCGAATACTCAGGTCTCTGATTAGCTGAAGTAGCTTAGGCTAGATGAATGATGTCAGATTAATGTCCTCTATGTTCTAGAACAGTCAGGGACTCTCAATAGCAGAGAATATTTCCCTTAGTCAGTCAAGGACTCTCTATAGCAGAGAATGTTTTCCTTAGTTAGTCAGGGATTCTCAATAGCAGAGAATGTTTCCCCTTAGTCAGTCAGGGACTCTCAATAGCAGAGAATGTTTCCCCTTAGTTGGTCAGGGAGTAGAGAATGTTTCCCCTTAGTCAGTCAAGGACTCTTAATAGCAGAGAATGTTTCTCTTAGTCAGTCATGGACTCTCCATAGTAGATAATGTCTCCCTTAGTCTATGATATCAATTCAGCTCAGCTCCATATAGTTTCAGACTTAAGTTTAAATTAGTATTAGCAGGATTCAGTCTTAGTTATCAGCAGATAGTCAGTACAGTGTATGATATTAGTTACAGCTTCAGTTCTCAATATATGTACAGTACATGACCCTTATGCATCAGTTTGATTATCTTCAATAAATTTTTTCATATAAAAGCCTCATGTCAATATTTATGTATCTCAGACAGGGTTGTTGTATTTTAGTTCAGTTATAGGTCCAGTGATGTATTCAGTTTACTTCCTTCTTGTATACTTGCATGTTTTAGTTTATTTATACTTCCCGCATACTCGTTACATTCCAAGTACTGACCACATACTTTATATGCTATATCATTTCATGATATAGATTCAGGTTTCCAGACTCAGCCACATAGTTAGATACGCTCCATTCCCATCTCAGCTGCTTGTGGTGAGTCCTCATCTATCGAGGACGCGATCTATATTTTCTATTTCGGTTATGTTTCAGTTTTCAGACTTTAGGAGTTTGCTAAGGGCTTGTCCCAACAACTCATCAGTTTAGTAAAGGCTTTTATACTTGTATAAATAGATTCAACTTTTGTATCAGAGTTTTATTTGATATGTTCTTAAGGATTATGGTTAGACTCTTTAAGTTAACTTCCGCTCAGTTATGATCCTGCTAGTTGCTATTCTACTAGTGTTATGCTATGATTATGCCATGGGTCGACTTGGGGACTCTCGGGGTTCCTTGTCTCGTGTCTCGGTTCGGGCTTATGTTCGGGTCACGACACACCCTTAACGTCAAAATTTCTGAAGGCATCCCCTCACCCCACACTTAAAGTCATACTCTGTCATCAGGGCATATATAAAATAAAATAAGACATGGGTGAGGAATACTCCCTGAAGCCCTCTAGGGCCTAGCTAGCAGCATGTCTCTTTGATTTATAGGTCGCACAACCCCACACTTAAGCTCAAAACATGCTCCTTAGCTTTAAATTCAGGTACTCAAACTTCCCCTTCCCTACACACCAAAAATAAACAAAAGTGACACTACACACACAAAAAAAAAGAAAAACTACACTATTACAAATTGGGTTGCCTCCAAATCAGTGCCTAATTGCACGGTGCAAGTCTCAACTCAAGACATCCTCAAGCATTTCCTCCTCCTTTTCAGAGGTTTCTCAAATTCCGTTCTTCTTTTCTTTTTCTCAACCTCACTACCATTTTGCTCATGCTCTACCCCCATAGAGAATATGAGAAACTTTACCGTGCTTTCTTTTAATCACATCACCACAGGGTTTCTCAGCTTCTTTCTCCACCCCACGCTTCTCATGGACCACCTCTGTGATCATGAATAAGTCTTTTTACTGTGAAGGTGTGGATATAGTTTTGTACATATTAAAAGTGGCTTCCTCATCATGTATTCTCATCTTGAGCTTTCCTGCTCTTACATCAATGATGTCCCCTAGTAGTTGAGAGTGGTCTCCCTAATATGACTGAAGCACCTTTTTATCTACATCAAAATCTAGAACTATGAAGTCAGTAGAAATTACAAACTTACCAACTCAAATGATCACATCCTCAAAGATGCCGTCAGGAGTGATGTATGATCTATTGGCCAACTGCAGAGTGATGGTAGTGGGCCTTGCTTCTCTCTACCCCAGTGTATGAAATACAGATAAGGGCATCAAATTGATACTTGCCCTCAAATCACAAAGAGCTCTCCCTACTTCATTTTCACCAATTTGTATAGGGAGGGTGAAACTCCCTAGGTCTTTTAGCTTTTTGGGAATCTTGCTCAACACCCTTGAACTGCACTCTTCAGTAAGTGCAACTGTCTCAAACTCGATTAATCTCAGCTTGCAAGCAACCACATCTCTCAAATACTTTGCATATTTTGGCATCTCCTTCATAGCATCAATCAGAGGGATTTTTATGTGTAGCTCCTTGAAAATATCAAGGAACTTCTTGAATCCAGCCACGTCCTTGCTTTTTTTATCATTGCTTTTCTTCAACCTTTATAGAAACGATGGCGGAGGTCTTTCAACTGCATTTTTAGGCTGCCTAGCAACATTTCCCTGAACTTCTATTTCTTGCATAGACTCTATGGTAGGTGTTGGAATGAGCCTCTGTGGGAATGGTGGGGGAGGCGTACTTTCCTTCCACGCAATTTTCCTTTTGCACCCTGGCTCTGCTTTTGTCACAACTTTATCTTCTTCAAGCAGAGATGGAGCTACAGATAAATCCTTTACACTTCTCAATGAAATACCCATCACCTACTTAGGATTTTTCTCTACATTGCTCGATAAGGTGCCTGCAAGCCTAGCATGTTGCAAAGAAGCCCTCTGTCCCATCTTCCTCTTTAGCTCATGTATGGGATTCTGCATCTCATTTATAATGGCCTATTGTTGAGCTGCAGCCTGTTGCTATTGTGCTATAGTCTGCTATTGTTGTGCCATCATTTGCTTCATCACCTCCTTTAGAGGAACGCCCGCTTGCTGAGGTGGAGGCTGTTGAAAGTTTTTCTGGGGTTTGTAACCAACCTAATTTCTACCCTACACTTGGCTCTTTGCATTTTTATTGAAATTGTTGCCAAACTGGTGTCCCTGGTCACCATAACCTCCATTTTATTGCACCACATAATAAACCGATTCTGAATTCAATGGGCAACTCATATAAACATGACCCTCTCCACATAGCTCACAAGTTGTTTGATCCTGCTTAACTTATTGAACCCGTGTTGCAGTTACCAACTTGTGTATCGTGCTCACAAGCTGACGAATGTTTGATCAGATAGATGTGACTTTATAAACATCTAACATCCGTAGTTCCTTCTGATTAGTGAACACTTTGCTTGACTTCTGGTAATCTTGAGTACCTACAACCATTAAATTCAACAATGCCTCAATATCATCATAGCTCTTAGAAAAAAAATTTGTTCTTGAGTTGTATCATCTAACAATATCTTGGTCTCATGCCTCAGTCCTTCGATAAAGTTATGGCCAATAATTTCCTTGAGCTACATATGATGTGGACAATCTCTCAGATAGCCTTTATATCTCTCCCATGCCTGAGCCAAAGACTCTCCATCCTTCTAAACGAACCCTGAGATCCCCTCTTAACTCTTTTGTTCTTCATGAAGAGAAAAAATTGTTGAGGAATTTGTTTGACAAAATATGCCAAGAGGTGATATATCTTGCAGACTCATTCTGTAGCCAGTCTTTGGCTTCCCCAATTAGTAAAAAAGGAAAGAGCGTCAACTTCACATATTCATCTGAGACACTCTGGTAGTGAAAATTTGCGCTCAACTCAACGAATGTGACCGAGTACTTATGAGGGTCTTCATGTGGTTTACCCTAATACTTGCACGTATTCTGCACCAGTTGCACTGTACCTTGTTTTAGCTTAAAATTTCCTATGATATCAGGCTTCACAATAGGCTTTGATGCATTCTCCAGGCTAGTCCTAACAAAGTTTAACATAGGAATCCTCTCCGATGCTACCTCGTGAGCCAATCTCGCTACCCTGTTCTCTACAAGGTTAGGATTACAAATTCCTTTTGCCATTTGTCTCTACTCGGAGTGTTCTTTCGATTTCAAGATCAAGAAAAATCAAAGGATGGCCTTGACTCCGAGTATCTGGCATACACTAACATGTGACCTGACGTGCACCAAAAATAAGAAAATAAATAAAAACTGAACAGCTAAATAAAAATTCAAACTAGAAAAAGAACATCTGCTAAGTACCCGAAAATAGCGTAAAAAACTTGAGGAGTCCAAATGCACATGCAAATATGTCATGCCTCACCTTGGGAGGTGTAAATGGTACCTAATGCCACGCTGGGACCCGGGCTGACCTAGCTGGGTCATATGCACCACTAGTACCAGCTAGTACATAGGATCAAGAAAACAAACAGCTATATCTCGGCTGTAAACATAGCCTTGGGCTAACAAGGCCACACAACAAACCTGTAAAGAAATAGCTAACCCAGCAATCATAATGATAAAAGGATTCTATGCGGGCCTACAAGACCACCGTTCTTTCTAGGTCATAACAAAAGGAAGGCAGTCATATATAAACTATAGCGAACAAGGTTGTTAACTAATAGCTAAACTAGTTGCCACACGACCAACATGCAAAATATAACATACATGGGCCCCACATGGACAACAACAACCAACAACTAGAAACTGTAGTCGACAAGCCTCTAGGAGTGGAATAGTGGTCGGGACAGGGCCCCGACCTACCCAAAAGCTATTCAACAAAAAGAGAAAACCTTTCTAACTGTCAACTCCGGAGAAAAGGAGTTGACTGATTTGTTAAACTTGGCTGGTTGCTAAGGAGGTCCTGAAACACGTTTGTTCGTATCTACAGGAAAGTATGCAGCGCCCCATAGATGGGCATCACTACAATATGTACTGAATTTGTAATACAACAATAAAATTGACTGAATAAAACTGAAAGTAATCAATAAAAAGGATAAGAGTTATAACCTGAATTGCCTCACGACCTGAAGTATAGCTAACGAGTAAGTATACAAATAAGAACCTCACCTGACCCTCAAAAGCCTGGAAAGTATAATCAGCACAGAATAACCTACCTGGGCCCCCCATAAGCCCTAACAAATACAGTTCAATCTATATACCCCTAGCCTGGTCAATATGATGCGACAGGTAACTATAGCCAACCTACCTAGCCTCTGGTCTACAACTAAGCCCACTATGCTCCTATAACTATGTCTGAGCCCTATGGGCTCCAATGACTGCACCTTGGGCTCACAAGGCTTAACGGAGGGTTAGTAGTGCCGTTATGGCATAAAAGAAATCCATTCATAGATGGACTATAATAAGGTCTTATGGGCCTAAATATACTCCTTTCAGACATCATATAGCTCCTTCTAAGTGATCTATAGCCCTGTAGGCGATGACACAGCTAGCAACCCTAAGGTTGGTCGACGGAAGACTATATTAGGTGGGGTCAGTCCTGACCGAAATAGTCAACTTTAATATCAAAACTATCTGTGGTAGCTAGCCAAAATATTAATGCTCGCAACTTACTTACAAAAGCATAGGTCGTATCACTATACGACGGGAATAACTTGCCGAAGAGTTAGCCTTAACATACCTCAAATGCTGATTTCTATTCACCCAAACAGTTCCAACCTGAAGTCGGTAATTCCTCCAATTTGTAGCCCTTATGCTGAGAGAATACAACTATTTTCAATAATAGGAAATGGCTAATAACAGTATCTTTCAAGAACATTGACTACAACTCAGACTTTGTCCAATTCGGCCAAAACATTACAAATTCCCGAGAGTTTAGAAGGTAGAAACATTACCTATCACTTGTAGTCGCTTAGGACTCAATTAGAAGTGATTTCAACTACTTTTACTCAGCAGGGTTCCAAAAATCTGAGTGAGATTTGAAGAAATATGCATTTGAATGGAGTTTAATGGCGTAATTTTGCTAAAAACCAATGAATAATTAAGACGAAATAACGTAGGGCCGTGGGTCTGATTTTGAGAAATATTTGAATGAAGTGGGACTTAAACTTAAAACATATATATATAAGAGGCGATGGCAAGGGGGTGCGGCGTGCCGCCCATCGTGCCAGTCCATAGGCATGGCGCGTTGGCCGTGGCGCTGGGCAGGAAGCCCAGTGCGACACCCAATTCCCCCTGCCTCCGACCCCGACCTCCTACTCGCTCAACAACGTGCTCGTATACTCATCCCCTGAGCCATTTCTTGCATACATCATACCCTAAAACTCGCAACATACATATGCACGCATCGGTTGAACAATAAAAACTTATAGGGTGTAACATCATCCCCCCTTAGGAACATTCGTCCTTGAATGTAATCTTAAGCTTAAGAGACTCACTTCCTTTAACTATTGCCGGAAAATTTCAGCAGAGTCTCCTCTATAATATGGACTATCCAGAAACCTGAAACGCAGAAAAGTCCAACATAGGCATCTCATAGGATGCTACAAGAAACAATACGACATAGATCTATAACATAAAAGTGAACAACTAAACAATACTGATGATATAAGCGATAAAACAATAATTGAACAACAATCTCATCTCAATTGCACAATCTGGGTTAAGCCTAAAATAAGTGAGAATATTTAGACCTCATATCATCCTCAACTTCCCAAGTCATCTCCTCTACATTTCTGTTCCTCCATAGGACTTTAACGGAGGCTACATCTTTAGTTCTCAATCTACGAACCTGCCTATCAAGTATAGAGATTGGAGTCTCTTTGTAGGACAACTATTTATTAACTTGAACATCCTTAACTAGGAAAATCCGGGACGGGTCCCCTATGCACTTCTGTAGCATTAACACGTGGAAAACTGGATGGACAGATTCTAGCTCTGAAGTTAGTTCTAACTCATAAGCTACCCGGCCTATCCTTCGAAGGATTCGATATAGGCCAATGAACCTAGGGCTAAGCTTTCCCTTCTTGCCAAATCTCATCATGCCCTTCATAGATGAAACTTTGAGAAATACCCAATTATCAACATTAAACTCCAAGTCTCTATGCCGAAAATCAGAATAGGACTTCTGAAGACTCTGGGCTATTAGCGAATGCTCTATAATAAGTTTCACCTTCTCTTCTGGATGATGTATCATATCAGGTCCGATCAACCCTAACTCTCCTACTTCAAACCATCCTATGGGGGGACCTACATTTTCGCCCATATAAAGCCTCATAAGGGACCATCTGAATAGAAGAATGATAATTGTGATTGTACGAAAATTCAATAAGGGGTAGATACTCATCCTAACTCCCTCCAAAGTCTAGCACACATGCCTATAGTATGTCCTCGAGCATCTGGATGGTGCACTCTACCTGACCGTCTATCTGGGGATGGAAAGCTATACTCAAGTTAACCTGTATCCCCAAACCTTTCTGAAATGAGTGCCAGAATCAAGCAGTGAATTGTGCCCCTCTGTTAGAAATAATAGATGCTGGGATACCATGCAGTCAGAATATCTCCTTAGTATGAGTTGGAGTAGTTAAATCTTCATACTATCCTAGAGCCAGTCGAAATTATGTTGCTCTTAAGCGGTTATTTTTGTGTCTAGTTTTGCTGATACTCTTACTCTATTTTCTTGGTTTTATTCCTTAAGTTGGGTAACCATTTAATCACGGTCTAGACGTTGGCAAGCCTGTATTCTCCATTGGATTAGCTCTAAAGTTTTGATACTAGAGCCAGACCCGGATGATGTTCCCGTCAACAGACCTAAAGGAATAAGATAAAAGAAATTAGATAAGATAACCAGTAAATACTTCACAAAGAAATAACTATTAAGGAGTAACATCTAAAGTAGATATTTACCCCAGGATAGTACTAACATTCCCCCAAATACTTTGTATTATATTAAAATTTATGCTTACACATCCATTTACAGAACAAATAAAATACTACAATAGGAGAAAATGGATATGTTTAAAATATCAAAGTAACTATAAAAAGAAAATAACAGAAATATTAAAGAACTTAGACTATTATAAAAAACTAATACCTTCAGATACTCTGGATAATTATTCTAGAAAAATAACTAGGAAATTAATTCTTGACAATCTAATAAGGTTATATAATGAATTATGTTTTGTTAGTCATAATTTGTCTATACAAAGAAGACAATTAGATAATATATTAATTATTCAGTTAAAACTATCTGCACATTTTTAATGGATATCTCTGAAAATCAGAACATAATAAATAGTATTAATATTTCTGCCACAACTACTAAAATAGCTAAGATAGAGAGCATTTTACAAAATTGGAATATCCCAAAGGAACGTTTTGAAAAGGTATATAAGACTGGACACTTTAGTTTTATTAAAAATTATACTATTAAAACCTCTGAATCTACGGTCGCTATTAATAAGTCTATTGAGACTATTAAACTATTAGCAGCTGAAGACATTAACAGATATAGGAAAAACTATAAGTTTCTTCACATAGGACTTGTCCAGGTCGCGGTTAAACCGTTGTATCGATTAGGCTTAGACGTGCCTATATGTCTTCTATTAAGAGACAATAGGTTACTAAACTTTAATGATTCATTATTAGCAGTATTACAAAGTAATCTAGCTAATGGCCTGGTATATTTTAACTGTTATCCCAATTTTTCTATAGATATTAATGATCAAAATGTTATGGATACCCTAACATTAAATGTTAAAACAAAAAACATGAATAGAAAAGAAAATACAAGAGAAATAGCCATAATATACAGGGTATATTACAGGCTAATGAAAACTGCCCTAGCTCCAAAAGCAAAAATAGTAAGTAACAAAGGGGTTACCATGCTTATGGAAGCCAATCACAATCACAACAATATTTTCGTCCCAAAAATGATAAAATGGGATGATGTTTTAGTAAAAGATAATTGGCATTTTGACTCCATAACGGAGCCAGAAATTGAGGAAGAAAATTCAACCATTGAGCAGGTAATACAATTTCCGTATGGATCTATATATTTAAAATTTCTAAGATCCCAATCCTTTAGTCATGCTTCTTCAAGTAAAAGAATGTCCTTTTTGAGACCTTCATTTTCAAGAACACCACAAGAAAAGGAGGTAACACTTGAAGTCATAGAGAAAAAACTAAAGGGAGTAGATTTCTCTGAAACAATTCCTAAGGTTGAATATGAACCTAGAATTACCAAAAGAACAAGTCCCACAGCTAGTGAGATGCTAGAAGTAAGAGACTCTTTATGCATGATTAGATCTGATGAAGAGTTCGAACCAGACATTGAATATTTAGATAAACTCTGGTTAGATCTAGAAAATAGCATAAAAAGGCAATGGTATGCAGAAAAATATTCATTAAAGGAAAGATTATCCTTTAGGAAAAAATGGTTCGCCGATATGAAAAGGATGAGATGCAATATAGAGTTCTTTAAATGGTTTGAGTACACAGGAAAATTGGATGATCAAAAGGAATCATTGAGCATGATTGTTAATAAATGGCATACCAAAACTAAGGTGGTTGAATCTATAATTCCCCCACTAGAGGAAATTAGTTTACCAATAGATGGTAGAATTGTCACAACTACACCTTTTAAAATTGATATAGTAGACACCAAAGGTGATCCTAAGAATAAAGATATAAATAGATTAATTCAACAAAACAATTACACTAATCAATTACTCTACGTAGTCTCTAATCAGATCCTTAAGACTGATAATAAATCAATTTTCAAAGATAAACCTAGCCCTTCCTACAATAATAAAAAACTAGAAACCCATCTAATATTTAAATTACCAGAATTTTCCAAAGATAAATTCCCCAAATTTCAAGAAAAGTTTGAAATCACAGATGATCTTATAGAAAAGATTAATGAAAAGTTAAAGGCTGAATTAAAATTAAAGGATGAATCAAAATTAAAAGATGATAATGTCATAAAAACAATATCCGAAGTCTGATAACGACATTAATAAGTTAAACTCTAAATATTCCATCAAAAAGAATTATTATAATAAACCCTCATTCCTGGATATGCAGTATGAAGAAAATGAATTTTTATCTCATACTTCATACTCTAGAAATGAAATTGCTAAATGGAATATTGATGGACTTGCAGAACATCAGATATACAACAAGTTTATGAAATGGGAATAACCATAACGACCTATAAAATGAAAAAATGCACGGATAAACAAGCTACCGCTCTAATTATATCTGGATTTATAGGGACATTAAAATATTGGTGGAATAATTATCTCACTGAAGATAATAGAAATAGTGTAACAAATGCTACAACCGTCACTCAAGTTATTAAGACTGAATCTACATGACAAACTTTTGAAAATCTATGCATAGAAGATGCCACCGCTACCTTAATTTATAGTATAGAAAAACATTTTATAGGAGAACCTCAACTTTTTCAAGACAGGAGTTTAGAAATACTATCTAACCTATCTTGCCCAAAGTTAGATGATTTTATATGGTATAAGGATGTATTCCTCAATAAGGTTATGGTCAGAGAAGACTGTCGTCATGATTATTGGAAAGAAAAATTCATAAGTGGTTTACCAACATTATTCGCTGAAAAGGTTAGAATAAAATTAAAAGATAGATTTGATGGAAAAATTCCTTATAGCCAATTAACCTATGGTGACCTTATAAGTTTTATAAATGTCACAGGACTTGAATTATGTACAGATATGAAGCTTAAAAATCAACTTAAAAAGGATAATAAAACATCCAAAAAAGAAATAGGAAGCTTTTGTCAAGATTTCGGATATATCAAGTTGTTTGTCCCTTCAAAAGAGGCATCCAAGAAAATTAAAAGAAGACATAAGCACTATAAAAATAAATCTGAAAAACCCCATCATTACAGAAAAAGATATAAAAGGCACAAACGAGAAGCCAACAAAGGTGGCTTTCATGGAAATAATGATAAGTGTTGGAATTGTAGAAAATTTGGCCATAGGGCTAAGGATTGTAAGGTGCCTAATAAAAAGAAGGATAAGATCAATATGTTAGAGCTTGAGCCAGAAATAAAAGATAGATTATATTCTATTCTTGATGAATATGACATAATTCTTCCCCTGAAGGAAGTTTCAGTGATGAAGACCAGCTTAATATAGCATATAGTTCTGACAATAGTGACTCAACTGATCATTGTGGATGTACGGGAGCAATCTGCACCTGTGATAGCCACTCAGTAAATGTCATTACCAATAATAACAAGGAAATCTTCTTTGATATGATTGATCATATTGAAGATAAAGATCTTAAAAGAAAATATTTAATAGAATTAAAAAATATAGTTCTTAACCAACAACATGACAAAGAATTAGTTGAGCCTTTTAATATGAAAAATGTACTAAATAAATTTAAAGAAAAAAGGTCTAGTACAACAGTACAAGATCTTCAAACCGAATTATTACATATTAAAAATGAAGTCAAAGAAGTTAAGCAAAGACTTAACAAGCTAGAAATAGATGCCCTTGCTAATAAACTATTAAATGAACTAGAACCAATGCAAGAATCTGAATTGTATAGATCCGAACCAGGAGAAACATCAAAATTAGAAAAAGGTGAAGAAGAAGATGAATCTCTAGGGATCTCTCTAGAAGGTAAATCAGGGGTAAAAACTATTGCAATAGTTAAAGCCCAGAGTTGGCATATACCTATCACATTGGTTATAAATAAAAGTTATACTATTCACAAAATTGCATTATTAAACACAGGTGCAGACCAAAAGTTTGCCATTTCCATGAAGGATATAATTGACAATTCGAAGTTGCACATTATCCCTTTCCTGCAATGGATCCGGTGGAAAAAGGGTTGCTAAATTTATACCGTCCGTTATTTCATATGTGACGACATGTCGAACTAAAACAAAAAATCTTTTTATTACTAGGTGTAATCCGTTGGACATAGATCCAATTTTTCACTTTTTTGGATTACTTGGAATTTATTTTTCCTCTTCCTAGTGGTATCAAAACGTCGGTATGTCTGGATATCTTATTTGTCTCTCCAGGAAAATGGATATCTTCAGAAAAGATTTTAAGTTCAATTCGTTTTTTTTTCTCTCACCCGGACCAACCCACCGACTCAGCTTCTTAGATTTAAGGTGTGCGTTATTGAAGGAATAATCCCTACTAAGTACCTTGAAAAAAGTACAACGCGGTTATTCTCCGCGACAGGTGAAAGACTCAAAATAAATTATAACCTCCATAAGGCACACATATACAATAATGGAATTTGCTGTATTAATGATTTTGTAATAACCAAAGATATAAACGAAGAAATAATATTAGGCACCCCCTTTATAACCCAAATAAAACCCTATGTCGCTGATTTAGACGACATTCATACCACTGTTCTAGGAAAAGATATCATTTTTCCCTACCTAAATAATATGTCAAAAGAAGAAAGTGAATTTATAAAAGAAAAAACTATCTTTAGGATAAATCTGCTTTCCCAACAAATAAACTATTTAAAGGACGAGATAAAATTTAAACGGATTGAATCCGCTTTAAAAGATCCGAAGGTAGAAGCAAAAATTAAAAGCCTACAAGAATTCATAGAACGAGAAGTCTGTTCAGAATTTCCGAATGCCTTTTGGTATAGGAAATGCCATATTATTGAGTTACCATATATTGAGGGATTCAACGAAAAGAATATCCCTACTAGGGCAAGACCTATTCAAATGAATCAGGAGTTAATGGAATACTGTAAGAAAGAAATCAATGATTTACTTGATAAAAAGATTATTAGACCCTCCAAGTCACCATGGAGTTGTTCAGAATTCTATGTCAATAATAGTGCGAAAAAAGAGAGAGGGGCCCAAGGCTAGTCATTAATTATAAGCCCCTTAACAAAGTTTTAAAATGGATCAGGTATCCAATACCTAATAAAAGAGATCTTCTTAAAAGAACTTATAAAGCTAACATTTATAGTAAGTTCGATATGAAATCCGGATCTTGGCAAATACAGATAGTAGAAAAAGATAAATATAAAACAACTTTTAATGTACCTTTCGAACAATATGAATGGAATGTAATGCCATTTGGATTAAAAAATGCACCATCTGAATTTCAGAATATAATGAACAACATATTTAATCCACATAGTCATATTTCTATAGTCTACATAGATGATGTTTTAATATACTCAGAAGATATTGATCAACACTTCAAACATATCCAAACCTTTTTAAAAGTTGTTAAGCAAAACAGATTAGAAGTAAGAGCTAAAAAAATTAAGTTATTCCAGACTGCTATTAGATTCCTTGGTCATGACTTATATCAAGGAACCTATAAACCCATTTGTAGAGCCATAGAGTTCTCATCCAAATTTCCAGATGAATTAATTGATAAAAACTCAGCTTTAGAGATTCTTAGGAAGTCTCAATTATGTTGCAGATTTTATTCCAAATATTAGACAGGTTTGTAAGCCTCTTTATCAGCGTCTTAAGAAGGATCCAATCCCATGGGGATTAGAACAAACAGAGATAGTCCAAAAAATAAAATCAATAGTTCAAAAACTCCCATGCCTAGGAATACCACATCCAGGGGCATTCATGATAGTAGAAACTAACGGCTCAGACATAGGATATGGAGGCATCCTTAAACAAAAAATCTCCCTAGAAAACCCCGAACAATTAGTAAGATTCACTTCAGGAATATGGAATAATACTCAGAAAAATTACAGCACCATTAAAAAGGAAATTCTGGCTATAGTGCTATGTATCACAAAATTTCAAGACGATCTAATAAATAAAGAAGTTTTACTACGAGTAGACTGCAAAGCAGCCAAAGATGTTTTACAAACAGATGTAAAAAATCTAGTTTCTAAACAAATATTTGCCAGATGGCAGGCTTTGTTATCTAGCTTTGATTTTCAAATCGAGTTTATACAAGGAGAAAATAATTCTCTCCCAAATTTTTTGACTAGGAAATTTCTACAGGGAACTAAATGAGACCCGGAATACTAGGTATAAGGCCCTTGAGGCCTCCATTTCAGCCTTTCAAGCCAGAAGAAATAATGAAAAGACCCTTCAAAGAGGAGGAAAAATCAAAACCAGAAAATAAATATTCAGTTTTGGCAGAATTCCCATCTTTGCCAAAAGCTACTATTCCATCCCCATTAAAGGAACCCATAACCATTCAGACCAGATTACAACCATTAAAATTAGTTTTTAAAGGAGACTCTTCATCAGGCGACAAAACTATCTCTGTCCAAACCAAGGACAACTATGAAATGAAGCCACCAGAGACATACACTCAGGCAGTTCTGCCAGCGACTCCTGAAAAGAAAATGGAGAAAAATATTCCAAGTAAACAACAGTTTGAGCTAATAGTTTTACAGGTACTGCCGATCATGGCCCTCGATAAAAAATATGAAGGTTTTGGAGTACCCGAGTTACTAAAACCCTGCTACACAAATTGGTGAATTATGTGGAGACAGATGATCCCCTTAAAACCCGAAGGTATTATGAGTTCATTTTAACAGATACCGATTTAGTAAAAATTGAGCATAAATTAAAATGTCCCAATAATCCCGACAGTATTCAATTCTCGAAGTTCACAATTAAAACAATTTTAAGTCCGTTTGAATGGTTTGTAGATCATCTGCATACACCCATTCCCCTATCAAGAACCCATAGACCCCAAACATACAACTAGTATGATTATAAGGCAGCCTGGTACAATTTTATGTATCTAAGGCCAAACACTCACTCTTGGTTTGTGAAGTATTCAGAAGAAATAAAAAGCGCGATCATTCCCAGATGGTTTTACGAATGGTGGAACCAATTTGGAGGAAATAAACAGGTATTGTCAAAACATTTTCAAACACAGTTTGAAAAATTTCAGGTAGAGCAGAATATTTCTACCCTACCAGAAAATATTAAATTGTGTAAGTTTTTTATTGCAAAAAGAATTTTATATATTATCAGCTGGTCCTTTGATATTCATGAAATTGAAAGGATTAAATATCTGAGTAAGACCATCAAAATCAAAGGCTGGGCACCAACGCCCCAGGAAGATAAGGAAACTTCAAGTTCTTCATTACGACAGGATTCCCAACTGTCCAAGGAAGAATTAAAAAGAAGGCTCCAACAGGCCTTGTCAAATTTGGAAAAAGATACCCAACAAAAACAGATAATGGAATTATTAGATACTGCATCCTCTCATACAAGTGAACCAAGCAATGGAGACATACAAGATGAAGTTTAACCCAACAATGTTTATCCTGTGTAGGATTCTCGGGAATTCTTGAGCTAGTGGTTCCCGTGCTATTTGTTCCTCTGGGAAATACTTGGTTTCCTTGTGTTTGGAGTACCATTTCTTTCCATCATCTGAAACCCATCGTGTTCCATATTGTCTACGTTGCCCCCTTGGAACAGGTGGTGCCGCTGGCACAGTTGCCCCAATTCTCAGTCTTTTTCTGTTGGCTCCAGATGTGGATGCGCCTTTTCCTTTATCTTGCCTTCCAGACATTTGTCCTGTCCATGAAAAGCATATATTTCAAATGTCATTCATGGTATAGTTGGCTACTACTAACGCTGGGCTTCAATTGATCACCCCACACTTAGCCGTTAGCCGTAATCAATACAATTTGACAAGAACAACCACATAATTTCAGCTCTTATTTCCCAAAATGTTCAGTGCATTCATAAAAGTGGATGGGATGGTTTCATTGCACTACTCAGACTTTATACAATGCATTATTAAAGTTCATCCATCAATTCATTTATAAAATCATGAGCACTTCGCAATTTGTGCACAGCAACCTATGGGATTTTCCTACTTTCATTCCCCAAAAATCGATCTTCAACCTAACACATTCAAAGTTTAAGCACAATTTTTTTTAACTCCAACAACACCCACTGCTCAAAATTTCTCTGTTTCTACCCTTTCTTCTTCTTCTTCAAAACTCACTTTCTCAACCCTAGTTATCAACAGTAGAAGATTTTCAACACAATTCATGTAATTATTGAGTTCAAAACACAAAACTAGTACAAAATCAACATTCATCAATGACCCAAGCAATTACACATCTCATTAATACATTAGGGTAGAGTTTCCTCAGAAAACATGTTCAAGACTCAAACTATGCATCAAGAATGAGAAAAAATTCGAGAACATACCTTGACTTGAAGAGTTTTTAGAAAACTTGAAGAAATTTCCCTAGCTAGAGCCGTGGCACATTGATGGAGAAGGGGGAATGGGAGTTTTGTCGAGGAGGATTTCAGAAAACATGGGGAAAAATAAGAATTTTTGGGGTTAAAATTAGTGATTTCACGCGGGTCAACCCGCTGCCCCGAACTGACCCGATGCGAAATTGGCCTCAATGTGTCACGGAGGCCAACGTGGAGGGAATGCTCTGTGACACGGAGCCAACGCGGAAGATTACTGGAAACTTTGACATACCTGAATTAGCCTCAATGTGTCACGGAGGGTAACGCGGAGGTCAGCCTCCGTGACACGGAGCCAATGCGTAGGCTCACTGTCTCTTGCCCCAATTTTCACTTTTTTTTCACCTTTATTTTTCCACTTGTGATTTTGTATATTTTCCCTCCATATTTCCTGAAAATTATCAAACAACAACAACTTTTTAGAAAATCGTGGGTTGCCTCCCACCTAGTGCCAGCTATTTTTTTTCCTGTTTTTTTCTTATTTCTTTTTTTTTAAAATTAGTTCCTAACTAGTCTAGTACATTACATCCACAGGTTGCCTCCCGTGCAGCGCCTGGTTTACCGTCACGGTTCGATGCTTGTCATCCTCATTCATCTACTAAGGTGATAGACGTCTTGTCTCGATTAACGTCTTCACCCCAGTAGCGCTTACACCTATGTCCATTCACCAAAAATGTGGCACTTTTATCCTCTTTCCATAATTCAACCGCCCCGTGTGGGGTCAACCTTGCTACTTCAAACGGCCCTGACCACTTGGAGCGCAATTTCCCTGGGAAGAGTTTCAACCTAGAGTTGAATAGCAATACCTTTTGGCCCGACTCAAAGATTCGATGCACCATGTGCCTATCGTGCCACCTTTTCATTTTTTCTTTGTAGAATTTTGCACTTTCATATGCGTGCCATCGAAACTCGTCCAACTCACTCAGCCGCATCAATATCCTCTTTCCTGCAAGCTCAGGATGCATGTTCAGCTTCTGCACAGCCTAATAAGCTTGATGTTCCAGCTCCATGGGTAGATGACATGCCTTCCTGTAAACCAATCTGTACGGTGAAGTCCCAGTGGTTGTCTTATATGCAGTTCGATATGCCCAAAACGCATCATCCAGTTTGCTTGCCCAATCCAATAGTTGTGCGTTCACCATTTTCTGCAAAATCTGTTTAATTTCCCTGTTTGATACCTCTAATTGCCCGCTAGTTTGGGGATGATATGCTGTAACCACTTTATGCCGAACCCCGTATTTTTCTAGCAAATTCCTGAACCCTGTATTTACAAAATGTGCCCCTCCATCACTGATAGTTGCTCATGGCGTTCCAAACCTGGTGAAAATCTGGTTCTTCACAAATCTAGTCACCACCTTGTTGTCGTTCCTGGGACAAGCTACTACCTCAACCCACTTAGACACGTAGTTCACTACCACCAATATGTATTGATTGCCAAACGATAGTGGAAACGGGCCCATAAAATCTATCCCCCACACATCGAACACCTCAACTTCCAATATGTGATGCAATGGCATTTCCTATCTTCTGCTGATTGTTCCTGTTCTTTGAAATCTATCACATACTTTGACATAAGCTTCAGCATCTTTGAATAGTGTGGGCCAAAAGAACCCGAATTGCAGCACTTTGTGAGCAGTACGCTCTCCTCTATGATGACCTCCATACGACGATGAATGACAACTCCTCAGCATCTCTGCCGTCTGACTTTCTGGAATGCATTGCCTCATCACTTGATCTGGTCCTTTCTTGAATAGATACGGCTCATCCCACATGTAGTACCGGGACTCATGCCTCAGCTTCTTCCTTTGTTGAGCCGTTGCCTCAGGTGGGTATACTCCACTTACTAATAAGTTCACAATATCTGCATACCAAGGGAGTTCAGTTTCCTTTATTTCCAAGAGTTGTTCATCAGGGAATTTTTCTCGGATGCGCTCACCTTCCTTCACATGTGAACAATTCTGTAGTCGCGATAGGTGATCTGCAACCTGATTTTCACTTCCCTTACTGTCTCGAATCTCCAAATCAAACTATTGCAGCAATAATGTCCACCTGATTAGCCTAGGCTTCACATCTTTCTTGCCAAATAAGTACTGAATCGCCGCATGATCAGTGTACCACCACTTTCGACCCCACCAGATAGGATCTAAACTTGTCAAATGTAAAAACTAGAGTCAACATCTCCTTCTCAGTGACTGTATAATTAACTTGTGCAGCGTCAAGTTTTTTGCTTGCATAGTAGATGGAATGAAAAATCTTATTCCTTCGCCGCCCCAATACCGCTCGTACAGCCACATCACTTACATCACACGTTAACTCAAAAGGATATTCCCAATCAGGAGCAATGAGAATAGGAGCTTCCGCCAGCTTTTTTTCAGCTCCTCAAATGCTTCTACACATTCCTTGTCAAATACAAACTTCACCTCTTTTTCTAACAACCGGCATAACGGTCTAGAAATCTTAGAGAAGTCTTGAATAAACCGTCTGTAAAACCCAGCATGTCCTAGAAAACTGCGGACACCCTTAACTGATACTGGAGGTGGTAGCTTTTCAATCACCTCTATCTTTGCACGATCGACTTCCAACTTTCTGCATGACACCTTATTTCCAAGAACAATACCCTCCTTGACTAAAAAGTGACACTTTTCCTAGTTGAGTACCAGGTTTGAGTTTTCACATCTAGCTAACACCCTGTCAAGATTCTACAAACACATAGCAAAAGAGTTACCAAAAACAGAAAAATATCCATAAATACCTCGACATAGTCTTCCACCATATCGTGGAATATCTCCATCATGCATCACTGGAATGTGGCTGGTGCATTGCATAGACCAAAGGGTATCCGCCTGAAAGCATATGTCCCATAAGGACATGTAAACGTGGTCTTCTCCTGATCTTCTGGTGCTATGGCTATTTGATTATAGCCAGAGTAACCATCCAGAAAGCAATAATATTCCTGCCCTGCCAGCCTGTCCAATATCTGATCAATGAATGGAATCGGATAATGATCTTCCCGTGTGGCCTCATTGAGTTTCCTATAATCCATGCAAATTCGCCATCCCGTGACTGTGCGTGTGGGAATCAACTCATTCTTCTCATTTGTGACCACTGTGATTCCCCCTTTCTTTGGAACACATTGAACTGGGCTAACCCATTGGCTGTCTGAGATGGGATATACCACTCCTGCATCCAGCCACTTGATCACTTCCTTTCTGACTACATCCTTCATCACCGGGTTCAATCTCCGCTGATGTTGCACGGTTGGCTTGGATCCCTCTTCCATAAATATCCTGTGCATGCAGAAAGCTGGACTAATCCCCTTAATGTCTGACATCTGCCATCCCATTGCTCTCTTTCGCTTCTTAAGGACCACCAATGCATCTTTCATTTGTGCATCTGTTAGTTTTGCTGAAATGATGACTAGTAAGGTGTCATCTTCACCCAAGAATACATACTGCAGATGTGGAGGCAATGTCTTTAACTCCAATTTAGGTGCCTCCTCTATTGATGGCTTTGGGGATGGTTCCAAGGACCTCTTCAATGGTTCAAAATCTTGCTTCCTAAAGAACCATATTGGCTCATTCAAAGTCTGCACCATCTCATATGTCGCATTGTCTCCAAAATGATCATGTCCCACCAAGGCTCTCTCCAAGGGATCCTGTGAGTCAATAATCTGAAGGGTAGACTCCTGATTCAAAACACTGATTGCTGATAACTCTTCATAGATGGCCGGTAGCTTCATGGCCTTATAGACATCAAAGACCTCTACCTTATCATGAGCTCTCATGGTTAGTTGCCCAGCAGCTACATCAATTAAGGCTCGCTCGATTGCTAAAAAGGGACGTCCCAAAATAAATGGGACTTCCGCATCTGGCTCAAAATCAAGAATTATAAAATCCACCAGGAAAATGAGGGAGCCTACTTGCACTAGCACATCCTCCACAATTCCATCAGGTCTGGCCAATGAACGGTCAGCTAGCTGCAGGATCACAGTAGTGGGTCTAGGACTGCCCAGCCCTAGCTTCTTGAATACTGATGTTGGCATCAAATTTATACTTGCTCCCAAATCACATAAACCACGAGCTCGAATAGACTGCCCAATTGTAATCTGAATAGTAAAACTCCTATGATCCTTGAGCTTTGTTGGCAATCGATTCTGTATACGGGAGGTGCACTCCTCAGTAAGTGTAACTGTAGCATACTCTGGCAGTCTGCTCTTGTTTGCTACAATGTCTTTGATGTACTTAGCATATTTTGGCACTCCCTGCAACATATCAACTAAAGGAAGATTAATATGTACTTGGTTCAACACTTCCATGAACTTCTTGAAGCATGCTTCCTCCTTGTGCTTTTTCAATCTTTGAGGACAGGGGGGAGGTGGTCTTTCCATCTCTGCTGCCTTTTCCTTCCCCCTTACATCATCGTTTCCTTCATCCTTTTCTGTTGCTCCAGATTTCTGAGGTGGCCTTCCGGGTTCCACCTCTCAGAGTTGCTTTCCACTCCGGGTAGTAACTGCATTCACCTGCTTAGGATTTGGGTCTGTATCACTTGGTAATCCTCCTCTCGGTCTAGTATTTTGGGCTCCAGCTAACTGTCCCAACTGATACTCCAATGCCTTTGTAGCTAACGGCTGATTTTTCATGTCAGTTGTCAATTTTACCTGATCAACCTACATGTGTGCCTGGTTAGCTATTATGGTTTTAAGCATATTGTTCGGACCCCAACTACACGCAAGTGCCCGTGGTCGTAAAAGTAGTAAAGTGTCTTTATTTCAAGCCAAGTATCGATCCCACAGGGACTGCAATATGGCAGTAATTTTCCTAAATGTTAGTAAACGATTTCGTTAAGTAAGTAGACAATAAAACAAATAATGCTTTTGAGTCAAGATTAATAGTTAATGTGAACCTAAGTGAATATTGTAAGTTAAAGTCTGAACAATAGCAATAAACAAGCTGAAGTTAAGGCAAACATGCAGGGATGTAATTTATTAATTAAAATCAATCAATCTTCTCTTCGGTTATTAGTCAGGAATTAATAACCCATGGATTAGATCTTTCGACTCCTCACCAATTAAAGAATCATGAGACTTACATTACACATTTCTGTGATGCAAAACCCCATGTTCTAGCTATACATAACACATTCCATAAATGACCAAATATGACATTACAGATATATTTCTATTCTGAATGTAAATCTTCCCTTAATTTCTCAACCAAGGAAAGAACATATTCCACCAATTCACATCTATCCAATTAGTCTCCCTTTCAGAATCGAAATTGGAATTCTAGAATATACATTAACATTGGCCAAACATTAACGTAGTAAAAACAAGAATTGGTGGAGCAACCGTTATAGAGAAGATAAAAATAGAAATAATCACTAATTACATTCTTCTGCAATTATCCTCAACCTCAGCAAGAGGTGAATTAGCCATTCATTGGCGGATTAAACATCTTCAAACAAGTAGAATTCATACAAGTAATTGAAATTAAAGAGGAAAAGGAAGAGAATTAACCCTAGGAATTCTTCTTCTCAACTGCCTGCTATCCACGTTCTTGCTCAAAAATGTCAGATCTTTTAAAATAAAACCTAAGTGTGCTATTTATACAAGTGAGAAATTTTTCCCGGAATAACTGGCAACGTGGCACGGAGTGTATCGCGGAGCATCAGCTCCGTGCCACGGCCCTGTCGCGGACCTTCACTGGAACTCAGCTTCCTTGTAATTGTCTTCAGCATGGCACGGAGTGTATCGCGGAGCCTCAGCTCCGTGCCACGGTGCCATCACGCACCTCCAATGGAACTTGGGGTTCCGGATAATTATCTTCAGCGTGGCACGGAGTGTATCGCGGAGCATCAGCTCCGTGCCACGGAGGTAACGCGCACCTCCACTGGAAATCAATATAAAAATTACTTCTAGGCAGACTGCTTCTGCAATGGTAGTGTGACACGGCCTTCATCGCAGAGCACCAAACTTGGCCAATTTCCTTGTCAACTTCCGCTTCTTGCTTCCGAGTCCATTTCCACACTTCACCAACTTGTAGATTAGCTTCCAAAAATTCCTTCTAGACTGCAAAACAACACTAATCATGTTGGTTAGTATAAATCCACATTTACATACAAATAACATGAGAATGCACACATAAAAGTGGATAAACAAGTAGAAATGAAGTATTAAAGTATCACTTGGGCGTGCAATTATGCCTAAGATCACCTACCCCACACTTAAAACCTTGTTCGTCCTTGAACAATCCTTTCACATCTCATTCAATTGAAACCCACACATAGCTAATTTGGCGAGACCATTCAAGCTACGACTATAAGGATTATTTAAGATAGCAAATCGTCAAGAGAGCATGCATGGTTTCATCAATGAAATGAATTACACCACATTAAGACCTCCTAACCTCCGATCAAGACATCCGACACGAATGTTATCTCTCATCAAGCATGTGCCCTCACAACACAAGAGAGTTACCCCATGTTCACTCATAAAATTTCCAAAGCAATACATTTAGGGGTATGTGAATAAGATTACGCTCGCTCTCCCAAAGAATTCACATGGATCATGTTGTGAACCATAAGCTTGCCCTTAGTGTTTTACTCCACTAATTTGAGGATGCATGACATAAGATCACGTAGGACTTAATGGGTTGTAATGTAAGCTAAGGAACTAGTAAATACTGGGCTAACCAATACTAGTAACTAGCTTCCCCAAGAGCTTTTAATACATTCCACATTCATTATGGACATTGCTTCTTCCTCAATCCTCTCACTTTTGAATTTTCTCTTCGTTTTTGTTCCCATTTCTTTAGGCACACTCAACTTACTAGAAAAGAGTATTTAAGAAACTTTTTCATTCATTGATTTTATTACTCTCTACTAATAATTAATCAATTCCAAACAAGTGCACCTTTGACCTTTTCTTTAACTTTACAACTTCCACTTTCCCTTCCATTTCAAGCTTTTCACTCCTTCACTCTTTGAGAAAATTGTTTTTTCTTCTTAAGCGCTTGGGAGTTTTGGATCAAATTCACAGCTAATCAAAAAAAAGATTAAGCTTGGTTTGTATCTACCAAAGAATAGGCTAAAGGCTCAATGGGGCTAACTAGGATTTAACATTCAAGGTGGGTACAATAAGGGAAAACTTTTGGTTCATTCAAAGAAATGCCTACATCCTTTCCTACAATCCACATCCTTCATTTCATTTAATATACACACCAGGAAAGTTCTAGACACTTCACAAGAGAATGGAATATTCAATAACTCACACTCATTGCACATGCTCAACTTAAGACATATTCACAAACTCTTCATTCAGTTGATTACAAGAATTCACTAATTAATCCTTGATCACACCGAATCGAATTCTAGGGCCTAGGTATCTCAACATATTTAACACATTTGCATGCTTCCGTACTGATCACACTTGCATCTTACAATCATGTGTAACACATAACAAGAATGGCGAACCATTAATTAGCTACACGTTTGGAAAACAAAGGAAAGAAAAAAATCTAAACCTATCGACTAAATTTCCCTTAAGAAGGTCGTCATCCATCTATCATAGGGAACATTCACTATCTAAGACGTCGGTTCAAGGGGACTATTCTCAGGAAAAGCACCGAAAACAAAAATCAAGAAACCTAAACAAAAAAATTGATAGAAAAAAATAAATATAATAAAAAATTTACACATCACAGGAAGCAGCTTACTATTTATTACACACATACCACGAAACACAAAGTCACAGAGTAACAATTGGCACATCCACAAAAACACAAACACAAACAGCCTTTTACACTAGCACCTAACTACTCCCACCGCACACTTAATCGGAACACTGTCCCCAGCGTTCACATAGCTGCAATTAAAAAAAAAGTTTTGGTGGTGTAACTCCCTGATCAATCAAAATAGTAAATCTCCTCGTCAGGTGCCAGTGCCTCATCGCCAAGATTAGAATGGTCCCCACCGTCCTCCACCGACTCAATGTCCGAGTCCTCCCGACGTGTTTCCTCATCAGTAGGGACGTCATCATCCACAGGCTCTACAAATGTGGGCCCGACTCAGCATAAAGCTCAGGCATGCTCATTGAATGGATAATCCATATCGAGCTGCCACAATTCATCCTCCATCGCAGGCCTTCCACTAATGCGCAGTTGCAACATCTGCATCCCATACATTCGGGCCATGTATTGGTCATCCCGAGCATGTCGCTCCGCTAGTGTAAGCACATGCCCATATGTAGTATCAGGTGCCTTGGTTTTAGTGACATCCAAAGCACACCGATCAATCTGAGGAATGTAGTCTAGGGCCTCTTCTTCAATACCGTGGCCCTTGAGGAAAGCGGTGAGAAGACCACCAAACCCATAACGATGCCCCTGATGCAGTCTGCCTCTCTTCACGGTGGAGATGATCACCGCTCCAACATTAATTTCTAGCCCTTTCATCAGTGCATAAACCAGACAAACTCTATCCCGGGTGACATTAGTCATGTGCACCCCCGGGATTAGACAAGAGCAAACTATCTTCAACCATATTCGAGCTTCTTTGTTCATTTGGGAATATGGCAATGTTTGGTAGTAGCCCCTTTCCTTGTGCCGACTCCACCTGGCTATCGGTCGAGCTCCACATAAAGTGGATCTGATATCTGCATATGGTGGAGTGATGTTCAGCTAGCGGAGGACATGAGCATCTGTGTCCCGCACCCCCAGGATTGCATTTAGATGGTGTGGTTCAAAGGTAACCACCTGCCCTCTGATCTTGATGGTGTGGCTGCGCACAGTCGGGTTCCAGTTAGCATAGAATTCCTGGATAAGATGGATATTGCACTGTTTGGGTTCTTCAAAAATGAAGTTTAACCCAGCGGTGTCAATCCTATGTAAGATCCGTGGGAATTCCTGTGCTAGTGGTTCCCGTGCTATCTGTTCCTCTGGGAAACACTTGGTTTCCTTGTGTTTGGAATACCATTTCTTCCCCTCATCTGTCACCCATCTTGTTCCATATTGTCCGCGTTTCCCTCGAGGAACAGCTGGTGCTGCTGCCCCAGTTCTTACTCTTTTTCTGTTGGCGCCAGATGTGGATGCGCCCTTGCCTTTATCCTGCCTTCCAGACATTTGTCCTGTGCGTTCAAAAACATACAGTTCAATTGTTATTCAAGGCATAGTTGGCTACGACTAAGGTTGGGCTTAATTTGATCACCCCACACTTAGTCGTTAGCCGCAGTCAACACAATTCGCCAAGAACATTCACATTTTTGCAGTTCTTAATTCCCATCATGTTCAGTGCATTCATACAAGTCGATGGAACAGTTTCTTTGTACTACTCAGACTTCATACAATCCATTATGAAAGTTCCTCCATCGATTCATTTATATAATCATGAGCACTTTGCAATTTGCGCACAACAACCTATGAGAATTCCCTACTTTCATCCCCCAAAAATCCATCTTCTACCATAACATAATCCACTTCAATCACAATATGTTTCAATTCAAACACATGAACAACCCAAAATATCTCCATTTTTACCCACTTCTTCTTCTTCCTATTTAAATTCTCAACCCTAATTATCAACATTGTAAGAGTTTTAACAAATTTTGTAATTATTGAGTTAATCTAATCACAACGATCAGATAAACCTCATTCATCCATAACTCAATTGATTACAACACTTATTAATCACTTAGGGCAGAATTTCATCAAAGAAAACATGTTCAAGAATCGAAATATTCAACAATAATGAGGAAAAAATCGAGAACATACCTTTACTTGATGAATTCTAAGAAGAATCGAAGAAATTTTCTCACTAGGGCCGTGGAACGTTGAGGGAGAAGGGGTTTTGGGGTGTTGGTCGAGGAGGGTTTGAGAAAATGGGGAAAAATTAAAGAATTTGGGGTTATAAAGGGTGATTTCGCGCGGGTTTGCCCGATGACCCGAGGTGACCCGACGTGAATTTAGCTTCAACGTGTCACGGAGGCCATCATGGAGGACAGGCTCCGCGACATGGAGCCATCGCGGAGGCTCACTGGAATTTGTTATAAATTCAAGAATGAACCTCAACGTGTCACGGAGGGTAACGCGGAGGTCCACCTCCGTGACATGGAGCCATTGCGAGGGCTCTCTAGAATTTTCCCCAAGTTTTATTTTCTTACCTTGATTTTTCCTTTGCACTTTTGTATTTTGTCCCTCCATTTCACCTGAAAATCTTCCAACGATGATAATTTGTTAGAAATCATGGGTTGCCTCTCAACTATTGCCATCCTTTTTCTCTTTTTTTTTCTTTTTTTCTTTTTTCAATAATCCTAACTACTCTATTACATTACATTCATGAGTTGCCTCCTATGCAGCTCCTGGTTTACCGTCGCGGCTCGACATTTTTCATCCTTGCCCATCTACTAAAGTGATAGACGTCTTCTCTCGAATAACGTCTTCACCCCAGTAGTGCTTACATCTCTGTCCGTTCACCAAAAATGTGGCACTTTTATCCTCTTGCCACAATTCCACTGCCCCGTGTGGGGTCATTCTCACAACTTCAAATGGCCCTGACCACTTGGACCGGAACTTCCATGGAAAGAGTTTCAACCTCGAGTTGAACAACAACAATTTTTGCCCTGGCTCAAAGATCCGATGCACCATGTGCCTGTCGTGCCACCTTTTAGTTTTCTCCTTGTAGCATTTAGCACTTTCATAGGCGTGCCATCGAAACTCATCTAACTCACTCAGCTGCATTAACCTCTTCTTTCTTGCTAGCTTAGGATCTATGTTTAGCTTTCTTACGGCCCAAAAAGCTCGATGTTCCAGCTCCACAGGTAGATAACATGCCTTCCCATAAACCAATCTGTACGGAGAAGTCCCAATGGTCTTGTATGCAGTTCTGTAAGCTCACAACACATAGTCAAGTTTGCTTGCCCAATCAATTCGTTGTGCATTCACTGTTTTCTGCAGAATTTGCTTAATCTCCCTATTTGACACCCCTACTTGCCCGCTAGTTTGGGGATGATACGTTGTCGTCACTTTGTGCCGCACCCCATACTTAGCTAATAAGTTTCTAAACCCTGTATTCACAAAATGTGCCCCTCCATCACTGATAATAGCTCGGGGCGTACCGAACCTGGTGAAAATCTGCTTCTTCACAAATTTCTTCACCACCTTGTTGTCATTCCTGGGACAAGCTACTGCCTCGACCCACTTAGACACGTAGTCCACTGCTACCAAGATGTAACGATTACAAAATGACCGTGGAAACGGCCCATAAAGTCTATCCCCCATACATCGAAAACCTCAACTTCTAATATCTAATGTAATGGCATCTCCTGTCTCCTGCCAATTGTTCCTGTTCTTTGACATCTATAACACATTATGACAGAAGATGTAGCGTCTCTGAGTAGTGTGGGCCAAAAGAAACCTGACTGCAGCACCTTGTGAGCTATTCACTCTCCTCCATATGACCTCCATACAATGATGAATGACAACTCCTTAGCACTTCTGCAATCTAACTTTCTGGAATGCATCATCTCATCACTTGATCCGATCCTTGCTTAAATAGATACGACTCATCCCACATGTAGTACCGGGAATCATGCTTCAGCTTCTTCCTTTGCTGAGCCGTTGCCTCAGGTGGGTATACTCCACTTACCAGCAAGTTCACAATATCTGCATACCAAGGGATTTCAGTTTCCTTTATTGCTAAGAGTTGTTCATCGGGGAACTCTTCTCTGATGCTATCACCTTCCTGCATATGCGAACGGTTCTCTAACTGTGATAGATGATCTGCAACCTGATTCTCGCTTCCCTTTCTGTCTCGGATCTCCAGATCAAACTCTTGCAGCAACAATATCCACCTGATTAGCCTGGGCTTCGCATCCTTCTTGCCAAACAAATACCGAATTGCTGCATGATCAGTATATACCACCACTTTCGACCCCACCAAATAGGATCTGAACTTATCAAATGCAAACACTAAAGCAAGCATCTCCTTCTCTGTGACTGTATAATTGACTTGGGCAGCGTCAAGTGTTTTGCTTGCATAATAAATGGAATGAAAAATTTTTGTTCCTACGCTGCCCCAATACAGCTCCTACAGCCACGTCACTTGCATTAAACATCAACTCAAAAGGATGTTCCCAATCAGGAGAAATGAGAATAGGAGCTTCCACTAGCTTCTGTTTTAGCTCCTCGAATGCTTCTACACAATCCTTGTCAAATTCGAACTTCACCTCTTTTTCTAGCAACTGGCATATCGGTCTAGAAATTTTTGAGAAGTTTTTGATGAACCGTCTGTAAAACCCAGCATGCCCTGGAAAGCTGCGAACACCCTTCACTGAAACTGGTGGTGGTAGCTTTTCAATCACCTCAATCTTTGCCCGATCGACTTATAACCCTCTGCATGACACCTTATGGCCAAGAACGATACCCTCCTTGACTAAAAAGTGGAACTTTTCCCAGTTGAGCACTAGGTTTGAGTCTTCACATTGAGCTAACACCCTGTCAAGATTTTGCAGACACATAGCAAACGAATTACCGAAAATAGAAAAGTCATCCATAAATACCTCGACAAAATCTTCCACCATATCGAGGAAGATCGCCATCATGCATCACTGAAATGTGGCTGGTGCATTGCAAAGACCAAATGGCATTCTCCTAAAAGCATATGTCCCATAAGGATATGTAAAAGTGGTCTTCTCCTGATCCTCCGGTGTTATGGCTATTTGATTATAGCCGGAATACCCATCCAGAAAATAATAATATTCCTGACCTGCCAACCTGTCCAAAATTTGATCAATAAATGGAATAGGATAATGATCTTTCCTCGTGGCCTTATTGAGCTTCCTGTAATCCATGAAAATTCTCCAGCCTGTGATTGTGCATGTGGGAATCAGCTCATTCATTTCATTGGTGACCACGGTCATCCCTCCTTTCTTTGGAACGCACTGAACTGGGCTAACCCATTCACTATCTGAGATAGGATATACCACACCTGCATCGAGCCACTTGATCACTTCCTTTCTGACTTTGTCTTTCATCACCGGGTTCAACCTCCGCTGATGTTGCACGGTTGGCTTGGATCCTTCTTCCATGAATATCCTGTGTGTGCAGAAAGTTGGACTAATTCCCTTGATGTCCGACATCTGCCAACCCATTGCTCTCTTTCGCCTCTTAAGGACCACCAATGCATCTTTCACTTGTGCATTTTTCAGTTCTGCTTAAATGATGACTGGCAAGGTGTCATTTCACCCAAAAATACGTACTGTAGATGTGGAGGCAATGTCTTTAACTCCAACTTCTGTGCCTCCTCAATTGATGGCCTTGGCGAGGGTTCCAAGGACCTCTTCAATGGTTCGAAGTCCTGCTTCCTAAAGAACCATTTTGGCTCATTCAAAGTCTGCACCATCTCATATGTAGCTCTGTTCCCAAAATGATCATAGCCCACCAAGGCTCTCTCCTATGGGTGCTGTGAGTCAACAATCTGAAGGTCGATTCTTGATTTAAAACACTGATTGCTGATAGCTCCTCATAAATGGCCGGTAGCTTCATGGTCTTGTACACATCAAAAACCTCTACTTTGTCATGTGCTCGCATGGTTAGCTGCCCAGCAACCACATCCATTAAGGCTCGCCCGGTTGCCAAGAAGGGACGTCCCAAAATAAATGGGACTTCCGCATTTGGCTCAAAATCCAGAATTATAAAATCCACCGGGAAAATGAGGGAGCCCACTTGCACTAGCACATCCTCCACAATACCATCAGGTATGGCCAATGAACGGTCATCTAGTTGCAAGATCACAATAGTTGGTCTAGGGCTGCCCAGCCCCAACTTCTTAAACACTGATGTTGACATCAAGTTTATGCTTGCTCCCAAATCACACAATCCGCGAGCTTGAATAGACTGCCCAATTGTAATCTGAATAGTGAAGCTCCCAGGATCGTTGAGCTTTGTCGGCAATCTATTCTGTATTCGGGAGGTGCACTCCCCAGTAAGCGCCACTATAGCGTACTCTGTCAATCTTCTTTTGTTTGCTACAATGTCCTTGATGTACTTGGAATATTTCGGCACTCCCTACAAAACATCAACTAAAGGTAAATTAATATGTACCTGTTTCAACACTTCCATGAATTTCTTGAAGCAAGCTTCCTCCTTATGCTTTTCTAATCTCTGAGGAAACGGGGGCGGTGGTCTTTCTATCTCGGCTGCCTTTTCCTCCCCTCTCAAATCATCATGTCCTTCATCCTTTTCTGCTGCTCCAGATTGCTGAGGTGGCCTTTCTGGTTCCACCTCCTTGAGTTGAGTTCCACTCCTGGTAGTAACTACATTGACCTACTTAGGATTTGGGTCTGTATCGCTTGGTAATCCTCCCCTCGGTCTGGTGTTTTAGGCTCCAGCTAACTATCCAAACTGATACTCCAATGCCTTTGTAGCTAACTGCTTATTTTTCATGTCAACAACTAATTTTACATAATTAGCCTGCATCTGTGCGTGGTTAGCTATTATGGTTTTGAACATATCCTCGATGTTGCTGGGTGGAGAAGGTGCATTGTTTCCTCTATATTGTGGCTGAAAATTTTGATGCCCCCCTTGGTTTCTCTACACGCCCTGATTTGAACTCTATCCTTGATGACTAGTACTCCCCCATGAAAAATTCGGATGATTCCTCCAATTTGGATTGTAACTGTTGCCATACTGCTGATTATTGCTCCTCTGGGGGTTTGTAACAAAATTCACCGAATCTGGATTGGCACCACAACACTCAGCTGAGTGTTACTACTTCCACAGACTTCACACCATACTTGATGAACTACATTGACCGGGGCTTGTGCCTGGCTCAAGCTCATACTACTGAAATGGGTGTTAAGTTGATTTTGCAAAGCAGCTATCTGTGCAGCGATAGCTGTAAAACCATCCACCTCAAAGACCCCTGCGGCTTTGTTTGCTCCTCCTCGAGTTGAATCTGCATTTCATTCTGGATTTCCCTGTGAAATACGGGTTAATAGAGTGTAAAGCTCTTCGTAGGTCTTCTCCAATGCCTGCCCACCGGCTGAATCTAACAAAATCTTTGTATGCGGTTCCAAACCCTCAATGAATGTATGTACCAACACATCATTAGACTAGTGATGATGAGGACAATCCCTTAGCATTGACTTGAACCTCTCCCAAGCCTGATACAAATTCTCACCCTCTCTCTGTTTAAAACTCAGAATCTGACTTCTAAGTCTGTCTGTCTTCCCTGATGGAAAGAATCGTATCAAAAACTTCCTTGCGAGGTCATCCCAAGTAGTGATAGAATTTGGTGGTTCAACTTTCAACCACCTCTTTGCTTCCCCCAGCAGTGAGAATGGGAATAATGTAAGCCTCACATAATCGGATGATACTCCAGCGGGGATATAGGTGTCACTTATCTCCAAAAAGTTTTGGAGATATTGTTGTGGATCTTCATGACGGAGACCTGTAAATTGCCCGCTGGTGTGCAATAACTACACCATATTCTGCTTGAGTTCGAATCTCCCTCCTGGCTCCGGTCTGCAAATGCTGGATGTTACATTATTTGCGTGTGGGATTGCCACTTCGCGGACCGGTCTTGCTGCCATCTCTTCGGGCACTAAAACCGCCCTTACAATCGGTGGATTCTGTTGCTGCTCCAGAATTTCCTGTCTTAATAACTGCAGCTTCTTCTCTAGAGCTTCCCTTCTTTGTCGATGAAATTGTCTCTTTGGCTCTATAAATGAATCCACCAACTCCTTGTCTCTTGCCAGCGTTCAGAAAAAAATTCAGTATCTGCAAGAGAAAGGTTAAGATCAAGTCGTCAACACTTATATCAAACTTGTAAACTAACACTAAGAGAATTAAAAAACCAATTGCTAGTCCCCGGCAACAGCGCCAAAAACTTGTTCGGACCCCAACTACACGCAAGTGCACGTAGTCGTACAAGTAGTAAAGTGGCTTTGTTTCAAGTCAAGTATCGATCCCACAGGGATTGTAATATGGCAGTAATTTTCCTAATTGTTAGTAAACGATTTCGTTATGTAAGTAGACAACCAAACAAATAATGCTTTTGAGTCAAGATTAATAGTTAATGTGAACCTAAGTGAATATTGTATGTTAAAGTCTGAACAATACCAATGAACAAGCTGAAGTTAAGGCAAACATGCAGGGATGTAATTTATTAATTAAAATCAGTCAATCTTCTCTTCAGTTGTTAGTCAGGAATTAATAACCCATGGATTAGATCTTTCGACTCCTCACCAATTGAAGAATCATAAGACTTACATTACACATTTCTGTGATGCAAAACCCCATGTTCTAGCTATACATAACACATTCCATAAATGACCAAATATGACATTACAGATATATTTCTATTCTGAATGTAAATCTTCCCTTAATTTCTCAACCAAGGAAAGAACATATTCCACCAATTCACATCTATCCAATTAGTCTCCCTTTCAGAATCGAAATTGGAATTCTAGAATATACATTAACATTGGCCAAACATTAACGTAGTAAAAACAAGAATTGGTGGAGCAACCGTTATAGAGAAGATAAAAATAGAAATAATCACTAATTACATTCTTCTGCAATTATCCTCAACCTCAGCAAGAGGTGAATTAGCCATTCATTGGCGGATTAAACATCTTCAAACAAGTAGAATTCATACAAGCAATTGAAATTAAAGAGGAAAAGGAAGAGAATTAACCCTAGGAATTCTTCTTCTCAACTGCCTGCTATCCACGTTCTTGCTCAAAAATGTCAGATCTTTTAAAATAAAACCTAAGTGTGCTATTTATACAAGTGAGAGATTTTTCCCGGAATAATTGGCAACGTGGCACGGAGTGTATCGCGGAGCATCAGCTCCGTGCCACGGCCCTATCGCGGACCTTCACTGGAACTCAGCTTCCAGGTAATTGTCTTCAGTGTGGCACAGAGTGTATCGCGGAACCTCAGCTCCGTGCCACGGTGCCATCGCGCACCTCCAATGGAACTTGGGGTTCAGGATATTATCTTCAGCGTGGCACGCAGTGTATTGCGGAGCATCAGCTCCGTGCCACAGAGGTAACGCGCACCTCCACTGGAAATCAATATAAAAAGTACTTCTAGGAAGACTCCTTCCGCGATGGTAGTGTGACTCGACCTCCATCGCGGATCACAAAACTTGGCCAATTTCCTTGTCGACTTTCGCTTCTTGCTTCCGAGTCCATTTCCATACTTCACCAACTTGTAGATTAGCTTCCAAAAATTCCTTCTATACTGCAAAACAACACTAATCATTTTGGTTAGTATAAATCCACATTTACATACAAATCACATGAGAATGCACACATAAAAGTGGATAAACAAGTAGAAATGAAGTATTAAAGTATCACTTGGGCATGCAATTATGCCCAAGATCACATATCCTCTATGTTGCTGGACTGAGGAGGTGTATTATTTCCTCAGAACTACGACTAAAAATTGTGATGACCCCCTTGATTTTTGTGCACGCCCTGATTTGAACTCTGTCCCTGATGACTATTACTCCCCCATGAAAAATTCAGATGATTAATCCAATTTGGGTTGTAACTATTGCCATACTGCTGATTACTACTCCTCTGGGCGTTTCCAACAAAATTTATCGAATTTGGATTGGCACCACAACACTCAGCTGAGTGTTCACTACTTCCATAGACTTCACACCACACCTGATGAACTTCATTGACTGGGGCTTGTGCCTGGCTCAAACTCATGTTGCTGAAATCAGTGGTAAGTTGATTTTGCAAAGCAGCTATCTGTGCAGCGATAGTTGTGAATCCATCCACCTCAAAGACCCCTGCGACTTTCTTTGCTCCCCCTCGAGTTGTATTCGCATTCCATTCTGAATTACCTTGTGAAATACGGTTCAACAAGGTGTAAAGCTCTTCGTAGGTCTTTTCCAATGCCTGCCCCCCAGCTGCTGAATCTAACAAAATCTTCGTATGCGGTTCCAAGCCCTCAATGAATGTATGCACCAACACATCATTAGACTGGTGATGGTGAGGAAAATCTCTTAGCATTGACTTTAACCTCTCCCAAGCCTGATACAAATTCTCACCCTCTCTCTGTTTGAAACTTAGAATCTGACTTCTAAGCCTGACTGTCTTTCCTGATGGAAAGAATCGTATCAAAAACTTCCTCACTAGGTCATCCCAAGTAGTAATAGAATTTGGCGGTTCAGCCTTTAACCACCTCTTGGCTTCCCCCAGCAGTGAGAACGGGAATAGTGTAAGCCTCACATAATCAGATGATACTCCAGTGGGTATATATGTGTCACTTATCTCCAAGAAGTTTTGGAGATGCTGCTGTGGATCTTCATGAGGGAGACCTATAAATTGCCCACTGATGTGCAATAACTGCATCATATTCTGCTTAAGTTCAAATCTCCCTCCTGGTTCCGGCCTGCGAATGCTGGATGTTACATTGTTCGCATGTGGGATTGACACCTCGTGGACCGGTCTTGCTGCCATCTCTTCGGGCACTAAAACTGCCCTTACAATCGGTGGTTGCTGTTGTTGCTCCAGAATTTCCCTCCTTAATAAATGCAACTTCTTTTCTAGAGCTTCTCTCTTCTGTAGATGAAATTGTCTCTCCGGCTCTAAAAACGAATCCACCAACTCCTTATCTCTTGCTAGCATTCAAAAACAACTTAGTACCTGCAAGAGAAATGCTAAGATTAAGTTTTCAACACTTGTATCAAACTTGTAAACTAACACTAAGAAAATTTAAGTCACTAATTGTGCCAGTCCCCGACAACGGCACCAAAAACTTGTTCACTCCCAATCGCACGCAAGTGCACGTGGTCGTAGAAGTAATAAAGTGGCTTTATTTCAAGCCAGATATCGAACCCACAGGGACTGTAATGTGGCAGTAATTTTTCCTAAGTATTTAGTAGACACACTTCTTTAGGCAAGTAGACAACCAAAACAAAAGATTATTTTTCAAGAATAATAGTTACTGTAACATTAAGTAAAAATTGTAAATTATAATCTGAACAATAACACGAACAAGCTGAGGTTAAGGCAAAACATGCAGATATGTAATTAATTGATTAAACTTCAGTCAACACTTCTCTTCAGTTGTTTGTCAGGAATTATTAACCAATGGATTGGGTCTTTCGAACTCCTCTCCAATTAAAGAATCATGAGACTTACATTACACATTTCTTTGATGCAAAAACCTCATATTCTAGTAATACACAACAAATTCCATAGATGACCAAATATGACATTACAGATATATTTCTATTCTGAATGTTAATCTTCTCAACCAAGACAAGAACATATTCTACCAATTCACATCTATCCAATTAATCTTCCTTTCGGAAATAAAACTAGAATTCTAGGATGTACATTAACAATGGCCAAGCATTAATGTAGTGAAAACAAGAATTAGTAGAACAACTGTTGTAGAGAAGATAAAAACTGAAATAACATCAATTACATACTACTGCAATCATCCTCAACCTCAACCTCAACCAAAGGTGAATTAGCCACTCATTTGATGATTAAACATCTTCAAACAAGTAGAAATCATACAAGCAATTGAAATTTAAGAGAAAAAGGAAGAGAATTAATCCTCGAACATCTTCAGCTCAACTGCTTGATACCCACGTTCTAGCATGAAATGTCAGATATCCTAAAATAAAACCTAAGTTTGCTATTTATACAAGTGAGAAATTTCCCGGAATAAACTGGCAACGTGGCACGGAGGGTATTGCGGAGCATCAGCTCCGTGCCACGGCCCTGTCGCGGAGCCTCACTAGAACTTGGATGCCAGATTATTATCCTCAGCATGGCACAGAGGGTATCGCGAAGCATCAGCTCCGTGCCACGGACTTGTCGCGCACCTTCATTGGAATCCGGGTGTGCAGCAAAGTCTTCCCACCGTGTCACTGAAGTGAACGCGGAGCATAGGCTCCGTGACACGGTGCCATCGCACACCTTTACTGGAATTCAGATCAAATTTCACTCTAGGTAGAATTCCTCTGCGATGGTGGCGTGACACGGTCTCTATCGCGGAACATCAAGTTTTTAGCATTTTCTTGCCGACTTTCAAGTTTTGCTTCCGAGTCCATTCCTCCACTTCACGAACATGTAGATTAGTTTCCAAAATTCATTCTAACTGAAAAAACAATAACTAAACATGTTAGTTAGTATAAATCCACATTTACATAAAAACCACATGAGAATATACACATAAAGGTAGATAAACAAGTCCATATTAAGTAATAAATTATCACTTGGGCATGCAATTATTCCCAAGATCAATATACTCAACTCTCACAAGACCTTGATGTATTTTCTCCCTTGCAAAGAGGCAGTCTATCTCAATATGTTTGATCCTCTCATGGAACACTAGATTTGCAGTAATTTGAATTGTTGCCTTACCGTCATAGTAGATGACAACTGCAGGTTGGATTTTGAGTCCAATCTACTTAAGTAGGCCTAGAATCCAATTTAATTATGCAACTTTTAAAGCTAAGATTCTATATTCAAACTCAGCAGAACTTCAAGAGATTGTAGTCTATTTTATTTATATTTTCAGGTGATGTCATCCAAGAACGCAAGTGCACGTGGTCGTCAAGTAATATAGGACTGAGAGCCCTGATTAGCTTACCCATAGAGACTTGTCGATTTAATCATTCAAGGTTGATTCTTATTTCGCTATTCTATCAAACAGTTGAAAAGAGGAATGATTTAGAGAATTAAACTACTAAAATATTAAATGTAAAATTAACTAAAGCGGTTGCAAACTTGGTTTTACTTTAGATGATGATGAAAATCTTGGGAAATGGCACTTTGCAGTTTCAGGTTGAGCTTTCAAGACATGATTACACTAGAATGATTCTTCCTATGGTTTCTAGTTGCAAGTTACTATCCCATTCCTTTCCACTATCCCTAGCATCCAAGAATTATCTCATGAACCCTAATTCCTATATCCCTATGGTCGCAGAAGAAACATGAAACGATGGTTATGCCTACTTATATTTCAACAAAATAGGGTTGAAGGGTATATCCCTATCCTCAACAACAACTTCTATCCTCTTACCAATGGGTTCAAGGGTCTTTGAATTCTTATTTTGTATTTACCTTTAACCCTTTCGATTCCCTTTCTTAAGTTCTATCGAAAGCCAACAGGTTTAATTACAAGGTGATTAGTCTCATAAATAAGCAATTAAAAAGTAAATACAAACAATCATTAAAGAAGAATTAAATCTAGATTAATAGTATTCCAAACATCAATCATTCACCATGTCCCAAATCCTAGAGTACGAGTTTTGCCATTCATAGAAAGTGGAAAAACAAAGACTTAATTATCATCATTCAAAAGTAAAAACAATAAAGAAGAGACGAAACCTAGTGTAGAACTTGTCTTCCTTCCAAATGTCTTACAAGCCTCCAATAATGAAATACATAATGTAAAAGTGATCAAAAGATTCTTAAGCAACGACCTAGAGGCTGTATTTATAGTTGAACTTTCAAATAACGCTTCTGCCCTCCAACACTTAGCTTTAAAATCAGCAATTTTAGCTTCGGAATGGTTCTGGTGTGCTTCCCCACCTATAGCCCCAAGTTGGGCTCAAGTTTTCTTTGAAGTTTGGCTCCAGGCGTGTCGCACCATCCATCTCATTAAGGAGTTAGCCAAATTTCCACTCTTCTTGATCATTCGAGCGCCCCGCCCCACCTATCTCACCAGAGTGTTAGTAAAATTTCTTGGCTCTAAAACCCACCTTGTGCACCACCCCTCCATAACACCATAATATTGTGAAATTTCTCTAACTTCGGAATGCTTCTGGGGCTCCGTGCTTCACATCTCACCGAAGTGTTGAATGAAACATCTCTGAAGTTTAGGACCTGGTGCAGGGCGCCAGCCATTACTCCAAATTAACTGCACTTTTCTCTGAAGTTTGGGACCTGGTGTGGGGCGCCAACCATAGCCCCAGATCCTTCTTCTCAACTTCTCAATTCTTCACATCTTGGGCTAATTTGGGTCCTTTCTCCTTGGTTTCCTGCGAAAAACATCTCAAATCATTTGTTAGTGTACAAAGCACACAAACATAGGAATTTGTGCATTTCATAAGGATTATGAACTCAAAACAAGGTAAAAGATAAGCAAAAACATGGCAAATGGGCATAAAAGTATGCCCAACATCACTACGCCAAACTTAAACTATTGTTCGTCCTTGAACAATTCTTAATACATACATAAACTAATCTTTTACCGTCACACTTGGTACCTCTATCAATTCACACTCAACCAACTAGCATAGAGCATAGGTCAAGTGGTTCATCAACATACAAGAATTCTCATCAAGCACTTGTAAAGGTTTCACAATAAAGACCACACAACCTATATAATTGACTTATAAGGCCAACATGATTAAGTATAAACTATGCAACAAATAGTATACCGACGTAGACATCTTGTGCCCCTCACTTTTAGTGATTTTTCTCTCTCAAATTATCAATGCAAAAACATGGAACATAGAATGAAAGGCACCCTCACACTCACAAATGATGTAATGCACATATGTCACATACTATAAGCTTGCCCTTCATGTACATTTAGACTACTTGGCTGTTTTAAGAGATTCAGATTACAAGGACTTTTTTTGGTCGTAATGTCGGCTAATGGGTGCGTAAGAATGATATTTCTTTTATAGTGACTACCACCCTAAGCACTTTTAAGAAATCTTTTCACTTTTCAAGTCTACCACCTTTTTCTTGCTTGTTCACCCTTCACCAACTCACCTTTTTCTTTCTTTTCTTCTTATGCCCCTTTTTCACTACTTGACTGCTAGTCTTTGCTTATAGAATCAATGAGAATTTTTCAATTAAATCTCTATATTTCATTGTCCTAGCAGCAAGTAAACAACACAATTTTGTGGGAACCCCTTTTCCTATTTTTCTCCTCTTACCATAAGTTTTTCTTTCTCCCTTAACATTATACTTCGGTGGACCTTTACTTTCAAGTCTCAAAGTACCTAGACTACTTTGGATCCATAAGTCTGAGGTCTCATACAAAGAGGGATTAAGATACTTCGTGGCTAAGAAAGAATAAAGCTTATGGCTCAAATGGGGGTAACTAGGGAGAATGTACAGGAAGGTAAAACAAAGATGGGAGAAAACATGGTTTTTTCAAAGAAACGCCTTGATCATATTCGAACTCCCTAACAACTAGCTATCCTATGTACACTAAGTCAAGTTCTAAATGCTTCAATATATATACACAAGACAATTTAGCTCACCTCTCATGGCAATCAAGAATCTAGAAGGCTTCCTACAGCTACACAATCACACAATCATATTGAGTGACATTTTTGTTTCATTTATTAAGCCCTTAGAATCATTTTGAGTCAAATTAAAGAGATATGTGTGTCTCTCATGGATTCCTCACTTATATATTCAAGATGACCACTTCACTGACTCTAGCATAGTAGCTAAGTAGAATGTCACAAGCACACAAGTGAATGATCTATGACTCAATCCTAAAAAATAATTAAAGTGACTAATTCCCTTAAGACGGTCATCATCAATCTATCATAGGGAAGGGTCACTACACTAAGAAGACAATGACTCCTAAAAAATAAAAATATTCACCCGGTTTAAAGGACTCCCCTTTGGAAAAGGACCGAGGACATAAGAAAAATCGAAAGGTGGGTGAGGTATGCCAATTTTCAAAAATTTTCAAACAAAACTTGATGGCATACTCACCCTTGACCAACAACATTTTGACTCTAAAATTAACTAACAAAATACTACTCAAGACGAACAATAGTCACTACATCACAAGGCATCCAAGTTAACAACATCATCAATTTACAAACCAAGACCTAACAAATCATAGAGCTACTATTACGGGGAATGACACTATGCTATGGCCTACTGCAAATATAGCAACAAAGAATAAATAGGAATCTTTCCTCCATCCCACACTTAAACAGTGCACACACAATCATATCAAAAGGTAGAGAAAAGGAACTTCGCTAAGCATCATCTTCAGGATTTTGTAATCCTGATCCTCATCCTCATCATCATCGCCATCAACCTGCATGGAGCCCATAGTTGCATCATCATCCTCATCCATGTCTAAATCATCAACTCCATCAATGCACCATGATCTCATCATCATCAAGAGGCTCCTAAAAGGTAGGTCACACTATACACTTCTGCATGGAACTCTCTGTGAGTGAGTACCTCGCCTCAAAGGTTGCCATCTCCTTGTTTATGGAAGGTCGACCTCCTAGCTTCAGATGTAAATCTAGCATCTAATAATGTCCAAGTTCACTCCTCATAAAAAGAGAGTGTAAATAGTCATTGGCAAAACAAATATACCCGATGAGTGTCAGGGTTGACTCCCATAGAGAATGCACTTAGATGGCATAGAAGTTATGTCACGACCCGAACATACACCCGAATCATAGACACGGTACAAGGGACCCCGAGAGACCCCAAGTCGACTCATGGCACATGCATATGTCTAATATCAGTAAGTAAAGTGGAAAAATTAACATAAAACATAGCGGAAATTTAAACATAGCATAACACCTAAAATACTAAGCGTACACATGAGCTGAACACCACACATTGTCTGAAAGCCTCTAATAGATAAGATGGGCTAATGGGACAACATCCCCAACTAACCCCACCAATGATGAAACATAAATACTATGAAAGTCTATCAAACGGTCCTCAGAACATGAGGACTCACCTGTAATCTGAGAGCGTAAGCAGAGATTGGCTAAGGATGAAGATGAGCTTGAGATCCAGACCCTGTATCATGAAACGATACAACATAGAAGTATGAAGTTAGTATGTGAAATGTACTGAGTATGCAAGGTGAGTAAAACAGACATTTAAAAGTAAAACAAAACTCATAAATAACGTAGGAGAAGGACATCATGCATATATCATAAACTTCGTAAGAAAACATAAGGCTCAAGGCTTTCAAATCATTCATAAAGTGTTCATAATCATAATCGTAAGTGAACATTATCAAAACATAACTTGAGCCAATAACATAAATATAAAAATGCATAAGACATGCGGAACAATAGGAGGACTCATCATAACCGACACCATCATGGTAGTGCCTTTCATGATGCCCCAACTATCTCACTTAGTGGGCAGAGCCGACCCTAGCTTGCAAGGTGAGGGTCGTGCATTAGGCGTGATATCACATTTGAGGGGATCATTACCAATACATTATATCATTAGAAACCCAAGGTGGCACATGGTTATGAGACACCGACGTAGTCTTTTGAACGCCAAGTTGTTTGGTGCTAGACACGGCTCCCAAAAACATGCATATATGCTCATACATAAATCAATAACATCATGCATTAAGATTCATTCGCTAAAATATAACATTTATCTTCATTGATCCCCTTTAAAACATGCTTAGCCAAGAATCATAGGCCCTTTTCATTGGCCAACATCATAAATCAATAAATCATGCAATTCCCTTCATAAATCATAAATCATAAATTATTCTTTAACATGTGGGCATTTCCCAATACTTCATCATATTCAATTCTTTCAAAATATGCTCATAAACATGGGTAACTTGAATTCATGCTTTTCCATCATCAATACATTCAAAATATTACATATTCATCATAAAGCGTAACTTTCATGAACCTTCATCAAATGGGCATTTTTGATTTAAAAGATTAAAACATGTTTTTAAAGAAAATAATATAAAACCTTCCCATCATTCATAATTCAATAATTAAAACTCAATTAAATCAAACTCATAAAGAGAAATCACATTTTCATGCAGTTGGGTAAAACTCCATAGAAGTTGAATAGGAGGATTCATGATTTAAGTCAAAATTTGGGCATGGGTAAGGAAGAATTTCAACTCATTCTAAAACCCTACATACCTGGGAATGGATTGATTTCGAGGTTCCTTGAATGCCCACAAAGAAATTGATGGAAACATGGGGAAGAAGACCTTGAATCTCCCAAAAATCTCTCTAAAGTTCTTGTATGAGAATGGGCATGCATAAAGGACTTAACTCATCTTATCAAACTCAGAAAAATATACAAAATGACGTAGTTTAGGGTCTAAAAGCGTGAAAAAGTCAAATATGCCCTTAATGAACCGGCCCTGAGATCTGGCCGGATAGAACCCACGAGTGGTAACAATGGGTCATAGGAACCACCAACGACTCGTCATGTCCCTCATTGAATGGACTACTGAATGCCTTATCTCAGAACTAGCCAACGAATGGATAGGACGACTTGCCTCTGAAACCACGGTCCATTACACCGTCTGTTGTTTGCTCATTATATGATCTGAACCCCCTTACCACGAGCCTCACCATGACTCGTGGTTCCTTCCAACGAGTCATGGTCTCAACCCGTCACTTCCACTAGAAATTCTTACCCTCCAATAGTGACCACAACCAACGACCCGTGGTTTCTCCTAACGGGTTATTTGGTCTCCTGTTGTTTACCCTATCGCCCAGCCTGACCCTAACCATGATTGCAAAGGACAACCCATAGTATCCTACAACCGGTCATCATACCTCTTGTTGTCTCCACTACCACAAACCTTTCCCTAACCAACGACAACATTCAAGGACTCGTGGTTTGATACCACGAGTCGTTCTGTGGTCTTTCCTGGTGTATTTGCCAGTTTTTCTGCCCTTTTCAAATTACACTCCCGGGTCTATTCTTAGGCCTTCTCGGGGTATTACAAGTTATCTATCAAGTTGAAAGAGCATCATTGTATTTAAAATAAGAAAGTAAAATTTTGAGGGTTTGCAATATTACAACTAAAATGGAATAAGCTATTGCTCAATTGACACGATAACCGACTTGAAATACAAATGTAAGCAAAAGCTAGGGGTATTTTTTTGAATGTGGCATCTATTCGATTGGAACTAACTAGGCAATCAATTAATTACTCATAATTACAAATAGTCATAGACGAGGTGACACACGATGTTTTTCAACCATGGGGTTTCTTTTGCCTCGGGTTTTCTCAAACCCCAAGGTCTCCAACAATAAATCCATTAAGACTTGGGTCAAATTTGAGATATTTCTAGCCTCAAATCTCTCATGGTTCATGGTCATGGGTTTTAGCTATTTCTAACCTAACCCCACATAACCAATATCCAATTACCCTCCATTGTTTTTTTGACCCATATCCAATTTCTCTTTTTAAAGAAAAAATCAAATAAGTAATTAACACCCACATTTGTAACTATGGGTAAATCCACTGTAAATTGGGAGAAAACAATAGATTTGTAATAAATGAATAACTCAAGATTACTCAAGCAATATCCAATCCAATTTAATCCCACTTCATGCACACACCCCTAACAAGCAGTTTTTGCCACTCATTAATGAAAAATAAAAAAATTATATTAACAATCAACATCATCACATTCATCATCAAAAGTTAAATTTATGCTTACAAATGCTTTTCAATAGAGGTTTTTGTACCTTGAAAAGAAAAAGATGAGCAAAAAGCTATTCACTATTCTCTACTTTCTACTCTCTACAAATCTGGTAAAGTATCTCTGGTACATTCCAAAAGAATTTACAAAAATAGGTCAAAATGCTCCTAAATTTCCATGCAGGATGATTTTTCCCTTCCTGCAGGCGGTGCCACTAGTGAGTCGCCGGCGTTCCACCGGTGCCCATCCGCGGGTGCCGCTGATTTGCAGGTGTATGGTCAGTGAACCCTGGGTCCAACCAGAACTGGCATCGGCAGTTTGCAAGTGCTGACCCACATTCCACCAATGCTCATTCCACTCCAGTCAAGTAGCTTCTACGTTCCAGTCAGTATTTTGCCGGCTATATTTGGTAGAGCACCGGGCCTATGGCTCAAGCTTCAATCCTTTTCTTAAATCCCATGCTTTTGCCCAAGTTCTTTCTTTCTCTCCTTAATTTAAATACCTGCAAAACTTAAAGAGAAAGAGCATAAAATCCTCTTAAATGATTTGAAGACTATGTAAAAGCTCATGTTTTAAAAGCTTAATGAGTTGATAAATTACCAACTCATCAAAACCCCAAACTTGAACCATTTTTTGTCCTCAAATAATGTAGTTCTTTACATATGAACTTAGGAATAAGCATGTCACATGAGATTATGCACAGGGGACCACATTGACCTAGACAACCCAAAGATTGCTCACCAACACAAAGGAAAAGAGGAGACTCAACCCTTTATGAAAATGCCTCAAGAGATAAAAACAATCAATTTGTCATGAATCACATCTGATTTATTCATTCAAAACAAGGGCCTTGATGTTCAAAGCAAGTCTATAGAGCATCTCAAATCATTAAAAATGCACATTCACAGTTTGCCTTCAAGCTAACCACAATATTGTCTCAATCATATCCTTTGAAAAGTGCAAGCATGTCCCCTAAGGAGGCGATGCTACTCACAAAAAGAGAGAATCCCATTTAGTTATCAAAAAATTCACACTCAAGGGATTATGTAATGAAATAATTGCGCTCACTCCCACCAAGAAATTCTCATGCACATAACTTGATCGATAGGCTTGCCCTTTGTGTAACTCGCCACTATGTAGAGTTGCTACACTTAACATCAATTAGGACATGGAGGTCATGATGTAGGCTAGGTGTAAAGGTAGGATGACTTTTAAGCTCTAGTGACTAGAACCTCCCTAATGCCCTTTTTGTGAATCTTATTGCATACTCCACTCTCCTCTTAGATTACGTTCACCTTATCTCTCCTTAACATCATTTCTACTTTTGAAATAAGAGCCCTCCTGATATCTTCTTTGGAACCTTTTTTCATATAACTTGAGCAATAGGAAACACATTTTACAATTCAATTCTTTTCACTCAAGAAATTCATTCATTATTTTCATGATGTGGTGCTGCCTCACATTAAAGTTCACATTGTTTTTTCGTTTTCCTTCTTGAAACCCCCAAAATTAGGCATTGGCCTTATCTTTACATTTCTATTCCTACCCCTTGTGACTTTGAGCATCATTATTGAATTTCTTCTCACAATTAGCACTAGGGAGGATGGGTGCCAAAGAGGGATTACAAAAGGGGTATTGGGCTTGTAATGTGGTTTTCAAGAAAAAGGCTTAAAGGCTCAACATTGGCTAACAAGGATTCATGTTCAAGGAGGTCATATGATTAAAGTAGCTATCCAAAAGAAAGCCTAAAATCATCCTCTAAGTGCAGCTACATCTAGGATTTCTCCTTGAGTCACACTTAGGGCAAGTTCTAGACAATCGCTCATGGAAGAGAATTAAACTAAATCTTTCCACAAAGCATCCTCCTCCAAGGGTTTCACACCATTTTCATCATCATAACATGAATCATAAAACAAGAATACATGAGAAATAAGAAGCCAAACAAATAATGTGTAATTTATGACAAAAGTATACTCAACTTCTCAAATTCAAATGCCCCTTTCTTTCTCAAAATTCAATAGCCATGCCATTTAGTCAAATTTTTCTGGTGGTACCTCTTAGGAACCATTGCAATTATTGACTCAAAAAGACTTAAACTTGGCATTTTCTCTTCAGAAATTCGTCTCTTAATTCATCATTGAGAAATGCCACTTGGTTCGATAATAAAAGAAAGAAAAGAAAAGAAATTCACTTTTTGGGAAAGAACCGTAGTATAAAGATAACCCATAGTAGTTTATTCACTAGCTATGACAAACAAAAGGCGATAATTGAAATTTGGGTCTAAAATATTTTACAATTTAAAATGACCCATCCTTGGCATTAACAATTTAAGAATAATTTTTCATTTATCAATTTTTTCTTTCTTCATGATCTAGACAAAGGCTCAACAACCAACCACATCAAAAAAGATTAGCCCGATAAGGGAAACAACCAAACAAAAATTAACAAATTACCAACCCCATAACTTAAGAAATTTTGCTCGACAAGGGCAACATGAATACCAAAACTAAGCCTGACAAGGGCACCAAAATTCAACAACAATAATAATAATAACCCCAAGAGAGATACACTCATCCCACCCCCAACTAAAAATAATACATTTTCCCCAATGTATCCATGCAAAGCAAGAAAGGGTAAGAACTCCCTGAAGTGGTCACTCAACATCATCATTATCCTCGACCGCAGCATCCGCATCATGGCCATCATCTCCTAAATCCCCCTCCTCATCACCTAAGCCCTCGAACAGGTCTTCTATAAGGCCTCAGGCTGTAGAAGGGGCAACCATGGCTACATAAAGTGCGCTCATATCGGGAACTTCCGTTATGCCCGACTTCTTAATTCCCTCACTCCAGCCCAGAGGGATATGACAGTCCCCTCCACAACATCCACTCGAGGTTACAACTTGCTTAAGCTATCATATACAAATTTCATCTCCTTTTTCATAGTCTTGGAAATCAGAGTAGGGAGACTTTTAGTCAATTTTTAGAGTTGGCTCTCATGGGAATGTGTAATCTCCGCCAGCTTATGAAGGCTTCTTGGGCGAGACGATGGGAGGGGGTGAGGATACTCTAACAAGTGCTTCTCCGAAAGCATGGTGCAATGCCTCAAGATGTGGCATGTTGAGATCAGGAGCAACGGGGACCTGCTCTAGACCATAGGAGATGGACTTCTCAGGGACCTCAAAGTCTTGCATTTTCTCTGCTTTCTCTTGGGAGCATTCGTATATCTCTTTCTATCAACCGTGATCACACTAGCAGTTGAGCTGGGGGCTTTATCTGGGAAGAGTGGCACACTTCACCATCCATATCACCATGGAGTTAGCCAAATATCCACTCTTCTAGATCATCTGAGCACCCCGTGCCACCTATTTCACTAGAGTGTTAGTCAAATTTCTTAGCTCTACAACCCACCTAGTGTGCTACCCTCTCTACAGCAGCAAAATGTTGTGAAATTTCTCCAAGTCCAAAATGCTTCTGGGGCTCCACACCTCTCATGTCACCAAAGTGTTGAATGAAATATCTCTGAAGTTTAGGACCTGGCGCGGGGCACCAGCCGTATCCCTAAATTTACTACACATTTCTATGAAGTTTGGGACCCAGTGTGCGGCGCTAGCCATAGTGTAACACCTGAAAATTTCCTATGACTAGATTGGGGATTTGATATATGTTCAACAGGAAAAGTTTGGAAATTTTCTCAAAATGACTCGTTGTACGAGTCGTGGTCTAGAGGAACAGGTTGTGGGATGATTCATTGTTAAGTTCTGGAATCTGTTCTCCCAACTCACGAGACCACACCATGAGTCGTGGTGGGTAGGTACGACTCATATTTATAAGTCGTGGTTCGCATTTGCAGAAGAAGGCCCGAGATGATGAGTTACAATATGACTCTTAGGTCTCTATAATAGTTCATGGTCAGGAGTCATCGTTTGTTTTTGGGGTGTCTAATATTAATGGTACGAGTCATGGTATGAATCGTTGTAGAAAACAATGAGCCATGGTTTGTACTCATGGGAAGAAGCTTAGAAGTTAGAAGCAGTAGCAGCGGATGGGTGCAATGACCCGTCGTCACAAGGTACAACCCGTTGTTTGGGTCCATTGGGAAATTCCAAGAGTTAGGCATGAGAATAGTGGTGATGATGAGAAGAAACCACGATTCATTGTTTGAAGGTACGACTCGTGGTATGAGTTATTATGACTGGCAGTGGGTAATTTTCTGTCAAATCTTTAAGGGCATTTTTATAATTTCTAACCCAACTCTTTCGTGACATTATTTTAAGCCATGAAAGGAGTGTTTAAGAGGGTTTAGCCTATCTCAAGTCATTAGGATCCTATGCATTGAAGTTATTTAGAACCCTCTTAAAGATCAAGCTAAAATTCTCTTAATTTCTTCACCAATTCTCTTGGGCTTTCAGGGATATTTCAAGAATCAGTTTATCCAGGTCTGGTAGGGCTATCAATGAGAATAATCTTTCACTGTCATGCACAAATTTCTCCTCAAGTTCATGAATTGAAGTTCTAATTCAAGTATATGGATTTGTAGGGTTTTAACCCAATGTTATGAAATTCTCTATGATATGTTTATTGGTCTAATCTCCTCATGTTCTAAAGCATATTTTAAGTCTAATGGGTCGATTTTATATACAATTTGATAATAAATTCATGATATCAAGTTATTAGAAATTATGCCCTATTATGCATGTTTTATGAAAAACCAAGCTTATGATTCATGATTTCAAGTATGATGAGATATCTAGCATGAATGAATGCTTACAAAATTTTCATTTATGAATCTATGATTTTGACTTGTAAAGTCTATTTCAAGTATGCATGATTTTATGATTTGGGAAAGCCCATAAAAGCTAGATATATTTTCATAATTTAGACAAGGCTAATAAGATCAGCTTATCATATATTTTAGAGTCAAGACTCCCACTATAGCTTATGATATGTTTTGGTGTCAAGACTCCCAATATTCAGATTTCAGACTATGCATGTAATTATGAGTTCAGCTTCTTTGAAAAATGATGGGAGTATGATAACGCTCAAAACACACTCATGCAAAAGTATGACACGAAAGTTATCAATAAAGAACCCAACTAGGTTGGGGTCGATCCGATAGAGAATGTGGTAATGATATAGAATAACACTAGTATTTAAGCTTTTAAGTTTGCTATTTCCTAAGGGGGTTTTATGAGGAAGTAAACACATAATAGTATTGACAATTGGATTGTTATCAAGATGATACAATTAACTAGGGAAGTGTTCCCCATGGGTTCATAACTACTTCAGGTTTTACACATGTGATTTATCCCAGTACTTGACTTGTAGAATTGATAACATAGGTTCATCCAAATGACTGGTTTGTCCCTAGTTGATGACTATACTCAATTACCAGATTGGGTCTCTCGAGTGATTTCACTTTAACTGTTATCAATTTGTTCCAAATTAACTATCCTGCGACCGCAACTCAAGTCATACAATGAACCATAAAGTTCAAGGCTTTTTTGTAATTCTCCTTTCCTAATCTCTACCTCTTTAGATTCAAGCAATTAGAGAATTCGGGCAAATCCTAATGTTGCGCTTTGTTAAGAACTGTTTAAGATTGAAAAGAAAACAATAAAAGCATTAGCATTGGTTTAGAATCACTTTGTGCAAACCCTAGTTTGTTACTTCACCATGGTTCCCACAACCATAGTTGTGGAGATTCTAGCCTCTCATGATTGTAAAAATACAATTAGCATTCATAGAAGAAAAGATAATTTAGAACTTAAAATAATGATTGAATAGTAAACCCACTTGATTATTGCAAATGATCAATGAAGAACAATTCAAGAACAATGGAAGAATCAATGCAAGAACTCTCCAAAGTTGTTCTCAATATTCCCAAAAGTTGAATACTTGCCAAAATAATCGAATTTTTTTCTTCCCTTAACAAAAATAACCTAGAAAAGTATTTATATAAATAATTAGAAACCTTTCCTAAATTAACAAGAAAACTGATAAATTGTCGCCTCCTTCACCTACGACTTGTACCATGATTGTATGGGTCATACCTCTGCTCGTACAATGTCTGGAAACTTTGCATCTGGCTAAGTGTTGGAACTTGGTAAGACTAGTACATTTATCCTCGAGTCCCAAAATCCTATCGTGGTCTTAATCTGATATTTCTAATATCCTCTGGATAATTTCACGAGTGTGTTGGTATGATTCATACCTTCCTCCTACGCCTCGTAACTACCTCTCATACCTTGAGATCTGCCATTCCTCAATCTTTCAGAACTTTACCATGGCTCCTTGGTATGGGTCGTAGGTAGATATCATGAGCCATGGTTGATACCCATACCATGACGCTAACCCAATGCAACTTCTTTTGAAGTTTTCTATGAATGCCTTGGTAGGAATCATACCACGAGTCGTAACTTGGACTTTGCCTTAAGCTCATCTTCTAGACTTCTCCACGACTCTCAGTACGGCTCATGCCATGATTGTATGGCTCGTAGTGAGATCTGCACTTGGCCCTTTTTTGCACTCTTTTCACTTCCCTTTATCGATTTCAACTCCAACACCAAATTCCCCCAAAACAAAGCAAAAGTGCATTATATCCGTATAAATGCACTCAAAACCATGCTTATTTCGTTAGTTTTAAACATCGAAAGTGTTGTAAACCCACAACACATCAACACCCTTAACTTAAGACTTTTACATGTCCTCAGGCAAACTAAAATAAACTATAACATGATACTTAACTAGAAAGTAAACTAGAAGACCTACATGCAACACAACAAAATTTGCAAATAAAAAACATTATCAGCTTTTGACCCCTTTTTCATTCAAACCAAGTTAGCTATGCACACATGTAACTTCAACTCATGACATACAAGGATCAAGATATGGCATCTAACTTTCAGTAGAGAATAAAGCTATCACTAGTGCTATTCACACAGACAACTGACAGAATGCAACAGTAACCATGTACCCTCACAACAAATGAAGTCCCCAAAACTCACAGATATATAGAAATATGAAACTTGAGACTAATCAAGTAATACTCTCACTCTCACATTGAAGTTCCAAATAGTGCTCATCGGATACCATAGGCTTGCCGTTATTTTCTCTACTTTGGTTTTTCGGAAAGTTAGGCTAGGATCACTATAAACATTTCTCGAATTGACATGTAGGCTTTAGATTGGGTATGGTAGATATGGATATTAGTGACTAACCCTCCTTGGAACTACACAACATGGCTTCACTTTACACTTTTTACCCCTTTCTTTTTGTTTCAGCTTTTTCCCCTTTTTCACCATTCAAATGCAATGTGTGAGTGTGGTATATTTTTTTCTCATCTTTTTTTTCAACTCTTTTTGTTTTCTTTTCTATTTTACATTTTCAGCTCCTTTTATTCATTTTTTTCTCTTTATTCACACCACACCTCACTTTTCTTTGACTCTTTTCTTTCTTTTCCACCTCCTCACAGTCTACACACCACTACTATAGCCACCCTCAACTTAGGCATTTTGCCTAAGTTAAAGTTCAAAATATCCAAGGAGGGACCAGGGCCAAGCAGGTTCATTATAAACATGGACAAGGTGAATAGGTAATCAAAGAAAAGTAGTCAACTTTTAAGTTCAAAATCGGGATCAAGGAATTTATTTATATTTGGTTGGGTAATTTAAGCTAAAGTGGGATAAATAAAAAACAACCTATGATCCTTTCCTAACCAACTATTCTTCAACCAAATGTAAAGACCAACAGGGAAAGTTCTAGATCCTTTATGTAGTATTGAACTAGGTAAGCATCCTCACTCACTCATCGTACAAGTTTGTGATGAGTTGGTAATTTACAAACTCATTAGGCTCTTACAAAATGAGTTTTTATTTAGTTCTCAAGTTATTTAGGTAGATTTTATGCCCTTTCTCTTTGATCATTATAGGTACTTAACTTGAGTAGAGAAAGCATGAAATCGAGTAAAAATTCATGAAATTCAAGATGAAATTTGATGAGTGTGAATTTGAAGGAAAAGAGATAAAGATAATGGGAGATTTGAACTCTAAAAGAGGTGTTAAGTACATGCTTTGAACTGGCTAAATGCGGATCCGAAAGTGCAAAATGCACGCAAAATGCAAAATCAAAATGCCTCAAAACTGCTCCCACTGGCATTTGGTAGTCTGCCACTGGTAAATTGCCGGCCTAATGCCAGTCAATTACCGGTGAGTCACTGGTTCTCACTGCTCTAGCACTATTTCCCTTCGGCAAGTAATTGGTTCTCCACAGATTGGCATCGGCAAAAAGCCAGTGCTTCGCAAGTGAGGCTGTCCAAGGAGGCTAAAAACGTCTGAAACGGTTTCGAAAGAAACTAGAAGCGCCAAGGAAAATTGTGAAAAGTTGTACACAAGAAAGTACAGATATTTATATCACCCACATTGTACACCACTAAACTTTTATCCATCGTTTTCATTCATCAATCTAGAGAAATTGGAGATTTCTCTCAACATAAAATTATAGAACAGAAAGTTCTTCTTCTTGAGGAACCCCCTTTGTGGGGGAATTCGACCATTTTTGCAAATCTTGTGAAGCAAGTTGATGAACCGATGTTATGAATGTTGAGAAAAGTTCTATTGGTATATTCTCTCTCTCTCTCTAAATATGTAAATCTAACTGCAAGTTAGGGGTGTGTTCTTGGTGGATTTGTAATTATGAATGGGTGCTTATGATTTGATCTTATATTCTTATTAAAAGCTTAGATCTATTGGCTTCTCTAAAGTTTTAATTGTAAAAATTGATGGTTGCAAACATGAATTTTGCTTTGCTTTTTCTTGAGAGAAAAAAGTGAGAAATGGGTGAGAAGACGATAGGGAGGTTTTGGAGTGTGGAGGTGTGTGGTTGATCTAGAGATAGTTATCACCCACATTTTCGCTCCATTAAATGGTCTATGCAAGAGATAGTTTATCCTTCCTCAACCTCTTGTGGTTGATAAATCAATTTTGGCCTTGGGGTTTGAGAAAACTCAAGGCATAAACATTCTTGTGGTTGAGAAACAAGAGAATATGATTTATCCATAGCTATTTAAGTGGAATTTGAATCCAACATGAATGAAGTAATCCCATGCTAGCTGTTAGACCATGCATAGCACACCCCTAGCCAATTCACTTGAGAATGCAAAAAATGGAATTCTATCACGCACCAAGTCTATACCTTAGATGAGACACGGTACTTGGAGTCACAAGCAACCCCAAGTCAACACATGGTCTATCATGAGACTGGCATTCTGATTAAATACATAGAAAAAGCTTTAAAATAATCAAATAAAACATTTAAGAAGAAAAACTAAGTCATAAAGTTTTATACAACTGAAAATAAACTAAAAATCTAATTCTCTGACTGTGTCAGAAAGCCATCTATCTAATGAGTTACTGGGACAAGACCCCCGCTAACTCTAAGTCTATCTGAAAGAAACATAGCTGAAAAGAAATAACACTCATCCTCGAAAGATGAGGATTCACCAATGATATAGCTAAAAGCTTCTGAGCGAGATTTGCTAACAGTGCTAAGACTGAGAACCTGCAGCTGTATCATGAAATGATACATCATAAAAGGTATACATTAGTACTCTGAATGTACTGAGTAAGTGAGAGAAACCATAACACGGAAAATAAAACAACTGAACTGTAAGGACATGCAATGATCAACTGAAATGCTATAACTGAATAAACTGATTTATGTTGAGGTGGTCAAAATGACCCAGTCTGATAACCAAAGATATGCCCTAAATCTGAGATACTGATTTGAACTGCTATCCTGAACTGATAACTATACTTAGTAGTCTAAAACTGTTCTGAACTGAGACTGAACCGAATTGAGCAAATCTGAAACTGAATTGACTAGTGCAGACGCTGTAACCGACATATAACCATGTGAGCTAGACGTGGAGTCCGATGTACACACCCCATCGGTAGGACCCAATATACCTTGCTAGTATATAAAGGCATGGACTGTGAGATTACTCTCTGGGGCCATGAGGCGTATAAAATATAACCTACATGGCAACGTAGTTCTGGGAACCTAGGTATGCTGGAACCCCGACCCTCTCGGTGCTATGTCCTACTCCCACTGGATAGTCCTACCATGACTACTACTGCCAAGAGAATAACTCAACACTGAGGGCCCAAGACTACAAGTGGCTCAGGGATACTATCTGAGAGTACCATGAGGGTCTTATCAGACCGAATTTGGAAACTGGTGTTCTAAGACTAGTCAGAGCTGCTCATTTGGAAGCGTCATAACTGTCTAAAGAACAAACAATAATCTGAAGATGGCGTCTTAAGGCGGGTTAGAGCTGTTTATTTGAAAGTGTCATGACCACCTAAAGAACCACTAAAATCTAATACTGGGTCTAATTCTGACAACTGGAATGCACCACTTACACCTCGAGAATTTCTGTAGTCAAACTGATCAGCAGACATTTTTTACTAGCACTGGATATTCTAACATTTTGACTGAAACTAGGCTAACATGTATCTGACTGAGAATTCAACATATACAAATAATATGGGAATCCACAACACTGATAGAATCAAGCAACAGGAAATAACTAGTCCAATATGCAACAATCTGATTCACTGAACTGAGAAGCTAGGGATAAATCATTCTTCAAGATGCTAGTTTCCACAAAATTTCTAAGGATTGGAAAATATAGAAACTAATATCATGAATAATATTACATTTTAAGTTTATAGAATTATGGCTGAAGACCTTCCACAATTTGAAACCATAGGGCTATAACTGACAGGAAAATTTAGAGAAAGTTTTGGGGACAAGCATCAGTATAGTCATAATCTAATGGAATCATATCTAAAATTAAAATGAATAACATTGTACATGAATTTAAGGGAGTCTGACATATAATTTCTTCACATTCGAAAGTTTCAGGGCTAGAACTGATAGAGAAGAAATGGAGGATTTCTGGGGACACAAGAGAAGAACTATTCCCTTATTAAATTCCCACATACCTTGTGAAGAAATCCCGGAGAGAATTCCTTGAAAATCTGAGAAGTAGTTGATTGCCCTAGTTCTATCTCTGAGAGTTTCTGTGTTCTGAGTCTAAGTATCGAGAGAACGAGTGAGAGGAAAATGTCGATCACCCTTTTAACTCCCTTCTGGACGAGTCCAAAGCGATGTAATTTAGAGTCTAGGAGTTTAGGAAATTATGGAAAATCCCCTAAAAATATCATAGGAAAATCACCCTACCAGTCCCAACAAGTGATTGCACAAGTCGTGCCTAGTGACCATGACTCGTGGTCCAACTCGTGAAGTACACTGCCCAAAAATCCACTGTTGTGACCATGAGGGACATAACGGGTCGTTAGTGATGACCATGACTCGTGGTCACCTCTCATCCTCAACACTGCTAGAAATCACCAGGGGGTCACCATAGGCAACACTACGACTTATGATGTTCCCAACGAGTCATGGTGAGGACCCGTTAAGTACATTGTCCCACTTTTTTTCTTCCTTCGCCCATCCTTGATCACGGGTGACCTAACGAGTCATGTGGTTGACCACGACTCATGGCCGCACCCATGGTCACTCAAATCGCCAAATTTTCAACCAAGTCCGAACCCTTCCGCACGAGTCACTACACGACTCTTTGCATACCCCATGGGTCACAGGATGATTCATTCTGTGAACTAGTGTAGAAAATTCCATTTTCTCCGTTTCAACTCTCGGGTCTGGTCTTAGGGTTTTCAAGGCATTATAATATCTCCCCTTAGGAACATTCGTCCTCGAATGTTGGAAAACACCCAAAAAAGAAGAGAAATGCATCACCGTATTTAAATACTGAACATATAAGCTGAAAACTAGCAGAATGATTGTCTTAAAACTGAACTGAATTTATGAGTCATAGTTACACACGTTGACATGAAAGAAGCTAGGGCACATGAACTAAACATGAACTGAGTAGAGTTTTAGAGAGAAAATTGATACCTTAAATTGAAACTGAGTCGGGAGGGAATAAATGTGGGTATCTGGCCATCATTTCTGCTTTGGCTTCCCACATAGCTCCCTCTACCTGCTGATTCCTCCTCACAACTTTGACTGAAGCTACTTCTTTGTTTCTTAGCTTACGACCCTGTCGATCAAGGATCTGAACTGGGACCTCTTCATAAGAGAGACTATATTTTATTTCTCCATTGTCTAGTGGCACAATTGAAGTTGGATCACCGATGCACTTCCTCAATAGGGACATATGGAAGACTGGGTGCACCAATGCTAACTCTGGAGGTAGTTTTAACTCATATGCCACACTGCCAGTTCACTTCAAAATTCTGTAGGGTCCCATATATCTCGGGGTAAGCTTTCCTTTCTTCCCAAATCTTGTCACCCCTTTCATGGGTGAAATTTTTTTGAATAAAACCAGTCATTCACTGCAAACTCTAATTCTCTTTTTCTTCACATCAACATAGGATTTCTGTGGGCTTTGAATTATTTTCAACCTTTCTCAAATGAGCTGTACTGTCTGCATAGCTTTATGAATTGAGTCTGGCCCTATCAATATAGCTTTACCAACCTCAAATCACCCTATAGGAGATCTACACCTCCTACCATATAATGCCTCAAATGGGGCCATCTAGATACTGGAGTGGTAGTTGTTGTTGTATGCAAACTCGACAAGAGGCAAGTGATCATCCCAACTGCCCTTGAAATCGATCACACAAGCTCTTGATATATCTTCCAAGGTTTGGATAGTCCACTCAGCCTGTCCAAAAGTCTGCGGGTGAAAAGCTGCGCTGAGCTTGACCTGGGTACCGAGTTCCTTCTGAAAAGACTTCCAGAAATACGAGGTGAACTGGGTACTTCTATCAGAAATATTGGACAAGGGCACCCAATAAGTCTGACCAACTCCCAGATATAAAGCCTAGCATAGTCCTCAGTTGAGTCTGTAGTTTTTGACTGGGAAGAAATGTGCTGACTTAGTCATTTGATCTACTATCACCCGAATCGAGTCGTGTTATCGATGAGTCCAATGTAGACCTGTAATAAAACCCATATTTACTTCTTCCCACTTCCATGTTGGTATACTGACATCCTGAGTCGTACCTCCCGATCTGTGAGGTTCCACCTAAATTTGCTGGTAGTTCGGGCACTTAGCTACAAATTCTACAATGTCTTTCTCCATGTCGTTCCACTAGTAAATACCCCATAAATCACGATACATCTTAGTAGAACCTAGGTGGATAGAGTATCTCGAACTATGTGCCATAGCCAGTATCTACTCTCTCAAGCCACCCATATCCGGCACACAGAGTCTACCCTGGTAACGGAGTACACCATCTCCCCCTCGAGAGAAAACCTCCACTCCTTCTTTGAGAACTATTTATTTTAGGTTAAGCAATATGGATCTTCCTCCCACCTTGACTTAACGAGGAATCTTCCATCCTAATTGCTGAACATTTGGAGATGAGATTGACTGTGAGACTGAGCTGATAGGCTACGGGAAGGAGTTGAATTCCTAAAAGCTGAATACTAAGGGTTGAATACTAATGGAGTATCTGACTCTCAGCTGAACTACATATCTGAACTGAGTTTTTGAATTGAACATGCACTCTAAGACATGAGAAAAATACTAAATGACATAAAGCTGACACGAAACTAAGTAGAGTACTAAGGATAAATTGCTCCTCTCATGCTGCAACTGAGTGGTTAGGGACGAAGTTGTAAATCCCATCTGATATCTGAGTAGGTGGCCTTTTTTCAATTTGGTTTCCCAAGTAGTTCCTCCTACTAGTTGAGTGTTCCTTATAACCTTCACTATAATAAACTCTTTATTTCCACTTACTTAAAATCTTGATGGTCAACAATCTCAATAGGAACCTCATTTTAAAAGGGACTTTCATCCTCACCAACCCCCCATCATTTAAGCCTATCACTTAATCATCTTACGACTCTTCTACAGTATATATCATCCAAGAATTTCCCTGCTTCCCTAGTAAGAAAAACAACTGCATCTCATGAATTTCTACATATGAGCATCTATGGTGTAAATAGAAAGTTATCTTGAGTATATCTGTTACAACAATCATTCTCGATAGAGGTGAACGTACACATGTCTTAGAGTAACGAATCGCAAGAACGAATCAATCAAGGAGCCTAGTCTGAGCATACACATGATGTAGCATGATATGTTGAACCGTTAAGGAGAGTTTGAGGGACTGGGTTCTTGGAACTAGGCATAGTGTGAGACAAGAGTCTGTACATAATTAGTCTTCATGACATGAAGTTGGAATTTTTGGAACCATGGAGTAAGATCGAGATTGCTGTCTAAACTGATTATCTATATTTCTAGGAGTCTGAACATAAGAATAAGTAGAATTAGCGTTAACTGAAATACAAGAGGAAGTAGCTGAATAGGAAAGATTGACATCCCATTGTTGTTATTTCTGGATCCCTTCTACTGCAACACTTAAAGATTGACTTGTCCTTCTTAACTTATCATCTCCCCTTTAGCTAAAAGTCACCATTCTCAAGCTCTTAGATCCTTTTTTAAGTTTAGGTTAACATCACTAACTCTTGAGTTCTCATTTGTCACGAAAGCTACCACTATTGGCTTCATAATTATAACCATTTCATATCAACCACGGGATAACTCTCATACTGGCGTTATAAATGTATTTTATACTTTATATCATGGCTTGTGAGCCTAACAATATGCAAGGATCAACATGGGAAATTCATAACATACCGCTACTATATCTGGAGTTGTTGGCCATCTATATTGGATGTTGTGCCCTGCTGAGATGGGCAAGCTGCCGGAGTTGCTAGGATGGTGGATTGAGTTTTCCCATGTTCAGCTATAGGGAAATTATTTATTCTATGGCCCCACTAACCACATCCAAAACATCCTTCCTTACCAAACAAACATTTTTTGGGTTGGCTCCTTCCACATTTCTCGCAAACTGGGCGACTTGGCAGGGCTGCAGAAGAGTTAGCCGAGGCTCTACCTTTGCCCCGTTTGGCTGCTGGGCACTCTCTGAGTTTATGGCCAGACTTGCCGCACCAAAAGCAACTACCTGAGCCAGCCCTGCATTCTCCCAAATGGTTCTTCCCACAGTTCTTGCAAGATAGGCATGTAATCTCCTTTACTCTGGGTTTGTCAAGATTCTTGGCTATCGATGGTGCTGGGGAAGATGACCTCCGACGAAATCAGAAACGGGGTCCACCACTAATCCTTTGTTAGGAAAACCCTGAGTCCCTTGTCTTTCTCTCTTGCTCCCCTTTTCTTTTTCCTCGAACTTTCCATCCGCTATCAGACTGTGAAACTCTGGTGTGACCTTCCGAACCCTGGTAGCTATTATCTCTTTAGTAGGATTTACAGGTCTGACTGCCTGCTGGTTAACCCGAGTGGTTGTGACCCGTATTAACACTCTAAGGGTAGCCTTGAGCTCCACATCCATCACTTGCCCACTAAGGGGGCCAACTAGATTTGGTGGGACTGGTGGATTATCGTTATTTTTCCCTCTTCCAATACCTCTTCTAGGAGGCATTGTCTGTGAACTTTTAAAGCACGAATTAGAAGAGAAACAGTAGAGTTTACACTCTATCGTACGATAAGAATAGTGAAAGAAGGGCAATTTCCTAAAACGTATTGTAGCCTTCTCATCTTAAGTGTGGCGCACTTCACACCCATGAAAAGGACACTACTTGATGCGGATTTTAGACATCCTAGGATATTCTAAACCTAGTGCTCTGATACAAGTTTGTCGTCATGCCCCGAGTCTATACCCTGAATGAGACACGGTACTTGGACTCACAAGTAACCCCAAGTCAACCCATGGTCTATCATGAGACTGGCATTTTGAGTAAAAATATAGCGGAAGCTTTAAAATAATAAAATAAAATATTTAAGAAGAAAAACTAACTCATAAAGTTTTATACCACTAAAAATAAACTAAAAATCTTATTCATTGATTGTGTCTGAAAGCCATCTATCTGATGAGTTGCTAGGACAATCCCCCAGCTAACTCTATGTCTAACTGAAAGAAATATAGCTGAAAAGAAATAATACTCATCCTCAAAAGATGAGGATTCACCAATGAGGTAGCTGAAAGCTTCTGAGCGAGATCTGCTAACGGTGCTGAGACTGAGAACCTGCAGTTGTATCATGAAATGATACAACATAAAAGGTATGCACCAGTACTTTGAATGTACTGCGTAAGTGAGAGAAACCATAACACGGAGAATAAAACAACTGAACTGTAAGGACATGCAATGACCAACTGAAATACTGTAACTGAATAAACTAAATTATGCTGAGGTGGTTAAAATGACCCAGTTTGATGGTCAAAGGCATGCCCTAAATCTGGGATACTGATCTGAATTGCTATCCTGAACTAATAACTGTACTAAGTAAGTCTGAAATTGTTCTAAACTGAGCTAAATTGAGATTGAACTAAACTAACTAGGGGGAGAGGCTATAACCGACATATAACCACGTGAGCTAGATGTGGAGTCCGATGTACACACCCCATTGGTAGGACCCAATATACCTTGCCGGGGTATAAAGGCATAGACTGTGAGATCACTGTCTAGGGCCATGAGGCCAATAAAATATAACCTACCATGGCAACATAGTTTTGGGAACCTGGGTGTGCTGGAACCCTATCCCTCTTGGTGCTTAGTCCTACTCCCACTGGATAGTCCTACCATGACTACTACTACCCAGCAGATAGCTCGATATTGAGGGCCCAAGACTGCAACTGGCTCAGGGATACTGTCTGAGAGTACCCCGAGGGTCTTATTAGATTGGATTTGGAAACTGGTGTTCTAAGACTAGTCAGAGCTGCTCATCTGGAAGCGTCGTAACCATCTAAGGAAAAAACTGTTATCTGAAGCTGGGGTCCTAAGGCTGGTCAGAGCTGTTTATTTGAAACTATCATGACCACCTAAAGAACCACTAAAATTTGATACTAGGTCTAATTTGATAACTCGGATGCACCACTAACACCTCGAGAATTTCTGTAGTCAAACTGATCAGCTGACGTTTCTGACTAGCACTGGATATTCTAACATTTTGACTGAAACTAGGCTAACATGTATCTGACTGACAATTCAACATATACAAATAATATGGGAATCCACAACACAAATAGAATCAAGCAACAGGAAATAACTAGTCCGATATGCAAGAATCTGATTCACTGAACTGAGAAGCTAAGGATAAATCATTTTTCAAGATGCTAGTTTCCACAAAATTTCTAAGGATTGGAAAATATAGAAACTAATAACATGAATAATATTACATTTGAAGTTTATAGAATTCTGGCTGAAGACGTTCCACAATTTGAAACCACAGGGCTATTACTGACAGGCAAATTTAAAGAAAATTTTGGGGACAAGCATCAATATAGTCATAATCTAATGGAATCGTATCTAAAATTAACATGAATAACATTCTACATGAATTTAAGGAAGTCTGAAATATAATTTCTTCACATTCGAAAGTTTCAGGGCTAGAATTTATAGAGAAGACATGGAGGATTTTTGGGGACACAAGAGAAGAACTATTCCCTTATTAAATTCCCAAATACCTTGTGAAGAATCCCGGAGAGAATTCCTTGAAAATCTGAGAAGTAGTTGATTGCCCTAGTTCCAGCCCTGAGAGTTTCTACGTTCTGAGTCTAAGTATCGAGAGAACGGGTAAGAGGAAAATGTCAATCACCCTTTTAACTCCCTTATGGACGAGTCCAAGGCGATGTAGTTTAGAGTATAGGAGTTTAGGAAATTATGGAAAAGCCCCTAAAAATCTCATAGAAAAATCACCCTACCAGTCCTAACTAGGGACTGGACGAGTCGTGCCCATTGACCACGACTCGTGGTCCAACTCGTGAAGTACACTACCCAAAAATCCACTATTTTGACCACGGGGAACATAACAGGTCATTAGTGGTGACCACGAGTCGTGGTCACCTCTCATCCTCAACACTGACAGAAATCACTAGGGGGTCACCATGGGCGACACCACAACTCGTGGTGTTCCCGTTGAGTCATGCTGAGGACTTGTTAAGTACACTGTCCTACTTTTCATCTTCCTTCGCCCATCCTTGACCACGAGTGACCTAACGAGTCGTATGGCTGATCACGACTCGTGGCCATACCCTTGGTCACTCAAATCCCCAAATTTTCAACCATGTTCGAACCCTTCCGCATGAGTCACTCCATGACTCGTGTCCTGACCCACGGGTCTGTAACACCCCAAAACTTCCCTAGACCAAATTCAAATGTTGCATGAAAAATCATAGGAAAACTAGAAAATTTTTCTATCTCAGACGACCCACACAACAGACCGTTGGTGGAACCAACAGACCATTGTAGAGGGTCATGGTTGCAGCATGTTTCTACTGGGGGAAACAACGAGACATAGGATGACCCATTGAAATTAACAACGAGCCGTCCTATCGTCCATTGAATCCCGAGTTCAAAGGATTACTGGACCTTTCCCTGAGACAGCGACAGGGAACAACGGCCCGTGGTTACTACCAACGAGTCGTTGCTACAACCCGTCGTCTAGTTCTAGTCCCCAGCAGTGTGGACCACGAGTGGATACAACGACCCATTGGTTCTTCCAACGAGTCGTTATGATGACTCATTGCCTCCATGCCCAGTTTTCCTACCTGTTCTAATGGAAGGTGTCAATGACCCATTCTTTGTTCCAAAGAACCATTGTATCCTCCTGTGGGTCTTTCCAGTGAATTCAGTTTCAAAATCTAGAACCAATGACAGCTTTCAACAAGTTGTTGTTTGAACCAACGACCCGTTTTGAGATGCGTTCTTCAGGGTTGGCCAATTTTCAATTCTTTCTGCCAGGGGTATTTTAGTATATTTCCAACTTTTTTAAACTTGAAACCATTGGGTTCGTATAGGAGGGAATTAAAGGGTTAGAACGATGGTTTCCATTCATTTCTCTCAACTCCCTCAAGAATAGAACGTAAGAACTTCTCTGAAAGCATAGAGCAGGAGCAAAGGTTTGATATTCTTCTTAGGGATTTTCACTAGGATTTCTTCTACAGGTATGTGGGAATCCGGCAAGGAGATTGTTCTCCCCTTGTGTCCCCCAAAACTCTCTCTCTCTTTCCACTTTCATTCCTAGCCCTGAGATTGAGAATTTGAAGATATTGTTATCGTTCTTTGATTAATTCATGTGGAATACAATCCTATGATAATTGTAGCTATTTTTCCACCAGTTTTTAACTAAAATGATGCTTGTTCCAGTGAATTAGAAATTTATCCCTAGCTCTTGAAAAGTCAGAAACTAGAATCCTATTTAAGCATTGAATTCTTCAGAATTGCTTGCATCTGTCTAAGTTAGGGGCTCTTATAATAATTGTATGTGTTAGAAACTCAGTTACATGTATGTTAGTCAGATTTAGTTAGAAAGTATATATACTCTGTATTACTCAGAATTATCAGTTTAGTTTTAGTCAAAATAGTAGAATATCCCGTGTTAGTCAGAAATGTCATCTAATTAGTTTGACTATAGAATTTCTCGAGGTGTCAGTGGTGCCTCTCAGTTATTAGAATCAGACTTAGATTATAGTTTATTGGTACAATAGGCGGTCATGACATTTCATTTATATACATTTATAGCTCTGACCATCCCAAGGACCACAGTTCAGTTTATAGTTTGTTCTTAGACAGTTACGATGCTTCCAAATAAACAGCTCTGACCAGTCTAGAATCCAGTTTTAGAATTTGTCCGATAAGACTCTCAGAGTATTTCCAATTATATACACCTGACTAGTCTTGGGCCCCAGTTTTGAGCTATCAACCTAGCAGTTCACTATAGATTTTCCAGTGGGAGTAGGACTTTTAACCGAGCGGGCCGGAGTTCCAGCGCACCCAGGTTCCCAGAACTACGTTGCAAGTGTAGGTTACAATATTACTTGGTCCCAGACTTTTGTGACCACCCAATTCATGCCTTTATACCCTGGCAAGGTATATTGGGTCCTACTAGTGCGGTGTATAGATCGGACTCCACGTCTAGCTCACGTGGTTATATGTTGGCTATGGACTCTCCCACTAGTCAGTCCGGTCCAATTTCACAATAAGCAGCTCAGTTCAGTTTCAACTCTAGCAGCTCAGCTCAGTTTAGTACAGTATCTTAGATTTAGAACTTTCATACTTAGGGCATGTCTTTGACCACCAGGCAGGGTCATCTTGACCATCTCAGTTTCCTTTAGATTGTTCAGTTCAGTTTATCAATTGGTCATTGCATGTCTTTTCAGTTCACTCTTTGATATATTTATCATTATGCTTCTCTCACTTACTCAGTACATTCAAAGTACTAGCGCATACTTTTATGCTGTATCATTTTATGATACAACCGCAGGTTCTCAAACTCAACACCAATAGCTGATTTCATTTGGATCTCTTTATCAGCAGCGGCATGTGAGTCCTCATATTCCGAGGGCATTATTTCATTCATTTCACTTTTATTTATCATTATCAATTAGACTTAGAGTTAGCTGGGGGCTTGTCCCAGCAACTTCTCTGTTAGATAGCTTTCAGACACAGACTTGATTTCAGATTCTCAGATATTTTAAATCTCTATGTTCAGTTTTTAATTTTCATAAATGCTATTATGTATTATTTCAAAGCTTTCTCTATGTTTCTTTATTCAGAGTACCAGTGTATGATAGACCAAGGGTTGACTTGGGGATACTTGTGACTCCAAGTACAATGTTTCGTCTAGGGTGTAGACTCAGGGCATGACAACTTGGTATCAGATTTCTAGGTTTAGAGTATCCTCGAAAAGTCTGAAAGCCGCATCGAGTAGAGTTCTTTTCATGGGTGTGAAGCATGCCACACTTATGATGAGGAGGCTGCAAGATGTTATTAGGAAAACTCTCTTTTGTTCATATTCCTTATCATGCGTTAAAGTTCAATTCCTGAAACGCCCTTTTAACTCGTGCTCTGTTTCATTTCGGTGAATCATGCCTCCCAAACGCAGTAACGGAAGAAGAGCCGGTAACACCAATAGACCTACCCAGCCCCTGAAGCTCCTCAAGATGATTCCATATCTATTGCTAAATTTAGGGCGGCCATCCAATTGCTAGCCCAAACAGTAACCTACCAGGTGAACTAGCAAACGATTCTGATGAGCACCAATGGGTCTGTAGCAGCTGCGAGGGTGCGTGATTTCACCCAAATGAACCCTCCATCATTTAAGGGATCCAAAGTAGGGGAGGACCCCCAAGAGTTCATGGATGAAATCAGGAAGATTACCCGTATTATGGGTGTCAGCTCTTCCGAGGGTGCCGACCTGACTGCCTACCAGCTTAAAGGGTTAGCCCAAGTCTGGTATGAGTAGTGGAAGGAGGGGAGACCAACGGGAGTAGGACCGGTGGAGTGGGAGGAGTTAAACATAGCCTTTTTGGATAGATTTTTCCCTCGAGAGCTCAGGGAGGCCAAGATAGCAGCGTTTATGAACTTGAGCCAAGGAAATAGAACAGTGGAGGAGTATGCTCTAGAGTTTACTAGCTATCAAAGTACGCTCCAGAGAGGGTAGCCGAGCCAAGGGCTCGCATATTTAAATTTGTGAACGGAGTGTCAAACTTGGTTCTTAAGGAGTGCAGAACAACAATGCTGATTAGGGACATGGATCTCTCCAGTTTGATTGTCTATGCCAAGAAGATTGAGGCCGAAAAGCTGAGGGATATAGAGAGAAAGAACAAACAAGCAAGGACTGGCCAGTTAGATTACGACCATCAGAGGTCTGGCGGTGGTAGCCACATACAGCAGTAGCAGTAGCATCAACAGATGGCCCTAGCACCCAGTTTAGCCAACGTCGTACCTTTCTGTCCCGTTAGGACCGGAGGGGTGGAGCATCTGGTTCTCAATCTCAGACTCACAGTATGGGGAAAAGGTATCCATCTTTCCCTAAGTATGGAAAGATCACCCAAGGGAGTGCCTTCAGGGCAAAGAGGGCTATTTTGGGTGTGGACAGCTTTGACGCGGGCTTAGGGAGTGCCCTTCAGCAGGGCGAGGGAGATCACAATCCACCACATAAACAGCCTCAGCAGGCCTACCAACTCAGCGGGCCAACACATTAGGTACGGATGGCGGTCAATGCCAGAATCATTTCTATGCTCTATCTTCCCGTCAGGATCAGGAAAACTCACCTGATGTAGTTACTGGTATATTATGTCTCTTCCATCTAGCCATGTATTCCCTCTTAGATCCAGGAGCCACTCTTTTGTTCATGAATCCCTATATAGAAGTCCAGTTCAACATCAGTCTAGAGGTCCTCTCAGAACCATTCTCAGTCTCCACCCCAGTTGGCGAGTCAGTTAGAGCCAACCTGGTATATAGAAACTACCCAGTCTCAGTCATGAATAAAATTATTCCAATTGATCTTATAGAGTTAGACATGGTCGACTTTAACCTTATTCTCAGTATGGATTGGCTACACTCCTTCTATGCCTCAGTTGATTGCAGAAATCAAGTTGTCAAGTTCCAATTTCCAAAAGAGCCAGTGTTAGAATGGACGGGCAGCAGTTCAGCGCCTAAGGGTAGGTAGGCCCAGAAACTCATTTCCAAGGGATGTATTTATCATCTGGTTCGGGTTAAGGATTCAAACTCTGAGACCCTAACCATTCAGTCAGTTCCTGTGGTCAGTGAGTTCCCAGATGTTTTTCCTGAGGATCTTCCCGGAGTTCCCCCTAAACGGGAAATAACTTCAAAATAGCTCTCCTCCCAGATACTCAACCCATCTCCATCCCTCCTTATAGAATGGCTCCATCTGAGCTTAAAGAGTTGAAGGATTAGTTAAAAGATCTTCTTTACAAGGGTTTTATCAAACCCAGCATCTCTCCTTGGGGTGCTCCAGTGCTATTCGTGCATAAGAAAGAAGGTACCCTCAGAATGTGCATAGATTACCATCAGCTGAACAAAGTCACAGTTAAGAAAAAGTATACCCTACCCAGAATTGACGATCTATTTGACCAACTTTAGGGAGCCGGTTGTTTCTCTAAGATCGATCTCAGGTCAAGGTACCATCAGCTAGGAGTCAGAGAGTGTGAGATGCCGAAAACATCTTTTAGAACTCGATATGGTCACTACGAGTTTGTGGTGGTGTCCTTTGGACTCACAAATGCCCCAGCAACCTTCATGGATTTAATGAACAGGGTCTTCAAGCAGTATCTGGATATGTTGATTATTGTATTTATCGATGACATTCTAGTATACTCCAGAAATGAGGAAGAGAGTGCCAATCACCTAAGTTTAGCATTACGGACCCATAGTGACCGCCAATTATTCGCCAAGTTCAACAAATGTAAATTTTTTTTAAAGTCCGTGACTTTCTTAGGTCATGTGGTCTTAGGTGAAGGAATACAAGTAGACCCTCACAAGATAGCAACAGTGAAGGATTGGCCCAGACCTACCTCTCCTATTGAAATCAGGAGTTTCTTGGGCTTAGTGGGTTATTATCAATAGTTTGTGGAAGGCTTCTCCTCTATAGCATCTCCTCTGACTAAGTTAACTTAGAAGAAGGTAAAATTTCTGTGGTTGGACGATTGTGAGAAGAGTTTCCAGGAGTTAAAAACTCGACTCACCACCGCTCCAGTTTTAACCTTGCTGAAAGGAACAGATGGGTTGGTTGTTTATTGTGATGCTTCTAGAGTTGGACTTGGTTGTGTTTTGATGCAGCAGGGCAAAGTGATAGCGTATGCCTCCAGGCAGCTCAACGTTCATGAGAAGAATTATCCAACTCATGACTTGGAGTTGTTTTTGCGCTAAAAATATGGAGGCATTACTTATATGGAGCTCATGTAGATGTATTCACAGATCATAAGAGTCTTCATTACGTGCTGAGTGGATCTAAATCTGCATCAAAGGAGGTGGTTGGAGTTACTAAAAGACTACGACATGAGTGTGCTATATCACCCAGGAAAAGCCAATGTGGGGGATGATGCCCTAAGCAGAGTGTCTATGGGTAGCGTGGCTCATGTAGAAGAAGGCAAGCAGGAGCTGGTGAAGGATATCCACAGGCTAGCCCGGTTAGGGGTGTAGTTGGTGGATTCAACCGAAGGTGGGGTGGTAATGTAGAGTGGGTCGGATTAATCCTTGGTAGTTGAAGTTAAGTCCAAAGAAGATAAAGATCCAGTTCTACTTAAACTTAAGGAAGCATTTCTTAGAAAGGCGGTTGAGGCTTTCTCCATAGGGGGAGATGGTGTGCTCCGTTATCAGTGAAGGTTGTGTGTACCGGGTTTTGGTGAGTTGAGACAGTAGATACTGGCTGAGGCACACAACTCGAGATATTCCATTCACCCCGGTGCTACAAAAATGTACTGCGATCTACGGGACATTTACTGGTGGAACGACATGAAAAGAGACATTGTTGAATTTGTAGCCAAGTACCTGAACTGCCAGCAAGTTAAGGTGGATAACCAGAGACCATGAGGTATGACTTAGGATATCAGTATACCAAATGGAAATGGGAAGAAGTAAACATGAACTTCATTACGGGTCTACCTCGCACTCATCAGCAACATGATTCAATATGAGTGATAGTAGACCGATGACTAAGTCAGCATATTTCCTCCCAGTCGAAACAACAGATTCAGCTGAGGACTACACTAGGCTTTATATCTGGGAATTGTTTAGACTTCATAGGGTGCCGTTATCCATTATCTCAGACAAAGGTACCCAATTCACCTCTCACTTCTAGAAGTCTTTTAAAAAAGGACTAGGTACCCAGGTCAAGCTCAACATAGCCTTTCACCCGTAAACGATGGACAAGATGAGCGGACAATTCATACCCTAGAAGATATGTTGAGGGCTTGCATGATCAATTTCAAGGGAAGTTGGGATAGCCACTTGCCTCTCATCGAGTTCGCATACAACAACAGCTACCACTCTAGCATTCAATGGCCCCATTTGAGGCATTATATGGTAGGAGGTGAAGATCTCCCATAGGGTGGTTTAAGATTGGTGAAGCTACTCTAATAAGGCCAAACTCAGTTCATGATGCAATGCAGAAAGTTCAGCTCATTTGAGAAAGGTTGAAAACAACTCAGAGCCATCAGAATCTTATGCTGATGTGCGGAGAAGAGAGTTGGAGTTTGCAGTTGATGATTGGGTATACCTAAAAATTTCACTAACGAAAGGGGTGATGAGGTTTTTCAAAAAGGGAAATCTCAGTCCCAGGTATGAGGGACCCTACAGAATTCTGAGGCGATCAGTAATGTGGCCTACGAGTTAGAACTACCTTCAGAATTAGCAGCCGTGCACCCAGTCTTCCATGTGTCACTACTAAAAAAGTGCATTGGTGATCCAACTTCAGTGGTGCCATTAGACAGTGTGGAGATAAAGGATAGTCTCTCTTACGAAGAAGTTCCAATTCAGATCCATGACCTTCAGGATCGTAAGTTGAGAAACAAAGAAATCGCTTCGGTGAAAGTTTTATGGAGGAATCATCTAGTTGAGGGAGCCACATGGGGAAACAGAAGAAGACATGGTGGCCAGATACCCTCACTTATTCTCTCCCAGTTCAGTTCTAGAATCAGGTACTAAATTCCTTCTCAGTACTCTACTCAGTTCTATATTCATCAGCTCTATTTAGATTTCCTATTGCATCCTAGTTGCATCAGCTCTGTTAGTACGGTTAAGTTAGTTTGGAGTTGGTCACTCCTTCAGAAATCAATTCATAGACTCAATTTTTGAATGTAGTTCTTTTCCTAGTTTTGGTATTCATTCAAGGACAAATGATCTTAAGGGGGAGATATTGTAACACCCCGAAACTTCCATAGACCAAATTCAGATGTTGCATGAAAAACCATAGGAAAAATAGAAAATTTTTCTGTCTTAAATGACCTACACAACGGACTCTTGGTGGAACCAACAGACAGTTGTAGAGGGTCATGGGTTGCAGTAGGTTTCTTCTACAGGGGAAACAATGAGACATAGGACGACTCGTTGAAACTAACAACGAGTTGTCTTGTCGTCCGTTGAATCCCCAGTTCAGAGGATTACCAAACCTTTCCCTGAGACAATGAGAGGGAACAACGGCTGGTAGATACTGCCAACGAGCCATTGCTACCACCTGTCATCCATTTCTAGATCCCAACAGTGTGGACCATGAGTGGATACAACGACCCATTGGTTCTTCTAATGAGTTGTTGTGATGACTCATTGCCTTCATGCCCAGTTTTCCTACCTATTCTAATGGAAGGTGCCAATTGCCCATTATTTGTTCCAATGGACCATTGTATCCTCTCGTGGGTCTTTCCAATGAAGTCAGCTTCAGAATCCAGAACCAATGACAACTTTCAATGGGTTGTTGTTTGAACCAACGACCCGTTCTGAGTCCGTTGTTCAGGATCGGGCAGTTTTCAGTTCTTTCTGCCGGGGGTATTTTAGTATTTTCTAAGCTTTTTTAAACTTGAAACCATGTCATTTGGGTTCATATAGGAGGGAATTAAAGGGTTAGAATGACCCTTTCCATTTATTTTTCTCAACTCCCTCAAGAATAGAACGTAAGAACTTCTCTGAAAGCACAGAGTAGGAGCAAGGGTTTGATATTATTCTTAGGCATTTTCACCAGAGGTTTCTTCTACAGGTATGCGAGAAGCCGGAAAGGAGATTGTTCTCCCCTTGCATCCCCCAAAACTCTCTCTCTCTTTCCACTTTCAGTCTTAGCCCTGAGATTGCGAATTTGAAGATATTATTATCGTTCTTTGATTAATTCATGTGGAATCCTATCCTATGTTAATTGTAGCTATTTTTCCACCATTTTATAACTAAAATGATGCTTGTTCCAGTGAATTAGAAATTTATCCCTAGCTATTGAAAAGTCAGAAACTAGAATCCTATTTAAGCATTGAATTCTTGAGAATTGCTTGCATCTATCAGAGTTAGGGGCTCCTATAATAATTGTATGTGTTAGAAACTCAGTTACATGTATGTTGGTCAGATTTAGTCAGAAAGTCTATATACTCTGTATTACTCAGAATTGTCAGTTTAGTTTCAGTCAAAATACTAGAATATCCCCTGTTAGTCAGAATGTCAGCTGATCAGTTTGACTATAAAATTTCTCGAGGTGTTAGTGGTGCCTCTCAGTTATCTGAATCAGACTCATATTATAGTTTATTGGTCCATTAGGTGGTCATGACATTTCATTTACATACATTTATAACTCTGACCAGCCCTAGGACCCCAGTTTAGTTTACAGTTTGTTCTTAGATGGTTACGACGCTTCTGGATAAGTAGCTCTGACCAGTCTAGAACCCAATTTTAGAATCTATTCTGATAAGACTCTCAGTGTATTTCCATTTGTATACACCTGGATAGTCTTGGGCACAAGTTCTTAGCTATTATCCTAGCAGTTTAGTATAAATTTTCTAGTGGGAGTAGGACTTAGCACCGAGCGGGCTGGGGTTCTAGCGCACCCAGGTTTCCAGAACTACGTTTCCAGTGTAGGTTACAATATTACTTGGTCTGATTGGCCCTAGACTTTTGTGATCACCCAGTTCATGCCTTTATACCCTGGCAAGGTATATTGGGTCCTCTAGTGGTGTGTATACATCGGACTCCACGTCTAGCTCATGTGGTTATATATTGGTTATAGACTCTCCCACTAGTCATTTTGGTCCAGTTTCAGAATAAGCAGCTCAGTTCAGTTTCAACTCTAGCAGCTCAGCTCAGTTTAGTACATTATCTCAGAGTCATAACTTTCAGACTTAGGGCATGTCTTTGACCTCTAGGCAGGGTCATCTTGACCATCTCAGTTTACTTCAGACTGTTTAGTTCAGTTTATCAATTGGTCATTACATGTCTTTTCAATTCATTTATCTATATATTTATCATTTTTCTTTTCTCACTTACTCAGTATATTTAAGGTACTGACGTATACTTTTATGCTGTATCATTTTATGATACACCCGCAGGTTCTCAGACCCAACACCAATAACCGATTTCATTCAGATTTCTCTATTAGCAGCGGCAGTGTGAGTCCTCATATTCCGACGGCGTTATTTCATTCATTTCAATTTTCTTTATCATTATCAGTTATACTTAGAGTTATCTAGGGGATTGTCCCAGCAACTCCTCTGTCAGATGCTTTCAGACACAGACTTGATTTCAGATTCTTAGATATTTTAAATCTCTATGTTCAGTTTTTAATTTTCATAAATGCTATTATGTATTATTTCAAAGCTTCCGATATGTATGTTTTACTTAGAATACCAGTGTATGAGAGACCAAGGGTTGACTTGGGGTTACTTGTGACTCCAAGTATCGTGTTCCGTCCAGGGTGTAGACTCGAGGCGTGACAGGGTCATAGGATGACTCGTTCTGTGACCTAGTGTAGAAAATCCTATTTTCTCCATTTCAACTCTCGGTTCTGGTCTTAGGATTTTTGGGGCATTAGAAATTCCCCCCACTTAGTTTTAAATTGGAATTCAATAGTGTTTTCCTTTTTTCCCCCAATTTACTTTTCAAATATTGAACAACGATGCATTCTAGTTTTCAATCCCCTGCTAGTTGTTAGATGATGCATAGCACAACCCTGGCCAATTCACTTGAGAATGCAACAATTGGAACCCCCCACTTAGTTTTAAATTAGAATTCAATAGTGTTTTCCCTTTTTCCCCTATTTATTTTTCAAATGTTGAACAACAATGAGTTCTAGTTTAAATTAGTTTATAACTCTTGGATTATTGACTCAATTCCCCATGGGATTCCACGCCGACACTTATCGGGAATATGTGTTTTGACAATGACTGTGTAAACCCTCTCGTAAAGAAGAGAGTGTTTTGGATGTTATCAAAAATGGCGTTGTTGCCGAGAATTGAGTTGTCATAAGCCATTAGTTATTTACTAATTCAAACTTGTTTTGCATCTTGTTTTTTTTCTTTTTACTTCACGTTGTTGTTGTCTTTGAGTGTTGCAAGGTTGAATAAGGTGTGAAATGTGATGTCAAATGGAAGGAGAAAAATTTAGAAACCGGCGTTAGACCTATAAAACGCAGGTCTGGCGCAGATTATATGCATAATACACTAAAGGCAAAAGTTACACCTCCATTATACTAGGGAGTTCTTGCACTTATTCGTTCCTTATTGTGTGCGACTTTGTGCCTCAAATATGATATTTGTTTTGTTTTTATTTGATGTGCTTTGTTGTTTGATGTTTTGTTGGGGGATAAAGTCTGAGTAATCCCCTTGTGAGTGATGTACGATATGACCCTATGACAGATTGGGTAGCGGCATTTTTAAGGGCAAATCATCAGTACTTGCTAGTCAGTATCGCCTTTGTAGATAGTAGTCTTTTCATAAACTTCAAGAGTTTTCTTTATACTACGGTTGTTTCCCAAGGAGAAATTGCTTTTTCTTTTCTTTTATTGTGGAATTGGATGGAATTTCCTAATGATAGATTGAAAGGAGACTTTATTAAGAGAAAATGTCGAGTCTAGAGTCTTTTTGAGTCTTTTGTGCACTTTTATGAAGAGGTACCACCAAAAATTTCTTTCTTGGCATTGTGCATGAGTTTTGAAAAGAAAAGAGGGGCACTTAAATTTGAAAATGAGCACTCTTTTGTCATGGGTTATACATTCCTTGCTTGACTTTTTGATTCATAAACTATCTTGTCTAAAGTCATTCCCTTAATGTGATGAAGAAGGTATGTGAACTCCTCGGTTTGTGATGCCTTGTGTGGTGAGTCTTTTGGCTTAATTCTCGTGTATGCATGATTGTCTAGAAGTTGCCCTAAGTGTGGTTCAAGGAGAAATGTTAGATGGGGATGCACTTAGAACATGATCTTAGGCTTTCTATTTCTAGTCACTTCACCCAAATGACCTCCATGAACATCTTCCTTTGTTCGCCAATTGAGCCTTTGAACCTTTTTCTTGGAAACGACATTACAAGACTAATTGACCCTTTTTAGTCCTCCTCTTTGGTACCCATCCTCCCTAATTTCTAGTGATGAATGAATGAAAAATGGGGCTTAAATTCCAATAAATAAGGAGAGATAAGGAAATAATCTGAAATGAGGCAAAAGCCTAAGTTTAGGGGTTTGCAGGAAAGGGAGAAATGTGATGAGTTTAAATGTGAGGTAGCACCAAATTATGATCAAAATGAATGAAGTGATGGGTTGACAAACCTTAAATCATCAAAAGAGAAAAAGAATAGTGAACCGGTGTTACATCTTGCTCAGATGAGGCTAATGATGGAAACCAGAGGTGTTATAAGGGTGGATCTTGATAAACAAAAGATGAAGATGATAAACGAGGAGAGATAAGCAGAGGTGATTTCAAATAGTGTGATGGGATGTTGCAAGTGTTTACAAAAGGCATTATGGAGGTTCTAGTCACTAGAGCTAAACATTGTCCTACCCATACCCTTAGCCTTCATGAATACCCCGCAAGTCCTTAGTGATTTTGAGTGTAGAAACTCTACATTAGTGGCGAGTTACATGAAGGGAAAGCTTATGTGTCAATATGTATGCACTTGAATTTCTTTGTGAGAGCAAGCACATTTGTCTTATCTTATAATCCCTATGTGTGAAATGCTTAAAATTATTTGGGATTCTCTCTTTCTGTGAGTGGCATAACTTCCTTGGGGTACATGCTTAAAAGTATTTTCAAGTGAGAGGGGTGAATGAGACAAGTGTGTAGCGAACTTTAAGTAAAGCTTTGAATGTGAATTGTCAATGACTTGAGATGCTCCTTGAGCTTGTTTTGATAAATTATGCCCCTTGTTCAAATGAAAGAAATGCATGCAAAATATGCTTAATGATTGGGTCACGTATTGAAGCTTGTGCAACATGGTTTGAGTTTTTCTTTTCCTTGAGTTAGTATATAATTTTTGGGTTGTCTTGAGGTTTGATGGTTTTGTGTGAAACTCCCATAATGCTGTAAGCTTTAGCAATGTCTTCTTGTGAAGGAATGTCTTTCTTGATCCTTGGTGCATATACTCATCTATAAATGTTGTTCCATTTGCTCAACAGTAAAGAATTACATTATTTGAGGACAAATAATGGTTCAAGTTTGGGGGTTTGATGAGTTGGTAATTTACCAACTCATTAGGCTCTTAAAGATGAGTTTTTCTTTAGTTTTCAATTCATTTAGGTGGATTTTATGTCCTTTGATCTTGGGCAGATTTATATGCCCGAGTGATACTCAAAAGTATCATTTTCGCCTTGTTTATCTAGCAATGTGTATACATTTTCATGTAATTGGTAATAAAATGTGAATTTATACTAACCAACATGATTAGCATTGTTTTGTAGGTAAAATGTGATTTCGGGAAGCTAATATGCATGTTGGATGATATCGGAGTTGGACTTGGATGCGAGCAAGGGAAAAAGCATTGGACTGCATAAATTAAAGGGGCTCCGTGATAGAGCCGTGTCACGCTGCCATCGCGGAGGCATTCTGCCTGGAGGGTGAAAAATTCATCAATTCCAGTGGAGGCTCGCGACAGCTCCGTGGCACGGTGGCTAGCCTCCACGTTGCACGCCGTGCCACGTTGGTGCTTTATTCCCGGACCCCCAAATTCCAGTGAGGGTCCGCGTTCATGGTGTGTCACGGAGGCAGTGCTCCGCGATGCACTCCGTGACACGTTGCTTGTTATTTTGGGAAAAATTCCCACTAGTATAAATAGAACACTTAGGTTCATTTTTCATAATTCAGACTTGGTGGAGTAAGGACGTGGGTTACAGGCAGTTGAGGGACGAAAAGTTCAGGGTTTGTTCTCTCTTTCTTTCTTCTTTAACTCAATTGTTTATATGATTAATCCACAAATGAGTGGCTAATTCCCTTCCTTGCTGAGGTTATGAACACTTGTGATGAATTTTGATTATTAATTATATGATTTTTCATCTTTTTCTTCCATGTTTCTCTATTAATTCTTGTTCTTACTGCATTGGTGTGTGGCCTACATTAATGTATATCTAAAAAGTCCGATTTCACTCGAGAGAGCACAAAATTGGAAAGTTGTGAATTAATAGGATATTGTTCTTTACTTGATTTGGGAAAATTGAGTTTTGATGTGCTTTCCTGATAGAAATATACTTGAAAGCCGTATTAGTCAATTTAGGAATCGGAATTGTGTTGCTAGGTCATGAATTGCATTTGATCACAGAAATGTAGACGGATGGTTTATGATTCTTAAGTGAGATTAAATACGAGAGTTTTAATCTCTTGGCTAATGTTCTTGGCTAGCAACTGGAAGAAAAGATTAATCAATTTATGATGATAATCAAGTTCATTACATGTTCTTTAACCTCGGCATGCTTTTATCCATAGTCCAAATTCAAAGTAGATAATTGTTAGAAGTTTTAGTATAGAATTAGAAAACAAATTATTTACTTTTTGGTTACGTTGTTATCAGCATATTTAGAAGTTAATTAAAATATAGTATAGTATACTTAAGGAAACTTCACTTAATCCGAGTCTCTGAGGGATCGATACTTGGCTTACTAAAGCCACTTACTACTTGTTCGACCACGTGCACTTGCGTGTCGGTTTAGATACCTAAGGAACCAACCGAACACCCTTTATCTTTGATATTTGCAGGTACTTAACTTGAGTAGAGAAAGCATGAAATCGAGTAAAACATTCGAGATGAAATTTGATGAGTGTGCATTTGAAGAAAAAGAGACAAAGATAATGGGAGATTTGAACTCAAAAAGAGGTGTTAAGGACATGCTTTGAACCGGCTAAACGTGGATCCAGAAGTGCGAAATGCAGGCGAAATAGAAAATCCAATGCGTCAAAACTGCTCCCACCAACGTTTGGCAGTCTGCTACTGGTGAATTGACGGCCTAACGCCAGTTAACCGCCAGTGAGTCGCCAGTTCTGGTTACTCCAACACTGCTTCCCTTCGGCGAGTAATTGGTGCTCTGTGGATTGGTTATTCACTTTTTGGTTACGTTGTTGTCAGCACATTTAGAAGTTAATTAAAATATAGTATAGTATACTTAAGCAAACTTCACTTAATCCGAGTCTCTGAGGGATCGATACTTGGCTTAGTAAAGCCACTTACTACTTGTTCGACCATGTGCACTTGCGTGTCGGTTTAGATACCTAAGGAACCAACCGAACAAGTTTTTGGCGCCGTTGCCGGGGACTTGGCAATTGGTGAAATTGTTTTAAGTGTTAATTTACTGTATTTGTATTTTCTTTTCTTTAAGTGTTGACAACTTGGTCTTAGCCTGTATTTTGCAGACTTAATTGCTGTGAACACTGGCAAGAGACAAAGAGCTGGTGGAATCTTATATAGAGCCTGAACGTATATTTCATAGTAAACGGAGAAAAGCTCTACAAAGGAAGCTGCAGTTGCTCAGACAGACCATTATGGAGCAACAAAATCCACCGGTTGTGAGGGCAGTGTTAGTGCCCGAAGAAGCAGCAGCAAGGCCGATTCGCGAGGTGGCAATCCCACATGCCAACAATGTTACATCCAGTATCCGCAAACCAGAGCTGGAGGGAGATTTGAACTCAAGCAAAATATGGTGCAACTGTTGCACACAAGTGGGCAATTTACTGGTCTCCCTCATGAAGACGCACAACAGCATCTCCAAAACTTTTTGGAGATAAGTGACACTTATATACCCGCTGGAGTGTCACCTGATTATGTTCGGCTTACATTATTTCCGTTCTCATTACTCGGTGAAGCCAAGAGGTGGTTGAAAGCTGAGCCACCAAATTCTATTTCAACGTGGGATGATCTTGCACGAAAGTTCTTGATAAGGTTTTTTCCCTCTGGCAAAATAGCAAGACTTAGAAGTCAAATTCTAAGTTTCAAACAGAGGGAGGGAGAAAATTTATATCAAGCCTGGGAGAGATTTAAATCCATGTTGCGGGACTGTCCTCATCATCATCAGTCCAATGACGTGTTGGTGCACACATTTATTGAGGGTTTGGAACTCCACACCAAAATATTGCTAGATTCAGCAGCTGGAGGGCAAGCGCTGGAAAAGACTTATGAGGAGTTGTATACCTTGCTAAACCGGATTTCACAGGGCAATCTAGAATGGAATGCTGATTCTTCACGAGGTGGAACAAGGAAAGCAGCAGGAGTGTTTGAAGTGGATGGATTTACAGCTATCGCTGCACAGATAGCTGCCTTGCAAAATCAATTGAACAACCACTTCAGCAACATGACTTTGAACCAACCGTCAGCTCCAGTTAATGCAGTCCAACAATTGTGGTGTGAAGTGTGTGGAAGCAGTGAGCACTCAGCTGAGTGCTGTGGAGCAAATCCTGATTCGGTAAACTTTGTGGGTAATGCACAAAGAAATCACCAGCAGTACGGTAGTGGCTACAATTCAAATTGGAGGAATCATCAAAATTTTTCATGGGGTAGCAACAGCCATCAAGGCCAAAGTTCGGGTCAGGGTATGCAAAGGAATCAAGGAGGGCAACAGAACTACCAATCTCAATTCAGAAATAACAATGCACCTCCTCCACCACCATCACCCAGCATTGAGGAGATGTTCAAGACCATGATCGCTAACCAAGCGCAATTGCAGGCTGACTATGTTAAATTGGCAGCCGAAGTTCAAAATAACCAATTAGCGACCAAGGCTCTTGAGTATCAATTTGGGCAATTTGCTAGTGCCCAAAATACAAGGCCCAGAGGAGGACTTCCGAGCGACACGGATCCGAATCCGAAGCAGGTAAATGCAGTGACCACAAGGAGTGGTTTGCAGCTGAAGGAGGTGGAACCAGAAAGACCACCTTAAAATTCGGGAGCAGCAGAAGTTGAGGGAGAGCTAAGTTCGGAAAGGGGGAAGACCAAAGAAGCTGAATCAGAAAGACCTCCACCCCCGTTCCCTCAACGACTCAAGAAACACAAGGAGGAGGCATGTTTCAAGAAATTCATGGAGGTGCTTAAACAGGTACATGTTAACTTACCTCTTGTTGATGTCTTGTAGGGAGTGCCGAAATATGCCAAATACATAAAGGACATCGTGGCCAACAAAAGTCGTTTGACTGAGTATGCTACAGTGGCTTTAATAGAGGAGTGCACTTCCCAGATCCAAAACAGACTGCCCACAAAGCTAAAAGACCTTGGAAGTTTTACTATCCAACTTACTATTGGGCAAAGCATCCGAGCTCGTGGATTGTGTGACTTGGGGGCGAGCATAAATCTGATGCCATCTTCGGTATTCAGAAAGTTGGGTTTAGGGAGTCCTAGACCTACAATCGTAATCTTGCAGTTGGCGGACTGATCCTTAGCTAGGCCGAATGGCATTGTTGAGGATGTTCTAGTGCAAGTGGGCTCCCTAATTTTTTCAGTAGATTTTATTGTTCTGGATTTTGAACCAGACGCAGAAGTCCCATTTATTTTGGGACGACCCTTCTTGGCAACCGGGAAAGCATTAATCGATGTAGCTGCGGGGCAACATACAATGCGAGCACATGACAAGGTAGAGGTGTTCGATGTGTATAAAGAACCCAAGCTCCCGATGGTACAGGAAGAACTCTCGCTGATCAATGTAATTGATCATGGTAATGCTAAGCAGATGAAGCATTCCCGAGAGTTGATGGGAAGACCACCGGATAGGTGTAAGCACTACTGGGGGGAGGACAATGATCGTGAGAAATCGTCCATCACCCTAGCGAACAACTGAGCGTAAATGACGTCGAGCCGCGACGGTAGACCAGGCGCTGCACGGGAGGCAACCCGTGAAAATTTGTTTTTTTCTTTCATTTTGTAAAGTGTAATTAGATTTTTCTTTTTTTTTCTTCTTTTTCTTGATTTAGTACAAAAATTTTTCGTTTTAGCTAGTATTTTTTGTTTTAGTTAGGTGAAACCTATTATTCTAACCAATTATGTTTAGTGAGATGATTTTCAGGTCAAACGGAGAAAAATGTGCACGGAATCGTGAAGGAAAAGGCGAGGTATGAAAAGTTAATAAAATGTAAAAGACAGTGAGCTGGGGCGATAGCTCCGTGTAACGGAGGAGGACCTCCGTGTTACCCTCCGTGACACGTTGAGGTGTAATCCGGAAATTTCAAAATTTCCTGAAGGCTATCGCGATGGCTCCGTGTCATGGAGGCAGTGCACCGCGATGCACTCCGTGACACGTTGCCGTATAAATTATGACGGGTCACACCGGGTTGCCGGGTGACCCGCGTGTTTTCTACCTTTTAAACCCCAATTTCTCCCTTTTTTTCCCTCATTTCATTTTCCTCCGCGACCAAACGTCCCAAAACCCCTCTCCCATCAACGTGCCACGGCTTAAGGCAATAAATTACCAAGTTTTCTTCGCTTATTTAACGACAAGGTATGTTTTCCGATTCTCTCTCAAGTTTTTGTCAATTTCATTCGAAATTAAGCATGGGAGGTGAGATAAATCACCCTAAGTCGAAATTAAGCATGAATTTGAGTTATTTATTGATTGATAAAAGTTTGGAATGTTGTAATGATTGTTTGAACTTGTCGATTACATGAATTATTCGAAGTTGATTGCGAAAATCAATTATAGGGCTTTGTTGTTGAATTTGAAGTTGGTAATGTGTTGAATTCGTGAATTCTATGCCAGGGTGTACTTGTTAAATGAGATGAATCGTTGTAAGAAGTGTTTGAATGTTAGTAGACGACGAATTCACGGGTTTTGGGGAAAATGTCAAAATTTGTTCAAATTGGGTTGGTTGTATAGGTTCATATGTATAGAATTTTTGTTGTTGTTTTGATTCGTTGTTTTTCTTTGCTAAGTGCGATGGTTGAAATGCTAGCGATGGTAGTGATTGGGATTAGCTGTACGAATTCTGAGTAGTACGCAGAAGTTAGACCGTCGAATTTTCGTTTGAACACACTAAGCATGATTGTATAGTTGGTTGTTTGGTGTAAATAAAGTTATTCTTGTCGTAGTATCGTAACTGTAGCTAAGGACTAAGTGTGGAGTAAACTTAGCGTAACCCGACCTTAGCCGAAGTTAATATTCGTTTAGCTTGACATTAAGCTTGTTTACTTGTGTTGACAGGTAAAATGGCAAGCAGGCAAGATAAAGGTAAGGGTGCATCAACTTCAGGCACCGGAAGGAAAAGACTCAGACTGGGCACAACAGTCCCAGCGGCACCAGCAGTTCCACGCGGCCAGCGCCGCCAATACGGAATGAGATGGGTGACTGATGAGGGGAAGAAGTGGTATGCTAAGCACAAAGAAATCAAATATTTCCCCGAGGAGCATATAGCATGGGAACCATTAGCACAGGAGTTCCCCAGAATAGTTCAACAGATCGAGGCTGCTGGGCTAAGTTTCATATTTCAGGAGCCCAAAGAATGCAACCTACACTTGGTTCGGGAGTTCTATGCTAATTGGAACCCGGCAATCAAAAGCCACACCATCAAGATCAGAGGGCAGATAGTCACTCTGGAACCCCAACAGCTAAATGCCATCATAGGAGCGCGGGACACAGATGCCCACGTTCTCCGCCAGCTGAATATTACCCCACCGTATGCCGACATCAGATGCACACTGTGTGGGGCTCGATCTACAGCTAGATGGAGCAGAAAAAAAGAAAGGGGCTACCACCAGACTCTGCCTTATTCTCAAATGAACAGGGAAGCCCGAATCTGGCTGAAGATAGTCTGCTCGTGCCTAATCCCGGGGGTACACATGACTGATGTGACCCAGGACCGTGTTTGCCTGGTGTACGCCCTGATGAAAGGGCTGGAGATTAATGTTGGGGCGGTCATTATATCCGCCATGAAGAGAGACCGACTACACCAGGGCCACAGGTATGGGTTCGGTGGACTACTCACCACCTTTCTCAGAGGCCTCGACGTCGAGGAGGAGGCTTTGGATTACATCCCGCAGTTGGAGCGGTGGGCCTTGGACGTGACCAAAACTAAGGCTCCCGACACCACCCAGAAGTGCGAAATGCAGGCGAAATAGAAAATCCAATGCGTCAAAACTGCTCCCACCAATGTTTGGCAGTCTGCTACTGGTGAATTGACGGCCTAACGCCAGTTAATCGCCAGTGAGTCGCCAATTCTTGCTACTCCAACACTGTTTCCCTTCGGCAAGTAATTGGTGCTCTGTGGATTGGCACCGGCAAAATGTCAATGCTTTGCAAGTTAGTAGGTCGTCCAAGGAGGGTAAAAACGTTTAGAAAGGTTCCCAAAGCAACTAGAAACACCAAAGGCACTTGTGGAATGTTGTACACAAGAAAGTACAGATATTTATATCACCCTCATTGTACACCACTAAATTTTTATCCATCCTTTTCATTAATAAATCTAGAGAAATTGGAGATTTCTGTCAATATAAAATCATAGAGTAGAAAGTTCTTCTTCTTGAGGAACCACCGTTTTGGGGAATTCCACCATTGTTGCAAATCTTGTGAAGCAAGTTGATGAACCCATATTATGAATGTTGAGAAAATTTCTCTTGGTATCTTCTCTCTCTCTCTCTCTAAATATGTAAATCTAACTTGCTAGTTAGGGGTATGTGCTTGGTGGGTTTGTAATTATGAATGGGTGCTTATAATTTGCTCTTATATTCTTATTAAAAGTTTAGATCTATTGTCTTCTCTAAAGTTTTAGTTGTAAAAAATTGATGGTTTCAAACATGAATTTTGCTTTTCTTTCCTTACTTTTGCTTGAAAGAGAAAAGTGAAATATGGGTGATAAGACGATAGGGAGGATTTGGAGTATGGATGTGTGAGGTTGAGCTAGAGATAGTCATCACGCACATTTTCACTCTATTAAAGAGTCTATGCTAGAGATAGTTGATCCTTCCTCAAGCTCTTGTGGTTCATAAATTGATTTTCGCCTTGGGGTTTGAGAAAACCTAAGGCATAAATATTCTTGTGGTTGAGAAACAAGATAATGTGATTTATCCATAGCTATTTAAGTTGAATTTGAATCCAAGAAGAATGAAGTGATCCCATGCGAGTTGTTAGACCATGCATAGCACACCCCTGGCCAATTCACTTGAGAATGCAAATATTGGAATTCCCTCCACTTAGTTTTAAATGTTGAACAATGATGCGATCTAGTTTGAATTAGTTTACAAATATTGGATTATCGACTCAATTTTCTATGGGATTCAACCTCGACACTCATCGGGAATATTTGTTTTGACAATGACCATGTACACCCTCTCGTAAAGAAGAGTGTATTTTGACATTATTAGTTTGCATTGAATATACCTATCTTGTTTATGCACAACTAAACTATAATTGCACATGCTAATATACTAAATGTCATACAAAGATCCAAAAAAGTCATGCATTGCAGTTACATACACAGCTAGACACCAATTTTTTTTTTAAAACGGGTCATTTTTTCAACATTTCAAAACATGTGCATTTATTGACTATAAAGTACTATTAACTACTTATATCTAAACAAAACAAATAATTCTGAACATGGCGGTTCTACTAGATAACATGTTTGAGGGAAAAGAAACACGACTGAAAAACCCTCGGACGAAAGTAAAAAACCCAAAAATCACATGTAGACTCCCCTTTAAAAAGCATTCTTTCTCCTCAAAGCATAAAATGTAAGAACCAGGAAAGGGAAATACCTGGGGCGATCCTATCAGCTACTCAGACTTCACTGAACATTCATGGGTTTCCTCCCGTGTAGCACCTGATTCAACATCACGGCATGATACAACTTCCTTGACTATTTAGGCTTCGTCAAGGTACACCAACTCTATTCCTCTTACCCCCTCAGTGTTTTCCATATACAGTTTCACTCTTTGTCCATTTACTTTGAACCCCTTACCATCCTTATTCTCAAGTTCCACAGCACCATAAGGGGATACATTCACCACTTGATTTGGTCCCATCCATCTAGATTTCAATTTACCTGGATGCAAGCAGAGCCTCAGATTAAATAAGAGTACCAAGTCGCTAGCGTGGAACTCTCTTTTGTCAATCTTCCAGTCATGGTAGATTATCATCCTTTCCTTGTAAATAACTTCAGTCTCATAAGCTCAGAGGTGGAATTCATCTAACTTATTCAGCTGATCTAGCCATAACTTGGCTGCTTCATTCCAATTCAAGTTCAACTTTTTTGATGCTCGTATTGCCTTATGCTCCAACTCCACCGGCAGATGAAATGGCTTGCCATAGATAAGATGATATAGTTATGAGACAATAGGGGTCTTATAAGTTGTTCGATATGCTTAAAGTGCATTATCGAGTTTCCTAGACTAGTCTGTCCGGTAGGTGTTCACTATTTTAGCCAACATTGTCTTGATCTCCCCATTGGAGACTTCCACTTTTCCACTTGACTGAGGATGGTAAGGTTCTTCCACCTTATGTTTCACACCGTATTTCTCAAGTAGAGTTCTAAAAAGGTGATGTAATTCCTTGGAAACTCAAAATCTAATTCTGAAACTTAAATCAGGAAATCTAGAAAAGCTGTAGAAAAGCTTCAGGACGACCCACCTAATGAGTCGTTAAGTGACCTCATGACTCATTAGGTGAGCTGTGAGAAGGAGGCCTAATAATTTAAAGAGGGGAGGCAGTGTACCCAATGAGGGACTTCACGAGTTATGGTTACTGACCACGACCTGTTAGGTCACTCGTGGTCAGGCCAGAGTTAGGAATACTTTTTGTTGATTAGTGTACTTGACGGGTGGGGAAGGAGAGTCATGGTCCCCAGTAACAACTCGTTATGTCCCCTGTTACCAGCCTTATTGAGTTTTTAGCCAGTGTACCGGACGGGAGTGACCACGAGTCATGGTCAGACACCACGACCCGTTAGGTCACATGTAAGGGGCACCCGACAGTTTTTCCCAGTGAATTTCTAAGGGTTAATTTGTAATTTCCTACTCTCCAAAGCTATAAAATACGTCATTTTTGTAATAATTTCAGATGTTTTACTGGGGAAAAATGGTTCATTCGTCATTCCCCACTCTCAGTTCTCAGATACATAAAAAGTTCTCCGCTCAAGAACCCTCCAAGCAAGACTAGGGCTTCTCATCTCTTGTAGCAGCTCAAGCTTTTCCTCCGGAAGAATTTTAGTCAGGTATGTGGGAATTCAACAAGGGAATTGTCCTTCCCATGTCTCCCTCAAAATCTTCCCAAATTTCCCTATTAGTTTAGCCTTGAGATTTTCTAATATGTAGAGATTTTCATGTTGATTCTCGTTAATTTCAATTGGGTTGTTGTCCATGTGTATTACTCATATGATTTTCATCAATTCATAATTAAATAGTTATTGTTATTGCCAAGATGATTCATAGCCCTAAATTTTAGAGTAAAGATTATCGCCTACTGAATTCCTTCTATTTTGCAAAGTATGTTTTGGGTTGAATATCCTAGAAATTCTTATTATATATATATGTGAGCAACTAATCCATAAAGGAGAATGATTTTACTCTTGTTGGATAAAACCCCTTTTGAATTCTTGAAATTTCGTCATATTATGAAATTCCCGTATTGTTAGAATGAGTTGAGCTCTCTATTAGATGCTTAGTAGTTCAATCCAGTTAAAACATAGAATCTTTTCAGAATCATTCAGAAAAAAATTGTCAACTGATCAGTTTGACTTCAATCTTTTTCCGAGGTGTTAGTGGTGCCTCTCAATTATCAAAATCAGACTTAGATTATAGTTATTTTGGCCATTAGGTGGTCATGACATTCTAGTTATATAGCTCTGACCATCCCCAGCATCCCAGTTCAGTTACAGTTTGTTCTTAGATAGTTACAACGCTTCCAGATAAGCAACTCTGACCAGTCTAGAACCCAGTTTCAGAATATGGTCCGATAAGACTCTCAAGGTACTTTCAGATATATATCCTTGACTAGTCGTGAGCCCCAATTTTGAGCTATCATCTTAGCAGTTCAGTATTGGTTTCTAGTGTGAGTAGGACTTAGAACCAAGCGGATTGGGGTTCTAGCGCACCCAGGTCCCCAAAACTACATTGCCAGCGTAGGTTACAGTATTTCTTGGCCTGATTGGCCCTAGACTTTTATGATCATCCAGTTCATTCCTTTATACCCTGACAAGGTATATTGGGTCCTACTAGTGGGGTGTATATAGCGGACTCCATGTCTAGCTCACGTGGTTATACGTCTGTTAGAGACTCTCCCACTTGTCAGTTAAGTTTAGTCTCAGTTTTGACAATTGAGTTCAGTTCAGATCAGTTCAGTATGGTCTCTCAGACTCAGTATTTCAGACTTAGGGCATTTTTATGACCATCAGCCAGGGTCATTATTGACCATATTAGCTATATTCTAGTTATATCAGTTTTAAGTATTTTCAGTTTGTCATTTCATGTCATTTCCGTTCAGTTACTAGCTCTTTCATACTATTTATATCTCTGACTTACTCAGTACATTCAAAGTATTGATGCATACTTTTATGCTGTATCGTTTCATGATACAGCTGTAGGTTCTCAGACCCAATGTCGTCATCCATTTTCGTTCAGATCTCACTATCAGCAGCACCAGTGTTAGTCCTCATATTCCGAGGGAGTTATTTTATTCATTTAAGTTTTCTTTATTATTTTTAGTTAAGACTAATAGTTAGTTGGGGGCTTGTCCCAGTAACTCCTCTGTTAGATAGCTTTCAGACCAGACTTGATTTCAGACTTTCAGATATTTAAAATCTCTATGTTCAGTCTTTAATTTTTCATAAATTCTATTATGTATTATTTCAAATTTCCGTTTTGCATGTTTACTCAGAATACTAGTGTATGATAGACCAAGGGTTGACATGGGGTCACTTGTGACTTCAAGTACTGTGTTACGTCTCGGGTGTGGGCTCAGCCATGAGAAAATTGGTATCGAAGCACTAGGTTCAGAGTATCCTTGGAAAGTTTGAAAGCCACATCGAGTAGAGTCCTTTTCATGGGTGTAAAGCGCGCCACACTTTTGACGAGGACGCTACGAGATGTTATTAGGAATACACTCTTTTGTCAATACTCTTTATCGTGCGTAAAGTTTAATTCCAGAAATTCCCTTCTAATTTGTGATCTGTTTCATTTTAGTGAACCATGCCTCCCAGACGCGGTATTGGAAGAAGGGCCGGTAATGTCAACAGACCTTCCCCACCAGCCCCGATAGCTCCTCAAGATGATTCGGTGTCTACTGCCGAATTCAGGGCGGCCATCCAACTGTTGGCCCGAACCGTCACAAACCAGGTGAACCAACAAGTGGTGCCGATGAACACCAACAGTTCTGCAGCAGCTGCAGGGGTGAGGGACTTCACCCGAATGAATCCTCTTGATTTTCATGGAAAAAAGGTGGAAGAGGACCCACAAGGGTTTGTAGACGAGATTAGAAAAATCACCCGAATTATGGGTTTCAGTCCCTTTGAGAGTGCCGACCTGGCTGCCTACCAGCTGAAAGGACTAGCTCAAGTCTGGCATGACCAGTGGAAAGAAGCGCGGCCAGCGGGAGCAGGACCACTAGAGTGGGAAGAATTTCACACAACTTTCTTGGACAAATTTTTCCCTTGGGAGCTGAGGGAGGCAAAGATGGCGGAGTTTATGAATTTGAGACAAGGCAACAGAACTGTGGAGGAGTATGCTATGGAGTTTACTAGGATATCTAAGTATGCTCCATAGATGGTAGCCTAGCCAAGGACTCGCATGCTGAAGTTTGTAAATGGAGTGTCAAATTTGGTCTTCAAGGAGTGCAAGACTACAATGCTAATTAACGACATGGATCTTTCTAGCTTGATTGTCTATGCCCAGTAGATTGAGGCTGAAAAGTTAAAGGATATGGAGTGTATGAACAAAAGGGCAAGGACTAGCCATTCAAATGTCGGCCATCAAAGGTCTAGCAGTGGTAGCCGCCCACAGCAGCAGCAGCAACAACAGCAGCAGAGAACCCCAACACCTAGTTCACCAGCGCCCTAACCTTTTGGTCCTATTAGGATCGAAGGGGTGGATCATCTGGCCCTCAGTCTCAGACTCATAGTACCGGGAACAGGTATCTAGCTTGCCTCAAGTATGGTAGGAACCACCCAGGAGAATGCCTTTAGGGACGTAAGGGTTGTTTTGGGTGTGGACAGCTTGGACACCGGCTTAAAGAGAACCCGTCAGCAGGGTGAGGGAGATCACAATCTACCACATCATCAATTCTAGAAGGCCGACTAGCCCAGAAGGCCAACACTCCAGGTACAGATGGAGATCAACACCAAAATCATTTCTATGCTCTCTCTTTTCATCAGGACTAGGAAAGCTCACCCGACGTAGTTACGGGTATGTTATGTCTCTTTCACCTAGACATATATGCCCTCTTAGATCCGGAGCCACTCTTTAATTTGTGACTCCCTATATAGAAGTCCAATTCAACATCAGTCTAGAGGTCCTCTCAGAACCATTCTCAGTCTCCACCCCAGTTGGCCAGTTAGTTAGAGCCAGCCGGGTTTATAGAAACTGCCCAGTCTCAGTCTTGAGTAAAGTTATTCAAGCTGATATTTGTAGAGTTAGACATGGTTGAATTTGACCTTATTCTCGACATGGATTGGTTACACTCCTGCTATGCCTCAGTCGATTGCAAAACTAGAGTTTTCAAGCTTTAGTTTCCTAATGAGCCAGTGTTAGAATGGACGGGCAACAGTTCCGCGCCTAAGGGTAGGTTTATATCCTACCTTAAGACTAGGAAACTCATCTCCAAAGGATGTATATATCATCTGGTTCTGGTCAAGGATTCCAACTCTGAGACCTCAACCATCCAGTCAGTTCCAGTGGTCGGTGAGTTCCTAGATGTTTTTCCTGAGGATCTTCCCAAAGTTCCCCCTGAACGAGAAATGGACTTTGAAATAGACCTATTCGCACATACTCAGCCTATCTGCATACCTCCTTAAAGAATGGCTTTGATTGAGCTTAAGGAGTTGAAGGAGCGGCTAAGAGACCTTCTTGACAAGGGTTTCATCAAACCCAACATATCTCACTGGGGTGCTCTAATGCTATTCATGCGTAAGAAAGAAGGTACCCTAAGAATGTGCATAGATTACTGTCAACTAAACAAGTTCACATGTAAGAACAGGTACCCTCTACCCAAAATTGATGATCTGTTCGACCAACTTCAAGGAGCCAGTTGTTTCTCAAAGATTGATCTCAGGTCAGGGTACCATCAGCTAAGGGTCAGAGAGTGTGACATACTGAAAACAACGTTAAGAACTCGGTATGGTCACTACGAATTTGTAGTAATGTCCTTTGGGCTAACAAACGCCCTAGCAACCTTCATGAACTTAATGAACAGAGTCTTCAAGCAGTATTTAGATATGTTCGTCATCGTATTTATCGACGACATTCTAGAATACTCCTGAAATGAGGAAGAGCATGCCAACCACCTAAGATTAGCATTAAAGACACTCAGGGACCGCCAGTTATTCGCCAAGTTCAGCATGTGCAAATTTTGGTTAAAGTCCGTCACTTTCTTAGGTCATGTGGTCTTGGGTGAAGGAATACAAGTAGACCCTCACAAGATAGCAGCAGTGAAGGATTGTCCTAGACCTACCTCTCCTACTGAAATCAGGATTTTCCTGGGGTTAGTGGGTTATTATCGACGGTTTGTGGAAGGCTTTTCCTCCATAGCATCTCCCCTGACTAAGTTAACATAGAAGAAGGTGAAATTTTAGTAGTCGGATGAGTGTGAGAAGAGGTTCTAGGAGTTGAAGACTCTACTCCTTACTACTCCAGTTTTGACCTTGCCAAAAGGAACAGATGGATTGGTTGTTTATTGTGATGCTTCCTGGTTGGACTCGGTTGCGTTCCGATGCAGCGGGGCAAAGTGATAGCTTACGCCTCCAGATAGCTCAAGGTTCATAAGAAGAATTATCCAACTCATGACTTGGAGTTGGTAGCGGTGGTGTTTGCGCTAAAAATATGGAGGCATTACTTATATGGAGCTCACATAGATGTATTTACGGATCATAAGAGTCTTCAGTACGTGTTGAGTCAGAAGGATCTAAATCTATGCCAGATAAGGTGGTTGGAGTTGCTAAAAGACTATGACATGAGTGTACTGTATCACTCGGGCAAAGCCAATGTGGTGGCTGATGCCCTAAGCAGATGGTCTATAGGGAGTGTGACTCATATTGAGGAACATAAAAAGGAGTTAGCAATGGATGTTCACAGACTAGCCCGGTTAGGGGTGCAGTTGGTGGATTCAGCTGAAGGTGGTATGGTAATACAAAGCGGGTTGGATTCATCCTTAGTAATTGAAGTTAAGTCCAAACAAGATGAAGATCTAGTCCTACTTAAACTTAAAGAAGAAGTTCTCAGAAGGGAGGTTGAGGCTTTCTCCAAAGGGGAAGATAGTGTACTCCGTTAGCAGGGAAGATTGTGTATACTAGATGTTGGTGAGTTGAGACAGTAGATACTTTCGGAGGCACATAGCTCGAGATATACCATTCACCCCAGCGCTACCAAAATGTACCGCGATTTGCGGGATATTTACTGGTGGAACGGCATGAAAAGAGACATTGCTGAATTCATAGCCAAGTGCCCAAACTGCCACCAAGTCAAGGTAGAGCATCAAAGTCCAGGAGGCATGACCCAAGATATCAGTATACCCACGTTGAAGTGGGAAGAAGTGAATATGGATTTCATTACGGGTCTACCTCGGACTCGCCAACAACATGACTGAATCTGGGTGGTAGTAGATCGGATGACTAAGTCATCTCATTTCCTCCCTATTAAAACTACAGACTCAACTGAGAACTATGCCAAACATTACATCCAAGAGTTAGTCAGACTTCTTGGGGTGCCTTTGGCTATCATTTCAGGTAGGGGAGCATAGTTCAGCTCACACTTCTAGAAGTCCTTTGAGAAGGGACTAGGCACTCAAGTCAAACTCAACACCGCTTTTCACCTGCAGATCAATAGGGAAGAGGAGCGGACCATTCAGACCCTAGAATATATGCTAAGAGCATGCACAATTGATCTTAAGGGTAATTGGGATGACCGCTTGCCTCTTATCAGGTTTTCATACAACAACAACTACCACTCTAGTATCCAGATGGCCCCCTTTGAAGTATTATATGGTAGAAAGTGTAGATCTCCAATAGGGTGGTTTGGAGTTGGTGAAGCTACCTTGATAGGTCCAGACTCGATTCACGAGGCAATGCAGAAAGTTCAGCTCATCCTAGAAAGGTTGAAAATAGTTCAGAGCCGCCAGAAATCTTATGCCGATGTTCGGAGAAGAGATTTGGAGTTTGCAGTTGATGACTGGGTATACCTGAAAATTTCGCCCATGAAAGGGGTGATGAGGTTTAGAAAGAAAGAGAAGCTTAGTCCGAGGTATGTGGGACCTTATAAAATTTTGAGGCATATCGGAAATGTGGCCTATGAGCTAGAGTTACCTTAAGAACTAGGAGTTGTACATCCAGTTTTCCATGTGTCATTTCTGAAGAAGTGCATCAGAGATCCAACCTCAGTTGTGCCATTGGAAAGCATGGAAATAAAGTCTCTCTTATGAGGAGGTACCAGTCTAGATCCTTGACCGTCAAGTTCGTAAGCTGAGGAATAAGGAAACAGCTTCATCAAGGTCTTATGGAGAAATCAGCAGGTTGAGGGAGCTACGTGGGAGGCCAAAGCGGATATGATGGCCAAATACCCGCAGTTGTTCTCTACCGACTCTGTTGTAGGTTGAAATACTAGTTTTTCCTTAGGATCTGGTCTAGTTGTTGAATTCAATATATGTGTATAAGTTCCTTTTATGACTTTGGATGTGTGTATCAAAAGTAAATTCAATTTAGTTATGTATTTTGAAACGGAGGTAGTCATTCCGGTAGTTTTGGAGTTAAATGAGCAGTATTTGGAAAGTTTGATTGCTATGTTTCTGCTTCCTGTGTGTTTTTTAACATTCAAGGATGAATGTTTACAAGTGTGAGATATTGTAATGTCCCAAAAACTCAAAATCTAATTCCGGGACTTAAATCATAAAATCTGGAAAAGCTATAGAAAAGCTTTAGGACAATCCACCTAACGAGTCGTTAAGTGACCTCATGACGCGTTAGGTGAGCCATGAGAAGGAGGCTTAGTAATTTAAAGAGAGGAGGCAGTGTACCCAACGAGGGACTTCACGAGTCGTGGTCACTGACCACGACCCGTTAGGCCACTCGTGGTCAGGCCAGAGTTAGGAATACTTTTTGTTGACCAATGTACTTGACGGGTGGGGGAAACGACTCATGGTCCCCAATAAAGACTCGTTATGTCCCCTATTACCATTCTTATTGAGTTTTTAGCCAGTGTACCTAACGGGAGTGACCACGAGTCTTGGTCAGCCACCACGACCCATTAGGTCACCCGTTAAGGGCACCCGACAGTTTTTCCCAGCGAATTTCTAAGGGCTAATTTGTAATTTTCTACTCTCCCAAGCTTTAAAATACATCGTTTTAGTAATAATTTCATACGTTTTAGTGGGGGAAAATGGTTCTTTCCTCATTCCCCACTCTCAATTCTCAGAAACATCGAAAGTTCTCCTCTCAAAAACCTTCCAAGCAAGACTAGGGTTTCTCATCTCTTGCAGCAACTCAAGCTTCTCCTCCAAAAGGATTTTAGTCAGGTATGTGGGAATTCAACAAGGGAATTGTCCTTACCATATGTCCCCCCAAATCATCCCAATTTTCTCTATCACTTTAGCCCTGAGATTTTCGAATATGCATAGATTTTCATGTTGATTCTCGTTAATTTCAATTGGGTTGTTATCCATGTGTATTACTTATTATTTTCATCAATTCTTAAGTAAATAGTTATTGTTATTGCAAAGATGATTCATAGTCCCAAATTTTTGAGTAAAGATTATCGCCTACTGAATTCCTTCTATTTTGCAAAGTATGTTTTGGGTTGAATATCCTAGAAATTCTTATTATATATATATGTGAGCAACTAATCCTTAAAGGAGAATGATTTTACTCTTGTTGGATGAAACCTCTTTAAATTCTTGAAATTTCGTCATATTATGAAATTCCCGTGTTGTTGGAATGAGTTGAGCTCTCTATTAGCTGCCTAGTAGTTCAGTCAGTTAGAACATAGAATCTTTTTAGAATCATTCAAAAAAATGTCTGATTAGTTTAACTTCAGTCTTTTTCCGAGGTGTCAGTGGTGCCTCTTAGTTATTAGAATCAGACTCAGATTATAGTTATTTGGTCCATTAAGTGGTCACGACATTCTAGTTATATAGCTCTAACCAGTCCCAAGACCCCAGTTCAGTTACAGTTTGTTCTTAGATGGTTACGATGCTTCCAGATAAGCATCTCTGACAGGTCTAGCACCCAGTTTCAGAATCTGGTCCGATAAGACTCTCAGGGTACTTCCAGATATATGTCCTTGACTAGTCTTGGTCCCCGATTCGAGCTATTAGCTTAGCAGTTCAGTATAGGTTTCCAGTGGGAGTAGGACTTAGCACCGAGCAGGCGGGGGTTCCAGCGTACCCAGGTTCCCAAGACTACGTTGCCAGCGTAGGTTACAGTATTACTTGGCCTGATTGGCCCCAGGATTTTGTCATCACCCAGTTCATGCCTTTATACCCTGGCAAGGTATATTGGGTCCTACCGGTGGGGTGTATACATCGGACTCCATATCTAGCTCACATGGTTATATGTCGGTTAGAGACTCTCCCACTAGTCAGTTAAGTTCAGTCTTAGTTTTGATAGTTCAGTTCAGTGTGGTCTCTCAGACTCGGTATTTCAGACTTAGGTTATGTTTATGACCATCAACCAGGGTTATTATTGACCATATTAGCTATATTTTAGTTATATCAGTTTTCAGTATTTTCAGTTGGTCATTTCATGTCATTTCAGTTTCGTTACTAGATCTTTCATACTATTTATATCTCTGACTTACTCATTACATTCAAAGTACTGACACATACTTTTATGTTGTATCATTTCATGATACAACTGCAGGTTCTCAAACCCAACGCCGTTAGCCTTTTTCGTTCGGATCTCACTATCAGCAGAAGCAGTGTGAGTCCTCATATTCTGAGGGCGTTATTTCATTCATTTCAATTTTCTTTATTATTTTTAGTTAAGACTCAGAGTTAGTTGGGGGCTTGTCCCAGTAACTCCTCTATTAGATAGCTTTTCGACCAGACTTAATTTCAGACTTTCAGATATTTAAAATCTCTATGTTCAGTCTTTAATTTTTAATAAATGCTATTATGTATTATTTCAAATTTCCGCTGTGCATGTTTACTCAAAATACCAATATATGATAGCCCAAGGGTTGACTTGGGGTCACTCATGACTTCAAGTATCGTGTTACGTCCAGGGTGTAGGCTCGGGTCATGATTGGCGATTACCAAAGTGTGGCCTACCGTCGCTAATGATGGCTCTGGGAGTATCGAATCTGGCAAATATGTGCTTTCACAGAAATGCTATGACACTTTCCCCTTCATTGTTAGGGAGTTCAATGGCTTCCACCCACTTTGAGACATTATCTACCGCCATCAAGATATACTTCATCCCTTATGAGCTCACAAATATACCTATGAAATCAATACCCAGTACATTGAACAATTCTACTTCCAGAATTGGGGTCAATGGTAGCTCATGCTTGCGAGTGATGCTGCCTTGTCTTTGGCATTGATCATAGGCTTTGGAAAATTCATATGCATCCTGATGGATTGTGGGCCAATAGTAACCGCATTGCAGAATTTTGTGTGCGGTTTGAATACTAATGTGATGAACCCTAACTGGAGATAAGTGGCATGCCTCAAGTATACTCAACATCTCAACCTTTGGCACACACCTATGAATTAACCCATCTACACAAATACAGAACAAATAAGGCTCATCCTAATAGTACCTCCGAGCATCAAACAAGAACTTCTTCCTTTTTTGCGAAGTTCGATCTGTCAGGATCATATCACTCACCAAATAATTTGTATAGTCGGCAAACCATGGGATAAAATCTTGAGATGCAGCCAACATCTGCTCATCTGGGACGGCATTATCAATGTCAATCTCATTTTTTACTCTTGCCTCTACCTCCAATCTAGATGAATGATCAGCCACCTAATTCTCAGTACCCTTCCAGTCTTTCACCTCAAACTCAAATTCCTATAATAGCAATACCCATCTACTCAGCCTTGGTTCAACATCCTTCTTTGACATTAGATATCGGAATGCTGCATGGTTTGTGTGGACAATCACCTTGGTTCCGATCAAGTATGCTTGAAACTTTTTGAATGCGAAGACCACTACAGGCAGCTCGTGTTCGATCACTGTGTAATTCTTCTGAGCTACATTGAGTGTATTATTAGAATAATAGACCGGGTGAAATTTTTTTACTCTTCGTCAACCCAAGACAGCACCAAGGGCCAGCCTACTAGCATCACACATTACCTCAAATGGGAGAGCCCAATCTGGGGCTATTATGATGGGGCTGAGGTAAGTCATTCCTTTAAACATTCAAAGGCTTTCAAACACGCTTCATCAAATATAAATTTCACCTCCTTCTCATGTGGTTTTCACAATGGTTGTGCAATTTTTAGAAGTCCTTGATGAGCCTTGATCTTGGGCAGAATTATATGCCCAAGTGATGCTCAAATGCTTCACTTCGTCTTGTTTATCTATCGTTATGTGTGCATTCTCATGTGATTTATAGTTAAAATGTGAATTTATACTAACCAACATGATTGGTGTTGTTTTTCAGGTAAAATGTAATTTTAGGAAGCTAAGATACATGTTGGTAAAAATAGGGAATGGACTTGGAAGCGAGCAGTGGAAAAGGTCAAGCAAGAGCAGCAAAAAATAAGGGCTTCGCGATGGAGCCCTGTCATGCTGCCATCGCGGAGGCATTCTGCCTCGGATGATTTAGTTTGGCCAATTCCAGTGAAGGTCCGTGTTGCCTCTGTGACACGGAGGCAATGCCACGCGATACAAGCCGTGGAACATTGGGAACATTGACCTGGGACATCAACTTCCAGTAAAGGTTCGCGACTACGCCGTGGCACATTGGTCTGGCTCCGCGTTGCAGGCCATGGCACGCTAAGGAGAAATTGTTGAGGAACCTGATTCCAGAGAGGGTCCGCTTTTTCACCGTGGCACGGAGGGAGTGCTTCGCGATACACTCCGTGCCACGTTGCTTGTTATTCCGGGAAAAATTCCCACCAGTATAAATAGCACACTTAGGTTTAATTTTAATAATTCTGACTTGGTTGAGCAAGAACGTGGGTTACAGGCAGTTGAGAAGACGAAAATTCTAGGGTTCTTCTCTATCTTGTTCTCTTTTATCTCAATTGTTTGTATGAATTACACTTATTTGATGATGTTTAATCCACAAATGAGTGGCTAAATTCACTTCTTGCTGAGGTTAAGAACAATTGTAGTGGAATGTAATTGTTGATCAATTTAGCTTTCATCTTTTCTTCAATGGTTGTTCTATCAATTCTTGTTCTTACTGCATTAATGTTTGGCCAATGTTAATGTATATCTAAAAAATCCAATTTTGATTTTGAAAAGGAAAGAAATTGGAAAGATGTGAATTGGTAGGATATGATCTCTTCTTAGTTTGGGAAAATTTAGAATTGAATTACATTCAGAATAGAAATATATCTGAAAGTCTTATTAGTCAATTAAGGAATCAGTTTTGTATGGCTAGAACATGAAATTCTTCTATCACAGAAATGTAGGTTGAAGGTTCATGATTCTTAAGTTGGGTAGGATACGAAAGTTTCAACTCGTAGGCAATAATTCTTGACTAGCAACCGAAGGAAAGATTCATTGAATTGTATCGATAAATTACTTCCCTGCATGTTCGTGTTAACCTCAGCATGCTCATTATTATTGTTAAGACTCACTTTATCATTTTGCTTTAGATTCTTATTAGTTAGTAACTCAAACTCTAAAAATCTTATTCATTTAGTTGTCTGCATTCTTAAAGTTATAGTTCATTAACACTAAAGTTAATTATTACCTTAGTTCAGTCCCTGTGGGATCAGTACTTGGCTTACTTAAGTCATTTTACTACTTGTTCGACCACGTGCATTTGCGTGTAGTTGCCAAACCCCCAAACAAGTTTTTGGCGCCGTTGCCAGGGACTGGCAATTGGTAAAATTGTTTTCTTAGTGTTAGTTTACAATTTCTATATAAGTGCTGACAACTTGATCTTAGCCTGTCTTTTGTAGATATCGAATTCTGTTGAACACTGGCAAGAGACAAGGAGTTGGTGGATTCGTACTTAGAGCCAGAAAGACAATTCCATCTTCAAAGAAGGGAAGCTCTAGAGAAGAAGCTGCAGTTGCTCAGACAGACAATCCTGGAGCAACAACAGAATCCACCACTTGTAAGGGCAGTGTTAGTGCCCGAGGAAACGGCAGGTAGGCCGGTTCGCGAAGTGGCAATCCCACATGATAACAATGTTACTTGAAGTATTCGCAAACCTGAGCCAGGAGGTAGGTTTGAGTTGAAACAGAATATGGTGCAATTGTTGTACACCAGCGGACAATTCACAAGTCTCCCTCACGAAGATCCACAACAACATCTCCAAAACTTTTTGGAGATAAGTGACACTTACATCCCCGCTGGAGTATCATCCTATTATGTAAGGCTTACATTATTCCCATTCTCATTATTGGGAGAAGAAAAGAGGTGGTTGAAAGCTGAGCCACCTAACTCTATCACCACTTGGGATGATCTTGCAGGAAAATTTTTGATACGGTTCTTTCCATCCAGGAAAACAGCAAGACTTAGAAGTCAGATTCTAAGTTTTAAACAAAGAGAGGGGGAGAATCTATATCAAGCTTGGGAAAGGTTCAAATCATTGCTAAGGGATTGTCCTCAGCATCACCAGTCTAATGATGTGTTGGTGTATACTTTCATAGAGGTTTGGAACCCCACACAAAAATTTTGCTAGACTCAACAGCTGGGGGACAAGCATTAGAAAAGACTTATGAGGAGCTGTATACTTTGTTAAATCGTATTTTGCAAGGAAATTCATAGTGGAATGCAGACTCTTCTAGAGGCGGAACAAGGAAAGCGGCAGGAGTCTTGGAAGTGGATGGTTTTACAACTATCGCTGCACAGATAGTTGCGTTGCAAAATCAACTCAACACCCACTTCAGCAATATGAGCTTGAATAAATCTCAATCCCCAGTTAATGTAGTGCAGCAGATTTGGTGTGAAATATGCGGTAGTAATGAACACTCAGCTGAGTGTTGTGGTCAAATCCGGATTCAGTTAACTTTGTTGGGAATGTACAGAGAAATAATCACCAACAGTATGGCAACAACTACAACTCGAATTGGAGGAATCATCCGAATTTCTCTTGGGGTAGTAACAACCATCAAGGGCAGAGTTCGAATTAGGGTGCGCAGAGAAATCAAGGAGGGCAGCAGAATTATCAATCTCAATATAGAGGAAACAATGCACCTCCTCCACCACCTACCAGCATTGAGGAAATGTTTAAAATAATGATAGCTAACCAAGCTCAGTTGCAGGCTGATTATGTGAAATTGGCAGCAGATGTAAAGAACAATCAGTCAGCTACAAAGACATTGGAGTACCAGTTTGGACAACTAGCTGGAGCTCAAAACACCAGGCCAAGAGGAGCACTACCGAGTGACACTGACCCGAATCCCAAGCAAGTAAATGCAGTGACCACAAGGAGTGGTTTACAACTCAAGAAGGTGGAACCAGAAAGACCACCTCAGCAGTCAGGAGCAGTAGAGAAAGAAAGGGAACAAGATGATGAGAGGGGGAAGGAGAAGGAAGCTGAAGTAGAAAGAGCACCACCCCCGTTCCCTTAAAGATTAAAGAAACACAAGGAGGAAGCTTGTTTCAAAAAGTTCATGGAGGTGCTTAAACCGGTACACATTAATTTACCTCTGGTTGATGTTTTGCGGGGAGTGCCAAAGTATGCAAAGTATATCAAGGACATCATAGCTAACAAAATCAGATTGATGGAGTATGCTACGATGGCGCTTACTGAGGAGTGCACGTCTCGGATACAGAACAGGTTTCCAACAAAGCTCAAGGACCCTGAGAGCTTTACAATTCAAATCACAATTGGGCAAAGTATCCGAGCTTGCGGATTATGCGATTTGGGAGCGAGTATTAACTTGATGCCGACATCGGTGTTCAAGAAGTTGGGGCTAAGCAGTCCTAGACCAACTACAGTGATCTTGCAGTTAGCAGACCGTTCTTTAGCCAGACTAGATGGCATTGTGGAGGACGTGATGGTGCAAGTGGGCTCCCTTATCTTCCCGGTAGATTTTATTGTTCTGGATTTTGAGCCGGATGCGGAAGTCCCATTTATTTTGGGACGTCCTTTCTTGGCAATCGAGAGAGCTTTGATTGATGTTGCTGCAGGGCAGCTAACCATGCGGGCTCATGACAAAGTGGAGGTATTTGATTTATATAAGGCCACGAAACTTCCGACCATACATGAGGAGCTTTCAGCAATCAATGTACTAAATCAAGTAGAAATTCTTCAGATTGTTGAATCTCGAGATCCATTGGGAAGAGCATTAGTGAGCTCCAATCATTTCGGAGATGGAGATACTTATGAGAGGGTGAAAATGTTGAATGAACCAAAATGGTATCTCAGGAAGACACTAATTGGGACTTCTCCATACCGATTGGTCTATGGAAAAGCGTGTCATCTGCCGGTGGAGCTAGAACACCGAGCTTTCAGGGCCGTGAGGAAATTGAATATGGACCTAGAGCTAGCGGGCAAGAAGAAGATGATGTAACTCAGAAAACTTGATGAGTTTCATTGGCATGCTTATGGAAGTGCCAAGTGCTACAAAGAGAAAACAAAGAGGTGGCACGATAAGCATATGGTGCATCGTATTTTCGGGTCGAGGCAAAAAGTGTTGCTTTTCAATTATAGATTGAAGCTGTTTCCAGGGAAATTGTGGTCCAAATGGTCAGGGCCGTTTGAGATAGTGAGAATGACCCCGCACAGGGCAGTGGGGTTGTGGCAAGAAGACCGAAGTGCCACGTTCTTGGTTAATGGGCAACGTTGTAAGCATTACTGAGGTGAGGACGTTATTCGAGAGAAGACGTCCATCACTTTAGAGGATGATTAAGCGTCAATGACATCGAGCCTCGACGGTAAACCAGGCGCTGCACGGGAGGCAACCCGTGAAATTGTTGTACTAAATGAGTAGAATTAGTTGAGAAAGAAGAAGAAAAAAAAGAGAAAAAGAAAAAAATAAAAAAATTATGTTTGCATTGAAACCTATGAATTCTAACCAATTTCTTTCTTTGAGATGATTTTCAGGTAGAATGGAGGGCAAAAATGCAAAGAATCGCAAAGGAGAAAAATCGAGGTGAGAAAAATAAAAAATTGCATGACAGTGAGCCTACGCGTTGGCTCCGTGTCACGGAGGAGGGCCTCCGCGTTAGCCTCCATGACTCGTTGAAGGTATTCTGGAATTTTTTAAAAATTTCCAGAACACCTATGCGATGGCTCCGTGTCACGGAGGGTGTGCTCCGCGTTACCCTCCATGACACGTTGAGGTGTAATTCGCGTTGGGTCACACCGGGTCGCCAGGTAACCCGCGCGAAAAACACCTTTTAAACCCCGAAATCCCCTCATTTTTTCCTTATTTCCCATTCCCTCCGTGACCAACTCCCCAAATTCCCTCCTCCCCCAATGTGACATGGACCTAGGCACAAGATTTCTTCAATTTTTCTTCGATTTCATTGGATTAAAGGTAAGTTCTTGAACTTAACCTCAAGTTTTGCATAAATTTTCAATTTTTTGAGCATGTGAGGTGAGTAAACCTTGCCCTAAGTGTAAATTAAGTTTGAATTCACTTAAATTTTGATTGATTGATGTTCATAGTATCGTTGTGAGTATGTGAACTAGATGAATGCATGTTTGATTGAATTGTTTTGCGAAATTGGTAGCTAGGGTTAGAATTTGAATAGGAAGAAACTAAATTTGGTTGAAAATGTGATAAAATATGGGTTGTGCATGTTGGGTGATCTGAATGATGTTGTGAATATAGATGAATATGCTAAGTAGACAAGGGAATTGTCGGAAAAATGAAATTGGTAAATTGCATAGGTTGTTGAGAACAAAAATTTTGGCTAAGTGCTATGTGATGTAATGGAATCGATGGTGATATTGTTAGTTGTTGTACGAAGTCTGAGTAGTACATAGTAATTATTCCATCGACTTATTTGAATGCACTAATCAATTGGATTGATAAGAATTGGGAAAGCATGATTGTCTTGCCGAATTATTTTAATTGTGGCTAAAGACTAAGTGTGGGGTGGCCTAACTCAACCCAACCTTAGTTGAAGCTATGTTTGACTTGAATAACATTGGGATTGTATGTTCGATGGTACAGGAACAATGTCAGGCAGGCAAGACAAGGGAAAGGGCGCATCTACATCGAGCGCCAATAGAAAAAGGATTCGGTTGGGAACAACAGTCCCAGCAGCACCAGGCCAACACTGACAATATAGAACCCGATGGGTGACGGATGATGGAAGAAATGGTATGCAAAACACAAAGAGACCAAATACTTCCTAGAGGAGCACATTGCAAGGGAGCCGCTGGCATAGGAATTCCCCAGAATCGTACACTGGATTGACACTGCTGGGCTGAACTTCATCTTTGAAGAGCCCATGGAGTGCAATCTCCATCTGATTCAGGAGTTCTATGCCAACTGGAACCCGACCCTCCGCAGTCACACCGTCAAGATAAGAGGGCAGGTTGTCAACTTTGAGCCCCATCACCTGAATGTTATATTGGCGGCGCGGGATACAGATGCCCATGTACTCCAACAGTTGAACATAACTCCACCTTATGCGGATATCAGACGCACTCTATGTGGATCCTGTTCAACAGCATGGTGGAGCAGGCACAAGGAGAGGGGCTACCATCAGACACTGCCTTACTCTCAAATGAACAGGGAAGCCAGGATTTGGCTGAAAATTATGTGTTCCTGCCTGATCCCCGGGGTGCACATGACAGATGTCACCCGGGATCGAGTATGCTTGGTGTACGCCCTGATGAAAGGGCTTGAGATAAATGTTGGGGCGATAATCATTTCCGCCATGAAGAGAGCCGGACTCCTTCAAGGGCACAAGTACGGGTTCGGTGGTTTGCTTACCATGTTTCTGAGGGGCCACGACATCAAGGAGGAGGCCTTAGATTACATCCCACAGATTGACAGGCGCGCCCCGAATGTCACAAAAACCAAGGCACCCAACACTACTCATGGGCCTGTTCTCACACTAGCCGAGCGACATGCTCGAGATGATCATTATATGGCCTGCATGTACGGGATGCAGATGCTGCAGTTGCGCATAGGAGGGAGGCCTGCAACGGAGGATAATCTATGGCAGCTCGAGCTAGATTACCCCTTTGGCGAGAATGCCCGGGCTCTATGTCGAGTGGGGCCAACTTTTGTGGAGCTTGTAGAAGATGATGTCCCCACAGATGAGGAGACCCGCTGTGAGGACTCAGATGTTGAGTTAGATGAGGACAACGGGGGCGACTCAGATATGGGAGATGAGGCAATGACACCTGATGAAGAAGTGGAATACTTCAATTGATCAGGGAGTTTCACCACCCACCTCTGTGATATGTTAAATTTTATGAACACCGGGGACAATGTTCGGTTTAAGTGTGGGGTGGGAGTAGTTAGGTGTTGGATGTTTCGTTGTTGTTTTTGTTTATGTTTATGTTTTTTGTTGTTGTGCCTGTAAAAAAATGTGACCCTGTGACTCTTTTTGATGTGCTTTGTAATTAAGTGGTGTTGTAACGAATGTAAGCTATTGTGGTTGTGTGAGCTGTTGTTGATTGGTTGGTTGTGTAAATATTTTTTGTTTTCTATCGAAATTATCGATACTTTTGAAAAAAAAAATTTGTTGAATTTTCTTATGATTGGGTTTCTCGGACTTTGTTTTTGGTGCTTTTATCGAGAATAGTCCCATTGAACCGAAGTCTTAAATAGTGACCGTTCCCTATGATGGATGGATGACGACTGTCCTAAGGGAAATGTAGTCGATAGGAGTAGTTTTTTTTCTTCCTTTTAATTTCTTTCTTTTGTCTATTTCCCAAACGTGTCGTTACTTCATGGTTCGGAATTCTTGTTACGTGTTGTACCTGATATTAAGATGCAAAGGTGATTCGTATGAAAGAATGCAAATGTGTAAACATGTTGAGATACCTAGGCCATAGAGTTCGATTCGGTGTGATTGAGGCTTAATATTGAATTCTTGTAATTAGTTGATTGAAGAGTCTATGAATAAGTCTTGAGTTGAGCATGTGCAAGGAGTGTGAGGTGAGGTTTCGATTATTCCATGCTATTGTGAAGTGTCTAGAACTTACCTGGTGTGTGTGCAAAACGAAATGAAGGATGTGTATTGTAGGAAAGGATGTAGGCATTTCTTTGATTAAACCGAAAGTTTTTTTCCCTTATCATACCTACCTTGAATGTACATCCTAGTTAGCCCCATTGAGCCTTTAGCCTATTTTTTTCTTTCTTTGAAGAGGTACAAACCGAGCTTAATCCCTTCTTTTCGTTAGCCGTGAATTTGATCCAAAACTCTTAAGCGCTCAAGAAAAATAATTTTCCCACAGTGTCAAGGAGTGAGAATTGTGAAAAGGAAGGAAAAGTGGAAGTGGTGAAAGTAAAGAAAAGGTCAAGGGTGCACTTGCTGAAATTAAAGAAAATAAAGATGTATAACTAATCTTTTTTATTAAGTCGAGTGTGCTTAAAGAAATGGGAACAAAAATAAAGAAAAAAATTCAAGAATGAGAAGATGAAGGAAGAAACAAGGCCCATAATGATGGTGGGATGTATTGAAAAGTGATTAAGGAAGATAGTTGCTATTATTGGTTAGCCCAGTATTTACTAGTTGCTTAGCTTACATTACAACCCGTTAAGTCCTACGTGATCTTACATCACGCGTCCTTTTATTAGTGGAGTAATACGCTAGAGGCAAGCTTATGGTTCATGACATGATGCATGTGAATTCTTTGGGAGAGAGAGAGAAATCGTGTTCATATACCCCTACATGTATTGCTTTGGAAATCATATTATTGAAAAGGGGGAAATTCTCTTGTGTTGTGAGGGCACATGCTTGATGAGAGATTGAATTTCGTGTCGGATGTCTTGCTTAGTTGATTTGCATGAGTTTGCCAAGATCGAGAGTCGATTCTTGAGCTCAGGAGGTCTTAATGTGGTGAATGTCATGGTATTGATGGGACTATGCATGTTTTCTTGATGATTTCCTATATTAAATAATTGGTATAGCCGTAGATTGAATTGTCGAGCCAAAGTAGCTATGTGTGGGTGTCAATTGCATGAGATGTGAGAGTATTGTTCGAGGATGAACAAGGTTTTAAGTGTGGGGTAAGTGATCTAGGGAAGAATTATATGCCCAAGTGATGCTCAAATGCTTCACTTCGTCTTGTTTATCTATCGTTATGTGTGCATTCTCATGTGATTTGTAGTTAAAATGTGAATTTATACTAACCAACATGATTAGTGTTGTTTTGCAGGCAAAATGTAATTTTAGGAAGCTAAGATACATGTTGGTAAAAATCGAGAATGGACTTGGAAGAGAGCAGTGGAAAAGGTCAAGGAAGAGCAGCAAAAATAAGGGCTCCGCGATGGAGCCGTGTCACGCTGCCATCGCTGAGGCATTTTGCCTCGGATGATTTAGTTTGGCCAATTCCAGTGAATGTCCATGTTGCCTCTGTGACACGGAGGCAATGCCACGTGATACAAGCTGTGGCACGTTGGGGACATTGACCTGGGACATCAAATTCCAGTAAAGGTTCGCGACTGCGCCGTGGCACGTTGGTCTGGCTCCGTGTTGCAGGTCGTGGCACACCAAGGAGAAATTGCTAAGGAACCTGATTCCAGAGAGGGTCCGCGTTTGCACCATGGCATGGAGGGAGTGCTCCGCGATACATTCTGTGCCACGTTGCTTGTTATTCCGGGAAAAATTCCCACCAGTATAAATAGCACACTTAGGTTTATTTTTAATAATTCTGACTTGGTTGAGCAAGAACGTGGGTTACAGGCAGTTGAGTAGACAAAAATTCTAGGGTTCTTCTCTATCTCTCTCTCTTTTATCTCAATTGTTTGTATGAATTACACTTATTTGATGATGTTTAATCCACAAATGAGTGGCTAAATTCACTTCTTGCTGAGGTTAAGAACAATTGTAGTGGAATATAATTGTTGATCAATTTAGCTTTCATCTTTTCTTCAATGGTTGTTCTATCAATTCTTGTTCTTACTGCATTAATGTTTGGCCAATGTTAATGTATATATAAAAAATCCAATTTTGATTTTGAAAAGGAAAGAAATTGGAAAGATGTGAATTGGTAGGATATGATCTCTTCTTAGTTTAGAAAAATTTAGAATTGAATTACATTCAGAATAGAAATATATCTGAAAGTCTTATTAGTCAATTAAGGAATCGGTTTTGTATGGCTAGAACATGAAATTCTTCTATCACAGAAATGTAGGTTGAAGGTTCATGATTCTTAAGTTGGGTAGGATACGAAAGTTTCAACCCATAGGCAATAATTCTTGACTAGCAACCGAAGGAAAGATTCACAGAATTGTATCGATAAATTACTTCTCTGCATGTTCGTTTTAACCTCAGCATGCTCATTACTATTGTTTAGACTCACTTTATCATTTTGCTTTAGATTCTTATTAGTTAGTAACTCAAACTCTAAAAATCTTATTCATTTGGTTGTCTGCATTCTTAAAGTTATAGTTCATTAACACTAAAGTTAATTATTACCTTAGTTAAGTCCCTGTGGGATCGATACTTTGCTTACTTAAGCCATTTTACTACTTGTTCGACCACGTGCACTTGCGTGTAGTTTCCAAACCCCCGAACAAGCCTTCTATAGAATCCTGCATGCCCCAAAAAGCTTTTGATACCTTTGACAAAAATAGGTGGTGGAAATCCTGCTATTACCTCAATTTTGCCTTGTCCACCTCTATCCCTTTTCCTGAAATTCTATGGCCTGGCACAATCCCCTCTTTGACCGTGAAATGACATTTCTCCCATTTGAAGACCAGATTTTTTTCTTCACATCTATTTAGAACCTTAATCAAATGCTCAAGGATATCTTTGAATAAGTCACCCACAACTGAGAAGCCATCCATAAACACTTCGATGGTGTCTTCCACCATGTCTAAAAAGATGGACATCATGCAACATTTTAATGTGGCCGATGCATTGATCAACTCGAAAGGTATCTACCTAAAATCAAAAGTCCCATAAGAGAAGATGAAGATGGTCTTCTCTTGATCCTCTGGAGCTATTGAAATTTGATTATACCCAAAGTAACCATCAAGAAAATAGCATCATCTTCTACCTGCCAACCTTTCAAGCATATGATCCATGATGCATATCAAAAAGTGGTCCTTTTGGGTGATTAAGTTTTCGGTAGTCCATGAAAACTCACCCACCTGTTACCTACCTTGTTGGTATAAGCTTATTCCACTCATTTGGCATGACTGTGATCGTGCCTTCCTTTGGGATACACTATACCAGGTTCACCCACTTACTGTCAGTAATGGGGTAAACTATACTAGCATCAAGCCATTTCATAATCTCTTTCTTAACCACCTCTTGCATTAGTGGGTTCAACTGTCTCTAGTTCTCTATGTTAGGTAAACAGTTTGGCCCAAGCTTAATTTTATGGATGCAAATGCCTGGGGAAATATCGATAATGTCAGCAATAGTCCACCCAATTGCCTTTTTGTGTCTTCTCAAAACTGAAACCAAGGTCTCCACTTGCCATTCTACAAGATATGCTACTATAATCACTAGCAAGGTGTTCTTCTCCCCCAGAAAAGCATATTTCAAATGTGGGGGTAGAGCTTTGAGTTCTAGGACTGGTGGTACCTCGACTGATGGTTTTGTTGGAGGGCTCACCCTATTCTTTAAATCAAGGTCCAACTTCTTTGGTATGAAGTTATATGACCCCATTCCCTTTAGGGAATTAACCATCTCCGTATATCCCTGGACATCATCCCCCTCAAAATTCATTAAGACTGCTGCCAACATCTAAACACTCATTCGTGCCACCATAGACACATGTGACCTCTTCTCCATATCAAAGTGATCAAGGGGTTGATCTAGTGTTAAGATTTCATTGTTGTAGCTTGAATAGAACAAAAACAAAAGAAAAATATAAATGAGGAAAATAACAACTAAAAGTTAAACACAAGCAATTACTCTAATCATACCCATATTCCCAGGCAACAACGCCACTTTTGACAACACTCAAATCATACTCCTGTAAAAGTATGATGCGGGGGTTTTCAATAAAGAACCCAACTAGGTTGGGGTCGATCTTATAGGGAATATGGTTAATATATAGAATAATGCTAGTATTTAAGCTCTTACGTCTGTTAATTCTTAAAGGGAGGCTTTAAGGAAGCAAACACGTAACAGTATTGACAATTGGATTGTTATCAAGATGATGCAATTAACTATGGAAGTGTTCCCCATTGGTTCATAACTACTTCGAGTTTTACACTTGTGATCTATCCTATTTTGTGACTTGTAGAACTGATAATATAGGTTCATCCAAATGATCGGTTCATCCCTATTGGTTGACTATACTCAATTACCAGATTAGGTCTCTCAAGTAATTTCACTTTAACTGTTATCAATTTATTCTAAATTAACTATCCTGTGACCGCAACTCAAGTCATATAATGAACCATAATGTTCAAGGCTTTGTTGTAATTTTCTTTTCCTATCTCTATCCCTCTATATTCAAGCAAGTAGAGAATTCAGTAAAGTCCTAATGTTGCGCTTCATTAAGAAAATTTAAGATTGAAGAGAATACAATACAAGTATTAGCATTTGTTTAGAATCACTTTGTGCAAATCCTAGTTTCTTAATTCACCATGGTTCCCACAACCCTAGTTGTGGAGATTTTAGCCTCTCATGATTGTAAGAAAATAATTAGCATTCATAGATGAAAACATAATTTAGAACTTACAATGATGATTGTTTAGTAAACCCACTTGATTATTGCAAAAGATCAATGAAGAAAATTCAAAAATAATTGAAAGAATCAATGCAAGAAAAACACTCAAAAAATTATTCTCAATATTCCCGAAAGTCGAATACTCGTCAAAAGAATCGAATTTTGTTCTCCCCTTAACAAAAATAACCTAAAAATATATTTATACAAATATTTAGAAACCTTTCCTAGATTAACAGGAAAACTAATAAACTGTTGCTGCCTTCACGTACGACTCATACCATGATTGTATGGGTCATACCTATTCTTGTACAATGTTTGGAAACTCTTTATCTAGCTAAGTATTGGAACTTGGTACAACTTATACGTTGATCCTACGAGTCATACAATCTTATCATGGTCTGAATCTAAGATTTTTGACATCCTATGAATGATTTCGCGAGTATCTTGGTATGACTCGTACTTTCCTCTTATGCCTCGGACTGCCTCTCGTACCTTGACATCTGCCATTCCTCAATCTTTTTGAACTTTACCACGGCTCCTTGGTACAGACCGTAGGTAGATATCATGATCTATGATTGCTACTTGTACTGGGAGACTAACCCAATGCAGCTTCCTCTGAAGTTTTCTATGATTGCCTTAGACGGCTTGTACCACTAGTCATAACTTGGCCTCTTCCATAAGCTCATCTTTTGGACTTATCCACAACTCTCAGTACGACTCGTACTAAGGTTTGTACTTGGCCCTTGTCTACACTCTTTTAACTTCTTCTACAAATTTCAACTCCAACACCTAATTTCCCCAAACACAAAGAAAAAGTGCATTATATCCGTATAAACATACCTAAGGCCATGCTTATTTCCTTTAATTTAATAATCAAAATATTGTTGTGGGTTATGTTTTAAGCATCAAAAGTGTTGTAACCCCACAACACGTCAGAGTACTATGCATGTTTTTGGGAGTGGTGTCTAGCACCGAGTAGGCATGGGGTTTCAAGGTTTCCTGATCTTAGAACTACGCGCCAATTTAGGTATATGTTAAATGTTTGGGACCTCTCAAGAGAGTTTTCCCCTTCTCCCAAGGGGCCTCAGCTTGATATCGATATCATAGTATCGTCCTTAGCCCTGAAAAGATTTTGGATGGCTTTGCCTACTTGAGTGTGATAGTTGGGGCATCATGTAAGCTCTATCGTGATGGTGTTGGTTATGACGAGTCTCCTGTTGTTCCTCATAATTTTAATTACTCATGTTAATGACTTATGATATTATGTTTTACAGCGAATTTGACCCAATGATCAGTTAATGAGCTTTTACTTATGATTTCATCCATGATAAGTCATATGATTTCTATTTCTAAAACTTGGGTCACTATGTTCAGTTATGATAATCATCTTATGACTATGTATGTATCAGATTCAATTTTCAGTATGTAGTCCTTGCTCTCATGATCTAATGATTTATATTTACATGCAAGATTTTAGTTAACATTTACTAAGCATTTTTTACTTACCTTACATACTCAATACATTCAAAGTATTGACCGCATACTCTATGTTATATCATTTCATGATATGAGTTAAGGTGATCCAGTTCAGTCTCACAGATAGCTCGTTTCCCCTATCAGCTCAGTTCAGCCCTGCCTTGAGTGAGTCCTCATTGTTTGAGGGCGTCTATTATTTCAGTTTGGTGTTGTCATTTTTTTCATACTTGGAGATATCTGGGGTCTTATCCCAGCATCTCATCAATTAGTAGTGGCTTTACAAGCATCTAGTATGTTCAGCTTGAGATTTAGCATTGTGGTGTTATAGTTTGATATACATTATATTATTTGGACTTCTTCTTATTCATGTTTAAGTTATTAATTTTCACATTAAATATATGCTCTTTAGTTTCTATGTTCATGCCATGGGTCTACTTTAATCCATTCATAGTTCTAGGTCCCATGTCTCGATTCGTGATTCCAGCTCGGGTCGTGACACATAGCCCTAGATCCTTCTTCTCAGCTTCTTAATTCTTCACACCTTGGGCTAATTTGGGTCCTCTTTCCTTGGTTTCCTACTCAAAACATCTCAAATTGTTTGTTACCATACAAATCACAAACACATGAATTTATACATTTCATAAGGATTATGAACTCAAATCAAGGTAGAAGATGGGAAAAAACATGGCAAATGGGCATAGAAATATGACCAATATCATCAGGACACTAATATTCTCCAATTTTCACTAGGAATCCAGTTATAGATTTTCTTGTTTATGGACATACTTCCCAGTCATCATCACAGAATGTCGTGACTATATCTTTAGGTTTGCTTGACAGAAGGATGAATAGACCAGGTTGATTCTTGGTATACTTGACTAGTCTTTGAGTAGCTTCCATATGAGACTTATTTGGTAGTTGTAAGAAATAGGCTAAGGGTCTGTACACTATTAGAAATATCTTGTATTATGACTATGAGAGATAGTAACTTCCCAATGAGTCTCTAATATGGTCCTTGATGTGCCAATAACTCATCATCTGTTGTAGATTTCTCAGCAGCATGAATATCATATTCTCTAGTGGTGAGCTTTACATTGTTGTCAATAGGAGTAGCCACTGGTTTGACATTTGATAGGACAAGAGTAGAGATCAATTCCATCCATATCTTCTTTGATGCATAAGAATTCCTTGTTTACACCTTGGAAGCTCAATCTTTAGAAAATATTTTAATTCTCTCAGATCCTTCATTTTAAAGGTTTATTATAGTAATCTCTTGGTATCTTTTATAAGTTCCAATTTGTCATCTATGATAAGCATGTCATCCACATAGATTAACAATATGGTAGTGCCTTGTTCTGTCCTTCTGATGAAAAGAGAGTGATCAAATTTACTTTGTTGGAACTTAGAACTAATCAACGCTTTTGAAAACATGATATTCCATTGTCTTGAGGGGTGTTTGAGATCATACAGGGACTTTTTGAGTCTATCTGCAGTATTCTCCCCCTGACTCAAAAATCCATGAGGAAGATTCCATATAGATTTCATCTGAGAGATCAAGTTGTAAAAAGGCATTGTACACATCCATTTGATGGATGTGTCATTACCTAGTTGTAGTTATAGATAGGATAGACCTCACTGTCACCATTTTTATTATTGGTGAGAAGGTCTCCTTGTAATCTCTGCCTTCTTTTTTCTATAGGCTTTAGCAACTAGCCTTGCTTTCAACCTTTAAATATCACCACTTGCCTTGTATTTGATTTTGTAGATCCATTTACAACCAAAGGTTCTTTTTCCCTCAGGAAGTTTAACTATATCCAATATGTGGTTTTCCTCAAGTGCTTTGATCTTAACTTTCATAGCCTCTACCCATCTTGTGTCTTTAATCCACTATAGGATTGTAGTTCGGTAATAGAACAAACTGTAGTAAGAAATGCATTGTACGAAGGTGAGACTTGACCATAAGCTACATCATTTTATATAAGATAATTAGTATCCTGATGTAAACTGATAGATATAAAATCCTTCATCCATATGGGAGGATATGTTCCTCTTGTGGATCTTCTTATAGCAATGCTGTTAGGTCTCATACAAGCATTAGGTTGAGATAGTATAGTCATAGGTATAGGATCAGAGTTATTAGCTACTTCAAATTACATGTCTATGTCTGGAGTAGCAAGTAGTTCTTCAGCAAGAGGTACAGTTCTTGCACTCGTGTCATCCTTTGGAGGAATCATATTATGTACAAGATCTGGATTGTTACCAGTATTCCATTTGAAAGGAAACTCATCTTCCCTGAATGTAACATCTCCGCTAACAAAGAAAGATTTGTTAATAAGATCATAAAGGACATAACCTTTTTGTACCTCTGAGTATCCCATTAGTACACTAGTTGTAGTTCTAGATTGAAGCTTATCAATTTCTGTTCCATTCTTTGCATAACACATACATACGAAAACCCTTAGATAGATTATAAAAGGATTTTTGTTACGTAATTTTTCCTAAGGTGACATGTTAATTATTGAAGATGGTATCCTATTAATTAGATATACAACTGTTTGTACACAGTGTCCCCAATATTTAAGAAGAACATTAGCTTAGAATCTAATAGCCCTCGTAACTTCTAAGTTGTGTCTATGTTTCCTTTCCGCCGGACCATTTTGTTGTGGTGTATAGGAACAAGATCGTTTATGAATTATTCCTAGCCTTTTGAACAAACTGCCACATACATTATTGATAAACTCTTTACCATTATCAGACCTTATCATTAACAGTTTTATTGAATTGATATTGAACATATTGAAGAAATTGAGGAATGACCACACAAGCATTAGATTTTAACTTCAAAAGTTATATTCAAGACATCCTTGTGAAATCATCTACTATAGTCAAGAAGTATTTATTTTCATCAAATGTTTGAACATTATAAAGTCCCCATGTATCCATGTGTACTGATGTGTCAGAAATTAGCAACACATCTTTACTTCATTTTATAATATTTTGCATGTCCTTAGGACTTAAATTAAGTAGAAACTAACCTTATTATGCTATGATTTAGGAGCTCAAGCAATTGAAAGATTAAAGGAGTATAGGACAGAAAAATGCTCAAAAGATGAGGCAACATACAGATCGTCTTTCAGAAAGATGGTCCACACCTCCATCCATCCCTTCCCAGTTGCAGACTCTAGAAACCCAGCAAAAAGAGGTCTAAGTATGGTTGAAGGGATGGACCTTCTTAAAAAAGGGTGGTCCGTAAAATGAAGATTGAACCCAAGCTAAGCAGGCCAAAACTTCTAAAGTACAGAGCAAGGTACGGACCATCTTTCCAAAGGATAGTCAATCTTTCAAAGGACGACTAGCTGAGGGAAAGAAGCTAAAAAATAAAGTTACAGCCCAAAGGATGGTCCATCCCTAGACACCTGCACACCGATGTTTGAATTAAATGGGATTTTTGGGATATAGTATAAATAGATTTTCCTTGTAATTTTTATGAAGCTTTTTATTATTTAGTTTATACTTAGAATAGAGAGCAAAATTTCACTAGTTTAGCCCTAGTTTTCATACTAGATTGTAGATCTAGCTTATAACTTGAAGATTTTCATTCATCTATTGAAAATTTTAATTTCTCTTGTAAGAATGTCTAGTTACTTTGCTCTTCTTCTTCTTCTTGCTATGGGTAACTAAATCTAGATCTAGGGTTAATGCCCCCCAATGAATCCAATTTGTTAAATTGAGTTTGGGGTCGTGAGCATTTGATTGATCATTGCTTTGTAGTATGATTGGTGATGAGGGTCATCAAATCCTGCCCAATTACCTTTATGAGGCTTGAAAGAGTAAATTTAGGTTGGGTTATATTAATCAACAATAACTCAAGGCATAAATCTTATTTAATGGATTCTTCTAGACATAAGAGAATTTCAAATGGCAACAAGCAATTGGGTAGGAGGAAATTCTTTTCAATTTGATTAAATTGAATTAGATTGACACCTATGGTGCTATTGAAAGATACACATGGGTTCCCTAAGTAAATTGCTTGTATGTTCAGCCTTAGTTGTTTCTCAATTCTTCCATATTGGGTGATTTAGGGAGATTGATCAATAATTCGGGTTACTTCCCTGGAATTATCTTTAATTGATTACAACCGTACCTTATTAAAATATGTAGTATTAGTTAAATTACATTACTTCTCAGTCTGAATGTCTTTTAATCTTGCAATACTTTACTATTTAGTACTAGATAGTCTGGGCTTCGATTATTTTCTGTAGGATTCACCCTCAACTCCTTGTTGGGTTCTATATTTGGTACAATTGTTTACACTACCTAATATTGGGAGTGAATTTGAACGACTTCAAATATATGGTGCCATTGTCGGGGACTATGATATAAGCCCTATCTAGCCCTATCAGTCTTGTTTGCTTGGTTAGATTTATTCTTTTACCCATTTTTTTAATGTTTTGTCTCTTGATATAGGATCATGGCCTCTAATATGGCCGGATATCTGGAAAACGTGTTCGCAGACATCAATAAGAAAGTTAACTCTGTGAGCGTGATCGTCCTACCAAGGGTAAATACGGCCTCATTCAAGATTGACAACAATATCCTACACTATGCTAAAGGCAGAGGGACAGTTTCACAACTTTATGGACGAAGACCCCCATCAACACTTGAAAACATTATTGGAGGTATGCAACCTTCATATGCAAAATAACATTTCAGATGATGTTATCCTGCTATGAGTGTTCAAATACTCATTGGCCGGTCAGGCAAGGGATTGGTTGCATAAACTCCCCCCAAACTCAATTTATACTTGGCAGGAGTTGGTGAGTGCCTTCCGGGAGAAATGGTTTCCACCTAGCAAAAAGGTGAAGCAAAGGAATAAGATATTTTATTTTCGACAACTACTAGGAGAACAGTTGTTTGAAGCATGGGAGAGATTCTGGCAATATATCCTTTGGGTGCCCAACAACTGGTTCCTGAATCATATCTTGTTGGAGAAGTTTTATACCAGTTTAAATGCATTAACACAGTCCGTTGCCAACAACGTCACAGGTGGGTGCTTCATGGACAAGACCTTCAACAAAATTGCCATCATCTTGGACAATATAGCAAAGCATAACCATGCTTGGCAGAGTCAGGACCAAACTTGAGGAATAAATATGGGGACTCCTTCTCTATCTCATTTGATGAAGGAGAATAGGAGCGTGTTTAGATGATGTCCACTATGGCAACCAACATAGCCCTTCTCACAAAGACGTTGAAAAAGTCTGAGGTTAAGAAGGTGCATGTTATTGATGAGACCATGAAGGATGTTCAATATAGGCATGGATACCCTCGTTCTCCATACCAATTAATATTAGTCATCATAAGAGCCACCACCTGTGCCAGTGGAAGACGCCTACTATGTTGGCAACTCATCCAGTGGCTATAGAATACAGTATCAGCAAGGCCACCGCTCTTCTTTGTACCAAGGGAAATGGAGACCTCAACAACAAGGTCAAGTTCAATATTACCCTAGGAACAATAATGGTGGTCAAAATCAGGGTTGGAAAAATGGTTGGAATGACCAGAATAAAGGCTTATCTTCTTATGTCGCACCTAGAGGTCCTCCTCTAACCCCCAAAATTGGAGGAATGGTCCTTCACATTATCATGGAGGCTCAAATCTTGAAGGGATGTTGGAAAAGATTCTTGCCTACCAGGAAAGAACGGATTTTTGTCTCAAGAGTCTCACATAGATAGTAAGCTCTCACACAACTTCCATTCAGAAATTAGAGTAACAGGTGCGGGACCTTTTCCGTGACCAAAATACTAAAAAAGGCCATCTACCTAATGACACAATGGTGAATCCAAAATAAAATTTGGGACCTTACAATACTTAATGTAGGGCTATTATCATGAGAAGTGGCAAGATTGTGCATGTTGACGCTGAGGTTTAAGATGGTATGGTGGAGAATGAGTCTAAGATGGTGATTGAGTTTTATGGCCAAAAATAAAGGCCTAAAAGCCTTGTGGTGATAAGGTAGTTGATGGTAGATCCAAAAAGCCACCATGTGAGGAAATTCAAAAAGATATTTTAGTTTCCCTAAAAGAGAGAGGGAAGGATAAGAGAGGAGTGGAAGACTTTCCAAAATATTTTCCTCCACATATCCTTCTATTTACATGAAGAATTTATCAACAAGACCTTGATATGAAAGTAGAAAGGCATATTGAGGGGCTTAAAGGGGAAAAACTCAAGGTACCATTCATAGATTCCGTAAAAGAGATGCCCGAGTTTGCTAAATATTTGATAATGTTATTGACTAGAAAGTTGCAGTGTGACAAAGAGGAGCTCATTCCTGTGACACATAGAGTGAGTGCCATCATAGCAGGTATATGTGTCAAAAATAAAGAAGACCCAGGAGAATTTACCGTGTCTTGCCGGATAGGTGGATATGATTGCTTCCATGCCCTTTGTGATAATGGGGCAAGTATTAATCTGATGCCTCCTACAATTTACAAGCATTCTGGGTTGTCCATGATGAAGCCCACCTCTATTCGACTCTAAATAGCTAACAAGACAATTAAGACTCTAGTGGGGGTGATGAAGGATGTGCTTGTCAAAGTCAAAATATTTGTACTACCGATAGACTTTGTTGTTCTTGACTGTGATGTGGATAGAGATATTTCCATCATTCTTGGAAGACCATTTCTGGCTACTGGGAGATCCTTGATAGATTTAGACAAACATGAAATAATGTTCCGAGTTAGGGATGAGAGCATTACTTTCAAACTAGGGAGTTGCCCATAGGAGTTGGGGACATTTGTGTGGTCAATGTAGAGAAAGAAGTTGGTAATGTAGCTGAGCATGCTTTTGCTGCATCACCAAAGAGAAAGAAGACTAAATCATCATGATTGAATTAGTACCTCTGTGGCACCAAAGGAAGGAAGTGGGTGAGGAAGTACCTTCTCAAGGATGGCTTACCAAATTCGTGATCATGTATCTTGTATCGTGTCGTGATGTTAAATCAGACTCTTCTTGGGAGGCAACCCAACGGATGCTACACCCTGTATAGTATACATATAATGTCACGATGTTACATCAAAAGCTACTTGGGAGGCAACACAAGCACTTTTTTGGACTAATGGGTGTTAGTGCATGTAGGTACACTTTAAAAATTTGGAGGAAAGTGGTCTAAAAAAAAGGTAGAAATATGATGCGCAAACAATGGTGGAACAGACGGACCGTCCTTTTAAAGGACGAACAACATGTCCATTTATCATCTACTTCTTGTTCACTGATATGGAATGGACAAGAGACGAACCAATATATGGACCATACTCTGCCTAGACAGTTTGTCTGTTGGACCGTCTTAGGTCGTTAATGATGAAACCAATGGGCCACATGGAGAATGAGATTTTGGGTTAGATCTTGTTTTAATGGGCCTGGTTGGCCTTTAATTAGAATCCATTAGGCTTGATCAACCTGACTCAAACAAAAAGGCACTCAGCCTGATGAAACACAAGACCTCATCCTTCAATTCTTCTCTATTTTTCCACTTCTTCCTTACTTCAAAATTCCTCCATTGCTGCTAATTTTAGCTTCAATAGCTTGCTTCGCTGCACTCTTTTCTCATAAGCACCCACACCAACACAATTCTAGGGTTTTCACCAATTCCCACATGCTTCTTCAATGCATAAGAACACAAGCACATAGGTATTGTTCTTAACCGTGAGCTTTAAATTTCATGCCTAAGGTGATTTTGCACCATGTATCAAATTGGGGTTATGGAATACCTTTGCTTGGAGTATGATATTGGGGGGAAGAACTTGGGTTTAAATTGCTAGATTATTGAGCGAGGCTTAGTAAATGGTATGAATATGTTTCAATGCTTGATAATTTATTCTTGAACCTAAATTTGGAATAACCCCGTCCCTTGTTTGAGATTTGTTCAAAATTTAAAAAGCCTGAGTGTTGAAAAATCTGTGAACCCCAATAGATAGAAGAATAGATGATTTGTCTTTTACAAAGACAAACTATTAGTTGTTCCGTCAATTGAATCCATAAGTCCCAGCACTCTGAGTCAAAGTATGACTCAACGGAAGGACCGTTCATTGGAAGGACGACCCATACCTTAAATATTACATTAAAGCAGGAAGTTGGAATTCTCAAATTCAATAGACAGTACAGGATAGGATAGGATCCATCATTTGAAGGTATGGACCGTCCCTTCAATCATCTTGCACTTACTTTATACTGATTCCATGATACTCTGAGTCTATGTTCTGATAAATTTGTGCATGATAACAGGTAAATGAGACGCAAGAGAGCATTACCCTGAGGAGATAAGTCGAGTACACCCAAAAGGTCCTGCCTACTGGACAAGGATAAGGAGGTTTACTTTCCTCTGGGTAGTAGGAGAGCAGAGGTGTCACCTATCCCATCAGCTCGGCTAGAATCTATCGAGACCCCGACTCTGGGATCTTCATCCCTATTCGATGATGACCATGACTAGGACAAATCCTGTGGGCCCCAAATAGAGATTTCCTCAAGCGAGGCCACTGAGGAGGAATCATCTAGTTAGACCTCCTCTCCCCCAATAGTAGAGTTGAGACAAAAATAGGGAGAGGAGATGTATAGACTCAGGGGGGCAGTCCAGGGCTCTAGGGAGCTATTTGTAGGGACACAGTGCAGTCAATGACAAGGTTCGTCAGGGGATTACTATGAAGAGGACTGTTAGCTTTACTGGATTGGATTTATACCCCGACATAATGGAGCAACTCATGTTTTAGCACTAGGAGTTTTTTTTTTTCTGGATAGTAGGTCAGTATATTTAGACATTAGTTTGGGAATTTTATGCAATTTATGGGACGATCCTCTTAAGGTTTAACCTAGTGCTGATGATGCAGATAGAGCCATTAACTTCAGTGGTAATCCGTGGAGTATCCGTTGAAATCATCGTGGAGGAGATCAATTAGAATTATTTAGGTAATGATTATGAGGTGGTGGACACCATAACTTATGACGAGGTTGCTGAAGGAGTCGGTTGGTTAAAGGTTGGATAGCTAGTATGATAACCAGAGGTACGCCAGTTTAGGCTATGGCTAATGCAGTCGACATATTAAAGAGAAACCATTGGTTTTTCACCAAGTTTTAGTGGAATGTGGTCTGTAGTAGAGTGTGCCCAATGAAGAGCAACAACAAATTACCACATAGGAAGACTCTTGTTGTGGCATCCATCGTCACCAAGAAGAGCATAGATATTATTCAGATGGTTAGAATGGAGCTGAAGGATAGAGAAGTTTAGACTGCCACCTCCCTCTCATTTCCTTGCCTTACAGGCCTATTTCAGAAGGCAAGGGTCCTGGTCCTGCTGAGGGAGGACATATTCACAGATGCTCGCTAGGTGATGGATATCACTAGGATAAGGGACGACATCATGGTAAATGTGATGAGCCAGCCTAGCTCCATCATACCAGTCGAACCCAATATTGAGGGTTAAGGAATCCAGATTGAGGTGCCCACATCATAGCCCATAAGTGAGGTAGACCCAGCAGCTTCAGCCACTATGGCATCCATGCCGGCTGCACCATCGAGGCTATCACTCATATCCAAATATTCATTTACTAGGTTGACCTCCAAGTTGGATAGAGAGATAAGACAGTTGGCCGAATTGATTGAGGACCTATTGGCCATTGTGCCCACGATTATTGAGTCAGCTCTTCAGCCGCTCTAGGATAGTGTTAGGACCTTACATGAGGCCTTGAGCTCACGACTGGTAGCCGTGGATGCCAAGCTACACCATCTTAGGGAGGTGCCAGTGCTTCTGATATAACAAGAATTCGAGCAGACTTAGAAGAGACCAGAGCTACTATACTTGATATACAGATGCATGAGTGGTAGCCAGATGAGGTGTAGATATTGCTGGTGGACAGGAAACTACCTATTGCCAACATTGGGGACTTTATTCCACGAGCGATGCCTATTCCACCACCTTAGACTCAACCCATACCACCACTAGAATTCCTAATTACTAGGGCCAGTACTACAAACGAGCAGGTTTCCACTCAGACTCTGGCCCAAATAGATGTTCAGGTCCGACTAGTTAATAAAGGCAAGGCTCTATCCCTAGAGACTGTACTAGTAGAGTTAATGCTATCCACCATAGAGGCAAAGGCCCTCAAGCGAGCAATAGTGGCATCACTATTGCACACTCGAGACCACACTCATGATATGGAGATTGACACTTGTTTGTTACAGGATGATGAGAAATAACATGATCTAAGCGATGCAGGAAGTTTTTGCTACCCTCTTACCCCCTTACTTTATTTTGTGTATGGATTGAGGACTATGCATTTTTTAGGTGGGGATGGATATTTTGATGTATAATGTGTTTGTATAATTCTTTTTTCAAAACTCTGATTTGTATGGTAGTATGCATTTGGATGAGTTTTTGATTTGTGTTTGTGATCCATGTTAGTCCATAATTTATACAATTTTCCTAGTATAGCTTCTTTTTCTTTCTTAGGTTCGCTTCTTTTGGCTTTCGTAGTGTAGACCCTCTTTGGTTTCCTTACCTATGGTTCTTTTCGGGGAGGCTTACTTTCTTTTGAATCTGGCGCAACAAAGTAGATAAGTGTCCTAGTGCATGGGCCTGATGATGAATTGCTAGGCGACATTCCTAAGGGTACCAGCCTACTTTGTCGAGTCTTCGTATAATAAAGAAATTTTTTTTGACTTAGGTGGTGGCAGCAATTGAGCTATTTGCATACTTGTGCTGATTGTAGAAAAATTCCCCCCCTCAAAATTTTTGTTATAGTTATTTGATATTGAGTTGTATATCTCCATTTGTGATATGAAGTGTTGGCAATGCGTTCCTAATTTAGAGTGATGTGTTAATCATTTTTATATGCAAGTGCCAATGTATGGAGAGAAATTGCTTGTTCACTTGATTTGATCACACTCTAGAACTTGCCTTGCTATTTGCCTGAATCTAGGATTGACTATAGGTTGTATAGATGAAGTTAGGACTTCTTTGTGCTTCACAAGAAATTTATATCTAAAGAGACCTACCAAATGATGTATAAATCCCTAGTCTCCCTCTTTGAGCCTTTTGTCCTTTTTCTTGACCAACTGCAATAAAAGCCAAAGCCAATTCTAAAATTAACTCTCTTTTGAACCTATCCTCCTTGATACTTGAAAAGAAATGAAAAATGAACAAAAAGTTTGAAGTTAAGGGTGATAAGGAAGGGAGTAAAGAAATAGGCCAAAAAGATGTGGTATGAGCATATCCTAAGGTGTGATTGAGCAATGAGGTAAAGAGAAGAAAAAGAAAAGTAAGCGAAAGAGATAAATAAAAAAATGAACTTGCTCTCACGAAAACACCTTGGATTGTGAAAAATGCCAAAACAAAAGAAGGAATTAAAAAAGGGATCAAAAGGGTGAAAAGGTTGTGGAAAAGTGGTGAAGAGGTCAAGAATGGTAAATGAGTCTCTAAAAGCCAAAATTGTACCCTACCAGTCCTTTAACCTTCTTTACGAGCTTAGAAAAGACCTTATATGACCTCAACCAAGATATCTAAAAAGAAAGGCACTTGAGTAAATGGGCAAGCATATGGTAATTGTGAGCTATCTTGTGAAATTCTTTGTAAGAGTTGAGTGCATTTCTCTTCCCTCTTTGTCTTGTTCGTCATTATGGTATGTGTTATTATTACTTTAGAAAAAGGAAATTTTCCTTGGTCTAACTATAGGGGCATGTAGATTTGAATGGATAGTATGTTTCACTTCTCTAATTTAGGTTTGTACATGTTGAGATAATACCATAAGTGGAGGTTTCATTCTTAGTTCAAATAGTTGCGAGAAAATTATGTTTTGATTAATGGAGGGAGTGGCTGGATTGAATTTTGTGCATTGGCAGCTGTTGTTCACAACCACACTAGTCACGATAATTTGTGATTCCAGGACATTAGTTTTATGTAGGGTAGTTTGTTTTCTTAGTTTTCTTAAGGAAAAGAAAATGCTTTAAGTTGGGGATGTTGATGTGTCAGAAATTAGCGACACATCTTTACATTATTTCATAGAATTTTGCATGTCCTTTCGAGTTAAATTAAGTAGAAAATAACCTTATTATTCTATATTTCAGGAGCTCAAGAGATTGAAAGATGAAAGGAGTTTAGGCCAGAAAACTTCTCATGATGAGGAAACATATGGATCATTTGTCTGAAAGATGGTCCGCAGCTTCGTCCGAGACTTCCTAGCTGCAGACTCCAAAAACCTAGGAAAAGGGTCTTTAAAGTATGGTTGAAGGGATGGACTATCTTAAAAGTGAATGGTTTGTCAACTGAAGATTGGACCCAAGCTATGCAAAATGGAAGTTCTAAAGTGCGGAGCAAGGTATAGATTGTCTTTCCAAGGGACAATCTGTCTTTCAAAGGATGGCTGGCTAAGGGATAGAAGTTAAAAAGTAAAGTATATCCCAAAGAATGGTCCATCCGTACACACCTACACTCCAATGTTGGAATTAAATGGGCTACTAGGACATAGTATAAATAGATTTTCCTTGTAATTTTTAGGGAGCTTTTTCATTATTTAGTTCAAACTTAGAATAGAAAGTAGAATTTAGCTAGTTTACCCCTAATTTTCGTAGTAGATTGTAGATCTAGCTTGTAACTTGAAGATTTTCATTCATCTATTAAAGATTTCAATTTATTTTGGTAAGAATGTCTAATTACTTTGATCTTCTTCTTCTTCTTGCTATTTGTAACTAAATCCAGATCTAGGGTTGTGAAGCCTAATGATCACAGTTTTTTAAAATGGAGCTTGGACTTATGAACATTTAATTGATCTTTACTTTGTAGTGTGTGATTGGTGATGAGAGTCATCCAATCTTGCCCAATTACCTTAATGAGGCTTGAAAGAGTAAATTTAGGTTGTGTTAGCATCAATCAACAATGACTCAAGGAATAACCCTTGTTTAATAGGTTATCCTAACATAGGTTGAACACCAAATTGACAACAAGCAATTTGGTAGAAGGGAGTTCTCTTCAATTTGACAAGATTGAAGTTGATTGACACCTGTGGTGCTATTTAAAGATACCCATAGGTTTCCTAAGTATATTGCTTGCATGTTCAGCCTTAGCCCACTCTCAATTCTTCCACATTAGGTGATTTAGGGGGGATCGATCCATAATTTGGGTCATTTCTATAAAATTATCTTTAATTGATTATGACCCTAGCTTATTACACTATGTAGTCTTAGTTAAATGACATTACTCTTAATTTGAATAGATTCTAATCTTGCAATACTTTACTTTTTAATACTAGATAGTCTAGGCTTTGAGTAGTCTTCTATGGGATTCGACCCCAACTCCTTGTTGGGTTCTATATTTTCTATGATTTTTTACACTATCCATATTGGGAGGAGATTTGAATGTCATCATGTACAAGTTCAAAACTATCATCATATTTAATAGAACTACTCGGAAAAGATAACCTGCTTTGTTTAGCATACAGACACACTTTACATTTCTTCACAACCTTTACAGTAGTTTGAGAGTTCACATTTAAGATGTTATTTAGAGTGTTACTAGAAACATGACTAAGCCTCTTATACTGTAGGCTTATATTAGCTTCACAATGAGATGATGATTCTTGAGTAGTTAGACTGGCTTTCCCTATCTTTACAATAGACTGGTTTACCAACAGATATAGCCCATCACACAATTTAATTCTTTGGTTGCCTGAGAATATGAAAGCAGGTTATATTTAAACTAAGGCAAAAGATACACATTACTCGAGTGTTTTAATAAGAAATAGAACTTGAGCCAATGTGTTTTACTTGAGCTATATCACATTAGGTAAATGAACCTATTTAGAATTTGTATTTTTACTTATTGATGCCTCTACTAGCATGTTGATGTCAGAAACTATATGGTTTGTTGCTCCTGTGTCAATTATACAATCCTTGAGGATTTTTGACACAGTTAAGGCTTTGTGTTTGGTTATACCTGATACTTTACTTGCAGGGGCATTACTGGCTACATAAACAGAACATCTTGCATTAGAGTTGAGCTATGTTAGATTAAGTAGTTGGACAATTTGGTCATATTGTCTTTGAGTGAAGACATATTTTCCTTGTGTTATTCCTTCTTGATCACATGCTTGATTAGTTATATCTCTTGACATTTCTGTGAGGGAATTTGTAACACCCTAAAAGTCTCTATGACCAAGCCTTAGACATGTAGCAAATTCAGCACAAAATATGCATTTTTCTCTTCGAATGACTCATGGTATGAGTTGTTGTTCCTTGGTACTAGTCATAGGAGGGAGTCGTGGTGAGCAGGCAGTGTTCCCAAACTAGTGATAACGACTCGTTGAACAAGTCGTAGTTTGAAGTAGCAAGTCGTGGTGTTGTCAAATCATGGACCTATGAGTCAAGGTAAAACTCGTCATTTGGTGTGAGGGATCGTGGGAAAGAGACGTAGTATCTTGTGAGTGGCAGGCTTAAGGGGTATAAGGGGTTATGGTATGACTCGTTGTAGGTAAAAATGAATCATTGTATGCAGTCGTGGAATGTTTGTTTGGGCGATGGAGACCCCTCACCACGAGCCATGGTATGACTCATTGTAGGAAATAATGAGTCGTTCTAAGGCCCTTCATTTGAGAAACAGTGAGCTTGGAAAATGTGGTGGACTAATAATGAGAGGAAACCACAAGTAAATGTTTGTGGGTAGGACTCGTGGTACGACCTGTGGTGCATGGTAGACAATTTTTAATTATGTGCTCTCAGGGGTATTTTTTGTAAATTCCTAAGCTCTTAACTTCCTAATGATGTCATTTTGATCCCTGTAAGGAGTGTTTTAAGAGGTTTTAGCCTAGCCTAAGTCATTAGGCTCCCATACATGCATTGAATTGAAATCCTCTACCAAGATCAAACTAGAATTCCTCCTTAATTCTCTCACGCTTTTAATACCAGCTTGAAAATCAATTTACCTAGGTATATAGGGCCATGAATGAGGGATTTATTCCACCCTCATGATATTGGGCATATTTATGTGCCCAAGTGCTATTTTATAATGTATTTTAAGTCATTTTTGTTAATCTAATTGATTACATTCTCATGTGATTTTGTATAATTTAGTGCATGAACAAACCAATATGGTTAGCCCATGTTTTGTAGGTGAATTATTCTTAGGAGGGGATGAAAATAATGTTTGATGCACAAAAGGGAAGCATGGAAGTTGTCTCAACGAAGTCGTATGAAGAAAGCAACATGGTGTCAAGGCCATGCCAACCAACGTGCCATGCCGATAGAAGGGCGCTCCAGGAAGCGCGTTGGCCCTGTGCCGTGTTCACTACCGTTCCACGCAAGGGCATGCGCACGCGCGAGGGACAAAGCAACTGCAACACGCAATGGTGTCGTGCCATGCCCTGCGGCCTGCGCGATGGATGCCGTGCCACGCTGGGTAGAACACACAGCACACTGCCATGACATGCCAAGGCCGACAATTCCAGTAAGCCTCCACATTTTCTCTATGTCACGGAGGCAGAATGGCGCGACCAAGTCCGTGTCATAGGGCCAGTTCACCCATGTCCAGATTTTGCATATTTTCATTAAGTACAAATAGAACCCTTAGCTTCTAATATCATTTATCATGTAAATATTTTGGGAAAGCGGAAAGGAGAAAAGGGAGAAGCGAAGAACTTCACCTAGGGTTCAAAGTTTGTCATTCTCTTTTAATCTTTCTTGCAAGTACTTTACCTTAAATATGTTTTTGAGTAATTGTACAGACATGAGTGGCTAAAACCCTTCCTGTAGGGTTGAGGCCACATGATATGAATGTAAATGCTTGAATTCATCTTTGGTTTGAGTTTTCATTTTTTTTTTGTCTTGTATTCTTAATTATTGTTGTTTTTATGATTGATCACTATGAAAACAACATGTTAGGTTTTGCCAAAATCTCAAAAGAGTAACCCTAGGTTAGAACAAAAGAATGCAGGAGCAAGTTCTTGTCTTTACGATGGGATTCATGGTTAGGATAGAAATTATACCTACTTTTCCTTGCTTGGTTAATTAAATAGGACAATCGCTAGACACCGACTTAGAATTGTCACATCACCACTCTAGAAGTAGCTGTGAAGCTAAGTCAGGTTAAATGATTAGAGGTACGAAAGTCCATAATCAAGGGCATAAACCCGGTAAATCACATCCGCAGTGTTAGATTTCTCACGAATTTGGACATCACATCCCCGTTCAATGATGTAGGTGTGAGACTAGTTTGTTGTGTTTAGAGGCTCTAAAGACCATCAACACTGCATGTTAACTTTGTGAGACAACAATTGAATTTTATACTTGAACCACTGTGAATTGTAGCATTGCATGATTGTCATGCCTTAACTCTAGATGCTTCTTATTATTGTTTCCCGACTATTTTGTGATCACCCCTAGATTTAAATACTAACTTCTAAAATCTCTATAATCAACACTTGTGAAATTTAACTTAGCACTTGAACTTGAACATTCGCTGAAATAGTCCAGTCCCAATGGGTTCGACATTTAGCTCTTCAAGAGTTGCTTTAGTACTTATACAACTGCATGTGCTAAGGCGCAATTAGTTTTTGGCACCGTTGCTAGGGACTGGCAGCATTTAGTGAATTTTTAGTTTTTGTGTGATTTTTATTTTTCTGAAGTGTTGAAAAACTTGGTCTTAGTATGTTCTATTGAAGGTAATAGGTTGTCCTTGCAGAACTGGCAAGGAATAGAGAGATGGTGAAACCTTTGTTTGAGCCTGAATGCCAATTACATTTGCTCTGGAGAGAAGCTCTAGAGCAAAAATTTAAGAGGTTACAGGAACAGTTACAACAACATCCACCAGTTGGGCAGACAGAGTTATTGCTTGAACGAATGGCAGCCCGGCCAGTTCGCGAAGTGGCAATCCCACTAGCGGCGAATGTGACCTCGAGTATCCGTAAATCGGAGCTCGAAGGAAACTTTGAGCTTAAATAGAACATGGTGCAGCTATTACATTCTAGTGGGAAATTCACTAGAATGACACATGAGGATCCACAACAACACTTACAAAACTTCTTGGAGATCAGTGACACTTTTGTCCCCACCAAAGTGTCAACTGATTATATCTGACTCAGCCTCCTTCCATTTTCACTGTTGGGAGAGGCAAAGCGATGGTTGAAGGCTGAGCCACCGAATTCCATTACTTCTTGGGATGACCTAACAAGAAATTTCCTCATCAGATTCTTTCCTTCAGGCAAGACTGCCAAGCTCAGAAGTGAGATCTTATGTTTCAAGCAGCGGCTGGAGGAGAATTTATATTTGGCTTGGGAGAGGTTAAATTTATTGTTGAGAGATTGCCCCTATCACCACTAGTCCAATGAGGTGTTAGCTCACACCTTTGTAGAGAGTCTAGACTCACATACAAAGATCTTATTAGACTCTACATCGGGTGGGCAAGCAATGGAGAGGACATATGATGAGTTGTACACTCTACTGAACCAAATTGCTCAAGGGAATCCAGAGTTGCATAGTGAATCATCTAGAGGGGTAGGAAAGAGAGTAGTAGGGCTAATAGAGGTAGACAGTGTTAACGCCTTTGTAGCACAACTAGTGTCACTGCAGCACCAAATGATGAATCAATTTAGCAAACTGAGTATGAACCAGCCACAAGGACAGGTTAATGCAATTTAGCAAGCTCCTAGCTGGTGTGAGATATGTGGTAACAATGGGCATAATGCAGACTCCTGCAGAACCAATCTAGAATTCATCAACTTTATAGGTAATGTATAGAGAAACAGTCAGAAATATGGCAACACCTACAATAAAAATTGGCAGAGCCACCCAAATTTTTCTTGGGGTGGCAATCAGAGTCAGAGCTACCAGCAGCCTCAACATAAATAGTACCGCTGCAAAACAGGCAGAACAGTGGCTAGTCAAGCAGCAGCAACATTAAAGAGATGTTGCAGAAAATTATGGCTACTTTGACCCAATTAGTAGAGAATCAAGCAAGGATGACTTTAGATTTGAAAAATCAGTAGATGGCCACCAGAAATTTGGAAAAGTAGATGGATCAGTTGGTAGATGTGCAGCATACCAGACCTCAGGAAGGGTTACCCAGTGATATAGATATAAACCCTTGACAGGTCAATGCCATCAGTCTGAGGAATGGCAAGCAGTTGGCTGATGTACTACCGAAAGAAAAGAAAAATAAGGTGCAACCAGAGCTAGTCAGACAGGGTCCGTCAGCCGATAGGGGAGATAACCAGAGTGCTGCAGAACACAATGCACAATCATCTTTGCATCCAACACAGAGACCACCACCACCATTTCCACAAAGGCTGAAGAAGAATAAGGTGGAAGAATGCTTTAAAACGTTCTTTGATATTTTCAAAGAACTTCACATCTATTTGCCGTTACCTGATGTCTTGTAGGGGATGCCAAAGTACGCAAAGTACTTAAAAGATATGGTGGACAACAAAGTGAGGTTGGTGGATGTCCAGATGGTGGCACTGACAGAGGAATACAGCTATAGGGTGATGAGATAGATGTTGAAAAAGCTCAAGGACTCGGGGAATTTCACCCTCCTCGTACAAATTGGTGAAGTTGACATTATAAGGGCTCTGTGTGATTTAGGGGCGACAACCAATTTAATACCCCTATCTCTATTTAACACCCTAGGATTGGGTAAGCTAAGGCCCACACAAGTAATGTTGCAGCTGGCAGATAAGTGCATAGTGGCACCAGAGGGAATAATCAAGGACCTACTCATCAAAGTAGGTAAATTCATTATACCTGCTAACTTCATCATTCTTGATTTAAGGTGGATGATAAGGTAATCTTGATCTTGGGATGGACTTTCTTTGCAATTGGAGGAGCTATCATAAATGTGAGAGCAGGTACCCTTAAAATGAGGGTTAATGAGGAAGAAGAGCTCTTCAGAGTCTACTAGGAAATCAACCCACCCACATAGTACAGAGATCTTCGTAAGATTAGTGTGTTTTCAGATCCTAAGTGTGGGGTGGTAGATTCCTTGGGTTCCCTATTGCAGGATATGTTGACACTTCTGGAGGGCGAAAATTGAAGTAGAAGATCGAAGAAAAGAGGGACAGAGTGGAGGTTGTTCCCTCTAGAAAAAAAGAGAGGAGTAGATGGTTCCCGAAAGGGAACACTTATTTGAGGATATCCTAAGAAGGATAGGTCCACGTCGTGCCGTGACAGAAAATAAAGTGCTGCTTGGGAGGCAAACCTAAGAGTACCACAAGTACTCTTTCTTTTCAGTTGTTTGTAATTTTTGTTATTTTTCACTTGTTGTGTTTTTTGTTTGATAACCATAGATTTAGGGGAAGTATGAGTACCCATGAAAGTGAAATCTAAGGAGCATGACAAAAAGATGAGCGTGGGGTTGATGACCCAATGGTTCAAAAATGAAGAAAAACATGTTGTTAGCTAGGCCTAGAGGCCTCAGGGAGTATTTCTCACCATTTTGTTAATTTTATGTGATGCTTTGGGGACATAGCATAATTCAAGTGTGGGGTGAGGAAAGTTTCAAAAAATTTGTGCTTAGTGAATTTGGGTGAAGTTGGTGCTTGGTCTGAAATGTGTGTGTTGATAAAGTTGAAGTTGAGCCCAATTCACCCAACCTTTCATTTTCTTTTCAGTTCTTTTCCGAAGAGGGGCAATTTTAATCGAGAAATAAAATTTTTCCTTTGTTTGTACATAACTTTTCAATCATAGTTAGGGACTTTTCCCGACGATAGATGAATGATGATTGTCTTGAGGAAGAATTAGTCAATAGGTGTGAGTTGGAACCCTCAACTGATTGATAGTTTGATGTTCTTGTTTTGTGTTCTATATGATTTTTAGATGCAGTTTAAGTTAATTTTGAAGCATGTTTAGCAATTGTATAACTCTGTTTGAGACACCTAGGCTCTTAAATGTGACTTCATGTGTTAAAAGCTTAATTGTAAATTCTTGTGATTAGCTGAGTAAGAGTCTACTGAATCTGTCTTGAGTTGAGCATGTGCTGTGAGTGAGGATAATTATATATTCCATGCTATTGTGTAGTGTCTCGAACTTTCTTGGTGTGTATACAAAATGAAATGAAGGATGTTAATTGTATGAGATGATTGAGGCATTTCTTTGAATGAGCTTAACTTGATCCTTTGCTTTACCTACCCTTAATATATGATCCTAGATAGCCCCATTGAGCCTTTAGCCTATTCTTTACTAGCCACAATATAAGCTTAATCTAGGAATCTGAGTCAAGGGATGTACCACCTCCTTTCCTTTTTCTTTACCTCTATATTCATGTCTATCCTCAGTAACTACCAGCTTTGTAGAATCAGCCGGGATCACCTACTCAATCTCATCTCTAGCAGCAAGTTTTGACTCTAAAGCTACCTTATCTGCCTGTCAACAGTAATAAGAATTGTTTCAGTCAACACTCTTCCATATCTGGTTGTGATAGCCATGCAGTAGCCATCCTTCCTTAGATTCTACACTGTATCACTAGGTGTACCACTTTTGCTCTAATTAAAAGCTCCAAACATCTACCCCATTTGATAATCCTATTGTTTAATGGCTATAGTGTGTGAGTCCATTTCGTTGACTGCAATTGGAGAGGTCACTGTTCATCTCCTTAACTCCAGATTCAGTTGGTTCAACTCTTCCCAAGAACTTGGCTAGCATTTCCTCCATCTTAGAAATTTCTACATTATTATTCTGCTCACAGTTTTCGGGAGGCACATACAACCCCTGTGATAATTTCTGTTGTTTTTCTTATTCCTCCAGCTGCCTTGATCTTGATCTTTGTAACCATCTCTGTCATAATAGTTATCCTTTTTGTAGTTTCAACCTTGGTTTCCTGGCGCCATTAGCCCAGAAACCCCCCATGTTGTTAAGATACTTAGCGTCTTTCTTAGAGTCCGAGTCATGCTCTTCCTGTCTGGCATCCTTACGCTATGAACCAACAACATTTACCTTTTCAGCATCCCCTGCAAGTAATTATTTTGCAATCAACTCTATTTGGGTTTTCATATGTGCCATATCTTTATCTCTCTCTTCCTTCTTCCGGTGCTGCTCCGTAGCTAACCCAACTGAATATGTGTTGCTTGAGACTTCAGAGTCTTTAGCGTGCCAAGCCCTCTTGGTCTTGGTGACTGTACCAAATATAACTGCAACCTCAGTGTATGTTTGTGACATGAAAGACCCTGCATTCACAATGTCCATGATTGACTTAGTTGCTGAAGTCAAAGACTTGTAAAAAGTTTCAATCAAATACTCATCTGCTAACTTGTGGTTGGGGCATTGCTTGAGTTTCTTGTTAAATCATAGCCATGCTTCATGTAATGCCTCGCTAGGTAGCTACCTGAAATAATTAATCTCATCCCTCAGTTGTAGCATTCTTGAGGGTGGAAAGAATCTCTCAAGGAACATAGCTTTCAATTCTCTCTAGCTCGTGATCGAGTCATGTGGCAACTCATTCAACCAAATTGTTGTTTTTGCATACAGAGACAATGAAAACAACATCATCCATATGGAATTCTAAGTTACTCCTGGTATCTTAAATGACTTATAGATACCCAAGAAGTTCATCAATTAAAAATTAGGATCATCACAAACCACTGCTCTGAATAAGACCTTCAAATTCAAAAGTTGGATCATAATACTCGAGATGTTGAATTTAGCTCCGGGGCTAGTGGCGGAGAGATGATGGCCTAGTGGAACCAACCCCATCTAAGTTAGTGTCATCTTCATCATCATACTCAAAAGAAATAGCCTAACGAAACTGTTCCCTGGCCCTCAGGGTCTGTGCCCGATCTCTAGGTGCGACATTTTCAATATTTTGTCCATTCGGCTCATCCCTAACAATATCATCATCTTTGTTTTTAGGTATGTTCTGATTGTTACCCCTAGCCTAAGCATTATCAAGCTATTGTGCATTCATGGCTCTCCTAATAGTTCTCTTTATTTAAGGATTATAAGGAGTTAATAGTTGAACTCGACTTCGAGTATTTGGCATACACTGACCTGTACATTGTATTCACAGAAACAAAAAAATAAAAGTAAACTTGGGAGATATGATTAAGACTCAAATAAACATACTTGACTTAATCTAAGACGATATTCCCTGAAAATAATGCAAAAATTTGATATGTCCAAATTACATCTCTATATTAACAAGTATAATGTGATCATTGTCAAATATAGAACCCAACAAGATCGGGATCGAATCCCATATGGTATAAGGTGAAAAATAAACCTTATGTGATTATTTACTTTTAGTTAGTTATTTCCGTAAAATTAGAGGTTTGGGGAAGTTATTTATGTTTCACTATCAACCAAAAGCAAGAGACTCCAACTAAAATTAACTATATTAAATGCAAAAAAAAAAAGATAAAACTAGGGTTGTGATGATCATGGTTTCTTAAAAACACTTGGTAAATAACTTTAGTAGACTCATTTAATGCTACCTATGCAGGTTATTAATTCAATTAATCCATCCAAATATTTCTCAACCAATTTATCACTCTTATTTTCTCAAACTAAGAGTGACTAACATAGAACTTCACTAATTAGCCTAAGTTGATTAATCTTGCTACAACATTAATCATTAGACAAGGGTTAAAATCTTGAATCCTTATTATCACTTCTTTTTTTAGGTTTTGGCTCCTTTACTCAAGCAAGTTAAACCTAGGATTTCATCTAATATTTGCAACCATTAGAAATCATTCAATACGAAGAAGGTGCCAATGCCTACATTTGCATTAAATCAATCTACACATAAATCACCATAGCCTTGTCAAGTTACCATGACTCCCACAAACCCTAGTGATGAAACTTAGCCACACATTATAACTGAAACTAATTGTCTTCATAAAAGAAGATTTAACTTACAAAGATAATATGAAACTTTGATTGTAATTCCAAGAAGTACCAAAATATCTCATCAAGAACTTTTGAAAGGAACATACAAAGTACGTTTTTTTATCTCCAAAACTTTGATACTGAAAATAACCTAGATACTATTATTTACAGTCTAAGAAAATTCAAAATTACACTTCAAATATGGAAGCCTGCTTTTTCCTGACGCCTAAACTGACAGCTCGTCATCAAGGTGACGGTCCGTTAGTTGGACCATGATGAGTTGGCAATTTGCCAACTCACTAGGCTCTTAAACATGAGTTTTTGCTTGGTTTTTAGGTCATTTAGGTTGATTTTATTCCCTTTTTCTTTGATATTCGGAGGCAACTAACATGAATAGGAAAATCATGATATTGAGAAAAAAACATGGAAAAAAAGAGATGAGGACCGGTGCTCCACCGGAGGGCACTAGCAAAATGCTGGTTGATTGTAGTTACACACTGTACTGACGAAGATTAATACCTGAGAGCCATGGATTAGCGCCGACGAACTGCCGGTGCTAGCGCTGAAGGGTTCTGGATTTCATTGATCATCAGGCAAAATGAACCGGCAGATCGCGGATAAGCACTAGCAAACCACTGATGAATCTCAAGTGATGCCCATCTACATAGGGATAAAAATATCTAGCTCTGAAAAAGAGGAGAAAGAATGTACCCTATTTTTGTACATCTCAAAAAGGAACTAAAAATTCCATTATCTATATCAGATGTTCATTCTTCTATTAGTCATATATTGAACTAGAGTAAGGTAGAGACAGAAACAATCTTCTTCTTCTTCTACAAGGTAGAAACTCCATTGGAGCTAAAACTCTTGCTGAAATTTTCTTACTCAAGTTGTGAATGGATATTGAATTTTTATTGAACACAATATTTTTTTCAAATTCCACTAGTAGCTAAATTTCTTTCTAGGGGTGTGTGAATGATGGGTTTGATTTAAATTGAGTATTGTTTTGATCGATTTACTCTATTAGTATAATTTTAGTATTTCCTATGAGTTTTAATCTTTAATACCTATAGTTGCAAATGTGGGTTGAATTTACTTACTTCAATTTTGCTTGAAAAAGGAATTTAAGGTACGGGTGAAGAAATGCTTTTGGGTAATTGGGTGTTGATCATGTGGAGTTGGGCTAGACATAGCCAAAATCCATTATTGCATACCAATTAAGAATCTAAGCAAGAAATAGTTAATTCTCACCCAAGTTGATGAGGTTGCTGTGAAAATGACTTTGGGGTTGGAAGAAACCCGAGATTAACGCATCTAATTGGTTGAGAAACTTTGGATGCTACCTTGTATACTACTAAATATACTATTGAGTAATGTTAGGAGATTTTAGAAATATCAATTCAATGACGTCCCTATCAATATCTCGCCCCTAGTCATTTCTCCTTAGGTGTTTTCTACGCTTTACCTCTATTTTTGTGATAAAATTCCTCTTTTAATTAACAAATTGCATTTCTCCCAATTTTTATCTCATTGATTTTGACAAATTGATGCTAATTACTTTAATTTAATAGAAAACTCTTGTGTAATCGACTTACATTCCCTGTGGGATTCGACTCCGACATCCGTCAGGTATATTTGTTTTATTAATGACCGTTTACACTCTCTCATCAAGAGGAGTGAATTTGGACATGAATGGACAAAGGGTGAAGAAGTATTTAGGGGCATTGGAGGAGGTTGACAAAGTGGAGGTCATGTAATTGGATGAACCATAGCAGACAAAATACATCCATCGAGCCACGACATTAACTAAGGCTCTTCTTGGGAGGCAACCCAACCATTTTCAATTTGAGCACTTTTAAATTTTTGTTGTTTTTGTTTTGTCGGTTGGATGAACATTTTAAAAGGTGGAGAAGAAAAGGGTAAGCACTATGCTGGACCAGTGAAACGATGGTGCACAAGCACGAGGCATCGCCTTGTCACCGATAGAAAGCAAACAAGTGGAGAAAATTAGAGGAAACCAGTGACACACCTGCATAACACCGGTGACATTGCGCGAACTACCAAATGGCCGATAGTTCAAACTAGTACACCTAGAAGTTGGGGTAGAATCAATGACCCAACCGGCAGAACGTCGATGCCAAACCGTAAATCGCCGGTCAAACGTCGGTTGCAGGATAGTGAACTAAAAGGATAATGGTCACCGACAGTTAAATCGGCGAAATGCCGGTAGTCACTGGAAATCGCAGGTTAAGCACAGGTCAAGGTACGAAATCCATTTAAAGTGTTGACCGATCAATTGACTAACCTGACCCAGGGATTTCCAGTCAAACCTTTGCAACTACTAAATAAAACCCCTTTTTCCATCTTCTTCTCAAAACTCCCACCACTCTTTAACTTCCCAAAACCCACCTTCCCAACCTAACACCATTAATACCCACCTTATTCCTACCCAATTACCTCCCATTTTCTAGCCTTTAAAACCCCTCCTCCATTATCCCTATGTTACACCCCATAAGTTTCTAACGTTTAGTCAGCCTATTTGTATGTTGATTGAGAGTTTTAGAGTACCATACGTATGAGGAAAGGGACCAGAGAAAGGCCGAACGAGTGCCAAGTCAAGATTTTGCCAGAGGAGGCCGAACCAAGCTGCCCAGAGGGGCAAAGTGGCATGGAGTTGCTCCTCCGCGTTAGCCAACATGGCACGGAGCAGAATCAGCACGATGGGCAGCGTGCCACGTTGCTTTGTCTATTGCTTCAAGTATATAAAGGCCTCACACTTAGAAGTTAGATTATTTTTCATTTATCCTCAGCCAGCAGAGGTAAGAACGAAGGACAACCTTGGGAAATCATCCGATTATACTGCGAAACGCCATCCAAATCTAAATTAACTCCGGGTAGTGAAGTATAAGGCTGCAGAGAGCATCACTACAGAGTTATTTTCGTAAAATACGCCTGAAAAATCATCGTCCCGCCGAGCCAAAGTTGGTGGAATTTCTTCAAACTAGTGTCAATATGATCACAAGCTTAAAGTGTGTAATTCTCCTTCTAGATTCCCGAGAAATTACAAATTTTTGATCTTTTTTCGGTAAGTTGAAGTATAGTCAATATATATATATATATATATATATATATATATATATAAGTTATTGTTTTCTTTGAATTCAGTAACGAAGTTGACCCTATTCTTCCATTAATATGATTAAAGTTGAGAAGGACAGTTGAACACGAGCTGATACTCGTCAGTTAGTCAGAAAACTACGAACGAGGTATGTAAGGCTTAACGCTCGGCAAGTATCCTAGTCGTACAGTGTTGTGACTTATGTTCTCGAATAGAAATAACGATCTCAGATGCTGCAGACTGTTGCTACCATTAGATTGGAATTCGATATGTTGTAATTAGCTATTTTGATATACATATATAAATATCAGATATGTTGCGAGTAGCTGCTAATAGGGATTTCAATTACATGAATTCTAGTTAGCTGTTAGAATACATATACAGATCGTACTGCAGGACCCCTCGCTATAGGGGAGCAGGTTAAATGTGATTCGCGTTATGGACAATATAGAAACTCTTTTTGTTCTCAGTTTATTTTGATGGTAGACTTATATGTTTGTTTCCAGGCCTAGACTTCAGAAGCTCGTAAGAGTTATTGGTCTGAATCAGTTGGTTAAACAGTATGGGCGTAGATAGGCGGTTTAACGACCAGTTGGCACCTGTATTGGTAGGAAAGCATCCCTAGAGGTCATTGACGTTATCGCACGTTCCAGAACCAGAAATAGAGACAGAATAGGTATATTCTAGAGTTAGCGACACCAGGGTTCTCCAGTGTATTGAGTGATCGCCCGCCATCCCTTTAGCCTTATCAGCGATTGTCAGTCTTAGTCGACCTAACAGTTATCATGTAGGACGCCAGCAAGCCAGCCAGTCGTCTGAGTTAGATAAACCCGTGGGTACCCCAAGTAGGGGTCCACATCAGTAGTTAGTGACAGGCCAGCACCCTAGCCAGTTCTTCTAATGTATTCAGGTATAGAGTGCCAGGAGAGGGACAGGCCTATAATTATTTAAATAGAAGTATAAAGTAGTTAGCTATCCGCAACCCAACAGTTATTCATGAGTTATAGATGTCCGAGTAGGATATTCAGAGTATTGTTAGGCCACTTCAGTCCTCGCTCTATTCATCTCAGACTATTAGAGATCATGATCACTATCAGGATCCTCTGATCAAATACGGGTGGATGGCGTGCCTGCAGACAGCCATACAGATTATCCTAGAAGCGAGTAGCATTAGTGTTAGGTCTAGAAGGCTGGATACACTCTGTTTATATAGATAGATTGATGTGTCAGTATAGCACCTAGGTTGGGGTTGCCCACAGTTAGAAGCCTTCCATGACCGCCCCAGGGTTAATAGCTGTGTCACTGCCCACCAAAGGCAAGGATACTTCGCTCTACAGAGCGGCATGGCATCCACAAGGGACAAAGATGGGGATCCAGATCCTCATATTGCTGTGGTGGGCCTTATACACACCCCTGCCGAGCATTTACGCCCAGGGTGTAGAGATTAGGAGTCCTCCAAACTCTGACACAACTACTATTCCGAGGCCAAGGGAGCCCAGTTATAGACCCAGGGGACCGGTAGGTTGGCTACAGTACCAGTAGAGTTGTAGAAACCTGAGTAGGGGTATATAGATTGAGATGTGCTCACCAGGACTTATGGGGGCCTGAACAAATTATTATGTGCTGATTGTACCTCCCGGCTTATGGGGGCCAGGTGGGGTTCTTGTATGAATTCTTGTCTGCTAGCTGTAGTGTATAAATGTGTAAGTATGCAGTCTTAGCTTATGTACATATAGTGTCAGTTAGCTGCAGATTACGAATCAACAGACGTACAGGTTAATCTTTCGGCTCTTCTTTTTATTTACTTCTAGTACTATTCAGCTTATCTATTGCCTTACAAATTTGGTACATATTGTACTGATGCCCTTCCCGAGGCGCTGCATTACTTTCCTGCAGGTACAGATAGATGAGGAGCAGGTCCCTCGTAGTTCCAGTTAGCCGTATAGAACCGTCAGCTCCCTTCTTCTAGGCTTGTGTGATAGAGGTTTATCCCTTTTTTTGGTTCATATGGGTAGGTCGGGGCCCTATCCCGACCATCATATTACTCCTAGAGGCTTGCAGATTTTGTTACTTCCCTGTGGTTAGATGATATCGATCGTGTGGGGCCTATATGTGTTTTAGACTATGTGTGTTGGCTGTGTGGGGCCCTGTTTAGCTATTGATTGGCGGCCTTGTCGGCCCACATAGAACTCCCTATGTTTGTTTGTCTCTTGCTAGCTGTTTATTTTCACAGGTGGCTATAGGCCTTGTCGGTCGGGGGTTGTATTTACAACCGCTATATAGCCCATCGTTTTCTTGATTTCAGAGTTAGAGTCAGCCCTGCACCAGAGGTGCTTAGGCTTAGTCAGCTCAGAACTTCAGGTCCTAGTAGGGCACCAGGTGCCAATCATGCCTCCCAAGGTGGGGTGTGACACCCTCTCCCCCATTACGCACCACTTTGAAGATACCATATTTTGGCAAGTTACAAGATTTTCATTTTCCTACTGATTCTCACTTCCCAACTTGGTATGTGACTCCTAGCTTGGATATGTTTAAATTGAGAAAATGAATTTGAAGTCAAGCATGGTAGAATAGATATTGGTCACACTCATGCTCTCATCTCCCATTCTCTGCTTTCCTTGTCTGAATATTTTTTTATATTGTGGGTGTTGGAGATGGTTATTCATTGTTTAATGTTAATGTGGGTGTCTAATTTAGTAAGTGTGATTCATGTCTTTTATGCTTGATATTCTAATTGCGGGTGAAGTCTTAGTAGCCCCGTATGCTTCGAACGCACGATTTGCTCGATGATGGATAAGGTGACATCTTTTTTAAGGGAAAATCGTCAAATGTTATTTTGGTTGGGATGATTGTGTAAATAATAGTGATGAGAAACAAATGGGTGAATTATGATTTTAAAGGGATTTTTGTTAGCTAGATGAGGGTACTCCATTGGTTAATCTCAGGTTATGCCTGGTGAAACGCCAACAGAAATACAGATTTAGGTGCAAGACTACAGGCTACTGCCATAGACCAGTTATTCACTGGCGTTTCACGGGTCAAGAATGGTGATTCACCGCTATGGTGTCGGTAAAATTCATTTGCCCAGTTTTCTACCAAATGGTGGTGGCTCAGCTGTGCTTTGTGGATCATCACCTGCGTCTCGCTGGTGTTCCGCCGGTGTTACCTGCACTAGCAATACGCCTCTTCAATTTAGATGCCATCTAGTCCTTTGTGTTTTGATCTTTAATTATGTTTCCTTCCTGTCCTTGTATGGCACTAACATTATCTTGCAGCATCATGCCCATCTCTAGATGGGAAAGCATAGGAAAAGCCCTAATGACCAACACTTCCCCTCATGAATTAGATCCTGAGGAGGCCCAGCGAATTGAGCAACTTCACTTTGAGATGGACAGAATGGAGGCTTACTATTTATCCTTTTACGAGAACAGGTCCATCACCACAGAGGATCAATTTGCAGTGGTGTCTTTCAAGGATGACTTCCCAGACATTTACAACCAGATTGGCATTCATGATTAGGGTCCATTCACCATACCCATGGGATCTTACTTCCCCGAGTTGGTATGGGAGTTCTATGCCTCTTATAGGGCAGGGCAAAGCACCTTCAAGCATAGAGGCCGAGTAGACACAATGCCTTGCCTTCCATTTGTGCTAGTGCGAGGTCAAGAAGTTCCCATCATCCCAGAAGTAATCAATTCCATCTATTGTGCTAACCAAATCCGACCGAGTTCAGAGTTCAAAAGGAAGGACCGAATTAGTCCCCCATCTTCCATGTTCTCCAGCACAACCTAAGGGTTTTCTCAAACAACCAAACTCAACTCCTCTCCACAAAAAAACCTGTTTAAATTAGTACAAATGTCCCGAGATCATAATGACCAGTTATTGAAATTAGCTAGAGCAATTCTATGATCCAGCAAGCCATCAAAAAGGCCATACAACCAGTAGTGGAAAAGATCGAATTCCTCTGTGCTATGGTTGAGGTTTTGGAAAATGAAGTAACTACCATAAGGGCTGAAGTGGTGAGGCACATGGAACTTGTGTCATTAGACTAGAGTGACCTGAATGAACCAATAGCACCTACTGACCAGCCTGAGGATCACGAGAGCCCACTAGGTAATTGGTGTGTGGGGTATGACAGTCCTTCGAAAATCGTTTCCAATGAAGATATATACCACAGTCGACCACCACCCCATTGGATGCATACTGTGAGAGAAATAGATCCATCACGGAGACTCGGTGGGGTGGAAACTACTTCTTATCATGAGCTCAGAACTCCCCCAAATCAGTGGGTGGTTCCTGGACCAGGAAAACAACTTAACCTCCCACCTGATCCATCGATGTCGTCTACAACTGAAACTGCTTCACGACAGTTTGATGAAGCCACATACTCATGGATTTCTCTTCCCGACTACTAGATCCTTTAGGGAGTCCTCTTGAACTTGTTATTCTTTGCTTTTTTATTGGGGGCAATGAATTGTTTCAGCTGGGGGTGGGATAAGTGTTTATCTCATATGCTTTTGTTTAAAATTTGATTGAATGGTTGTTGATCCTTTGTCGGGCTCAGAATGGATGAAATGAAATGAAAAAAATCCTTGAATTGTTTGTGCAAGTCTGAGTTTATCCTTTGTAAATAGTTGGTAGTGAACAAACTCCAAGAATTTTCTTTATACCACGGTTCTTTCACGAGGAGCAATTTCTTTTTCCTTTTTTTTTCTACTGTCTAACCAGGTGACATTTCCCAATGATAGATTGTAAAGTGACTTTCTTAAGGGAAAATTCCATGTCTTTGAGTCTTGTGAAATTGTTTCTGAAGGGTACCACAAAAATTTTTTTGTGGCATGCAAAATGAGTTTTGAAGAAATTAGGCTTTGGAAATAAAAAATGTAGCACTCTCTTTTTATATATTGCACATTCCTTTTCTGGCTTGTTTATTCACATGCTTAATGGTCGTAAAATCGTAATCTAGTTGTGGCGATGTATTATGTGAACTCTATGCAGTGTGATGCCTTGTGTGGTGAGATAGATTGAACGATTCCCATGCATAAACATTCGTCTTGAACTTGCCTTAAGTATGATTCAAGGAGAAATCCTAGAGAAAATTGCACTTAGAACGTAATTTTATGCTTTCTATTTCTAGTCACTTCACCAAAAATGACATCCCTTAACATCATCCTTTATGGGCCAATGTTGAGCCTTTGACCCTTTTTATTGAAAACCACATTACAAGTCAATGTCCCCTTGTAATCCTTTTATTCGACACCCATCCTCCCTAATTTATTCTTTTTGTGATGAATGAATGAAAAAGAGGGATTGAAGTCCAAGAGATAGGGAGAGATAAGGAAATAAATGGAAACGAGGCAAAAAGCCTAAGTTTGGGGGTTTGCAAAAACGGGAGAAAAGTGATGAGTATTAATAGGAGGTAGCACCAAATTGAGATCAAAATGAATTAAATGATGGGTTTATAAATGTAGAATCATCAAAAGAGAGACAACAGTGAAAGGTGTTACCCCTTAAATGAGGCTAAATGTGAAAACCATAGGAGTAATAAGGGCGACTCTTGATTAACAAAGATGAAGATGGAGAAAAAGGAGAAATAAAAAGGAGTGATCTAAAGAGTATATGGGATGTTAAAAGTGTTCAAAAAGGGTCATTAGGGAGGTTCTAGTCACTAGAGCTAAATAATTGTCCTACCCTTACCCCTAGCCTTCATTATGAACGCCAAGTCCTAATTGATTCTGAGTGTAGAAACTCTATATTAGTTGCGAGTTACATGAAGGCAAAGCCTATGGGTCGAGAGTGTGCATGGAGAATTTCTTTATGAGAGTGAGAGTTATTGTCTTATTCTATAATCCCTTGTGTGTGCATTTTTTGATGATAAGAAAATGGGATTCTCTCTTTTTGTGATTGGCATCACCTCCTTTGAGAACATACTTGCATTGGTACAAAGAAATGAGTGGGGAATTAGTGTTGCGAGCTTCAAGTCAATCTTTGAATGTGAATTTGTAATGATTTGTGATGCTATGTGTGCTTGTGGTGTTAAATATGCCCCTGTTTTGAAGAAGGAAAGCATTTAGGAATCATGCATATTCATTGTGGTTACCTTTTGAAACTTTTTCATATTTTGGAGAATCCTTTCTCTCTTTCCTTGAGTTGGTGAGCATTTTTGGGTTATCTTAGGCTAACTGGTTCTTAGTGCATAGATTCATGGATGACATGTTGTTTCATTTGCTCGAATGATAAGAATTGCATTACTTGAGGACAAACATTGGTTCAAGTTTGGGGATTTGATGAGTTGGTAATTTACCAACTCACTAGGCTCTTAAACATGAGTTTTTGCTTGGTTTTTAGGTCATTTATCTATATTTTATGCCCTTTATTCTTGATATTTATAGGTACCTAACTTGAAATGGAAAAGCATGAAATTGAGCAAAAATCATGGAAGAAAGGAGATGAGGACCGGTGTTCCACCGGAGGGCACCGACGAAACGCCGGTTGATCACAGTTACACACTGTGCTGTTGAAGAATAATACCGGTGATTCGCAGAGTGCTAGCGCCAAAGGGTTCTAGATTTCACTAATCTTCGTCTAAAATAAATCGTCGAATCACAAATGAGCACTAGCGAATCGTAAGTGAATCGCAAGTGACGCCCGTCTGCACAGGGATAAAAATATCCTACTCTAAAAAAGAGGAAAAAGAATGTACCCTATTTTTGTACATCTCTAAACGGAAGTGAACATTCCATTATCCCATATTAGATTTTCATTATTCTATTAGTCTTGTATTAAAGTAGAGAGAGGTAGAGAGAGAAACAACCTTCTTCTTCTTCTACAAGGTAGAAACTTCATTGGAGCTAAAACTCTTGCTGAAATTTTCTTACTTATGTTGTGAATGGATACTGAATTTTTATTGAATGCAATATCTTTTTCTCCATGAGTAGGTAAATTTATTACAAGGGGTGTATGATGATTAGGGTTGATTTGAATTGAGTATTGTTTATTTGATGTTAGATTTACTCTATTAGAATAATGTCACTATTTCCTCTGAGTTTTAATCTTAATATTCATAGTTGCAAATGTGGGTTGAATTTACTTACTTCAATTTTTCTTGAAAAAGGATTTGAGTTATGGGTGAAGAAATACTAATTGGTAATTGGGTGTTGATCATATGGGGTTGGGTTAGCCATAGACAAAACCCATTATCACATTTTCATTAAGAATCTAAGCTAGAAATAGTTAATTCTCACCCAAGTTGATGTGGCTGTGTTGAAAAGAACTTTTGGGGTTTGAAAAAATCTGAGGTTAATGCATCTAATTGAATGAGAAACTTAGGATTCTACCTTGTCTACTACTAATTATACTATTGAGTAATGCTAGGATCTTTTAGCAATCCAAATTCAATGACATCCCTATCAATATCACACCCTTAGTTGTTTCTCCTTTGGTGTTTTCTACGTTTTACCTCTGTTTTCATTAAAGAATTCCTCATTTAATAAACCAATTGAATTTCCCCCAATTCTTACTTCATTTCTTTAGAAACATTGATTCTGATTACTTAAATTTAATAGACAACTCTTGTGTGATCGACTCACATTCCCTGTGGAATTCAACCCCGACACCCGTCGGGTATATTTATTTTATCAACGATCATTTACACTTTCTCATCAAGAGGAGAGAATTTGGACATTATCAAAAATAGTGATGGGATGAGTGTGTCATTCGTGTGCTTTTTCTTAAAATTTGATTGAATGGTTATGAACTCTATGGAGTGTGATGCCTTGTGTGGTGAGGCTGATTGAATGATTCCCGTGCATAGACGTTTGAGCTAGAACTTGCCCTAAGTTTGATTCAAGGCGAAATCCTAGAGGCAGTTGCACTTAGAACATGATTTTAGGCTTTCTATTGCTAGTCACATCACCCAAAATGATCTCCCTTAACATCTTCCCTTGTTAGCCAATATTGAGCCTTTGACCCTTTTTATTGGAAACCACATTACAAGTCAATGCCTCCTTCTAATCCTATTCTTTGGCACCCATCCTCCCTAAATGCTTCTTCTTTTGATGAATGAATGAAAAAGGGGGCTTGAAGCCCAAGAAATACAGAAAGATAAGGAAATCAATGGAAACGACGCAAAAAGCCTATGTTTGGGGGTTTGCAAGAAGGGGAGAAATGTGATGAGCATTATTGGTAGGTAGTACTAAATTGTGATAAAAATGAATGAAATGATGGGTTGAGAAACCTAGAATCATCAAAAGAGAGATTATAGTGAAAGATGTTACCCCTTGCTTAAATGAGGATAAAAGTGAAAACCATAAGAATTATAAGGGTGGCTTTTGATTAACAAATATGAAGATGGAGAAAAAGGAGAGATAAACAACAGTTATCTAAAAAGTATGATGGGATGTTAAAAGTGTTCAAAAAGGGGCATTTGGGAGGTTCTAGTAACTAGAGCTAAATAATTGTCCTACCCTTACCCCTAGCCTTCATTATTACCCCCAAGTCCTAATTAATTCTGAGTGCAGCAACTCTATATTAGTGGCGAATTACACGAAGAGCAAGTGGGTCTAGTTTGTGCATGGAGAATTTCTTTGTGAGAGTGCATTATTGTCTTATTCTATAATTTCTTTTGTGTGCATTGTTTGACTATAAAAAAATGGGATTCTTTTTTCTTGTGTGTGGCATTATCTACTTTGAGAACATACTTGCATTGGTACAAATAAGTGATTGGGACATTAGTGTTGTTAGCTTCAAGGTAAGCTTTGGATGTGAATTTGTAATGATTTGAGATGCTACGTGTGCTTGTTGTGATAAGTCATGCCCCTATTTTGAAGAAGGAAAGCATTTGTGAATCATGTCTATTCATTATGGTTACCTTTTGAAACTTTTTCATATTTTGGGGAATATTTTCTCTCTTTCCTTGATTTGGTGAGCATTTTTGGGTTGTCTTAGGCTCATTGGTCCTTAGTGCATATATTTATAGATGACATGCTGTTTCATTTTCTCAAATAATAAGAATCGCATTACTTGAGGACAAGCAATGACTTAAGTTTTGGGGTTTGATGAGTTGGTAATTTACCAAATCACGAGGCTCTTCAACATGGATTTTAGCATGATTTTCAGGTCATTTAGATGGCTTTTATGCCCTTATTCCTTGATCTTTGTAGGTACCTAACTTGAATAGGAAAAACATAAAATCGAGAAAAAATGATGGAAAAAAGGAGATGAGGACCAGCACTCCACCGGAGGGCACCGACGAAACGCCGGTTGATTGTAGTTACACATTGTGCTGATGAATATGAATACTGGTGAACCACAGATCAACACTGATGAAACTCTAGCACTAGCATTGAAGGGTTCTTAATTTCACTGATCATCAACCAAAATCAACTGGCGGATTGCGGATGAGCACTGGTGAGCTTCCTGTGAATTGTAAGTGACGTCCATCTACATAGGTGTAAAAACATCCAGCTCTGAAAAAGAGGAGAAATAATGTAAGCTATTTTTGTACATCTATAAAAGGAACTAAACATTTCATTAGTGATGAGTTGGTAATTTATGAACTCATTAGGCTCATAAGAATGAGCTTTAGCTTAGTTTTCAACTCATTTAGATGAATTTTATGCCCTTTTTGGCTTTTTATGTGCAAATATCTAATTTGAAGAAAAGAGCAAGAAGTGAATTAAAAAGAAGGAAATCAGGTGAAACCTGATGCTTCACCTGAGAAGATTGGCAAAACGTTGGCCAGACGCAGATGATCACCACCTTGAGGAACTAAAGCAACCGGCGGTCGCGGACATCAATCAGCGACTCACCGGTTAACTCGCCTATGGGCACTTGAACTTGCTGGATCAAAGAGAAAGAAATCGGCGTAGCGTGGTTGGAGGCCGATGAACCGTTGAAGGACCAGTCGAAGGTTACTGGAAATCACTAAAGAAGCAATGGATGATAGCCAGCAGTTCATGGAATGTAACCGGTGAACTGTCGGTCCTTTCACAAGTGCCAAAATACCTGAGCAGGAGCAAGTACGTCCAACACTGAAAAAGAGGGGATTGGTTGGCATACTTTTAGATATATTCTAGAAATAAGTACTCTATATGTATCAGATCTTAACTTTTAGCTTTTTGAACATTCTTTTTGCTGAACCAGAAAGTAGAATTCTATTAGTGGAAATTATAAAATATTAATTTTCTTTTCTTCATCTTCTTCTTCTGTAGCAAGGTACTGCCATTTTTAAAGACATATTGTGGAATTTAATTTTGTTGCTCTAATTATTAAAATCAATGAGTTTATTGTTAAATATTCTCTTTAGTTTCTTAACAATGAGTAGCTAAATCATTAACTAGACGTGTGTGGTGATGAATGCTTAATTAGATTGGATATTGCTAGATTCATCTCAGTATTGCTTAATTGGTGTAAATCTATTAAGTTCTCTCTAATTTATAATTGATGAACCATAGTTGTAGATATGGGTCTATTTTTCTTACTTGATTTCTGCTTGAAAGAAAAGAATCGAGTATTGGGAGAGAATTTGATGGGGAAATGGATGTGATATTGTGGAGAGGGCTAGATATAGCCAAAACCCATATTCTCATTCCTAATTAATAGCTAATAGCTAGTAATTAGTGAAGCTATAAATCCAAACTTGATTGGGTTGATTTAATTGTGTCTAGTGGGTCGAAAGAACTCTGGAAAGAGGCATTTATGAGGTTGAAAAACATCGAATGCCCACCTGTCAAAAGTTATTTACACAATTTGAAATGACGATATGATCTAGCATATACTTGTGTAATTAGCACATCATCTTCACCATACCTCTAGTCCCTCTCATTATTGTCTACAACTTTGGTTATTTTGCTGTTCTAATTAGATGAGTTAGAATCTTAACAACAAGTCTCCCCAAAAATATTTATTGCTTTGTTTCTTTTGAGTGGTGCGAGCCAAACTCAATTTTCCAAACAAAACTTGTGCATATCACTTGTCAGTCTATGTGGGATTCGACCCCGACATCCGTCGGGATAATTATTTTGATACAATGACCATTTACGCTCTTTTGTAATAAAGAGTGTATTTTGGATGTTATCAATTATTCCATATCATATTTTCATTATTCTAGTAGTCTTGTATTGAAGTAGAGAGAGATAGAGAGATAACCAATCTTCTTCTTCTTCTACAAGGTAGAAACTCCACTCGAGCTAAAAGCCTTGCTGAAATTTTCTTACTCAAGTTGTGAATGGATATTGAATTTTTATTAAATGCAATGTCTTTTTCTACTTTCATGAGTAGCTAAATTTCTTGCTAGGTGTGTTTGAATGATTGGGGTTGATTTGAATTGAGTATTGTTTATTTGATCTTAGATTTACTGTATTAGTATAATTTTAGTATTTCCTTTGAGTTTTAGTCCTAGTACTAATATTTCCAAATGTGGGTTGAATTTATTTGCTTTAATTTTTCTTGAAAAAGGAATTTGAGGTATGGATGAAGAAATACTAATGGGTAATTAGATGTTGATCATGTAGGGTTGGTCTAGACATAGCCTAAACCCATTATCACATACCCATTGAGAATCTAAGCTAGAAATAGTTAATCTCACCCAAGTTGATGTGGTTGTTGTGAAAAGAACTTTGGGGTTTGAAAAAACCTGAGGTTAATGTATCTAATTGGTTGAGAAACTTAGGATGCTACCTTGTCTACTATTAATTATACTATTGAGTAATGAGAGAAGATTTTTTCAATCCCAATCCAATGACGCTCCTATCAATATCATGCCCCTAGTCATTTCATCTTTTGTGTTTTCTATGCTTTACCTCCGTTTTCGTTATAGAATTCCATTTTTAGTTAACAAATTGCATTTCACCAATTTTTGCTTCATTTCTTTAGAAACATTGATGCTAATTACTTCAATTTAATAGACAACTCTTGTATGATCAACTCACATTTCTTGTGGGATTCGACCCCGACACCGGTCGGGTATATTTGTTTTGTCAACGACCGTTTACACACTCTCCTCAAGAGGACTGAATTTAGACATTATCAAAAATGACGTTGGGATGAGTGTTTCTCTCATGCGCTTTTGTTTAAAATTTGAGTGAGTGGTTGCTGAGCCTTTGTCGGGCTCGAAATGGATGAAATGAAATGAAAAACTATCCTTGAATTGTTAGTGCAAGTCTGTGTTTCGCCTTTGTAAATAGTAGGTAGTCAATAAACTTCAAGTATTTTCTTTATGCCACGGTTCTTTCCCGAGGAGCAATTTCATTTTCCTTTCTTTTTTTATTACCAAACCCAGGTGATATTTTACAATGATAGATTGTAGGACGACTTTCTGACGGGAAAATGCAATGTCTTTGAATCTTGTGAAATTGTTTTTGAAGGTTTCTCAATTTTTCTTCTTCCACTCTCATCACATTCCACACCTGTTTCACCCCTACACATTCAAAAACAACAAAAACATCAAGTAAAACAAAACAAAAGAAAAATAAAAAACAAAATGTAAAAGCACTTGGGTTGCCTCCGATGAAGCGCCTTAGCTATTGTCGTGGCTTGATGACTTCAACATTCACCACTTTTCTCTCCATTTTGAGCTTTTGAACCGCATCCCTAGTTTCTTATCCATTCTTCTACTCCTCCTGAGGGGTGGTGGTGTAAGCATCAAGGAACCAAGCAATGGATGTTGCATTTTGCATTTCTTGGCCCTTAAAGGAAGGATGTGCTTTGACCTTGTTAGCATGTCCTACTCTAAGATAAGCCACCTTGATCTTCCTCCTCAATTTCCTTCATTGACTTGGTCCCCTCAGTCTCCATGTTGTCAACCAAGTTCAACATTGAAAAATGGTAAGAGGGTGGTTTAAGTCGCTACCCTTTCAAGTATGCTTCTTGCTTGACAGACTCTTGAGCATGATTTGTTGGATGTCACTGTAGGACTCTAGTGTCACTTCTTCAACTTTTGCATCTTGCATTTTTGCAATGTTGGTTGGTTGGCATACCTCTATGACTTCTTCAAAGTTAACCTTGAATCCTTCTTCATCATCTTTTTGAGCTTCCTCCCATGAGTCAAGTTGAGTTATGCCCCATTGTTCACTTCTTCTTGTGATGCTCCTCAATGTTTCCTCTGCTTCTTCTTTTAGAGATTTATAGCTTTCTTCTTGAGGAGTTGATGATTCCATGGGCATAGAGGGATTGACCCTCTCTTCCGCATTAGACTTCTACTCCAAAAAGGTTTGGAGCATGGCTTCCATGAGCCCATACGTACTTCTTCTTCCCTCCCTTGCCATGGCGTCATTCCTATCAAGCTTAGGAGTACAATTTTTATCATAACCATTATAGCGGAAAGTGAACTCATTTGGGGATCCATCCCAATGTCTCCCATGACTACTACATAATGTTCATCTATACCCATCATAGGAGGGAGAAGGTACACTCATCTCCCTTCTAATGGCATATTTTTAATCTTTCCAATAGTGTGGTCCTGCACAATAGGGAAATGGGTCATTATGATAAGGGTTACAACCAACAAACGTCATTTCATTCCACGATTCCATCATAAAACTACAAACAAACAAAAACAAAAAAAAACAAAAATTAAATAAGATGTAAAACAAAAATGCAAAACTAGTTCGAATCAATAAATAACTAATGGCTTATCACAACTTAATTCCCTGGCAACGATGCCATTTTTGATAAACGCTCAAATACACTCCTCATTTAAAGAAAATGTAAGTGATTGTTGTATCAAAATAAATATTTCCCATGGATGTTGGGTTTGAATCCCATAGAGAATTGAGTCAATAATTCAAGAGTTATAAACTAATTAAAACTAGGGCACAAACTTGTTTAACATTTGAAATGAAAATTAGGGTAAAATTAAAGGAAAACACTTTCTAATTCTAATTTAAAACTAAGTGGAGAGAATTCCAATTGTTGCAATCACAAGTGAGAAGGCTAGAGGTATGCTATAGATGAGTTCACAACTAAATCGGATTTTCTTCAATGCCTTAGACTTAAAATTAGCATAGATAGCAGTGGATAATTCACATTCTCTTGTTTTTCAACCGCAAGAATGTTTATGCCTTGGGTTTTCTCAAATCCCAAAGCCAATTCAAGTTATCAACCACAAAAGCTTGAGGAAGGACTAGCTATTTCTAGCCTTGACCTTTAATGGAGTGGAAATGTGGGTATTGACTATCTCAAGATCAATCCCACACACCTAATACTCCAATTAATCACTATTATCTTCTCACCCAATTCTCACTTTCCTCTTTCAAGCAAAAACAAGAGAAGTCAAGCACAATTCATGTTTGTGAACCATCAATTTTAGCAATTAAAACTCGGGAGAAGACAATAGATCTATGATTGAAATAAGAATCCAAGAGCAATTCATCAAAACCCAATCAATTGAACAAACCCACCATGAAAACACCCTTAGCTAGCAAATTAGCTATGCATATTTAAAGATATAGAGAAGATACCAAGAGGATTCCTCTCACTTTCATCACACTAGCTTCACAAATTTGCTTCATAAGCTCTTACAATAATGGTGGAATTCCCAAAAATGGGTTAAAGAAAAAGAACAAGAAAAGTACTATCTAACTCTGCAATTCTATATTGAAAGAGTTCTGCCAAAAATTCTATCAAAAAGATGAAGTCTAGATAAATGAATTAGTGGTGTACAATGAAAGTTATGTAAATATATGTACTTTCTTATGTACAACTTTCCCCAAATTTTCTTGAGTCTTTTAGATGCTTTGGAGACCTTTCTGGATCTTTTTACCCTTCATTGGATGGCCTCACATGCGAAGCACCGGTGTTTAGCCGATGTAAATTTGCAGAGCACCAGCTGTCCACCACACTAAAATAGTAAACTGGTAGTGACCACTGGCAGCTGAACCGGTGATTCGTCGCTGCCCAACTACCAACTGCCGGTGAGTCGCTGGTCCAAGCAGTAGCTTCAGCGTTTTTCCCGCATTTTTCCCTTCTGTATCCGCATTTAGCCGATTTAAAAGCATGTCCTTACACCTCTTTTTGAGCTCAAATCTGTCATTATCTTTTGCTCCTCTCCTTCATATGCTAACTCCTCAAATTTTATCTCAAACACCATGTGTTTTGCTCGATTTCATGATTTCTCTATTCAAGTGACATACCTACAAGGATTCAAAGCAATAGAGCATAAAATCCACATAAATGATTCTAAAACTAAGCAAAAAGTCATGCTTAGGAGCCTAAAAAGTTGGTAAATTTCCAACTCATCAGGTACCACGGAATATTTTTTGTGGCATGAAAAATGTGTTTGAAGAAATTATGCATTGGAAATAAAAAATGTTGCACTCTCTTGTTATATATTGTGCATCCTTGTTTGGCTTGTAGATTCACATGCTTAATGGTTGTAAAATCATAATCTAGCTTTGTGTGAACTCTGTGGAGTGTGATGCCTTGTATGGTGAGGCTGATTGAATGATTCCCATGCATAGAGGTTTGTCTAGAACTTTCCTAAGAGTTATTCAAGGTGAAACCTAGAGGTAGTTTCACTTAGAACATGATTTTAGGATTTCTATTTCTAGTCACTTCACCCAAAATGACCTCCCTTAACATCTTCCCTTGTTAGACAATATTGAGCCTTTGACCCTTTTTATTGGAAACCACATTACAAGCCAATGTCCCCTTGTAATGCTATTCTTTGGAACCCATCCTCCCTAATTGCTTCTTTTTGTGATGAATGATGATAAAGGGAGCTTGAAGCCCAAAAAATGGGGAGGAGATAAGGAAAGTAATGGAAATGAGGCAAAAAAGCCTAAGTTTGGGGGTTTGCAAGAAGGGGAGAAATGTGATGAGCATTAATAGGAGGTAGCATCAAATTGTAATAAAAATGAATGAAATGATGGGTTGAGAAACCTAGAATCATCAAAAGAGAGATTATAGTGAAAGGTGTTATCCCTTGCTTAAATGAGGCTAAATGTGAAAACCGTAGGAGTTATAAGGGTGGCTCTTGATTAACTAAGATGAAGATAGAGAAAAAGGAGAGATAAAAGGGAGTGATCTAAAGAGTATGATGGGATGTTAAAAGTTTACAAAAAGGGCCATTAGGGAGGTTCTAGTCACTAGAGCTAAATAATTGTCCTACCCTTACCCCTAGCCTTCATTTTGACCTCCAAGTCCTAATTGATTCTGAGTGTAGAAACTCTATATTAGTTGCGAGTTACATGAAGGGAAAGCCTATGGGTCGAGAGTGTGCATGGAGAATTTCTTTGTGAGTGTGAGAGTTATTGTCTTATTCTATAATCCCTTGTGTGTGCATTGTTTGATGATAAGAAAATGGGATTCTCTCCTTTTGTGATTGGCATCACCTCCTTTGAAAATACACTTGCATTGGTACAAAGAAGTGATGGGGACATTATTGTTGTAAGCTTCAAGGCAATCTTTGAATTTGAATTTGTAATGATTTGAGATGCTATGTGTGCTTGTGGGGATAAACCATACCCCTATTCTGAAGAAGGAAAGTATTTGTGAATCATGGGTATTCATTGTGGTTACCTTTTAAAACATTTTCATATTTTGGGAAATCTTTTCTCTCTTTCCTTGAGTTGATGAGCATTTTATGGTTGTCTTAGGCTCATTGGTCCTTAGTGCATAGATTCATAGATGACATGCTATTTCATTTGCTCAAATAATAATAATTGCATTACTTAAGTACAAGCAATGGTTCAAGTTTTGGGATTTGATGAGTTGGTAATTTACGAACTAACTAGGCTCTTAAACAGGAGTATTTGCTTGGTTTTTAGGTCATTTAGATGGATTTTATGCCCTTTTTCCTTGATCTTTGTAGGTACCTAACTTAAATAGGAAAATTATAAAATTGAGCAAAAAGCATGGAAAAAAGGAGATGAGGATCGGCGCTCCACTGAAGGGCACCGGCGAAACGCCGGTTGATCACATTTACACGCTATGCTGATGAAGATTAATACCGGTGAGCCATAGATCAACAAGGGCGAACCATTGGTGCTAGCAGTGAAGGGTTATTGATTTCCCTGATCAGCAGCCAAAATCAATTGGTAGATCACGGATGAGCATCAGCGAACCGTCCGTGAATCGCAAGTGAGTCTACATAGGGGTAAAAATGTCCAGCTCTGAAAAAGAGAAGAAAGAATGTACCCTATTTTTATACATATATAAAAGGAAATGAACATTCCATTATTGTATATCATATTTTCATTATTTTTATTGAAGTAGAGAGAGGTAGAGAGAGAAACAATCTTCTTCTTTTTCTACAAGGTAAAAACTTCAATGGAGCTAAAACTCTAGCTAAAATTTTCTTACTCGTGTTGTGATTGGATGTTAAATGTTTATTGAATGCAATATTTTCTTCTTCTTCCATGAGTAGCTAAATTTCTTGCTAGGAGTGTGTGAATGATTAAGATTGATTTTAATTGGGTATTATTTATTTGATCTTAGATTTACTCTATTAGTATAATTTTGGTATTTCCTCTACGTTTTAATCTTAATACTGATAGTTGCAAATGTGGGTTGAATTTACTTACTTCAATTTTGCTTGAAAAAGGAATATGAGGTATGGGTGAGTAAATTCTAATGGGAAATTTTGTGTTGATCATATGGGGTTGGGCTAAACAAAGACAAAACCCATAATCACATACCCATTGATAGTCTATGCTACAAATAGTTAATTCTCACCCAAGTTGATGTGGTTGTTGTGAAATGGACTTCGGGGTTTGAAAAAACCTGGGGTTAATGCATCTAATTGGTTGAGAAACTTAGGATGCTACCTTGTATACTTTTAATTATATTATTGAGTAATACTAGGAGCTTTTAGCAATCCCAATTCAATGACGCCCCTATCAATATCACACCCCTAGTCATTTCTCCTTTGGTGTTTTCTACGCTTTACCTCTATTTTCATGATAGAATTCCTCTTTAATTAACAAATTCATTTCTCCCAATTTTAGTTCATTGCTTTTGAAACACTGATGCTAATTACTTCAATTTAATAGACAACTCTTGTGTGATCGAATCACAATCCTTATGGGATTCGACTCCAATACCGGTCGGGTATATTTATTTTGTCAACTATTGTTTACACTTTCTCGTCAAGAGGAGTGAATTTGGATGTTATCAAGCCATCAGATGCAAGTTCTCCAATAGCTAGTTAAATTTCCTTAGGACTGAATCTATTATTGACGGTCCTTCTAGTGGTTGAACGTCCATTATAGACACTATCAAAACAACATATTTTAATGTGATCACTGCCTAAGCCTGATGGTGGAGCTGATGCTCCGTCACAGGGTTGACATGTTGTTATATGAGCCGTAATATTCAAATAAACATCTGGTTAAACTTTTAGAGTGTAACGATGGAGTTGATGGGCTGTCACAGAGTTGACGGTCCATTAGAATGGTCGTCAATTTGAGCTGCTTCTAATCCTTTTGCAAACCATCTTTAACCTAAGAATATTTTTTTTACAATCATCACAAAGACAATTAAATCTGACAAAAGTTTCTCAAAAACTATCATTTTTCATAGTTAATAGCATCAAATGTGTCGTCAAATATCGACATATCACATCCCTTGGACCGTCTTTGGTTTTTTAATATTATCAGATGTGGGGTCTTTGTTGAGTGAATTTGGGTTGGGTCTTTTAAAATTTGGGATGGGTTGGTCTTTAATAAGTCACCCATAAGCTGAACAGACCCGACCCATGAGCCCTTAAATGATAATCAAAAGGAGAATCATGAAACTTTTGCCTGACGACTTACCCCTCTCTGTCTCTTCCCTCATTCTCCCCTTCATCTCTTCCCCCATTTCTACAAACATCCATTTTTGTTGCATTCTTACTCAAAATATCTATTGCATTGCATCCATCACTAGCACACCAAGCTCTGCGCAAAACCTAGGGTTTTGGAAGCCCAAAAGTTCATGCATTTCTTCACTCAAGCATGCGGCACTTGAAGTCATTTAGGAACTTAACCTTGTGCTTTAATCTTCATTTTGAATGCATAATGTGATTTTCATGATGTGTTTACTTGGAGTATTATGAACCTATCCCTGCAGTATGACTTGGGGGGGGGGGGGAGAACTTGGGTAAAATTTGCTAGAAATATGAACGGGGCTTAGGTGATTGTTTGATTGTACTTAAATGTTGATTAATTGTTTATTGATCTTGAAATTGATATAGGACCATCACATGTCTATATTTTGTTCAAAATTGAATTACCCAAAATGTTGGAACAGTGTTGAACTCGCAAAGGACGGATTGTCTTTTCCAAATATGGCTCGTCTGTATCTCTATCATTTGAACCCAAAAAATTAAATTTTCTGAGTCAAAAGATGACTAAAGGGACAAACCGTCTTTTGATCGGACAATCTGCACCTTGAACCGTCCACTGAAATAGTGTCACGACCCGAGTTGTGACCCTGGATCGAGACACGGGACCTAAAACCACAAAGGGCTCCAGGTCGACCCATGGAATGAACATAATAACTAAAGAGATGCATCAAGCAAAATCTAATAACTGAAAGATGAATAAGAGAAAGTCTAAATAACATAACGATCAGAAAACAGAGTCAACACTTGACAAAGATGAACATTTGCATAATGTCTAAGCCTCTACTACTGTTTGATGAGTTGATGAGACAACATCCCCAACTAACTCACTAAATTCTAAAACTAAATATAACATAACGCAACACTAAACTGAAGGTCCTCGGAAGATGAGGACTCACCAATGAGGGGAAACTAATCTAAGCTATAGGAGAGCTGGACTAACAGCGGAACTGAGATTGATCATCTGGACTTGTATCATGAAATGATATAGCGTAGAGTATGCGGTCAGTATTTGGAATGTGCTGAGAATGCAAGTTTAGTGAACATGATGAGTAATTGTTAACTGAAATCATGCATATAAACATAAATCACAAGATCATAAGAGTAAGGACTACATGCTGAAATCTGAATCTGAAACATGTATAATCATAAGCTGAATATCATATCTAATTAGAATAACCCAAAGCTAAAATAAAAATCATATGACTTGTCATAGATGAAATTATAAGTAAAAACTCATAAATTGATCATTAGGCCATGCTGTAAAATATAATATCATAAGTCATGAACATGAATAACTTAAATCATGAGGAATAATGGGAGACTCGTCATAACCGACACCATCATGATATAGCTTATGTGATGCCCCAACTATAACACTTAAGTGGGCAGAGCCGTCCAAAACCTTGTCAGGGCTAAGAATGCTACCATGATATCGATATCAAGCTGAAGGCCCCTTATGGGTGAAAACTCTCTTGAGAGGCCCCAAATAAATACATAAGCCTACGTTGGCGCATAGTTCTGAGATCAGGGAAGGTAGTAACCCCAATCCTACTCCGTGATAGATACTACTCCCAAAAATATGCATACTGCTCTCATCATTTTTCAACTAAGCTGAAATCATAATCACATACAAAGTCTGAAATATGAACATGGGAAATCTTGACTCCAAAACAGATCATAAGCTGTAGTGGGAGTCTTGACTCCAAAACATATGATAAGTTGATCTTATTAGCCTTGGCTAAATTATGAAAATACACTTAACTTGTGTGGGCTTTCCCAAATCTTAAAATCATGCATACTTGAGGTAGAATTCATAAGTCAAAATCATGGATTAATACATGGGTAATTTTATAAACATTCAATCATGCTAGATATCTCATCATACTTGAAATCATGAATCATAAACTTGTATGTTTTTAAACTTGCATAATGGGCATAATTTTCTCAAACCTAAAATCATGAATTTATAACCAAAATAGGTATAAATTCTTCCCATATATCTAAAAACATGCTTTGATACATGAAGGCAATTCATCCATACACAATCATAGAGAATTTCATGAAATTGGGCAAAAACCCCATAAGATCATAAACTTGAATTAAGACTTGAATTCAAGAACTTGAAGAGAAATTTGGGCATGAGAGTGAATGAAAACTCTCATTCAAAGTCCTACATACTTGGGTAAGCTAAATCTCAACTTGACTTTGAAAGCTATAATACTCCGAAAAGCCCTAAGATCAGACTTGAGGGTTCAAACGGAGAAAATATGAAATTTTGTATCAGGTCACAGGACGAGTCGTCCAATGACCCATGAGTAGACTTCACAAGCTATTAAGTGACTCATGAAGTGAAGGGAGAATAGGAAAGACCTTGTGGTTAAGGGGTGACCACGAAAGAAGCAACGAGTCATGGTCAGGGCAATGAGTCGTTAAGTGAGTCGTGGTCAAGATGGTCTATGGTTCAAGGTTCAATTTCCCAAAGATGCCACGAGAGGTAGCCATGAGTCGTGAAGTGACTCCATGACTCATGGAGTTGGTCGTGGTCAGGAGTAGGATTTGAAGGTTGAATTTGGGTAAGTGTATTTTTCACGCCCCGAGACTACACCCTGGACGTAACACGGTACTTGAAGTCATAAGTGATCTCAAGTCAACCCCTGGTCTATCATATGCTGGTGTTCTGAGTAAAACATGCATAGCTGAAATTTTGAAATAATAACATAAAAGCATTTTTATGAAATTTAAGATAAAACTTAACACATGAAATCTGAACATCTGCAGTCTGAAAGCCTTCTAACTGATGAGTTACTGGGAAAAGCCCCCAGCTAACTCTAAGTCTAAATAAAAACTATAATCTAACTATGAGACAATAAAATAAGGCCCCCGAATGATAAGGACTCACAATTCAATTGTTGCTGAGGAGGATCTGAATCGTGGCGGCTAGCGTTGCTGAGTCTGGGAACCTGCAGCTGTATCATGAAATGATACAGCATAAAAGCATGCGTCGGTACTTTGAATGTACTGAGTAAGTGGGAGAAAATGTAACTGAATATAATGTCTGAACTGATACTACATGCAATGACCAATAAATAAACTAAACTAAAATATTGAGGTCAACTGAGGTGGTCAAAATGACCCTGTCTGATGGTCAAGGCATGCCCTAAGTCTGAAAGTACTGAATAGGATACTGAACTGAAGTGAGCTACACTGATAGAACTAGAACTAAATTGAGCTGCTTATCCAGAATCTAGACTAGACTGACTAGAGGGAGAGTCAATAACCGACATATAACCACGTGAGCTAGACGTGGAGTCCGATGTATACACCCCACCTATAGGACCCAATATACCTTGCCAGGGTATAAAGGCATGAACTGGGTGATCACAAAAGTCTGGGGCCAATTAGGCCAAGTAATACTATAACCTACACTGGCAACGTAGTTTTGGGAACATTGGTGCGCTGGAACCTCATCTCGCTTGGTGCTAAGTTCTACTCCCACTGGAAACCTATACTGAACTACTAAGCTAATAGCTTGAAACTAGGGTCCACGACTAGTCAGGGACATATAACTGAAATTACCTTGAGAGTCTTGTCGGACCAGATTTTGAAATTGGGTTCTAGACTTGTCAGAGCTGCTTATCTGGAAGCGTCGTAACCATCTAAGAACAATCTGTAAACTGAACTGGGGTCCTAGGGCTGTTCAGAGCTATATATATAAAATGTCATGACCTCCTAATGGACCAATATACTGGAATCTGAGTCTGATTCTGATAACTGGGAGGCACCACTGACACCTCGGGAAAAGATTGAAGTAAAACTGATCAGTTGACACTTTCTGTATAGTTCTTAAGAGGTTCTACGTTCTAAGTGAACTAAACTACTAAGCAGCTAATAGAGAACCCAACTCATTCCAATAACACGGGAATTTCATAATATAGCAAAATTTCAAGAATTAAAGGAATTTCATCCAACAGGGCTAAAATCATTCTCGTCAATGGAATAGTTGCTCAACAAATATATTTAATAAGAATTACTAGGAAATTTAGCCTAAAACATACTTCACAAACTAGATGGAATTTAATACGCAACAACTTGTACTTAAGAGTTTAGGGCTGTAAATCACTTTGGCAAGAACAACAACAATTCACTTAGGAACTGATGAAGATCATATGAATAATATACATGGACATTAACCCAGGTGAAATTAACGAAAATTACACGAAATTCATTCATATTCGAAAAACTCATAGGGCTAAATTGATAGAGAAATTATGGGAGGATTTTTGGGGACACAAATGGAGGGCAATACCCTTGTTGAATTCCCACATACCTGGCTAAGAATTCCCCGAAGAAGAAGAAGACCTGAACTGCTATGATGAAGGAAGAGCCTAAGCCTGCTTGAGAGTTTCTTGAGAGAACTTTCGATAAATTTCTGAGAGTAAACGTGAGAATGAGAGGAGGAACTATCCAAACCCTCTAATAAGTCTTAATTTACATCCAAAATGAAGTAATTTAAAGCTTAGGAGAATAGAAAAATTACTAAATAGACCTTAAAAAATCGCTCGAAAAAACTGCCAGGTGACCCTAACGGGTGACCTGACAGGTCATGGTTCCTAACCACGACTCGTGGTCACTCCCGTCGGGTACACTGCCCAAGTTCCTCAATAGGTCACCATAAGTGACCTAACGAGTCGTGGTCACTGACAACGACTTGTGGTCACCAATCGTGGACCTCACTGCCTCACTTCTGAAGTTCTATACTAGGCTTGACCACGAGTCCCCTAACGAGTCGTTGGCACTGATAACGACTCGTGGTGACACTCGTTAGATGCATTGCCTAACAACGGACTAGGGCTAATTATGGGGGACATGACGAGTCGTTACAGGTGACCACGACTCGTGGTCACCATCCGTCAAGTACACTGCTTCCCATTAACACTTCCAATTTCTCCCTCCCATGACCGACCTAATGAGTCCTTAGGTCTTACAATGACTCGTCAGGCGGATAATCCTAAAACATTTTCTATAGATTTTTTGGATTTTTTGATTTAAGTCCCAGATCTAGTCTTTGAATTATCGGGGCATTACAATATCTTCCCCTTGGAAACATTTGTCCTCGAATGTTAGAAAACACACAGGAAAGTAGTGAATAACAATCAAAGTTCCAGATACTGTTCATTTAACTCCAAAACTGATGGAACGACTACCTCCGTTTCAAAATACATAACTGAACTGAATTTTCTTTTCATACATACATTTAAAAACATAAAAGAGACTTGAACACCTAGAATGAGTTATGAAAACTAAATTGAGTTCTAGAGTCAAAACTAATTTCTCAAGTTGTGCTAGAGCCGATAGAGAACTGATGTGGGTACTTGGCCACCATATCTGCTTTGGCCTCCCAGGTAGCTCCTTCAACCTGCTGATTTCTCCATAAAACCTTGATTGAAGCTATCTCCTTGTTCCTTAGCTTACGAATCGGACGGTCAAGGATCTGGATTGGTAATTCCTCATATGAGAGACTATCTTTTATTCCTACACTGTCCAATGGCACAAGTGAGGTTGGATCTCCGGTGCACTTCTTCAAAAGTGACACATGGAAAACTGGGTATACAACTGCTAGTTCTAACAGTAATTCTAGCTCGTACGCTACATTACGAATACGCCTCAAAATTCTATAAGGTCCTACATACCTCGGGCTGAGTTTTCCCTTCTTTCCAAACCTCATCACCCCTTTCATGGGGGAAATTTTTAGGTAAACCTATTCATCAACTGCAAACTCCAACTCTCTTCTCCATACATCGGCATAAGATTTCTGACGGCTCTGAGCCGTTTTCAACCGTTCTCAGCTGAGCTGAACTTTCCATATTGCCTCGTGAACCGAGTCTATCCTATCAAGGCAGCTTCTCCAACCTCGAACTACCATATAGGATATCTACACCTTCTCTCATATAATGCTTCGAGTGGGGCCATCTGAATGCTATAATGGTAGCTATTGTTTTACGTAAACTCGATAAGAGGCAAATGGTCATCCCAATTACCCTTAAAATCGATCGTGCATGCTCTTAGCATATCTTCTAGGTTCTGAATAGTCCGCTCAGCTTGCCCATCGATTTGCGGATGAAAAGTTGTGTTGAGCTTGACCTGAGTGCCTAGTCCCTTCTAAAAGGACTTCCAAAAGTGTGAGGTGAACTAAGTTCCTCCGACTGAAATGATAGATAAAGGCACCCCATGGAGTCTGACTAACTCTCAGATGTAATGTCTGGCATAGTCCTCAGTTGTTTCTGTGGTTTTAACTAGAAGGAAATGATGTGGTTTTAACTAGAAGGAAATGAGCTGACTTAGTCATTCAATCTACTACTACCCATATTGAGTCATGCTGCCGACGAGTTCAAGGTAGACCCGTAATAAAGTTCATGTTTACTTCTTCCCATTCCTATGTGGGTATGCTGATATCCTGGGTCATACCTCCTAGTCTCTTGTGTTCTACCTTGACTTGCTGGCATTTCGGGCACTTAGCTACAAATTCAGTGATATCTCTTTTCATGTCCTTCCACCAGTAAACATCTCATAAATCATGGTACATCTTAGTAGCGCCAGGGTGAATGGAATATGTAGAACTGTGTGCTTCAACCAATATCTGTTTTCTCAACTCACCAACATCCGGTAGACACAATCCTCCCTGGTAACGGAGCACACCATCTCCTCCTTTGGTGAACGCCTCAACCTCCTTCCTGAGAAATACTTCTTTAAGTTTTAGTAGAATTGGATCTTCATCCTTTCAGGACTTAACTTCAACTACCAGAGATGAGTCTGACCCACTTTGCATTACCACACCACCTTCGGCTAATTCCACCAGCTGCACCCCTAACCGGGCTAGTCTGTGAACATCTTTCGCTAACTTCCTCATGCCTTCCTCAATATGAGCCACACTCCCCATAGACCGTCAACTTAGGGAATCATCCACCACATTGGCTTTACCCTAGTGATATAGCACACTCATGTCATAGTCCTCTAGCAGCTCCAACCACCGTCTCTGACATAGGTTTAGGTCCTTCTGGATGAACACATACTAAAGTCTCTTGTGATCCGTGAACACATCCACGTAGGCCCTATAAAGGTAATGTCTCCATATTTTTAGTGCGAATACCACCGTTGCCAACTCCAAGTCATGAGTTGGATAATTCTTCTCATGAACTTTGAGCTGTCTAGAGGCATATGCTATCACTTTGCCCCGCTGCATCAAAACGCAACCGAGTCCAACTATAAAAGCGTCACAATAAACAACCAAGCCATCATCCTTTTGAAAAGGTTAAAACTGGAGCGGTAGTGAGTGAGTCTTAAACTCCTAAAAACTCTTCTCACACTCATCTAACCACTGAAATTTCACTTTCTTCTGAGTTAGCTTAGTCAGAGGAGATGCTATAGAGGAGAAACCTTCCACAAACCGTTAGTAATATCCAGCTAAGCCCAGGAAACTCCTGATTTCAGTAGGAGAGGTAGGTTTGGGCCAATCTTTCACTACTGTTATCTTCTAAGGATCCACTTGTATTCCTTCACCTGAGACCACATGATATAAGAAAGTCACGGACTTTAACCAGAACTCGCACTTACTGAACTTGGGGAACAACTAGCGATCCCTGAGTGTCTGCAATGCTAACCTTAGGTGATTTTCATGCTCTTCCTCATTTCTGGAGAATACTAGAATGTCATCGATAAATACAATGACGAACATATCCAGATACTGCTTGAAGACCCTATTCATCAAATCCATGAAGGCTGTTGGGGCGTCTATTATCCCGAAGGACATCACCACAAACTCGTAGTGACCATACCATGTTCTGAATGCTATTTTCGGTATGTCACGCTCTCTGACCCTTAGATGATGATGCCCTAACCAGAGATCGATTTTTGATAAATAACTGGCTCCCTGAGGTTGGTCAAACAGGCCGTCAATTCTGGGTAGGGGATACCTGTTCTTGACTGTGACCTTTTTCATCTGACGGTAATCTATGCATATTCTAAGGGTACCATCTTTCCTATGCACGAATAGTATTGGAGCACCCCAGGGAGAGATGCTGGGTCTAATAAAACCCTTGTCAAGAAGATCTTTTAGTTGCTCCTTCAACTCTTTAAGCTCAGTTGGAGCGATTTTGTAAGAAGGGATGGAGATGGGCTGAGTATTTGGAAGGAGATCTATCCCGAAATTTATTTCCCGTTCAGGGGGAACTCCGGGAAGATCCTCAGGAAAAGCATCCGGGAACTCGCTGAACACTGGAACTAACTGGATAGTTGGGGTCTCAGAGTTGGAATCCTTGACCCGAACTAGATGATAAATATATCCCTTAGAGATGAGTTTCTGGGCCTTAAGGTAGGAAATAAACCTACCCTTAGGCGTTGAATAACTGCCCATCCATTCTAACGCTGGTTCATTTGGAAACTGGAACTTGATAACTCCAGTTCTGTAATCAACTGAGGCATAGTAGGAGTGTAACCAATCCATGCCAAGGATATGGTCAAAATCGACCATGTCTAACTCTACGAGGTCAACTGGGATGACTTTATTCAGGACTAAAACTGGGCAGTTTCTATACATCTGGCTGGCTCTAACTGACTCGCCAACTGGGGTGGAGATTGAGAATGGTTCTGAGAGGACCTCTGGACTGATATTGAACTGGACTACTATGTAAGGAGTCACGAATGAAAGAGTGGCTCTTAGATCTAGGAGGGCATACACGTCTAGATGAAAGAGACGTAACATATCCGTGACTATGTCAGGTAAACTCTCCTGATCCTGATAGGAAGATAGAGCATAAAAATGGTTTTGATGTTGATCATCATCCATACCTGATGTGTTAGCCTGCTAGGCTGGTCAGTCTGTTGGAGCTGATGATGTGGTGGATTGTGGTCTCCCTCGCCCGGCTGATGGACACTTCCTGAACTGATGTCTGAGCTATCCACAACCAAAACAACCCTCTCGACCCTAAAGGCACTCTCCCGGGTGGTTCCTACCACATTTGGGGCAAGCTGGTTACTTGTTTTCGGTACTGTGGCCTAAGACTAAGTGCCAGATGACCCACCCCTCCGATTCTGACGGGATTAAAAGTTTGGGGCGCTAGCGGCACAGGGTGCTGGGGTTCTCTGCTGCTGTTGCTGCTATGGATTCTGCTATGGGCGGCTACTACCGCTAGACCTCTGATGGCCAAAATCTGAATGGCCAATCCTTTCCCGTTTGTTCTTTCGCACCATATCTTTCATCTTTTCTGCCTCGATCTGCTAAGGATAGATAATTAAGCTGGAGAGGTCCATATCTTTAATCAACATAGTTATCCGTCACTCCTTGAGGACTATATTTGATACCCTATTCACAAATTTCAACATGTGAGCCCTTGGCTCGGCTACCATCTCTAAAGTGTACTTAGAAAGCCCAGTAAACTCTAGAGCATACTCCTCCACGGTTCTGTTGCCCTGTCTCAAATTCATAAACTCCGCCATCTTTGCCTCCCTCTGATCCCGAGGGAAAAACCTATCCAAGAAAGCTATGTGGAACTCCTCCCACTCCACTAGTCCTTCTCTCACTGGTCGCCCCTCTTTCAATTGTTCATACCAGACCTGAGCTACCCCTTTTAACTGGTAGACAGCCAGGTCAGCACTCTCTGAAGAGCTAACACCCATAATGTGGGTGATCTTTCTGATCTCATCTACGAACTCCTGGGGATCCTCCCCTACTTTGGATCCCTGAAAAGATGGAGGGTTCATACGGGTAAAGTCCCACACCCTCGCAGCTGCCGCGGACGCATTGTTGTTCATCGGTACCACCTACTGGTTCACCTGGTTGGTGACTGTTTGGGCCAGTAGATGAATGGCCGGTTTGAATTCTGCAGTAGACATTTAATCATATTGAGGAGTTGTCGGGGCTGGTGGGGCAGGTCTGTTGGCATTACCGGCCCTTCTTCCATTACCGTGTATAGGAGGCATGATTCACTAAAATGAAATAGAGCACGAGTTAGAAGGGCGTTTCTGGAATTGAACTTTAACGCACGATAAAGAGTATGAACAAAAGAGAGTTTTCCTAATAACATCTCGTAGCCTCCTCTTCATAAGTGTGGCGTGCTTCACACCCATGAAAAAGACTCTACTCAATGCGGCTTTTAGACGTTCCGTGGATAATCTAAACCTAGTGCTCTGATACCATGTTTGTCATGCCCCGAGACTACACCCTGGACATAACACGGTACTTGAAGTCACAAGGGACCCCAAGTCAACCCCTGGTCTATCATACGCTAGTGTTCTGAGTAAAACATGCATAGCGGAAATTTTGAAATAATAAGATAAAAGCATTTTTATGAAATTTAAGATAAAACTTAAGACATGAAATCTAAACATCTGTAGTCTGAAAGCCTTCTAACAGATGAGTTACTGGGACCAGCCCCTAGCTAACTCTAAGTCTAAATAAAAATATAATCTAACTATAAGATAATGAAATATGGCCCTCGAATGATGAGGACTCACAATTCAACTATTGCTGAGGAGGATCTAAATCGCAGCGGCTAATGCTGCTGATTCTGCGAATCTGCAACTGTATCATGAAATTATACAACATAAAAGTATGCGTCAGTACTTTGAATGTACTGAGTAAGTGGGAGCAAATGTAACTTAATATAATGTCTGAATTGATACGACATGCAATGACCAATATATAAACTGAACTAAACTACTGAAGTCAATTGAGGTGGTCAAAATGACCCTGTCTGATGGTCAAGGCATGTCCTAATTCTAAAAGTACTGAGTATAGGATACTAAATTGAATTGAGTTAGACTAATAGAACTAGAACCGAACTGAGCGGCTTATCCTGAATCTAGACTGGACTGACTAGTGGGAGAGTCTATAACTGACATATAACCACGTGAGCTAGACGTGGAGTCCGATGTATACACCCCACCGGTAGGACCCAATATACCTTTCCAAAGTATAAAAGCATGAACTGGGTGATCACAAAAAGTCTGCGGCCAATCAAGCCAAGTAACACTGTAACCTATGCTCGTAACGTAGTTTTCGGAACTTAGGTGTACAGTAACCTTGGGCCGCTCGGTGCTAAGTTATACTCCCACTGGAAAACTATACTGAACTACTAAACTAATTGCTCAAAACTGGGGTCCAAGACTAGTCAGGTACATATAACTGAAAGTACCCTGAGATTCTTATCGGACCAGATTCTGAAACTGAGTTCTAGACTGGTCAGAGCTGCTTATATAGAAGCATCGTAATCATCTAAGAACAATCTGTAAATTGAACTGGGATCTTGGGGCTGGTCAAATCTATATATCTAAAATTTTATGACCGCCTAATGGACCAATATACTGGATTCTGATAACTGGGAGGCACCACTGACACCTCAAGAAAAGATTGAAGTCAAACTGATCAGTTGAAACTTTCTGTATAGTTCTGAAGAGGTTCTATGTACTACCTAAGCTAAACTACTAAGTAGCTAATAGAGAACCCAACTCATTCCAGCAACACGGGAATTTCATAATACAGCGAAATTTTAAGAATTAAAGAAATCTCATCCAATAAGGCTAAAATCATTTTCGTCTATGGAATAATTGCTCGAAATATATATTTAATAAGAATTACTAGGAATTTCATCCCAAAACATACTGCATAAACTATATGGAATTTAATATGCAATAACCTTTACATAAGAGTTTAGGGTTGTAAATAACTTTGGCAAGAACAACAACAATTCACTTAGGAACTGATGAAGATCATATGAATAATAAACATGGACATTAACCCATTAATGAAAATTACACGAAATTCATTCATATTCGAAAAACTCAAGGCTAAACTAATAGGGAAATTATGGAAGGATTTTTGGGGACACATAGGAAGGGCAATTCCCTTGTTGAATTCCCACATACCTGGCTAAGAATTCCCCAAAGAAGAAAAAGACCTGAACTGCTGCGATGAAGGAAGACCCTAAGCCTGCTTGAGAGTTTCTTGAGAGAACTTTCGATTAATTTCTGAGAGTAAACGTGAGAATTAGGGGAGGAACCATCCAAAACCTCTAATAAGTCTATTTTACATCCAAAATGACGTAGTTTAAAGATTAGGAGAATAGAAAATTACAAAATAGCCCCTAGAAAATTGTTGGGAAAAACTTTCGGGTGACCCTAACGGGTGACCTGATGGGTCATGGTGCCTGACTTGTGGTCACTCCCATCGGGTAAACTTCTTAGGTTCCTTAGTAGGTCACCACAAGAGACCTAACGAGTCGTGGGCACTGACCACGATGCGTGGTCACCAGTTATGGACCTCACTGCCTCACTTCTGAAGTTCTATACTAGGCTTGACCACGAGTCACCTAACGAGTCATTGCCACTGATGACGAGTCGTGGTGACACTCATTTGGTGCGCTTCCTAACAGCTGAATAGGGCTAATAACAGGGGAGATGATGTGTCGTTACAGGTGACCATGACTCGTGGTCACCATCCGTCAAGTACATTGCTTCCCACTTCATACTTCCAATTCCTCCTTCCCATGACCAACCTAACAAGTCGTTAGGTCTCACAACGACTCTTCAGGTGGGTCGTCCTGAGACATTTTTTGCAAAATTTCTTGATTTTCTAATTTAAGTCTCAGATCTAGCCTTTGAGTTTTTGGGGCATTACATTGTTTCACAAGTGAGTCACCACGAGTTTTTAGGCACACAATGAATCGTGGTGTCCCTTGTGGTAACTGGCAGCGTATATTTTCTCTACATTTTAGTAAGGGTGATTTTAATTCAATAACTCCTAAGTCCTTAACTACGCCATTTTAATCTCAGTTATAAGGGTTTCAAGGGTGCTTAACATATTCTAAATGCCCCATTCCATGCATGCAAGATCAAGGAGTTTATTGAAGAGCAAGCTAGAGGATTTTTTAGGTTCTTCCTCAATTCACTTGGGCTCTTAAGAGAGGTTGTGAAATTCAAAGTACCCAGGTATGTAGGGTTATGAATGGGAGAATTCCTTCACTCCCATTCCCAAATCCTCTTCTAATTCATGGAATTCTAAGTTTATGAGTCTATGGGGGGTTTAAACCCAATTTGTGAGATTCTCTAAGTATCTATCATGGGTAAAATCTATTCTTGTTTTTAATGTTGTTTTAAGATTCATGGGCATATTTTATAATGATTTTAGTTAGAAATTTATGATTTCAATGTCTTACAATTATGATGCGCAATTATGAAAGTTCATGAAAGATTGAGATTATGATCTATGTTTTCATGTATGATGAGATGTCTATAATGGAAGAATTATTTCAAATTATCCATGTTTATATCCATGGTATTGACTATCTCAAAGCATGTATAAGATTGGGCAAGCCCATATGATCAAGTATGTTTCGTGATTTACTTCAACTTCATTTTATTAGCTTACCACATGATTTTGGAGCCAATTTTCAGCTTGTGGTATGATTGAGTCGAGGCTCCTCATGATATGTTTTTAGACTATGCATGTACTATTGTGATTCAACTTCATCGCAAGATGATGGTTTAGCTTTATTGAAAAACGATAGAGAGCATATGCATGTTTTGGGAGTAGCGTCTAGCACCGAGTAGGCTAAGAGTTTAGTCAATCCTGTGCCTCAGAATTACGTGCCAACATAGGTATGATCAGATTATTTAGGACCTCCCTGGTAGCACTCTTAAGCATGGAAAGGCTTTGAACGGCTCTACCCACTTGAGTTTATAAAAAGAAAAAAATTTATTAAAAAGGTAAAGTGGCCTTTTTTTCTAAAAAAATTTTCAGTAAATCATTTTTTTTAAAAAGTTAAAAAAAGTTGTATCACTTACAAGTTGTTGACCAAAAGGTCCACAGGAAACTTGAAAAAATTGTATCATTTGAAAATGAGGCCAATATAAGTTCTCTTTCCAATTGTTGCAACTCTTGCACTCGCTCTTCATTCTGTCAAAGGAAAAAAATTTAGGAAAAAAAAAAAGAAAAACCTAAAGAGTGCATGTACATATCACCTCATGTAATCTTAAATTTGTTAGATATTGTTATGATTAATTTTGAACAAAGTCAAAAAAATTTATAACTTGATCTGTTATTTTTTGAAAAAATAGAGTTAAAAATTAAGATACCAAACAACAAGCTTCAGAACAATCAATTTATAACTTGATCTGTTAAAAAATAGAGTTAAAAAATTTATAACTTGATCTATTATTCAATCGGAGATTTTATTTTGATTCAGACATCAAACAACAATCAATTCTCAACTTTGTGAGATAGTTGTTTCTACAAAACCCCTTTTAGGAGATAACAAGCTTAAAAGCTTAAATACGAGAATTATTATATATCTTGACCATATTCCCCATGGAATCGACCCCAACCTTTGTTGCATTATATGTTGACAACGTCCATGTCCTATTTTTTCAGGAGTGTAATTTGAGCATTATCATAGAGCTTCTCAAGAATTATGATATGAGCATTCTTTACCATCCGGGCAAGGACAATGTAGTGGTGGATGCCCTTACTAGATTATCTATGGAGAGTGTGTCCCATGTTGAGGATGGGAGGAAGGAGTTGGTGAAGGATGTGCATCGACTTGCATGGGTAGGGGTTCACCTTTTTGACTCGGCAGATGGTGGAGTCGTTGTTCAAAATGGGTTAGAATCTTCAATGTGAATAAGGTTAAGGCTAGGCAATAAGAGGACCCTATTTTAGTGAAGTTAAATGAAGCGGTTCAAAATCAGAAGGTGGAGGTCTTCTTCTAAGGAAGAGATGGTATACTTCGATATTAGGGTCGTTTATGTGTTCTGGGTATTGATAATTTAAGAGAACAGATGTTGCATGAGGGTCATGGTTCCTGATATTCTATCCATCAAGGTTCCACCAAGATGTACCGCGACCTACGAGCAATATTGGTGGAATGACATGAAGAAGGACATAGTGGAGTTCGTGGCTAAATGTCCGAATTACCACCAGTTGAAGGTCGACCATCAAAGACCTGGAGGTATGCTTAAGGGTATTAGTATCCCTACTTCTAAGTGAGATGAGATCAACATCGACTTCATTACAAGGTTTCCCGGTAAACCCCAACAATATGACTCCACATGGGTAGTGGTAGACAGGTTGACCAAGGCAGCTCATTTCTTATCGACCAAGACTACCCGATTGAGCCGAGAATTCTGATAAATTATACATTCAAGATCTGGTACATTTTAATGGGGTTCCATGGTCCATCATCTTGGATAGGGTTACCCAGTTAACTTTTCAATTTTGGAGGTTGTTTTAGAAGTGTCTTGGTACTCAGGTGAAATTTAGCATAGCTTTTCACCGGCAGACAGATGGTCAAACCAAGTGGACCATTCAGACTCTTGTGGACATGTTGAGAGATTGTGTAGTTTATTTCAAAGGTAGCTAAATGATCACTTTCCTCTTATCGAGTTTGCCTACAATAACAGTTACCACTCCAGCATTTAGATGGCTCCGTTTGAGGTCCTCCTCAAGCAAAGGTGTAGATCGCTTATTGGTTGGCTTGAGGTAGGTGAGACTGCCTTGATAGGGCTATATTCTATTCACGAGGTCATGGAGAAGGTTCGAATTATTAGAGATAAGATGAAAATAGCTTAGAGTCGACATAAATCCTATGCGGATGTGAGGAGGAGAGAACTTGAGTTTGAGGTCGATGATTGGGTATTTCTAAAGGTGTCTCCCATGAATGGAGTTATGAGGTTTGGGAAAAAGGGAAAGCTCATTCCCCGATATGTTAGTTCATACAAGATTGTAAGACGTGTTGGTAAGGTTGTTATGAGTTTGAGCTACCACCGGAGTTAGCTTCGGTGTATCCGATGTTCCATGTGTCCTCGTTGAATAACTGCATCGGTGATCCGTCTCTAGTTGTTCCGGCAGAGAACAATGGAGTGAAGTATAGCCTTACCTATGAGGAGGTACCGGTTGAGATCCTTGATCATCATATTTTCAAGTTAAGGAATAAGGAGGTAGCTTCAATAAAGGTTTTGTGGAGGAATCAGCTTGTCGAGGGAGTTATGTGGGAAGCCGAAGTAGATATGATGGCAACATACCCGCATCTATTTTCTTCCAGTTCCTCTCCAGCTTGAGGTATTAGTTTCCTTCTGAGTACTCTATTCCACTTTATGCCAAGTTCATGTCTCTATGTTTCTTTCATGTCATTACATGTGTGTATGTTTCATGAATTTCATCCAGTCATGTATTTTAGTCCGGAGTCAGTCACTCCATCAGTTTTTAGCTTTAGTTGTACAATTTTGGGATTTGTAGTTCCTTCCCTAGTTTTTCAATATGCTTAGCCTACATTCTAGGATAAATGTTACCAAGGGGGAGGTATTGTAATACCCTAAAAATTCCTAAGACTAGGTTTAGGATTTGAGGTATGTGTCAGCAAAAAATCTGAAAGTTTTCTCAGTACGACCCACTGTATGAGTCATAAGATGGTTGTACCAGTCGTAGGTTGACCCATGATGGAGAGCCAAAAGTTCACCCTCCCAACTATGAGTCCTCACTATGAGTCGTGGTGTGTGGGTACGAATCGTGGTCAAGATTCATAGCAGGTTATTGGATTTTCGAAGTGCTTATCCTATTAGCAGTTGTATGACTCGTAATAAGGAACTACGAGCCGTGGTAGGAGTTGTGAAAATATTCAGAGAGTTGGAGAAAATTGGAATGGTTAGTTACGGGAGTTAACCACGGTCATAGGAGGATTGTACGACACGTGGTACGGGTCATAGCAACTGGCAGTGCAGTTTTTCCTTTGAATTATTAAGGGTATTTTCATAAATTTTAAGCTCTAAAGTACTAAACTATGTTGTTTTGGGCTTTCTGATGGGTGTTTTATAGGGTTTAACCCGGCCTTAAAATCGTTATCCTCTCATTCCTACTTTGAATTCAAAATTTTCTCTTCCAAGATCATTAAGGATTCTTTATCAATTTCACTCTCATCTTCTCAAATTTTCTCTTTGGGACTCAAAGCTAAAGCTAGAATTCTGTGAACCCAGGTATGTGGGCTGATGAATGATGGGTTCTTCCACTGTCATGCCCTTTCTTCAAGTAAATTCATGATCAATCAAATTCCCCAAATCCCTAATTTCGAAATATAAGGGTTTATATTAGGTTATGAAATTTCTCCATGGTTCTCTTATGGGTATAGCTGAATTTATACAAATTTATGATTTCCATGATTGGGGATTTAAGATTTCTCCAAGTCTTCATAAATTTATGATTTTTTATATTACAAGCATGATTATGGACTTCTAGGGCTAAATCTCTTTTCTTATGAAATTCTATGATTCTATTATGATCTCAATTTTGGAAGCCCTAATTTATGATTTATGACACATGATTTCTCACAAGAACTCTTCATGAATATATGAATTTCAAGTCATGATTTCTCACAAGAACTCTTCATGAATATATGAATTTCAAGTATGAGGATTTTATCAAGTATATATAACTTTCATGATTATCTAGTTTATGATTATAACCGACTCATGGACCCTTATTTCATGGATAGTTCACATATTACAAGCATGCTCATGATTATTATGATTTAAACTAGCCCATGAACTCCATGTCTGATTTCACGATATTTATTATGAGCCATGTGCATATTTTTGGGAGTAGTGTCGAGCACCGAGTAGGGCCGATGTACAGGTAAACTCTGAGGTCTCAGAACTACATGCCACCATAGGTATATACATTAAGATTTAATCCTATGGGGACCCTACTGGATATATCATGCCACGTATCGTTCCTTGCCTTGGCAAGCTTAGAACGACTCTGCCCACTTGAGCGAGATAGTTGGGACATCATGTAAGCTCTATATGATGATGTCGGTTATGACGATTCCTCCCACTATTCCTTATGTTTTAAGCATGATCAAGTTTGCGATACTTTGGCTCAAGTTATGATTTATAAGGTTTCTCTTATGCTTATGATTATGACTAGTATGAACAGTTTTGAAATCCTTGAGCCCTCATGTTTATATTACGATGATTATGGTATGTTTCAGGAATATTCTACTCTCATGACTTTTATGTATTTTATTTTCCATTTTTATTACTTATCCTGCATAAGCAATACATTCCAAGAACTAACCGCATACTCTATGTTGTATCATTTTATAATACAGGTCCGATCGATCAATCTTAGCCCACCTATTAGTCCTGCTCTCACCTTAGCCCAGTCCAGCCCCGTTGTTGGAGAGTCCTCATCTCCCGAGGACGTTTAGTTTAGTTTATGGTTTTTTTTGCTATTTTAGTTTGCTTTTAGCAAGCTAGTTTGGGGTGTTCTCGCATCTACTCATCCGACTGTTTAGAGGCTTATCAGATCTTATGTAGACTTTTCAGCTTTGTCAGTTGCAACTCCATTTTTTATGGTTGATATATGTCTGATTTCTACTTAAATATATTTTACTTAAATTTCCATTTGTTTATGTTATTAAGTCATTCTATGTAGGTTCCATGGGTTAGCTTGGAGCCATTCGTGATTCTAGGTCCCATGTCTCGATCTAGGGCCCATGCTCGGATCGTGACAGTGCCCTCAGGTAGGGGAAGCACTCTCTTGAGATGTACAGAATATATACCTATGTTGGCACGTAGTTTGTGAGACTGGGGAATCTCGGAACCCTTGATCTACTTGGTGCTAGACACTACTCTCAAAACATGTATATTGATCATAAAATCATATTCTCATAACATAGCTTGAATCTGAACATTGGGAGTCTTGACTCCAAATTATATCACAAAATAGATCTTGTTAGCCTTGGATAAAATCATAATAAGCATATTTAACTTTCATGGGCCTGCCCAAATCATAAAAATCATGCATACTTGAAATAAATTTCATAAGTCAAAATCATGGAATCATATGTTGAGAGTTCATATACATCCATGCATACTAAATAACTTATCATGCTTGAAATCATGGATCATAAACTTGAACTTTCATAAAACATGCATAATAGGGTATAATTTTTTAATATCTTGAAATCATGAATTTATAACGAAATTGAGTGTAAAATCTACCCGTTAGACTTAAATCATACATTAGAACATGAGGGGATTGGACTCATAAAGGTAGCATAGATAATTTATAGAATTGGGTTAAAACCCTAAAAATCAATACACTTGATTAGGAACTTGAATTCATGAATTAGAGAGAAAATTTAGGCATTGGGTTGAAAGAAGTCCATCATTCATGGCCCTACATACCTGGGTAAACTAATTTCAAAACTGGTCTTAAAAGCCTAAGTGAATTGAGGAAGAAATTATTCTAGTTTGATCTTTGAAGAGGATTTCAATTCAATGCATGCATGGGAGCCTAATAACTTAGGCTGGGCTAAACTCTCTTAAAACACTCTTTACATGGCTCAAAACGACGTCATTAGAAAGTTAGGAGCTTAGGAATTTACAAAAATACCCTTGGGAAAACATATTTAAAAACTGTTTGCTAGGCGCCACGAGGCGTACCAAGAGTCGTACCCACAAAAGACTTGTGGTTTCCTCTCATTGTTAGTCCACTACATTTTCCAGGCTCACTGTTTCTCAAACCATGGGCCTCACAACAACTCGTTGTTTCCTGCAATGAGTTGTACCATGGCTCATGGTTAGGGGTCTCCATCCCCCAAACAAACATTCCATGACTATATTTAATGACTCGTTGTTACCTACAACGAGTCATACCATGACCTATTATATCCCTTAATCCTTCCACTCACAAGATACAACGACTCTTTTCCATGACCCATCACACCAAATGACAAGTCGTACCTTGACTCGTAGGTCCAAGATTTGACAACTAGTAGAGTACCACGACTCCTGACCAAGAATCGTTACTTCAACATATGACTCATTCCAAAAGTCATTATCACTAGTTTTGGAACACTGCCTGCTCACCACGACTCCCTCCTATGATCCATACCAAGGAACAATGACTCGTACCTTGAGTCGTTCAGAGAGAAAAATGCAGATTTTCTGCTTAATCTGCTACATGTCTGGGGCTTGGTTATAGGGACTTTTTGGGTGTTACATTATCTCTCTCTTGGGAACATTCATCCTTAAATGTAGATTTATGTATACTAAAAAGTTGGGGAACGAACTGCAATCCCAAAACTGAACAATTTCAGCTGAGAACTAACAGAGTGACTGACTCCATATTGATATACATGACTGAACTAAATTCATGAAACATATATGCATTCTATAACATGAAAGAAACTTAGAGACATCATCTTGACATGAAATTGAATAGAGTACTAAGGAGGAAACTGGTTCCTCATGTAGGAATTGAGCCGGAAAGGAAAAGATGTGAGTGTCTAACCAATATATCTGCTTCGGGTTCCTACATAGCTCCCTCAACAAGCTAATTTCTCCAGAACACCTTCACTGAAGCTACTTCCTTGTTTCTCAACTTTTGAACCTTACTATCAAGGATCTTAACTGGAACCTCCTCATAGGTAAGGCTATCCTTCGCATCCATGCTCTCCACCAGAATAACTAAGAATGGGTAACCAATGCACTTCTTCAATGGAGATACTTGGAAAACTTGATGCACCGAAGCTAACCCAGCTGTTAGCTCCAACTCATATGCCACTTCACCAACTCGCCTTAGAATCCTATAAGGACCAAAATATCAGGGACTGAGCTTCCCTTTCTTTTCGAACCTCATCATTCCTTTTATGGAAACACCTTAAAAAAACACCTAATCATCTGTGTCAAACTCAATCTCTCTTCGCCTAACATCCAAATAAGATTTCTTAAGATTTTTTAAGCTTTTTTCAGCCTCTCTCTAATAATCTCAACATTCTCCTTGGCCTCATGAACTGATTCTAGCCCTATCAACGTAGCCTCGCCTACCTCAAACCACCTAATAGGTGACCTATATCTCCGCACGTAGAAAGCCTAAAATGAGGCCATCTAGATGTTGGAGTGATAATTACTATTGTAGGCAAACTCGATAAGAGGCAAGTGATCATCCCAACGACCCTTGAAATCAATCACACATGCTTTCAACATGTCCTCAAGAGTCTGAATGGTCCGATCGTCCTAACCATCTATCTGTTCATGAAAATTTGTGCTAAGCTTTACCTGAGTACCAAGAACCCTCTGAAACAACCTCCAAAACTAAGACGTATATTGAGTACCTCTATCTGAGATGATGGAAAAAGGAACTCCATGCTACCAAACTAACTCTGAAATGAACAATCTAGCATAATCCTCGACTGAATCGATAGTTTTGACCAGTAAGAAATGAGCTGACTTAGTCAACCTGTTTAGAGTAACCCGTATAGAATCATACTATCGTCGGGTATGAGGAAAGCCTATAACGAAGTCCTTATTGATCTCCTCCCACTTCCAAGTGGGAATACTTTTATCCTGAAGCATACCTCCATGTCTCTGATGCTCAACCTTCACTTGTTGGTAATTCGGACTCTTAGCCACAAACTCTGCTATGTCCTTCGTCATGCCATTCCACCAATAGAATTTCTATAGATCATGGTACATATTGATGACACCTAGATGGATAGATTACCGAGAGCCATGAGCCTCACTCAACATCAGCTCTCTCAGGTCATCTATAGCTTGCACACACAATGGACCCTAATATCGGAGTACACCATCTCCCCCTTGGGAGAAAGCCTCCACCTTTTGATTCCAGATAGCTTCCTTTAACTTCACTAGGATAGGATCCTCATCTTACCCAGATTTGACTTCCGTCACCAAAGAAGATTCTAACCTATTCTGAACAATCATACCACCATCTATCGAATCTGTAAGCCGAACTCCCAAATGAGCAAGCCATCCTTCACTAACTCCTTCCTCCATCCTTCACATGAGACACACTCTCCACGGAAAGCCTACTAAGAGCATCTTTCACTACATTGGCCTTGCTCGGATGATAAAGGATACTCATGTCGTAGTCCTTGAGAAGCTCAAGACATCTCTTTTGCTGCAAATTTAGGTCCTTCTGAGTGAATTCATATTGAAGGCTCTTATGATCCATGAGTGAACTCATGCACCCAATACAAATAATGTCTCCAAATCATCAAAGAAAACACCATAGCTACCAATTTTGGGTGATGCATATGGTAATTCTTCTCATGAGTCTTAAGTTATCTAGAGGCATACGAGATGACCTTGTCATGCTGCATCAACACTCAATCAAGGCCAATCCTAGAGGCATCATAATACACAATAAAACTATCCATTCCATCCTGAAGGGTCCATACTAGGGCTAAAATGATTTGAGTCTTTAACTCCTAAAATTTTTTTCTCACCAGCATCTGACCATTGAAATTTTACCTTCTTCGAGGTCAACTTAGTCAATAGTGTTGTAATGGATGATCTTTCTAGGAGATCTTTCAACTGCTCTTTCAAATCCTTTAGCCTGACTGGAGCCATTCTATAAGAAGGAATGGATATAGGTTGTGTATCACGAAGAAGGTCAATAGCAAAGTCAATCTCTCACTTAGGAGGGACTCCTGGTATATCATCTGGAACCACCTTCGGATACTCACATACAACAGGAACAGACTAAAGAGTTGGGGTCCCATACGTAGAATCTAGACCCGAATTAGATGATACAAACACCCCTTAGTGATCATCTTCCTTGCCTTGAAATAGGAAACAAAGTGACCTATAGGCCTAGCTGAACTATCCTTCCACTCTAGGATTGGCTCATCTAACAATTGAAACTCTACCGTACGGGTTCTACAATTGACTGAGGCATAACATGTATGTAACCAATCGATACTGAATATAACATCGATGTCGATCATATCTAACTCCTAGGTCAGCTGAGGTGACTTTGGAAAGGATCATGACAGGGCAATTTCCATACACCCGTCAAGCTAAAACTAACTCACCGATAGGAGTAGAGACTGAGAAGGGTTCTGACAGGATTTCAGAACTAACTTAAAAACTAATAGAAACATAAGGATTCAAAAAACATAAGGTAGCCCCTGGATCTAACAATCATAGCCCATGGATCTAACAATGCATACACATCAAGATGGAATACTCATAACATACTAGTGACCACATCAAGAGAGACCTCTTAATCCTGACAAAAAGATAGTGCATAGAACCTGTTTTGGCACTGACCGCCACCAGCACTAGAAGAGGCATCCTATTGAGATGGGTGAGCTACTGGAGCTGCCGAAGTAGTAGCTGGGGCAAGACCTCTATTGTTGCCCTTCCTAGACAAATGACAATCCCTGTGCATATTCCCGGGCATCCCACACCTGAAGCAAATATCTAAACCAACCAAGCACTCGCCAGCGTGCTTCCTGCCACACTTACTACAAGCTAGAAAAGTGTGCTCCCCTGATATACTCCTCTGCCCCTTAAATCCTAACGCTCTACCTCTCTAATCTCCTCGGGGCCTAGATAGAATGTTGGCTAATGAGAGAGCTAAGGCTGACAACCTCGGGTGGAACTAAGGAAGATATCCACCATCGGACCTCTATTGAAAGTGCCCATGACTCCTTGTCCTGGATCTCTTGGCCTCTCTCTCCTTCTCCATCATCTGCTCCGCCTCTATCTGCTGGGCATATATGACCAACTGGGAGAAATCGATATCATTGATCAATACGGCGGTCTTGCACTCCTTGAATAAGGAATTTGCCACTCCATTCACAAACTTGCTCACACGAGCCCATGGATCAACAACTATCTCTGGTGTATACTTGGACAACCGGGTAAACTCCAAAGCATACTCCTAGGCAGTCCTGTTGTTCTGCTTTATATTAATGAACTCTGCTGCCTTTGCCTCCCTCAACTCCCTAGGAAAGAACCTGTCCAAGAATATAGTTACAAACTCATCCCAACCTATGGGAACTACTCTAACTCCCTTACTATCCTTCCACTGACAGAACCATATATGAGCAATAACCTTCAGCTGATAGGAGGCTAAGTCTGCACTCTCCTCCCCCGTCACCCCCATAATTTGGGTGATCTTCTACACCTGCTCAACGAACTCATGTGGATTTTTATCCACCTATGAACCAAGAAACTAAGGTTGGTTCATCCTAAGAAAGTTTCGCACTCTCACCATTGCTATGTTCCTATTCTAAGGAATATGACCTACCACCTACTGGTTGACCTAAGGGGTTATAGACTGTGCTAACATCTGAAATGCCCCCTGAACTCGGCATGAGTGACCTACTCAGGCAAAGGATCTACTGGCGCTAGTGGAGATGGCTGACGCCCATCTCTATTACCATTTCCATGACCATTTCCATTGTCATTTCTTCTACCATTAACTCGTGTGGAGGCATTTTTCTACAAACATGTATAGCATGAGTTAGAGGAATAGAGATGTAGATCTTGCTCGATATAGATCATGAAAGAAGGAAAACTTTCTAAAACATCTTGTAGCCTCTTCCCCATAAGTGTGGCGTGCTTCATACCTATGGAAAAGACTCAACTTAACGTGGCTTGCAAACACCCTAGGACACACCTAAACTTTTGCTATGATACCAAGTTTTTTATGACCCGAGCTAGAACTCTAGATCGAGACACAAAACCTAGAACAACGAATGACTCCAAGATAACCCGTGGTATATTCATGGCATGACTTTAAAGCATAATCAAGCAGAAAACAACATAAGCATGAATAAGCGGAAGAGTGAATATCATAAAATGCATAACAAGCGTTAATATCCCAATGCTAAACACAAAGCTAAACATACTAAGTCTATGTAAAAAAAGCCTCTACTATCTGATGAGATGTTGGGATAAGCTCCCAGCTAACTCCGTGTATGAAACTGAAATGACTTAATCAACATAACTAAATGAATGTCCTCGGAAGATGGGGACTCACCCAATAGGGGCTGAACCGGACTAATATGGGTGCAAGCTATCGGTGAGACTGAGCTAGATCACCCAAACCTATATCACGAGATGATATAGCATAGAGTATGCGGTAAGTACTTTTAATGTATTGAGTGTGTAAGGTACAAAAACCATGCTTAGTAAAACTTTAGTTGAAATCATGCTTATAAATCATATAGATCATGAGAGCAACACTGCATGCTAAAGGCCATATCTAAGATGTACATAAGCTATTCATCATAACGAAACATAATGACCCAACATTTGAAAATAGAAATCAAATAACTTGGGATGCTTGAAATCGTAAGTAAATGCTTATAAACTGACTATTGGGTCGAACATGCTATAAAACATACTATAAAAAATCATGAATATGAGTAACTGTAATCATGAGGAACAATAGGAGACTCGTCATAGTCGGCAACCAACATGTATGGACGCATGATGATCCTACATCTTGACCACATGGAGGAGAGTCATCCTAAGCTTTGCCAAGGAAAAGGAAGAATAAGGTGTGATATCATGGTGTGCCCTCGGGTGGGGGAAGCACTCTCTTGAGAGGCCCAAATATATACCTATGATATCACATAGTTTATGAGATCGAAGAACCTCAGAACTCCTGGCCTACTCGGTGTTAGAAACTACACCCAAAATATGCATATTTCTCATATAATCATATTCTCAAAACATAGCTTGAATCTAAACATTAGGAGTCTTGACTCCAAATCATATCATAAACTGATCTTGTTAGCCTTGGCTAAAATAATAATAAGCATACTTAACTTGCATGAGCCTGCCCAAATCACAAAAATAATGCATACTCGAAAGAGACTTCATAAGTCAAAATCATGAAATCATAAGTTGAGAGTTCATAAACATTCATGCATACTAGATAACTCATCATACTTGAAATCATGGATCATAGACTTGAATTTTCATAAAACATGAATAATAGGAAATAATTTTTTAATAACTTGAAATCATGAATTTATAAGCAAACTGAGTGTAAAATCTACCCATAAGACTTAAATAATACGTTAGAACATGAGGAGATTGGATGCAAAACATAGCATAGATAATTTCAAAGAATTGAGTTAAAACCCTAGAAATAAATACACTTGATTAAGAACTTGAATTCATTAATTAGAGAGAATTTGGGCATGAGGTGTTGCGCCCCAGCGCACGCGCAAGCGCACGTGGTTGTACAAGTAATAAAGCGACTCTTGAAGAGCCGGATGTCAAACCCACAGGGACTGAACTATTTCAGCGAATGATCAAGTTCAAGTGTTAAGTTAAATTTCACAAGTGTTGATTATAGAGATTTTGGAAGTTAGTATTTATATCTAGGGGTGATTACAAAATAGTTGGGAAACAATAATAAGAAGCATCTAGAGTTAAGGCCTGACAATCATGCAATGCTACAATTCACAGTGGTTCATGTATATATAATTCAATTGTTGTCTCATAGAGTTAACATGCAGTGGTCATGGTATTTCGATCCTCTAAACACAACAAACTAGTCTTACACCTACATCATTGAGCGGGGATGTGATGTCCAAATTCGTGAGAAATCTAACACTGGGGATGTGGTTTACGGTGTTTATGCCCTTGATTATGGACTTTTGTACCTCTTATTTAACCTAACATAGCTTCACAACTACTTCTATGAGCGGTAATGTGACAATTCTAAGTCGGTGTCTAGCTATCATCCCGTTTAATTAAACAAGCAAGGAAAATTAGGTATAATTTCTATCCTAACCATGAATCCCATCGTAGAGACAAAAACTTGCTCCCTGCATTCTTTCATTCTAACCTAGGGTTACTCTTTCGAGCTTTGGCCTAAGCCTAACACTTTTTTTTTCATGGTGATCGAGCATAAAAACAACAATAATTAAGAATACAAGACAAAAAAACAATGAAAACTCAAACCAAAGATGAATTTAAGCATTTACATTCATATCATGTGGCCTCAACCCTAGAGGAAGGGTTTTAGCCACTAATGTTCATACAATTACTCAAAAACATATTTAAAGTAAAGTACTTACAAGAATGATTAAAAGAGAATGACAAACTTTGAACCCTAGGTGAAGTTCTTCGCTTCTCCCTTAGCTTCTCTCTGCTTTCCCAAAATATTTACGTGATAAATGATTTTAGATGCTAAGGATCCTATTTATACTTGATGAAAATATGCAAAATCTGGCCGTGGGTGAACTAGCTCTGAGTCACAGACCTGGTCGCGCCATTCTGCCTCCTTGACATGGAGCAAATATGGAGGCTTATTGGAATTGTCGGCCTTGGCATGTCATTGCAGTGTGCTGTGCGCATTGCGCAGCATGTCACGACATCCATCATGCAAGCCGCAGGGCGTGGAATGATAGTGAATGCAACACAGGGCCAGCGTGACGTGCTGCCTGGCGTGCCCTTCGATCGGCAGGGCACGTTGGTTGGCATGGCCTTGACACCATGTTGCTTTCTTCATGTGACTTCTTTGCAACGACTTCCATGCTTTCCATTTGTGCATCAAACATTATTTTCAACCCCTCCTAAGCATAATTCACCTACAAAACATGGGCTAATCATATTGGTTAGTTGATGCACTAAATTATACAAAATCACATAAGAATGTAATCAATTAGATTAACAAACATGACTTAAACTATGCTATAAAATAGAACTTGGGCACATAAATATGCCATAGATCACTACCCCACACTTTAAGTCTTGTTCGTTCTCGAACAACTCTATCACATCCCATGCAGACAAAGGACTCACCAATAACCAACTGAAGCAAGACGACTCAAACTAAGGCTACATCGATTGTTTTAGATAGAAAGTTTAAAATAGAGCATGCAATATCTCACCATTGAAACCCCATATAACTAAATTTAAACTTTCGAGCCTCAAGAATTGACTCTCAAACTTAGTAAATTCAGAAATTAACCATTCTAGAAGTTTGACACGAATTTTATCCTTCATCAAACATGTGCCCTCACAACAAGACAAACACACATCCTTCACTCGCAAGGTTTCAAATCACAACATGTAAGAGTATATGAATAAGAATCTAGCTTTTTCGGTGTGTTTCACAACTACACGAAAGTGCACGTGGTCAAACAAGTAGTAAAATGGTTAAAGTAAGCCAAGTATCGATCCCACAGGGACCAAACCAAGGTAATAATCGAATTAAGTGTTAATGAACTCTAACTCTAAAAATGCAGACAACAATTTAAAGAAGATTTTGAGGAGTTTGTTTCCTAATTTATACTAATCTAAACAAAATTATAAGTTGAGTCTGAACTATAGTAATGAGCAAGCTGAGGCTAAAAAGAACATGCAGGAAAGTAATTTATCGATACAATTTGGTTAATCTTTCCTTCGGTTTCTAGTCAAGAATTATTGCCTATGGAGAGAAACTTTCGTATTCTACCCAACTTAAGAATCATGAACCTTCAACCTACATTTCTGTGATAAAAGAATTTCATGTCCTAGCCATACGAAACTGATTCCTTAATTGGCTAATATGACTTTCAGATATATTTCTATTCTGAAGGTAAATCAATTCTCAATTTTCCCAAACTAAGAAGAGATCATATCCTACCAATTCACAACTTTCCAATTTATTTCCTTTTCAGGATAAAATTGAATTTTTTAGATATACATTAACATTGGCCAGACATTAATGCAGTAAGAACAAGAATTGATAGAACAACCATGGAAGAAAAGATGAAAACCAAAATGATCAACAATTACATTCCACTACAAATGTTCTCAACCTCAGCAAGAAGTGAATTTAACCACTCATTTGTGGATTAAACATCATCAAATGAGTATAAATCATACAAACAATTGAAATAAAGGAGAAAGAGTTAGAGAAGAACCCTAAGAATTTCGTTCCCTCAACTGCCTATAACCCACGTTCTTGCTCAACTAAGTCAGAATCATTAAAAATAAACATAGGTGTGCTATTTATACTAGTGGGAATTTTTCCTGGAATAACAAGAAACGTGTCACGGAGTGCATCGCGGAGCACTGCCTTCGTGACACGGTGCAAACGCGGACCCTCACTGGAATTTTATGTTCCAGGTAAATATGGGCAACGTGCCACGGCATGTAACGCGGGGCTTGGCCAACGTGCCACGGCCCCGATGCGGACCTTCACTGGAATTTGTCCAAGTAACTCATACGAGATAGACTGCCTCCGCGATGGCAGCGTGACACGACTCCATCCCGGAGCCCCTTTGTTTGCTGCTTGTCCTTGACCTTTTCCACTGCTCGCTTCCGAGTCCATTCCCGATTTCCACCAACATGCAACTTAGCTTCCTAAAATTACATTTCTCCTACAAAACAACACTAATCATGTTGGTTAGTATAAATTCACATTTTAACTACAAATCACATGAGAATGTACAAATAACGATAGATAAACAAGACGAAATGGAGCATTTGAGCATCACTTGGGCATATAATTCTGCCCAAGATCACTTAGCCCACACTTAAAACCTTGTTCGTCCTCGAAAAATAATCTCATATCTCATGCAATTGACACCCACGTATAGCTACTTCGGCTTGACAATTCAAGCTACGGTTATACCGATTATTTAATATAGAAAATCATCAAGAAAACATGCATAGTCTCATAAGCACAATGACATTCACCATATTAAGACCTCCTAGACTCAAGAATCGACTCTCGATCTCGGCAAACTCATGCAAATCAGGTGATCCAGACATCCAACACGAAATTCAATCTCTCGTCAAGCATGTGCCCTCACAACACAGGAGAATTACCCCTTTTCCAATCATATGGTTTCCAAAGCCTTACATGTAGGGGTATATAAACACGTTTTCGCTCTCTCTCCCAAAGAATTCACATGCATCATGTCATGAACCATAGGCTTGCCTCTAGTGTATTTCTCCACTAATATAAGGAAGCGTGATGTAAGATCACGTAGGACTTAACGGGTTGTAATGTAAGCTAAGGAACTAGTAAATACTAGAATAACCAATAATCTCGTTTATCCTCCTTAAGTGCTTTTCAATACATCCCACCATCATTATGGGCATTGTTTCTTCCTTTATCCTCCCATTCTTGAAGTCTTTCTTTATTTTTGTTCCCATTTCTTTCAGCATACTCGACTTAATAAGAAAGATTAGTTATACATCTTCATTTTATTTAAATTCGGCAAGTGCACCTTTGACCTTATCTTTACTTTCACCACTTCCGCTTTTCCTTTCTTTTTCACACTTTTCACTCCTTGACACTGTGGGAAAATTATTTTTTCTTGAGCGCTTAAGAGTTTTGGATCAAATTCACGGCAAATGAAAAGAAGGGATTAAGCTCAGTTTCTATCTCTTCAATGAAAGAAAAAAATAGGCTAAAGGCTCAATGGGGCTAACTAGGATGTACATTCAAGGTAGGTGTGATAAGAAAAAATCTTTTGGTTTAATCAAAGAAATGCCTACATCCTTTCCTACACTACACATCCTTCATTTCGTTTCGTACATACACCAGGCAAGTTCTAGACACTTCACAATAGCATGGAAGAATCGAAACGTCACCTCACACTCATTGCAAATGCTCAACTCAAGACGTATTCACAGACTCTTCAATCAACTAATTACAAGAATTCAATATTAAGCCTCAATCACACCGAATCGAACTCTATGGACTAGGTATATCAACATATTTCACATTTGCATGCTTTCATACGAATCATCTTTGCATCTCAATATCATGTACAACATGCAACAAGAATTCCGAACCATGAAGTAACGACATGTTTGGGAAACAACAAAAAGAAAGAAAATAAAAGAAAGAAAAAAAACTACTTCTATCGACTACATTTCCCTTAAGATGGTCGTCATCCATCCATCATAGGGAATGGTCACTATTTATGACTTCAGTTCAATGGGACTATTCTCAGTAAAAGCACCGAAAACAAAGGCCGAGAAACCCAATCATAAAAAATTCAAAAAAAATTTTAAAATTTTTTAAAAATATCGATAATTTCGATAGAAAACAAAAATATTTACACAACCAGCTAACAACAACTCAACATAGCACACAACAGCTTAACATTCATTACACACCGAATTACAATGCAAAACATACTCACAAAATCACAGGGTCACAATTTTTTCACAGGCACAACAACAAGACATGAACATAACAACAACAAAACAATTGGCACCTAACTACTCCAACCCCACACTTAAACCGAACATCGTCCCCAGTGTTCATCAAATTCAACATAGCACAGAAGTATGATCTTGGGCAGATTTATATGCCCAAGTGATACTCAAACATATTATTTTCGCCTTGTTTGTGTGCAATATGTATATATTCTCATGTAATTGGTAATAAAATGTGAATTTATACTAACCAACATGATTAGCATTTGTTTTGCAGGAAAATATGATTTTTAGGAGCTAAAATGCATGTTGGAACTACATCGGAGTTGGACATGGATACAAGCGTGGAAAAGACATTGGAAGGCACAAATTGTAGGGGCTCCGCGATGGAGCCGTGCCACGCTACCATCGCGGAGGCACACTGCCTGGAGAGGCAATTAAATGGCAATTTCCAGTGAGGCCTCGCGACAGCTCCGTGGCACGGAGATAGGCCTCCGCATTGGCCTCCGTGCCACGTTGAGGCTAATTTACCAGACCCTGGATTTCCAGTGAAGGTCCGCGTCCACGCCGTGTCACGGAGGCAGTGCTCCGCGTTGACCTCCGTGACACGTTGCTTGTTATTCCGGGAAAAATTTCCCTCTAGTATAAATAGCACACTTAGGTTTATTTTAATGAGAGGGGAGTTTTAGTTCAGACTTGGTGGAGCTAGGACGTGGGTTAGCAGCAGTTGAGGCACGAAAAAGCTAGGAGATTTCTTCTCTTCCTTTCTTCTTTCAATCAATTGTATGTATGATTTACACTTGTTTTAGGATGATCAATCCACAAATGAGTGGCTAATTCTCTTCCTTGCTAAGGTTTTGAACATGTGTAGTGAATTTTGATTGTAAATGATATGGTTTTCTTCTTCTTCTTTCATGTTGTTCTATTAATTCTTGTTCTTACTGCATTAGTGCTTGGCCGACATTAACGTACATCTAAAAAGTCCAATTTCACTCGAGAGAGCAAGAAATTGGAAAGTTGTGAATTAATAGAGTATTGTTCTTAACTTGATTTGGGAAAATTGGGTTTTGATGTGCTTTCCTGATAGAAATATACTTGAAAGCTGTATTAGTCAATTTAGGAACCGGAATTTTATTGCTAGGTCGTAAATTGCATTTGATCACAGAAATGTAGACGAATGGTTTATGATTCTTAAGTGAAATTAAATACGAGAGTTTTAATTTCTAGGCTAATGTTCTTGGCTAGCAACATGAAGAAGAGATTGACCGAATTATTATTACAATCGAATTCATTACTTGTTCTTAACCTTGGCATGCTCATATCCATAGTTTAAATTCATAGTAAATAATTGTTAATAGTTTTAGTATATATTTTATAAACAAAAACTCAATTAACTGTTGGTTACGTTGTTGTTAGCATAGTTAGAAGTAAAATAAGAATATAGTATACTTAGGCAATTTTTACATACCCTGAGCCTCCTTGGATTGATACTTGGCTTACTTAGCCACTTTATTACTTGTTTGACCACGTGCACTTGCGTGTCAGTTTTTAACCCCTATAGCAAATACCTGAACAAGTTTTTGGCGCCGTTGCCGGGGAGGCTAGGCGATTTGTGAAATTATGTTTAGTGTAAATTTACTGTATTTTTATTTTTATTTTCTTAAGTGTTAACAACTTGGTCTTAGTCTGTATTTTGCAGATTTTGTTTCTGTGAACACTGGCAAGGGACAAGGAGCTGGTGGAATCTTACTTAGAGCCTGAACGTGAATTTCATAGTCAACGTAGAGAAGCTCTACAAAAGAAGCTGCAGTTGTTCCGACAATCTATTATGGAGCAACAAAATCCACCTGTTGTGAGGGCAGTGTTAGTGCCCGATGAAGCAGCAGCAAGGCCGGTTCGCGAGGTGGCAATCCCACACGCTAACAATGTACATTCTGGCATCCGCAAACCAGAGCCTGGAGGGAGGTTTGAATTAAAGCAGAATATGGTGCAACTCTTGCACACAAGCGGACAATTTACCGGTCTCCCTCATGAAGATCCACAACAACATCTCCACAACTTTTTGGAGATAAGTGACACTTATATACCCGCTGGAGTGTCACCTGATTATGTTCGGCTCACCTTATTTCCGTTTTCCTTACTTGGTGAAGCCAAGAGGTGGTTAAAAGCTGAACCACCCAATTCTATATCAACGTGGGATGATCTTGCACGGAAGTTTTTGATTAGATTTTTCCCTTCTGGTAAAACAGCCAGACTTAGAAGTCAAATTCTAAGTTTTAAACAGAGGGAGGGAGAAAATTTATATCAAGCCTGGGAAAGATTTAAATCTGTGTTGCGGGACTGTCCTCATCATCATCAGTCCAATGAGGTGTTGGTACACACATTTATTGAGGGTTTGGAACCCCACACTAAAATTCTGTTAGATTCAGCAGCTGGAGGGCAAGCGCTGGAAAAGACTTACGAGGAGCTGTACACTTTGCTCAACCGAATTTCACAAGGCAATCCAGAATGGAATGCAGATTCATCTCGAGGTGGAGCAAGGAAAGCAGCGGGAGTGCTTGAAGTGGATGGATTTACAGCTATCGCTGCACAGATAGCTGCCTTGCAAAATCAGTTAAACAATCACTTCAGCAATATGAAATTGAACCAGCCTTCAACTTCAGTCAATGCGGTCCAACAGATGTGGTGTGAAGTGTGTGGTAGTAGTGAGCATTCAGCTGAATGCTGTGGTGCAAATCTTGATTCTGTTAACTTTGTGGGCAATGCATAGAGAAATCAGCAGCAGTTTGGTAGTGGCTACAACTCAAATTGGAGGAACCATCCAAATATTTCGTGGGGTAGCAACAACCAACAAGGACAAGGTTCTGGCCAGGGTATGCAGAGAAATCAAGGAGGGCAACAAAACTATCAAGTTCAATTCAGAAATCACAATGCGCCTCCTCCACCACCATCACCGACCATTGAGGAGATGTTCAAGACCATGATCGCTAATAAGGCACAATTGCAGGCTGACTATGTTAAATTGGCAGCCGAAGTGAAGAACAATCAGTTGGCGACCAAGGCTCTTGAATATCAGTTTGGGCAATTTGCTAGTGCCCAAAATACAAGACCCAGAGGAGGACTACCTAGCGACACAGATCCTAATCCGAAGCAGGTTAATGCAGTGACCACGAGGAGTGGTTTAGAGTTGAAGGAGGTGGAACCGGAAAGACCGCCTCAAAAGTCAGGAGCAGCAGAAGTTGAGGATGAACAAAGTTCTGATAGGGGGAAGACTAAAGAAGCAGAAGCAGAAAGGCCTCCACCCCCGTTCCCTCAACGACTTAAGAAACCCAAGGAGGAGGCGTGTTTCAAGAAATTTATGGAGGTGCTTAAACAGGTACATGTTAACTTACCTCTTGTTGATGTCTTGCAGGGAGTGCCAAAGTATGCAAAATATATTAAAGACATCGTGGCTAACAATAGTCGTTTGACTGAGTATGCCACAGTGGCTTTAACGGAGGAATGCACTTCCCGGATTCAGAATAGACTGCCCACGAAACTGAAAGACCCTGGAAGTTTTACTATCCAGCTGACTATTGGGCAAAGTATCCGAGCTCGTGGATTATGCGACTTGGGGGCAAGTATAAATCTGATGCCATCTTCGGTGTTCAGAAAGTTAGGTCTAGGGAGTCCTAGACCTACCACAGTAATCTTGCAGCTAGCGGACAGGTCCTTAGCTAAACCGGATGGTATTGTTGAGGATGTGTTAGTGCAAGTGGGCTCCCTCATTTTTCCGGTCGATTTTATTGTTCTGGACTTTGAACCAGATGCTGAAGTCCCATTTATTTTGGGACGTCCCTTTTTGGCAACCGGAAAAGCATTAATTGATGTAGCTGCGGGTCAACTTACAATGCGGGCACATGACAAGATAGAAGTATTTGAAGTGTACAAAGCACCCAAGCTCCCGATTGTAAATGAGGAACTCTCGGTGATCAATGTGATTGATCATGGGAATGCTGATATAATGAATGATTCCCGAGAGTTAACAGGAAGGCCACCAGATGATGTAAGCACTACTGGGGGGAGGACAAGGATCGTGAAAAATCGTCCCTCACCCTAGTAGATAATTGAGCATAATGGACGTCGAGCCGCGACGGTAAATCAGGCGCTGCACGGGAGGCAACTCGTGAAAAGAAAAATATTCTATTTTTCTTCTTTTAGTATAGTGTACATAATTTGTATTTTTTATTTTTCATTTTTCTTTTTTTCTTGATTTCGTACAAATTTTTCATTTTAGTTAGTATTTTTTTCATGGTAGTTAGGAAAATCTATTAGTCTAACCAATTTCGTTTAGTGAGGGGATTTTCAGGTCTAACGGAGAAAAATATGCATGGAAGCGGGAAAAATAAGGCAAGGTATGAAAATAATTTTTATTGAAGAAACAGTGCACTGGGGCGTTGGCTCCGTGTCACGGAGGAGTGGCTCCGCGTTACCCTCTGTGACACGTTAAAGGCAAAATCAGATTTTTTTAAAAATTTCCAGAGAGCCAACACGTTGGCTCCGTGTCACGGAGGAGGGGCTCCGCGTTACCCTCCGTGACACGTTGCCCTTTATTTAGTGCCGGGTCACACCGGGTTGCCGGGTGACCCGCATGTTTTTCTTTAAATTAACCCCGATTTTGCCTCTTTTCTCCCCATTTCTCTCCTCCTCCGCGGCCAAAACACCCAATTCCCCCCCCCCCCACCCAACATGCCACGCTAATAGGCAAGGAAAACGTTAAATTTCTTCGGTTCTTCTACTAAAAGGTATGTTATCATCGTTTCTCTCAAGTTTTTGGCAATTTTAGTCGAATTTGAGCATGTGAGGTGAAATATATCACCCCAAGTAGCAATTAAACATGATGTTGAATTATTTTGTGATTGATTATGTTCGGATTGTCGTAATTAGCATTTGAACTTGTCGATTATGTGAATAATTCGAATTTGATTGAAATATTGCATTCTAGGGCTTGAGTTATTGAAATGAATTGGGGAACTTGATAGTTTGATGAATTAGATGCCGGGGTGTGGTTGTAAATTGAGATAAGTCGATGTAAAAATTGTATGAATGTTAAGAGAAGACGAATTCTCGAATTGTTGGGGAAAATGCGAAAATTTTGTAAATTGGTTTGATTATTTAGATTTGTATGTAAATAGAATTTTCGTTGTTGTTTTTGTTTTGTTTTGTTTTTTTTTGTTTTGTTGCTAAGTGTGATGAATGGATTGCTATCGATAGTAGGATTGGGAGTAGCTGTATGAAGTCTGAGTAGTACGCTAACCGTTATGTTGTCGAAATTTTTCGTGAACGCACTAAGCAATATACCTTATAGTTGCTTGTGTTTGGGGTTGTAAATAGAGTAATCCTTGCCGAAGTATTGTAAATATAGTTAAGGACTAAGTGTGGGGTAAACTTAGTTTAACCCGACCTTAGCCTAAGTTAACTTGTATTTAGCCTAACTTTGTGCTTGTTTATGTATATTGACAGGTACAATGGCAAGTCGACAGGACAAGGGCAAGGGTGCTTCTACCTCAGGCACCGGACAGAAAAGATTGAGGTTGGGCACTGCAGTCCCAGCTTCACCAGCTGTTCCGTGCGGCCAACGCCGCCAATACGGAACAAGATGGGTAACTGATGAAGGGAAGAAGTGGTACGCGAAACATAAAGAGAACAAGTACTTCCCCGAGGAACATATTGCACGGGAACCACTTGCACAGGAGTTCCCACGTATTGTGCAGAGAATCGAGGCAGCTGAGCTCAGCTTTATCTTTCAGGAGCCCAAGGAGTGCAACCTACATTTGGTCCGGGAATTCTATGCAAACTGGAACCCGGCCATCAGAAGCCACACAATAAAAATCAAAGGGCAGATTGTCACTCTGGAACCCCACCGATTTAATGCCATCGTTGGAGCGCGGGACACAGACGCCCACGTTCTCCGCCAGCTAAACATCACCCCACCGTACGCCGACATCAGACGTACATTGTGTGGGGCTCGATCCACATCCCGATGGAGTAGAAATAAGGAGAGGGGTTACCACTAGACTCTGCCTTATTCGCAGATGAACAGGGAGGCCAGAATATGGCTGAAAATTGTGTGTTCGTGCTTGATCCCGGGAGTCCACATGACGGATGTGACCCGGGACCGCGTCTGCTTGGTGTATGCCCTTATGAAAGGGATTGAGATTAATGTTGGGGCGGTCATTATTTCCGCCATGAAGAGAGCCAGACTGCACCAGGGCCACAGATACGGGTTTGGCGGACTCATCACCACCTTCCTCCGAGGCTTCGACATTGAGGAAGAGGCTTTGGATTATATTCCGCAGTTGGAGCGGAGGGCCCTCGATGTGACAATAACTAAGGCCCCCGACACCACACATGGGCCAGTGCTGACTTTGGGCGAGCGACATGCTCGTGACGATCAGTACATGGCACGTATGTTTGGCATGCAGATGCTGCAGCTACGGATTGGTGGGAGACCAGCCACCGAGGAATAATTATGGCAGCTGGAGCTGGATTACCCATTTGGCGAGAATGCCAGAGCCTTATGCTGAGTGGGACCAGCCTTCGTGGAGCCGACGGATGACGATGTCCCTACTGATGTGGAGACACGTCGTGAGGACTCCGATGTGGAGTCCGATGACGACGATGGAGCTGACTCAGATATGGGCGACGAGGCAGCAGCACCGGATGAAGAAGTTGAATATTTCGACTGATCAGGGAGTTCCACTACCCGAAATTTTGTTTTGTAATTTTTGTGAACAGTGGGGACAGTGTTCGATTTAAGTGTGGGGTGGGGAGTAGCTAGGTGCTGGGACTTGGGCTCTAATTTGCTGTATGTTTTTCCTTGGTTTGTATGAATGTTTGTGCTTTCCCTGTTATGAACTGATTTGTGTTGTATCTATATATATTTGTTTGTGTGGTTAATGATGTGCGTTAGGAAAAGTTATGGTTGCCAGTGTAAATATTTTGTAAATTTTTTTTTCTATCGAGATGATCGATATTTTTCAAAAATTTTTGAGAATATTTTGCACTTGTAAATATTTTCTTTCTATCGAAATGATCGATGTGTTGCAAAAATATTTCGGTTTTCATTTTTTTGGGTTTCTCAGAGTTTGTTTTCGGTTCTTTTACCAAGAATAGTCCCATTGAACCGAATGTCATAGTTAGTGACCGTTCCCTATGATGGATGGATGACGACCGTCTTAAGGGAAATGTAGTCGGTAGGAGTAGGATATTAATTTGTTTTTAATTTTTCTTTGGTGGATTGCATCAATGAACTGTAGTTGCTTTATGGTTGCAAAAATTTCGTTGCGTATGTAACTGATGTTCAAAATGTGAAAATGATTCGTTTGAGAGCATGCAATTCGGTAAATATGTTGAGTTACCTAGGCTATAGAATTTGATTCAGTATGATTGAGGCTTAATTTGAATTCATGTGATTGGCTAATTAGAGAGTCTGTGAATGCATCTTGACTCGAGCTTGTGCATGAAGTGTGAAGTGAGGTATTGTTATTCCATGCCATTGTGATTTGTCTAGAACTTGCCTGGTGTGTATACAAAACGAAATGAAGGAGGTGTAGTGTTGGAAAGGATGTAGGCATTTCTTTGTTTTTAACCGATAGTTTCCAATTTTTTTTTCTTGTCAAATTCTACCTTTTTATATGTTGTATATCCTAGTCAGCCCGTTGAGCCTTTAGCCGATTTCTTTCTTTCTTTTGTCTAAAATTGTATAAACTAAGCTTTATTCCTTCTTTTCCTTAGCCTTAAAGTCTATACGAAGCTCTTAAGCGCTTACAAAGAAAAGAAAATGTTTCCCAAAGTGTTAAAGAGTGAAAAGAGTGAAAAGAAAAAGAAAAGCAGAGTGAAGAAAGAAAAGATGATGTTGAAGAGGCACTTGTTGTAATTACATAATATTGAGGTTACATGAAAACCCTTTGTTTTGTGTCAAGTGTGTTTGATGAAATGGGCAGTACGAAAGTAAACCAGCATGAATGGGAGAAAAAGAGAAAAGAGAGGAACAATGTCCATGAGTCGATGGGAATGTGTCGAAAAGGCGCTTAAGGATGCTAGAGACTATTATTGGCTAATCCAATATATATACTAGATCCATAGCCCCGTTACAACCCATTAAAGTCCTACGTGATCCTATATTGCATTTCTTTATATTAGTGGAGTAATACACTAAGGGCAAGCCTATGGGTCATGACATGATGCATGTGAATTCTTTTGGGAGAGTGAGTGAAATTAATTTTTATATGCCCCTACTTGAATGTTTGTGTGTTGCATGAACAAAAAGGGGAAGATTCTCTTGAGTTGTGAGGGCACATGCTTGATGAAAGATTGATTTTCGTGTCGGATTTCTTGATTAGCTGATTTGCATGAGTTTGCCGATATCAAGAATCAATTCTTAAAGTCTAGGAAGTCTTGATGTATTAAAGGTCATTGTATTGTAAGACCAAGCATGTTTTCATGATGATTTGCAAAAATTGAATAATCGGTATGACCGTAGCGTAAATGGTCGCACCATAGTGACGAAGGTTGGGATGTAATTTGCATGAGTTGTGTATGTGTTGTTCGAGGACGAACAAGGATTTAAGTGTGGGGTAAGTGATCTTGGGCAGATTTATATGCCCAAGTGATACTCAAACGTATTATTTTCGCCTTGTTTGTGTGAAATATGTATATATTCTCATGTAATTGGTAATAAAATGTGAATTTATACTAACCAACATGATTAGCATTTGTTTTGCAGGAAAATATGATTTTTAGGAGCTAAAATGCATGTTGGAACTATATCGGAGTTGGACTTGGATACAAGCGTGGAAAAGACATTGGAAGGCACAAATTGTAGGGGCTCCGCGATGGAGCCGTGCCATGCTACCATCGCGGAGGCACACTTCCTGGAGAGGCAATTAAATGGCAATTTCCAGTGAGGCCTCGCGACAGCTCCGTGGCACGGAGATAGGCCTCCGTGTTGGCCTCCGTGCCACATTGAGGCTAATTTACCGGACCCTGGATTTCCAGTGAAGGTCCGCGTCCACGCCGTGTCACGGAGGCAGTGCTCCGCGTTGACCTCCGTGACACGTTGCTTGTTATTCCGAGAAAAATTTCCCTCTAGTATAAATAGCACACTTAGATTTATTTTAATGAGAGGGGAGTTTTAGTTCAGACTTGGTGGAGCTAGGACGTGGGTTAGCAGCAGTTGAGGGACGAAAAAGCTAAGAGATTTCTTCTCTTCCTTTCTTCTTTCAATCAATTGTATGTATGATTTACACTTGTTTTAGGATGATCGATCCACAAATGAGTGGCTAATTCTCTTCCTTGCTAAGGTTTTGAACATGTGTAGTGAATTTTGATTGTAAATGATATGGTTTTCTTCTTCTTCTTTCATGTTGTTCTATTAATTCTTGTTCTTACTGCATTAGTGCTTGGCCGACATTAATGTACATCTAAAAAGTCCAATTTCACTCGAGAGAGCAAGAAATTGGAAAGTTGTGAATTAATAGGGTATTGTTCTTAACTTGATTTGGGAAAATTGGGTTTTGATGTGCTTTCCTGATAGAAATATACTTGAAAGCCATATTAGTCAATTTAGGAACCGGAATTGTATTGCTAGGTCGTAAATTGCATTTGATCACAGAAATGTAGACGAATGGTTTATGATTCTTAAGTGAAATTAAATACGAGAGTTTTAATTTCTAGGCTAATGTTCTTGGCTAGCAACATGAAGAAGAGATTAACCGAATTATTATTACAATCGAATTCATTACTTGTTCTTAACCTTGGCATGCTCATATCCATAGTTTAAATTCATAGTAAATAATTGTTAATAGTTTTAGTATATATTTTATAAACAAAAACTCAATTAACTGTTGGTTACGTTGTTGTTAGCATAGTTAGAAGTAAAATAAGAATATAGTATACTTAGACAATTTTTACATACCCTGAGCCTCCTTGGCTCGATACTTGGCTTACTTAGCCACTTTATTACTTGTTTGACCACGTCCACTTACGTGTCGATTTTATAACCTCAGCAACCCACTGAACAAAGTAGGTGGTGAAACTCCCTGATCAAGTATTCAAGTTCTTCGTCAAGTGTCGTTGCCTCGTCCCCCATATCTGAATCGCCCCTGCTGTCCTCATCTGACTCAACATCTGAGTCATCACGGTGTCTCCTCATTAGTAGGGACATCATCATCAATAGGCTCTACAAAACCAGGCCCCACTTGGCATAGAGCCCTGGCATTTTCGCCAAAGGGGTAATCTAGGTCAAGCTGCCATAGCTCATCTTCTATTGCTGGCCTCCCGCCTATGGGCAACTGCAACATCTGCATCCGTACATGCGAGCCATAACTGATCATCCTGAGCATGTTGCTCGGCTAGTGTGAGAACTGGCCCATGAGTGGTGTCAGGTGCCTTGGTATTGGTGACGTCCAAGGCACGCCTATCTAATTGCGGGATATAGTCTAGGGCCTCCTCCTCGATGTCAAGGCCCCTCAAAAATGTGGTCAGTAAACCACCAAACCCGTACCTGTGCCCTTGATGCAAACGGGCTCTCTTTATGGCAGAGATGATCACCGCCCCAACATTAATCTCCAGCCCTTTCATCAGGGCATAAACAAAGCACACTCGATCCCGGGTGACATATGTCATGTGCACCCCTGGGATCAGGCAGGAAGACACAATTTTAAGCCAAATCCTGGCTTCCCTGTTCATTTAAGAGTAAGGCAGCGTCTGATGATAGCCCCTCTCCTTGTGCCTGCTCCACCGTGCTGTCGAACGGGCTCCACACAGAGTGCGTCTGATATCCGCGTAGGGTGGAGTTATGTTCAGCTGCTGGAGTACATGGGCGTCTATGTCCCGCGCCCCCAATATGGCATTTAGGTGATGAGGCTCAAAGGTGACACCTGCCCCCTTATCTTGACGGTGTGACTGCGGAGTGTCGGGTTCCAGTTTGCATAGAATTCCTGAATTAAATGGAGATTGCACTCCTTGGGTTCTTCAAAGATGAAGTTCAGCCCGACAGCGTCAATCCTATATACGATTCTGGGGAATTCCTGTGCAAGTGGCTCCCTTGCAATGTGCTCCTCAAGGAAGTATTTGGTCTCCTTATGTTTGGCATACCATTTCTTACCTTTGTTCGTCATCCATCAGGTTCCGTATTGACGGCGTTGGCCGCGAGGAACCGCTGGTGCTACCGGGACTGTCGTTCCCAGTCTAATCCTTTTTCTCCCGGCGCCTGATGTAGATGCGCCCTTTCTTTTGTCTTGCCTGCTTGACATCGTTCCTGTCAAATCACACAGACAGTCCCAATGTTATTCAAGTAAAAAATTTGCTTCAATTAAGGTTGGGTTGAGTTAGCTACCCCACACTTAATCTTTAGCCACAATGAAAACAATTCGGCAAGACAATCATTTTTTTCCAATGTTTATCAATCAACATGCCTCGTGCATTCAGCTAAGTCGATGGAATAATGACTAAGTACTACTCAGACTTCGTACAACTAATCACAATTTCACCATCGATTTCATTACATCACATAGCACTTAGCCCAAAATTTTTCTCAACAACAACAACCTATACAATTCACCAATTTCATTTTCCCGAAAATTCCCTTGTTTATTTAGCATATTCATCCATATTCACAACATCATTTACATCACCCAACATGCACAACCCAATCATTTTCAAACTTTCAACCAAATTTAGCTTCTTCCTATTCGAATTCCAACCCTAGCTACCAATTTCGCACAAATTCAATCAAACATGTATTTATCGAGTTCATATAATCATAACGATACTACGAACATCAATCAACAATAACTTAAATGAATTCATGCTCAATTTACACTTAGGGAAAGCTTTAGCTACCTCACATGCTCAAAAATTGCAAATTTCTCAAATATTGAGGTTAAGTTCAAGAACGTACCTTTAATTCGATGAACTTCAAGAAAAGTTGAAGAAAATTTGATCCTAGGTCCGTTTCACATTGGAGGAGGGGGGATTTTGGGGAGTTTGTCGCAGAGGGGAGTAAGAAATGGGAAAAATGGGGTGTTTTCGGGGTTAAAAAGAAGAGTTTTCGCAGCGGGTCACCCGGCGACCCGGTATGACCCGTCGCGAATAACACTTCAACGTGTCACGGAGGGTAACGCGGAGCACCCCCTCCGTGACACGGAGCCATCATGCAGGGGTTCTGGAATTTGTAAAAATTCCAAAACACCTTCAACGTGTCACGGAGGGTAACGCGGAGACTCTCCTCCGTGACACGGAGCCATCGCGCAGGCTCACTGTTTTGCCACTTTTAATTTTTACTCACCTCGATTTTTTTCCTTTGCGATCCTTTGAATATTTGCCCTCCGTTACACCTGAAAGTCATCTCACAACAAGAAATTGGTTAGAATTTATAGGTTTCAAACACGAATGAAAAAATATTTTTTTGTTTTTGTTTTTGTTTTTATATTTTTTTTCTTTTTTTTCTTTTTTTTTTAAAACTAATTCTACTCATCTATTACAACAATTTAACGGGTTGCCTCCCGTGCAGCGCCTGGCTTACCGTCGCGGCTCGACGTCATTAAAGCTCAATAATCCACTAGAGTGACGGACGTTTTCTCTCGAATCACGTCCTCACCCCAATAATGCTTACATCGCTGCCCATTAACCAAGAACGAGGCACTTCGATCTTCTTGCCACAACTCCACTTCCCCATGCGGGGTGTCCTCAATCGGTGGTTTTCCCACTGGATCTCGAGAATCAACAATCTGAACAATATCTGCTTGATCAAGCACGTTGATTGCTAAAAGCTCCTCATATACGGCCGGAAGCTTCGTGGCCTTGTACACGTCAAATACCTCCACCTTGTCATGCGCCCGCATGGTTAGCTGCCCTGCAGCTACATCAATTAAAGCTTTCCCAATTTCCAAGAAAGGACGTCCCAAAATAAATGGGACTTCCGCATCCGGCTCAAAATCCAGCACAACAAAATCTACCGGGAAGATAAGGGAGCCCACTTGCACCAGCACGTCCTCCACAACGCAATCTGGTCTGGCCAAAGAACGATCCACTAACTGCAAGATCACTGTAGTTGGTATAGGACTTCCCAACCCCAACTTCTTGAATACCGATGTCGGCATCAAGTTAATGCTCGCTCCCAAATCGCATACTCCACGAGCTCGGATACTTTGCCCAATTGTGATTTGAATTGTAAAGCTCCCAGGGTCCTTGAGCTTTGTTGGCAACCTGTTCTGTATCCGAGAAGTGCACTCCTCCATCAGCACCATCGTAGCATACTCTGTCAATCTGCTTTTGTTTGCCACGATGTCCTTGATATATTTTGCATACTTCGGCACTCCCTGCAAAACATCAACAAGAGGTAAATTAATGTGTACCTGTTTAAGCACCTCCGTGAACTTTTTGAAACACGCTTCCTCCTTGTGTTTCTTTAATCTTTGAGGGAACGGGGGTGGTGGTCTTTCTGGTTTAGCTTCCTTTTTCTTCCCCCTCTCATCATCATGTTCCCTTTCTTCCTCCACTGCTCCTGATTGCTGAGGTGGTCTTTCTGGTTCAACCTCCTTGAGTTGTAGACCACTCCTTGTGGTCACTACATTTGCTTGCTTGGGATTAGGGTCAGTGTCACTCGGTAGTCCTCCTCTTGGTCTGGTGTTTTTAGCTCCAACTAGTTGCCCAAACTGGTACTCCAATGCCTTTGTAGCTAACTGATTGTTCTTTACATCTGCCGCCAACTTCACATAGTCAGCCTGCAATTGAGCTTGGTTACCTATCATTGTTTTAAACATTTCCTCAATGCTGGGTGGTGGTGGTGGACGAGGTGCATTGCTGCTTCTGTATTGAGTCTGATAGTTCTGCTGCCCTCCTAGATTTCTCCGTGCACCCTGATTCGAACTCTGCCCTTGATGGTTGTTACTACCCCAGGAGAAATTTAGATGATTCCTCCAATTAGAGTTGTAGTTGTTGCCATACTATTGGTGATTATTTCTCTGTACATTACCAACGAAGTTCACTGAATCTGGATTTGCACCACAACACTCAGCTGAGTGTTCATTACTACCGCATACTTAACACCAAATCTGTTGCACTACATTAACTGGGGCTTGAGATTGATTTAAGCTCATGTTGCTGAAGCGGGTGTTGAGTTGATTTTGCAACGCAGCTATCTGTGCAGTGATAGCTGTAAAGCCATCCACTTCCAAGACTCCTGCTGCTTTCCTTATTCCTCCTCTATGAGAGTCCGCATTCCACTCTGGATTTCCCTGCAAAATACGATTTAACAAAGTATACAACTCCTCATAAGTCTTTTCCAATACTTGTCCCCCAACTGCTAAGTCTAGCAAATTTTTGTGTGGGGTTCCAAACCCTCTATGAATGTATGCACCAACACATCATTGGACTGGTGATGGTGAGGACAATACCGTAACATGGATTTGAATCTTTCCCAAGCTTGATACAGATTTTCCCCCTCTCTTTGTTTAGAATTTAGAATCTGACTTCTAAGTCTTACTGTTTTCCCGGATGGAAAGAACCGTATCAAGAATTTCCTTACAAGATCATCCCAAGGTGGTGATGGAATTAGGTTGGTCGGCTTTCAACCACCTCTTTGCTTCTCCCAATAGTGAAAATGGGAACAATGTAAGCCTTACGTAATCAGATGATACTCCAGCGGAAATATAAGTGTCACTTATCTCCAAAAAGTTTTGGAGATGTTGTTGTGGATCCTCATGAGGGAGACCTGTGAATTGCCTGCTGGTGTGCAGCAATTGCACCATATTCTGTTTCAGCTCAAACCTCCCTCCTGGATCGGGATTGCGAATGCTTGATGTAACATTGTTAGCATGTGGGATAGCCACTTCACGAACTAGCCTAGCTGCCATTTCCTCGAGCACTAACACTGCCCTTACAAGTGGTGGATTCTGTTGTTGCTCCAGGATTATTTGTCTGAGCAACTACAGCTTCTTTTCTAGAGCTTCTCTCCTTTGACGATGAAATTGTCTTTCCGTCTCTAAGTATGAATCCACCAGCACCTTGTCTCTTGCCAGTGTTCAACAGAATTCAATATCTGCAAAAGACAGGCTAAGATCAAGTTGTCAGCACAATATAGAAATCGTAAACTAACACTTAAGAAAACAATTTTACCAATTGCCAGTCCCCCGGCAACAGCGCCAAAAACTTGTTCGGTGTGTTTCACAACTACACGCAAGTGCACGTGGTCAAACAAGTAGTAAAACGGCTAAAGTAAGCCAAGTATCGATCCCACAGGGACTGAACCAAGGTAATAATTGAGTTAAGTGTTAATGAACTCTAACTCTAAAAATGCAGACAACAATTTAAAGAAGATTTTGAAGAGTTTGTTTCCTAATTTATACTAATCTAAACAAAATTATAAATTGAGTCTGAGCTATAGTAATGAGCAAGCTGAGTCTAAAACGAACATGCAAGGAAATAATTTATCGATACAACTTGGTTAATCTTTCCTTCGGTTGTTAGTCAAGAATTATTGCCTATGGAGAGAAACTTTCGTATTCTACCCAACTTAAGAATCATGAACCTTCAACCTACATTTCTGTGATAAAAGAATTTCATGTTCTAGCCATACGAAACTGATTCCTTAATTGACTAACACGACTTTCAAATATATTTCTATTCTGAAGGTAAATCAATTCTCAATTTTCCCAAACTAAGAAGAGATCATATCCTACCAATTCACAACTTTTCAATTTATTTCCTTTTCAGGATAAAATTGAATTTTTTAGATATACATTAACATTGGCCAAACATTAATGCAGTAAGAACAAGAATTGATAGAACAACAATGGAAGAAAAGATGAAAACCAAAATGATCAACAATTACATTCCACTACAAATGTTCTCAACCTCACCAAGAAGTGAATTTAACCACTCATTTGTGGATTAAACATCATCAAATGAGTACAAATCATACAAACAATTGAAATAAAGGAGAAAGAGTTAGAGAAGAACCCTAAGAATTTCGTCCCCTCAACTGCCTGTAACCCACGTTCTTGCTCAACTAAGTCAGAATTATTAAAAATAAACCTAAGTGTGCTATTTATACTAGTGGGAATTTTTTCCGGAATAACAAGCAACGTGTCACGGAGTGCATCACAGAGCACTGCCTCCATGACACGGTGCAAACGCGGACCCTCACTGGAATTTTATGTTCCAGGTAAATATGGGCAACATGCCACGGTATGTAACGCAGGGCTTGGCCAACGTGCCACGGCCCCGACGCGGACCTTCACTGGAATTTGTCCAAGTAACTCATCCGAGACAGACTGCCTCCATGATGGCAGCGTGACACGGCTCCATCGCGGAGCCCCTTTGTTTGCTGCTTGTCCTTGACCTTTTCCACTGCTCGCTTCTGAGTCCATTCTCGATTTCCACCAACATGCAACTTAGCTTCCTGAAATTACATTTTTCCTGCAAAACAACACTAATCATGTTGGTTAGTATAAATTCACATTTTAACTACAAATCACATGAGAATGTACAAATAACGATAGATAAACAAGACGATATAGAGCATTTGAGCATCACTTGGGCATATAATTCTGCCCAAGATCACAGCTCACTCTCACAAAGAATTCACATGCAACATGTATTTACCTATGAGCTTGCCTTTAATGTTTTACTTCACTAATTCAGGAATGTTTGAAAGTAAGATCAAGTAAGACTTAGTGGGTTGTAATGTAAGCTAAGGGATGAGTAGGTATTATTCTGGCTACTAATATTGATTACCTTCCCTAAGCGCTTTTAATACATCACACTTTCATTATGGATATCTATCCTCTTACTTCACCTTTATTCTTTTCACTCCCGATTTCCTCTTTGTTTCCACATTTCATTAGCCACACTTATGCTATTAGTGAGGAGTACTGTCACGCCCTGAGACTACACCCTGGACGTAACATGGTACATGAAGTCAAAAGTGACCCCAAGTCAACCCTTAGTCTATCATACACTGGTATTCTGAGTAAAACAGTAAATATATAGCGGAAGCTTTGAAATAACAGCATAAGAGCATTTGAGAAAATAAACTAGAAGAAAACATTAAAATTTAAAACATTTGAAGTCTGAAATTAACTCTGTGTTTGAAAGCCTTCTAACTGATGAGGTGCTGGGACAAGCCCCTAGCTAACACTAAGTCTAATTGAAAATAATAACTCAACTGAAAGAAAGTAAAGTAAATCCCTCGAATGCTGAGGGCTCACACTTCGGCTGCAGCGGAGGAGGATCTGGATCGCAATGGCTAACGATGCTGAGTTTGGGAACCTACAGCTGTATCATGAAACGATATAACATAAAAGTATGCATCGGTACTTTGAATGTACTGAGTAAGTAGGAGAAACATATTTGAATATAAAGTTTGAATTGAAATGACATGCAATGACCAACAGGTAAGCTGAACTGAACTACTGATGTAAACTGAAATGGTCAAGATGACCCTGTCTGATAGTCAAAGATATGCCCTAAGTCTGAAATACTGAGTCTAAGAGACCACACTAAACTGATTTGAACTGAATTGAAAACAACTGTGACTGAACTGAACTTACTAGTGGGAGAGTCTCTAACCAACATATACCCACGTGAGCTAGACGTGGAGTCTGATGTATACACCCCACTGATAGGACCTAATAAACCTTTCCAGGGTATAAAGGCATGAACTGGGTTATCAAAAAAGTCAGGGGAAAATTAGGCCAAGTAATACTGTAACCTACGCTGGCAACGTAGTTCTTGGAACCTGGGTGCGCTAGAACTCCTGCACACTTGGTGCTAAGTCCTACTCCCACTAGAAACCTATACTGAACTGCTAAGCTGATAGCTCGAAATTGGGGCCCAAGACTAGTTAGGGACATATAACTGGAAGTACCCTGAGAGTCTTATCGAACCAGATTCTGAAACTGGGTCCTAGATTGTCAGAGCTACTTATTTGGAAGCATCGTAACCATCTAAGAACAAACTCTAACTGAACTGGGGTCCTAGGGCTGGTCACATCTATATAACAAGAATGTCATGACTGCCTAATAGACCAAATAACTATAATCTTAGTCTGATTCTGATAATTGAGAGGCACCATTGACATCTCGGAAAAATACTGAAGTCAAACTAATTAGTTGACAAGTTCTGAAGAGGTTCTATGTTCTGATTGAACTGAACTATTAAGCAACTAATAGAGAACTCAACTCATTCCAACAACACGGGAATTCCATAATATGGCAAAAATTCAAGAATTAAAGAAATCTCATCCGACAAGTCTAAAATCAATCTTATCAATGGAATATTTGCTCAACATATATATAATAAGAATTACTAGGAAATTCATCCCAAAACATTCTTCATTCACTGGATGGAATTTAATAAGCAAAAATCATTACTCGAAATTTAGGGCTTAAATTCACTTTTGGATGAACATTGACAATTTAATTAGGAACTGCTACAGGTAATATGGACAATTAACATGGATATTATTCCAGGAAAAATTAATGAAAAATAACATGAAATTCATTCGTATTTGAAAGCTCAGGGCTAAAATTGATAGGGAAATTATGGGAAGATTTTGGGGGACACAACGGAAGAAAAATTCCCTTGTTGAATTCCACATACCTAACTAAATTCTCCCAGAGAAGAAGACTTGAACTGCTGCAATAGATGAGAACCCTAAGCTTTCTTGAGAGTTTCTTGGGAGGAGTTTCGATAAATTTTCTAAGAGTAAACATGAGAATGAGGGGAGGAACTATCTAAACCCTCTAATAAGTCTGAATTTACGTCCAAAACGTCGTAGATTAACGCTTAGGAGAGTAGAGAATTACTACTAGCCCTTAGAAATTCGCTGGGAAAAACTGCTAGGTGACCCTAACTGGTGACCTAACGGGTCGTGGTGGCTGAGCACGACTCGTGGTTACTCCCATTAGGTACAGTGCCTAGGCTCCTCAGTAGGTCACCATGAGGGACTTAATGAGTCGTGGTCATTGACCATGACTCGTGGTCACCAGTCGTGGACCACACTGGCTCAATGCTGAATATTAAGTGCTAAGCTTGGTATCGGGTCACCGAACAGGTCATTGCCATGGATGACGACTCGTTGTGACACTCGTTAGGTGCACTTGATAAAAACTAACTAGGGCTAGAAACGGGGGACATAACGAGTCATTACTGGGGACCAACTCGTTGCCCCCACCCGTCAAGTACACTTCTCCACAAAAGAATTCTCAACTCAGGCCTGACCATGAGTGACTCAACCAGTCGTGGTCAGTGACCACGACTCGTGAAGTCCCTTATTGGGTACACTACCTCCCTTCTCAAAAACCTCAAACCTCCTTCTCACGGCTCACCTAATGAGTCGTGACGTCACTTAATGACTCGTTAGGTGGGTCTTCCTGTAGCTTTTCTGCAGCTTTTTCAGCTTTTCTAAATTGAAGTCCCAAAATTAAATTTTGAGTTTTCGAGGCATTACAAGTACTTAAGCAATATTTTTGCGCTTTTCTTCTTTTACTCTCTACCAACACTTATGCGTTTTTAAACAAGTGCACATCTAATCTTTTCTTCAACTCCTACAACCACTATTTTCCTTCTTTTTACAACTTCTCACTCCTTAGCTTCTCTTGCATTTTCACTTAAGTTCTCAGGAGTTTTGGATCAAATTCAAGGATATTGAAAAGAAAGAAAAGATAGACTATTATAAATATGCCCTTAATGAGTAAGGGCCTTGTTTGGATGGTCTTCTCTTTCCTTGAATTTCAAGAATAGCCAATTTCACTTCTAGCCACTTTCTTCACTTCTTTGGCCATCTTGTGTTCCTCCTTCTTCCCAAGCTACGATCCAAACATGGAATCCTTTAGATGTCTCCCATATGCACTTAAGTGTTTCCTTTTTCATGAAGAGACCTTGTAGATCTTGGAGCTCTCTTTCTTTACTCTTTGTGAACGGTCTTGAAGGAACATGGATTGCACCAAGTTTGTTCTTTAGATAGTTACGATACTTCCAGATAAGCAGCTTTGGCCGGTCTTAGAACACCAGTTATAGAATATGGTCCGATAAGACTCTCAAGGTACTTCCAGATAAGTATTCCTGACTTAGTCTTAGGCCCCAATTTTGAGCTATCAGCTTGGTAGCAATAGTCATGTTAAGACTATCCAATGGGTATAGGACTTAGCACCGAGCGGGCCGGGGTTCCAGCGCACCTAGGTTCCCAAACTATGTGGCCACTATAGGTTATTTTTGCCTAAATGGGCCATGCAGCGATTTTCATAGTTCATGCCTTTATAGCCTGGCAATGTATATTGGGTCCTATCGATGAGGTGTACACATCGAACTCCAAATCTAGCTCGCGTGGTTATATATTAGTTATAAACTCTCCCACTAGTCAGTATAGTTTCAATTTAGCTTAGTTCAGTTCAGTTCAGCTTAGCTCAAATTAGTATCTCAGATCCAGGACATGTCTATGACCATCAGTGAGGGTCACTATTGACCATATCATTTATACTTCATTTGTATCAATTTTTAGTATTTCAGTTGGCCATTACATGTCATTATAGTTTGGTTTCTTGTTCTTTCATGTTTATTACATCACTCACTTACTCAGTACATTCCAAGTATTGACGGATACCTTCTAAGTTGTATCGTATATGATACAGGCGCAGGTTCTTAGCCCCAACATCGTCATTAGATTCCTTCAAGCGATACCAACAACAGTTTTTGGTGAGTCCTCATCTTTCGAGGATGATATTTATTTTCAGTTAATTTCTTTTAGTTAGACTTTAGAGTTAGCTAGGGCCTGTCCTAGCAACTTATCATCAATAGATGGTTTTCAGACATATACTCAGATATTTAGTATTGTTTTTCAAATGTATGGACTTTTGTCAAATCAGATTTATTAAATGATCTTATTTATTTAAAGCTTCCACATATGTTTACTCAGTTTACCAGTGTTATAATAGACCATAGGTTGGCTTGGGGTTACTTGTGACTCCAAGTACCGTGTCTTGCCTAGGGTATAGACTCGGGTCATGACACTATGGGTACAATATCAGAACTTCACCATCCTTTATTACTTGACGAGTACGTACTCTTGCGTGCTCCTGATGACATCAAGTTTTTGGTGCCATTGCCGGGGACTTGAATATTGATTAATTGTTTATAAATTGGGATTTTTATTCCACTATTCCATATTTTACGCTAGTTGTTGGTTGTTGAAATTTTCAAATGTTGCTTGTTTGATGTATGCCAGCTACCAAAAGGCATGGACAACCCTTGGCTCACTTTGATCCAAAAATTAAAAGAACTTCTCGTCGGTTAGCAATGGCAGAGAACAATGAGCAAGCACAAGGAAACAATAAAGAAAGGATTCCTGTGCTCAACTTTGTTTGGACAAACTCTGAGAATGCTTCCAAAGTGATCATCAAGCCGACCATCACTAGAAACTTTGAGTTGAAGGAGGGAAAAAAACGGTTGGTTCAAAACACTTGTCAATACCAGGGAGAGCTGTACAAGGATCCTTAGAGGCACTTGGTGACCTTCATGGAACTCAATGAGAACATCCATTATTAAAATGTTTCTGATAAGTATGTTACACTCACTTTGTGTCCATATTCATTAATTGTAGAGGTAAAGGAATGGCTTTAGAATGAACTAGTAGGGTCCATCACTACTTGGGAAGCTCTTTCCAACAAATTCATAAACATGTTTTTCTCTTCAAGGAGAACAAAGGTGTTGAGAGGAAAAATCTCAGGGTTCACTCAGAAGGATGGTGAGACCTTGGCTCAAGCTTGGGAGAGACACAAGGGATACTGCTAGATTTCCCACATCATATGCAGCCAAAGGAGATCAATGGGCACAACTTCATAGAGGGGATGAAACCAGAGTCTAAGATTCTACTTGATGCTACTGCATAGGGGCAAATCTTGTTCAAAAGTTATGATGAGATAGAGGCTCTGTTGAAGCTCACGTCAGCTACAAGTCAAGCTTATCAGGATTCAGGCGGAGGTTTTCCAGCAACCAAAGTTCTAGGGAAGCTTCAGGTTGACGGTGTGGCTACAATTCGGGTAGATATCAGTCAATTGGTGAGCATGATCAGCAAGTTAGTGACCACACGAGCAGTACGTCAGGTCGTCAGGTTCAACAAGTTCAGACTCCCCTGTCATCATGTGAGGCATGTGAAGAAAGCCATGCTTATACAGGTTGTCCACTAAATCCAGAATCTATTTATGTTGTAGGGAAACAAGTTCACAGTGGAGGTTTTGCAGGGAAATTAGGGATGCAAAAATGTAGCTAATCCCTAATGGGGAGGAAATCAAAACTTTTAGACACCCACAAATAACTTCCAGAGACCTCAAGGGCAGCAACCTAATAATTCTTTAGAGGAGTCCATGAAGCAATGGATGGTTCAACAGACTTAGGTTGTTAATGAGATGCAGAATTCGATCCATGAGTTAGAGAGGCAAGTGGGACAATTGGCCATTCACCAAACATACAGACATCAAGGGGCACTTTCGAGAAATATTAAGAAGAACCCCAAGGAGAATGTTAGCACAATCTCTTTGCGCAGTGGAAAAGAGTTGGCTAAAGTGATACCCAGAGACAACAAGGCAGAGGTAGAACAAGTTGCAGAGTCAAAGTAGGAGATTGGTGAGTCGAGTCATTCACAACTAAAAGCAGCAGAACATAGACCACCTCCTTAATTTCCACAAAGATTTAGAATGTATAAGGAGGATACAACTTGTAACACCTCGAGTCTCAAAATGGCTCATTAAAGGAAAAAGAACTGAAGTTGAAGGTCTGGTGCAGAGGGTGATGGAGGAGCTAATGACCCGTCACACTGGCGTCATGTCTCCGATGGTAGGAATGGAGGCAATTAGGAAAGTGATGTAATATCGTGGCCAAAATCGAGGCTTGATGGTGAGGGTGACAGCTTATCAGCATAGCGACGGACCATCGCGTGTTCTGTTGGGTTGAACCCACATGTCCCTGGGGTGAAGATTGGTTTGACAGACCATCATGAGAGTGACAACCCATCACTTCCACCTCAGATCAAGCTAGTCAGGACTCCCCCCTTTCTGGATAAGGGTGATGAAGAGATTTACATATCGTTGAGCATGTGACGGCCCGTCATGTGTATCGTCGGGATGTCCAGTGGTTGAATTTCCGCCCAATTTCCAAGGAAATTTTGTAATTTCCCAAGTTTCTAATTCCTAATGTGACGTCGACTAGGCTATTTTAAAGAGTGTTTTAGGAGGGTTTAACCTAGCATAAGCCATAATTTTCTCCTTCATGCTTTGAATTCAAATTCTCTCTAAAGATCAAGTTAGAGTTCTTACTCAATTTATTCCCCAATTTTGTTAGGCTTTCAAGACCATCTTAGGAATCAAATTTCTCAGGTATATAGGTCCATGAATGGAGGATTTATTCCACCTTAATGACCAAATTTATTCCCCAATTCATGAATTCAATTTTCTAATCAAGAGTATTGATTTCTAGGCTTTTAACCCAAACTCATGCAATTTTCTATGTTATGTCTATGGGTCCAGTTCCTTCAAGTTTCTATTAATGATTTAAGACTAATGGGTAGATTTTCACACAATTTGATTATCAATTTGTGTATTCAAATTTTTTAATAATTATTCCCCACCATGCATGAATTATGAAATTTAGCTTATGAGCCTATGATTCGAGTATGATGACATAAATTATGTTTTATGATTACAATGCATGATTTTTACAAGAACCTTTCATGAATTTATAAATTTCAAGTATGATTACTTTCTCAAGTATGCATATCTTTTACAAGTATCAATTTTATATTTATGGCTGACTCATGGGCCTCTTTCATGGCTAGTTCATGTATTTCAAGCATTTTCATGTATCTTATGATTTTGAATATCCCATGTATTTCAAGTATGTTTCATGATTACTGTATGAGCCATGTACATGTTTTTGGGAGTGGTATCTAGCACCAAGTAGATCGTGGCTCCTCGAACCAGGCCTCAAAATTACGTGCCAGCATCGGACTATGAGTTTATGCATGATTTCATCTTTGAGCTTCATCAATAGACGATGTTGAGCTTCATTATATACGGTGTAGAGCATTGCATGTTTTTGGAGAAGATTCTAGCACCGAGTGGGTTAAGGGTCGATCACCCTATATCCTAGAACTACGCGCCAACGTAGGTTGATACTATTATATTATTGGGACCTCCTTTGTGAGCTATCCCCCGCCCGATGGCCCCTTAAGCTTGATATCGGTATCATGGTATCTTCCAACTTTCTGGCAAGGTTATGGACGGCTCTATCCACTTGAGTGTGATAGTTGGGACCACATAAGCTCTATCGTGGTATGTCGGTTAAGTGACGAGTCTCCCACTGTCTATATCATTCAATTTGCACATTCATTACTCATGATAATTACTGATTCATGCATGTTCAAAGAGCAAGGTTTGACTCATAGTTCAGCTTTTGATAAAATTGTTATGTTTCAACTTTGAGTCATTCGAGTCAATCATGATGTTCTAAAACTATGCATGGTCATGTTATGATAAGAATACAATTTCAGAATGAATGCATGTAGCCTTGTACTTACACTTAAAAGCTCATGATATGTTATGGAATGTTTTAAATTATTTATTTTACTTAAGAGGTTTTACTTACCTTGCATACTCTGTACATTCCACGTACTGACCGTATACTTTCTATGTTGCATTGTCTTATGATGCAGGACACGGTTCTCAGGTTCAGCCCCGTTCGTAGTCGTTGTTCAGAGTTAGCACCTACTTATTTGGTGAGTCCTCATCTTTCGAGGACTAGACATTTAGTTGTTTTAGATGTCCTTTCAGTTCTAGTATTGTTGAGCTAGTTGGGGGTGTTGTCCCATTAGCTCATCCAGATTAGAGGCTTATTAGACTTAGACGTGTATTCAGCTTCAGATATTTATTCTGTTGTTATATTAAGTTTGACTTTCTCTGAGTTTATAATTATGTTTTCTTCATGTTTATTGAATGACTTAGTTGGATGCTTATGCCATGGGTGGACTTGGGGTCTCTCAGAGTCCCTTGACCCGTGTCTATGATCCGGGCCTCCTTTAGGGTCATGAAAAACTTGGTATTAGAGCAATAGGGTTGATTATTCCTAGCAAGTCTAAAAGTCGCGTTAGGTAGAGTCTTTATCATGGGTGTGAAGCGCACCACACTTATGATGAAGAGGCTACTAGACATTTTAGGAAATGTTCCCTTCTTTCATGATCTATGTCGTGCGATTAAAAGCCTTTCTCCCCCCCCCCCCAACACATCAGGGGGCATCTATTTGCACAGTTGGCGGGCAACGCCAGAATAGATTCTATGCCTTAGCCACTCGTCAGGAATAGGAGGCCTCACCAGATGTAGTCACCAATATGTTGAGAGTCTTTCATGTTGATGTTTATGCTTTGTTATATCCGGGGACACCTTGTCTTTTATTACACCTTATGTGTCCAACAGCTTCAGAGTCAGTCCCGAGGTCTTATCAGAGCCCTTCTCAGTTTCTACTCTAGTAGGTGACTCAATTATAGCTAGATGGGTGTATAGAGATTCCCCGATCTTAGTTCTTCATAAAGTCACCTCAACAGACTTGATAGAGCTAGCCCTGATCGATTTTGATGTTATTCTCAGCATGGATTGGCTATTTGCATGCTATTCTTCAGTTAATTGTAGGACTCAGTCAGTAGAGTTCAGATTTCCAGGTGAGCCTGTCTTAGAATGGGAGGGTAGTTCAGCTGTGCCTATAGGTCGATTTATTTCCTACCTTAAGGCCAAGAAGATGATATCTAAGGTTTTTTTGTACCATCTAGTTAGGGTTAAGGACGTGGAGTCTGAAACCACGACTATCCAGTTTATACCAGTAGTATGTGAGTTTCTAGAGGTCTTCCTTGATGATTTGCCAAGTGTCCCTCCCGAGCGAGAGATTGATTTCGGTATAGATCTTCTTCCCAACATGCAACCTATATTTATTCCGCCTTATAGAATGGCTCCGGTCAAGCTAAAAGAGTTGAAGGATCAGTTGAAGAACCTGTTAGATAAGGGCTTTATTAGGTCAAGTAAGTCTCCATGAGGTGCCCCAGTGTTGTTTGTTCGAAAGAAGGATGGTTCGCTTCGGATTTGCATTGACTAATTGGCAGTTGAACAAGGTCACAGTCCAGAAAAGGTATCCTTTACCCAGAATCAATGATTTTTTTGACTAGCTTCAGGGTGCCAAGTGTTTCTCCAAGATTGATCTCAGGTCCGGGTATCACTAGATCAAGGTTTGGGAGAGTGACATCCTGAAAATTGCTTTCAGAACTCGATATTGTAATACCCCGGAAGTGAGTGAGAATAGACCTGGGAGGTTAAAAGTTGAAAACTGCAGAAATTGAGAAAAAAAAGTCATAGGATAGAATATAGAACGACTCATGGTACCAAACCACGAGTCGTTATATGCTGTCGTTGGTTGGGGAAGGGATGGTGGTACTGGAGACAATAAGAGGTATGATGACCCATTTTGGGATAATACGGGCTATCCTTTGTAGTCGTGGTTAGGGTCAGGCTGGGCAATAGTGTAAACAACGGGAGACCCAACGACCCATTAGGAGAAGCCACGGGTCATTGTTGGAGGGTAAGAATTTCCAGTGTAGGTGATGGGTTGAGACCACGACTCGTTAGAAGGAACCACGAGTCGTGGTGAGGCTCGTGGTAGGGTTCAGATTTTATGATGAGCAAATAACGGTGATGTAACGAGTCATGGGTTGAATGCATGGGTTGTCCTGTCAACCTGTTATTTGGATCTGAGACTAAATCATTCAGCAGTCCATTCAACGAGGAACATGACGGGTTGTTGGTGGGTCCCACGACCCGTTGGTGCCACTCGTGGGTTCCATCCAGCCAGTTTTCAAGGCAGGTTCATTAAGGGTATTTTTGAATTTTTCACGCTTTAAGACCCTAAACTACGTCATTTTGGATATTTTTTTGAGTGTGATAAGATGAGTTAAGTCCTCTATGCATGCCCATTCTCATGCAAGAACTTTAGAGAGATTTTTGGGAGATTCAAGTTCTTCTTCCCCAAGTTTTCATCAATTTCTTTGTGGGAATTCAGGGAACCTCGAAATCAATCCATTTCCAGGTATATAGGGTTTTAGAATCATGAATCCTCCTATTCAAGTCTATGGGGTTTTACTTAAATGCATGAAAATGTGATTTCTCTTTATGGGTATGATTTAATTGAGTTTTAATTATTGAATTATGAACGATGGGAAGGTTTTATTATTATTTTCTTTAAATCATGTTTCAAACTTTTTAAATCTAAAATGTCAATTTGATGAAGGTTTATGGAAGTTATGATTTACGATGAATATGCAATATTTTGAATTTATCGATGAAGAAAAAGCATGAATTCAAGTTACCCATATTTATGAGCATATTTTGAAAGAATTGAATATGATGAAGTATTTTTCAATGCCCACATGTTTAAGAATGACTCGGTTTATGAAGATAATTACATGATTTATCGATTTATGATGTTGGCCAATGAAAAAGGCCTATGTTTCATGGCTAAGCATGTTTTAAAGGAGATCAATGATGATAAACGTTATATTTTAGCCAATGAATCTTAATTCATGCTGTTATTGATTTATATATGAGCCAGTATGCATGTTTTTAGGAGCCGTGTCTAGCATAGAGCAGCCCCGCGTTCAAAGGACTATGCTGGTGTCTCATAACCACGTGCCACCGTGGGTTTCTAAATAATATGATGTATTGATAATGAGATCCCCCCCCCCCCCAAATGTGATATCACGCCTAATGTACCACCCTCGCCTGGCAAGCCAGGGTTGGCTCTACCTACTTAAGTGAGATAGTTGGGGCATCATGAAAGGCTCTACCATGATAGTGTCTGTTATGACGAGTCCTCCCATTGTTCCGCATGTTTTAAGCATTGTTATGTTTATGTTGTGGATGAAGTTATGTTTTGATAAATTTTACTTACAATTATGAAAATGAATAATTATGAATGATTTGAAAGTCTTGAGCCTTATGTTTTATTTTGATGATTTTGATGTAAGCATGATGTCTTTCTCTTATATTATTTATGAGTTTTATTTACTCTAACATGTCTGTTTTACTTACCTTGCATACTTAGTACATTCCATGTACTGACCGCGTACTTTCTATGCTATATCGTTTCATGATACAGGGTCCGGATCTCAGGCTCATCCTCATCCTTAGTCCATCTTAGCTTACGGTTCCAACTTATTGGTGAGTTCTCATGTTCCGAGGGCCGTTGGATAGACTTCTAGGATATTTATGTTTCAGTATTGGTGGGGTTAGTTGGGGATGTTGTCCCATCAACCCATCTTATGTCTTAGAGGTTTCCAGATAAGTATGTAGTGCTCAGCTGTGTATACGTCCAATATTTCTTGATGTTATGCTATAATTCCGTTTCCTCTATGTTTTTATGATTATCATTCCGCTTATTTGAATGAGATTAGTTTTATGCATGTGACATGGGTCTACTTGGGGTCTCTCGGGGTCCCTTGTCCAGTGTATACGATCTGGGTGTACATTCGGGTCGGGGCAAACTTGGTATCAGAGCAATAGGTTATAAGTATCCTAGAGTGTCTAAGCCACGTTAAATAGAGTCTTTTTAATGGGTATAAAGCACACTACACTTATGATGAAGAGGCTAATAGAAGTTTCATAAATGTTTCCTTCTTTCATGTTCTATGTCGTGCGATGAAAAGCCTTTCTATCCTTCTAATTCGTGCGATTCACGATTGCAGAATTATGGATCCTACAAGAATGAACAAAAGGATGAATGGTGATGATGAAGGCCACAGGGGTGGCAATGACCATGGGCATGAACAAGCCCCACCTGTTCAGGAGCCCCAAGCACCAGAGCCAGCCGCCCACGCTGAGTTTCGAGAGGCTATTTAGATGTTAGCGCAGGCCTTGACTGCTCAGGTCAACCAGCAAGCTGTTGCGCATGTCCCACAGAATGGCAATGCAGTGGTGGCTCGAATTAGAGACTTCTTGAGGATGAACCCTCTTGAGTTTATGGGGTCAAAGGTGGATGAGGATCCACACGAGTTTATTGAAGGGATCTTGAAGGTCACTCGGGTTATGCGGGTGACAAATGGGGAGTTTGTTGACTTGGCCTCTTATTAGCTAAAAGAGGTCGCTCATATTTGGTACAAGCAATGGAAGGACAGCAGGGTAGCGGAAGAAGGCCCTATCAGCTGGGATGAGTTCCACATGGCCTTTCTCGACAGGTTTTTCCCTCAGGAGATGAGGGAGTTGAAAGCAGTTGAGTTTGTGAACCTCAAGCAGGGAATGATGACGGTGCTGGAGTATTCGCTTAAGTTCACTCATATGTCAAAGTACGCCCCAGAGTTAGTGATGGATCAGAGGGCGTGGCTTAGCCGATTCGTTAATGGCGTGGCTGGTAATGTTGACAAGGATTGCAGGACTGCTATGCTCCACTAGGATATGGACTTTCCTCACATCGTGTTTTACGCCTAGCAGATGGAGGCGGCTCATGCGAGGGAGAGGAAGGCAAAGAGGGCTCAGATGGATAGCCGTGGGTTTTCACATCAGAGGTTCAGCAGTGGCTACTGTTCACAGTTTCAGCAGAGGTCACTAGCCCCAACACCATCATCAGGTAGTGTTCCATCCAGGCCCAGGAGCAATTAGAGGAGCAGGGCCTCAGGGTCGAGGGATCAGAGGGGCACCTAGTTAGAGTATACCTCTCCAGCCTGCGGAAAGTGCAACAAGAGTCAAGCTGAGGAGTGCATGCTCGATTCAGATGTTTCCTATGAGTGTGGTAGATCTGGGCACATGCGCCAAGCATGCCTATATGCTAGACAAGTGATGATAGGGTTCATGTACAGGTCACTAGGACAGCGGAAACTCCAGCCCATTCCACTTCGAAGGGAGCATCGACTAGTAGAGGTGGCGAACAACGCCAAAGTCGATTCTATTCCCTTGCCTCGCGCCAGGAGTAGGAGACTTCGCCAAATATGGTGACTGGTATGTTGCGTGCCTTTCATATTGATGTTTATCCCTTGCTAGATCCGGGAGCTACCATGTCTTTTATGACTCCTTACATTGCTAGTAGCCTTGGAGTTAGTCCCGAGACCTTGTCAGAACCATTTTCAGTTTTGACCCCTATTGGTATCTCGGTCATAGCTAGACGAGTATATAGAGAATGCCTGGTCACTATGTTGCATAACTTTACCTCCGCAGACCTTGTAGAGTTAGCCATGACTGACTTTGACATTATTCTTGGCATGGATTGGTTGTTTTCATGTTATGATTCGATTAATTTTAGGACCCGTACGGTGGAATTTCATTTTCTGAGTGAGTCAGCGTTTGAGTGGAAGGGTAGTTCAGCGGTACCAGTAGGTTAGTTTATTTCCTATCTTAAGGACAGGAAGATGATCTCTAAAGGTTGCATGTACAACCTAATTAGGGTTAAGGATGTGGAGTTCGAGACCCTGAGTATTCAATCAGTTTTGGTGGTGTGCGAATATCTAGACGTGTTTCTTGATGATTTGCCCGGTGTTCCTCCAGAGAGGGAAATTGATTTCAGTATTGATCTATTACCCAATACGCAACCTAGCTTTATTCCTCCCTACAAGATGGCCCCAACCAAACTAAAGTATTTAAAGGATCAGTTAAAGGATCTATTGGATAAGGGCTTCATTAGACTGAGCCAGTGTCCATGGGGTGCACCAGTTCTATCTGTTCGAAAGAATGAAGTTTCCCTTCATATGTCTATTGGCTATCAATAGTTGAACAAGGTGACCATCAAGAATAGGTACCCTTTACCCAGGATCGATGATTTGTTTGACCAACTTCAGGGTGCTAAATGCTTCTCCAAGATTGATCTCAAGTCCGGGTATCACTAGCTCAGAGTTCAGGAGAGTGACATCCCGAAGACCGCTTTCAGGACTCGGTATGGTCACTAAGAATTTGTTTTTATGTCTTTTTGACTAACCAGTGCCCCTGCAGCTTTTATAGATTTAATGAATAGGGTGTTCAAGGAATATCTGGATATGTTCATGATCATGTTCATCGATGAAATTCTTATATACTCCCGGAGTAAGGAGGAGCATGCCACTCATTTGAGAATAGTGCTGCAAACCCTCAAGGATCTTTAGTTGTATGCAAAGTTTAGCAAGTGTGAATTTTGTCTAACTCGGTGGCATTTCTGGGTCATGTGGTGCCAAGCAAAGGCATAAGGGTAGATTCCCAGATGATTGAGGCGATGAAGAAGTGGCCCAGACCGGTGAATCCTTCAGAAATTCGGAGTTTCTTGGGTCTAGGTGGCTACTACCGAATATTTGTTGAGGGATTTTCATCAATTGTAGTCCCACTGACGAGGTTGACTCAAGAAAAGGTGAAGTTCCAATGGTCGAATGCTTGTGAGAAAAGCTTCCAAGAGTTGAAGACCCGACTAACTTTAGCACTAGTATTGACCTTACCCGAGGGTACTGATGGCTTTGTAGTGTATTGCGATGCTTCGAGAGTCGAACTGGGATGTGTGTTGATGCAGCGTGGGAAGGTAATAGCATATGCCTTGAGATAACTGAAAGTTCAATAAAAGAATTACTCGACCCGTGATCTTGAGTTGGCTGCAGTGGTGTTTGCATTGAATATATGGTGGCATTACTTCTATAGAGTTCACATGCATGTATTTACGGATCACAAGAGCTTGCAATATTTGTTCACACAGAAAGATCTAAATCTTCAGCAAAGAAGGTGGTTGGAGTTACTTAAGGACTATGACATGAGTGTCCGTTACCACCCGGGCAAGGCCAATGTGGTTGCAGATGCACTTAGTAGGCTCTCTATAGAGAGTGTGTCCCACATGGATGAGGGAAATAAGGAGTTGGTGAAGGATGTCCACCGACCTGCAGGACTGGGAGTTAGATTGATCGACTCGACCGATGACGACGTTATTGTGCGGAATGGGTTAGAATCTTCCATTGTGGTCGATGTTAAATCTAAGCAAGATGAGGATCCAACTTTGAGGAAGCTAAAGGAAGTAGTGCGGAGTCAAAAGGCGGAGGTTTTCTCTCAAGGGGGATATGGGGTGCTACGATACGAGGGTTGACTATATGTTTCAGATGTTGATAATTTGAGAGTTCGGATATTGCATGAGGCACATAGTACTAGATATTCCATTCACCTAGGATCCACCAAGATGTATCTGGACTTGCGAGAAATCTATTGGTGGGATGGTATGAAAAAGGATATTGCGTAGTTCATAGCTAAATGTCCAAACTGTCAGAAAGTGAAAGTCGAGAATCAAAGGCCGAGAGGAGTACTTCAGGATATTAGAATTCCCTCTTGGAAGTGGGAGGAAATAAATATGGATTTTGTTACAGGCCTACCTTGTACTCGCCGACACTATGACTCCATTTGGGTGGTGGTAGACAGGTTAACTAAGGCAGCACACTTCTTAACGGTCAAAACCACAGATTTGGTGGATGATTATGCTAAGTTGTATATTCGGGAGTTGGTTCAACTTCATGGAGTGCCCTTGTCTATTATTTCAGACCGAGGTGCTCAGTTTACTTCTCAATTCTGGCGTTCTTTTCAGGAGGGACTTGGTGCTCAGATTAAGATCTACACAGCATTTCATCCGCAAATGGATGGCCAGGCGGAACGAACAATATAGACTCTTGAGGATATGTTGAGGGCATGTGTTATGGATTTTAAAGAGAGTTGGGATGATCATTTGCCCTTGATCGAGTTTTCTTATAATAACAGTTATCACTCTAGTATCCAGATGGCATCGTTCGAGGCCCTCAATGGGCGAAGGTGTAGATCTCCCATCGGATGGTTTAAGGTTGGTGAGGCAGCTTTGATAGGGCCAGATGTGGTTCACGAGGAGATAGTGAAGCTTCAGTTGATAAGGGACCAGTTGAAAACCACTCAGAGTCATCAGAAATCATATGCTGATGTGAGGAGAAGAGTTTTGGAGTTTGATATGGATGAATACGTATTTGTAAAGGTATCTCCCATGAAGGGAGTCATGCGGTTCGGAAAGAAAGGGAAACTCAGTCCCCGCTATGTTAGCCCCTACCGGGTTGCGAGGAGAGTTGGTAAGGTGGTGTATGAGTTGGACTTGCCCTCGGAGTTATCTTTAGTTCATACGGTGTTTCATGAGTCTCTTTTGAAAAAGTTTTGGCTGATCCAGCCTTGGTAGTCCCAGTGGACGACATTGGAGTAAAAGACAACCTCAATTATGAAGAAATTCCCATTGAAATCATGGATCTTCAAGTTTGGAAGTTGAGGAACAAAGAAGTAGCTTCAGTTAGGGTCTTAGGAGAAATCAACATGTTGAGGGAGATACGTGGGAAGCCGAAGTGGATATGATGGCTAGATACCCACATTTGTTCTCTACCGACTCGGTTCCGACTTGAGGTATCATTTCTACTCTCCGATCCCATTTTGTTTTTATGTTCAGTTCATGTGTGAAAGTTTCTTTTATGTGTATGAATGTGTATGTGAAGCATGAGATCATTTCATCTATGTAAGGTAGTTATTCCGTGAACATTTCAGTTAAAATGATTAGTATATGGCCATGATAAATTGTATGTTTCTATATTCTACTTGTTTCCTACATTCATGGACGAATGTTCCCAAAGGGGAGATATTGTAATACCTCGGAAGTGCGTGAGAATAGACTGGGAGGCCGAATGTTGAAAACTATAGAAATTGGGAAAAAAAGTCACAGGATAGAATATAGAACGACTCATGGTACCAAACCACGAGTCATTGTATGCTGTCGTTGGTTGTGGAAAGGATGGTGGTAGTGGAGATAACGAGAGGTACGATGACCCGTTGTGGGATACAACGGGCCGTCCTTTGCAGTCGTGGTTAGGGTCAGGCTGGGTAATAGTGTAAACAACGGGAGACCCAATGACCCGTTAGGAGAAGCCATGGGTTGTTGGTTGTGGTCGTTGTTGGAGGGTAAGAATTTCCAGTGTAGGTGATGGGTTGAGACCATGACTCGTTGGAAGGAACCACGAGTTGTGTTGGGGCTCGTGGTAAGGGGGTTCAGAATTTATGATGAGCAAATAACAGACGATGTAATAAGTCGTGGGTTGAAGGCACGGGTCATCCTGTCGACCCATTGTTTGGATTCGAGACTAGGTCATTCAGCAGCCCATTCAACGAGAGACATGACGGGTCATTGGTGGTTGCCACAACCCGTTGGTGCCACTTGTGGGTTCCATCCGGCCAGTTTTCAGGGCAGTTTCATTAAGGGTATTTTTGACTTTTTCACTCTTTTAGACCCTAAACAACGTTGTTTTGGATAGTTTTCTGAGTGTGACAAGGTGAGTTAAGTCCTTTATGCATGCCCATTCTCATGCAAGAACTTTAGAGAGATTTATGGGAGATTCAAGGTCTTCTTCCCCAAGTTTCCATCAATTTCTTTGTGGGTATTCAAGGAACCTCGAAATCAATCCATTCCCAGGTATGTAGGGTTTTAGAATGGGTAAAATTCTTCCTCACCCATGCCCAAATCTTAATTTGAATCATGAATCCTCCTATTTATGTCTCTGGGGTTTTACTCAAATGCATGAAAATGCGATTTCTCTTTGTAGGTATGATTTAATTGAGTTTTAATTATTGAATTATGAATGATGGGCAGGTTTTATTATTATTTTCTTTAAATCATGTTTCAAGCTTTTAAAATCTAAAATGCCCATTTGATGAAGATTCATGAAACTTATGATTTACGATGTTGCATGAATTCAAGGTACCCATGTTTATGAGCATAGCTTGAAAGAATTGAATATGATAAAGTATTGGGAAATGTCCACATGTTACTAAATGATTCATGATTTATGAAGCAAATTACATGATATATCGATTTATGATGTTGGCCGATGAAAAAAGGCCTACGGTTCTTGGCTAAGCATGTTTTAAAGGGGATCAATGATGATAAATGTTATATTTTAGCCAATGAATCTTAATGCATGATGTTATTGATTTATGTATGAGACTATATGCATGTTTTTGGGAGCCGTGTCGAGCACCGAGCATCCCGGTGTTCAAAGGACTACGTTGGTGTCTCATAACCACGTGCCGCTGTAGGTTTCTAAATGATATGATGTATTGATAATAATGCCCCCCATATGTGATAGCACACCTAATACAGGACCCTCGACTGGTAAGCAAGGGTCGGCTCTACCCACTTGAGTGAGATAGTTGGGGCATCATGAAAGGCTCTACCATGATGGTGTCGGTTATGACGAGTCCTCCCATTCTTCTACATGTTTTATGCATTGTTATGTTTATGTTGTGGCTCAAGTTATGTTTTGATAAAGCTTACTTACAATTATGAAAATGAATGATTATGAATGATTTGAATGTTTTGAGCCTTATGTTTTATTACGAAGATTTTGATGTAAGCATGATGTCCATCTCTTATATTATTTATGAGTTTTATTTACTCTAACATGTCCATTTTACTTACCTTGCATATTTAGTACCTTCCACGTACTGACCGCATACTTTCTATGTTGTATTGTTTGATGATACAGGGTCCAGATCTCAGGCTCATCCTCATCCTTAGTCCATCTTAGCTTACGTTTTCAGCTTATTGGTAAGTCCTCATGTTCCGAGGGCTGTTTGACAGACTTCCAGGATATTTATATTTCGGTATTGGTCGGGTTAGTTGGGAATGTTGTCCCATCAACCAATCTTATGTCTTAGAGGTTTCTAGACAAGTATGTAATGCTAATCTGTGTATATGTCCAGTATTTCATGATGTTATGCTATAATTACGTTTCCTCTATGTTTATATGATTGTCATTCCACATTTGAATAAGATTAGTTGTATGCTTGTGACATAGGTCGATTTGGGGTCTCTCGGGCCTTGTCCCAAGTCTACAATCCGGGTGTACGTTCAGGTCATGACAGATATGGTCACTATGAATTTGTTGTTATGCCTTTTGGACTAACCAATTCCCCTACAGCTTTTATGGATCTAATGAACAGGGCGTTCAAGGAATATTTGGACATGTTCGTGATTGTGTTCATTGATGACATCCTTATATACTCTCGGAAGGAGGAGGAGCATGCCGCTCAGTTGAGAATAGTGCTTCAAACCCTCAAGGATCCTCAGTTGTATGCAAAATTCAGCAAATGTGAGTTTTGGTTGGACTCCTTGGCATTTCTAGGACATGTGGTATCAGGAGAGGGCATAAAAGTAGATTCTCAGAAGATCAATTCGATAAATAACTACCCAGACCGGTGAACCCATCGGATATCAGGAACTTTTTGGGCTTAGCGAGTTACTATCGGAGATTCGTGGAGGGTTTTTCATCTATTGCCGCACCATTGACTAAGTTGACTCAGAAGAAGGTGAAGTTCCAATTGTCAGAGGCTTGTGAGAAAAGCTTCAAGGAGTTGAAGACTCGACTCACTTCAGCACCAGTGTTGACCCTACCTGAGGGTACCGATGGTTTTGTGGTGTATTATGATGCTTCGCGAGTCGGACTCAGGTGCGTGTTTGATGCATCATGGGAAAGTAATAGAATATGCCTCGAGACCATTGAAAGTTCATGAACAGAATTACCCGACACATGATATTGAATTGGTCGCGGTGGTGTTTTCATTGAAGATATGGCGACATTACTTGTATGGGATCCACGTGGATGTATTCATAGATCACAAGAGCTTGCAATATGTGTTCATGCAGAAAGACCTCAATCTTTGGCAAAGAAGGTGGTTGGAGCAACTTAAGGACTATGATATGAGTGTCCTTTACCACCAGGGTAAGGCTAATATGGTAGCGAATGCACTTAGTAGACCCTCTATGGCGAGCGTGTCCCAAGTGGATGAGGGAAAGAAAGAGTTAGTGAAAGATGTCCATCGACTTGCGAGGTTAGGAGTCACATTGGTGGACTCAACCAATGGTGGCGTTGTTGTGAAAAATGGATAGAATCGTCCTTGGTGGTTGATGTCAAATCTAGAAAAGATGAGGACCCAATTTTAGTAAAGCTAAAGGAAGTCCTTCAAAGTCAAAAGATGGAGGTTTTCTCCCAAGGGGGAGATGGTGTACTATGGTACCAGGGTCGTCTATGTGTTCCAAATGTTGACAATTTGAGGGACTGGATATTGCATGAGGCACATAGATCTAGGTATTCTATCCATCCGGGTACAACCAAGATGTATAATGACTTGTGACGTGCCCGATTCGCGCGTCCACAAGTGTACGGGTCGTGCAAGTAATATAGTGGCTCTTTTTAAGAACCGGATTATCGAACCCATAGGGACTGGACCCATTCCTCTAACTATCCATTTCTAGTGTGATCTTAAATACCTCAAGTGTTGGTTATAGACATTTTCGATCGAGATTAATTAAGTCTAAGTTTGGGTCAACGAAGTATTCTGAAATTACTCTAGGAGCAACATAGAGTCAAAACCAATTAATCATGCGATACTACGATTTGTAATGGGTTAAGCATGGAACTATCAATTGTTATTTCACATAATTAGAATTGCATGTTTATGATCTTTCGAGCCTCTAAACACGGCAATCTAGCCTCACTGCATCATTGTGAGCGAGGAGTTTAATTTTCTAGTCGCGGGCAATCAATTATGTTGTGGTTTACGGGGAAACGATTAGGGACTTTCGTGCATCTAACCATTTAACTCAACTTAGCCACCCAACTACTTCTTCGAGTGGTGATGTGACATCCCATGTTGGTCTTTCATAACCCCCGTGTGTCAACCAAGCACGGTATTAGATATATTTCTATCCTGACACAAAAATCTCTCCCGAGATACAAACATGCTCCTCACATTCTTATGTCCTGACCTAGGTAATGCTTTCTCAAGCTATTACTCAAGCTATCAAATATGCTTTCATGGTGATCAATCATAAAAACAACTAACAATCCAGAATGCAAGACGGAAACAACAATCAATAACTTAATTCCAAAACAATTTCATAAAATCACAATCATAATTCATGGCTTCAACCCTAGAGGAAGGGTTCTTGCCATTCATGTTCGTAAAACTACAATTAACTAATACTAAACTAACATACTTACATGAATTTGGTAGATGAGAAGGGAATTTGATAAACCCTAGATGAGTTCTCCCACTTCTCCCTTCACTCCTAGGTAGTTTTCCAGAATAAAATCGTGACCCAATGATTTTAGGAGCTAAGGGACCTATTTATAGTAAATGGAAAACGTGCATAATTTAGCCTGTCATGGAACGACTCCGTGTCACGGAGTGTATCGCGAAGCACTGCCTCCGTGACACGGAGGTAACGTGAAGACACACTGGAAATCATCCCGTAGTTTGGCCTCGGCAGCACCTTGCCGCGTTGGCAGCGTGTCACGCTGCTTGGGCAGCGCGTTGGCATGCTGCTGGCACGCAGTTGGCCTGGCGTGGCACGGTTGTGGCATGCAGCTCGCCTGCCTGCTTGCTGTCTACACTCGTGCGCCTGGCATAGGCGTGGCACGGCGCTGGGCACGGCACACGCACAGCGTGGCACGCTGCCTGGCACGACCAGCCTTGCCAAGACATGCTTTTCTGCCGACTTTCGCCATTTGCTCCCGACTCCATTCCTCTACTTCACCAACTTATGAATTAGTTCCTCAAAAATCCTTGAAACCTACAAAACAAGGACTAATCATGTTGGTTAGCACATATATTCACATTTATATAAAATCACATGAAAGTATGTAAAATAACTTAGATAAACAAGACTAAATTAAGGTATAAAGCGTATCTCGGGCATGCTATTTTTTCCCGTGATCACAACCCCACACTTAAAGCCTTGTTCGTCCTCAAACAACCTTTTGCATATCATGCATATAGAGACTCCCACATAACTAATTTGGCAAGATAATTCTAGCTACGGCTATAATGATTACGTAAGATAGCAAGCTAAACATAGAGCAATCACAATTTAATCACCGAAATGAAATACAACAACGTCAAGACTTCTTAACCTCAAGAATCGACTCTCAATCTTAGCAAACTCATGCAAATCAACTGATTAAGAAATCCCACATGAATTATATCCTTCATTCAACATGTGCCCCTCACGGAAAGAGAGTTACCCAATCACACGCAAAAACAATTTTTAAATCACAACATGTGTGGGTACATGAATAGACTTACGCTCACTCTTACAAAGAATTCACATGCATCATGTTATGACCCATAAGCTTGCCCTCAGTGTTTTATTCCACTAATTTAAGGATGTGTAAATGTAAGATCAAGTAGGACTTAATGGGTTGTAATGTAAGCTAAGGGACAGGTAGGTACTATTATGGCCAGTAATAGTGACTATCTTTCCTAAGCGCTTTTAATACATTACGCCCTCCTTACGAACTTCCCTTTCCTTACTTTACCTCTTTCTCCTTTCATCTTTCTTGTTCCTCTTATGTTCCCCCATTTCTTTAGGCACTTTTAGCTTATTCGTAAGGAGTTCTATAAATAATTTTTCATTAATTTTTTTTCTTGCTCCTTACTAATAATCAACCATTTTCACGCATGTGCACCTTTGTCCTTTTCTCACTTCTACAACTTGCTACTTTTCCTTTCTTTTCACTCCTTTACTCTTTCATATTTCTCCACTCAAGCACTAAGGAGTTTTCGATCAAACACAAGGCTACTGAAAGAAAAAGGATTAAGCTTATGTTGCAGCTGTCAAAGAATAGGCTCAAGGCTCAACGAGGCTAACTAGGATTAATCTTTCCAAGGTAGGTAAAATGAGGGATAAAAATTTGGTTCATTCAAAGAAATGCCTAAATCATCTCCTACTATTCACATCCTTCATTTCATTTTATAAACACACCAGGCAAGTTCTAGACATTTCACAATGGCACAGAATACTCAAAAACCTTACACTCATGGCACATGCTCAAATCAAGACATATTCATCAAACTCTTACTCAGCTAATCACAAGAATTCAGAATTAAGCTTCAATCATATTGAGTCAAATTCAAGAGTTTAAGTGTCTCAAACAAAGTTATACAATTGCGTGCTTCACACTGAACATACTTGCATCTTCCAATCACATATAGCACATAACAAGAACATCAAGCACGAATTAGTTATGGTTTCAAAATCCCAAAGCCTATCGACCAATTTTTCCTCAAGACGGTCGTCATCCATCCATCGTCGGAAACAATCCCTAACTATGACTAAAGACACTATCTACAAACAAAGGAAATAAAAAAAACATTTATTCTTCGGTTCAAAGACCCCCCCGTCAGAAAAGAACCAAAAAGAAAAACCAACGGGTGATGAAGTCATGCTTAATTCACAAAAATTTTTCAAATTTCTCCCAAATTTCACACAAGCATCACATTCACCAAAAACTTGTTAAGCACAAAAATTTAGAAATTTTTCTCACACCACACTTAAAGTCTTGCTATGTCCTCATAGCCTCAAATTAACATTTAAAGGATGAGAAATACTCCCTGAGCCTCTATGCCAAGCTAAAAGCATGTTGTCCTTTCAAGTTCCAGAGATGGGTGTTTGACCCCATACTTCTTCTTTCCCATGCTCTTTAGCTTCCACCTTCTCGGTACTCAGACTTCCCGCCATCTGTGCTTAACTTTCCACCAAAAACACAAACAAAATAAAAATAACAAAATCAACACAAAACCAAAATAAACAAAGTGTACCTGAGGTACCCTTGGGTTGCCTCCCAAGCAGCGCCTTATTTTACGTCGTGGCCCGATGTGAACTGTCCTTTCCAGGACATCCTCATACCTGGGTTCTCTTTCTAGAACCATCTCCTTTTCTTTTGTTGTTTAGAGGAAACATCCTCCACTCTGTTCCTCTCTTTCTCCAACTTCTTCTCAATTTGAAGCCCTTTATCAGACTCGGGCTGAACACTTGTAATTGCCTTTGGCCCTGCACCTGTGGAATCCTCCACCCCACACTTATCCTCTGCCAACACACTAACCTGACAAAGGTTTCTGTAGTGTGCAGATGGGTTCATTTCTTGATAAACGCGGAAGATTTCTTCTTCATCCTCAACCCTCATTTTCAGGGTCCTTGCTTTCAAATCAATCACCGCTCCTCCAGTGGCCAAGAATGGTTGTCCCAAGATCAGGGGTACCTGGTCATCAACCTGAAAATCCGAGACAATAAAATCAGTAGGTATAATGAACTTACCTACTTTGATGAGAAGGTCCTCTATTATTCCATCAGGTGTCACTCGCGACTTGTCAGCCAGCTGCAGCATCAACCTTGTCGGCCTCGGTTTTCCCAACCCCAGGGTGTTGAATAAGGATAGGGGCATTAGATTAACTGCTGCCCCTAAGTCACACAAAGCTCGTAGCACCTCAGCTTTACCAATTTGTATAGGGAGGGTAAAACTCCCTGGGTCTTTGAGCTTCTTTGGCATTTGGCTCAATACCCTATGACTGCACTCCTCAGTCAGTGCTACAGTCTGGACATCCACCAATCTTACTTTGTTCGCCATCACGTACTTCAATTATTTAGCATACTTGGGCATTCCCTGCAAAACATCAAGAAGAGGCAAATTTATGTGAAGTTCTTTGAAGTTCTCAAAGAACTTTTTGAAGCATTCCTCCTACTTGCTCTTTCTGAATTTCTGAGGGAATGGTGGTGGTGGTCTTTGTGCTGGCTGCAATGAAAGTTGCGCATTTTGTTGCCCAACACTCTGATTATCTCCCATGTTGATGGATGGTCCTGGTCTAACCAACTCCGACTGCACCCCCTTTCTCAGCTCTTTTGGCACTGCATCAGCTAATTGCTTACCACTTCTCAGACTGATGGCATTGATCTGTCGGGGGTTAGGATCTGTGTCGCTAGGTAATCCCCCTTGTGATCTCATGTTTTGAGCAGCTGCTATCTGACCCACTTGTTTTTCAAGATTGCGGGTGGCTACTTGCTGATTCATTAAGTCTGTTGCCATCCTCGCCTGATTTTCCGCTAACTGATTCTGGGTCTCCATAATTTTCTGCAGTGTTTCCTCAATGCTGCTACTCAATTGCCCATCATCCTGCCTATTCTACTGATACTGCTGTTGTTGAGGTTGCATATAATTCTGCTTTTGGTTTCCACCCCAAGAAAAATTTGGGTGGCCCTGCCAATTTCTGTTGTAACTGGTTTCAAAATTTTGATTATTGCGCTGCACATTACTAACAAACTTGACTGACTCTGGATTGGCTCCACAAGATTCTGCATAGTGCCCATTATTACCATAAATTCCACACGAACTCGGAGCTTGTTGAACTGCATTAACCTGGCCCTGGTGTTGGTTCATACTCAGTTTATTGAACTGAGTCATCATTTGATGCTGGAACGAAGCTAACTGTGCTGCCAAGGCATTCAAACCATCTACTCCTATCAACCCCGATCTTCTTCCTTCCCCTCTCGATGACTCGCTGTGCCACTCTGGATTTCCTTGTGCAATTCTATTCAACAAGGTGTACAACTCATCATATGTCTTATCCAAGGCTTGCCCACCCGATGCAGCATCTAGTAATATTTTTGTGTGTGGGTGTAGACTTTCTACAAAGGTATGAGCCAGCACTTCATTTGATTGTTGATGATGGGGGCAGTCTCTCAACAATGACTTGAATCTTTCCCCAGCCATATACAAGTTCTCATCAGGCCTCTGCTTGAAACTGAGTATTTCACTTCTCAACTTTGCAGTTTTGCCTGAGGGGAAGAATCTGATAAGGAACTTCTTAGCCAAGTCATTCCATGAAGTTATGGAGTTCGGTGGCTCAGCCTTCAGCCACTTTTTCGCCTCTCCCAAAAGTGAAAATGGGAAGAGGGTCATTCGGACATAATCTGTGGACACACAGGTGGGGACGAACGTGTCACTAATCTCTAAAAAGCTCTGTAGGTGCTGCTGCGGGTCCTTATGTGCCATCCCAGTGAATTGACCACTAGAATGTAACAGCTGCACCATGTTCTGTTTAAGCTCAAAGTGCCCTCCAGGCTCTGGTTTACGGATGCTAGAGGTCACATTCTTCGCTAGTGGGATTGCCACTTCGCGAACTGGTCTAGCTGCCATTGCTTCCGATGACAATTGTGCTTGTCCCGCGGGTGGTTGTTGTTGTACCTTTTCTTGAAGTCTCTTCAGCTTTTGCTCTAGAGCTACTCTCCTTCGCAAATGGATTTGACATTCAGGTTCTAGCAACGGTTCCACAAGCTCTCTATTTCTAGGCAGCTCGGCAGGACAACCTGTCACCTGCAAATAAACAGACTAAGACCAAGTTTTTCAACACTTAAGGAAATTTCAAAAATCACACAAAAATAGATAAATTATCAAAATCTCGCCTAGTCCCTGGCAACGGCGCTAAAAACTTGACGTGCCCGATTCGCGCGTCCGCAAGTGTACAGGTCGTGCAAGTAATATAGTGGCTTTTGTTAAGAACCGGATTGTCGAACCCACAGGGACTGGACCCATTCCTCTAACTATCCATTTCTAGTGTGATCTTAAATACCTCAAGTGTTGGTTATAGACATTTTCGATCGAGATTAATTAAGTCTAAGTTTGGGTCAACGAAGTATTCTGAAATTACTCTAGGAGCAACATAGAGTCAAAACCAATTAATCATGCGATACTATGATTTCTAATGGGTTAAGCATGGAACTATCAATTGTTATTTCACATAAATAGAATTGCATGTTTATGGTCTTTCGAGCCTCTAAACACGGCAATCTAGCCTCACTGCATCATTGTGAGCGAGGAGTTTAATTTTCTAGTCGCGGGCAATCAATTATGTTGTGGTTTACGAGGAAATGATTAGGGACTTTCATGCGTCTAACCATTTAACTCAACTTAGCCTCCCAACTACTTCTTCGAGTGGTGATGTGACATCCCAAGTTGGTCTTTCATAACCCCCGTGTGTCAACCAAGCACGGTGTTAGGTATATTTCTATACTGACACAAAAATCTCTCCCGAGATACAAACATGCTCCTCACATTCTCATGTCCTGACCTAGGTAATGCTTTCTAAAGCTATTACTCAAGATAACAAATATGCTTTCATGGTGATCAATCATAAAAACAACCAACAATCCAGAATGCAAGACGGAAACAACAATCAATAACTTAATTCCAAAATAATTTCATAAAATCACAATCATAATTCATGGCTTCAACCCTAGAAGAAGGGTTCTTGCCATTCATGTTCGTAAAACTACAATTAACTAATACTAAACTAACATACTTACATGAATTTGGTAGATGAGAAGGAAATTTGATAAACCCTAGATGAGTTCTCCCACTTCTCCCTTCGCTCCTAGGTAGTTTTCCAGAATAAAATCGTGACCCAATGATTTTAGGAGCTAAGGGACCTATTTATAGTAAATGGAAAACGTGCATAATTTAGCCTGTCATGGAACGGCTCCGTGTCACGAAGTGTATCGCGAAGCATTGCCTCCGTAACACAGAGGTAACGTGAAGGCACACTGGAAATCACCCCATATTTTGGCCTCGGCAGCACCTTGCCGCGTTGGCAGCGTGTCACGCTGCTTGGGTAGCGCGTTGGCATGCTGCTGGCACGCAGTTGGCCTGGCGTGGCACGGTTGTGGCACGCAGCTCACCTGCCTGCTTGCTGTCTACACTCGTGCGCCTGGCATAGGCGTGGCACGGCGCTGGGCGCGGCACACGCACAGCGTGGCACGATGCCTGGCACGGCCAGCCTTGCCAAGACATGCTTTTCTGCCGACTTTCGCCATTTGCTCCCGACTCCATTCCTCTACTTCACCAACTTATGAATTTGTTCCTCAAAAATCCTTGAAACCTACAAAACAAGGACTAATCATGTTGGGTAGCACATATATTCACATTTATATAAAATCACATGAAAGTATGTAAAATAACTTAGATAAACAAGACGAAATTAAGGTATAAAGCGTATCTCGGGCATGCTATTTTTTCCCGTGATCAACTTGCGGGAAATATATTGGTGGAACGACATGAAGAAGGATATTGCAGAATTAATAGCCAAATGCCCGAACTGTCAGCAAGTGAAAGTTGAACATCAAAGGCTGGGAAGTGTATTGCAGGATATTAACATTCCTACTTGAAAGTGGGAAGAGATTAACATGGAATTCATTACCGTCCTACCTTGTACACGCCGACAGTATGATTCCATTTGGGTGGAGGTCAACAGGTTGACCAAGGCTGTTGTCACGCTCCACCTTAGGGGGTATGATTAGCACTTGGTGCCATACTAGATCGGAACCAACCTGACTATACTGGTGCACGCTAACACTCAACTCAAGAAACCAACGAGCTATATCTCGGCTCTCTGGCCGACAAAGCCACCTGTAAAGAAAGACAGCTAACCATAACAATAGGGGTCCTATGCTGGTCGACAAGGCCACCATGCTGTCTAGTTATAACTAGAATATCAATCAGGCCTAAACTACTCTATGGCTAACAAGGCCACTACTAACAGCTAAATAAGGACCCACATGGCCACCACAAGAGATAAAATGTACAATGGCCCCACACAGCCAACGGAAAACTAACCACGGGGAATGTACAATAGTCTGCAAGCCTCTAGGAATGCTATAATGGTCCAAAAGCTATACATCAAAAGTAAACCTCATCTAACTTTCAACTCTAGAAGGAAGTAGCTTAATAAACTACTGACCTCAGTTGAAAACTAGGAACATCCCGAACCATGTCTATCTGCACCTGCAGGTAAGTAATGCAGCGCCCCGAGTAGGCGTCAGTACAACATGTATCGAATATGTAAGGAAGAAAGATAATAACTGACTGAAAGCTGGTAAAATGGTAGTAATCAAGAAGATAGTAAGAGTTTAACCTGAATACCTTCACCATCTGAAATATTCAAACAACAAGTCTATCTTTATGCAAACAAGAACCTAACCGGGGCCCCATAAGCCTGGGAGGTACAAACAACATAAAAAAAACTACCTGGGCCCCAATAAGCCTCGGCAGGTACAAACTAGGTACACTTCTACTACTTGGCTACTAAAAACCGTGGGCAAACTGTAACTCTAGATTACTCATTCTCTGAATACACGTCTGAGCCTAATAGGCTACTGTGGTTGTATCGGTGCATGAACTATCTGGCTATGTAACTGGACCCTGAGCCTTGGCTCGACTATTGGTCTAATGTAACCACTGATTGCTAGACCCTGGGCCTTGGCCCGACTATGGGTCATAATACAACTACTGTATCTAGATCCCGAGCCTTGGCTCGACAATGGATCAGGCTATGACTATTGTAACTAGGTCGCGAGGCTTGGCTAGACTATGGGCTGTAATGTAATCTCTAATAACTGGAAGTCGGGCCTTGGCCCGACTATGGGTCATAATGGAACTACTGTGACTGGGCTTCAAGCCTTGGCTCGACTATGGGCCATAATGTAAGCTCTGGAACTAGATATGGTCCTCATGGCCTCACTTTGGTCCTTTGGACATCATACTACTCTTGTGAATATAACTCTACAGGCAACGACATTTAGACCCCAAATACCATACACAACAAGTGAACTGACTAGGGTTAATTCTGAAAAGGGTTACTAATCATCATTACTAACTAAATTCAATTCATAACAACTAACCCCAATAGGATTACTATGAAATACTACAGGCATACATGTCGTACTAACTTTACAATGAACATAACTTGCCGAAGGAAAAGCCTTACATACCTCGAGTGCTGGTTTCTTGTTTAATTGGCGAGTTTCAATCCGTATTCAACAACCCTTTCCAACTGTAATTGTATTATTGGGAGAATAAGACTAGTTTTAGTACTAAATTCAGCAAAAATGATAACTTTTGATAATAATATTAACTATAATTTAACTTATCAAAACAAGGCAGAAAATGTCTAATTTTCCGATAGTTCAGAGGGGAGAAATGCTTACTTGAAACATGTGATCATATAGAAATTAGTTTGAAACAATTCTGACGACTTCTACTCGGCGGAGTTCCGATTCGCCGAGCATTTTTTGGGAAACTAACTCTGTAGTAATGTTCCCTGCAGGCTTATAATTCAATACCTAGAGTTAATCGGAGTTTGGACGGCATTTGATAGCGTAATTGGACGAAAATTATGTGAGAACTATGTTTTCCCTCTACTCTAGACGTTTTAGGATTGGAAAAATGATCACCAAATGAACCAAGGGTCCTTATATACATCTAGAGGTGGTGGCAAGGGGGCGCCTCGAGCCGCTCAACGCAGCATCCTTGCCCCATGTTGTGCCCCTCAACGCGCCAAGGGGGTCGGCACACCGCGCTGCCCAAAACGCCAGGGTGGTAGCGCGTCGTGCTGGCCCTTGCGGCCTGGCCTTGTTCGACCCGACTTCGAGGGTTTCCTACATGTGTCGTATATTCCTTATTTATCACAATTCCACGCGTACATTTATGAGTTACTAACTTTTAAGGGGTGTAACATCATCCCCTCCTTAGGAACATTTGTTCTCGAATGTCTACTTCAACTCGTAGGAGTTTAACTCATTTAACTATTATTCTGGAAAAATTTTGGCAGAGTCTCCCCCGTAATATGGACTACCGAAAAACCCTGAAACGAAGAAAAGTCCAATACAAGTGTAACACATGAAACCATAGCAACTCTCGCACAACAGAATGGCAGTCAACTGAACAATATCAATAACATGAATTATAAACAATAGTTGAAACAACGACCCTACCTTAACTGCATAATCAGAACTAATCCTAGAATAGCTGAGGATATCTGGATCTCATGTCATCCTCAGCTTCACAGGTCATTTCTTCTTTATTTCTATTTCTCCATAATACTTTAACGGAAGCAGCATTGTTGGTTCTCAACCTGTGAACTTGCCGATCTATTATGGCTATAGGAACCTCTTGGTAGGCTAGTTCCTCAATGACCTGGACGTCCTCAACTGGCACAATACGGGATGGATCCCCTATACACTTTCGTAGTGTCGATACATGAAAGACCGGGTGAACAAACTCTAAATCTGAAGGAAAATCTAACTCGTATGCCACTTGGCCTACTCTCCGGAGGATATTATATGGCCTAATAAATCTTGGGCTAAGCTTACCCTTCTTGCCAAATCTCATTACACCCTTCATCGGCAATACCTTGAGGAATACCCAGTTGTCAACATCTATGTCCATACGATACACATCGAAATAAGACTTTTGATGACTTTGGGCTGTCAACAAGCGTTCTCTGATAAGATTTACCTTCTCCTCTAATTGGTGGATCATGTCTTGCCCAATTAGTTCTGATTCTCCTACCTCGAACCAACCAACTAGGGACCTACACTTTCGCCCATATAAAGCCTCGTACATTTCTATTTGAATTTCTGAATGATAGCTATTATTATAAGCAAACTCAATAAGGGGTAATGTTCATCCAAGCTGCCCCCAAAGTTTAGCACGCACGCCTGTAGCGTATCCTCGAGAGTCTAAATTGTACGTTCTGCCTTCCCGTCTGTTTGAGGATGGAATGTTGTGCTCAAATTGACCCGTGTTCCCAAACCTTTATGAAATGACTGCCAGAATCCAGCTGTAAATTATGCTCCTCTGTCGGAAATAATAGATATTGGAACACCATGTAGTCTAACTATTTCTCTAATGTATAACTCAGTGTAGTCCTCAATTTAAAAAGTGGTCCTGACTGGAATGAAATGAGCTAACTTCGTTAACCTATCGAAAATCACCCAGATGGAGTTAAACTTGTGCCTGGTATGGGGTAGTCCTATCACAAAGTCCATGTTAATTGCCTCCCACTTCCACATAGGTATAGCTATTTCTTGAGTTAGGTCGCCGGGTTTCTGATGCTCGGCCTTTACCTATTGGCAATTAAGGCACTGTGCTACAAATTTGGCTATAGCTTTCTTCATTCCAGTCTACCAGTATATCTCCTTTATGTCGCGGTACATCTTTGTTGAACATGGATGAAGAGAATAAGAGAGTAGTGTACCACTGCCATAATTTGCCGGCGGAGTCCTGCTACATCCGCGACGCAGAGGCAACCTCTGTATCTTAAAACTCCATCTTCGACTATCTCAAAAACTAATACTACACCTTGCTAAACTTTATCTCTGAGTTGTGCAAAGTGAGAATCTTCATATTGCCGCTCTTTTACCTCGACTACCAGGGAAGACACTACTGTATTCTAAATTATGGCTCCATTATCCTCTGTATCAACTACCCAAACCGCTAAACTGGCTAGCTGATGCAATTCTCAGGCCATTTCCCGCTGTTCCAATCTCAGATACGCCAAAATGCCCATAGATCGACGGCTAAGAGCATCCGCCACAATATTAGCTTTTCCTGGGTGATACAAGATGTTCACATCACAATCTTTTAACAATTCTAACCAACGGCGTTGTTGCAAATTCAACTCTTTCTGTGTGAAAATGTACTAAAGACTTTTGTGGTCAGTAAAAATATCCACATGTACCCCATATAAGTAATGTCTCCACATCTTTAAATCATGAACCACTGCAGCTAACTCCAAATCGTGGATGGGATAGTTCTTCTCATGTTTTCTCAGCTACCCCGAAGCATAAGTAATTACTTTTCCATGCTGCATCAGGACACATCCTAACTAAACACCTGAAGCGTCACAATACACCGTATAACCCTTTGAACCTTCTGGAAAAGATAACACTGGTGTTGATGTTAATTTGTTTTTCAATTCCTGGAAACTCTGGTCAGAGGCTTCGGTCCACTGAAACTTGGCTGCTTTCTGAGTCAATTTAGTCAACGGTGCTGACAGGGTAGAAAACCCTTCCACAAACCTTCTGTAATATCTGGCTAACCCTAGGAAATCGCGAACCTCTATTGGGGTCGTGGGTGTAGGCCATGTCTTCACTGCCTTAATTTTCTACGAATCGACCTGAATACCAGCCTTTAATACAGTATGGCCCAACAAAGCTACAGAATTCAACCAGAACTCACATTTAGAAAACTTTGCATACAATTGGCAATCTCTAAAGGATCTGGAGTACTGTTTGTAAATGACCTTTATGTTGTGCTTTTGAGCGGGAGTAAACTAAAATATCATCAATGATTACTATTACACACATGTCCAAATACATCCTGAAGATGCTATTCATTAGGTCCATGAAAACTTCTGGAACATTTGTCTATCCGAAGGAGATAATGAGAAACTCAAAGTGACCATACCTGGTCTTGAAAGTTATCTTCGGGATATCTTTCTCCCGAATTTGAACCTGGTGGTACCTGGATATCAAATCAATTTTTGAAAAGTATTTTTCCCCTTGCAGTTGATCAAACAAAACATTGATTCTCGAAAGAGGATATTTATTCTTAACAGTAACTTTATTTAATTGTCAATAATCTATGCACATGTGTAGGGAACCGTCTTTCTTTTTTACAAACAGAACTGGTGCACCCCATGATGACGTACTGGGTCTGATGAAACCTTTATCTAAAAAATCTTTCAATTATTCTTTCAATTCTGTTAATTCAGCAGCCGCCATTCGGTATGGAGGAATGGATATGGGCTGAGTATTCGGTAGCAAATCTATGGAGAAATCGATTTCCCGCTCCGGGGAAATATCGGGAAGTTCATCTAGAAATACATTCGGGAACTCATTGACAACTGGGATAGACTGGAGAGTCGAGGATTCTACTTGCATATCCCGAACCTTGATAATATGGTAGATACAACCCTTTGCTATTAACTTTTTCGCTCGAAGATAGGATATAAACTTACCTTTTGGCGTAGCTGTATTACCTCTTACTAACTCTCCCGGAAAATGAAATCGGACGATTCTGGTCCAACATTCTACAGTAGCATAACATGGTGCCAGCCAATTCATACCCATAATCACATCAAAATCAATCATTTCTAGTTCTACTAGATCTGCTGAGTCCCGATGATTGAAAACTTCTACTGTACAACCCTGGTAAATTCTTTTGGCAATAATAGAGTCACCAACAGGGGTAGATACTGAAAAGGGTCGCTGAAGCAATTCTGGTGCTATATGAAACTTTTTGGGATACTAATGGAGTAACATACAACAAAGTGGAGCCCGGATCTATCAAAGCATAAACAGAGTGAGAACAGACATCTAAAATACTTGTCACAACATATGGCAATGACTTTGACACCTGTCGCCCTAGTAATGCATAGGTATGATCCTGACCGCTTCTTGAACCAGATGCCACCATTCTACCTAGGCCTCTGTCGGCTGGAGCTGAGGGCCTATGCCTTGCAGAAGGTGCTGGGGCATACAAACCTACTGAGGATCTATTCTGCTAGTCCTGACCGCCCTGGCGTCTAGTCGGGCAGTCTCTCATCATATGTCCCTCCTTCCCACAGGAATAACAAGCGTTGGAACCATACCTGCATCTCCCCAGGTGTAGCCTATGACAGGTACTATATCTTGGTACTACTGGCTCTGTCTGATCTGGCCCCCTCTGATACTGTGAGCCTGACGCTCGTGAACTTTCTTTGGGGCCTGACTGCTTACGACGATCTGACCTGCTGTCTGACTGCTGCTGAAATGGGGGCCTTTGTTGCCTACCTAAAAAAAAGGGGCCTAGGCCCACCCTAAAAGTATGCTTGAAAATCTGTGGGTCTGGCCCTCTGGCGCTGCTCCTGACCCGATCTCTCTATGACATACTGACACTGTCTGAGTTCTTCTATATTCTTAGAAAAGGCCTGGATCCATGAAATGTCCATTGTCTGGCTGATTCGGTATATGGGTTAAAAACCGACACGCAAGTGCACGTGGTCAAACAAGTAATAAAGTGGCTAAGTAAGCCAAGTATCGATCCAAGGAGACTATGGATAAGTAAAATTGCTTAAGTATACTCTATTCTAGCTTTACTTCTAATTATGCTGACAACAACGTAACCAACATTTAAATAATTCTTTGTTTATAACTTATATACTAAAACTATCAACAATTATTTACTGTGAATTGAAACTATGGATACGAGCATGCCAAGGTTAAGAACAAGTAATGAACTTGATTGTAATCATAATTCGGTTATTCTTCTCTTCATGTTGCTAGCCAAGAACACTAGCCTAGAGATTAAAACTCTCGTATTTAATCTCACTTTAGAATCATAAACCGTTCGTCTACATTTCTGTGATCAAATGGAATTTATGACCTATCAATCCAATTCCGGTTCCTAAATTGACTAATACGGCTTTCAAGTATATTTCTATCAGGAAAGCACATCAAAACCCAATTTTCCCAAATCAAGTTAAGAACAATACCCTATTAATTCACAACTTTCCAATTTCTTGCTCTCTCGAGTGAAATTGGACTTTTTAGATGTACATTAATGTCGGCCACACACTAATGCAGTAGAAACAAGAATTAATAGAACAACATAGAAGAAGAAGATGAAAAACCACATAATTAAAAATCAAAATTCATCACCATTGTTCAAAACCTCAGCAAGCAAGAGAATTAGCCACTCATTTGTGGATTAATCATCCTAAAACGAGTGTAAATCATACATACAATTGATTGAAAGAAGAAAGGAAGAGAAGAAATCCCTTAGCTTTTTCGTCCCTAAACTGCCTCTAACCCACGTCCTTGCTCCACCAAGTCTGAATTCTGAAAAATAAACCTAAGTGTGCTATTTATAGTAGTAGGACTCTTTCCCGGAATAACAAGCAACGTGTCACGGAGTGCATCGCGGAGCACAGCCTCCGTGACACGCTACGGACGCGGAAGCCCTCTGGAAATCACCCGAAATTGGCCCGAGCAGCACCCTGCCGCGTTGGCAGCGTGTCACGCTGCTTGGGCAGCGCGTTGGCAGCCCTTGGTCGCGGAGGCCACCTGCCGTGGCACGTTGCCAACGCGCAGGTGGGCTGTTGTGAGCGGCCTGCCTGCCGTGGCACGTTGCCAACGCGCAGGTGGGCTGTTTTGTGCCTCCTCTTCGCCAACGTTCGCGTGTTAATTACGTTTCCAAGCCTCTACTTCACCAACTCATGGATTAGTTGCTCAAAAGTCATCAAAACCTACAAAACAAAGGCTAATCATGTTGGTTAGCACATATCTTTCATTCATCTAAAATTACATGAAAGTGTATACAATAATCTTAGATAAACAATACTAATTTAAGTCGTAAAGCGTATCTCGGGCATATATTTTTGCCCGTGATCATCCATGTCCTCTCGCAAGGTGGCTATAATACAAGATTCTATATATTCTGACGCAAGCCCCATGATAAACCGGTGCACCCTGGATGGCATAGTGTCCACAAACGAGGGCGCATACCTGACTAAGGAGTCAAATCTCAGTGCATAGTCCCTAACACTCATTCTGCCCTGCTCGAGATGCAAAAAATACTCTACTATGGCCTGCCAGATCTCTTGGGGCAGATAATGATCTATGAAAGCCTTATAAAAGACGAGCCATGTAGGCGGAGGTGCATCTTTTCCTCGGGATCTTTCCCAACACTCATACCACAATACCGCTATATCTCGCAATCTGAATACTGTTAGCTCAACTGATTTGGTGGACGAGACATGCATGACCCTGAGTATTCTCTGCAGCTGATCTATAAAGTTCTAGGGGTCCTCTCTACAATTTGTCCCTATTAACTACAGGGGACTCAATGCCAGGAACTCACAAACACTCGAACTACGGGCCCCTCAACGGGCTCAACGACAGCTGGTACTAACGGATGGGGCAGACGCTGGGCAACCATCATCTGTACCAACATATAAAATGCACCCCTGTGCTCCTGATCTGATGGCATATGAATAGATGGGGGTGGTATTGGTATATCTTCCATCCTAGCAGGCTCTGAATATGGTGGTGGATGCTGGGGAGATCGAGGTGGTGTCCCCTTGTTGCCTTTAGATCGGGCTGACTCTACCTGGGGGCCTCCACTGGTGCCCTCTCCTGCTGCCACATACAGCTCTCGACCAATTGCGGTCTGCCGTGTGTTTGAAATTTCTCTAAAAATAAATAGGATAACATAAGCTCAGGAAGTCACCCTATACAGCACTGCTCTATAGCATGACTGGAGGAGAAAAAGAGTAACCACTCTGTTATGCCTTGCAGCCTCCTGCCAATGGAATATGGTGCACAACACACCCATATATAAGATTCTACTTGGCACGGCTTACAGACTCCCTGGGATACGACCTCCTTTGATACCAAGTTTTTCATATCCCACCTTGGGGGGGATGACTGGCACCTGGTGCCACACTAGATCGGAACCAACCTGACTATACTGGTGCACTATTGGTGCATGCTAACACTCAACTCAAGAAACTAACAAGCTATATCTCGGCTTTAAATACAGTCTCTGGCCGACAAGGCCACCTGTAAAGGAAGACAACTAATCATAACAACATAACAACAGGGATCCTATGCGGGATAACAAGGCCACCATGCTGTCTAGTTATAACTGGAACATAAATCAAGCACTAAACTACTCTATGGCCGACAAGGCCACTATTAACAGCTAAACAAGGCCCCACACGGCCATCACAAGAGATAAAGCATACACAAGCCCCACACACACAATGGAAATCTAACCACAGGGAATGCATAACAGTCTGCAAGCCTTCAGGAATGCTATAATGGTCGGGATAGGGCCCTGACCTACCTAAAAGTTGTGCATCAAAAGTAAACCTCGTCTAACTTTCAACTCCAGAGGGAAGGAGCTAAATAAACTGTTGACCTCAGCTGAAGGCTAGGAACATCCTGAACCATGTCTATTTGCACCTACAGGCAAGTAATGCAGCACCCAGAGTGGGCGTTAGTACAACATGTACCGAATATGTAAGTCAGAAAGATAATAACTGACTGAAAGCTGGTAAAACTGTAATAATAAAGAAGAAAGTAAGATTTTAACCTGAATACCTTCACAGTCTGAAATATTCAAACAACAAGTCTATCTATATGCAAACAAGAACCTAATCGGGCCCCCATAAGTCTAGGAGGTACAAACAATATAGAAAAACCCACCTGGGCCTCCATAAGCCCCGACATGTACAAACAAGGTATACTTTTACTGCTTGGCTACTAAAAACCATGGGCAAACTGTAACTATGGATTGCTCAGTTCTCTGAATACACGTTTGAGCCTAATAGGCTGTTGTGGTTGTATCTGTGTCTGAACTTTTTGGCTGTGTAACTGGACCCTAAGCCTTGGCTCGACTATGGGTCATAATGTAACCTCTGATAGCTAGACCCCTGGCCTTGGCCCGACTATGGGTTATAATGCAATTTTTGTATCTAGATACTGATCCTTGGCTCGACTAGAGATCATGCTATGACTGCTATAACTGGGCCCTGAGCCTGGGCTCGACTATGGGCTGTAATGTAATCTCTAATAACTGGACCTTGGGCCTTGGCCCGACTGTGGGTCATAATGGACAGTTGTGACTGGGCCTCGAGCCTTGGCTCAACTATGGGCTATAATGTAAGCTCTGAAATTGGATATGTTCCTCATGGCCTCACTTTGGTCCCTTGTACATCATACTGATCTTATGAATGTAACTCTACAGGCAACAACATTCAAACCCCAAATACAATACACAACAAGCGAACTGACTAGGGTTAATTCTGACAAGGGTTACTAATCATCGTTACTAACTCAATTCAAGTCATAACAGCTAACCCCAGTAGGTGTACTCTAAAATAGTATAGGCATACATGTCGTACTAACTTTACGATGAACATAACTTGCCGAAGGAATAAACTTACATACCTCGAGTGCTGATTTCATGTTCAACTGGCGAGTTTCAATCTATTTTCGATAGCCCTTTCCAATTGTAATCGTAATACTGGGAGAATAAGACTAATTTTAGTACTAAATTTAGTGAAAATGATAAGTTCTAATACTAATATTAACTATACTTTAACCTATCAAAACATGGCCGAAAATGTATAATTTCTCGAGAGTTCAAAAGGGAGAAATGCTTACTTGAATCCTGTGATCTTATAGAAATTAGTTTGAAACAATTCTGACTACTTCTACTCGATAGAGTTCTGATTCGCTGGGCGTTTTTCAGGAAACTAACTCCGTAGTAATGTTCCCTACCGGCTCATAATTCAATACCTGGAGTTAATCAGAATTTTGATGGCGTTCGATAGCATAATTGGACGAAAATTATGTGATAACTACATTTTCCCTCTTCTCTGGACGTTTTAGAATTGGAAAAATGATCACCAAATGAACCAAAGATCCTTATATACATCTAGGGGTGGTGGAAGGGGGGTGCTTCATGCCGCTTAATGCGGCATCCTTGCCCTGCGTCGCACCGCTGAACACGCCAAAGGGGCCGATGTGCCACGCTGCCAAAAACGCCAGGGTGCTGACGTGTTGTGCTGTCCCTTGCTGCCTAGCCTCGTTCGACCTGACTTTTGGGGTTTCCTACACGTATCATATAGTCCTTATTTATCACGTTTCCACGCGTACATTTATGAGTTACTAACTTTTACAGGGTGTAACAGTTGTACACTTTCTAATGGTCAAAACCACAAATTCAGCGGATGATTATGCCAAATTGTATATTCGGGAGTTGGTCCGGCTTTATGGAGTGCCCTTGTCCATTATTTCAGATCGAGGTACTCAGTTTACCTCTCAGTTTTGGCGATCTTTCCAAAAAGGGCTTGGGACTCAGGTTAAGCTCAACACAGCATTTCATCTGCAAACGGATGGCCAAGCACCAATTCAAACTCTTTAGGACATGTTGAGGGATTGTGCGTTAGACTTTAAAGGTAGTTGGGATGATCACTAGCCTTTAATCGAGTTTGCTTAAAATAACAGCTATCACTACAGTATCCAAATGGCATCATTCGAGGCTCTTTACGGGAAGGGGTGTAGATCGCCCATCGGATGCTTTGAGGTTGGTGAGGCAGTTATGATAGGGCCAAACTCGGTACACGAGGCTATGGTGAAGGTTCAGTTGATAAGGGACATGATGAAAACTTCTTAGAGTCGTCAAAAATCATATGCGTATGTGAGAAGAAGATATTTGGAGTTTGAGGTTGATGATTGGGTAGTTCTAAAGATATCTCCCATGAAGGGAGTCCTGCTATTCGGAAAGAAAGGAAAACTCAATCCCCGCTATGTTGGTCCCTACCGGATTATAAGAAGAGTTGGTAAGGTAGCATATGAGTTGAACTTGCCCTCATAGTTATCTTTAGTTCAACCCGTCTTTCATGTATCACTCTTTAAAAAGTGCTTGGGCAATCCAACTTTAGTAGTCCCGGTGGAAAGTGTTGGTGTGGAAGATAGCCTCGGTTACAAGGAAATCCGGGTTGCAATCTTGGATCGTTAGGTTCGGCGGCTAAGGAACAAAGAGGTAGCTTCGGTGAAGGTGTTGTGGAGAAACCAGCATGTTGAGAGAGCTACGTGGGAAGCCGAAGTGGCTTTGATGGCTAAATAACCCACCTGTTCCCTACCGACTTAGTTTCAGTTTGAGGTATCAGTTTTTGCCCTAATTATCTAATCAGTTTCCATATTCAATTCATGTGCGCAAGTTTGAATTATGTTATGATACATGTATGTGGTGTCTGAATTCAGTTCAGCTGTGTAGTTCTTTTCAGAGGTAGTTATTCTATCAGTTTTCAGTTTAAATAATTAGTATTTGCATATGAAAATTTCATGTTTATATTTTCTACTTGTTTCTAACATTCGAGGAAGAATGTTCCCAAGGGGGGAGATAATGTTTTACCCCGAGAATTCAAAGATCGACTCAAAAGTTGAAATAAAGAAAAATTTGAAAATGGCCCTGCAGTTGCAAAACGAGTCGTTGGACGTCTCTTCAGGATACACCACGAGTCGTCATGTGACTCGTGGGGAGGCCTGGGGGAAATGAAAAATTGAGGTCCCCACGAGGGAGAGAACGACTTGTGCTCAGCCACCAGGAGTCCGCGTGTCAGTCATGGGGTGATGTTGGAATTAAATTGGAAGAAATAACCAGTGTTCCTAACGGATGGGAACCATGAGTGGTGGCCAGTCCCAACAACTTGTGAGGTGAGTCATGATAAAAAAAAATGGTTCTTCATGAATGTTAAGGCAGTGAACATGACGGAAGGTGACCACGAGTGATGGTCTCAAGGAACGAGTCATTATGTCCCCCGTTACGAGCCCCAATTGATCAGTTAACCAGTGTACTTGACGGGCGACTCGACGAGTCGTTGCCCATCCTGACGAATCGTCAGGTCACCCGTTAGGGTCACCTGGCAGTTATTTTCTACGAAATAGTAAGGGCCTTCTTGTAATTCCCTAAGTTCCTAAGACTTATACTATGTTGTTTAAGGCTCGTTTTAGTGGGTTTTAAGCAGGGGAACACCTATTCTAAGCCATTCTTGCAATGCATGCCAGTTTGAAGGTTTGAAGAGGAGATTCAAGGTAAAATCTCAAGGTTTCCATTGGAATCTCAGCTCGGGCTATTAGAGGGTGTTAGAATTCACCATTCCCATGTATGTAAGGCTATGAGTGGGTGTCTTCTTTCACACCCATACCCAATTTCTCTCAAATGTGATAAATTGTCTATGACCAAGTATGGGGTTTTACACAATTGCATAATTCTTCAATCTCTACATATGGGTATGATTAAATTATATTTATATTGATGAATTGTGAAGCTTGGGCAGATTTTAAATTATTTTCAATCCAAACTGTGATTTCTAACTTATGAAATTGAATGCCCATGGATGAGAAGTTCATGAAAGAAGAGATTGATGTTAAATGTATGATGATGATGAAATTTAATGATGAAAAACATGTTTCTAAAGCTACCCATGATTATGATGTTGTTTTCAAAATAAAATGTGTAGATCCTAGTATGATAAAGCTTTGGGAAATGCCCACATGATGATTTAAAATGATGATTTTCCTGATATAAGCTTACCATATTGTTTGAAGTGAAGTTTCTCCATTTTTCATAAATTCTAGCTTGTGGTATGTTAAATATTTCTACATGTAGCTTACCACATGATTTGGAGTAGATGCCCCCACCTATGATTGAGCTTGTGGTATGTTTCGAATCAAAGCTTCTCATATGCACGAATTCATAATTGAGACGTGTTTCATTATTGAGCATCGTCAAGGGATAATGTTGAGCCTCATTTTCATATGATGTCGAGTCTATGCATGATTTCATTAATGATCTTTGTCAATAGACAATGTTGAGCTTCATCAATAGACGATGTTGAGTTACGTTATATACGATGTAGAGAATTGCATGTTTCTGGGAGAAGAGTCTAGCACTGAGCGGGTTAAGGGTGGATCACCCTATACCCCAGAATTATGCGCCAACGTAGCTTGATACTATTATATTATGGGACCTCCCTTTTGAGTTATCCTCATCCCAATTGGCCCTTAAGGCTGATATCGATATCATGGTATCGTCCATCGCCCTGGCAAGGTTATGGACGGCTCTACCCACTTGAGTATGATAGTTGAGACCACGTAAGCTCTATCATGGTATGTCGGTTAAGTGATGAGTCTCCCACTATCTATATCATTCAGATTTGCATATTAATTACTCGTGATGATTACTTATGCATGCATGTTTAAAAAGCAAGGTTTGACTCATTGTTCAGCTTTTGAAATAAATGTTATGTTTCAACTTTGAGTCATTCGAGTCAATCATGATGTTCTAAAGCTATGCATGGCCATGTTATGATAAGAGTACGATTTTAGAATGAATGCACGTAGCCTTTTACTTACACTTAAAAGCTTATGATATGTTATGGAATGTTTTAAATGATTTATTTTACTTAAGCGGTTTTACTTACCTTGCATACTCGGTACATTCCACGTACTGACCGCATACTTTCTATGCTGCATCGTTTCATGATGCAAGATCCGGTTCTCAGGTTCATCCCCGTTCGTAGTCACTGTTCAGAGTTAGCAACTGCTTATTTGGTGAGTCCTCATCTTTCGAGGACTAGACCTCCAATTGTTTTAGATGTCCTTTCAGTTCCAGTATTATGGAGCTAGTTGAGGGGTGTTGTCCCATCAGCTTGTCCTGATTAGAGGCTTATTAGACTTAGACGTGCATTCAACTTCAGATATTTATTCTGTTGTTACATTAAGTTTAACATCCTTTGAGTTTATAATTATGTTTTATTCATGTTTATTGAATGTGTTAGTTGGATGCTTATGTCAAGGGTCGACTTGGGGTCTCTCGGGGTCCCTTGTCCCGAGTTTATGATCTGGGCCTCTGTTCGAGTCGTGACAGTTCCTTATGACCTTAATTTGCATCCAATGCACTTCTTACACTTTGGAATTAATCTTAATACCTTGTTTCCATAAATTCATTGGGTTTGGGTCTATCCACATACCTAGAAGGGTTCCTAACTTAGCACAAAAGTCCGAGGAATTATAATATATCAACTCACGACTGAACCAACGATTCACACAATCATATTATGACTCGTACCATGAGTCATACCTCCAACCTATGGTTTCCTCCACTGACTAATGAGTCCATTCTTCCGCAACTCTCTGAATATTTTCATGACTCGTACCACGATCCGTAACTCCATCCTATGAGTCGTACTATTGCCCATACAATCATTCACATGATAACTCAAAAGACTTGCTGCAACTTCTGGCCACGGGTCGTACCCACATACTATGACTCGTAGTAGGGACTCGTGGTTGGGAAACAACTTAACTTATCTACACCATGGGTCTTCCTACGACCCATACTACCAACCTACGACTCGTAGGTTGAGTCGTACTGAAGTAAATTTTTCCAACTTTTCCTGTTGATCACACTTCAAATATCAAGTCTATTCTTAGGAACTTTTGGGGTATTGCAATATCTCCCCTTTGGGAATATTCGTCCTTGAATGTGGGTTAAGCATACTGAAGAATTGGGAAAAGAACTGCCATCCCAAATATTGAACATCTGAAGTTGAAAACTGACGGAGTGATTGACTCTAGGTTGATACACAAGGTTGAACTGAATTCATGAAACATACATACATGCTAAGACATGAATGGAAATGTTATGCATGACTCAACATAAAACTAAATAGAGTTCTAAAGATGAAATTTATACCTCCAGTTGGAATTGAGCTAGTAGGAAAAGATACCGGTATTTAGCCATCATATCTGTTTCGACTTCCCACATAGCTCTCTCAACAAGCTGATTCATCCACAAAACTTTCACCGAGGCTACTTCTTTGTTCCTCCACTTACGAACCTAATGATCAAGGATCTCAACTGGTACCTCCTCATAGGTAAGGTTGTCCTTCACCCTAATTTCCTCTACTGGAACCACTAAATATGGATCTTCGATGCATTTCTTCTACAAGGACACATGAAACATCGGATGCACCAAAGCTAACTCCGCTAGTTGCTCCAACTCATCGGTCACCTTGCCAACACGTCTAACAACCCAATATGGCCCAACATACAGGGGACTAAGCTTCCCCTTCTTGTTGAATCCTCAAAGAATCAACAAATCTCTACTTGCGTCAAAATGAAGCTCAAGCATCAAATTATGAATTTACCCTTCCATAACCATTCCAAATAATCAAAATCTGGTCAAATATGTATTCTACATAAGAAAATAAAATCATAGACACCCATATTGATATACTTCTATCTCGGGCCTAAAAAGTCAACCCAAAAGTTAACCCCAAGCCCGCAGGGGTAAAATTGGAATTTCATTTGAAAATCATGTTACCCATAATGTAAAGAACCCAAATATGAAATTTTATATAAAATGGAGCTCAAATCAACTTTGAATTCATCAAAATATGGTCTCTTAACTCTAGATCCAAGATCCTCAATTTTCCTCCAATAAATTCACATATAAAAATGAAAACCAACTGAAAAATCATGGAGCAATACAAAAATAAGGATTAGATACTTAACTCCTTATTAAATAGAGAAGAATGCCAAAAAAATCACTCAATTCCAAACTCTAGAACTCCAAATATACTCAAAATACCAAATAAACACAATCTGTACAAAAATACACTGTTCAGGCATTAATATAGGGCTGCAACAGCACTGCACCAACAACTTTAATTTTTACTAAAATGGCCATAACATCATCATACGAACTCGAAATGCGATAATTATTTTTCTATAGTTTCCAAATAATGATAAGGACCTACTCATTCAATCAAAACTCTATTTGGTGCTCTTTTGCCCAGTCAGACATCATTTTTACTTGTTCAAGAATTATTTCATCTTTTGTAATAAAACTCGATCTTGACTTATCGAAATTGCATCAAAATTTTAAAATAACCCCTATAATTCATGCTAAGAATTTTGAAAGCCTCGGAATAATTTTTCGATCTCAAAAACTAAAAGCAAACCTCTAAGTTGCCACATTTTATGCTTAAAATCATGCTAAACATACAAACGCTCAAATCCACCTTAAACTCATCCGGAATCCTCCGGTCACAAACCAAATATGCAATTCAATCATAAAACCCATTTCGGACCTGTTGGAATCATCAAATCACTGTTAGGAAGTCATTTTAATCGAAAGTTGACTGAGGCCAAACTTAGCTTTCGCAAAGCTAATAAATCCATCCAAAGGTTCAAATCACTCCCGAACACCTCGGGATCAACAAAAACTACCCAACTAAGTCATAAATCTCCATCCCGAACTAACAAAACTTTTAGAACCCAAATTCGATCTTGTTAACCTAAAATGTTGACTTTGGTCAAACCTTTCAAACTTCACCTTCCAAAAACCAAAAATCTTATCCAATCTTCATTGGATCATCTTGAATATTGTGTCATCCATCTCCGAAACTCATAAGTAACAAAATAAGAATACGGAAAGGGTTCAATCCAGGGAAATGGATCAACAATCACAAAATGACCATGTGGGTTGTTACACTTACAGGCTTGGCTAAAACTGTGCTTCCCGAACTTTTACATACCCGGCATCTATGGTAGGGACAGGGAGTTATCCTGAACGTACACATCTTAACCATCACTTCAATCATGGGGGAACCTTCATAGGGCTTAGAGTAAGGAAATTATGAGCAGGAATCATTCAAGAAATCTAAACTGCGCATATACTTGATATAACACGATCTTATGAGCTGATAAGGAAAATCATAAGGAATGAGTCCATAGAGCTAAGCATGCTGAGAGACATGAGTTTACATACATAATGAGGGACATGACATGAATCTGAGATTTATGGAATTATGGAAGAAGACTGGAATCACCATTTGAAGTAGTTACTTCTCATTCTATGAATTTGAGTACGAATACATGTAAGGAGTACTTGGAACATAGACATGGGCATAACATGTTCACATACGGCATGAGTAGAGTATCACATACGCTGAAATACGGAAGGACACCTGAAAATGCGTGGATCGATCTCCCATAGTTATTGATCCTAAACCTTCCCACTTGAAACTCAAGGCATGTCCTGGTCCTTCACCTTATAATCTCCGCCTTAGCTTAAAGGTCATCATTCTGAGGATTGGTCCTCTTTTTAAGGCTAGACATAAATCACTATCTCTTGACTTCCCATTTTCCTCTAAGGCTATCACGGAAGGCTTCATACTTCTCCAGCGGTACTCCCCCACTCTTTTGGTTCCTTACTTCAAGTTCACGAATTCTTCTGCCTTAGCTTTTCTTAACTCCTGCATGGAGAAATGACTCCATAGCACCTCTTATTTCACTAACTAGAGTTGAGTGTGAATACAGAAGATAGAAGGATAGAAAGATAGTTCATCACACGACATAGATCATGAAAGAAGGGAAATTTCCTAAAACGTTTTGTAGCCCCTTTTCCATAAGTGTGGCGCACTTCACACCCATGAAAAAGGCACAATTTAACACGGCTTTCGAACACCCTAGGACACGTCAAACCTATTCCTTTGATACCAAGTTTTTCATGATCCGAACATAGACCCGGATCGAGACACGGGACAAAGAACCCTGTAAGGCGCCAAGTCTACTCATGGCATAAGCATACATCTAACTCAATCAAGGAAACTGAATAATCAACAATATAATCATAACGGAAGTCTAAATCAGCCAAAACATCAAAATATGAAATTCGAAGTTGAATACATAAATATGTCTAGAAAGCCTCTAAACATGATAAGTTGATGGGACAAGACCCCAACTAACTCAACAAAACTGAAACTGAAATACATATATGAAATCTAAATGGTATAGTACTCGAGGGATGAGGACTCACCAACAACGTACAATGAGATCTTTGAAGGCGAACTAAGAGCGCGGCTGAAATTGAGAGTCGGGGCCTGTATCATGAAACAATACAGCATAGAGAGTATGTGGTCAGTACATGGAATGTACCGAGTATGCAAGGTAAGTAAAACCTCTTAAGTAAAGTAAATCATTTAAAACATATCATTACATATCATAAGATTTCAAATATGAGAGGAGGGCTTGCATGCATTCTTTTTGAAATCAAACTCTTTTCATAACATGACAATGCATAACTTCATAACATAATAACTGACTCAAATGACTCAAAGCTGAAATATGACATTTATAAGAAAAGCTGAACAATGAGTCAAACCATGCTTTTGGGACATGCATGTATAAAATAATAACCATGACTAATGAATATGCAAGTCTGAATCATATAGAGAATGGGAGACTCGTCAGTTATACCACGATAGAGCTTATGTGGTCCCAACTATTACACTCAAGTGGGTAGAGCCATCCAAAACCTTGCCAGGGCTAGGGACGATACCATGATATCAATATCAAGATCGAGGCCCAATCGGGGCAGGAGATAGCTCATAAGGGAGGTCCCAAAGTATATATATAGTATCAACCTACGTTGGCGCGTAGTTCTGGGGCATAGGGTGATCGACCCTTAGCCCGCTCAGTGCTACAGTCTTCTCCCAAAACATGCAATGCTCTACATCGTATATAATGAAGCTCAACATTGACTATTGAGGAAGATCAAAGATGAAATCATGCATAAACTCAAAATTGTATGAAAATGAAGCTCAACATTGTCTATTGTGAAAACTCAATAATGAAATCATGCATAGACTCAACATCGTATGAAAACAAAGCTCAATAATAACATACATCTCAATTGTGAATTCATGCATATGAGAAGCTTTATTTTGAAATATACCGCAAGCTCAAAGATAAGTGTGAGCCTTTACTCCAAAATCATGTGGTAAGTGTTCGGCGTGATTTTTGGGGTATAAAACGACACGCAAGTGCACGTGGTCGAACAAGTAGTAAGTGGCTTTGGTAAGCCAAGTATCGATCCCACAGAGACTTGGATGAAGTGCAATTTGCTCAAGTGTACTATATTTTACTTCTAAAAATGCAGACAACAGTGTAACCAAAAGTTTGATAGTTTGTTTTATAATTTTTTTATACTAAAGCTAAAACAATTATCTACTTTGAATCTGAACTATGAATGAGAGCATGCTGAGGTTAAAGGAACATGTAATGAAATTACTTGTCATCATACTTTGGTTAATCTTTTCCTCCAGTTGCTAGCCAAGAACAATTGCCCAGAGATTAAAATTCTCGTATTTAACCTCACTTAAGAATCATGAACCATCCGTCTACATTTCTGTGATCAAATGCAATTCATGTTCTAGCCACACAATTCCGGTTCCTAAATTGACTAATACGACTTTCAGGTATATTTCTATCCTGAAAGCAAATCAAAACTCAATTTTCCCAAACCAAGTAAAGAACATATCCTATTAATTCACAACTTTCCAATTTCTTGCTCTCTCGAGTGAAACCGGACTTTTTAGATGTACATTAACGTAGGCCCCACATTAATGCAGTAAGAACAAGAATTAATAGAACAACATGGAAGAAAAGATGAAAAACCGAAGAATCAATGATCAAATTTCATCACAATTGTTCATAACCTCAACAAAAAGAGGAATTAGCCACTCATTTGTGGATTTAACATCTTAAAATGAGTGTTAATCATACAAGCAATTGAATTAAAGAAGAAAGAAAGAGAGAAAAAATCCTGATATTTTCGTCCCTCAACTGCCTGTAACCCACGTCCTTGCTCCACCAAGTCAGAATATTGAAAAATGAACCTAAGTGTTCTATTTATACTAATGGAAATTTTTCCCGGAATAACGAGCAACGTGTCACGGAGTGCATCGCGGAGCATTGCCTCCGTGACACGCTACGAACGCGGACCCTCACTGGAACTGGGGGTCCAGGAATTAAAGCTCAACGTGGCACGGAGTGCAACGCGGAGCCATGCCACCGTGCCACGGAGAAAACGCGGACCTCCACTGGACTTTAGGCGAAATTTCCCTATCCAGGCAGAAGGCCTCCACGATGGCAGCGTGACACGGCTCCATCGCGGAGCCCCTTTAATTCATGCTGTCCAATGCTTTATTCCTTGCTCGCATCCAAGTCCAATCCCGATATCATCCAACATGCATTTTAACTTCCCGAAATTACCTTTTACCTGCAAAACAATGCTAATCATGTTGGTTAGTATAAATTCACATTTTATTACCGATTACATGAGAATGTATACACATTGATAGATAAACAAGGCTAAAATGGTACATTTGAGTATCACTTGGGCATATAAATTTGCCCAAGATCACTTACCCCACACTTAAATCCTTGTTCGTCCTCGAACAACAATCCTACACATCATGCAATTTACATCCCAACCTCGCTACTTTGGTTCGACAATTTAGGCTACGGTCATACCGATTATTCAATATAGCAAATCATCAAGAAAACATTCATGGTCTTATCAATGCAATGACCTTCAATACATTAGGACCTCATAGACTTTAAGAATCGACTCTCGATATTGGCAAACTCATGCAAATCAGCTGATCAAGATATCCGACATGAAAATTAATCTTTCATCAAGCATGTGCCCTCACAACACAAGAGAATCTTCCCCTTTTTGCTCATATGACTCACAAGAATTCAAGCAGGGGCATGTAAAAACAATTTCGCTCTCTCTCCCAAAAGAATTCACATGCATCATGTCATGACCCATAAGCTTTCCCTTAGTGTATTACTCCACTAATATAAAGAAGTGCGATGTAAGATCACGCAGGACTTTAACGGGTTGTAATGGAAGCTACGGAACTAGTAAATATTGGGTTAGCCAATAATAGCCACTAGCATCCTTAAGCGCCTTTTCAACACATCCCATCCACTCATGGACATTGTTTCTTTTTTTTCATCATCCCATTCTTGATGATTTTCTTTAGTATGACCCATCGTATTAAGCACACTTGACACAACAACAAAGATTATTCATGCACCTTCATTATCGTTTATTTATAGCAAGTGCACCTTCAACCGTTTCTTTTCTTCTATCACTCTGCTTTTCTTTTTCTTTTCATCATTCTCACTCCTTGACACTTCGGGAAAATGATTTTCTCTTCTTAAGCGCTTAAGAGTTTTGTATAGACTTTACGGCTAATTAAAAGAAGGAATTAAGCTCGGTTTACACTTTATGACAAAAGAAAAAATATAATCGGCTAAAGGCTCAACGGGCTGACTAGGGTATACAATCAAGGTGGGTACAACAAGGAAAAATAGAAACTCTCGGTTAAAACAAAGAAATGCCTACATCCTTTCCTACAATTCACCTCCTTCATTTCGTTTTGTACACACACCAGGCAAGTTCTAGACACATCACAATAGCATGGAATATCAACACCTCACTTCACACTTTTTGCACATGCTCAATTTAAGATGTATTCACAGACTCTTCAATCAGCTAATTATAGGAATTCAAACACTAAGCCTCAATCACACTAAATCGAACTCTACGGCCTAGGTATCTCAACATATTTACAAAGTTGCATGCTTTCATACGAATCACCTTTGCATTTTAAATATCATGTACAACACGCAACCAGAATTTCGCAACCATCCAGTAACTATAGGTTTTGGGATGCAACCCACCAAAGAAAAAAACTGAAAAATAATTGAAAAAATCTACTCCTAACGACTACATTTCCCTTAAGATGGTCGTCATCCATCCAACATAGGGAACGGTCACTACTATGACATCGGTTCAATGGGACTGATCTTGATAAAAGAACTGAAAACAAACGCCGAGAAACCCAAGAAATAAAAAAATGTTGAAAATATCGATCATTTCGATAGAAAAATATGTACAATTTAAAAAAATTTATTGATCATTTCGATAACAAGTATATGTACAGAATCAGAATCAGCTAGCAACATTCAACAACACACATCAATTCACATAACCTTACAATCAGAACAACAAATTCACAACTCACAGGGACCAAGAAATTTTCACATACACGACAACAAAATAGAGCATACATACAAAACAGCCCAACCCAGCACCTAACTACTCCCACCCCACACTTAATTCGAACACTGTCCCCAGTGTTCAAAAAAATTAAAATAGCACAAAATCGGGTGGTGGAACTCCCTAATCAGTCAAAGTATTCCACTTCTTCGTCGGGTGCTGCTGCTTCATCTCCCATGTCCGAGTCGCCTCCGTCGTCATCATCGGACTCCACATTGGAGTCCTCCCGACGTGTCTCCTCGTCTGTGGAGACATCATCATCTGTGGGCTCTACAAATGCTGGCCCCACTCGGCATAGAGCCCTAGCATTTTCACCGAAGGGGTAGTCTAGGTCGAGCTGCCATAGCTCCTCCTCTATCGCCGACCTCCCACCTATCCTCAGCTGGAGCATCTACATCCCATACATCCGAGCCATACACTGGTCATCACGAGCATGTCGCTCGCCAAGTGTAAGCACTGGCCCGTGGGTGGTGTCGGGAGCCTTAGTTTTAGTAACATCTAAGGCCCGCCGCTCCATCTGCGGGATATAGTCAAGGGCCTCCTCCTCGACATCTAGGCCCCTGAGGAAGGTGGTGAGTAGTCCACCAAAGCCATACCTATGCCCCTGGTGCAACCGGGCTCTCTTCATGGCGGAGATAATTACCGTCCCCACATTGATCTCCAGCCCTTTCATCAGGGCGTACACCAGGCATACACGATCCCGGGTTACATCTGTCATATGTACCCCTGGGATTAGGCATGAGCAGACTATCTTCAGCCAGATTCGGGCTTCCCTGTTCATCTGTGAATATGGCAGAGACTGGTGGTAGACCCTCTCTTTGTGTCTGCTCCATCTAGCTATCGATCGGGTCCCACACAATATGCGTCTGATATCCGCATATGGTGGGGTAATGTTCAGCTGTCGGAGTACGTGGGCGTTTGTGTCCCGCGCTCCTATAATGGCATTGAGGTGGTGGGGCTCAAGTGTGACTATTTGCCCTCTGATCTTGATGGTGTGACTTCTGATCGTCGGGTTCCAATTGGCATAAAACTCCCGAACCAGGTGCAAATTGCATTCCTTAGGCTCCTCAAATATTAAATTGAGCGCAACTGCCTCGATCCGGTGGATCATCCTAGGGAACTCCTGTGCCAATGGTTCTCGTGCTATATGCTCCTCGGGGAAATATTTGTTTTCTTTGTGCTTTGCGTACCACTTTTCCCCCTCATCAGTCACCCATCTCATTCCGTATTGGCGGCGTTGGCCGCGTGGAACTGCTGGTGCTGCTGGGACTGCTGTGCCCAGTCTGATTCGCTTCCTTCCGGCGCCCGAAGTTGATGCGCCTTTTCCTTTATCTTGCCGGCTTGCCATTTTACTTGTCAACCCAAGTAAACAAGATCAATGTTAAGCTAACGGATATTAACTTCGGCTAAGATCGGGTTACGCTAGGTTACCCCACACTTAGTCCTTAGCTACAGTTACAATAATACGGCAAGATTATCTTTATCTACACACAATAATCAACTATAAAATCATGCTTAGTGCGTTCGAAAAATTCGACGGTATATTTTTTGCGTACTACTCAGACTTCGTACAGCCAATCACAATTACAACCATCGCTAACATCTTACCCATCACACTTAGCAAAGAAAATCAAAGAAACAAAAACAACAACAAAAATTTATCTACTCGAACCTATACAACCAACCAAATTCTTACAAATTTCAACATTCCCTTAACCCGAGAATCCGTCGTTCTATTAACATCCTAACAATTTGTACATCGACTCATCTCATTCAACATTTACATCCCGGTATAAAATTCACAATTTCAATACATTTTCAACTTCAAATTCAACATACAAGCCCTAGAATTGATATTATCAATCAAATTCGTTTAGTTTATGCAATTGACAAGTTCAAGCAATCATAACGACATTCCGAATACTAATCAACAACAATTAACTCGAATTCATGATTAATTACTACGCAGGGCAATTTAGCTCACCTCCCAAGCTCACTATCGAAAAAAATCGACAAGAATTTGAGAGGAAATCGAAAAACATACCTTGACTTTGAAGAATCGAAGAAAACTTGTTGAATTTCTTGCCTTACTCCATGTCACATTGATAGGGGATGGGTTTTGGGGGGTTTGGTCGCGGAGAGATTAAAAAATGAGGGAAAAGGGAGGATTTTCGGGGTTAAAAAGTAAGAAAATCGCGCGGGTCACCCGGCGACCCGGTGTGACCCGTCGCGATATACAAGGCAACGTGTCACGGAGTGCATCGCGGTGCACTTCCTCCATGACACGGAGCCATCGCGAGACTGTTTTGGAAATTTTTAAAATTTTCGGATTCTACCTCAACGTGTCACGGAGGTAACGCGGAGGTCCACCTCCGTGACACGGAGCTGTCGCCTCAGCTCACTATTTGCCACTTTTTATTAATTTTTCATACCTCGACTTTTCCTTCGCGATTCCATGCATATTTTTCTCCGTTTGACCTGAAATTCATCTCACTATACAAAATTGGTTAGAATTATAGGTTTCACTCTAAATTCAAATAAAACAAAAACTAAAATGAAAATTTTTTGTAGTAAATCAAGAAAAAGAAAAAGAAAAGAAAAATCTATTTACACTTTACAAAATAAAAGAAAAATTTTTTTTCCACGGGTTGCCTCCCGTGCAGCGCCTGGTTTACTGTCGCGGCTCGATGTCGTTAAGCTCAATTGTCCTCTAGGGTGATGGACGATTTCTCTCGATCACCGTCCTCCCCCCAGTAGTGCTTACACCTTTCCGGTGGTTTTCCCATTAATCACATTGATCACCGAGAGTTCTTCATGCACCATCGGGAGCTTGGGTGCCTTGTACACATCAAACACCTCCACCTTGTCATGTGCTCGCATTGTTAGCTGCCTCGCAGCTACGTCAATTAGTGCTTTCCCGGTTGCCAAGAAAGGACGTCCCAAAATAAATGGGACTTCCGCGTCTGGTTCAAAATCCAGCACGACAAAATCCACCGGGAAAATTAAGGAGCCAACTTGCACCAGAACATCCTCAACAATGCCATTCGGTCTGGCTAAGGATCGATCCGCCAACTGCAAGATTACCGTTGTGGGTCTAGGACTCCCTAGGCCCAACTTTCTAAATACCGAAGACGGCATCAAATTTATGCTTGCTCCCAAATCACACAATCCACGAGCTCGGATGCTCTGCCCAACAGTAATCTAGATAGTAAAACTCCCAGGGTCTTTTAGCTTTGTGGGTAGTCTATTTTGGATCCGGGAAGTGCACTCCTCCGTTAGAGCCACCGTAGCATACTCAGTCAACCGACTTTTGTTTGCCACGATGTCTTTTATATACTTAGCATATTTCGGCACTCCCTGCAAGACATCAACAAGAGGTAAATTAATATGTACCTGTTTCAGCACCTCCATAAATTTCTTGAAACACGCCTCCTCCTTGTGTTTCTTTAGTCGTTGAGGGAACGAGGGTGGAGGTCTTTCTGATTTAGCTTCCTTAGTCTTCCCCCTTTCAGTACTATGCTCCCTCTCAACTTCAGCTGCTCCCAACTGTTGAGGTGGTCTTTCTGGTTCCACCTCTTTCAGCTGCAAACCACTCCTTGTGGTCACTGCATTTACCTGCTTGGGATTGGGATCCGTGTCGCTCGGCAGTCCTCCTCTAGGCCTTGTGTTTTGGGCACTAGCAAATTGCCCAAATTGATATTCAAGTGCCTTGGTAGCTAACTGGTTGTTTTTCACTTCGGCTGCCAATTTCACATTGTCAGCCTGTAATTGAGCTTGGTTAGCTATCATGGTCTTGAACATCTCCTCAATGCTGGGTGATGGTGGTGGAGGAGGTGCATTGTTGTTTCTAAATTGTGCTTGATAATTTTGCTGCCCTCCTTGGTTCCTTTGCACACCCTGACCCAAACTTTGGCCCTGATGGTTGTTGCTACCCCATGAGAAATTAGGGCGATTCCTCCAATTGGAGTTGTAGCTACTACCATACTGCTGGTGGTTCATTTGCGCATTACCCACAAAGTTTACCGAGTTAGGATTGGCTCCACAATACTCAGCTAAGTGCTCACTGCTTCCACACACTTCACACCACATTTGCGGTACTGCATTAACTGGGGCTTGAGGCTGGTTCAATGTCATGTTGCTGAAGTGGGTGTTAAGTTGATTTTGCAATGCAGCTATCTGTGCAGCAATAGCTGTAAACCCATCCACTTCTAGCACTCCTGCTGCTTTCCTTGTCCCACCACTTGATGAATCAGCATTCCATTCTAGATTGCCCTGCGAAATACGATTCAACAAGGTATACAGCTCCTCATACGTTTTCTCCAGTGCTTGCCCTCCAGCTGCTGAGTCTAGCAATATTTTGGTGTGGGGTTCCAAACCCTCTATAAATGTGTGCACCAGCACATCATTGGACTGATGATGATGAGGACAATCCCGCAACATGGATTTAAATCTCTCCCAAGCCTGATATAAATTTTCTCCCTCTCTGTTTGAAACATAGAATTTGACTTCTAAGTCTTGCTATTTTACCAGAGGGAAAAAACCGTATCAAAAACTTCCGTGCAAGATCATCTCACGTAGAAATAGAATTCGGTGGCTCAGCTTTCAACCACCTCTTGGCTTCTCCTAATAATGAGAATGGGAACAATGTAAGCCGGACATAATCTGATGACACTCCAGCGGGGATGTAAGTGTCACTTATCTCCAAAAAATTTTGGAGATGCTGCTGTGGATCTTCATGAGGGAGACCAGTAAACTGCTCGCTAGTGTGCAGCAACTGCACCATATTCTGTTTAAGTTCAAATCTCCCTCCTGGCTCAGGTTTGCGGATACTAGATGTAACATTATTGGCATGTGGGATAGCCACCTCGCGAACCGGCCGAGCTGCTGCTTCTTCGAGCACTAACACTGCCCGTACTACCGGTGGATTGTGTTGTTGCTCCATGATCGTCTGTCTGAGCAACTGCAACTTTCTTTGTAGAGCTTCTTTTCGTTTACTGTGAAATATCCTTTCTGGCTCTATATACGATTCCACCAGCTCCTTGTCTCTTGCTAGCGTTCAACAGCAATTAAGTCTGCAAAATACAAGCTAAGACCAAGTTGTTAACACTAAGAAAATAAAAATACAGTAAATTAACACTTAAAACAAATTCACCAATTGCCAAGTCCCCGGCAACGACGCCAAAAACTTGTTCGGCGTGATTTGTGGGGTATAAAACGACACGCAAGTGCACGTGGTCGAACAAGTAGTAAGTGGCTTTGGTAAGTCAAGTATCGATCCTACAGAGACTTGGATGAAGTGCAATTTGCTCAAGTGTGCTATATTTTACTTCTAAAAATGCAGACAACAGTGTAACCAAAAGTTTGATAGTTTGTTTTATAATTTTTTTATACTAAAGCTAAAACAATTATCTACTTCGAATCTGAACTATGAATGGGAGCATGCTGAGGTTAAACGAGCATGTAATGAAATTACTTGTCATCATACTTTGGTTAATCTTTCCCTCCAGTTGCTACCCAAGAACAATTGCCCAGAGATTAAAACTCTCGTATTTAACCTCACTTAAGAATCATGAACCATCCATCTACATTTTTGTGATCAAATGCAATTCATGTTCTAGCCATACAATTCTGGTTCCTAAATTGACTAATACGACTTTCAGGTATATTTCTATCCTGAAAGCAAATCAAAACTCAATTTTCCCAAACCAAGTAAAGAACATATCCTATTAATTCACAACTTTCCAATTTCTTGCTCTCTCGAGTGAAACCGGACTTTTTAGATGTACATTAACGTAGGCCACACATTAATGCAGTAAGAACAAGAATTAATAGAACAACATGGAAGAAAAGATGAAAAACCGAAGAATCAATTATCAAATTTCATCACAATTGTTCATAACCTCAGCAAAAAGAGGAATTAGCCACTCATTTGTGGATTAAACATCTTAAAATGAGTGTTAATCATACAAGTAATTGAATTAAAGAAGAAAGAAAGAGAGAAAGAACCCCGATATTTTCGTCCCTCAACTGCCTGTAACCCACGTCCTTGCTCCACCAAGTCAGAATATTGAAAAATGAACCTAAGTGTTCTATTTATACTGGTGGAAATTTTTCCCGGAATAACGAGCAACGTGTCACGGAGTGCATCGCGGAGCACTGCCTCCGTGACACGCTACGGACGCGGACCCTCACTGGATCTGGGGGTCCAGGAATTAAAGCTCAACGTGGCACGGCGTGCAACGCGGAGCCATGCCACCGTGCCACGGAGAAAACGCGGACCTCCACTGGAATTTGGGCGAAATTTCCCTATCCAGGCAGAAGGCCTCCGCGATGGTAGCGTGACACGGCTCCATCGCGGAGCCCCTTTAATTCATGCTGTCCAATGCTTTATCCCTTGCTCGTATCCAAGTCCAATCCCGATATCATCCAACATGCATTTTAGCTTCCCAAAATTACCTTTTACCTGCAAAACAATGCTAATCATGTTGGTTAGTATAAGTTCACATTTTATTTCCGATTACATGAGAATGTATACACATTGATAGATAAACAAGGCTAAAATGGTACTTTTGAGTATCACTTGGGCATATAAATTTGCCCAAGATCAGTAAGCTTACTTTAGTGATACTACATCATCATACTCGATATAAGGGTTTTGCCCAAAACTTTATCATGCTTGGATCTACTCAATTCATTTTGAAAATAATATAATAATCATGGGTAGCTTTAGAAACAAGCTTTTCATCATCAAAAATCTCATCGTCATCATACATTCATCATCATTCTCTTCTTTCATGAACTTCTCATCCATGGGCCTTTAATTTCATAAAACTAGAAAACAAAATTTTTATTGAAAACAATTTAAAATCAGCCCATGCTTCAAAATTCATCAATAGAAACATAATCTAATCTTACCCATGTATAGAAATTAAAGAATTATGCAATTGGGTGAATGCCCCATAACTTGATCATAGGAATTTCTCATATTTAGTTAGAAATTGGGCATGGGTGTGGAAGAAGACACCTACTCATAACCCTACATACTTGGTTTGATGATTCTTTGACTTGTATTAAAGATCCAAGAGTAATTGAGAAGTTGGAGGTAATGAACCCTAGCTCCTTCTTGGGAGTAAATCTAATCTAAGCATATTGAAGAGAGTAAGGATTTGGGCTAGGTTAATCCCTTTAATCTGACCTTAAGGAAGCCCAGAACGTCGTCATTTAGGAGTTAGAAGCATAGGAGTTTACCAAAATGCCCCAAAACTAACGAAATAAAACCTATAACTGGCAGTTACCACGACCAACTGTACAGGTCGTAGGTTGCTTCTACGACTCATATTAAGAGTCGTACGATGCCTGCTGCAGCTTCACTAAATCACCCATAACTTTTTATTCCGAACTCTGATTGATGCAAGGTTGGATGCGTTGGAAATAAGACTTAAAGAGCTTCAATATTATATGCTGAATAACCCAAAAACATTTTGTAACATGGGAGCTATGATCGGTTGAAGTTGACCCTTGTAGGAACCAATACGAAAAACCCAATTCGTAAGAAGGCTCTCAACTCAACTTCATGCTTGAGGTTCCTTATGACCTTAATTTGCATCCAATGCACTTTTTACACTTTGAATTTAATATTAATACCTTGTTTCCATAAATTCATTGGGGTTGGGTCTATCCACATACCTAGAAGGGTTCCTAACTTAGCACGAAAGTCCGAGGCATTATAATATATCAACTCACGACTGAATCAACGATTCACACCGTCATATTATGACTCGTACCATGAGTCGTAACACCAACCTATGGTTTCCTCCAGTGACTAATGAGTCCATTCTTCCCCAAATCTCTGAATATTTTCATGGCTCGTACCATGATGCGTAACTCCATCCTACGAGTCGTACTATTGCCCGTACAATCATTCACATGATAACTCTAAAGACTTGCTACGACTTCTGGCCACGGGTCGTACCCACATACTACGGCTCATAGTGGGGACTCGCGGTTGGGAAATAACATAACTGATCTGGACCATGTTTCTTCCTACGACTCGTAGGTTGAGTCATACTGAAGTAGATTTTTCCAACTTTTCCTGCTGATCACACTTCAAATCTCAAGTCTAGTCTTACGAACTTTTGGGGTATTACATTAAACTAGCATGATTTTTCCTACAATTACTAGTTGCAACTTACTATCCCATTTCTTGCCACTATCCCTAACATCCAAGAACTATTTCATGAACCCTAATGCCTATATCCCTTGGTCATAGGAGAACAATGAAACGACGATTATGCCTACTTCTGTTTCACCTGAACGGGATTGAAGGTTATATCCCTATCCTGAATAACAACTTCTAATCCTATCACCAATGGGTTCAAAGGTCTTCGAATTCCAGTTCTGAATTTATTTTTAACCCTTTCGATTCCATTTCCCAAGTTCAACTAAAAGCCAACAAATTACTTACAAGGTGATCAATCACATAAATAAATACAAACAACCATAAAAGAAGAATCAAAACTAAGTTTATTTAGTCTGTCAAACAATCAACCATTCACTATGGACACAACCTTAGAATATGAGTTAGCCACTCATAGAAAAGTGGAAAAACAAATACTTAGTCATCATTATGCGAAAATGCGAAGCAAAGAAGTGAAAACCTAGTTGTAGAACCTTGTCTTTCTTCCAAATGGCTTACACGCTTTTATGAATGAGCTACATAATAAAAATGAGTACAGATAGCTTCAAAGAAGTCCAAAACTACTTAACAAATGACCTAAGGCTTATATTTGTAGATGAGCCTTCAAATGACGTTTTGGCCCTTCAAGAATTGGCTTTAAAATCAGCATTTTCCATCACGGATTGGCTCTGGTGTGCCGCCCCTCCTATCTCGCCATTGACTTAGTCAAATTTATAGTAATTTCAGCTCCAGATAGGGTCTGGCACGCCGTCTCAGGTATAGCACCAGACTGAGAGTTTTTTCTCTGAAGTTTAGGACTTTGTGCGGGGCACTATCCATAGAACCAACCCCGTCAGATCTTCAAATCTTTATTTCTTACATCATTTTGATCCCATTTTGCGTAGTTTTCTACTCAAGTAAACTCAAATTGTTTATTAGCATATAAAACACACACATACATGAATTTAAGAATAAATTAAGGATTATGAACAACATGATCAAATATGGGTAAAAACATGGCAAATGGGCATAGAAATATGCCCAACGCCACCACCCGATACTAAAACAATTGTTCGTCCTCAAACAATCCTTAAAACATACCTAAAATTATGATTCACCATCACACTTGACACCTCAAACAACTCATACTCAACCAACTAGCATATAGCATATATAAAGTGGTTTTTTGTCATACAACAATTCTCAACAAAGCACATAGAGAGATTTCACAATCAAGAACACACAACCTCTATAAATGACTCATCTTTTTAACACAAAGGGCCAACATGATTAATTGTGACACATGCGACATGTAGTACACAGAATTAGACTTCTTGTGCCCTTCACTTTTAGTGATGTTCCTCTCTTAAATTCATCAATGTAAGACATGGAAAACAATAAGTAAGCACACTCACACTCACAAATGATGTAATGTACATATGCAACATACCATAGGCTTGCCCTTCCTGTATATTAAGACTACATAATTGCTTTAAGAGTTTAAGATCACAAGGACTTTTCTTGGTTGTAATGTCGGCTAAGGGATGGGTAGGATTGATATTTCATTTTATAGTGACTACCACCCTAAGCACTTTTAAGACATATTTCACTTTACTTGTCCACCACCTCTTTCCTTGCTTGTTCACCTTTCCTTTACTCATCCTTGTCTTTTCTTTTCATGCGCCATTTTTTCATTACTTGGCTGCTAGCTTTATAATCATAGAATAACTAAGGATTTTGCAATTAAAGCTCTCTTTTTTCAATTTCCTATCAGCAAGTAGACAACACAATTTTTATGACCACCCCTTATTCTCACTTTTCTTTCCTTAGCACAATTGTTCTTTTCCCTTAACATTATACTTCGGTGGACCTTAACTTTGAAGTCTCAAAGTGCCTAAGACTACTTTAGATTAATAAGTTTGAGGTCTCACAACAAGGGGGATTAAGCTACTGTTGATGCTAAGAAGAATAAGGCTTTTAGGCTCAAAGGGGTTAACTAGGGAGAATGACTAGGAAGGTAAAACAAGTAGAGGAAAAAATTGGCTTCTTCAAAGTAGTGCCTTGATCATCTCTCAACTCTCAATCAACTAGTTATCCTACATACACAAAGGCAAGTTCTAGATGCTACAATTTATATATATACAAAACAATTCAGCTCACCTATCATGGAGACAAGAATAATCGGTTTGTACAGCTACCCATTCACACAATCATATTGAATGACAAGTAAAATTCATAATTAATCCCTAAGGAAATGTTGAGTCAAATTAAAGAAATATGTGTGTCTCTCAAGTATTCTAACTCATTCAATCAAGATGACCACTCTATTTACTCTAGCATAGCGGCTAAGAAGAATATCAACAAGCATACAAGTGGATGACCTACGACACAATCCCAAAAGATTAGATAAAAAAATTGAAGAAACTTCCTTAAGACAATCTTCATCCATCTATCATAAGGAAACGTCATTACTTTATGACTACAAAGACTCAAACAAAACAAATCAAAAATAAAAAATTTACTCTAAAATAAAGCAACCAAACATCACATAGTCAAGACGAACAACAAGTCAAACATCCCAGGCATCCACGTCAACATCACCATACGAGCTATTACAATCCAAGACCTACGAATCATAAACCTACTGCTACCAGGAATGACATAATAATTCTACCACCTACAAATGTAGCAATTAAAGCAACAAGAATCTAAATTTCCTCCACCCCATACTTAGAAAGGTGCACTGTCCTCAATGCACACACAATCACATCATAAAGGGAGAGAAAAGAAACTTCCTAGTCACTAAGCATGATCCTTCATGGCACCTATAGAAGCATCATCCTCCTCCATGTGTAAATCATCAATACCATCAGTTAGGAATGTAGCCACATCAAAATTAATAGGCTTGCCAAAAGCTGGGCCCACTCAACACATCAACATAGCACTATCTGTGAGCGGGTACTATACCTCTAAAGTCGTCATCTCCTCTGCAGTGGTTGGTCGACCTCCTCTCTTCAGCTGTAATTCAAACATCCCAAACATATGACCCTGCCAACTCTCATCTCGGGCTTGTCGATCAGCTATAGTAAGAGAGGGGCCTACGAAAGGGGCAGTCTCCTTCACCTTTGTGACGTCTATCATCTGTCCAGCCAAATGTCCTATCAAAGGTAAAACAAGGTTTGCATCCTCCTCGAAACCTGCCTCCCTCAAGCACATGGTTAAGAGACTGCCATGACAATATTTCCATCTACACTTGTCTTGTGATCTCCTCTTACTGTGATGAATCACAGAGCCAAAATAACCGGTATCCCCTTCATCAACATGTACACCAAGACAATCCGCTCGTGAGTCACCTCTATTAAATGTGTCCTGGGAGAAAGACAACACATACCAACTTCACCCACACCTTTGCCTCCCTACTCAAATAGTCAAACACAAGTGAGGAATGGGTGCCATTATGACCCCTCTGCCCATTGGGTGGATGAGTTCTCACTGCACAAAGTGTGGAGGATGTCTCTATATGGAGGCTTCTCCAATAAGATGAAATACTACGAAGGGTCTATTGCAGATGTCTCTAGAAGGGCATTGAACCTTTTAGCGTGAATCGCACCACCTGTCCTCTGATCTTAACCTTTGTACTCTCTCCGAATGATGTGTCCCAATTTTCATAGAATTCCCTCACCAAAGTGAGGTTGCACCTCTCCGGCTCATTGAAGATATAGCCAGCTCCCAACTCACGTATCTTGTCCCCAATAGCTGGGAACTCAAGTGCCAAGCGACCCTTATCTATCCAATTGTCAAGTGCATACTTGGTTTCTTTTTTAGTGTTAAACCAAGTAAGCCCATGAGGTTCTACTGCTTTCGCTCTGAATCTCCTTGTAGGGTCTGTATTGGAAGCCGAAGAACTAGCTTTTGTTTTTCTTGGTCTACCCCTCTTTCAGCTCGTCTCATCTACAATCACCTCCTTTCCTTTTGGTGCCTGGTACCTACCAAGAAAAAGATCAAGAACTTTACAAAATTAGTTTGTGAACCAAATGGCTAACTAACTAAGTGTGGAAGGTGCAAAATTCACCCCACACTTAATTTGCTAGTGTATGTGTGAGAATTTGTCAAATAAGGCACTCAAGACTTCCCCCAATCATCATCCAATCTAAAGAATCCAATATAATTCGCTAACTCATACTACACCAAGTTCATGCATTTTTATTTCTTTTCAACTTTCCTCTAGCTTTTAATTTTTAATTAAGAATGCACTATCTAAGCTATCCTTCTCAGTTTCCTTCTCCAATTTACAGTTCAAGTAATTTTATGTAATGGAGGAACAATATTCAATTCAATCAACCAACAATAAATAATTTACTACCATTCAACATGAATTAATCAAGAATTTCATCAACTCAAGCAATTATCACATTCAAGAATTCAAAGCTTCATGTACTTTCTCTCTCTACAATTAATGCACCTACCCACCAACATTAAAGAATTAAATTCACCCACCTCATCATCCCCACAAGTTAAAATCACCACATTCAATCAAGAATCAATCTACCCAACAAAGATAACATACAATAATGGAAGCATTTAAGACTTTAAGCTCATAAAACACAAAATATGAAATTCAAGTTTTTCACCAACAATGGTGATTTTGGGTTCTAAATCTTAGGGGAGAAGGGTGTGGGAGCATGCTTGGATCATTACTCACACAAGAGAGAATTAATATACTTACTTGAGTTGAAGAGCAGAGTTTCACCAACTTGTTGGATAAGACAACAATGGAGGGAGAGGGAATAGGAGTAATGGCCTGTGGGAGAGAGGAAGAGAAATTTTGTTTTCAACATTTTGAGGGAAAAGGATGAATGGGACTTTAAATAAAAGGTGGGGCATGGGATATCATGTAATTTTAAGGTCTTTTGAGTCAATATTGACTCAAATTGACCAGCAATTTTCATCCATCAAGCCTTTGGCGTGCAGCCCCCTCTATATCACAACAGACATTGAAAAAAAAATTTCTTTGGATATAGGGGCTTGCGTGACGCACCCCCTGTAGCTTCACCTGATAAAATTTTCTTCTTCTAGGATTTAACTCCTGGCATCGAATGCCAGGTGTCTCACCTCGCACTTACACTTTTTAGCTCAATGTCCCAACTTGTTCTTACCTCTTACGCCTTGTTCGTCTCTACAAAACAAATAGAAATATACAAAATTTTAAAAAGGATGGGTGGCCTCCCATCAAGCACCTTAGTTATCATTGTGGCATGGCATCCACGGGTTGCCTCCTGTGCAACACCTGATTTAATGTCGCGGCACGACTATGGTTCCCATCACTTTTTCATACGAGTGGACTTGTGGCCATACCTAGGATCTGCTAAAATTTCATACAACACTTGCTACTCCACTAACTAATTAAAACCTCCATGTTCTCTCGCCAACTTCATCTTGAAGTCCTCATAATGAGGTGGCATTCATGCTGCTCTGAACACTTCAAACACTACCTCCTGACCATCTACTCTCATAGACATCTTGCCCGACTGAACATGTATGACTGCATCAGTTGTGGCTAAAAATCCTCTACCCAGAATGAGGAGAGCTGCTGCATCTGCCTCATAGTCTAAGATTATAAAGTCCACCGGCAGGATGAAAGGTCCTACCATAATCAACACATCTTTAATGATTCCCTTAGGATAGGCCAGAGACCGATACACAAGCTACAATGTCACTGTGGTAGGACTTTGTTCACTTAATCCTAGTGTTCTAAATAGGGATGTAGGCATCAAATTGATGCTCACACCCAAATCACACAAAGCTAAACCAACTTTCTTGCTTCAAATATTGAAACTCCCAGGATCCTTTACATTTTAGGAATTTTGTTCTTGATTCAGTAACTGCACTCTTCCTTAAAAAGCATGGTTTCAAACTCTATATGCCTCCTCTTATTGGTCACGATATCCCTAAGATACCCGGCGTGCATTGGAACTTCCTGCTAAAGCTCTACCAACGGAATATTCACATGAACCTAATTCAACAACTCAAGAAACTTATTACAGGTTGTGTCCTCTGTATTTTTCTTTAACCTTTGAGGAAATGGGGGAGGTCATCTAACTACTGCAATTTTCAGTTATGAGTTGCTACACTCCCCTACCTCAGTCTTGGCTTTCACAGCCTGTTCCTCATCAACTTTTTCTTTTCTGGGGATAATCTTACCCAGCTCTTTACTAAGAGCAATAAAATAGCATTTACATTTTCCTTGGGGTTCTTCTCGGAATTACTTGGAAGTGCCCCCCATGGTTTGTTATTCTACTGTAGGGCCAATTTGCCCATTTGTCTTTCAATCTCATGGATGGATTTTTGTCTTTCATTTACCACTTGCGTCTGCTGCACCATCCATCGCTTCATTGTCTCCTTCGAAGGATTGTTCTGTTGTTGGACCTGTGGCCTTTAATATGTGTTTTGGGGCCTTTGGAAGTTTTGATTCCCTCCCCACAGGGGATTTGCTCCATTCCGGTACCCCTGATTATAGGCATTACCTGCAAAACCTCTATCACGACCTTGTTTTCCCACAAAATATACAAACTCTGGATTAAGAGGATAACCTGAATAGGCATGGCCTTCTCCACACGCCTCACATGATGGTGGTGGGATTTTTACCTGTTGCACTAGGCCTCCTACTAGTGTGGTCACCAACTTACTGATCACATTCACAAACAGGCTAATGTCTTCCCTAATTGACGCTACACCATCCACCTCAAGCTTTCCCAACACCTTTGTTGTTGCAAATCCTCTACCTATTTCTTGATACTCTTGACTCCCCGCAGACATGAGGTTTAAGAGAGCCTCAATTTCATCATAACTTTTGGATAGAATCTATCTTTTTGCTGTATCATCAAGGAGCATATTATATTCGGGCTTCAGACCCTCAATGAACTTGTGCCCAATTATCTCTTTAGGTTTCATGTGATGTGGACAATCCCTCATGTAATCCTTGTAACGTTCCCATGCTTGAGCTAGTGTCTCTCCATCTTTCTGAATGAATTTGGAGATCTTTCCCCTCAGTTCTTTAGTTCATCTTGAAGATAAAAACCGATTGATGAACTTATTCGAGAGGATCTCCCAAGTGGTAATGGATCCTGCAGGCTCATTTTGAATCCACTCCTTGGCCTCTCCGATTAGTGAGAATGAAAACAGAGTCAACTTGACATATTCGTCTAACATGTTCTGGTAGTGGAAGTTTTTACTCAGCTCTGCAAACATCATCAGATGCCTATGGGGACCTCGTGCGCTTTCCCTGAAATTGGCAAGTGTTTTGGACCAACCATATAGTCCCTTCTTTCAGCTCAAAGTTCCCAATGATGGCTTGTTTGAAAATTGCTTTAAAAGCATTTTCCATATTCTGCCTAGAAAACTGCATCAATGGAACTCTCTCATTCTCTTCACCTTCTCCTTGCCCAATGTTTTCCATAGCTAACCTTTGAAAGGTTCTCTCTATTTCATGATCAAGAGAAGCTAAGGTTGGTCGTTGACTTCTTGTGCTTGGAATACACTGAGGCAAACAACCCTATGAACTTCAACAAAAACAAGAAAAAAACGTAAAATATAGACTAGCAAAACAAAATTCTAACCTACAAACAATTAAACAATATTGAAGTCCCCAACAATGGCGCCAAGAACTTGATGTCTCCCAAGCGCACGCAAGTGCACATTTTCATAAAGTAATATAGGATTATTAAGTCCAAATATTGTACCCACATGTACTTATCAATTTAATCGTTATAAGGTTTTCACTTTAATTTCACTAATCTACGAAACAAGTAAAATGAAGATTGGGTTGGAAAATTAAACTACTAAAACTTCAAATGTAAAAATTAACTAAAACGAATGCATGCTTGATTGTATTTCAATAATGAAGACAGACTAGGGCAATGGCACTTGGTTGGTTTCAAGTTGAATTTTCAAAACGTAATTAAACTAGCATGATTCTTCCTATGGTTGTTAGTTGCAAGTTACTATCCCATTTCTTGCCACTATCCCTAGCCTCCATGAATTATTTCATGAACCCTAACGCCTATATCCCTATGATTGCAGGAGAACAATTAAATAATGATTATGCCTATTTGTATATCAACAAAATGGTGTTGAAGGGTATATCCCTATCCTCAACAACAACTTCTACCCTATAACCAATGGGTTCAAGGGTCATTGAATTCCCATTTTGTATTTAGTTTTAACCCTTTAGATTTCCTTTCCCAAGTTCAACCGAAAGCCAATGGATTACTAACAAAGTGATCAATCTCATTAATAATAAATTAACACAAATAGATACAAACAACTACAAAAGAAGAATCAAAACTAAGTTTATTTTGTCTGTCAAATAATCAACTATTCACCATGGCCACAACCCTAGAATATGAGTTTATCCACTTATAGACAAGTAGAAAAACAAATACCTAGTTGTAGAATCTTGTATTCCTTCCAAACGAATTATAAGCTTTCATGAATGAACTACGAAATAAAAATGAGTAAGGACTACTTCAAAGAAGTCTACCTAGAAAATGACCTAAGACTTATATTTATAGATAAGCCTTCAAATGAACTTTCTTCCCTTCAAGACTTGGCTTTAAATTCAGCATTTTCATCACGAAATGGCTCTGGCGTGCCGCCCCTGCTATCTCGCCACAGACATAGTCAAATTTTTGCAATTTCAGCTCCAGATAGGGTCTGGCGCACCGCCCCAGCCATAGCACTAGATTGAGATTTTTTTCTCTGAAATTTAGGACTTGGTGTGGGGCACCATCCATAGCATCAACAACATTAGATCCTCAAATCTTCATTTCTTTCATCATTTTGAGCCTATTTTAAATCAACTCAAATCATTTCTTAGCTCATAAAACACTCACATACATGAATTTAAGCATAAATTAAGGATTATGAACTAAAAACATGATGAAATATGGATAAAAACATGGCAAATAGGGATAGAAATATGCACAACATCAACCGCAACTCAAGTTGTTCAATGATCATAAAGATTAAGGATTTTTTGTAATTCTCTTTTCCTAATCTTTACTTCTCTAGGTTTAAGCAAGTAAAGAATTTCGGCAAGTATTAATGTTGCACTTTGTTAAGAAATGTTAAATATGAAGAGAATACAATACAAGCGGTTAGCATTGGTTTTGAATCACTTTGTGTAACCCTAGTTCGTTAATCCACTGTGGTTCCCACAATCCTAGTTGTGGAGGTTTTAGCCTCTCATGATTATAAGATTATAATTATTATTCATAGACAAACACATAATTGAATACTTACAACGATGATTGAAAAAAAAACCTGCTTGGAATATTGAAACAAAAGATGATGAACAAATTCAAGAATAATTTGAGAAATCCAAGTTAAGATCTCAAGAATTGCTCTCCAATATTGTCAAGAACTAATTACAAACAGATAATGAATTAATTCTAACTCCTTCTGAACGTCCCTTGACTAATAGAAAACTAAAAAATATTTATACGGCTAATAAAATCCATTTCCTAAGTTAACAGGAAATAACCAAATCTGGCACTACACTTCATACAACTCCTCATAAAAACCATAATAGGATTGTATGGGTCATGCCTTTTCTTGTACATCCATTGGCTTTTGCAGCTAATAAAATCCTTTTCCTAAGTGTTGGCATCTAGTCGACTCGTAACATGATCCAACGAGTCGTACAATCCAGTCGTGGTTTGACACTGAGAACTTTTCCATCTTTTGAATATTTCTATGAGTGGCTTGGTGTGCCTCGTACCTTTCTCCTACGACTCGTAATAGCTTGTTGTACCATGAGATATGCCAAGTCCCATAAATCACTGAAGCTTTCCATGTCTCCTGGTATGGGTTGTATGTAGATGCTACAATCCAAAATTACTACCCATATCAGGAAACTTCAACTATGCAAATTTCTCTGATGTATTCTATGACTCAAGTTACAGCTCGTACCAGGATGGTATGGCTCGTATTGAGAGTCGTACTTTGTCTTTGCCATGTACCAATCTATTAGGCTTTTTCACGAGTCTCAGTACGGCTCGTACTGAGATCCGTACTTGGCCTCTTTTTTGCACTTTTCTGCAACTTGTGCACATTTTCACTCTAACACCTATTTTCTATTAAAACAAAATAAAAGAACCTCATATCCATATAAAGACACTTAAGTCCATAATATTTTCCCAATTTTAAGCGTCGAAAGTGTTGTAATCTCAGAGCACATCAACACCCTCAACTTAAGACTTTTGCATGTCCTCAGGCAAACAAGAAAAAAACTAAAATTGATGCTTAACTAGAAAATAAACCTAGGATACTATTGCCAACACCAACCAAATCTTGCACTACGAACACAAACAAAATTTGACCCTTCTCCATGTAAACAAAATCAGCTATGCACCTCAAGTGACCACAAACCATGATAAACAAGGATCAAGATATGTCATCTAGTTATTATTAGAGAATCAAGTTATTACCAATGCTTTTCATACAAACAACTTGCAGAATAAAACACAAATCATGTACCCTCACAGCAAATGAAGTCCCCAACTCACAGATATATGAAAATATGAAACTTGGGACTAAACAAGTAAGATTTTCACTCTCACGAGGAAGTTCTAAATACTGCACATCAGATACCATAGGCTTGTCCTTATTTTCTCTACTTCAGCCTTTGGACAGTTAGCCTAGGATCATTATAGGACTTTATTCGACTTCTAATGTAGGCTTCAGGTTGTTATGGAAAATATGGAATTTAGTGACTAAACCCTCCTTGGCACTACATACTTGTGGTCTCACTTTTCACTTATTTCACCTATTTTTCCTTCCCTTTTCTCCTTTTTCTAGCATGTGTGAGTGTGATGGATTTTTTTGTCTTTCTTTTCAACTCTTTTTTCTTTCTTTGCATATTGCATTTTAATCTCATTTTTCATTCTTTTCTTTTTCACACCACACCTCACTGTTCTTTGACTCTTTTTCTTTCTTTCTTTTTCACCCCACACAATTTACGCACCCCTATTAGAGTCACCCTCAACTTAGGTATTTTGTCAAAGTTGAGGTTCACATTTCCAAGGAGGGACCAGAACCAAAATAGGTTCATTATAAATAATGAGTAAAGTTAATCGGTTAATCAAAGAAAAATGATCCATTTAAGGCCCAAAATCAAGATCAAGGGATTCATCATCATTTGGTAGGGTATTTTAGGCTAAAGTGACTCATCTATCTATAAAATCCTATGACCATCTCCTAACCAACTATCCTAAAGCCTATCCGGTTCGTACATGGATAACTATAACTACTCATTCTAATAAAATAAATGACACAAAAAGTCCACAGAAATCATGCTTTACAATCAACAAGTACATAGCTAATATCCAAAATAAATTTTAAACAGGATCATATTTTCAAAACATAAAAACTAGTGCATTTTATTGGTTGAGTAATCCTAAGCTACTTATTAAACAAAAACAACCTAAACATGTCAGTTCTACTATGTAGCATGCCTGAGGGAAAAGAAATATGATAAGAAAAATCCTCGGACAAATCAAAAATTCCAAAAAATACAAGTACACCCCCTCCCCTTTTGAAAAGTAGGCTTCATCCCCGAAGTATAAAATATAAAAGCACAAGGGAAATAGATATACCTATGGCATATTAAGAGCTCCTGTCATCTCACAGAGGTGGTACCTACGCTGCAATCGTGGTGCTAGCGGTGGCGGGCACACTCAATGGTACCTCTATGGGGGAAATGGTCACCCCCTCAGCAGTAGTGGTCGCCTCTGTGACCTCGGTAAAAAATTGGGGATGAATGTGGCTCGCTTGAAGGGTCCTTGCCACCTACAAGCTCAACATAAGCAGTGATGGAGCTACCCATTCCTCTAACTCTCTCAAGCAGCTCAGACCTATGCTCGTTGTGAATTTGTTGACTCTCCAATGTTGCTCGATTGCATTCTTTCTTCTCCTTCTTTTTCTTCTTATTTAGGGTCTCATCTCCAACATCCTTCGAGACCCTCTTCTTCCCTTTTACTCCCTCTACTCCAATCGTCTCCCAATATCCCACCAAGTCAAGCTCATCATTAATCTCAATATCGAGGTCAAGAAGAGAGGGGGCTGCTAGAATTGCCGACTGTCGAGATGACAGCTCAGTCACTTGGCTCTAAAGAGCCCCCAACTCCTCACGGAGACTACCTATGTTTTTCTATTCTGCTATGCGCTCATTGAAGCGTCGCCCAAAGTTGTCGAGTTGGGAATGCAAGACCCGTGCGGCCGCCTTAATTTCAGCCTTCACCCAAGGCTTCACATTCTCCATCATAGAATACACCTTTTCTCTTAGTCACAGTCAATCTCTTCACCATCTTTTGCAGAAAGTCCTGAGGCACTAGCATATATCCTACTAGGGTCTAGCTCAAAAGGCCCATAGGTGGTGCAGCAGAGCTGTTGGGAGCTGCCTCTAAATGACCGACCTCTATAGCTGATGTCGTGCCCTGCTCCTATGAGGTGGGGGCATTAACCTACTGGCCCAAAACTACCCGTGGTACAGGGACTGAGGTAGGAAGTCTTGATCGGCTCACTAAGTGCATTTCATCCTAGATCAACCCTATGTCCAATGTCTTCTACCCTCCAATCAACCGCTCTTCATCCAAATGCACCTTAAGACCTGCCTTCATACGTAATCTGAACACGAGACTTACGAATGGGATAGTAGTGCTCAATCCCATAGCCCGATCATGAATCTCCTCTGCAATGATCCTCAAAATGTTGATGGCATATATTGACATGATACACACCACCAATGTTGTTTTGTCTGCACTGAGGGTCTTTTTGTTTACCGTCGGTGCCAACCTATGGTGAACTAGAGTCTAGCAGGCCTTTGCTATGAAATTCAGTGAATTTTTGGTGACTTGCTTTCCACTAGTCACCCATTCCGCGTCCTCCTTATACTCAGCAATGACCACAGAAAACTACTTTATCTGATTCTTCCTCTCCTCATAACCTATCTGTTTAATTTTCTTTATGGCTTCCACCTAGTAGTCAAACTATGAGGTGGTATGAATTGAGGCCCATATAATACCCGAGCAATAATATGATCAGATATGTCAACAGTGAGACCTCGCACCATTACGCTCTCTAATATGAGCTGATCTTTGAACTTCTGCCCATCCTTTACTTTCTGTTCCATGGTAGCCAAATAATTGGCATAAAACTCTTGGACTATCTATGAAGTGTATCGATCGGGAGTTCTATCCATCCACTCGAATCCGTATAAGCTGAATATCCACTTCATCTCCTCCACCTCATTCAGTGCATTGGTGAGGGTCCGTGATTCTTCTTGAATACTCCTCCTAGGGTGGTTCTTCGTAGTGAGAGAGAAAACCTGCTCATAGATCTCTTGTGCCCCCGGTACTCTCCACCGAATAGTGCAGTTCTCCCTAGGCAAAGTTTGCCAACCCTCATCATCGGTTGCCTCATCCTTAGACTAGGACTCACCATCTCCATCTCCAGATTAGACCTCTTCGAACCCCTCATCATCATAGAGCCACTCCCGGACTCGTGGACTTATTCCTCAGCTCCCTCCTCAAACTGGGGAGCATCAACATAAGTGGTAGTGGTGGCCTTGTCCTGGGCTTTAGCTTGTGCCGTAGTGGTTCTTGTCGCATCAGTGTTAGATGTATCCGGTCTGTACTCATCCACTGACCCACTCGGAGAATTTTCTACATGTTCAAAGTCAAAGGGCACATCTCTCAATGCCCTCCAAGCAGTTATATCTGCCCCAGAGGCTTTGTCTTTGGCAGCTTTGGTTTCTTTCTTCTTTAAAGTCATTGTACTTGTGGAGAAAAAGGGTTAAAACTTTAGATATGAGAAAAATAAAACAAGAAAATACCCTCTAAAATTTTCCACGGGTCTTCAATACGAGTCGTACCTAGAAGGTACAACTTGTACTAAGACTCATAGTATCTTGGATCACAGTCACGACTCATTTCATGAAGGTACAATCTGTACCATGTATCGTATGAGGATATCCATCGAAAAACATTCTTCTATATTTTTCCATGATGCAAGGTATGACCTGTAAGTCGATTCCATGAGTCATTCTAAGGATCGTATAGTTGCCTTTGGACTTTGACCCTTTCAAAATTCTGGTACGATTGCCAGGTACGACTCATAGTAGGTTACCACAGGTCATACTAGGTTCCGTACCAATTATTTTACATACATTTGGCTTGGGATAGTCCAAATGAGCCATCCTACTAGTTGTAGTATGAACCCACGAGTTGTAGGAAGGCTTTTGAAGCCTGTCTTTGCCTTTGTTCATATCAGTTATGCAGGTAAGTTTGATTTTGTGTTGGGTACTCAAAATTACCAAATCTAGGCATGCATTTCTTACACTTTTACATCAACCCAGTTCTCCCATTATGATTCACAACCCGTAACTCAATTCTTTACAATTTATGTTCAAGTTCCAAGCATGTTTGAATTTTGACCCAGTCAATACAATCATATTGCAAGTTACAGATCATTTTCCTCATCTATTTTCATGAATTTTGAGGGATCCCAGTTGTTAAACAAGTCACATTAGAACAAAGGTCTTTCTACTCAACCCAAAGTATAACTACTTACTTGCTTTTTGCAAAATCTTGCTCACTTCGTGCGTGAATCAGTGAATAGTGTAGGGGTTCAACTTGAGCAGTGTTAATCGAGCACAATCTTGCTCAATCGATTATTTTTCTTAAGTTATGGGTGTGAGGGAATCATGGTAGGTATTTGTAAGTTGATGGTGTGATTGCGTGGGAGAAGGGTCTGAAAGATTTGGAATTTAAATATGTTAGGGAAAATCTTAAAAATTCAGGTTGAGTCGGGTTGATTTAAATAATTTGGACGATCATGACTCGTACCATAAGTAGTAGGTTGGACCGATGACTCATCCTTTGGGCTCATAGTAGAGGTTTCATAAAACTTACATGTGGACCTACGAGCATATCACACGACTCATACCATAAAGGTACACACCGTACCACGACTCATAGGTCACCTTGACTAGAGTTCCATACTTTGCATAGTTCATAACTACAATGAGTACTATGGCCCATACAATGGAGGTACCGGTCGTAGGACCAATCATACCATGAACTCATGCACCAGGCCATATCTCTTCTTTTCACCATGACTCACACTACGGCCCATACGATGCTTTTACGAGTCGTATCGAGGATCTTAGTACAAGTCTATACTGTAATTTTTCTAAAACCTATTTTTGTTTCACTTGGACACTGAGTAAAAATAAGTTAATACACTTGGGTTGCCTCCCAAGAAGCACTTGGTTTAACATCACGGTACAACACAGGTGGTTTAGTTACTTAGAATTCACCAAACTGCCTCATGGGTTGCCTCCCAAGAAGTGCTTCATTTAACATATCGACACGACTCAAGTCTCTTGACTACTCAGACTTTGTCAAGAAACTTAGTATCCTCGATTGCTGATACCACTCTAAACTCATTGGGATGCTTCATTGTCCGGAAGACATTGAAGGTGACCTCCTCTTTATTAAGCCTAAATTTTAGTTGGCCAACCTCGACATCTACTAAAGCCCTCCAAGTAGCAAGGAAGGGTCGCCCCAAAATGATGGGAACCTCAAAGTCAATCTCGAAATCTAGGATCACGAAGTCCACTGGGAGAATGAATCCATCAACCTTGAAAAGCACATCAAATATGATCCCTACAGGCTTCTTCATAGTACGATCGACCATCAATAGCTGTATAGTGTTCGGTGTTTTTCACAACAACGCGCAAGTGCACGTGGTCAAACAAGTAATAACGTGGCTCAAGTAAGCCAAGTATCGATCCCACAGGGACTGGGCTAGGGTAACAATCTACTCAAGTGTCAATAAACCTTAACTATAAAAATGCAGACAACAGTGTTAAGAAAAGTTTGATATTTTGGTTTCTAATTTTATACTAATTATAAAACAAATATACAATTTGAGTCTGAACTATAAGTATGAGCATGCTGAGGTTAAACGAACATGTAGAGAAATAAATTATCGATACAATTTGGTTAATCTTTCTTCCGGTTGCTAGTCCAGAATTATAGCCTATGGATTAAAACTCTCGTATTTAATCCAACTTAAGAATCATGAACCGTCCACCCACATTTCTGTGATAAAACGAAATTCATGTTCTAGCCATACAAAACCGATTCCTTAATTGACTAATATGACTTTCAGGTATATTTCTATCCTGAAGGTAAATCAATTCTCAATTTTTCCAAACAAAGAAAAGATCCTATTAATTCATAGCTTTCCAATTTCTTGCTTTCTCGAGTGAAACTGGACTTTTTAGATGTACATCAACGTTGGCCACACATTAATGCAGTAGGAACAAGAATCAATAGAACAACCATGGAAGAAAAGATGAAAAACCAATTTATCAATAATCACATTTCAATACAATTGTTCTTAACCTCAACAAGAAGAGGATTTAGCCACTCATTTGTGGATTAAACATCGTTAAATGAGTGTAAATCATACAAGCAATTCAAATCATGAAGAAGGAGATAGAGAAAAACCCTGATATTTTCGTCCCCTCAACTGCCTGTAACCCACGTTCTTGCTCCACCAAGTCAGAATAATTAAAAATGAACCTAAGTGTTCTATTTATACTAGTGGGAATTTTTCCCGAAATAACAAGCAACGTGTCACGGAGTGCATCGCGGAGCTCTACCTCCATGACACGCCATTGACGCGGACCCTTACTGGAATTTGGTCATCCAGGTATTAAGGCCCAACGTGGCACGCGTGCAACGCGGGGCTAGGCCAATGTGCCACGGCCCCAACGCGCACCTTCACTGGATTTTGGCAAAAATTCCATATCCAGGCAGAAGGCATCCGCTATGGCGGCGTGACACGGCTCCATCGCGGAGCCCCTTTAATTCATGTTGTCCTTGGCCTTTTCCTTGCTTTCTTCCGAGTCCACTCCCGATTTCTCCCAATATGAATTTTAGCTTCCCAAAATTATATTTCACCTTCAAAACAACGCTAATCATGTTGGGTAGTATAAATTCACATTTATTACAAATCACATGAGAATGTATAAACATCGATAGATAAACAAGGCAAAATGACACATTTGAGTATCATTTGGGCATATAAATTTGCCCAAGATCACTTACCCCACACTTAAATCCTTGTTCGTCCCTAAACAATAATCTTACACCTCATGCAATTGACACCCCAACCTGGCTACTTTGGCTCGACAATTCAAGCTACGGTTATACCGATTATTTAACACAACAAATCCTCAAGAAAACATGCATAGTCTTATCAATACCATGACCTTCAACACATTAAGACCTCCTAGACTCAAGAATCGACTCTCGATATCAGCAAACTCATGCAAATCAGCTGATCAAGATATCCAACACGAATTTTAATCTCTCTTCAAGCATGTGCCCTCACAACACAAGAGAATTTTCCCCTTTTTAATCACATGAACTCAAAACATTACATGTAGGGGCATATAAACACAATTTCGCTCTCTCTCCCAAAAGAGTTCACATGCATCATGCCGTGAACATAGGCTTGCCTTTAGTGTATTACTCCACTAATATAAGGAAGTGTGATGTAAGATCACGTAGGGCTTAACGGGTTGTAATGTAAGCTACGAAACTAGTAAATACTGGGCTAACCAATAATAACAACTAGCCTCCTTAAGTGCTTTTCCAATACATCCCCTCAACCTTATGGTCATTGTTTCTTCCTTCATCTTCTCATTCTTGAAGTCTGTCTTTATTTTTGACCCCATCTCTATAAGCACACTTGACTCAATAACAAAGATTATTTATACATCTTCACTATATTTAATTTATAACAAGTGCACCTTCAACCTTTTCTTTCCTTTCATCACTCTGATTTTTCTTTTCTTTTCACCATTCTCACTCCTTGACACCTTGGGAAAATTATTTTCTTTTCTTGAGCGCTTAAGAGTTTTGGATCAAATTCATAGATAATGAAAAGAAGGGGTTAAGCTCAGTTTACACCTTTTTGACAAAAGAAAAATAATAGGCTAAAGGCTCAATGGGCTAACTAGGGTGTACATTAAAGGTGGGTATGATAATGAAAGAAAAAAATCCGGTTAAAGCAAAGAAATGCCTACATCCTTTCCTACAATACACATCATTTCGGTTTGTACACGCACCAGGCAAGTTCTAGACATTTCACAATAGCATGGAAGAAATGAAACCTCACTATACGTTCATTTCACATGCTCAATTCAAGACATATTCACAGACTCTTCAATCAGCTAATTACACGAATTCAAACATTATGCCTCCATCACACTGAATCGAATCTATGGCCTAGGTATCTCAACATATTGACAAAGTTGCATGCTTTCATACGAATCTCCTTTGCATTTCAAACATCATGTACAACACGCAACCAGAATTTCGCAACCATAAAGTAACTACAGGTTTTGGGATGCAAACCAACAAAAGAAAAAAACTAAAAAGGACAAAACGAACAAAGAAATCTACTCCTAACGACTACATTTCCCTTAAGACGGTCGTCATCCATCCATCATAGAGACTGGTCACTAACTAAGACTTCGGTTCAATGGGACTATTCTCAGTAAAAGAACCGAAAACAAACGCCGAGAAACCCAAAAATTTAAAAATTCAGAAAAAAGAAAAATTTTAAAAGTTCGATCATTTCGATAAAACCAAAAATATGTACAAAACCAGCTAACAACATTCAACAACACACAATAGCTTCACCTTATTTACAATACAGACATACACAAAAAAAAATCACAGGGCCACAAGTTTATCCAAGCACAACAACAGAACAGAGACATACATTAATAACAAAAACAACAAACACCTAACTACTCCCACCCCACACTTAAATCGAACACTGTCCCCAGTGTTCATAAAATTCAGCATAACACAAAAATGGGTGGTGAAACTCCCTGATCAATCAAAATATTCCACTTCTTCGTCAGGTGCTGCTGCCTCGTCTCCCATGTCTGAATCGCCCCCATCGTCATCATCTGACTCCACATCGGAGTCATCACGATGTGTCTCCTCATCTATGGGGACATCATCATCGGTGGGCTCCACAAAAGCTGGCCCCACTCGGCATAGAGCCCTGGCATTTTCGCCAAAAGGGTAGTCTAGCTCGAGTTGCCACAGCTCCTCTTCTATTGTCGGCCTCCCGCCTATGCGTAGCTGGAGCATCTGCATCCCAAACATGTGAGCCATGTACTGATCATCCCGAGCATGTCGCTCGGCTAGTGTAAGAACTGGCCCGTGAGTGGTGTCGGGTGCCTTAGTTTTGGTGACATCTAAGGCCCGCCGCTCCATCTGCAGGATGTAGTCAAGGGCCTCCTCCTCAATATCCAGGCCCCTCAGGAATGTGGTGAGTAATCCACCAAACCCGTACCGTTGCCCTTGATGCAAACGGGCTCTCTTCATGGAGGAGATAATCACCGCCCCCACATTGATCTCCAGCCCTTTCATCAGGGCGTATACCAAGCATACACGATCCCGGGTTACATCTGTCATATGCACCCCCGAGATCAGGCAGGAACAAACAATCTTTAGCCATATCCTGGCTTCCTTGTTCATCTGTGAGTAGGACAAGGTCTGATGGTAGCTCCTATCCTTATGCCTACTCCAACGTGCTGTAGACCGAGTTCCACACAAAGTGCATCGGATATCCGCATATGGTGGAGTGATATTAAGCTGTCGAAGCACATGGGCGTCTGTGTCCCGCGCCTCTAAGATAGCATTAAGGTGATGGGGCTCAAAAGTGACTATTTTCCCCCGTATCTTGATGGTGTGACTTCTGAGAGTCGGGTTCCAATTGGCATAGAATTTCTGAATCAGGTGCAGGTTTCACTCCTTGGGCTCTTCAAAGATGAAGTTCAGCCCAGCTGCCTCAATTCTGTGGACAATCCTGGGGAACTCCTGTGCCAACGGTTCCCTAGCAATGTGTTCTTCGGGGAAGTACTTGCTTTCCTTATGCTTAACGTACCATTTCTTACCCTCCCCTGTCACCCATCTGGTTCCATATTGACGACGTTGGCCGCGTGGAACCACTGGTGCTGCTAGGACTGCTGTTCCCAGTCTAATTCTTTTCCTTCCGGCGCCTGATGTTGATGTGCCCTTTCCGTTGTCTTGCCTGCTTGCCATTATTCCTGTCAAACCCAAAAGACAGTCCCAATGTTATTCCAATTAAAATTAGCTTTGACTAAGGTTGGGTTAAGCTAGGCTACCCCACACTTAGTCTTTAGCCCCAATCACCACGTTACGGCAAGATCATACTCATTTCCAACAACAAACAACAAAACATAACAAGTATGCTTAGTGCATTCAGAGAATTCGACAGTATAAATTCTTTTGTACTACTCAGACTTCGTACAGCTAACCACAACGTTACCATCAATCACTTTTCATCCCATAGCACTTAGCAAGGAGAAACAAAGAAAAGTTATCTACATGAAGCCATATAATTCACCCATTTCTTGCAATTTCCACAATTTCCTTAACCCAAAAATCCGTCGGTCTTTTAGCATATTAACAGTTAGCACAACCAACTCATCTCACCCAACATAAACAACCCAACAAGAATTCCAAAATTCAACTAAATTTTTCCTTTTCACACTCAAATTCAAGCCCTAGCTATGATTTTATCAAAAATTCTATCAAGCTATGTAATTATAGAGTTCATGCAATCACAATGATTCTACGAACGTCAATCAACAATAACTCAATTGAATTTAAGCTCAATTTCTACATAGGGCAAGTTTTGCTCATATCACATGTTCGACATCAAAAAAATCGACAAGAATTGAGATAGAGTTGAAGAAAAACTTGATGAAAATATGTGCCTAGGTCCGTGTCACGTTGAGGGAGAAGGGGTTTTTGGGATGTTTGTCTCGGAGGGAATGAAAAATGAGGGGAAATCGGGGTTAAAAAGTGAAGAATTCACGCGGGTCACCCGGCGACCCGCTGTGACCCATCGCGAAATACACCTCAACGTGTCACGGAGGGTAACGCGGAGCATGCCCTCCGTGGCACGGAGCCGTCGCACAGGTGTTCTTGAATTTGTAAAAATTCCAGAATTACCTTCAACGTGTCACAGCTTGACGTGTTACAACAAAAATTTCATGGGTTGCCTCCCGTGCAGCGCCTGGTTTGCCGTCGCGGCTTGACGTCATTAAGCTCAGTTATCCTCGAGGGTGACGAACGTTTTCTCTCGACCACCGTCCTGTCCCCAGTAGTGCTTACATCTTTTCGGTGGTTTCCCCACTAACTCCCGTGACTCAATTCTCTGAACAACCTCAGCTTTATTAATCACGTTGATCACCGAGAGTTCCTCGTACATAGTCGGTAGCTTGGTAGCCTTATATACATCAAACACCTCCACCTTGTCATGTGCTCGCATAGTTAGCTGCCCTGCAGCTACATCAATAAGTGCTTTCCCGGTAGCCAAGAAAGGACGTCCCAAAATAAATGGGACTTCCACGTCTGGCTCAAAATCCAGCACGACGAAATCTACTGGGAAGATGAGGGAGCCCACTTGCACCAGCACGTCCTCCACAATGCCATCAGGTCTAGCTAAGGAACGATCCGCTAGTTTCAATATCACTGTTGTTGGTCTAGGACTCCCTAGACCCATCTTCTTGAATACCAATGTCGGCATCAAGTTAATGCTCGCTCCCAAATCACATAATCCGCGAGCTCGGATACTCTACCCAATTGTAATTTGTATTGTAAAGCTCCCAGGGTCCTTGAGCTTTGTGGGCAACCTGTTTTGTATCCGGGAAGTGTACTCCTCTATAAGAGCCACCGTAGCATACTCATTGAACCGACTTTTGTTTGCCACGATGTCCTTAATATACTTTGCGTACTTCGGCACTCCCTGCAAAACATCAACAAGAGGTAAGTTAATATGTACCTGTTTCAGCACCTCCATGAACTTTTTGAAACATGTCTCCTCCTTGTGTTTCTTTAGTCTTTGAGGGAACGGGGGTGGTGGTCTCTCTGGTTCAGCCTCCTTTTTCTTCCCCCTCTCTTCACTTTGCTCCCTCTCACTTTTTGTTGCTCCCAACTATTGAGGTGGTCTTTCTGGTTCCACCTCTTTAAGCTGCAATCCACTCCTTGTGGTCACTGCATTCACCTGCTTGGGGCTGGGATCCGTGTCGCTCGGGAGTCCTCCTCTAGGCCTGGTGTTTTGGGCTCCAGCAAATTGCCCAAATTGATACTCCAGTGCCTTGGTAGCTAACTGGTTGGTCTTTACCTCGGCTGCCAATTTCACATAGTCAGCCTGCAATTGAGCTTGGAAGGCTATCATTGTCTCGAACATCTCCTCAATGCTGGGTGATGGTGGTGGAGGAGGTGCATTGTTGCTTCTATATTGTGCCTGATAGTTCTGTTGTCCTCCTTGATTCCTCTGCGCCCCCGGACTCGAACTTTGCCCTTGATGGTTATTGTTACCCCAAGAGAAATTCGGGTGATTCCTCCAGTTGGAATTGTAGTTGTTGCCATACTGTAGATGGTTGTTTCTCTGTACATTTCCCACAAAGTTCACCGAATCAGGATTTGCTCCACAACACTCAGCTGAGTGTTCACTACTCCCACATACTTCACACCAAATCTGCTGCACTACATTCACTGGGGCTTGAGACTGGTTCATGCTAATGTTACTGAAGTGGATGTTGAGTTGATTCTGTAAAGCAGCTATCTGTGCAGCAATAGTTGTGAAACTATCCACTTCTAACACTCCCGCTGCTTTCCTTGTTCCTCCTCTTGACGAGTCCGCATTCCACTCCGGATTTCCCTGCGAAATACGATTTAACAAGGTATACAGCTCCTCATAAGTTTTCTCCAATGCTTGCCCCCCAGCTGCTGAGTCTAGCAAGATTTTTGTGTGGGGTTCCAAACCCTCTATGAAAGTATGCACCAGCACTTCATTGGATTGGTGATGATGAGGACAATCCCGCAACATAGATTTGAATCTCTCCCAGGCTTGATACAGATTCTCTCCCTCTCTCTGTTTAAAACTTAGAATTTGACTTCTAAGTCATGTTGTTTTACCGGATGGAAAAAAATGTATCAAGAATTTCCTTGCAAGATCATCCCACATAGTGATATAATTAGGTGGCTCAGCTTTCAACCACCTCTTGGCTTCTCCCAAAAGTGAAAATGGGAACAATGTAAGCCTGACATAATCTGATGACACTCCAGCGGGGATGTAAGTGTCACTTATCTCCAAGAAATTTTTGAGATGTTGTTGTGGATCCTCATGAGGGAGACCTGTGAACTGCCCGCTGGTGTGCAGCAATTGCACCATGTTCTGCTTAAGCTCGAACCTCCCTCCTGGCTCAGGTTTGCGGATGCTAGATGTGACATTATTAGCATGTGGGATTGCCACCTCGTGAACCGGCCTAGCTGCCATGTCGTCGGGCACTAACATTGCCCGTACAACTGGTGGATTCTGTTTTTGCTCCACAATTGTTTGTCTGAGCAACTACAACTTTTTCTCTAGATCTTCTCTCTTTTGACGATGAAATTGTCTTTCCGACACTAAATATGAGTCCACCAGCTCCTTGTCTCTTGCCAGTGTTCAACAGAAATTAGTATCTGCAAAATACAGGCTAAGACCAAGTTGTCAACCCTAAGAAGAAATAGCAAACTAATACTTAAGAAAAATTTACCGATTGCCAGTCCCCGACAACGGTGCCAAAAACTTGTTCGGTGTTTTTCACAAGAACATGCAAGTGCACGTGGTCGAACAAGTAATAAAGTGGCTCAAGTAAGCCAAGTATCGATCCCACAGGGACTGGGCTAGGGTAACAATCTACTCAAGTGTCAATAAACCTTAACTCTAAAAATGCAGACAACAGTGTTAAGAAAAGTTTGATATTTTGGTTTCTAATTTTATACTAATTATAAAACGAATATACAATTTGATTCTGAACTATAAGTATGAGCATGCTGAGGTTAAACGAACATGTAGAGAAATAAATTATCGATACAATTTGGTTAATCTTTCTTCCGGTTGCTAGTCAAGAATTATTGCCTATGGATTAAAACTCTCGTATTTAACCCAACTTAAGAATCATGAACCGTCCACCTATATTTCTGTGATAAAATGAAATTCATGTTCTAGCCATACAAAATCGATTCCTTAATTGACTAATACGACTTTCAGGTATATTTCTATCCTGAAGGTAAATCAATTCTCAATTTTCCCAAACTAAGAAAAGATCATATCCTATTAATTCACAACTTTTCAATTTCTTGCTCTCTCGAGTGAAACCGGAATTCTTAGATGTACATCAATGTTGGCCACACATTAATGCAGTAAGAACAAGAATCAATAGAACAACCATGGAAGAAAAGATGAAAAACCAATTCATCAATAATCACATTTCAATACAATTGTTCTTAACCTTAGCAAGAAGAGGATTTTGCCACTCAGTTGTGGATTAAACATCGTTAAATGAGTGTAAATCATACAAGCAATTCAAATCAAGAAGAAGGAGATAGAGAAAAACCTTGATATTTTCGTCCCCTCAATTGCATGTAACCCACGTTCTTGCTCCACCAAGTCAGAATAATTAAAAATGAACCTAAGTGTTCTATTTATACTAGTGGGAATTTTTCCCAAAATAACAAGCAACGTGTCACGGAGTGCATCGCGGAGCACTGCCTCCGTGACACGCCACTGACGCGGACCCTTACTGGAATTTGGTTGTCCAGGTATTAAGGCCTAACGTGGCACGACGTGCAACGCGGGGCTAGGCCAACGTGCCAAGGCCCCAACGCGCACCTTCACTGGATTTTGGCAAAAATTCCATATCCAGGCAGAAGGCATCCGCGATGGCAGCGTGACACGGCTCCACCGCGGAGCCCCTTTAATTTATGCTGTCCTTGGCCTTTTCCTTGCTTGCTTTCGAGTCCACTCCTGATTTCTCCCAACATGCATTTTAGCTTCCCAAAATTATATTTCACCTGCAAAACAACACTAATCATATTGGTTAGTATAAATTCATATTTTATTATAAATCACATGAGAATGTATAAACATCGATAGATAAACAAGGCAAAATGACACATTTGAGTATCACTTGGGCATATAAATTTGCCCAACATCATATAGTAGTCAGTGTGGGGCCTTCCAAGACTAGTTTCTTGAACACAACTAATGGCATCAGGTTGATGCTTTCTCCCACGTCGTAGAGTGCCTTCGTGAACTCAACGTCACCAGTAGTTCATGGAACGGCGTTGCAATGATGCAAGTTACCCACTAGCTCATAACTCACGGACCTTTTCTTGGTAACAAGGTCCTTCATAAATTTGGTATATCCAGGCATCTGCTCTAATGCCTTAACCAATGGTATGTTTATAGGTAATTGTTTAAGCATGGATAGAAATTTCTAAAACTTATCATCTTCTGCCTTCTTCTTCATTCTTTGAGGGAACAATGGCTGTGGTCATGGGATAACCTTATAGATCTGTGTGGCCCCTTGTTTCTTACCCTTTTTAGCTTCAGACTATTTTTCACCAATTGGAGCCTCAGTCAATTCAGCCTCTTCCTTAATCTCTTGCTCAGTAACCTCATCATCATCATCAATCACAATCTCTTTCTTCCTTTGCATTTCAACTACAATCGGTAGAGGGGGATCAACTGTAGTCTTTCCACTCCTAGTCATCACATCCATATAGTGACTATCATTCTTTGGATTTTGGACTTTGTTGCTAGGTAGTGGTTCCTTTTGCCTAGGGTTTCGGGATGCTGATAGTTGACCCAACTTCTACTCTATTTGCTTGATTGATGTGGCATGCGACTCAACTCTCTAGCCCATGTTAGATATATCTCCACGAATGTCTTTTAGCTGCTCCTCAGTGGATCTCACCTTCTTGAGCATCTCAGCTATCATTTTCTCCAGTTTTTACTGTCCAGCCTCCCCCTCATGTGCATTAGGAGGCACATACAATCCTATTCGGTCATTGCTGAAACCATCATTCCTTCTCCATTCTCCCACTGGCTCACGACCTCAGCTCCTATATCTGTACCCATTACGGTTGTAGTTGTCTTGGTATTGGTTTTGACTTTGATTTTCAGAACCTTGGAGCCAAGTCTCCTGTCCAAACCCTTAGGCATTGGCCCAAAAACCAGCCACCTAGTTATCCAAGAAGTTTGCCTCCTTCTCAGAATCTAAATTCTCGAGCCCCGATTTCTATCCTTGAGCTCCCACTACATTTAGTTTTTTGGCCCTAGGGCCCATGATATGCTTTTTGAGAAGGTCTGATGATGTACGAATATGGGCCAATTCCTAATCACACTCCTTCTCCTTCATTCATTGGTCTGCAGTCACAACAACAACATATGTACCCGCAGCTGCTTTCGCTTTCCTGGTGTGCCAGACTCTATTAGTTTTAGTCACTCTATCAAGAATACTGGCAGCTTGTTCCCATGTGTGACTCATCAGCGCTCCTCCTTCCACATTGTCCGCTACAACTTTAGTTCTATTATTCAATGACCTGTAAAAAATCTCCAACAAACTGTTATCAGGAATTTTATAGTTTGGACACTTGGTCATCTTCTTCTTAAATCTCAACTAGGTTTCATGAAGTGCCTCCCTTTTTAGTTGTCAGAAATTGTAGATCTCATCATTAAGCTGTAGCATCTTGGAGGGTGGGAATAACCTTTAAAGGAAGCCTGTTTGATCTCCTCTAGTTGGTTATGGATTCATTGGGTAACTTCAATAACCATAAAGTGGTCCATAGACAAATAGAAGGGGAAGAGTCTCAGCCTTATTGCATCCTGACTAACGCCGGGCAACCTGTACGCTTTGTATATTCCGATGGAGTTTATTAAGTGCAGGTTGGCATCGTCAACTACATCACCACTAAACACCCTTTTCATATTCAGCAACTGTGTCATGGTGCTAGTCATTTCAAACTTTGCTGCAGCAGGAAAAGATGGTGGTACAATAGCTTTAGTTGACCCGACTTTATCAATATTCGGGTCATCCTCATCAAAGAATTGAGGGGAATATCTCTGGCCTTTGTTTCCCCTTCAATGGTGGCTAGCATTAACCACTTCATCCTGAGCATCATCGGCTTCTTGAAGTGCAGCTTTCCTAGCTTCTTCAGCAAGACGGGCATCTCTTTGCTCTTGGTTCTCCATTTTTCGCTGTGTTCTTTCTACTTCAAGATCCAAAGCAATCAGGGGTTTTCCGCTCCATCGAGTACTTGGCATTCACCTAGGGACAACCTATGGATATCAAAAACAAAAAGAAAATAAAAATGAGGAAATAACAATTAAAAGTTAAACACAAGAAATTAATCTAATCTTAGCCGTATTCCCCAGCAACGGCCCCACTTTTTGATAATGCTCATACTCACACTCCTGAAAAAGTATGAAGCGGACGTTGTCAATAAAAAACCCAATAAAGGTTGGGGTCGAACCTACAGGGAATATGGTAAGAACTAGAATAATGTCGGTATTTAAGCTTTTGGGTATGTTATCTCCAAATTGGGGGGTTTATAGAAAAACAATTATAAAACAAGATTTAAAATTACTTGTTGTTAATCAAAATTTGCAATTAACTAGGGTAAGTGTTCCCCAAGGGTTCATAACTACTTTGGGTTTACACTCATGATCAATCCCAATGCTTACTTGTATAACTAATGACTAGGGTTCATCCAAACGACTAGTTTATCCCAATTGGACAATTATACTCAATCACCGGGTTAGGTCTTATGAGCAATTTCAATTTAACCATTATCAATTTGTTCCAAATTAACTATACTGCGACCACAGCTCAAGTTATACAATGATCATAAAAATCAAGTCTTTGTTTCAATTCTCTTTTCCTAATCTCTACTTCTCTAAGTTCAAGCAAGTAAGGAATTTGAGCAAGCTCTAATGTTGCTCTTCATTAAGCAACATTAAAGATGAAGAAAATAAAATCCAAGCATTTAGCATTTGTTTCGTATGACTTTGTGTAACCCTAGTTCGTTAATCCATTGTGGTTCCCACAATCCTAGTTGTGGAGATTTTAACCTGTCATGATTGTAAGATTATAATTAGTGTTCATAGACAAACACATAATTTCATACTTACAACGATAATTGAAAGAAACATTCTTTGAATATTGCAAGAAAAGATGATGAACAAATTCAAGAACAATTTGAGAAAATCCAAGTTAAGATCTCAAGAAGTGCTCTCCAATATTGTAAAGAACTAATTACAAACTAATAATGAATCAATTATAATTCCTTACCAACGTCCCTTGACTGATAGAAACCTAAAAAGTATTTAAACAGATAATAAAATTCTTTTCCTAAATTAATAGAGAAATAACCAAATCTGGCGTCGACACTTCATACGACCCGTAACAGGATTGTACAAGTCGTGCCTTGTATCGTACATCCCTTGGATTCTATAGAATTTGCTAAGTATTGGCATCTGGTATGACTCATAACAAGATCTTATGAGTCATAAAATCTAGTCATGGTTTGACACTGAAAACTCTGGCATCTTCTGAGATTTTTGTGAGTGTCTTTGTACGCCTCGTACCTTGCTCCTGTGACTCATAATAGCTTGTCATACCACGAGATCTACCAAGTCCCAAAAATCACTGAAGCTTTCCACAACTCCTGGTACGGTTCGTATGTCGATCTATGATTCGTAATTGCTACCTGTATCAGGAGACTTCAACTATGCAAATTTCTCTGATGTATTCTACAACTCAAGTTATGGCTCGTACCAAGATGGTACAACTTGTACTAAGATTCGTACTTTGCCTTTGCCTTGTACCATTCTTCTGGGCTTTTCCAGGATTCTGGGTACAGCTCGTACAATCTAGGTATGGATCATACTGAAATCCGTACTTGGCCTCTTTCTGCACTTTTCTGCAACTTTTGCACATTTTCACTCCAAAAACCATTTTCTCTAAAAACAAAGTAAGAGCACCTCATGTCCATATAAATACACCTAAGTCCATGCTATTTTGCCAGTTTTAAGCATCAAAAATGTTGTAATCTCATAGAATATTATTAATCCTTAGTTTGCTAATTATCTTGTTACTGACATGATGCTAGAAGATTGCACTTTTCATCAGAGGAAGAAATTCCTTCGTGATGTGAATAAGTACTTTTGAAATGATCCATATTTGTTCCAGCTCTATGTTGATAATCTGATAAGGAGATGTATCCCAAAATAGAAATGATGAGTATTCTTGAGGCTTTTTATTCATCTCCTATTGGCGGACACCATGGTGGTGCTTGATCTGCCCAAAAGATCCTGCAATTTGGGTGTTATTGGCCTATGATAGACCAAGATGCAAAGGATTTTGTAAAGGCATATGATTTATGCCAGAGGCAAGGAGCTATATCTCAATTACATGAACTGCCTATGATCGCAATCCTGGAAGTCAAATTATTTGATGTATAGGGAATAGACTTCGTGGGTCCGTTTGTGATCTTTCTGGTAAGAAGTATATCCTGACAGTAGTGGATAATGTTTTGAAATGGGTGAAAGCCATGGCATTGGCAGATAATAACAAAAAGAGTGTCACTACATTCTTGAAAAAGAATACATTTTCAATATTTCGTACTGTGAGAGCTATTATTAATGAAGAGGGTTTCCATAAATATTGTAATGACTCGTCCAATTGCTATAGCACCTTGACAACATTGACGCAAGAATTTGAAAATTTTTTTGCAGGGCTGGTTTATTTTCTAGTAATAATAGAAGTAATTGATGTATGTTAATAAAAGGGGGTGAAATTAAAAATTTTTGTAGGCTAGGAAACAAGATTGGTATGGCAGGCATGACGTTTTCCAAGGCGGGCCTGCGTAGCAGAGCAAGCATCACTGCAATGGAAGACGCAGACCGTAACTCCATGTTTTTGCCACTTTTAAAAACCCAGATCCTATTGTAATAGGGATTAGTCATTAAAATTCCCTAGAAATAAATTTTAGTTATTCTAGCACTAAAATAATAGGGTAGCTAGAGAAGGGCAAGACTGCACCATCTTCCCCAATGGATTTCTTCAAGAAACATTAGACTCGGTGCAAGAAATAGAACTCCATTTATTTCTTGGAATTAGCTTGGCACTTAGGTATTTTATGACTTACCTTTATGTTAGACTTCGATTAGTTAGTCATATACGTATGTGATTCATATGCTATTGATAAGTAAAATGAAAGATTTTAATAATGAGAATGACCGGTGTAGACCATAGCAAATGATTATTTAGGGTGAGAGAAATAGCTTGAAAAACAAGGAAGGAAAGAGGGAACATATAGCGCAGCGAAATTATTAAGTTTGGATAGAATCTTGATGTTATCTTTTCAATGCATGTCCTAGATAGCAAATGTTAAACAATTATTTTAATGGTATATCCAGGTGGGGTATTTCTTACTTAGATATCGTTGATTGTTGTAGGTATCAAGATGTGTATTAATATGTAATTTTGATAGAATTCCTAAGTCAAGTACAAAATTTGAAGGACTTAGTTATGGTGCGATTATGAGTTGGTAACGAGTTTATAAGTACTCTAGATGTAGAGAAGTAATACAAACGGCTGTGTCTTGAATCAGGGGTGACTTGATAGATGGGTTTCTCAAAATGAATATTGTCCTTGAATAGTGAGAATTTGTGAGGTTGGACTAATAAATAATGGAATACGAGATACAACATAGGGTTCCATAAATAGGAGCGCAAGTATTTTAACATCTTTGCATACTTCTAGATGTATGTCTAACATTCCACATATAGCTTAGATGTAATTAAAAAACGTAAGGAACAGGGCTTTGACTAATGCCTTGGGTATTGATGATTTGATTGATGTATTTGGATGGTCTTCGAACAATAATTTCCCATCATACTAATTTAATCATACGGTTTGAATAAACTCTAAATTGATTGAATTGTGAATATTATTCTTGAACTATAAGTGAAATCATAACAATTGTGGTGAACCGGTGATCCTTCCTATGTGGTGATTGATTGAGAGCATGATGACAGATGTTGAAGATGAATGGGTAACACATCCTTACCCTAGGCTGGGAGGCTCATGTCTGAGATAAGCATCCAGATGAGTGATTGAGTATGAAAATGAACATGTGTATAAATAATTAGATATGAGTGGCGCATGCCCGAGGTGAGCATCCGGGCGAGCAATTATAATATGAGTGGCTCATGCTGAGGTGAGTATACAGACAAGCAGATGAGTGGGAGCGGGTACCACACTGGTATAGTACATGGATTTCTAGAATCCTCTGCAAGTCATGATAGGAAGGGCAAACAATAAGACCCTCTAGCATGTTTGTACAAATATACAGATGTGTGGTAAACATTTGTATATACAGATGTGATATGTGATATACCAACATGATTTGGACATGAAATGTGATATATAGAGTGAGATTAGGGAGGTGTAGATATACTATACCGATATTCCTATGTGGACATGACTCCACTAATATGATTGATTGTTTTAGAGATGATGGTTTAATTGTGTTACTTGATGATTTTTTATAAAGTTATGTTGATGTTGTTACATGTAATGCATGGTGACCATCTGAATTGGGCTGGGTCTAATAAAATTGAGCTAGGTTTATTTTGGTTATTAGTTCCATAATGGGTATTCGAGTCTATAACGCTCATACGAGGTTGATCCTTAATGGGTGAGTGGTTCCACTAATAGGTGTAGAGCTAAGATATTGAAGAGAATAAGATGGTCTATTAAAGGTTAATGCTGGATATATAAAAGATAACTAGTATAGGTATAATATCGTGGAGTAGTCAAATGAATAGGGAGTAATTGAAACGAGATTAAATAATGAAAATTGAAGAAGGTGATGGGTAAGGGGAATTTGAAGAAGAGAAGAGTCAGGAATGCCGAAACACTATTTAAGTGGGTTTACCGCTACAGTAAGTGTGTCTTCGCTATTATGGGATCGCAGTAGCGGTCAAGTCATCGTTGCAACGAGATGACAGTACCAATGGAGAAATTGGGACGTTTCTGAATTAATTGTTAGGTTTGAGTGGGGCAAAATTTTAATACATGTTCATAGGTGTATACGTATAAGCGCAATTGTGTACTTAAATGAGGATCTAATCGACATTTAGACTTGGCCTTTGTGTATGTTTGTTGTAACTAGTAAATGTTAGACAATTTCATGTTGATTATCTACTGTTGTATCAACAAACCCTAGTCGGCCGATAATTTCTATCAATACATGTGGTGTACTGATACTACCTTGCTACACCTTTTTTGGGGGGTAGGTTGTGGCAGGTAATTTGCAATCTCATAGTTGATGCGTTTATACTCAACATTAGCTTTTGCATTCTCTCTACAGGCGAAGTTGTGTCATTTTATTTTGTCAGTATTGCAAGTAGAACTCTTATACTTTTCTAGATTAGATCTTGGGAGAGTCATGATTTTGGCGGGATTATTTGCAAATTTAAACATTGATTGATTTATGTAAAGTAATGAGAAATATTTTATATTTGTATATGTTGTTTAAAAAGGGATTGAATTATCGGTCTCACAAGTACAAGAGCAATGTCAAGTAAACTCCTACGGATTGGTGTGTTGACGTCCACATCTAATCTTTAGGAAGTTATGAGGCATTTAGGAAGTCTTCCCCTTTATACTTTCCTATCGTGTTGTTTGAGCATGTTGTTCGCTTGACCTGAGTCCAATTAGTATCTGAAGGACTCCAATTGGTATCTCAATGGGATCAATTGATATCCGACGATGTAAATTATGAGGGAATATGAAATGATTTACAAGTGAAGGCTAGTAATGATGAAATTGTCTTGATAATTGACCAGAGGGATTAAAATACCTGTAGGTGTCCTACTTAGTGCGTTTAGCTATAGCGAGGTGTGTCTTTCCCCAATGGACTCGCTACAATGACAAAAGGACTGCCATAGTGGGTCCATTGCAGCAGAAAAGTGATCGTTTCAGTGAACGACTACTAGGTGGAATCTGAATTCCACATTTTTGAAAGAAATTGCAGTGATGTCAAAAATGATAAAATCAAGCATTCATATGTGGGGAAAACTACGATATGATGTAAATAAAGAGGCCTAAATAAAGGGGCCATTGTCTGAGGATGCCAAATGGGCATCCGTACACCAATAGTAAAAATAGATAGTAACAAAAAATAAGCAAAGAGAGAGTGAGAATTGTCTTACATGAGTTGGTAATTTATGAACTCACTAGGCTCTTAAACATGATTTTTTGCTTAATTTTCATGTCAATTAGGTGGATCTTATGCCTTTTCAATTAGGTGTATTGTACTAACATTATCTTGCAGCATCATGTCCATCTCTAGACGACATAGCATAGGGAAATCCCTAATGGCCAAACCAACACTCAAGACTTAACTTCTGAGGAGGCCCAACATATTACTCAACTTCGCTTTGGGCTGGTTAAAATGGAATCCTACTATTTGTCCTTCAAGGGGAATAGGTCCATCACTGCAGAAGCTCAGTTTGAGGTGGAATCCTTTAAAGATGGCTTCCCAAATATCTACAATAAGATCGGAATTTGGGATTGGGGTCCATTCATTATACCCGTAAGCCCATACTTCCCTGAGTTGAATTGGGAGTTCTACACCTTTTACAGGGTGCAATAAAGTGCCTTGAAGTGCAAAGGCCGAGTAGACACAATTCCCTTCCTTCTTTCTATGTGGGTGCAGGGAGAAGAAGTGAATATCACCCCATAAGCAATATGTAATACCCTAGAAACTCTAAGATCAGACCCGAGAGTTGAAAAGGAGAAAACAGGAATTTCTACACTAGGTCACAAGATGAATCATCCAGTGACCTGTCAGGAACACCATGAGTAGTTAAGTGACTCATGAGGAGGGGTATGACCATGTATGGAAATTTCAGGTTAGGGGTGACTACGAGTCGTTAGGTCACCATTGTCAATGGTGATATGAAGGAAAAAGAAATTCGATAGGTAATGGGTCATCACTATGAGTCGTTTTGTGCGCCACGAGTCGTGGTGTCCCTCGTGGTGACCTTCAGAAGAAATTTGGCAGTGTAATTATGACGGGTGACCATGAGTTGTGGTCCAATCGATGAGTCGTCCAGTCCCTCGTTGGGACTGACAGTGTATATTTTTTCTGTGAATTTATTAAGGGCTTCTCCATAATTTCTAAGTTCCTAAGGCCTAAAGTACGTCATTTTAAGCTTATAATAGAGTGTTTTAAGAAGGGTTAAGTAATTCTAAGCCTATCCTAATTTATGCATGGAAGCTTAGAGGTTTGAGAGGTGATCAAGCTTAGTTTCTTCAAAGTTCTTCTTCAATTCTCTTTGGAAATCAAGGAAGTGGTGAAATTTGATTTCTTCAGGTATTCAAGGCTATGAATGGGTGCAATTGTCCACACCCATGCCCAATCCCCTCCGAAATCATGAAAATCCTAATTGATGATTCTATGGGGGTTTTACCCAATATATGAATTCTCTAAGTTTCATTTATGGGTATGATCTATGCATGTTTACAATGTTGAATTATGATAAACAGGAAGATTTTAAATTTTTTTAAATTACAAATTATGTATTCAAGTTTCCTAAATTATGATGCCCATCCATGAAAGTTAATGAAAGTTGAGATCCATGAGATATGTGTTCAAGCATGATGAGATGTTTATGAAAAAAGTATGATTTCGAATTATCCATGTCTATGTTCATGTTTCCAAGATGAATCAAGTTGATTTCAATCATGCTTAAGTATTAGGAAATCCCAAATGACCAAGTATGTTTTATAATTTCATGAATTAGCTTACCACACAATTTTGGAGTCTAGACTCCCACTATTTTTAGCTTGTGGTATGGTTTGAGTCAAGGCTCCTCATGTATTCATTTCAGATTTATGTATATATGTTGTGAGTCAGCTTCATCACTAGATGATGGAGAGCATATGCATATTTTTTGAGAGAAGTGTCTAGCACCGAGAAGGCTAAGGGTTAGTCAACCCTATGCCTCAGCACTACGCGCCAGCGTAGGTATGTTCATATTATTTGAGACCTCCCTTGTAAGCTTCCCCTGCCCCCAAGGGGCCTTCAGCTTGATATCAATATCATGGTAGCGTCCTTAGCCCCGACAAGGCTTTGGACGACTCTGCCCACTTGAGTGTGATAGTCAGGACCATGTAAGCTCTATCGTGGTAATGTTAGTTATAGGATGAGTCTCCCATTATTCCTCACGATTTCAGTTATGCATGTTCATCAGTCATGATATTATGTTTTCAGTAGGTTTGACCCAATGTTTAGTTTTACTTATGATTTTTAGTTTTCAGCTTTGGGTCATTCAATTCAGTTATGATGTCAGTTATGTTCAGATCATGATTTCAAAAAATAGCATGCAAGCCCTACTCTCAAATTCTTATCTTGATTATGTTTTATAATATGCATGATTTATGATCTTCTTACTTAGTGATTTTACCTACCTTGCATACTCGGTACATTCCACGTACTACCACATACTCTATGTTGTATCATTTTGTGATACAAGCTCCGATATCCAGACTCAGTCCCGCCAATAGCCAAATTCCCAACATTAGTACTTCTCGATCAGAGTTGGTGAGTCATCATCTTTCAAGGGCCTTTCTATTCAGATATGTTTAGTATTTTCAATTTTCAGACTATTGTGAGTTAGTTGGTTCTTGTCTCATTAACTCATCCGTATTAGAGACTTTTCTGACATAGTTTGTATTCAACTTTAGACTTATGTATATATTCAGATGTTATTTTTTGTTTAGACTTCCACAATATTATTCATGATGATCTTCCGTATTATTTGAATGATTTAGATATTATGTTCATGCCATGGGTTGACTTGGAGCTTCTCGGGGTTCTTTGTCCCGTATCTCGGTCCGAGCCTATGTTCGGGTCGTGACAAACTTAGTATCAGAGCATTAGGTTTTGAAGTGTCGTAGGGTGTCCGAAAGACACATTAAGTAGAGTCTTTTCCATGGGTGTTAAGCGTTCCACACTTATGACTAAGAGGGTACGAGACATTTAGGAAATGTTACCTTCTTTCATGATCTAAGTCATGCGATTAAATGTCTCTCTATCCTTCTAACTCGTGCTATACGCCTTTTCAGAATCATGCCTCCCCGTAGAGTTAATGGAAGGAGAAACGGAAATGGGAATGGCCTTGAGAATGGCAATGGAGATGGGCACCAGCAGGTCCTACCATCCCATGAGGAGCATGTACCCGAGCCGGTTGCCCACGTTGAGTTTAGGACAACCATACATATGATTTCTCAGGCCTTAACCACCCAGGTCAATCAGTAGGAGGTAGTGCATGTCCCTCAGAACGGGAATGCGGCGGCGATAAGAGTTAGGGATTTTCTAAGGATGAACTCTCCGAAGTTTCTTGGGTCAAAGGTGGATGAGGATCCACATGAGTTCATTAAGGAGGTTCTGAAGATCACCTAGATTATGGGGGTAACTGGGGAGGAGTGCACCAATTTAGCCTCGTACCAGTTGAAAGGGGTCGCGCACATTCGGTTCAAGCAATGGAAGGATAGTAGGGGAGTGGGAGTAGGCCCTATCAGTTGGGATGAGTTTCATGCTACTTTTCTCGATTGGTTCTTTCCCCGTGAGATGAGGGAGATCAAAGGAGCCGAGTTTGTGAATCTAAAGCAAGGGAAGATGATAGTTCAGGAGTATGCCTTGGAGTTCACTCGTCTGTCCAAGTGTGCACCTGAGATGGTGCCAGACCAAAGAGCCTGAGTGAGCATGTTTGTGCACGGGATAGCCGTATAACTGAATTGAATGACCCAAAGCTGAAATCTAAAAATCATAAATAAAACTATACATTGGGTCAAACCTTCTTTAGAACATACATATATATATATACATACATACATATATATATATATATATATTATATATATATATATATATATCATGAATGATAAACATGCATAACTGAAATCATGAGGAACAATGGGAGACTTGTCATATAACCGACATTACAATGATAGAACTTACGTGGTCTCGACTATCACACTCAAGTGGGTAGAGCCATCCAAAGCCTTTCCAGGGATAAGGACGATACCATGATATCGATATCAAGCTTAAGGACCCTTGGGGCAGGAGAAAGCTCCAAAGGAGGTCCCAAAGTAATCTGATCATACCTGCGTTGGTGCATAGTTCTGAGGGATAGGGTTGACTGACCTTTAGCCTACTCGTTGCTAGACACTACTCCCAAAAACATGCATATGCTCTCCATCATTTTTCAACGAAGCTGACCATCATCTATTGAAGAAGCTGAAAAATCATATATATATAAATTTGAGATCATACATAAGGAGCCTTGGCTCAAACCATACCACAAGCTGAATATAATTGAGAGTCTTGACTCCAAAACCATATGGTAAGCTAATTATTTTGAAATCATACATCATACTTGAAATTATGGGCTTGCTAAGTACTTCAACATGTTTGAAAATACTTGATTCACTTGAAAACATGATCATAGACATGGGTAACTTGAAAATATGTTTTTCATCATAAATATCTCATCATACTTGAACATACATCATAAATCTCAACTTTTATAAACTTCTCATAGATGGGCATTATAATTTATAAAACTTGAAACATTATTTATAATAGAAAACATTGTAAAACTTTCCCATGAATTATAATGCAATGACAAAAACATACTTAGATCATACTCATGTAGAAAATTAGGAAATTCATGCATTGGATTAAAACCCCATGGGATCAAAATATGGATTTTCATGAACAAGAAAGGGATTGGGAATGGGTGTGAACGAATTCACCCATTCATAACCCTACATACTTGAGAGAATCTGATTTAACTACTCCTTTGATTGCCCAATGAAGAATTCAGAAGAATTTGGAAGAAATTAAGCTTGATCACCTCTGTAGCTCTCTAAGTTTGCATGCATGAATAGGAATAGCTTAGAATGAACTTATCCCTCTTAAAACTCCTTATTCACAACTTAAAATGATGTAGTTTAGGCCTTAGTATTATAGGAATTACGAATAAGCCCTTACTAAATTCACAGAAAATAACTCACTGCCAGTCCCCACGAGGGACTGGACGAGTCATTACCAAGGACCATGACTCGTGGTCTCTAGTCATCGTGTGCACTGTCCATAATTCATCTGGGGCTTGCCACGGGCCTATGAGTTGTTACTCATGGTCACCTCTCGTTACCTCCACTTCCCAAACCTCAAGTCTTTAACCCATTATTGACCATGACCCACCTAACGAATCATGGCATCTGACCATAACTCTTGGTGTCCAGTCGTGGGGTACACTACCACTCATCCTTCATCCTTCTACTACCATTGACCACGGGTGACCTAATGGCTCGTGGGGGCTAACCACGACTCGTGGTCACCCCAAATTTGAAAATTTCCTGGCAAGTCAACCTCCTCACCATGAGTCACCTAACGACTCGTGGTCAACTTGACGGGTCACATGTCGACTCGTTCCGTGACCTAGTGCAGAAAATACTGTTTTCTCCATTCCAAGCCCCGGGTCTAATCGTAGGGCTTTTGGGGTATAACAATATCTCGCCATTGGGAACATTCATCCTCAAATGTTGAAAGTCATATAGAAAAGCAACGAAACGCACTCATCATGTTCAAATACTGATCACATAAGCTGAAAACTAATGGAATGACTACCTCTATACTGAACTACATGGCCGACTAAATAGAATATTAGGGCGAACACTGATACCTCAATCTAAAAATGAGCCAGTAGGGAATAAATTTGGGTATCTAGCTATAATATCACTTCGTCTTCCCATGTAGCTCCCTCAACATGCTGATTTCTCCACAAAACCTTAACTGAAGCCACTTCCTTGTTTCTTAGTTTACGAACCTGACGATCCAGTATTTCCATTGAAAGCTCCTCATTGATAAGGATATCTTTCACGTCGACACTGTCCGCCGAAACAACTAAAGCTGGATCACCCAAACACTTCTTTAGGAGTACATGGAAAACTGGGTGGACTGAAGTTAATTCTGAGGGCAACTCCAATTCATATGCTACCTTGCCAAACCGTTTCACAATCTGGTATGGGCCAACATAAAGGGGACTGAGTTTCACTTTCTTTCCGGACCTCATCACTTCCTTCATGGGAGACACCTTCAGAAACACCCAGTCATCAACCTCTAACTCAAGTTCCCTCCTCACATCCGCATAGGACTTTTGACAACTCTGGGCTATTTTAAACCTATCCCTTATAAGATGAACCTTATCCATAGCTTCATGGAATGAATCCGGACCTATCAATGTAGCCTCACCAACTTCAAACCAACCAATAGGTGATCTACATCTCCACCCATAGAGAGCCTCAAACGAAGCCATTTGAATGCTGGAATAGTAGTTGTTGTTGCATGCAAACTCGATGAGAGGCAAATGATCATCCCAAATACCCTTGAAATCAATCACACATGATCTCAACATGTCCTCGAGAGTCTAAATTATCCACTCCACTTGGACATTCGTTTGTGGATGAAATGTTGTACTAAGCTTGACTTGAGTACCAAGTCCTTTTTTAAATGATCTCCAAAACTGAGAGGTAAACTGAGTACCTCTATCTAATATGATGGACAAGGGAACTCCATGCAACTGAACTAGCTCCTAGATATATAGTTTGTTGTAATCCTTAGCTGAATCGGTAGTTTTGACCAGCAAGAAATGAGCTGCTTTGGTCAACTTGTCTACAACCACCCAAATGGAGTCATATTGTTGGAAAGAGTGAGGTAACCCTGTAATAAAGTCCATATTGATTTCTTCCTTCTTCCAAGTAGGGATACTGATGTATTAAAGCACACCTACCGGTCTTTGGTGCTCAAACTTCACTTGTTGACAATTTGGACACTTAGCTACAAATTCTGCGGTGTCCTTCTTCATGCCATTCCACCAATAGACTTCACATAGGTCACGGTACATCTTGGTGGAACCTGGATGTATTGAATATCTGGAACCGCAAGCCTTATGGAACATCCGACTTCTCAAATCATCAATGTCCGGGACACGAGCGACCCTAATATCGAAGCACACCATCTCCCCCTTTGGAAAAGACCTCTACCTTCTGATTCTGGATGGATTCCTTTAACTTTACAAAGACAGGGTCCTCGTCTTTCCAAGCTTTCTCATCAGTCAGCAAGGACGACTCTCATCTATTTTGAACTATAACATCACTATTAGTTAAGTAAACCAAACGAACTCCCAACTGTGCAAGTCGATGCACATCCTTCACCAGTTCCTTCTTTCCCTCATCTACATGGGACACACTCTCCATAGAGAGTCTACTAAGTGTGTCTACCACCATATTGGCCTTATCCAGATGGTAGAGGACACTCATATTATAATCCTTGAGTAGTTCCAACCACCTTCTTTGCCGCAGATTTAGGTCCATTTGAGTAAACACATATTGTATGCTCTTGTGATCCGTAAACACATCTACTTGGACCCCATACAAATAGTGTCTCCAAATCTTCAACACAAATACCACCGCCGCCAATTCAAGATCATGGGTCGGGTAATTCTTCTCATGAACTTTCAGCTATCTGGAAGTGTATGCTATCACTTTACCATGTTGCATCAATACACAACCAAGGCTGGGTCTAGAAGCATTGCAATACACCACAAACCAATCGGTACCCTCAGGTAGGGTTAACACCGGTGCTGAGGTAAGTCAAGTCTTCAACTCCTGAAAGCTCCTCTCACAAGCCTCTGACCTTTGGAACTTCACTTTCTTTTGGGTCAATTTTGGTCAAGGTCACTGGGATAGATGAAAAACCCTCAACAAATCTCCAATAGTACCTGGCTAAACCCAAGAAACTCTTGATACCTGACGGACTCACTGGTCTAGGCCAATTCTTCACCGCTTCTATTTTTTGAGAGTCCACCTTTATGCCCTCACTTGACACTACATGGCCCAGAAATGCCACTGAGTTCAACCAAGACTCACACTTGCTAAATTTAGAATATACTTGGTGATCAGCGAGAGTCTGTAGCACCACCCTCAAATAAGTGGCATGCTCTTCCTTGCTCCAAGAGTATAGCAGGATGTCATCAATAAACACAATCATGATATATCCAAGTATGGCTTGAAAACCCTGTTCATCATGTCCATAAATGATGCATGAGCATTTGTTAGTCCAAAAGACATAACTACAAACTCATAATGTCCACACCGAGTCCTGAAAGATGTTTTCAGAATGTCACTCTCCTGAACCCTAAGCTATTGGTATCCAGATCTGAGATCTATCTTCGAAAATCACTTGTCACCCTAGAGCTGGTCAAGAAAATCATTAGTCCTAGGAAGAGGATACATGTTCTTGATGGTGACCTTGTTCAATTGCCGATAATCAATACACAAATGAAGAGAACCATCTTTCTTTTGGACAAAGAGAACTAGTGCACCCCATGGGGATTTACTCGGCCTAATGAATCCCTTATCTAAAAGGACTTTCAACTGCTCCTTCAACTCCTTTAACTACACTGTAGCCATTCTTTACGGAGGAATAGATATAGGCTGCATATCAGGAAGAAGGTCAATACCAAAATCAATCTCTCGCTCGAGAGGGATTCCCCGTAGATCATCTAGGAAGCTTTCGGATACTCACATACTGCTGGGACTAACTGGATAGTTAGGGTCTCAAACATGGCATACTTAACTATAATAAATGGTACATGAAACCCTTGGAGATCGTCTTTCTGGCCTTAAGATAGGAAATGAAATGACCTACATGCACAACTGAAATACCCTTCCATTTTATGGCTGGCTCACCCGGATATCTGAACTCTACTGCCCCGGTTCTACAATTAACTGACACATAACATGAAAATAGCCAATCCTCTGCTGAGGTGACTTTCTGAAGGACTGTGACCGGGCAACTTCTATACACCCATCTAACTATATCTGAATCACCTACTGGAGTAGAGATTGAGAAAGGTTCTAACAAGATTTCGAGACTGACTCTGAAACTACTAGCCACATAGGGCATCACAAAAGATAAGGTAGCGCATAGATCTAACAAAGCATGCATCAAGATGGAAAACTAGTAACATACCGGTGACTGCATTAGGGGAGACCTCCTGCTCCTGTCGAGATTCTAGGGCATAGAATCTGCTCTAGCGCTGACCGCCACCTGAGCTAGTAGATTCGCCTTGTTGAGATGGGAAGGCTGATGGAGCTGCTGAATTGGAAGCTGGGCCTCGACCCCTATCATGGACCTGTCTAGCTGTTGGGTAATCTTTGACCATATCTCCAGGCTTCTCACACCCGAAGCAAGCACTTATACCCGCTAAACACTGACCGATATGTCTCCGGCCACAACTGCCACAAACTGGGATAATGGAGTCTGCAGGCCTACTGCTCTAACCACTAGATCCTGATGTTCACCCCCTTTTGTCATGCCTAGATCTGGATGGCACACTCATCGTTGAAGATAATGGGGCTGAAGATCTCTGGTAGGACTGCTGTTGATACCCACCACCTGGTCTCGGCTGAGAGAATCTATAGCTGTCTATCCTAACCGTGGAAACATGAAACTGAATAGAGTATGATTTTCAACAGTCGAGGATGAATGTTCCCAATGAGGAGATATTACAATACCTTGAAAAACCTAAGATCAGACTCGGGAGTTAAATGGACAAAATAGGAATTTCTGCACCAGGTCACAGGATGAGTTGTCCAGTGACCCGTAAGGAACACCACGAGCCATTGAGTGACTCATGGGGAGGGGTATGACCATGATTGGAAATTTCAGGTTTGGGGTGACCATTAGTGGGATCATGAGTTGTGGTCAACCCCACGAGTCATTAGGTCACTCGTGGTCAAGGGTGATATGAAGGAAGAAGAAATTCAACAATGTTGGTAACAGGTGATCACCACAAGTCGCCGGGTACACCACGAGTCGTGGTGATCCTTAAAAGAAATTTGGCAGTGTAAGTAATGACGGGTGACCACAAGTCATGGTCCAACCAACGAGTCATCTAGTCCCTCGTTGGGATTGGTAGTGTGTATTTTTCCTGCGAATTTAATAAGGGATTTTCCATAATTCCTAAGTTTGTAAGGCCTAAACTACGTCCTTTTAAGATCAGAATAGAGTGTTTTAAGAAGGGTTAAGTCATTCTAAGCCTATCCTAATTCATGCATGCAAGATTAGAGGTTTGAGAGGTGATCAAGCTTAGTTTCTTCAAAGTTCTTCCTCAATTTTCTTTGGGCAATCTTAGTTTCTTCAAAGTTCTTCCTCAATTTTCTTTGGACAATCAAGAAAGTGGTGAAATTATATTTCTTTAGGTATTCAAGGCTATGAATGGGTGCAATTGTCCACAACCATGTCCAATCCCATTCAATTCATGAAAATTCTAATTGATGATTCTATGGAGTTTTTACCCAATGTATGAATTATCTAAGTTTGAATCATGGGTATGATCTAAGCATGTTTCCAATGTTGAATTATGATAAATGGGTAGATTTTACAAAGTTTTAAATTACAAATTATGTTTTCAAGATTTCTAAATTATGATGCCCATCCATGAAAGTTTATGAAAGTTGAGATCCATGAGATATGTGTTCAAGCATGATGAGATGTTTATGAAGAAAGTATGATATCGAATTACGCATGTCTATGTTCATGTTTTCAAGGTGAATCGAGTAGATTTCAAGCATGTTTAAGAATTGGGCAAGCCCATATGACCAAGTATGTTTTATGATTTTATGAATTAGCTTACCACACGATTTTGGAGTCTAGACTCCCACTATTTTCAGCTTGTGGTATGGTTTGACCTAAGGCTTCTTATATATTGATTTGAGATTTATGTATGTATTTTATGAGTTAGCTTCGTCACTAGATGATGGTCAGCTTCATTGAAAACCATGGAGAGCATATCCATGTTTTTGGGAGTAGTGTCTAGCACCGAGTAGGATAAGGGTCAGTCAACCCATATGCCTTAGAACTACGTGCCAACATAGGTATGTTCAAATTATTTGGGACCTCCCTTGTGAGCTTCCCCTACCCCCAAGGGCCTTCAGCTCGATATCGATATCATGGTAGCGTCCTTAGCCCTAGCAAGGCTTTGGACGACTCTACCCACTTGAGTGTGATAGTAAGCTCTATCATAGTAATGTCGGTTGTATGACGAGTCTCCCATTATTCCTAATGATTTCAGTTATGCATGTTCATCAATCATGATATTATGTTTTCAAAAGATTTTAGCCAACACTCAGTTTTACTTATGATTATCAGTTTTCAGCTTTGGGTCATTCGATTTAGTTATGATGTTTAGTTATATTCAGATCATGATTTCAGAAAATAGCATGCAAGTCCTACTCTAAAAATCTTATCTTGATTATGTTTTATAATGTGCATGATTTATGATCTGGCTTACTTAGTGGTTTTACTTACCTTTCATACTCGGTACATTCCACGTACTGACTGCATACTCTATGTTGTATCGTTTTATGATACAGGCTCCGATATCCAGACTCAGTCCCATTGGTAGCCAGATTCCTAACATTACTACTTCCCGATCAAAGTTGGTGAGTCCTCATCTTTTGAGGGACTCTTTATTTAGATATGTTCAGTATTTTTCAGTTTTCAGACTATAATGAGTTGTTGGGGTCTTGTCCCATTAACTCATTAGTATTATATGCTTTTCAGACATAGTTTGTATTCAGCTTTAGACTTATGTATGTATTTAGATGTTAGGATTTGTTTAGATATCTACAATGTTATTAGTGATGATCTTGTGTATTATTTGAATGAGTTAGATGTTATGTTCATGCCATAGGTCGACTTGAAGCCTCTCAGGGTTCTTTGTCCCGTGTATTGATTCCGGCATGTGTTCGGGTCGTGACACAATCAATTCCATCTATTGGGCTAATCCAATGCGGCCAAGTTTATAGTTTTGAAAGAAGGTTGGAAGATAAAGAAAATCAGTTTAAATGGGTAGATGGAATAATTGAAAGAGGTCAACCACAATGGGCTACTTCAAAAGGGATGATTCACTGCCATGATCTAAATTTGCTTTCATGTGGCTGGATTTGGTATGTGAAGAATACAACATAGGTCCCCATTGAGGTCACAATTCTTGTGGCCTGTATCATTAATCAGACACACATCAACATGGGGAAAATCATTGCAGATCAATTCAAAAGGAAGGCCAAGCAGCAGGCATGTCATTGCCTTATCCCAGCCTTGTGAGTATGTCATGGCTGCGAACCGCATACCCTCTGTTCCAACCACTGGATAGAACTGTGAGGACTGATGTAGTGATTACACTAGTCACCAAAACTGATAAAAATTCCCAAGCTTCAAAGCTGCCCAAAGTGATGGTGGATAGAATTAATTCGCCACCTTCTCTGTTCTCTAGCTCAACCCCAGGTTCTTCCCAAGTAGCCAGTTAGTAAAATTGGCCAAAGAAATACCTTCCATGATCCAATAAGCCATTAATAAGCCTATGCAACCTGTAAGAGAAAAGTTGAGATGCCTCTATACTAAAGTTGAGTTCTTAGAGAATGAAATGACGATATTGAGGGGTCATGTGGCGAGAAATATGGATTCTCTATCCTCCCGCAATATTGACCTCCATAAACCCACAGCCGCAACTACCTAGTCTGTGGGGCCCAGGAGCACACGGATGATTAGTGCATGGGGTTTGACAATCTTTGAAAAATTATGTCCGATGAAGAGATATATCATAGCTGGCCACCACCCCATTGAATGATCACTATGAGTGAAATAGTACCACCATGGAACCCGATGGGGGGGATACCACTTCATATCATTAACTCAGAACTCTGTCGAACCAGTGGGTGGTTCCTAAACTAGGGAAACTGTTGGAACTCCCACCTCATTTGTTGATGTCGTTTGCAAATGAAACTGCTTCATGGCATTTTGATGAGGCCACATACTCATGGATCTCTCACCCCAATTACTAAATCCTTAAGGGAGTCTCTTTCAAATTGTTGTTCTTCCGTTTTTACATTGGGAGCAAATTGATATTTTAAGTTGGGGTGGGAAGAGTGTATCTTATCTTTGAGGTTGTTAAGCTTTTGTAGGGCTCAAGAGTAATGAAATGAAATGTTGATAGTGCTAATGAATGGGTCTTTATTTTTATTGTCAATAGATCGTGACCTGAGTCTGATTTTTGCCTCTGGGAATAGTGGATAATTAATAAACTCCAAGGGTTTTCTTCATACCACGGTTCTTTTCCAAGGAACAATTTCTTTTTATTTTCTTGTTATTGTTCAATCGGGTGACATTCCAATGATAGATTGTGAGGCAACTTTCTTAAGGGAAAATACCATGTTTTTGGGTCTTTTGTGAAACTATTTTTGAGAGATACCACCAAAATTTTTGTGTGGAATGAAAACTGAATTTTAAAAAAATGGGCATTCGAAATGAGAAACGTAGCACTCTCTTATCTTACGTTGCATATTTCCTATTTGGCTTATGGATTCGCATTGTCATTTGCCCTGAATCAAAATCTTGTAGTGATACTGAATTGTGTGAACTCTTTGTGTATGATGCCTTGTGTGGTAAGGTCGTTTGAATGAGTCTCTTGCATCTCTGCTTGTTTAGAACTTGTCCTAAGTGTGACTAAAGGTGAAATCCTAGATGTAATTTCACTTAGAATATGAGTTTAGGTTTTCTATTGTAAGTCATTTCACCAAAAATGACCTCTGAAAACATCTTTCTTTGCTAGCCAACGTTGATCCTTTGGACTATTTATTCATGGAAACCACATTAAAATCCCAATGTCCCTTTGTAATCCTCTTCTTTGGCATCCATCCTCCCTAATTGCTGGTGATGAATACATGAAAGTAATGGGGGCTTGAAGCCTAATATATGGGGAGAGATAAGGAAATCAATGTAAAAGAGGCAAAAAAGTCTAAGTTTGGGGTTTTCAAGAAAGGGAGATATGTGATGAGCTTAAATGTGAGGTAGCACCAAATTGTGATGAAAATGAATGAGATGATACATTGAGAAACCTTGAATCATCAATAGAGAAAAAGCCTAGAATCCATGTTGCCTCTTGCTTAGATGAGGCTAAATGTGAAATCCAAAGAAGTTACAACGAGGGCTTTTGAGAAATAAATGATGAAGATAATAAAAAAGGAGAAATAAAGCGTAGTGATCTAAAGAGTTTGATGGTAAGTTAAAAGTGTTCACAAAAAGGCATTTGGGAGATTCTAGTCACTAAAGCTAAATATTTGTCCTACCCTTACCCCGAGCCTTCGTCATGACCCGCAAGTCCTAATCGATTTTAAGTGTAGTTGTACTATATTAGTGGCGAGTTACACAAAGACCAAGCCTACGATCAATGTGTGAGTGGAGAATTCTTTTGTGAGAGTGAGTGTGATCGTCTTATTCTATAATCCCTTATGTGTGCTTTGTTTACTGATAATGAAAGGGGATTCTCTCTTGTAGTGAGTGGCATCACTCCCTTTGAGGACATGCCTGCATTAATGTAAAGATGTGATGAGGCATGAGCAGTTTGAGCTTCAAGGCAAGCTTTCAATCCCAAACAATTATGATTTGAGATGCTATGTGTGTTTGATTGGATAAACAATGCCCTTGTTTTGAAAAATGAAAGAAGTTATGAAGCAAGCCTATCCATTGTGGTTACCTCTTGAAACTTTCTCACACTTTAGGAGAGTTGTTTCTTTTTTTCCTTAAGATGGTGAGCGTTTTCGGGTTGTCTTAGGCTCATCCATCCTTGATGCATATCTTCATATTTAACATGTTGTCCATTTGCTCAAAAGAAATGAATTGCATTTCTTGAGGACAATCAATGGTTCATGTTTGTCGGTTTGATGAGTTAGTAATTTATCAACTCACTAGGCTCTTAAACATGAAATTTTGCTTAGTTTTCAAGTCAATAAGGTGGATTTTATGCCTTTTCTCCTTGATCTTTATAGGTACTTAACTTGAATGGAGAAAAGCGTAGCAAAAAGCATGAAAAGAGAGTTAAGGACCAGCATTCCACCGGCACCGACAAAATGTCGGTCAGCCATAGTGATCTACCGTGCTGAGGAAGGATGGAGACCAGCGGACTACAGATCAACATAGGCAAACCACCGGTGCCAACACTAAAGTGATCAAGTACTTTCTGGCCATCAGTTGTGACTGACTGGCGGTCCACGAATCAGCACTAGCGAACCCCCGGTGCCAACACCGAACTACTAAAAATCTCACTGCCGTCAGCTGTGACTAACCGGCGGCCCACAAACTGCCAGTGAGTTGTAAGTGACGCCCGTCAGCAAAGGGTAGAAACATCAAGCAAAAAATATGAGGAGCAGATATGTACCCTATTTTTGTACATCTGAAAAAGGAACTAAACATCCTCTTCTAGAAATTATCGATTATTCAATTTGCTTTGGTTGGTATTGAAAGTAGGGAGAAGTAAAAAGAGAAAGACTCATCTTCTTCATTAGTAAGGTAGAAAACTCCATTGGAGCTCAAACCTTGCTTGAATTTTTCTTACTCAGTTGGTGAATGGATATTGAATTATTGATGAATGCATTGTGTTACTTTACATACATGAGTGGCTAAATTCTTTGCTAGGGGTGTGTGAATGATTGTGGTTGATTTGGATTTGGTATTGTGTATTTTATCTTAGATTTACTCAATCGGTATAATTTTAGTGTTTCCTCTGAGTTTTAAGTTGAATACTAATAGTTGCAAATGTGGGTTGCATTTTCTTAATTTAATTTTGCTTGAAATAGGAATTTAAAGTATGGGTGAGGAAATACTAATGGGTAATTGGGTATTAATCATGTCGGGATCAGGCAAGACATAGCCAAAACCCATTATTATACACCTATTAAGAAGTCGAAGCTTCAAATAATAGATTCATACCTAAGTTGATGTGGTTTTTGCGAAAAAGAAACCCTGGGGTTTGAGAAAACCCGAGGCATAAGGAATCTAATTGACTGAGAAATGTAAGAGGCCACCTAATCCGCAACTAATTATACTATTGAGTAAAGCTAGGAGCTATTAGCAAACCCAATCCAATGATACCCCTATGAATTCACACCCCTAGTTGTCTCTCATTTGGTCTTTTCTATACTTTGTCCCTATTTTTAGTGTGCAAATTCATATTTTATTTTATAAATTGTGATTCCCCCAAATTTTCATTGTTTTTGTTTCAACATTGATGAGAATTAGTTCAATTTAACAAAAGACTATTGTGTGATCAGCTGACATTCCTTTGGGATTCGACTCCGACACCCGTTGGGTTTATTTATTTTGACAATGACCATGTACATTCTTTTGTAAAGAAGAGTGTATTTTGGCTATTATCAGGGAAATCCAAATCAATTAAACTAAAGGGAGTAGGTAAAGGAGGTGCATAGTGGCCACAACTTGAGGCCTCATCGTTGTCGCCACTAAGATCCCGGCCACCTCATCCTCGAACTCACAGATGAAGGAGAACTATAGAAGGTCCTCTCTGGCCACATGGGGAATCCTGGATCTAGGGGAGAGGGTCTTCCGGATCTTATTGATTCCCTTTCATATACGGACAAAGAGCTTGTCCAGGGAGTGCCACTTTCTCTTTTCCCTCTCCAAGTCCTCACTGAGCTCCATATGGGCCTTGGCCAAAGAGGGAATCGCCCCTTGCACCCCCTCTGGATTCGCAGAAGCTGCAATAGATGGCCTATCACCAAAAGGAGGTTCCAGAAACACTCCCAACAACTCCTGCATAGCGTCCATCTCTGTCTTAATCTGCTCAAAAGGACCCACAGGCCTAGAAGTGTCGGCCTTACTATGCTCGTTGCTAAAAGTAGCCTTCCTCTTCTTCCTACCCCTCCCAGATGTCCCCTTCACCCTCAGGGGATCAAAGGACACGTCAATGCCACCATGACATCCCCAGCTTCTAGGTGCACCTTGGCCCATTCGCAGAACAGTGTAATAAGAGAGTAAAAGGGAAGGCTAGTGATGCTCTTGGCTAAGAAGTACCTCCACTATCTGTGCGGTACATTGATCGGCACCCCAATGGGGATACAGGAAACCACTAAAGCTTAGGTGTTGCTCACATTGGTGATAATTATGGAGGGGAAGATTCTCTGAGTCACTAGGTTCAGCCACCTTCAAGCCTCAACAGTAAAGTGGGTACCCTAAATACTAGTAGGGGTAACTCCCTAGTGAGAAGAGGCCCTATGCTCCTCTACCACAATAGTATCCACGAGCCACCGATTCATTTCCATCTACATTTCAAGCCCTCATCTCGCCCTTGGGAGGATTTGGCAAACCCAATGCCTCATTAATAGAAGTAGGACTTAGACTGATTTACATCCCTCGAACATAGGCTATTAGGTCCTGGAGATTCCAGTTCACGATGGGGATATTGGTGTAGAATTCCCTCACCCAATTCTCGTTAGCCTTGTAGGGCTCCTTGACCAGAGGACTCCACCCTATCTCCTAAAGAAGGGCATAGAATTCTGGTGCCTTCTCTGCCACGTCCTACATGATGAAGCCCCTTTCATGTATCAAACACTTCGCTGGTTACTCGTTGTGCCAGAATTGCCATTGGTCGGTCATAAACTAGATATAGCCTAGGTGTGACTACTATTACTACCGCTTTGCTGGACATAGCGGTACTAAGATCCTGTAGAAAAAAAGTGCATTAAAAGAATAATTGAATGAAGAAGATATAAAATAGGAATTAGAAATAAAAAATAGGGGACATAGTTCACTACCTAAGGTGTGACCACTACAACAAATGGGTTCTAGCAGTAGTGAGTTCGCTACCCCGGGACCATGTTTGCCATAGCAGGTTAGCAATAGTAGAAAGGTTCCTGCTGCAGCAGACATCATCGTCCCAAGCAGGCCTTCGACCCCAAAAATCTAGGTCGGATTTTCAACCGCAATTTTTCTTAATTTTATACATAGATCGGGCAACGGGTAGACTTACACCCAACCTACCCACCATTTTCCACCCTAATATTATTCGAATTCAATCCTTAAACTATAACACCCCAGAATTCCTCGAGATCAGGCCTTGGAGATAAAAGAAGCTCATCAGTAAAATCAGCAGAAACTTGCCTCAGAATGAGTCAGAGAACAACTCATTAGGAGACTGAACAGATCGTGGTCTGACCCGTGAGGAACTGTAAGAAGGGATGGAAAGCCCAGTTTCCACAGATGACCTGATGAGTCGTCTTTCCTGGCAATGACTCGTTAGGTTGGCCTTCGGGTGGAGGATAGGATCCCTGGGTTAAGTCTTAACAGTGTGGTTGATGGAAGAAGGTTACGAGTCGTTAGGTATGATAACAACTTGCCAATTCAGTCATTGGAGGAGAGAAGTTGTGGCTTTAAAAAAATTCCAGTGTACCTGACGAGTGGGTCTAATGAGTCATTGGAGCAAGTAATAACTCGTTATGTTGGTCGTGGTTTGGAGGATACTAAATCCGTGTAAGTTATACGGTGTTCCTAATGGGCATGACGATGAGTCATTTGAGGTGACAACGACTCGTCATGTGAGTGGTAGCTTCAGTTCGGGCAGTTTTTCCAGTTTTCTCCAGGGGTATTTTTGTAAACTTCTATGCTTTTAACTTCTAAATTAGGCCATTTTGGGTACTACCTTGCATGTTTTTAAGGTTTTCCTAAGTCTAAACTCTCATTCTCTCAAGATATCCTCTCAAACTCTTCTTCCTACTCTCTTACATGATTTAAGGGTTTCCTTCAAGAGCTTCAAGGTGCAATTTCGTGTGGAATTTCTCCTACTAGGTATTCGGGTCTTTCAACAATGATATTCTTCCATCCTTGTGTCCTAAAAATATTTTTATTAAAAACCCTATTTCAACAAATCTAGAAAAGCATGATCTAGGGCTTGAGTTTTGGGTAAATTTCTTTTATATTCCGCATAAATGCTAATTCTACTGTGATTATGAAATTATTTGTGATATAAACAATGGGTTGTTTTGAATTGTGGAATATAGGTTGGGAATGCAAGAATATAGCATGTTCTTCATAGATTGGCTTGAATGGTGAATGGGACTTATTGATCATCACTTGATTTATTATAGTAGTTCATATCCATGTTCAAATAATGTGAATCTCATATGATCATCCCTAATAACCCGATTATGACATTGATGAATATGTTGAGATGAGATTGGAGTTATGGGCTTGAACAATTTTAAAGTAAATTATGTATTATCACCATGTGTTCGATTGAATTGATTGGGTATAATTAGATTGCATTTATATTGGTGGATTATGAAGCTTGGGCAGATTCTAAATTATTTTTACTTACAAAAATTGTTTTTTTTTAAATCTTTAAATCTAAAACGCCCATGGATGAAAAGTTCGTAAAAGAAGTGACTTATGATAAATGTGAGATGATGATGAGGTTGACGATGAAAAACATGTTTTTAAAACTACCCATGATTATGTCATTGTTTTCAAATGAATTGATTAGATCCAAGTGTGAAAAAGCTTTGGGTAATGCCTACATGTCGACTTTAAATGATGATTTTTTTCCAAAATAAGTTTACCATATTGTTTCGAGCGAAGTCTCCCAAATTTTATAAATGTTAGATTGTGGTATGTTTTAAAATCAATAAAGCCATGCATCTTTGATAAAGTATGAGTGGAATCTATTAAATGTGCATGACCTTATGCTGCATGTTGATGAGAATGATATTGCAACTCTTGGGATTGTTGTTATTAGAAAGTAGCCCTATGATGAAAATCAGTAAATGTCCTTGTATCTGATTAGCTGTTGCAATTTAGATTAGCGATAGTCAGACAAGATTCACGTTAGCAAGAATGTTTCCCTAGTCAGTCGGGATTCTCGTTAGCAAGAATGTTTTCCTAGTTAGTCGGGATTCTCAGTAGCAAGAATGTTTCCCTAGTCAGTTGGGACTCACATACCTAGCTACTAGCCATGCATGTTTCTCCTTAGTCGGTCGGGACTAACATCCCTAGCCAGTCAGTGACTCTCCACATTAGAGAATTTTCCCTCTGACAGTCAGGGATTCTCGTTAGTAAGAATGTTTCCCTTTGATAGTCAGGGACGCTCCCTTTGATAGTCAGGACCTTCACTTGGACAATCAGGGATCCTTTTGATATTAGTCACGACATCGTACCTCTGTATTATTTTTGATTATTACTTTTGCACATCAGTTGTTCTTATAATGATGTATGTCCTTATAATATGGTTATGTTGATATGAATAAGTGAATCTCATATAAGGTCATCGTATCTCATTTCAGTTACATTACTACTATTGGGTTATATATACTTCCATTTTGTATGTGCTTCTGAGTTAGTTGATTATGCTTCCTGCATACTCAGTACATTCCAAGTACTTACCGTATGCCTCTTGTGTTGTATCATTTCATGATATAGATTCAGGTCGCCAGGATCAGCCTCGTGGTTAGATATGCTCCGCCCTCTCTCAGCTACTAGTGGTGAGTCCTCATCATCCGAGGACATGATTTTTGTTCATATTTTCTTATGTTTCAGTTTTTAGATTTTAGGAATTAGTTGGGGGCTTGCCCCAGTAGGTCATCAGTTTAGTAGAAGGCTTTTAGACTTGTTTAGACAGATTCAACATTGTATCTAAGTGTTGCTAAAATAACTCTTATGGTTTCTATTAGATTCTTGTAGTTAGATTCCGCTTATTTATGTTTTTGGTTGTTTCTATTGCAAAGAGATATGCTATGATTATGTCATGGGTCGACTTGGAGCCCTTTTGGGGTTCCTTGTCCCGTGTTACGGATAGGGTGTAAACTCGGACCGTAACATAAAGGCTCAAAGAAGCCAAACCATTACCCTACCCAAATCCTACCATTCCTCAAGCAAAAACTCCATGAAGTCAGGCAACGACACACAGAAAATGATGTAGAAAAGTTAGATACATAAATGCAAACGACATGCTTCGAGAATCTACCCCATTAGTTCATAAAGAAAAACCCACCCCGTCACCACATTATCAACCCATATCCAAGCATATAGATATACATTTAGCACAGCGTAGTATAAAAGACACCATAAAGTAATGCGAGTGAAGATTACCTTATAAAAAGGAGTAGAAAATCGCCGAGAGTCGAGAGATCCTTCGAGATTTTGTAGTTAAAAAGTGGAGAAAGAACTCCAAAAACTATTCAGACTCCCCTTAAATCTAATTTTTGGTTCCACTACATTGGACCGATTTCTGCTGCGGCGGTAGATGAATCACTATAATGCACATGCTTAAAACAGTGACGTTTCAAATTTCTCTGCAACTTAACCACATTTTATATCTCAATTAAAAGAAGTTCTATAAGAAAAATTGGTTTCGTAGGGGTTTCATAGGACATGAGTAATGATGCAAGTCACAAATAAGAAGTTTGGGAGACTTCATATTAGGTGGGTCGAGCAATCACAAAACTAGTGAGTGGGAATAAAGTGCGCAGAAACTTCTCTAGGCTATAATATAAGGGGAAAACGGAATGGTAGAAACATTCGTGCACCATGTGATATGCATCTTGGTTCCTTAGGACCTCGAAATAAGGGTCTTGTGAGGGTATCGATCTAAAAACCCTTAAACTATTTTGTAGGGCTGTTGGGGGACGAACTGATTTTTAATTGTTGTCTGATGTAATGATCTGTCCAATCATTATAGTACCTTGACAACATTGACGCAAGAATTTGAAATTTGTTTTACAGGCTTGCTTTATTTTCAGGTAATAATAAAATGAATTGATGTAGGTTGATAAAAGGGGGTGGAGTTAAAAGTATTTATGGGCTAGGCAATAGAACTGCCACGATGGGCATGACATCACCATGTGGGACCGCTGCAGCGGAAGATGTAGACTAGAACTCTATGTTTTTCCCATTTTTAAAAACCCAGATCCTATTGTTACAGGGATTAGTCATTAGAAACACCCTGGAAATAAATTTTAGTCATTCTAGTAGAAGTGAAAATAGGGTGGATAGAGAAGGGAAATACTCCACTATCTTCCCCAACAAATTTCTTCAAGAAACATTATATTTGGTGCAAGAGACGAAACTCCATCACTTTCTTGAGAGTAGCTTAGCACTAAAGTAGGTTATCGATTACCTTTGTGTTAGACTTCGACTAGTGACTCGTATACATGTGTGATTGATATGCTATTGATAAGTAGAACAAAAGACTTTAATATTGAGAACGACGATACAAACCATAGCGAATAATTATTAAAGGTGAGAGAAATAGCTTGAATAATAAGGAAGGAGGAAAAATAGTGTGTCGAAATTATTAAGTTTGAATAGAATCTTAATGTTAGCTTTTGATTGCTTGTCCTAGATAGCAAATTCCAAACAGTTGTTTTAACGATATATCTGGGTGGGTATTTCATAATGGGATATTACTGATTGTTGTAGGTATTAATATGTGTATTAATATGGAATTTTGATAGAATTGTCAAGGATGAAATTGGAAGAACTTAGTTATAGAGTGACAATAAGTTGATAACGAGTTAATAATTACGCTAGATGCAGAGAAGTACCACGAGCAGTTGGGTATTGAATTAGGAGTGACTTTATATATGGGAGTCTCATAATGAATATTTTCCTTGAATAGCTAGAATTCATGAGGGTGGAATAATAAATAATGGAAAATGAGATACAATGTAGGGTTACATAAATAGGAGTGTAAGTATTTTAACACCTTTGCGTACTTGTAGATACATTTCCAACTTTCCATATATAACTCAGATGTAATTCAAAAATGTAAGGAATGAGACTGTGACTAATGTTTTGGGTATTGATAATTTGATTGACGTATTTGGATGGTCTTCGAACAGTGATTTCAATGAATATTATAGTGATTTAATCATGTTATTTGAATGAACACTAAACAGAGTGAATTATGAATATTATTCCTGAACTATAAGTAAAATCATGACAATTGAGGTGAACTGGTGATCCTTCCTATGTGATGATTGATTGAAAGCATGATAAAAGATATTGAAGATGAATGGGAAATACATCCATATCCTGGATTGAAAGGCTCGTGCCTGAGGTGAGCATTCGGATAAGAGGTTAAGTGTGACTAAAAATGTGTACAGATACTTGGATATGAGTGGCTCATCCCCGAGGTGAGCATTCTAGTGAGAAGTTATGATATGAGTGCCTTATAGCCGAGGTTAGCATCCTGGCTAGCAGTTATGATATGAGTGACTCATGTTTGAAGTAAGCATTGAGATGATCAAATGAGTAGAAGAGGGTACCACACTAGTAGAGTACAAGGATTTCTAGAGTCCCCTGCAAGTCATGATTGGAAGGGCAAAAATAAGATCCTCTGGCATATGTGTACAGATATACAGATGTGTGATAGATGTTCATATATACAAATATGATAAATGATATACCAACATGATTCATACATGATGTCGGTGATATAGAGTGAGATCAAGGAGCTGTAGATATATACCTGTACTTGTATTCTTGTGTGGACATGACTTCACCAGTATGATTGATTGTTTTATAGATGATGGTATAATTATGTTACTTGATGATTGTTTATAAAGGTATGTTGATGTTGTTACACATAACGCGTGATGATCTTCCGAATTGGGATGAGTCTAATAAAATTGAGGTAGGTTGATTGTGTTTATTAGTATCGTAATGGGTATTCGAGTTTATAACGTTCATGCTGGATTGATCCTAAATGGGTGAATGGTTCCACTAATAGGTGTAGAGCTGAGATATTACAAAGAATAAGATGGTTTATTAAAGGTTAATTACAACTAAATAAAAGATAATCAGTGTAGGTATAATATCATGGAGTAGTTGAATGAATAGGGGGTAATCAAAATAGGTTTAATTAATGAAAATTGAAACAGGTGATGGGTAAGGAGAAGTTGAAGAAGAAAGGAGTCAAGAGTACCGAGACACTATTTAAGTGGGTTTACACTATAGTGGGTGAGTCTACGCAACTGTAGGATCGCGATAGCAGTCAAGATGCCACCACAGCGAGACAATGGTACCAGAGTAGAAATCGAGAAGTTTCTAAATTGATTGTAAGGTTTTAGTGCGGGAAATTATGGTGCATGTTCATGGGTGTATACATATAGGTGTAATCTTTTAATTAAATAGGGATCTAATCGAGATTTAGAAGTGACCTTTGTATATGTTTGTTGTGACTAGTAAAGGTAAGACGATTTCATGTTGATTATATACTATTGCATAAACTAATCCTAGTCGGCTGATGATGCCTACTGATACGTGATACTACCTTGCTAAAACTTTTTTGGGTGTAGGTTGTGGCAGGTAAGTTGCAGTCTCACGATTGATGTGCTGACACTCAGTAGCAGCTTCCGCATTGTCTCCGCAGGCGAGACTGTGTACCTAGTAGAGATCTTGTACCTGGTCATGGTTTTGGAAGGATTATTTGCAAATTTAAACATCGAATGAAATATGTAAAGTAATGAGAAATTATTGATATTTGTATATGTTGCTTAAAGAGAGATTCTTCTATCAAGCTAGAGTCGATAGTCCGCACAACCTACCCATTTGGGTCGTGTTATTTGTAATAAAGCTTTTAGTGCTTTGCTGGAAAAGTATCAAGTTAAGAAGCATAAAGTGGCTACCCCTTATCTTTGCAATCAAGTGGTCAAGTGGAGGTATCAAATCGTGAAATCAAAACCATCCTAATCAAGACTATGAATGCTAGTTGAATCGGCTGGGCTTAGAAGCTTGATAATGTACTATACGCTTATCGAAAGACGTTCAAATCACCCATTTCTATGTCCCCATATCAGTTAGTGTTTGGAAAAGCCTATCATTTTCCTATTGTGCATAAGTCCCTTTGGGTATGTTCGCTGTGTTTGGTAACTACACGCAAGTGCACATGGTCGAACAAGTAGTAAAATGGCTAAACTAAGCCAAGTATCGATCCCACAGGGACTGAACTAAGGTAATAATCAACTGAAGTGTTAATGAACTATAACTTCAAAAATGCAGACAACAGTTTAAAGAAGATTTTTGAGAATTTGTTTCCTAATTTATACTAATCTAAGACAAAATTAAAAAGTTTGTCTGAACTATAGTAATGAGCAAGCTGAGGCTAAAACGAACCTGCTGGGAAGTAATTTATCGATATAATTCGGTTAATCTTTCCTTCGGTTGCTAGTCAAGAATTATTGCCTATGGATAGAAGCTTTCGTATTCTACCCAACTTAAGAATCATGAACCTTCAACCTACATTTCAGTGATAAAATAAATTCATGTTCTAGCCATACAAAACCGATTCATTAATTGACTAATATGACTTTCAGATATATTTCTATTCTGAATGTAAATCAATTCTCAATTTTCCCAAACTAAGAAGAGATCATATCCTACCAATTCACAACTTTCCAATTTCTTTTCTTTTCAAAATCAAAATTGGATTTTTTAGATATACATTAACATGGGCCAGACATTGATGTAGTAAGAACAAGAATTGATAGAACAACCATTGAAGAAAAGATGAAAAACCAAATTGATCAACAATTACATTCCACTACAAATGTTCTTAACCTCAGCAAGAAGTGAATTTAGCCACTCATTTGGATTAAACATCATCAAATGAGTATAAATCATACAAACAATTGAGATAAAAGAGAAAGAGATAGAGAAGAACCCTAGAATTTTCGTCCCCTCAACTACCTGTAACCCACGTTCTTGCTCAACCAAGTAAGAATAATTAAAAATAAACCTAAGTGTGCTATTTATACTAGTGGAAATTTTTCCCGAAATAATTAGCAACGTGGCACGGAGTGTATCGCGGAGCACTCCCTCTGTGCCACGGTGCAAACGCGGACCCTCACTGGAATTTTATGTTCCAGGTAAATATAGGCAACGTGCCACGACTTGTATCGCGTGGATTGCCTCCGTGTCACGGAGGCAACGCGGACCTTCACTAGAATTTGCCAAAATGGATCACCCGAAGCAGAGTGCCTCTGCGATGGCAGCGTGACACGGCTCCATTGCGGAGCCCTTATATTTGCTTCTCTTCCTTGACTTTTTCCACTGCTCGCTTCTGAGTCCATTCCCAATTTTTTTACCAACATGCATCTTAGCTTCCTAAAATTACATTTTTCCTGCAAAGCAATACTAATGATGTTGCTTAGTATAAATTCACATTTTAACTACAAATCACATGAGAACGCGCACATAACGATAAATAAACAAGACGAAATAGAGCATTTGAGCATCACTTGGGCATATAATTCTGCCCAAGATCACTTACCCCACACTTAAAACCTTGTTCGTCCTTGAACAATACTCTCATATCTCATGCAATTGACACCCACGTATAGCTACTTTGGCTCGACAATTCAAGCTACAGTTATACCGATTATTTACTATAGCAAATCATCAAGAAAGCATGCATAGTCTCATCAATACAATAACATTCACCACATTAAGACCTCCTAAACTCAAGAATCGACTCTCGATCTCGGTAAACTCAGGTAAATCAACTGATCAAGACATCCGACACGAAATTCAATCTCTCGTCAAGAATGTGCCCTCACAACACAAGAGAATTTTCCCCCTTTTCAATCATATGATTTCCAAGGCATTACATGTAGGGGTATATGAACACGATTTCGCTCTCTCTCCCAAAGAATTCACATGCATCATGTCATGAACCATAAGCTTGCCTCTAGTGTATTACTCCACTAATATAAGGACGCTTGATGAAAGATCACATAGGACTTAACGGGTTGTAATGTAAGCTAAGGAACTAGTAAATACTGGGCTAACCAATAATAGCAACTAGCCTCCTCAAGCGCTTTTCAATACATCCCACCATCATTATGGGCATTGTTTCTTCCTTCATCCTCTCATTCTTGAATTCTTTTTCTTTATTTTTGTTCCCAATTCTTTAAGCACACTCGACTTAATAACAAATATTAGTTATACATCTTTATTTTCTTTAATTTCCACAAGTGCACCCTTGACCTTTTCTTTACTTTCACCACTTCCACTTTTCCTTCCTTTTCACAATTCTCACTTCTTGACACTGTGGGAAAATTTTCTTGAGCGCTTAAGAGTTTTGGATCAAATTCACAGCTAATGAAAAGAAGGGATTAAGCTCAGTTTCTACCTCTTCAACGAAAGAAAAAATATAGGCTAAAGGCTCAATGGGGCTAACTAGGATGTATATTCAAGGTAGGTATGATAAGAAAAAAACTTTCGGTTTAATCAAAGAAATTCCTACATCCTTTCCTACAATACACATCCTTCATTTCGTTTCACACACACACCAGGCAAGTTCTAGACACTTCACAATCGCATGGAATAATCGAAACCTCACCTCACACTCATTGCACATGCTCAACTCAAGACTTATTCAAAGACTCTTAAATCAGCTAATTACAAGAATTCAATATTAAGCCTCAATCACACCGAATCGAACTTAATGGCCTAGGTATCTCAACATGTTTACACATTTGCATGCTTTCATACAAATCATCTTTGCATCTCAATATCATGTACAACACGCAACAAGAATTTCGAACCATGAAGCAACGACACGTTTGGGAAACAAACAAAAGAAAGAAAATAAAAGAAAAGAAAAAAACTACTCCTATCGACTACATTTCCCTTAAGACGGTCTTCATCCATCCATCATAGGGAACGGTCACTATTTACGACTTTGGTTCAATAGGACTATTCTCAGTAAAAGCACCGAAAACAAAGGCCGAGAAACCCAATCATGAAATAATTCAACAGAAATTTTAAAAATATCAATAATTTCGATAGAAAAAAATATTTACACCACCAACCAACAACAACAACTCACCACAACACACAACAGCTTAACATTCATTACAACACCGAATTACAGTACAGAACATACACACAAAATCACAGGGTCACAATTTTCACTGGCACAACAACACAAAACATAAACAAAAATAAAAACAACAACGAAACATCCAACACCTAACTACTCCCACCCCACACTTAAACTTAATACTGTCCCCAGTGTTCACAAAATGCAGTATATCACAAAGGTGGGTGGTAAAACTCCCTGATCAATCAAAGTATTCCACTTCTTCATCAGGTGTCGTTGCCTTGTCTCCCATATCCGAATCGCCCCCGCTATCCTCATCTGACTCAACATCTGAGCCCTCACGGCGGGTCTCCTCATCAGTGGGGACATCGTCATCTACCGGCTCCACAAAAGCCGGCCCCACTCGGCATAGAGCCCGGGCGTTCTCGCCAAAGAGGTAATCTAGCTCGCGCTGCCATAGCTCATCTTCTGTTGTCGGCCTCCCGCCTATGCGCAACTGCAGCATCTGCATTCCATACATGCGGGCCATATATTGATCATCCTAAGCATGTCGCTCGGCTAGTGTGAGAACTGGCCCATGAATGCTATCGGGTGCCTTGGTTTTGGTGACGTCCAAGGCACGCCTATCCATTTGTGAGATATAGTCCAGAGCCTCTTCCTCGATGTCGTGGCCCCTCAGGAACGTGGTAAGTAAACCACCGAACCCGTACCTATGCCCTTGATGGAGTCGGGCTCTCTTCATGGCGGAGATGATCACCGGCACAACATTTATCTCCAGCCCTTTCATCAGGGAATAAACCAAGCACACTCGATCCCGGGTGACATCTGTCATGTGCACCCCCGGGATCAGGCAGGAACACACAATTTTGAGCCAAATCCTGGCTTCCCTGTTCATTTGAGAGTAAGGCAGTGTCTGATGGTAGCCCCTCTCCTTGTGCTTACTCCACTGTGCTGTCGAATGGGCTCCACACAAAGTGCGTCTCATGTCCGCATAAGGTGGAGTTATGTTCAGCTGCTAGAGTACATGGGCATTTGTTTCCCATGCCCCCAAGATGGCATTCAGGTGATGGGGCTCAAAGGTGACAATCTACCCCCTTATCTTGACAGTGTGACTGCGGATGGTCGGATTCCAGTTGGTGTAGAACTCCCGAATCAGATAGAGATTGCACTCCTTGGGTTCTTCGAAGATGAAGTTCAGCCCGACAATGTCAATCCGGTGTACGATTTTGGGGAATTCCTGTGCCAGTGGCTCCCTTGCAATGTGCTCCTCAGGGAAGTATTTGGTCTCTTTGTGCTTTGCGTACCATTTCTTCCCTTCGTCAGTCACCCATCGGGTTCCGTATTGACAGTGTTGGCCGCGCTGAACTGTTGGTGCTGCTGGAACTGCTGTTCCCAACCTAATTCTTTTTCTACCGGCGCCTGATGTAGATGCGCCCTTTCCCTTGCCTTGCCTGCCTGACATTGTTCCTGTAACATCGAACAGACAATCCCAATGTCATTCAAGTCAAAATTATCTTCGACTAAGGTTGGGTTGAGTTAGGCCACCCCACACTTAGTCTTTAGCCACAATTATAACAATTCGGCAAGACAATCATGTTTTTCCAATTTTTATCAATCACATTGCTTAGTACATTCAGATAAGTCGGTGGAATACTTACTATGTACTACTCAAACTTCATACAACGAATCACAATATCACCATCGATTCCATTACATCACATAGCACTTAGCCAAAATTTTTGTTCTCAACAACAACCTATGCAATTCACCAATTTCATTTTTCCGAAAATTCCCTTGTCTACTTAGCATATTCAATCTTAATCACGACATAATTCGCATCACCCAACATGCACAACCCAAATTGTTTCACATTTTCAACCAAATTTAGTTTCTTCCTATTCAAATTCTAACCCTAGCTACCAATTTCGCAAAAATTCGATCAAGCATGCATTCATCGAGTTCACATACTCAAAATGATACTATGAACATCAATCAATCAACCTTTAAGTGAATTTAAACTTAATTTACACTTAGGGCAAGGTTTACTCACCTCACATTCTCAAAACTTGGAAATTTAAGCAAAAAATTGAGGTTAAGTTAAGGAACATACCTTTAATCCGATGAAATCGACGAAAAGTTGAAGAAACTTCGTGTCTAGGTTCGCGTCACATTGGGCGAAGGGGGGATTTAGGGAGTTTGTCGTGGGGGGAATGGGAAATGGGGAAAAATGAGGGGATCTCAGGGTTAAAAGGGTGTTTTTCGCGTGGGTTACCCGGCGACCCAATGTGACCCGACGCGAAATACACCTCAACGTGTCACGGAGGGTAACAAGGAGCACCCCCTCCATAACATGGAGCCATCGCGCCAGCCTTCTGGAATTTGTAAAGATTCCAGAATTGGCTTCAATGTGTCACGGAGTGTAACGCGGAGGCCCTCCTCCGTGACATGGAGCCAACACATAGGCTCACTGTAGTGCCACTTTTTTATTTTTCTCACCTCGATTTTTTTCCTTTGCGATTCTTTCCATTTTTACCCTCTGTTCCACCTGAAAATCATCTCACAACAAGAAATTGGTTAGAATTATAGGTTTCAAACACAACCACAATATTTGTTTTTATTTTTATTTTTATTTTTTTTTTCTTTTTTTTTCTTTTTAACTAATTCTACTCTTCTATTAGAACAATTTCACAGGTTGCCTCCCGTGCAGCACCTGGTTTACCGTTGTGGCTCGACGTCATTGACACTTAATCATCCTTTAGAGTGATGGATGTTTTCTCTCGAATAACGTCCTCACCCCAATAGTGTTTACAACGCTGCCCATTAACCAAGAACGTGGCACTGCGATCTTCTTGCCACAACTCCAGTTTTGGTACTTCCTTAATCGATGGTTTCGACAATTGTACTAGGAACCTCATGAATGGCTGAAAGTCATGCTTCTCGAGATACCATTGTGGTTCATTCAACATTTTCACCCTCTTGTAAGTATCTCTATCTCCAAAATGATCGGAGCTGACCACTGCTCTTCCCAATGGATCTCGAGATTCAACAATCAGAAAAATTTCTGCTTGATTTAGCACATTGATTGCTGAAAGCTCCTCATACATGTCTGGAAGCTTCGTGGCCTTATATACATCAAATACCTCCACTTTGTCATTCGCCCGCATAGTTAGCTGCCCTGCAGCTACATCAATCAAAGCTCTCCCGGTGGCCAAGAAAGGACGTCCCAAAATAAATGGGACTTCCACATCCGGCTTAAAATCTAGAACAATAAAATCTACCGGGAAGATAAGGGAGCCCACTTGCACCAACACGTCCTCCACAATGCCATCTGGTCTGGCTAAAGAACGGTCTGCTAACTGCAAGATCACCGTCGTTGGTCTAGGACTGCCCAACCCCAACTTCTTGAACACCGATGTCGGCATCAAGTTAATACTCACTCCCAAATCGCATAATCTGCGAGCTCAAATACTTTTCCCAATTGTGATTTGAATTGTAAAGCTCCCAGGGTCCGTGAGCTTTGTTGGCAACCTATTCTGTATCCGGGAAGTGCACTCCTCTGTCAGCGCCACCGTAGCATACTCCGTCAATCTGCTTTTGTTAGCTATGATGTCCTTGATATACTTTGCATACTTCGGCACTCCCTGAAAAACATCAACAAGAGGTAAATTAATGTGTACCTGTTTAAGCACCTCCATGAATTTTTTGAAACAAGCTTCCTCCTTCTGTTTCTTTAATCCTTGAGGGAACGGGGGTGGTGGTCTTTCTGCTTCAGCTGCCTTCTCCTTCCCCCTCTCATCATTCTATTCCCTTTCTTTCTCCACTGCTCATGACTGCTGAGGAAGTCTTTCTGGTTCCACCTCCTTGAGTTGTAAACCACTCCTTGTGGTAACTACATTTACTTGCTTGGGATTCGGTTCAGTGTCACTCGGTAGTCCTCCTCTTAGCCTGGTGTTTTAAGCTCCAGCTAGTTGTCCAAACTGGTACTCCAACGCCTTTGTAGCTAACTGGTTGTTCTTTACATCTGCTGCCAATTTCACATGAGGGAGACCTGTGCATTACCCGCTGGTGTGCAGCAATTGCACCATATTCTGTTTAAGCTCAAACCTCCCTCCTGGCTCAGGTTTTTGAATACTTGACTTAACATTGTTAGCATTTGGGATTGCCACTTCGCGAACCGGCCTAGCTACCATTTCCTCGGGCACTAACACTGCCCTTACAAGTGGTGGATTCTGTTGTTGCTCCAGGATTGTCTGTCTGAGCAACTGTAGCTTTCTCTCAAGAGCTTCCCTTCTTTGACAATGGAACTGTCTTTCTGGATCTAAGTATGAATCCACCAGCTCCTTGTCTCTTGCCAGTGTTCAACAGAATTCAATATCTGCAAAAAACAGGCTAAGATCAAGTTGTCAGCACTTATATAAAAATTTGTAAACTCACACTAAGAAAACAATTTTACCAACTGCCAATCCCTGGCAACGGCGCCAAAAACTTGTTCGCTGCGTTTGGTAACTACACGCAAGTGCACGTGGTTGAACAACTAGTAAAATGGCTAAGTAAGCCATGTATCGATCCCACAGGGACTGAACTAAGGTAATAATCAACTTAAGTGTAATGAACTATAACTTAAAAAATGCAGACAACAGTTTAAAGAAGATTTTTGAGAATTTGTTTCCTAATTTATAATAATCTAAGACAAAATTATAAAGTGAGTCTGAACTATAGTAATGAGCAAGCTGAGGCTAAAACAAACATGCCGGGAAGTAATTTATCAATGCAATTCAGTTAATCTTTCCTTCGGTTGCTAGTCAAGAATTATTGCCTATGGATAGAAACTTTGGTATTCTACCCAACATAAGAATCATGAACCTTTAACCTACATTTCCGTGATAAAAGAATTTCACGTTCTAGCCATACAAAACCGATTCCTTAATTGACTAATATGACTTTCAGATATATTTCTATTCTGAATGTAAATCAATTCTCAATTTTCCCAAACTAAGAAGAGATCATATCCTACCAATTCACAACTTTCCAATTTCTTTTCTTTTCAAAATCAAAATTGTATTTTTTAGATATACATTAACATTGGCCAGACATTAATGAAGTAAGAACAAGAATTGATAGAACAGCCATTGAAGAAAAGATGAAAAACCAAAATGATCAACAATTACATTCCACTACAAATGTTCTTAACCTCAGCAAGAACTGAATTTAGCCACTCATTTGTGGATTAAACATCATCAAATGAGTATAAATCATACAAACAATTGAGATAAAAGAGAAAGACATAGAGAGAAACCCTAGAATTTTCGTCCCCTCAACTGCCTGTAACCCTCGTTCTTCCTCAACAAAGTTAGAATAATTAAAAATAAACCTAAGTGTGCTATTTATACTAGTGGGAATTTTTCCCGGAATAACAAGCAACGTGGCACCGAGTGTATCGCAGAGCACTCCCTCCGTGCCACGATGCAAACGCGGACCCTCACTAGAATTTTATGTTCCAGGTAAATATAGGCAACGTGCCACGACTTGTATTGCGTGGCATTGCCTCCGTGTCACAGAGGCAACGCGGACCTTCACTGGAATTTGCCAAAATGGATCACCCGAAGCAGAGTGCCTCCGCGATGGCAGCGTGACACGGCTCCATCGCGGAGCCCTTATTTTTGCTGATCTTCCTTGACCTTTTCCACTGCTCGCTTCCTAGTCCATTCCCAATTTTTTTACCAACATGCATCTTAGCTTCCTAAAATTACATTTTTCCTTCAAAACAATACTAATCATGTAGGTTAGTATAAATTCACATTTTAACTACATATCACATGAGACGCACACATAACGATAGATAAACAAGACGAAATAGAGCATTTGAGCATCACTTGGGCATATAATTCTGCCCAAGATCAGGGTACTCAAGAAGCTCAACCTGAGCTAAAGCGAGGCCACAAATCTAAGGCTTGATCAGATAAATGAGATGGATGAATTATATCTGAGAGCATATGAGAGCATCCTTATACAAGGAAAAGATGAATATGTACCATGATCGGAGGATTGAAAAGAGGGAGTTCAGTCGGAAAGACCTTGTGCTCCTATCAACTTTAGACTTCCCCTATTTCAAAAAAAAATCTGAACAAAATCGCCTGCCTAATTCAAGGTGGCACAAGTGTTCCCATCTGGAGCTATTGAGCTGAAGAACCAAAAAAGGGAACACTTCGAAGTGAATGGTCAACATGTGAAGCTGTTCTATGGAGTTCCTGAAGAGGTAAAGGTATTAGATGTTACACCCTGGAATTTCTTTTTGATGATTATTTGATGTTCATATGTCATATTAATGGAATTATGGGTCTTATGTTGTCCGTAGGTGAGGAGGGAAACATGTGCAAAGGGAAAAGCGAAGAGTATGAGAAGTTTATAAATAAGGGTTAAGTTTAAATAAACATATCTCCAAATATATAATTATTCAGGGGTCATATAGCATATCAAATGAAGGATATTTGAGTCTATTTTACAGTGAAATAAACCGCTCATCAATCGGAGTTAAGAGTAAAAAGTTATGCTCGTTTGAAGACAGCACCGTCAGCTAGAAAAGCGCCCATGCGCGCGGGCGCCGAGAAAGGCAGGCAGCAGAGGCGCGCGCGCGCGCGCGCGAGGGCACGTCGCATAGGCGCCGCCCAGCTTGCCTATATGAAGTAATTTTGAGCTAAAAAGCTCATTTCTACTCAGTTTCACCTCATTTTTTTTCAAAATTCGCAGAATTAAGAGCTCTATCCAATGGTGAAAAGATATCCCAGGTAAGAAACTTCACTCTTGTCTCTTTTGGGCTTTGAAAAGAGAACTTTGGAAGGAAGTCATGACTTATTGTTGTCTTGTGGTTTATTGTAGTATTGCTGCATTTTTAGATGATTCTAGGCAGAGGAAACAGTAGGAGTTTACTCCTACTTTAGCTGAGTAATTCCCTTTTTGATTTCTTTAAGTTTATGAGGTTATAACTTGGAGAATGATGTAGTATTGTGTTGGTGTTTCTTTGTGTGTGTTTTTGGCATGTTGCTGCCCAATTTTTCTAGAACTTTGGTGAAGTGAAGTTGCTTCTTGTTGGGTTTGTAAATTGGACTTGGAAGGATCCTTAAGGAGTAAGCTTGAAAGGGATATTTTCGGCAAAATTTGAGTCGACATTCCAAGGTATGTAAAGGCGTCCCTATTCTTATTTTTCAAGCACGAAATCTTGTTGTTGATCGAGCCAATGTTCCTATGTTTTGTGTTCCAATTGAGGCATACATGATTCTGCCCAAAGTATTATAAATACTTCATAGAAGGCTTGAAGAGTTAAATATGTTTGCAGTGAGCAAATGTGAAGTGGAAGGCGTATTGTTTACGATTATTGTTGTAGTTGTAAATCGAGTCTGAAGCCCCCTCAACGTGGGCACCATGAGCTGGTACTTTATATTATTTCATGCATGTAATATCAAATCTGTTCAAAATTCTAGTTGCTATGTGAAATTTGTAAAAAGGGAAGAAGACGACACGCAAACGAACTTAACGCTAGAAAACAATTTTTAAGCTGAATAAGGGTAAATGAGAACAACGAAATGAAAATTTCTTACAATAGTTATCCACCCTCTTATGAACATGTTCTAAGGTATATAAGTCCAATGGGAGATTCCTTGTTTTCTCTCCCTTTGTCTAACTGACTAGTTAACGAGTTTTCGAACAAACCGATACGTTGAACTTGAAAGATAGAACTCGAATATGTAAATTATTGATATTTATATGAAACCATACTTTTGGGCAGGTTATACACAGTTTATTAACGTTAGAAGGTTATAAGAAAATAAGTATATATATTTATGCTTATTCCTACACTCAAGTTACACGCTAGGGCAACAAGAATTGTCTTTAGAGTGCCGCCGTAAATTTACTGTAACTCTTGTGCTGTCTGAACCTCCTGAGAGTTTACAAGGCATTAAGTTAAATAAGTGATATAAATACGTTATGTGGTAATGATATAATGAGTATTAGGTGACGACCTTGTATAAATCAGCTAGAGTTGAACGTTTGTAAAATAGTAACTTAAGTTAAAGAGAAGCTCTTTGCTATACCCCTAAACGTTTATGTTAAGTTATCGATTCTAAGTGTTGAAATTGTCTCCCATGACCGAAAAAGGTGACCCGAGGAGCTTCTAATCCATTTACAATGATGTAAGCTTTCTTGAGCCCCTCGGTTAATTAAAAAGTTGTGAAAGTCAATCCAGCGGCATCCGAATTATGGTTATAAGTCTTTATTTGCCTATAAGGCAGCACTTGGAGAGTTTCTTATGAATTCTCAAGTTGAACAAATCCAAATCTCATATTCTTAAGTAATGTCTTCCAGTCCCTAAGTTATGTTGAAGTGTATTATGCTTAGAAGTTTTCAAGAGATCATATTCCGAGAATCATGCTAATGTCTCGATCAAGTATTTGAAGTTGCGTACCAGCCTAAGAACTTAAGTCTTTATATGTATTTCCAGTAAGAAGTCTTAATGTACATTATTTTCATATTATAACATACAATTGAATTTTTTTCACTTATATTCAAGTGACGCGTCTATATATTTAGCTCTTGTGGAGTTATCATTTGAATTCCCTAAATTCGGAAGAGTGATTCTCCCATGTACCAATGTTCCTAATATCTAAGTAAGTATAAGCACAAACTATGAACATGATCAGTTAATCTTAGAACTTCTAATCCCAGGAAGTCACCTGGAGGTCACTTAGCTAACTAAATACGAGTTTATATGTTAGACACAAGTCTCATACGTTGTTTGTCTGTAATTCATCTCTCAGCTCTATGTATATGTTAAGCGTTATGACAATAACTCCAAGCTTCAAGTTATAAGTCCCATGTTTTCCTACAAATAAGGCAAATGAATTGAGAACTGCATGTGCTCATCGGCGTGATAAGTTTTGGCAACGAAATTCCAGGTATAGTTGTTGATACATGTAAAGGAACCACCCTGTGGGCAGTATATATATGTAGTTCCCAGACGTCAAAGGATTGTACAGAAATGGGAATCTATGTGCTTCTACTCAAGTGATACGTTAAATTGGTAAGACTATCTATAGGACATTGCTTGTAAGTCTTCTAAAATTCTTATGTTGGCTAAACCTCCTGAAGGTCCGTCAAGTCACTGAGTTGACATGTTTGTATATAATTTGACAGCTTTACGTGATATATGTGCACATTTTCTAAATTTTACATGGCATATGTGCTCACTTGTATTTATATGTTACGAAAGAGACCAATTACGACCACAGATTAAGGATTTATCATTTCAATTCTACACGTGTTAAATTGAATCAGTATAAGCTTTATCGACTCCATTAATGATTATGATTGACAATGTTTTTTATTTTAACCCGGTATTGCACACCAGCTGGAGATGTTTTTATTTTACCCCGGTAGTGCATACCGACTGGAGATTTTTTTATTTTACCCCGGTATTGCACACCAGATGGAGATATTTTTATTTTACCCCGGTGTGGTGCCTCGCTGGAGATATTTTAATTTTTTACCCCGATGTGGTACACCGGCTGGAGATCTTTTTATTTTACCCCGATGTGGTACATCGGCTGGAGATATTTTTATTTTACCCCAGTGTGGTACACTGGCTGGACAAATTTTATATATGGATTTACGGTTGGCTGGTCGCTGGCATTACAGTTATATTTTCTTTATTGTTCATTTATTATTTGCATTTTCATCTTATTATAGAGTTATTATCAGGTTTCAGTTTCCTGGATTCCAGGTTGTTACCATTCCTTATTCCTGGTTCAGTTATCTTGAGCTCAGTTATGTTATAGTAAGTTGATACCAATTACAGGTTACAGAGTTCCAAGTTATATTTATCCTTTACATGTTTATGTGCTAAGTTAGTTATTACAGGATTGTTATCTCATGGTTACAGTTTTGGCATTACATACCAGTACATTTCATTCGTACTGACGTCCCCTTGCTTGGGGACCTGCGTTCATGCCGCAGGTGCAGGTAGAGGTCAGGATGGCCATTTGAGTAGTAGTTCATGAGATAAAAAGATGGTTGGTATGGCCCTTTCTTCCTGGAACTAAGGCCTAGTTATTTATGCTTGAGTTTTGAGATATGGTTATGGGTTGGTCGGAGCCTTGTTCCGACCATCAGTCAGTTTACTCTTTAGAGGCTTTGTGGACTTAGTGTGTACAACGGTATTCAGTTTGTTGCCTTGTCGGCTTTTTGTTGTTTAGTTTAGCTTACTCATAGCCTTTTTTGCATTTAAGTTGTTTACCCTGTATTGTTGAGACATTATGGGTACAATTTGTTCTCCAGTTGATTGTGACAGGTGGCCTGGACGGCCTAAGTGTTACAGTTAACGATGTCATATAGCTGGCTTTCCAGTCAGTCAGGTATGGGGAGCCAGTCGCACCCTCCCCCATAGTTATGGGGCGTGACATTAGAATTGGTGTACCTTGATGAAATCTGAGAAATCAAGGTAACGAGTCATGCCACGACGTTAAGGCACTACTTGGGAGGCAACCCAAGATTGTTGTATTTGTAATTTAGCATAGATAATATTATATTGTTCTTGTTTGAAAGGGGCGTTAGTGTGCAGGTATAGGTGACACTTGATAGAGATGATGGAACAAATGACGGGTCGTCAATATAGTGTCGAGCCGTCACTCTGAACCATCAAAATAAAGAAATCATTTTGTGCATTCTGGATTAGCGTGATGGTAGAGTTGACGAGCCATTAAAACCTTGACGAGCTATCACTTTGTATCATCAAAATAGAAAAAAACTGTGGGCATTCTGGATAAGCACGATGGTAGAGTTGATGGGCCATCGGAGTAGGGACAAGCCGTCATATGCTCAGCCAGAGGTAGTCACAGGGAAGTGAGATTCTGGATAAGGACGATGGCCAAACTAACAAGCCATCAATCATTTGACAAACCGTCACCAGCTCTATCATAAGTGTAATATGAAAATACTCTATATATAGGTAATGATTGAAATGACATACCGTCGACTCTCTAACGGGACATCACTTTGTCTGTCACCTAATTAGGTATGTTTTATTTGTAACAAACCCTTACCCGATAAAACCCAAATCCTTATGACCTAGCTCGACATGATCCTTGTGTATTTATTTCAAGAATGTTTTCAAACATTTGATTTTTTCTCCCCATTATTCTTACCATTTAACCGCCATAACCCTTACCTTTAAACCCATCATCCTTGTTTCACTTTTCTTCCTTTTACTGATCATTGATTACCTAAACACTTAGTCCCATTTCGATTTTGTTGATTAGGACAAAGTGTGATAGTGTGTTTCATCTTCTCACTGTCCAAAGGTATGTTGTATTTTTCTGCCTATTCTTATTAGAAGGGGTAAGTTTTGTCAGTTAATGATGTGGGTGAAGTTGAAATTAGATTCTTCTTTATTTCTCGTGCCTAATTGTTGTGTTAATCTGGAAACCCTAATGGACATAAAGTCGAAACTAGATTTTTCTTTGTTTCTCATGCCTAATTGTTGTGTTAATCTGGAAACCCTTAATGGAATTCATTGTGTAATATGACTATTCCCTATGATTGATTGAGCGACGATATTCTTAAGGGAAATAATCAATTTTGTGCTATTTTAATTTTTAAGATAAGTCCATGGGTGTATGGTAAGGAAAAGTATGGGTACCCACCATTGATGCACACAAGAATTTAGCATGACGAGATAAATGATGGCCCGTCACTTACTCGACGGACCATCAATATCATCATCTATTGTTGAGTGTTCATTGGATACACGCAACAGAGGAAGTGATGGAGCATCACCTTGGTGACGGACCATCACATTCACCATCAGTAGTTTGTTCAATTCTCTAGGTTACTAGATATGCATCACGGAGGAAGTGACGGAACGTCACTTTGGTGATGGCCATCACTACTCATCATCACCTGCCTGTTCAATTTTTTGAACTACTTGATAAGCATGACGGAAGAAGTGACGGTACGTCATCTAAGCGACAGCTTGTCACCCACTCCGTCACATGCATAAAGTATTAGTCAATCATATACATTTATCATGTACTTTAAGATGAATTTTGATACTAATTATGCATATGTCACAGGTAATCGTGGATCCTAAACTCCAACCAACCAGAGGTGGCCTATAGAGAGAATTGATAGACCTAACCCAGCATATCGTCTTCAGGATGAGCCTACCAACTCCAAAGAGGAGGTTCAGGAAGTTGGAGCTGAGGGACCATCACCAGCCAACCAAATGATATCTATTACTAGACAACATGTTACTGCTCCCTAGTCTGACGAGGGAGACGATTCTTCAAAAAAATGGATCTAGTTCAAATTGTCTAGGCTCTAACTCAGATGAAGAAAGTGGTAATGAGGCCACAAGTAGTCTGGCAGGGGAATCTAAGCCACTAAGAGGAGATTTCCTCAAAGCTAAAACACCAGTATTGTAGGACAATATGAGATGGAAAATCAAGGGGTCTGATAAATATTTTCAAGAGAGCCTTACCACCACAGGGAAAGGACATCTCAAGAGGAGCATCGCTGAGGAAGTGAGGATCATAAACTACGAGTTGTCTAAGTACCCAAAAATTGAGAGAGGGTATATATTCTCTGGCCTTAGGTGGATGAGTGAAGCACCAGGCTATTACTACCCTAATATGGTTTGTGAATTTTACACGAACTATGTGGCAACTCAGGATGATATGTGAAAAAAGGGGCAGAAAGCAGCAGATATACCTATGCTACTTAGGGTACAAGTTTGTGGTGTCCCAGTTGATATCTTATAAAATACCATTAATAGGATGCTTTATGGGCCAAATTTATGCCGCTACCCAGAACAATGAATTTTGATTACAAAATGAGAGAGCAGCATAATCTGCGTCTGTTTTTGGTACAAGTTTTGACTAACGGTTAACCCTCATGGCTGACAAATTCCAAGGAGAGAATCATTATGTCCTCATTGATATTTGCAGTAAAATTTTGGTGAGTAGTGTGTTCGTTCTTTTGTTGGGTATAAACTACATGCAAGTGCACGTGGTCGAACAAGTAGTAAAGTGGCTCAAGTAAGCCAAGTATCGATCCCACAGGGACTGGGATGAGGTAACAAATTACTTAAGTGCTACTATATTGATTCTAAAAATGAAGACAACAGTGCAACGAAGAGTTTGATATATTTTGATTTCTAATTTTATCCTAAGTCTGCAAAGATTATATAATTTGAGTTTGAACTATGAATGTGAGCATGCTGAGGTTAAACGAACATGTAAGGAAATAAATTATCGATATACTTTGGTTAACTTTTCCTCCGGTTGCTAGTCAAGAACTATTGCCAATGGATTAAAACTCTCGTATTTAACCCAACTTAAGAATCGTGAACCGTCTACCTACATTTTTGTGATGAAACGAAATTCATGTTCTAGCCATACAAAATCAGTTCCTTAATTGACTAATACGACCTTCAAGTATATTTCTATCCTGAAAGAAAATCAATTCTCAATTTTCCCAAACCAAGAAAAGATCATATCCTATTGATTCACAACTTTCCAATTTCTTGCTCTCTCGAGTGAAACCGGACTTTTTAGATGTACATTAATATAGGCCACACATTAATACAGTAAGAACAAGAATCAATAGAACAACCATGAAAGAAAAGATTAAAAACCAAATTGATCAACAATCACATTTCAATACAATTGTTCTTAACCTTAGCAAGAAGAGGATTTAGCCACTCATTTGTGGATTAAACATCGTTAAATGAGTGTTAAACATACAAGCAATTGAATTAAAGAAGAAGGAGATAGAGAAAAACCCTGATAATTTCGTCCCCTTAACTGCCTGTAAACCACGTTCTTGCTCCACCAAGTCAGAATATTAAAAATGAACCTAAGTGTTCTATTTATACTGGTGGGAATTTTTCCAGGAATAACAAGCAACGTGTCACGGAGTGTATCGCGGAGCACTTCCTCCGTGACACATTGTGTATCGCGGAGCACTGCCTCCGTGACACGTTGCTATTCCACCACAGGCCAAATTTTGCATTTTTTCCTTGTTGACATCCGAGTCCAACCCCAATCTCTCCCAACACACATTTTAGCTTCCCAGAATTATATTTCACCTGCAAAACAACGCTAATCATGTTGGTTAGTATAAATTCACATTTTATTATCAATCACATGAGAATGTATAAACATTGATAGATAAACAAGGCTAAAATGACACCTTTAAGTATCACTTGGGCATATAAATTTGCCCAAGATCACTTACCCCACACTTAAAGTCTTGTTCGTCCTCGAACAAACCTTTTACATCTCATGCACATGAAGACTTACACATAGCTAATTTTAGCAAGACAATTCAAGCTACAGCTACAATGACTGTTTAAGATAGCAAGCTAAAAATAGAGCATGCACGATTTAATCATTGAAATGGAATACAATTATGTTAAGACTTCCTAACCTCAAGAATTGACTCTCTATCTTAGCAAACTCATGCAAATCAACTGATCAAGAAATCCAACATGAATTATATCCTTCATTAAACATGTGCCCTCACAACAAGAGAGTTACCCATTTTCACACACAAATTTTTAAATCACAACATGTATGGGTAAATGAATAGAATTACGCTCACTCTCACAAAGAATTCACATACATCATGTAATGACCCATAAGCTTGCCCTTAGTGTTTTACTCCACTAATTTAAGGATGTTTGAACGTAAGATCAAGTAGGACTTAATGGGTTGTAATGTAAGCTAAGGGACGGGTAGGTACTATTCTGGCCAGTAATAGTGACTATCTTCCCCCAAGCGCTTTTAATAACTTCAACCATTCATTAAGGACATCTCTTTTCTTACTTCCTCCTCATTCTTTTCAATCCTGAATTTTCTCTTCTTGTTCCCATTTCTTTAAGCACACTCAGCTTAGTAGTAAGGAGTACTTAAGAAAAAAAAAAAATTTCATTCATTTATTTTCTTACTCCCTACTAATAATCAACCATTTTTACACAAGTGCACCTTTGTCCTTTTCTCAACTTTCACAACTTCTACTTTTCCTTCTTTTTCACGCTTCTCACTCCCTCATTCTTTGGAACTTTTTCACTTAAGCGCTTAGGAGTTTTGGATCAAATTCAAGGCTAATGAAAGAAAAAGGATTAAGCTTATGTTGTAGCTATCGAATAATAGGCTCAAGGCTCAATGGGCCTTACTAGGATTAAATATTCAAGGTAGGTAAAGTGAGGGATAACATTTAGGTTCATCCAAAGAAATGCCTAAATCATCTCCTACAATTCACATCCTTCATTTCATTTTATATACACACGAGGCAAATTCTAGACATTCCACAATAGCACGGAATATTCGAAAAACTTACACTCATAGCACATGCTCAATTCAAGACACATTCCGCCGACTCTTAACTCAGCTAATCACAAGAATTCAAAATTAAGCTTCAATCATATCAAGTCAAATTCAAGAGCCTAGGTGTCTCAAACATAGGTGTACCACTTGCATGCTTCAACACTAAACATCCTTGCATCTTACAATCATTTATAGCACATAACAAGAATATTAAGCAATCAATTAGCTACGGGTTCAAAAACCAAAATCTATTGACTAATATTCCTCAATACGGTTGTCATCCATCCATCGTCGGAAACAGTCTCTAACTATGACTAAAAACATTATATACAGACAAAGAAAAATTTTTATTCTTCGGTTCAAAGACCCCCCGTCGGAAAAGAACCAAAAAGAAAAACCAACGGGTGATGAAGTCATGCTTGACTCACAAAAAAAAATTCTTTTTTTTCAAATATTTCTCACAAGTATTAAATTCACCAAAATTCGTTAAGCAAAAAAAATTTAAAATTTTCCTCACCCCACACTTCAATCATGCTATGTCCCCATAGCATCAACTTAACATTTAAAGAGGGTGAGAAATACTCCCTGAGGCCTTTAGGCCTAGCTAACAGCATTCCTTTCTTCAACTTTGCACAAGTGGGTGTTCGACCCCACACTTTTTCTCTTCCATGCTTGTTAGCTTCCTCCTCCACGGGTACTCAGACTTTCCCTCCATCTGTGCTTAACTTTCCACCAAAACAACACAAGATGAAAAATAAATAAAATAAACTTAAATGCAAGAAATTAAAATGGTACCCTTGGGTTGCCTCCCAAGCAGCGCCTAGTTTTTCGTCGCGGCACGACGTATCAAGTTTCACCACTTTTTCCTCCACCTTGAGGATATGAATCTCACCCCTAATTTCTTCTCTAATTTCCTCTTATGCTCCAGGGGTGGTGGTGAAAAATTGTAAGGACCAAGCAGTAGATGTTGCCTTTTGAACTTACTGGCCCTTAAGTAAGAGAAGTCATTTTGTCTCTCCGATTTAGCAAATTTCAAAATATACGGGGCTTGGTCCTCCTCTAGACATTTCTCTATAAGCTTGGAAGACTCTATTTCTATGTTTTCAACCAAACTTAATGTCGAAAAATGCTTTGAGTGTGGTCCAATAAACCTCAACTCTGAAAATGCATTGTGCTTGACCTCCTTACTTGTATACACCTTCTCAGCATCGACATCTATCTCTCCATTAATGTCAACTGGGGGATACTCTATCTCTTCTTCCATAAATGGATTTTCCATAAGTGTGAGCCCATCACAGGGACACTCAAGAGATTCTGATTGTTGGGCTTCATCCAAAAATTCACCCTTGTCTTCCTCTTGTAGTTCCTCTTGAATATCGGCTAAAACTGTCACCTGCAATTTATCACAAGCTTCAGCCTCAACAATCATCTCCGTGAGTTTGACGCTCATCCTTTCTAGAGCCTCTGCATTCTCTTCTTGCGGAATTCTCAATACTGCCATCGCCTCCTTCATTGCTTCTGATTGCTCCAAGAGTTGTTTTAGCATGTCTTCTACTTGAGCTTGGCGTCCCAAGTCCTCATTTTCAGCATGCCTATATTCAGAAAAAACAACAGAAGGATCATAGTAGGGGCTTGGGGGAGGGGAATATGCATTCTGACAGCCATCCCAATGGCCATCTTGACTAGGGGTGGGCATTCGGTTTTTTGGTTCGGTTTTTTTTATATTTCGGTTCGGTTTTTTCGGTTTTCGATTTTTCATGTAGTGTACCAAAAACCGAACCAAACTAATTCGGTTCGGTTCGGTTTTTTTCAAATTCGGTTCGGTTTTTTCGGTTTTTCTAATTCGGTTTTTTCGGTTATGGGCCTAATTAATGGGCTATTTTTTAACTTACAAAATGAGCTACTTTTTAAATTAAAAATGAGTTGTTTTATCTTTCTAAATTCAAAATAAATTATTTTAAGTTTGAATTCTAAAATTTAATTCAACTAAGCTTAATTTTAACTTTTTAAATAAAGAAAATAGTGGGATCAATTGATTTACATTTAGTAGTACATACATAACATTTGAATTTTTGATAATAAATTTTCTCATATGCTTAATATCCTTATAACAAAACCAATAAAAAGTTAAGGGTCTTTTAAGATTTTAATAATCTATGGTCCCTAATTTCTTGTTAAATAAATATTATATATTTCATTTTTCTTTCAAAGCATATTAATAATAGTAAGAATTTTCTTAACATGCTAAAACTATTATAAAACTTGTTATTTGTAAAAAAAAACTTAAGCAATTGTATCAATTATATAAATAATTCTCTAAATGTAAATGTGCTTTGAGATTTGGGTTGGGTGTAGTATTTTTATTTTTTTGAAATTAAGTTATCATTTAAAAAAAAAAAAAAAGTGTAAAATTTCGGTTAAACCGAAAAACCGAAAAACCGAAATATGAAAACCGAAAACCGAACCGAAAAACCGAAATTTAAAAAAAAAAAACCGAAACCGAACCGAAAAACCGAAAAAACCGAAACCGAAAAACCGAATTAATTCGGTTCGGTTTGGTTTTTCGGTTTTCGGTTTTTTTGCCCACCCCTAATCTTGACCACCACATATATTGCACGTGTTACAGTGTTGCCACGAGTGGTGTCCTCCGCAATTCAGACAAGATTCGCCAAAATATGAGTATCCACCATTTAAACCATTTGTATTCCACGACGTCATGTCAATAAGGGTATCTGAAAAAAATAAAAAAAAATTAAAACAAACACTAAGACCAAGTTGTCAACACTAAGAAAAAAAATATAGTAAATTAACACTTAAGAAAAATTCACCAATTGCCAGTCCCCGGCAATGGCGCCCAAAACTTGTTCGTTCTTTTGTTGGGTATAAAACTACACGCAAGTGCACGTGGTCGAACAAGTAGTAAAGTGGCTCAAGTAAGCCAAGTATCGATCCCACAGGGACTGGGATGAGGTAACAAATTACATAAGTGCTACTATATTGATTCTAAAAATGAAGACAACAGTGCAACGAAGAGTTTGATATATTTTGATTTCTAATTTTATCCTAAGTCTGCAAAGATTATATAATTTGAGTCTGAACTATGAATGTGAGCATGCTGAGGTTAAACGAACATGTAAGGTTGCTAGTCAAGAACTATTGCCAATGGATTAAAACTCTCGTATTTAACCCAACTTAAGAATCGTGAACCGTCCACCTACATTTCTGTGATTAAACGAAATTCATGTTCTAGCCATACAAAACCGGTTCCTTAATTGACTAATACGACCTTCTGGTATATTTCTATCCTGAAAGTAAATCAATTCTCAATTTTCTCAAACCAAGAAAAGATCATATCCTATTGATTCACAACTTTCCAATTTCTTGCTCTCTTGAGTGAAACCGGACTTTTTAGATGTACATTAATATAGGCCACACATTAATGCAGTAAGAACAAGAATCAATAGAACAACCATGGAAGAAAAGATTAAAAACCAAATTGATCAACAATCACATTTCAATATAATTGTTCTTAACCTCAGCAAGAAGAGGATTTAGCCACTCATTTGTGGATTAAACATCGTTAAATGAGTGTTAAACATACAAGCAATTGAATTAAAGAAGAAGGAGATAGAGAAAAACCTTGATAATTTCGTCCCCTCAACTGCCTGTAACCCACGTTCTTGCTCCACCAAGTCAGAATATTAAAAATGAACCTAAGTGTTCTATTTATACTGGTGGGAATTTTTCCCGGAATAACAAGCAACGTGTCACGGAGTGTTTCGCGGAGCACTGCCTCCGTGACATGTTGTGTATTGCGGAGCACTTCCTCCGTGACATGTTGTGTATCGCGGAGCACTGCCTCTGTGACACGTTGTGTATCGCGGAGCACTGCCTCCGTGTTCCACCACAGGCCAAATTTTGCATTTTTTCCTTGTTGACATCCGAGTCCAACCCCAATCTCTCCCAACACGCATTTTAGATTCCCAAAATTATATTTCACCTGCAAAACAACGCTAATCATGTTGGTTAGTATAAATTCACATTTTATTATCAATCACATGAGAATGTATAAACATTGATAGATAAACAAGGCTAAAATGACACCTTTGAGTATCACTTGGGCATATAAATTTGCCCAAGATCATAGTGGTACAGCTTCGACTCTTTCCGATCGGAGGAGACAATGCTTTAGAGAGGCCAAGGTAGTATCAATAGCCAGTCTGATGTCAGGGTTCCCATTGAACATGAAAGTGATTATCATAGATCAGTGAACAACCAAGCTGTAAAATTATCCACATGTCACCCCCCACCTTGGGATGCATGACTAGCATATAGTGCCACACTAGGATCTGATTGACCTGGCTGAGCTTATGCAATTCTGGTGCATGCCTGCAACTCAATTCATGAAAACAACGAGCTATATCCTAGCTGTAAATATAACCTCCGGCCAACAAGGCCGTATAGCCACTTGTAAATAAAACAGCTAATAACAACAGGCAACAAAAGGGATCCTATGCGGGCCGAAAAGACCACCATGCTGGTCTAGTTATAACAAAAATGAGAACAAGTTACTATACAGGCCTCACATAGCCAACAACAGCTAGCCAACTAGATATTGTACTCTGCAAGCCTCTAAGAATACAAATAGTGGTCGAGATAGGGCTCCGGCCTACCCAATTGTTATACAAATGAAAGACTATAATCTCTACAACCTGGCAACTCCGAATGAAAGGAGCTAGCCAAACTGTTGACTTTGGACAACTGCTACTGAAGATATTGAACTCGATCTGTCTAAACCTACAGGCAAGTCATGCAATGCCCAGGGATGGGGGTCAGTACAATATGTACTGAATATGCAAGGCAATCATAAAATCTTAGTAGAAGCAGTTAAAGACTAAAAGTAAGAAGAAAGAAGGGACAGAAAGATTAACTTGTAAGTTGTCTTATTCATAATCTACATCTAGCAAAATACTACACGAGCACAAGTTAAGACTTTCTAATTACACATCCATAAGCTATAACTAGAAGGAAATAATACAAACAAGAACCTAACCTGGCTCCCATAAGCCTAGAAGGTACGAGAAACACAAAAATAACCTACCGAGACCCCCATAAGCCCCGACAAGTACACTTCAATCTATATGCCCCTATCCAAGTTTCTATGACTCTACTGGTGCTATAGCCCACCTACTTGTCCCCCTGGGTCTGCAACTGAACCCGCTTGGCTCCTAATGTAGCTATGTCTGAGTCCGATGGACTCTTGATAACTGCACCCTAGGCACCAGGCTCGACGAGGGTGTGATGCCGATACAACATAGGGCCATTAGTCCATCCATGGAATGGACTGTAATCTAACCCTTGGGCCTCTGCATCATCTATGGAGATGGCATATCGCTCCTTGGGGTAATGTCATATAGCCCCTAGCGGGCAACGACACAGCTAGTAACCTTGGGGTGGTCACGGAAGGCTCTTAAGTGGGGGCAACCATACCCGAGGTGCTATACTAAAGTCTCAATCTAGCCACTCAAAAGGAGTATCTAGCCTTCTACACCTAACGCCACCGCTACTCGCCCGTAGAATAAACTTTGTGGCTGCTAGCATGCACACCCAGTGTGCCTATATCTAATCAGAGGATCCTGGTAGTGATCATAATCTCTAATGGTCTATATCGAATAGGGCAAGATTTGGATTGGCCTAACAATACTCTGAATATCCTATGCAGAAAACTATAACTCATAAGCAACTATAGGGTCGCAGACAACCAATTACCTATTTCTTTTTCTTAGAACGCCTATAGGGCTACTACTGACCGAACATGCTTTTGAGCGGTCGGCCCCTAATCCTCAACAGGCAGCTTACTGACATTCTTAGCCTGAGGGTAATACTATGCTAACATGGTTCTAGTCCTTTAGACCTTAACTTGGTCTATTCAGATCTTATATGACTCCTCTGGATGATTTCTAACCTTGTAGGTAAATTTACATGGACTTAGCCACTCACAACAACCTGTACCTGAACATCTTATAAGAGCAGGCTGGGGCGTTGGCCCCGACTCTATCTGCTAATGAGGTCCCCTTCCTTAGGCTACCCATGGGTATATCTTACGTAAACAACTGGGATGGCTTCCTGAGCGACCTATATGATGAGTACTAAGTCAACTGAAGCTAACAGTCACTGGTAGTAGCTAACTAGATGGCAGGCTGTCACTCAGCTCACTAGACAACCCTAGTGCCACTGACTCTAACGTATAGCCATCCTATCTAAATTTTTGTCCCCGGCGTGTGAGGGTACGCCAATGGCCTCTGGGCGTACATCACTATGATATAGGTGCCAAACTGGTAGCTATATCTCCTAGCGGCGCCTATGCTGCTCAATTCACTAACTCAAGCCCAATAACTACAAACTTCTAAAGTCTAGGCCTGACAACAAAGCATTCAATTCTACTAACACAATGGACTGAAGAATAAAGGAATTCCTACGATGCTTCTAGCGTGTGTCGTACTTAACATGTTCTTTCCCCGATAAAGGATACTATGATATAATCTTTATACACTTTCTAGCAGGTAACCACAACATATGTAACCGTAACCTACTAATAGTAGCTAATCATGACACATCTGATCCGTATACACTAGCAATAGCTAATTACAACATATAGGATTATTATCTACTTTCAAGACATAGGTTGTATCACTGTACGAAGAAAATAACTTGCCGAAGGAATAAGACCCAACATACCTCTAATGCCAACTTTTGTTTGTTTATGAAACTTTTCCACCTGAAGCCAGTAATTTCATTTAGCTTCCGCCTTTAATCTGAAAGAATACAACTATTTTAAAAAACAAGAACGGCCAATAATAATATCTTTTCAATAGAATTAACTATGACTTCAACTCTACTTTATTCGGTCGAAAACTTATAATTTCTCGGGGGTTTAGAAGGGAGAGATACTTACCTATTTTCTATAGCCGTTTAGGATCAAATTTGAAGTAATTCTGACAACTTTTATTCAACAGAGTTCCAATTTTTTGAGCGAATTTGTGAGAAATAACTCCGTAGTAATGCTTCCCATAGGCCTAGGGCTTGTTACCCAAAGATAATTTGAGATTGGATGGCGTTTGGTAGCGTAATCGAAAGAAAAACGATTTATATTTGCATTAGACCTTAGTCCCTAGACGTGAAGATCATTTGTGAAATAATTCAAGTGAGAGATAAGTATTTATATATATTTACGGCGGTGGCAGGGGGGCACAGCGCAGCGCCTGTAGCATTAAAACACGGGTGCGACGCACCGCCCATTGCGCTGAGGCAGAGGCACGATGCACCGGCCGTAGCGCTAGGCTGCCTGGTGTGGCGTGGCGCCCGATGTGCTGGGCTCCCTGTCCCGGCCTCCTGCTCGCTCACTATTGTGTTCATATAGTCAACCCCTGGGCCCACTTTCCACATGCATCATACTCCAAAACTCTCAACATACGTACACACACAACCATTAAACATTAGAAACTTACGGGGTGTTCTTTGTAATGCATGGTTGTTCTTTGTTAGCCCTCCACTATGGCCCCCTCCATGCCATGCATGGTTGTTCTTTGTAATTTGATCTAATATGATGGCAATTCTATAGAATATAATTTTCATGAAACATCCTCTAGTGGTGTTGCTTGCAATGGACTGTGTCAAAGAAATCTAAATTGGTGTAAAACTTCTCAATCAGAATGTGTTTGGAAAACCCATGATTGGATGCACGAAGTATGTTTGCTTGAATCTTTCCCAAGCTTTGAACAATTGTGTCATGACGGAGCATAGACCCCAAATGCAACGCGGGACCTAGAACCACGAATGGCTCCATGATAACCCATGGTACATGCATAACATAACAATAAGCATACAACTAACCGGAAGCAAATCATAAGATATAGCATAAGCGGAAGTCTAAGATATCATAAAATATATAAACCAGGACAATAAGTCAAAACTGCTGAAGATCAATACATCATAGTCTTAAAAGCCTCTAAACATAAGATGAGTTGAAGGGACAGGTCCCAACTAGCTCTACCAACAGGCCTTCAACTAGCACTACTAAGTTTGTAACTAAACTGATAAAAATAGAGATTAGCCAAAAATGACGCCCTTGGATGATGAGGAATCACCAACACAATAGTTGAATTTGGGATGAATGCAAATCTAGCAGCGGGGCTGAGACTAAATAGCCGAACCCATATCATGAGGTGGTATAAAAAAAAGTATGTGATCAGTAATTTGTATGTGCTGAGTATGGAGGATAAGAAAAATATGAGAGTAAGGTAACATGCTATAAATCATGAGCATGAGATAGTCATAAAACATGAGCTTTTCATCATAATATGAAGTATAATAACCCAAGGTTTTGAAAACAAAATCATAAGGCTTATCATGTTTTCAAATCAGAAGTAAAACACATAAACTAATCTATGGGTCAAAAATTTTAAGTCATGGTATCATAAATCATGAACATGAAGAAACATTAAGCTTTAAATAGTGGGAGATTCTCATAACTGACATACTCCAAGTGAGCATCATGGAGCCCAACCTGTAGCCCTAGTTGGGAGGGTGTCCATACCTTGTCAAGAGTAAGAACCATGAAAGCATGATATCACTCATAAGCTCTGTAGTATAACAAGACACTCTCAACTGGCGAGGACCTCTTAGCTAGGGGAAAGGGAGATACTCTCTATTGGCGAGGACCCCTTATCCTACGGTGGCATGTAGTTCTGAGACTTGGGTGTACTGAACCCTGGCCTACTCAACATTAAATACTACTCCCAAAATATACATAGTGCTCATAATCAAACTGGAAACGTGATAGGTTTTTCATGGGCTAGTTTAAAACATGATAAATTCATAAACTACTTGAAATACGTGAACTAACTATGAAAAGATGCTGAAAATTTAACCATGATACATAATCTTGATATTTATGAGATTCATACGAGAAAATCACGCTAACTTGAAAATAGAGAATCATGAGTGTTTTTCATATAAATCATGTAATCATAATCATAAACATAACTAGAATCATAAGAGAATTAATTTCATAAGAAATAATAGTGTTTTTGCATAAAAAGTGTTCTAACCCTAGAAACTCATGAAAATCATAATTGTGGAAATGGAAGAATTGAACTCGTGAAATTTGATTTGAGATTTGGCATGAGAGTGGATGAAGTCCCCTATTCATGATCCCACATACCTGGGCTCTGATGAATTCTTGACTAGACTTGAGACCTAAGAGAAATTGAGAAGAAGAACCTTAGCTTTCTTGAGAATCCTTGAGAGTTTGATCTTCAATCTATAGTGTTAATAGAGGAATAAGAGTTTAGGCTAAGTCTAACCCTTAAATATCCCATATAAGAAACCTAAAAAAACCTGGTTTAGGAGATAAAAGCATAGAAAGTTATGAAAATATCCTTGGAAACTCGCACTAAAATTTTTCCAGTCCAGTGTCATGGGTCATACCACAGCTCGTGGTACCCTACCACGGCTTGTGGTGACCTTTTATGGTCACTGGAGCTATGTTGGTCAATCTCTGGACCTCTTCTCATGACCTCATAATGCCATTTGTACCCACATGGTACAATCCGTAGGTTCCTCTCATGGTTACCAGGACTCTTTTTTGGTTGCTCATCTCAAATTCATCTTACAAGTGGTACCATGACCCATACCCCCCTACCACGAGTCATATTGAGAATCTTACTGAGGGAAAATTCTAATTTTCTTGTTGGTTTCTATTCCAAGTATAGGGTCTAATCTATGAAACTTTTGGGGTGTTACATTATCCTCCCCTTGGAAATATTCATCCCTAAATGGAGACTAATAGAGCTGAAAAGATAGGGAAAGAGCTACAACCCCAATACCGAAAGCTATAGACTGAATATTGATGGATTGACTGACTCTAAGCTGAGATACATATACTGAACTAGATTCATAAATCATGCATGCATACTAAGACATGAGAGGAACTAAAGGACATAAAACTGACCTAAATCTGAGTGGAGTACTAAGGAAGAACTAGTACCTCATGCTGAAGCTCTACTGGAAGGGAAAAGGTGAGGGTACATGGCCATAATATCTACTTCAGCTTCCCAAGTAGCTCCCTCTACAAGCTGATTCCTCCAAAGGTCTCTCACTGAAGTGATCTCCTTGTTCCTCAACTTCTAAACCTAATGGTCAAGAATCTCAACTGGAACCTTTTCATAAAAGAGGCTATCCTTCACTCCAATACTCTCTACAAGTCGAACTAGGGTTGGATCACCAATGCACTTCATCAACAAGGATGTGAAAAACTGGTTGTGTTCATGGTAAGTCTACAGTCAACTATAACTCATATGCCACATTATCAACATATCTCAGAATCCTATAAGGACCAACATATCAAGGACTAAGCTTTCCTTTATTTCAAAATCTCATCACCCCTTACATAGGTGACACCTTAAAAAACGCCTAATCATCAACTGTGAACTCAAGCTCTCTTCTCCTCACATTTGCATAGGATTTATGATGACTCTGAGCTGTTTTCAGCCTTTCTCTAATAAGCTGAACCTTTTCCATAACCTCATTAATTAAATCTAGCCCGATCAGTGTAGCCTCGCTCTACCTTAAACCATCCAATAGGTGATCTACATCTCCACCCATAAAGAACCTCAAATGGAGCCATTTGAATGCTAGAGTGGTAACTGTTATTATAGGAAAACTGAAGAAGAGGCAAGTGCTCCTCCCAATTAACCTTGAAATCAATCACGCAAGCTCTCAACATGTCCTCTAACGTTTGAATGTTCCAATAAACCTGACCATCTGTCTGTGGTTGAAACATTGTGCTAAGCTTAACTTGAGGACCAAGGCCTTTCTAAAACTACTTCCAAAACTGTGAGGTGAATAGAGTACCCCTATCTGAGATAATGGACAATGGAACTCCATGCAGTCTAACTAACTCCTGAATTTAAGTTCTAGCGCAATCATCGATTGAATCTATAGTTTTAACAGGCAGAAAATGTGCTGACTTAGTCATCCAGTCCATAATCTCCCATATTGAATCATGTTGTTGGTGTATACGAGGCAACCTTATAATAAAATCCATGTTTATCTCTTTCCACTTCCAACTAAGAATACTGAAATCCTGAGTCATACCTCCCAGCCTCTGGTGCTCAATCTTAACATGTTGGCAATTTGGACACTTAGCCACAAATTCTACAATATCCTTCTTCAAACCATTCCTCCAATAGACCTCACATAGATCAAGGTACATCTTGGTGGAACCTGAGTGGATAGAATACTAAGAGTTGTGAGCCTCTCTAAACATCCTCTTTGTTAAGTCATCCACATCTAGAAACATAATTGATCCTAATATTGGAGTACACTATCTCCCTCTTGGGAGAAAATATCCTCCTTCTGATTTCAGACTACTTCCTTCGACTTAACAAAGATAGGATCCTTGTCTTGTTTTGCCTTAACTTCCATCGTCAATGAAGATTCTAAACCATTCTAAACAATGACACCACTATCTATTGAATCCGTAAGGCGAATCCCTAACGAAGCGAGCCTATGGATATCCCTAAATAGCTCTTTCTTTCTATCTTCCATATGACCTACACTTTCCATGGACAACCTACTAAGAGCATCAGCCACTACATTGGCCTTCCCTAGTGATAAAGAACGCTCATGTTAAAGTCTTTGAGAAGCTCAAGCTATCTTTTTTTGGCATAAATTCGGGTCCTTACGACTAAACACATACTGAAGGCTCTTGTGGTTCATGAACATCAACTTGCACTCCATATAAATAGTGCCTCCAAATCTTCAAGGCAAACACCACTGCTGCTAACTCAAGTTCATATGTCGAGTAATTCTTCTCATGGGTCTTAAGTTGTCTCGAAGCATAAGTGAAGACTTTACCATGCTGCATCAACATACACCCTAGGCCAATTCTTGAGGCATCATAATTCACTACTAAGCCATTAGTGCCCTCTGGTAGGGTCAAAATCAATGCAAAAATGGGTTGATCCTTTAACTCTTGAAAGCTCTTCTCACAAGCATCGGACCGCTGAAACTTAACTATCTTTTAAGTCAACCTGGTCAAAGGTGAGGCAATAGATAAAAATCCCTATACAAAACTCTTGTAGTAGCCATCTAATCCCAAAAAGCATCTAACATTGGTAGGATTTACAATTATAGGCTTGTTCTTCACCACCTCAATCTTTTGAGAATCTACCTGCATAGTTTCACTAGAAACCACATGCCCAAGAAATGCAATTGACTTCAGCTAGAACTCACACTTGCTGAACTTAATAAAAAGTTAATGATCCTTAAGAGTTTGTAACACAATTCTCAAAAAAGCAATATGCTCCTCCTCACTGTGAGAGTATACAAGGATATCTTCTATGAAAATAATGATGAACATATCCAAATACTACTTGAATACCCTATTCATCAAATCGATGAAAGCTGTAGGAGTACTTGTTAGTCCAAAAAACATATCTACAAATCATAGTGACCATACCGAATCTTGAAGGCTGTGTTCAGCATGTCACACTCTCTAGCTTTGAGATGGTGATAGCCGAATATGAAGTTATCTTTGAGAAGCAACTAGAGCCCTAAAGATGATTGAACAAGTCATTAATCCTAGGAATAGGATACTGATTCTTAATTATGACCTTGTTTAACTAGTGGTAGTTGATGCACATCCTAAGAGAACCATCTTTCTTTCATATGAAAAGGATTGGAGCACCCCATAAGGACTTACTAGGCCTAATAAAACCCTTGTCTAAGAGATATTTCAACTGTTCCATTAACTCCTTAAGCTCAACTAGAAAAATTCTATAAGGAGGACTGGATATGGGTTGTGCATCAGTTTCATTCTAAACTCTTTTCTTTTTCCATTTTGCTTTTATTGTTTAGGGAAGGTCGATCCCAAAGTCCATCTCCCGCTCGAGAAGAACTCCTGGTGGATCATCTGGGAATACCTTTGGATACTTACAAACAATTGGGACTGACTGAAGAGTTGGGGTTTCGGACTTAAAATCCTTAACCAAAACCAAATAATACACACAAACCTTGAAATCATCTTCCTAGCCTTAAGATATGAGGCTAAGAGACCTACTGACACTGTGAGACTACCCTTCCACTCTAGGACCGGTTCACCCAGAAATCAAAATTTTATTTTTTGGGTTCTACAATCGACTGAAGCATAACAAGAATACAACTAATCCATGCCAAAGATAACATCAAAGTCGGTCGTGTCTAATTCTACTAGATTAGCTGATGTAACCTTCTAGAGAACTGTAACTGAGTAATTTTTGTATACCCTTCACGCTAAAACTAACTCACTGACGAGGATAGAGGTTGAGAAGGGTTCTGAGAGGATTTTGAGACTTGACATTGAAATTGATAGCAATATAGGGAGTCACAAAGGATAATGTGTCCCCTAAATCTCATAATGCATAAACATCAAGGTGAAAGATTTAAAACATACCTGTCTGGTGAGCTCTCCTCCTCTAGCATGAGGAAAGTTCATAGAAACGATTCTGGTGCTATCCGCCACCTATGTTAGATGATGAGCCCTACTATGATAGGCGAACCGCTAGAGCTGCTGAAGAGGTGGCTAGGGCACGACCTCTACTATCACCTATTCTAGATGAAGGACAATCTCTAAGTTTGTGATCGGGTTTCCCACACACAAAACAAGCATCTGAAACAACTAAACACTCTCCAAGGTGGGTCCTACCACACTTCTTGTAAGCTAGGAATGTGCGTCCTCCTGAAATGCTCTCCTGAGTCTTAGAGATTGGTGCTCTACCCCTTTGATCACCTCTAGTCATGGATAGAACACTAGCTGATGATGGAGCTGGAGCTGATGACCTCCGATGGGACTGTGAGCGATACCCACCGCCTGTCCTCTGTTGAGAGTACTAAAAGTTCTCTGTCCTAGCCCTCTTGGTCTCCCTCTCTTTCTCCTTTAACTTCTCCTCCTCAATCTACTAGGCATGAATCATGAGTCAAGAGATATGCATATCATAAATAAGCATAGTTGTCCTATATTCCTTGACCACTAAATTTGAGACTCCTGATACAAACTTACTCATGTGATGCCTCAGCTCGACAACCATCTCCAAAGCATACTTAGGTTGGGTGAACTTCAAGGCATACTCCTAAACTGTCATATAGTTCTGCTTCAGGTTGATGAACTCTATAACCTTTCTTCCCTCATCTTTAGGTGAAACAACTTGTCCAAGAAAGCTATAACAGACTTGTCCCAATCAATAGGAGTTGCGCCTGCCCTATGACCTTCCTTCCACCACCTTTATCATATGTGCGCGACCCCTTTCAGCTGATAGGAGGTCAGGTCTGCACTCTTCTCTCTAATAATCCCGATAATCTGATTAATCTTCTAGATCTCATTAATGAACTCCTATGGATCCTCATCTACCTTAGAACTATGAAACTCTGGTGGGTTCATCATGGTGTAGTCTCGCACCCTAGCCGCTGCAGGACTCCTATTTGGATTCACATATGCAATCGCTTACTGGTTAATCTGAGCCGTCATGGCTTGTGGCAGTACCTCGAAAGCATCTCTAAACTCCACATGAGTCACTTGATTATTCAAAGGGTCTGCTAGAGCTGGTGTGGCTGGATGATTCCTAATATCATTGCCATTGTTATTTCTTCATCTGTGGCTCTACACGGTGGCATTTTCTGCAAACATATATAGCACAAGTTAGAAGAATAGAGAGAGTTGAACTTCATCGCACGATATAGAACATGAAAGAAGAGAAGTTTCCTAAAATGTCTCATACTCATTTCCTCTTAAGTATGGCATGCATCATACCCATGAAATAAACAATACTTAATGCAGCTTTCAAATGCCCTAGGATAAACTTAAACCTGATGCTCCAATACCAAGTTTATCAGGACCTGAGCATAGGCCCCAAATGCGACATAGGACCTAAAACCACAAATGACTCCAAGATAACCCATGGCACATGCATAACATAAGCATAAGCATACAACTAATCGAAAGCAAATCATATGATATAGCATTAGAGGAAGTCTAAGATTTCATAGAACATATGAACTAGGACAACAAGACAAAACAACTAAACATCTATACATCATAGTCTGAAAAGCCTTTAAACATAAGATGAGCTGAAGGAACAGGCCCCCAACTAACTCTATTAAGTTTGTAATTGAAGTGACAGAAAATAGACATAAGCCAAAACTAATGCCTTCAGATGATGAGGACTCACCAAAATAATAGCTGAATCTGGGGTGAAAGAAAATCTAGCAGAGGGGTTGAGATTGAACACCCGAACCAATATCATTAGACAATATAGCATAAAAAGTATATGATCAGTACTTTGAATGTACTTATGGAGGATAAGTAAAACATGAGAATAAGGACAACCAGTTATAAATCATGATTGTGAGATAGTCATAAAACATTAGCTTTTCCTCATAATTTGAAGTATAATGACCCAAGGTTTTAAAAATAAAATCATAAAGCTTATCATGTTTTGAAATCATAAGTACAACTCATAAACTGATCGATGGGTCAAAATGCTATAAGTCATGGCATCATAAAGCATGAACATGAAGAAACATGAAGCATGTAGAAGAGTGGGAGATTCTCATAACCGAAGTATTCCAAATGAGCATAATGGAACCCAACCTATACCCCTGGTTGGAAGGGTGTCCATACCTTGCCAAAGGAAAGAACTATGAAGGCATGATATCACTCATGAGCCAAAGTAAGGGAGACACTCTCAACTGGCGAGGACCCCTTAGGTACGGGCAAGGAGACACTTTCTACTAGGGTGGACCCCTTATCCTACAATGTTATGTAGTTTGGACACATGTGTGTGCTGTACATCGTCCTACTCGATGTTAAATACTACTTCCAAAATATACATAGTGCTCATACTCAAACTTGAAACGTGATAGGTTTTTCATGGGCTAGTTTAAAATATGATAAATTTATAAACTACTTGACATGGGTGAACTAGCCATGAAAACAATATTTAAAATTCATCCATGATACATAAGCTTGATATTCATGAGATTCATACATATTTGAGTAAATCATGCTAACTGTAAATTGAGAATTATGAGAGTATTTCATAAAAATCATGCAATCATAATCATAAAACATAAGTAGAATCATGAGAGAATCAATTTCGTAAGAGATCATAGAGTTTTTGCATAGAAAGGGTCTAACCCTAGAAATTCATGAATGTCATCATTGGAGATATAAAAGAATTAAATTCATAAAATTAGACATGAGATTCAACATGAGGGTGGAAGAAATCCCCCACTCATAATCCCACATACCTAGGCTTTGATAAATTCTTGCCTAGGCTTGAGACCCAAGAGAATTGAGAAGATGAACCCTAGCTTCCTTGAGAATCCTTGAGAGTTTGATCTTTAATCTATGGTGTTAGGAGAGGAATGAGAGCTTATTCTAAGTTTAACCCTTAAATAACCCCTTTAAGAAACCCAAAATGACCTGGTTTATATGCATGCGAAGTTGCAAAATTACCCTTGAAAACTCGCAGTAAAAATCTACCCGTCTAGTGCCACGGGTCGTAACACAACTTGTGGTAACCTACCACGGCTCATGGTGATCCCTCGTAGTCACAAGAGCCATGTTGGTAATCTTTTGACCTCTTCTCACGACCTCACAATACCATTTGTACCCACATAATATGATCCGTAGGTTCCTCTCACGATTACTAGGACTCTTTTTTGGTTTCTCCTCTAAACTTCATCTCACGAGTGGTACCACAATTCGTGCCTCCCTACCACGAGTTGTATTAAGACTCTCACTGAGGGAAAATTCTAGTTTTCTTGTTGGTTTATACTCCAACTCTGGGGTCTAATCTTAGGGACTTTTGGAGTGTTACAAATTTCTCCCCTAGGAGCTGCCGAAAATAGAATATTTTATCTCGTTAATATGCCTTTTTTAAGGTGGAAATCATTCTTTCAAGAGGACACTCACTAACTCCTTCCATGTATGGATCGAGTTTAGAGGTAGTCTGTGCAACCATTCTCTTGCCTCACTAGCCAAAGAGTATTTAATTACTCTAAGATGGATAGCATCATCAGAAATATTATTTTTCTTGTGTATGTTGCACACCTTCAAGAAATTTTTAAAATCTTAATGAGGGTTGTTGTCCATGGAGTTGTAAAATTGCCCCTCTTCTTTAAGCATAGTGTAGATGTTTCCCTCTATCTTGAATGATGAAGCATTCACCTTTGGTGGAATGATGCCTTTCATAGTCAACTTCCTCGCTATCTTCCCCAAACACGTTCTCTATTTCTGCCGGTAGAGTGGCCATAATCTAGTGAAAATTGACAAAAATAAAGAAAAAGTTAACAGAATAGGTCTAAGTAAGCAAACTAGACTGATAGGGATAGATAGGGCTTATGCCATAGTCCCCTAAAATGGAGCCATAATATTTTATATCCATCAAATCCACTCCTAATTTTGGGTAGTGTAAACGATCACAACAAATATAGAACCCAACATGGAGTTGGGGTTGAATCCCACAGTGACTATGCTTAGCCTACTCTATCTAGTACTTATCAAAATAATATTTCAATATTAGAGTCTATTCGAATTGAGATTGATAAAATTTGACTATAGATATAGAATGCAAATTACTATGGTTGTAATCAATTTAAGAAAATTCTACGGAAGTTCCCCCAATCATGGATCGATCCTCCTAAATTACCCAATATGGATAGATTGAGAATGGGCTATGACTGAACATGCAAGCAAAGTCTTAGGCAACCTATAGGTATCTTTCAATAACACCATAGGTGTCAATCTACTTCAATTTTGTCAAATTGAAGAGAACTCCCTTCTACTTCAATTGTGTCGACTCCCTTCACATTCAGTCATTCCATAGAGAAGTACAGTGTAGGGTAATGTCAGATCAGTGACATCCTATCACAGACCGAAGATTGGATACAGCAGCAGGAGAGGGCACCAGCAGGATGCTAGAAAATTGTATAATGGGTTTTCATATACGGTATCAACAAGCCAACCGGGGCTATTGGTATCCTTATATTGAAAATAAAGGTTGGAACTTTGTTTATACAACTAAAATGAGTAGCCAGAGGAGTTAAGAGTCCTTCTCATCCCGCATTGAAAGCATGCTTGAGGTTGTGCTTGAGCGAGTTGTTTCAACTGATTCAGGGATTCAGGAGCTGCGAAGTGATCTCTTGGACCTCACTCAAAAGGTGAAGGACCACAAAGTGTCCATCAAAACGTTAGAAGACAGAATGAACTTATTATCATCTCATATGTCAACCCAAAAGGTGATAAAGGAAGAAAATAACCCACCACTCCCAACCAATGCTGAGGAGGAAGCCATAGACTGGGGGATGGAAGAAGAAATCTTGAAGGAAACATTCGAAAGAATTCTCTAGAATAGTGGAGGATCAGAAGAGGTATCTCATGTTAGCAAAGGGTTGGGAAGCTACTCCTTTCAACCAAAGAAACTTCATCTTGACCTCAAGAATCGGACAAGTCCACCTTTACAACCATCTATCATTTCACCACCAGTCTTAGAGCTCAAACTATTACCTGTCCATTTGCAGTATGCATATTTGGGGGCAAATGAAACACTCTTAGGGATTATCTCAGGTAAGCTAAACAGCCAACAAGTGGAAGCACTTTTAACAGTCTTGAGGAAATATATCTGAGCAATTGGATGGTCTATAGCTGATATCATTAGCATACCTCCGGGTATTTGTACTCACAAGATCAACCTTCAGGAAGACTATAACCTTTCATTTGAGCATCAAAGACGTTTGAATCCACAGATGTAAGAGGTAGTTAAGAAAGAAATTATCAAATGGTTAGATGCTGGAGTTGTATACCCAATAGCTGATAGTAGTTGGGTAGCCCGGTCTAATATATGCCAAAGAAAGGTGGAATAATAGTGGTACCAAACGAGAAGAATGAATTGATTGCAACATGTCCAGTTACCGAATGGAGGATGTGTATGGACTACCGCAAGTAAAACTAATGGACCAAGAAGGATCACTTTCCAGTCCCATTCATTAACCAAATACTAGATCTCTTGGCTGGGAAAGAATATTATCATTTTTTGGATGGATACTCAGGCTACAACAAAATTTCTAGTGCTCTAGAAGATCAAGAGAAGCACATTTGCATGCCCTTATGGAACTTTTGCATTTAAGATGATGCCCTTTGGGATTTTCAATGCTCTAGCTACTTTCCAGAGATGTATGGTGTAAATATTTTCGGACATGGTAGAGGAAACTATGGAATTCTTCATAGATGACTTCTCAGTTGTAGAAAATTCATTTGAAGACTGTTTGGTTCACCTAGAGGAGTTGTTGAAAAGATGCGAGGAAATGAACTTTGTACTTAATTGGGAAAAGTGTCACTTCATGGTAAAAGAAGGTATTTTTCTGGGGCCCAAGATTTTCGAGAAGGGGATTGAGGTAGATCAAGTTAAAATTAACACCATTGCTCATTTACCTCCGCCAAAAACCATGAAGGGCATTAGGATTTTTTGGGACATATGGGATTTTACTGTCGTTTTATCAAAGACTTCTCCAAGGTAGCACATCCTTTATTTTGATTGTTGGAAAAAGATGCAAAGTTTAATTTTGATGAGGATTGTATGAGGGCTTTTATGGAATTGAAAGTGAAGCTTGTATTCGCTCCAATCATCATTGCACCAGACTTGTGTAAACCCTTTTAATTAATGTGTGATGCCAGTGGTGTAGAATTAGTGGAAGTGCTTGGACAGAGAAAGTACAAGAATTTCCACCCCATTTACTATGCTACAAAGCCTGAATGATGCACAAGCAAACTATACAGTGACAGAACAAGAGCTGCTCGTAGTAGTGCTCGTGTTTGAAAAATTTCTGGCATACTTTCTAGGGACGAATTTAGTGGTGCACATATACCATGCTGCACTTAGATACTTAATGGCAAAGAAAGATGCTAAACCTAGGCTTTTTAGGTGGGTCCTTTTTCTACAAGAATTTTATTTTGAAGTAAAGGACCGGAAGGGATGTGAGAATTAAGTGGCTGACCATCTCTCTCGCTTATGGAAAGATGGTAAGTTGGGGTTACATGAGGAGATTAATGATGACTTCCTTGATGAGCATATTTTTGCTGCACCCCATAACTTGACAGTTTGGTTTGCAGATTTTGTTAATTATTGGGTGAGCAACATCACACCCGAAAGGTTTACCTTTCACGAGAAGAAGATTCATCCATGATGTTTGGATGTTTTATTGGGAAGACCCATACCTCTTCCATAGTTGGGTTGATGGTATAAGTCGGAGATGTGTCCCAGAGGTTAAGATGATGCCAATCCTCGAGGCTTTTCATTCATCACTAGTCGGAGGTCATTATGGGAGTGTTAAGATAGCGACAAGAGTGCTACAGTGTGGATTTTATTAGTCTACTCTCAACTAGGATGCCCATGACTATGTTAAGTTGTAATACCCCAAAATCCCTAAGATCAGACCCAAGGGTTGAAATGGAGAAAGTAGAATTTTCTGCACCAGGTCACAGGACGAGTCATCCAGTGAACTGTGAGGTGCACCATGAGTCATTAGGTGACTCGTCGGCAGAAGGGAAGACTTGGTTGGATTTCTTGGTTTGAGGGTTGACCACGAGTGAGTCCACGCCTCGTGGTTAGCACCACAAGTCATTATGTTAGTCGTGGTCAGAAGTGTGACTCAAAGGTTAAATGTTTTGCAGTGCTCCTAATGACTAGTCACTATGAGTCGTTGGGCACGCCACGAGTTGTGGTATCCCTCGTGGTCACCAGTGATGAAGAGCTTCTACTATTGGCAATGAGTTTAGACCATGAGTCATGGTAAATGACGACAGGTCATCTAGTACCTTATTGGGACTGGCAATATGGATTTTCTTGGGAATTTATTAAGGGATTTTCGTATTTTCTAAGTTGCTAAGGCCTAAACTATGTAATTTTAAGCTTGGTTAGGATTGTTTTAAGGGGTTTTAGCTCATTCTAAATCACTCCTCTCCATGCATGAAAGACTAGAAGGTTCCTAGGGGAGATCAAGGCTAAAATCCGTCAATTCTCCTTCAATTTTCTTTGGGCATTCAAGGAAGAGTGTGAGATCAACTTACCCAGGTATCTTAGGCTATGAATGAGACTTCCTTTCACTCTCATGCTCAAAATTATTCTCCATTTCATGAATCTCAATTCTAGATTTAAGTTTCATGATCTTATGGGTTTTATCCCAATTCATGTGAAATCCTCTATTATCTATCCGTGGATTAATTCTCTTCATGTATCAAATCATATTTTATGATTTTTGAGCAGATTTTTATAACTATTTTACATTACAAATCTATAGTTTCAAATTTAATTGAATTATGCGGAATTATGCATGCTTCATGAACCGTCAAGTTATGATTATATTATTATTTTGATCTTGTCAAGTTTAAATTATGATTTATGATTTATGTTATGAATTATCTTCAAACTTTCATCAAGAATTTATGAATATCAAGAATGTACATGTTTTACAAGTACGCATGGGTTTCATGATTTATGAATTTATGACTGTTAGCCAACTCATGGGCCCTTATCCATAGCAAATCATGTATTTCAAGTATGATCAAGTATGTTATGTTGTAATTGTCCTTGAACATCATGAATGATTTATGATTATTATATGAGCCTCATGTGCATATTTTTGGGAGCAGTTTCTAGCACCGAGTAGACCCTCCAGGTGAATCCCGTAGTCTCAAAACTATGTGTCACTGTAGGTTTATATATATAAATGTTAATGTTATTGGATCCTTGTGATATCAAATAATGCATGTCCCTTGCCTGGCAAGCCTGGGACAACTCTACCAACTAGAGCGAGATAGTTGGGGTATCATGTAAGCTCTCATGATGGTGTCGGTTGTGATAAGTCCTCCCATTGTTCCTCGTGATTTATGCATTGTCAAGTTATATTATTTTGGCTCAAGTTATATTTTTATAAGGTTTCTCTTACGATTATGATTAAAAATAAATTATGAACGCTTTGAAAACCTTGAGCCCTTTTTCTATGTTGTGATATTTACTTCACGTTCATGTTGTCCTATTCTTATGAAATCTTATGTGTTTTAACAGTCCTTTTTACTTACCTTGCATACTCGGTACATTTCAAGTACTGACCACATACTTTATGTTATATCGTTTCATGATACAGGTTCGTGAGATCAGCCTCACCCACATCATTGGTCTTGCTTTCCTCTCAAACTTGTGTTAGCCGGGATTGGTGAGTCCTCATCCTTCGGGTGCATTCAATTATCTATAGTCATGTTATTTCAGTTACGGACTTTCTTTTGTCGAGCTAGTTGGGGATACTGTCCCATTAGCTCATCAGTTATGTTAGAGTCTATTCATACATTATGTAAAAGTCATCTTGTCATTACTGACTTTTTTTAGATCGATATGTATGCAAACATCCGCTTAAGTATGCTTTAGTATTATATCAGTATCTGTTTATAGTACGCTCTTAGTTGTTATGTTCATTCCATGGGTCGACTTGGAAGCCTCTCAAGGTTCCTTGTCCCGTATCTCTATTCGGGCCTATGTTCGGGTCGTGAAAAACTTTGTTTAGAGCATTAGGTTTTGAAGAATCCTAGGGTGCCTAAAAGCCGCGTTTAGTAGAGTCTATTTCATGGCTGTGAAGCACGCCACACTTATGATGAAGAGGCTATGAAATTCTTTAGGAATTATTCCCTTCTTTCATGATTTATGTCGTGCAATGAAATGTCTCTCTATCCTTCTAACTCATGCTATACGCATTTGCTGAAACATGCCTCCTTACCTAGTTAACGGAAGAAGGAACGAAAATGGAAACGGTCACGAGAATGGCAATAGGGATTGGCACCAGCAGGCCCCACCAGCCCCCAAAGATCATGTGCTTGAGTAGGTGGCCCATGTAGAGTGTAGGGTAGCCATATAGATGTTAGCTCAGGACTTCACCGCCCAGGTCAACCAATAGACGGTAGCGCATGTCCCTTAGAATGGGAATGCGGCAGCGGCGAGAGTTAGATATTTCCTGAGGATGAACCCTCCATAGTTCCTTGGGTCAAAGGTGGACGAGGATCCACATGAGTTTATTGATGAAGTTTTGAAGATAACCCAGATCATGGGGGTGACTGGGAAGGAGTGCACAGATCTATCCTCGAATCAGTTGAAAGGGGTTGCGCACATCTGGTTCAGGCAATAGAAGGATAGCAGAACAGTTGGAGCAGGCCCCATTGGTTGGGATGAGTTCCATATGACATTTTTGGATCAGTTCTTCCCTCATGAGATGAGGGAGATTAGCAGCTGAGTTTGTGAAAGCAGGGTAACATGACAGTCCAGGAGTATGCTTTGGAGTTCACTCATTTGTCCAAGTATGCACCGGAGCTAGTGGCTGATCAAAGAGCTCAGATGAGCAAGTTTGTGCACAGAGTAGTGGACTACCTGGTCAAGGGTTGTAGGACTGCTATGCTTCATCGGGACATTGGCTTTTCTCTATTGGTTTTGTACGCCCAGCAGATGGAGGTGGTGTATCTGAAAGAGAGGGAGGCCAAGAGGGCCAGGACAGACAACTGTGGGTTTTCTCAGTAGAGATCAGGAGGCAGACATTACCAGCAGTGTCATCAGAGGTCATTAGCTCCTGCGCCATCTTCAGCCAGTGCTCCATCTAGACTTTGAGGTGATAAGAGGAATAGAGCCTCAGGTTTGAGGGGCTAGAGGAGCATGCAAATAGAGCGTACCTTTCCGGCCTACGAATGGTGTGGCAAGAATCATATAAGAGAGTGCTTGCTGGGATCAGATATCCGTTTTGGGTGTGGTAGATCTGGCCACATACGCCAGGAGTGTTCCTTGGCTAGACAGGGTGATAGTAGAGGTCATCCTCAGACTACCAGTTCAGCAACAGCCCCAGCTCAGTAGGGTGCATCCAACAGTGTAGGTGGTGGCCAGCGCCATAACAGGTTTTATGCCCTAGCATCTCTCAAGAGCAGGAGGTCTCTCTAGATGTAGACACTGGTATGTTATGAGTATTCCACCTTTATGTATATGCATTGTTAGATCCAGGGGCTACCTTGTAATGCCCTATGTTTGCTTGTATTTTGGACTCAATCCCGAAATCCTATCAGAACACTTCTCAGTCTCTACTCCAGTCGGTGATTCAGTTATAGCTCAATGGGTATGTAGAAATTGTCCTATCACAGTCCTTCAGAAAGTCACCTCAATAGATTTAGTAGAGCTAGCCATGACAGATTTTGATGTTATCTTTGGCATGGATTGTCTACATTCATGTTATGCCTCAGAAAATTACAGACCTTGTGTGGTAGAGTTTTGATTTTTATGTGAGCCAATCTTAGAGTAGAAGGGTAGTTCAACTGTGCCTGTAGGTCACTTTACTTCCTACCTTGAGGCTAGAAAGATGATTTCTAAGGGTTGTGTGTAACATCTAGTTAGAGTTAAGGATGCTATGTCCGAAACCCCAACTATCTAGTCAGTTTCTATAGTGTGTGATATCCAGAAGTGTTTCCAAGTGATTTACCGGGAATCCCTCCCAAGTGGGAGATCGATTTTGGTATTGACCTTCTTCCCAATATGCAGCCTATATCATTTCCTCCTTACAGAATGGCTCCAGCTGAGGTAAAGGAGAAGGAGCAGTTGAAAGATCTCTTAGACAAGGGTTTCATCAAACCAAGAAAATCCCCGTGGGGTGCACCAGTTCTCTTCCTTCGGAAGAAGGATGGTTCCCTTCGGATGTGCATTGATTACCGGCAATTAAACAAAGTCACCATCAAGAATAGGCATCCCCTCCCTAGGATTTATGACTTGGGTTAACAGCTTCAGGGTCCTAAGTGCTTTTCAAAGATAGACCCCTTAGATTTGGATACCATCAGCTTAGAGTTTGGGAAAGTAACATTCCGAAGACAGCCTTCTAGACTCGGTATGGTCACTATGAGTTTATAGTTATGTATTTTGGACTAATGAATTCTCTTACGATCTTGGGCATAATTACATACCCAAGTGCTATTTTATAACTTAGTTTAGTCATGTTTGTCAAATTATGTGATTTCATTCTCATGTATTTATGTTTAATTGAGTGTCAAAACTAACCAACATAATCAGTCTTTTTTTTGTAGGTGTAATATTCTTACGAGGGAATAAATATGATGGTTAAAACTTAAGGAAGAATCTCAAAATAAAAGGCAAAAGAGTCACATGATGTTGCACAAGTGTATGCACCTGCCGAGCCACACAACTTGCCACACAGCATATGCAGCACACTAAGCTCCGTGCCATAATAAGGCATTTGTGTAGCAGGAAGCGTGCCATGCCTAGCGTCTAAAAATGAGAGTCATGCCATTCCAGTGAAGTTGTGCGATAGGCTTGTGCCACGCCTTGGGATCTCCCCGTCCTGTCCATGCCACGGTGCGCAAGCAGCGCGTTAGCGTTCGTGCCACACCCGATGGCGCCTTAGCCATGCAACTGCCAACGCCCAAAATAGTTTGCCTGCGTGATACCTCTATGTCATGAAGGTAGTTTGAGGTGACCAAGTCCGTGAAATGGAGGCAGTTTACCCACAGCCAAAATCTGAAAATTTTCACTTAGTATAGATAGAACCCTTAGCTTCTAACATTGAGGATCACGAAATATTTTGGGAAGAACGGAAAGGAGCGAAGGGAGAACGAAGGAACTTCTACTTAGGGTTTGATTTCTTTTATTCTCTTTTATCCATTCTTGTAAATACTTTGATTCAAAGATGTCTTTGAATGATTGTATGAACACGAGTGGCTAAAACCCTTTTTCTAGGGTTGAGGTCACATGATATGAATGTAATTGCATGAAATCATTTTTGGTTCAAGTTTCTTTGTTATTTTGTCTTGCATTCATATTAATTGTTGTTTTAATGCTTTATCGCCATTGAAAAGAACGTGTTAAGCTTAGGCAAAATCTCGAAAGAGTATCCCTAGGTTAGACGAAAGAATATAGGGAGCAAGTTCTTGTCTTCAAGATACCTAACTTTCCTTGCTTGTTTTATTAAACAGGAAGATAGCTAGACACCGATATAGAATTGTCACATCACCGCTCGTAGAAATAGTTGTGAAACTAAGTTAGGTTAAATGATTAGAGGTACAAAAGTCCATAATGAAGGGCATAACCCCGTAAACCACATCCATATTGTTAAATTACTCATGAATTAGGAAATCACATCCTGATAATGCTCAAACCATACCTCTTACCGAAGTATAAAGCAGATGTTGTCAATAAAGAACCCAACAAAGAGGTTGGGGTCAAACCCACAGGGAATAGGGAAGAGCTAGACTAAAGTCAGTAAGTGAACTTGTTAGGTAGTTACTCCGAATTGGGGTTTTTTAAAAGAAAGAAACTGTCACGCCCCGCCTTGGGGGGTATGACTGGCACCTGGTGTCCTATTAGGACCTAGACTGCTAACTGGTGAGCCTAAGCACATCTGGTGCCTGACTAGCTCTAATTCAGATTTCTGGAAACAATGGGCTATATAACGGCTGTAAACACAGCCTCTGGCCGACTGGGCCTATAGCCACCTATATAAAACTTCAGCTAACCAGAAACATACATACAAAGGGGGAAACCTATGAGGGCCGACAAGGCCACCATGCTGTCTAGTTATCTGTAACGCAACAATAGAATACTGAATAACTACGTGACCGGCAAGTTCACCACTACTATCAGACTATTTCCCCACACGGCCAACATATTCAACAATAATAAACAGCTAAACAAAATGCACGGCCTCACACGACCGGCACAACTAACCACAGGGAGATGAATGTATACAATCTGCAAGCCTCTTTGAGTACTGATGAAATGGTCGGGACAGGGCCCCGGCCTACCCATGCTGTGCAATAAAAGAAAATGAACTACACCTCTGAATATCAAGCTCCGAATGACAGGATCTGATGACTCTATAAGCTAGCTGGAATCACTAGGGATCGTTTACACCTCGTCTATGAGTACCTGTAGGCAAGTAATGCAGCGCCCAAACGGGCGTCAGTACCACTGGTACTGAGTATGCAAAGCAACTGGATACAACTGAATACAAATAACATAACTAGCAACTCTGAACAGCAGGAGATAACCGAATTTGTAAGAACTGATATGAACTGAATCAGACTTTCTGTGCTGTGATAGGGTAGGAGCGTACCTGTAGAAGCGGTGGCCTGCTATCTATTAACTAATATATAGCACATAAATACATATATATATATATATATATATATATATAGCAAACAAGAGCCAATACCAACCCCCATAAGCCGGATGGCGCCAAGCAAGCAAACAATCTATATACCCCTACCCGAGTCAAAACCAGCCAAAAATAAGTCACTCCACTCATCTGCTAACTACGAGCACCTCTACCGGCCCCCTGGGTCTCCGGCTCGGGCCATAGATTCCGATATAAATAATCGTGTCTGAGTTCGGAGGACTCCTATACTGTATCTGTAACTGTAATTGTATCTGAATCTGTTCCCTAGGCGCTTGCGCACAACAGGGCTATCTGTACTATAATGCTGATCATCCTGATATGGGGAAAGCTTCATCCCATCTTCGTCCAAACTGGGGACGGCATGCCACTCCTTGGAGTGACGTAAACCCACCTGCTCAGTGGGCGACACAGTTACCAACCCAAGGGCGGTGAGGACGCTCAAAAGGGTGCCCTCACGACACAACCAAGTCTCAACAAACAACAAGCACATATATAGCAAGCATGTTTAAACTGAAAAATACTATCTGAATTCTGATTTCTTATTCTGATCTCCTTCTGTATTATACTGATTCTCATACTACTTTATACTGAATCTGTGATCTTTATCTAACTGCATGGCTAATCTGTAGCCAAGATACTATCTAATTGTATGGCTATACTGTAGCCAAGATATCATTTGTTTGTATGGCTAATCTGTAGCCAAGATACTATCTGACTGTCTGATTTTACTTTACTAACTCTTATTCTGAATATCTGTCATATTATTCTAGAAACATGCTTGCTAATCACATACTGGGCTATACTGAGTCTGGAATGCTAACTTGCCATTTTGGCGCATGCTTTACTAACTTTCGGACTGAGTACGATATAACAATGTAAACCAGATTTTACTGAACTTGCACGGTACTCAATATTCAACTCCGGGAATTCTACTACGGAGTTTACTGTGCTATACAAGTCTAAAACTACTAACTTGCCGAAGAAACTGGCTTTACATACCTTAACCTCGGTTTATCCGACTAAGGGACGAAGCTCGGTCAGTACTCCAACTATTTCTCCCAACTGCATTTACATATATATATATATCTATTAGAACTACATACGCTAATATTCCGGAAGAAAATATCACTTTCAATGTATATATAGCCTGAACTTTGGCTTATCAAAAAACGGTCGAAAACTCACTATTTCTCGAAAGTCCAGAAGGGAGAAATATTCACTTTAAGGCTATAAGCACATTGACACTAATCTGGAGAAATTCCACTTACATTAGCCCTATAGCACGATGATTTGTCGGCTAAATTTTGCAAAACTAAATCCGTAGGAATGCTCCTTACTGCTTAATACCTCGGTATCTGGAGTTAATTTGAGTTTGGACCGCGTTTGACGGCGTAATCGGAAGAATAATATAAGAGATTCTCATTCCTCCCTATTTTCCCTCAGTTTCTCTGGAAATTATATGAGTTATATCATTAAAAACCGAAGTGAGGGGTTTATATAATTGGGCCTGGACAGGGCCAGCGTGTCGCGGAGGCTCCACCTTCGTGACACGTTGCCATCACGGTGGGGCTCTGCCCTTGCTCCTTCCGCGATGGTTCGACAGGTTTCTCATCTGGTCTTTCCCAGGCCTTTTTCTAGCATGTATGGCTTTCAAATATTCTTATCAAACACGCGAATTGGCCATCTATGTGTTGGGAATTATACGGAGTGTAACATTCTCCCACCCTTAAGAAAATTCGTCCTCGAATGTAAACTTCTATCTAGAGGACTTCTCAACTTACTCAACTTGTTTCTAGAAAAATTTTGGCAGAGTTTCCCTTGTAATATGGACTATCCCAAAAACCTGAAATGTAGAAAAGTCCCATACAGGTACTCCACACAATACTATAGTATTTAAATGACAGATTAAAATAGACCTTCTCATTTATATGTATACTATAAGGCACTGCATAAGATAATAATACTAACATACCTGTCGCCTGACTAGGCTTGAAATAAATGAGGGTATCTGGTCTTCATATCTTCCTCCGCCTCCCAAGTCATCTCCTCTCGGTTGCTGTTACGCCACAATACCTTGACAGATGCAATATCTTTAGTTCTCAATCTACGAATCTGTCTGTCTAAGATATCTACTGAAACCTCTTCATAGGCTAGCTCTTCTGTAACCTGGATATCCTGGACTGGGACTGCTCTGGATGGGTCTCCTATTCATTTCCTCAGCATAGATACATGAAAGACTGGATGAACGGATTCCAATTCTAGAGGCAAGTTCAACTCATATGCCACTCGGCCTATCCTTCGACGAATCTGATAAGGCCCAAAAAATCTCAGACTGATCTTACCTTTCTTGCCAAATCTCATCACCCCTTTCATCGGAGATACTTTCAGATATACCCAGTCATTCACATCAAATTCCATGTCTCTGCGCTGCACATCAGCATATGATTTCTGGCGGCTCTGTGCAGTCAGTAGGCGTTCTCTGATAAGCTTTACCTTCTCCTCTGACTGTTGAATAATGTCTGGCCCAATCAATGCTATCTCCCACTTCAAACCAGCCAACCGACAATCTGCATTTTCACCCATACAATGCTTCAAAGGGTGCCATCTGGATGGCTGAGTGATAGCTATTATTCTAATCAAATTGAATTAACGGCAAATGCTCGTCCCGGCTACCTCCAAAATCTAGCACACATGCTCGTAGCATGTCCTCGAGCGTCTGAATAGTGCGCTTAGCCTGTCCATCTGTCTGAGGGTGGAATGCTGTGCTCAAGTTAATCTGCGTTCCCAGACCCCTCTGGAACGACTGCTAAAATCTAGCTGTAAACTGTGCTCCTCTGTCTGAAATAATAGATACTGGCACTCCATGTAATCTAACTATTTCTCTGATACATAATTCTGCATAATCCTTGGTAGAGAAAGTAGCTTTCACTGGCAGGAAGTGAGCTGATTTTGTCAGTCTGTCAATTATTACCCAAATGGAGTCATGTCTATGTCTGGTACGGGGTAATCCTGCTACAAAGTCCATGTTCACTGCTTCCCATTTCCAGAGAGGCACAACTATGTCCTGAGTTAACCCGCCTGGTTTCTGGTGTTCTGCTTTTACCTATTGGCAGTTAGGACACTGGGCAACAAATTTGGAAATTTCTCTTTTCATTCCTGGCCACCAATAATTCTCCTTGATGTCATGGTACATTTTTGTCTCACCGGGGTGAAGAGAATAACGGGCGTAATGTACCTCGTTCATAATCTGCTGGCGGAGCCCTGAAACATTTGGAACACAGAGGCGGCCTTTACATAACAGTACTTCTTCCTCAGTTATCTGAAAATCTGGCGCTTTACCCTGCTGGATTCTGTCTTTGAGCTTGATCAGGTCAGGATCCTCATACTGTCGTTCTTTTACTTTGACAACTAATGATGACATAGCGGTGTTCTGAATTACCGCTCTGTTGTCCTCTGTGTCTGCTATACGAATGGCTAGGCTGGCTAATTGATGTATCTCCCTGACCAACTCCCGTTGCTCGGGCTGCAAATATGCCAAACTTCCCATGGATTTATGGCTGAGAGCATCTGCTACTACGTTGGCTTTTCCCGGATGATACAGAATATCCACATCATAATCCTTTAATAGCTCCAACCAGCGACGCTGTCGCAAATTCAACTCCTTCTGGGTGAAGATATACTGTAGGCTCTTATGATCTGTGAAAATATCCACATGGACTCCATACAAGTAATGTCTCCATATCTTTAAGGCGTGGATCACTGCGGCTAACTCCAGGTCGTGGGTAGGGTAATTCTTCATGTTTCCTCAGCTGTCTGGAAGCATACACAATCACCTTACCATGCTGCATTAACGCACAACCCAACCCAACTCCTGATGCATCGCAATATACTGAATAATCTTCTCTACCTTCCGGCAATGCTATCACAGGGGCGGAGGTTAATCTGTCTTTTAACTCCTGAAAGCTCTGCACACATTCCTCTGTCCACTGAAACTTCGCTACTTTCTGCGTCAGTTTGGTCAGAGGTGTCGCTATAGTAGAGAATCCCTCAACAAATCTCCTGTAATATCCTGCTAACCCCAGAAAACTGCGGACTTCGGTCGGAGTGGTAGGCCTAGGCCAGGTTTTAACTGCTGCTATCTTCTACGTGTCAACCTGTATACCAGCATCTGACACAATATGCCCCAAGAAGGATACTGAGTTCAGTCAGAATTCACACTTGGAGAACTTAGCATATAATTGACGGTCCCTGAGAATCTGGAGCACTGTCCGTAAATGAGCCTGGAGATCTGCTTCAGAGCGAGAATACACCAGAATATCATCAACAAACACTATCACGAACAAGTCCAGGTATGGTCTGAAAATGCTATTCATTAGGTCCATAAATATTGTTGGGGCATTCGTCAACCCAAAGGACATAACTAGAAATTCAAAGTGTCCATATCGGGTCCTGAAAGCCATTTTGGGAATGTCTCTTTCGTGAACTAGAACTTGATGATATTCGGACCACAAGTCAATCTTGGAGAAATATCTGGACCCCTATAACTAATCAAAAAAATCATCTATTCTGGGAAGCGGATACTTATTCTTTACTGTAACTTTATTCAGCTGCCGGTAATCTATACACATGTGGAGCGAGCCATCCTTCTTTCTCACAAATAGAACTGGCGCACCCCACGGTGAAGTACTTGGCCTGATAAAACCCTTATCTAGCAGGTCCTTCAGCTGCTCCCTTAAATCTTTCTGAGTTCAGCAAGAGCCATACAATACGAAGGAATTGATATAGGCTGAGTGCCTGGTAGCAAGTAAATTGAAAAATCTACCTCCCTTTCTGGGGGAATACCAGGTAGCTCGTTTGGAAATACATCAGGGAATTCATTCACCACCGGAATAGACTGAAGTGTCGGAGATTCTACCCGAACATCCTAAACCCTGACTAGGTGGTAGATACATCCCTTGATTATCAATTTCCTCGCCTGAAGGTAGGAAATAGACCTACCTTTTGGAGTAGCTGTGCTGCCTTTCCACACTCACAGTGCCTCTCCTGGAAAGTGGAATCATACCTTCTTGGTCCAACATTCTACGTTAGCATAGCATGGCACCCACCAATCAATACCTGTAATGGCATCGAAATCAATCATTTCTAACTCTACCAGGTCTACTATAGTCTGTCGATCAACAACCTCTACTGTACACCCTCGATAAATACTACTAGCTATAATGGAGTCACCGACGGCTGTAGATACTGAAAAGGGCTGCTGTAATAACTCTGGTGCGACATTAAACTTTCGATCCACAAATGGGGCAATATATGACAGAGTGGACCCTGGATCAATCAGTACATAAGCAGGGCATGAACAGATAGTCATCATACTTGTCACTACATCTGGAGACGCCTCTGAGTCTTGTCTCCCTGGTAATGCATAGGTACATCTTGAGCCCGTACCTGAACTGGAGGCTCCTGATCTACCTTGGCCTCTACCTACTGTACCTGAGGGCCTACACCCTGCCGAGGCTGCTTGAGCTTGTGGCCCTGCGGAACCCCTATCCTGACTATCTCTGCTCTCTTGTCCCCTGGCCGGACAATCTCTCATGCGGTGCCCCTCCTGCCCGCAAATATAACACCCTGAGGAGCCATATCTACAAGCTTCGATGTGAGGTCAGCCGCAATTAGGGCAGGGTGGGGGTGTAAATCTGCTCTGCTCTCCCCTTCTCTACTGCGGGGAATCTACTGTTCGAGAACTGCCACCAGACTCTAATTGCCCTCGACGAGCAAATCTACCTCGCTGCTGCTGCTGTGGCGGAGGTGGGGGTCTAGGAGGTCTGTCTGACAATCGGGGCCTGGGTCCTCTCTGAACCTCCCTCTACATTTCATCTGATCTGTCTCTGTGGCGCTGTTCCTGATTTGTCTGTCTACTTCCCTATTGCCGCTGTCTAAGGCCCTCAATGGTCTGGGCAAAGGCCTATACTCGGGCAATATCCATATCTTCTCCTAACGTAGCCGTCATGCAATCTTCAATATATTCCGGGTTCAGACCCTTAATGAACCGGTGGACTCTGGATGGCAAAGTGTCTACAAAAGCTGGAGCATAGCTGGCTAGGGAGTCAAACTATAGGGCATATTCTCGTACACTCCTCACCCTCTGCTCCAAATGCTAAAACTGATCCATCCGAGCCTGCCGGATCTCCCATGGCAAATAACGGTCTAGGAAGGCCTCCGAGAAGATGGACCAGGTTGGAGGGGCAACATCTCTCCCTTGAGACCTTTCCCAACTCTCGTACCATAATACAGCTATGTCCCGCAACAGAAACACTACTAGCTCAACTGATCTGTAGGGGTCACATGCATAACCTGGAAAATTCTCTACATCTGATCTAGGAAATCCTGGGGGTCCTCTGCTTGATCTGACCCAGTGAACTGTGGGGGACCTAGTGCCAAAAACTCCCTGACCCTGGAACTACCTGACCCACCTGAAGGCTCTACTGCTACACGTGGCACTGGCTGGCGCTGTGTGGCCATCATTTGTGCCAACATAACCACTGCGCTCCGAACTTCCTGGTCTGATGGCGAAGGTACAAGAGCTATCAGAGGCGGTGTCGTGCCCAACGGCTGCTGATGTGAGGGGGACTGCTGAGAGGGTTGTGATGAAGCCTCTATATCGCCCTTAGATCAGGCTGACTCTAAATGGAACTGAGGCATCCTGCTGGTGCCTTCTCCTGCTGATGTGTCTATTCTTCTGCCGGTTGCAGGGTGACGCTGGTCTGCCATTCTTATCTGTAGACAAAGAATATGATAAGTTTTAGGGACCCAACCCTATATTGTACCACTCTATAGCACGACCAAATGAGAAAAAAGAGTAACCATCCTATCATGCCTCGCAGCCTCCTGCCTATAGTATGTGGTGCACAACACATCCATAGACAAGACTCTACTTAGCACGGCTTGCAGACTCCCAGGACATGACCTGCTCTGATACCAAGTTTGTCACGCCCCAACTTGGGGGGTATGACTGGCACCTGGTGCCCTAGTAGGACCTAGACTGCTAACTGGTGAGTCTAAGTACATCTGGTGCCTGGCTAGCTTTAGTTCAGATTTCTGGAAACAACGGGCTATATAACGGCTGTAAACATAGCCTCCAGCCGACTGGGCCTATAGCCACTTGTATAAAACTTCAGCTAACCAGAAACATACTTACAAAGGGGGAAACCAATGTGGGCCGATAAGGCCACCATGCTGTCTAGTTATCTGTAACTCAACAATAGAATACTGAATAACTACGTGACCAGCAAGGTCACCACTACTATCAGACTATGGCCCCACACGGCCAACATATTCAACAATGCTAAACAGCTAAAAAAAATGCACGTCCTCACACGACCGGCACAACTAACCGCAGGGAGGTGAATGTATACAATCTGCAAGCCTCTATGAGTACTTATGAAATGGTCGGGACGGGCCCCGACCTACCCATGCTGTGCAATAAAAGAAAATGAACTACACCTCTGAATATCAAGCTCCAGATGACAGGATCTGATGACTCTATAAGCTGGCTAGAATCACGAGGGATCGCCTCCTCGTCTATGAGTACCTGTAGGCAAGTGATGCAGCGCCCCAAACGGGCGTCAATACCACTGGTACTGAGTATACAAAGCAACTGGATACAACTAAATACAAATAACATAACTAGAAATTCTGAACAGCAGGAGATAACCGAATCTGTAAGAACTGATATGAATCGAATCAGACTTTCTGTGTTGTGATAGGGCAGGAGCGTACCTGTAGACGCGGCGGCCTGCTGTCTATTAACTAATATATAGCACATAAATACATATATATATATAGCAAACAAGAGCCAATACCATCCCCCATAAGCCGGATGGCGCCAAGCATGCAAACAATCTATATACCCCTACCCGGGTCAAAACCAGCCAAAAATAAGTCACTCCACTCATATGCTAACTACGAGCACCTCTGCCGGCCCCCTGGGTCTCCGGCTCGAGCCATAGCTTCTGATATAAATAACTGTGTCTGAGTCCAGAGGACTCCTATACTGTATCTGTAACTATAACTGTATCTGAATCTGTTCCCTGGGTGCCTGCGCACAACAAGGCTATCTGTACTGTAATGCTGATCAGCCTAATATAGGGAAAGCTTCATCCCATCTTCGTCCAAACTAGGGACGGCATGCCACTCCTTGGAGTGACGTAAACCCACTCGCTCAGTGGGAGATACAGTTACCAACCCAGGGGCGGCGAGGACGCTCAAAAGGGTGCCCTCACGACACAACCAAGTCTCAACAAACAACAAGCACATATATAGCAAGCATGTTTAAACTAAAAAATACTATCTGAATTCTGATTTCTTATTCTGATCTCCTTCTGTATTATACTGATTCTCATACTACTTTATACTGAATCTGTGATCTTTATCTAACTGCATGGCTAATTTGTAGCCAAGATACTATCTAACTGTTTGGCTATACTGTAGCCAAGATATCATCTGTCTGTATGGCTAATCTGTAGCTAAGATACTATCTGACTGTCTGATTTTACTTTAATAACTCTTATTCTAAATATCTGTCATATTATTCTAGAAACATGCTTGCTAATCACATACTGGGCTATACTGAGTCTGGAATGCTAACTAGCCATTTTGGCGCATGCTTTACTAACTTTTGGAATGAGTATGACATAACAACGCATACCAGATTTTACTGAACTTGCACGGTACTCAATATTCAACTTCGGGAATTCTACTATGGAGTTTACTATGCTATACAAGGCTAAAACTACTAACTTGCCGAAGAAACTGGCTTTACATACCTTAACCTCAGTTTATCCGACTAGAGGACGAAGCTCGGTCAGTACTTCAGTTATTTCTCCCAACTGCATTTACATATATATATCAATTAGAACTAAATACGCTAATATTCCAGAAGAAAATATCACTTTCAATATATATATAGCCCGAACTTTGGCTTATTGAAAAATGATCAAAAACTCACTATTTCTCGAAAGTCCAGAAAGGAGAAATATTCACTTTAAGGCTATGAGCACATAGACACTAATCTGGAGCAATTCCACTTACCTTAGCCCGGTAGCACGACGATTTATCGGAAGAATTTTGTGAAACTAAATCCGTAGGAATGCTCCTTACTGCTTAATACCTCAGTATGTGGAGGTAATTTGAGTTTGGACCGCGTTTGACGGCGTAATCGGACGAATATTATAAGAGATTCTCGTTCCTCCCTGTTTTCCCTCGGTTTCTCTGGAAATTATATGAGTTATATAATTAAAAACTGAAGTGAGGGGTTTATATACTTAGGCCTGGACAGGGCCAACGTGTCACGGAGCCAACGCGGAGGCTCCACCTCCATGACACGTTGCCATCGCGGTGGGACTCTGCCCTGGCTCCTTCCGCGATGGTTCGACAGGTTTCTCGCACGGTCTTTTCCCGGGCCTTTTTCTAGTATCTATGGCTTTCAAATATTCTTAACCAACACGCGAATAGGCCATCTATGTGTTGAGAATTTTACGGGGTGTAACAGAAACAATTAAAATCACAGTTAAGATTATGGGTGAAATCAAGACTTAAATATAACAAAGGTTTTGTGTTCCCAATGTGTTCATAACTGCTTTGGGTATACATATGTGATCATCACCAGTGCTTACTTGTAGAACTGATAACTAGGGTTCACTCAAATGACCGACCATTCCCTATTGAATAACTATACTTAATCACCCTATCAGGTCTCATGAGAAATCAAAATTTAACCGTTATCAATATGTCCCAAATTTAACTATCCTGCAACCGTAGCTCAAGTTAATACAATGATTATCAAGATCAAGGCTTTGTTGTAATTCTTTTTTCTTAATCTCTACCTCTTAGACCTAAGCAAGTAAAGAATTCGGGCAAGTCTTAATGTTGTACACCATTAAGAAATGTTTAAGCATGAAGAGAATACAATACAAGTGTTTTGCATTGGTTTTGAATTACTTTTATGTAACCCTAGCTTGTCAATCCACTATTGTTCCCACAACCCTAGTTATGGAGGTTTTAGCCTCTCATAGTTGCAAGATTGTCATTTGTTTGCATAATTAAAGACATAAATCAATTCTTACAATTATGATTGAGAGAAAAACTTCCTTGAATTAATCAGCAAAATCCTTAAGAACAATATTAAGATTAAGAAAAGGTTGATCACAAGTTGAACAACTAAATTCTCACATCTATATCTCCTTAATATTTGTTGCTAATCAGTTCTAATCACTCCTAATTACTTCTTGACTACTCTTTTGTGAAAATAAAACATAAAACATATTTATACAGACATAAAATCCTTTTCCTAAGCTAACAGGGTAAGCTTCCATATCTACTACTCCTCGTGCCACGATCAGACCTACGACTCGTGACAGGCTTGTACGAGTCGTACCTGCCATCCGTAGGTCTCTAGCATGCTGAAATCTGGCTAAGTGTTGGTTCTTTGGTATGACTCCTACCATCTTCCTACTAGTCGTACTGAGCTTCCGTGGTTTAAATATGAAGACTCTAAATTTTTCTGAAGTTTATCACGAGTGCCTTGGTATGACTCATACCTTGCCATTACGACTCGTACTATAGTCATCCGTACCTAGAGTCATCTTTTGTGCAATTTTTCTGATTCTTTCCATGACTTGAAGTTAGGACTCACACAAAGATCATAAGGCCTGTACTGTGAGTCGTAGAGTGCATCTTTCTCAACTCATCCTTCTGAATATTTTCACAAGTCTTAGTACGATTCGTACAATCAGTATATAACTCATACTAAGATTGTCAATTTGGCTCATTTTTTGCTCTTTTAAGCTTCTTTAGCACAATCTTGTTCCAATACCTATGTTTACCTGAAAAACAAGAAAAATACCTCGTATCCATATAAACACACCTAAGTCCATGCTATTTTCTTCATTTTTGAGTGTCGAAAGTGTTGTAAATCCACAACACATCAACACCCTTAACTTAAGACTTTTGCATGTCCTTAGGTAAAGAAAAAAAAACTAAAACACGACGCTCAACTAGAAAATAAACCTAAGATACTACAGCCAATACTTAAACAAAGTTTGCACTTTACATACAACAACTTCTTACCCTTTTCATGAACTAACATCAGCTAATGCATTACAAGTGACCTCAAAACATAATAAATAGGGATCAAGACATGTCATCTAACTATCAACAGGCAATCAAGTCATCACCAATGTTTTTCACACAGACCAACGGTAATAGTAAACATAATCCATGTACCCTCACGACAAATGAAGTCCCCACTCAAAGATATAGTATCAAATATGTATGGGACTAGACAAATGAAACACTCACCCTCACAAAGAAGTTCCAAGTACCATGTATCAGATACCATAGGCTTGCCCTTATTTTCTTTGCTTTGGTTTGTCGGATGGTCAAATTAGGATCACTAAAGGACTTGATATGGCTTGTAATGTAGGCTTATCGAGGGACATGATAAAGATGAGAGATTTGTAAGTGACTATCCCTTCCTTGGAACTACATACATTGGATGAGAGATTTGTAAGTGACTATCCCTTCCTTGGCACTGCATACATTGGCTTCACCTTTCACCTACTTCACCATTTATTTTCTTTCATTCCTTTTCTTCCCTTTTCACCTCTTTTGTATACATTTGCATAGGTGTGGTGTATTTTCGCCTTTTTCAGCATTTTTATTTCTTTTGAAATTTCTTTTTCAAGATTCTCAATATTTTTCATCTCTTTTATTTTCACCACACCAAACCTCATTTTTCACCTTTTTCTCTTTTCTTTCCCTTTTCTTTCCCTTTTTCTCATTCCCACATTTTACGCACCCCTACTCTAGCCACCCTCAATTTAGGCATTTTGACTATGTTGAGGTTCACGATATCCAAGGAAAGATAAGGGCCTAAATAGGTTCATTATAAACAAATAGGTATGGTTCATTGGTTAATCAAAGAAAAAAATAGGTCAATTAAGGCTCAAAATTGGGATCAAAGGATTGATGTGATTTTGGTAGGGTTCTATAGGCTAAAAGTGAGCTAAACAAAAAGGGCCTATGATCATATCCTAAACAACCATCCTTAGCCTATGCAAAGACTAACTAGGCAAGTTCTAGATCTTCTACACAATATTGAACTAGGTACTTAACCTCACTCTCTCATGGCACATGAACTACATTCACCTCACCTGTCTGGTTTACACATGGATTAACAAGACTACTCATGCTAATAAACTAGATGACATCAAAAGATCCAGAGAAATCATGCATGCAGTCACAAATACATAGCTAATGCATCAAAAAAAACTTTAAACAGGGTCAATGTTTTTTTAAAAAATCAAAACTTGTGCATTTTTATTGGTTGAGTACTCCTAAGTTATTTTCTAATTAAAAAAATGAACTAAAAATAAAAATCATAAACATGTTGGTTCTACTAGATAGCATGTCCGAGGGAAAAGAAACACGGCAAGAAAAACCCTCGGATGGATTAAAAATCCCAAAAATAACAAGCACACTCCCTCCCCTTTTTGAAAATTTAGCTTCATCCCCGAAGCATAAGATAGAAGAACATAGGGAAAGGACATACCTGGGGCTACTCAGACTTCGCCTTGTGGAGGAGGTACCTCCACTATAACTGTGGCGCTGGCAGTGCCCGGAGCACTCCTTGAAGTATCAATAGGGGGAGTGGTTACTCCCTCAGTAGTCTTGGCCGCTTCAATGGCCTTAGTGTGAATTGAGGTTGAATCTGACTGAGGTATAGTGGAGTTGCCCGCTTCTCTAGCTCGCTCCATCATCTCTGACATATGTGCGTCATAAGTCTGCAGGCTCTCCGCTCTGGCCTACTTACGTTCTCTCCTCTCTTTCTTCCTCTTCTTCCTCTGACTTTCCTCTTCATCATCCTCAACAGCTCCCTTTTTCCCTTGTATCCAGCAACTACCGCCGACTCCCAGTAAGCCGTCAAATCAATCTCCTTGTCAAATTCTTCATCTAAGTCTGGAAGAGTGGGGGCTGCTATAACTTTCGGTTGTCTTGATGACAACTTGACTACTTTACTTCGAAGAGCCCCCAACTCCTCATGGAGACTGCTGGTGTCTGTCTGCTCCAACATCCGTGCATTGAAATGGCTCTCAAATCTATCTAGGCAAACATGTAGAGCCTGAGCTGCTGTATCTATCTCCGCCTTAACCCATGGCCTGAATCTTTCGCTCTGCCATGGTCAACCGTTTATCCAGTTTCTGAAGGAAGTCCTGTGGCCCGAAAACATGCCCTGCCCGAGTCTAAGAATGTAAGCTAGGTGGTGGTGTGGCAACTGTGCTAGGAGCTGCCTCTGAATGACCAGCATCTATAACCGGTGTCTCGCTCTTCTCCTGGGTAATAAGGGCATTCACATATGCCCCCCTGCTGGCTGGCTTTGTGGAATAGCAGTGGGAAGTCGTCCACGACCTTCCGAGCTCATCTAATCCCAAATAAGTCCTATGTCTGCTATCCTCTGGCCTCCAATCAGCTGCTTCTCACCCCGTCTTATTGGAAACCCTTTCTCTATACATAACCTGAATACAAGACTCGAGAATGGGATGGTAGTGCTTACTCCCACTGCCCGGTCTCGTATCTCATCTGCAATGATCCTCGAGATGTTAATTGGATAGCGGCACATGAGGCATGCCACAAAAGCTGCCCTGTCAGCACTGAGGGTATTATCATTGACGGTGGGTGCTAGTTGGTGGTGTACTAGTGTCCAGTAGGCTTGGCAATAAAATTCAACGAACTCTTGGTAACCTTCTTTCCTCCAGCAACCCACTCAACTCCTTCCTTGTCCTCAGCTAAAACACCCGCTAACCATTGTAACTGCCTTTGGCATTCCTCAAAACCTAACTGTCGGAGTTGCTTAAGTTCCTTACTCTGTAGTCACACTCGGGCATAACTCGTGGAGGTATGAACTGTGGACTATACAAAACCCGAGAGATGGTGTGCTCGGATATGTCGACCTCTTTTCCTCGGACCAACACACTTTCGAGTCGGGGCTGGTCTTTTATTTTGTGCCCCCTCCTTCGCCTTTTGCTCCATGGTAGCCAAGTAGTTGGTGTAGAACTCCCGGACTATTTCTGCTAAAGATTGGGCTGGAGTCTTTGCCATCCACTCGAAATCATAGAAGCTAAAGATCCGCTTCATCTCCTCCACTTCATTCATGGAGTTAGTGAGGATCCGTGGTTCTTCCTGAATGCTCCGCCTCGGCTTGTTTTTGGCATTGAGAGAGATGCCTTGCTCATATATTTGTCTATCTCCCGGCACTCTCCACGAGACTGTGCGGTTCACTCTGGGTGGGTCTGTTCTTGTGCAGCATCTGGGGCGTCCTCCTCTGATTCATCGCTACCACTTTCTTCCTCAGACCCTTCTTCTGTGTTTGAGTCGTTTCCCGAGTCCTAATTATCTCCTCTAGCTCCCTCCTCAGACTGGGGAGCTTGGGCAGATGTGGCAGTGGCTGCTTCAGCTTGTGCTCTTGCTTTCGCCCTAGTGGTTCTAGTTCCTTCTGTGTTTGAAGTGTCTATTTGGTAGTCCTCAACCAAACCACTAGGAAAGTTCCTTCTTTCCCAGCCTTAGACTCAGATGTTTCATCAATTAATGTTCTCCGGGCTGTTTCTTTGGATGCCTTTCGCTTCTATGTCATTGTACCTGTAGAAAAAAGTTAGAACTCCATATTTGAGTAAGAAGAATTAGAAAAACAGTTTTAGATTCTCATCACGGGTCAATAGGATGAGTCGTACCAAAATAGTATGACTCGTATGAAGACCCAGAAATCCTTGGTGTATGTTACGACTCAGAGGTATGATTCATACCATGAAGTTATGACTCGTACCCTAAGTCGTTTGATGAAGCTTCAGTTCTGGTATCTTCTGTAATTTTCAACGACTCGTGGTACAATTCGTAGGTCAATTCCAGAAGTCATAGGAAGGACTTTTATGTGTAGTTTGTTCAGTTCTTTTGTACGAATTCTCAGTATGACTCATAGTGACAAACTACGACCTGTACTGTGCTTCAGACAACTTTAAGGCCTTATTCACTTTTTGTTCAGTTTACAGGGGTTCTCTTTTAAAAAATTTTGGTACTCAGATTTCCCCCAGGGCTAGGCATGTCATTCATCAATTAAACACTACTCATCCCTCCCTTTTTTAATCATAACCCGTAACTCAAAAATTTTAAAAATTAAATTTACAAGCTCAACCCAACAATGAAAAAAATGGTGTTTTCCAGTTGTTCATGGTTTATTTTCATCCCTGAACATTGAATTATTGAAAATTTTCTAACAAGTTCAATACTCCCAGGGGTTCCGACAATGGAAGCTTCAAGTAAGCTAAAATTTTTCAATATTCAATGCACTACTTACTTGTTGTTTCTTCCTTCCATTAAAAAATTACAAATGTGGGTTGAGAGGAACTTCGGTTGAGTAAGAAATTGCTCGAGCCTTCATTAGGTTTTGAGTTACGGATTAGAGAGTTTAGGAGATAGAGTTCATAGGTTTGTTTTGTTTGCGTGGGAGAAGGGTCGGTTTTGGTATGAAGTTTAAATAGGTAAGGGGGCAGATTTAAAAATTTGTGCCGAGTCAGGTAATTTTGAAGTTTTTTGACCCATCATGACTCGTACACGAGTCGTAGGAAGACCCCACAACTCGTCCCCTGGACCCGTGCTTCAAAAAATTAAGAAACTTACCTCGGGACCTACAAGTGCATCCTACGACTCCTACAATGTGGGTATGGTCTGTATGATGACTCGTAGGTCGGTGCTTTGAATTACTTCTTTGAACCTCACCACGACTGCTGCTACGGCTCGTAAGATGCCATCACGAGTTGTACTGAAAGTCGTAGCAGCTGCTGTTTCAGTAGTTTTTCAGCCTCCTTTTCTTGTTTTCCCTACACACTGAGCACACATTAATTCAATAACTTGGGTTGCCTCCTAGGAAGCGCTTGATTTAACATCGCGGCATGACGCAAGTGTCCCAGCTACTCATACTTCACCAAGACACCACTTGGGTTGCCTCCCAAGAAGCTCCTGATTTAACGTCGTGGCACGATGCAAGTCTCTTGACTACTCAGAATTCGTCAAGTGATTCATATCCATCCTCTAGTGTTGAGACTATGCTGAATTCCTTTAGTTGCTACATTGACCGGCAGATGTTAAAGGTGACCTCTTCTTTTTTTAGTCTTAATTTCAACTAGCCTGCCTACACATCTACTAGGGCCCTCTCGATTGTAAGGAATGTCACCCCAAAAAGATGGGGACCTAATAATCCACTTCGCATGAATTTTTCCACCTTGACAAGCACATCGAATAGGATCCCCACTGGCTTTTTAACAATTCTATCAACCATCAGTAGCCATATAGTCGTCGGTGTGGGGTCTCCCAAGCCCAATTTCTTGAACACTGCCAAGAGCATCAAGTTGATGCTAGCTCCTAGATCACAAAGTTCCCTTGCAAACTCGACATTCTCGATGGTGCAAGGTATAGTGAAATGGGTCTTCCTTCTTCTGAGTTAGGACCCTTGTAGCTATGGCACTACAGTGATGTACATTTTCAACCGGCTCATAACTCACAGATCTCTTCTTAGTCACCAAGTCCTTCATAAACTTTGCATATCTCGGCATTTTTTCCAATGCCTCAACCAATGGTATGTTCACAAATAACTGTTTAAGCATTGAAAGGAATTTCTGGAACTTACCATTTTTTGCCTCTTTCTTCATCCTTTGAGGGAATGGTGGCAGAGGGTGCGGGATAGCTTTGTACATTTGCGGTGCTCCTTGGTCATTGTTGGGTTCTTCTTCACCTCTTGGGGCCTCAGCATGCTCCGCGCCCTTTGTCTCAACACTCTTCTCATTCTCATCCATTATGCTTTCTTTCATCCGCTCAACTATAACTAGAAACGGGGGGTTAATTGTGGTCTTACCACTCCTAGTCATCAGCGCCATGCAATGGCCATCGTTCTTTGGGTTTTGGACTGTGTTACTAGGTAGTGTACCCTTTTGTCTAGGGTTCATTGATGCTGACAGTTGCCCAAGTTGATGTTTGATCTGCTTGATGGCTGTAGCATGAGATTCCACTTTCTGACCCATACTTGATAAGTTGCTTCGAATGTCCTTTAGTTTCTCATTACTGGACTCACCTTCTTCAAAATCTCAGCCATCATGCTCTCCAACATTGATTGCCCGGCCTCCCCCTCTTGTGCATTGGGAGGCACATAAACTCCATCACGGTCATTGCGGTGTCCATCATTTCTTCTCCATTCTCCTTCGTGCTCACAGCCTCGGCTCCTGTCTCTGAACCCGTTTCTATTGTAGTTGTCTCTATATTGGTTCTGACCTTGATTTCCAGAACCTTGGCGCCAATTGCCTTGTCTAGACGCTTGGGCGTTAGCTCAAAAACCCGCAACTTTACTATCTAGGAAGTTTGCCTCTTCCTCTAAATTAGAGTGATAAGCTCCTTGTTCCATTCTTTGAGTTCCTACTATGTTTATATTTTTGGCTCCCGCTCCCATAATATGCTTTGTCAACAATTCCAGTGATGTGTGCATATGAGCCAACTCCTAGTCGTGTTCTTCTTCTTTCCTTCATTGGTCTGCAGTAAACCCAACAGCATATGTACCAACCATTGCATCAGCCTCCCTCGTATGCCAAGCCCTGTTCGTCTTAGTCACCCTTCCAAGGATAGTGGTAGCTTGCTCCCTGGTGTGACTCATCAATACTCCTCCTGCCACCGTGTCCGCTACAACTTTGGGTACTATTATTCAAAGACCTGTAAAAGATTTCTAACAAACTGTCATCTGGGATCTTATGGTTCGGGCACGTTTTCAACTTCTTTTTGAACCTCAACCAGGTTTCATGAAGTGCCTCTTTCTTAATTTGTCGGAAGTTGTAGATCTCGTCCTTTAGCTGCAACATTCTGGAGGGGGGAAAGAATCTCTCCAAGAAAGCCTGTTTGAGCTCCCTCCAATTGGTTATGGAATCGTTAGGCAACTCCGATAATCATAACGTGGCTTCCCCTGATAGAGAGAAAGGGAAGAGTCTGAGTCATATGGCATCCTAGCTTACTCCGGGCAACTTGTACGCCTCGCATATCCCTACTAAGTTCATCAAGTGCAGGTGGCATCATCCGCTGCATGACCACTGAACAACCCTTTCATTTTCAGTAATTGAATCATGGTGCTCGTGATATCAAATTTGGCCCTAGTGGGCAGTGGTGTTGGCACAATGGTTTCAATATTGCTCCGGTAGACCCAACTTCATCAATGTCTAGGTCCTAATCATCGAAGAACTGAGGGGCAAGTTTGTAACCTCTGTTGCCCCTCCCGTGTCAACCAACATTCACTACTTCATCTCTAACATCATCCACATCCTGAAGTGCAGCTTGCTGAGCGAGCTCGGTTTGCCTAGCTTCTTCAGCTATGCAGGCGTCTCTTTGGTCCTGGTTCTCCATCCTATGCAGTGCTCGTTCGATTTCTAGATTTAATCGAATAAGGGGATCTCCACTACTCCGAGTGCTTGGCATTCACCGGAAAACAACTTGTGGGTATCGAGAAAAAGAAAAAGAAAACGTAATTAAGGAAATAACTACCAAAAAGTCAAATACAAGCTAATGATCTAGTCTTAGCAGTATTCCCCGGCAAAGGCGCCACTTTTTGATAATGCTCAAACCATACCTTTTACCGAAGAATGAAGCGGACATTGTCGATAAAGAACCCAACAAAGAGGTTGGGATCGAACCCACATGGAATAGGGAAGAGATAGACTAATGCCGGTAAGTGAACTTTTTAGGTAGTTACTCCGAATTGGGGGTTTTTTAAAAGAAAGCAATAACCAAAATCACAGTTAAGATTATGGGTGAAATCAAGATTTAAAGATAACTAGGGTTTTGTGTTCCCCATGGGTTCATAACTGCTTTAGGTATAAATATGTGATCATCACCAGTACTTGTAGAATTGATAACTAGGGTTCATCAAATGACCGACCAGTCCCTATTGAATGACTATACTTAATCACCCGACCAGGCCTCATGAGCGATTACAATTTAACTGTTATCAATATGTACCAAATTTAACTATCCTGCGGCCAAAGCTCAAGATAATACAATGATCATCAAGATCAAGGCTTTGTTGTAATTCTCTTTTCCTAATCTCTACCTCTTACACCTAAGCAAGTAAAGAATTTGGGCATGTACTAACGTTGTACACCATCAAGAAATGTTTAAGCTAGAAGAGAATACAATACAAGTGTTTTGCATTGATTTTGAATCACTTTTATGTAACCCTAGCTTGTTAATCCACCATGGTTCCCACAACCCTAGCTATAGAGGTTTTAGCCTCTCATAGTTGCAAGATTATGATTTTTTTGCATAATTAAAGACATAAATCAATACTTATAATTATGATTGAGAGAAAAACTTCCTTGAATTAATTAGAAAAATCCTTAAAAACAATATGAAGATTAAGAAAAGGTTGATCACAAGTTGAACAACTCAATTCTCATATCTATATCTCCTGAATTTTTGTTGCTAATCAGTTCTAATCACTCCTAATTACTTCTCAACTACTCTCCTATGAAAATAAAACATAAAACATATTTATACAAACATAAATATATTTTTCCTAAGCTAATAGGGTAAACTTCCATATCTACTGCTGCTCATGCCACGATCTGACCTACGACCCGTGGCAGGCTCGTATGGGTCATACCTACCATCTGTAGGTCTCTAGAATGATGAAAGCCGGCTAAGTTTTGGTGCTTTGGTACGACTAGTACCATCTTCCACGAGTCGTATTGAGCTTTCGTGGTTTAAATCTGAAGACTGAATTTTTCTGAAGCTTGTCATGAGTACCTTGGTATGACTTATACCTTGCCATTACAACTCGTACTATAGTATCCGTACCCAAAGTCAGCTTTTGTGTAATTTCATGAATCTTTCCACGACTTGAAGTTATAACTCATACAACGATCATACGGCCTGTACTGTGAGTCGTGGAGTGCATCTTTCTCAGCTCATCCTTCTGAATATTTTCACGAGTCTTAGTACGATTTGTACCATTAGTATATGACTCATACTGAGACTGTCATTTTGGTTCATTTTATGCTCTTTTAATCTTCTTTAGCACAATCTTGTTCCAACATATATGTTTGCCTGAAAACACAAGAAAAATACCTCATATCCATGTAAACACACCTATGTCCGTGCAATTTTCTTCATGTTTTAGCGTCAAAAGCGTTGTAAATCCACAGCTCATCGCATCCCCGCTCAATGATGTAGGTGTGAGTCTAGTTTGTTGTGTTTAGTGGCTCGAAAGATCATGAAAAATGCATATTAATTCTATGAGACAACAATTGAATTTCATATACTTGAACCGTTGTTAATTGTAGCATTGCATGATTGTCAGGCCTTAACCCTAGATGCTTCGCATTATTGTTTCCCAATTATTTTGTGATCATCACTTAGATTTAGTTAAAACAATCAAAACCTCTAAAACCAACACTTGTGAAATTTAACTTAACACCTGATCTTAAATATTCGCTGAAATAGTCCAGTCCTTGTGGGTTCGACATCCGGCTCTTAAAGATTCACTGTATTACTTGTACGACGACGTACGCTTGCATGTGCGCTGGGGCGCAACAAGTTTTTGGTGTTGTTGCCAGGGACTGGGAGCGTTTAGTGAAATTTGTAGTTTTTATGTGATTTTTATTTTTCCTAAATGTTGAAAAACTTGGCCTTAGTCTGCGTCATTGCAGGTAATAGATTGTCCTTACAAAACTTGCAAGGAATAAAGAGCTGGTGGAACCGGTATTGGATCCTGAACGACACTTGCATTTGCTCTAAAGAGAGGCTCTAGAACAAAAGTTGATCGGTTACAGGAGAAGATACAACAGAATCCACCAGTTGGGCAAGAAGAGTTGTTGCCTGAGCCAATGGCAGCCCGACCAGTTTACGAAGTTGCAATCCCATTGGAGACAAATGTGACCTCTAGTATTCGTAAACCAGAGCCCGGAGGAAACTTTAAGTTGAAGAATAATATGGTGCAGTTGTTATGGTCTAGTGGTCAATTCACTGGAATTACACATGAGGACCCACGACAGCACTTATAGAACTTTTTGGAGATCAGTTACACCTTCGTCCCCACCAGAGTGTCAACTAATTTTGTTCGACTCACCCTCTTCCCATTTTCACCGTTGGAAGAGGAGAATAGGTGGCTGAAGGCAGAGCCACCGAATTCCATCACAACTTGACGAAACCTAGAAAGGAAGTTCCTCATCAGATTCTTCCCTTCTGGCAAGACTGCCAAGCTCATAAGTGAAATCTAAAGTTTCAAGCAGCAGGCTGAGGAGAACCTATACATGGCCTAGGAGTGGTTCAAGTCATTGTTGAGAGACTGCCTCCATCACCAGCAGTCTAATGAGGTGTTAGCTCACACCTTTGTGGAGAGTCTATACCCACATACTAAAATCTTGCTAGACTCTGCATCAGGTGGACAAGCACTTCAGAAGACGTATGATAAACTATACACTTTATTGAATATAATTGCTCAAGAGAATCCAAAGTGGCGTAGAGAATCATCCAGAGAGGCAGGAAAAAGAGCGGCAGGGCTGATTCAGGTAGATAGTGTCAATGCCTTGGTAGCACAGTTAGCGTCACTGCAGCATCAAATGACAAATCAGTTTAGCAAACTGAGTATGAACCAGCCATAGGGATAGGTTAATGCAATTCAAATAGCTCCTAGTTAGTGTGAAAATTGTGGAAATAGTGGGCACAATGCAGGCTCTTGTGGGGCCAATCCAGAGTCAGTCAATTTTCTAGGTAATGTGAAGAGGAACAATCAGAGTAATGGGAATACCTACAAAAAAACTGCCAGAGTCACCCAAATTTTTCTTGGGGTGGCGATTAGAGTTAGAGCTACCAGCAGCCTCAATAGTAGTACAGGTAGAACAATGGCCAATCCAGCAGTAGCAACATCGAGGAGATGTTGAAGAAAATCACGGCCACTCAAACCCTGCTGGCAGAAAATCAGCCGAGGATGGCTTTAGACTTGAAAAATCAGTAGATGGCCACCAGGAAAGTAAAAAAGCAGATGGGTCAGTTAGCAGCTGCTCAACATACCAGACATTAGGAAGGGTTACTCAGTGATACAGATACAAACCCCCGATAAGTTAATGCCATCAGTCTAAGGAGTGGCAAGCAATTGGCTGTTGCACCACAAAATGATAAGAGAAATGAGGTGCAACCAGAGCTAGTCAGACAGGGTCCATCGACGGAGATAATGATAGTGTTGCAAAGAACAATGCACAACCATCATTGCAGCCAGCACTGAGACCACCACTACCATTCCCACAAAGGCTCAAGAAAAGCAAGGAGGAAGAAGGTTTTAGGAAGTTCTTTGATATTTTCGAAGAACTTCACATCAATTTGCCTCTACTTGATGTTTTGCAGGGTATGCCAAATTATGCAAAGTACTTAAAAGATCTGGTGGGAAACAAGGTGAGGCTGGTGGATGTCCAGACGGTGGCACTTACAGATGAGTGTAGCTATAGGGAGATGAGCAAGATGCCGAAAAAGCTCAAACCCAAGGAGTTTCACCCTCCCTGTACAAATTGGTGAAGATGAAATCATCAGAGCTTTATGTGACTTAGGGGAGGAAGTGAATTTAATGCCCCTATCTCTATTTAACACCCTGGATTTGGGAAAGTCAAGGCCCACGAGAGTAATGTTGCAGCTGGCAGATAAGTCAATAGTGGCACTGGAGGGAATTATTGAGGACCTTCTCATCAAAGTAGGTAAATTCATTATATCTGATGACTTTATCATTCTTGATTTTAATGTTGATGATAAGGTACCCCTATTCCTAGGATGACCATTCTTGGCTACTGGTGGAGAAATAATCAATGTGAGAGCTGGTACCTTTAATATGAGGGTAAATGATGAGGAAGAACTCTTCAGAGTCTATCAGGAAATAAACCCACCCACACACTACAGAGATCTTTGTAAGATCAGTGTGGTCTCAGATACTAAGTGTGGGGTGGTAGATTCCATGGGTCCACTATTGCAGGACATGTTGAAATTTCAGCCCTAAATCAGATGGAGGGCACAAATGGAAGAAGACGATGGAAGAAAGGAGGTACAGGGTGGAGGCTATTCCCTCTAAAAATAAAAAGAGGAGAAGATGGTTCCTAAAAGGGAACACCTCTTTGAGGATATCCTAAAAAGGATATTCCATGTCGTGTCGCGACGCAAAATTAGGCACTGCTTAGGCGGCAACCCAAGAGTACCACAGGTATAATTTCTTTTCAGATGTTTATAATTTTGTTTATTTTCATTTGTTGTTGTTTGTTTTGGTTATTAAACACAGATTTAGGGGAAGTTTGAGTACCCCTGAAAAGTAAAAGCTAAGGAGCATGACAAAAAGATAAGTTGGGGTCGATGACCCACATGTTCAAAGATGAAGAAAAATATGTTGTTAGCTAGGCCGAGAGGCCTCAAGAAGTATCTCCCACATGTTAGTCTTGATTTTAAATGATTCTTTGGGGACATAGCATATTTTAAAGTGTGGGGTGAGGCAAATTTCAAACAATTTGTGCTAAGTAATTTCGGGTGAATGTGGTGCTGGGTATACTACTCTTGTTGAAAAAGTCTAAATTGAGCACAGTTCACCCACCCTTTGGTTTTTCTTATCGGCTCTTTTCCGAAGGGGGCACTTTGAACCGAGTAAAAAAAATTCCCTTGTCTGTACATAACCGTTCAGTCATAGTGAGGGACTTTTACCGGCGGTGGATGGTTGACGACCGTCTTGAGGGAAAATTAGTTGATAGGTGTTGTGTTTGAACCCTAAGCTAGTTGATAGCTTGATATTCTTGTTATGTTTTGTACACGATTATGAGATGCAAGTGGTCTTAAATGAAGAAGCATGTGAAGCAATTGTATAACTCTGTTTGAGACACCTAGGCTCTTGAATGTGACTCTATGTGTTTAAAGCTTAATTTTGAATTATTATGATTAGCTGAGTTAAGAGTCTACTGAATCAATCTTGAATTAAGCACGTGCACTGAGTGTAAGGTTTTTGTATATTCCATGCATTGTGCAGTGTCTAGAACTTTCCTGGGGTGTATATAAAATGAAATGAGGAATGTCTATTGTTAGAGATGATTGAGGCATCTCTTTGAATGAGTCTAATTCTTATCCCTTGCTTTACCTACCTTGAATATCTGATCCTAGTTAGCCCTGTTGATCCTTTAGCCTATTCTTTGCTAGCCACAATAAAAGCTAATCCCCTTCCTTCTATAAGCTTTGAAGTTGAACCGAACTCCTAAGCGCTTAAGTGAAAAATGCAAAAGATTTAAGGAGTGAGAAGTTGGAAAAAGAAGGAAAATAATGGTTGTGGGAGTTTAATAAAAGACTAGAGTTGCACTTGTTTGAAAATGCATAAGTATGGGTAGGGAGTACAAGAGCAAAAGAATGAAAAAGTGCTTAAGTACTCCTTTACTAATAAGATAGTGTGCTTAATGAAATGGGGAAACAAAAGAGGAAATTGATGAGTGAAAAGAATAAAGGTGAAGTAAGAGAAGAGATGTATGCAATGAAAGTGTGATGTATTAAAAGCTCTTAGGAAAGATAGTCATTATTACTCGACAGAATAGTACCTACCCATCCCTTAGCTTACATTACAACCCGATAAGTCCTACTTGATCTTACTTTAAGACATTCATAAATTAGTGGAGTAAAACACTAAAGGAAAGGTTATGGGTCAATACATGTTGCATGTGAATTCTTTATGAGTGTAATCTGAATACTTATTCATATACTCATACATGTATAATTGAAAACTTACAAGCGAAAAATAGGTATCTTTCTTGTTGTGAGAACACATGTTTGATGAAAGACAGAATTCATGCCAGATTTCTTGATTGGTTAATTTGCATGAATTTGTTGAGTTTAAGAGTCGATTCTTGAGGTTAGGAAGTCTTAAGTTAGTTGTATGTGTTTTTAGGAGTTATAGATTGCATGCTCTATTTTAAACTTGCAATCTGAAACAATTGTTGTAGCCTTAGCTCGAATCGTCTACTTCAACTAGTCATATATGAGTCCTTCGTGTGCATGAGATGTAATAGAGTTGTTCGAGGACGAACAAGACTTTAAGTGTGGGGTAGTTATCTTGGGCATAATTACATGCCCAAGTGATATTTTATAACTTGGTTTAGTCATGTTTGTCAAATTATGTGATTCCATTCACATGTATTTATGTTTAATTGCGTGTCAAAACTAACCAACATGATTAGTCTTTGTTTTTTAGGTGTAATATGCTTAGGAGGGACTAAATATGATTGTTAAAGCTTATGGAAGAAGCCCCGAATAAAAGGAAAAAGAGTTGCATGATGTTGCACAAATGTATGCACCTGTCGAGAAACACAGTGTGCCACGTAGCATGTGCAATGCGCTAAGCTCTGTTCCACGGCAAGGCATCTGTGCGCTAGGAAGTGTGCCACGCCCATTTCAGTGATGTCGCGTGATAGGCCCATGCCACACCTTGCGATCTCCGCGTCTAGTCCGTGACACAGGGCGTGAGCAATGCACCAGCGTCTGTGCCACGCCGATGGTGCCTCGGCCATTCAATTGCCAATGCCTAAAATATTGTGCCTGTGCTATACCTCCGTGTCACAAAGGCAGTTTGAGGCGACTAGGTCCATGACATGGAGGCAGTTCACCCACGACCAAAATTTGAAAATTTTCACTTAGTATAAATAGAACCCTTAGCTTCTAACATCGAGGATGACGAAATATTTTGGGAAGAACAAAAGGAGCAAAGGGAGAACGAAGGAACTTCTTCCTAGGGTTTGATTTCTTTTATTCTCTTTTATCCATTCTTGTAAATACTTTGATTCAAAGATGTCAGTGAATGATTGTATGAACATGAGTGGCTAAACCCATTTTCTAGGGTTGAGGCCATATGATATGAATGTAATTGCATGAATTCCTTTTTGGTTCAAGTTTCTTTGTTATTTTGTCTTGCATTCATTTTAATTGTCTTTTTAATGCTTGATCACCATTGAAACAAAAGTTTTAAGCTTGGGCAAAAGCTCGAAAGAGTAACCCTAGGTTAGAACGAATGAATGCAGGGAGCAAGTTCTTATCTTCAAGATAGGATTCGTGGTTAGGATAGTAATTATACCTAACTTTCCTTGCTTGGTTAATTAAACGAGAATATAGCTAGACACCAACTTAGAATTATCACATCATCGCTCATAGAAATAGTTGTGAAACTAAGTTAGGTTAAATGATTAGAGGTACGAATGTCCATAATCAAGGGCATAACCCCGTAAACCACATCCATATTGTTAAATTGCTCACGAATGAGGACGTCACATCCTTGCTCAATGATGTAGGTGTGAGACTAGTTTGTTGTGTTTAGAGGCTCGAAAGACCATGAACACTGCATATTAACTCTGTGAGACAACAATTGAATTTGTTATAATTGAACAATTGTAAATTGTAGCATTGCATGATTGTTAGGCCTTAACCCAATTATTTTCTGATCATCACTTAGCTTTAGTTAAAACAATTAAAACCTTGAAAAACAACACTTGTGAAAATTAACTTAACACCTGAACTTAAATATTTGCTGAAATAGTCCAGACCCTATTGGTTCGATATCCGGCTCTTAAAGAATCACCGTATTACTTGTACGACTGCGTACACTTGCGCGTGCACTGGGGCAACATCCTGCAGCTTTTATGGACTTGATGAATAGGGTGTTCAAGCCATATTTGGATACGTTCGTGATCATGTTCATAGATGACATTCTTATATACTCTTAGAGCAAGGAGGAGCGTGCCACTTATTTGAGGGTGGTGTTATAGACTCTTAAGGATCGCCAGTTGTATGCTAAGTTCAGCAAGTGTGAGTTTTGGCCAGACTAAGTAGCATTTTTAAGCCATGTGGTGTCAAGTGAGGGTGTGCAGGTGGATTTCCAAAAGATAGAAATGGTGAAGAATTTTCCTAGACCAATTAGTCCTTCAGATATTAGGAGTTTCTTAGGTTTAGCTGGTTACTATCGGATGTTTGTTGAGGGTTTTTCATCCATTGTAGCACCATTGACTAAGCTGACCCAGAAGAAACTGAAGTTTCAATGGTTGGGGGCCAGTGAGCCAAGAGTTGAAGACTCGACTTACCTCAGCACCAGTGTTGACCCTACCCGAGGGTACCAATGGGTTTTTGGTATATTGTGATGCTTCGAGGATCAGCCTAGGTTGTGTATTAATGAAGCAAAGTAAAGTTATAGCCTATGCTTCCAGGAAGCTAAAAGTTCATGAAAAAACTATCCAGCTCATGACCTCGGTTTGGTGGTTGTAGTATTTTCCTTGATGATTTGGAGACACTATCTATACGGGGTCCATGTAGATGTGTTTACGGACCACAAAAGCCTACAATACGTGTTTACCAAAAAGGATTTGAATCTACATTAGAGGAGGTGGTTGGAGCTTCTTAAAGATTATGGTATGAGCATCCTTTATCATCCAGGAAAGGAAAATATGGTGGCAGCGCTCTTAGCAGGATTTCTATAGAGAGTGTGTCCCATGTAGATGAGGAGAGGAAAGAGTTAGTTAAGGAGGTGCATCAACTTGCACGACTAGGAGTCCATCTTGTTGACTCGACGGATGGTGGTGCCATTGTCCAGAATGGGTCAGAATCTTCCTTGGTAACTGAGGTCAAAGTTGTACAAGACGAGGATCCTATTTTGGTAAAGTTGAAGGAAGTTGTTCAGAATCAGAAAGTGGAGGTATACTCCCAAAGGGGAGATGGTGTGCTTCGATATCAGGGTCATCTTTGTGTTCCATGTGTTGATGATTTGAGATATCGGATGTTGCACAAGGCTCATGGTTCCAAATATTCTAACATCCAGGTCCACCAAGATGTACTATGATATATGGGAAGTTTATTGGTGGAATGGTATGAAGAAGGACATAGCAGAGTTTGTGGTTAAGTGTCCGAATTGTCAACAAGTGAAGGTTGAGCATCAAAGACCTGGAGGTGTGCTTTAAGACATTTGTATCCCTACTTGGAAGTGGGAGGAAATCAATAAGGATTTCATTACAGGGTTGCCTCACACTTGTTGACAGTATGACTCTATTTGGGTGGTTATAGACAGGTTGACTAAAGCTGCTCATTTTCTACCGGTAAAAACTACTGATTCAGTGGAGGATTATGCAAATTTTTATATTCAGGAGTTAGTTCGATTGCATGGAGTGTCCTTTTCCATCATATCATATAGAGGTACTCATTTTACCTCCCAATTTTAGAGGTTGTTTCAGAAGGGACTTGGCACTCAAGTCAACCTTAGCACAATATTTCACCTGCAAGCAGGTAGTGAGGCTGAACGTACCATTCAGACTATGGAGGATATGTTGAGAGCGTGTGTGATTGATTTCAAGGTTAGTTGGGATGATCATTTTCCTCTCATTAAGTTTTTATATAAAAATAGTTACCATTCCAGTATTCAGATGGCTCCGTATGAGGCTCTTTGTGGGCGAAGATGTAGATCGCTTATTGGTCAGTTCGAAGTCAGGGAAGCTGCATTAATAGGACCAGATTCCATACATGAGTCCTTGGAGAAAACTTAGCTTATAATAGAAAATGTTGAAAATAGCCCAGAGTCATTAAAAGTCCTATGAGGATGTGAGGAGGAGAGAACTTGAGTTTGAAGTTGATGATTGGGTGTTTTTGAAGATATCTCCCATGAAGGGAGTGATGATATTTGGAAAGAATAGAAAACTTAGTCCCTCTTATGTTGGTCCGTACCGGATTGCGAGAGGGTAGGCAAGGTAGCCTATGAGTTGGAGTTGCCCTCAGAATTAGCTTCAATTCATCTAGTTTTCCTTATGTCGATCTTAAAGAAGTGTTTGGGTGATCCTACTTTGGTTGTTCCGCTAGAGACTGTAGGTGTGAAGGATAGCCTCAGTTATGAGGAGGTTCTGGTGGAAATACTTGATCATCAGGTTTGAAAGCTAAGAAACAAAGAAGTAGCCTCAGTCAAGGTTTACTGGAGGAACCAACATGTTGAGGGAGCTACGTGGGAAGCGAAGAAGATATGATGGAAAAATACCCATATCTATTCCCTCCCAGCTCAGTTTCATCTTGAGGTATCAGTTTCCTCCCTAGTACTCTATTCAGTTTCATGTACAACTCATCTTCCCCAGTTTCTTTCTTGTCAATGTATGTATGTACGATTCATGAATTCAGTTCAGTCATGTAATTCAGTCCAGAGTGAGTCACTCTGCCGGTTTCAACCCTAAATGTTTGGTATTTGGTATGATGATTGCATATGTTTATTCACATTCAAGGATGAATTTCCTCAAGGGGATATATTGTAATACCCCAAAATTTCTAAGATCAGACTCGAGGGTTAAAATGAAGAAAACAAGATTTTATACCCCAGATCACAAGACAATTCATCCAGTGACCCGTGAGGTGCACCACGAGTCATTTGGTGACTCATGGGAAAGAGGGAATACTTGGTTGGATTTCTTAGTTTGGGGGTAGACCACAGGTGAGGCCACAATTCGTAGTTAGCACCACGAGTCATTATATTAGTCGTGGTCAGAAGTTTGACTTGAAGGTTGAAAGTTTTGCTGCTAATGACTAGTCACCACGAGTCGTCGGGCACACCATGAGTCATGGCATCCCTTGTTGTGACTAGTGATAAAGAGCTTTCAGTGCTGGCAACGAGTTCAGACCACTAGTCGTAGTCAGTGACGACAGGTCGTCCTGTCCCTCGTTGGGACTAGCAGTGTGGATTTTCCTGCAAATTTACAAAGGGCTTTTCCATAATTCCTAAGTTCCTAAGGCCTAAACTACGTCGTTTTAAGCTCAGTTAGGATTTTTTTAAGGGGGTTTAACTCATTCTACATCACCCCTCTCCATGCATGCAAGACTAGAAGGTTCCTAGGGGCGATCATGGCTAAAATCCATCAATTCTCCTTCAATTTCCCTTGGGCATCCAAGGAAGAGTGAAAGATCAACTTACCCAGGTATGTGAGGCTATGAATAAGAGTTCCTTTCACTCTCATGCTCAAAATTCTTCTTCATTTCATGAATCTCAATTCTAGATTTAAATTTCGTGATCTTATGGGGTTTATCCCAATTCTTGTGAAATCCTCTATGATCTCTCCGTGGGTTAATCCCCTTCATGTATCAAATCGTGTTTTATGATTTATGAGCAGATTTTTTAACTATTTTTTTATTAGAAATCTATAGTTTCAAATTTAATTGAATTATGCTCAATTATGCATGCTTCATAAAAAGTCAAGTTATGATTCTATTATGATTTTGATCTTTTCAAGTCTAAATTATGATTTATGATTTATGTTATGAAATTCTCTTTAAACATTCATCATGGATTTATGAATATAAAGTATGTGCATGTTTCACAAGTATGCATGGATTTCATAATTTATGAATTTATGACTCTTGACCGACTCATGGGACCTTATGTATGGCAAATCATGTATTTTAAGTATGATCAAGTATGTTATGTTGTAATTGGTCATGAACTTCATGAAAGATTTATGATTATGATATGAGCCTCATGTGCATGTTTTTGGGAGCAGTGTCTAGCACCTAATAGACCTGGCGTTCAGGTAAACCCCGTGGTAGGTTTATATATATAAATGTTAATGTTATTGGATCCCCGTGATATCACCTGGCAAGCCTAGGACGGCTCTGCCCACTTGAGCGAGATAATTGGGGCATCATGTAAGCTCTGTCATGATGGTGTCGGTTATGATGAGTCCTCCCATTTTTCATCATGATTTATACATCTCATGTTATATTATTTTGAATCAAGTTATATTTTTATAAGGTTTCTCTTACGATTACGATTACAAATAAATTTATGAATGCTTTGAAAACCTTGAGCCCTTTTTCTATGTTATGATATTTACTTTATGTTTATGTTGTCCTATTCTTATGAACTCTTATGTGTTTTAACTGTCTGTTTTACTTACCTTGCATACTCAGTGCATTCCAAGTACTGACTGCATACTCTATGTTGTATCGTTTCATGATACAGGTTCATGAGATCAGCCTCAACCGCATCATTAGTCTTGCTTTCCTCTCAGACTTGTGTTAGCCGGGATTGGTGAGTCCTCATCCTTCGAGGACATTCAGTTATCCATAGTCATGTTATTTTAGTTACAAACTTTCTTTTGTCGAGCTAGTTGGGGATGTTGTCTTATTAGCTCATCAGTTATGCTAGAGGCTATTCAAACATTATGTAGAAATCAACTTGTCATTGCTGACTCTATTTTAAATCGATTTGTATGCAAACTTGCGCTTAAGTATGCTTTAGTATTATATCAATATCTGTTTATAGTATGCTCTTAGTCATTAGGTTCATTACATGGGTCGACTTGGAGCCTCTCGGGGTTCCTTGTCCCGTGTCTCTATCCAGGCCTATGTTTAGGTCATGACATAAGTAGTGTGAAAGATGTGAATGAACATGAAGTATTTCGAGGAGACATGAGCTTCCGTTAACACCAATCCTAGACATGGAATTGTTTGATGTATGGGGAATAGATTCTGTGCGCCCTTTTTTGAGCTCTTATGGAAACACTTACATTTTGATGGCTATTGATTTGTATCTAAATGGGTGGAAGTTGTGGTGTTACCCAACAATGAGGGAAGGAGCATAATAGCCCTCTTGAATAAGTACATCTTCTCACGGTTTGGCACTCCTGGAGCTATAATTAGTGATGGAGGATCACATTTTTGCAATCAACTGTTTAGTTCCTTGCTAGCAAAGTATGGTGTGAAGCACAAAGTTGCTACCCCTTATCATCCTCAGACCAGTGGCCATGCAGAAGTTTCTAGTCAGAAAATCAAGTTTGTCTTGACTAAGACAGTCAATCTCAATAGAATGGATTGGGCAAGGAAACTCAATGACGTCTTATGGGCATACCGGACCATATAAAAAATGCCAAATTGGGATGCCCCTATATCAATTGATCTTTGGCAAATCTTGTTAGTTACCAGTGGAATTGGAGCATAAAGCCATGTGGGGCTTGAATAATTTAAACCTTGATTTGGGGAAGGTCGTTTAGGGGAGAGGGGAAAATCACAATGAGATGGACGAGTTCAGGATGAGGGCTTATGAAGATGCTGCAATATATAAGGCCAGCATGAAGCATTACCACGACCGAAATATCTTGCATCAAAATTTTGCCCCAGGAGAATGGATATTGTTGTTCAACTCAAGACTAAGGTTATTCCCCGAAAAGATCAAATCTAAATGGTCAGGCCCATTTAAGGTGTCCCAAGATTTTGGGATGGTGCTACTGAACTTGAGGGAGAAGATGGATCAAATTTGAGGTGAATGGTCAAAGGGTAAAGAAGTATTTGGGAGTTTTGGAGTAGGTTTGCCAAGTGGAGGTCATTGATAATGCTCAAACCATACCTGTTATACCCCGAGAATTCAAGAATCGGACCCAGAAGTGAATCAAGAGAAAAACTAGAAAATGTTGCAGTAGTTGCAGGGGTCACTTGACGACTCGTGAAGGGGCCAAATGAGTCGTCAAGTGACTCATGGGGAAGTCTTGGGATAATTAAGGACTTGAGGTCCTCATGGGTGATGTAACGACTCGTGGTCAGTCACCACGAGTCCTCATGTCTGTCGTGGGGAGGTCCTAGAGAAAGATGGTAAAGCTTGTCCAGTGTACTTAAGGGATGGTACCTAATGCGTCGTAGTCAGTCCTAACTACCCGTTAGGAGGGCTGTTACCAAGCCAGTTAAATTTACATGAAGGATGAGGCAGTGTACTTGACGAGTGAACCAACAGATCATGTACCCTAGTAACGAGTCATTAGGTCGTCTGTTAGGACCCCCTGACAATTATATTCAGTGATTTCAGTAAGGGCTTTTCCATAATTCCTAAGTTCTAAGGGCCTATAATACGTCGTTTTAAGCTTGTAATAGAGGGTTTTAAGTAGAGAAAAACCCATCTTAGGCCATTTCTTCATGCATGCAAGGTTGAAGGTTTGAAGGGAAGAAATTGAGGAGAATTTCAAGGTTTTCAAGGGAAATCTCAGCTGGGTAATTAGGAGGAGTTAGGATTCTTCAATCCCAGGTATGTAAGGCTATAAGTGGGTGCTTTCTTCCACACCCATGCCCATTCCCTATCAAATTTGTGATTGGTTTGTGATGATCAAGTATGGGTCTTTATTTAATTGCATGATTCTTACATTTTTACTCATTGGTATAATTAAATTGAGTTGTTATTGGTGATTTACTGAGCTTGGACGGATTCTATCTTTTACAAAATTGTTTTTCCTAAAATTGAATCTAAAACGTCCATGTGTGGGTAGTTCATACTAGAATGTGATGATGATAGAGTAGATGATGAAACGCATGTTTCCAACCTTACCCATTATTTCTATGATGTGTTCAAAGAAGATTAAATACACCCATGTATGATGAAGCTTTGAGTAGTGCCCAATGTTGAGTATGAATGATGATTTTCTCTTGAATTGATTTTATTTCTTATTTTGGAGTGAAACCTCACAAATTATAATGTTTTCAAATGAATTGTATGAGTTCAAGCATGATAAGGTTTGGGCAAAACCCTTATATTGATAATGATGAAGTGATATTCCTAAAGTAAGCCTACCACATGATTTTGGAGTAAAGTCTCCCATTATTCTTTGAGCTTGTGGTATTTGTCATAGTAAAGCTTCTCATATGCATGAATTCATAATTGAGATGTATGTTGGTGTTAAGCTTCATTTCACATGATGTCAAGTCAAAGCATGATTTTATTCTAAGCTTTGTCGAGACGGCATTGTTGAGCTTTATATTTATATGATGTCTAACGTATGCATGATTTCATAAATAGCTTTGTCAATCGACAATGTTAAGCTTCATTTCACACGATATTGACCTTATGCATGATTTCATGTTGAGCTTCGTATTTATACGATGTAGAGAATTACATGTTTTGTGAGAAGAGTCAGGCACCGAGCGGGCTAAGGGTTGACTACCCTATGCCCCAGAAAAGAAACTACGCGCCAACGTAGGTTGATTCAATTATATTATTGGGACCTCCCTTGTGAGCTATCTCTGGCCCAATTGGCCCTTGAGCTTTATATCGATATCATGGTAGTGTCCTTAAGGTTTTGGACGGATCTGCCCACTTGAGTGCAATAGTCGGGACCACGTAAGCTCTATCGTAGTATCTCGGTTAAGTGATGAGTCTCCCACTGTCTATATCATTCGAATTCGCATAACCATTACTCATGAAAATTATCGTATGTATGCATGTTCAAGAAGCAAGGTTTGACTCAATTTTCAGCTTTTAATATAAGTGTTATGCTTCAGCTTTGAGTCATCCGAGTCAATCATGATGTTCTAAAACTATGAATGGTCATGTTATGATAAGAATACTATTTCAGAATGAATGCTTGTGATTTTTTCTTATCCTTAAAGGCTATCATATATGCATAACTTGTTTTGAAAGACTATTATTGCTCTAGCAGTTTTACTTACCTTTCATACTCAATACATTCCACGTACTGATCGCATACTTTCTATGCTGCATCGTTTCATGATGTAGGATTAGGTTCTCAGGTTCAACCTCGTTTGTTGCCGCTATCAGAGCTAGCACCTGCTTGTTTTGTGAGTCCTCATCTTTCAAGGACTAGACTTTCAGTTATCTTGAGCGTATTTTCAGTTTTAGTATTTCTGAGCTAGTTGGGGGTGTTGTCCCATCAGCTTATCCAGATTAGAGGCTTATCAGACTTAGATATGTACTTAGCTTCAGATGTTCAGTCTGTTGTTATGTTAAGTTAGACTTCCGCTGAGTTTATATTTATGTTTCCTTAATGTTTATTGAATGAGTAAGTGAATGCTTATGCCATGGGTTGGCTTGGGGTCTCCTGGGGTCCCTTGTCCCATGTCTACGATCTGGGTCTCCTCTCAGGTCGTGACAATACCTCCTACCGAAGTATGAAGCAGACGTTGTCAATAAAAAATCCAACTAGAGGTTGGGGTCGATCCCGCAGGGAATATGGAAGAGCTAGACTACTTTCGGTAAGTGAACTTTGTTAGGTAGTTACACCAAAGTGGGGAGTTTAAAGAGAATAATAACTAAAAATGATGATTAGAATTGTGTTGTAAAATCCAGAATTAAAACTAACTTGGGTTTGTGTTCTCCATGAGTTCATAACTACTTCAGGTATACACAAGTGATCAAATCCAATGCTTTACATGTAGGACTAATAACTAGGGTTCATCCAAACGACTAGTTCGTCCCTATTGGATGACTGTAATCAATCATCTGGTTAGGTCTCATGAGTGATTGCAAACTAACCGTTATCGATTTGTCCCAAATATAACTATCCTGCGACCACAGCTCAAGTTAATACAATTATCATCAAGATCAAGACTTTGTTGTAATTCTCTTTTCCTAATCCCTACCTCTCTAGGCTCAAGCAAGTAAAGAATTCAGGGATGTCCTAACATTGTACACCGTTAAGAAACATTAAAGCATGAAGAGAATACAATACAAGTATTTTGCATTAATTTTGAATCAATTTTGTGCAACCCTAGCTCGTTAATCCACCATGGTTCCCACAACCCTACCGATGGAGGTTTTAGCCTCTCATAGTTGCAAGGTTGTGATTCGCATTCATGATTAAATACATAAATCAATACTTATAATCATAGATGAGATAAAAACATCATTGATTAAATCTAGAAATTATCAAGAACAATTCACAAAATCAAGATGAAAATCAAGAAAAGGTCGATCACAAGTTAATCAACTCAATTCTATGTTCTCTCGTGATTGTCTAACAAAAACTAACAATGTCTAACGAAATCTGATCTTCTCTTTTTTTCTCTGAAACTAAAACATAAAACATATTTATACAGACATAAGAATCCTTTTCCTAAGTTAACAGGGTAAAATTCCATATCTGCTGCCGCTCAATCCACGACCAATCCTACGACCCGTAGCAGGCTTGTACGGGTCGTACGTGCTGTCCATAGGTCTTTAGCTTGTGGAAATCTAGCTAGGTAGTGAGCCTTTGTACGACTCGTACCAACTTCCTACAAGTCGTACCTTGCTTCCACGATTTGAATTTGGAGACTAAATTTCTCTGGAGTTTGTCACGAGTGTGTTGGTACGACTCGTACCTTGCCTTCACAACTCATACTTAGCTATCCGTATCCAGATTCGGCCTTTGTGCAATTTCTCTGAACATTTCCACGACTTGAAGTTATAGCTCGTACTGTGAGTTATGGATTGCATCTTTCTCAGCTCATCATTCTGAATATTTTCACGATTCTTAGTACGATTCGTACCATCAATGTACGACTCATACTGAGACTATCATTTTGGCTTATTTTCTGCTCTTTTAAGCTCTTTTTGCACAATCTTGCTCCAACACCTAAGTTTACCTGAAAACAAAAGAAAAGTACCTCATATCCATATAAACATACCTAAGCCCATGTTATTTTCTTTAGTTTTGAACGTCGAAAGTGCTATAAACTCACAACACATCAGTCATGTACCTGGAAGAACCATAAAAAACAAGGTGCATCTGTTGTGCCACGACATTAACTAAGGCACTTCTTGGGAGGCAACCCAAGCATGTTTACCTATGATACTTTGATTTCTTTGTTTTTTTAATTTTGTAGGTTAACTAGATGTTAAACAAGTAGAAGAAGAACAGGCAAGCACTGCGCACCGGTAAAATATTGGTGTACAAGAGTGAGGCGCCGCCCTGTCGCATGTGAGAAGCAGAAAAATGGAGAAAAAGAGAGAAAATTGGCGACAAATCGGTGGAACGCCAGTGAAAATTTGTGAACCGTTGCATGAGTTCTGGTTCAAACCAGTATACTTGGGAGTTGAGGTATAACTAGCAACCCAATTGGCAAAACGCTAGTACCAATCCGCGAATTGATGGTCAAACATCGACTGCAAAACAGTGAGCTAAAAGGATGACAATCGCTGGTGTTTAAACCAGAGAAAACTGATTAAGCGTAGGTCAAGGTACGCAATTCATTTAAAATATTGACCAATCCATTGACCAACACGACCCATGGATTTAACAGTTTGGTCGAATCTTTCTAACTCCCCAAAAATCCTTCTCTCCATCTTTTCATCTCTCACCCACCTTTTTTAACTTCCCAATAACCCACCTTCCCAACTTAACACTATTAAAACCTACCTTCTTCCTACCCAATCACCTTTCCTTTCTTAGAGTTTAACACCTCTGCTCCCTCACTCCTTTCATCTTACCTCATTTCCCATCACTATGAAGACACTATAGTTAGGCGAGTTACAAGGCTTCCATCTCCTTACTTATTCTCACTTCTCAACTTGGTATGTTTCTCCTAGATTTGATGTGCTTATATTAAGAACATGAATCTAAATTCAAACATACTAGAGTTGATATTGTTCACACTCATGTTCCCCTTCTCCCATCTTGTGTGCTTTTCATTGATTGACTATTTCGTGTTATAGGTATGTTGGGGGTGGTGAATTGATGTTTAAATATCGATGTGGATGTCTTCTTTGGTAAGCATGCTTCATGATTTGTGTGCTTGAGATACTAGTTGGAGGTGAAGTCTGAGTAGCCCTGTGTGTTCAGAATGCACAATTTTCCCAATGATAGATAGGGTGACTTTTTTCTTAAGGGAAAACCATCATTGTTATTTTGGTTGTATTTCTTGTGTAAATAAAAGTAATGTGAAGCAAGTGAGTGAATAATGATTTTGGAGGGATTTCTTCTTGATGAATTGGGGTGAAAATGAGCAGCATTCCACCAGTGAATCACTGGTCATTCCCTGTGAAGCGCCAGCTAAAACGCAGGTCTAGACACAAGATTGCGGGCAACTGCCAAGAACCCACGTTTCACCGGCGCTTTGCGGTTCGATACTAGCGAATCGTCGGTGTGGTTCCGACTAATAGTACATTTGCCCAGTCTTTGGCTAAGTGTTGACGTCTCATCGGTGCTTCGCGGGTCTCCACCTACATTTTGCCGGTGTTCCGCCGGTTCTGCTAGCAATAACATTTTGCTCTTTAAATTTGTTTACCATCCGATCCTTAAAATTTTGTTCCTTAATTTAGAATAGTTTTTGTTTTCCTTTACAATCATTGTAAATACATAATGATATGTTGTTTGTATGGAGCTAACATTGTCTTTTAGACTCATGTCCATCTCTAGACAATGAAGCAAAGGGAAAGCCCCAATCCAACACCGCATCTCACGAATCAAATTCCGAGGGGGCCAGTGAAATTTGCAACTTCACTTTGGGCTTGTTAAAATGGAGGCTTATTATTTATTCTCAAAGTAGAATTGATCCATCACTACAGAGGCTCAATTTGAGGTGGAGTCTATCAAGGATGAATTCCCAGACATTTATAGCCAGATCGGCATTCGTTATTGGGGGCCATTCACCATACCTGTGGACCCTTACTTCCCTGAGTTGGTTAGGGAGTTCTACGCCTCTTATAGGGCATGAAAAAGCATCTTAAAGTACAAAGGCCGAGTAGATGCAATGGTCTTCACTTCCATCAGTGCTAGTACGAGGTCAAGAAGTGAACATCACCCAGAGGCAATCAACTCCATCTATTGGGCTAAATCGATTTGGCCAAGTTCAGAGTTCAAAAGGAACATAGAAGATAAAGAGAATCAATTTAAGTGGGCGGCTAAAATAATTACAAAAGATCAACCACATTGGGCTACCTCAAAAGTAATAATTCACCACTATGATTTAATGTTTGAAGCTCGCATGTGACTGGATTTGGTATGTCACGCCCTGCCTTGGGAGGCATGACTGGCACTTGGTGCCCTACTAGGACCTGGACTACTAGACTACTAAGCCTAAGCACTTCTGGTGCCAGGCTGGCTCTAATTTTGGATTTATGAAAACAACAGGCTATATAACGACTATAAATATAGCCTCCGGCAGACTAGGCGTATAGCCACCTATAGGAATATAACAGCTAACCAGAACAACTGAGCATAAGGGAACATATACGGGCCGATAAGGCCACCATGCTGACTAGTTATCACTGAAAAGTATAATCAGGCGCTAAACTGATCTGTGACCGACAAGGTCACCAACTGACAACTGAACAAGGCCCCACATGGCCATCACATGCAAACTGAAACATACATACGGCCCCACACGACCGGTACAACTTGATCTTGAGCAAATTTATATGCCCAAGTGATACCCAAATGTGTAATTTTAGCCTTGTTTATCTATCAATGTTTATACATTCTCATGTGATTGGTAATAAAATGTGAATTTATACTAACCAACATGATTAGCATTGTTTTGCAGGTAAAATGTAAGTTGGGGAAGCTAAAATGCATGTTGGAATAGATCGGGGTTGGACTCGGATGTGAGCAAAGGAGAAGGCATTGGAAGGCACAAATTCTGCCTGGATAGGGAATTTTTGCCCAATTTCCAGTGAGGGTTCGCGTTGGGTCCGTGGCACGGTGGCCTAGCTCCGCGTTTCACGCCGTGCCACGTTGGGCCTTATTACCTGGACCCCCAACTTCTAGTGCGGGTCTGCGTCGATGGCGTGTCACGGAGGCAGTGCTCCGCGATGCACTCCGTGACACGTTGCTTGTTATTCCGGGAAAAATTCCCACTAGTATAAATAGAACACTTAGGTTCATTTTTCAATATTCTGACTTGGTGGAGCAAGAACGTGGGTTACAGGCAGTTGAGGGGACGAAATTATCAGGGTTTTTCTCTCTTTCTTTCTCCTTGAATTCAATTGCTTGTATGTTTAACACTCATTTAATGATGTTTAATCCACAAATGAGTGGCTAATTCCTCTTCTTGCTGAGGTTAAAAACACTTGTAATGAAATGTGATTATTGATTCTTTGGTTTTTCATGTTTTCTTCCATGGTTGTTCTATTGATTCTTGTTCTTACTACATTAATCTGTGGCCTACGTTAATGTACATCTAAAAAGTCCGGATTCAGTCAAGAGAGCAAGAAATTGGAAAGTTGTGAATTAATAGGATATGATCCTTTCTTAGTTTGGGAAAATTGAGAATTGATTTACCTTCAGGATACAAAATAGGTCAAGGTACGCAATTCATTTAAAATATTGACCAATACCTGAAAGTCGTATTAGTCAATTTAGGAACCGGGTTTGTATGGCTAGAACATGAATTTTCGTTTAATCACAGAAATGTAGGTGGATGGTTCATGATTCTTAAGTTGGGTTAAATACGAGAGTTTTAATCCATTGGCATTAGTTCTTGACTAGCAACCGGAGAAAAGGTTAACCAAATTATATCGATAATTAATTTCATTACATGTTCATTTAACCTCAGCATGCTCACATTCATAGTTCAGACTCACATTAGATAATCGTTTTAGACTTAGCATAAAAATTAGAACCCAAAAATATCAAACTCTTGGTTACATTGTTGTCTTCATTGTTAAAATTAAAATATATTGACACTTGAGTAGTTCGTTACCTTATCCCAGTCCTTGTGGGATCGATGCTTACTTAAGCCACTTTACTACTTGTTCGACCATGTGCACTTGAGTGTAGTTATATACCCATATAACAAACGACCGAACAAGTTTTTGGCGCCGTTGCCGGGGACTGGCAATTGGTGAAATTTTCTTAAGTGTTAATTTACTATATTTTTATTTTCTTAGTGTTGACAACTTGGTGTTAGCCTGTATTTTGCAGATTTAATCTCTGTTGAACACTGGCAAGAGACAAGGAGCTGGTGGACTCGTATTTAGTGCCAGAAAGATTATTTCATCGTCAGTGGAGAGAAGCTCTAGAAAGAAAGCTGCAGTTGCTCAAACAAACATTCATGGAGCAACAACAGAATCCACCAGTAGTACAGGCAATGTTAGTGCCCGAAGAAGTTGCAGCTCGGCCGGTTCGCGAGGTGGAAATCCCACATGCTAATAATGTCACATCTAGCATCCGCAAACTTGAGCCAGGAGGGAGGTTCGAGCTTAAACAAAACATGGTGTAATTGCTGCATACTAGCGGGCAGTTTACAGGTCTCCCTCATGAAGATCCACAGCAGCATCTCCAAAATTTCTTGGAGATAAGTGACACTTACATCCCCGCTGGAGTGTCATCAGATTATGTCCGGCTTACATTGTTCCCATTTTCACTATTGGGAGAAGCCAAGAGGTGGTTGAAAGCTGAGCCACCTAATTCTATTTCGATGTGGGATGATCTTGCAAGGAAATTCTTGATACGATTTTTTCCCTCCGGTAAAACAGCAAGACTTAGAAGTTAAATTCTAAGTTTCAAACAGAGAGAGGGAGAGAATCTATATCAGGCTTGGGAGAGATTCAAGTCCATGTTGCGGGATTGTCCTCATCATCATTAATCCAATGATGTGCTGGTGCACACTTTTATAGAGGGTTTGGAACCCCATACAAAAATATTGCTAGACTCAGTAGCTGGGGGACAAGCGTTGGAGAAAACTTATGAGGAGGGAATGCTGATTCATCAAGAGGAGGGACAAGGAAAGCAGCAGGAGTTCTAGAAGTGGATGGTTTTACAGCTATTGCTGCACAGATAGCTGCCTTACAGAATCAACTCAACACCCACTTCAGTAACATGACAATGAACCAGCCTCAAGCCCCAATGAATGTAGTGCAACAGATTTGGTGTGAAGTGTGCGGGAGCAGTGAGCACTCAGCTGAGTGTTGTAGAGCAAATCCGGACTCGGTGAACTTTGTGGGAAATATACAAAGGAACAACCAACAACAGTATGACAACAACTACAATTCCAATTGGAGGAATCCCGCGAATTTTTCCTGGGGTAGCAACAACCATCAGGGTAAAGTTTGAGTCAGGGTGTGCAAAGGAACCAAGGAGGGCAGCAGAATTATCAAGAACAATTTAGAAACAACAATGCACCTCCTCCACCACCATCACCCCGCATTGAGGAGATGTTCAAGACGATGATAGCTAACCAAGCTCAATTGCAGGCTGACTATGTGAAATTTGCAGCCGAGGTGAAAAACAACCAGTTAGCTACCAAGGCACTTGAATATCAATTTGGGCAATTTGCTGGAGCACAAAATACCAGGCCTAGAGGAGGACTTTCGAGTGACACAGATCCCAACCACAAGCAGGTGAATGCGGTGACCACAAGGAGTTGTTTGCAGCTAAAAGAGGTGGAACCAGAAAGACCACCTCAACAATCGGGAGAAGCAGAAGTCAAGAGGGAGCAAAGTGATGAGAGGGGGAAGACTAATGAAGCTGAATCAGAAAGACCACCACCCCCGTTCCCTCAACGATTAAAGAAACACAAGGAGGAGGCGTGTTTCAAGAAATTCATGGAGGTGGTGAAACAGGTACATATTAACTTACCTCTTGTTGATGTTTTGCAGGGAGTGCCCAAGTATGCCAAGTATATAAAGGACATCGTGGCAAATAAAAGTCGGTTGACTGAGTATGCTACGGTGGCTCTTATGGAGGAGTGCACTTCCCAGATACAAAACCGACTGCCCACAAAGCTCAAAGATCCTGGGAGCTTTACTATAAAGATTACTATTGGGCAGAGTATCCGAGCTCGTGGATTATGTGATTTGGGAGCGAGCATTAATTTGATGTCGTCATCGGTATTCAAAAAGTTGGGTCTAGGAAGTCCTAGACCCACAACAGTGATCTTGCAATTGGCGGATCGGTCCTTAGCCAGACCTGATGGCATTATGGAGGATGTTCTGGTGCAAGTTGGCTCCCTGATCTTCCCGGCAGATTTCGTCATGCTGGATTTTGAACCAGACGCGGAAGTCCCATTTATTTTGGGACGTCCTTTCTTGGCGACCGGGAAAGCGCTGATTGATGTAGCTGCGGGGCAGCTAACCATGCGAGCACACGACAAGGTGGAAGTGTTCGATGTGTACAAGGCCTCCAAGCTCCCGACTGTGTACGAGGAACTCTCGGTGATCAATGTGATTGATCGAGTTGATAATGCGTGGATAAAGGATTCACGAGAGTTATTGGGAAAACCACATGAACGATGTAAGCACTACTAGGGGGAGGACGGTGGTCGAGAGAAAACATCCATCACCCTAGAGGACAACTGAGCTGAATGACGTCGAGCCACGACGGTAAACCGGGCGCTGCACGGGAGGCAACCCGTGAAATTTTTCTTTGTAAATTGTGAATAGATTTTTTTATTTATTTTTATTCATTTTCTTTTATTTTCTTGATTAACAACAAAATTTTTAGTTTTTAATTTTGTTTTTATTTTTATTTTGAGTGAAACCTAGAATTCTAACCAATTTATTGTAGTAGAATGAATTTCAGGTCGAACGGAGGGAAAATATACAAGGAATCGCAAAGGAAAATTCGAGGTATGAAAATCAAGAAAAAGTGGCAAAACAGTGAGCTAGGGCAATAGCTCCGTGTCACGGAGGAGGGCCTCCGCGTTACCCTCTGTAACACGTTAAGGTATAAATCTGAAATTTTAAAAGAATTCCAGAACACTCTCGCGACAGCTCCGTGTCACAGAGGCAGTGCTCCGCGATGCACTCCGTGACACGTTGCTGTGTATATCGCGATGGGTCACACCTGGTCACCGGGTGACCCCCGCGATTTTTCCACTTTTATACCCCGAATCCCCCTCAAATTTCCTTATTTCTCACACACTCCGCAACCAATCTCCCTAAAACCTCTCCCCCTTCAACGTGACAGGGCATAGGCCAAGGATTTCATTGAGTTTTCTTCAATTCTTCAAATTAAAGGTATGTTCCTCAGTTCCATCTCATTTCTTGTCGATTTTCTTCGATATTGAGCATATGATGTGAGCTAAACTTGCCCTAAGTAGAAATTAAGCGTAAATTCAATTGAATTGTTGTTGATGGATGTTCGGAGTATCATTGTGATCGCTTGAACTCGTTAATTGCATAATTTAATCGAATTTTTGTTGATACAATCATAGCTAGGGCTTGTTTTTGAATTTGAAGTGGAAAAATGTAGTGAACTAGTGAAATTCATGATGGGTTGTACATGTTGAGGGAGATGAGTCGATGTGCTAATTGTTATTATGCTAAAAGACCGACGGATTCTTGGGTTAGGGGAACATTGAAATTTGCAAGAATTGTGTGAGTTGTATAGGTTCATGTAGATAAATTCTTGTTGTTTTCGTTTCTTTGTTTCTCCTTGCTAAGTGCGATAAGATAAAATGTTATCGATGGTAATGATTGTGGTTAGCTGTACGAAGTCTGAGTAGTACAGAAAATACATACTGACGAATTCTACGAATGCACTAAGCATGGTTGTATATTTGGTTTTTTGTTTGTGTAAATAGGTATGATCTTGCCATAATGTTGTAATTTTAGCTAAGGACTAAGTGTGGGGTGGCCTAGCTTAACCCAATCTTAGTCGAAGTTAATACTCATTGGCTAAACATTATTCTTGTCTATTTGGGTTGACAGGAAAAATGGCAAGCAGGCAAGAAAAGGGGAAAGGTGCATCGACATCTGGCGCCGGAAGAAAGAGAATCAGACTGGGCACAGCAGTCCCAGCAGCACTAGCGGTTCCACGCGGCCAACGCTGCTAATACGGAACCAGGTGGGTGACAGAAGAGGGGAAGAAGTGGTATGCCAAGCACAAGGAGAGCAAGTACTTCCCCGAGGAACACATAGCTCGGGAACCGTTGGCACAGGAGTTCCCTAGGATTGTCCACAGGATCGAGGCAGCTGGGCTCAATTTCATCTTTGAAGAGCCCAAGGAATGCAACTTGCACCTGATTCGGGAATTCTATGCCAATTGGAACCCGTCTTTCAGAAGTCACACCATCAAAATCAGAGGGCAAGTAGTCACCTTTGAGCCCCACCACCTCAATGCTATCCTAGGGGCGCGGGACACAGACGCCCACGTGCTTCGACAGCTGAACATCACTCCACCATATGCGGACATCAGACGCACCTTGTGTGGAACCCGATCGACAGCTAGAAGGAGCAGACATAAGGAGAGGGGCTACCATCAGACTTTGCCCTATTCACAGATGAACAGGGAAGCCAGGATATGGCTTAAGATCGTCTGTTCCTGCCTAATCCCGGAGGTACATATGACGGATGTAACTCGGGATCGTGTATGCCTGGTGTACGCCCTGATGAAAGGGCTGGAGATCAACGTGGGGGCGGTGATTATCTCCGCCATGAAGAGAGCCCAGTTGCATCAGGGGCACAAATATGGATTTGGTGGGCTACTCACCACATTCCTGAGGGGCCTAGATGTCGAGGAAGACGTCCTTGACTACATTCCACAGATGGAGCGGTGGGCCTTAGATATCACCAAAACTAAGGCTCCCGACACCACCCACGGGCTAGTGCTTACACTAGGTGAGTGACATGCTCGTGATGATCAGTATATGGCTCGCATGTGTGGGATGCAGATGCTCCAGCTAAGGATAGGCGGGAGGCCGGCAACAGAGGAGGAGCTATGGCAGCTCGAGCTAGACTACCCTTTTGGCAAAAACGCCAGGGCTCTATACCGAGTGGGGCCAGCATTTGTAGAGCCCACGGATGATGATGTCCCCACAGACGAGGAGACACGTCGGGAAGACTTCGATGTGGAGTCCGATGATGACGATGGGGGTGATTCAGACATGGGAGATGAAGCAGCATCACCTGATGAAGAAGTGGATTATTTTGATTGATCAGGGAGTTCCACCACCCCATTTTTTTCACTATTTTAATTTCTATGAACACTGGGGAAAATGTTCGAGATAAGTGTGGGGTGGGAGTAGTTAGGTGCTGGTTGTGCTGTATGTATGTTCTAATCTGTTGTTGTGCTTGTGAACAAAATTTTCTGACCCTGTGATTTGTGATTGTTAAGTTGTTGTTCTGTATTGTAATTATATGTGTAACTGTTGTGTGTTGCTGAATGTTGCTAGTTGATTCTGTACATATTTTTGTTTATCGAAATGATTGATATTTTTTAAAAAAAATTCAATTCTTGGGTTTCTCGGCGTTTGTTTTCGGTTCTTTTACCGAGAATGGTCCCATTGAACCGAAGTCATAGTTAGTGACTGTTCCTTATGATGGATGGATGACGATCGTCTTAAGGGAAATGTAGTCGTTAGGAGTAGATTTTTCATTTATTTTTCCGTTGTTTTTCTTTTGTGGGTTGCATCCCAAAACTGGTAGTTACTTTATGGTTGTGGAATTCTGGTTGCATGTTGTAAATGATATTTAAAATGCAAATGTGATTCATATGAAAGCATGCAACTTTGTAAATATATTGAGATACCTAGGCCATAGAGTCGATTTCAGTGTGATTGAGGCTTAATGTTTGAATTCCTGTAATTAGCTGATTGGAGAGTCTGTGAATACATCTTGAATTGAGCATGTGCAATAAGTGTGACGTGAGGTTTTGTTATTCCATGCCATTGTGAAATGTCTAGAACTTGCCTGGTGTGTGTACAAAACAAAATGAAGGAGGTGTATTGTAGGAAAGGATGTAGGCATTTGTTTGTTTTTAACCGAAAGTTTCTATTATTGTACCCACCTTGATTGTGTACCCTAGTCAGCCCGTTGAGCCTTTAGCCTATTCATTTTTTTCTTTTGTCAAAAAGTGTAAACCGAGCTTAATCCCTTCTTTTCATTAGCCGCAAATTTGATCCAAAACTCTTAAGCACTTACGAAGAGAAAATCATTTTCCCAAAGTGTCAAAGAGTGAGAATGGTGAAAAGAAAAGAAAAGCAGAGTGATAAAGGGAAACAAAAGGTTGAAGGTGCACTTGTTATAAGTAAACTATAATGAAGGTGTATGAAAAATCTTTGTTATTGTGTCAAGTGTGCTTAATAAGATGGGACAAACTAAAGAAAAACTTCAAGAATGGGAGGATGAAGAAAGAAGCAATGCTCATGAGTTTGATGGGATGTATTGAAAAGACGCTTAAGGATACTAGTGGCTATTATTGGCTAGCCCAATATTTACTAGTTCCGTAGCTTACATTACAACCCGTTAAAGTCCTATGTGATCCTACGTCACACGTCTTTATATTAGTGGAGTAAAACACTAAAGTAAAGCTTATGGGTCATGACATGATGCATGTGAATTCTTTTGGGAGAGAGAGCGAAATTGTGTTTTTATGCCCCTGCGTGAAATTTTGTCAGTTCATATGATCAAAAAGGGGAAAATTCTCTTGTGTTGTGAGGGCACATGCTTGATGAAAGATTAATTTTTATGTCGGATGTCTTGATCAGCTGATTTGCATGAGTTTGCCAATATCAAGAGTTGATTCTTAAGTCTAGGAGGTCTTTGAAGGTCGTTGCATTGATAGGTCCATGCATGTTTCTTGATGATTTGTTGTATTGAATAATCGGTATGACCGTGACCTAAATAGTCGAACCAAAGTAGCGAGGTTTGGGTGTAAATTGCATGAGGTGTAAGATTGTTGTTCGAGGACGAACAAGGATTTAAGTGTGGGGTAAGTGATCTTGGGAAAATTTATATTCCCAAGTGATACCCAAATGTGTCATTTTAGCCTTGTTTATCTATCAATGTTTATACATTCTCATGTGATTGGTAATAAAATGTGAATTTATACTAACCAACATGATTAACATTGTTTTGCAGGTAAAATGTAAGTTTGGAAAGCTAAAATGCATGTTGGAATAGATCGGGGTTGGACTCGGATGTGAGCAAAGGACAAGGCATTGGAAGGCACAAAATAAAGAGGCTCCGCGATAGAGCCGTGTCACGCTGCCATCGCGGAGGCATTCTGCCTGGATAGGGAATTTTTGCCCAATTTCCAGTGAGGGTTCGCGTTGGGTCCGTGGCACGGTGGCCTAGCTCCGCGTTGCACGCCGTGCCACGTTGGGCCTTATTACCTGGACCCCCAACTTCCAGTGAGGGTCCGCGTTGGTGTCGTGTCACAGAGGCAGTGCTCCACGATGCACTTTGTGACACGTTGCTTGTTATTCTGGGAAAAATTCCCACTAGTATAAATAGAACACTTAGGTTCGTTTTTCAATATTCTCACTTGGTGGAGCAAGAACGTGGGTTACAGGCAGTTGAGGGGATGAAATTATCAGGGTTTTTCTCTCTTTCCTTCTCCTAGTATTCAATTGCTTGTATGTTTAACACTCATTTAACGATGTTTAATCCACAAATGAGTGGCTAATTCCTCTTCTTGCTGAGGTTAAGAACACTTGTAATGAAATGTGATTATTGATTCTTTGGTTTTTCATCTTTTCTTCCATGGTTGTTCTATTGATTCTTGTTCTTACAGCATTAATGTGTGGCCTACGTTAATGTATATCTAAAAAGTCTGGTTTCACTCGAGAGAGCAAGAAATTGGAAAGTTGTGATTTAATAGGATATGATCCTTTCTTAGTTTGGGAAAATTGAGAATTGAGTTACCTTCAGGATAGAAATATACCTGAAAGTCGTATTAGTCAATTTAGGAACCGGGTTTGTATGGCTAGAACATGAATTTTCGTTTAATCACAGAAATGTAGGTGGACGGTTCATGATTCTTAAGTTGGGTTAAATACGAGAGTTTTAATCCATTGGCATTAGTTCTTGACTAGCAACCGGAGGAAAGGTTAACCAAATTATATCGATAATTAATTTCACTACATGTTCATTTAACCTCAGCATGCTCACATTCATAGTTCAGACTCACATTAGATAATCATTTTAGACTTAGCATAAAAATTAGAACCCAAAAATATCAAACTCTTCGTTACACTGTTGTCTTCATAGTTAAAATTAAAATATAGTGACACTTGAGTAGTTCGTTACCTTATCCGAGTCCCTGTGGGATCGATACTTGGCTTACTTAAGCCACTTTACTACTTGTTTGACCACGTGCACTTGAGTGTAGTTATATACCCATATAACAAACGACCGAACAAGTTTTTGGCGCTGTTGCCGGGGACTGGCAATTGGTGAAATTTTCTTAAGTGTTAATTTACTACATTTTTATTTTCTTAGTGTTGACAACTTGGTGTTAGCCTGTATTTTGCAGATTTAATCTCTGTTGAACACTGGCAAGAGACAAGGAGCTGGTCGACTCGTGTTTAGAGCCAGAAAGATTATTTCATCGTCAGTGGAGAGAAGCTCTAGAAAGAAAGCTGCAGTTGCTCAAACAAACATTCATGGAGAAACAACAGAATCCACCAGTAGTACAGGCAATGTTAGTGCCCGAAGAAGTTGTAGCTCGGCCGGTTCGCGAGGTGGCAATCCCACATGCTAATAATGTTACATCTAGCATCCGCAAACCTGAGTGTAGTTATATACCCATATAACAAACGACCGAACACATCTAACCACATGGAATATACAATCCGCAAGCCTCTAAGAATAATAAGATGGTCAGGATAGGGCCCCGGCCTACCCATACTGTACAAACAAAAAGGGAAGTAAATCTGTAGTTGTCAAGCTCCGGATGACAAAAGCTGAAGACTCGGTATGCTGGCTGGAACTACAAGGGATCGGCTCCTCGTCTATGAGTACCTGCAGGCAACTAATGCACTGCCCCAAAACGGGCGTCAGTACCACTTGTACTGAGTATGCAAGAAATAACTGAAAATAACCGAAAGCAAACAATAATACTGATAGATACTGAAGTAATAGGAGACGGGCTGAGACTGACTGAAAAGAGCGTAAATTTATTAAAGAGAGTAAGAGTCATACCTGATAACATGGCGGTCTACTTTCTATCTATTAATAACTAACACAACATAGCATACAAGAACCTTACCAGCCCCCATAAGCCATAAGGTACCAACTAGCACACAATCTATATACCTCTACCCAGGTCATACCATCCTCCTAGTAACTATGAGCATCTAGCCGGCCCCCTCGGTATGCAACTTGAGCTCGCTGGGCCCCTGACTATAGCTGTATCTGAGTCTGGAGGACTCCTGAAATCTGAAATCTGAAATCTGTAATCTGAAAACTATAATCTGCACCCCGGGCGCAAGCACTCAATAGGGGGTGTGGTATAGTGCTGATCAGCCTGCTATGGGGAATTTGCATCCCATCTTTGTCCGCTGGCGGACGACATTCCACTATGTAGAGCGACGTATCCTCACCCTCTGGTGGGCGAGTCGACACAACTATTAACCCTGAGGCAGTCAAGAAAGCTCTAAGGGTGCCCAACACATAACAATCATGTCTCCACAGATAGCGATAACCGCATGTAATATATATATACTGAATCTGATAATAATATTTAAATTCTGGTATTCTATTATGAATCTCATAATGAAATATACTGAATCTCATACTGAAATATGTTGAGTTTGAAATAATATTTCTGGAATATTCTACTGGGAATTACACTGTTTTACTGAGTTTCATGTTGAACACTGTATAATAATTCTAACATGCTTACAGAACTTATACTGAATATAATATACGGCTTCTGAAACATTCTACTAGAATTTGTACTATTTCGCTATACTGGAACTACTAGCTTGCCGAAAGAAACTGGCTTTACATACCTCAACTGCCGACTTTCTGATTAACTGGCGTAGCTCAGCTAGTATTCAGCTCTTTCTCCCAACTGTATTAATATTCACGAAAGAATAGAATTAATTCTACTATTATTTTGGAAAGAAACCATACTTATGGATATACCTACTGCCTATTCTTCGACTTATCGGAGAACGGCCGAAAACTCGTAATTTCTCGAAAGTCTAGAAGGGAGAAATACTTACTTTAATGCTGGGAGTATATTAACACTAGTTTGGAGCAATTCCACTAACCTTGGCTTGGTGAAATGACGATTCGTCGGCCCAATTTCACGAAACTAACTCCATAGGAATGCTCCCTGCAGCATTATACTTCGCTACCCGAAGTTAATTTGGGTTTGGACTATGTTTGACGGCGTAAAAGGAAGGAAATTTATGTTGAACCTTCGTCCCTCCCCTGTTTCTGATCGTTCTATGGAAATGAAGATTTAAAATGACCAAAAAAAATCAAAGTGGAGCTTTATATACTTGGACCTGAACCCCCTTTGTCGCATTTGTCGAATGCGATTTATAAGTCGCATTTGTCAAATGCGATTTATAAGTCGCATTTGCCTTGCGACGCTCCGACTTGGTGCTTGTCCGGTCTCTCCCCGGGCCCTTTTCTCGCACATATGACATTTTAAAAATCTGAACCAACATGCAAATTGGCCAACTAAGTGTCAAGAACTTACGGGGTGTAACATCTTCCCCCCCTCAAGAACATTCGTCCTTGAATGTTAACTTCTGTTTACAGAAATTTTAACTTGTTCTACTTATTCTGGAAAAATTTAGGTAAAGTTTCCCCTGTAATATGGACTATTTCAAAAATCCTAAAACACAGAAAAGTCCAATACAGGTACTCCATATAGTACTATAGCATTCATTTCATAATAAACTGAAGTCAACATCTCACTTATACACATGAATATAAAGCAACTCATAAAACAACAATATCAACATACCTCTGGCTGACTAAGTCTTAAATAATTGAGGGTATCTGGCTTTCATATCTTCTCTGCTTCCCAAGTCATTTCCTCTCGGTTCCTGTTACGCCATAACACTTTGACAGAAGCAACATCTTTAGTTCTTAATCTGCGGATCTTCCGGTCTAGTATGGCTACTGGAACTTCTTCATAAGCCAACTTCTCTGTAACCTGAACTTCTGGAACTGGGACAATTCTTGAGGGATCTCCTATGCACTTTCTCAGCATTGATACATGGAAAACTGGGTGGACAGATTCTAACTCTGGAGGTAACTCTAACTCATATGCCACTTGGCCTATTCTTCGGCGAATCTGATAAGGCCCAACAAACCTCGGGCTGAGCTTGCCTTTCTTGCCAAATCTCATTATACCCTTCATCTGCAAAACTTTCAGAAACACCCAATCATCCACATTAAATTCCAAGTTTCTGCGTCGCACGTCAGCATACGATTTTTGGCCGCTCTGAGCAGTCAGTAAACGTTCTCTGATAAGCTTTACTTTTTCCTCTGACTGATGAATGATATCTTGCCCAATCAATGCTGATTCTCCTACCTCAAACCAACCAACTGGAGATCTGCACTTTCGCCCATATAATGCTTCATAAGGCACCATCTAAATAGCTGAATGGTAACTGTTATTATAGGAGAACTCAGTGGTAAATGTTCATCCCAGTTCCTCTGAAATCCAACACACATGATTGCAACATATCCTCGATCATTAGAATGGTGTATTCTGCCTGCCCATCTGTCTGAGGATGAAAAGTTATGCTTAGGTTAACCTGTGTCCCCAAGCCTCTCTGAAATGATTGCAAGAATTTAGCTGTAAACTACGCCCCTCTGTCGGAGATAATGGACAGTGGAACACCATGAAACCTGACTATTTCTCTGACATACAACTCAGTATAATCCTCGGTGGAAAAGGTAGCCCTTACTGGCAGAAAATGAGCTGATTTTGTCAGTCTGTCAACAATCACCCAGATCGAATCATATCTATTCCTGGTGCGGGGTAATCCTACTACAAAATCCATATTTACTTCTTCCCATTTCCATAGAGGCACAGCTATATCCTGAGTCAGTCCACTTGGTTTCTAATGTTCAGCTTTTACCTGCTGGCAGTTGGGACACTAAGCTACTAATTCTGCTATCCCCTTCTTCATTCTTAGCCACCAGTAGATTTCTTTTATATCGTGGTGCATTTTCGTCGAACCTGGGTGGAGAGAATAATGGGCATAATGTACCTCGCCCATAATCTGCTGGCAAAGCCCTGCAACATTTGGAACACAAAGGCGATCTTTATATCGCAATATCCCATCCGCGGTTATCTGAAGATATTTCACCTCTCCTTTCTGAACTCTATTTCTAAGATGAACAAGGCTAGGATCTTCACACTATCGTTCCTTTACTTCCATGACTAAAGATGACACTACAATGTTCTAGATTACCGCTCCGTTGTCCTCTATTTCTGTTACACGAATGGCTAATCTGGCCAACTGATGCAATTCCCAGGCTAATTCCCGTTGCACAGGTTGTAAGTATGCCAAACTCCCCATAGACTTACGGCTAAGGGCGTCTGCCACCACATTGGCCCTTCCTGGTGATACAGAATATTCATATCATAGTCTTTCAATAGCTCTAACCAGCGATGTTGCCGCAAGTTCAGTTCTTTCCGGGTGAAGATATACTGTAGGCTCTTATGATCAGTGATAATATCCATGTGGACGCCATACAAGTAATGTCTCCATATCTTCAAGGCGTGAATCACTGCGGCCAATTCCAGGTCATGGGTAAGATAGTTCTTTTCATGTTTCCTCAGTTGTCTGGAAGCATAAGCAATTACTTTACCATGCTGCATCAACACACATCCTAACCCAACACCCGAAGCGTCATAATAAACTGCATAACCTTCTGTACCTTCTGGCAATGCTAGCACTGTAGCTAATGTTAGCCTGTCTTTCAATTCCTGGAAGCTCTGCTCACATGTCTCAGTCCAATGAAATTTTGCTGCCTTCTGCATCAGTTTAGTCAGACGTGCTGCTAAGGTGGAAAATACTTCAACAAACCTCCTGTAGTACCCTGCTAACCCTAGGAAACTACGTACTTCGATCGGAATGGTAGGTCTGGGCCATGCTTTTACTGCTTCTATTATCTGGGTATCTAGTTGTATACCAGCATCCGACACGATATGACCCAAAAAGGCTATTGAATTCAGCTAGAATTCACATTTCGAGAACTTGGCATATAGCTGACGGTCCTTGAGAATCTGGAGCACTATCCGCAAATGATCCTGGTGGTCTGCCTCTGAGCGAGAATACACCAGAATATCATCAATAAACACTATCACGAACAAGTCCAGGTATGGTCTGAAAATACTATTCATCAGGTCCATAAACACGGTTGGAGCATTCGTCAGCCCAAAGGACATGACTAAGAATTCAAAATGGCCGTATCAGGTCCTGAAGGCAGTCTTTGGAATGTCCCTTTCACGAACCCGAACCTAATGATATTCAGACCTTAAGTTAATTTTGGGGAAATATCTAGCTCCCTGTAACTGATCAAACAGATCATCTATCCTGGGAAGTGGATACTCATTCTTGATAGTAACTTTATTCAGTTGTCGATAGTCTATACACATGTGGAGGGAACCATCCTTCTTTCTTACAAATAGAACTGGCGCACCCCAAGGTGAAGTACTCGGCCTGATAAAGCCCTTGTCTAAAAAATCTTTCAACTGCTCCTTTAGTTTTCTGAGTTCAGCAGGAGCCATGCGATAAGGGGGAATTGATATGGGCTGAATGCCTAGTCATAAATCAATTGCAAAGTCTATTTCTCTTTCTAGGGGAATACCAGGTAGCTCATCTGGGAATACATCGGGGAATTCATTAACCACTGGAACAGACTGGAGAGTCGGAAGCTCTACCCGAACATCCTGAACTCTGACAATGTGGTAAATGCACCACTTGGCTATTAACTTTCTCGCCCGAAGATAGGAAATAAACCTACCTTTTGGCATAGCTGTACTGCCCTTCCACTCTCGTACTGCCTCCTCTGGAAAGTGGAATCGGGCCGTCTTGGTCCAACATTCTACATTGGCATAGCATGGAGCTAACCAATCCATACCCATAATGACGTCAAAATCAACCATTTCTAACTGTACCAAATCTGTTGTGGTCTGATGGTTAGCAACCTCTACTGTACACCCTCGATAAACCCTTCTGGATATAATAGAGTCACTAACAGGTGTAGATACTAAAAAGGGTTGCCGAAGTAATTCTGGTACAATACTGAACTTTCGAGCCACTAATGGGGTAACATAGGACAAGGTAGATTGCGGGTCAATTAATACATAAGTAGGGTGAGAGCAAATAATCATCATACATGTCACAACATCTGGAGACGCCTCTGAATCCTGTCTCCCTGGTAATGCATAGGTACGGCTTAGGCCCGTACCTGAACTAGAGGCTCCTGATCTCCTCGGCCTCTGCCTGCTGAAACTGAGGGCCTACACCCTGCCGGGGCTGATGGAGCTCGCGACCCTGCTGATGCCCTATCCTGTCTATCCCGATCACCCTGACCCCTGGCTGGACAATCTCTCATCACATGACCCTCCTTCCGCATATATAACACCCTGTGGAGACATATCTGCAAGCTCCAGAGTGACGTCGGCTGCAAAAAGGAAAGTGGTGGTGTATACCTGCTCTGTTCTTCCTTTCTCTTCTGGGGTGAATCTACTGTTCGAGAACTTCCGCCGAACTCTGACTGTCCTTGGCGATCGAATCTACCCTTCTGCTGCTGTGATGGAGGCGGGGGTCTACGTGGCCTATCTAACAACAGTGGCCTAGGCCCTCTCTGAATCTCCCCCTGTAACTCATCTGACCTATCCCTGCGGCGTTGTTCCTGACTTGTTCCTCTATTGTCCTGTTACCACTGTCTGAGGCCCTCAATAGTCTGAGCAAAAGCCTGTACTCGAGCAATATCCATATATTCCCACAAAGTAGGTGTCATACAGGCCTCAGTATACTCTGGGTTCAGCCTCATAATAAACCAGTGGACTCTAGATGGCATGGTGTCTACAAAGGCTGGAGTATATCGGGCTAAAGAATCGAACTGTGGGACATATTCTCGAACACTCATCGCCCCCTGCTCCAGGTGTAAAAACTGGTCCATCCGGGCTTGTCGGATCTCTCGTTGTAGATAACGGTCCAGAAAGGCCTCTGGAAAGCTGGACCAGGTCGGAGGGGAAACATCTCTCCCTCGATACCTTTCCCAACTCTCATACCACAACACAGCAATATCCCGCAGTCGGAATACCGCCAATTCGATCGATGATGTAGATGTAACATGCATTACCTAGAAAATCCTCTACATCTGATCCAGGAAGTCCTGGGGGTCCTCTGTTTGATCTGTCCCAGTAAAATGTGGGGAACCTAGTGCCAGGAATTATTGGACCCTCGAACTACCAGGCCCACCTGATGATTCTGCCGCTGTAGGTGGCATTGACTAGCACTGAGTAGCCATCATTTGCACTAACATAACCACTTCACTCCTGACCTCCTGTTCAGATGGTGTAGGTATAGGAACTGTCAGAGGAGGTTTCATCCCGAGTGGCTCCTGATGGGGTGGAGATGATGTTGGGAAAAATAGCATGCCCAAGTGATGCTTTATAACTTAGTTTTGTCTTGTTTATCGGCTTAATTATATGCACTCCCATGTACTTCTATGTAAATGTGAATATATATACTAACCAACATGATAAGTTCTTGTTTTGTAGGTTTAAAATGAATTTGAGGAACTAATCCATGAGTTGGTGAAGTGGAGGCATGGAATCGGAAGTAAAACGCGAATGTCGGTAAGGAGGATGCGCAAAACATCCCACCTGCGTGTTGGCAACGTGCCACGACAGGCAGGCTGCGCGACCAGTGGCGTGTCACGGCCCCTAACGCGCTGCACAAGAAGCGTGACACGCGGCCATCGCGGCAAGGGGCTGCCTGGTGTTTTTTTTTATGCAAATTCCAGATTGCCTACACGATGCCTGCATGTCACGGAGGAAAATTGGCGCGATAATCTCCGTGACATGAAGCTATTTCATGTCGGGCATAATTTTATACACCTCTCATTTACTATAAATAGGTCCCTTAGCTCCTAAAAACATTGGGTCACGATTTATTTTTGAAAAACTGCCAAGGAGTGAAGGTAGAAGTAGGAGAACTCACCTAGGGTTCTTAAATTTCATCTTCTCTTCTACCAATTCTTGTAAGTATGTTACTTTGATAATGTTTTCTTGTAATTATACGAACTTGAGTGGCTAGAACCCTTCCTCTAGGGTTGAAACCACAAGGTATGGTTGTGAATACATGATTTTGTTTTGGTTTTAAGTTATTTATTGTTGTTTTGTCTTACATTCTTAATTATGGTTGTTTTTATGATTGATCACCATGAAAACACACACGTTACACCTAGGTAAAATCTTGCGAAAGTAAACCTAGGCAAGAACAAAGAATGTAGGGAGCAAGTTTGTATCTCACGATATAATTCGCGGTTAGGATAAGAAATTATACCTAATTTACCTTGCTTGGTTATTAAAACGGGATGAGCTAGACACCAACTTAGAATTATCACATCACCACTCGTAGAAGTAGTTGTGAAGCTGAGTTCGGTTAAATGAATAGTGGTACGAAAGTCCCTAATCAAGAGCATAAACCCCGTAAACCACATCCACGTAATTGAATTGCCCACGAACTAGAATGTCACATCCCCGCTCAACGATGTAGTTGTGAGGCTAGTTTGTCGTGTTTAGACAATTGATAATTCCATAATTAAACCATTACAAAGCGTAGTATCGCATGATTACCCAGCGTTAGCTCTAGTTGTTTCTTGAATGTTTTCAGAGTATTTTTGTGACCACCCCTAGACTTAATTAAACATTATCGAAAAAGTCTAAATCAACACTTGTGAAAGTTAATATCACACTTGAACTTGATAATTAGCTAAATTGGTCCAGTACCTGTGGGTTCGACATCCGGCTCTTAAAAAGGGCAACTCCATTACTTGTAAGACCACGTACACTTGTGTGTGCGCTCGGGCAGTCATCAACAAGTTTTTAGCGTTGTTCCCGAGGACTCGGTGAAGTTTAGTAAATTTTTATGTTTTTGTGTGATTTTTAATTTCCTCAAGTGTTGAAAAAAATTTATTAGTTTTAAATTTAATTTATTTTTTAGTTTTTAGTTTGATACCCTTCTTGACATGACATCATGAACACAAATGGGTTGAATGGTGAATACTCATATTTTGATGAGTCCTATCTGAATTGTAGAGAACCCCACTTATGGAAAAACTGTAACACTTGCAATATATGTGGTGGTCAAGATGGCCATTGGGATGGCTGTTCGAATGCATACTCCCCTCCCCCAAGCCCCTGCTATGATCCTTCTATTGTTTTTCATGAGTACAGGAATGACGAAAATGAGGACTTGAAACGCCAAGCTCAAATAGAAATCATGTTGAAACAGGTCCTTGAGCATACAGAAGTAATGAGGGAGCAGATGGAAGTATTAGGAATTCAGACTAACGAAAATGGAGAGGCCTTAGAAATGATAAGCACCAAGATCACGGAGATGATGGTTGAGGCTTAAGCTTGCGCTGATTTGCAAGTAACGATTATATGCAATACTCAAGAGGGATTACAAGGAGAAGAAAAGGGTGAGTTCTTGGAAGAAGCTCAACAATTAGAAGCTCTTGAGAGTCCCCGTGATGGTCTCACACATAAGAAAAATCCATTCATGGAAGAAGAGATAGAGTATCCCCATTTCACATTAATGGAGAGATAGGTGTTGATGCGGAGAAGGTGTATACAAGTAAGGAGGTCAAGCACAATGCAGTTTCAGAGTTGAGGTGTATTGTACCCCACTCGAAGCATTTTTCGACATTAAGTTTGGTTGACACCCTAGAAATAGAGTCTTCCAAGCTTATAGAGAAATGTCTAGAGGAGGACCAAGCCCCGTATATTCTGAAAGTTGCTGACGCGGAGAAAAAAAATGACTTCGCTTACTTAAGGGCCAATAAGTGCAAAAGACGACATCTACTGCTTGGTCCTTTCATTTTTTCACCACCACCCCTAGAGCATAAGAGGAAACTAGAGAAGAAATTAGGGGTGAGATTCATGTCCTCAAGGTGGAGGAAAAAGTGGTGAAACTTGATACGTCGTGCCGCAACGTAAAATTAGGCGCTGCTTAGGAGGCAACCCAAGGGTACCATGGGTACCATTTTAACTTCTTGCATTTGAGTTGATTTTATTTATTTCTCGTCTTGTGTTGCTTTGGTGGAAATTTAAGCACAGATGGAGGGGAAGTCTGAGTACCCTTGGAGGAGGAAGCTAAGAAGCATGGAAGAGGAAAAGTATGGGGTCAAAATACCCACTTGTGCAAATATGAAGGAAAGCATGCTTTTAGCTAGGCATAGAGCCCCGGGGAGTATTTCTCATCCTATTTAATTTTAATTTGATTCTCTAGGGACATAGCATGATTAAAGTGTGGGGTGAGAAAAATTTTAAAAAATTTTGTGCTTAATGATTTTTGGTGAATTAGTGCTTGGGAGAAATATTGGGAAAATTTTTTTGAATTAAGCATGACTTCATCACCCGTTGGTTTTTCTTTTCTGTTCTTTTCCGACGGGGGGTCTTTGAACCGAAGAATAAAAATTTTTTCTTTGTCTGTATATAGTGTTTTTAGTCATAGTTAGGGACTGTTTCCGACGATGGATGGATGACGACCGTCTTGAGGAAAATTAGTCTATAGGTTTTGGTTTTTGAACCCATAGCTAATTGATGGCTTAATGTTCTTGTTATGTGCTATGCATCATTGTAAGATACAAGTGTGGTTAGTGTTGAAGCATGTAAGAAGTGTATAACTTTATTTGAGACACTTAGGCTCTTGAATTTGACTCGATGTGATTGAACCTTAATTCAGATTATTTGTGATTAGCTGAGTTAAGAGTATGCTGAATGTGTCTTGAATTGAGCATGTGCTGTGAGTGTATGTTTTTCGAATATTCCATGCTATTGTGGAATGTCTAGAAGTTGCCTAGTGTGTATATAAAACTAAATGAAGGATGTGGATTGTAGAAGATGATTTAGGCATTTCTTTGAATGAATCTAATTGTTATCCCTCACTTTACCTACCTTGAATGTTGAATCCTAGTGAGCCCCATTTTGCCTTAAGCCTATTCTTTGATAGATACAACATAAGCTTAATCCTTTTTCTTTCATTAGCCTTGAATTTGATCCAAAACTCCTAAGCGCTTAAGTGAAAAATTTCAAAGAGTGAAGGAGTGAGAAGCGTGAAAAAGGAGGAAAAGTAGCAAGTTGTAAGAGTTGAGAAAAGGTCAACGGTGCACTTGTTGAAAATGCTTGATTAGTGGTAGGGAGTAAGAAAATAAATGAATGAAAAAGTTTCGTAAGTACTCCTTACTAATAAGCTAAGTGTGCTTAAAGAAGTGGGAACAAGAAGAAAAAAATTCAAGATTGAAAAGAATGAGGGTGAAGTAAGAGAAGAGATGTCCTTAATGAAGGTTGAAGTTATTAAAAGCGCTTGGGGAAGATAGCCTCTATTACTTGCCAGAATAGTACCTACCCGTCCCTTATCATACATTACAACCCATTAAGTCCTACTTGATCTTACGGTCATACATCCTTAAATTAGTGGAGTAAATCACTAAGGGCAAGCTTATGGGTCACTACATGATGCATGTGAATTCCTTGAGAGAGTGAGTGTAATTCTATTCATATACCCATACATGTTGTGATTTGAAAATTTGTGAGTAAAAATGGGTAACTCTCTTTTTGTGAGGGCACATGTTTAATGAGAGATAACATTCATGTCGGATTTCTTGATCGCTTGATTTGCATGAGTTTGCTCAGATTGAGAGTCGATTTTCGAGGTTAGGAAGTCTTAACATAGTTATATATCATTTTAATGATTAAATCGTGCATGCTGTATTTTTAACTTGCTATCTTAAATAATCATTATAGTCGTAGCTTGGATTATCTTTCTAAATTAGTTATGTGTGAGTCTTCATTTACATGAGATGTAAAAGGGTTGTTCGAGGACGAACAAGGCTTTAAGTGTGGGGTAGGTGATCTTGGGCAAAATAGCATGCCCAAGTTATGCTTTATAACTTAGTTTTGTCTTATTTATCGGCTTAATTATATGCATTCTCATGTACTTCTATGTAAATGTAAATATATATACTAACCAACATGATTAGTTCTTGTTTTGTAGGTTTAAAATGAATTTGAGGAACTAATCCATGAGTTGGTGAAGTGGAGGCAAGGAATCAGAATTAAAACGCGAACGTCGACAAGGAGGATGCGCGAAACAGCCCACCTGCACATTGGCAACGTGCCACAGCAGGCAGACTGCGTGACCAGTGGCGTGTCACGGCCCCTAACGCGCTGCACAAGCAGTGTGACACGTTGTCATCGTGGCAAGGGGCTGCCTGACGTGTATTTTATGCAAATTCAAGATTGCTTACGCGATGCCTCCGTGTCACGGAGGCAAATTGGCGCGATAACCTCCGTGACACGTGCTATTTCATGTCGGGCATAATTTTATACACCAATTATTTACTATAAATAGGTCCCTTAGCTCCTAAAAACATTGGGTCACGATTTATTTCTGAAAAACCGCCAAGGAGTGAAGGGAGAAGTGGGAGAACTCAGCTAGTGTTCTTAAATTTCATCTTCTCTTCTACCAATTCTTGTAAGTATGTTACTTTAATTATGTTTTCTATAATTATACGAACTTGAGTGGCTAGAACCCTTCCTCTAGGGTTGAAGCCACAAGGTATGATTGTGAATACATGATTTTGTTTTGGTTTTAAGTTATTGATTGTTGTTTTGTCTTACATTCTTAATTATGGTTGTTATTATAATTGATCACCATTAAAACACACACGTTACACCTAGATAAAAGCTTGAGAACTTAAACCTAGGCAAGAACAAAGAATGTAGGGAGCAAGTTTGTATTTCACGATATAATTCGCGGTTAGGAAAAGAAATTATACCTAATTTGCCTTGCTTGGTTATTAAAATGGGATGAGCTAGACACCAACTTAGAATTATCACATCACCACTCATAGAAGTAGTTGTGAAGCTGAGTTCGGTTAAATGATTAGAGGTACGAATGTCCCCAATCAAGAGCATAAACCCCGTAAACCACATCCACATAATTGAATTGCTCAGGAACTAGAATGTCACATCACCGCTCAACGATGTAGTTGTGAGGCTAGTTTGTCGTGTTTAGAGGCTTGAAAGACCATGAACATGCAATTGTAATTATGTGAGACGACAATTGATAATTCCATACTTAAACCATTACAAAGCATAGTATCGCATGATTACCCGTCGTTAGCTCTAGTTGCTTCTTGAATGTTTTCAGAGTATTTCTGTGACCACCTCTAGACTTAATTAAACTTTATCGAAAAAGTCGAAATCAACACTTGTGAAAGTTAATATCACACTTGAACTTGATAATTAGCTGAACTGGTCCAGTCCTTGTGGGTTTGACATCCGACTCTTAAAAAGGGCAACTCTATTACTTGTAAGACCACGTACACTTGCGTGTGAGCTCGGGCAGTGGTCAACAAGTTTTTGGCGCCGTTGCTGGGGACTCGGAGAAGTTTAATAAATTTTTATGTTTTTGTGTGATTTTTAATTTCCTCAAGAGTTGAAAAATTTTTATTAGTTTTAAATTTATTTTATTTTTTAGTTTTTAGTTTGATACCCTTCTTGACATGACATCATGGAACACAAATGGGTTGAATGGTGGATACTCATATTTTGGTTAGTCCTGTCTGAATTGTAGGGAACCCCACTTATGGAAAAACTGTAACACTTGCAATATATGTGGTGGTCAAGATGGCCATTGGGATGGCTGTTCGAATGCATACTCCCCTCCCCCAAGCCCCTGCTATGATCCTTCTATTGTTTTTCATGAGTACAGGAATGACGAAAATGAGGACTTGAAACGCCAAGCTCAAATAGAAATCATGTTGAAACAGGTCCTTGAGCATACAGAAGTAATGAGGGAGCAGATGGAAGTATTAGGAATTCAGAATAAGGAAAATAGAGAGGCCTTAGAAATGATAAACACCAAGATCACGGAGATGATGGTTGAGGCTGAAGCTTGCGCTGATTTGCAAGTAACGATTTTATGCAATACTCAAGAGGGATTACAAGGAGAAGAAAAGGGTGAGTTCTGGGAAGAAGCTCAACAATTAAAAGCTCTTGAGAGTCCCCGTGATGGTCTCACACATATGCAAAATTCATTCATGGAAGAAGAGATAGAGTATCCCCCATTTGATATTAATGGAGAGATAGATGTTGATGCGGAGAAGGTGTATACAAGTAAGGAGGTCAAGCACAATGCAGTTTCAGAGTTGAGGTGTATTGTACCCCACTCGAAGCATTTTTTGACATTAAGTTTGGTTGACAACCTAGAAATAGAGTTTTCCAAGCTTCTAGAGAAATGTGTAGAGGAGGACCAAGCCCCGTATATTCTGAAAGTTGCTGACTCGGAAAAAAAATTGACTTCTCTTACTTAAGGGCCAATAAGTGCAAAAGGCGACATCTACTGCTTGGTCCTTTTATTTTTTCACCACCACCCCTGCAGCATAAGAGGAAACTAGAGAAGAAATTAGGGGTGAGATTCATGTCCTCAAGGTGGAGGAAAAAGTGGTGAAACTTGATACGTCGTGCCATGACGTAAAATTAGGGGCTGCTTGGGAGGCAATCCTAGGGTACCATGGGTACCATTTTAATTTCTTGCATTTGAGTTAATTTTATTTATTTTTCATCTTGTGTTGTTTTAGTGGAAAGTTAAGCACGGATGGAGGGGAAGTCTGAGTACCCTTGGAGGATGAAGCTAAGATGCATGGATGAGGAAAAGTGTGGGGTCAAAATACCCACTTGTGCAAATATGAAGGAAAGCATGCTTTTAGCTAGGCATAGAGGCCTAGGGAGTATTTCTCATTCTATTTAATTTTAGTTTGATGCTCTGGGGACATAGCAGTGTGGGGTGAGAAAAGTTTAATAAAATTTTGTGCTTAATGATTTTTTGTGAATTAGTGCTTGGGAGAAATATTGGGAAAAATTTTTTGAATTAAGCATGACTTCATCACCCGTTGATTTTTCTTTTCTGTTCTTTTCCGATGGGGGGTCTTTGAACCGAAGAATAAAAAAATTTTCTTTGTCTGTATATAGTGTTTTTAGTCATAGTTAAGGACTGTTTTTGATGATGGATGGATGACGACCGTCTTGAGAAAAATTAGTCAATAGGTTTTGGTTTTTGAACCCATAGCTAATTAATGGCTTGATGTTCTTGTTATGTGCTATGCAGGATTGTAAGATACAAGTGTGGTTAGTGTTGAAGCATGTAAAAAGAGACACTTAGGCTTTTGAATTTGACTCGATGTGATTGAAGCTTAATTCTGAATTTTTGTGATTAGCTGAGTTAAGAGTATGCTGAATGTGTCTTCAATTGAGCATGTGCTGTGAGTGTAAGTTTTTTGAATATTCCGTGCTATTGTGGAATGTCTAGAACTTGCCTGGTGTGTATATAAAATGAAATGAAGGATATGGATTGTAGGAGATGATTTAGGCATTTCTTTGAATGAATCTAATTGTTATCCCTCACTTTACCTACCTTGAATGTTGAATCCTAGTGAGCCCCATTTAGTCTTAAGCCTATTCATTGACAGCTACAAAATAAGCTTAATCCTTTTTCTTTCATTAGCCTTGAATTTGACCCAAAACTCCTAAGCGCTTAAGTGAAAAATTTCAAAGAGTGAAGGAGTGAGAAGCGTGAAAAAGGAGGAAAAGTAGCAAGTTGTAAGAGTTGAGAAAAGGTCAACGGTGCACCTGTTGAAAATGCTTGATTAGTGGTAGGGAGTAAGAAAATAAATGAATGAAAAAGTTTCGTAAGTACTCCTTACTAATAAGCTAAGTGTGCTTAAAGAAGTGGGAACAAGAAAAAAATTCAAGATTGAAAAGAATGAGGGTGAAGTAAGAGAAGAGATGTCCTTAATGAAGGTTGAAGTTATTAAAAGCGCTTGGGGAAGATAGCCACTATTAGTGGCCAGAATAGTACCTACCTGTCCCTTAGCTTACATTACAACCCATTAAATCCTACTTGATCTTACGTTCATACATCCATAAATTAGTGGAGTAAAACACTAAGGGCAAGCTTATGGGTCACCACATGATGCATGTGAATTCCTTGAGAGAGTGAGCGTAATTCTATTCATATACCCATACATGTTATGATTTGAAAAATTTGTGAGGAAAAATGGTTAACTCTCTTGTTGTAAGGGCACATGTTTAATGAGAGATAACATTCATGTTGGATTTCTTGATCAGTTTATTTGCATGAGTTTGCTAAGATTGAGAGTCAATTTTCGAGGTTAGGAAGTCTGAACATAGTTATATATCATTTTAAAGATTAAATCGTGCATGCTCTATTTTTAACTTGTTATCTTAAATAATCATTATAGCCGTAGCGTGAATTATCTTTCTACAATAGTTTTGTGTGAGTCTTCATTTACATGAGATGTAAAAGGATTGTTCGAGGACGGACAAGGCTTTAAGTGTGGGGTAGGTGATCTTGGGCAAAATAGCATGCCCAAGTTATGCTTTATAACTTAGTTTTGTCTTATTTATCTGCTTAATTATATGCATTCTCATGTATCTATGTAAATGTGAATATATATACTAACCAACATGATTAGTTCTTGTTTTGTAGGTTTAAAATGAATTTGAGGAACTAATCCATGAGTTGGTGAAGTGGAGGCAAGGAATCGAAAGTAAAACGCGAACGTCGGCAAGGAGGATGCGTGAAACAGCCCACCTGCGCATTGGCAACGTGCCACAGCAGGCAGACTGCATGACCAGTGGTGTGTCAGGGCCCCTAACGCGCTGCACAAGCAGCGTGACACGTTGTCATCGCGGCAAGGGCTACCTGGCATGTATTTTATGCAAATTCCAGATTGGTTACGCGATTCCTCTGTGTCACGGATACAAATTGGCGCGATAACCTCCGTGACACGGAGCTATTTCATGTTGGGCATAATTTTATACACCTCTCATTTACTATAAATAGGTCCCTTAGCTCCTAAAAACATTGGGTCCTGATTTATTTTTGAAAAACTGCCAAGGAGTGAAGGGAGAAGTGGGAGAACTCACCTAGGGTTCTTAAATTTCATCTTCTCTTCTACCAATTCTTGTAAGTATGTTACTTTAATCATTTTTTCTTGTAATTATACGAACTTGAGTGGCTAGAACCCTTTCTCTAGGGTTGAAGCCACAAGGTATGATTGTCAATACATGATTTTGTTTTGGTTTTAAGTTATTGATTGTTGTTTTGTCTTACATTCTTAATTATGGTTGTTTTTATGATTGATCACCATGAAAACACACACGTTACACCTAGATAAAAGCTTGAGTTAGTAAACCTAGGAAAGAACAAAGAATGTAGGGAGTAAGTTTGTATCTCACGATATAATTCGTGGTTAGGAAAAGAAATTATACATAATTTGCCTTGCTTGGTTATTAAAATGGGATGAGCTAGACACCAACTTAGAATTATCACATCACCCCTCGTAGAAGTAGTTGTGAAGCTGAGTTCGGTTAAATGATTAGAGGTACGAAATTCCCTAATCAAGAGCATAAACCCCGTAAACCACATCCATGTAATTGGATTGCTCAAGAACTAGAATGTCACATCCCCGCTCAACGATGTAGCTGTGAGGCTAGTTTGTCTTGTTTAGAGGATCGAAAGACCATGAACATGCAATTGTAATTATGTGAGACGACAATTGATAATTCCATACTTAAACCATTACAAAGCGTAGTATCGCATGATTACCCGGCGTTAGCTCTAGTTGCTTATTGAATGTTTTCAGAGTATTTTGTGACCACCTCTAGACTTAATTAAACTTTATCGAAAAATTTGAAATCAACACTTGTGAAAGTTAATATCACACTTGAACTTGATAATTAGCTGAATTGGTCCAGTCCCTGTGGGTTTGACATCCGGCTCTTAAAAAGGGCCACTGTATTACTTGTAAGACCACGTACACTTGCGTGTGCGCTCGGGCAGTCATCAACAAGTTTTTGGCGCCGTTGTCGAGGACTAACAAGAGACTGCTAAGTAGGTCAGGACGATGCCTCTGTATCGCCCTTAGATCGGGCTGATTCTAAACGAGGCTGAGGCATCCTTCTAGTGCCCTCTCCTGCTGCTATGTCCAATCTTCTGCCTGTGATAGGTTGTCACTGATCTGACATTTTATCTGTAAACAAAGAGTATAATAAGCTTTAGGGACTAAACCCTATACTGCACTGCTCTATGGCACGAGTGAATATGAAGAAAGAGTAACCACCCTATCATTCCTTGCAACCTCCTGCCTATAGTATGTGGTGCACAAAACATCCATAGACAAGACTCTACTTATCACGGCTTGCAAACTCCCTGGGATATAACATGCTCTGATACCAAGTTTGTCACGCCCCGCCTTGGGAGGAATGACTGGCACCTGGTGCCCTACTAAGACCTGGACTGTTGGACTACTAAGCCTAAGCACTTCTGGTGCCATGCTGGCTCTAATTCTAGATTTATGAAAACAACGGGCTATATAATGACTGTAAATACAGCCTCCGGCTGACTAGGCCTATAGCCACCTGTAGGAATATAACAACTAACCAGAACAACTGAGCATAAGGGAACCTATGCGGGCCTACAAGGCCACCATGCTGACTAGTGCCCTCTCCTGCTGCTATGTCCAATCTTCTGCCTGTGATAGGATGTCGTTGATTTGACATTTTATCTGTAAACAAAGAGTATAATAAGCTTTAGGGACTCAACCCTATACTGTACTGCTCTATGGCATGAGTGAATATGAAGAAAGAGTAACCACCCTATCATGCCTTGCAGCCTCCTGCCTATGGTATGTGGTGCACAACACATCCATAGACAAGACTCTACTTAGCACGGCTTGCAAACTCCCTGGGATACGACCTGCTCTGATACCAAGTTTGTCACGCCCCGCCTTGGGAGGAATGAGTGGCACCTGGTGCCCTACTAGGACTTGGACTGTTGGACTACTGAGCCTAAGCACTTTTGGTGCCATGCTGGCTCTAATTCTGGATTTATGAAAACAACGGGCTATATAACGACTGTAAATACATCCTCCGGCTGACTAGGCCTATAGCCACCTGTAGGAATATAATAGCTAACCAGAACAACTGAGCATAAGGGAACCTATGCGGGCCTACAAGGCCACCATGCTGACTAGTTATCACTGAAAAGTATAATCAAGTGCTCAACTGATCTGTGACCGACAGGTCACCAACTGCCAATTGAACAAGGCCCCACACGGCCATCACATGCAAACTGAAACATACATACTGCCCCACATGACTGGTATAACAAACTACAAGGAATATGCAATCCGCAAGACTCTATGAATAATAAGATGGTCGGGACAGGGTCTCGGCCTACCCATACTATACAAACAAAAAGGAAAGTAAACCTTTAGCTGTCAAGCTCCGGATGACAGGAGCTGAAGACTCTGTACGCTGGCTGGAACTACGAGGGATCTACTCCTTGTCTATGAGTACCTACAAGCAAGTAATGCGGCGCCCCAAAGTGGGCGTTAGTACCACTTGTACTGAGTATGCAAGCAATAACTGAAAATAACTGAAAGCAAACAATAATACTGATAGATACTGAAGTAATAGGAGACGGGCTGAGACTGATCGAAAAAAGTGTAACTTTACTGAAGAGAGTAAGAGTCATACCTGATAACATGGCGGTCTACTTTCTATCTATTAATAACTAACACAACATAGTATACAAGAACCTTACCAGCCCCCATAAGGGCTAAGGTACCAACCAACACACAATCTATATACTCCTACCCAGGTCATACCATCCACCTAGTAACTATGAGTATCCAGCCGGCCCCCTAGGTATTCAACTTGGGCTCGCTGGGCCCCTGACTATAGTTGTATATGAGTCCGGAGGACTCCTGAAATATGAAATCTGAAATTTGAAATTTGTAATCTGAAAACTATAATCTGCACCCCGGGTGCAAGCGCTCGACAGGGGTGTGGTATACTGCTGACCAGCCTGCTATGGGGAATCTACATCCCATCTTCGTCCGCTGGCGGACGGCATGCCACTCCATATAGCGACGTATCCTCACCCTCTTGCAGGCGAGTCGACACAGCTATTAACCCTGAGGCAGTCAAGGAAGCTCTAAGTGTGCCCAACATAGAACAATCATGTCTCCACAAATAGCAATAACCGCATGTAATATATATATACTGAATCTGATAATAAGACTTATATTCTACTTTTTTTTTCGGATCTCATACTGAAATATACTGAATTTGATACTGAAATATGCTGAGTGTAAACTAATATTTCTAGAATATTCTGCTGGGAATTATACTGTTTTACTGAGTTTCATGTTGAACACTGTATAATAATTCTAACATGCTTACTAAAGTCATATTGAATATAATATACGGCTTCTGAAACATTCTACTGGAATTGGCACTATTTTGCTATACTAGAACTACTAGCTTACTGTCTTTACATACCTCAAATGCCAACTTTCTGATTAACTGGCGTAGCTCGGCTAGTATTCAGCTATTTCTCCTAACTGTATTCATATTCACGAAAGAATAGAATTAATTCTACTATTGTTTTGGAAAGAAACCATACTTATGAATATACCTACTGCCTATTCTTTGACTTATCGGAAAATGGCCGAAAACTTGTAATTTCTCGAAAGTCTAGAAGGGAGAAATACTCACTTTAATGCTGGGAGTATATTAACACTAGTTTGGATCAATTCCACTTACCTTGGCTCGGTGAGACGACAATTCGTCGGCCGAATTTCACAAAACTAACTCCGTAGGAATTCTCCCTGAAGCTTTATACTTCGCTACCTAAAGTTAAGTTGAGTTTGGACTATGTTTGACAGTGTAAACAGAAGGAAATTTATGTTGAACCTTCGTCCCTCCCCTATGTTTATTCATTCTCTGGAAATGAAGAATGAAAATGACCAAAAAAAACCGAAGTGGGGCCTTATATACTTGGACCTGAACCCCCCTTTAAGTCGCATTTGTCGAATGCGATTTATAAGTCGCATTTGCCTTGCGACGCTCCGACTTGGCGCTTGTCCGGTCTCTCCCCAGGCCCTTTTCTCGCATGTATGGCATTCTAAACCTCTTAACCAACATGCAAATAGGCCAACTAAGTGCCAATAACTTACGGGGTGTAACATGTCCCCATTTAGGTCGCAATTCCTTTGTCCTGCATCATGGATCAGAGACACATCAATGTAAGGGAAATCATTGCAGAACAATTCAAACGGAAGGCCAAGCAAAAGGCAACTTCTTTGCCTTATTCCAGCCTCATTAGTATATTATGCCTGCCGGCCACATGCCCTCTATTCAAACCACTAGACAAAACAGTAAGGGCCGATTGAGTGATTACACTAGCCACCAAAACTGATAAGGATGCCCTAGCTTCAAAGCTACCCAAAGTGACGGTGGACCAAAATAGCCCTCCATCTTCCATGTTCTCTAGCAAAACCCCAGGGTCACCACAAGCTGACAAAGTCAACTCCTCTCCACCAACTGACATTTTGAAGATGGCACAAATTGCCCGTGCTTATAATGGCCAGTTGTTGAAATTGACTAAAGCAATACCTCCCATGATCCAGCAAGCAATCAAGAAGGACATGCAACCAGTGGTTGAAACATTGGGATGCCTCTATGCTAAACTTGAAGTTTTAGAAAAGGAAGTCTACCTTAAAGGGTGAAGTGGAAAGGCACAAAGAAATACTTTCACCTAGAAGGATTGGCCTGAATGAACTGACAGCCACTACTGCACAACCTGAGGAAGACAGGAGCCCACTGGATTATTGGTATGTTGCGTATGATAGTCCTTCGAAAATTGTTTCTGATGAAGAGATATATCACAGCCACCCACCGCCCTGCCGAATGCTCATTGGGAGCAAAATAGATCCATTGTGGAGACCCAGTGGGGTGGACACCACTTTTTATCATGAGCTCATAACTCTTCCGGACCATTGGGTAGTTCCAAGACTAGGAAAACCAGTCGAACTCCCACCTGACTCGTTGATACCTTCCGTAGTTGAAACTGCTTCATGTCACTTTGATGAGGCCACCTACTCATGGATTCCTCTCCCTCATCACTAGATCATTCAGGGAGCCCTCTTGACCTTGTTGTTTTTCCCTTTTACATTGAAGGCAATGTATTTTTATAGCTAGGGGTGGGGATGAGTGCTCCCTTTCTGTTGATAAGTTGTTTCCCTTGCTGGGATGATTTGAACTATTTTTTTATGATGCGGTTTGTTAGGGAGCCTTTGTTGAGCTCGGGATGAATGAAATAAAAAATTGTTCTTGAATTGTTAATGAAAATGACTAGGCCTTGGTTTTAATAGGAAAATATTTCATGACCCAAGTTTGATTTTTGTCTTTGTGAATAGTAATTAGGGAATAGAATCTTAGGGTTTTATTATATCATGATTATTTCCCTAGGAGCAATTTCTTTATTTTTTCTTTTTTTTCTATTATCAAACCGGGTGAAATTTCCCAATGTTAGATTTTGAAGAGACTTTCTTATGGGAAAATGCCATATTTTTTTAGTCTTGTTGAAATTGATTTTGAGAGGCACCACCAAAAAAGTTTTGTGTGGCATGGAAAATATAGCACTCTCTTGTCATACATTGCACATTCATTGTTTGGCTTGTTGATTCACATGCTCAATTGTCTTAAGTCATAATCTGGCTGTGGTGATGAATTGTATGAACTCCTTGGAGTGTGATGCCTCGTGTGGTAAGGTTGATTGAATGAATCTCATGCATATACGATTGTCTAGAACTTGCCCTAAGTGTGACTCAAGGCAAAATCCTAGATGTAGTTGCCTACTCATGGATTCCTCTCCCCCATCACTAGATCATTCAGGGAGCCCTCTTGACCTTGTTGTTTTTCCCTTTTACATTGAAAGCAACGTATTTTTATAGCTAGGGGTGGGGATGAGTGCTCCCTTTTTGTTGATAGGTTGTTTCCCTTACTGGGATGATTTGAACTATTTTTTATGATGCGGTTTGTTAGGGAGCCTTTGTCGAACTCGGGATGAATGAAATAAAAAATTGTTCTTGAATTGTTAATGAAAATGACTAGGTCTTGGTTTTAATAGGCAAATATTTCATGACCCAAGTTTGATTTTTGTCTTTGTGAATAATAATTAGGGAATAGAATCTTAGAGTTTTATTATATCATGATTATTTCCCTAGGAGCAATTTCTTTTTTTTCTTTTTTTTCTATTATCAAACCGGGTGACATTTCTCTATGGTAGATTGTGAAGAGACTTTCTTATAGGAAAATGCCATATTTTTTAGTCTTGTTGAAATTGATTTTGAGAGGCACCACCAAAAAAGTTTTGTGTGGTATGGAAAATATAGCACTCTCTTGTCATACATTGCATATTCCTTGTTTGGCTTGTTGATTCACATGCTCAATTGTCTTAAGTCATAATCTGGCTGTGGTGATGAATTGTGTGAACTCCTTGGAGTGTGATGCCTCGTGTGGTAAGGTTGATTGAATGACTCTCATGCATATACGATTGTCTAGAACTTGCCCTAAGTGTGACTCAAGGCAAAATCTGTCACGCCCCGCCTTGGGGGGGTATAACTGGCACCTGGTGCCCTAGTAGGAGCTAGACTACTAATCGGTGAGCCTAAGCACATCTGGTGCCTGGCTAGCTCTAACTCAGATTCAAGGAATCAACGGGCTATATAACGGCTGTAAATACAGCCTCCAGCCGACTAGGCCTATAGCCACCTGTACCATAACGATAGCTAACCAAAATCATGTCAATATAAGGGAGCCTATGCGGGACGACAAGGCCACCATGCTGTCTAGTTAACTCTAAATCAATATAACAAATGTTGAACATCTACATGACCGGCAAGGTCACCACTACTGACTAGATAAGGCCTCACACGACCAACATAAACAACTAAACATACGCACGGCCCCATACGACCGACACAGCTAACCATAAGAAAATATATACAGACTGCAAGCCTCTAAGAATACTGATAAGATGGTCGGGACAGGGCCCCGGCCTACTCATGCTGTACAACAAAAGAAAAAGGGATAAACCTCTAGCTATCTAGCTCCGGATGACTGGAGCTGATGACCCTGGGAGCTGGCTGGAATCACGAGGTATCGGCCCCTCGTCTATGAGTACCAGCAGGCAAGTAATGCAGCACCACCAAGGGGCGTCAGTACCACTGGTACTGAGTATGTAAAACAACAACTGAAAAACATCTGAAAACAACAATACAACTGATGGAACTGAAATAGGAAGGAATAGACTAAACTGACTGAAAATGTAAAGCTAAGCCTACTCTTAACCATGCTGGAAGGAGTAGGGGTCATACCTTGAGATGTATCGCTCTATTATCGATCTACTCATATCTAGTGTAACATGGCATAACATAACATAACATAGCATAGCACACACAAACCTTACAAGGCCCCCATAAGCCGGGAGGTACAATCAACACGTAATCTATACCCCTACCCCAGTCGTCCCATCTCGTATAATAACTATAAGCATCCTGTTGATCCCCTGGGTATGCACTTGGGCCAGCTGAGCTCCTGACTATAAGTGTACCTGAGTCCGGAGGACTCCTGAATCAACACCCCGGGCGTACCCGCTCGACGGGATTGTATAAAGGCCGACCAAGGCACAATATGGGGAAACTAGCATCCCATCCTCGTCCCCTATGGGACGCATGCCACTCCGTAGAGCGACGCATCCTCGTCCTCTGACGGACGAGTCGATACAGCTATTAACCCTGGGGCGGTCATGAATGCTAGGTAATCCATCCCAAGACAATACAGTAGTCTCAACTGGTAATACTAACTGCGTATACCACATGCTGAAGCTAGTGATGATAATGTATCTGTACATGCTATATGCTGGCTAGTGATAGTGATATATATGTATTTAATACATGCTGGGACAGATAATGGTATATGTATATAATCATGCTGTCATACTGTGCTGAGTCTAATGTTGAACAAGATATAGTTTTTATGTTGGGAATCATGTTGTGTAACTGAGTTTCATAGTAACATGGTTTACTATTTCTAACATGCTTTCTAAACTTCATTTTAATCTACAATTCTACTTCTGAGATACCTTACAGATACTTATATTGCTTTACTAAGTTCCAACTGAATACGATAATATCCTAACATACTTCACTAGATCACATGTTGGGCATGCTGTACAGGTCCTAACACTTTATATTAGAATTTATACCATGCTAGCTAGTTTCACGCTATATACGATATTATGTTTCCAATATCGTGCTAATATTCATACTAAACATAACCCATGACTTCTGAAAAATTCTACTGGCCTTTGGACTATCTTACTACTCCGAGACTACTAACTTGCCGAGGAAACTAGCTTTACATACCTTCGCTTCTGATTTCCCAACTAACTGGCGTAGCTCGGTCAGTATTTTCGCTATTTCTCCCAACTGCATTCGTATATATGTCAATTAGCACTAAATACAGCACTATTATGAAAGACGCCGTCACTTTCGATATAATTATAGCCTAAGCTTAGGCCTATCGAAAGACGGTCGAAAACTTGCTATTTTCCAGAAGTCCAGAAGGGAGAAGTATTCACTTCACAGCTAGGAACATATAGACACTAGTTTGGAGCAATACTACTTACCTTAGTCCGATAGCTCGACGATTCATCGGCCGTATTTCGCGAAACAAAATTCGTAGGAATGTTCCCTGCTACTAAATACCTCGGTACCTGAGGTTAATTTGAATTTAGACTACGTTTGGCAGTGTAATCGGACAATAATATATAACCCTCTTCGTCTCTCTCTCTATTTTCCACGAATTCTCTGGAAATTATAATGAATAATTTGATTTAAAACTGAAGTGGAGCTTTATATACTTGGGCCTGGACAGGCCCAATGTGTCACGGAGCCAACGTGGTGGCCCCGCCTCCGTGACATGCTACCATCGCAGAGGGGTTCTGCCCCGGCTCCTTCCGTGATGGTTCGACAGGATACTCGTCCGATCCTTTCCTGGGCCTTTCTATAGCACGTATGATTTTCAAATATGCTTAACTAATTCGCGAATAGGCCATCTAGGTGCCGGGAATCTTACGGGGTGTAACATTCTCCCCCCTTAAGAACATTCATCCTCGAATGTAAACTTCTATCTAGAGGACTTTTCAACTTGTCTCTAAGAAAATTTCGGCAGAGTCTCCCCTGTAATACGACTATCCCAAACACCTGAAACACAGAAAAGTCCAATACGGGTACTACACACAATACTTTAAGATCCACTTGATAACTAAACATCAATCTCTCTCATTTACACATATACAACCATAAAGTACTGCATAAGTAATAATACGGACATACCTGTCGCCTGACTAGGCCTGGAATAAGTGAGGATATCTAATCTTCATATCTTCCTCAGCCTCCCACGTCATCTCCTCTCGGTTCCTGTTACGCCACAACACCTTGACCGACGCAATATCCTTAGTTCTCAACCTACGAATTTGTCTGTCTAGGATAGCTACCGGAACCTCTTCATAGGCCAGCTCCTCCATAACCTGGATATCCTGGATTGGGACTGCTCTGGATGGGTGTCCTATGCATTTCCTCAGCATAGACACATGAAAGAGCGGATGAACGGATCCCAATTCTGGGGTCAAGTTCAACTTATATGCTACTCGGCCTATCCTTCGATGAATTTGATAAGGCCCAACAAATCTCAGACTGAGCTTACCTTTCTTGCCGAATCTCATCACCCCTTTCATTGGAGATACTTTCAAAAATACCCAGTCATTCACATCAAACTCCAGGTCTCTGCGTCGCACATCTGCATATTATTTCTGGCGGCTTTGTGCAGTCAGTAAGCATTCTCGGATAAGCTTTACCTTTTCCTCTGACTGCTGAACAATGTCTGGCCCAACCAACGCTGATTCTCCTATTTCAAACCAACCAATCGGCGATCTGCATTTTCGCCCGTATAATGCCTCGAAAGGCGCCATCTGAATGGCCGAGTGATAGCTATTATTATAAGCAAATTCAATTAACGGCAAATGCTCATCCCAACTACCTCCAAAATCTAGCACACACGCTCGCAGCATGTCCTCGAGCGTCTGAACAGTGCGCTCAGCCTGTCCATCTGTCTGAGGGTGGAATGTTGTGCTTAAATTAATCTGCGTCCCCAGACCTCTTTGAAATGACTGACAAAATCTAGCTGTAAACTGTGCTCCTCTATCAGAGATAATGGATACTGGAACACCGTGTAACCTAACTATTTCTCTGATATACAATTCGGCGTAATCTTCAGCAGAGAAAGTAGCTTTTACTGGCAGGAAATGGGCTGCTTTCGTCAGTCTGTCAACAATTACCCAAATTGAATCATGTCTATGCCTGGTACGGGGTAATCTTGCTACAAAGTCCATGTTTACTGCTTCCCACTTCCAAAGAGGCACAACTATGTCCTGAGTCAACCCACCTAGTTTCTGGTGTTCCGCTTTTACCTGTTGGCAGTTAGGACACTGAGCTAAAAATTCGGCAATTTCTCTTTTTATTCCTGGCCACCAATAATTCTCCCAGACATCATGGTACATTTTCGTCGCACCGGGGTGAAGAGAATAACGGGTGTAATGTACCTCATTCATAATCTGCTGGCGGAGCCCTGAAACATCTGGAACACATAGGCAACCTTTACATAACAGCACTTCTTCCTTAGTTATCTAAAAATCTGGCCCTTTCCCTTGCTGAATTGTGCCCTTAAATTGGACCAGGTTAGGATCTTCATATTGTCGTTCCTTTACCTCCTCAACTAATGACGATACAGCAGTGTTTTGAATTACCGCTCTGTTGCCCTCTGTTTCTGCTACACGAACGTCTAGGCTAGCTAATTGATGTATTTCTCGGACAAACTCCCGCTTCTCGGGCTACAACTACGCCAAACTTCCCATTGATTTACGGCTGAGAGCATCTGCTACTACATTGACTTTTCCCGGATGATACAGAATGTCCACGTCATAATCTTTCAACAGCTCCAACCAGCGACGTTGCCGCAGATTCAACTCCCTCTGAGTGAAGATATACTGTAGGCTCTTGTGATTTGTAAAAATATCAACATGGACTCCATACAAGTAATGTCTCCACATTTTCAAGGCGTGGATCACTGCGGCTAACTCCAAGTCGTGGGTAGGGTAATTCTTTTCGTGTTTCCTCAGCTGTCTGGAAGCATATGCAATCACTTTACCATGCTGCATCAACACACAATCTAACCCAACACCTGACGCGTTGCAATACACTAAATAACCCTCTATACCTTCCGGCAATGCTAGCACTAGGGCGGAGGTTAATTTGTCTTTTAACTCCTGGAAGCTCTACTCACATGCCTCTGTCCATTGAAACTTTGCTGCTTTCTGTGTCAGTTTAGTCAGAGGTGCCGTTACAGTAGAGAATCCCTCAACAAACCTCCTGTAATAACCTACTAATCCCAGAAAACTACGGACCTCAGTCGGAGTGGTAGGCCTAGGCCATGATTTGACTGCTTCTATCTTTTGCATGTCAACCTGTATACCAGCATCCGACACAATATGGCCTAAAAAGGCTACTGAATTAATCCAGAATTCACACTTAGAAAATTTAGCATATAACTGGCGGTCCCTGAGGATCTGGAGCACTGTCCGCAAATGAGTCCGATGATCTGCTTCAGAGCGAGAATACACCAGAATGTCATCAATAAATACTATTACGAACAAGTCCAGGAAAGGTCTGAAAATACTATTCATCAGGTCCATGAATATTGTCAGGGCATTCGTTAACCCAAAGGACATGACTAGAAATTCAAAATGTCCATATCGGGTCCTGAACGCTGTCTTAGGAATATCTCTTTCACGTACTCGAACCTGGTAATATCCGAACCGCAAGTCAATCTTAGAAAAGTATTGGCCCCTTGTAGCTGATCAAACAAATCATCTATTCTGGGAAGGGGATACTTATTCTTCACTGTAACTTTGTTCAACTGCTGATAATCTATGCACATACGGAGCGAGCCATCTTTCTTCCTCACAAATAGAACCGGCGCACCCCATGGTGAAGTACTCGGCCTGATGAAACCTTTATCTAGCAAATCTTTCAACTGCTCCTTCAACTCTCTGAGTTCTGCAGGAGCCATACGATAGGGAGGAATCGATATAGGCTGAGTGCCTGGTAATAAATCAACAGCAAAATCTATTTCCCTCTCTGGGGGAATACCAGGTAACTCATCTGGAAACACATCAGGGAACTCGTTCACCACTGGAATAGACTGGGGTGTCGGAGATTCTGCTCGGACATCCTGAACCCTGACTAGGTGGTAGATACATCCCTTAGTTATCAATTTCCTCGCCTGAAGGTAGGAAATAAACCTACCTTTTGGAGTAGCTGTACTGCCTTTCTACTCTCGCACTGGCTCTTCTGGAAAGTGGAATCGGACTGTCTTGGTCCAACACTCTATGTTAGCATAGCATGGCACCAACCAATCCATACCCATAATGGCATCGAAATCAATCATTTCTAACTCTACCAGATCTACTGTAGTTTGGCGATCAGCAACCTCTACTGTACACCCTCAATAAATTCTACTAGCTATAATGAAGTCACCGACGGGTGTAGATACCGAAAAGGGTTGTTGAAGCAACTCTGGTGCAGCACTAAACTTTTGAGCCACAAATGGAGTAATGTAGGACAAAGTAGATCCTGGATCAATCAATACATAAGCAGGGTGTGAGCAGATAGTTATCATACCTGTCACAAAATCAGGTGACGCTTCTGAATCCTACCTCCCTGGTAACGCATACGTGCGGCTTGGACCCGCACCTACACTGGAGGCCCCTGATCTGCCCCGACCCCTGCCTGCCGACACTGAGCGCCTGCGCCCTGCCGAGGATGCTGTAGCTCGTGACCCTGCGGATGTCCTGTCCTGTCTATCCCGATCCTCCTGACCTCTGGCTGGGCAATCTCTCATCAGATGGCCCTCTTGGCCACAAATATAACATCTGGTGGAGCCATACCTGCATGCTCCAGAATGGCGTCGGCTGCATATAGGGCAAAGTGGTAGGGTATACCTACTCTGCTCCGCCCTCCTGTGTAATGGTAAATCTGCAATCTGCGAGCCTCTGTCGGTCTCTAACTACCCCCTGCGGCTAAATCTACCCCTCTGCGGCTGTGGTCGAGGCGGGGGCCTGGGCGGCCTATCTAACAATCGTGGCCTAGGTCCTCCCCGAGCCTCCCTCTGTAACTGAACTGGCCTATCCCTGTGGCACTGTTCATGATTGGTCCTCCTGATCTCCCGATGCCGCTGCCTGATGCCCTCAGTATTCTGGGCAAATGCCTGAACTCAGGTAATATCCATGTCCTCTCACAGTGTGGCCGTAATACAAGTCTCAACATATTCTGGATTCAACCCCATGATAAAGCGGTGTACTCTGGATGCCATGGTATCAACAAAGGCCGGTGCGTACCGGGCCAAATTATCAAACCGCAAGGCGTATTCCCGAACACTCACGGCCCCCTGCTCTAGATGTAGAAAGTGGTCCACCCGGGCCTGTCGAATCTCCCATGGAAAATAGTGATCCAGAAAAGCTCCTGAGAAGCTGGACCAGGTCGGAGGGGAAGCATCTCTCCCTCGGGACCTTTCCCATCTTTCATACCACAATACGACGATGTCCCGTAACCGGAATGCTGCCAACTCAATCGATTCTGTAGGTGTGGCATGCATAACCCTAAATATTCTCTGCATCTGATCTAGAAAATCCTGAGGGTCCTCTGTCCGATCCGTACCTGTAAACTGTAGGGGATTCAGAGCCAAGAACTCTCGGACCCTCGAACTACCGGGCCCTCCTGACGACTCCACAACTGTAGACGGCACCGGCTGACGCTGAGCAGCCATCATCTGTGCTAACATGACTACTGCACTCCTAACCTCCTGGTCGGAAGGTATCGGTATAGGGGCTGCTGGAGGTGGTATCGCCCCAATTGGCTCATGGTGTGGTGGAGACTGCTGAGAAGGCTGGGACGATGCCTCTGTAGTGCCCTCTGATCGGGCTGTTTCTAAACGAGGGTGAGGCATCCTGCTGGTGCCTTCCCCTACTGCAATATCTAAGCTCCGGCTTGTGATAGGATGTCGCTGGTCTGACATTATCTGTAACCAAAGAATACAGTAAGCTCTAGGGACTCAACCATATGCTGTACCGCTCTACAGCACGACTGAATAAGAATAAAAAGCAACCATCCTATCATGCCTTGTAGCCTCCTACCCATAGTATGTGGTGCACAACACATCCATGGGCAGGACTCTACTTAGCAAGGCTTGCAGACTCCTTGAGATATGACCTGCTCTGATACCAAGTTTGTCACGCCCCGCCTTGGGGGGGGGTATGACTGGCACCTGGTGCCCTAGTAGGACCTAGACTGCTAACCGGTGAGCCTAAGCACATCTGGTGCCTGGCTAGCTCTAACTCAGGTTCAAGGAATCAACGGGCTATATAACAGCTGTAAATACAGCATCCAGCCGACTAGGCCTATAGCCACCTGTACCATAACGACAGCTAACCAGAATCATGTCAATATAAGGGAGCCTATGCGGGCCGACAAGGCCACCATGCTGTCTAGTTAACTCTAAATCAATATAACAAATGCTGAACATCTACATGACCGGCAAGGTCACCACTACTGACTGGATAAGGCCTCACACGGCCAACATAAACAACTAAACATACGCATGGCCCCACACGACCGACACAGCTAAACATAGGGAAATATATACAAACTATAAGCCTCTAAGAATACTGATAAGATGGTTGGGATAGGGCCCCGACCTACCCATGCTGTACACCAAAAGAAAAAGGGATAAACCTCTAGCTATCTAGCTCCGAATGACTGGAGCTGATGACCCTTTGAGCTGGCTGGAATCACGAGGTATCGGCCCCTCGTCTATGAGTACCTGTAGGCAAGTAATGCAGCACCACCAAAGGGCGTCAGTACCATTGGTACTGAGTATGTAAAACAATAACAGAAAAACATCTGAAAAACAATAATAAAACTGATGGAATTGAAATAGGAAGGAATAGACTAAACTGACTGAAAATGTAAAGCTAAGCTTACTCTTAACCATGCTGGAAGGAGTAGGGGTCATACCTGGATATGTATCGCTCTATTGTCGGTCTACTCGTATCTAGTATAACATGGCATAACATAACAGAACATAGCATAGCACACACAAACCTTACCCGGCCCCCATAAGCCGGGAGGTACAATCAACACGCAATCTATACCCCTACCCCAGTCGTCCCATCTCCTATAATAACTATAAGCATCCTGCCGATCCCTTGGGTATGCACTTGGGCTCACTGAGCCCCTGTCTATAACTGTACGTGAGTCCGGAGGACTCCTGAATCAACACCCCGGGTGTACCCGCTCGATGGGGGTGTATAAAGGCCGACCAAGGCACAATATGGCGAAACTAGCATCCCATCTTTGTCCCCTGTGGGACGGCATGCCACTCCGTAGAGCGACGCACCCTCATCCTCTGGCGGACGAGTCGATACAGCTATTAACCCTGGGGCGGTCATGAATGCTAGGTAATCCATCCCAAGACAATACAGTGGTCTCAACTGGTAATACTAACTGCGTATACCGCATGCTGAAGCTAGTGATGATAATGTATCTGTACATGCTATATGCTGGCTAGTAATAGTGATATATATGTATTTAATACATGCTGGGACAGATAATGGTATATGTATATAATCATGTTGTCATACTGTGCTGAGTCTAATGTTGAACAAGATATAGTTTTTCTGCTGGGAATCATGCTGTGTAACTGAGTTTCATAGTAACATGGTTTACTATTTATAACATGCTTTCTAAACTTCATTTTAATCTACCATTCTACTTCTGAGATACCTTACAGATACTTATATTACTTTACTAAGTTCCAACTAAATACGATAATATCCTAACATACTTCACTAGATCACATGTTGGGCATGCTATACAGGTCCTAACACTTTATATTAGAATTTATACCATGCTAGCAAGTTTCACGCTATATACGATATGATGTTTTCAATATCATGCTAATATTCATACTAAACATAACCCACGACTTCTGAAACATTCTACTGGCCTTTGAACTATCTTACTACTCCGCGACTACTAACTTGCCGAGGAAACTAGCTTTACATACCTTCGCTTCTGATTTCCCGACTAACTGGCGTAGCTCGGTCAGTATTTTCGCTATTTCTCCCAACTGCATTCGTATATATGTCAATTAGCACTAAATACAGCACTATTATGAAAGACAACGTTACTTTCAATATAATTATAGCCTAAACTTAGGCCTATCGAAAGACGGTCGAAAACTTGCTATTTTCCAGAAGTCCAGAAGGGAGAAGTATTCACTTCACATCTAGGAATACATAGACACTAGTTTGGAGCAATTCTACTTACCTTAGTCCGGTAGCTCGACGATTCGTCAGCCGTATTTCACGAAACAAAATCCGTAGGAATGCTCCCTGCTGCTAAATACCTCGGTACCTGAGGTTTATTTGAATTTAGACTACATTTGGCAGCGTAATCAGACAATAATATATAACCCTCTTCATCTCTCTCTCTGTTTTCCATGAATTCTCTAGAAATTATAATGAATAATTTGATTTAAAACCAAAGTGGGGCTTTATATACTTGGGCCTGGACAGGCCCAACGTTTCACGGAGCCAACGCGGTGACCCCGCCTCCGTGACACGCTGCCATCGTGGAGGGGTTCTGCCCCGGCTCCTTCCACGATGGTTCGACAAGCTACTCGTCTCATCCTTTGCCAAGCCTTTCTCTAGCATGTATGGTTTTCAAATATGCTTAACCAACGCGCGAATAGGCCATCTAGGTGCCGGGAATCTTACGGCGTGTAACAAAATCCTAGATGTAGTTGCACTTCAAACATGATTTTAGGCTTTCTATTTCTAGTCACTTCACCCAAAATGACCTCCTTAAACATCTTCCTTTGCTAGCCAATATTGAGCCTTTGAACCTTTTTCTTGGAAACCACATTACAAGCTCAAGACCGTTTTAAATCCTCTTCTTTTGCACCCATCCTCCCTAGTTTCTAGTGGTGAAAGAATGAAAAATGGGTCTTCAAGCCCAAGAAATAGGGAGAGATAAGGGAATGAGTGGAAATGAGGCAAAACCCTAAGTTTGGGAGTTTACAAGAAAAGGGAAAAATATGAGAGCTTCAAAGTGAGGTAGCACCAAATTGTGATTAAAATGAATTAATTGGTTGGTTGAAGAACCTTGAATCATTTAAAGAGAAAGAATAGTTTAAAGGTGTTACCTCTTGATTAAATGAGGCATAATGTGAAATCCAAAGGAGTTATAGGGGTGTCTCTTTCTAAACAAAATAAGAAAAAATGATGAACAAATAAAGATAAGAAAGTGATTTTAATAGACAGAAGAGATATTGCAAGTGTTAAAAAAAAAGGCATTAGGGACGTTCTGACCACTAGAACTCATTTTTCATCCTACCTCAACCCCTAGCCTTTATTATGATCCCCAAGTCCTAATCGATTTTGAGTGTAGCAACTCTACATTAGTGGTGAGTTACACGAAGGGCAAGAATATGGGTCAAGTTGTGTGTATGGAGAATTTCTTTGTGAGAGTGAGCGTTATTGTCTTATTCTATAATCCATGGTTTGTGCATTTCTTGATGATAAAAAGGGATTTTCTCTTCTCGTGAGTAGCATCACCCGCTTGGAGAACATGCTTGTATTGGTGTAAAGATGTGATTGGGACATGACTGTTGTGAGCTTCAAGGCAAGCTTTGATGTAAATTTTAAATAATTTGAGATGCTATGTGTTCTTATTTTTATAAACCGTGCCCTTGTTTTGAAGAATGAAAACATTTGTGAATCATGCCTATTTATTGTGGTTACCTCTTGATACTTTTGCATATTTTGTGGAGTCTCTTCTCTTTTGCTTGAGTCGGTACGCGTTTTTGGGTTGTCTTAGGCTCAGTGGTCCTTGGTGCATAGACTCATATGGCATAACATGATGTTCCATTTGCTCAGTTGTAAAGAATTTCATTAGTTGAGGACAAGTGATGGTTCAAGTTTTGGGGTTTGATGAGTTGGTAATTTACCAACACATTAGGTTCTTATGCCCATTTGTCATGTTTTTGCCCATAATTTGCCTTGTTTTGAGTTCATAATCCTTATGAAGTGTATGAATTCATGTTTTCATGTATCTTGTAAGCTAACAAATATTTCTAGATGTTTTGAGCGGGAAACCAAGGAAAATAGACCCAAAAATGACCCAAGGTTTGAAGAAAGAAGAGTTCGCGAAAGTCGGCTTGAAGCTATGGCTGTCGTGGCACGGCAACACTTTTACTTTAGAGAAATATGCACCAAAATTGGTGCTATGGATGGCATGGGGTTCTAGGTCCCTGACTTCGGAGATGAGAATTTGACTAACACCTTGGAGAGATGAGAGGCATGGAGCCTCAGAAGCATCTCAAGCTTAGAAAAGTTTTCCAACATTTAGGTTCTATAGATGGAATAGGGCACTAGAAGGGTCCTAAAGCTCAGAAATTTGACTAACACTCTGGTGCTACGGATGGAGAGGGGTGTCATAGGTGTTTAGAAGTGTAGAAATTTGGATAACACCTTGGTGCTATGGCTAGAGTAGGGCGCTCGGAGCTAAACTTCAGAGGAAAATTGAGCCAGACTTGGGGCTATGGAGGGCGCGATACACTAGATCCTATACTAGATGAATTTTGCTAATTTTAAAGCTAAATACTTGAGGGAAAAAGTGTCATTTGAGGGCTCCCCTATAAATATAACATCTAGGTCATTTTAGCATATCTTACATCATTTTGTTTGATCGTAGAAGGTTGTAAACAAAGTTCTGAAGGAGAGACAAGTTCCTACTTAGATTTCTTGTTTTCTTTATGATTTTACTTTGAATGATGATGTTTTCTTTGTTTTTATACTTTTCTATGAGTGGCTAAGCACCTATTCTAGGGTTCTCGCCATAGTTGATGGTTGACGTTTGAAAGACTGGTCATTTCTAGTTTTGATTCTTCGTTAGAGGTTATTTACCATTTACTTATTTTTATTGCTTATTCACTTGAATGATCACCTTATGATTAAATCTGTTGGCTTTTGGTTAAACTTGGGAAAGGAAACTGAAAGGGTTAAAAGTAAATGTAAAATAGGAATTCGAAGATCCTTTGGCCCATTGGTTGAATATTAGAAGTTGTTCTTGAGGATCGGGATATACCCTTCAACCCTGTTTAGTTGATATACTAGTAGGCATAACCATCATTCTATGTTTCTCCTGCGACCATAGAGATAGAGGTGTTAGAGTTCATGAGATAGTTCTTCAATACTCGGGAGAGTGGAAAGACATGGGATAGTAACTTGCAACTAGCAACTTTAGAAAGAATCAATCTAGTGTAATCACATCTTGAAAACTCAACCTGAAGTGAAAATGTCATTTCCCTAGATTTTCATCATCATTTGAAGTATAAACAAGTTTGCAACAATCTTTAGCTAATTTTACATTTCAAGTTTTTAGTAGTTAATTCTCCAATCCATTCCCCATTTTTATCTGTTTTGTTAGAATAGCAAAATAAAGAAGTAACCTTAAAATGATTTATCTGACAAGTATCTGATGGATCGATAATTATAACTTCACTATCCTATATTACTTAACGACTATGCGCGCATGCGTGTGCTTGGGCAACATCAAGTTTTTGGCGTTGTTATCGAAGACTTAAAGATTGATTGATCATTTGTATGTTAGAATTTTTATTCTGCTATTTTGTATTTTACATTTTTGTTTTTTGGGTTGTGAATTTTACTGGTGTTGTGTGCTCAGTGTACGCCATCTACGAGAAGTCAAGAACCACTTTTGGCTTCTTTTGATCCAAAAATTGTTAGAACCTTTCAAAGGTTAACCATGGAGAATAATGAGCAAGCACAAGGCAACAACCAGGAAAGGGTTCTACTGTTGAATCTTGCTAGGCCGAAATCAGAGAACTCTTCTAAACAGATCATCAAGCTGGCCATCACTGGAAACATTGAACTGAAGGAAGGGACCATATGGTTGGTCCAAAACACTTGCTAATATCAGGGCAAGTCGCACGAGGATCCTCACAACATCTGATGATGTTCGTGGAGCTGAGTGAGAACTTTCACTATTAGAACGTGTCAGATGAGAATCTTAAGCTCACGTTGTTTTCGTTCTTGTTAATTAGCGAGGCCAAGGAGTGGCTTCAAAAGCAGAAAGCAGGTTCCATCACCACTTGGGAGGGTCTTTCCAACAAATTCATCAACAGGTTCTTCTCTTCAACGAGGACAAAAGAGTTGACAGGGAAGATCTATAGTTTTTTGTAGAGAGAGGGTGAGACCTCAGCTCTATCTTGAAAATGATACAAGGCTACTTGAGAGATTTCCCACACCACATGCAGTCAAAGGAGATTATCAGACACAATTTTATACAAGGGCTAAAGACAAAGTTAAAAATCTTTCTTGACATCTAAGAGCTATGATGAAATGGAAGCTCTTTTAAACCTCATGTTAGCGGGAAGTCAAGATTATCAGGACTCAGGTAGAGGGTTCAGAGCAACAAAGGTGCCAGGAATGATCGAAGTAGATGGTGTGGCGGTAATTCAAGTAGATATAAGCCAGCTGGTGAATGTGAGTAGCAATCTTGTGACCACACCAGAAGGAAGTCGAGTTCAGCAGGTCCATCAGGTCCAGACTCCACCACCATCGTGTTAGATGTATGGAGAAGGCCACGCCCTTTCAGGTTTTCTACTAAACCCAGAATATATATATATATATATATATATATATATATATATATATATATATATATATATATATATATATATATATTGTGGGATAACAAGGTCATAGTGGAGGTTTTGCAGGTAATTGCTATACCCAGGGGTACAGGAATGCAGCCAATCCCTCATGGGAGGGAATTAAAATTTCTAAAGGCCCCTAAACAACTATCCAAGGCTCAGGGCCAGTAGCCTGGCAGATCACTGGAAGAGAAAATGAAGCAGTGGATGGTTTAGCAGACTCAGGTGGTTAATGAGATGCAGAAGTCTATCCACAAGATGGAGAGACAGATGGGGTGGGAGTGAATTTTGTCGTGCCGTGATGTTAAACCAGGTGTTGCATGGGAGACAACCCATGAATGTCGTGCCACAACTATAACTAAGGCGCTTGGTGGGAGGCAACCCATCTTTCTAGCATTTTTGGTTTTACAGAGATGGACAGGACTTTGGAGGCAAAAAGAGAGGGGAAAATGAGCTGAAAAAGGTTAAGTCTAGGGAGAAATACCTTGAGTGGGGTGCATGGTGTTAACTCTAGAAAAGAAATTCAGGATGGTGCTGCGGATGGCGCACCGCGCCAGCCCTTTTCCACATAAAAAAAAATTTATATGTGTGTCGTGTGGTGACTGGTGCACTACGCTAAGGTGATTTTGTCTGAATAGTTTTTGGTCCAATGGGTCCAATTTGACCCAAGGACCATAAAATTACCAAAAATCCATGCCTCACACCTTTATTTTAAATCCCCATTAACAAAAGGCAAATAAAATACTCTCTCTCTTCCTCAAAAAGGTCATAAATCCCCTCCCCCAGTTCCCCATTGTAGTCTTCTGCAAGAAGCTTGGTGAAGCTTATCTCTCCAACTCAAGTAAGTAACACTCTTATCTCTTGGTTATTAAGTGTGAAAATCATGCCCCTATACCCTTCTTCCCCAAGTTAAAGACCCAAAATCACCATTGTTGGTGAAAAAAATGAATTTCATAATGTGGGTTTCATTAGCTTTAATCTCTTAAATTCTTCCATGATAATGTGTTATGCTTGTTGGATTGCTTATTTTTGGTTGAATGTAGTGATTTGAAGTTGTGGGGATAAGGGGGGGGGGGTTGATGTATTGAATTTCACAAATTTGGTGGGTTGAACATTGATTGTAGAGAGAGAAAGTGCTTAGTTCTTAAATTCTTGAATGTGAAGAATCTTGAGTTGTTGCAAATTCATGTTAATTCATTGTAGATTGTAGTAAATTTCATGTTGGTTGTTGAATGAATTGAATGTAGCTACATCATTGCATGGGGTTACTTGCATGATGAATTAAAGGAGGGAAGGTGAAAGAAATGGCTAAAGTAAGGCCTTCTTTAAAAAAATATAGAGGAGAGATGATGAAAAAAATTTATGAACTTGGTTGTAATGTGGAGTTAGTGAATAATTTGGAGGATGATATTTGGGATGATAATGGAGGAAGTTTTGAGTACCTTATTTGACAAATTCTCAAAAGTATGCTAGCGAATTAAGTGTGGGTCACTTTGCACTCATTACACCTGTTAGCTAGTCGTTTTGTTCACGAACTAATCTTGTGAAGTTCTTGATTGTTGTTTAGCAGGCATCATGGAATCAAAAACTAACAAGAAAAGGAGATAAAGGTGGCTAACAAGGGTCTAAAGTGGCTCCGAAAAGGCATAAAAGGGTTGAGTTCTTCATCAGCTAAGGGAGCCCCTTCTAGGATGTTTGGAGAAAGAGTAGTAAAGCCTAATGGAATATCATGGTTCAACACACAAAAGGAGGTCAAATGCACTCCTGAGAATTAGATTGACGAAGGCCACCTCTCACTTGAGTTCCTCACCATTCGGGACAAGTTCTATGAGTTGGGATTAGGCTACATCTTTGCCAAGCTAGATTAGGCAAAACTATTCTCCATTTTTACCTGTGTTGTTAGAATACTGAAATAAAGAAGTAACCTTAAAATGATTTATCTGACAAGTCTTTGAGATATCGATAATCGAGACTTCATTATCCTATATAAGTTGATGATCACGTTCACTTGGGTGTAACACCTTAGACCTCAGAATAGCTTGATGAAGGAAAATAACTGAAATAGAAGGTGTGGTGTAGGGAGTGACAACGTGATTGACAAACCATAAGGACCCTAATGGCGCAAGTGACGGTCGTCAGGAAGGTGACGAACTATCACTGGCAATGTTCAGGTTTGACAACATGGATGATGGCCTATCACGAACCTAATGGTGCTGGTGACGGCTGTCAGACCAGTGGCGGACCATCGGTTGAGCCATCGTGGGAAAATTTTCCAAACTCTAGGCTGAAGACAGACCTAACAGATCATCGGAGTAGTGACGGGCCATCACTTATATAGTTAGAAGGAGATTTTAGTCGACCTCGCTAGTTTAGGGAGACGACACGAATGACGTACCATCAAGAGCTTGACGGCCCATCACGGGTACCGTCGGGGTGCCCAATTATGGAAATTCTGCTCGATTCTCTAGGGCAATTTTATAATCTCCCATGATTTTAACTTCTATACTACATCGTTTTAATCCATGAAAGAAGTATATTAAGGGAGTTTAACTTATTCTAAATCATTCCCCTCCCATGCATGCAAGATTAGAAAATTTCCTTTGAAGATCAAGCTTGAACTTCCCCAATTCCTCTCCAAATCTCTTGGGCTTTCAAAGACAATTTGAGAATCAATTTACCCAAGTATAGGCTATGAATTAGAGTTTTATTTCACTCTTATGCCCATATTTCTCCTCAAATTCATGAATTCAAGTCTTATATTAAGTTTATGATCTTATGGGGTTTTATTCTAATTTTATGAAATTCTCTTGATTTATTTATGGGTCAATTCCCTTCATATTTCAAAGCATGTTTTAACTTTCATGGGCAGATTTTATATACTAATTGATAATGAATTCATGATTTCAAGTTTTAGAAAATTATGCCCAATTAAGCAAGTTCATGAGAAGTCAACTTTATGATTTATGATTTCAACTATGAAGAGATATCTAGCATGATTGAATGTCTACAAATTATCCATGTGTGAATCAATGATTTTGACTTATGAAGTCTATCTCAAGTATCCATGATTTTAAGATTTGGGCAATCCCACACTTGTTAAATATGTTTTCATAATTCAATTCATTTTTATAATATTAGCTTACCATATGGTTTGGAGTGATAGTCCCTATTTTTAGCTTATGGTATGTTTGGAGCCAGGACTCCCCATATTTAGCTTTCAGATGATGCATGTAATTGCATTATTAGCGTCATTGAGAAACGATGGTTTCAGTGTCGTTGAAAAATGATGGAGAGCACTTTGCATGTTTTTGGGAGTATTGTTTAGAACCGAGTAGGCTAGGGGTTCATGTAAACCCTAGGTCTTAGAACAACGTGCCAATATAGGTTTATATATTTATTTGGGACCTCTAAAGAGAGTTTTCCCCGCTTGCAAGGGACCGTCAATTTGATATCAGTATCATGGTAGCATCCTTATACCTTGCAAGATTTTGGATGGCTATTGCCACTTAAGTGTGACAATTGGGGCATCACACAAGCTCTATCGTGATGGTGTCGTTTGTGACAAGTCTCTATTATTCTTCATGATTTCAGTTATACAAATTTATGACTTATGGTATTATGTTTTCAGCAGGTTTGACCTAATGATTTGTTTATAAGCTTTTACTTATGATTTCTGTTATGGCAAGCCATATGATTCTCTTTTCAGCTTTGGGCCTTGGATTCAAATATAAGATTCAATTTATGACAATACATGTTTTCAGACTCAGATTTCAGAAAGCAGCCTTATTCTTTTGATCTTACGATATATGTTTATATGCATGATTTCAATTAACAGATACTCAACATGATTTACTTACCCTGCATACTCAGTACATTCCAAGTATTGACTGCATACTCTATATTGTAGATGTTTCATGATATAGGTCTTAGCAATCCAACTCAGACGTGCTATTAGTCCTGCTCTTATTCTGATTCAAACCCTACTTAGGGTTTGTCCTCATCCTCTGAGGGCATCTATATTTTAGTATCAGTATGCCAGATTGTTTTAGACTTAGAGATAGCTAGGGGCTTGTCCCAGCATCTCATCAGTTAGTGGAGGCTTTTCAAAGATAGATTTGTATATTTAGGTTTAGACTTATTGTTATGATATTACCATTGGCTAGACATTTTGTTATTCAGACTTTCACTTATTTATGTTTAAGTATCATATTAATCTTGATATAATGCTCTATAGTTGTCATGTTTATGCCATGGATCGACTTAGGTCCATTCGTGGTTCTGGGTTCCGAGTTTCAGTATGGACCTACGTTTGGGTTGTGACAAACTTGGCACCAGAGAAATGGTTTAGATTGTCTTAGGGTTTCTGAAAGCTGTGTTAAGTAGAGTCTTTTTCATGGGTGTAGAGCGCGTCACACTTCTAAGGAAGAGGCTACATGACGTTTTAGGCAATTTCCCTTCCTTTATGCTCTATGTCGTGCAATGAAGTATTTCTCCATCCTTCTAACTTGTGCTATACACGTTTGCAGAATCATACCTTCACGCCATATGAATGGAAGAAGGAACGAAAATGGAAATTTTCATGGCAATGGCAATGGGGATGAGCATCAGTAGACCCCGTTGGCACCAATAGGTTGTTTTCCCGAGCAGGTCTCTCATGTCGAGTTTAGGTCGGCATTCCAGATGTTGGTGCAGGCTTTGACCGCTCAGGTCAATCAGCAAACGGTGGCCCATGTCCCATTAGATGGGGAGCGCAGCGGCAGCTCGAGTTTGGGATTTCCTGAAGATGAACCCAACTGAGTTCCTTAGGTCAAGAGTGGATGAGGACCTATATGAGTTTCTTGAGGAAATCTAGAAGATCACCCAGATTATGGGGGTGACAAGTGAAGAGATCACAGACTTAGCATCCTATCAGTTGAAGGGGTTTTCTTATACTTGGTACCATCAGTGGAGAGACGGTAGAGCAATGGGTGCAATTACCGTGAGCTAGGATGAGTTCATGAATACCTTCTTAAATAGATTCTTTCCTAGGGAGTTGAGGGAGGAAAAGGCGGTAGAGTTCGTCAACTTGATGCAGAACAATATGACTGTGTAAGACTACGCCTTGGAGTTCACCCAACTGTCTAACTATGCATCGGAGATGGTTGTAGATCAGAGAGCCCGTAAGAACAGATTTGTGTACGGAGTGTTAGATTCGCTGGTCAAGGAGTGTAGGACTGCAATGGTGAACAGTGATCTTGATTTTTCCTGATTAGTGATATACGCCTAGCAGATTGAGGCAAATCAGATGAAGGAAAGGGAGAGAGAGGCCAAGAGGGCCAGGACAGGCAGCTTTGGATTTCCCAGCGAGGTTTGGCAGTGCATAACGGTAGTAGTCCCACCAGAGGTCGTCATCCCCGGCACTACTATCAACTAGTATGCCATCCAAATCTAGGCGTGACAAGAGGAGACAGGCATCAAGCCATCGAGGTCAGGGGAGCATGTCAACAGAGCCTAGCATTCCAATTTGTAGCAGGTGTGGTAGGAGGCACACTAGAGAGTGCTTAGTAGGTTCATGTGCATGTTTTGGATGCGGGAAGCCTAGACAAATGCTCAGAGATTTCCCTTTAGCCAGACAGGGCCATGGTAGAGGCTGTGGCCAGCCACTAGTTCAGCAGCTCCCACAGTGTGCTCAGCTCAATAGGGTGCATCCATTAGTGCAGGTGTTGGTCACCATTAGAACAGGTTTATGCCCTCTTATCTCATCAGGAAGTCTCCCCAGATATGGTCACTGGTATGTTGTGAGTATTCATTTTGATGTATATGCATTGTTAGATCTAGGGGCTACCCTATCTTTTGTGATGCCTTATGTTTCTATTAGCTTCGGAGGCAGTCCCAAAATTCTATTAGAACCCTTCTCAGTCTCTACTCTAGTTGGTGACTCAGTTATGTCTCGATGGTTATACAGAAATTTCCCTATCACGGTCCTTCAAGTAGTCACCTTAGCCGATCTAGTAGAGTTAGACATGACTTATTTTAATGTTATCTTTGGCATGGATTGGTTGCATGCATGTTATGCCTCCGTGAATTGTAGAACTCGTACAACAGTGTTTTGATTTCTGGGTGAGCCAGTCCTAGAATGGAAGGGTAATTCATATGTGCCTGTAGGTTACTTTGTTTCCTACCTTAAGTCCAAAAAGATGATTTCCAAGTGTTGTGTATACCACCTAGTTCGGGTTAATGATGCAACATACGAAACCTCAGCTCTCCAGTCAATTCGTAGATTGTTTAAGTGTCCAGAGGTATTCCTATATGATCTACCTGGAGTCCCTCCCGAGAGGGAGATTGACTTTGGTATTGACCTTCTTCCCGATACGTAGCCTATATTTATTCCTCCTTACAGAATGGCTCTAGCTGAGCTAAAAGAGTTGAAAGAATAGTGAAAGATCTCCTAGACAAGGGTTTCATCAAAACCTAGAAAATCCCCATAGAGTCACTAGTTCTCTTTGTTCGAGAGAAGGATGGGTCTCTTCATATGTGCATTGACTATCGACAGTTGAACAAGGTCACAATCAAGAACAAGTATCCTCTCTCCAGAATTGATGACCTATTTGACCAACACTAGGGTCCCAAGTGCTTCTCAAAAATAGACCTCAAATCCGGGTATCATCAACTCAGAGTTTGGGAGAGTGACATTCCGAAGACAGCCTTCGGGACTCGGTATGGTCACTATGAGTTTGTAGTTATGTCGTTTGGACTAATGAATGCTCCTGCAGCTTTCATGGATCTAACTAACAGGATATTCAAGTCATATTTGGACATGCTTGTGCTTATATTCATTGAAGACATCCTCATATGCTCTCATGGCAAGGAGGAGCATGCAACTTATTTGAGGATTGTGCTACAGACTCTTGAGGATTATGCTACAGACTTTTAAGGATAATAAACTATTTGCTAAATTTAACAAGTGTGATTTTTGGTTGGATTTGGTAGCATTTTTTGGCCGTATGGTGTCAAGCAAGGGTGTGCAGGTAGACTCTCAAATATAGAGGCTGTGAAGAATTGGCCTAGACCAATTAGTCCTTTAGATATTAGGAGTTTCTTGAGTTTAGCTGGCTATTATAGGATGTTTGTTAAAGCATTTTCATCCATTGCAATACCTTTGACTAAGTTTATCCAGAAGAATGTCAAATTTCAGTTGTCGGGTGCCTGTGAGAAGAGTTTTCAAGAGTTAAAGACTCGACTCACTTTTGCCCCTGTATTGACCCTATCCGAGGGCACGAGTGGATTTGTTATGAATAGTGATTCTTCTAGGTTTGTTCTTGGTTGTGTATTAATGCAGTATGGTAAGGTCATTGTGTATGCCTCTAAACAACTTAATACTCATGAAAAGAATTACTCGATTCATGACCTAGAATTGGAAGCAGTGGTGTTTGCATTAAAGATCTAGAGACACTACTTGTATGGGGTCCATGTGGATGTGTTTATAGACCACAAGATCCTACAGTATGTGTTCACCCAAAAGGATTTGAATTTGTGACAAAGAAGATGGTTAGAGCTGCTCAAGGACTATGACATAAGTGTCCTTTATCATCCGAGAAAGGCCAATGTAGTGGCGAATAGCATTAGCAGACTGTCCATGGAGAGTGTTTCTGATGTGGAAGATGGAAGGAAAGAGTTGGTGAAGGATGTGCATCGGCTTGCACGACTAGTGGTTCGCCTCGTGGATTCAACAGATGGTGATGTCATTGTTTAGAATAGTTCAGAATCATCTTTGGTAACTAATGTCAAGGATAGGCAAGACGAGGATCCTATCTTAGTGAAGCTGAAGGAAGTGGTTCAAAATCAGAAGGTGTAGGAAGGGGGAGATAATGTGCTTCGATATTAGGGTCGTTTTATATGTTCCAGGTGTCGAGGATTTGAGAGAACAGATGTTGCATGAGGGTCAATTTCCCACTATTCTATACATCCAGGTGCCACCAAGATGTACCGAGACCTACGGGAAGTCTATTGGTGGAATAGCATAAAGAAGAACATAGTAGAGTTTGTAGCTAAGTGTTCAAACTGTCACTAAGTGAAAGTGGAACATTAGAGACCTGGAGGTATGCTAAAAGACATTTGTATCCCCACTTGTAAGTGGGAAGAGACCAATATGGAATTCGTCATAGGGTTGCCTCGCACTTGCTGATAGTATGACTCTATTTGGGTGGTTGTAGATAGGCTAACAAAAGCATCTTATTTCCTATAGGTCAAAACTACTGATTCAGCTGAGGACTATGCAAGATTATATATTTGGGAGTTAGTCCTATTGCTTGGAGTTCCTTTATCCATCATATCAGACAGAGGTACTCAGTTTACCTCACATTATTAGAGATCATTCCAGAAAGGACTTGGTACTCAGGTCAAGCTTAGCACAACTCTTCACCCGTAGATGGATTGTCAGGCCGAATGGACCATTCAGACTCTTAAGGATATGTTGAGAGCTTGTGTGATTGACTTCAAATGTAGTTGGGATGACCATTTACCGCTCAACGAGTTTTCTTACAACAACAGTTACCACTCTAGCATCCAGATGGCTCCATTATAGGCTCTTTATGAGCGGAGATGTAGATCACCTATTGGTTGGTTTGAGGTAGGCAAAGCTATATTGATAGAGACAAATTTTGTTGGTGAGGCCGTGGAGAAAGTTCATCTTATAAGGGAAAGGCTGAAAATAACTCAGAGTCGTCAAAAGTCTTATACGGATGTTAGGCGGAGAGAACTCATGTTTGAAGTTAAGGATTGGGTGTTCTTGAAGGTATCTCCCATGAAGGGAGTGGTGAGGTTCGGGAAGAAAATGAAACATAGTCCCTAATATGTTGACCCATACAGGATTGTGAGACGTGTTGGGAAGGTGTCCTATGAGTTGTAGTTGCCTTTGGAGTTAGCTTCAGTCGATCCAGTTTTTCATGTATCTTTATTAAAGAAGTGCCTCGGTGATTCAACCTTAGTGTTCAGTGGAGAATATAGGTGTGAAGGATAGTCTTACTTATGTGAAGGTTCCGATTAAGATACTTGATTGTCAGGTTCAAACGTTGAAAAATAAGGAAGTGGCTTCCATGAAGGTGTTGTGGAGAAATTAGCATGTTGAGGGATCTACATGGGAAGCTGTAGCAGATATGAAGGCTAGATACCCGCATCTTTCCCTTCCGGCTTAGTTCCAGCATGATGTATCAATTTCCTCCCTAGTTATCTATTTAGTCTCATTTCAATTCATGTCTCTAAGTTTCTTTCATGTACTTGCATGCATGTATGTTTTGTGAGTTCAGTTCAATCTTGTATTTTGGCTCGGAGTCAGTTGCTCCATCTGTTTTCAGTTAAATTGCTCAGTTTTGGAGATGTAGTTCCCTTCCTTAGCCATCCATCAGGTTTAAATCAACATTCGAGGATGAATTTTCTAAGGGGGAGATATTGTAACACCTCGAACCTCAGAATACGTCGATGAAGGAAAATAATTGAAATTGCAAGTATGGTGTAGGGAGTGACGACGTGATCGACGGAACGTCATGACCCTGATGGTGCAAGTAATGATCGTCAGGAAGGCGACGGACCATCACTGGTGATGTAGTTTGATAGCGTAGCTGACAGCCCATCACAGACCTGACGGTTTTGGTTATGGATATCAGACCAGCGACGGACTTTTGGTTGAGCCATTGAAGGAAAATTTTCCAAACTCCGGGGTGATGACAGACCTGATGGACCGTCAGAGTAGTGATGGGCCATCACTTGTACCTTTAGAAGGAGATCTTGGCCGACCTCACCAGTTTAGGGAGACAGAACGAATGACGGCCCGTACGGGTACCGTCGGGGTGCCTAGTTGTGGAAATTCTTCCCGATTTTTAGGGGAAATTTTGTAATCTCCCATGCTTTAAACTCATATACTACGTCATTGCGTATGCCTCTAAACAGCTTAATACTCATGAGAAGAATTACTCGATTCATGACCTAGAATTGGAAGCAGTGGTGTTTGCATTGAAGATTTAGTGACACTACTTGTATGGGGTCCATTTGGATGTGTTTATAGACCACAAGAGCCTACAGTACGTGTTCACCCAAAAGGATTTGAATTTGTGACAAAGAAGATGATTAGAGCTGCTCAAGGACTATGACATAAGTGTCCTTTATCATCCGAGAAAGGCCAATGTAGTGGTGAATACCATTAGCAGACTGTCCATGGAGAGTGTTTCTGATGTGGAAGATGGAAGGAAAGACTTGGTGAAGGATGTGCATCGGCTTGCACGACTAGTGGTTCGCCTCGTGGATTCAACAGATGGTGATGTCATTGTTTAGAATAGTTCAGAATCATCTTTGGTAACTAATGTCAAGAATAGGCAAGACGAGGATCCTATCTTAGTGAAGCTGAAGGAAGCGGTTCAAAATCAGAAGGTGGAGGAAGGGGGAGATAATGTGCTTCGATATCAGGGTCGTTTATGTGTTCCAGATGTCGAGGATTTGAGAGAACAGATGTTGCATGAGGGTCAATTTCCCACTATTCTATACATCCAGGTGCCACCAAGATGTACCGAGACCTACGGGAAGTCTATTGGTGGAATAGCATAAAGAAGAACATAGTAGAGTTTGTAGCTAAGTGTTCGAACTGTCACTAAGTGAAAGTGGAGCATTAGAGACCTGGCGGTATGCTAAAAGACATTAGTATCCCCACTTGGAAGTGGGAAGAGATCAATATGGAATTTGTCATAGGGTTGCCTCGCACTTGCTGATAGTATGACTCTATTTGGGTGGTTATAGATAGGTTAACAAAAGCATCTTATTTCCTACATGTAAAAACTACTGATTCAGCTGAGGACTATGCAGGATTATATATTTGGGAGTTAGTCCTATTGCTTGGAGTTCCTTTATCCATCATATTAGATAGAGGTACTCAGTTTACCTTACATCTTTAGAGATCATTCCAGAAAGGACTTGGTACTCAGGTCAAGCTTAGCACAACTCTTCACCCGTAGATGGATTGTCAGGTCGAATGGACTATTCAGACTCTTAAGGATATGTTGAGAGTTTGTGTGATTGACTTCAAATGTAGTTGGGATGACCATTTACCGCTCAACGAGTTTTCTTACAACAACAGTTACCACTCTAGCATCTAGATGGCTACATTTGAGGCTCTTTATGAGTGGAGATGTACATCACCTATTGGTTGGTTGAGGTAGGCAAAGCTATATTGATAGAGACAAATTTGGTTGGTGAGGCCATGGAGAAAGTTCAGCTTATAAGGGAAAGGCTGAAAATAGCTCAGAGTCATCAAAAGTCTTATACGGATGTTAGGCAGAGAGAACTCATGTTTTCTTGAAGGTATCTCCCATGAAGGGAGTGATGAGGTTCGGGAAGAAAATGAAACTTAGTCCCTAACATGTTGACCCATACAGGATTGTGAGACGTGTTGGGAAGGTGGCCTATGAGTTGTAGTTGCCCTCAGAGTTAGCTTCAGTGGATCCAGTTTTTCATGTATCTTTATTAAAGAAGTGCCTCGGTGATTCAACCTTAGTTTTTCAGTGGAGAATATAGGTGTGAAGGATAGTCTTTCTTATGAGAAGGTTCCGATTAAGATACTTGATCGTCAGGTTCGAACGTTGAGAAATAAGGAAGTAGCTTCCATGAAGGTGTTGTGGAGAAATTAGCATGTTGAGGGATCTACATGGGAAGCCGTAGCAGATATGAAGGCTAGATACCCGCATCTTTCCCTTCCGGCTTAGTTCCAGCATGATGTATCAATTTCCTCCCTAGTTATCTATTTAGTCTCATGTCAATTCATGTCTCTAAGTTTCTTTCATGTACTTGCATGCATGTATGTTTTGTGAGTTCAGCTCAATCTTGTATTTTGGCTCGAAGTCAGTTGCTCCATTTGTTTTTCAGTTAAATTGCTCAGTTTTGGAGATGTAGTTCCCTCCCTTAGCCATCCATCAGGTTTAAATCAACATTCGAGGATGAATGTTCTAAGGGGGAGATATTGTAACACCTCGAACCTCAGAATACCTCAATGAAGGAAAATAATTGAAATTGCAGGTATGGTGCAGGGAGTGACGACGTGATCGACGGACCGTCATGACCCTGATGGTGCAAGTAATGGTCGTCAGGAAGGCGACGGACCATCACTGATGATGTAGTTTGATAGCGTAGCTGACAGCCCATCACAGACCTGACGGTTTTGGTTATGGCTGTCAGACCAGCGACGGACTTTTGGTTGAGCCATTGAAGGAAAATTTTCCAAACTCCGGGGTGATGACAAACCTGACGGACCATCAGATTAGTGATGGGCCATCACTTGTACCTTTAGAAGGAGATCTTGGCCGACCTCACCAGTTTAGGGAGACAGAACGAATGACGGCCCGTACGGGTACCGTCGGGGAGCCTAGTTGTGGAAATTCTTCCCGATTTTTAGGGGAAATTTTGTAATCTCCCATGCTTTAAACTCATATACTACATCATTTTAAGCCCTGAAAAAAGTGTATTAAAGGATTTTAACCTATTGTAAATCATTCCCTCCCATGAATGCAGGATTAGAAAATTTCTTTTGAAGATCAAGCTTGAACTTCCCCAATTTCTCTCCAAATCTCTTGGGCTTTCAAAGACGATTTGAGAATCAATTTACCTAGGTATGTTGGGCTATGAATGAGAGTTTCCTTTCACTCTCATTTCCATATTTCTCCTCAAGTTTATGATCCTATGGGGTTTTATCCTAATTTTATGAAATTATATATGATTTATTTATGGGTCGATTCCCTTCATGTTTCAAAGAATTTTTTAAGATTCATGGGTAGATTTTATATACTAATTGATTATAAATTCATAATTTCATATTTTATAAAATTATGCCAAATTATGCAAGTTCATGAGTAGTCAAGTTTATGATTTATGATTTCAATTATGAAGAGCTATCTAGCATGATTGAATGTCTACAAAGTATCCATGTATGATCTATGATTTTGACTTAGGAAGTCTATCTCAAGTATGCATGATTTTAAGATTTGGACAAGCCCATACTTGTTGAGTATGTCTTCATGATTCAGTTCGGTTTTATAATATCATCTTACCATATGGTTTAGAGGGATACTCCCTATTTTAAGCTTATGATATGTTTGGAGCCAGGATTCCCTGTATACAGATTTCAGACTATGCATATAATTACATCGCCAGCTTCGTTGAGAAATAATGGTTTCAACTTCATTGAAAAACGATGGAGAGCACTTTGCATATTTTTTGGAGTAGTGTCAAGCATCGAGTAGGCTAGGGGTTCATGTAAACCCCAGGTCTTAGAACTACGCACCAACAGAGATTTATATATTTATTTGGGACCTCTCAAGAGAGTTTCCCCCACCCGCAAAGGGTCTTCAGCTTGATATCAATATCATAGTAGCATCCTTAGCCCTAGCAAGTTTTTGGATGGCTCTACCCACTCGAGTGTGATATTTGGGGCATCACGTAAGCTCTATCGTGGTGGTGGTGGTTGTGATGAGTCTCCCATTGTTCCTTATGATTTCAGTTATGCATGTTTATGACATATGATATTGTGTTTTCAGCAAGTTTGACCCAATGATCAGTATATAAGCTTTTACTTATGATTTCAATTATGGCAATCCATATGATTCTATTTTCATCTTTGGGTCCTTCTATTCAGATATGAGATTTTGTTTATGACTATATATGTTTTTAGACTCAAATTTTAGCATGCAGCCTTATTCTTATGATCTTACAATATATGTTTATATGCATGATTTCAGTTAATAGATACTAAGCATGATTTACTTACCTTGCATACTTAGTACATTCCAAGTACTGACCGTATACTCTATGTTATATCGTTTCATGATATAGGTCCTAACGATCTGACTCAGTCCGCATACTCCATGTTATACCGTTTCATGATACAAGTCCTAACGATCCGACTCAGTCGTGTCGTTAGTCCTGCTCTCATTCCATTTCAGACCCTGCTTTGGGTGAGTCCTCATCCTCTGAGGGCATCTATCTTTCTTTATCAATATGTCAGTATGTTTTAGACATAGAAATGGCTGGAGGCTTATCCCAGCATCTTGTTAGTTAGTAGAGGCTTTTCAGACATAGATTTGTATATTCATCTTTAGACTCATTGTTATGATATTACACTTGGCTAGACGTTTTGTTATTCAGACTTCCGCTTAGTTATGTTTAAGCATCATATTATGCTTTATATAATGCTCTATAGCTGTCATGTTCATATCATGGGTCAACTTAAGGCCACTCGTGGTTCTGGAGTGTCTCGGTTCAGACCTATGTTCGAATCGTGACATTAGGCAACATCAATGAGAACATGGGAAAAAGGTGAAACCTTATTGATACCTAATATTGGAGGTTTATTCTTGATGTGATTTTTTGATAAAATATTCTTGATGTGAATTTATTAATGAAATATTTTTGATGTGATGTTCTTGATAAAATATTCGTTAGTGATGTTCTTGATTGCATGTGTTGAGGACATGTGATTTTAATTGCTCTTAATTGTAAAGTATGGTGGTATGATCTTGATGGTTTAATCCCAGTTGAAAGATTGTAATAGTATGGATAAAGGGAAGAGGGAAGGAGGTCAAATCTGGTGTGGTTATAGGAGGCTAATGGTGCAACAGTGTGTGAGCGAAAATGTAATACTGGTTGCATAAAAAAACTTTCTTAAAAAAATTTCGAGCTAAGAAAAGAGTGGGTAATTGTGAATATCATAGTAGTAGGGTTGAATGAATAAATGGGGGTGGCGTGAAATGGTTAAGGTGTGCAAATGAAATTTCCTCGCGAATGAATAGATTAATGGGACAATTATGGGCCCGGGTAAGTGGTCTTGAAGCGGGGGCTAATGTGAACGAGAAGGTATCAAAATTTGAAAGAACCTAAATTATGTGATATACTCTCATGTGAGGGGGTAGAAAAGGTTGACCCGATGAATTGTGAAGGCTACCTAGTGTATTTATGATTGTGATAGATGACGTGAGACTTGGCTAATTGATAAATAGCTCAATAGATAGCGAGTTACGATAACGAGGAGTTAGTCCATATATAATGATGTATATCGCAATGTTGTTAATTAGTATAATGACAGTTATTGTGTTGAAGATTGCAATAAATTTTCATGTTGTTTGAATTCATTCTAAATTAATTGAACTGTGAGTGTTATCTCTATTCATTCTAAATTGATTGAATAGTGAGTGTTATCTCTGAAATTGCGAGTGAAATTGTGGAAATCAAAGGATACCGATTATCCATCCTATGAGGTGACTGACGGAGATCATGACGATATATGTTGAGAATGTACTGGGTAATACATCCTTTCTGAGAGATGAGTGGCTCGTGCCGAGGTGAGCATTCGGGCAAGAGGTTATGATATGAGTAGCTCATGTTCGAGATGAGCATCTGAACGAGAATATGAGAGGCAGCGGGTACCACGCTGGTACAATACACTGATTTCTAGAGTCCCCTACAGGTCATGACCGGGACAGTGTCACGCACCACCTTGGGAGGCATGACTGGCACCTAATGCCACACTAGGACCTGGGCTGACCTGACTGGGCATATGCACCTCTAGTGCCTGCTAGCAACCCAAAATCAAGAAAACAAATGCTATATCTCGGCTGTAAACATAGCCTCAGGCCAACAAGGCCACATAGAAACCTATAAAAGAAAACAACTAACCTAACAATAACGGGATCCTATGCGGGCCGACAAGACCACCATGTTGTCTAGTTATAACAGAAGGAAAAAAACAACATATTCATACTATAGCCGATAAGGCTACTAACTAACTAGCTAAACTAGGCCCCACATGGCCAACACGCAGAATTTATATACATAGGCCCCACACAGCCAACAACAACCAACTAATTGAAAATTGTAGTCTACAAGACTCTAAGAGTGGAATAGTGGTCGGGATAGGGCCCCGACATACCCAAAACGGTACAATAGAAAAAGAAAACTTCCACTTCTTGGCAACTCTGAAAGAAAGGAGCTAACCAATCTGCTGACTCCGAATAGCTGCTAACAAAGGACCTGAAACCTGTCTGTCTAAACCTACAGGTAAGTATGCAATGCCCCATGTGTGGGCGTCAGTACAATATGATCCGAATATGTAAGACAGTAATAAAAACTAAATAGAAGCTGATAAAGAACTAAAAGTAATAAGTGATAAAGGCAGAAGTTAACATGTAAGCTTTCTTATTGATAACCTACATCTAGTAAACCACTACACAAATAATAACTGAAGCTGCATGGCTATATATCCATAAACTATATCTAACAAGAAATAAGCAAACAAGAACCTAACCTAGCCCCCATAAGCATGGAAGGTGCAAGCAACACAGAACTAACCTATCGGGGGGCCCATAAGCCCTGGCAGTATAATTTAATCTATATACCCCTAACCAGGTCGTTAGGATTCTACTGTTAACTATAGCACACCTACCTGGCCTCTGGGTCTACAACTGAGCCTGCTGGACTCCAATAATTGTTTCTTAGCCCGTTGGGCTCCTGTAACTGCACCCTGCGCACACAAGGCTCGATGATGGGCCAGTAATGCCAGTATGGCATAAGAAGAGGTCCATACATGGATGGACGTAAATATGGACTTATAGGCTTGAATATAGTCCTTTTAGACATCACATATCTCCTCTGAGTGACATCATATAGCTCCTCTAAGTGATATCACATATCTCCTCTTAGCGACCCATAGCTCCATAGGCGACGACACAATTAGCAACCCTGAAGTTGGTCAATGGAAGGCTATCCTAGGTGGGGTCAATCTCGATCTAAGTACTACATTTTACTCTCAATCTCACCACTAAAAAGGCATTTATGGCCCCTTTAGGCCTAATGCGACCACTACTCGCCCCTAGAATAGTCTATATGGATACCAACCTGCACACCCCTTTGCCTACACCTGACACGAGGGTCCTGGCAATGATTATAATCTCTAACGGCCCAAAAAAATAGGGCGAGGTCCGGAGTGGCCTAAGCGATACCTTGAAGGTCAAGATAGAATAATGATAGCTCATAAGCAAACAGTAAGGTCATAGATGACCAACTTTTTAGTTCATCCGCTTAGAACAACTGAGGGGGATGCTACTGATCAAACATGCTCCTAAGTAGTCAGCCGTAACTTCTACAGGCAGCTTACAATAACTTTTAGTCTGTAGTAACACTGTGATACTCTGGTCCTAGTCCCTTTAGACCCTAACTTAGTCTATCCAGATTTCATATTGCTCTTCTGGATGATTCATAGCCTCGTAGGCAAGTATATCTGGACCTAGTCCTTATCGGCAATTGGGTGTCTCTAAAAGTATCCTGGGACGTTGGCCTCAGATCTAACTACTAATAAGGTTCCCACCTTAGGGTATCATCTAGTCTGTCAGACTTGCAACAACTGGAGTGGTTTCTTCAGTGACCTGTAGGACAAACATTGGGTGGATGAAACTAACGATTGCTGACAGTAGCCAATCATATGGTAAGCTGTCACTCAGTTCACTAGGCAACCCTGGTGCCACTAACTCGAAGGTAAGATCACCCTATCTCAATTCTGTCCCTGGGGGAGTCAAGGTACGCCCACGACCTCTAGGCGAGCTTTACTGACATATAGGCGTCAAACTGAAAGTTATATCGCCTGTTATGCCCTATGTTGTCCAACCTACCAAGTCAGACTCAATAGCTAACAATAAAATTCTAAGGCCTTGGCATGAAAACAAAACATCAGAATATCTCTAAATGGTAAACAAGTGAACGAGGAACTCTCTATGACGCACTCAGCGTTAGGCATACTTAACATACCCTTTCCCGGCGAGGGATACTATGGTATATTCTCAATACGTCTTATAGCAGCTAACCACAACATACATAATCCTTATCTACTAGCAGCAGTTAATTACAACATATAAGATCATTATATAGTAGCAACATCTAATCACAACATATAAAATCATTACCTACTTTTGAGGGCATAGGTCGTATCACTATACGACGAGAGTAACTTGCCAAAGAGATAAGCCTTAACATACCTCGAATGTCGACTTTCGTTCACCCAAATAGTTTCCAACCTGAAGCCAATGATTCCACCAAATTGTAGCCCTTACGCTGAGAGAATACAGCTATTTCAACATTAAGAATGTCTAATAACATTATCTTTCAAAACATTCACTACGACTCAACATCGTTAAATTTGGCCAGAAACTCACAAATTCCCGAGAGTTTAGAAACTAGAAACGCCTTACCTATCACTTGTAACCGCTTAAGACTCCATTAGAAGTGATTTCTACAACTTTTACTCGGTGGGATTCCAGTACTCCGAGCGAATTTCCTAGAAATAACTCCGGAGGGACTTTCCTTATAGGCTTGAAACTCGTTATCCAAGGCGAATTTTCATTTGGACAAAGTTTACCAGCATAATTTTGTGATAAATAGGTGAAAAATGGAGAGAAACGTCGTAGCTGATGTTCTATTTTAGGAAGTTTTTGGAAATGAAATTGAACTTATCCTTAAAACATTTATATACAAGGGTGGTGGCACGCGCCGCCCACAACACCAAGAGTTGTGGTGATGCGCCGCTCAAGAAATGGCGCTTTTAATGTGGATGTATTAAAAGCGCTTGGGGGAAGATAGTCACTATTACTGGCCAGAATAGTACCTACCCGTCCCTTAGCTTACATTATAACCCATTAAGTCCTACTTGATCTTATGTTCATACATCCTTAAATTAGTGGAGTAAAACACTAAGGGAAAGCTTATGGTTCACTACATGATGCATGTGAATTCTTTGAGAGAGCGAGCGTAATTTTATTCATATACCCATACATGTTGTTCTTTGAAAATTGTGAGTAAAAATGGGGTAACTCTCTTGTGTTGTGAGGGCACATGCTTAATGAGAGATAACATTCATATCAGATATCTTGATCGGTTGATTTGCATGAGTTTGCCAAGATTGAGAGTCGATTCTTGAGGTTAGGAAGTATTTACATAGTTGTATTTCATTTCAATGATTAAATCATGCATGCCTTACTTTTAACTTGCGATCTTAAATAATCATTATAGCCATAGCTTGAATTGTCTTGCCAAATTAGCTATGCGTGAGTCTTCAATTACATGAGATGTGAAAGGGTTGTTCAAGGACGAACAAGGCTTTAAGTGTGGGGTAGGTGATCTTGGGCATAATTGCATGCCCAAGTGATACTTTATTGCTTAATTTGGACTTGTTTATCTACTTTTATGTGTACATTCTCATGTGTTTTTTATGTAAATATGGATTTACACTAACCAACATGATTAGTTATTGTTTTTTCAGTTACAATGAATTTTGGAAACTAATCTACTAGTTGGTGAAATGGAGGAATGGACTCGGAAGCAAAACCCGAAAGTCGGCAAGAAAATGCTAAAAACTTGATGCTCAGCGATAGAGGTCGTGTCATGCAACCATCGTAGAGGAATTCTGCCTGGAGTGGAATTTGAGTTGAATTCCAGTGAAGGTGTGCGATGGCACCGTGTCACGGAGCCTATGCTCCCCGTTCACTTCAGTGACACGGTGGGAAGACTTTGCTGCACACCCGGATTCTAGTGAAGGTGTGTGATACGTCCGTAGCACGGAGCTGAGGCTCCGTGATACCCTCCGTGCCATGCTAAGGATAATAATCCGGCACCCAAGTTCCAGTGAGGCTCCGCGATAGGGCCGTGGCACGGAGCTGATGCTCCGCGATACCCTCTGTGCCACATTGCCGGTTTATTCCGGGAAATTTCTCACTTGTATAAATAGCACACTTAGGTTTTATTTTAAGATATCTGACATTTCAAGCTAGAACGTAGGTATCAAGCAGTTGAGCTATAGAAGTTCTAGGGTTAATTCTCTTCCTTTTTCTCTTAAATTTCAATTGGTTGTATGATTTCTACTTGTTTGAAGATGTTTAATCAGCAAATGAGTGGCTAATTCACCTTTGGTTGAGGTTGAGGATGATTGTAGTAGTATGTAACTTATGTTATTTCAGTTTTTATCTTCTCTACAACGGTTGTTCTACTAATTCTTGTTTTCACTACATTAATGCTTTGTCATTGTAAATGTACATCCTAGAATTCCAGTTTTATTTCTGAAAGGAAGATTAATTGGATAGATGTGAATTGGTAGAATATATTCTTGTCTTGGTTGAGAAATTAAGAGAAGATTAACATTCAGAATAGAAATATATCTGTAATGTCATATTTGGTCATCTATGGAATTTGTTGTGTATTGCTAGAATATGATGTTTTTGCATCACAGAAATGTGTAATGTAAGTCTCATGATTCTTTAATTGGAGAGGAGTTCGAAAGACCCAATCCATTGGTTAATAATTCCCGACTAACAACCGAAGAGAAGTGTTTACTGCAATTTAATCAATAAATTACATATCTGCATGTTTTTCCTTAACCTCAGCTTGTTCGTGCTATTGTTCAGATTATAATTTACAAATTTTTTACTTTAAGTTACATTAACTAGTATTCTTGAAAAATCACCATTTGTTCTATTTTTCTGCTTGTATAAAGAAGTGCGTATACTAAACACTTAAAGAAAAATTACTACCACATTACAATCCTTGTGGGTTCGATACCTTGCTTGAAATAAAGCCACTTTATTACTTGTACGACTACGTGCAGTTGCGTGTAATTGGGAGTGAACACCTGACTATGGGAATAAAAGAAATAACTATGAAAAGATTGAAAAGGAGAATATGTATGTTTACTCCAGTCTTGATTGCTACCATTTTTTAATAGAATAAGACCTTGTTTGATGTATGTTGTGTGGAAAATTAAGGTTTCCAGTGAAGTCAAGCTACTGCCTAAGGTAGTACTGATGCAGCAGTGGAGGTACCGCAACATCGGCCTAGTGACCACTGTTGCGTGGCCTAGACGAAATGCAGACCATTCCTTGTACTAATCTTGAGAGTGAAAGAGGGGTGTTTTGATAAATAATTTGGATCATTATGGATTAAGTGACTTGATGTTTTAAATTGAGAAGTTGTGTGTTAAAAATTGATTTATTAATTGCACATTAATTTTATGTTGTTGTGTGAACAAATTGTAGTTGGCTGATGATGCTTACCAGTACATGTGGTGTGCTAATACTATTCGTTCTATGCCTTTTTGGGTGTAGGTTTTGGTAGGTTTGAAGTTTCATGACTAATGTGGCATATTTAACATTAGCTTCTGCACTTCTTCGCGGCAAAGCTGCGCATTTTTAATTGTCGGTATTCTGTTTATAGCTATTGTACATGTCTAGACTATATCTTTGGGAAGACTTAGTTTTAAGAATCATGTTATGATTTATTATGTTGAATTAATTGAAAGGAATTATGAATTGATGTTTTTGTTGGAAAAGAGATATGTTATATGTTATTGACTCTATTATTGTATTAAAATGGTGTTTTAATAAGGGGTTCTCCAGTCAAACTAGAGTCGACTAGGTGCCCCCACGACCTGCTTATTTGGGTCATTACAAGTTGGTATAAGAGCATCTACTTTATCGGTCTTAAAATTACAAGAGAAATTTCAAGAAGAGTTCCACGGGTTGGAGTGTAGATGTCCACATCTAATCTTGTAATACCCCAAAAGTGCTTGAGAATAGACCCGGGAGTTTAAATTTAAAATCTGTAAAACTGGGAAAAAAATGGCTCAGACGAGTGGAGTAATGAGTCGTGGTTTCAAACCACAAGCCGTTGCTGGCAGTCGTGGGTTCAATTGTTCGGGTGGTAGTGGAAGTAACGGTTTATGTAACAACTCGTTGTAAGAGACAATGAGTCATCGTTAGTGGTCGTGGTAAGAGATGGACTTAATAGTTGGGGAGTGTAACGGGTCATCCAACGACCCGTCGTTGCATGCAACGATCCATCGTGATCAATCGTGGTAAGTGAATCTATAACTCTAGTGGATTTGACGGATGGATACCACGAACCATTGGTGCCCACTACGAGTCGTGGTGAGACTCATCGTGGGGAAGTTTGAAAGGTTTAGGAGCGCAAACAACAGTCGATGTAACGATCCGTTTTCTCAAAGGATGAGTCGTCCTCTTTGCCCGTTGTTCAGATCCGAAGGCAAGTCTCAGCAGTGCGTAGTGTTTGCTCGTTTGTTGGGTATAAAACTGCACGCAAGTGCACGTGGTCGAACAAGTAGTAAAGTGGCTTAAGTAAGCCTAGTATTGATCCCACAGGGACTGGGATAAGGTAACGAACTACTCAAATGTTACTATATTTTAATTTTAACAATGAAGACAACAGTGTAACCAAGAGTTTGATATTTTTGGGTTCTAATTTTTATGCTAATTCTAAAATGATTATCTAGTGTGAGTCTGAACTATGAATGTGAGCATGCTGAGGTTAAATGAACATGTAATGAAATTAATTATCGATATAATTTGGTTAACCTTTCATCCGGTTGCTAGTCAAGAACTACTGCCAATGAATTAAAACTCTCATATTTAACCCAACTTAAGAATCATGAACCGTCCACCTACATTTCTGTGATTAAACGAAATTCATGTTCTAGCCATACAAAATCGGTTCCTTAATTGACTAATACGACCTTCAGGTATATTTCTATCCTGAAGGTAAATTAATTCTCAATTTTGCCAAACTAAGAAAGGATCATATCCTATTAATTCACAACTTTCCAATTTCGTGCTCTCTCGAGTGAAACCAGACTTTTTAGATATACATTAATGTTGGCCACACATTAATGCAGTAAAAACAAGAATCAATAGAACAACCATGGAAGAAAAGATGAAAAAACCAATTTAATCAACAATCACATTTCAATACAATTGTTCTTAACATCAACAAGAAGAGGAATTAGCCACTCATTTGTGGATTAAACATCGTTAAATGAGTGTTAAACATACAAGCAATTGAATTCAAGGAGAAGGAAAGAGAGAAAAACCCTGATAATTTCGTCCCCTCAACTACCTGTAACCCATGTTCTTGCTCCACCAAGTCAGAATATTGAAAAATGAACCTAAGTGTTCTATTTATACTAGTGGGAATTTTTCCCGGAATAACAAGCAACATGTCATGGAGTGCATCACGGAGCACTGCCTTCGTGACACGCCACCAACGCGGACCCTCACAAGTTGGGGGTCCAGGTAATCAGGCCCAACATGGCACGGTGTGCAACACGGAGCTAGGCCACCGTGCCACGGACCCAACGCAAACCCTTACTGGAATTAGGTCAAATATTCCCTATCCAGGCAGAAGGCCTCCGCGATGGTAGCGTGACACAGCTCCATCGTGGAGCCTCTTTATTTTGTTCCTTCCAATGCCTTGTCCTTTGCTCACATTCGAGTCCAACCCCGATCAATTCCAACATGCATTTTAGCTTCCCAAAATTACATTTTACCTGCAAAACAATGCTAATCATGTTGGTTAGTATAAATTCACATTTTATTACCAATCACATGAGAATGTATAAACATTGATAGATAAACAAGGATAAAATGACACATTTGAGTATCACTTGGGCATATAAATTTTCCCAAGATCACGTAGCACAGATGGATACCACGGGTCGTGGTATCCTCCAACGACCCGTTGGCTCGTCCGTTGTTTGACCCAGTGAGAAAATTTTCTGCGTAATCAGTAAGGGTATTTCCGTTATTCCTAAGGGCCTATACTATGTCATTTAAGGCTCGTTTTACAGGGTATAAGAGGGGAAAACCTATTGTAAGATTGTTCATTCCATGCATGCAAACTTGTGAGTTTGAAGAGAGGATTTAGAGAAAATTTTGAAGGTTCCCATTGGAATCTCACCTTGGGCAATTAGATAAGTGGTTAAATCATCCCTCCCGGGTATGTAGGGTTATGAGTGGGTGTCTCCTTCCATACCCATGCCCAATTTCTATCAAATCATGAAAATTACCTATGATCAAGTATGGGGTGTTTACCCAATTGCACAATTCTTCAATCTCTATACATGGGTATGATTAGATTATGTTCATATTGATGAATTGTGAAGCTTGGGCAGATTTTAAATTATTTTCAATCAAAAATTGTGTTTTCTAAATTATGAAATTGAATACCCATGGATAAGAAGTTAATGTAAGAAGAGAATGTTGATGGATGTATAATGATTATGAGATTTGATGATGAAAAGCATGTTTCTAAAGCTACCCATGATTATGATATAGTTTTCAAAATGAATTGAGTAGATCCAAGTATGGTGAAGCTTTGGGAAATGCCACATGTTGATTTAAAATGATGATTTTCCCGAAGTAAGCTTACCACATTGTTTGGAGCGAAGTCTCCCAAATTTCATATTATTATCTTGAGGTATGTCCCAAATTAAAGCTTCTCATATGCATAAGTTCATAATTGAGATGTATGCCATTATTGAGCTTTGTCAAAGGACAATGTTGAGCTTCATTTTCATATGATGTCGAGTCTATGCATGATTTCCTTATTGAGCTTTGTCAAATGACAATGTTGATCTTCATTTCATACGATGTTGAGTTTTATTCATGAATCCATTATTGAGCTTCATCTATAGATGATGTTGAGCTTTGTTATATACGATGTAGAGCATTGCATGTTTTGGGAGAGGAGTCTAGCACCAAGCGGGCTAAGGGTCAATCACCCTATGCCCTAGAATTACGCGCCAACATAGGTTGATACTATTATATTATTGGGACCTCCTTTGTGAGCTATCCCAGTCCCTAAAGGTCCATGAGCTTGATATCGATATCATGGTAGCATTCTTAGCCCTGGCAAGGTTTTGGATTGCTCTGTGTTCGACCCAAAACTACACGCAAGTTCATGTTGTCGTACAAGTAGTAAAGTGTCTTTATTTCAAGCCAAGTATCGATCCCACAAGGACTGAACTACAATATTAATTAACTTAAGCGTCAGCGAACGATATCTCTATGAATGCAGACAACCAAATAAATAGTGTTTTATGAGTTAAGATCACTAAGTAATAAGAATCTAAGTCAAGATTATAATTTGAGTCTGAACAATAGCAATGACCAAGCTAAGGTTTAGGCAAGCATGCAGGGATGTAATTTATTAATTCAATTCAGCTAATCTACTCTTCGGTTGCTAGTCAGGAATTAATTGCCTATGGATTGGATCTTTTGACTCCTATCCAATTAAACAATCATGAAACCTTATTCTACATTTATGTGATATAAGAATCTCATGCTCTAGCCCTATATAACCGATTCCATAATTGACTAATAAGACTTTCAGATATATTTCTATTCTGAATGTAAATCTTTTCTCAATTTTTACAACAAAGAACAGATCATTTCCTACCAATTCACATCTGTCCAATTTCTTTCCTTTTCAAAATCAAAATTGGATTTCTAAGATATACATTAATATTGGCCAAACATTAATCTAGTAAAAACAAGAATTAATAGAACAACCATTGAAGCAAAGAGGAAAACTGAAATGATCAATAATTACATTTCTCTACAATTATCCTTAACCTCAGCAAGAAGTGAATTAGCTACTCATTTGTGGATTAAACATCTTCAAATAAGTAGAATTCATACAAGTAATTGAAATTAAAGAGAAAAAGGAAGAGAATAACCCTAGACTTTTCGTCCTCTCAACTGCCTGTAACCCACGTTCTTGCTCCACCAAGTCAGAATGTTTAAAATAAAACCTAAGTATGCTATTTATACTATTGAGAATTTTTCCCGGAATAACAAGCAATGTGGCATGGAGTGTATCGCAGAGCATTCCCTCTGTGCCACGGGGCTATCGCGAAACCCCACTGGAAGTCGGCTCCCGGGTAACTGCACCTCACCGTGGCACGGCTTGTATCGCGAAGCCTTGCCTCCGTGCCATAGTGCTATTGCGCACCTTCATTGGAAGTTGAGGTTCCAGGTAATCACACTCAACGTGACACGGAGTGCATCGCGGAGCACTGCCTCCGTGCCACGGAGGTAACGCGAACCTCCACTAGAATTTGACACAAATAATTCATCCCAGGCAGAATGCCTCCGCGATGGTAGCGTGACACGGCGCCATTGCGGAGCCCTTATTTTTGCCACTTTCCCTTGTCAACTTCCGCTTCTTGCTTCCAAGTCCATTCCCGCGCTTCACCAACATATAAATTAGCTTTCAAAATTTCCTTTTACCTGAAAAACAACACTAATAATGTTGGTTAGTACAAATTTACATTTATCAAATGATAACATGAGAATATACACATAATAATAGATAAACAAGTCGGAATGAAGCATTTGAGTATCACTTGGGCATGCAATTCTCCACAAGATCACTTACCCCACACTTAAAACCTTGTTCTTCCTCGAACAATACTTTAACATCTCATGCAATTGAAACCCACGCATAACTAATTTGGCTCGACCATTCAAGCTACGACTATACAGATTATTTAGGATTGCAAATCATCAAGAAGACATGCATGGTATCATCAATACAATGAAGTACACCACATTAAGACCTCCTAACCTCAAGAATCGATTCTCGATCTTGGAAAACTCATGCAAATCAATTGATCAAGACATCCGACACGAAATTTTATCTCTCATCAAGCATGTGCCCTCACAACATAAGAGAATTACCCCATTTGCCATCATAAGATTTCCAAAGCACTACGTGTAGGGGTATACAATTAAAATTTCGCTTGCTCTCCCAAAGAATTCACATGCATCATGTCATGAACCATAAGCTTGCCTCTAGTGTTTTACTCCACTAATATAAGGACGCGTGATGTAAGATCACGTAGGACTTAATGGGTTGTAATGTAAGGTGAGGAACTAGTCAATACTGGGCTAACCAATAATAGCAACTAGCTTCCCTAAGCGCTCTTCAATATATCCCACCTTTAGTACGGGCATTGCTTCTTCCTCCATCCTCTCATTCTTGAATTTTCTTCTTTGTTTTTGTTCCCATTTCTTTAAGCACACTCAATTTACTAGCAAAGAGTAGTTATGCATCTTTATTTTTTTTCTCATTCATTGATTTTCTTAGTCTCTACTATTAATTAATCAATTTCAACAAGTGCACCTTTGACCTTTTATTTAGTTTTCACAACTTCCGCTTTCCTTCCAGTTCACACTTCTCACTCCTTTACACTTTGGGAAAAATGTTTTTTTTCTTAAGCGCTTAAGGGTTTTGGATCAAATTCATGGCTAATGAAAAGAAGGGATTAAGCTCGGTTTGTACCTCTCAAAGAATAGGCTAAAAACTCAATGGGGATAACTAGGATGTAACATTCAAGGTAGGTATGATAAGGGAGAAACTTTTGGTTTATTCAAAGAAATACCAACATCCTTTCCTACAATCCACATCCTTCATTTCGTTTAGTACACATACCAGAAAAGTTCTAGACACTTCACAATAGCATGGAATAGTCGAAACCCGACCTCACACTCATTGCACATGCTCAACTCAAGACATATTCGCAGACTGTTCAATCAGCTAATTACAAGAATTCACTATTAAGCCCCGATCACACCGAATCGAATTCTATGGCCTAGGTATCTCAACATGTTTAACACCTTTGCATGCTTTCATACGAATCACCTTTGCATCTTAATATCATGTACAACACGTAACAAGAATTTTGAACCATTAATTAGCGATACGTTTGGGAAACAAACAACAAAAAGAAGAAAAAAAAGAAAAAACTACTCCTATCAACTACATTTCCCTTAAGACGGTCTTCATCCATCCATCATAGGGAACAATATCTATCTACGACTTCGGCTCAATGGGACTATTCTCGGTTAAAGCACCGAAAACAAAAGCCAAGAAACCCAACATAAAAAAAATTCAACAAAAAATTTCGATAGAAAAATCGATAGAAAAAGATAAAAATATAATTTGAAAAATATTTACACATCATACATAACAGCAACACAACAACAGCTCAAGATTCATTACAACACCAACATTAATTACAGAACACGAAACACAGAGTCACAAGGTCACATTTAGCACAAGCACAACAAACATAAACAAAACATAAGCAAAACAGCTAGCACCTAACTACTCCCACCCCACACTTAACCCGAACACTGTCCCCAGTGTTCACATAATTTCAAAATATCACAAAGGTTGGGTGATGAAACTCCCTAATCAATCAAAGTATTCAATTCTTCATCAGGTGCTAGTGCTTCATCCCCCATCTCAAAATCGCCCCTGCCGTCCTCGTCCGACTCAACATCTGAGTCCTCCAGGTGTGTGTCCTCATTGGTAGGGACATCATCATCCACGGGCTCCACAAATGCAAGCCCCACTCTGCATAAAGCTCGGGCATTCTCATTGAATGGGTAATCCAACTAGAGCTGCCACACCTCATCCTCCATTATGGGCCGTCCTCCGATGCGCAGCTGCAACATCTACATCCTGTACATGCAGGACATGTACTGATCATGCCAAGCATGTCACTCGGCTAGTGTGAACATCGGCACAAAAGTAGTTTCAGGTGCCTTGGTTTTGGTGACATCTAAGGCACGCATGCCGATCTGAGGGATGTAATCTAGGGCCTCCTCCTCAATACTGTGGCCCTCAGGAACGTGGTAAGCAGACTATCTAACCCGTATCTATGCCCCTGATGCAGTCGGGCTCTCTTCATGGCGGAGATGATCACCGCCCTCACATTGATTTCCAACCCCTTCATCAGGGAATACACCAAGCAAACTCTATCCCGGGTGACATCTGTCATGTGCACCCCCGGGATCAGGCATGAACACAAAATCTTCAACCAAATACGGCCCTCCCGGTTCATCTGAGAGTAGGGCAATGTCTGGTGGTAGCCTCTCTCCTTGTGCCTGCTCCACCTGGCTATTGATCGAGCTCCACACAAGGTGCGCTTGATTTCCGCATAGGTGGAGTGATGTTCAGCTGACGGAGGACATGAGCGTCTGTGTCCCGCGCCCCTAGGATTTCATTCAAGTGGTGGGGCTCAAATGTTACTACCTGTCCTCTAATTTTTATGGTGTGGCTGCGTAAGGTCAGGTTCCAATTGGCATAGAACTCCCGGATAAGATGGAGATTGCACTCCCTGGGTTCTTCGAAAATAAAGTTAAGCCCAGCAGTGTCAATCTTGTGTACAATCTGTGGGAATTCCTGTGCCAGTGGTTCCCGTGCTATCTGCTCTTCCGGGAAGTATTTGGTTTCTTTATGTTTGGCATACCACTTCTTCCCCTCATCACTCACCCATCTGGTTCCGTATTGTCGGCGTTGACCTCTAGGAACCGCTGGTGCTGCTGGAACTGTTGTTCCCAATCTTACCCTCTTCCTGCTGGTGCCCGATGTGGATGCGCCCTTGCCCTTGTCTTGTCGGCCTGACATTGTTCCTGTACATTCAAACATACAGTCTCAACGTTATTCAAGTCATAATTAGCTACAACTAAGGTTGGGTTTAATTGGATCACCCCACACTTAGTCTTAAGCCACAATCAACACAATTCGATAAGACATTCCTGATCTTGCCATTCTTAGCATTCAACATGCTTAGTGCATTCATATAATTCAATGGGATAATTACTTTGCACTACTCAGACTTCGTACAATGAATAAAAAATTTTCCATCGATTCAATTACATCATCATTAGCACTTTGCAATTTTTTCAACAACCTATGTAATTCTCCAATTGCATTCTCCCGAAAATTCCTCTTCTAGATTAGCATATTCAACATCAATCTCACTACATTTTACTTCACCCAACATGCACAACCCAATTTATCAACATTTCAAAGCATTTAGTCTTCTTCCTATTCAATCCTCAACCCTAGCTATCAATTTCACAAGAATTTCGATAAAACATGCAATCATTGAATTAATTTACTCACAACGATGCTATGAACATCACTCAATCATAACTCAATTGACTTCAAGCTTATTTCCTGCTTAGGGAAAGGTTTAATCACAAAACATGTTCAAGAATCGAAACTTTGAGCAATAATAAAAAAAATTCAAGAACATACCTTTACTTCGATGAAATTGAAGAAAACTCGAAGAAAGTTGATCACTAAGTCCGTGTCACATTGGGGGAGAAGGGGATTTTGGGTGTGGGTCACGGAGGATTTGAGAAAGTAGGAAAAAAATGAAGGAAATTGGGGTTTAAAAGGGGTTTTTCGCGCGGGTTACCCGGTGACCCGAGGTGACCCGACGCGAAATAACCCTCAACGTGTCACAGAGGGTAACGCGGAGCACTACCTCCGTGACACGGAGCCATCGCGTAGGTATTCTGGAAATTTTAAACAATCTGGAATACACCTCAACGTGTCATGGAGGGTAACGCGGAGGCCCTCCTCCGTGACACGGAGCCATCGCGCAGGCTCACCGGAATGTGTCAATTTTTATTTTCTTACCTTGATTTTTTTCCTTTGCGCTTTTTTTGTATTTTTGCCCTCCGTTCCACCTGAAAATCATTTCACCACAAGAAATTGATTAGAAATCATAGATTGCAATGCAACAATTTTTATTTTTCTTTTTCTTTGTTTTTTTTCCTTTTATTTTCAAATAATTCTACTCTTCTATTACAACAGATTCACGGGTTGCCTCCCGTGCAGCGCCTGATTTACCGTCACGGCTTGACGCTACTCATTCTCAATCATCCTCTAGGGTGATGGACATCTTCTCTTGAATAACTTCCTCACCCCAATAATGCTTACATCATTTCCCATTCACCAAAAACGTGGCACTTCTATCTTCTTGCCACAACTCCACTGCCCCGTGTGGGGTCATTCTCACCACTTCAAATGGCCCTGCCCACTTGGACCGCAACTTACCTGGAAAAAGCTTCAATCTTGAATTAAATAACAACACTTTCTGCCTCGGCTCAAAGATCCGATGCACCATATGCCCGTCGTGCCACCTCCTCATTTTCTCCTTGTAGCATTTGGCACTTTCATATGCATGCCATCGAAACTCATCTAGTTCGCTGAGTTGCATCAGCCTTTTCTTCCCTGCTAGCTCCGGATCCATGTTCAACTTTCTCACGGCCCAAAAAGCTTGATGTTCCAGCTCCACAGGCAAATGACATGCCTTTCCATAGACCAATCTGTACGGAGAAGTCCCAATGGGTGTCTTGTATGCAGTTCTATAAGCCCACAATGCATCATCAAGTTTGCTTGACCAATCAATTCGTTATGCATTCACTGTCTTCTGTAGAATCTGCTTTATCTCTCTGTTCGACACCTCCACTTGCCCACTTGTTTGGGGATGATACGATGTTGATACCTTATGCCGCACCCCATACTTAGCTAGCAAATTCTTGAAACTCGCATTCACAAAATGAGCCCCTCCATCACTGATAATAGCTCGGGGTGTCCCGAACTTGGTGAAAATATGCTTTTTCACAAATTTCATCACCACCTTATTCTCATTCTTGGGACAAGTTGTTGCCTCGACCCACTTAGATACATAGTCAACCGCTACCAAGATGTAACGATTACCAAATGACGGTGGAAATGGGCCCATGAAGTCTATTCCCCATACATCAAAAATCTCCACTTCTACTATCTTCTGTAGTGGCATCTCCTGTCTTCTACCAATTGTGTCTGTTCTTTGACATCTATCACACATTTTTACATATGCTATAGAATCTCTGAACAGTGTAGGCCAAAAGAAACCTGACTGGAGCACCTTGTGAGCTGTCCGCTCGCCTTCGCGGTGCCCTCCATACAATGATGAGTGACAACTCCTCAATACTTTTGTCACCTGGCTCTCTGGGATGCATCGTCTCATCACTTGATCTGGTCCCTGCTTAAACAGATACGGCTCATCCCAAATGTAATACCTGCAATCATGTCTCAACTTCTTTCTTTGTTAGGCCGTAGCATCCGGTGGGTAGACTCCACTTACCAGCAAATTCACAATGTCTGCATACCAAGGGATTTTAGCTTCCTTTATTTCTAAGAGCTGCTCATCTAGGAACTCTTCTTTGATATATCACCTTTCTTTATATGGAACCGGCTTTCCAATCGCGATAGGTGATCTGCCACTTGATTCTCGCTCCCCTTTCTTTCCTGAATCTCTCGGTCAAACTCTTGTAGCAACAGTATCCATCTGATTAGTCTGGGCTTTGCATCCTTCTTGTTAAATAGATACCGAATTGCTGCATGATCAGTATACACCACTACTTTAGAACCCACCAAGTAGGACCTGAATTTACCAAATGCGAACACCAGTGCTAGCATCTCCTTTTCCGTGACCGTATAATTTACCTGGGCTGCATCAAGTGTTTTGCTTGCATAATAAATGGAATGAAAAATTTTATTCCTCCGCTGCCCCAATACAGCTCCTACCGCCACGTCACTTGCATCACACATTAATTCAAATGGTTGCTCCCAATTCGGAGAAATGAGAATAGGCACTTCTACCAGCTTCTGTTTTAGCTCCTCAAATGCTTTAACACAATCCCCGTCAAACTCGAACTTCACCTCTTTTTCTAGCAATTGGCATATCGGTCTAGAAATTTTAGAGAGTTTCTTGATGAACCGTCTGTAGAACCCTGCATGTCTGAGAAAACTGCGGACCCCCTTCACTGACACTGGTGGTGGTAGCTTTTCGATCACTTCGATCTTTGCACGATCGACTACCAACCCCTTGCATGACACCTTATGGCCAAGGAAGATACCCTCCTTGACTAAAAAATGGCATTTCTCCCAGTTGAGCACAAGGTTAGAGTCTTCACATCGAGCTAGCACCCTGTCAAGATTCTGCAAACATGTAGCAAACGAATTACCAAAAACAGAAAAGTCATCCATAAATACCTCAACAAAATCTTCCACCATATCGTGAAAGATCGCCATCATGCATCTCCGGAATGTGGCTAGTGCATTGCATAGACCAAATGGCATCCACCTGAAAGCATATGTCCCATAAGGACATGTAAAAGTGGTCTTCTCCTGATCCTCCGGTGCTATGGCTATTTGGTTATAGGCAGAATATCCATCAAGGAAACAATAATATTCTTGACCTGCCAGCCTATCTAAAATCTGATCAATAAAGAGGATAGGATAATGATCTTTCCTCGTGGCCTCATTGAGCTTCCTGTAATCCATGCAAATCTTCCAGCCTGTGACTGTGCATGTGGGAATCAGCTCATTTTTTTCGTTTGTGACCACGGTCATCCCTCCTTTCTTTGGAACACACTGAACTGGGCTAACCCATTCACTATCTGAAATGGGATATACCACACCTGCATCCATCCACTTGATCACTTCCTTCCTAACTACATCCTTCATCGTTGGATTCAACCTCCGCTGATGTTGTACAATTGGCTTTGATCCTTCTTCCATAAAAATCCTGTGTGTGCAAAAAGCTGGATTAATTCCTCTAATGTCCGACATTTGCCAACCCATTGCTTTCTTCCACCTCTTGAAGACCACCAATGCATCTCTCACTTGTGCCTCTGTCAGTTCTATGGAAATGATGACTGGCAAGGTGTCATCTTCCCCCAAAAATACATACTTCAGATGTGGAGGCAATGTCTTCAACTCCAATTTTTGTGCCTCCTCTATTGATGGTTTTGGCAATGGTTCCAAGGATCTCATCAACGGCTTAAAGTATCGCTTCCTGGGAAACCATTTTGGCTCGTTCAGCATCTGCACCATCTCGTATGTAGCACTGTCTCCAAAATTATCGGAGCCCATCAAGGCTCTCTCCAAATGGTCCTGAGAGTCAACAATCTGCAGAATTGATTCCTTATTTAGCACATTGATCGCTGATAGCTCCTCATAGATGGTCGGTAGATTCATGGCCTTCTACACATCAAAAACCTCTACTTTGTCATATGCTTGCATCATTAGTGTTCGGCTGTTTGGAATACCTACACGCAAGTGCATGTGGTCGAACAAGTAGAAAAATGGCTAGAGTAGCCAAGTACAATCCCACAGGGACTGGACCAAGGTAATAATCGAATCAAGCGTTAATAAACTCTAACTCTAATAATGCAGACAACAGTTTCAAGAAGATTTTGGGAGTTTGTTTTCTAATTTATGCTAATCTAAAACAAATGTACAAATTGAGTCTGAACTATAGTAATGAGCATGCTGAGGCTAAAACAAACACGCAGGGAAGCAATTTATTGATACAAATTGGTTAATCTTTCCTTCGGTTGCTAGTCAAGAATTATTGCCTATGGATTAAAACTCTCGCATTTAACCCAAAGTAAGAATCATGAACCTTCCACCTACATTTCTGTGATAAGAAGAAATTCATGTTCTAGCCATACGAATGTTACACCCCATAAATTTTAAATAAATAAATAGCCTAAAGTCATGTTGGTTAAGGGATTTAGAAAGCAAAAAAAAAAAATTAAATAGCAAGGTCGGCTTTTCCATTTAAAAGCAGCAAATTTCCAGCAAAAACAGGGCATCTTCATATGAGAACAATACCCACAACAATATATATAAATTTCCTTCCAATTACGCAACGAAACGCGGTCTAAACTCCGTTCCGGCTTAGGTACAGGTGTATAAAGCTGCAGAGAGCAATCCTACGGAGTTGGTTTCGTGAAATTTGGCCGTCGAAACGTCGTGCTACCGAGGTAAAGTAAATAGAATTTCTTTAAATTAGTACCAATGTGTTCCTAGCATTGCAGTGAGCATTTATTCCTTCTGGACTATCGAGAAATATCGAGTTTTTGATCATTTTTCGAAAGGTTGAAGTTTGGGATAAATATATATCAAAAGTGATAATTTCTCCCGAATATTAATGTATTTAGTTCTAATTGACGTGTATATGAATGTAGTTGGGAGAAACAGCAGAAGTACCGACGGAAATCACATCGGTCAGTCGGGTACTCAGAAACCAGGTATGTAAAGTTATTTTTTCGGCAAGCCAGGAAGTACAGTTTAGAAAGTAAATAGAATAAAGGATATTAACCGATACCCAGCGTACAGGAACGATTCTAGTATAACTTCCAGCAAGCATGCTAGTACATTAATCACGTATCATGCGATAATCAGAATAGTAGATTTTCAGGCAATACGTAGTACATCTGTTGAGATTGTATCCAGTAGTAGATGGTACATTTTATGTTATTGAGCTATATCCAGGTATAATTAGATAGACAGATAAAGGCCAGGTAGAAGTTAGTCCAGCAGTCAGAAATAGTGTAAAACAGAATATAGTATCAGTTGTTTAATACAAACTAGCCTTGAGATACAAGAAGAGAATATGATTAGTATTTTTCATTTGAGCATGCTTGCTGTGTATGTGTTTTGTATGTTGAGACTTGTTGTGGCATGTGGGCACCCTTTAGCATCCCCACCGCCCTTGGGTTATAGCTGTGTCGATACCAGATTCAGATACCGCCACCAGCTGGGCGATGCCGTCTGACTAAAGGGCGATGATGGCCGACCACCATGATAATACGGTCCAGACCACCCTGCTTGCAGGGGTAGTTCAGTTTACTCTGCGCAGAGCTAGCACACCCTGTTTACAGGGGCAGACCACTCTGTGTGCACACCTGTGCCCAGAGGCAGGAGTCTTCGGACTCAAACACAGTTTATTGTCAGAGGCCAAGGCCTGAGCTACGTACCCAAGGGGGCCGGTAGGAGGAGCTCACAGTTATCAGATGAGTGGAGTGACTTGTTTTTGGTTGGTTTAGACCCGGGTAGGGGTAAATAGATTGCTTGCTTGGTTGGCACCTTCCGGCTTATGGGGGTCGGTCAGGTATTGTGTGTATTATTATGTATATTGATATGTGCTAGTAGATACTGATAGACAGAAGGACGACACGTCTTCAGGTACGCTCAGTTAGTTACAGAATGTATAAACTCTCCCCAGTTATCCTCTACTAGATAGACTCAACTACTTCTTGATTAAATGTCATGTTATTGTGCTATTCGTTTCAGTTGCATATTTCAGTTTGCTTTACATGCTCAGTACCTGTGGTACTGACGCCCAGCAGGGCGCTGTATTGCTTGCCTGCAGGTACTCACGGACGAGGAGCCGATCCCTCGTGATTCCAGCCAGCCAGTAAGTCATCAGCTCCTGTCATCCGGAGTCTGATTCCCAGAGGTGTAGCTCCTTTTCTTTTGTTGTGCAGTATGGGTAGGTCGGGGCCCTGTCCCGATCATTTCTATTAGTTTCTTACAGTATTCGTAGAGGCTTGCAGTCTGTGTATATTCCCTGTGGTTAGTTGAGCCGGTCGTGTGAGGCCGTGCAGTCTGCTGTAGCTGTTTAGTATTTCAGTTTATGTTGGCCGTGTGGGGCCTTAGCTTGACAGTAGTGGTGACCTTGCCGGTCACGTAGTTTTACAGCAGTCTTGTGTTGAGTTACAGATAACTAGACAGCATGGTGGCCTTGTCGGCCCGCATAGGTTCCTTGTTACAAGTCTATTTCTGGTTAGCTGTTGTTACAGGTACAGATGGCTATAGCCAGTTGGCCGGAGGCTGTATTTACAGCCGTTATATAGCCAATTTGTTTCTTGAAATAGAGCCAAAGCCAGCCAAAGCACCAGATGTGCTCAGGCTGGACCATTTAGCAGTCTAGAGTCTAGCAGGCACCAGGTGCCCGTCATACCCCCCAAGGTGGGGTGTGACAAACTTGGTATCAAAGCAGTTCGTGTCCCAGGGAGTCTGCAAGCCGTGCTAAGTAGAGTCTTGTCTATGGATGTGTTGTGCACCACATACTATAGGCAGGAGGCTGCGAGGCATGTTAGGATTGTCACTCTTCTTTCTTATTCAGTCGTGCTATAGAGCGGTACAATATAGAGTTGACTTTTGAAACTCACCACCCTCTTTGCTTACAGATATTTTGGCAGACCAGTGGCACCCAGCTACAGGTAGGAGATTGGATACATCAGCGGGCGAAGGCACCAGTAGGATGCCTCAGTTACAGCCAGATTCCGCCCGGTCTGAGAGCAATACGGAGGCGTCATCTCGGCCCTCCCTGCAGTCTCCGCCTCGCCAAACACCATTTGAGGCAGCACCGCCTCCCACAGCTTCTGCACCCACTTCATCTGATCAGGAGCTACGTAGTGCGGTGGTTATGTTAACTCAGATGCTAGCTGCTCAGCGTTAGCCAGCACCACCTACAGCAGCAGAATCCCTAGGTGGGCCAGGTAGTTCCAGGGTTAGAGAATTCTTGGCGTTGGGACCCCCTCAGTTTACTGGATCGGATTCAGTGGAGGACCCTCAGGACTTTCTGGACCAGATGCAGAGGATCTTTAGAGTCATGCACGTAACCCCAGCAGAATCAGTTGAGCTAGCAGTGTTCAGATTAAGGGATATTGCTGTTTTGTGGTATGAAAGTTGGGAGAGGTCTCGGGGAAGAGATGCAGCCCCTCCTATTTGGTCCAGTTTTTCAGAGGCCTTCCTGGATCACTACTTACCCTGGGAGGTCAGACAGGCCCGGATGGACCAGTTCTTACATTTAGAGCAAGGGGCTAGGAGCGTCCGTGAATATTCCTTTCAATTCGACTCCTTAGCCCGCTATGCTCCTGCATTTGTGGACACCATGTCGTCCAGAGTCCACCGCTTTATTATGGGCCTGAATCTAGAGTACATAGAGACGTGCATGACAACTACTTTGAGAGAGGACATGGACATAGCCACGGTACAGGCCTTCGCATAGACAATTGAGGGCTTGAGGCAGCGACAGCGGGGTGACAGACAGGCAACTTCAGAGCAGCGCCGTAGGAGCAGACCCACTGAGATGCAGAGGGAGATTCCTAGGGGGCCGAGACCACGGTTTTCAGATAGGCCACCCAGATCTTTACCACCGGTACAGCAGCAGAGGGGCAGGTTTATTCGCCGGAGTCAGTCGGAGTCCGGTAGCAGTTCACGGACAGTAGCCTCACCTCAGCAGCGGAGGGTGGAACAGAGTTGATTTGCATCCACCCCTTGTCCTATATGGCACCGACTACATTCTGGAGCCTGCAGGCAAGGCTTCCCAGGGTGTTATTACTGCGGACAGGAAGGGCATTTAATGAGAGATTGTCCAGCCAGGGGACAGGGTAGTCAGGATGATCTGGATAGAGCGTCAGCAGGGCCACGAGTTCCAGCAGCCTCAGCAGGGCGCAGACCCTCAAGTTTAGGGAATAGGGGCCGAGGTAGACCAGGAGCCTCTGGCTCAGGTGCAGGCCCCAGCCGTACCTATGCATTACCGGGGAGGCAAGATTCAGAGGCATCTCCCGACGTGGTCACAGGTACACTGATTATTTGCTCATATCCTGTTTATGTATTGATTGATCCAGGGTCTACCTGGTCATATATTACACCATTTGTGGCTCGGAAGTTAGGTATCGAACCAGAATTGCTTCAGCAGCCCTTTTCAGTGCTTACACCAGTCGGTGACTCGATTACAGCTAAAAGAGTTTACCGGTGGTGTACGGTAGAGGTTGCTGATCGTCAGACCACAGTAGACTTAATAGAACTTGAGATGGTCGACTTCGATGCCATTATGGGTATGGACTGGTTAGTGCCATGCTATGGCAACTTAGAATGCTGGACCAAGACGATCCGATTTCACTTTCTGGGGGAAGCAGTGCGAGAGTGGAAAGGGAGTACACCTACGCCGAAAGGTAGGTTTATTTCCTACCTTAAGGCAAGAAAATTAATAGCAAAGGGATGTATTTACCATCTAGTTAGAGTCCAGGACGTTCAGGTGGAACCTCCGACTCTTCAGTCTATTCCAGTGGTCAATGAATTCCCTGACGTATTTCCGGATGAGTTGCCTGGTATCCCTCCCGAAAGGGAGATAGATTTTGCGATTGACTTGTTGCCAGGGACTCAACCTATATCCATTCCCCCGTATCGCATGGCACCAGCTGAGCTTAGAGAGTTGAAAGAGCAGTTAAAAGATTTGCTCGACAAAGGTTTTATCAGGCCTAGTACTTCCCCGTGGGGTGCGCCAGTTCTGTTTGTAAGAAAGAAAGATGGCTCACTCCGTATGTGTGTGGACTACCGGCAGTTTAATAAGGTAACGGTTAAAAACAAATACCCGCTCCCGAGAATAGATGATTTGTTTGACCAGTTGCAGGGGGGCCAAATGTTTCTCTAAGATAGATTTGAGGTCAGGATACCACCAGGTCCGGGTTCGGGAGAGGGACATTCCAAAGACTGCTTTCAGGACCAGGTATGGTCACTTTGAATTTCTAGTTATGTCTTTTGGACTGACGAATGCTCCCACAGTGTTTATGGACCTGATGAACAGCATATTCAGACTGTACTTGGATCTGTTCATGATAATATTTATTGATGATATTTTGGTATATTCTCGTTCAGAGACAGATCACCAGAACCATTTACGAACAGTACTCCAAATCCTTAGGGACCGTCAGCTGTACGCCAAGTTCTCTAAGTGTGAGTTCTAGCTGAACTCAGTTGCCTTTTTGGGGCATATCGTGTCGGATGCTGGTATACAGGTAGACACACAGAAAATAGAGGCGGTCAAGACATGACCCAGACCTACCACTCCAACCGAGGTCCGCAGTTTCCTGGGTTTAGCAGCATATTATCGGAGATTTGTTGAAGGATTCTCCACTATAGCAGCACCTCTGACAAAGCTAACACAGAAAGCAGCAAAATTTCAGTGGACGGAGTCCTGCGAGCAGAGTTTTCAAGAATTGAAAGACAGATTGACCTCCGCCCCAGTACTAGCATTGCCAGAGGGAACAGATGGGTATGCGGTGTATTGCGACGCTTCAGGTTTGGGACTGGGTTGTGTGTTAATGCAACATGGTAAGGTGATTGCTTATGCTTCTAGACAGCTGAGGAAACACGAAAAGAACTATCTGACCCATGACCTGGAACTGGCCGCAGTGATCCACGCTCTGAAGATTTGGAGGCATTATCTGTATGGCGTCCATGTAGACATTTTTACAGATCATAAAAGTCTGCAATACATTTTCACACAGAGGGAGTTAAATCTGCGGCAGCGACGCTGGTTAGAATTGTTGAAAGATTATGATGTAAATATTCTCTATCACCCGGGAAAAGCTAATGTAGTAGCAGATTCCCTGAGCCGTAAGTCAATGGGGAGTTTGGCGTATTTGCAACCCGAGAAGCGGGAATTAGCCAAGGAAATTCATCAACTGGGCGGTTTAGCCGTTCGAGTAGTGGAGACAGAAAATAACAGAACGGTAATTCAAAATTCTGCCGAGTCATCACTAGTAACAGAGGTAAAAGAACGGCAGTACGAGGACCCTGACTTAGTCCAGCTCAGAGATAGAATTCAGAAAGGTAAAGAGTCAGATTTCCAAGTGACTGAAAATGAAGTACTACGTTGTAAGGGCCGTCTATGTGTCCCGAATGTTTCAGGGCTTCGCCAGCAAATCATGCATGAGGTACATTACGCTCGTTATTCCCTCCATCCAGGAGCAACGAAAATGTACCAAGATATCAGAGACATCTACTGGTGGCCAGGTATGAAATCTGAAATAGCTGAATTTGTATCTAGATGTCCTAACTGCCAGCAGGTGAAAGCGGAGCACCAGAAACTGGGCGGTCTGACGCAGGAAATTACTGTGCCTATGTGGAAATGGGAAGCGATAAATATGGATTTTGTAACAGGATTACCCCGTACCAGACGCAGAAATGATTCTATTTGGGTAATAATTGACAGGCTGACAAAATCAGCTCATTTCCTGCCGGTGAAGGCTACCTTCTCAGCCGAGGATTATGCTGAGTTATACATCAGAGAGATAGTTAGACTACATGGAGTGCCGGTATCTATTATTTCAGACAGGGGAGCACAATTCACAGCTAGATTTTGGCAGTCGTTCCAGAGGGGTCTGGGAACGCAGATTAATTTGAGCACAGCATTCCACCCTCAGACAGATGGACAGGCTGAGCGAACTATCCAAACACTCGAAGATATGCTACGGGCGTGCGTACTAGATTTTGGGGGTAGCTGGGATGAACATCTGTCGCTGGTTGAATTTGCCTATAATAATAGTTATCATTCAGCTATCCAGATGGCGCCCTTTGAAGCATTATATGGGCGAAAATATAGATCGCCGGTGGGCTGGTTTGAAGTGGGGGAATCAACGTTGATTGGGCCAGACATCATTCAACAGTCAGAGGAGAAGGTAAAGCGTATCAGAGAACGCCTACTGACTGCTCAGAGCCGCCAGAAGTCGTATGCAGACATGCAGCATAGAAATCTAGAATTTATGGTGAACGACTGGGTATACCTGAAGGTGTCTCCGATAAAAGGGGTGATGAGATTTGGCAAGAAAGGCAAGCTTAGCCCGAGATTCATTGGGCCATATCAGATTCGGCAGAGAATAGGCCGAGTTGCATACGAATTGAACTTGCCTTCGAAGTTAGCATCTGTTCACCCAGTATTCCATGTATCTATGTTGAGGAAGTTCATAGGAGACCCTTCCACAGTTGTTCCAGTTCAGGATGTCCAGGTCACAGAAGAGTTAGCATACGAGGAGGTTCCAGTAGCTATCTTAGACAGACAGATCCGTAGACTGAGAACTAAAGATATTGCGTCGGTCAAAGTATTATGGCGTAATAGGAACCAAGAAGAAATGACCTGGGAAGCCGAGGAAGACATGAAAGCCAGATATCCCCACTTATTCCAAGCATAGGCAAATGGGAGGTATGTTAGAACTGTTTTTCCTTATTAATGCTTATACTTCATATATGAAAGCAGACAATTGATTATAGATAGTTTTATACATGAATGTTATTATATCGTGTAGAGTACCTGTATTGGGCTTTTCTGCTTTTCAGGAATTATGAGATAGTCCATAATACAAGGGAAACTCTGCCAAAATTTTTCTAGAAACAAAGTTGAGTAAGTTGAGAAAGTCCTCTAGATAGAATGTCATTCGAGGACGAATGTTCTTAAGGGGGGGAGGATGTTACACCCCATAAATTTTAAATAAATAAATAGCCTAAAGTCATGTTGGTTAAGGGATTTAGAAAGCAAAAAAAAAAAAAAAGTTTAAATAGCAAGGTCGGCTTTTCCATTTAAAAGCAGCAAATTTCCAGCAAAAATAGGGCATCTTCATATGAGAACAATACCCACGACAATATATATAAATTTCCTTCCAATTACGCGACGAAACGCGGTCTAAACTCCGTTCCGGCTTAGGTACAGGTGTATAAAGCTGTAGAGAGCAATCCTACGGAGTTGGTTTTGTGAAATTTGGCCGTCGAAACGTCGTGCTACCGAGGTAAAGTAAATAGAATTTCTTTAAATTAGTACCAATGTGTTCCTAGCATTGCAGTGAGCATTTATTCCTTCTGGACTATCGAGAAATAACGAGTTTTTGATCATTTTCCGAAAGGTTAAAGTTTGGGATAAATATATATCAAAAGTGATAATTTCTCTCGAATATTAATGTATTTAGTTCTAATTGACGTGTATATGTATGTAGTTGGGAGAAACAGCAGAAGTACCGATGGAAATCACATCGGTCAGTCGGGTACTCAGAAACCAGGTATGTAAAGTTATTCTTTCGGCAAGCCAGGAAGTACAACTTAGAAAGTAAATAGAATAAAGGATATTAACCGATACCCAGCGTACAGGAACGATTCTAGTATAACTTCCAGCAAGCATGCTAGTACATTAATCACGTATCATGCGATAATCAGAATAGTAGATTTTCAGGCAATACGTAGTACATCTGTTGAGATTGTATCCAGTAGTAGATGGTACATTTTATGTTATTGAGCTATATCCAGGTATAATCAGATAGACAGATAAAGGCCAGGTAGTAGTTAGTCCAGCAGTCAGAAATAGTGTAAAACAGAATATAGTATCAGTTGTTTAATACAAACTAGCCTTGAGATACAAGAAGAGAATATGATTAGTATTTTTTATTTGAGAATGCTTGCTGTGTATGTGTTTTGTATGTTGAGACTTGTTGTGGCATGTGGGCACCCTTTAGCATCCCCACCACCCCTGGGTTATAGCTGTGTCGATACCAGATTCAGATACCGCCACCTGCTGGGCGATGCCGTCCGACTAAAGGGCGATGATGGCCGACCACCATGATAATACGGTCCAGACCACCCTGCTTGCAGGGGTAGTTCAGTTTACTTTGCGCAGAGCTAGCACACCCTGTTTACAGGGGCAGACAACTCTGTGTGCACACCTGTGCCCAGAGGCAAGAGTCTTCGGACTCAGACACAGTTTATTGTCAAAGGCCAAGGCCTGAGCTACGTACCCAAGGGGGACGGTAGGAGGAGCTCACAGTTATCAAATGAGTGGAGTGACTTGTTTTTGGTTGGTTTAGACCCGGGTAGGGGTAAATAGATTGCTTGCTTGGTTGGCACCTTCCGGCTTATGGGGGTCGGTCAGGTATTGTGTGTATTATTATGTATATTGATATGTGCTAGTAGATACTGATAGACAGAAGGATGGCACGTCTTCAGGTACGCTCAGTTAGTTACAGAATGTATAAACTCTCCCCAGTTATCCTCAGCTAGATAGACTCAACTACTTCTTGATTAAATGTCATGTTATTGTGCTATTCGTTTCAGTTGCATATTTCAATTTGCTTTACATGCTCAGTACCTGTGGTACTGACGCCCAGCGGGGCGCTGTATTGCTTGCCTGCAGGTACTCACGGACGAGGAGCCGATCCCTCGTGATTCCAGCCAGCCAGTGAGTCATCAGCTCCTGTCATCCGGAGTCTGATTCCCAGAGGTGTAGCTCCTTTTCTTTTGTTGTGCAGTATGGGTAGGTCGGGGCCCTGTCCCGATCATTTCTATTAGTTTCTTACAGTATTCGTAGAGGCTTGCAGTCTGTGTATATTCCCTGTGGTTAGTTGAGCCGGTCGTGTGAGGCCGTGCAGTCTGCTGTAGCTGTTTAGTATTTAAGTTTATGTTGGCCGTGTGGGGCCTTAGTTTGACAGTAGTGGTGACCTTGCCGGTCACGTAGTTTTACAGCAGTCTTGTGTTGAGTTACAGATAACTAGACAGCATGGTGGCCTTGTCGGCCCGCATAGGTTCCTTGTTACAAGTCTGTTTCTGGTTAGCTGTTGTTACAGGTACAGATGGCTATAGGCCAGTTGGCCAGAGGCTGTATTTACAGCCGTTATATAGCCGATTTGTTTCTTGAAATAGAGCCAAAGCCAGCCAAAGCACCAGATGTGCTCAGGTTGGACCATTTAGCAGTCTAGAGTCTAGCAAGCACCAGGTGCCCGTCATACCCCCCAAGGTGGGGTGTGACAACGAAACTGATTCCTTAATTAACTAATACTACTTTCAGATATATTTCTATTCTGAAGGTAAATCAATTCTCAATTTTCCCAAACCAAGAAGAGATCATATCCTATTAATTCACAACTTTCCAATTTCTTTCTCTTTCGAGCGCAAACCAGATTTTTTAGATATACATTAATATTGGCCAAACATTAATGCAGTAAGAACAAGAATTAATAGAATAACCATGAAAGAAAAGATGAAAAACCAAGATGATCAATAATCACATTCCACTACAAATGTTCTTTAACCTCCGCAAGAAGTGAATTTAGCCACTCATTTATGGATTAAACATCGTTAAATGAGTGTAAATCATACAAATAATTGAAATAAGGAAGAAAGAGATAGAGAAGAACCCTAAGAATTTCGTCCCCTCAACTGTCTGTAGCCCACGTTCTTGCTGAACCAAGTTAGAATAATTAAAAATAAACCTAAGTGTGCTATTTATACTAGTGGGAATTTTTCCCGCAATAACAAGCAACGTGTCACGGAGTGCATCGCGAAGCACTGCCTCCGTGACACACCACAAACGCAGACCCTCACTGGAATCCGGTCCTCCAGGTAATTATGCCCAACGTGCCACGGCGTGCAACGCGGGGCTTGGCCAACGTGCCACGGCCCCAACGCGGACCTTCACTGTAACTTGGCATATTTTTATCATCCGGGGCAGAATGCATCCGCGATGGCAGCGTGACACGGCTCCATCACAGAGCCCCTTAGTTTGCTGCATAACCTGAGCCTTTTTCACTGCTCGTTTTCGAGTCTCTTCCTGATTTCTCCCAACATGCATCTTAGCTTCCTAAAATTATATTTTTCCTACAAAACAACACTAATCATGTTGGTTAGTATAAATTCACATTTTACTACAAATCACATGAGAAGGTACAATTATCAATGTATAAACACGACGAAATGAAGCATTTGAGTATCACTTGGGCATATAATTTTTCCCAAGATCACTTACCCCACACTTAAAACTTTGTTCGTCCTCGAATAATAATCTCACATCTCATGCAATTGACACCCAATCATAGCTACTTTGGCCCGAAAATTCAAGCTACGATTATACCGATTAATTACATAGCAAATCATCCAGAAAACATGCATAGTCTCATCAATACAACGATATTCAGCACATTAAGACCTCCTAGACTCATGAGTCGACTCTCGATCTCGGCAAACTCATGCAAATAAGCTGATCAAGACATCCGACATGAAATTAAATCTCTCGTCAAGCATGGGCCCTCATAACCCAAGAGAATTTCCCCTTTTTCAATCATATGATCTCAAAAGCATTATATGCAGGGGCATATGAACACGATTTCGCTCTCTCTCTCAAAGAATTCACATGCATCATGTCATGAACTATAAGCTTGCCTCTAGTGTATTACTCCACTAATATAAGGACGACTGATGTAAGATCACATAGGAGTTGACGGGTTGTAATGTAAGCTAAGGAACTAGTACCCTTAAGCGCTTTCCCATATGTCCCACCACATTATGGGCATTGTTTCTTCTTTCATCCTCCCCTTTCTTGAAACCTTCCTTTATTTTTGTTCCCATTTCTTTAAGCACACTCGACTTAATAACAAAGATTATTTATACATCTTCATTTTATTAAATTCGGCAAGTGCACCTTTGACCTTTTCTTTACTTTCACCACTTCCGCTTTTCCTTTCTTTTCACAATTACTACTCCATGACACTGTGGGAAAATTTCTTTTCTTGAGCGCTTAAGAGTTTTGGATCAAATTCACAGATAATGAAAAGAAGGGGTTAAGCTCGGTTTGTACCTTTTCGACAAAAGAAAAGAATAGGCTAAAGGATCAGTGGGCTAACTAGGATGTACATTCAAGGTAGGTACGATAATAAAAAAAACTTTCGGTTAAAGCAAAGAAATGCCTACATCCTTTCCTACAATACACATCCTTCATTTTGTTTCGTATACACACACCAGGAAAGTTCTAGACACTTCACAATAGCATGGAAGAAATGAAACCTCACCACACACTCATTGCACATGCTCAACTCAAGACATATTCACAGACTCTTCAATCAGCCAATTACAAGAATTCAAACATTAAGCCTCAATCATACCGCATCGAATTCTATGGTCTAGGTATCTCAACATGTTTACAAAGTTGCATGCTTTCATACGAATCACCTTTGCATTCTAAATATCATGTACAACACGCAACCTGAATTCTGAACCATAAAGTAACGACACGTTTGGGATACAAACAAACAAAAGAAAAAAATTTAAAAAGAGCAAAAGAAATCTACTCCTATCGACTACATTTCCCTTAAGACGATCGTCATCCATCCATCATAGGGAACGGTCACTAATTACGACTTCGGTTCAATGGGACTATTCTCGGTAAAAGCACCGAAAACAAATGCTGAGAAACCCAATCATAAAAAAATAAAAAATTTCACGAAAAATTGTAAAAATTCGATAAAACAAAAATATTTACACAACCAGCTAACAACAACTCCATACAACAAACAACAGCTTCACATTAATTACAACACCAAATTATAATACAAAACATAAACATCAAAATCACAGGGTCACAATTTTTGCACAGGCACAACAACAAAACATAAACATAAACAACAACAAAACAACCAGCACCTAACTACACCCACCCCACACTTAAATCGAACATTGTCTGTTCATAAAATTCAGCATAGCACAAGAGTAGGTGGTGAAACTCCCTGATCAATCAAAGTATTCCACTTCTTCGTCAGGTGCGGTTGCCTCGTCCCCCATATCCGAATCACCTCCGCTATCATCATTTGACTCAATATCTGAGTCCTCGCGGTGTGTCTCCTCATCTATGGGGACATCATCATCAGTGGGCTCCACAAAAGTTGGCCCTACTCGGCATAAAGCCCTGGCATTTTCACCGAAGGGGTAGTCCAACTCTAACAGCCACAGCTCATCTTCTGTTGCTGGCCTCCTGCCTATGCGCAACTATAGCATCTGCATCCCAAACATGCGGGCCATATACTGATCATCCCGAGCATGTCGCTCGGCTAATGTGAGAACTGGCCTGTGAGTGGTGTCGGGTGCCTTAGTTTTGGTGACGTCTAAGGCCCACCTCTCCATCTACGAGATATAGTCAAGGACTCCTCCTCAACATCTAGGCCCCTCAGGAAAGTGGTCAGCAAGCCACCAAACCCGTACCTGTGCCCTTGATGCAAACGGGTTCTCTTCATGGCGGAGATGATTACCGCCCCAACATTAATCTCTAGCCCTTTCATCAAGGTGTATACCAAGCACACACGATCCTGGGTGACATCTGTCATGTGCACCCCCAGGATCAGGCAGGAACACACGATCTTAAGCCAAATTCTGGCTTCCCTGTTCATTTGAGAATAGGGCAGCGTCTGATGGTAGCCCCTCTCCTTATGCCTGCTCCACCGTGCTGTTGAACGGGCTCCACACAGAGTGCTTCTGATATCCGCATATGGTGGAGTAATGTTCAACTACCGGAGTACATAGGCATTTGTGTCCCGCGCCCCAAGATGGCATTAAGGTGATGGGGCTCAAAAGTGATTACCTGCCCCCTTATTTTGATAGTGTGACTTCGGAGTGTCAGGTTCCAGTTGGCGTAGAACTCTTGAATCAGGTGAAGATTGCACTCCTTGGGCTCTTCAAAGATGAAGTTCAGCCCCGCAGCGTCAATCCTATGTATGATTCTGGGAAACTCCTGTGCCAACGGCTTCCTAGCAATGTGCTCCTCGGGGAAGTATTTGCTTTCCTTATGCTTTGTGTACCATTTCATCCCTTCCTCTGTCACCCATCGGGTTCCGTATTGACGGCGTTGGCCGCGCGAAACCGTTGGTGCTGCTGGGACTGCCGTTCCCAGTTTAATCCTTTTCCTTCCGGCGCCTGATGTAGACGCACCTTTTCCTTTATCTTGCCTGCTTGCCATTGTTCCTGTCAAATCAAGCATACAGTCCCAATGTTATTCAAATTAAAATTAGCTTCGACTAAGGTTGGGTTAGGCCACCCACACTTAGTCTTTAGCCACAATCACAACATTACGGCAAGACAAGTCTCACTTCCCACTTTACAACAAGAAACAACAACAGGCCTTGTGCATTCAGAGAATTCAATGGAATATATTTTACGTACTACTCAGACTTCTTACAGGTAATCAACATATCACCATCAATACCATTTCATCCCATAGCACTTAGCATAGAAAAACTCTTAACACAACCTATGCAATTCACCAAGTTCTATGCAATTCACAATTTCATTCTCCCAAAAAAAATTCCATCATTTACTTAGCATATTCATAACAATAACAACATAATTCACCTTACCCAACATGAATAACCCAATCATTTTCAAATTTTCAACCAAATTTAGCTTCTTCCTATTCAAATTCCAACCCTAGCTACTAATTTCGCACAAATTCAATCAAACATGTATTTATCAAGTTCATACAATCATAACGATACTACGAACATCAATCAACAATAACTTAAATGAATTCATGCTCAATTTACACTTAGGGCAAACTTTAGTTACCTCAGATGCTCAAAAATTGACAATTTCGGCCAAAATTGAAAAATTGAGGTTAAGTTCAAGCACGTACCTTTAATTCGTTGAACTTGAAGAAAAGTTGAAGAAAATTTTCTCCTAGGTCCGTGTCACGTTGGGGGAGGGGGGATTTTGGGTTGTTTGTCGCGGAGGGGAGTGAAAAATGGGAAAAATTGGGTGTTTTCGGGGTTAAAAATAAGGTTTTTTGCGCGGGTCACCCGGCAACCCGGTGTGACCTGTAGCGAATAACACCTCAACGTGTCACGGAGGGTAACGCGGAGCACACCCTCCGTGACACGGAGCCATCGCGCAGGGGTTCTGGAATTTGTAAACAATTCCAAAACACCTTCAACGTGTCACGGAGGGTAATGCGGAGGCCCTCCTCCGTGACACGGAGCCATCGTGCAGGCTTACTGTTTTGCCACTTTTTATTATTTTTCTCACCTCGATTTTTCCTTTGCGATCCTTTGCATTTTTACCCTCCGTTCAACCTGAAATTCATCTCACAACAAGAAATTGGTTAGAATTTATAGGTTTCAAATAAAATACATTTTTTTGTTTTTATTTTTATTTTTCTCATCATTTTTTTTCTTTTCTTTTCTTTCTTTTTTTTCTTTTTTTTCTTCTACGAAATCTATTCAAATATTACAAAATTTCATGGGTTGCCTCCCGTGCAGCGCCTGGTTTACCGTCGCGGCTCGACATCATTGAAGCTCAGTCATCCTCTAGGGTGACGGATGTCTTCTCTCGACTACCGCCCTCACCCCAGTAATGCTTACATCGCTGCCCATTGACTAAGAATGTGGCACTTCCATCTTCTTGCCACGATTCCCATTTTGGGGGGTCCTTCACCGGGTGTTTTCCCATAGGCTCTCGCGAATCAACACTTTGAGTTGCTCATACACGGCCGGAAGCTTTGTGGCCTTGTACACATCAAATACTTCAACTTTGTCGTGTGCCCGCATAGTTAGCTGCCCTACAGCTACATCAATAAGTGTTTTCCTAGTTGCCAAGAAAGGACGTCCCAAAATAAATGGGACTTCCGCATCCGGCTCAAAATCTAGCACAATGAAGTCAACCGGGAAGATAAGGGAGCCCACTTGCACCAGCACGTCCTCCACAATGCCATCTAGTCTGGCCAAAGAACGATCCGCTAGTTGCAAGATCACTGTTGTCGGTCTAGGACTGCATAGCCCCAATTTCTTGGATACCGATGTCAGCATCAAGTTAATGCTCGCTCCCAAATCACATAATCCATGAGCTCGGATACTCTTCTCAATTGTCAGTTGAATTGTAAAGCTCCCAGGGTCTTTGAGCTTTGTGGGCAACCTATTTTGTATCCGTGAAGTGCACTCCTCCGTAAGCGTCATCGTAGCGTACTCCGTCAACCTGCTTTTATTCGCCACGATGTCCTTGATATATTTTGCGTACTTCGTCACTCCCTGCAAAACATCAACAAGAGGTAAATTAATGTGTACCTGTTTAAGCACCTCCATGAACTTTTTCAAACACGCTTCCTCCTTTTGTTTCCTTAGTCTTTTGGGGAACGGGGGTGGTGGTCTTTCTGGTTCAGCTTCCTTCTCCTTCACCCTATCATCATTGTGCTCCCTCTCCTTCTCCACTGCTCCCGACTACTGCGGTGGTCTTTTTGGTTCCACCTCCTTGAGTTGCAAACCACTCCTCGAGGTCATTGCATTTACTTGCTTGGGGTTGGGGTCAGTGTCACTTGGAAGTCCTCCTCTCGGCCTGGTGTTCTGAGCTCCAGCTAGTTTCCCAAACTGGTACTCCAATGCCTTTGTGGCTAACTGATTGTTCTTTACATTGGCTGCCAATTTCACATAGTCAGCCTGCAATTGAGCTTGGTTAGCTATCATAGTTTTGAACATTTCCTCAATGCTGGGTGATGGTGGTGGAGGAGGTGCATTGTTGCTTCTGTATTGTGACTAAAATTGCTGTTGCCCTCCTTGATTTATCTGTGCTCCCTAACTCGAACTCTGCCCTTGATGACTGTTACTACCCCAAGTGAAATTCAGGTGACTTCTCCAATTAGAGTTGTAGTTGTTGCCATACTGTTGGTGATTATTTCTCGATACATTACCAACAAAGTTTACTGAATCAGGATTCGCACCACAACACTCAGCTGAGTGTTCATTACTGTCGCACACTTCACACCAAATTTGTTGCACTACATTCACTAGGGCTTGAGAATGATTCGTGCTCATATTGCTGAAGTGGGTATTGAGTTTATTCTGTAACGCAGCTATCTGTGCAGTGATAGCTATAAAACCATCCACTTCTAAGACTCTTCCTCTTTCCTTGTTCCTCCTCTAGAAGAGTCCGCATTCCACTCTGGATTTCCCTGTGAAATACGGTTCAACAAGGTATACAACTCCTTATAAGTTTTTTTCTAATGCTTGTCCCCCAGCTGCTAAGTCTAGCAAGATTTTTGTGTGGGGTTCCAAACCCTCTATGAAAGTATGCACCAGCACATCATTGGATTAGTGATGATGAGGACAATCCCGCAACATAGATTTGAATCTCTCCCAGGCTTGATACAAATTCTCTCCCTCTCTCTCTGTTTAAAACATAGAATTTGACTTCTAAGTCTTGCTGTTTTACCGGATGGAAAGAACCGTATCAAGAATTTCTTTGCAAGATCATCCCAAGTAGTGATGGAATTAGGTGGCTCATCATTCAACTACCTCTTTGCTTCTCCCAAAAGTGAAAATGGGAACAATGTAAGCCTGACATAATCGGATGACACTCCAGCGGGAATGTAAGTGTCACTTATCTCCAAAAAGTTTTGGAGATGTTGTTGTGGATCCTCGTGAGGGAGACCTGTGAATTGCCCGTTGGTGTGCAGCAATTGCACCATATTCTGTTTAAGCTCAAACCTCCCTCCTGGCTCAGGTTTGCGAATGCTAGATGTAATGTTGTTAGAATGTGGGATTGCCACTTCGCGAACTGGCCTAGCTGCCATTTCTTTGGGCACTAACACTGCCCTTACAATGGGTGGATTCTATTGTTGCTCCAGGATGGTCTGTCTGAGCAACTGCAGCTTTCTCTCTAGAGCTTCCATCCTTTGTCGATGGAATTGTCTTTCCGGCTCTAAGTGTGAATCAACTCCTTGTCCCTTGCCAGTGTTCAACAGAATTCAGTATCTGCAAAAGACAAGCTAAGACCAAGTTGTCAACACAAATAAGAAATAGTAAACTAACACTTAAGACAACAATTTTGTACCAATTGCTAGTCCCCGGCAACGGCGCCAAAAACTTGTTTGGCTGTTTGGAATACCTACACGCAAGTGCACGTGGTCGAACAAGTAGTAAAATGGCTAGAGTAGCCAAGTACGATCCCACAGGGACTAGACCAAGGTAATAATCGAATCAAGCGTTAATAAACTCTAACTCTAATAATGCAGACAACAGTTTCAAGAAGATTTTGGGAGTTTGTTTCCTAATTTATGCTAATCTAAAACAAATGTACAAATTGAGTCTGAACTATAGTAGTGAGCATGTTGAGGCTAAAACGAACATGCAGGGAAGCAATTTATTGATACAAATTGGTTAATCTTTCCTCCGGTTGCTAGTCAAGAATTATTGCCTATGGATTAAAACTCTCGTATTTAACCCAACTTAAGAATCATGAACCTTCCACCTACATTTCTGTGATAAGAAGAAATTCATGTTCTAGCCATACGAAACTGATTCCTTAATTAACTAATACGACTTTCAGATATATTTCTATTCTGAAGGTAAATCAATTCTCAATTTTTCCAAACCAAGAAGAGATCATATCCTATTAATTCACAACGTTCCAATTTCTTTCTCTTTCGAGCGCAAACCGGATTTTTTAGATATACATTAATATTGGCCAAACATTAATGCAGTAAGAACAAGAATTAATAGAACAACCATGAAAGAAAAGATGAAAAACCAAGATGATCAATAATCACATTCCACTACAAATGTTCTTTAACCTCCGCAAGAAGTGAATTTAGCCACTCATTTGTGGATTAAACATCGTTAAATGAGTGTAAATCATACAAATAATTGAAATAAGGAAGAAAGAGATAGAGAAGAACCCTAAGAATTTCGTCCCCTCAACTACCTGTAACCCATGTTCTTGCTCAACCAAGTCAGAATGATTAAAAATAAATCTAAGTGTGCTATCTATACTAGTGTGATTTTTTCCTGGATTAACAAGAAACGTGTCACGGAGTGCATCGCGGAGCACTGCCTCCATGACACGCCACAAACGCGGACCCTCACTGGAATTCAGTCCTCCAGGTAATTATGCCCAACGTGCCACGGCGTGCAACACGGGGCCTGGCCAACGTGCCATGGCCCCAACGCGGACCTTCACTGTAACTTGGCATATTTTTATCATCCTGGGTAGAATGCATCCGCGATGGCAGCGTGACACGGCTCCATCGCAGAGCCCCTTAGTTTGCTGCATAACCTGAGCCTTTTTCACTGCTCTCTTCTGAGTCTCTTCCCGATTTCTTCCAACATGCATCTTAGCTTCCTAAAATTATATTTTTCCTGCAAAACAACACTAATCATGTTGGTTAGTATAAATTCACATTTTACTACAAATCACATGAGAAGGTACAATTATCAATGTATAAACACGACGAAATGAAGCATTTGAGTATCACTTGGGCATATAATTTTGCCCAAGATCAGTTAGCTGCCCAACAGCCACATCAATCAAATCTTGCCCGGTTGCCAAGAAAGGACATCCCAAAATAAATGGGACTTCCGCATTCGGCTCGAAATCCAAGATGATAAAATCCACCGGGAAAATGAGAGAGCCCACTTGCACTAACACGTCCTCCACAATACCATCTGGTCTGGCCAAAGAACGGTCAGCTAGCTGCAAGATCATAGTAGTTGGTCTAGGGCTGCCCAGGCCCAACTTCTTGAACACGATGTCGGCATCAAGTTTATGCTTGCTCCGAAATCACATAATTCACGAGCTCGAACGCTTTGCCCAATTGTAATCTAAATCGTAAAGCTCCCAGGATCCTTGAGCTTTGTCGGTAACCAGTTCTATATCCGGGAGGTGCACTCCTCAGTAAGCGCCACCGTAGCATACTTCGTCAATCTTCTTTTGTTTGCTACGATGTCCTTGATATACTTTGCATATTTCGGCACCCCCTGCAACACATCAACCAAAGGTAAATTAATGTGTACCTATTTCAGCACTTCCATGAACTTCTTAAAGCAAGCTTCTTCCTTGTGCTTCTTTAATCTCTGAGGGAATGGGGGTGGTGGTCTTTCTGTCTCAGCTGCCTTTTCCTTCCCCCTCACATCATCATGTTCCCCATCTTTTTCCACTGTTCCAGATTGCTGAGGTAGTCTTTCTGGTTCCACCTCCTTAAGTTGTAGTCCACTCCTTGTGGTCACTGCATTGACCCGCTTGGGGTTTCGGTCAGTATCACTCGGTAGTCCTCCTCTGGGCCTGGTGTTTTGAGCTCCAGCTAACTGTCCCAACTGGTACTCCAACGCCTTTGTAGGTAACTGCTGATTCTTCATGTCAGCTACTAATTTCACATAATCATCCTGCATTTGCGCTTGGTTAGCTATTATTGTCTTGAACATATCCTCAATGCTTTTGGGTGGTGGAGGAGGTGCATTGTTTCCTCTGTATTGAGATTGAAAATTTTGATGCCCCCCTTGATTTCTCTGCACGCCCTGATTCGAACTCTGTCCTTGATGGCTATTACTCCCCCAAGAGAAATTCGGATGATTCCTCCAATTTGAGTTGTAATTGTTGCCATACTATTGATTATTATTCCTCTGGACGTTCCCAACAAAATTTAGCGAGTATGGATTGGCACCACAACACTCAGTTGAGTGTTCACTACTCCCACATACATCACACCATACCTAATGAACTGCATTGACTGGGGCTTGTGCTTGATTCAAGCTCATACTGCTGAAGTGGGTGTTGAGTTGATTTTGCAATGCAGCTATCTGTGCAGCTATAGTTGTAAAACCATCCACCTCAAAGACTCCTGCCGCTTTCCTTGTTCCTCCTCGTGTTAAGTCCGCATTCCATTCTGGATTTCCCTGTGAAATACGATTTAACAAAGTATAAAGCTCCTCATAAGTCTTCTCCAATTCCTGTCCCCCAGCTGCTGAGTCTAACAAAATTTTAGTATGTGGTTCCAAGCCCTCAATGAATGTATGCACCAACACATCATTAGACTGGTGATGATGAGGACAATCCCTTAACATTGACTTGAACCTCTCCCAAGCTTGATACAATTTCTCACCCTCTCTCTGTTTAAAACTTAGAATCTGACTTCTAAGTCTGGCTCTCTTCCCAAATGGAAAGAATCGTATCAAAAACTTTCTTGCAAGATCATCCCAAGTGGTGATAGAATTAGGTGGTTCATCTTTCAACCACCTCTTTGCTTCCCCAAATAATGAGAACGGGAATAATGTAAGCCTCACATAGTCGAATGATACTCCAGCGGGAATGTAAGTGTCACTTATCTCCAAAAAGTTTTTGAGATGTTGTTGCGGATCTTCATGAGGGAGACCTGTGAATTGCCCGCTGGTGTGCAACAACTGCACCATGTTCTGTTTAAGCTCGAAACTCCCTCCTGGCTCTGGTCTGCGAATACTAGATGTAATATTATTTGCATGTGGGATTGCCAATTCCCGGTCCGGCCTTGCCGCCATCTCCTCGGGTACTAAAACTGCCCTTACAAGTGGTGGATTCTGTTGCTGCTCCAGAATTGCCTGTCTTAGCAACTGCAGCTTCTTCTCTAGAGCTTCCCTCCTTTGGTGATGAAATTGTCTCTCTCACTCTATAAATGAATCTACCAACCCCTTATCTCTTGCCAGCGTTCAGAAAAAATTCAACACCTGCAAGAGAAAGGCTAAGATCAAGTTGTCAACACTTATATTGAATTTGTAAACTAACACTAAGAAAATAAATTTACCAATTGCCAGTCCACAGCAACGGCACCAAAAACTTGTTCGACCCAAAACTACATGCAAGTGCACGTGGTCGTACAAGTAGTAAAGTGGCTTTATTTCAAGCCAAGTATCTATCCCACAGGAACTGAAATACGGTATTAATTAACTTAAGCGTCAGTGAACGATATCTCTATGAATGCAGACAACCAAATAAATAGTGTTTTATGAGTTAAGATCACTAAGTAATAAGAATCTAAGTAAAGATTATAATTTGAGTCTAAACAATAGCAATGAACAAGCGGAGGTTTAGGCAAGCATGTAGGGATGTAATTTATTAATTCAATTCAGCTAATCTTCTCTTCGGTTGCTAGTCAGGAATTAATTGCCTATGGATTGGATCTTTCGACTCCTATCCAATTAAAGAATCATGAAACCTTATTATACATTTATGTGATATAAGAATCTCATGCTCTAGCCCTACATAACCGATTCCGTAATTGACTAATCAGATTTTCAGATATATTTCTATTCTGAATGTAAATCTTTTCTCAATTTTTATAGCGAAGAAAAGATCATATCCTACCAATTTACATCTGTCCAATTCCTTTACTTTTCAAAATCAAAATTGGATTTCTAAGATATACATTAACATTGGCCAAACATTAATGCAGTAAAAACAAGAATTAATAGAACAACCATTGAAAAAAAGATGAAAACTGAAATGATCAATAATTACATTTCTCTATAATTATCCTTAACCTCAGCAAGAAGTGAATTAGCCACTCATTTGTGGATTAAACATCATCAAATAAGTAGAATTCATACAAGAAATTGAAATTAAAGAGAAAAAGGATGAGAATAACCCTAGAATGTCCTCTCAACTTCCTGTAAACCACGTTCTTGCTCCACCAAGTCAGAATGTTTAAAATAAAACCTAAGTGTGTTATTTATACTATTGAGAATTTTTCCTAGAATAACAAGCAACGTGGCACGGAGTGTATCGCGGAGCACTCCCTCCCTGCCACGGGGCTGTCACGGAACCCCACTGGAAGTCGTCTCCCAGGTAACTGCATCTCACTATGGCACGGCTTGTATCGCGGAGCCTTGCCTCCGTGCCACAGTGCTATCGCGCACCTTCACTGGAACTTGAGGTTCCAGGTAATCACACTCAATGTGACACGGAGTGCAAAGCTGAGCACTGCATCCGTGCCACGGAGGTAAGGCGAACCTCCACTGGAATTTGACATAAATAATTCATCCCAGGCAGAATGCCTCCGTTATGGTAGCGTGACACGGCGCCATCGCGGAGCCCTTATTTTTTCCACTTTCCCTTGTCAACTTTCGCTTCTATCTTCCAAGTCCATTCCCGCACTTTACCAACATATATATTAACTTCCAAAATTTTCTTTTACCTGCAAAACAACACTAATAATGTTGGTTAGTATAGATTCACATTTATCAAATAATCACATGAGAATATACACATAATAATAGATAAACAAGTTAGAATGAAGCATTTGAGTATCACTTGGGCATGCAATTCTGCCCAAGATCACTCTGCCCACTTGAATGTGATAGTCCGGACCATGTAAGCTCTATCGTGGTATGTCGGTTAAGTGACGAGTCTCCCATTGTTTATATAATTCAGATTTGCATATTTCTTACTCATGATTATTACTATAAGCATGCATGTTCTAAAAGCAAGGTTTGACTCATTGTTCAGCTTTTATCATAAATGTTACATTTCATCTTTGAGTCATTCGAGTTAGTAATGATATTATAAAGCTATGCATGGTCATGTCATGGTAAGATTTTAATTTCAGAATGAATACACGTAGCCCTTCTCCTCATACTTGAAAGCTTATGATATGTTATGAAATGTTTTTAGTGATTTATTTTACTTAAGAGGTTTTACTCATCTTGCTTACTCGGTACATTCCACGTACTGACCGCACACTTTCTATGTTGTATCATTTCCTGATACAGGACTCAGCTCACAGCTTCAGCCCCGCTCTTGGATAGCTTTCCGGAGTTAGTATCTTCTTAGATTGTTGAGTCCTCATCCTTCGAGGGCTAGACTATCATTTTCTTTTATGTATTTCCAGTTTCAGTATTGTTGAGTCAGCTGGAGTCTTGACCCATCAGCTCATCCAAACTAGAGGCTTTTTAGACTTATGTATGTGTTAGCTTTGGATGTCATTCCGATGTTATGTTGAATTAGACTTCTGCTGAGATTATATTGATTCTTTCGTTCAGTTTATTGAATGAGTTAGTTGTACTCTTATGTCATGGGTTGACTTGGGGTCTCTCGGGGTCCCTTATCCCGTGTCTATGATCCGGGCCTCCGTTCGGGTCGTGAAAAACTTGGTACCTGAGCCATAGGTTTGATGTGTTCTAGGGAGTCTGAAAGCCGCGTTAAGTAGTCTTTTCATGGGTGTGAAGTGCTCCATGCTTATGACGAAGAGGATACATTTAAGAAATGTCTCCTTCTTTCATGATCTATGTCGTGTGATGAAAAGTCTTTCTATCCTTCTAATTCATGCTAATCGCGATTGCAAAATCATGGCTCCTCCAAGAATGAATAGAAGGAGGAATGGAGGTGGTGAAGCCACGAGAATGGAAGTGGTTATGGGAATCAACCAGCCCCACTAGTTTAGGAGCGTCAGGCACCGGAGCCACCTGCCCATGCTGAGTTCTGAGATGCTATCCAAATGCTTGCGTAGGCCTTGACCACTAAGGTCAATCAGCAGGCCGTTGCGCATGTTCCTCAAAATGGAAATGCAGCAGCGGTCAGAGTTAGAGACTTCTTGAGAATGAACCCGCAGGAGTTCTTAGGGTCCAAGATAGATGAGGACTTGTATGATTTCATTGATGAGATTGTCAAGATCACCCAAGTCATGGGGGTGAGTAGTGTTGAGTGCGCAGAGTTGGCCTCATACCAGTTGAAGGGGGTTGCGCATATCTGGTTTCATCAATGGAAGGAAAGCAGGGCAGCAAGAGCAGGTCTGATCACTTGGGAGGAGTTCCAGGTTGCATTTCTAGACTGATTCTTCCCTCAGGAGATGAGGGAGTTAAAAGCAGCCGAGTTTGTGAATTTGAAACAGGGGAGAATGATTGTCCAAGAGTATTCCCTTGAGTTCACTCGCCTATCAAAATATTCCCCAGAGTTGGTAATAGATCAGAGAATGCGAGTGGGTAGATTCGTCCATGGAGTTGCAGGTTATTTGGACAAGGACTACAGAATAATCGTGCTACACCAGGATATGGAATTTCCTCGCATGGTGTTGTATGCCCAGCAGATGGAGGCGGCACATTTGAGAGAGAGGGAGGACAAGAGGGCCATGACTAAGGATCATATGTTCTCTCAGCAAAGGTCCGGTGGTGGACACCGACAGCAGACTCACCAGAGATCATCTGCCCCAGAATCTTCGGCATTGAGTGTGCCATCCAGGCCTAGAAATGATCAGAGAGGGTTAGCATCAGGCTCGAGGGGTCAGAGCAGCAGACCCAAAGATTCTAGCATCCTAGCTTGTCGCAGATGTTATCGAGGCCACAAAGGCCAGTGCTTGGCAGGTTCAGGTGATTGTTTTGGGTGTGGGAAGCCCGAACACATGCTTTGAGATTGTCCAGCTGTAAGGCAGGATCAGGTTGGGGGCCGAGGCTTAGCTTCTAGCTTAGCAGCCCCTCCCCCATGCTCAGCACATCAGAGGGCATCTACTAGCATACCTGGTGGTCAATGCCAGAACAAATTCTATGCTTTAGCTTCTCGTCAGGAGCGGGAGGTCTCCCCGGATGTGGTTACTGGTATGTTGTGAATTTTCCATATTGTTGTTTATGCTTTGTTAGATCCGGGGGCCACCTTGTCTTTTGTGACACCATATATAGCCAGTAGCTTCGGAGTCAATCCCGATGTCTTATCAGAACCCTTCTCAGTTTCCACACCAGTAGGTGACTCAGTTATAGCTAGACGGGTATATAGAGGTTGCCCAATCTCAGCCCTTCATAAGGTCACCTCAGCAGACTTGATAGAGCTAGCCATGACCGATTTTGATGTTATTCTTGGCATGGATTGGCTATATGCATGCTATGCTTCAGAAATTGTAGAACCCGGTCAGTAGAGTTCAGATTTCCGGGTGAGCCAGTCTTAGAATGGAAGGGTAGTTCAATTGTGCCTGTAGGTTGATTCATTTCCTACCTTAAGGCTAGAAAGATGATTTCTAAGGGGTGTATATACCATCTAGTTAGGGTTAAGGACGTGGAGTCTAAAACCCTGACAATCCATTTTGTACCAGTAGTACGTGAGAATCCAGAGGTCTTTCCTGATGATTTGCCAAGTGTCCCTCCCGAGCGGGAGATTGATTTCGGTATAGATCTTCTTCCCGACACACAGCCTATATCAATTCTGCCCTACCGAATGGCTCCAACCAAGCTAAAAGTATTGAAGGATCAGTAGAAGGACCTGTTTGTAAGGTATTTATTAGGCCAAGTAAGCCTCCATGGGGTGTACCAGTCCTATTCATTCAGAAGAAAGATGGTTCTCTTCGGATGTGCATTGATTACAGGCAATTGAATAAGGTTACGGTCAAGAATAGGAACCCCTTACCCAGGATCAATGATTTTTTTGACCAGCTTTAGGGTGCCAAGTGTTTCTCCAAGATTGATCTCAGATCCGGGTATCACCATATTAGGGTTTGGGAGGGTGACATCCCAAAAACCATTTTCAAGACTCGATATGGTCACTACGAATTTGTTGTTATGTCTTTTGGACTAACCAATGCCCCTAAAGCTTTTATGGATCTTATGAATAGGGTGTTCGAGGCATATTTGGACATGTTCATGATTGTGTTTATCGACGATATCCTCATATACTCTCGGAGCGAGGAGGAGCATGCCGCTCACTTGAGAGTAGTGCTTCAGACTCTCAAGGATTGTCAGTTGTATGCAAAGTTCAGCAAGTGTGAGTTTTGGTTGAACTCGGTTGCATTTTTGGTCCACGTGTTACCAAGTGAGGGCATAAAGGTAGATTCTCATAAAATTGAGGTTGTGAAGAATTGGCCCAAACTGGTGAACCCATCGGATATCAGGAGCTTTTTGGGCTTAGCGGGTTATTATCGAAGATTCATTGAGGGCTTTTCATCTATTGCAGCACCTTTGACCAAGTTGACTCAGAAGAAGGTAAAATTCCAATGGTCGGAGTCTTGTGAGAAAAGCTTTCAGGAATTGAAGACCCGACTCACTTCAGCACCAGTGTTGACCCTACCCAAGGGTACGTATGGTTTTGTGGTGTATTGTGATTCTTCGAGAATCGTACTTGGGTGTTTGTTGATGGAGCATGGGAAAGTGATAACATATGCCTCAGGAAAATTGAAAATTCATGAGAAGATTACCCGACTCGTGATCTTGAGTTGGCGGCGGTGGTGTTCGCATTGAAGATATGGCGGCATTACTTGTATGGGGTCCACATGGATGTGTTCACGGATCACAAGATCTTGCAATATGTGTTAGCGCAGAAAGATCTCAATCTTCGGCCAAGGAGGTGGTTGGAGCTACTTAAGGACTATGACATGAGTGTCCTTTACCACCCGAGTAAGGATAATGTGGTAGCGGACGCACTTAATAGGCTCTCTATGGAGAGTGTGTCCCATATGGATGAAGGAAGGAAGGAGTTGGTGAAAGATGTCCATCGGCTTGCAAGGTTGGGAGTTATATTGGTCGACTCGACCAAAGGTGGCGTTATTGTGCAAAATGGATTGGAATCATCCTTGGTAGTAGACATGAAGGCTAGGCAAGATGAGCATCCATTGTTGATAAAGCTGAAGGAAGCCGTTGGAAGTCAGAAGGTGGAGGTTCTCTACCAAGGGGGAGATGGGGTGTTGCGGTACCAGGGTCGTCTATGTGTTCTAGATATTGATAATTTGAGGTACCGGATATTTCATGACGCACATGGATCCTGGTATTCTATCCATCCGGGTGCCACCAAGATGTATCATGATTTGAGGGAAATATATTGGTGGAACGGCATGAAGAAGGATATAAGAGAATTCGTAGCCAAGTGCCCGAATTGTCAGCAAGTGAAAGTTGAGCATCAAAGGTCGGGAGGCGTACTTCAGGATATTAGCATTCCCACATGGAAGTGGGAAGAGATTAATATAGATTTCATTATAGGCCTACCTCATACTCACCGACACTATGATTCTATTTGGGTGGTGGTAGACAGGTTCACCAAGGCTGCACACTTCCTACCGGTCAAAACCACAGATTTAACGGACGATTATGCCAAACTATATATCTGGGAGTTGGTGTGATTACATGGAGTGCCCTTTTCTATTATCTCAGACCAAGGTACTCAGTTTACCTCTTAGTTTTGGTGGTCTTTCCAAAAAGGGCATGGGACTCAGGTTAAGCTCAGCACAGTATTCAATCTGCAAAAGGATGGTCAGGCGGAGCGGAAAATTCAAACTCTCGAGGAGATGTTGAGAGCTTGTGTGATAGATTTCAAGGGTAGTTGGGATGATCACTTGCCTTTGATCGAGTTTGCTTACAATAATAGCTATCACTCCAGCATCCAGATGGCACCGTTCGAGGCTCTTTATGGGTGAAGGTGTAGATCGCCCATTGGATGGTTTGAGGTTGGTGAGGAAGCTATGATAGGACCTGATTCGGTTCATGAGGCTATGGTGAAATTTCAGTTGATAAGGGAAAGGCTGAAAACTGCTCAAAGTCATCAAAAGTCATATGCTGATGTGAGAAGGAGAGAGTTGGAGTTCGAGGTGGACGATTTGGTACATTTGAAGGTATCTCCCACGAAGGGAGTCATGCGGTTCGAAAAGAAAGAAAAACTCAGTCCCTGCTATGTTGGTCCCTATCGGGTTATGAAAAGAGTTGGTAAGGTAGAGTATGAGTTGGACTTTCCATCAGAGTTATCTTTTGTTCATCCCGTCATTCATGTATCGCTCTTGAAAAAGTTCTTGGGTGATCCATCTTTAGTTGTCCCGATGGAAAGCGTTGGTGTGGGATATAGCCTCAGTTATGACGAAATTCCAGTTGCAATATTGGATCACCAGTTTCGGAAGTTAAGAAACAAAGAGGTAGCTTCAGTTAAAGTCTTATGGAGAAATTAGCATGTTGAAGGAGCTACGTGGTAAGCCGAGGCACCTATGATGGATAAATACCCTCACCTATTCCCTACCGGCTCAGTTTCAATTTGAGGTATTAGTTTTTGCCCTAATTCTTTAATCAGTTTCCCTGTGCAGTTCATGTGCACAAGTTTGATTTATGACATGATAGATGTATGTGATGTCGGAATTCAGTTCATCTATGTAGTTCTTTTTGGAGGTAGTCATTCCGCCAGTTTTCAGTTTAAATAATCAATCTTTACATATGATAATTGCATGTGTATATTTTCTGCTTGTTTCCAACATTTGAGGATGAATGTTCCTAAGGGGGAGATAATGTAATACCCTGAAAGTTCTTGAGAATAGACCGGGAGTTTAAATTTGAAATCTACAAAAACTGGAAAAAATGGCTCAGACGAATGGAGTAGCGACTCGTGGTTTCAAACCATGAGTCATTGCTAGCATTTGTGGGTTCAGGAGTTCGGATGGCAGTGGAAGTAATTGTTGATGTAATGACTCATTGTAAGAAACAATGAGTCGTCATTAGTGGTCATGGTATGATATGGACTTAATAGTTGGGGAGTGTAACGGGTCATCCAACGACCCATCATGGCATGCAACAATCCGTTGTGATAAGTCATGGTAAGGGAATCCAGATCTCCAGTGGATTTAACGGATGGATACCACGATCCGTTGGAGCCCACAACAAGTCATGGTGAGACTCGTCGTGGGGAAGTTCAGAAGGTTCAGGAGGGCAAAAAACGGTCGATGTAACGATCCATTGTCTCAGAGGACGAGTCGTCCTCTTCACCTGTTGTTCAGATCCGAAGGCGAGTCTCAGCAGTGCATAGCACGGATGGATACCACGGGTCGGGGTATCCTCCAATGACCTGTTGGGTCGTCTGTTGTTTGGCCCAGTGAGCAAATTTTCTTCGTAATCAATAAGGGTATTTTCATCATTCCTAAGGGCCTATACTACGTTGTTTAAGGCTCATTTTATAGGATTATAAGAGGGGAAAACCTATTCTAAGCTAGTTCATTCCATGCATGCAAACTTGTGAGTTTGAAGAGAGGATTTAGAGAAAATTTTGAAGGTTCCCATTGGAATCTCACCTTGGGAAATTAGATAAGTGGTTAAATCATCCCTCCCAGGTATGTAGGGTTATGAGTGGTTGTCTCCTTCCACACCCAAGCCCAATTTCTATCAAATCATGAAAATTACCTATGATCAAATAGGGGGTTTTTACCCAATTGCACAATTCTTCAATATCTATACATGGGTATGATTAGATTATGTTCATATTGATGAATTGTGAAGCTTGGGCAGATTTTAAATTATTTTTCAATCAAAAATTGTGTTTTCTAAATTATGAAATTGAATGCCCATGGATAAGAAGTTCATGAAAGAAGAGAATGTTGATGGATGTATAATGATTATGAGATTTGATGATGAAAAGCATGTTTCTAAAGCTACCCATGATTATGATATAGTTTTCAAAATGAATTGAGTAGATCCAAGTATGGTGAAGCTTTGGGCAATGCCCACATGTTGATTTAAAATGATGATTTTCCCGAAATAAGCTTACTGATCTTGGGTAGAATTATATGCCCAAGTGATGCTCAAATTCTCTATTTCGTCTTGTTTATCTATCGTTATTTGCACATTCTCATGTGATTTGTAGTTAAAATGTGAATTTATAATAACCAACATGATTAGTGTTGTTTTGTAGGAAAAATGTAATTTTAGGAAGCTAAGTTGCATGTTGCTAAAAAAATCGGGAATGGACTCAGAAGTGAGCAGTGGAAAAAGTCAAGGAAGAGCAGCAAAAGTAAGGGCTCCGCGATGGAGTAGTGTCACGCTGCCATCGCGGAGGCAGTCTGCCTCGGATGAGTTGTTTTGTCAAATTCCAGTAAGGGTTCGCGACAGCGCCATGGAATCTTGGCCAAGCCGCGCGTTACATGTTGTGGCACGTTGCCTATATTTACCTAGAACATAAAATTCCAATGAGGGTCCGCGTTTGCACCGTGTCACGGAAGCGGTGCTCCGCGATGCACTCCGTGACACGTTGCTTGTTATTCCGGGAAAAATTTCCACTAGTATAAATAGCACACTTAGGTTTATTTTTAATTATTTTGACTTAGTTGAGCAAGAGCGTGGGTTACAGGCAGTTGAGGAAACAAAAATCTTAGGGTTCTTCTCTAACTCTTACTCCTTTATTTCAATTGTTTGTATGATTTATACTCATTTGATGATGTTTAATCCACAAATGAGTGGCTAAATTCACTTCTTGCTGAGGTTAAGAACATTTGTAGTGGAATGTAATTGTTGATCATTTTGGTTTTTCATCTTTTCTTCCATTGTTGCTCTATTAATTCTTGTTCTTACTGCATTAATGTCTGGCCAATGTTAATGTATATCTAAAAAATCCAATTTTATCTTGAAAAGGAAAGAAATTGGAAAGTTGTGAATTGGTAGGATATGATTGTTCGGGTGTTTTGTGGGTATATAAAACGACACGCAAGTGCACGTGGTCGAAAAAGTAGTAAAGTGGCTTTAGTAAGCTAAGTATCGATCCCACAGAGACTTGGATGAAGTGCAATCTGCTCAAGTGTACTATATTTTACTTCTAAAAAAATGCAGACAACAGTGTAACCAAAAGTTTGATAGTTTGTTTTATAATTTTTATACTAAAGCTAAAACAATTATCTACTTTGAGTCTGAACTATGAATGAGAGCATGCTGAGGTTAAACGAACATGTAATGAAATTAATTATCATCATAACTTGGTTAATCTTTTCCTCCAGTTGCTAGCCAAGAACTATTGCCAAGAGATTAAAACTCTCGTATTTAACCTCACTTAAGAATCATGAACCATCCACCTACATTTCTGTGATTAAATGCAATTCATGTTCTAGCCATACAAACCTGGTTCCTAAATTGACTAATACGACTTTTAGGTATATTTCTATCGTGAAAGCAAATCAAGACTAAATTTTCCCAAACCAAGTAAAGAACATATCCTATTAATTCACAACTTTCCAATTTCTTGCTCTCTCGAGTGAAACCGGACTTTTTAGATGTACATTAACGTAGGCCACACATTAATGCAGTAAGAACAAGAATTAATAGAACAACACGGAAGAAAAGATGAAAAACCAAAGAATCAATGATCACATTTCATCACAATTGTTCATAACCTCAGCAAGAAGAGAAATTAGCCACTCATTTGTGGATTAAACATCTTTAAATGAGTGTTAATCATACAAGCAATTGAATTAAAGAAGAAAGAAAGAGAGAAAAAACCCTGATATTTTTGTCCCTCAACTGCCTGTAACCCACGTTCTTGCTCCACCAAGCCAGAATATTAAAAAATGAACCTAAGTGTTCTATTTATACTGCTGGGAATTTTTCCCGTAATAACGAGCAACGTGTCACGGAGTGCATCGCGGAGCACTGCCTCCGTGACATGCTACGGACGCGGACCCTCACTGGAATTGGGGGTCCAGGAATTAAGGCCCAACGTGGCACGACGTGCAACGCGGAGCCAAGCCACCGTGCCACGGACTGGACGCGGACCCTCTCTGGAATTTGGGCGAATTTTCCCTATCCAGGCAGAAGGCCTCCGCGATGGCAGCGTGACACGGCTCCATCACGGAGCTCCTTTATTTCATGTTGTCCATTGCTTTATCCCTTGCTCGCATCCAAGTCCAACCCCGATATCATCCAACATGCATTTAAGCTTCCCAAAATTACATTTTACCTGCAAAACAATGCTAATCATGTTGGTTAGTATAAATTCACATTTTATTACCAATTACATGAGAATGTATACACATTGGTAGATAAACAAGGCTAAAATGGTACTTTTGAGTATCACTTGGGCATATAAATTTGCCCAAGATCACTTACCCCACACTTAAATCCTTGTTCGTCCTCGAACAACAATCCTACACTTCATGCAATTTACATCCCAACCTCGCTACTTTGGTTCGACAATTTAGGCTACGGTCATACCGATTATTCAATACAACAAATCATCAAGAAAACATGCATGGTCTTATCAATGCAATGACCTTCAATACATCAAGACCCCCTAGACTTTAAGAATCGACTCTCGATATTGGCAAACTCATGCAAATCAGCTGATCAAGATATCCGACACGAAAATTAATCTTTCATCAAGCATGTGCCCTCACAACACAAGAGAATCTTCCCCTTTTAGCTCATATGACTCACAAGAATTCAAGTAGGGGCATGTAAACACAATTTCGCTCTCTCTCCCAAAAGAATTCACATGCATCATGTCATGACCCATAAACTTGCCCTTAGTGTGTTACTCCACTAATATAAAGAAGTGCGATGTAAGATCACGTAGGACTTTAACTGGTTGTAATTGAAGCTACGGAACTAGTAAATATTGGGTTAGCCAATAATAGCCACTAGCATCCTTAAGCGCCTTTTCAACACATCCCATCAACTGATGGACATTGTTTCTTTTTTCCATCATCCCATTCTTGATGTTTTTCTTTAGTATAGCCCATCGTATTAAGCACACTTGACACAACAACAAAGATTATTCATGCACCTTCATTATTGTTTATTTATAGCAAGTGCACCTTCACCCTTTTCTTTTCTTCTATCACTCTGCTTTTTCTTTTTCTTTTCACCATTCTCACTCTTTGACACTTCGGGAAAATGATTTTCTCTTCTTAAGCGCTTAAGAGTTTTGTATAGACTTTACGGCTAATGAAAAGAAGGAATTAAGCTCGGTTTACACTTTATGACAAAAGAAAAAATAATAGGCTAAAGGCTCAACGGGCTGACTAGGGTATACAATCAACGTATGTACGACAAGGAAAAATAGAAACTCTCGGTTAAAACAAAGAAATGCCTACATCCTTTCCTACAATACACCTCCTTCATTTCATTTTGTACACACACCAGGCAAGTTCTAGACACTTCACAATAGCATGGAATAACAACACCTCACTTCACACTTTTTGCACATACTCAATTCAAGATGTATTCACAGACTCTTCAATCAGCTAATTACAGGAATTCAAACATTAAGCCTCAATCACACTGAATCGAACTCTATGGCCTAGGTATCTCAACATATTTACAAAGTTGCATGCTTTCATACGAATCACCTTTGCATTTTAAATATCATGTACAACACGCAACCAGAATTCTACAACCATACAGTAACTACAGGTTTTGGGATGCAACCCACCAAAGAAAAAAACTAAAAAATAATTGAAAAAAATCTACTCCTAACGACTACATTTCCCTTAAGATGGTCGTCATCCATCCATCATAGGGAACGGTCACTACTATGACTTCAGTTCAATGGGACCATTCTCGGTAAAAGAACCAAAAACAAACGCCGAGAAACCCAAGAATTAAAAAATTAGTTGAAAATATCGATCATTTCGACAGAAAAAATATGTACAAAATATTTTAAAATTTTTAAAAATATCGATCATTTCGATAACAACAATATGTACAGAATCAGCTAGCAACATTCAGCAACACACATCAATTTCACATAAATTTACAAATACAAAACAACTTAACAATTCACAACTCACAGGGACAAACAAATTTTCACATACACGACAACAGAATAGAGCATACATACAAAATAGCCCAACCCAGCACCTAAATACTCCCACCCCACACTTAGCTCGAACACTGTCCCCAGTGTTCACAAAAATTTAAATAACACAAAATCGGGTGGTGGAACTCCCTGATCAATCAAAGTATTCCTCTTCTTCGTCGGGTGCTGCTGCTTCATCTCCCATGTTCGAGTCGCCCCCGTCGTCATCATCGGACTCCACATCGGAGTCCTCCCGATGTGTCTCCTCATCTGTGGGGACATCATCATCTGTGGGCTCTACAAATGCTGGCCCCACTTGGCATAGAGCCCTGGCGTTTTCGCCGAAGGGGTAGTCTAGCTCGAGCTGCCATAACTCCTCCTCTGTCGCCGGCCTCCCACCTATCCTTAGCTGGAGCATCTACATCCCATACATCCGAGCCATATACTGGTCATCACGAGCATGTCGCTCGCCAAGTGTAAGCACTGACCCGTGGGTGGTGTCGGGAGCCTTAGTTTTAGTAACATCTAAGGCCCGCCACTCCATCTGCGGGATATAGTCAAGGGCCTCCTCCTCGACATCTAGGCCCCTGAGGAAGGTGGTGAGTAGTCCACCAAAGCCATACCTGTGCCCCTGGTGCAACCGAACTCTCTTCATGGCGGAGATAATTACCGCCCCCACATTGATCTCCAGCCCTTTTATCAGGGCGTACACCAGGCATACACGATCCCGGGTTACATCAGGGCGTACACCAGGCATACATGAGCAGACTATCTTCAGCCAGATTCGGGCTTCCCTGTTCATCTGTGAATATGGCAGAGTCTGGTGGTAGCCCCTCTCTTTGTGTCTGCTCCATCTAGCTGTCGATCGGGTCCCACACAATGTGCGTCTGATGTCCGCATAAGGTGGGGTAATGTTCAGCTGTCGGAGTACGTGGGCGTCTATGTCCCGCGCTCCTATGATGGCATTGAGGTGGTGGGGCTCCAAGGTGACTATTTGCCCTTTGATCTTGATGGTGTGGCTTCTGATAGTCGGGTTCCAGTTGGCATAGAACTTCCGAACCAGGTGCAAATTGCATTCCTTGGGCTCTTCAAAGATGAAATTGATCCCGGTTGCCTCGATTCGGTGGACCATCCTAGGGAACTCCTGTGCCAATGGTTCCCGTGCTATGTGCTCCTCAGGGAAATATTTGTTTTCTTTGTGCTTTGCGTACCACTTTTTCCCCTCATCAGTCACCCATCTTGTTCCATATTGGCGGCGTTGGCCACGTCGAACTGCTGGTGCTGCTGGGACTGCTGTGCCCAGTCTGATCCGCTTCCTTCCGGCGCCCGAAGTTGATGCGCCTTTTCCTTTCTCTTGCCGGCTTGCCATTGTACCTGTCAATCCAAGTAGACAAGATCAATGTTAAGCTAACGGATATTAACTTCAACTAAGGTCGGGTTACGCTAGGTTACCCCATACTTAGTACTTAGCTACAGTTACAACAATACGGCAAGATTATCTTTATTTACACACAATAACCAACTATACAATCATGCTTAGTGCGTTCGAAAAATTCGACGATATATCTTCTGCGTACTACTCAGACTTCGTACAGCCAATCACAATCACTACCATCACTAACATCTTAACCATTGCACTTAGCAAGGAAAAACAAAGAAACAAAAACAACAACAAAAATTTATCTACACGAACCTATACAACCAACCAAATTCTTACAAATTTCAACATTCCCTTAACCCGAGAATTCGTCGTTCTATTAACATCCTAACAATTTGTATATCGAATCATCTCATTCAACATATACATCCCGGCATGAAATTCACAAGTTCACTACATTTTCAACTTCAAATTCAAAAACAAGCCCTAGAATTGATATTATCAAGCAAATTCGATTAATTTATGCAATTGACGAGTTCAAGCAATCATAACGACATTCCGAACATTCATCAACAACAATTTACTTGAATTCATGAATAATTTCTACTTAGGGCAATTTAGCTCACCTCACATGCTCAATATCAAAGAAAATCGACAAGAATTTGAGAGGAAATCAAAAAACATACCTTGACTTTGAAGAATCGAAGAAAACTTGTTGAATTTCTTACCTTACTCCCTGTCACGTTGATGGGGGATGGGTTTTGGGGGGTTTTGGTCGCGGAGAGATTAAAAAATGAGGGAAAAGGGAGGGTTTTCAGGGTTAAAAAGTAGGGAAATCGCGCGGGTCACCCGGCGACCCGGTGTGACCCGGCGCGATATACAAGGCAACGTGTCACGGAGTGCATCGCGGTGCACTGCCTCTGTGACACGGAGCCATCGCGAAACTGTTCTGGAAATTTTTAAAATTTTCGGATTATACCTCAACGTGTCACGGAGGTAACGCGGAGGTCCCCCTCCATGACGCGGAGGTCCCGCCCCAGCTCACTGTTTGCCACTTTTTGTTAATTATCATACCTCAACTTTTCCTTCGCGATTCCGTGCATATTTTTCTCCGTTTGACCTGAAATTCATCTCACTATACAAAATTCTTTAGAATTATAGGTTTCACTCTAAATACAAATAAAACAAAAACTAAAATAAAAACTTTTTGTATTAAATCAAGAAAAAGAAAAAGAAAAGAAAATTCTATTTACACTTTACGAAAAGAAAGAAAAATTTTTCACGGGTTGCCTCCCGTGCAGCGCCTGGTTTACCGTCGCGGCTCGACATCGTTAAGCTCAATTGTCCTCTAGGGTGATGGATGATTTCTCTCGATCACCGTCCTCCCCCCAGTAGTGCTTACACCTTTCCAGTGGTTTTCCCATTAACTCCCGTGAATCCTTAATCTGCTTATCCTCACCTTGATCAATCACATTGATCACCGAGAGTTCTTCGTGCACCATCGGGAGCTTGGGTGCCTTGTACACCTCGAACACCTCCACCTTGTCATGTGCTCGCATTGTCAGCTGCCCCACAGCTACGTCAATTAGTGCTTTCCCGGTTGCCAAGAAAGGAAGTCCCAAAATAAATGGGACTTCCACGTCTGGTTCAAAATCCAGCACGACAAGATCTAGCGGAAAAATTAGGGAGCCAACTTGCACCAGAACGTCCTCTACAATGCTATCAGGTCTGGCTAAGGACCGATCCGCCAACTGCAAGATTACAGTTGTGGGTCTAGGACTCCCTAGACCCAACTTTCTGAATACCGAAGACGGCATCAAATTTATGCTCGCTCCCAAATCACACAATCCACGAGCTCGGATGCTCTGCCCAATAGTAATCTGGATAGTAAAACTCTCAGGGTCTTTTAGCTTTGTGGGCAGTCTATTTTGAATTCGGGAAGTGCACTCCTCCGTTAGAGCCACCGTAGCATACTCAGTCAACCAACTTTTGTTTGCCACGATGTCTTTTATATACTTAGCATATTTCGGCACTCCCTGCAAGACATCAACAAGAGGTAAGTTAATATGTACCTGTTTCAGCACCTCCATGAATTTCTTGAAACACGCCTCCTCTTTGTGTTTCTTTAGTCGTTGAGGGAACGGGGGTGGAGGTCTTTCTGATTCAGCTTCCTTAGTCTTCCCCCTTTCAGTACTGTGCTCCCTCTTAACTTCAGCTGCTCCCGACTGTTGAGGTGGTCTTTCTGGTTCCACCTCATTCAGCTGCAAACCACTCTTTGTGGTCACTGCATTTACCTGCTTGGGATTGGGATCCGTGTCGCTTGGCAGTCCTCCTCTAGGCCTTGTGTTTTGGGCACTAGCAAATTGCCCAAATTGAAATTCAAGTTCCTTGGTAGCTAACTGGTTGTTTTTCACTTCGACTGCCAATTTCACATAGTCAGCCTGCAATTGAGCTTGGTTAGCTATCATGGTCTTGAACATCTCCTCAATGTTGGGTGATGGTGGTGGAGGAGGTGCATTGTTGTTTCTGAATTGTGCTTGATAATTCTGCTGCCCTCCTTGGTTCCTTTGCACACCCTGACCCGAACTTTGCCCCTGATGGTTGTTGCTACCCCATGAGAAATTAGGGTGATTCCTCCAATTGGAATTGTAGCTACTACCATATTGTTGGTGGTTCCTTTGCGCATTACCCACAAAGTTTACTGAGTCAGGATTGGCTCCACAACACTCAGCTGAGTGCTCACTGCTTCCACACACTTCACACCACATTTGTTGTACTGCATTAACTGGGGCTTGAGGCTGGTTCAATGTCATGTTGCTGAAGTGGGTGTTAAGTTGATTTTGCAATGCAGCTATCTGTGCAGCGATAGCTGTAAACCCATCCACTTCAAGCACTCCTGCTGCTTTCCTTGTCCCACCTCTTGATGAATCAGCATTCCATTCTGGATTGCCCTGCGAAATACGGTTCAACAAGGTATACAGCTCCTCATAAGTTTTCTCCAGCGCTTGTCCTCCAGCTGCTGAGTCTAGCAATATTTTGGTGTGGGGTTCCAAACCCTCTATAAAAGTGTGCACCAGCACATCATTGGACTGATGAGGAGGAGGACAATCCCGCAACATGGATTTGAATCTCTCCCAGGCCTGATATAAATTTTCTCCCTCTCTCTATTTGAAACTTAGAATTTGACTTCTAAGTCTTGCTGTTTTACCGGAGGGAAAAAACTGTATCAAAAACTTCCGTGCAAGATCATCCCATGTAGAAATAGAATTCGGTGGCTCAGCTTTCAACCACCTCTTGGCTTCTCCCAATAATGAGAATGGGAATAATGTAAGCCGGACATAGTCTGATGACACTCCAGCGGGGATGTAAGTGTCACTTATCTCCAAAACATTTTGGAGATGCTGCTGTGGATCTTCATGAGGGAGACCGGTAAACTGCCCACTAGTGTGCAGCAACTGCACCATATTCTGTTTAAGTTCAAATCTCCGTCCTAGCTCAGGTTTGCGGATACTAGATGTAACATTATTGGCATGTGGGATTGCCACCTCGCGAACCGGCCGAGCTGCTACTTCTTCGGGCACTAACACTGCCCGTACTACCGGTGGATTCTGTTGTTGCTCCATGATCATCTGTCTGAGCAACTGCAGCTTTCTTTGTAGAGCTTCTCTCCGTTTACTGTGAAATATCCTTTCTGGCTCTATATATGATTCCACCAGCTCCTTGTCTCTTGCCAGTGTTCAACAGAAATTAAGTCTGCAAAATACAGGCTAAGACCAAGTTGTCAACACTAAGAAAATAAAAATACAGTAAATTAACACTTAGAACAAATTCACCAATTGCCAAGTCCCCGGCAACAGCGCCAAAAACTTGTTCGGGTGTTTTGTGGGTATATAAAATGACACGCAAGTGCACGTGGTCGAACAAGTAGTAAAGTGGCTTTAGTAAGCTAAGTATCGATCCCACAGAGACTTGGATGAAGTGCAATCTTCTCAAGTGTACTATATTTTACTTCTAAAAAAATGCAGACAACAGTGTAACCAAAAGTTTGATAGTTTATTTTATAATTTTTATACTAAAGCTAAAACAATTATCTACTTTGAGTCTGAACTATGAATGAGAGCATGCTGAGGTTAAACGAACATGTAATGAAATTAATTATCATCATAACTTGGTTAATCTTTTCCTCCAGTTGCTAGCCAAGAACTATTGCCAAGAGATTAAAACTTTCGTATTTAACCTAACTTAAGAATCATGAACCATCCACCTACATTTCTGTGATTAAATGCAATTCATGTTCTAGCCATACAAACCCGGTTCCTAAATTGACTAATACGACTTTCAGGTATATTTCTATCCTGAAAGCAAATCAAGACTCAATTTTCCCAAACCAAGTAAAGAACATATCCTATTAATTCACAACTTTCCAATTTCTTGCTCTCTCGAGTGAAACCGGACTTTTTAGATGTACATTAACATAGGCCACACATTAATGCAGTAAGAACAAGAATTAATAGAACAACATGAAAGAAAACATGAAAAACCAAAGAATCAATGATCACATTTCATCACAATTGTTCATAACCTCAGCAAGAAGAGAAATTAGCCACTCATTTGTGGATTAAACATCTTTAAATGAGTGTTAATCATACAAGCAATTGAATTAAAGAAGAAAGAAAGAGAGAAAAAACCCTGATATTTTCGTCCCTCAACTGCCTGTAACCCACGTTCTTGCTCCACCAAGCCAGAATATTAAAAGATGAACCTAAGTGTTCTATTTATACTGCTGGGAATTTTTCCCGGAATAACGAGCAACGTGTCACGGAGTGCATCGCAGAGCACTGCCTCCGTGACACGCTACGGACGCGGACCCTCACTGGAATTGGTGGTCCAGGAATTAAGGCCCAATGTGGCACGGCGTGCAACGCGGAGCCAAGCCACCGTGCCACGGACCGGACGCGGACCCTCTCTGGAATTTGGGCGAATTTTCCCTATCCAGGCAGAAGGCCTCTGCGATGGCAGCGTGACATGGCTCCATCGCGGAACCCCTTTATTTCATGTTGTCCATTGCTTTATCCCTTGCTCGCATCCAAGTCCAACCCCTATATCATCCAACATGCATTTAAGCTTCCCAAAATTACATTTTACCTGCAAAACAATGCTAATCATATTGGTTAGTATAAATTCACATTTTATTACCAATTACATGAGAATGTATACACATTGGTATATAAACAAGGCTAAAATGGTACTTTTGAGTATCACTTGGGCATATAAATTTGCCCAAGATCAATGATCTTTTCTTAGTTTGGGAAAATTGAGAATTGATTTACATTCAGAATAGAAATATATCTGAAAGTCGTATTAGTCAATTACGGAATTGATTTTGTATGGCTAGAACATGAAATTCTTTTATCACAGAAATGTAGGTTGAAGGTTCATGATTCTTAAGTTGGGTAGGATACGAAAGTTTTAATCCATAGGCAATAATTCTTGACTAGCAACCGAAGGAAAGATTAACTGAATTGTATCGACAAATTACTTCCCTGCATGTTCATTTTAGCCTCAGCATGCTCATTACTATAGTTTAGACTCACTTTATAATTTTGTCTTAGATTCATATAAATTAGGAAACTAAACTCTCAAAATCCTATTTAAATTGTTGTCTTCATTTTTAAAGTTAGAGTTCATTAACACTTAAGTTGATTATTACCTTAGTTCAATCCCTGTGGGATCGATACTTGTCTTACTTAAGCCATTTTATTACTTGTTCGACCACGTGCACTTGCGTGTAGTTACCAAACGCCTGAACAAGTTCTTGGCGCCGTTATCGGGGACTGACAATTGGTAAAATTATTTTCTTAAGTGTTAGTTTACGATTTCTATATTGTGTTGACAACTTGATCTTAGCCTGTCTTTTGCAGATATTGAATTCTGTTGAACACTGGCAAGAGACAAGGAGCTGGTGGACCCATACCTAGAGCCGGAAAGACAATTCCATCTTCAAAGGACAGAAGCTCTAGAGCGAAAGTTGCAGTTGCTCAGACAAACAATCCTGGAGCAACAACAGAATCCACCACTTGTAAGGGCAGTATTAGTGCCCGAGGAAATGGCAGCTAGGCTGGTTCGCGAAGTGGAAATCCCACATGCTAACAATGTTACATCAAGCATTCGCAAACCAGAGCTAGGAGGGAGGTTTGAGCTGAAACAGAATATGTTGCAATTGCTGCACACCAGCGGGCAATTCACAGGTCTCCCTCACGAGGATCCACAACAACATCTCCAAAACTTTTTGGAGATAAGTGACACTTACATCCCTGCTGGAGTATCATCTGATTACGTAAGGCTTACATTGTTCCCATTTTCACAATTGGGAGAAGCAAAGAGGTGGTTGAAAGCTGAGCCACCTAATTCCATCACCAGTTAGGGTGATCTTGCAAGGAAAATCTTGATATGGTTCTTTCCATCCGGGAAAACAACAAGACTTAGAAGTCAGATTCTAAGTTTTAAACAAAGAGAGGGGGAGAATCTGTATCAAGCTTGGGAAAGATTCATATCCATGTTACGGGATTGTCCTCACCATCACCAGTCCAATGATGTGCTGATGCATACTTTCATAGAGGGTTTGGAACCCCACACAAAAATTTTGCTAGACCCAACAGCTGGGGGACAAGCATTAGAATAGACTTATGAGGAGTTGTATACTTTGTTAAATTGTATTTCACAGGGAAATCCAAAGTGGAATGCAGACTCTTCTAGAGGAGAAACAAGGAAAGCGGCAGGAGTCTTGGAAGTGGATGGGTTTACAGCTATCGCTACACAGATAGTTGCGTTGCAAAATCAACTCAACACCCACTTTAGCAACATGAGCTCAAATCAATCTCAAGCCCTAGTTAATGTAGTGCAGCAGATTTGGTGTGAAGTATGCGGTAGTAATGAACACTCAGCTGAGTGTTGTGGTGCAAATCCAGATTCAGTGAACTTTGTTAGTAATGTACAGAGAAATAATCACCAACAGTATGACAACAACTACAACTCTAATTGGAGGAATCATCCGAATGTCTCCTGGGGTAGTAATAGCCATCAAGGGCAGAGTTCGAATTGGGGTGCACAGAGAAATCAAGGAGGGCAGCAAAACTATCATACTCAATATAGAAGCAACAATGCACCTCCTCCACCACCACCACCCAGCATTGAGGAAATGTTTAAAAGCATGATAGCTAACCAAGCTCAATTGTATGATGACTATGTGAAGTTGGCGGCAGATGTAAAGAACAATCAGTTAGCTACAAAGGCGTTGAAGTACCTGTTTGGGCAACTAGCTGGAGCTCAAAACACCAGGCCAAGAGAAGGACTACCGAGTGACACTGACCCGAATTCCAAGGAAGTAAATGTAGTGACCACAAGGAGTGGTTTACAACTCAAGGAGGTGGAACCAGAAACACCACCACAGCAGTCAGGAGTAGTGGAGAAAGAAAGGGAACATGATGATGAGAGGGGGAAGAAAAAGGAAGCTGAACCAGAAAGACCACCACCCCCGTTCCCTCAAAGATTAAAGAAACACAAGGAGGAAGCGTGTTTCAAAATGTTCATGGAGGTGCTTAAACAGGTACACATTAATTTACCTCTTGTTGATGTTTTGCAGGGAGTGCCAAAGTATGCAAAATATATCAAGGACATCGTGCTGAACAAAAGCAGATTGACGGAGTATGCTATAGTGGCGCTTACGGAGGAGTGCACTTCCCGGATACAGAATAGGTTGCCAACAAAGCTCAAGGACCCTGGGAGCTTTACAATTCAAATCACAATTAGGCAAAGTATCTGAGCTCGTGGACTATGCGATTTGGGAGCGAGCATTAACTTGATGCCGACATCGATATTCAAGAAGTTGCGGCTGGGCAGTCCTAGACCAACTACAGTGATCTTGCAGCTAGCGGATCGTTCTTTGGCCAGACCAGATGGAATTATGGAGGACGTGCTGGTGCAAGTGGGCTCCCTTATCTTCCCGGTAGATTTTATTGTGCTAGATTTTTCACATGACAAAGTGGAGGTATTTGATGTATTTAAGGCCATGAAGCTTCCGGCCATACATGAGGAGCTTTCAGCAATCAGTGTGCTTGATCAAGCAGAAATTCTTCAGATTGTTGAATCCCGAGATTCATTGGAAAAAGCATTGCTGAGCTCCGATCATTTCGGAGATACAGATACTTATGAGGTGGTGCAAATGCTGAATGAACCACAAAGGTATCCAAGGAAGCAGGACTTTCAGCCTTTAATGAGGTCCCTGGAACCATTGCCGAAACCATCTATTGAGGAAGCACCAAAGATGGAATTGAAAACATTGCCTCCCCATTTTAAATATGTCTTTTGGGGGGAAGAGGATACTTTGCCAGTCATCCTCTCCACAGAATTGACAGAGGCACAGGAAAAGGAAGCATTGGTGGTCCTCATAAGAAGGAAGAAAGCATTGGGTTGGCAAATGTCAGATATTCAGGGTATCAACCCAGCTTTTTGCACACACAGAATTTTCATGGAGACAGGAGCAAAGACAATTGTTCAGCCTCAGCGCAGGTTGAATCCAACAATGAAAGACGTGGTTAGGAAAGAAGTAATTAAGTGGCTTGATGCATGTATGGTCTATCCTATTTCCGACAGCGAATGGGTCAGCCCCGTTCAGTGTGTCCCAAAGAAAGGAGGGATGACCGTGGTCACCAATAAGTAGAATAAGCTGATCCCTACTCACACCATCACAGGCTGGCGGATTTGCATGGACTACAGAAAGCTCAATGAAGCCACAACGAAAATATTAGACAGATTGGTGGGACAAGAATATTATTGTTTCCTTGATGGGTACTCTGGCTATAACCAAATAGCCATAGCACCGGAGGATCAGGAGAAGACTACCTTCACATGTCCTTATGGGATATATGCTTTTAGGCGGATGCCATTTGGGTTATGCAATGCACCCGCCACATTCTAGAGATGCATGATAGCTATCTTTCACAACATGGTGGAGGATTTCGTCGAGGTATTTATGGATGATTTTTCTATTTTCGGTAATTCGTTTGCTACTTGTTTGCAGAATCTTGACAGAGTGCTAGCTCGCTGTGAAGAATCCAACCTTGTACTCAACTGGGAGAAATGTCATTTCTTAGTCAAGGAGGGTATAGTCCTTGGCCATAAAGTGTCTTGCAAGGGGTTGGAGGTCGATCGTGCTAAGATCGAAGTTATTGAGAAGCTACCACCACCTGTGTCGGTGAAGGGTGTTCGCAGTTTTCTCGGGCATGCAGGGTTCTATAGACGGTTCATCAAAAACTTCTCCAAAATTTCTAGACCATTATGAAGATTGCTAGAAAAAGAGGTGAAGTTCGAGTTGGATGATGAGTGTGTCAAAGCATTCGAGGAGTTGAAGCAGAAATTGATAGAAGCACCTATCCTTATTTCTCCGGATTAGGAACAACCATTTGAACTGATGTGTGATGCAAGCGATGTGGCTGTGGGAGCTGTATTGGGGCAGCGGAGAAATAGAATCTTTCATTCTATTCATTATGCAAGCAAAACACTGAACACTGCCCAAAGTAATTATACAGTCACAGAAAAAGAGATGCTAGCAGTGGTGTTTGCGTTTGATAAATTCAGGTCCTATTTGGTGGGTTCGAGAGTAGTGGTGTATACCGATCATGCAGTGATTCGGTATCCGTTTAACAAGAAGGATGCAAAGCCCGGGCTGATCATATGGATCTTGTTGTTGCAAGAGTTTGACCTAGAAATTAAAGACAGAAAGGGGAGCAAGAATCAAGTGGCAGATCACCTATCGCGATTGGAAAGTCGATCGCATGTGAAGGAAGGGGACGGCATCAAAGAGGAGTTCCCGGATGAGCAGCTCTTGGCAATAGGGGAAGCTGAGATCCCGTGGTATGCAGACATAGTGAATTTGCTAGTGAGTGGAGTCTATCCACCGGAGGCTACAGCTCAACAGAGAAAAAATTTGAAGCATGATTGCAGGTATTTTATTTGGGATGAGCCGTACTTGTTTAAACAGGGACCGGATCAGGTTATAAGAAGATGCATCCCGGAGAGCCAGATTGCAGAAGTTTTGAGGAGTTGTCACTCTTCATTGTATGGAGGGCACCACGGAGGCGAGCGGACAGCGCACAAAGTGCTACAGTCAGGTTTCTTTTGGCCTACATTGTTCAGAGACTCGATGGCATACTTCAAAATGTGTAATATATGTCAAAGGACAGGCACAATTGGTAGGAGGCAAGAGATGCCACTGCAGCATATACTAGAAGTGGAGATCTTTGATGTATGGGGTATCGATTTCATGGGCTCGTTCCCACCGTCATCTGGTAATTGTTACATCCTGGTGGCCGTTGATTATGTAAGAAAGTGGGTTGAAGCACTAGCTTTCCCCAAGAATGAAAACAAGGTGGTAACAAAATTTATGAAGAAATAAATTTTCACTATGTTCGGGACACCCCGAGCCATTATCAGTGATGGAGGGGCTCATTTTGTCAATGCAAGTTTCAAAAAGTTGCTGGCTAAGTATGGGATACGCCACAAGGTGGAAACAGCATATCATCCCCAAACTAGTGGGCAAGTGGAGGTGTCGAACAGAGAAGTGAAGCAGATTCTCCAGAAAACAGTGAATGCACAACGTAGTGATTGGTCAAGAAAACTCGATGATGCATTGTGGGCATATAGAACTGCTTACAAAACACCAATTGGGACTTCTCCATACCGATTGGTCTATGGAAAAGCGTGTCATCTGCCGGTGGAGCTAGAACACCGAGCTTTTTGGGCCGTGAGTAAATTGAATATGGACCTAGAGCTAGCAGGCAAGAAGAGGCTGATGCAACTCAGCGAACTTGATGAGTTTCGTTGGCATGCTTATGAAAGTGCCAAGGGCTACAAAGAGAAAACAAAGAGGTGGCACGATAAGCATATGGTGCATCATATTTTCGAGCCGGGGCAGAAAGTGTTGCTTTTCAATTCAAGATTGAAGTTGTTTCTAGGGAAATTGCAGTCCAAATGGTCAGGGCCATTTGAGGTAGTGAGAATGACCCCGCAGGGGGCAGTGGAGCTGTGGCAAGAAGATCGAAGTGCCACGTTATTGGTTAATGGGCAGCGGCGTAAGCATTATTGGGGTGAGGACGTTATTCGAGAGAAAACATCTGTCACTCTAGCGGATGATTGAGCTTTAATGACGTCGAGCCGCAATGGTAAACCAGGCGCTGCACGGGAGGCAACCCATGAAATTGTTGTAATAGATGAGTAGAATTAGTTAAAAAGAAAAAGAAAAAGAAAAAGAAAATAAAAATAAAAATAAAAATAAAAATAAAAATAAAAATAAAAACAAAAAAAATGTGTTCGTGTTTGAAACCTATAAATTCTAACCAATTTCTTGAGATGATTTTCAGGTGTAACGGAGTGAGAAAATGCAAAGGATCGCAAAAAAAGAAAAATTCGAGGTGAGAAGAAAAAAAATTAAAAAGTGGCAAAACAGTGAGCTTGCGCGATGGCTCCGTGTCACGGAGGAGGGCCTCCGCGTTACCCTCTGTGACACATTGAAGGTGTTTTGGAATTTTCACAAATTCCAGAACCCCTGCGCGATGGCTCCGTGTCATGAGGGGGTGCTCCGCGTTACCCTCCGTGACACGTTGAAGTGTTATTCGCGACGGGTCACACCGGGTCGCCGGGTGACCCGCGCGAAAAATCCTCTTTTTAACCCCGAAAACACCTCATTTTTCCCATTTCTCACTCCCCTCCGCGACAAAACCCCTAAAATCCCCCCTCCCCCAACGTGACACGGACCTAGGATCGAATTTTCTTCAACTTTTCTTCAAGTTCATCGAATTAAAGGTATGTTCTTGAACTTAACCTCAATTTTTGCTGAAATTTTCAATTTTTGAGAATGTGAGGTGACTAAAGCTTGCCCTAAGTGTAAATGGAGCATGAATTCATTTAAGTTATTGTTGATTGATGTTCTTAGTATCATTATGATTATATGAACTCGATAAATACATATTTGATTGATTTTTTGCGAAATTGGTAGCTAGGGTTGGAATTTGAATAGCAAGAAACTAAATTTGGTTGAAAACTTGAAAATAATTGGGTTGTGCATGTTGGGTGATGTAAATGATGTTGTGAATATGGATGAATACGCTAAATAAACAAGGGAATTTTCATGAAAATGAAATTGGTGAATTGCATAGGTTGTTGTTGTTGAGAAAAATTTTGGGCTAAGTGTTATGTGATGTAATGAAATCGATGGTGAAATTGTGATTAGTTGTACGAAGTCTGAGTAGTACTTAGTCATTATTCCCTCGACTTATCTGAATGCACGAGGCATGTTGATTGATAAAAATTGGAAAAGAATGATTGTTTTGCTGAATTGTTTTCATTGTGGCTAAAGATTAAGTATGGGGTGGCCTAACCCAACCCAACCTTAATCGAAGCAAATTTTTGACTTGAATAACATTGGGACTGTCTGTTTGATTTGACAGGAATGATGTCAAGTAGGAAAGACAAAGTAAAGTGCGCATCTACATCAGGCGCTGGGAGAAAAAGGATTAGACTGGGAACGGCAGTCCCAGCAGCGCCAGCGGTTCCACGCGGCCAACGCCGTCAATACGGAACCTGATGGGTGACGGATGAAGGGAAGAAATGGTATGCAAAGCACAAGGTGACCAAATACTTCCCTGAGGAGCACATTGCAAGGGATCCACTTGCACAGGAATTCCCCAGAATCGTACACAGGATTGACACCGTCGGGCTAAACTTCATCTTCGAAGAGCCCAAGGAGTGCAATCTCCATTTGATTTGGGAGTTCTACGCAAACTGGAACCCGACACTCCGCAGTCACACCGTCAAGATAAGGGGGCAGGTTGTCACCTTTGAGCCTCATCACCTGAATGCCATATTGGGGGCGCGGGACACAGACGCCCATGTACTCCGGCAGCTGAACATAACGCCACCCTATGCGGATATCAGACGCACTCTGTGTGGAGCCCGTTCGACAGCACGGTGGAGCAGGCACAAGGAGAGGGGCTATCATCAGACACTACCCTACTCTCAAATAAACAGGGAAGCTAGGATTTGGCTCAAAATAGTGTATTCCTGCCTGATCCCGGGGTTGGACATGACAGATGTCACCCAGGATCGAGTGTGCTTGGTTTATGCCCTGATGAAAGGGATGGAGATTAATGTTAGGGCGGTGATCATCTTCGCCATGAAGAGAGCTGTTTGCATCAAGGTCACAGGTATGGGTTTGGTGGTTTGCTGACCACGTTTTTGAGGGGCCTTGGCATCGAGGAGGAGGCCCTAGACTACATCCCACAATGGATAGGCGTGCCTTGGATGTCACTAAAACCAAGGCACCCGACACCACTCACGGGCCAGTTCTCACACTAGCCGAGCGCCATTCTCGGAATGATCAGTATATGGCCCGCATGTATGGGATGCAGATGCTACAGTTGCGCATAGGCGGGAGGCCAGCAACAGAAGATGAGCTATGGCAGCTCGAGCTAGATTACCCCGTTGGCGAAAATGCCCGGGCTCTATGCCGAGTGGGGCCAGCTTTTGTAGAGCCTGTAGATGATGATGTCCCCACTGATGAGGAGACACGCCGCGATGACTCAGATGTTGAGTCAGATAAGGACAGCGGGGGCGATTCAGATATGGGGGGACGAGGCAACAGCACCTAACGAAGAAGTTGAATACTTCGATTGATCAGGGAGTTTCACCTCCCACCTTTGTGATAAATTGAATTTTGTGAACTCTGGGGACAGTGTTCGATTTAAGTGTGGGGTGGGAGTAGTTAGGTGTTGTAGGTTTTGTTGTGGTTTTTGTTTTTTTTTTGTCTTGTGTTGTTGTGCCTGTGAAAAAAATTGTGACCCTGTGATTTTGTGCGTATGTTTTGTATTGTAATTTAGTGTGTAATGAATGTTAAGTTGTTGTGTGCTGTGTTGAGTTGTTGTTAGCTGGTTGTGTAAATATTTTTGTTTTCTATCGAAATTATCAATATTTTTAAAATTTTTGTTGAATTTTTTATGATTGGGTTTCTGGGCCTTTATTTTTGGGGCTTTTACCGAGAATAGTCCCATTGAACCGAAGTCGTAAATAGTGACCATTCCCTATGATGGATGGATGACGACCGTCTTAAGGGAAATATAGTCGATAGGAGTAGTTTTTTTTCTTTCTTTTATTTGCTTTCTTTTGGTTGTTTCCCAAACGTGTCGCTACTTCATGGTTCAGAATTTTTGTTGCGTGTTGTACATGATATTAGAGATGCAAAGGTGATTCGTATGAAAGCATGCAAATGTGAAACATGTTGCGATACCTAGGCCATAGAGTTCAATTCGATGTGATTGAGGCTTAATATTGAATTCTTGTAAATAGCTGATTGAAGAGTCTGTGAATATGTCTTGAGTTGAGCATGTGCAATGAGTGTGAGGTGAGGTTTCGATTCTTCCATGCTATTGTGAAGTGACTAGAACTTTCCTGGTGTGTGTATGAAACGAAATGAAGGATGTGTACTGTAGGAAAGGATGTAGGCATTTCTTTGATTTAACCGAAAGTTTTTATTATTATCATACCTACTTTGAATGTACATCCTAGTTAGACCCATTGAGCCTTTAGCCTATTTTTTTTCTTCTTTCATTGAAGAAGTAGAAACTGAGCTTAATCCCTTCTTTTCATTAGCCGTGAATTTGATCCAAAACTCTTAAGCGCTCAAGAAAAAATAATTTTCCCACAGTGTCAAGGAGTGAAAAGTGTGAAAAAGAAAGGAAAAGCAGAAGTGGTTAAAGTAAAGATAAGGTCAAAGGTGCACTTGCCGAATTTAAATAAAATGAAGATGTATACCTAATCTTTGTTATTAAGTCAAGTGTGCTTAAAGAAATGGGAACAAAAATAAAGAAAGACTTCAAGAATAGGAGGATGAAGGAAGAAACAATGCCCATAATGATGGTGGGATGTATTGAAAAGCGCTTAAGGAGGCTAGATGAGATTATTGGTTATTCTAGTATTTACTAGTTCCTTAGTTTATATTACAACCCGTTAAGTCCTACGTGATCTTACATCACGTGTCCTTATATTAGTGAAGTAATACACTAGAGCCAAGCCTATGGTTCATGACATGATGCATGTGAATTCTTTGGGAGAGAGAGCGAAATCATGTTCATATACCCCTACATGTAATGCTTTGGAAATCATATGATTGAAAAAGGGGTAATTCTTGTGTGTTGTGAGGGCACATGCTTGACGAGAGATTAAATTTTGTGTCGGATGTCTTGATCAGCTAATTTGCATGAGTTTGCCGAGATCGAGAGTCGATCCTTGAGTCTAGGAGGTCTTAATGTGGTGAATGTCATTGTGTTTATGAGACTATGCATGTCTTATTGATAATTTGCTATATTAAATAATCGGTATAACCGTAGCTTGAATTGTCAAGCCAAAGTAGCTATACGTGGGTGTCAATTGCATGAGATATAAGAGTATTGTTCGAGGATGAACAAGGTTTTAAGTGTGGGGTAAGTGATCTTGGGCAGAATTATATGCCCAAGTGATGCTCAAATGCTCTATTTCGTCCTGTTTATCTATCATTATTTGTACATTCTCATGTGATTTGTAGTTAAAATGTGAATTTATACTAACCAACATGATTAGTATTGTTTTACAGGAAAAATGTAATTTTAGGAAGCTAAGTTGCATGTTGGTGAAAATTGGGAATGGACTCGGAAGTGAGCAGTGGAAAAGGTCAAGGAAAAGCAGCAAATAAAGGGGCTCCGCGATGGAGCCGTGTCACGCGGCCATCGCGGAGGCAGTCTGCCTCGGATGAGTTGTTTTGTCAAATTCTACTAAGGCTTCGCGACAGCGCCGTGGCACGTTGGCCAAGCCCTACGTTACATGTCATGGCATGTTTCCTATATTTACCTGGAACATAAAATTCCAGTAAGGGTCCGCGTTCGCACCGTGTCATGGAGGCGGTACTCCGCGATGCACTTCGTGACACGTTGCTTGTTATTCTGAGAAAAATTTCCACTAGTATAAATAGCACACTTTGGTTTATTTTTAATTATTATGACTTAGTTGAGCAAGAACGTGGGTTACAGGCAGTTGAGGAGACGAAAATTTTAGGGTTCTTCTCTAACTCTTTCTCCTTTATTTCAATTGTTTGTATGATTTATACTCATTTGATGATGTTTAATCCACAAATCAGTGGCTAAATTCACTTCTTGAGGTTAAGAACATTTGTAGTGGAATGTAATTGTTGATCATTTTGGTTTTTCATCTTTTCTTCCATGGTTGTTCTATCAATTCTTGTTCTTACTGCATTAATGTCTGGCCAATGTTAATGTATATCTAAAAAATTCAATTTTATCTTGAAAAGGAAAGAAATTGGAAAGTTGTGAATTGGTAGGATATGATCTCTTCTTAGTTTGGGAAAATTGAGAATTGATTTACATTCAAAATAGAAATATATCTGAAAGTCATATTAGTCAATTAAGGAATCGGTTTTGTATGGCTAGAACATGAAATTCTTTTATCACAGAAATGTAGGTTGAAGGTTCATGATTCTTAAGTTGGGTAGGATACGAAAGATTCAATCCATAGGCAATAATTCTTGGCTAGCAGCCGAAGGAAATATTAACTAAATTGTATCGACAAATTACTTCCCTGCATGTTCATTTTAGCCTCAGCATGCTCATTACTATAGTTCAGACTCACTTTATAATTTTGTCTTAGATTCGTATAAATTGGGAAACTAAACTCTCAAAATCCTATTTAAATTGTTGTCTGCATTTTTAAAGTTAGAGTTCATTAACACTTAAGTTGATTACTACCTTAGTTCAGTCCCTGTGGGATCAATACTTGGCTTACTTAAGCCATTTTACTACTTGTTCGACCACGTGCACTTGCGTGTAGTTACCAAATGCCCGAACACTTACCACATTGTTTGGAGCGAAGTCTCCCAAATTTCATATTATTATCTTGAGGTATCTTCCAAATTGAAGCTTCTCATATGAATAAGTTCATAATTGAGATGTATGTCATTATTGAGCTTTGTCAAAGGACAATGTTGAGCTTCATTTTCATATGATGTCGAGTCTATGCCTGATTTCCTTATTGAGCTTTGTCAAATGACAATGTTGATCTTCATTTCATACGATGTTGAGTTTGATGCATGAATCCATTATTGAGCTTCATCTATAGATGATGTTGAGCTTCGTTATATACGATGTAGAGCGTTGCATGTTTTGGGAGAGGAGTCTAGCACCAAGCGGGCTAAGGGTCGATCACCCTATGCCCCAGAATTACGCGCCAACGTAGGTTGATACTATTATATTTTTGGAACCTCTTTTGTGAGCTATCCCGGTCCCTAAAGGCCCATGAGCTTGATATCGATATCATGGTAGCATTCTTAGCCCTGGAAAGGTTTTGGATTGCTCTGCCCACTTGAATGTGATAGTCGGGACCATGTAAGCTCTATCGTGGTATGTCGGTTAAGTCACGAGTCTCCCATTGTCTATATAATTCAGATTTGCATATTCCTTACTCATGATTATTACTATAAGCATGCATGTTCTAAAAGCAAGGTTTGACTCATTATTCAGCTTTTATCATAAATGTTACATTTCATCTTTGAGTCATTCGAGTTAGTCATGATATTATAAAGCTATGCATGGTCATGTCATGGTAAGATTTCGATTTCAGAATGAATACACGTAGCCCTTCTCCTCAGACTTGAAAGCTTATGATATGTTATGAAATGTTTTTAGTGATTTATTTTACTTAAGCGGTTTTACTCACCTTGCATACTCGGTACATTCCACGTACTGACCGCATACTTTCTATGTTGTATCGTTTCATGATACAAGACTTGGCTCGCAGCTTCAGCCCCGCTCTTGGACAGCTTTCCGGAGTTAGTATCTGCTCGCACTGCTGAGTCCTCATCCTTCGAGGGCCAGATTATCATTTTCTTTTATGTATTTCTAGTTTCAGTATTGTTGAGTTAGCTGGAGTCTTGACCCATCAACTCGTCCAAACTAGAGGCTTTTTATACTTATGTATGTGTTAGCTTTGGATGTCATTCCGATGTTATGTTGAATTAGACTTCTACTGAGATTATATTGATTTTTTCCTTCAGTTTATTGAATGAGTTAGTTGTACGCTTATGTCATGGGTTGACTTGGGGTCTCTCGGGGTCCCTTATCCCGTGTCTACGATCCGGGCCTCCATTCGAGTCGTGACAAATCTTCAAAAGGCTATGAGGCATCATGGAAGAGATTGTCTTTGGAGTGCTGCTTCCTCTTTTCTCTCTCCAGATCCTCACAAAGCTCCACATGGGCCTGGGCCATGGAGGAGATCTCTCCCTGCATCCCCTTTGGATCAGCAACAGCTGCGCTAGATGGCCGATTGATGAGTTGGTAAATTACCTACTCATTTGGATTTTTAAGAATGAACTAATGCTTTGTTTCCATACAAATTAGGAAGATTTTATGCCTTTACTCTTTTTTCTTTCAAGTATTTAACTTAGATGAGGAAAATGGAAGAATTGAACTAAAAGCATTCTAATAGAAGCAAAAAAGGATATGCGTGCCGCATGTGTACACCTGTGAAACACAGGTGCCACGCAGATGGCACTAGAGGATTAGCTAAACTGAACTTGCAAACTGCAGGTTGGCACTTGTGGAATGCAGGTGTCACCGTAGATGACCTACATAGAACACTGTCTTAACCTGCAAAAGCACCTATGGTCGTTAAATGCAGGTGTCACTCAATCTTTGTGGCTAATTTGTGATATGGCTTTGGGGTTTGAGAAAACCCAAAGCAAACACATCCTTGTGGTTAAAAAAAGAGGGCGTAGCTTAATCCATTGCTCTCCATGCTGTAATTAAATTTAAGGCTTTTTAATCAACCCAAATCTAGTTGACACCCTATCAATTGCACATCCCTAGTTCCCTCTCAATAATTGCAACAAGTGATTTTCCCTTACTTCTTTTTACAATTTGAATCTGATACATGTTCCCTTTTTCCCCCAGTTTTTACCTTTCAATTGTTAGACAATGATGCTTGCTAGTTTGAACTAGTTTCCAACTCTTGGATAACCTTTCTCATTCCTTGTGAAATTCAGCATCGACACTCATTGGGAAGTTTGTTTTTGACAACGATCACTATTACCTCCTTTAAAAGGGACAGTGGTTCGGACCACTTGGATTTCAACTTTCTAGGAATAATTGCAATCTGAGTTAAACAGAAGCACCCAATCTCCCGAAGCAAATTTCCTTTTCAATATCATCTGATCATGAAAGTGCTTCATTAAGGCCTTATATATTGAAGCATTCTCATAAGCCTCATCATTAAATCATCCATCTCATTAAGGTTCTTAACTGGCGCATGGACAGCCTTTCCCCAATCAAGATTCAGACTCTTTAAAACCCACATAGTTTTGTGTTCCAACTCTATCACTAAATAGCAAGCTTTTCCACAAACTAGTTGATAGGGAGACATGCCAATGGGTGTTTTGTATGTCGTCCGGTATGCCCAAAGGTCATCATCTAGATTCCTAGCCCAATCAGTTCTATTTGGATCCACTGTTTTTTGTCAAGATGGATTTGATCTCCCTATTTGATCCTCCGCTTGGCCGCTTATTTGAGGATGATAAGGTGTAGTACTTAGCAAGTAATTCTCCGAACAATAGATTACAAAAATATGACCCTCCGTCACTGATTATAGCACGAGGGGTGCCAAACCTTGAGAAGATGTGGTTCTTTAAAAATTGGGTCACACTTCTTCCCTTATTATCAGTAAAGCCATTGTCTCGACCCACATAGACATAGATTCAATAGCTACGAGAATGTATGTATTCCCATAAGAGCAGATAAACGGCCCCATGAAGTCTATTCCCCATACATCAAATAACTCAACTTCTAAGATTGATGATAAACGAAGCTCATGATGCCATGAGATGCCCCCAGAACGCTGACAATGATCACAATGTTTTATAAGATCATAAGCATCATGATGGAAAGTGGTCTAATAGAATCCACGTTATAATACTTTTGTAGTTGTCCTCACACTTACATAATGGCCCCCGAAAGGTGAAGAGTGGCATGCTTTGAGGATTGGTATCATCTCTACTTTCAGGATACAATGGAGAATCACGCCGTCAGCACATATGTAGAAGAGGAATGGTTCATCCTAATAGAATTTGCGGACATCATGTAGGAGCCTTTTCTTCTGGTGGAAGTTCAGGCCTTCAGGCATTATGTCACTAGCCAAAAAGTTGGCAAAGACAGTAAACCAAGGTACTAAATCATGAGAAGCAGCCAAGATGCATTCATCAGGAAAGACGTCATCCATATCATAGTCTCCAATAAGCCTACCATCTTCCTCTAATAAAGAAAGATGATCAGCCACCTGATTCTCACACCCTAGCCTATCCTTAACCTCTAGTAAAACTCTTGCAGCAACTGCATCAATCAGATGAGTTTGGGTGTTGCATCCTTCTTTGTCATGAGGCATCGAAGTGTTTCATAATCAATGTATACCACTACTTTAGTCCCCCATAGATACGATCAAAATTTCTCTAAAGCGAACACCACCACAAGCAACTCTTGCTCTGCAAAAGTGTAGTTGGCTTGAGCTTCATTTAAGGCCTTTCTAGCATAGTATATAGGATGGAAGACCTTATCTTTCTGTTGCCCAAGCAATGCCCCCATGGCAACTCCACTGGCATCACTTATTAATTCAAGTGGTTAAGACCAATCCGGTGCAATAATGATGGGAGCTGATATGAGTTTTCCCTTCAAATCAAGGAATGCCTTCATACAAGCATCATCAAAATGGAACTTTTCATAAAGTGGCATTTCTCCCAATTGAGGACTAAATTTGACTCTTCACATCATTTTAATACATTGTTTAAGTGCATCAAACACTCCTCAAAAGAGTTTCCCTCAATTGAAAAGTCGTCCATGAAGACCTCCATAGAATCCTCTACCATATCTAAAAAGATGGACATCATGCATCTATGGTATTTTCTTGGGGCATGGAAAAGCTCAAATGGCATCCTCTTGAAAGAAAGTGTGTCTTAGGGACACGTAAAAGTAGTTTTTTTAATATTTTAGGGCAATAAAGATTTCATTATACCCCAAGTATCCATCAAGGAAACGGTAGTACTCTCGCCCGGCCAGTCGGTCCAACATTTGGTCTATAAAGAGAATAGGGAAATGATCCTCTTAGTACATGCGTTCAGCTTTTAGTAGTCCATGCACACTCTCCAACTGGTCACTAGGCGTGTAGCTATCATCTCATCCTTTTCATTTGGGACTACAGTGATTCCACCCTTTTTAGGCACACACTATATCGGGCTTACCTAAGTACTATCAGTTATCGGGTACACCACTCCTGCATCCAGCCACTTGATAATTTCTCTCTACTACTTCATGTATGGGCGGATTCAATCACCTTTGATTCTTGATAGAGGGGTTACAGTCTTCTTGAAGGTTGATCTTATGAGTGAAAATTCCTATAGGTATGCCTATTATGTCAGTAATAGTCCAACCAATTGCTCGAATATGCTTCTTCAAGACTGCCAATAGTGCCTCTACTTACTGCTCATCTAGTTTAGCTAAAATGATCACCGAAAAGGTTTCACTAAAGTCAAGATATGCATACTTCAAATGAGAGGGCAACGGTTTGAGTTCCAACATCGAGGTTCAATGATTGATGGTTGCGATGGCGGAGTTTACCAATTTCTTATCTCAAGGTCAAGCTTCTTCGGTTGGTAAAAATAGGACCCAATACCTGTCACAATATGACATGATTATTATAAACCTTCACTACCCTTGTCATCATTATTCAACAGAACGGCTTCTAGTGACTCTTTGAAGAATGTCTCTTCAATATATTGCCCTATGTCTTCCTATTCAACACCTTCTAGGCTTGGAGTGACATGTTCAATAAATATCTCCTTCACCTTCACACTCACCCCCTATTTCATTTGAGATGCTTCATCTTTTCTTCGAGATGTCTAATAGAGATCTCATGGGCTTCCACAGTTTGAGTAAGCTCTAATAGTTCACTTTTCAACTCCTGATTCCCATGATATCACCCGTTCCAAGACCCTGTCAAGCATGATTACAATTTTTACATGTGAGGAATCTTCTCTCTTCTAACTTCTTGATTAAGCTATACACTCATGGTTCCGACCTTTATTCTCATCACAAGGATGCCAAAAACCTTGGTTGGCATGTTGGTACCTGATGAGTTGGTAATTTACCAACTTACTAGGCTCTTAAACATGAGTTTTTACTTAGTTTTCAAGTAATTTAGGTAGATTTTATGCCCTTTTTCCTTGATCTTTGCAGGTACCTAACTGGAATTGGAAAAGCATGAAAAAAGGAGGTGAGGCCTGGCACTCCACCAGAGGGCACCGACAAAATGTCAGTTGATCGCAGTTTCACATTGTGCTAATGAAGATTAATACCATCGAGCCACGGATCAGCACCGGTGAACCGCCGGTGCTAGCACTAAAAGGTTCTGGAATTCATTGATCATTGGCGAAAATCAACTGATGGACCATGGATGAGCACCACCAAACCATCGGTGAATCACAAGTGATGCCCGTCTTCACAGGGTAAAAATGTCCAACTCAAAAAAAAGGAGAAAGAATGTACCCTATTTTGTACATCTCAAAAAGGAACTGAACATTCCATTATTCCGTATCAGATTTTCATTATTCTATTAGTCCTGTATTGAAGTAGAGAGATGTAGAGAGAGAATCAATCTTCTTCTTCTTCTACAAAGTAGAAACTCCATTGGAGCTCAAACTCTTGCTGAAATTTTCTTACTCAAGTTGTGAATGGATATTGAATTTCTATTGAATGTAATGTCTTTTTCTACTTCCATGAGTGGCAAAATTCTTACTAGGGGTGTGTGAATGATTGGGGTTGATTTGAATTGGGTATTGTGTATTTAATCTTAAATTTACTCTATTAGTATAATTTTAGTATTTTCTTTGAGTTTTAATCTTAATACTCATAGTTGCAAATGTGGGTTGAATTCACTTACTTTAATTTATCTTGAACAAGGAATTTAGAGTATGGGTGAGGGGATACTAGTGGATAATTGAGTGTTGATCATGTGGGGATTGGTTACACATAGCCAAAACCCATTATTAGATACCTATTGAGAATATAAGCTAGAAATAGCTAATTCTCAGCCAAGTTGATGTGGTTGTTGTGAAAAGAACTTTGGGGTTTGAAAAAATCTAAGCTTAATGCATCTAATTTGCTGAGAAACATAGGATGTTACTTGTGTACAACTAATTATACTATTGAGTAATTCTAGGAGCTGTTAGCAATCCCAATTCCCTATCAATATCACACCCCTAGTAGTTTCTCATTTGGTTTTCTACTACGCTTTACCTCTGTTTTCATGATAGAATTTCTCTTTAATTAACAAGTTGCATTTCCCCAATTTTTACTTTATTGATTTTGAAATATTGATGCGAGTTATTTTAATTTAATAGACAACACTTGTGTGATCACTAACATTCCCTGTGGGATTCGACCCCGACACTCTTCGAGTATATTTATTTTATCAATGATCGTTTACACTCTCTCATCAAGAGGAGTGATAGCCTTTAGTTGTTTGTTATTTTGAATTGATTTGTTGCACCTTTTTTGGTTTGATTTCACTCTTGTGATTGGTGCCATTTAGGTTGATTTTGACATGAGTCAGCATTCACAAGAAGGAGAAGGTTCGATAGATGGGCATATGGATCATGAGGATGACGATCCCGTGATCCCAAGAATTGCTCCTCAAAACTTGATAAAACTTCACAAATATTATTCTTCACTCGTCTACTAATTCATTTTTGTCCTCTCAATACTAAAATAAAACATAAAGGCTATTTATACAGACATTAGAAATCTTTTCCTATGCTAACAAGGAATTTTTCATATCTGGCGCCGACTGTGTATCGGACCTACGACCTGTAGTAGGATTGTACGGGTCGTACCTACTTCTCGTAAGTCCTAGGTTGCTGCAGATTTGGCTAAGTGTTGGCAGGTTAATACGACTCGTATCACAATCCTATGAGTCGTACAATGTTTCCGTGGTTTTTCCCTGAGAACTCTGACATCTTTTGAATTTTTCATGAGTATTGTGGTACGACTCATACCTTTCAACTACTGCTCGTACTGTTAGTTGTGTCTGAAAATCTACCAAGTCTTGAAGAATCTTCTGAAGTTCACCACAGCTAATGATATGGTTCATATGTTGATGCTACGATCCATGACTCCATCCATACCAACACTTGCTCCAACATTTATTTTCCCTGAAATCAAAATAAAAGTGCCTCATATCCATATAAGCATACCTAAGTCCATGCTCTTTTCTTAGTTTTAAGTATCGAAAGTGTTGTAAACTCATAGCACATCAACACCCTCAACTTAAGACTTTTTCATGTCCTCAGGCAAAGAAAAAAAACTAAACACGATGCTTAACTAGAAAATAAGCCTAGGATACTAAAGCCAACATCAAACAAAAACTTGCACTATAAACTCAAAAAACTTTTGACCCTTTCCATGAACCAAATCAGCACATGCACTATAAGGAACCACAAAATATGATAAACAAGGATCTAGATATGTCATCTAGATATTAACAGATAGTCAAGTCATCACCAATGCTTTTTACATAGACCACTGGTAAAGTTAAACACAAACCATGTACCCTCACAGCAAATGAAGTCCCCCACTCGCAGATATAGTAAAATATGAACCATCGGACTAATCAAGTAAGACTCGCACTCTCACAAAGAAGTTTCAAATATTTCATATCGGATACCATAGGCTTGCCTTTATTTTCTCTACTTCTGTTTGTTAGATGGTCAGGCTATGATCACTATAGGACTTGATTCGTCTTGTAATGCAGGATTTTAGGCTAGCTATGGTAGAGATGGAATCTTTTAATGACTAAACCTATCACAACATGAGTCTATACCCTGGATGAGACATGGTACTTGGATTCACAAGTAACCTCAAGTTAACCCATGGTCTATCATAACACTGGTAATTTGAGTAAAATCATAGTGGAAGCTTTAAAATAATAAAAATCATTTATGAAGAAGAACTAAATCATAAGCTTTATATAACTGAAAATCTGAATCTATGTCTGAAAGCCATCTATATCTGTTGAGTTGCTAGGACAAGCCCCAGCAAACTCTAAGTCTAACTGAAAGAAAAATAATTGAAAGGAAAATAAACATCATCCCTGAAAGATGAGGACTCACCACTGGCGCAGCTGATAACTCCTAGAGAAGATCTGCTAACGGTACTAAGACTGAGAACATGCAGTTGTATCATAAAATGATACAGTATAGAAGGTATAAGTCAGTACTTTGAATGTACTGAGTAAGTAGGAGAAAACATAACGTGGAGAATAAATAACTGAACTATAATCACATGCAATGACCAACTGAAATGCTAAAACTGAATAAACTGAAATATACTAAGATGGTGAAAATGACCCTGTGTGATGGTCAAAGACATGCCCTAAATCTGTGATACTGAATCTAAACTAACTGTACTGAATTGAGCAAACTGAAACTGTTCTGAACTGAGCTAATCTAATACTGAATTGACTAGTGGGAGAGTCTATAACTGACATATAACCACGTGAGATAGACATGGACTCCGATGTATACACCCCATCAGTAGGACCCAATATAACTTTTCAGGGTATAAAAGCATGAACTGGGTGATCACAAGTCTGGGGCCATAAGGCCAATGAAAATACCTACAGTGGCAACGTAGTTCTAGGAACCTGGGTGTGCTAGAACCCCGGCCTTCTTGGTGCTAAGTCCCATTCACATTGGATAGTCCTAGACTGACTACTAAGCTGATAGCTCGAAACTGGGGCCCAAGACTAAGTCAGGAATACCTATCTAGAAATACCCTGAGAGTCTTATTGGATCGAATTCTATAACAGGTGTTCTAATACTGGCTAGAGCTGTTTATCTGGAAGCCTCATAACCTTCTAAAGAACAAACTGAAATCTGAAGTTGGGGTTCTATGAATGGCTAGATCTTCTTATATAGAAGTGTCATAACCGTCTAAAAATCCACTAAAAACTGATATCTGAGTCTAATACTGATAACTGGGAGGCACCACTGACACCTCAAGAAATGACTATAGTCAAACTGATCAGCTGACATTTCTGGACAATAATTGAGTATAGTAATCTGACTGAGAATGGACTAATATGTATCTGACTGACATTTCCCCATACACTAACAATATGGGGATTTCAAAACTAACAGAATCAAGCTATAGGGAAACTAGTCCAACACGCAAGATTCTAAATTTTACTAAACTGAGAACTAGGGCTAAATCATTCCACTAGATACAATTTTCACAAATTTCTAGAAATAGGGAATAATAAAGTAGTTAAAATCATGATAAATATTCCACTTGAAATCTTAAAGAAATTAGTCTAATAATTTTCTACATTTTGAATCCACAGGGTTGTAACTGATAGAGAAAATAGAGAAGATCTTAGGGACACAAGGGAAGAACTATTCCTTTGTTGAATTCCCACATACCTGGATAAGAAATCACTGGAGAAGGAAGCTTGAATTTCTGCAACTGAGGAACAACCCTAGTTCTTGCTTGAGAGGAAAGGTTTGGCTTCTACGATCGATATTCTGAGAGTCTAAGTGGGGAATGAGAGGGAAAACCATTTAATCCCTCTAAATTCTCTTAAATTATACTTAAAAAGACATAGTTTAGGGACTACAAAGGTGGAAAATTACAAAAATATCCCTGGAATAAAATCTGGAAAACTAATCGATAGGGAACTAATGGGTCATTCAACGAGTCATTGGTTGAGACCACGACTCATTGGGACCAGTTGCTGGTCCTAATATCCATGTCCTTGGATCACTAGATCTAGAAACAAGGGATACCACAAGTCATTGCATGATCCAATGGGTCGTTCATTCCTCCCGTCGTCACTGGATAAGGAAACTTGGAAGGCTTGACTGTGGGAAACACAACGACTAGTCAGTGGACCCCAACAGGTCATTGTGTCTAGTTGTTACCTTCACTGGAACAAGTTTAAGCATTTTTGAATCTGACCCCACGGGTGGTCACAATGACTCGTTGTGGAATACAACGGGTTGTTGTTTCCACTCGTTATCACTAAAGGGGTTTCTGGGGTTCTCAGCCAACGACTTACGCCACGAGTCGTTGTTTCTGGCAATGACTCATTTGTTGAGTCGTGGGGTCCTAAAAAGGGACTTCTGAGCTGGGGACCAATGACTGACAAGATGACTCATTGTTTCTCACAACGGGTCGTTCCTTGTCCCGTTGGTTCCCGAAGGACCACACTTGGCTGACCACGACTGACACAACGAGTCATTGGAGCTGACCACGAATCATTGTCTCAGTCGCTTCGAGGCAAATTTTTTGGTTTTCTTCTACATTTTTCTTGCAAGGTCTGAGTTAGGTCTAGAAAAATTTCGGGGTGTTACAGAACCCCTCCTTGACACTACATACATGTGGCTCCATTTTTTCACTTTTTCACGCTTTTTGCTTTTTCCACTTTTTTTCTCCCTTTTCGCCATTCTTTATGCACTTGTATGAGTGTGGTATGTTTCTTCAAATATTTCATTCATCATTCTCTTTGTTGTATTTTATTTTTCAATTTTTCTTTCTTTTTCTTTTTCTTTTGTCACACCACACCTCATTTTTTACATTTCTATTTTCTCTTTCTTTTTCACCTTCCCAAGATTTATGCACCACCTACTCTAGCCACCTTCAAATTAGACATTTTTCTTATGTTGAGGTGCACAATGTCCAAAGAGGGACCAGGGCCAAAACAGGTTCATTATAAAAATAGGTATGGTTAATTGGTTAATCAAAGAAAAATGGTTTATTTAAGGCTAAAAATTGAGATCAAAGAAATCATATTATTTTGATAGGGTCATTTAAGCTAAAAATGGGCTAAACCAAAAAGGCCTATGATTCTTTCCAAACCAACCATCCTAAAGCCTATATAATGACCAATCGGGCAAGTTCTAGATCCTCAACGCAGTATTGAACTAGGTATCGGACCTCACTCACTCATAGTACATGTCTTACATTCACTCTACCTGTCCGATTTATACATGGCTAACAAAAACTATTGGTGCTAATACACTAATTGACACAAAAAGATCCACACACATCATGTTTTGCGATCGACAAGTACATAGCTAATCAATAAAAACTTTAAACAAGTCATTTTTTTTCAAAACTAGTGCAATTTTATTGGCTGAGTAATCCTAAGATACTTTTTAATTAAATACGAACATCCTAAACATGCTGGTTCTACTAGATAGAATGCCCTAGGGAAAAGAAACACGGCAAGAAAAGCCCTCGAACGAATCCAAAAACCCTAAAAATACTAGTACACCCACTTCCCTTTTTTAAAAAACATGCTTTATCCCCAAAGCATGGAAAATAAAGCAGAAGGAAGGAAGAATACCTGTGGCTACTCAGACTTCACCTTTAATAGGTTGCCTCTCATGCAGCGCCTGATTTAACGTCGCGAGATGACACAGACCTCTTGATTACTCAGAATTCATCAAGAAACTTGGACTCATCCTCCACTGTCTTAACTACTTGGCTTTCTAATAGGTGCCCTAGATGATTCAAAACAAAACAAACAAAAACGTAAAAGAGGAAATAACAACCAAAAGTTAAATACAAGCAATTAATCTAGTCTTAAGTCGTATTCCCCAGCAATGTCGCCACTTATTGATAATGCTCAAACTCACACTTCCTGACAAAGTATGAAGTGGTTGTTGTCAATAAAGAACCCAACTAAGAGATTAGGATCGAACAACAGGGAATAGAGTAAGATCTAGACTAATACCGGTAATTGAACTTGTTGGTGAATTATCTCTAAATTAGGGGGTTTTAAAGAAAACAATATTAAAACAAGATCATATTCATGAATTAAATCAATATTTTCAAACAACTAGGGTAAGTGTTCCCCATGGGTTCATAACTACTTCGGGTATACACACGTGATCAATCCCAATGCTTACTTGTAGAACTGATAACTGGGGCTCTTCCAAAATGATTGGTTCGTCCCTATTGGATGACATTACTCAACACCAGGTCAGGTCTCATGAATGATTTCAAACCAACCATTATCAATATGTTCCAAATTTAACTATATTGCAACCACAGCTCAAGTTAATACAATGATCATAAAGATCAAGGTTTTGTTGTATTTCTCTTTTCCTAGTCTCTACCTCTCTAGGTTCAAGCAAGTAAAGAATTTGGCGAAGTCATAACATTGTACACCATTAAGAAACATTTAAATATGAAGAGAATACAACACAAGCGTTAAGCATTAGTTTTGAATCACTTTTGTATAACCCTATTTTGTTAATCCACCATGGTTCCCACAACCCCTAGTTGTGGAGGTTTTAGCCTCTCATAGTTGTAAGATTACATTTTGAATTCATAGACAAACACATAGTTAAATATTTACAGCAACAATTGAAAGAAAACCATATTTGAATATCAAAGCACAATCTCAAGAATAATGTAGGAAATCAAGAATTTGATCCCAAGAGTTGTTCCTCAAAACTTGATAAAAATTCACAAATATTATTCTTCACACGTATAATACGTGTTTTTCCTCCCTATACTAAAATAAAACATAAAGGCTATTTATATAGACATTAGAAACTTTTTCCTAAGCTAACAGGGAATTTTCCATATCTAGTGTCACTGTGTCATGACCGGGCCTACGACCCGTAGCAGGATTGTACGGGTCGTACAAGGCTTCCGTGGTTTGGCCCTAAGAACTCTGACATCTTCTAAAAAAAATTTCAAGTGTTGTGGTACTACTTATATCTTCCTCCGACAACTCGTATTGTTAGTTGTGTCTGAAATTTTACCAAGTCTTAAAGAATCTTCTTAAGTTCACCATGGCTCATGATACGGTTTGTATGTTGGTGCTACAATCCGTGACTCCATCCGTACTAAGAGACTGACTTTTTGCAATTTTCTCTGGATAATTCCACAACTTCAATTATGGCTCATACCATCTTGGTACGACTCGTACTAAGAGTCGTGCATTGCCTTCCCCTCAGTCCAGCCTTTTGACTTTCATCACGATTCTCAGTACTGCTCATACTGAAACTTGTACTTTGGCTAATTTTCTGCATTTTTAGGCTTCTTTTGCACATTTTTACTCCAACACTTATTTTCCCTGAAATCAAATTAAAAGTGCCTCATATATGTATAAACATACCTAAGTCCATGCTATTTCTTAGTTATAAGCGTCAAAAGTATTGTAAACTCACAACATATCACCAAACCATGGTTTACCTGATGGGGTTCTACTTTAGAGCTTCTATCATTAATTGAATTCTATCAGTAAGTCCATGGAAAATAATTTGGTAGTGGATCCCATCATGGATCAGCCCTATGGAATAGCCAAAGCACTTCTTGATAGAATGACTAAGACCAATCAAGCATGGCATACTAGAGAAGCAGAGGTATCTTCTGAGATGATTAAAAGGGATGAGGCTAGAGATGAAACTCTTGCTAAGATGATGACCAAGCTAGAGTTGATGACGAAACATGTGATAGGAGCTGGTGCAAAGAGTGTGAATATTGTAGGTTCCCAAAGCCATCCTCAATTTGATGATGACACTTCACCCAAAATATATGAGGAGGAGTGACAATACATGGCAGGCCAATTGGCGGGTTCTTTCCCTAGGTATCAAGGTGCCAATCAAGTCCCTTGGAACCCAAGGGAGGAGAATCAAGGTTGGAGAAGTCGTGATAATCCAGGATGGGGGAATAGAAATGATCGATAGGGTAATAGATATCAAAATTGCGAAGGAGAGCGTTATCATCAAACTATTAACCCCTATATGCCGCCTCCAAAAGTGAAAGCATCTCAAGGCCAGTCTGGAATGAGTGATGTGGGTAACTCAAAAATTGAAGACATGTTGTCTTGGGTGTTGAAAATGGTGGAATCTAAGGACAGTGGAGTTAAAGAGTTGAAAGGGGAGGTATTGAACCTCACCCAAATAGTGAGCTCCCACTCGGCTTCACTCAAACACCTTGATACACAAATGAACCATCTGTCTTCACAAATGGACCCCTGCGTGAAGGGTGCTCTCCCATGTGACACTGTCCCAAATCCGAAGAAAGATGGCCATTGTATGGTGATAGTGACTAGGAGTGGTAAGATATTGAAGAATACGGGTGTGAAGCCTAAGGATGTTGTTTCCCTAAGGGCAATTGATGATGATGTGATGGAAGAGGTGCAAAAAGCACCAAGTCTTTGTGGTGATGAAGAAGGGAAGGATGAGGGAGAAGTTAATTTGACTCCCTTAAATGATTTGAATGTATATGAGGCAAGAAGGCCCCCAATGTAAAAGATCAATAAACAATAGTTCCATTGCCATATCCACAGCGGCTGACCAAGAATAAGGAAGATAATCAATTTCGCAAGTTTATAGAGATGTTCAGCAAATTCATCCATCAATATACCATTTGTGTATTCTTTGATTCAAATGCCAGGTTATGCAAAGCTTATAAAGGATATCTTGAAGAAAAAGAAGGTGGTGGATATGGGCACCGATGAGGTGACCCATCATTGTAGTGTTGTAATGACTAGCAACCTTTCTCCAAAACAAAAAGATCCATGGGCATTTACCATTCCTTGCACAATTGGCTTGTGCATGTTCAATAAAGCTCTTCGCGACCTCCGTGCTAGTATCAATTTAATGCCTCTAATGATCTTCAAGAAACTTAGGTTAGAGAATCCCAAACCTACATCCATGAGGTTGTTGATGGCAAATAGGTCGATTAAATGACTCATTGGAGCGCTAGTTGATATCCTTGTGAAAGTGATCAAATTCATCCTCCCAGCTGATTTTGTTGTGCTAGATTGTGAGATGGACATCGAGGTGCTAATTTTTTTACCCCAGTGCCCATTACTAGCAAGGGGAAGAGCTTCGATTGATGTGGGGCTTGGGGAGCATAAGTTTCGAGTAGGTGGTGACAACTGATAACGCTCAAACTCACACTCCTGATAAAGTATGAAGAAAACATTGTCAATAAAGAATCCAACAAAAAGGTTGGAGTCGAACCCACAGGAAATATGGTAAGAACTAGACTAATGCCAATATTTAAGCTTTTTGGTGGGTAATCTGCAAATTGGGGGGTTTATAAACAAATGTAAAAAGCAGTTGCTGTTAACCAAGATTTTCAATTAAATATGGTAAGTGTTCCCCATGGGTTCATAACTACTTCGGATTTACACTCTGATCAATCCCAATGCTTACTTGTAGAAATGATAACTAGGGTTCATCTAAATGACTGGTGCGCCCCTATTGGATAACTATACTCAATCATCGGGTTAGGTCTCATGAGAAATTTCAAATTAACTGTTATTTAGTTGTTCCAAATTAACTATCCTGCAATCGCAGCTCAAGTTATACAATGATCATAAAAATCAAGGCTTTATTGTAATTCTCTTTTCCCAATCTGTACCTCTCTAAGTTCAAGCAAGTAAAGAATTCAGGAAAGTCTTATTGCTGTGCTTCGTTTAGAAACATTAAAGACGAAGAGAATACAATACAAGCATTTAACATTAGTTTCGAATCTCTTTGTGTAACCCTAGTTTGTTAATCCATCATGGTTCCCACAACCTTAGTTGTGGAGGTTTAAGCCTCTCATAATTGTAAGATCGTGATAAGTATTTATAAACGATCACATAATTAAATACTTACAACAATGATTGAAAGAAAACCTGTTGTGAATATTGTAAGAAAATATGATGAATAAAATCAAGAACAATTGAGAAATCCAAGTTTTGATTCTCAAGAATTGCTCTCCAATGTTGTCAAAAACTAATTACAAACTAGATAATAATTGAAAATCAACTAATTCTGACCTTCTCTAACCTAAAAGAAATATAAAACGCATTTTATACAAACAATAAAATTATTTTCCCAAGTTAACAGGGAAATAACCAAATCTGGCGCCGACACATCCTACGACTCATCCTGTTATAGGTCATACCTTGTCTCGTACATTCCTTGGCTTCTGAAGAATTAACTAAGTGTTGGCCTCTGGTATGACTCGTAACATGATCCCACGAGTCGTACAATCCAGTCTTGGTTTGGCTCTAAGAACTCTGGCATCTTCTGAAGTTTTCTATGAGTGTCCTGGTACGCCTCGTACCTTGCTCCTATGACTCATAATAGCTTGCACATCATGAGTTATTCCAAGTCCTTAAAATCACTTGAAACATTCCACGAGTCCTGGTACGGGTCTTATGTAGATGCTACGATCTGTAAGTGCCACCCATATCAGGAGACTTCAATTATGCAACTTTCTCTGAAGTACTCCATGACTCCAGTTACGGCTCATACCAGCTTGGTGGGGCTCGTACTGAGAGTCGTACTTTTCCTTTGCATTGTTTCAGCCCTCTAAGCTTTTTTAAGAGTCTCAGTACGACTCGCACAATCTAGGTATAACTCGTACTGAGATCAGTAATTGGCTTCTTTTTTGCACTTTTCTAAATCTTTTGCACATTTTTTCTCCAACACCTATTTTCCCTAATAAACAAAGTAAAAACATCTCATATCCATATAAACATACCTAAGTCCATACTATTTTTCCAATTTTAAGCATCAAAAGTACTGTAAACTCACAGCACATCAACACCCTCAACTTAAGACTTTTGCATGTCCTCGGGCAAAGAAAACAAAAACTAAAAATGATGCTTAACTAGAAAATAAACCTAGGATACTACAACCAACACCAATCAAAACTTGCACTGTGAACATAAACAGCTTTTGACCCTTCTCCAAGTAAACCAAGTCAGCATATGCACATCAAGTGACCACAAACCATGATAAACAGGGATCAAGATATATCATCTAGTTATTAGTAGAGAATCAAGTCATTACCAATGCCTTTCACATGGAAAACTGGCAGAATAAAACACAAATATGTACCCTCACAGCAAATGAAGTCCCGAACTCATAGATATATGAAAATATGAAACGTGGGACTAAACAAGTAAGACTCTTACTTCCACAAGGAAGTTCCAAATACTGCACATCGAAAATCATAGGCTTGCCCTTATTTTCTCTACTTTGGCTCTTAGGATAGTCAGACTAGGATCACTATAGGAATTTATTCGTCTTGTAATGTAGGCTTTCAGGTTGGGTACGATAAATATGGGATTTTTAGTGATTAAACCCTCCTTGACACAATATACATGTGGTTCCACTTTTCACATATCTCACCCTTTTTCGCTTTTTCAACTTTTTCCTTCCTTTTCTCCACTTTTATGCAATGTATAGGTGTGGTGTGTTTTCAAATTTTCATTCATTTTTCTGTTTTGTATTTTTTTTTCAATCTTTCTTTTCGATCTCTTTTTTCTTCTTTTATTATACCACACCTTATTTTTAACCCTTTTTTCTTTCTTTTCCTTTTTCACCTCCCCATAATATATGCACCCCTACTATATCCACCCTCAACTTAAGCATTTTGCCTGGGTTGAGGTTCACAATGTCCAAGGAGGACCGATCTAAAACAGTTTCATTATAAAAAAATAGGTAAGGTTAATCGGTAATTCAAAGAAAAATGGTTCATTTAAGGCTCAAAATCGTGATCAAGGGAATCATATCATTTTGGTAGGGTAATATAAGCTAAAATGGAAACAAAAAGGGCCTATGATCCTTTCCTAACCAACCATCCTAAAACATATGTAAAGACTAACCGGGCAAGTTCTAGATCCTTTACGCAGTATTGAACTAGGCATAAACCTAATTCACTCATGGTACATGTTTTGCATTTATTCTACATGTTCGGTTCATACATGGCCAACTATAACTACTCATGCTAATACACTAAATGAAACACAAATATCCACAGAAATCATATTTTGCAATCAACAAGTAAACAACCAACCATCAAAGAAAATTTTAAATCGGGTCATTTTTTTTCAAAACTTCAAAACTATTGCATTTTATTGGCTGAGTAATCCTAAGCTACTTTGTAATTAAACAAAAACATCCTAAACATGCCGGTTCTACTAGATAGCATGCCTGAGGGAAAAGAAACATGGCAAAAAAAACCCTCAAGCAAATCCAAAAATTCCAAAAACATACAAGTACACCCCCTCCCCTTTTGAAAAGCATGCTTCGTCCCCGAAGCATAGTATACAAAAAATAAGGAAAAGAGTCATACATGTGGCTACTCAGACTTCACCTTCCATGGATTTTTTCCTATGCAGCGCCTTATTTAACATCATGGCACGACATAACTTCAATGATTCTTCAGGCGTCATCAAGTTACACCGCCTCAATCCTCTTATTTCCTCGGTGTCTCCCAGATACAGCTTTATTCTTTTCCCATTCACCTTGAACCTTTTACCATCTTTATTTTCAAGCTCCACAACACCATCTAGGAACCCATTCACCACTCTGTATGGTCCCATCCACCTAGATTTTAATTTTCTGGAGTGCAAACGGAGCCTTGAATTGAACAGTACGACCAGATCACCAGCATTAAACTCCCTCTTTGAAATCTTCCTATAATGATAGATCTTCATTGTTTATTTATGAATGGCCGCACTCTTATAAGCTTGAAGTCGAAATTCATCTAACTCATTGAGCTGGTCGAGTCTTAACTTGGCTACTTCATTCCAATCCAAGTTCAACTTTTTCAGAGCCAATAATGCCTTATGCTCTAATTCTACCAGCAGATGACATGACTTTACATAGACCATATGATATGGAGATGAGCCAATGGGGGTCTTATAAGCTATTTGATATGCCCATAACGCATCATCGAGCTTTCTAGACCAATCTGTCTAGTTGGTATTCACCGTTTTGGCCAGAATAGTCTTTATCTCCCTGTTAGAAACTTCCACCTGCCCACTTGGTTGCGGATGGTAAGATATTTACACCTTATGCTTCACGCCATATTTTTCCCACATAGTTCTAAAGAGGCGGTTACAAAAGTGTGATCCACCATCACTGATGATTGCTCTTGGAGTACCAAACCTGGCGATTATGTGCATTTGCAGAAATGTTGTGACACTTTTTGCCTTCACTGTTAGGTAGTGCAATAGCCTCTACCCATTTGGAGACATAATCCACTGCCACCAAGATGTATTTCATCCCATATGAGCTGACAAATGGGCCCATGAAGTTAATACCCCATACATCAAATAACTCAATTTCCAGGATAGGGGTCAATGGTAACTCATGCTTGCAAGTAATGACACCTCGTATTTGGCACTGATCACATGCCTTGCATAATCATAAGCATCTTAATGAATAGAGGTATAGTAATACCCGCACTATAGAATTTTGTGTGTAGTCCAAATACCACTGTGATGGCCCCCAACTGGGGATGAGTGGCAAGCCTCCAGAATGCTCAACATCTCTACCTCTGGCACACACCTCTGAATTAACCTATCTACACAAATGCGGAATAAGTATGGTTCATCCCAATAGTTTCGAGCATCGAACAAGAATTCTTCCTTTGTTGAGGTGTCATATCTGGTGGGATCATGTTGTTGACCAAATAATTTGCATAGTTAGTGAACCAGGGAATCAACTATTGAGATGTAGCTAATACCTATTCATCTAGGAAAGCATCATCAATATCAATCTTCCTCTTGCTCTAGCCTCAGATTCTAGTCTAGACAGGTGATTAGCTACCTGATTTTCCGTTCCATTTCGGTCTTTCACCTCAAACTTGAATTCTTTGAGAAACAATAGCCATCTGATCAACCCAGTTTTAGCATACTTTTTAGACATCAGGCACCTCAAAGCATCATGCTCTGTATGGACTATCACCTTAGTTCCAAGAAAGTATGCTTAAAACTTTTCAAATGGAAAGACCACTGCTAGTAGCTCCTATTCAGTGATAGTGTAGTTCTTTTGGGCTGTGTTGGACCAGACAACACTAAGGGCCACACCATTAGCATCAAATAGTACCTCAAATGGAAGATACAATATGGAGTGTTCGGTGCTTTTCTGCTTTGGGTATAAAGCTACACGCAAGTGCACGTGGTCGAACAAGTAGTAAAGTGGCTTAAGTAAGCCAAGTATCGATCCCACAGGGACTGGGATAAGGTAACAATCTACTCAAGTGTACTATATTTTAACTCTAACAATGAAGACAACAGTGCAAAGAAGAGTTTGATATTTTGATTTCTAATTTTTATGCTAAGTCTAAAACGAATATCTAATGTGAGTCTGAACTATGAATGTGAGCATGCTGAGGTTAAATGAACACGTAAAGAAATAAATTATCAATATAATATGGTTAATATTTCCTCCAGTTGCTAGTCAAGAACTATTGCCAATGGATTAAAACTCTCGTATTTAACCCAACTTAAGAATCATGAACCGTCCACCTACATTTCTGTGATTAAACGAAATTCATGTTCTAGCCATACAAAACCGGTTCCTTAATTGACTAATACGACTTTCAGGTATATTTCTATCCTGAAGGTAAATCAGTTCTCAATTTTCCCAAACTAAGAAAAGATCATATCCTATTGATTCACAACTTTCCAATTTCTTGCTCTCTCGAGTGAAACCGGACTTTTTAGATATACATTAACATCAGCCACACATTAATGCAGTAAGAACAAGAATCAATAGAACAACCATGGAAGAAAAGATGAAAAACCAACTTAATCAACAATCACATTTCAATACCATTGTTCTTAACCTCAGAAAGAAGAGGAATTAGCCACTCATTCGTGGATTAAACATCGTTAAATGAGTGTTAAACATACAAGCAATTGAATTAAAGAAGAAGGAGATGGAGAAAAACCCTAAGATTTTCGTCCCCTCAACTGCCTGTAACCCACGTTCTTGCTCCATCAAGTCAGAATAATAAAAAATGAACCTAAGTGTTCTATTTATACTAGTGGAAATTTTTCCCAGAATAACAAGCAACGTGTCACGGAGTGCATCGCGGAGCACTGCCTCTGTGACATGCCACTGACGCGGAGCCTCACTGGAAATTGACTGTCCAGGTAATAAGGCCCAATGTGGCACGGCGTGCAACGCGGGGCTAGGTCAACGTGCGACGGCCCCAATGCGCACCCACACTGGAATTTGGCCAAAAATTCCTTATCCAGGCAGAAGGCCTCCACGATGGCAGCGTGACACGGCTCCATCGCGGAGCCCCTTTAATTTGTGCCTTCCAATGCTTTGTCCTTTGCTAACATCCAAGTCCAACCCCGAAATCTCCCAACACGCATTTTAGCTTCACAAAATTATATTTCACCTACAAAACAACGCTAATCATGTTGGTTAGTATAAATTCACATTTTATTATAAATCACGTGAGAATGTATAAACATTGATAGATAAACAAGGCTAAAATGACACATTTGAGTATCACTTGGGCATATAAATTTGCCCAAGATCATGGAGCTATAATAATAGGAGCAATGGTGAGTTTCTCCTTCAGGCACTCAAAAGGCCTTCAAACATGCCTTCTAAAATACGAACATCACCTCCTTATCAAGAAGTTTTCCCAATGGTTGTGTCTTTGAAAATTCCTTGATAAACCTCATATAGAATCATGCATTCCTTAAAAAGTTTCTGACCCCTTTTACCGAAATACGTGGTGGCAACCCTACTATTATTTCAATTTTTGCCTTGTCCACCTCTATCCCTTTTTCAGAGATTTTGTGACCCAGCACTATTCCTTATTTAACCATGAAGTGGCATTTTTCCCAATTTAGGACCAGATTAGTTTCTTCGCATCAGTTCAACACTTTGCCCAAATGCTTGAGGCAAGATTCGAATGATTTACCCGCAATTGAGAAGTCCTCCATAAATACCTCGATGGTATCCTCCACCATATCTGAGAATATAGACATCATACAGTGCTGGAATATGGTTGGTGCATTGCACAACCCAAAGGGCATTCTCCTGAAAGCAAATGTTCTGTACGAGCAAGTGAAGGTAGCATTCTCTTGGTCTTCTGGGGATATAGTAATCTGCTTGTACCCTGAATAACCATCAAGAAAATAGTACCAACCTCTACCTGCCAACCTATCAAGCATCTGATCCATGAATGGCATCTGAAAATGGTCCTTCTGGGTTCAGTGATTGAGCTTTCAATAATCCATACATACACGCCAACTTGGGACTGGTCTTACCAGTATCAGCTCATTCTTCTCATTGAGTACCACTATTATCCCACCTTTCTTTGGCACACACTGTACCAAATACCCACATGATATCCACAATGGGGTAAACTACACCAACATCTAGCCACTTGATAATCTCCTTTTCACTACTTCTTGCATCGGTGGGTTCAAGTGTCACTGATGCTCTATGCTTGATAAGCAATTCGGCTCAAGCTGGATTTTGTGAGTGCATATACCTGGAGGAATTTCGATGATGTCAGTTATGGTCCATCCGGTTGGCCTTTTATGCCTTTTCAATACTGTGATCAAAGCTTCTACTTGCCAGTTTGTCAACTTAGCTGCAATAAACTATGGCAAAGTATTGTTTTCACCCAAGAATGCATATTTGAGGTGGGGAGGTAATGCCTTAAGTTCCAGAACTAGTGGTACCTCCACTTATGGCTTTGTTGGTGGATTTACACGGTTCTTCAAGTCAAGGTCTAACTTCTTAGGTATGAATTTATACGATCCCATCCCTTCTAGAGTATTTACCAGTTCTGTATAACCCAGTACTCGATCTTCCTCATAATTCATCAAGATGGCTGCTAGTGTGTCAATGTTCATCATCTCTCCTATGGGCACTAGCAGCCTCTTATCTTCTATCTTGGTGTTCTGTTATACCTCATGGACCCAAGGATTAGACCCGGGAGTCAAAATAGTGAAAAACTAAAATTTCGCACCAGGTCACAGGATGAACCATGAACTGGCTCGTGAGGAGTGACCACAAGTCATGAAGTGACTCGTGGTCAAGCAGGGAGGTGGATTGATCTGGGGGTCACCACGGGCATGACCACGAGTCGTGGTCAGTCCATATGACTCATGAGGTCACCCGTGGCCAGGACTAGATGCTGGGCAAGGATAGTTGGGTAGTACAGACCACAGATGGTGACCATGATTCGTGGTCACACACCATGATTCGTAGTGTCCTCCGTGGGGTCCCAAGGTGAATTTCAGTAGTGAAATTATGCATGACCCATGACGAATCAATTTATGATCTTTTCTTCAAATGATGATATTTACGAACCCAGCATGATTTACAATTTGAATTATGGATTTATGATATTACCCATCATGGTTTTATGAATTTCAAGCTATATGCATGAATTACATGTATGAACCTTATGAACCATGAATTATGTTTTGGCCGACTCATGGGCCTCATTTCATCGCTAGTTCATGTATGTACAAGTATATTTATAATCATCATGATTTAACTAGCCCATGAATTTATATATGTTATACTATGAGCACTATATATGTTTTGGGAGTAGTATCTATCTTTATATTCACCCAATTGTTGGTCCAATTCGGTGATTAATTTATGTGACCTGCTTTTTTTTGACTAATTTTTTATTCCAATTGCTTTTTTTTTCCAGATTTAGTCCCATTAGGATCAATTGCCCCTTTTTCTCACTCTTTTGATGGTTTGTCAATTTGAATCTATTTTCTTTATGCTATCAAAATACGGAAAGGGGAACCGACTCGTTTCTTCCTTGCGGAGGACGAAACACCGAGTAGGTTCGGGGCCTAGGTTTTACCCCGGCCCTCATAAACTACGTGCCACCGTAGGTATGTTCGGACCCCCTATGGGACTGTCCCTGGCCCAAATGGCCCTTTTCATGGTGACGTCACACTTTCATGGCTCTACCCTTAGTAAGGTATGAACACCCTTTCGACTAGGGTTACAAGTCGGGCTTCATGTGTGCTCATATGGAGTATGTCGGTTAAGAGAATCTCCCACTCTTTCTCTTGTTTTATGCATGTTTATGATTATGTATATTGGCTCAAGTCATGTTAAATAAGGCTTTTCTCTTATGATTATGATTATGATAGTATTACGAATGTTTTGAAAACCTTGAGCCTTATGTTATGTTATGATGTTTATGACATGAGCATGATGTCCTACTCTTATGATCATTTATGAGATTTCTATATTTTAAATGTCTGTTTTACTTACCTTGCATACTCAGTACATTCCAAGTACTGACCGTATACTTTCTATGTTGTATCGTTTTATGATACAGGACCCGGCTCTCAGTCTCACCCTCATCAATAGCTCCTTAGAGTTCACTATCAGCTTATTTGGTGAGTCCTCATGTTACGAGGGCCATATGTTCAGACTCTATGCTTTTCTTTTAGTTTCATAATTATTGGGTTAGTTGGGGAGTTGTCCCATCAACCTGTCTTTCATGATTAGAGGCTTTTCAGACTATAAGTTGTATTCAGTCGTCATGTAGGAATCATTTATTGTCTTATCTTTGTTGTTATGACATGTTTATGTTTTCTTATGTTAAGTCTTCTGCTTATGTGATTGTATTAGATATATGCTTATGCCATGGGTTGACTTGGGGTCCCTCAGAGCTCCTTGTCCCGTGTCTATGATCCGGGTGTATGTTCGGGTCATGACATGCTCGCAAAGGTAGCTTTCTTTGTGTATCCTGGATGGATCACATAAGAAAAACAAATAAAACATAAACGAGGAAATAAAAACCAAAATTTGAACACAAGCAATTAATCAGATCTTAGTTGTATTCCTAGGAAACGATGCCACTTTTTCTATAACGCTCAAATACACACCTAACAAAGTATGAAGCAGATGTTGTCAATAAAGAACCCAATAAAGAGGTTGGGATTGAACCCACAAGGAATATGGAAAGAACTAGACTAATGCCAGTATTTAAGCTTTTTGGTGAATTATCTCCAAATTGGGGTGTTTATAGAAAAACAATTGTAAAACAAATGTAAAAAGCAGTTGTTGTTAACCAAGATTTGCAATTAACTAGGGTAAGTGTTCCCCATGAGTTCATAACTACTTTGGATTTACACTCGTGATCAATCCCAGTGCTTACTTGCAGAACTGATAACTAGGGTTCATCAAAACAACTGGTTCATCCCTATTGTATGAGTATACTCAATCACCGGGTTAGGTCTCATAAGCGATTCAAATTAGCAGTTATCAATTTGTTCCAAATTAACTATCCTACAACCACAACTCAAGTTATACAATGATCATAAAAATCAAGCTTTGTTGTAATTTTTTTTCCGAATCTCTGCCTCTCTAGATTCAAGCAAGTAAAGAATTCAAGCAAGTCTTAACGTTGCGCTTCATTAAGAAACTTTAAAGACGATGAGAATACAATACAAGCGTTTAGCGTTGGTTTATAATCTCTTTGTGTAACCCTAGTTCATTAATTCACCGTGGTTCTCACAACCCTAGTTGTGGAGGTTTTAGCCTCTCATGATTGTAAGATCGTGATCAGTATTCATAGACAAAAACATAATTAAATACTTATAAAAATGATTGAAAGAAATTCTGTCGTGACTATTGCAAGAAAATATGATGAACAAAATCAAGAACAATTGAGAAATCAAAGTTTTGATTCTCAAGAATTGCTCTCCAATGTTGTCAAAAACTAATTACAAACTTGATAATAATTTACAATCAACTAATTCTGACCTTCTCTAACCTAAAATAAATATAAAATGTATTTTATACAAACAATAAAATCATTTTCCTAAGTTAACAGGTAAATAATCAAATCTAGCGTCGACACATCCTACGACCTATAACAGGATTTTACGGGTCATAACTTATCTCATGGATTCCTTGGCTTCTACAAAATTGACTAAGTTTTGGCATCTTGTACGACTCGTAACATGATCCCACGAGTTGTACAATCCAGTCGTGGTTTGGTTCTGAGAACTCTAGCATCTTCTGAAGTTTTCTACGAGTGTCTTGGTATGCCTCGTATCTTGCTCTTATGACTCATAACAACTTGCCGCATCATGAGTTCTTCCAAGTCCTTAAAATCACTTGAAACTTTCCACAGCTCTTGGTACAGGTCGTAGGTAGATGCAACGATCCGTAAGTGCCACCCGTATTAGGAGACTTCAATTGTGCAACTTTCTCTAAAGTATTCCATGACTCCAGTTACGGCTCGTACTAGCTTGGTATGGCTCGTACTGAGAGTCGTACTTTGCCTTTGCATTGTTCTAGCCTTCTGAGCTTTCTCACGTGTCTTAGTACGGCTCGTATAATCTAGGTACGGCTCATACTGAGATCAATACTTGGCTTGTTTGGTGCACTTTTCTGCATCTTTTGTGCATTTTTTCTCCAACACCTATTTTCCCTGAAAATAAAGTTAAAACACCTCGTATCCGTATAAAGATACCTATGTTCATGATATTTTTCTAGTTTTAAGCGTTGAAACTATTGTAAACTCACAGCATATCAATGAGGTTACCTTCAATGTATGTCAGTTGATTAAGTCCCCAGATGAGTGCAAGGTTATGAAAGTGATTGATGGTGAAATGGAGTAGTATGAACCTTTTCATGATGAAGTTGAATTGGAAGATGAACCTCCAGAGTGTGGAAACTTGATATGGTATACTTTGTGCCACAACATTAACTAAGGCACTTCTTGGGAGGCAACTCAAGAATTTTTATTTTGAGCATTGTGATGTTTTCTTTGTTTGTGATTTTTGTAGGAAGAATTGGAGGCAAGACAAGAAGGAGAAAAACAGGGCAGGCATAGTGCTAGACCAGCGAAACGCTGGTGCACACATGCAAACCGCCGCCCTATCGCAGGTAATAAACAAAATAGTGGAGAAAAAAAAAGGAAACTAGAAGCCTACCGGTGGAACATCGATATCAATCTGCGAACTGCTGGTACATCGACGGCTTAAGACAATATACATGGAAGTTTTGGTCTATTCAGTGACCCAACCAGCAAACTTCAGTTCTAATCTGCAAACCGCCGGATAACCGCTGGTTGCTTAACAGTGAACTGAAAGGGTGATGGGCACCAGTGTTGAATCCGGTGAACCGCCAGTACCTACCAGTGATCGTGGGTCAAGCGCGGGTCCAAGTACGTAAATCTTTTTAAAATGTTGACTTCTCCATGGACCAAACACAACCTAGGAATTTAAAATAATTGTCAAACCCTCTCCAAATCCCCATAAACCCTTTCTTCCATCTTTTCATTTTCCTATTACACTTTTTTAACTTACCCATACACTACCTTTCCACCTTCCCACTATTAAATCCACCTTTTCACGTACCAATCCTATCCACTTCTTCTATCCTATAAATTCCACATTCCACTCCTCTAATTTCATCACTACTCACTTATCTCTTCACTACACCAAAGCAACAAAATTCTATGGGAACTCCATTGCTGAGCAACCCCAAGCTTTGATCTTTCTCAGTTCTTCATTCTCAAATCCATTCGGTACGTTTCTCCTACTTTGCTTTTGATTATTTTTTGAAGATATGAGTCATTTTGAGAATTTGAAAATCAAAGTTTCCCTATTCATGTGTCCCTGTTACCCCATTATTACGCTTATTATTACTTTTGTATTACTCATATTCTTGGTATGTGGGGTGGTGATAAAATGTTGAATGGTAATGTGGGTATCCTTTGTGGAAAATGCTTGATTCTTGATCGGTTTGATTTTAGTTGGGCTTAAAGTATGAGTAGCCTCATTTGTGTTCAGAATGCACAGTTTGCCCTATAATAGATAGAGTGACGTCCTTCTTAAGGGTAAATTGTCACTTTTATTTACCTTGTTTGTGTTGTGTTGAGTGAGTGAACCTCTAATTTAAGAGTTTTGATTGATTTCACTGAGTTTGGGATGAACTTCACTAATCGGCATTCACCGATGAAACATCGAATAAAGCGCAGGATTGGGGTTCAGGGTTTCAGGCCACTGTCCCAGACCTTAATATCGTAAAAACGTCGGTGTGGCACTAGCTAAACCATGTATTCCTAGTTTTCTATTACTAACCTACAGATAACAAGCGGTTCGTGGGTCTCCACCTACATTTCGTCGGTTTCCTACCAATGCTACCTGTGCTTAACCGCTGAACTCTTCTAGTTGTTTCTTATCCAACTTTTATAAGTCCTTGCCTTAGTTTAGGATAGATGTCAGTTTTTATTTTTATTGAAAAAAAATACAAAAAGAAAATATTGTTGTATGGAACTAACATGGTCTTGTAAAGTATGTCTTCATCTAGGAAATCAAGAAAGGGCAAGGCCCCGGCCTCCTCAAAAGGCAAAGGAAAAGGGAAAGCAAGGGTGACCCCAGCCCCTAATACCCGAGAGGCCATTATATTATGCGTGCCCGGTATGGAGGGGCATTATGTCATTTGCAAAGGGCACTCTATCATGATAGAAAAGCACTTCGATCTGGCAAGATTGCGGGGTGATTTCCCCAACATCACAGAATAATTCACAAACTGCCAATGGAACGTCTTTGCCAATCCTATGCCTGACTTTTACTACAGCCTAGTGCCCAAGTTTTACGCCTTTACGCCTTACCAGGCAAGGCAAGAGAGCATGCAGCACAAAGGCAAAGTTGAAGAATTCCCTACCTTTCTTCTGTCATTGTGAGTGGTGTAGAAGTTGACATAACCCCAGCAGCCATCAATTCCTTATTCTAGGAGGATGAGATTGACACCACCTCTAAGTATGCTACTAAAATTGCTGACAAAGAGAACTAGTTCAGTTGTCGCAGACACTCCTTTCTGGGCCTCTACGGGTGGCAAGATCTCCCAACATGATCTTATGTTTGAAGCCAAGTTGTGGTTGGATTTCATTTGTGTCTGGATTATTCTTTCAAAGAATGAGCAAAGGGTAAGTTTGGAAGCGGCTATCCTCATCACATGCATCATGACTGGGGTCCCCATAAATTTTGGAGAAATAGTGGCCATTCATATGAAGCGGAAAGTGACGCAAGATGGCACTTCAATGCCCTATTTTGTGCTTATATCTCAGTTATTCCTTCAAGTCGGAGTGCCACTATTCCCGGATGAAGCCCCTAGCTCCCCTACCAATGTGATTACAGTGGACAGAAAAAGGGATGCAGATGCTCCCAAGAGCAAGCGAAAGCGGTTGCAGGCCTTCGAAGTCCCCAAGGAGTCCTTCTCTCATGGGTTTGAGTAGGCCCCAATGGCCCCTGATCTCAATATACCACATCCAAAGGCATCAGGCCAAGCTTCAGGAGAAGCACCTATTAGGGGAGCCTCACCTCCTTCCACATCATCCCAGCCGAGTAGCCTCTACAAACTAGTGGAGATGACACACTCCTATGAGATCCAGCTTGAGAAATTGGCTAAAAGTCTCCCTTGATTTCCAAGATGGTAAAAAAGTAGATGAAGTCAATTTATGACAGTTTGACCAAGCTATGCTCGTGTGTGGATGTCGTCGAGGGGGCTGTCACCTCTCTCTGATCTGAGGTAGGGGAGTGGAAATATCAGATATCAATGGTGGTGCCTGATATGAGTGCACTTAACGCAGCCATAGCTTCCCTTTCTACAGTCTGAAACCCCATCAACAACTTGTTTAAGGGATTGGGAGATGATAAGGAGGACCTAGGAGATGAAGGCCATGATGGGGAGGCTAAAGCTAAAGATGATGAGGATGATGACAAGTGACAACTTTAGGGAATTCTCACCCTCTTTGTTTTGTATGCATACATTAGGAACAATGTATAGTTTGAGTTGGGGGTGGAATGAGTGTTTTATTTGTTGTGGTCATTTTTTATTAATGGTTGATGTTACCCTTGTCGGGATATTGTTTTAATCTTGTGATAATTGGTGAGCCTTTGTCGGGATTATTTTGTTGATGACTGATGTTGCCCTTGTCGGGCTTTTGTTATTGGTTAATATTTGTTGAATGGTTGTTAAGCCTTTATCGGGCTCAAAATGGATGAAGTGAAATGAAAGATTATCTTTGAATTGTTAGTGCAAGTCTGAGTTTCGCCTTTGCAAATAGTAGGTAATGAATAAACTCTAAGGGTTTTCTTTATATCACAGTTCTTTTTTCAAGGAGCAATTTTTTTTCATTTTTTTGCTATTGTCAAACCGAGTGACATTTTCCAATGATAGATTTTAAGGCGACTTTATTAAGAAAATATGTCATGGTTTTTAGTCTTGTGAAATTATTTCTGAAGGGTACCACCAGAAAAAATTTTGTGGCATGAAAAATGAGTTTTGAAGAAATTGGGCATTGGAAATGAAAAATGTAGCACTCTCTTATCATATAATTCACATTCCTTATTTGTCTTGTTGATTCACATGCTTAATGGTCGTACAATCGTAATCTAGTTATGGCGATGTATTCTATGAACTCCTTGGAGTGTGATGTCTTGTGTGGTAAGGCTGATTAAATGATTCTCATGCATATACATTTGTCTAAAAGTTTCCTTAAGTGTGATTCAAGAAAAAATCCTAGAGGTAGTTGCACTTAGAACATGATTTTAGGCTTTCTATTGCTAGTCACTTCACCCAAAATGACCTCCCTAACATCTTCTCTTGCTAGCCAATGTTGAGCCTTTGACCTTTTATATTGGAAATCATATTACAAGCCAATGTCCCCTTGTAATCCTATCATTTGGCACCCATCCTCCCTAATTGCTTCTTTTGGTGATGAATGAATGAAAAATGGGGGCTTGAAGCCCAATAAATGGGAGAGATAAGGAAATCAATGGAAACGGCAAAAAGCCTAAGTTTGGGGGTTTGCAAGAAGAGGAGAAATGTGATGAGCTTTAATAGGAGGTAGCACCAAATTATGATAAAAATGAATGAAATGATGGGTTCAGAAATCTAGAATTATCAAAAGAGAAAGAATAGTGAAAGGTGTTACCCCTTGCTTAAATGAGGCTAAATCTGAAAATCGTAGGAGTTATAAGGATGGCTCTTGATTAACAAAGATGAAGATGGAGAAAAAGGAGAGACAAGGGGGAATGATCTAAAGAGTATGATGAGATGTTAAAAGTGTTCAAAAAGGACCATTAGAGAGGTTTTAGTCACTAGATCTAAGTAAGTGTCCTATCCTTACCCCTAGCCTTCATTATGACCCCCAAGTCCTAATTAATTTTGAGTTTAGCAACTCTACATTAGTGGCGAGTTACACGAAGGGCAAGCCTATGGGTCGAGTGTGCGCATGGTGAATTTCTTTATGAGAGTGAGCGTTATTGTCTTATTATATAATTCCTTGTGAGTGCATTATTTGATGATAAAAAATGGGATTCTCTTTTCTTGTGAGTGGCATCACCTCCTTTGAGAATATACTTGCATTGGTGCAAAAAAAGTAATTGGGACATTAGTGCTGTGAGCTTCAATGCAAGCTTTGAATGTTAATTTGTAATGATTTGAGATGCTATATGTTCTTGTGGTGATAAACCATGCCCCTGTTTTGAAGAAGGAAAGCAATTGGGAATCATGCATATTCATTGTGGTTACATTTTGAAACTTTTTCATATTTTGCGGAATATTTTCTCTATTTTCTTGAGTTGGTGAGCACTTTTGGGTTGTCTTAGGCTCATCGGTCCTTAGAGCATAGATTCATATATTACATGCTATTTCATTTGCTCAAATGACAAAAATTGCATTACTTGAGGATAAGCAATAGTTCAAGTATGGGGGTTTGATGAGTTGGTAATTTACCAACTCACTAGGCTCTTAAACATGAGTTTTTTCTTAGTTTTCAAGTCATTTAGGTAGATTTTATGTCCTTTTTATTTGATCTTTATAGGTACCTAACTTGAATAGGAAAAGCATGAAATTGAGCAATAAGCATGGAAAAAAGGAGGTGAGGATCGGCGCTCCACCGGAGGGCACTGACGAAACGTCGGTTGATCGCAGCTCCACACTATGCTAATGAAGATTAATACCAGCGAGCCGCGGGTTAGTACTAACGAACCACTGATGCTAACGTCGTAGGGTTTTGGAATTCACTGATCATCGCTCAAAATCAACCGGCGGATCGCAGATGAGCACCGGCGGAATCGCAAGTGACACCCATCTGCACAGGGGTAAAAATGTCCAGCTTAAGAAAAGAGGAGAAGAATGTACCCTATTTTTGTACATCTCAAAAAGGAAATGAATATTTCATTATTCCATATCATATTTTCATTATTCTATTAGTCTTGTATTGAAGTAGAGAGAGAAAAAATTTCTTCTTCTTCTACAAGGTAGAAACTCCATTGGAGCTCAAACTCTTGCTGAAATTTTGTTACTCAAGTTGTGAATGGATACTGAATTTTTATTGAATGCAATGTCTTTTTCTACTTCCATGAGTAGGTAAATTTCTTACTAGGGGTGTGTTAACGATTAGCGTTAATTTGAATTGAGTATTGTGATTTGATCTTAAATTTACTCTATTAGTATAATTTTAGTATTTCCTCTAAGTTTTAATCTTAATACTCATAGTTGCAAATGTGGGTTAAATTTACTTACTTCAATTTTGCTTGAAAAAGAAACTTGAAGTATGGGTGAGGAAATACTAATGGGTAATTGGGTATTGATCATGTGGGGTTGGGCTAGACATAGCCAAAACCCATTATCACATACCCATTGAGAATCTAATCTAGAAATAGTTGATTCTCACCCAAGTTGATATGGTTGTTGTGAAAAGAACTTTGGGATTTGAAAAAACTGGAGGTTAATGCATCTAATTGCTTGAGAAACGTAGGATGCTACCTTTTCTACAACTAATTATACTATTGAATAATTCTAGGAGCTATTAGCAATCCCAATTCAATGACGCCTCTACCAATATCATACCCCTAGTAGTTTCTCCTTTGGTGTTCTTCTACGTTTTTACCTCTGTTTCGTGATAGAATTCATCTTTTAATTAACAAATTGCATTTCCCCCAATTTTTACTTTATTGTTTTTGAAACATTGATGCGAGTTACTTCAATTTAATAGACAACTCTTGTGTGATCGACTAATATTCCCTGTAGGATTCGGCCATGACACTCATCAGGTATATTTGTTTTGTCAATGACCGTTTACACTCTCTCGTCAAGAGGAGTGAATTTGAACGTTATCGGTACCCCTGATGAAAACCCCTCATGTACCTTGCTAGCCACCCAATTTGAGTCATTATTGTCACCAACTTCTCGTCCCTTTCCTCATCCCTTCTCTTCATGTCATTCATTATTTAGATAGAAAAACCATAATAATACACTTTGGTATCTCTTGGTTGCCATTCTAGGATGGTTTTAGTCATTTTATCAAGAATAGTCTTTGCAAGTCTGAAGGTTTGTTACATAAATGAACCACCAACAAGATTATTAGCCACCGACTTATTTATTGAATCAAGGGACCAATAAAAACTTTGAAGCAGTACCATATCTGGCAGTCCATGATTCAGGAAAATGACAACCTTCTTCTTAAATCTTAGCCACACCTCATGAGTGGTTCTCCTAGGAGTTGCCAAAAGTTTGTCATCTCATCACGAAGTTGAAGCTTAACCTGAGTCCCGAGCCCCTTTTGAAAAGAACACCAGAATTGAGAAGTAAACTGAGTACCTCGGTCCGAAATAATAGACAAGGGCACTACATGAAGCCGAACCAACTCCTGAATATACAACTTAGCATAATCGTCTACTGAATCTGTGGTCTTGACCGGTAGGAAGTGTGCAGCCTTGGTCAACCTGTCTACCACTACCCAAATGGAGTCATATTGCCCGCGAATACAAGGTAGACTTGTAATGAAGTCCATATTGATTTCTTCCCACTTCCAAGTGGGATGGCAATATCCTGAAGTACACCTCCAGGTCTTTGATGCTCGACCTTCACTTGCTGACAGTTTGGACATTTTGCTACGAACTCCACAATATCCTTCTTCATACCATCCCACCAATAGATTTCTCGTAAATCCCAATACATTTTCATGGATCCTGGATGAAAAGAATATCTGGTACCATGTGCCTCATGTAATATCCGAACTCTCAAATTATCAACATCTAAAACACATAGTCGACCCTGGTATCGTAGCACACCATCTCCCCCTTGGGAGAAAACCTCCACTTTCTGACTCTGCACCGCCTCCTTCAGCTTCCTCAATATTGGATCCTCATCTTTCCTAGATTTAACATCAACTACCAAGGACGATTCCGACCCATTATGCACAACAACAACACCATCGGTCGAATTGATCAATCTAACTCCCATCCTTGCAAGTCGGTGGACATCTTTCACCAACTCCTTCTTCCCTTCATCCACATGGAACACACTCTCCATTGAAAGCCTACTAAGTGCATCCGCAACCACATTAGCCTTGCCCGGGTGGTAAAGGACACATGTCATAATCCTTAAGTAACTCCAACCACCTCCTTTGCCGAAGATTTAGATCCTTCTATGTGAACACATATTGCAAGATCTTGTGATCCGTAAATACATCCACATGGACCCCATACAAGTAATGCCGCCATATCTTCAATGCGAACACTGTCGCGGACAATTCAAGATTGTGGGTCGGGTAATTCTTTTCATGCACCTTCAACTGTCGTGAGGCATAAGCTATCACCTTCCCACACTGCATCAACACACACCCAAGTCCAATTCTGTAGACATCACAATACACTACCAAACCATTGTTACCCTCGGGTAGGGTCAACACTGGTACTGAAGTGAGTTGAGTCTTCAACTCTTGGAAGCTTTTCTCACAAGCCTTCGACTATTGAAACTTCACCTTCTTCTGAGTCAACTTAGTCAAAGGCGCTGCAGTGGATGAGAAACCCTCCACAAACCTCCGATAGTAGCCATCTAAGCCCAAGAAACTCTGAATATCCGAAGGATTCAGCAGCTGGGCCAATTCTTCACCGCCTCAATTTTCTGCGAATCTACTTTTATGCTTTCGCTAGACACCACATGGCCCAAGAATGCCACGGAATCCAACCAAAACTCACACTTGCTGAACTTTGCGTACAATTGGCGATCCTTGACGGTCTGAAGCACTACACTCAGGTGAGCGGCATGCTCTTCCTCGCTCCGAGAGTATATTAAGATGTCATCAATGAACACGATCACGAACATGTACAAATATGGCTTGAACACTCTGTTCATCAGGTCCATAAAAGCTGCAAGAGCATTCATTAGTCCAAAAGACATAACTACAAACTCGTAATGACCGTACCATGTTCTGAATGTCGTCTTCGGGATATCACTCTCCCGAACTCTGAGCTGATGATACCCAGATCTTAGATCTATCTTCGAGAAACTCTTAGCACCTTGAAGCTAATCGAACAAATCATCGATCCTGGGTAAGGGATACCTGTTCTTGACAGTGACTTTGTTTAACTATTGATAATCAATGCACATAAAAAGGAAACCATCTTTCTTCCGAACAAATAATACTGGTGCGCCTCATGGAGACTGGCTCGGTCTAATGAAACCCTTATCTAAAAAATCCTTTAACTGATCCTTTATCTCTTTTAGCTCAGCTGGAGCCATCCTGTAGGGAGGAATAGATATAGGTTGTGTATTGGGAAGGAGGTCAATATCGAAGTCAATCTCTCGCTCAGGAGGAATACCTGGAAAATCATATGGAAAGACCTCTGGATACTCACGTACTACTGGAACTGACTAAATAGTCGGGGTCTCGGACTCAACATCCTTGACCCTTACCAAATGATACGTTCGACCCTTGGAAATCATCTTCCTGGCCTTCGGTAGGAAACCAAGTGACCTACAGGCACAGCTGAACTACCTTTCCATTTTAAGACTGGCTCACCCGGGAATCTGAACTCTACTGATCGGGTCCTGAAATTAATGAAAGCATAACAAGCATACAACCAGTCCATGTCGAGAATAACATCAAAATCGGTCATGGCTAACTCGATCAGATCTGTAATTTCTGAGGTGACCTTATGGAGGAACAAGACTGGGCAATTTCTATACACTCGTCTAGCTATAACTGAGTCACCTACTACAGTAGAAACCGGAAGGATTCTAACAAGACATCGGGACTGACTCCAAAGCTACTGGCTACATAAGGTGTCACAAAGGACAAGGTGGCCCCTGGATCTAACAGAGCATAAACATCAACATGGAAGACTTGTAACATACCAGTGACCATGTCCGAGGAGACTTCCTGCTCCTGACAAGATGCTAGGGCATAGAATCTATTCTGGAGCTGACCGCCAGCTGAATTGGTAGATGCCCCCTGATGTGCTGAGCGAGGGGGTGGGGCTGCTGAGCTAGAAGCTGGGCCGTGGCCCCCAATCTGATCTTGTCTCACTGCTGGACAATCTCTAAGCATGTGTTTGGGTTGCCCGCACTTGAAACACGCACCTAATCCTTCCAAGCACTAGCCTGTATGCCTTCGGCCACATCTGTGACAAGTTGGAACACCTAAATCTGCGGGCCTGCTGCTCTGACCCCTCGATCCTGATGTTCGCCCTTTTTGATCATACCTAAGCCTAGATGGCACACTCAGCACTGAAGATGTTGGGGCTCATGATCTTTGGTGGGTTTGTTGTTGGTGTCCACCACTAGTCCTCTACTGAGAGAATTGGTGGTCCTCGATTCGGGCCCTCTTGGGCTCTCTCTCTCTCTCTCTCGAATGTGCCTACTCCATCTGCTAGGCATACAGCACCATCCGAGGAAAGTCCATGTCCTGATGGAGCATAGCAATCCTGCATTCCTTATTCAAGTAACCTGCTATCCCATGCACAAACCTTCTCACTCATGCCCTCTGATTAGCCAATAACTCAGGAGCATACTTCGATAGGCGGGTGAACTCGAGGGAATACTCTAGACTGCCATCCTCCTTTGCTTCAGATTCACAAACTCTGCTGCTTTCAACTTCCTCATTTCTCGAGGAATGCAACCTGAAACTCTTCCCACGTGGCCAGACCTGCTCCAGCGACCCTGCTGTCCTTCCACTGGCGGAACCAAATATGCGCAACCCCTTTCAACTGGTAGGAGGCTAACTCTGTACACTCAACACTTCTCACCCCCATAACCTGGGTGATCTTGACAATCTAAGGCTCCTGAACTGGTGGGGCTGGCTGATGCTCATGACAGTTTCCATCTTCGTGGCCCTCACCACCTCCATTCCTCATTCCATTCATCCTTCGAGGAGCAATGATTCTGAAATCGCGGATAGCACGAATTAAAAGGATAGAAAGGCTTTTCATCGCACGACATAGATCATGAAATAAAGGGAACATTTCCTAAAACGTCTAGTAGACTCTTCATCATAAGTGTGGCGCGCTTCACACTCATGAAAAAGACTATTTAACACGGCTTTTATACTCCCTAGGACACTTCAAACCTATGGATCTGATACCAAGTTTTTCACGACACGAGCGTAGACTCGGATTGTAGACATGGTACAAGGGACCCCGAGAGACCCCAAGTCAACCCATGGCACAAGAATTCACTAACTCATTCAATAAACATGAAGAAACATAATCATAAACTCAGCGGAGATCTAACTTGACATAACAACAAAAAGAACGTCTGAAGTTAAATGCATGCCTAAGTCTGATAAGCCTCTAATCTGGACGAGCTGATGGGACAATGCCCCTAACTAGCTCAACAATACTAAAATTGAAACTACAACCAAGATAATTGAAATTCTATTCCTTGAAAGATGAGGACTCACCAACCAAGCAGGTGTTGTCTTTGATAAGCAACTACGAACGAGGCTGGACCTGAGAACCGGATCCTGCATCATGAAACGATGCAGCATAGAAGGTATGCGGTCAGTACGTGGAATGTACCGAGTATGTAAGGTAAGTAAAACTGCTTAAGTAATAAATCATTTAAAATATTTCATGACATATCATAAGCTTTTAAGTGAAAATAGAAGGCTACAAGCAATCATTCTGAAATCGTATTCTTATCATAACATGACCATGCATAGTTTTAGAACATCATGATTGACTCGAATGACTCAAAGCTGAAACATAACACTTATATTAAAAGCTGAACAATGAGACAAACCTTGCTTCTTGAACATGCATACATACGATAATTATCGTGAGTAATAGTTATGTGAATTCGAATGATATAGATAGTGGGAGACTCCTCACTTAACCGATATACCACGATAGAGCTTATGTGATCCCGACTATTACACTAAAGTGGGAAGAGCCATCCAAAATCTTGCAAGGGATAGGGATGCTACCATGATATCGGTATCAAGCTGAGAGGGGCCATTTAGGCCGGGGATAGCTCACAAGGGAGGTCCCAATAATATAATAGAATCAACCTATGTTGGCGCATAGTTCTGGGGTGTAGGGTTATCAACCCTTATCCCGCTCGGTGCTAGACTCTTCTCCCAAAATATGCAATGCTCTACATCATATAAATATGAAGCTCAACGTCGTCTATTGACGAAGCTCAATCATGAAATCATGCGTAAAATCAACATCGTATGAAATGAAGCTCAACATTGTCTATTGACAAAGCTCATTATGAAATCATGCATACACTAGACATCATATAAATATGAATCTCAACAATGTCATTTCGACAAGTCTTGAATAAAAGTCATAGTTAGACTCAACGTCATGTGAAATGAAGCTTAACATTGTCCTCAACAAAGCTCGACAATAATATACATATCAATCAAGGATTTTCGCATAGAGGAGGCTTTACTTGGAAACATACCACAAGCTAGAATTCACAATAAGGGTTAAAGGAAAATTTTATCTCAACCATGTGGTAAGCTCATGTCGCGGAAAATCACAATTTAAAATCATCATTTGGGCATAACCCAAAGCTCTACCATACTTGGGTCTATTTAATCTTCTTTGAAAACATCATCAAAATCACGGGTAAGGTTGGAAACATGCCTTTCATAATCTACTCCATCATCATCACCTTCTATATGAACTATCCACACATGGGCGTTTTGGATTCATTTTTTAGAAAAACAATTTTGTAAAAAAATTAACTTAGAATCCTCCCAAGCTCAGTAAATCACCAATATCAACTCAATTTAATCATACCCATGAGTAGAGATGCAAGAATCCATGCAATTAAATGAAAACACATACTTCATCATTACAAACCAATCACAAATTGCTAGGGAATGGGCATGGCTGCGGAAGGAAGCACCCACATATAGCCTTACATACCTGGGATTGAAGAATCCTAACTCTTCCTAATTGCCCAGCTGAGATTCCAATTGGAAACCTTGAGAATTCACCTTGATTCTTCTCCTCAAATCCCCAACCTTGCATGCATGAAAGTAGTGGCCTGAGATAGGTTTTTCTCTACTAAAAACCCTCTATTATGAGCTTAAAATGATGTAGTATAGGCCCTTTGAAATTAGGAATTACAAAAAAGCCCTTACTGAAATCGCTGAAAATAACTGTTAGGGGTCCTAACGGACGACCCGACGACTCGTCGCCAGGCCGCAAGATCCGTTGGTTCGCTCATCAGGTTCACTGGATAAGTGGTCTATTGGGGCTCCTAACGAGTGACATGATGACTCGTCCCCAGCAGCCACAACTCATTGCTACTTCCCATCAAGTGCACTTGATCAATTTTTCCAATCTTCCTCTAGAACCACCCCACGACCGACATGACGACTCATGGTGTCTGACCATGATTCATTACATCACCCGTGGGGATCTTGAGTCCCTCATCCTTCCAGGCCTTCCCACGAGTCACCTGACGACTCGTGGGGTCCCCTCACAAGTCGTTCAATGACTCATTCTGCAACTGCTGCAATATTTTCTAGTTTTTATCTAATTCACTTGCAGGTCCAATTCTTGAATTCTCGGGGTATAACATGAAAGAAGCCGTTCGAAGTCAGAAGGTGAAGGTCTTCTCCCAAGGGGGAGATGGTGTGTTGCGGTACCAGGGTCGCCTATGTGTTCCAAATGTTGATGACTTGAGGAGTTAGATATTGCATGAGTCCCATGGATCCAGGTATACTATCCATCCAGGTTCCACCAAGATGTATTGTGATTTACGAGAAATCTATTGGTGGGATGGCATGAAGAAGGATATTGCAGAATTCGTAGCCAGATGCCCAAACTGCCAGCAAGTAAAGGTTGAACATCAAAGGCCAGGAGGCGTACTTCAGGATATCAGAATTCCCACTTGAAAGTGGGAAGAGGTTAATATGGATTTCATTACAGGCCTACCTTGTACTCGCCGACACTATGATGTTGGTTGGGTGGTGGTAGATAGGTTGACCAAGGCTGCACATTTCCTACCAGTGAAAACCACAGATTTAGTGGATGACTATGCCAAACTATATATCTGGGAGTTGGTTCGATTACATGGGGTGCCCTTGTCCATTATTTCAGACCAAGGTACTCAATTTACCTCTCAGTTTTAGCGGTCTTTTCAAAAAAGGCTTGGAACTCAGGTTAAACTCAGCACAACATTTCATCCGCAAACTGATGGTCAGGCGGAGCGGACAATCCAATCTCTCAAAGACATGTTGAAAGCTTGTGTGATGGACTTTAAAGGTAGTTGGGATGATCACTTGCCCTTGATCGAGTTCGCTTACAATAAAAGCTATCACTCCAGTATCCAAATGGCACGGCTCGAGGCTCTCTATGGGCGGAGATGTAGCTCTCCCATCGGATGATTTAATGTCGGTGAGGAAGCTATGATAGGGCCAGATTCGGTTCATGAGGCTATGATAAAGGTTCAGTTGATAAGGGACAGGCTGAAAACCGCTCAGAGTCGTCAAAAGTCATATGCTAATGTGAGGAGGAGAGAGTTAGAGTTCGAGGTGGACGATTGGGTATTTCTGAAGGTATCTCCCATGAAGGGAGTCATGCAGTTTGGGAAGAAAGAAAAATTCAGTCCCCATTATGTTGGTCCCTACCGGATTATGAGAAGAGTTGGTTAGGTAGAATATGAGTTTGACTTGCCCTCAGAGTTATCTTCCATGCATCCTGTGTTTCATGTATCACTATTGAAGAAATGTTTGGCAGATCCAGCTTTAGTAGTTTCGGTGGACAGTGTTGGTTTAAAATATAGCCTTAGCTATGAGGAAGTCCCGGTGGAAATATTAGATCGTCAGGTTCGAAAGCTAAGGAATAAGGAAGTAGCTTTAGTTTAAGTCTTGTGGAGAAATCAGCATGTCAAAGGAGCTACATGGGAAGCCGAAGCAGATATGATGGCTAAATACCTACATTTAATCTCTACTGGCTCAGTTCTGACTTGAGGTATCAGTTGTGCTCTATGACTCTAATTAGTTTTCATGTTCAGTTCATGTGATCAAGTTTCTTTTATATGTATGGATGTGTATGTGAACCATGAGATCGGTTCAACTATGTGATATGAATCGGGGGTAGTCATTCCGTTAGTTTTCAATTTAATTGATCAGTATTTGAATATGGTAATTGCATGTTTCTATTTTCTGCTTGTTTCCCACATTTGAGGACGAATGTTCCCAAGAGGGAGATATATTTATACTCGGAAAGTGCCTAAGAGTAGACCCGGGAGTTAAAAATTGAAAACTACTGAAAATCACAGAACGGGGGATGTAACGACTCGTGGTATCAAACCACGGGCCGTTGTATGCAGTCATGGTGATGGGAAGTTCTGGTGGCAATGGAGACAACAGGCGATTCAATGACTCATTTCTTGGAACAACGAGTCGTTATAGCAGTCGTAGGAAAGGCTAGGCTTAGCAGTTGGGGATACCATGGGTCATCCAATGACTCGTGGTGAGAAGTGATGACCCATGGTCATTGGTCGTCATTTGGTTGCAAGGATTTCCAATTCATGTAATGAATCAAAACCACTACTCGGAAGAAACCACGACTCGTGGTGAGGCTTATGGTAAGGACGTTCAGTTTTGTGAAGGGGACAAGCAACGATTGACTCAACGATCCATTGGACCAAAGGATGAACCGTTATGTCTAGCCGTGGTTTGAATCTGGGATCAGGGCATGGGCAATGCATATGATGGGCCGTACCACGAGTCGTCGTAGCTTTCAACGACTCGTTGGTACACCCGTTGGGTCGATCTAGGAGCTTTTCAGGGAAGTTTCATTAAGGGTATTTTTGACCTTTTCATGCTTTAAGGCTCTAAACTACGTCATTTTAGGTATTTTTTGAGTATATTAAGATAAGTTAATCCCTTTTTCTTAAGTCATTCCCGTGCATGCATATTGAGAGAAATTTTGGAGAGATCAAGTTATTCCTAAAGCTTTTCCCTATCAATTCATCCTTGGGCATTCAAGAACTTTAAAATCTGATCTTACCTAGGTATGTAGGGTTACTAATGGGTGTTTCCATTCGCACCCATGCCCATTCTCTATCAATTTATGAAAATTAATCAAAAATATCATAGGGTTTTAATTCAATTTTTGTGAAAATCTAATGATTTGTTAATGGGTTATTATGATTTGTGATTTACATCATATTTTATGGATTTTGATCAGATTTTACCACTGTTTTGATTATAAAATTATTGATTCAGATTACTACTAAATTTAGCCTAATTATGTAAGATCTATGATGAATCGATTTATTTTGATATTTACAAACCCATCATGATATATGATTTGAAATATGAATTTATTCAACTACCCATCATGATTTAATGATTCTCAAGTTATATGCATGATCTACAAGTACGTATGAAACCTATGATTCATAAAATATGTTTTGGCCGACTCACAGGCCTTATGTCATGGCTAGTTCACGTATATACAAGTATGTTTATGATTCCCATGATTTGACTAGCCCATGAACTCATGCATATTATACTATGAGCACTATATATATTTTGGAAGTAGTATCGAACACCGAGTAGGTTCAGGGCCCAGGTTTTGTCCCAAATCTCACAAACTCTGTGCCACTGTAGGTATGTTGAGACCTCCTTGTAACTTTCCCCGGCCCAAATGGCCCTTTTCATGGTGATATCACACTTTTATGGTTCTACCCTTGACAAGGTACAAACAGCCTCCCGACTAGGTTTACAAGTCGGACTTCATGTGTGTTCATATGGGGTATGTCGGTTAAGAGAATCTCCCACTGTTCCTCATGATTTATGCATGTTTATGATTTATGCATGTTTATGATTATGTATTTTGGCTCAAGTCATGTTAAGTAAAGCTTTTCTCCTATGAATATGATTATGTTTGTATTACAAATGTTTTGAAACCTTGAGCCTTTGTTATATTATGATGTTTACGATATGAGCATGATGTCCTACTCTTATAATCATTTATGAGTTTTATATATTTTAAATGTCTGTTTTACTTACCTTGCATACCGGTATATTCCACGTACTGACTGCATACTTTCTATGTTGTATCATTTAATGATACAGGACCCAGTTCTCAGGCTCATCTCCATCAGTAGTCTATCTCAAAGTTAGCTACCAGCTTGTTGGTGAGTCCTCATGTTCCGAGGATCATATGTCTAGACATTGATGATGTTCTTTAATTCCGTTTTTCTGGATTTGTTGGGGATGTTGTCCCATCAACCCATCTTACGTGATAGAGGCTTTCAGACCATATGTAGCACTCAGTTGATATGTATGTCTAATACTTCCAAATGGTTATGCTATGCTATATTACGTTTATGTTTCCGCTATGTTTTATGTTTAGTCTTCCACTTAATGTGAATGATGTTAGATATGCTTATGTCATGGGTCAACTTGGGATCTCTCAGGTTTCCTTATCCCGTGTTTACGATTCGGGTCTACTCTCGGGTCGTGACAGAAAGTGGCAAGGAAATTTTGGACAGTGGGGATCACGGGTGGTGACCACGAGTCGTGGTCAGCCACCATAATTCGTGGGGTCCCCTGATGGGAAATTGGCAGTGAACATCACAGATTGAGGCAACGAGTCGTGGCCAGTGAGGACGTGTCGTTAGGTCCCTCGTTGGGACCTCCTGGCAGTCTTTTCCTGCGAAATTAGTAAGGGTCTTTTCATAATTTCTAAGTTCCTAAATCCTAAACGACATCGTTTTAGCCTATGAAAGGTGGGTTCTAGAGGGGGAAACTATCCTAAAGACTTCATTCATGTATGCAAGAGAATAGAAGAGTGATAGAGAGGTGATCAAAGGGTGATTCAAGGTTTTCTTCTTCAATTTCTTTCAATTCCTTTTTGGGCATTCAAGGGAGAGTAAGATTCAGTCTCCATCAGGTATGTAGGGTTATGAATGAGTGGTTTCTTCCACACCCATGCTCAATCCCTCTCTAAAAAGTACGAAATTCTATGATTAATCTATGGGGTTTTTATCCAAATGCATGAATTATCTATTTCTACACATGGGTATGAATTAATTATGATTTTATTATCGAATTGTGAAGCATGGGCTAATTTTATAATGATTTTTCAATTAAAAATTTATTTCTCACCTTGTGAATATTGAAGCCCATTGATGAGATCATCATGAAAAGTGAGATTTGTGAAGTATATGTGATAATGATGAGATCTTATGATGAAAAGCATGATTTGAAGCTACCCATGTTTATACTTATGTTTTCAATGAGAATTGAGTATTTCTAAGTATGATAAAGCTTTGGGCAATGCCCACATGTTAAGTTTAAATGATAATTTTACCGAACAAAGCTTACCACATTGTTTTGGAGCGAAGACTCCTAAATTTATATTCTAGCTTGTGGTATGTTTTGAGTTAAGTCTTACTATGCATATCTTACCACATGGTTTTGGAGCAAATGCTCCTAAGTATGTTTTCAGCTTGTGGTAGGTTTGAAACTAAAGCTTCTCATATGCATGATTTTGTATTTAAGATGTATTTGATCATTGAGCTTCATCAATAGATGATGTTGAGCTTCGTTATATACATTGAGCATATGCATGTTTTTGGGAGTATTGTCTAACACCGAGTAGGCTATGGGTCGATCACCCTATGCCTCAGAACTACGTGCCAACGTAGGTTTATACTATTATATATTATTGGGACCTCCCTTTTAAGATATCCCCGACCCTAATCGCCCATGAGCTTGATATCGATATCATGGTAGCGTCCTTAGCCCTGGCAAGGTTTTGGACGGCTTTGCCCACTTGAGTGTAATAGCCAGGACCACTTAAGCTCTATCATGGAATGTCGATTAATAGACGATTCTCCGATTGTTCCTCATGATTTCAGATATGCATATTCATTACTTATGAGATTTATGTAAATGCATGTTCTAAAGCAGGTTTAACTCAATGTTCAGCTCTTACTTATAAATGTCATAATTCAGCTTTGAGTCAATCGATACAGTTATGATGTTATAAAGCATGTTATATCATGTTATAAAGAGGTCATGATTTCAGAAAGAATGCATGCAAGTCCTAATCTCAATTTTCTGATGTTATGTTTTAATTAATGTATTGTCTTAAACGATTTTACTTACATTAGCGGTTTTACTTACCCTGCATACTTGATACATTCCACGTACTGACTGCATACTTCTATACTGTATCATTTCATGATACAGGACTCGACTCTCAGCTTCAGCCCCTCTCTTAGTCATCTTATCGGAGTTAGCGTTGCTCTATTGGTGAGTCCTCATCTTTCGAGGACTAGACTATACATCTTTTCTTTATGTATTTCAGTTTCAGCTTGTTGAGTTAGTTGTGGTCTTGTCCCATCAACTCGTCATGATTAGAGGCTATTTAGACATATGTATGTATTCAGCTTCGGATTTTATATTTTGATGTTATATTCAAGTTAGACTTCCGCTATGATTGTATTGATGGTTATCCAATTCTTGATTGAGTTAGATGTATGCTTATGCCATGGGTCGACTTGGGCTCTCTCGGGGCTCCTTGTTCTGTGTCGTGATCTGGGCCTCCATTCGGATCGTGACACCTGACCTACCTATAAACTGTACAACAAAAGAACAATCCTCTTCAACTACCAATTCCGAAGGGAAGCATTTGAAGGAACTGCTAACTCCAGCTGATGGCTAAGAATGGCCCAAACTGCATCTATCTGCACCTACAGGCAAGTAATTCAACTCCCCAAGGATGGGCGTCAGTACAATATGTACCGAATATGTAAGGTAGTAAAATAATAACTGACTGTAAATTGATAAAACTGAAGTAATCAAGAAGGGTAAGAATTTAACTTGAGTAACCTTACAGTCTGAAATATCTAACTAACAAGTATATAAATAAATACAAGAACCTAACCGGGTCCCCATAAGCGTAGAAGGTACAAACAACACAGAATAACCTACTGGGCCCCCATAAGCCTCAGCAAGTACAAACAATGCACTTCTCCTACTACCTGGCTACTAAAGGTTCGTAAGCATACTGTATTCAGGCATACTCATTCTCTGAAGTTGTATCTGAGTCAAATAGGCTCCTGTATCTATGTCTGTGTTTGAGCCTTCTGGGCTATGTAACTGCACCCTGAGCCTTGGCTCGACTGTGAGTCATCATATGACTGTTGTAACTAGATCTTGAGATTTAGCTCGACTATGGATCATACTATACCTGCTGTGACTGGGCCCCGAGCCTTGGCTCGATTATGGGCCATAATATAACTGATGTAGCTGGATCCCGAGCCTTGGCCCGACTATGGGTCATAATATAGTTGTTGTAGCTAGACCCCGAGCCTTGGCTCAACTGTGGGTCATAATGGAACTGCTCTGAAAATTGGATATGGCCCTCACGGCCTCACTCTGGTCCCTCCAAACATCATACTGCTCTTATGAACTTAAACCTATAGGCAACAACATTCAAACCCAAATATCGTATACAACAATCAAGCTAGCTAGGGTTAACTCTGACGAGGGTAACTATATCATTGCTATCATCTCAATTCAATTCATAATAGCTGACCACAATAAGCTTACTCTGAGATACTATAGATACACAAGTCGTACTAACTTTACGATGAACGTAACTTGCTGAAAAGGATAGCCTTACATACCTCGAGTGTCTCCTTTCGTTTAACTGGCGAGTTCAACCTGTAACCGGCGGTTCTATCCAACTGCAGCCCTTATACTAAGAGAATAGGGCTAATTTCAATTAAATTCATCAAATGATGATAACTTTTGAAAATAATATCGACTATAATTCAACTCTAAATAACTCGGTGAAAACCTGCAATTTCTCAAGAGTTCAGAAGGGAGAAGTGCTTACCTAATTCCTGTGGCCAATTAGGATCAATTTGGAGTGATTCTGAAAACTTTTACTCAACAGGGTTCTGATATGCCGAGCAAATATTTGAGAAATAAATCCGTAGTAATGTTTTTCGTAGGCCTAGAACTCGTTACCGGAAGTTAATTTACGTTTGGATGGTGTTTGGTAGCGTAATCGGACAAAAATTGATTAAAGATCGCGTGTTCTCTCTATTTAGTTGTGGTTTCACTTCACAAAATGAATGAAAATAAACTAAGGGGATTATATATAGATGCATGAGCGGTGGCACAAGGGCGCCTCGCACTGGCCAAAGTGCCAACCCTGTGTAGCCGCGCCTCCCATTGTTCCGGTAGGCCTAGCGCACCACGCTACCCAGTGCATTACTGGTTGGCGCATCGCGCTGGCCCCTCGCGGACTAGCCTCGCCCGACCCTTCTCCCGAGGCTCTTCCCACATGCGTCAAGTTCTCCTTACTCGTCACAAATCCACGCGTATGCCTACTAACCATTAACATTTAATGGGGTGTAACACATAGAACTCCCTCACCCAATTTTCATTGGTTATGCAGGGCTCTTATACCAACGAGCCCTACCCCATCTCCTAGAGCCGGGCATTGAATTCTGGCGCCTTCTCCACTACGTCCTGCATAATGAACCCCCTTCATGTAACAGACCCTTAGCTGCCTACTCATTGTGCTGAAACAGGCACTAGCCGGTCACAAATCGAATGTAACCAGAGTGTGACTGTTGCTGCTGCAAGACATAGTGATGATAAGATCCTATAGAAAATAAAGGAATTAGAAGAGTAGTTGAATGAGGAAGAGCTAGAAATTGAAATTACAAAAAAAAATAGCGGACACAGCTCATCGCCTAAGGCGTGACCGTTGTAGCTGACGGGTTCCTACTGCAGCTAGTCCGCTATCCCAAAACCCTATTCACCATAGTGGGTCCGCTGCAATGGAAAGGTTTTTCTGCAATTGACATCAACATCCCCAACAAGCCTCCGACCCCAACAATGGATGTCGAGTTTTTAGCCATAATTTTTCCTAAATTCATGCACAGATCGGGCAAGGGGTATACTTACCCGCGCCCTACCCATCACTCCCACCCCAATATTATCCGGATTCAAGCCTGCAAGGCTCAAAGTAGCTGAACCATCACCCTACCCAAACCCCACTATTCCTAAAGCAAAAACTCCATAAAATTAGCCAATAATACGTAGAGAATGATATAGAACACTTAGAAATGAAAATGCAAGTGGCATGCTTCGAGAATCTACCCCAATTAGTCAAAAAGAAAAACCCACCCCATCACCCCATTATTGTCACACCCCGCCTTGGGGGGTATGACTGGCACCTGGTGCCCTACTAGGACCTGAACTGCTAAACTACTGAGCCTAAGCACATCTGGTGCCTGGCTGGCTCTAACTCAGATTCAGAAAAACAACGGGCTATATAAAGGCTGTAAATATAGCCTCCGTCCGACTAGGCCTATAGCCACATGTACCTGTAATAGCAGCTAACCAGAAACACACTCGTAATAAGGAACCTATGCGGGCCGACAAGGCCACCATGCTGTCTAGTTATCTGCAACTCAACAATGGAATACTGAATAACTACGTGACCGGCAAGGTCACCACTACTGACTGGATAAGGCCTCACACGGCCAACATAAACTGAAATGCTAAACAGCTATAACATACTGCACGGCCTCACACGACCGGCTCAACTGACCACAGGGAAATATATACAGGCTGCAAGCCTCTAAGAACACTGATAAGATGGTTGGGACAGGGCCCCGGCCTACCCATGCTATACAACAAAAGAAAAGGGATAAACCTCTATCTATCTAGCTCCGGATGACTGGAGCTGATGACCCTGTGAGCTGACTGGAATCACGAGGTATCGGCCCCTCGTCTATGAGTACCTGCAGGCAAGTAATGCAGCGCCCCACTAGGCGTAAGTACCACTGGTACTGAGAATGTAAAACAATAACTGAAAGAAATATCTGAAAACAACAATACAACTGATGGAACTGAAATAGGAAGGAATAGACTAAACTGACTGAAAATGTAAAGCTATGCCTACTCTCAACTATGCTGGAAGGAGTAGGAGTCATACCTGGAGATGTTACGCTCTACTGTCGATCTACTCATATCTAGTGTAACATGGCATAACACAACATAACATAGCATAGCACACACAAACCTTACCCGGCCCCCCTAAGCCGGGAGGTACAATCAACACGCAATCTATACCCCTACCCCAGTCATCCCATCTCCTATAATTACTATAAGCATCCTGCCGATCCCCTGGGTATGCATTTGGGCTCGCTGAGCCCCTGACTATAACTGTACCTGAGTCCGGAGGACTCCTGAATCAACACCCCGGGCGTACCCGCTCGACGGGGGTGTATAAAGGCCGACCAAGGCACAATATGGGGAAACCGGCATCCCATCTTCGTCCCCTGTGGGACGGCATGCCACTCCGTAGAGTGACGTATCCTCGCCCTCTGGAGGACGAGTCGATACAGCTTTAACCCTAGGGCGGTCATGAATGCTAGGTAATCCAACCCCAAGACAATACAGTGGTCTCAACTAGTAATACTAACTGCGTATACCACATGCTGAAGCTAGTGATAATAATGTATCTGTACATACTATATGCTGAACTAGTTATAGTGATATGTATGTATTTAATACATGCTGGGATTGATAGTGGTATATATATATAATCTTCTGTCATACTGCTGAGTCTAATATTGAACAAGATATAGTTTTTTGTTGGGAATCATGCTGTATAACTGCGTTTCATAGTAACATGATTTACTATTTCTAACTTGCTTCCTAAACTTCATTTTAGGCTACCATTCTATTTCTGAAATACCTTACAGGAACTTATATTGCTTTACTAAGTTTCAACTGAACATGATAATATCCTAACATACATTACTAAATCACATACTGGGCATGCGGTACAGTTCCTAACACTTTGTATTAGAATTTATATCGTGCTAGTAAGTTTCACGCTATACATAACATGATGCTTCCAATATCGTACTAATATTCGTACTAAACATGACACACCACTTCTGAAACATTCTACTGGCCTTTGAACTATTTTACTATACCGAGACTACTAACTTGCCGAGGAAACTAGCTTTACATACCTTCGCTTCTGATTTCCCGACTAACTGGCGCAGCTCAGTCAGTATTTTCGCTATTTCTCCCAACTGCATTCGTATATACGTCAATTAGCACTAAATACAGCATTATTATGAAAGACGACGTCACTTTCGATATAATTATAGCCTAAATTTAGGCCTATCGAAAGACGGTCGAAAACTTGCTATTTTCCAGAAGTCCAGAAGGGAGAAGTATTCACTTCACACCTAGGAACACATAGACACTAGTTTGGAGCAATTCCACTTACCTTAGCCTGGTAGCACGATGACTCGTCGGCCGTATCTCGCTAAACTAAATCCGTAGGAATGTTCCCTGCTGCTAAATACTTCGGTATCTGGAGTTAATTTAGATTTGGACTACGTTTGGCAGCGTAATCGGACGATAATATATTACCCCTACTCGTCTCTCCCTGTTTCTCTGCATTTTTTGGAAATTAAATGAGGAATATAACCTCACAAACCAAAGTGGGGGCTTTATATACTTGGGCCAGGACAGGCCCAATGTGTCACGGAGCCAAAGCGGAGGCTCCACCTCCGTGACACGTTGCCATCGCGGAGGGGCTCTGCCTCTGCTCCTTCCACGATGGTTCGACAGGTTATCCGTCCGATCCTTCCCCGGGCCTCTCCCTAGAATGTATGGCTTTCAAATATGCTTAACCAACGTGTGAATAGGCCATCTAGGTGTCGAAAATCTTACGGGGTATAACAATTATCAACCCAAACTCAAGCATATATACAGGGATTTAGCAGCCACTTAGTGTAAATGAATCTATAAAGTAATGAGAGGAAAAGATTACCTGATGAAAATGAGTAGAAATCGCTGAGAGTCGAGAAGTCATTTGAAAATTTTGAAGCTGAAAAGTGGAGAATGAACTCAAAAAATTGTTCTGCCTCCTCTTAATCTGAATTTGGGCCCACTGCAGTGGATGGATCCTTGCTGAAACAAGACTGTTGCGGCAAGTAAGAGACCCCTGCAACAGACATGTCTATTTCCAGAAAGCCTTTAGGCATTTCAAATTCCAACAAGGATCAAAAATGTCTCGAGTATCTGATAAGGGGACACGGTGATGGGATGGGGGTAGTATGAGCATTGAGTATGAGAACGCATTCTTCAATAAGGAATATGGAAGACCTAGTATTAAAATAGGTCAACTATAGCATAAAAATAATGGGTAGGAATTGCGTACGTAAAATTCTTTCCAAGTTGAGAATATGAAGATTGAATGACTCAGTCGTGCGTTGGGTCCGTGTGGTATACCTGTTAATGTCGTAGGACCTCAAAAAAGAGTGACCTAGAGAAAATACCAGATAAATTTGGAAGAAAAAATGGTAGTACTGTAGTATGGTGTCACGACCTGAGCATAGACCCCGGACCATGACACGGGACCTAGAACCATGAATGGCTCGAAGCTAACCCATGGCATAGCATATTACTAGCATAATATAACTTATGAGGAAAACTGAGCAAAAGCTAACTGAAATATAAAACATTCACTTATAGATAACAAGATAATCTGATAATTTAAATGTTGAGTCTCAAAGCTGAACATACTACTCTATATCTAAAAGCCTCTACTAACTGATGAGATACTGGGACAAGCCCCCAGCTAACTCCAAAGTCTGAAACTAAAACAAAGTTAAAAATACTGAAATGAAGTAGATAACTCTAGTCCTCGAAAGGTGAGGACTCACCACTTCTAGCTGATCAAGTTCGGAACTATCTAACCGCGGGGCTGAGTCTGAGTACCTGGATCTATATGATGAAACGATATAACATATAGTATACGATCAATATTTTGAATGTACTGAGTATGTAGAGTAAGTAAATCATGCTACAAAGACAGTAAAAGAGATCATAAGTAAAAGAATGTATAAAACATGAGATTCTGATCGTGAATTTAGCATAAAGGCTCAAGGTTTGAAAAACTATAACATAAGGCTGATCATGACAAAGTTCGTAATTAAAATCCTCATAAAGAGTATTTTTGAGCCAAATCATCATAAGTCATAAAATTATGAAACATGAACATGAATATATATATATATAAACTAATGAATATAATAGGAGACTCATCATAATCGACACTATCATGATAGAGCTTACATGATGCTCCAACTATCTCGCTCAAGTTGACAGAGTCATCTTAAGCCTTGCCAGGGAAAAGAAAGACGAAAGGCGTGATATTACTCGTGACTCGGGGCGACAATATCCAATAACAATGATCCCTGCATGCGCCTATTAAGGCAAGGGAAACACTCTCCAATAGTGAGGATCCCATATTCCTCGGGCTAAGGGAACCATTCTCTAATATCAAAGATCCCTTATCATAGGGTGGGACGTAGTTATGATACTTGGGTTTCCAGAACCCCCAGCATACTCAGTCTAGACACTACTCCCAAAAATATGCACATAGCTCATAAACATTGTTGTAAAACATACTTGATTTTTACATAGGCTATTTAGAAATCATGAGGTTCATCAACATGCTTAAAATACATGAACTAGCCATGAAACAAGGACCTTGAGTCGGCCATAATACATAAGCTTGAAATTCATGAAATCATGCATAATTTGAGAAAAATCATCATAACTTAAGAATCATAAATTCATGAGAGAATCTAGTAGAAAACATCCATTCATAATCTTAAAACATAGATTGAATCGTAAGAGACTTGAAATCATAAGAGAATCATAGAGTTTCATTCAATTTGGGTCTAACCCTAGTAGTTCATGAAATCATGCTTGAAACTTGAAATTCATAGATTCATGAGGGATTTGATTGGGAGACATGTAGTCATCATCATAAAACATGATTTGAATCCTAAGGGGACTGATTTCATAGAAGAACATGAAAGAATTCAATCAACAATCAAGCCTAACCTTAAAATTTCGAAATTTAGGGCATGGAAGGAGGGAAATCATGAATTCAACTTAAAAGGGGATGAGGATAGAATAAATTCCCCATTCATTACTCTACATACCTATGCTTAATGAATCCCTAGTTTGACTTGAAGACCCAAGAGAAATTGAATGATCTTGATGAAGAACTCTAATCTTGGCTTGAGAGGATTTAACTTCCAATTGAGGTGTTAGGAGTAGAATGAGGGTTTAGGCTTATCAAAACTCCTTAATACGCCCCTTAATAAATCCAAAACGACCTCATTTAGGAGTTAAAATCATAGGAAGTTATAAAAATACCCCTAAGATTTTGCATTTTAAAATTGTCCTGTCCAATGCTACAACTAGTCCTACGACTCGTAGGACCTTACCATGACTCGTACTGAGTCTCGTGGTTTCAGGTCCTACCTTTGATCATCCTTTGAACTTCATGCCAAGGGTACCTACCACGATATGTACCTCCTTACCACGGGTTGTACCTAGACTCATGGTTCCTCATCGTCTCACAACACTGCTCGGAATCTCTTCCTATGACCCTCTGGCATGACTCATACCATCTAGGTATGAATAATAGGTCCCTATCTTAGATGCAATCTATCATCCCTGGACACCATGCTATGGCAATAGTACGACTCGTACCACCCAACAATGAGTCGAGATATACCTTGGTTATATTTCATCTCTTCAACAAGTTTAGTAATGAGTATAATGGCCCTATTGTTCCGATGGAGAGAAGAACCTATGATTAGCTTTTCGGGAAATTTCCAAACGAACAATTTCAACGAAATCTTTCAATTTCTTATTTTACTATGTTCAACTCTATGTATTCCTCTATCCGTAGAGTACATTGAATGTACAGAAATGGCTATAATAGAGTTTTTCTTATTCGTATTAAACGTTACTCTAGGGGGAATGTTTTTATGCGGTGCTATTAAATACTGAAGCATATTATAGATTTTTCTACTGGTTTATTCTCTAAGTCTAGGGCCTGATCTTAGAAACTTTTTGGGTGTTACATATGGAAGGGACGAGTGTAATAATAATCCTATGTAACCTTAGACCATGATTGCGATAGAAAACCCTAGCATGTCACTTGGAGCCATTCAGGGATGAATGGTTGTTTAATTAGTATATAATATAACGACTCGTTTGGTCATTATAGCACCTTGACGACATAGATGTGAGAAATTTAAGGTTTTTGTAAGTCTGGTATATGTTCTCAAAATAAATATTTATTGTATTAATGAATCTTAAAAGGCCCTGAATCAAAATCAGGTGGACCTAGGAGTAGGATCACCGCAGCAAATAGATCTCCTCCATAGCGAGACCGTCGCAATGATAAAAGCACCCGCCGCATCAGGCGACGCGGACCAGAACTCCATGATTAGGATAATTTTAAAACTTAATTCCTATTTGAATATGGATTAGTCATTAAAAATGACCTAAATTGAAAAAGTAGATTTTCTAAGGGAACAAAAAAGAAGTGGCTAAAGAAGGAAAAGGATCCTATCATCCTCCCCGGAGATCTTCTGCAGGAACACCAAGACGCGAAATGTGGACAAAATCCTACCATCCTTTTAAAAGAAACTTGGCGTCCAGGTAGGTTATGTCTTACCTTTGTGTTAGACTATGATTGGTGAATCATATACGTTTGTACTATTATGTATAATTGATTAGGGTAGAGGGATCATAAAATATGATGACGTGATGAAAGACCTGTAAAGACGTAACTATAGAATTGGAGGATTAAATCTAAGTATGCGAACATGAGAAAAAGGTGAAACCTTGCTGGTAACTAATATTAGAGGTGTATTCTTGATGTGGTGTTCTTGATAAATATTCTTGACGTGATGTTATTGATGAAATATTCTTGATGTTATGTTCTTGCTAAAATATTCTTGAGGTGATGTTCTTGATAGCATGTTTTGAGGTCATGTGATTTTAATTACTCTTGATTGTAAAGTCTAATCACGTGATCTTGATGGTATAATCCTGGATGAAAGATTGTAATAGTACAGATAAAGGGAAGAGGGGAGGTGGTCAGATCTAGTATGGCTATAGGAGGCTAATGGTCCAACTAAAGTGTGTGAACTAAAAATGTAAGGCTGGTAGTATAATTTAACTAGCTTAAAAGAATCTAAGGTAAGAAAAGAGCAAATAATTGTGAGAATCGTAGTAGTAGGGTTGAGTGAATAAATGGGGATGGCGTGAAATGGTTAAGCTGCGCAAACAAAATTTTCTTGCGAATGAATAGATTAATGGGACAACTATGGGACCGAGTAAGTAGTCCTAAAATGGGGGCTAATGTGAATGAGAAGAGATCAAAATTTGAAAGAACATGAATTATGTGATAGACTCTCATGTGAGGGGGTAGGAAAGGTTGAACCAACGAATTGTGAGTACTTAGTGTATTTTATGATTGTGATAGATAACGCAAGACTTGTCTACTTGATAAATAATTAAAAATATAGTGAGTTACGATTACGAGGAGTTACTCCATATATAATAATGTATATCAGTGTGGATGGGAAATTTGGTTAACTAGTCTTATGACAATAATTGTGTTTAAGATTGCAATGAATTTTCATGTTATTTGAATTCATTCTAAATTGATTGAACTATGAGTATTATCTCTGAAACTGTGAGTGGAGTTGTGAAAATCGAAGGATAGCGATTTCCATCCTATGTGGTGACTAATTGAGATCATGATGATATATGTTGACAATGAATTAGGTAATACATTCTTTCCTAGAGATGAGTGGCTCTTTCTCAAGGTGAGCATCCGGGCGAGCGGTTATGATATGAGTAGTTCGTGTCCCAAGTGAGCATCCGGACAAGCAGATGAGTGGGAGCAGGTACCGTGTCGGTACAATACATGGTTTTATAGAGTCCCCTATAAATCATGATAGGAACAACAAACATAAGACCCTCTAGCATATATGTAATGTGATATTCTGTGTGGGTGGGTACGGTAATGTGACGGAGGCGTGTGCCCGGTGCATCACCAATAGTATGATTATGATAAAGATCAGTACAGGTATATTATGATATGCATACAGCTGTGTGATAGGGTTTAGTGACATGTATGATACCTATATGTGTAAAGACATGTGATGAGATGAAATAAATAATGACAGGTCTATTTACCGTGTATTCAATGTGCTTATAGTCTGCTGCATAATTGTATTTTACCTATATTGTAAGCCTTGGTGTTTTGATGAGCCTTCTTGTAAATAAGTTAATGTTTCACTTAAAATGGTTGGTAAATAGGATTTATATGTTGTTGTTGGGTTGATCCTAACAGTAGAAATAAAAGAAATAATTGTGGTAAGATCGAAAAGGAGAATATGTATATTTACTCGAGTGTAGATTGCTACCATTTTTTAATAGAATTAGACCTTTATTGATGTATATGGTGTGGGGAATTGAGGTTGCCAGCGAAGTCGAGCTACTGCCTAGACAGTACCGCTGCACGGTGAAATTTTCGCTATCGCGAGACCGCAACAGCGGCCTAGTGACCACTGTGGTATGGCCTAGACCGAATGCAGGCCATTCCTTGTGGCTATGCTCGGGAGTGAAAGAGGGGTGTTTTGATAAATAATTTAGATCATTGTGGATTAAGTGACTTGTTGTTTTAAATTGTGAAGTTGTGTGTTAAAAATTAATTTATTGATTGCATGTTAATTTTATGCTATTGCGTGAACTAATTATAGTCGGTCGATGATGTCTACCAGTACCTGTGATGTACTGATTGGGTGTAGGTTGTGGCAGATTTGAAGTTTCATGACTAACGTGGTGTATGCAACATCAGCCTCTACACTTCTCCTCACAAAGTTGTGTCTTTTTAATTGTCAATATTCTGTTTAGAGCTCTTGTACCTGCCTAGTCTAGATCTTTAGGAAGAGACAGTTTTAGAAATCTTTTTATGATTTTTTATGTTGAGTTAATTAAAAGGAATTACGAATTGATGTCTTTGTTGGAATGGAGATCCTTATATGTTATTAACTCTATTATCGTATTAAAAATGACATTTTAATAAGAAATTCTCCTATCGAACTAGAGTCGACTAAGTGTCACACCACCCGCCTATTTGGATCGTGAAAGTACCTTTGGAACCAAGTTAGTTTTTTCTAGATATAAAAAAATATTTTCATTCATTGTAATTCATCCCTCAAGAGAAATAAGAATTCTTCTCTCTTCTCTTTCTCTACAATACTCTTCTTGTTTTATTATTTTATAGCATATTATCAACATGATTCTCTGCCTTGTGCACTCACTTTGAGAAGATCTGAGGTAAGAAAGATTAAAGTTTCTTTTCGAAAGATGTATTATTTGACCAAAGGAATAGTATTTTTTTGGTGATATTATTTCTCTCAATATTCTCAAAATAACAATGACGTGAATATGATTCCATGAGATAAAAATTTAGTATTTCTTGATATTTATGTTTTTGCTAGTAACGGTATCAATATTATTTATGAATTTGAGGAACGACTTATTGATTCACTTAGCAATTCATGCCTCATAGTTGTTCTAGAAGAACAATATTGTGAAAATATATTTGTTTAGAAGAACAATATTATGAAAATATATTTATTCCGACAAACAAATTTTGTAAAATTATATGATGATTTTAATTTGATATCCATTAATGAATAAGAATGATAATTTGCAAGAAATATATGATCACTAGAAGTGATAATATTTTTATACGCTTGTTATAATTACAGTTAAAAATATGTCAAAGAAATTCTCTACATTATATGCATACCTCGATTTCTCATAAAGTAGCAATATATTGAAAGAGGTTTTAAGCTATCATAATTTAATATTAATAAGAAACATTCAGATGATTATGTTCCTTCCGAAGAATGAGAACTTTTGATAAATGTTACATATATAGATCTAATGCACATTCAATCCCTGGAGTGAATGTGATAATCCTTAAAAATCTTGAAATTTACTCCTGAAGTAGTAAATCTGAAATTTACTCCCGAAGTAGTAAATATGAGATTTAGTAGTAAGAATTTGACATCTACTCCTGAAGTAGTATAACATTGAAACTTTACTCCTGAAGTAGTAAACCTCTAAAATTTTCTCTTGAAGCAAAAATAATTTGAAAAATATCTGAGAAATATTCTAAAGCAATGTCTTCTTGTGCTTGACAAAATAATGAGCTATTGGTAAATATTATATTTCAAACACATCCAAATAATGAGGTTTCATTCCCCAAAGTGAATAAAAAAATACCACAACTTACCTCCTAGAGAGATAAAAAAATAACAAAGGATATATAAGTTATTTTTATGGTATAAAGTCATTGCAATATATATCTGTGTAGAATTATCTTGAATAATTTTATTAAAGTATCTTTTTAACACAAAATAAAGCAAAGTAAAATATTTTTTGTTATAACCATAGAGATACATCATGGTTAGTTGTTATTGATTTCTTCAAGAGAAATAACAATTCATGTATCTTTTCCTGGAGGATCTAATTACTAGTTGATTGCCACTTTTGATACAAAATATTCATACATTAATTAGTATCCTCAATGAGATGTTTAAAATATTGAAGTTTAGAACTTAATTTCTATTTTTTTATTATTTATAATTTTATAATTGTTTCTAAAATGTTCGCTTATTTACTATTTATTTCATGACACCAGTAGTGTCTAAATTTTCTTTCATGATACCTAAAGTATCTAAGATATATTTGATGATATAAATTAATGACCAAGGTCTCCAGAAGGGTCTGATTATTTATCTATAAGTATCATGATACCAGTAGTGTTCAAATAATATTTTATTATAAAAAATAAATTGAAAGCTCCCAAAGAGTTTATTTGTTATTATGTCATTCATCAGATATTGTAATATACAAAGGATTAGAAGATTAAATCTTTTCAAATTTCTATGAGTAAAAAATATGTATATAAAAGATTACCTGACTTGTACTACAAAATATAAGCATGATGAAATTACATGCTACGGTAAACTGGAAGTTTAGTAATGTGAAATTCATGAAATAATAAACCTGAAGTTTACTAAAATAACATATATCATGGTAAATCTGAAGTTTACTAGTATAGATAATTTTATCAACTGGTCATCCTGATATGATATATTAATTAAGTATTCAAAATATATTGAAGAACTAGAAGATTCTTCAAGAAATTTTTTATGTTGCTTGTTCTCATGATAAGTTGATTGTATCAGTTAATCTTAGGACTGAATTTTCAAAATTTTGAAAAGTATAAAGGTGAATATGGCTATATTCACCTGTCATGTGATATCTTAAATAAATACATCTATAAGATGATCACATATGTGTTTATTGTCAACCTGCAGTTTGACATTCACAAAGTTGCTTGCTCAATATTAATTAAGTTATAAACATAATTTCTAGATTAAATCAAAACAATTCATCTTGATAATGTTGGTTTATATCCATGTTGATTTGGCATTGAATGCCTCCGATAAATACTGAACCACCGCATATGAGAATAAAGTTTAATGGTTTGGTCTATGATATGATATATTATATACAGTAATACTTGTATATTGACCAATACATTATGATTAATCTCCTTTCCGCTCAATTGGTTCAAGGTCAGGAACCAAATATTTTTCAATTAATAACTTTTGATCTGCGGTATATGATTAATGAATCAATCACAATGCACACAAATGAATTCTCCAAAGAAAATCAGGAATATATATTAGTTTTTCTAATATGAGGGGGAGAGAATAAGCAGCTAAGAAATATACTGTGAATTATCATTAGTATGATCCTCATTCAAAAATAATTCAAATCAAATGCCTTAAGCATTTGCTGACCAAAATATTTCATATTCCAGCTGCAAAAGCTTCTAGTAAATTAATTTCTTTGAAGGACAGAGTCTACAGTATGCATGAAATATTGTAGATCAATCAGTTTCTATTGCAATAATCTTTGAAAAAATAATGGAGCAAATGATCATAATAAGGAGGCAATATGCTCTTGAAGAGCCTACAACATAACACCTCACAAAAACCTCATGAAAGGCTTAGGTACCTAAGAAAACCATTGAAAGTAATGAGATCTCAATGAGTTATGTCCAATTGTTAATCAATACAAATGATATACCATCGATGATATCTTGATATAATATAGCGCGCAATATTATAAAAGATTTAGAGGATTTATATTCTACGTTTATTAAAATATGCTGACATAAAAATAATTATCAAGTAAAATAATACATCTTGATAAGCGTCAAGCTTATTGGACCGGTAGTCCAGACATCAGAAGATGTCACGCATTTAAATACTAATGAATGTTATCGACAAAATTTATATGAAAATCCTAAAAGATTCAAAATGCCTGAAGTATTTACAAGTTTTTGTAAACTTATTCATAATCCTTATACGAAGATAATGCAGTGTACATAGCACAACTAAAGGAGGATTCATTAAAAGAAGATAGAACGAAGCACATTTCACCATAACTTTTCTTCACACATGATCTCTAAAAGAATGGTGATATCAACGTGCAACATATTCATTCGAGTGATGATCTGACAGATTTATTCACCAAGTCTCTACCAACTACATTTTTTAAGAAGATGGTGCACAAGATTGGAATGCGAAGATTCTTGTTTTTGGATTGATGTTCTCATCAGAGGAGTAAAATATTCGTTGCACTCTTTCTTCCTTAGCCGAGGTATTGTCCCATTGAGTTTTTCTGGCAATGTTTTCAATGAGGTAGCCAGTATGCGTATTATTAGATATTTGTACTATTTTCCTTCATTAGAATTTTTTTACACTTGATTTTTTTCTAATAAGATTTTTAATGAGACACATTATCAAATAGACATCCAAGGGGAGTGTTATAAAAAAGTTATTTTAGTGAATGTCTATTTCTTTGGAGAAAAGTTAGGGTGAGTAAAATTTGGGACCAAATTAGTTTTCACCTATAAATAAAAAGAAATTCTATTCATTGTAATTTATTCCTAAGGAGAAATAAGAATACTTTTCTCTTCTCTTTTTATTTTATTATTTTATAACAAAATAGATATTTTCTTTCAAAAAAAGGATATTTGTACTCGTAAAAGTTCTTTTATATATCCGATAAAACATACTCAACAGTAATATTTACCTTGACAAATTAAAGGAACACAAATTTGAGGAACAAACTAATAAAAAGAAATTATTTTAGTAATAATAAAATATAAAAATTTGGGGCGGGCGTTTTGTTCCTAGTTGACAAGTCTGGAACCGGCGCCTAATGAATTAACTAACCCAGTCCATCGTCGTCAAATATTTTATTGCTATGTGAGGAATTTAACTAAGCCTGTATTTTACAGTATGCTGATCACTTTCTAAGTATGAAGGTAGACGGGGATGGTCCACCGTCAGCTGCGGCGGCGATGGACAACGTTGCTGTGGCAGTTAAGACCGCCGAAGGGAGGGGTAGTCAACGAGCCGTCCGGTGGGCCATAGAGAAGTTGTTGCCTAAAGCTCATCGCTTTTTCCTTATTCATGTCATGCCCACCATCACCGCGGTTCCAACCCCCTGTAAATTCTCCTTCATACGTCTCTCATATGTATTAGATGATTAGTTCACTATACTCAGCACGTACTAAATTAAGATATTCTTCTTTTATATAGGGGCGTAAGTGTTTGATTTTGAAATACAGTAAATGCTTCTCCAATTGATTCGTTTTACAGTATGTTTTAGTGTAATCTACCCTATTATTTATGTTGTAAATTTTCATTTTCTTTGTTATTTAGATAGGTAAAAGTTCCGCAATCAAGGATAGAATATTCAATTTGACGGGTAAGCTAGCTCAAATGTGACTCTGCTTTGGCCTAAGGGTGTGTTCGGTATAAGGTGGAAAATGTTTTTCAATTTTCTCTTGTCTAGATGGTTAAAATTTTTGAAAAACATTTTCTCTACGAAACAAGTTTCGAGGAAAATGACTTCCCAACAGAAGCAAGCAAAACAAGTTCCACAATTAGTATTCCACACTCCTCATTTTCACTTCCACTCCCCCAGCCCCAGCCCCAGCCCCACCTACCAAGTATTTGTCTAGATTATATACAAATGCTTTTAGGATAATATTTTTTGCTTACGTACCGAATACAAGAAAATAAGTAAGGAACCCACATATTTTTTTGAAAAACATTTTCCTTCGTACCGAACACTCTCTAAACCTCACTATTTTTTCAAAAGTCCTTGTAGTATTAAGAGTATGATTAGACTTATATGTTGTTTCTATTTCTCATCAACTTCTAATGTGAAATTCTGTCCGCACACACAACAATGTCCTCCTTGAACTAAGTACCATATGACCCATCACCAAGATTTCATGAGCTTATTTAGAAAGTCACTATGTACCCACCAATTCATCTAGAACATTTTATGGCCGCTAGAAGCCCCCAATCTTCGTGTTCTATGTCTACTTTCAAACTATGGGCCATGGCGATAAACACATCCTACGCCATCACTCCGATGGGATTGCTCTTTAGCACCTCATGAGCTGAAATATAATAGCTACTCAAAGTCATTTCCATACTCGTCCCATCAACCTAAAAGTGCTTTTTAGCATGGATTGATATTGTCTCCCCTTAGGTCAAACTCAGGCTTTTTCAGGAGGCCTCACGGTATTAAGAGTATCATTACACTTATATATAGCTACTATTCAATTTCCAATGTAGAACTTTGTTTACACACAATAGTTTGGTAGCTATTTTCTTTGTCTCCATTGCATCTACAATTATGGAAATGTTGGTAAATTTTGTGGAGAAACGTGTGGCAATTGTTGTATGTCAGGAAGAAAAATTCAAAAATGTTTACCTTTTTAACTTGCTTTTTCATGAAAGTGTGCTGACTGATTGGATCAGATTCATTAAATATATGGTATGTACTACTTGAGACTGAATTTTTCTCGGTTTTCACATACCATTTTAAAGATTACTTAGTCTGATCTTGATGTGTGATTATTGGATCTATATAAAGGTTATACTAATATTATAACTGACTTGTCAGCAAGTGGCTATCTTTTTTCTTCTGGGTTTGTAATATTTATGACTGGTGAATTTTATTAGCAGGAGAGAGTATTCCAGTTAACGAGCTTGATGACAGTGTAGTCAAAATGTATATAGAGGATATGAGGGCTAAATGTGAAGAAATATTTGTCCCATTTAAGAATCTATACAAAAGAAGAAGTGTAAGCTTTCTCTTCCTTTAGTTGGTTAGTTGTAATCTTAAGGTAGAATGATTATCATATGCTGAATGTCTGAACATCCTGTAGGTTGAAACTGTGGTGCTGGAAGGGGATAATCCTGCAACAGTACTTCTAAAATATGTAGCCCAGGCTGGGATTGATAGTCTAGTGTTGGGCTCTTCCTCTCCCAGTTACTTTGGCAGGTATTGCATAAGATCAAGATGGCTTGGATATGCATTTGTTAGAGATGTATAATGTCTTACATCGGTTGTATAATGGTGCTCAGTAAGATAATGATCGCAATAAGGTTTCTGTCATGCTCATATTCTTTTCATGGTATGGAAGTCAGAGACATCATGTGTTCGAACTGCAATAAATATAAAAAAAAAGGTGTCACTTGCCAAACAATTTAAATTGGTGGATATGAAGAACCATCCCAGCTTGTATTTGGCTAAGTTGCTTGGACTCGGGTGCGGGTGTCCGATACGGGTGCTGATCTAGAGGTCGGATCCTTCATGTTCTAAATTTTAAGATTCGGGGATACGGATCCAAGTATGGATGCGGGTGCAAGGATTCAACTAAAAAATAATTCAAATATCTAAAAATAGAGTTATAAAACCTAGATTATGAGATATTATGTGGAAAATGTGAGGAGAAAATATTAAGCAAGAGAAGAATCTGGGAAGGAGATAAAAGAAAAAGGAGTGACATTGAAATTTCTACATACAAGGCATTCCAATTTCACCTTAGCTTTTTTTTTTTTTTAATTACAAAATTCATTGAATCTGTTCGATATTTCTTGGTCGATTTTGGTCAAAATACCTAGAATCGATTGACCAGATCGGGTATGAATCCCACACCCACACCCACGTCATGTGGACACGGGTGCGGCACCGACAATGAAGAGTCCAAGCAACTTAGTTATTTGGTGGGTGATATGGAAATAAAGAAATCAAAGATGTTTCAGTAGCAAGGATAAACATTCTAACACTAAAGTACAATAGCTTTTCAGTTTTGACTTATTGGTGTAAAATGGGAACTGTATATGAGGTTGCGAGGCTCATAGATATTCTCTGTACTCTCACTGATTAGTAGTGGAACTGTGTTCTCTTTCAGGCTACAATTGTAACATCTAGCACCATCTTACTGCTCTTGGAGTAATAGCACATTTGCTTGCCATTGGAAAAAAAATTAAACTTTGATCAGAGATGGTCACACAATTCAACAATTTAATTGTCCAATTATAACATTTTTTAATACAAAAAATGACTGGTAATATTGAGGTCTTATCCTTCTGATGATTACATTGCATCAAGAGTTATCCAAAACTGTTTGTGATTAATCTAATCGTTTTGCGTAATCTCCATAGTGGGAGTTATGTTAATCTGACGATTTTGATCTTTGGGAGCAACTTGACCTTTTACATGATACAATGGTGATTCTTGATTTTCAATTGCTACTTGTGCTAAGCTTTTTAATCAATTTTAACCAGGAGACAGAAAGATGGAGGTGTACCATCAGCTATCATCAAGCATGCTCCTGATTATTTTGATGTTTATGTGGTGTCATTGAATGGACTTGTTAAAAATTCCTTGAATCCCTTGATATCTACTGGTACATAGAAAAGCTCAGTCATTACCTTGATCGCCTTGGTCGTCTCTTTCTTCCTTTCCTAGGATAGTAGTTTCTAACTTTCAACAAGTACTTCTATTCTGAAACAGTGACGGAACTTCATACTATCAAACAACAAGAATCCAGTGCGTCTTGTGTCCCTTTGGAATTTCATAGCAGAACATCATCACTTTTAGACTTTACTCATCTCAACTCTCCAGCATCTTTACATGGGAACACTTCTAATCATATCAGTCCTCAGCTAAGATATATTCAAAATCTAGAAGAATCGGCAGCAGGTCTGGAGGCAGTCAAGAGTAGCCATTCTTCCACTTACTCGGAACATGTGGGTTTGATCTTTTCTTTAATTCCTTGTACCAAGCTTTCTCTTGCATATTGTACTTTCTTATTCCAATATCATATTAAAGTATAATATACTTGTAACTGTGGGATGTATTAGTATGTTGAGGTAGTTTTCTGATGTCATTGAGCATTCAGACATTCAGGTTGAAGTGGGAAGATTGCACTTAGAGTTGCAAAACACCATAACATTGTACAACCAAACATGTGAACATCTGATCCATGCCCAAAACAAGGTAAAATCTTGATCTGTTTTATTTTACCTCGAAGTGGGTAATTCTTGAGTATTCCTCTTTCATACTGAAATGAACAAAAGTTTTTATTGCTGTCTGTCAGAATTAAGTTCTTGTTTATCCTAATTCGAGTTCCATTTGAAAGTGATGGTAGAACATTATGAGGTTTATAGTAACTCAGCCACTATGGCAAGATACCTGTTGCCTGACCATATTCTTGTCCACTGTTTCTATCAACATATCAGAACATGACTCTCTGACTGTCTTTCAGGTCCAATTACTTTCTTCTGAATGCCGTGAAGAAACAAGAAGAGTGAATGCAGCCAAGGAAAAAGAAGAAAGCCTAAGGAAAACAGCTGCTGAAGTGAAGAAGAAACATGTAGAAATTGAGAAGGAGGTCGAGATAGCAAGAAAGTTGCTCGCCAAAGAAGCTTGTGAGAGGCAGATAGCAGAGTTGAAGGCTCTCCAACAGTCCTTAGAAAAACAAAAAGTTGTCGATGCACTACTATCATGTGATGGCAGGTATAGGAGACTGACTAGAGAAGAGATTCAGGTGGCTACTGATTTTTTCTCCGAGTCTAAGATGATTGGTGAAGGAGGCTATGAGAAAGTTTACAAAGGCAACCTTGATCATACCCCTGTTACTATCAAAGTTCTTCATCCGGATGCCTCACAAAAGAAAGAGGAGTTTCTAAAAGAGGGTTCTCCTCAATCTTTATTGATTTCTTTTTTATTCAATATTTATGCATTCTTGACCATGGCTGCTTGCCGTTCAAAGCATGTGTGCATTTTTGTCTGAGACACTTCTGTAGCATTATTATCCGCACAAAATAGTACTTCCGACTTCATATCATTAATAGATTCCTCTCATCTCTCTCCTTTTCTTTTAAAGAGCTACAATTAAATACTCTCTGATTTTGTACGTCAATGTGGCTTGTTTACTACCTCACAAGATGCCTATGTCATGCCAGCAAGTTATTCACTTCAGGGAACCGAGGCAATGTCGTTCTGGCTAAAGTTCCAACTTTTGATTAATTTATTATTCAATCATTTGTAGGTTGAGGTTCTAAGCCAGTTGCATCACCCACACATTGTTTTACTGCTCAGAGCCTCTCCAGGAAATGGCTGCCTTGTTTATGAGTATATGGAAAATGGAAGCCTGGAAGATCACATTTTCCAAGGAAAAAACAGACCTCTTCCCTGGTTTGTTCAATTCCGTATACTTTTTGAAGTGGCATGCGCTCTTGCATTCTTGCACAACCCAAAGCCTGAGCCCATCATTCATTGAGATCTAAAGCCAGGAAACATATTGTTGGACAAAAATTATGTAAGTAAAATTGGAGACGTGGGTTTAGCAAAAATTATTTCAGATATTGTTCCAGAAAGTATTATCAAGTATAGGAACTCCATTCTTGCTGGCACCTTTGCTTACATGGATCCAGAGTATCTAAGAAGTGGAACTCTGAGACCCAAGTCTGATCTGTATGATTTTGGAATAATAATACTTCAACTATTGGCTGCTTGTCATCCTAATGGCCTTATCATGAAATTTGAAAAATCTATAGACACTAATTCGCTCACAGATGTACTTGATTAGTCATTTGTAGACTGGCCATTGATTGAAGCAGAGGAGCTATCAAGGATGGCTGTACAATGCTGTAAGCTTAGATGCAGAGATAGACCAGATCTCGAGACTGAAGTTCTTCCACTTCTGAAAAAACTTTTCGAATTTGCAGAGATGCATGTCAGGGTAGAGGGAAACCTTAGCGCACCTTGCCAGTACTTCTGTCCAATCCTTCAGGTGAGAATTCAAATTCCATGAGATGATCTGATTATTTGTAAAGTGTTCTTTTCGGTAACCCTGAAACTCACTCCGCTGCCTGCTCTATTATTCTGCAATATCTTTTGCAGGAAGCAATGGAAGAGCCATATATAGTAACCAATGGCTTTACGTATGAGTACCGAGCAATAAAGGCATGGGTTGACAGACAACGTGTCACCCGTGACTAAACAGAGATTGCCGCACAAGATGCTTACCCCATACCACACGTTACACCTTGCCATACAAGATTGAAGGTCATGTTAAAACGGGGGCCTGAATTCAAAACAGGGTACTGTGCATAATATCATAGCCAAAGTAAGGTCTGGGTAAAAGGAAAGATTTGAACGAAAACAACCCGAACATATTTTAGATATAGTTGGAAGGGTGTCACGGGAACAAAAGAAAGGTAGGTATCACTCTTGTTCATTGACATTACTCAAAAGTGTATAGTAGCAACAATTGTAGTTTTTTAAGCATTATATTGCTTGTGATAATAGAGAACCCAGAAACATGTAGACATTGTGTTTCAAATTCTGGAGATGAAGAAACAAATAACATGCATACTATCGTTCAAACTTATGAGTCTGCTAATGGAGTCTGAACTGTATACTTTTGAATGTAATGTCATATAATGCAATGATGCTGAACAGGTGATGAAACATTATCATTTGGAAGCAAGGCAAAACCGAGTATAACTTCCCATTTAGTGGCAGTGATGAACTCAGCAAAGAAACTTTTGGAGATAAGACATGTGTACCAGTAATGCTTTTACTAGAAAACAAGTTAACCCGGGATAACTAATTCCGGGTCTAGTTATCCCGGATTATTATCCACATTCAATAAAAAATAAAGAATAAATATGGATTTATTTCATGTTTGATTGAGATAAAATTTTGAGATAACTTATCCTAAAATTAGTTATTTAGGGATTATTGTAGTATTTTTATCCCATCTTCAATTTGGCATAACTAATTTCTAGATAAATTTTTTCAAGATTTTATATCCACCAAACATGAAATAAACTCATTTATTCCTAATTTTTTTAATTGAAGGTGGGATGATAATTTTGGAATAACTAAATCCAGAATTAGTTATCCTGGGATAACTGGTTTTCCAACCAAACAATGACATAACCTGATTATCAAAAGTTTGCCGCGATTCACGAATTATCCATTGATACCAGTAGAGCAGCTACATATAGGATAACCATTGTTGAAGAATAGACAGTGTGGTTGAATTTGCGATGGATAACGAAAGAATAGTACAAGAATTGTGGCATGCGGCGCTGCAGATTTGTGCGATTTAAATAGAAATAAATCTTACGAGAGGGTATATATATGGGTATTCGTGAAAGTTGTATTAACCATATGTTCAAATCATATCAACAGCACATGACTTTTAGGGATTGATAAGGCCATAACCACTGTATTTAACTTTAATGCTAACAACTGCAGTGCTTCAAAGAGTAATTGACTGTAGTTGTTGAATACGTACATTCACAATAGCTGTATATATATTTGACTATACAAGGATTACAAATTTGAGAGCAAGCAGCCCGATCGTTTCAAGCATCAACTTGAGTAAATTCTAGTGCATTAGCATCTGGGTCTCGAGTGAAAATGGCTGGTCTCCCAGAGCGACTAAGGGTGTAGGGAATGCCTGAGGTAAACAAAGAGCTGAATTTAATGTCCAGTATCTTTTTTTAAAAACCATTTTCTAGTCAGAAGGTGAAACATGAATAAGGTAAATGAATTACCAGCTTTATCAAGAATAGCTTTCAGCTTTAACACATTGCGAATAGCTATGCAAGTATGACGATCTCTGCCCCCGTGCTCAGGCCGACCAGTTAAGGGATCCGGATTTGGAAGCTCCATGAGATGTATCATCTCAGAACCCACCCACAACCAAGCACCTCTGTAGGGAAGCTTGTCATGTGGTCTTGCCTCATTTATTTCTAGTCCTGATCATTCATGAACTTTCAGAACTACTAAATTTTGTATTTCCACTGTAATTTATTCATCCATTTAGAAAGTGAAGTGTGATTACCAAGAATATTCTGGTAAAAGTCCAACGACCTCTCAAGGTTTTCACATAGTATTCCAACGTGGTGCATGCTAACAACTCCAAAATCTGCACTAAATCAACATAATAATTCAAAGTCAGATATATTCGACCAATTTGTTAGAAGACCAGTTTGACCCAATCTTCTCATTCTATATTCTGTGATCAAATAATTTTTGTGGAAGTGTTCTGGTATAAACCTATCACCCATATGAAACTAAGACCGATAAGATGTGTATTCACCATGTTACCTTATGTACCCTTAAGCTGAATAACTTAATAGATTATGGTCACTGTACATTGCCTAGATTCCATCAAAATCTTGAACAAGAATATCGCAGCTCCAACTTATGTTTATTAAGCTAGTTTGGAACTAATATCCTTTTGTCTGTGTCTATTCAAAATTTAGATTTACATAAGTAGGAACAGACTTACTTATTCTCTTCACACGGTAATAAAACTAAAATTGCATGCATGCCCAAAGGACCACAAAGGATTTCATGGATTCCTCAACTGTAGCTATTTCTTGAAGGAAGATATAGAGGAACATAGAGAAATCCAATGAAAATTGACTTTGTGCTGCTTAAGATGTAAAAGAAAGATCACCCTTATCATCAACAGCGTTGGTGCCTACAGAATCTTTTGCAAGCATATTCATTTCCAGCGATGTTTTAGCTCTCATCAGCAAATAACGCCTGTGGCTCCGTTGTGCTGAAGATGGTTGAACATTTTTGTTTGGTATTCCACTGGTAGATACAGCTAGGACACCCCCAAGATTTAGCTGAATATAGGGCTATTTAAGAACATATCCAGAAAACCAACACAGTGAAAGAAACAATGAATAAAGCTGCCTTTTATATCATTCTTGAGCCATCCATTAGTAGGGTAATACAAAGTGCGATTGGCATATAGCATAATTAAAAGCATCATATAGTGCTATTTCAAACAAAAAAACTGAACAAAAAGAAAAACAGTAAACACAATGTTATAGAATTCAATGTTTTTCCCATCTCCAATCACATAGAAGGCAGTAAACTGCCTTGGAGGTTGCAAGCAGTAAGCTTTGCCACATATAAGCACAAATAAATAAGCTTTTAGATTTCTAATCTAAATTTGATAACAAACGAGACGTCAACTTTGTTTTCTTTCTGTTTCTTTTTCTTTGATCAAAGAGTTAACTCTGATTTCCTACTCTTTAATTACAGTTGTGAATGACAATGAGACTCGACCTGATAAAGAATGGGGGAAGAACCAGCTAAGCTGGACTTTATTTTTGTAACCGAGAAATCTCCTAGAGCCAATGATGCAGGGTATGTTGGATATTTAGAAGAATATTTTAAAGATATCCTTGGTGCTAAAGTTAACATTTTACGGATGATGTTTTTTAATATACTCGGTGGCAAAGTCTACTTGGCGGCAAAGCTAGCCACTAATTTCATTTCCATCCTTTCCTTTTTTAAAGTCTCACCACTTCATTATCTCTATATATAATGTGCAAAGACAAGCTTTTAAGATATGAGCCAAAAATCAATTTAATAATCCTCAATTTTTTATAGTTTACTTTTTATTTTGCTGGTTTTGTATTATTTTGTTATTCCTGGTCTTATAGAGAAGACTTGTTTAATCCTGGAGAAACATTTCACACTGCTGAAATAGTTTCTTAGGACAGTGCACAACACGACTCAAATATTATTTGTGTATTACTTATAATATTATCGTAGTACTATTTATTTAATTCTAAAAACTATATTTTGAAATTAAGAAATATTTATAGTAGATATATTTTATCTTTGTCCAACAACAATCTAAGAAACTATGGCAAATAATACTACTGTTGAAACTATTCCTGATACTACCAACAGAAAGGAGTTATTCAAAGCTACGGAGATAGCTCTCAAGGCAAATCTTGTGCAAAGCCAAATCAACAACAATAAAAGGTATGATAATAAGTCTCAAAGTTACAAGCCCTATAATTCTAATTCTAAGAAAAAGAAAGACCCTTGTTTTATTTGTGGAAAGTCAGGTCATCATGCCGCAATGTAGGAAAAGAGTGAAAATTGACAAAGAAAAATGTAATCCTCCCAAGACTAACTTAGCTGAAGGAGATGATATTATTGCAGCTGTCATTTCTCAAGTAAACACTGTAGTACATATAAACAAATGGGTGGTAGACTCTGGGTAGGGGTGGCAATTGGGGCGGGGCGGGGCAGGGCAGGAAAAAAATTTAAATAGGGCGGGGCGGGGCAGGGCGGGTCAGAGAAAAATATTATTTCAAAAAAATTTTAATACATTTGGGTAGGACAAGGTAAGACTCAAATTTAAAAAAATTGGAATTGCCGGTAACAGCTTATACCCGAAAGGACGTGGCCTTCTTGTGCAATATCATGTCAATATTTTAAAAGATGGGAGGACTATCATCTTTAGACATAGTCCTGAGAGAAATGAATTTTCTTTGTTAAAGTATATTTTTGGTTCTTTTATCATAAAAAATCTATACTCATTATTTCTTTTTAATTAATTTGTTTTAGTTACTATTTAAATAATTAAAAGAATATTTTTTTTTAATCATAATTTTTTCAAATATTTTCTACATATTTTGAATGGTAAACTATTATGACTTATAGTAGTTTTTATGTAATTCCTAAATATGTAATTTTTTTTATTTTTTAAAAACTGAAGATTGTATATTCATATTCACACCGAAAATTAGTTAGTTTAACCTTCATACTCCGAATCAAGCCAAATAAATTATAACAAAGAGTAAATTTTACTTACCAAATTAGAATAATTTGTTTTGTCAAGTTGAAGGACAAAAATTGAGACGTCGCAATAAAGTATTTATCCAATTAACTTTCATTTATAGATGGTAAAAAAGTTTTAAAAAATCATGTTGCTAAATGAAAAAAAAGAAAGATAACATAAACGGGGCGGGGTAGGGCGGGGCGGGCGGGGCAGGGCAATTTTTTTGAAAAAATGCTAAATAGGGCGAGGCGGGGGCGGGTTAAAATCTAAATAGGTCAAAGCTTGCCCAGCCCTAACCCTCCCTATTTTCATCTCTAACTCTGGGGCTACTCAACACATTTGAATCTAATTTCTGTAGTCTTGCTAATAAAAGCTGGAGTGACAATGTCATTTGAATCTAATAAGATTATAATGACAAAAATAATGTGTTTATGGAAAAGGGTTATTATAACCAGGAACTTTTTGTACTCAATGTTTTTGATGTTATCAATGAAAAGGCATCCACTTCTACTTATATGGTTGAGTCTATTTCTTTATGGTATGCTAGATTAGGGCATTGCTAATGTCTCATATATAAAAAATATGCAGTCACTTGGTTTGATATCTAGTTTAAACTCAAATAATTTTGACAAGTGTGAAATATGTGCTGAAACTATAATTACTAAAAAGACGTGTTTTTCATTTAATAGAGAAACTGAATTATTGTCTTTGGTTCACACTGATTTAGGTGATTTAAAACAAACCATGACTAGAGGTAGTAAAAGATATTATGTGACTTTTATTGATGATTTTTCTAGATTTACTATGTTGTATTTACTTAGAAATAAAGATGATGCCTACGATGCTTTTATTTCTTATAAAAGTGGTTGAAAATCAACTAAGTAGAAAAATCAAGAGAATTAGATCTGATAGAGGTGGAGAATATTTATCTTTAAATGCTTTTTGTGAAAAAAGAAGGAATTATTCATGAAGTAACCCCACCTTATTCAGCCGAGTCTAATGGTGTAGCTGAAAGAAAAAATAGAACATTGAAGGAAATGATGAACTCCTTGTTAGTTAGCTCTAATGCACCTAATAATTTGTGGGGTGAAGCAATCTTATCTGCATGTCACTTGCAAAATAGAATTCCTCATAAAAGAACTGGCAAAACTCCTTATGAATTGTGGAAAGGTTATAAGCCTAATTTGAAATATTTAAAAGTGTGGGGGTGTCTTGCTAAAGTTCTTTTGTCTGAACCTAAAAAGAGAAAAATAGGTTCTAAGACAGTTGATTGCATGCTTATTGGATATGCTGAACATAGTGCTGCATATAGATTTCTTGTTTTAAAGAGTGATGTGCTTGATTGTAATACTATTATTGAGACAAAGAATGCAGAATTCTTTGAACATATTTTTCCGCTGTGTGATAAAATTTCTCATGGACCTGTTGAAAGAAATAATAAGATTACCTCTAATATTGAGGAATTAAGGAGCAAAAGGCCTAGAAAAGAATATTTTTCTTATGGAAATGACTTTCAAACTTTTCTTGTTAACAATGAACCATTAAATTATTTTGAAGCTATATCTTCTTCTGATGCTAAATTTTGAAAAGAGACAATAAAAATTGAAATTGATTCCATTATGAAAATAATACACATATTTTGACTGATTTACCTCCTCGTACAAAACCTATTGGTTGTAAATGAATTTTCAAAAGAAAACTTAATCCTAATGAATCTATCGATAAATATAAAGCTCAGTTAGTAGCAAAAGGATTTCCTCAAAAACAAAATATTGATTATTTTGATACATTTGCACCAGTGACTAGAATATCTTCTATTCGAATTTTAATTTCCTTAACATCAATTCATAAATTTTTATCCATCAAATGGATGTAAAAACAGTTTTCTTAAATGGTGATTTAGAAGAAGAGATTTATATGGTTCAACCTGAGGAATGTATTATTCCTGGATAAGAAAATAAAGTATGTAAATTAATTAAATCTCTTTATGGCCTTAAATAAGCTCCTAAACAGTGGCATGAGAAATTTGATCAAGTCTTACTGAGAGACAATTTTTCTTCTGTTGAAGTGGATAAATGTGTTTATACTAAAGTGGTAGACAATGACTATGTGATAATATGCTTAATGTTGATAATATGCTTATATTTGGTACAAGTTTAAATATTGTGCAAAGTACCAAATTAGTTTTGTCTACTAATTTTGATATGAAAGATTTGGGTGAAGTAAATATGATATTGAGAGTTAAAGTTATAAGGAATGAAGATGGTATAATGTTGTCACAAGAACATTATGTGGAAAGACTTCTTAAGAAGTTCGAATGTTTTGAGGTGACACCTGCGATCACTCCTTATGATGCTAACTCTTAATTGAAAAAGAATAATGGTGACCCAATTGCTCAATCTAAATATGCATATATTATTGAGAGTTTGATGCGTTTAATGAATTTTACAAGGCTTGATATAGCCTATGCTGTGTGTAGACTGAGTAGATATATTCATAATCCCAATAAAGAACATTGGTCTGCATTAAATAGACTAATGAAATATTTGAGAGGAACCATAAATTATGATATCCGGTATAATGGATTTCCTTCTACATTAGAAGGGTATTGTGATACAAATTGGATCGCTGATTCAGATGAGAAAAAATCCACTAGTGACTATGTGTTCACCTTAGGTGGTGGAGCAATATCGTGGAAATCAATAAAACAGACGATCATTGCTAGATCAACTATGGAGTCAAAGTTTGTAGCTCTAGAGCTAGCTGGTTCTGAGGATGAGCGGCTAAGAAATTTCTTAGTCAATATCTCTTTAATAAAGGATAAGTTGCCTCCTGTGTCTATGCATTGTGATTGTCAAGCAGCAATTACAATTGCTGAGAATAAATCTTATAATTGTAAGAGTAATAATATCCATTGGTTATATGAAGTCAGAAATAAATTTGGCCGATCCTCTGACTAAACCTGTGGGAAGAAAATTAATTCTTCACCTCAAAAGAGATGAGGTTAAGGCTGATATGATTGTCAATAGAGATGGTAACCCAACCTATGTGATTGGAGATCCCATGAAGTGGTTCATATGAGTAATAACAAGTCGATATTGACTCTGCACACTAAAACAGAGTGCTTGCTCTGCTACTAATTGTGAGGGTGAATTATTAACTCTTAATGAATTTATAATCCTTAAGGATGGTGTATCAAAAGCAGTATACACTTGATAAATTCACCTATATGAGAAGTAGAGTGGGGCCGCTCCTATGAGATTTTGGTCAAGTCTCTAGAGCTCTAATGAATAATCAGGCATGCGCATGGCCTATCGGCGCAAAACCGCATTGAACAAAATAAAGGCCAAAATATAATTGGTAAAATCTCTAACTTACAATAAGAATTATTGGTTCATGAAAATTTTATATTTCACTAATTACTCTGTAAGTTAAATTTTATCGGACTAAATTTGGTTAATAGTCTAAAAGACACCAAATCTATTATATTCTGATCATATAAAATCCAGCAAAATAAAATCTTTCTAGTTTCTATTCTTTGATTGCAAAAATTTCTTTGAAATATGTGGGGGATTGTTGGATATTTCAAAGGATATCTTAAAGATATCCTTAGTGTCAAAGTTAACATTTTACACATGGTGTTTTCAAATATACTTGGTGGAAAGTATACTTGGTGGCAAAGCTAACCACTAATTTCATTTCCATCCTTTCCACTTCATTATCTCTATGTATATTGTCCAAAGACTATCTTTTAAAATACGACCCAAAAATCAATTTAATAATCCTCAACTTTTCATAGTTCATATTTTATTTTGCTGGTTTTGTATGATTTTATTGTTCCTACTCCTCTTATAGAAAAGGTTTATTTAATCCTGGGGAAATATTTCACACTGCTGAAATAATTTCTTAGGACAGTGCCCAACACAACTCAAGTATTATCTGTGTATTACTTATAATATTATCGTAGTATTATTTATTTAATTCTAAAAACTATATTTTAAAATTAAGAAATATTTATAATAGATATATTTTATCTTTGCTCAACAACAGGGTACAACACTCGGTGGATGATGGGCCCACCTATTTACCTTTCTCCACTTAAAACCTCGGAATCAATGATTAGTTCGCAAAGATATAGGCTTATCTACCAAAGCAAGGCCTATTTAATAGTCAAGACTATAGTAAAAACTATATGTTGACACAAACCATTGCACTAAGCTAATAATCAATTTGCTAGTAAAAAAGAGCGCTTGGCTGTTGCAGTGTCTTCCAACAAAGTAATTCTTAAAGGAAAGAACTCAAACTTTTAAATTTCTAAAACCCAAAAACTATCTACTCCAATATAATGCTTCACCTTTCCTTACCAGCTGATTTTTGTACTAATTGCAGGTTGACTTATAACTTATTTCAGTAAGAAATTAAGCGAGCTTAGAAACTAGGAACTGGATGAGGAGAAGAGATGAGAATAGGCTTCGCCCATTCCATTGGGGCATTCTTTTCTTGATCACCAAATATTGACAGAAAAATAGTCACACCAAAAGAAAGACGAAGGGGCTCCATACCAAAAGGTTGAAATAGTTTCTTCAAATTTTAGGATAAGCGGCAAAAATAAGGGCATTAGGAGTAACCAAAACAAGAATATTCTTACTTTAGAAGAGACGTATCAAGTTTCACTTGGCAGTAACAGCTAATCCCTAATTGGCATAAATAAAATCTTAACAAACTCGGTCCTAATAACTTTCTATTTGCAATACCCCGAATTACCTTTTTTGCATTTTCTTCAGCAGAAATACTGTCGATTTCCTATCTCTTTTAAAGGAATTAAACTAGAGAAAGCTTTCAAATTCAAGTACAATATTTTGTCTGTGCGTCACAATCAACAAGTCTTTGGAAACCAATAAAGAGCTTTGGTCAAAAAGTAAATGGCGATTGAAATGTCAACAGTATAAGATGAATATAGATTACATGTATTGCAGAGACTGTAAATGTCACCTTGTTTTGAGGAAGAGTGAGAGGTGGGTTCAGCAGAGAAGCCATCGAAGGGTGATTCTTTCAACTTTGGGGATTATTTAGTCTTGGCTTTACATTTCTAGGTTTTATTATTATGAGATGGCTCCATTTGATGAGCGGCTCATAACTATCAAGCGAAGTGCACCACTTATTCCTTGAATCCATAAAATGTGGAAACTTGTTCCTTGAATTTCTAGTTTTAGGCAAATTATTTTATCGGCTATTGGTTAAGAGTATTTTTGGAGAGCTACTTTCAAATTGGAATTGATATAATTATTAGGGTAGTAATTACATAGTATAGTAATTACGATAATCTATTTGTTTGTCATATGATGTAATTACAACATAATTACAAGTCTACTTTTTGGTTGAACATATGTAATTACACAGTTAAATTAAATTTAATAAATATCAAAAATTAATATCTGAAAAATATGTGTCTTTATAAATGATATTAAATTGGGTATTTAAGATACATATTGTCTTTGAAATATATATATATAAACTAATATGATAAAAAATAATTGATATATATTTTTTAATTAATAATATTTTAGTTTAATTAATTATAAAAATTAAAAATCATATTTATTAAGAACATCATGCAATGCATGTTTGACAAAAATATTAATATTATAAATATATTGTCATAAAATTATTCAAATATTTTATTAAAAAAATAATCTATCTATTCTAACTGAAAAAATGAATAGCATGCAATGTGAAATACAAGTGAATACTACTAAAGAAAATAAATCAGAACCGAAAATATAACATAAATTCAAAATTAAAAAAAAAAAGTTAACATAATACTCTTATGTAAAATTCAAATATAACTTAAAATAAGTTGTAATATAACTTAAGTAAATATAATACAAAAAGAAAACATAAGTCTATAACAACATTCAACAATGAAATTATACTTTAAGTCAAAAATTAGAATAATGCATTTATATTAAATGAAAAAATATAAGAAATAAAAAATACGAGCAATTACATGGAATCACAGGAAGTAAAGGATGAGAAATGAAAAGAAAGGAAATAAAAGATAAATAATGTAAATAAAAATTTTAAAAATTAAAAATAATTTAAAAGAAATTAAAATAATAGAAATAAAAAAATAAATTGAAAAGAAAATAAATAAAAATAAAAATAAAGAAATCAAAAAGTGACCTTGTAATTACACCATGTAATTACCTGCAATTTTCACCTCCCCTAGGAATTAAAGAGTGTAATTGTTTCCTCCCAATTACATTCAATTCTATGCTGATCATGTAATTACCTAGCTAAACAAATAGGTCAAACTGTGTAATTACGCTCAATTACATTCAAATTTAATTATCAAGTAACTTTCCAAACAGAGCCTAAGTTTTAATCCGAATTTGTAAATTATTTAAAGTTTCAAAAGGGGCACGGTGCCCGCTTCTCTCTTCTCAGCTTCTTTCTATGCTGTCATCTTCTTCTTAATGGAGATTTTCATTTCGCAACCAAGCACGTTATTAAATTGTATAATCATTATCACCTTTATTTTTATACGTTTATCAATTGAAATTTGGACCACTGATCAATTTAAGCTTAAGAATACAAAATACTGAAATTTGAGTTGTGAAATTCAAAATATAGTGTTGGAAGACAAGCCTACGCAACGTGACAGTAAATATTTAGGATCATACTTGCATGTAATATATACAACACATAAATACAGATTTTAATCAAACATAAAATTGATACTTTATCTCTTGAATTATTCTCGCGAATCAATCCTCTTAAAGCTATTGCACAAATCATCCAATGCATTCTCCAGGTATATGATATTCTGTTATAGCCTCAAAAATCTTTGAGTAGGGAATACTTGTGTGGGCAAGTACTGCTTTTCAAAAAGGTCAAAAGTTTTAATTCTAATTCCATGGAGGAAGAGGATCCTATTTATAACCACATTTTAGAGTGTAAAACCCTAGTCCCAACACGTATAGGATTCTTTCTCCCCAAGTAATTGTAGAACTTTTCTTCTAGAAGACCAGTTTATTTTTACCAAAATCTTGTATGATTTTGCTGCTTTTAAAAAACTGATTTCTTCCTTTCCAAGCTCATTAATTAATCAGGCATAACAGGGACAACAGATTTAATTAGTGAGGTTTCCAACTATGGATTAATTCGCAAAATAAATGAATTAACCTACCATAATAAATTACAGATTATTCCACTAAAAATTCATAATTGTACTCCTAGGTATAATTTTAAAATCGTTCATTAAATCATATTTAACTCTCCATGTTAAGATTAAAGATACCAATCGATCGAATTAAATTCATTGACTAATTTAATCCTTTATTCATATGCTTAACTTATTTAATGTGACGGATACAAAATCACCTGCATGTTTTTCACATGAAAACTTATAAGCAACCATTAAGGGTTATAATCAATCTCGAGGTCGAGACATGAATTTCATCTACTAATTATTATTTCACAAATGTCATTTATCATCATCCAACCTTTGAGGAACGTTTTAACTCACGAAAGAGTTTCACCTTTTGATAGATCAAGACAACAAACAAATTACATTGGTCATAATAATTATATAAAGATTAAGAGTATAAGTACATTTAATGATCTAGATAATTTATTTATTAAGTCGGATAAAATACTTATCTCTACTTGGTCCGTTCAATACATACAAAATGTACTAGCACAAGAAATTGAAATTATACAATTCTCATAATCAAGATACATTATATTTGGGTTCGTTTGGCCATGCGAGATGAAATCATGATATGAAATCATATGAGATGAAGTTTGAAGTTTTGTTTGGACATGCAATTTGGAATTTTTAAGTTGTATTTTTTCCTCATGGACATAAGAACCCTATAAGTTGTAAAAACTATTCAAATTGCCCAAGTTCTTATACAATCTTACCAAATAAGTAAAAGTTAATAATAAAATATAATACACTATCACAAAGCCATTCTACAAAAGATACAACTTAAGAATTGAACTTTAGTTCAATAAAAAGTAAAATTAAACATGAGTTGTAGAGTAGTATTCTTTAATGTAATCCTCCCACATAGTATAGATAAAGGTTTGCAAACTACTTATGTCCAATATAATAGTTGGCAAAGATTATTTACATTTATTAAATAAATGGTTGGTAAATATAAAATAGTGGACTTTTTTTTTACAAAATATAAACTTGTGGGTTAAATTTTGCATTGAAAAATCTCATCTCATGATTTGAAATCCCAAATCAAGCTTTTTGGAGAATTTGAGATTTCATCTCATGATTTGAAATTATGAGATGAAATCGCATGTCCAAACGTTGATTTCATCTCATAATTTCAAATCGCGACATGAAATCGTATGTCCAAATGCCTGCTTCTTGTGCTACTATCGTGCCGATGAATTTGTCTAATTTTCATTTTAGATTGTGAACATATATAAACTCTATACTTATAAAAATCGATGATTTAATCTTCCGTGTATATATCAAACTCTATTTAGTAAATCGTCTACTATATAAGTAGAGGACACATCGACAAATATATGATATATTTAAATCTTATTAAAATTGAATAAACAATTGTTCTATAATAAATATTATATCTAAACACATGGTTAATATACAACTCATGGTTAATAGTATATATCCCAACAATCTCACACTTAGACTTTTAATCATTATAATTGTTAGAATATACCATATCTAAATGCATAATTAATGGTATATACCCCAACATATAGAATACTATTTCACGAACATATGCATCATTTTAGTCAATAAATCGCATGAATACTACATCAAATTTGTCACTATTGACGTTGTTTCTTCCTTATCCTCATTTTTCTTCCTTTTTCTCTAGTAATCTGAGGCGGAACCACAATAATTGAACTTTAGGACACAAGCTTAAAGTTTGAACTACACAATTTGGACTTCATTATACTAAAGGCGAACATAAAGTTTGAATTAAAAATTGAACTTAAAGACACAATATTTTGAAGTTTTGAACTGAAAAAATAAACTTAATTTCCGAAAGTTTTAATCTGAAAAATGAAACTTAAAAAATATCACGAAGATTTTATATGAAAAAATAAAACTCTAAGACAATTTGAGAAAGCGGCAAAGAAGAAGAAAGAAATCATTGTCCACTCTGCTTTCCATGGTGATTTGGAGGGGTGGGCACAAATGGGTATACATTGTATAATAGCTATATACACACTATATAATATATGCATTGGCACTGCATAATAATGTATAACATGTGTATAACATACTTGTTTTATGGTGTATATACATATGTGATACATTGTATATTGAATATTGGAATTTTTATGGTAATTGTGAGGGATATACACACATAAATGTACATAATGCATATGCTTCCGAGCAATTTTATGAGAAGTATAAGGTAAAGGCTGTTAGGAAAATATTAGAATGGATTTTAAACAGTTACTGGTAAGGGGAGGGGTGTTGGTGAAATTTGACAGTTAAGATGACCCCAAGGGTTATAATTGAAAGTAGGGTTACGAAGATTTTGCCTTTTTTTTGATTAAAAATCAAAGATATTTTAGTGGTGATTATATACGTTAGAAATTTGACTTAGAGGTGGAATGAGGATGGCTGAAGATTTGGTGGTTTTAGATAAGGCTATCTTGTCAAAATTATTTCTTATAAACAGTAGGTAAGTTTGATTGTAAAGTAAAAAAGTCAGTCGGCCGAAACTATGAAGTTTCCCACACAAAATGGGGTCCTAGGTAACGTTTTTTCTTCTTAAAACATACTTATACAATTATACTCATTTTATTGACACTATTTATTTTTTAATTCGTTTCTAAAAAAATGACACTATTCTATTGTTTCAAGGCGTTTAATTTTAAAATTTTCATTTTATCTATAATGATGTAATTTATATATCGTCACAAAAATATCATAATAAATTTAAGATCATAAATTTAAAAAATTATTTCTTCTTTTTAAAATTTCGTGTTAAATCAAATTTCTACCCTATAAATTAATACAGAAACACTATAATAAAACGGTAATACTTACTCGCACCAGTTGCATTGTAAAACCAACCAAATTCCTAAAGTGTCCAAATTAAAGGGGTTTAGAACAAAATGTGTTAGATATCGAAACAAAGAAGAGCCTTTTGGTCATTTACACAAAGATTAATATTAATTTAATATGTTGGACTGTGAGCCACTTGATCAAAGCTTAAATTTAAAAAAACTGCATCGTATGATTAAGAATGCACATTCCAAGTGACATTAAATTATTTTTTTTTAAAAAATAATAAAAAAGGGAAAGAAGGAAAAATTAACCAAAGTAATGGATGAAAATAAAATTTCTAAAATTTATCTATGGCGCAGTAAAATAGTATGCTATATGCCTTATTGGAAGGCCAGATCCGTCAATGAAAAGGCATATAGTGAACTAATTTAGTACGCTATACATCTTATAAAAAATTAGTTAGTTATTTAGTAGTCCAATACTTAGTTATTTTTGTTAGGTTTAGGTTTAAGTGTGTTATTTTATAAAATATAAGGTTAGTTGATTGATATTTTATCCGTCCATCCTATTTTTTATTGATTATATATCAGGATAATTATTAGTTAGTTATTTTAAAGCACTAATTTAGTGCGCCTATACATCTCATAAAAATTTAGTTAGTTATTTAGTAGTTCCACATTTAGTTATTTTTTATAAGGTTTAGGTTTAAGTGTGTTATTTTATAAATTTATGATTAATTAGTTGGTAGTTTATCTGTCCATTTTATTTTAGAAAAATTACACAAGTAAGCAAATTTAACTAGCAATTTACAATAATTAGCAAACCTATTAAAAAATTATAAAAAATTAAAATAATTACATAAAGTAGCAAATTACTTTTGTATCAGATTTTCTATATTCTCTTTTCAACTTACTACGTTCTCTCTCCAATTACTCCCCTTTTTTCTCTCATTGTAACTGCTCAAAATTAACTGCCCTAACTCTTCCAGATCCTCCAAGATTTTCTCCGATTATCTCTATCAAAGAAAAAAAATTTCATGAAATCTGCGATTTTTAAAAGTTTTTGATCTGATATAGATTAATCAAAATCTCTCTCTCTCTTAGCCATGACGATACATTTACAGACTTGAGTTGAAAGGGAGAGAGTTGTTTGAGGCTATTGAGTTTGAGCTTTGAAGGACTTCGAAGGGATCGAATGCTCACGAGAAGAGATTTTGTAGCTCTGTTCGTCTACGAGTAATGACGATTTTTTTATACAACCAACTACTTGAATAATATCATTTTCATATTAATGATACAATATATTAGTCTTTTCTCTTTTCTTCTCTTTTTTTTTGGACCAACTAGTTGAACAATATCGTTTTCATATTAATGATACAATACTAAAATGCACCAATTGATAATAGACTGATACATTCAACACATTATAATCGTATTTTTGCAGCTCTGTTCATCTGCGAGCAACGGTGATTTTTTTTATACAACCAACTACTTGAACAATATCATTTTCATATTAATGATGCAATATATCAGTCTCTTCTCCTTTCTTTTTTTTTTGTATACAACCAACTACTTGAACAATATCGTTTTCATATTAATGATATAATACTAAAATGTATCAATTGGTAATAGACTAATACACAAAGAACTGTTTTAATTTATTTCTGATACATATATACATTGAATACATTATAATAGTATTGTCTATATCAATTTTAAAAATAGCAGTTGGTGTTACTAAGATACTTGTAATACATATGAAACATACCCAGTAAGGTATCTTTCAATATTTTTTGGTACATACACAAGTATCAACTCACCAAACCTGTAACATTGATACACCCAAAGAAAAAGAAAATCCCCATGAAATCTGCGATTTTTAAAGTTTTTGATCCGATATGGATTAATTGTTTAAATTTCTTATATATGGTAAAAAAGTCGAGATCAAAATGGAGAGAGATCTACTCCCATTAAATATGCAAGTTTGTTTAATTAGATATAACTAGCGCTGTTATAGGAGGACATTAAGAGTTTGAATTTTCGATACAACACTCAAGGTTATCGTTAATCTATATCATAATATTTTTTTTAAATGCTACTTTATGTAATTAAGATAAAACATGCTATGTTGTGTAATTATTTTACTATGTAGTGCTATTTGTGAAATTTGCTCCTTATTTTATGTTGATTAGTCATCAAGATAATTATTAGTTAGTTGTTTTATATAATATAACTATGAACTTGCCAAATGTCCCAAGTTATGCATGTGAAGATCTTTATTTTTTACTATTAATCTAGGATGTCACACAAGTTAGTAAAAAGTGAATAATAAAATATAATGCAAAAATAGATACACAAAAATGTTGGCTTAAGGATCATACCACCCCCTCCCCCCCCCGCCTCCCCTAACCCTTGCCATCATCCTCATCCCCATCCCCCTCCTTTATCCTCTTAATAGGAGGATGCACCACTTCATGGTTGTCATCCCCATCACGGCTCTTTCCCTTTTCCTTTCCCTTTATTGTGCCTTAATAGGGATGAACTTTCTGCCAACAGTTCTTTGACTAATCAAGGTAGTATACTCGGGATCAATGAGATCCTCTCATCATCTTCCTCAACTGGAGATAGGATCGCAGACACCGAAGTATCAACCTAAAAAATATATAAAAATGAGTACTAATTTAAACTAATATTAACAAATTACGTATCATTAAAAAAATTAACCTGTGTCTCGATGCGGTCTTGAGTAGGCTTATAGATAGATTTGGTGTAGGGTCTGAAGCCATCTCATGAGTGGGATCCTAGGCAGTGCCTTGGGTGACTGGATTCTGAGCGGAATCGAAGGTGGCTGATTGATGGACCATCGATGAACCCTAATATGCAAGAAATATAAAATAGTAAGTACTTTTTTTTGTATTAAATGATACATATATTTCAAATATGTATTTTTAATTTTAAAACACTAACCGTTATATCGAGTAGAACACAGTCTGTGTCGAGTGCACCATTGAAACTTAGACGTCTACCACATCGCAAATCTTTGTGGAGGCTGGCCCTCTAAGTCTCTGTAATGAGTAGCTCAATTCATATTATCACGTAAAGAGATGTAAGCATCTTGACTCGGTTGAGAGAAAGATCGAGGAGTATTGAAAAATGGTTATGCTAAAGTCGATGACTCTAGTCGTAAATTGGAGCTGGCGTTGGAAAGACAAGCTCATCTACTAGGTGCATGCCACCTCCTCGGCCGGGCTTTCCTCCATGAAGTTCACATCCACGTCCATGCCCTCTTATTGGAGGCATATTAGGTGGAAATTGGTATTGATCTGCTGGTACAGAAAGCTCATCAATCTGTCTGACCTCTTGTCCATTCTGCAACATCTGACGGCCAATTAAGCAATCTGTCGACCCATCTTGGCACTCTCTAGGATCATCTGAGCATCTATCACCAACCGGTGTATGCATTGTATATCTCTAACCTATATTTATTTTGAAAGTTAATTAGTAAGTTTATATACTAAGAATATTAAACACAAAGTGAGACTTATTAGATTTACCGATGCGTTAACATTGCCATACAGATGGTGATGAATTCACGACCACCTTTAACATGGGAAATAGGATTTCCAATTTACAAGCATGTGATATGTCTGTACCATGCCATGTAAAAATAGATGGGGGCCTCCTGCTGGACCACAACAATATTATTTGCCCTGTCACCCAGTAAATGACCCTCTAATTTATCCATGAAATAAAACCAAAGTTAGCTATCATCCAGTCATCCTACTGATGATGCTCGTGGCTCCAGTCAGGTAATGGTGGTACATGTTTCTCATGCTTAAACTTTCATAAAACACGGCCTTTCATGATTCAAGTGGCCATGATTGACACCCATACTAATCTCCCAGTGGGCGAACCAATACGTCCCAACCAGTTCATTCATTTCTCAACGTTCATGCTATAAAATAAGCATCCTTTTAAATAAAATAAAAGCGGAAGTCTTGTAACAATGAAAAGACAATACTTGCATCATCTATTTATTACATCTCCAGAAACTGAAAGTCATTGTACATTAAGGACATCTACCTAAAACATAGTCTACGAGAAATAAACAATTAAATGAAATGAGTCCATGTCTAAACTAAAGACATCTACTTTAGGCAGAATTGTAGCAGCACAACAGAATTAGCTCACCCTCGACTTATCGTACCATTGCTTTATAAATGAGGTAGTAAAGAGCTTTCTAGATCATAGTCTGCACTTAAAAAAAGTGCAGGAGTAGCATTAGTACGACACAATGTACTGATAGGCATCATCGGATGACCTTAAATAATAACATATATATGGGTGAAATAAACAACATACATGTCACGCCCCACCTTGGAAGGTGTAACTGGCATCTAATGCCACACTGGACCTTGAGCTGACCTAGATAGACATATACACTTCTAATGCATACCAGCAACACATATTCAATAAAAAAATTAGCTATATCTCGGCTTAAACATAGCCTTAGGTTGACAAAGCCGCAATATACACCTTTGCAAATACAGCTGACCCAACAGTTACAATAATAATATCATCCTATGTGGGCCGACAAGACCACCATGCTGTCTAAATCAGACCAAAAGGAAGATAGCATACATATCCATATGTACAATCCAACAAGGCTACCAACTGACAAACAACTAGGCCTACACAACCAACACACATGTCTAACATCTACAAGCCTCTATAGAATAAGTCACTGGCCGGGAAAGGGCCCCGACCTACCAAAAAATTGAACAGCAAAAACCAGACAAACCTTGAAAGTATGGAAACTCCGAAAGAAGGGAGCTGACCACTCTGCTGAGTCTGAACTGATGCTAGGAAGGTCTCAGAATCTTACTGACTGAAAGTATGTAGCGCCCTATGTGTGGGCGTCAGTATAATATGTACCGAGTATGTAAGGCAATAATAAACTGAAACTAAAACTGATAATAAGAACTTAATGTAAACAACTATAAGAGTCATAGGATAACCTGAAAAATCTCATCTATACAATCATATACTAACAAGCATTTGTCAAACAAGAACCTAACCCGACCCCCATAAGCCTGGCAGGTACAAACAATTAAACAATAACTTATCTGGCCCCCATAAGCCATGGCAAGTACAATCCAATCTATATAGCTCTAATCAATTCCATTGTAGCCCTGAAGGCATTCTATAGCTTATCTGAAACTAGCCCTACACAGGCAATCAACATACATATGTGTGCTGCTTTGTAGCTCAACTATAACTATCCCTTTATAGGCAATCAATGTGTACCTGTAAGTAACCCCTTAGGCAATCAATGTATCTCCGTAAATAGCCCCTCAAGCAGCTGTAGGTGAGCACATGAAGCTCCTGTATATGTATTTTGAGCCCTCTGGGCTCTTTTAATTGTATCTGGGCCTTCTGGGCTCCTGTAATTGTATTTGAGCCTTCTAGGCTCCTGTAACTGTATTTGAGCCTTCTGGGCTCCTGTAACTGCACCCCGAGTACACAAGGCTCTTCTGAAGGTTAGTATTGCCAACTCAGGCTTAAAGGAAGTCATAAAGGCACCGGATTTCAAGGGCTTTGTAGGCCTTAATATAGTCGCTTTAGACTTCATATTACTCTATGAGCATAACATAGCCCCATAGGCACTTTATAATTATATTTTTCTCCTTAAGCAGCATGTATAGAATCTGACAACCCTAACTTATATTTCTACATATTGCTCAGTGAGCGTAGCATAGCCCCTTAGGCATGAACACAACTGTTACTTGCCCCTGTAGCAACCTGTATTATATCTGACAAGCATATCCTATGTGTCCACAACTATCAGATAGTCATGAAGACAATTATAGAATCAGATAGTCTAGAAGGAAAAGGGTCGGGGTCCGGAGTGACCTGAACAATAATTTGAATGTTATAGTGGTATAATAATGGATCATAAGAGAATAGTAAAGTCGTAGGTGACCTACTACATGGTTCCTTCGCCTAAAATGACTATAAAAAGCTGCTAATAATAAGATATGATTCTAAGAAGTCAACCACAACAGCTTATAGGCAGCCACAATGACATTTAACCCAAAGGTGGAACCACAATACTAAGATTCTAGCTCCATAGGCGTCAATCTGTTTTGTCCAGATAACATATAACTCATGTAAGAAACTCATAGCTTCGTAGGCAGGTAAATTTAAGTTTATCCCTTCTAGGCAACACGTACGTGGGCATCTTCATAAGTAGCCAGAGGCGTTGGCCCAATGTTTGACAGCTGATAAGATCACTATTTAGGGTATCGCATAGTTTATCAGGTTATTAACAGCTAGGGTGGTTTCCTGAGCGACCTATATGACAAGCTGTAAGTCACATGAATCTATATTGTTACTGGAAATAGGTAGTTTACCTAGCAACCTACCACCCAGTCCATTAGGCAACCCTGGTCCCACTAACTCGGGGGGTAAGGCTATACTATCAAGATGCTAGCCCTGTGGGTGTCAAGGTACGCCAATGGCCTGTGGGCGAGCTTTACTATATATATAGGCGTCGAAAATAGAAAGTTATACCGTTAAGATGCGCCCTATGCTAGCCAACTTTAACAAGAAATTCTCAACAGCTAACCATAGGCCTCTATGGCCTCAGTAAGGCAGCAAAACATCACTAGCCAAGGCGGCAACAATACGAATCAATAATCTCAAGGCTGCTCCTAACAAGATGGAAAGTTGGAATAAGGCTAATCCTGACAAGGGATACTATACTACAACATCAATTCAACTCATAGCAGCTAACCACAACACATGGAAACACGAACTACTATGAAAGCACAAGTCGTATCAACTATACGATGAAAATAACTTGCCAAAATAGGTTAGCCTTAATATATCTCAATTGCCGAACTCCACTCAACCGATCTGCTTCAACTATAAACTGGAAAAGGTCTTAGCTCATACTTCATGAGAATTAGGCTATTCTATTTCAAGAAAATTGGCCAGTAGTGTCATCCTACAAGACATAATGACAGCAAGTCATAATGAATTCAATTCTGCGAAAACCTTATCACTTTTTATGAATTAAGAGTGTAGAAGTACTTACTATCACTTGTAAGCATTCTAGACTTATATAGAGATGATTTCTATGGCTTCTACTCCTCAGGGTTCCTTCAATCTGAGCAATTTTCAACAATTTGACTCCGCAGATATGTTCTTCGTAGCCTTGGTAATTTGTGATTGGAGGAGTTTTGATAGCGTAATGATCTTGGGCAAATTTATATGCCCAAGTGATACTCAAATGTGTCATTTTTGCCTTGTTTATCTATCGATGTTTATACATTCTCATGTGATTTATAATAAAATGTGAATTTATACTAACCAACATGATTAGCGTTGTTTTGCAGGTGAAATATAATTTTGGGAAGCTAAAATGCATGTTGGGAGAGATCGGGGTTGGACTCGGACGATAGCAAGGAAAAAAACACTTGAAGGCACAAATTAAAGGGGCTCCGCAATGGAGCCATGTCACGCTGCCATTGCGGATGCCTTCTGCCTGGATATGGAATTTTTGCCAAATTCCAGTGAAGGTGCGCGTTGGAGCCGTGGCACGTTGCCTAGCCCCGCGTTGCACGCCGTGCCACATTGGAACTTAATACCTGGAAAACCAAATTCCAGTAAGGGTCCATGTCAGTAGCGTGTCACGGAGGCAGTGCTCCGCGATGCACTCCGTGACACGTTGCTTGTTATTCCGGGAAAAATTCCCACTAGTATAAATAGAACACTTAGGTTCATTTTTAATTATTCTGACTTGGTGGAGCAAGAACGTGGGTTACAGGCAGTTGAGGGGACGAAAATCTCAGGGTTTTTCTCTATCTCCTTCTTTTCTAATTCAATTGCTTGTATGATTAACACTCATTTAACGATGGTTAATCCACAAATGAGTGGCCAAATCCTCTTCTTGCTGAGGTTAAGAACAATTGTATTGCAATGTAATTATTGATCATTTGGTTTTTCATCTTTTCTTCCATGGTTGTTCTATTGATTCTTGTTCTTACTGCATTAATGTGTGGCCAATGTTAATTTATATCTAAAAAGTCCGGTTTCACTCGAGAGAGCAAGAAATTGGAAAGTTGTGAATTGATAGGATATGATCTTTTCTTAGTTTGGGAAAATTGAGAATTGATTTACCTTCAGGATAGAAATATACCTGAAAGTCGTATTAGTCTATTAAGGAATCGGTTTTGTGTGGCTAGAACATGAATTTCGTTTTATCACAGAAATGTAGGTGGACGGTTCATGATTCTTAAGTTGGGTTAAATACGAGAGTTTTAATCCATTGGCAATAATTCTTGACTAGCAATCGGAGGAAAGATTAACCAAATTGTATCGATAATTTATTTCTTTACATGTTCATTTAACCTCAGCATGCTCATATTCATAGTTCAGACCCAAATTATATATTCATTTTAGATTTAGCATAAAATTAGAAACCAAAATATCAAACTCTTCTTCACACTGTTGTCTGCATTTTTAGAGTTAAAGTATAGTGACACTTGAGTAGATTGTTACCCTAGCCCAGTCCCTGTGGGATCGATACTTGGCTTACTTAAGCCACTTTACTACTTGTTCGACCACGTGCACTTGCATGTAGCTATATACCCAAAAGCACCGAACACGTAATTAGCCTCACCTAGATGAGAATCCAAGAGAGAACTTTGTCTTAGCCACTACTGCTCTGGAGGAAATGTTTTCAAATGAAACCAACTTTACCCACTTGACTATATGTATAGGAGAGGTGGTGTAGGGGGTCTGCGGTGTGCCTCCCATTGCGGAAGAGTATAGGCGCGACACGCCGCTCCCTGCGTGGGAGAGGGGTGCGTGGCCCGGTGCCCGTAGTGCCTGCCTCCGACTTCTTCCTCCCACTCGCTTGATAATGCGCTCCCGTGTTCCACCTTTGACCCTTCTCCTGCATATGCCGCACTCCAAGAACTCTCGAAATGCACACACACACATTGGTTAGTCAATTAAAAACTTGCGGGGTCTAACAATACATTTACTAAAACACATATTCATCAGATAATACAAATTCTAGAACCATTCAGGACAAGGTGTTAAGCTGGCTTGCACACTAGATTGGGCCTCACTGCAGCAGTGGTGAGACCACGACAGTGGTCTCGCCCCGATAGTAAGGGTACCGCCATAGCAGTACTGCATCGATAGTAGCTCAACTCAGCTTACCACCTTTAGTTTCCCATTAACAATTATCAACAACCAATTCATAAATCCATATAAATTATACATATCCACAAATTCCACATTTGATGCACCATTGATTGCATGGGATATACAATGGACTTCTCACAAACAATCCATCAACTTATCATAGGCTCATACGTGACTTTACAAGCAGCAACAAGTCATAATAAACACATCAACATTGCTAACACATATAAACTACATAAGCAAGAATTTTGGTTCCACCAGGTTCTCACACTCTCAAATCGATCTTTAATCCTCGAGTTCAATTTTGGTGTCATACCATCTATGATGTGCCATGCACACGCCTCTATCACTTTGTCATAATCACTCAATACTAGACATCACTGTACACACATGTCAGAGGGTCTTATTTCTGCCCTCCAGTCATGACTGCCAGGAGACCCTAAAAATTCATGTACTGTACCGGCATGGTAACCGCTCCCACTCAACTGCTCATGCGGATGCTCCACTTGGACACGAGCCACTCAACCATAACCGCTCGCAAGGATGCTCCTCTCGGGAACGAGCCACTTATCTCAAGATAAAGCATGTTATCAACTTTCATTCTTATAAAATCGGTATGTTATCACTAAGTCAATGATACGACTTTTGGGAGGCCTCATCTTACCTCCATCAACTCGGTTACTTATCCAACATCGATCACTCCTATGGCAATTCAAAAGAACACATATAACATATCAAAACACCCAAATTTCATACAATATAAGTAACAACATCATATTAAGTTCACTTCACCCACAGAATTTAGCATGTGCATTATTAACAACAATTAGTGTCCGAGGACCAACCAAGCATAGTATAATTCTACACAAATACACAACACTATTTAAAGTCTAACTCCTTATAAAATCGTAACCTACCTCAACTGGAGGGTTCGAATGACAATTACTTTGCTGGAGCCTTGCCTTTCCTCAAACCCTCAGAATGCTTGAAATCTATGAACAGAAGTCAAAAGAGTGCTTCGTTAACTACTCTTCAAATAAGGGTCTTTGGAAATTCAACTCACCCAATTCTACCCAGGTTTACGGTCTAAATCCATGCTCAAGAAATAATTTATGAAAACCAATCCTACAATGGTCATTCCATTATAGTTCGTGGAGTTTTCTACCCTTTCAAACCCTTTAAAGTAATTTTTAAGGTTAAAAGTTCCAAGTTCACCAAGTTCTTGATCTCGAAGTCTCGAATACACAAGGTTCTACAACCACTTTAGCGCTAGTTAGCGTTCATTTCTCATTTATAGGTCTAGAAATCAATATCCAACCCTTCTCCTTCAATTAGCCCTAGTTTCTACCGACCTTGGGTTCTTTGTTTTAAAAAAATCCACCATTGGAGGTCGTCCCCCTTGATTCAATAGTGTTAGGGAATTGAAAGTAGATGGAATAAACCCTAAACCTTACCTTGGGAAGGAGAATTGCTCTGTCATTGGAAAAATCTCCCTTAGCTTTTAAAAGATCGTGCCTTAGAGTAATGGGCTGAAAGACCCCGAAATCTCCTCTTAAACCGTCTTACTGCTCCTGTTATTCGCTGCAACAATCGCATTCCGCTGTAGTGGACCCACTGTGGCGACCAAGACCTCGCCACCATGGACCAGTGATTAGTCATCCCCTTCCATAATGCCAGACCATCGACTGTCACGACGGTCTCACTGCAGCAGTACTCCCACCGCTTTAGTGCTCCCTGTTACTCAGTAGCTCAAAATTTCATTGCACCTTTTTTATTCCTCAAATCCAAGTCCAATTACCACTCCCCCAACACTTTCCACTGTGCACCTAGGTGTAAATAGTATGTTCTGTACTTAGTTCCCTAGAACAACATATGGGGTGTTATATCAGATACAAATTAAAACACCGTTCATCCCCGAATGGCCAAAGAAAGCAAGGAAAAGAAAATAACTAATTCCACAAACAGCTGGGGTTATTTTTCTTATAAATCTGCTTCAGTCTCCCAAGTGGATTCCTATATCAGATGATTCTTCCGCTAGACCTTTACCATAATGATCTCTTTCAATCTTAACTTGTGGAGCTCCCTGTCTAATATAGCCATAGGCACTTCCTCATAAGATAGGTTCTCGTCAAGCAATAGTGAATCCCATCGAATGATGTAAGACCCATCCCTATGGTATTTCTTTAGCATGGCGACATGAAATGTCGGATGTACTTCGAATAAACCTGGTGGCAAGGCAGTTCATAAGCTACCTCTCCCATACGCTGAAGAATTTTGAATGGCCCAGTGTATCTGGAGCTAAGCTTGCCTCATTTTCTAAAACGCATCACTCCCTTCATTGGGGAAACCTTGAGTAAGACTTTCTCTCCCAGCATGAACTCCATATCCCTCACCTTCTGATCTGCATACTACTTTTGCCTATTTTTAGCAGCCACATGCCTTTCCTGAATCACCTTGACTTTCTTCAAGGAGTTCTTTAGCAAATCAGTGCCCCATGGTCTCACCTCGAATGCATCAAACCAGTCGATAGGGGATCTATATTTTCTCCCATATAAAGCCTCAAATGTGCCATGCTAATGCTTGAGTTATATATGTTGTTGTATGCAAACTCCGCCAAAGGTAAGAAATTATCCTAATGGCCCCCAAAGTCGTTCACATAGGCCCGAAGCATGTTCTCTAACACCTGGATTATTCTCTCCAATTGTCTATCCATCTGCGGTTGAAATGTAGTGCTCAAATCCACCCTAGTACCTAGTTCAGCTTGCAAGGTCCTCCAAAAATTGGAAGTAAAATGCATACCTCTATCCGAGATGATTGATACTAGCACCCCATGCAACCAAACCACCTCCTTTACATATAGTTTGACCAGCCTCTCTGCATGTAAGTCACCTAAAACAGCAAGAAATGGGCATACTTAGTTAATCTATCAACAATGACCCAGATGGAATCAAACTTTCCTAATGTCTTTGGAAGGCCAACCATGAAATTCATAGCTATCCGCTCCCATTTCCACTTTGAGATGGGCATTCTCTGGAGTAATCCCCCAAGTTTCTAATGCTCATATTTCACTTCCTAGAAGTTTAGGCATTGGTAACATGCTCGATGATGTCCCCCTTTATCCTGCTCACCAATAGTGTCACTTCAGGTCATGATACATCTTGGTGACTCCAAGATGTATAGATCGAGTACCTCAAGCTGTGAGCTTCTGACAGGATTGTTTTGATTAACTCACCAACCCGGGGAACACATACATGCACCCTTATCCTCAAAACCCCTTCATCATCTACTGTTACCTCCTTCGCCTCCCCTTGCAAGACCTGGTCAAGAATCTTACTCAGCCTTGCATCCTCAAACTGCCTAAATTTTCTTTCCTATAGAAGTGATGATCTAGCCTCCACACTAGCCAATATTCTACCTGACTCCACCAACATAAGTCTTACAATACTGTTGTCCAATGTCTGAACTTCTCTAGCCATCGAGTGTCGGGTAGATTCCAAGCAAGCCAAACTACCCATACTTACTGCTTTCCGGCTCAAAGCATATGCCATGACATTAGCCTCCCCTATATGATACAGAACCGTGATATCATAGTTCGTAAGTAGTTCCATCCATCTTTGTTGTCTTAGGTTGAGATCCTTCTGGGAGAACACATACTGTAAACTACAATGGTCTGTGAAACCTCACAACGGGCCGCATATAAGTAATGCCTCTAGATTTTCAGGGAAAATATGACCGCTTCCAATTCTAAGTCATGTTGGGATAGTTCTTTTCATGCACTTTCAGCTATCTTGAAACATACGCAATGACCTGTCTTTCCTGTATTAACACAACACCCAAGTCAAACCGTGAGGCATCACAATGAACTACAAAATCTTTACCTTCCACCAGTAGCACCAAAATAGGTGCCTTGGTTAATAAGGTTTTGAGCTTTTGAAAGCTCTCTTCATACTATTTTGGCCATTGGAATGGAACGTCCTTTTGAGTCAGCCTTGTCAATCGAGAGGCAATGGCTGCGAAGCCCTTTAAAAACTAGTGGTAATAACTGGCTAACCCCATAAAGCTACAAACATCTGTTACCATAGTGGGCCTAGCCCAATTTCGGACTACTTCCACCTTATGTGGATCCACCTTAATCCCTTCCTTGGAGACTACATGCCCAAAAAGGATACTAATTCCAACCAAAAATTTCATTTAGTGAACTTTGCATACAGTTGCTTCTCCTTTAATAGCCCTGATGTGCTGTGAGTTTATAGTATTTTCGACGCTTAAAATTAAGAAAATAATATAGATTTAAGTATTTTTATATGTATATAAGGCACTTTTACTTTGGTTTCAAGGAAAATTAGTGTTGGAGCAAAGATGTGCAAAAGAAGCCTTAAAATGCAGAAAAATCAGCCAAAATACAAGTCTCAGTACAAGCCGTATTGAGAACAGTGATAAAAGCTAGAATGATAAAGTGAAAAGAAGGCAACATACGACTCTCAATACGAGCTATAACTAGACATGAAATTGTTCAGAGAAAATTGCACAAAGGCAGACTCCTGGTACAGATGGACTCACGAATCGTAGCATCAATGTACGAACCGTACCATGAGCCTTGGTGAACTTAAGAAGATTCTTCAATACTTGGCATAAATTTAGACACTATAGATAGTACGAGTAGTAGGAAAAAGGTACGAGTCGTAGCACAACACCCGTGGAGAATTTCAGAAGATGTTAGCGTTCTCAGGGCCAAACCACGGAAGCATTGTATGACTCGTAGGATGAAGATACGAGTCGTACCAGCCTGCCGACACTTAGCCAAATATGCAGTAGCCAAGGACTTACGAGAAGAAAGTATGACCGGTACAATCCTGCTACAAGTCATAGGTCCAGTTGTGACACAATCGGCACCAGATATGGAAAATTCCCTGTTAGCTTAGGAAAAAGTTCCTAATGTCTGTATAAATAGCTTTTATATTTTATTTTAGTTACAGAAGGACATAATCGAATTAGTAGACATGTGAAGAATAATTTTTGTGAATTTTCATCATGTTTTGAGGAGCAATTCTTGGGATCAAATTCTTGATTTCCTACATTATTCTTGAGATTGTTCTTTGATATTCAAATATGGGTTTTCTTCCAATTGTTGCTGTAAGTATTTAATTATGTGTTTGTCCATGAATGAAAATTATAATTTACAACCATGAGAGGCTAAAACCTCCACAGCTAGGGGTTATGGGAACCATGGTGGAGTAACAAAATAGGGTTACATAAAAGTGATTCAAAACCAATGCTAAATGCTTGTATTATATTCTCTTCATCTTTAAACTTTTCTTAATGGTGTACAATGTTAGGATTTTCCCAAATTCTTTACTTTCTTGAACCTAGAGAAGTAGAGATTAGGAAAAGAGAATTACAACAAAGCCTTAGTCTTTATGATCATTGTATTAACTTAAGCTGTGGTCGCAGGAGAGTTATATTAGGAACATATTGATAACGTTTAGTTTGAAATCTCTCATGAGACCTGACCTGGTGATTGAGTAAAGTCATCCAATAGGGACGAATCATTCGTTTGGATGAACCCTAGTTATCAGTTCTACAAGTAAGCATTGAGACTGATCACGTGTATATACTCGAAGTAGTTATGAATCCATGGGGAAAACGTACTCTAGTTGTTTGCCAATCCTAATTTAAATCACAAACATGATCTTGTTTTAATATTGTTTTCTTCAAAACCCCTTAATTTGGAGATAACTCACCAACAAGTTCAACTACCGGCATTAGTCTAGATCTTACCCTATTCTCTGTGGGTTTGACCCCAACCTCTTAGTTGGTTTATTTATTGACAATGATAGCTTCATACTTTGTCAGAAAGTGTGAGTTTCAGCGTTATCAAAAAGTGGCGCCGTTTTCGGGGAATACAACTAAGATTAGATTAATTGCTTGTATTCGACTTTTGGTTGTTATTTTCTAAATTACGTTTTCTTTTTGTTTTTGGATATCAACAGGTTGTCTCTTGGTGAATTCCAAGTACTCATCGGAGTGGAAACCCCTTGATACCGTTACATCTCAAACTCGAATAAACACTGCGTAAGATGGAAAACCAAGAGTAGAGAGATGCTCGTATTGCTGAAGAAGCCAGACAAGCCGAGATTGCTCGCCAAGCTGCACTTCAGATGTGGAGGATGCTCGAGATGAGGTTTGTTAATGCTAGTCGACATGGAAGGGGAAACAGAGGTCAAAGATATGACCCTCAATTCTTCAATGAAGATGACCTGGACATTGATGAAGTCGGGTCAACCGGAGCCATTGTACCACTGCCATTGCCTGCTGGGGTGAAATTTAATATCACTAGCACCATGATTCAGTTATTGAACATGAAAGGGGTGTTTAGTGGTCACGCAGCTGATGATGCCAACCTACACCTGATGAACTTTGTTGGAATATGCAAGGCGTACAGGTTGCCCGGAGTAAGACAAGATGCTATAAGGCTAAGACTCTTCCCCTCCTCTCTGTCTGGGGAGGCCACATTATGGTTGTCGGAGTTGCCCAACGACTCCATTACCAATTGGATAGAGCTCAAGCAAGATTTATTAGAGAGATTCTTTCCACCCTCCAGGATGCTGCAGCTTAAGGATGAGATCTACACTTTTCGACAACTGAAGTATGAGGAACTTTATGAGACCTGGTTGAGGTTCAAGAAGAAGTTGACCAAGTGCTCAAACCACAAAATTCCTGATGACAGTATGTTGGAGATTTTCTATAGATCGTTGAACAATAGTACAAAAGCAGTAGCAGACACAGTGGCGGGAGGAGCACTGATGAGTCACACATGGGAGCAAGCTACTACTATCCTTGACAGGGTGACAAACAAAAAGAGCATGGAACACCCGGGAAGTAGAAGCAGCGGCTAGTACATATGTTGTTGGTTTGACTGCAGACCAATATAGGAAAGAAGAAGAACGAGACCAGGAATTAGCTCATATGCGTACATCGTTGGATTTGCTTACTAAGCACATCATGGGAGCTGGAGCCAGAAAGGCAGGGACAAGCTTTACAAGCCTTCTTACAACTCGTAGTTTCATACTAAGACTCATAGGATGGCTCATTGGAATTGTCCCAAGACAAATTTGAAATAATCATGAGGTACAAATCCTAGTACGGCTCGTGGCTTACTACTATGAGTTGTACCTGGTAGTCGTACCAAGAATATGAAAAAGGTCAAGTCCACAAGTGACACTACGGTCCTTCCTATGACTCGTGGAATCGACTTATGGGTTGTACCATGAGTCGTGGAAAAATACAAAATAATTGTTTTAAAGGGGCATCCTTATATGACTCGTGGTACGGACCGTATCTTCATGATATGAGTCGTACCTCAGAGGCTTTACATTGACCTGAGATATTATGGGTCTCAGTACGAATCGTACCTCCAAGGTATTACCCATAATGTTGACCCGTGATAAACTATAGAGGAATTTTTTCTTGCTTTCTTTTTCTCAGATATGGAAATCTAACCCTTTTCTCCACAGGTACAATGACGATGAAGCGTAAAGCATTAAAGGCAACTACTCCAAGGACATTACTTGATGAGACCACTGAATTCGATCAAGCGGGCAGCTCCCCCAGTGGTTCATTAGAGGAATACAGGGTCAACACACCGGATACTAACAGGACCCGAACCATTAGGGCGAAGGCCAAAGCCCAGGTCGTGGCGGTCACTGCCACATCTGTCGGTGCTCCCCAATCTGAGGAGGGAGCGGAGGAAAGAGCTCAAGAGTCGGAAAGCGGCTCTAATGAAGAAGAGGGTGTTACACCCCGTAAATTCTTGACATTTAGATGGCCTATTCGCATGTTGGTTAAGAGTTTTAGAATGCCATACATGCTATAAAAAGGATCGGGGGAAGACCAGACAAGCTCCGAGTCGGAACGTCTCAAGAGGAGGCCGAGCAGTGCCCCTCCGCAACAGGCAGCGTGTCACGGAGGCTGCCCCTCCGCGATGGCCAGCGTGCCACGGAGGGGGGGTTCAGGCCTCAAGTATATAAGCCCCTACTTCATTTTAAATTTCATTTCTTCCTCTCTTATTTCCAGAACTCGACCAGGAACAGGGGAGAACGAGGTTTCAATATAAAAATTTATCCGATTACACTGTCAAACGTGGTCCAAACTCAAATTAACTTTGGGTACCGAAGTATAAAGCTACAGAGAACATTCCTGCGGAGTTATTTTCGCGAAATTCGGCCGGCGAATCGTCGTCTCACTGAGCTAAGGAAAGTGGAATTGCTCCAAATTAGTGTCAATATACTTCTAGCCCTAAAGTGAGTATTTCTCCCTTCTGGACTTCCGAGAAATAGCGAGTTTTCGGCTGTTTTTCGATAAATCAAAGTTTGGCTATATATATATATATTCAAAGTAGCATTTTTCTTCTGGAATATTGATGAATTTAGTTTTAATTTCTATGAATGTGAATACAGTTGGAAGAAATAGCTGAATATTGGCCGAGTTACGCCAGTTAGCCGGAAAGCCGACAACCGAGGTATATAAAGCTAGTTTCTTTGGCAAGCTAGTAGTTCTGGTATAGTCAAATAGTTCAAGTGCCAGTAGAATGTTTCAGAAGCTGCATATTATGTTTAGTATGAATTTTAGTATAATGTTAGAAACATCATGATATGTGCAGCATGAAACTTACTAGCATGATATAAATTCCAGAAGGAAGTTTCAGAAACAGTACAACATGTCCAGTATGTAATTTAGTAAAGTATGTTAGGATATTATCGTGTTCAGCTGAAACTCAGTAAAGTAATATAAGTCCCCGTAAGGTATTCCAGAAATAGAATAGTAGCCTAATATGAATTTTAGGAAGCATGTTAGAAACAGTAAATCATATCTACCATGAAACTTAGTTACACAACATGATTCTCAGCAGAAATATTATATCTTGTTTCAGTATCAGATTCAGTACAGTATGATAGTAATTATATATATACCATTATTAGTTTCAACATGTAATATATATATACACATTACTGTCATTAGTTTCAACATCTATTATATACATACACATTATTATCACTAGTTCCAGCATGTAGTATGCGCAGTTAGTATTACTAGTTGAGACGTGACTGTATTGTTTTGGGCTGGATTACCTAGCATTCATGACCGCCCCAGGGTTAATAGCTGTATCGACTCGTCCGCCAGAGGGCGAGGATACGTCGCTCTACGGAGTGGCATGCCTTCCCCCATGGGACGAAGATGGGATGCCAGTTTACCCATATTTTACCTTGGTCCCTTTTATACAACCCCGTCGAGCGGGTACGCCCGGGGTGTTGATTCAGGAGTCCTTAGGACTCAGATACAGTTATAATTAGGGTCTCAGCGGGCCCAAGTGCATACCCAAGGGACCAACAAGATGCTTATACTTACTATGGGAGATGGGATGACCAGGGTAGGGGTATAGATTGCGTGTTGGTTGTACCTCCCGGCTTATGGGGGCCGGGTAAGGTTTATATGTGCTATGCTATGATATGTTATGGGATATTATGCCATGTTATGTTAGATATGAGTAGATCGACAGTAGAACACTACGTTACCAGGTACGACTCCTACTCTTTTCAGCATAGTTAAGGACAGTCTTAAACTTATACTTTTAGTCAGTTATAGTCTGTTTCTTTCTATTTCAGTTCTATCAGTTATACTGCTTGTCTTCAGTTATTTTCCAGTTGTTGCTTTGCAAACTCAGTACCAGCGGTATTGACCCCCGTTTGGGGAGCTGCATTACTTGCCTGCAGGTACTCATAGACGAGGAGCCGATCCCTCATAATTCCAGCCATCTCACAGAGTCATCAACTCCTGTCTTCCGGAGCTAGACAACTAGAGGTTTATTCTTTTCTTTTGTTGTACAGTATGGGTAGGCCGGGGCCCTGTCCCGACCATCTTATCAGTATTCTTAGAGGCTTGCAGATTGTGTATTCCCTGTGGTTAGCAGATTGCAGATCGGGAATGGACTTGGAAACAAGGAGTGGAAAAGGACAAGGAAGAGCAACAAAAATAAGGGCTCCGCGATGGAGCCGTGTCACACTACCATCGCAGAGGCATTCTGCCTCGGGTGAATTAAATTTGGCAATTTCCAGTGGAGGTTCGTGTTACCTTCGTGACATGGAGGTAGTGCTGCACGATGCACTCCATGTAACGTTGAGTACAAATACCTGGGACATCAATTTTCGGTGTAGGTGCGCGAAAGCACCGTGACACATTGGCCAGGCTCCGCGATGCAGGCCATGGCACGCTGAGGTGAAATTGCTGAGGAGCCGAATTCCAGTGAGGGTCCACGATACCTCCGTGGCACGGAGGGAGTGCTCCGCGATACACTCCGTGCCACGTTGCTTGTTATTCCGGGAAAAATTCTCAAGATTATAAATAGCACACTTAGGTTTTATTTTAAACATTCTGACTTGGTTGAGCAAGAACGTGGGTTACAGGCAGTTGAGGGGACGAAAATTCTAGGGTTCTTCTCTATCTCTTTCTATTTTATCTCAATTGTTTGTATGAATTCTACTTATTTGATGATGTTTAATCCACAAATGAGTGGCTAAATTCACTTCTTGCTGAGGTTAAGAACAATTGTAGTGGAATGTAATTTTTAATCATTTCAGTTTTCATCTTTTCTTCAATGGTTGTTCTATCAATTCTTATTTTTACTACATTAATGTTTGGCCAATGTTAATGTATATCTAAAAAATCCAATTTTGATTTTGAAAAGGAAAGAAATTGGAAAGATGTGAATTGGTAGGATATGATCTCTTCTTAGTTTGGAAAATTGAGAATTGATTTACATTCAGAATAAAAATATATCTGAAAGTCTTATTAGTCAATTAAGGAATCGGGAATGTATGGCTAGAACATGAAATTCTTTTATCACAGAAATGTAGATTAAGGCTCATGATTCTTAAGTTGGATAGGAGTCGAAAGTTCCAATCCATAGGCAATAACTGTTGACTAGCAACTGAAGGAAAGATTAACTGAATTGTATTGATAAATTAATTCCCTGCATGTTCGTTTTAACCTCAGCTTGCTCATAACTATTGTTCAGACTCACTTTATAATTTTGCCTTAGATTCTTATTAATTAGAAAACTCAAACTTTCAAAATATTATTTCTTTGGTTGTCTGCATTCTTAAAGATATAGTTCATTAACACTTAAGTTAATTAGTACCGTAGCTCAGTCCCTGTGGGATCAATACTTGGCTTTACTTAAGCCACTTTACTACTTGTTCGACCACGTGCACTTGCGTGTAGTCACCACAGCCCGAACAAGTTTTTGGCGCCGTAGCCGGGGACTGGCAATTGGTAAAATTATTTTCTTAGTGTTAGTTTACAAATTCTATATAAGTGCTGACAACTTGATCTTAGCGTTTCTCTTGGAGATACTGAATTCTTCGATACACTGGCAAGAGACAAGGAGTTGGTGGATTCATATATAGAGCCGGAAAGATAATTTCATCATCAAAGAAGGGAAGCTCTAGAGAAAAAGCTACAGTTGCTTAGACAGACAATCCTGGAGCAACAAAAGAATCCACCACTTGTGAAGGCAGTGTTAGTGCCCGAGGAAATGGAAGCTAGGCCGGTTCGCGAAGTGGCAATCCCACATGCTAACATGTTATATCAAGTATTCGCAGACCAAAGCCAGGAGGGAGGTTTGAGCTTAAACAGAACATGTTGCAATTGTTGCACACCAGCGGGCAATTCACAGGTCTCCCTCATGAAGATCCACAACAACATCTCCAAAACTTTTTGGAGATAAGTGACACTTACATCCCCACTGGAGTATCATCCGATTACGTAAGGCTTACATTATTCCAATTTTCATTAGTGGGGGAAGCAAAGAGGTGGTTGAAAGCTGAACCACCTAACTCTACCACCAGTTGGGATGATCTTGCAAGAAATTTTTTGATAAGATTCTTTCCATCCGGGAAAACAACAAGACTTAGAAGTCAGATTCTAAGTTTTAAACAAGGAGAGGGGGAGAATCTGTATCAAGCTTGGGAAAGGTTCAAACCATTGTTAAGGGATTTTCCTCACCATCACTAGTCCAATGATGTGCTGGTGCATACTTTCATAGAGGGTTTGGAAGCCAAAAAAAATTTTTTGCTAGACTCAGCAGCTGGGGGACAAGCATTAGAAAAGACTTATGAGGAGCTGTATACTTTGTTAAATCGTATTTCACAGTGAAATCCAGAGTGGAATGCGGACTCTTCAAGAGGAGGAACAAGGAAAGCGGCAGGAGTCTTTGAGGTGGATGGTTTTACAGCTATCGCTGCACAGATAGCTGTGTTGCAAATTCAACTCAACACCCACTTCAGCAGTATGAGCTTAAATCAACCACAAGCCCAAGTTAATGTAGTGCAACAGGTTTGGTGTGAAGTATGCAGTAGTAATGAACACTCAGCTGAGTGTTGTGGTGTAAATCCAGATTCAGTGAACTTTGTTGGGAACATCCAGAGAAATAATCCCCAGCAGCAGTATGGCAAAAATTACAACTCAAATTGGAGGAATCATCCGAATTTCTCTTGGGGTAGTAACAACCATCAAGGGCAGAGTTCGAATCAGGGTGTGTAGAGAAATCAAGGGGGGCATCAGAATTATCAGTCTCAATACAGAGGAAACAATTCACCTCCTCCACCAACCAACAACATTGAAGAAATATTCAAAACAATGATAGCTGACCAAGCTCAAATGCAGGCTGATTATGTGAAATTAGCGGCAGACTTAAAAAACAACCAGTTAGCTACAAAGGCGTTGGAGTACCAATTTGGACAACTAGCTGCAACTCAAAACACCAGGCCCAGAGGAGGACTACCGAGTGACACTGACCCCAATCCAGCGCAGGTTAATGCAGCGACCACAAGGAGTGGTTTAGAACTCAAGGAGGTGGAACCGGAAAGACCACCTCAGCAATCAAGAGAAGTGGAGAAAGACAGGGAACATGATGATGAGAGGGGGAAGGAGAAGGAAGCTGAAGCAGAAATACCACCACACCCGTTTTCTCAAAGATTAGAGAAACACAAGGAGGAAGCTTGTTATAAAAAGTTCATGGAGGTGCTTAAACAGGTACACATTAATTTACTTTGGTTGATGTTTTGCAAGGAGTGCCCAAATATGCAAAGTATATCAAGTACATCGTAGCCAACAAAAGCAGATTGAAGGAGTATGCTACGGTGGCGCTTACTGAGGAGTGCATTTCCCGAATTTAGAACAGATTGCCAGCAAAGCTCAAGGACCCTGGGAGCTTTACAATTCAGATCACAATCGGGCAAAGTATCCGAGCTCGCGGACTATGTGATTTGGGGGCGAGCATAAACTTGATGCCGACATCGGTGTTCAAGAAGTTAGGGTTGGGCAGTCCTAGACCAACTACAGTGATCTTGCAGCTAGCAGACCGTTCTTTGGCCAGACCAGATAACATTATGGAGGACGTTCTAGTGCAAGTGAGCTCCCTCATCATCCCGGTGGATTTTATTGTCTTAGATTTTGAGCCGGATGCGGAAGTCCCATTTATTTTGGGACGTCCTTTCTTGGCAATCGGGAGAGCTTTGATTGATGTAGCTGCAGGCCAGCTAACCATGCGAGCGCATTATAAAGTGGAGGTATTAGATGTGTATAAGGCCATGAAGCTTCCGGCCATCTATGAGGAGCTTTCAGCAATCAATGTGCTAAACCAAGAAGAAATTCTTCAGATTGTTGATTCTCAAGATCCATTAGAGAGAGCGTTGATGAGCTCCGATCTTTTCGGAGATAGAGATACTTATGAGATGGTGCAAATGTTGAATGAATCAAAATGGTATCTCAGGAAGCAAGACTTTCAGCCATTGATAAGGTCCCTGGAACCATTGCCAAAACCATCTATTGAGGAAGCACCAAAACTGGAGTTGAAGACATTGCATCCACATCTGAAATATGTATTTTTGGGGGAAGATGACACCCTGCCAGTCATCATCTCCACAGAATTGACGGAGGCACAGGTAAAGGATGCATTGGTGGTTCTCAAGAGGAGGAAGAAAGCAATGGGCTGGCAAATGTCAGATATTCGGGGTATCAATCCAGCTTTTTGCGCACACAAAATTTCCATGGAGGAAGGAGCAAAGCCAACTGTACAACATTAGCAGAGGTTGAATCCGATGATGAAGGATGTGGTTAGGAAGGAAGTGATTAAATGGCTTGATGCAGGTGTGGTCTATCCTATTTCAGACAGCGAATGGGTCAACCCCGTTCAGTGTGTTCCAAAGAAAGGAGGGATGACCATGGTCACCAATGAGAAAAATGAGCTGATCCCTACACGCACAGTCACAGGCTGGCGGATTTGCATGGACTACAGAAAGCTCAATGAGGCCACAAGGAAAGATCACTATCCTATCCCGTTTATTGATCAGATATTGGATAGATTGGCTGGTCAAGAATATTATTGTTTCCTTGATGGCTATTCTGGCTGTAACCAGATAGCCATAGCACCGGAGGACCAGGAGAACACTACTTTCACATGTCCTTATGGGACATATACTTTCAGGCGGATGCCATTTGGTTTATGCAATGCACCCGCCATATTCCAGAGATGCATGATAGCGATCTTCCACGATATGGTGGAAGATTTTGTCGAGGTATTTATGGATGATGTTTATATTTTCAGTAATTCGTTTGCTACTTGTTTGCAGAATCTTGACAGGGTGATAGCTCGTTGTGAAAAATCCAACCATGTACTCAACTGGGAGAAATGTCATTTCTTAGTCAAGGAGGGTATCGTCCTTGGCCATAAAGTGTCTTTCAAGGGGTTGGAAGTCGATCGTGCAAAGATCGAAGTTATTGAAAAGCTACCACCACCTGTGTCAGTGAAGGGTGTTTTCAGTTTTCTCGGATATGCAGGGTTCTACAGACGGTTCATCAAGAACTTCTCTAAAATTTCTAGACCAATATGCAGGTTGCTAGAAAAAGAGGTGAAGTTTGAGTTTGATGAAGATTGTGTCAAAGCATTCGAGGAGTTGAAACAGAAGTTGATAGAAGCACCTATCCTCATTTCTACGGATTGGGAACAACCGTTTGAACTAATGTGTGATGCAAGCGATGTGGCTGTAGGAGCTGTATTGGGGCAGCGGAGGAATAGAATTTTTCATTCTATTCATTATGCAAGCAAAACACTGGACGCAACCCAAGTCAATTATACAGTCACAGAAAAGTATATGCTAGCATTGGTATTCGCGTTTGATAAATTCAGGTCCTATTTGGTGGGTTCTATAGTAGTGGTGTATACCGATCATGCAGCGATTCGGTATCTGTTTAACAAGAAGGATGCAAAGCCAGGATGATCAGATGGATCTTGTTGTTACAAGAGTTTGACCTAGAGATTCGGGATAGAAAGGGGAGCGAGAATCAAGTGGAAGATCACCTATCGTGATTGGAAAGCCGGTCGCATGTGAAGGAAGGTGACAGCTGATCTTGGGCAGAATTTAATGCCCAAGGGATACTCAAATGCTTCATTTCGACTTGTTTGTATATCATTATTATGTACATTCTCATGTGATTTGTAGTTAAATGTGAATTTATACTAACCAACATGATTAGTGTTGTTTTGCAGGTAAAATGGAATTTTGGTAGGCTAAGATACATGTTGGTAAAATCGGGAATGGACTTGGAAACAAGGAGTGAAAAAGGACATGGAAGATCAGAAAAAACAAGGGCTCCGCGATGGAGCCGTGTCACGTTGCCATCGCGGAGGCACTCTGCCTCAGAGGAAATAAATTTGGCAATTTCTAGTGAAGGTGCGCAATAGCACCATGTCACGTTGGCCAGGCTCCGCGATGCAGGCCGTGGCACGTTGAGGTTAAATTGCCTGGGGGCCGACTTCCAGTAAGGGTCCGCGATACCTCCGTGGCACGGAGGGAGTGCTCCGCAATACACTCCGTGCCACGTTGCTTTTTTTCTGTGAAAAATTCTCAATAGTATAAATAGCACACTTAGGTTTTATTTTAAACATTCTGACTTGGTTGAGCAAGAACGTGGGTTACAAGCAGTTGAGGGGACGAAAATTCTAGGGTTCTTCTCTATCTCTTTCTCTTTTATCTCAATTGTTTGTATGAATTACACTTATTTGATGATGTTTAATCCACAAATGAGTGGCTAAATTCACTTCTTGCTGAGGTTAAGAACAATTGTAGTGGAATGTAATTGTTAATCATTTCAGTTTTCATCTTTTCTTTAATAGTTGTTCTATCAATTCTTGTTTTTACTACATTAATGTTTGGCCAATGTTAATGTATATCTAAAAAATCCAATTTTGATTTTGAAAAGGAAAGAAATTGGAAAGATGTGAATTGGTAGGATATGATCTCTTTTTAGTTTGGAAAATTGAGAATTGATTTACATTTAGAATAGAAATATATCTGAAAGTCTTATTAGTCAATTAAGGAATCGGGAATGTATGGGTAGAACATGAAATTCTTTTATCACAGAAATGTAGATTAAGACTCATGATTCTTAAGTTGGATAGGATTCGAAAGTTGCAATCCATAGGCAATAATTCTTGACTAGCAACCGAAGGAAAGATTAACTGAATTGTATTGATAAATTAATTTCCTGCATGTTCGTTTTAACCTCAGCTTGCTCATAACTATTGTTCAGACTCACTTTATAATTATTCCTTAGATTCTTATAAATTAGTAGCTCAAATTCTCAAAATATTAGTTGTTTGGTTGTCTGCATTCTTAAAGATATAGTTCATTAACACTTAAGTTAATTATTACCGTAGCTTAGTCTCTGTGGGATCGATACTTGGCTTTACTTAAGCCACTTTACTACTTGTTCGACCACGTGCACTTGCGTATAGTTACCACAGAATCCGAACAAGTTTTTGGCGCCGTTGCCGGGGACTGGCAATTGGTAAAATTATTTTCTTAGTGTTAGTTTACAAATTCTATTTAAGTGCTGACAACTTGATCTTAGAGTTTCTCTTGGAGATATTGAATTCTTCTGAACACTGGCAAGAGACAAGGAGTTGGTGGATTCATACATAGAGCCGGAAAGACACTTTCATTGTCAAAGAAGGGAAGCTCTAGACAAAAAGCTATAGTTTCTCAGATAGGCAATTATGGAGCAACAACAGAATCCACCACTTGTAAGGGCAGTGTTAGTGCCCGAGGAAATGGCAGCTAGCCGGTTCGCGAAGTGGCAATCCCACATGCTAACAATGTTACATCAAGTATTCGCAGACTAGATCCAGGAGGGAGGTTTGAGCTTAAAAAGCACATGGTGCAATTGTTGCACACCAGCGGGCAATTCACAGGTCCCCCACATGAAGATGCACAACAACATCTCCAAAACTTTTTGGAGATAAGTGACACTTACATTCCCGCTGGAGTATCATCTGACTACATGAGGCTTACATTATTCCTATTTTCATTATTGGGGGAAGCAAAGAGGTGGTTGAAAGCTGAACCACCAAACTCAATCACCACTTGGGATGATCTTGCAAGAAAGTTTTTGATAAGATTATTTCCATCCGGGAAAACAACAAGACTTAGAAGTCAGATTCTAAGTTTTAAACAAAGAGAGGGGGAGAAGCTGTATCAAGCTTAGGAAAGGTTCAAATCATTGCTAAGGGATTGTCCTCACCATCACCAGTCCAATGATGTGCTGGTGCATACTTTCATAGAGGCTTTGGAACCCCACACAAAAATTTTGCTAGACTTAGCAGCCGGGGGACAAGCATTAGAAAAGACTTATGAGGAGCTGTATACTTTGTTAAATCGTATTTCATAGGGAAATCCAGAGTGGAATACGGACTCTTCAAGAGGAGGAACAAGGAAAGCGGCAAGAGTCTTTGAGGTGGATGGTTTTATAGCTATCGCTGCACAAATAGCTGCATTGCAAAATCAACTCAACACCCACTTCAGCAGTATGAGCCTGAATCAACCACAAGCCCCAGTTAATGTAGTGCAGTAGGTTTGGTGTGAAGTATGCATGTAGTAATGAACACTCAGTTGAGTGTTGTGGTGCAAATCCAGATTTAGTGAACTTTTTGGGAACATCCAAAGAAATAATCACCAACAGCAGTATGGAAATAATTACAACTCAAATTGGAGAAATCATCCGAATTTCTCTTAGGATAGTAAATGCATGTTGGATGATATCGGGGTTGGACTTGGATGCGAGCAAGGGATAAAGCAGTGGACAGCATGAAATAAAGGGGCTCCGCGATGGAGCCGTGTCACACTGCCATCGCGGAGGCCTTCTGCCTGGATAGGGAAAATTCGCCCAAATTCCAGAGAGGGTCCGCGTCCGGTCCGTGGCACGGTGGCTTGGCTCCGCGTTGCACGCCGTGCCACGTTGGGCCTTAATTCCTGGATCCCCAATTCCAGTGAGGGTCCGCGTCCGTAGCGTGTCACGGAGGCAGTGCTCCGCGATGCACTTCGTGACGCGTTGCTCGTTATTCCGGGAAAAATTCCCAGCAGTATAAATAGAACACTTAGGTTCATTTTTTAATATTCTGGCTTGGTGGAGCAAGAACGTGGGTTACAGGCAGTTGAGGGACGAAAATATCAGGGTTTTTTCTCTCTTTCTTTCTTCTTTAATTCAATTGCTTGTATGATTAACACTCATTTAAAGATGTTTAATCCACAAATGAGTGGCTAATTCCTCTTCTTGCTGAGGTTATGAACAATTGTGATGAAATGTGATCATTGATTCTTTGGTTTTTCATCTTTTCTTCCATGTTGTTCTATTAATTCTTGTTCTTACTGCATTAATGTGTGGCCTACGTTAATGTACATCTAAAAAGTCCGGTTTCACTCGAGAGAGCAAGAAATTGGAAAGTTGTGAATTAATAGGATATGTTCTTTACTTGGTTTGGGAAAATTGAGTCTTGATTTGCTTTCAGGATAGAGATATACCTGAAAGTCGTATTAGTCAATTTAGGAACCGGGTTTGTATGGCTAGAACATGAATTACATTTAATCACAGAAATGTAGGTGGATTGTTCATGATTCTTAAGTGAGGTTAAATACGAGAGTTTTAATCTCTTGGCAATAGTTCTTGGCTAGCAACTGGAGGAAAAGATTAACCAAGTTATAATGATAATTAATTTCATTACATGTTCGTTTAACCTCAGCATACTTTCATTCATAGTTCAGACTCAAAGTAGATAATTGTTTTAGCTTTAGTATAAAAATTATGAAATAAACTATCAAACTTTTGGTTACACTGTTGTCTGCATTTCTTTAGAAGTAAAATATAGTACACTTGAGCAGATTGCACTTCATCCAAGTCTCTGTGGGATCGATACTTGGCTTACTAAAGCCACTTTACTACTTGTTCGACCACGTGCACTTGCGTGTCGTTTTATATACCCACAAAACACTCGAACAATCATATCCTACCAATTCAGAACTTTCCAATTTCTTTCCTTTTCAAGATAAAATTGGATTTTTTAGATATACGTTAACATTGGCCAGACATTAATGCAGTAAGAACAAGAATTAATAGAACAACCATGGAAGAAAAGATGAAAAACCAAAATGATGAACAATTACATTCCACTACAAATGTTCTTAACCTCAGCAAAAAGTGAATTTAGCCACTCATTTGTGGATTAAACATCATCAAATGAGTATAAATCATACAAACAATTGAAATAAAGGAGTAAGAGTTAGAGAAGAACCCTAAGATTTTTGTTTCCTCAACTGCCTGTAACCCACGTTCTTGCTCAACTAAGTCAGAATAATTAAAAATAAACCTAAGTGTGCTATTTATACTAGTGGAAATTTTTCCCGGAATAACAAGCAACGTGTCACGGAGTGCATCGTGGAGCACCGCCTCCATGACACGGTGCAAACGCGGACCCTCACTGGAATTTTATGTTCTAGGTAAATATAGGCAACGTTCCATAACATGTAACGCGGGGCTTGGCCAAGATGCCATGGCGCTGTCGCGAACCCTTACTGGAATTTGACAAAACAACTCATCCGAGGCAGACTGCCTCCGCGATGGCAGCGTGACATGGCTCCATCGTGGAGCCCTTATTTTTGCTGCTCTTCCTTGACTTTTTCCACTGCTCGCTTCTGAGTCCATTCCCGATTTTTTTACGAACATGCAACTTAGCTTCCTAAAATTACATTTTTCCTACAAAACAACACTAATCATGTTGGTTAGTATAAATTCACATTTTAACTACAAATCACATGAGAATGTACAAATAACGATAGATAAACAAGACGAAATAGAGCATTTGAGCATCACTTGGGCATATAATTCTGCCCAAGATCAGTAAGCTTATTTCGGGAAAATCATCATTTTAAATCAACATGTGGGCATTGCCCAAAGATTCACCATACTTGGATCTACTCAATTCATTTTTAAAACTATATCATAATCATGGGTAACTTTAGAAACATGCTTTTCATCATCAAATCTCATAATCATTATACATCCATCAACATTCTCTTCTTTCATGAACTTCTTATCCATGGGCATTCAATTTCATAATTTAGAAAACACAATTTTTGATTGAAAAGTAATTTAAAATCTGCACAAGCTTCACAATTCATCAATATGAACATAATCTAATCATACCCATGTATAGATATTGAAGAATTGTGCAATTGGGTAAAAACCCCCTATTTGATCATAGGTAATTTTCATGATTTGATAGAAATTGGGCTTGGGTATGGAAGGAGACACCCACTCATAACCCTACATACCTGGGAGGGATGATTTAACCACTTATCTAATTGCCCAAGGTGAGATTCCAATGGGAACCTTCAAAAGTTTCTCTAAATCCTCTCTTCAAACTCACAAGTTTGCATGCATGGAATGAACTAGCTTAGAATAGGTTTTCCCCTCTTATAATCCTGTAAAACGAGCCTTAAACAACGTAGTATAGGCCCTTAGGAATGACGAAAATACCCTTTTTGATTACGAATAAAATTTGCTCACTGGGCCAAACAACAGGCGACCCAACAGGTCATTGGAGGATACCCCGACCCGTGGTATCCATCCGTGCTATGCACTGCTGAGACTCGCCTTCGGATCTGAACAACAGGTGAAGAGGACGACTCGTCCTCTGAGACAATGGATCGTTACATCGACCGTTTTTTGCCCTCCTGAACCTTCTGAACTTCCCCACGACGGGTCTCACCATGACTTGTTGTGGGCTCCAACGGATCGTGGTATCCATCCGTTAAATCCACTGGAGATCTGGATTCCCTTACCATGACTTATCACGACGGATTGTTGCATGCCATGATGGGTCGTTGGATGACCCGTTACACTTCCCAACTATTAAGTCCATATCTTACCATGACCACTAATGACGACTCGTTGTTTCTTACAACGAGTCATTACATCAACAATTACTTCCACTGCCATCCGAACTCCTGAACCCACGAATGCTAGCAATGGCTCATGGTTTGAAACCACGAGTCGCTACTCCATTCATCTGAGCCATTTTTTCCAGTTTTTTTAGATTTCAAATTTAAACTCTCGGGTCTATTCTCAAGAACTTTCAGGGTATTACATTATCTCCCCCTTAGGAACATTCATCCTCGAATGTTGGAAACAAGCAGAAAATATAAACATGCAATTATCATATGCAAACATTGATTATTTAAACTGAAAACTGGCGGAATGACTACCTCCAAAAAGAACTACATAGATGAACCGAATTCTGACATCATATACATCTATCATGTCATAAATCAAACTTGTGCACATGAACTGCACAGGGAAACTGATTAAAGAATTAGGGCAAAAACTAATACCTCAAATTGAAACTGAGCTGCTAGGGAATAGGTGAGGGTATTTATCCATCATAGGTGCCTCGGCTTCCCACGTAGCTCCTTCAACATGCTGATTTCTCCATAAGACTTTAACTGAAGCTACCTCTTTGTTTCTTAACTTCCGAAACTGGTGATCCAAGATTGCAACTGGAATTTCGTCATAACTGAGGCTATATCCCACACCAATGCTTTCCATCGGGACAACTAAAGATGGATCACCCAGGCACTTTTTCAAGAGCGATACATGAACGACGGGATGAACAAAAGATAACTCTGATGGAAAGTCCAACTCATACTCTACCTTACCAACTCTTTTCATAACCCGATAGGGACTAACATAGCAGGGACTGAGTTTTCCTTTCTTTTCGAACCGCATGACTCCCTTCGTGGGAGATACCTTCAAATATACCAAATCGTCCACCTCGAACTCCAACTCTCTCCTTCTCACATCAGCGTATGACTTTTGATGACTTCGAGCGGTTTTCAGCCTGTCCCTTATCAACTGAACTTTCACCATAGCCTCATGAACCGAATCAGGTCCTATCATAGCTTCCTCACCAACCTCAAACCATCCAATGGGCGATCTACACCTTCACCCATAAAGAGCCTCGAACGGTGCCATCTGGATGCTGGAGTGATAGCTATTATTGTAAGCAAACTCGATCAAAGGCAATTAATCATCCCAACTACCCTTGAAATCTATCACACAAGCTCTCAACATCTCCTCGAGAGTTTGAATTTTCCGCTCCGCCTGACCATCCTTTTGCAGATGGAATGCTGTGCTGAGCTTAACCTGAGTCCCAAGCCCTTTTTGGAAAGACCACCAAAACTAAGAGGTAAACTGAGTACCTTGGTCTGAGATAATAGAAAAGGACACTCCATGTAATAACACCAACTCCCAAATATATAGTTTGGCATAATCGTCCGTTGAATCTGTGGTTTTGACCGGTAGGAAGTGTGCAGCCTTGGTGAACCTGTCTACCACCACCCAAATAAAATCATAGTGTCGGTGAGTATGAGGTAGGCCTATAATGAAATCTGTATTAATCTCTTCCCACTTCCATGTGGGAATGCTAATATCCTGAAGTACGCCTCCCGTCCTTTGATGCTCAACTTTCACTTGCTGACAATTCGGGCACTTGGCTACGAATTCTCTTATATCCTTCTTCATGCCGTTCCACCAATATATTTCCCTCAAATCATGATACATCTTGGTGGCACTCGAATGGATAGAATACCTGGATCCATGTGCGTCATGAAATATCTGGTACCTCAAATTATCAATATCTAGAACACATAGATGACCCTGGTACCGCAACACCCCATCTCCCCCTTGGTAGAGAACCTCCACCTTCTGACTTCCAACGGCTTCCTTCAGCTTTATCAATAATGGATCCTCATCTTGCCTAGCCTTCATGTCTACTACCAAGGATGATTCCAATCCATTTTGCACAACAACGCCACCTTTGGTCGAGTCGACCAATATAGCTCCCAACCTTGCAAGCCGATGGACATCTTTCACCAACTCCTTCCTTCCTTCATCCATATGGGACACACTCTCCATAGAGAGCCTATTAAGTGCGTCTGCTACCACATTATCCTTACTCGAGTGGTAAAGGACACTCATGTCATAGTCCTTAAGTAGCTCCAACCACCTCCTTGGCCGAAGATTGAGATCTTTCTGCGCTAACACATATTGCAAGCTCTTGTGATCCGTGAACACATCCATGTGGACCCCATACAAGTAATGCAACCATATCTTCAATGTGAACACCACCGCCGCCAACTCAAGATCACGAGTCGGGTAATCTTCTCATGAACTTTCAATTTTCCTGAGGCATATGGTATCACTTTCCCATGCTCCATCAACAAACACCCCAGTACGATTCTCGAAGAATCACAATACACCACAAAACCATACGTACCCTTGGGTAGGGTCAACATTGGTGCTGAAGTGAGTCGGGTCTTCAATTCCTGAAAGCTTTTCTCACAAGACTCCGACCATTGGAATTTTACCTTCTTCTGAGTCAACTTGGTCAAAGGTGCTGCAATAGATGAAAAGCCCTCAATGAATCTTCGATAGTAACCTGCTAAGCCCAAAAAGCTCCTGATATCCGATGGGTTCACCAGTCTGGGCCAATTCTTCACAACCTCAATTTTATGAGAATCTTCCTTTATGCCCTCACTTGATAACACGTGGCCCAAAAATGCAACCGAGTTCAACCAAAACTCACACTTGCTGAACTTTGCATACAACTGACAATCCTTGAGAGTCTGAAGCACTACTCTCAAGTGAGCGGCATGCTCCTCCTCGCTCTGAGAGTATATGAGGATATCGTCGATAAACACAATCATGAACATGTCCAAATATGCCTTGAACACCATATTCATAAGATCCATAAAAGCTTCAGGGGCATTGGTTAGTCCAAAAGACATAACAACAAATTCGTAGTGACCATATCGAGTCTTGAAAATGGTTTTTGGGATGTCACCCTCCCAAACCCTAATATGGTGATACCCGGATCTGAGATCAATCTTGGAGAAACACTTGGCACCCTAAAGCTGGTCAAAAAAATCATTGATCCTGGGTAAGGGGTTCCTATTCTTGACCGTAACCTTATTCAATTGCCTGTAATCAATGCACATTCGAAGAGAACCATCTTTCTTCTGAATGAATAGGACTGGTACACCCCATGGAGGCATACTTGGCCTAATAAATACCTTACAAACAGGTCCTTCTACTGATCCTTCCACACTTTTAGCTTGGTTGGAGCCATTCTGTAGGGCGGAATTGATATAGGCTACGTGTCGGGAAGAAGATCTATACCGAAATCAATCTCCCGCTCTGGAGGGACACTTGGCAAATCATCAGGAAAGACCTCTGGATTCTCACGTACTACTGGTACAAAATGGATTGTCAGGGTTTCGGACTCCATGTCCTTAACCCTAACTAGATGGTATATACACCCCTTAGAAATCATCTTTCTAGCCTTAAGGTAGGAAATGAATCGACCTACTGGCACAATTGAACTACCCTTCCATTCTAAGACTGGCTCACCTGGAAATCTAAACTCTACTGACCGGGTTCTACAATTTCTGAAGCATAGCATGCATATAGCCAATCCATGCCAAGAATAACATCAAAATCAGTCATGGCTGGCTCTATCAAGTCTTCTGAGGTGACCTTATGAAGGGCTGAGATTGGGCAACCTCTATATACCCGTCTAGCTATAACTGAGTCACCTACTGGTGTGGAAACTGAGAAGGGTTCTGACAAGACATCGGGACTGACTCCGAAGCTACTGGATATATATGGTGTCACAAAAGACAAGGTGGCCCCCAGATCTAACAAAGCATAAACATCAATATGGAAAATTCACAACATACCAATAACCACATCCGGGGAGACCTCCTGCTCCTGACGAGAAGCTAAAGCATAGAATCTGTTCTGGCGTTGACCACTAGGTATGCTAGTAGATGCTCCCTGATGTGCTGAGCATGGGGGAGGGGCTGCTAAGCTAGAAGCTAAGCCTCGGCCCCCAACCTGATCCTGCCTCACAGCTGGACAATCTCAAAGCATGTGTCCGGGCTTCCCACACCCAAAACAAGCACCTGAACCTGCCAAGCACTCGCCTTTGTGGCCCCGATAACATCTGCGACAAGCTAGGATGCTAGAATCTATGGGTCTGCTGCTCTGACCCCTCGAGCCTGATGCTCACCCTCTCTGATCATTTCAAGGCCTGTATGGCACACTCAATGCCGAAGATTCTGGGGCAGATGATCTCTGGTGAGTCTGCTATCGGTGTCCACCACCGGACCTTTGCTGAGAGAACATATGATCCTTAGTCATGGCCCTCTTGTCCTCCCTCTCTCTCAAATGTGCCGCCTCCATCTGCTGGGCATACAACACCATGTGAGGAAAGTCCATATCCTGGTGTAGCACGGTTGTTCTGTAGTCCTTGTCCAAATAACCTGCAACTCCATGGATGAATCTACCCACTCGCATTCTCTGATATGTTACCAACTCTGGGGAATATTTTGATAGGCGAGTGAACTCAAGGGAATACTCTTGGAAAATCATTCTCCCCTGTTTCAAATTCACAAACTCGGCTGCTTTTAACTCCCTCATCTCCTGAGGGAAGAATCAGTCTAGAAATGCAACCTGGAACTCCTCCCAAGTGATCGGACCTACTCTTGCTGCCCTTCTTTCCTTCCATTGATGAAACCAGATATGTGTAACCCCCTTCAACTGGTATGAGGCCAACTCTGCGCACTCAACACTACTCACCCCCATGACTTGGGTGATCTTGACAATCTCATCAATGAAATCATACAAGTCCTCATCTATCTTGGACCCTAAGAACTCCTGCGGGTCCATTCTCAAGAAGTCTCTAACTCTGACCGCTGCTGCATTTCCATTTTGAGGAACATGCGCAATGGCCTGCTGATTGACCTTAGCGGTCAAGGCCTACGCAAGCATTTGGATAGCATCTCGGAACTCAGCATGGGCAGGTGGCTCCGGTGCCTGAGGCTCCTAAACTAGTGGGGCTGGTTGATTCCCATAACCATTTCCATTCTCGTGGCTTCACCACCTCCATTCCTCCTTCTATTCATTCTTGGAGGAGCCATGATTATGCAATCGCGATTAGCATGAATTAGAAGGATAGAAAGACTTTTCATCGCACGACATAGATCATGAAAGAAGGAGACATTTCTTAAATGTAGCCTCTTCGTCATAAGCGTGGAGAACTTCACACCCATGAAAAGACTACTTAACGCGACTTTCAGACATCCCTAGAACACATCAAACCTATGGCTCAGATACCAAGTTTTTCACGACCCGAACGGAGGCCCGGATCAAAGACACGGGATAAGGGACCCCGAGAGACCCCAAGTCAACCCATGACATAAGAGTACAACTAACTCATTCAATAAACTGAAGGAAAGAATCAATATAATCTCAGCAGAAGTCTAATTCAACATAACATCGGAATGACATTCAAAGCTAACACATACATAAGTGTAAAAAGCCTCTAGTTTGGATGAGCTGATGGGTCAAGACTCCAGCTGACTCAACAATACTGAAACTGGAAATACATAAAAGAAAATGTTAGTCTAGCCCTCGAAGGATGAGGACTCAACAATCCGAGCATATACTAACTCTGGAAAGCTATCCAAGAGCGGGGATGAAGCTGTGAGCCGAGTCCTATATCAGGAAACGATACAACATAGAAAGTATGCGGTCAGTACGTGGAATGTACCGAGTATGCAAGATGAGTAAAACCTCTTAAGTAAAATAAATCACTAAAAACATTTCATAACATATCATAAGTTTTCAAGTATGAGGAGAAGGGCTACGTGTATTCATTCTGAAATCAAAATCTTACCATGATATGACCATGCATAGCTTTATAATATCATTACTAACTCGAATGACTCAAAGATGAAATGTAACATTTATGATAAAAGCTGAACAATGAGTCAAACCTTGCTTTTAGAACATGCTCTTATAGTAATAATCATGAGTAAGGAATATGCAAATCTGAATTATATAGACAATGGGAGACTCGTTACTTAACCGACATACCACGATAGAGCTTACATGGCCCAGACTATCACATTCAAGTGGGCAGAGTGATCTTGGGCAGAATTGCATGCCCAAATGATACTCAAATGCTTCATTGTGACTTGTTTATCTATTATTATGTGTATATTCTCATGTGATTATTTGATAAATATGAATTTATACTAACCAACATTATTAGTGTTGTTTTGCAGGTAAAAGAAAATTTTGGAAGTTAATATATATGTTGGTAAAGTGCGGGAATGGACTTGGAAGATAGAAGCGGAAGTTGACAAGGGAAAGTGGCAAAAATAAGGGCTCCGCGATGTCGCCGTGTCACGCTACCATCACGGAGGCATTCTGCCTGGGATGAATTATTTATGTCAAATTCCAGTGGAGGTTTGCCTTACCTCCGTGGCACAGATGCAGTGCTCCGCTTTGCACTCCGTGTCACATTGAGTGTGATTACCTGGAACCTCAAGTTCCAGTGAAGGTGCGCGATAGCACCGTGGCACGGAGGCAAGGCTCCACGATACAAGCCGTGCCACGGTGAGATGCAGTTACCTGGGAGACGACTTCTAGTGGGGTTCCGTGACAGCCCCGTGGAACGGAGGGAGTGCTCCGCGATACACTCCGTGCCACGTTGCTTGTTATTCTAGGAAAAATTCTCAATAGTATAAATAGCACACTTAGGTTTTATTTTAAACATTCTGACTTGGTGGAGCAAGAACGTGGGTTACAGGAAGTTGAGAGGACGAAAGTTCTAGGGTTATTCTCGTCCTTTTTCTCTTTAATTTCAATTTCTTGTATGAATTCTACTTATTTGATGATGTTTAATCCACAAATGAGTGGCTAATTCACTTCTTGCTGAGGTTAAGGATAATTGTAGAGAAATCTAATTATTGATCATTTCAGTTTTCATCTTTTTCTCAATGGTTGTTCTATTAATTCTTGTTTTTACTGCATTAATGTTTGGCCAATGTTAATGTATATCTTAGAAATCCAATTTTGATTTTGAAAAGTAAAGGAATTGGACAGATGTGAATTGGTAGGATATGATCTTTTCTTCGCTATAAAAATTGAGAAAAGATTTACATTCAGAATAGAAATATATCTGAAAATCTTATTAGTCAATTACGGAAATGGTTATGTAGGGCTAGAGCATGAGATTCTTATATCACATAAATGTATAATAAGGTTTCATGATTCTTTAATTGGATAGGAGTCAAAAGATCCAATCCATAGGCAATTCATTCCTGACTAGCAACCGAAGAGAAGATTAGCTGAATTGAATTAATAAATTACATCCCTACATGCTTGCCTAAACCTCAGCTTGTTCATTGCTATTGTTTAGACTCAAATTATAATCTTGACTTAGATTCTTATTACTTAGTGATCTTAACTCATAAAACACTATTTATTTGGTTTTCTGCATTCATAGAGATATCGTTCACTGACGCTTAAGTTAATTAATACCGTAGTTCAGTTCCTGTGGGATCGATACTTGGCTTGAAATAAAGCCACTTTACTACTTGTACGACAACGTGCACTTGCATGTAGTTTTGGGTCGAACAAGTTTTTGGTGCCGTTGCTATGGACTGGCAATTGGTAAATTTATTTTCTTAGTGTTAGTTTACAAATTCAATATAAGTGTTGACAACTTGATCTTAGCCTTTCTCTTGCAGGTGTTGAATTTTTTCTGAACGCTGGCAAGAGATAAGGGGTTGGTGGATTCATTTATAGAGCCAGAGAGACAATTTCATCGCCAAAGGAGGGAAGCTCTAGAGAAGAAGCTGCAGTTGCTAAGACAAGCAATTCTGGAGCAGCAACAGAATCCACCACTTGTAAGGGCAGTTTTAGTACCCGAGGAGATGGCAGCAAGGCCGGACCGCGAATTGGCAATCCCACATGCAAATAATGTTACATCTAGTATTCGCAGACCAGAGCCAGGAGGGAGTTTCGAGCTTAAACAGAACATGGTGCAGTTGTTGCACACCAGCGGGCAATTCACAGGTCTCCCTCATGAAGATCCGCAACAACATCTCAAAAACGTTTTGGAGATAAGTGACACTTACATTCCCGCTGGAGTATCATTCGACTATGTGAGGCTTACATTATTCCCGTTCTCATTATTTGGGGAAGCAAAGAGGTGGTTGAAAGATGAACCACCTAATTCTATCACCACTTGGGATGATCTTGCAAGAAAGTTTTTGATACGATTCTTTCCATTTGGGAAGACAGCCAGACTTAGAAGTCAGATTCTAAGTTTTAAACAGAGAGAGGGTGAGAAATTGTATCAAGCTTGGGAGAGGTTCAAGTCAATGTTAAGGGATTGTCCTCATCATCACCAGTCTAATGATGTGTTGGTGCATACATTCATTGAGGGTTTGGAACCACATACTAAAATTTTGTTAGACTCAGCACCTGGGGGGCAGGCATTGGAGAAGACTTATGAGGAGCTTTATACTTTGTTAAATCATATTTCACAGGGAAATCCAGAATGGAATGCGGACTCAACACGAGGAGGAACAAGGAAAGCGGCAGGAGTCTTTGAGGTGGATGGTTTTACAGCTATAGCTTCACAGATAGCTGCATTGCAAAATCAACTCAACACCCACTTCAGCAGTATGAGCTTGAATCAAGCACAAGCCCCAGTCAATGCAGTTCATTAGGTATGGTGTGATGTATGTGGGAGTAGTGAACACTCAGCTGAGTGTTGTGGTGCCAATCCAGACTCGCTAAATTTTGTTGGGAACGTCCAGAGGAATAATAATCAACAGTATGGCAACAATTACAACTCAAATTGGAGGAATCATCCAAATTTCTCTTGGGGGAGTAATAGCCATCAAGGACAGAGTTCGAATCAGGGCGTGTAGAGAAATCAAGGGGGGCATCAGAATTTTCAATCTCAATACAGAGGAAACAATGCACCTCCTCCACCACCAACAACATTGAGGATATGTTCAAAACAATGATAGCTAACCAAGCTCAAATGAATGCTGATTATGTGAAATTAGAGGCAGATTTAAAAAACAACCAGTTAGCTACAAAGGCGTTGGAGTACCAGTTTGGACAACTAGCTGGAGCTCAAAACACCAGGCCCAGAGGATGACTACTAAGTGACACTCAGCCAAATCCCAAGCAGGTCAATGCAGTGACTACATGGAGTGGTTTACAACTCAAGGAGGTGGAACCAGAAAGATCACCTCAGTAATTAGGAGCAGTGGAAAAAGAGAGGGAACATGATGATGAGAGGGGGAAGGAGAAGGCAGCTTAAGCAGAAAGTCGACCACCCCCGTTCCCTCAAAGATTAAAGAAACACAAAGAGGAATCTTGTTTTAAAAAGTTCATGGAGGTGCTTAAACAGGTACACATTAATTTACCTTTGGTTGATGTTTTTTTTGCAGGGAGTGCCTAAATATGCAAAGTATATCAACGACATCGTAGCTAACAAAAGCAGATTGACAGAGTATGCTACGGTGGCGCTTACTGAGGAGTGCACTTCCCGGATTTAGAACAGGTTGCCAACAAATCTCAAGGACCCTGGGAGCTTTACAATTTAGATCACAATTGGGCAAAGTATCCGAGCTCGCGGACTATGTGATTTGGGAGCAAGCATAAACTTGATGCGGACCTTGGTGTTCAAGAAGTTGGGGCTGGGCAGTCCTAGACCAACTACAGTGATCTTCCAGTTAGCGGATCGTTCTTTGGCCAGACCCGATGGCATTGTGCAGGACGTGCTAGTGCAAGTGGGCTCCCTCATCTTCCCGGTAGATTTTATTGTCTTAGATTTTGAGCCGGATACGGAAGTCCCATTTATTTTGGGACGTCCTTTCTTGGCAACCGGGAGAGCTTTGATTGATGTAGCTGCAGGCCAGCTAACCATGCGGCGCATGATAAAGTGGAGGTATTAGATGTGTATAAGGCCATGAAGCTTCCGGCCATCTATGAGGAGCTTTCAGCAATCAATGTGCTAAACCAAGAAGAAATTCTTCAGATTGTTGATTCTCAAGATCCATTAGAGAGAGCGTTGATGAGCTCCGATCTTTTCGGAGATAGAGATACTTATGAGATGGTGCAAATGTTGAATGAATCAAAATGGTATCTCAGGAAGCAAGACTTTCAGCCATTGATAAGGTCCCTGGAACCATTGCCAAAACCATCTATTGAGGAAGCACCAAAACTGGAGTTGAAGACATTGCATCCACATCTGAAATATGTATTTTTGGGGGAAGATGACACCCTGCCAGTCATCATCTCCACAGAATTGACGGAGGCACAGGTAAAGGATGCATTGGTGGTTCTCAAGAGGAGGAAGAAAGCAATGGGCTGGCAAATGTCAGATATTCGGGGTATCAATCTAGCTTTTTGCGCACACAAAATTTCCATGGAGGAAGGAGCAAAGCCAACTGTACAACATTAGCAGAGGTTGAATCCGATGATGAAGGATGTGGTTAGGAAGGAAGTGATTAAATGGCTTGATGCAGGTGTGGTCTATCCTATTTCAGACAACGAATGGGTCAACCCCGTTCAGTGTGTTCCAAAGAAAGGAGGGATGACCATGGTCACCAATGAGAAAAATGAGCTGATCCCTACACGCACAGTCACAGGCTGGCGGATTTGCATGGACTACAGAAAGCTCAATGAGGCCACAAGGAAAGATCACTATCCTATCCCGTTTATTGATCAAATATTGGACAGATTGGCTGGTCAAGAATATTATTGTTTCCTTGATGGCTATTCTGGCTATAACCAGATAGCCATATCACCGGAGGACCAGGAGAAGACTACTTTCACATGTCCTTATGGGACATATGCTTTCAGGCCGATGCCATTTGGTTTATGCAATGCACCTGCCACATTCCAGAGATGCATGATAGCGATCTTCCACGATATGGTGGAAGATTTCGTCGAGGTATTTATGGATGATTATTCTGTTTTTGGTAATTCGTTTGCTACTTGTTTGTAGAATCTTGACAGGGTGCTAGCTCGTTGTAAAGAATCCAACCTTGTACTCAACTGGGAGAAATGTCATTTCTTAGTCAAGGAGGGTATCGTCCTTGGCCATAAAGTGTCTTGTAAGGGGTTGAAAGTTGATCATGCAAAGATCGAGGTTATTGAAAAGCTACCACCACCTGTGTCAGTGAAGGGTGTTCGCAGTTTTCTCGGACATGTAGGGTTCTACAGACTGTTCATCAAGAACTTCTCTAAAATTTCTCGACCAATATGCAGGTTGCTAGAAAAAGAGGTGAAGTTCGAGTTTGATGAGGATTGTGTCAAAGCATTTGAGGAGTTGAAACAGAAGTTGATAGAAGCACCTATCCTCATTTCTCCGAATTGGGAGCAACCGTTTGAATTAATGTGTGATGCAAGAGATGTGGTGGTAGGAGCTGTATTGGGGCAGCAGAGAAATAGAATTTTTCATTCTATTCATTATGCAAACAAAACACTGGACGCAACCCAAATCAATTATATAGTCACAGAAAAGGAGATGCTAGCATTGGTTTTCATGTTTGATAAATTCAGGTCCTATTTGGTGGGGTCTAGAGTAGTGGTGTATACCGATCATGCAGCGATTCGGTATTTGTTTAACAAGAAGGATACAAAGCCCATGTTGATCAGATGGATCTTGTTATTACAAGAGTTTGACCTAGAGATTCGGGACAGAAAGGGTAGCGAGAATCAAGTGGAAGATCACCTATCACGATTGGAAATCCGGTCACATGTGAAGGAAGGTGACAACATCAAAGAAGAGTTCCCAAATGACCAGCTCTTGGCAATAAGGGAAGCTGAAATCCCTTGGTATGCAGACATTGTGAATTTGCTAGTGAGTGGAGTCTATCCAGCGGAGGCTACGACTCAACAGAGAAAGAAGTTGAGACATGATTGCAGGTATTATATTTGGGATGAGCCATACTTGTTTAAGCAAGGACCGGATCAGGTGATGAGAAGATGCATTCCGGAGAGCCAGATTGCAGAAGTGTTGAGGAGTTGTCACTCTTCATTGTATGGAGGGCACCACGGAGGCGAGCGGACGCCGCACAAGGTGCTACAGTCAGGTTTCTTTTGGCCTACACTATTTAGAGACTCTATGGCGTACGTAAAACTGTGTGATAGATGTCAAAGAACAGGCACAATTGGTAGAAGGCAAAAGATGCCACTGCAGCAGATATTAGAAGTGGAGATCTTGGATGTATGGGGTATAGACTTCATGGGCCCGTTCCCACCGTCATTTGGTAATCGTTACATCTTGGAGGCTGTTGATTATGTATCAAAGTGGGTTGAAGCAACAGCTTGCCCCAGGAATGACAACAAGGTGGTAACAAAATTTGTGAAAAAGCACATTTTCACCAGGTTTGGGACACCCCGAGCCATTATCAGTGATGGAGGGGCTCATTTTGTAAATGCAAGTTTCAAGAATTTGCTAGCTAAGCATGGGGTGCGCCATAAGGTAGAACAACATATCATCCCCAAACTAGTGGGCAAGTGGAGGTGTCGAGCAGAGAAGTAAAGCAGATTCTACAGAAGACAGTTAATGCACAATGTAGTGATTGATCAAGCAAACTCAACGATGCGTTGTGGGCTTATAGAACTGCGTACAAGACACCAATTAGGACTTCTCCGTACAGATTGGTCTATGGAAAGGCGTGTCATTTGCCTGTGGAGCTAGAACACCGAGCTTTCTGGGCCGTGAGGAAATTGAACATGGATCTAGAACTAGGGGGTAAGAAGAGGCTGATGCAACTCAGCGATCTTGATGAGTTTTGTTGGCATGCTTATGAAAGTGCCAAGTGCTACAAAGAGAAAACAAATAGGTGGAACGATAAGCATATGGTGCATCGGATCTTTGAGCCAGGGCAGAAAGTATTGCTATTCAATTCAAGATTGAGCCTTTTTACAGGAAAATTGCGGTCCAAATGGTCAGGGCTGTTTGAGGTGGTAAGAATGACCCCGCATGGGGCAGTGGAGTTGTGGCAACAAGATAGAAGTGCCACGTTCTTGGTAAATGGGCAGCGGTGTAAGAATTATTGGGGTGAGGACGTTATTCGAGAGAAGACGTCCATCACTCTAGAGGATGATTGAAAGTGAATGACGTTGAGCTGTGACAGTAAACCAGGCGCTGCTTGGGAGGCAACCCGTGAAATTGTTTTAATAGATGAGTAGAAATATTTGAAAAAAAAAAAATAATAGAAAAAAAATTATTGTTGCGTTGAAACCTATGAATTCTAACCAATTTATTATGGTGAAATGATTTTCAGGTGGAACAGAGGGCAAAAATGCAAAGAAGCAAAGAAAACAAAATCGAGGTGAGATAAATAAAAATTGGCATTAGAGTGAGCCTACGCGATGGCTCCGTGTCACGGAGGAGGTGCTCCGCGTTACCCTCCGTGACACGTTGCAGCCTATTCCGGATTCTTTAAAAAATTCCAGAACAGGGGAGCGATGGCTCTGTGTCACGGAGGGGGTGCTTCGTGTTACCCTCTGTGACACGTTGAGTGTCTTTTCGCGTCGGGTCACACCAGGTCGCTCTATAACCCGTGTGAAAAACACTTTTAAAACCCCGATTTTCCCCCATTTCTTCCATATTTTCCATTCCCTCCGCGACCAAAACCCCAAATTCCCTTCTCCCCCAACATGACATGGACCTAGGCACAAGTTTTCTTCAAGTTTTCTTCAATTTCATCGGATTAAAGGTATGTTCTTGAACTTTACCTCATTTTTGCTTGAATTTTCGATTCTTGAACATGTGTAGTGATTGAAACTTGACCAAAGTGAGAATTAAGCTTGAATTCATTTAAGTTATGATTGATTGATGTTCATAGTATCGTTGTGAGTATATGAACTCAATGAACACATGTTTTATTGAATTTTTGCGAAATTGTTAGCTAGGGTTGGAAATTGAATATGAAGAAGACTAAAATTGTTTGAAATGTTGAAAAAAATTGGGTTGTGCATGTTGGGTGAATTGAATTATGTTGTGATTAATGTTGAATATGCTACGTAGACAAGGGCTTTTCGGGAGAATGAAATTGGTGAATTGCATAGGGTGTTGAGAACAAAAATTTGGCTAAGTGCTATGATAGTGGAAGTGAATCATTGGCGATAATTTTATTCATTGTACGAAGTCTGAGTAGTACGTAGTAATTTTTCCATCGATTTATATGAATGCACTAAGTCGGTTGAATGTTAAGAATGAGAAAAATCATGAATGTCTTGTCGAAATTGTTTTGATTGTGGCTAAAGACTAAGTGTGGGGTGACCTAATTAAACCCAACCTTAGTTGAAGCTAATTTTGACTTGAATAACATTGGGATTGTATGTTTGATTGTACAGGAACAATGTCAGGATGGCAAGACAAGGGAAAGGACGCATCCACATCGGGCACCGACAGAAAAAGAATAAGATTGGGAACAGCTGTTCCAGCAGCACCAGCAGTTCCGAGAGGCCAACGCCAATAATACGGAATCCGATGGGTGACTGACGAAGGGAAGAAATGGTATGCAAAACACAAAGAAACCAAATACTTCCCGGAAGAGCATATATCAAGGGAGCCGCTGGCGCAGGAATTCCCGCGGATCATACTTCGGATTGACACCGCTAGGCTGAACTTCATCTTCGAAGAGCCTAGGGAGTGCAATCTCCATCTCATTCGAGAGTTCTATGCCAACTAGAACCCGACCCTCCGCAGTCACACTGTCAAGATCAGGGGGCAGGTTGTCACTTTTGAGCCCCATCACCTGAATGCCATCTTGGGACCGCGGGACACAGACGCCCATGTCCTTCGGCAGCTGAACATCACTCCACCTTATGCGGACATCAGACGTACTCTATGTGGAGCCCGTTCGACAGCAAGGTGGAGCAGGCACAAGGAGAGGGGCTACCATCAGACACTGCCCTACTCGCAGATGAACAGGGAAGCCAGGATCTGGCTTAAAATTGTATGCTCATGCTTGATCCCAGGGGTGCACATGACAGATGTCACCCGGGACCGAGTCTGCTTGGTGTATGCCCTGATGAAGGGGCTTGAAATAAATGTTGGGGCGGTGATCATCTCCGCCATGAAAAGAGCCCGACTACATCAGGGGCACAAATATGGGTTTGGTGGTTTACTTACCACGTTCCTGAGGGGCCACGATATCGAGGAGGAGGCCCTGGATTACATCCCACAGATTGACAGGCGCGCCTTGGATGTTACCAAAACCAAGGCACCTGACACTACTCATGGGCCGGTGCTCACACTAGCCGAGCGACATGCTCGGGATGATTAGTATATGGCCCGCATTTACGGGATGCAGATGTTGTAGCTGTGCATTGGCGGGAGGCCTGCAACGGAGGATGAGCTATGGCAGCTCGAGTTGGATTATCCATTCAGGGAGAATGCCCGAGCTCTATGCAGAGTGGGGCCCGCATTTGTGGAGCCTGTAGATGATGACGTCCCCACCGATGAGGAGACACGACGGGAGGACTCAGATGTGGAGTCAGATGAGGACAGCGGGGGCAATTCTGATATGGGAGATGAGGCAACGATACCTGATGAAGAAGTTGAATACTTCGATTGATCAGGGAGTTTCACCACCCACCTTTGTGATATGTTGAATTTTGTGAACACTGGGGACAATGTTCGATTTAAGTGTGGGGTGGGAGTAGTTAGGTGCCAGCTGTTTCGTTGTTGTTTTTGTTTATGTTTATGTGTTGTGTTGTTGTGCTTGTGAAAAATGTGACCCTGTGACTTTGTGTGGCGTGTCTGTAATTAAGTTGGTATTGTAATGAATGTTAAGTTGTTGTGTGTTGTGTTGAGCTGTTTTTGAATGGTTGTGTAAATATTTTTCTTTTCTATCGAAATTATCAAAATTTTTAAAATTTTTCGTTAAATTTCTTTTATGTTGGTTTTCTCGGCCTTTGTTTTCGGTGCTTTTACCGAGAATAGTCCCATTGAACCGAAGTCGTAGATAGTGACTGTTCCCTATGATGGATGGATGACGACCATCTTAAGGGAAATGTAGTCGATAGGAGTAGTTTTTTTCTTTCGTTCTTTCTTTTGTTTGTGTCCTAAACGTGTCGCTACTTCATGGCTCGAAATTCTTGCTACGTGTTGTACATGATATTAAGTTGCAAAGGTGATTCGTATGAAAGCATGCAAATGTGTAAACATGTTAAGATACCTAGGCCATAGAGTTCGATTCGGTGTGATCGAGGCTTAATGTGAACTCTTGTAATTAGTTGATTGAAGAGTCTATGAATATGTCTTGAGTTGAGCATGTGCATTGAGTGTGAGGTGAGGGTTCGATTATTCCATGCTATTGTGAAGTGTCTAGAACTTGCCTGGTGTGTACGAAATGAAATGAAGGATGTGTATTGTAGGAAAGGATGTAGGCGTTTCTTTGATTAAACCGAAAGTTTCTCCATTATCATACCTACCTTGAATGTACATCCTAGTTAGCCCCATTGAGCCTTTAGCCTATTTTTTTCTTTCTTTGAAGAGGTACAAACTGAGCTTAATCCCTTCTTTCCATTAGCCCTGAATTTGATCCAAAACTCTTAAGCGCTCAAGAAAAATAATTTTCCCACAGAGTAAAGGAGTGAGAATTGTGAAAAGGAAAGAAAAGCGGAAGTGGTGAAAGTTAAAGAAAAGGTCAAAGGTGCACTTGCTTAAATTAAATAAACTAAAGATGTATAACTAATCTTTGCTAGTAAGTTGAGTATGCTTAAATAAATGGGAACAAGAACAAAGAAAAATATTCTTCAAGAATGGGAGGATGAAGAAAAAAAATGACCGTAATGATGGTGGGATGTATTGAAAAGCGCTTAAGGAAGCTAGTTGCTATTATTGGTTAGGCCAGTATTTGCTAGTTCCTTAGCTTACATTACAACCCGTTAAGTCCTACGTGATCTTACATCACTCGTCCTTATATTAGTGGAGTAATACACTAGAGGCAAGCCTATGGTTCATGACATGATGGATGTGAATTCCTTGGGAGAGAGAGTGAAATTGTATTCATATACCCCGACATGTAGTGCTTTGGAAATCATATGATAGCAGAGGGGGTAGTTTTCTTGTTGTGTGAGGGCACATGCTTGACGAAAGATTAATTTCGTGTCGGATGTCTTGATCAGTTGATTTGCACGAGTTTTCCAAGATCAAGAATTGATTCTTGAGCTTAGGAGATCTTAATGTGATGTACTTCATTGTATTGATGAGACCATGCATGTTTTCTTGATGATTTCCTATATTAAATAATCGGTATAGCCGTAGCTTGAATTGTTGAGCCAAAGTAGCTATGCGTGAGTGTCAATTGCATGAGATGTGAGAATATTGTTCGAGGATGAACAAGGTTTTAAGTGTGGGGTAAGTGATCTTGGGCAGAATTGCATGCCCAAGTGATACTCAAATGATTCATTTCGACTTGTTTGTATATCATTATTGTGTACATTCTCATGTGATTTGTAGTTAAATGTGAATTTATACTAACCAACATGATTAGTGTTGTTTTGCAGCTAAAATGGAATTTTGGGAAGCTAAGATACATGTTGGTAAATCGGGAATGGACTTGGAAACATGGAGTGGAAAAGGACAAGGAAGCGCAGCAAAAATAAGGGCTCCGCGATGGAGCCGTGTCACGCTGCCATTGTGGAGGCATTCTGCCTCGGGTGAATTAAATTTGGCAATTTCCAGTGGAGGTTCGCGTTACCTCCATGACACGGAGGCAGTGCTACGCGATGCACTCCGTGTCACGTTGAGTACAAATACCTGGGACATTAATTTTCAGTGTAGGTGCACGATAGCACCTAGGCACGTTGGCCAGGCTCCCCGATGCAGGCCATGGTACGCTGAGGTGAAATTGCTGATGAGCCAAATTCAAGTGAGGGTCCACGATACCTCCGTGGCACGGAGGGAGTGCTCCGCGATACACTCTGTGCCACATTGCTTGTTATTCCGGGAAAAATTCTCAAGATTATAAATAGCACACTTAGGTTTTATTTTAAACATTCTGACTTGGTTGAGCAAGAACGTGGGTTACAAGCAGTTGAGGGGACAAAAATTCTAGGGTTCTTCTCTATCTCTTTCTCTTTTATATCAATTGTTTGTATGAATTCTACTTATTTGATGATGTTTAATCCACAAATGAGTGGCTAAATTCACTTCTTGCTGAGGTTAAGAACAATTGTAGTGGAATGTAATTTTTAATCATTTCAGTTTTCATCTTTTCTTCAATGGTTGTTCTATCAATTCTTGTTCTTACTGCATTAATGTTTGGCCAATGTTAATGTATATCTAAAAAATCCAATTTTGATTTTGAAAAGGAAATAAATTGGAAAGATGTGAATTGATAGGATATGATCTCTTCTTAGTTTGGAAAATTGAGAATTGATTTACATTCAGAATAGAAATATATCTGAAAGTCTTATTAGTCAATTAAAGAATCGGGAATGTATGGCTAGAACATGAAATTATTTTATTATAGAAATGTAGATTAAGGCTCATGATTCTTAAGTTAGATAGGAGTTGAAAGTTCCAATCCATAGGCAATAATTTTTGACTAGCAACCGAAGAAAAGATTAACTGAATTGTATTGATAAATTAATTCCCTGCATGTTCGTTTAACCTTAGCTTGCTCATTACTATTGTTCAGACTCACTTTATAATTTTGCCTTAGATTCTTATTAATTAGTAAACTCAAACTCTCAAAATATTATTTATTTGGTTTTCTGCATTCTTAAAGATATAGTTCATTAACACTTAAGTTAATTAGTACCGTAGCTCAGTCCCTGTGGGATCGATACTTGGCTTTACTTAAGCCACTTTACTACTTGTTCGACCACGTGCATTTCCGTGTAGTCACCACAACCCGAACACTAGCCACATTCAGCCCCGACCATTCTAGAGGCCATAGAGATGGCCAACATTACTGAGAGGGTAACCACTCCCCCTATTGACCCACCATTGAGTGCGCCGACCATCGCCAACACCACGATTGCAGCGAAGGCACCTCCTCTGCAGGATGACAGGTAGCTATGTTCCCTTCCCTATGTTTTTACATTATATGCTTTGGGGATAAAGCATGCTTTTTAAAAAGAGGAGGGGGTGTACTTGTATTTTAGGTTTTCTTATTCATCTGAGGGTTTTTCTTGCCGTGTTTCTTTTCCCTCGGGCATGCTATCTAGTAGAACCGACATGTTTAGAATTTTATTTTTGTGATTTGTATTTAATTAGGAAGTAGCTTAGAAGTACTTATCCAATAAAGTGCACTAGTTTTGAAGATTTGAAAAATTGACCCTGTTTAAAAATTTTGATGGTTAGCTATGTACTTGTTGACTACGAAGCATGATTTCTGTGGATATTTCCATGTCATATAGTGTATTAACATGAGTAGTTCTTGTTAGCCATGTATAAAACAAATGGGTCGAGTGAATGCAAGTCATGTACCATGAGTGAGTGAGGTCTAATACCTAGTTTCATACTGTGTAGAGGATCTAGAACTTGCTCGGTTGGTCTTTGCATAGGTTTTAGGATGGTTGGTTAGGAAAGAATCATAGGTCATTCTTGTTTAACCCATTTTTCGCTTAAATGACCCTACCAAAAATGATACGATTTCATTAATCTAAATTTTTGAGCCTTAAATAGATCATTTTTATTTGATTAACCAATTAACCATACCCATTTTTTATGATGAATCTATTTTGGCCCTGGTCCCTCCTTGGATATTGTGAACCTCAACATAGGCAAAATACCTAAGTTGAGAGTGGCTAGAGTAGGGGTGCAGAAATAGTGGGAAGGTGAAAAAGGGAGAGAAAAGAAAAAAAGGTGAAAATAAGGTGTGGTGTGACAAAAAAATAAAAAGAAAAGAAAAAATTGGAAAACAAATATTCAAAAATTGAATGATGCATGAAAAGCTTGAAGGAATACACCACACTCATACAAGTACATAAAAAGGGTGAAAAATGAGGAAAAAGTGAAAGAAGCAAAAAGGGTAAAAAAAATGGAGCCACATGTATGTAGTACCAAGGAAGGGTTTAGTCACTTAAAAAAGATCCCATATCTAACATAAGCAGCCCGAAAGCCTACATTACAAGCCCAAGCAAGTCCTATAGTGATCCTAGCCTGACCATCTGACGAACCAAAGTATAAAAAATAAGAGCAAGCCTATGGTATCCGATATGCAGTATTTGGAACATCTTTGTGAGAGTGAGAGTCTTGCTTGTTCAGTCTCATGATATATATTTTCATATCTGTGAGTGGGGAACTTTATTTGATGTGAGGGTACATGGTTTGTTTTTAACTCTTCTAGTGGTCTATGTAAAAAGCATTGGTGATAACTTGACTATCTGTTAATAGCTAGATGACATGTCTTCGTCACTACTTATCATGTTTTGTGGTTGCTTGTAGTGCATGTATTGATTTGGTTCATGGAAAAGGGTCAAAATCTTTTTGAGTTAATAGTGCAAATTTTGTTTGATGTTGGCTGTAGTATCCTAGGTTTATTTTCTAGTTAAGCGTCGTGTTTAGTTTTTATTTTCTTTGCCTGAGGACATGCAAAAGTCTTAAGTTGAGGATGTTGATGTGCTGTGAGTTTACAACACTTTCGACGCTTAAAATTGAGAAAATGGCATGGACTTAGGTATATTTATATGGATATAAAACACTTTTACTTTGATTTCTGGGAGAATAAGTGTTGGAGCAAAGATGTGGAAAAGAAGCCTTAAAATGCAAAAAAATCAGCCAAAGTATAAGTCTCAGTATGAGCCGTACCTTGATTATACTAGTCGTACTAAGAATTATGATAAAAGTCAGAAGGCTGAAGTGAAAAGAAGGCAACAAACGACTCTTAGTACGAGCTGTAACTTGAGTCATGGAATTGTTTAGAGAAAATTGCATAAAGGCGAACTCCTGGTATGGATGGACTCATGAATCGTAGCATCAATGTACGAACCATACCATGAGCCTTGGTGAACTTCCGAAGATTCTTCAATACTTGGTAGAACTTTAGACACTACAGACTATACGAGTTGTAGGAAAAAGGTAGGATTCGTACCACAACACTTGTGGAGAATTTTAGAAGATGACAAAGTTCTTAGGGCCAAACCACGGAAGCATTGTACGACTTGTAGGATGAAGGTACGAGTTATACCAGCCTGCCGACACTTAGCAAAATCTGCAGTAGCCAAGGACTTACGAGAAGTAGGTATGAGCCGTATAATCTTGCTATGGGTTGTAGGTCCAGTCGTGACACAGTCGGCACCAGATATGGAAAATTCCCTGTTAGCTTAGGAAAAGGTTTCTAATGTCTGTATAAATAGTTCTTATGTTTTTTTTAGTTAGAGAATGACATAATCGAATTAGTAGGCATGTGAAGAAAAATTTTTGTGAATTTTCATCAAGTTTTGAGGAGCAATTCTTGGGATCAAAATTCTTGATTTCCTACATTGTTCTTGAGATTGTTCTTTGATATTTAAATCTGGTTTTCTTCCAATTGTTGCTGTAAGTATTTAATTATGTGTTTGTCCATGGATGTAAATTGTAATCTTACAACCATGAGAGGCTAAAACCTCCACAACTAGGGGTTGTGAAAACCATGGTGGAGTAACGAAATAGTGTTACACAAAAGTGATTCAAAACCAATGCTAAACACTTGTATTGTATTCTCTTCATCTTTAAATGTTTCTTAACAGTGTACAACGTTAGGATTTGCTCGAATTCTTTACATGCTTGAAGCTAGAGAAGTAGAGTTTAGGAAAAGAGAATTACAACATTACAACAAAGCCTTGGTCTATAAGATCATTGTATTAAATTGAGATGTGGTCGCAGGAGAGTTAAATTTGGAACATATTGATAACGTTTAGTCTGAAATCACTCATGAGACCTGACCTGGTGATTGAGTAAAGACATCCAATAAGGACAAACCAGTCATTTTGATGAACCCTAGTTATCAGTTCTAAAAGTAAGCATTGGGATTGATCATGTGTGTATACTCGAAGTAGTTATGAATCCATGGGGAACACGTACCCTAGTTGTTTGAAAATCTTGATTTAAATCAAAAATATAATCCTGTTTTAATATTTTTTCTTTAGAACCCCCCAATTTGGAGATAACTCACGAACAAGTTTAATTATCGGCATTAGTCTAGATCTTACCCTATTCTCTGCGGGTTCTACCCCAACCTCTTAGTTGGGTTCTTTATTGACAATGACCACTTCATTCTTTGTCAGGAAGTGTGAGTTTGAGCTTATCAAGTCCCAAAACAATCCTCAGATGATTTCCATATTGTTGCTTAGTGTTCGACGCAAAACTACATGCAAGTGCACGTGGTCATACAAGTATAAAGTGGCTTTATTTCAAGCCAAGTATCGATCCCACAGGGACTGAACTACGGTAGTAATTAACCTAAGCGTTAGTGAACGATATCTCTATGAATGTAGATAAGTAAACAAATAATATTTTATTAGTTAAGATTACTAAAAAATAAGAACCTAAGTAGAGATTATAATTTGATGTATAAACAATAGCAATGAACAAGCTGAGGTTAAGGCAAGCATGCAGGGATGTAATTTCTTAATTCAAATCAGCTAATCTTCTCTTCGGTTGCTAGTCACAAATTAATCGCCTATGGATTGGATCTTTCGACTCCTACCCAATTAAAGAATCATGAGACCTTATTCTACATTTCTGTGATATAAGAAACTCATGCTCTAGCCATACATAACCGATTCCATAAATGACTAATAAGACTTTCAGATATATTTCTATTCTGAACGTAAATCCATTCTCAATTTTCTCAACTAAGAAAAGATCATACCCTACCAATTCACATCTGTCCAATTACTTTCCTTTTCAAAATCAAAATTGGATTTCTAAGATATACATTAATATTGGCCAAACATTAATGCAGTAAAAACAAGAATTGATAGAACAACCATTGAAGAAAAGATGAAAACTGAATTGATTAATGATTACATTCCACTACAATTATCCTTAACCTTAGCAAGAGGTGAATTAGCCACTCATTTGTGGATTAAACATCTTCAAATAAGTAGAATTCATACAAGAAATTGAAATTAAAGAGAAAAAGGAAGAGAATAACCCTAAAATTTTCGTCCTCTCAACTGCCGGCTACCCACGTTCTTGCTCAAAAAAGTCAGAATGTTTAAAATAAAACCTAAGCGTGCTATTTATACTATTGGGAATTTTTCCCGGAATAACAAGCAACGTGGCACGGAGTGTATCGCGGAGCCTTGCCTCCGTGCCACAGTGCTATCGCGCACCTTCACTGGAACTTGAGGTTCCAGGTAATCACACTCAACGTGAGATGGAGTGCATCGCGGAGCACTACCTCCGTGCCACGGAGGTAAGGAGAACCTCTACTGTAATTTGACATATTTTCATCATCCCAGGCAGAATGCCTCCACGATGGTAGCGTGACACAGCGCCATCATGGAGCCCCTATTTTTGCCAACTTCCCTTGTCAACTTCCACTTCTTGCTTCCGAGTCCATCCCCGCACTTCACCAACATGTAGATTAGCTTCCAAAATTTCCTTCTGCCTGCAAAACAACGCTAATCATGTTCGTTAGTATAAATTCACATTTTCCTAAGAATCACATGAGAATGTACACATAACAATAGATAAACAAGTGGAAATGAAGCATTTGAGTATCACTTGGGCATGAAATTCTGCCCAAGATCACTTACCCCACACTTAAAACCTTGTTCGTCCTCGAACAATACTCTTACATCTCATGCAATTGAAACCCATGCATAGCTAATTTGGCTCGACCATTCAAGCTTCGGCTATACAGATTATTTAAGATAGCAAATCATCAAGAAAACATGCATGGTTTCATCAATACAATGAAGTGCACCACATTAAGACCTCCTAACCTCAAGAATCGATTCTCGATCTTGGAAAACTCGTGCAAATCAACTGATCAAGACATCCGACACGAAATTTTATCTCTCGTCAAGCATGTGCCCTCACAACACAAGAGAATTACCCCATTTGCCATCATAAGATTTCCAAAGAACTACGTGTAGGGGTATATGAATATGATTTTGCTCGCTCTCCCAAAGAATTCACATGCATCATGTCATGACCCATAAGCTTGCCTATAGTGTTTTACTCCACTAATATAAGGATGCGTGATGTAAGATCACGTAGGAATTAATGGGTTGTAATGTAAGCTAAGGAACTAGTAAATACTGGGCTAACCAATAATAGCAACTAGCTTCCCTAAGCGCTTTTCAATACATCCCGCCTTCATTACGAACATTGCTTCTTCCTCCATCCTCTCATTCTTGAATTTTCTTCTTTGTTTTTATTCGCATTTCTTTAAGCACACTTGACTTACTAGCATAGAGTATTTATGCATCTTATTTTTTTGTTTCTCATTTATTGATTTTCTTACTCTCTACTATTAATTAATCAATTTCAGCAAGTGCACCTTTGACCTTTTCTTTAGCTTTCACAACTTCCGCTTTCCTTCCGTTTCACAATTCTCACTCTTTTACCCTTTGGAAAAATTGTTTTTCTTAAGCGCTTAAGAGTTTTGGATCAAATTCACGGCTAATGAAAAGAAGGGGTTAAACTCGGTTTGTACCTCTCAAAGAATAGGCTAAAGGCTCAATGGGGATAACTAGGATGTAACATTCAAGGTAGGTATGATAAGGTAGAAACTTTCAGTTTATTCAAAGAAATGCCTACATCCTTTCCTATAATCCACATCCTTCATTTCGTTTAGTATACACACCAGGCAAGTTCTAGATACTTCACAATAGCATGGAATAGTCAAAACCTCACCTCACACTCATTGCACATGCTCAACTTAAGACATATTCACAGACTCTTCAATAAGCTAATTACAAGAATTCACTATTAAGCCTCGATCACACCGAATCGAACTCTATGGCCTAGGTATCTCAACATGTTTAACACATTTGCATGCTTTCATACGAATCACACTTGCATCATAATATCATGTACAACACGTAACAAGAATTCCGAACCATTAATTAGCGACGTGTTTGGGAAACAAACAAAAGAAAGAAGAAAAAAAGAAAAAAAACTACTCCTATCGACTACATTTCCCTTAAGATGGTCGTCATCCATCCATCGTAGGGAACAATTGCTATCTACGACGTCAGTTCAATGGGACTATTCTCGGGAAAAGCACTGAAAATAAAAATCGAGAAACCCAACAAAAAAATTTCAACAAAAAATTTCGATAGAAAAAGATAAAAGATATAATTGAAAAATATTTACACATCACACACAACAACAACTTAAGATTCATTACAACACCACATCAATTACAAACACGAAACACAGAGTCACAGGATCACAATTTGCAGAATCACAACAAACATAAACACAACAGCTAGTACCTAACTACTCCCACCCCACACTTAAACCGAACACTGTCCCCAGTGTTCACACAATTGCAAAATATCACAAAGGTTGGGTGGTGAAACTCCCTGATCAATCAAAGTATTCAATTTCTTCATCAGGTGCCAGCGTGTCATCTCCCATATCAGAATCGCCCCCGCCGTCCTCGTCTGACTCAACATCTGAGTCCTCCCGGCGTGTCTCCTCATTGGTAGGGACATCATCATCCACGGACTCCACAAATGCGAGCCCCACTCTGCATAAAGCTCGGGCATTCTCGTTGAATGGGTAATCCAACTCGACCTACCACAACTCATCCTTCGTTGAGGGCTGTCTACCGACCCGTAGCAGCAACATCTGCATCCCGTACATGCGGGCCATGTACTGATCATCCCGAGCATGTCGCTCGGCTAGTGTGAGCACCGGCCCATAAGTAGTGTCAGGTGCCTTGGTTTTGGTGACATCCAAGGCACGCCTATCAATCTAAGGGATGTAATCTAGGGCCTCCTCCTCAATATCGTGGCCCCTTAGGAACGTGGTAAGCAGACCACCGAACCCATATCTATGCCCCTGATGCAGTAGAGCTCTCTTCATGGCGGAGATGATCACTGCCCCAACATTGATTTCTAGCCCCTTCATCAGTGCGTACACCAGACAAACTCTATCCCGGGTGACATCAGTCATGTGCACCCCCGGGATCAGGCACAAACAAACAATCTTCAACCAAATTCGGGCCTCCCTATTCATTTGAGAATAGGGAAATGTCTGATGGTAGCCCCTTTCCTTGTGCCTACCCCACCTGGCTGTCGATCGGGCTCCACATAAGGTGCGTCTGATGTCCGCATAGGGTGGAGTGATGTTTAGCTGACGGAGGACATGAGTGTCTGTGTCCTGCACCCCCAAATTGCATTCAAATGGTGGGGTTCAAAGGTGACAACCTGCCGTCTGATTTTTATGGTATGGCTGCATAAGGTCGGGTTCCAGTTGGCATAGAACTCCCGAATAAGATGGAGATTGCACTCTCTAGGTTCTTCAAAAATGAAGTTTAGCCCAGCAGTGTCAATTCTGTGTACAATCCGCAGGAATTCCTGTGCCAGTGGTTCCCGTGCTATCTGCTCCTCCGGGAAGTATTTGGTTTCTTTGTGTTTAGCATACCACTTCTTCCCCTCATTAGTCACCCATCTGGTTCCGTACTGTCGGTGCTGCGCTCGAGGAATCGTTGGTGCTGCTGGTACTGTTGTCCCCAATCTTATTCTCTTTTTGCTGGCGCCCGATGTGGATGCACCCTTGCCCTTGTCCTGTTGCCCTGACATTGTTCCTGTACATTAAAACATACAGTTCCAATGTTATTCAAGCCATAGCCAGCTACGACTAAAGTTGGGCTTAAGTTGATCACGCCACACTTAGTATTTAACCGCAGTCAACACAATTCGACAAGACATTCACGTTTCTGCAATTCTTCACATTCAACATGCTTAGTGCATTCATATAAGTCGATGGAACAATTACTTTGTACTACTCAGACTTCGTACAATGAATAAAAATTTCTCCATTGATTCAATTATATCATCATTAGCATGTTGCAATTTTAGCACAACTACCTATGTGAATTCTCCATTTACATTCTCCCGAAAATTCATCTTCTATCATAGCTTAATCAACTTCAATCACAATACATTTCACTTCAAACAACAAGCACAACCCAATTTATCAACATTTTCAAGCATTTTGTCTTCTTTCTATTCAATCCTCAACCCTAGCTATCAATATCACAAGAATTTCAACAAAAACATGCAATCATTGAGTTAATCTACTCACAACAATACTGTGAACATCATTCAATCATAACTCAATTGATTTTAAGCTTATTTCTCACTTAGGGCAAGGTTTCATCACAAAACATGTTCAAGAATTGAAAGTTTGAGCAATAATAAGGAAAAATTCAAGAACATACCTTTACTTTGATGAAATTGAAGAAAACTCGAAGGAATTTGATCACTAAGTCCGTGTCACATTGGGGGAGAAGGGAATTTTGGGTGTGGGTCGCGGAGGAAATGAGAGAATAGGGAAAAAATAAAGGAAATTGGGGTTAAAAGGGGGTTTTTTCGCACGGGTTATCCGGTGACCCGACGCAAAATACACCTCAACGTGTCAGGGAGGGCAACACGGAGCACTTCCTCCGTGACACAGATCCATCACGTAGGTATTCTGAAATTTTAAAAAAATTCCGGAATACCTTCAACGTGTCACGGAGGGTAACGCGGAGGCCCTCCTCCGTGACACGGAGCCATCGCGTAGGCTCACTGGAATGTACCAATTTTTATTTTCTTACCTTGATTTTTTCCCTTTACGTTTTCTTTTGTATTTTTGCCCTCCGTTCCACCTGAAAACCATTCAACCACAAGAAATTTGTTAGAAATCATAGGTTCCCTCTCAACAAATTTTCTTTTTCTTTTTCTTTGTTTTTCTTTTCTTTTTCAAATAATCGTACTCTTCTATTACAACACATTCACGGGTTGCCTCCCGTGCAGAGCCTGATTTACCATCACGGCTCGACGCTATTCATTCTCAATCATCCTCTAGAGTGATGGACATCTTCTCTCGAATAACGTCCTCACCCCAATAATGCTTACATCTTTGCCTGTTCATTAAAAATGTGGCACTTCTATCTTCTTGCCACAACTCCACTACCCCGTGTAGGGTTATTCTCACCACTTCAAACGGCCCTGACCACTTGGACCGCAACTTTCCTGGAAAAAGCTTCAACCTTGAGTTAAACAACAACACTTTCTGCCCCGGCTCAAAGATCCGATGCACCATTTGCCTATCGTGCAGCCTTTTAGTTTTCTCCTTGTAGCATTTGGCACTTTCATAGGCATTCCATCGAAACTCATCTAGTTTGCTGAGTTGCATCAACCACTTCTTCCCTGCTAGCTCCGAATCCATGTTCAACTTTCTCACGGCCCAAAAAGCTCGATGTTCCAACTCCACAGGTAGATGACATGCCTTTCCATAAACCAATATGTATGGAGAAGTCCCAATAGGTGTCTTGTATGCAGTTCTGTAAGCCCACAACGCATCATCAAGTTTGTTGACCAATCAATTCGTTGTGCATTCACTGTCTTCTGTAGAATCTGCTTTATCTCTCTGTTTGACACCTCCACTTGCCCACTAGTTTGGGGATGATATGCTGTTGCTACCTTGTGCCGCACCCCATACTTAGCTAGCAAGTTCTTGAAACTTGCATTCACAAAATGAGCCCCTCCGTCACTGATAATAGCTCGAGGCGTGCTGAACCTGGTGAAAATTTGCTTTTTCACAAATTTCGTCACCACCTTGCTGTCATTCCTGGGACAAGCTACTGCCTCGACCCACTTAGACACATAGTCAACCGCTACCAAGATGTAACGATTACCAAATGATGGTGGAAACGGGCCCATGAAGTCTATTCCCCATACATAAAAAATCTCAACCTCTAATATCTGCTGCAGTGGCATCTCCTGTCTTATACCAATTGTGCCTATTCTTTGACATCTATCACATATTTTTACGGATGTTATAGAATCTCTGAACAGTGTAGGCCAAAAGAAACCTGACTGAAGCACCTTGTGAGCAGTCCGCTCCCCTCCGTGGTGCCCTCCATACAACGATGAGTGACAACTCCTCAATACTTCTGCAATATTGCTCTCTGGGATGCATCATCTGATCACTTGATCCGGTCCCTGCTTAAACAGATACGACTCATCCCATATGTAATACCTGTAATCATGTCTCAACTTCTTTCTCTGCTGAGCCGTAGCCTCCGGTGGGTAGACTCCACTTACCAGCAAGTTCACAATATCTGCATACCAAGGGATTTCAGCTTCCCATATTGCCAAGAGCTGCTCATCTGGGAACTCTTCTTTGATGCTGTCACCTTCCTTTACATGCAACCGGCTTTCCAATCGAGATAGGTGATCTGCCACTTGATTCTCGCTCCCCTTTTTGTCTCGAATCTCTAGGACAAACCCTTGCAGCAACAATATCCATCTGATTAGTCTGGGCTTTCCATCCTTCTTGTTAAACAAATACCGAATTGCTGCATGATTAGTATACACCACTACTTTCGAACCCACTAGGTAGGATCTGAATTTATCAAATGCGAACACCAATGCTAGCATCACCTTTTCCGTGATTGTATAATTGACTTGGGCTGCGTTAAGTTTTTTGCTTGCATAATAAATGGAATGAAAAATTTTATTCCTCCGCTGCCCCAATACAACTCGTACAGCCACGTCACTCGCATCACACATTAATTCAAAAGGCTTCTCCCAATACAGAAAGATGAGAATAGGTTCTTCTACCAACTTCTGCTTTATCTCCTTGAATGCTTTTACACAATCCTTGTCAAACTCGAACTTCACCTCTTTTTCTAGCAACCAGCATATCGGTCTAGAAATTTTTGAGAAGTTCTTGATGAACCGTCTATAGAACCCTGCATGTCCGAGAAAACTGCGAACACCCTTCACTGACACTGGTGGTGGTAGCTTTTCGATCACTTCAATCTTTGCACGATCGACTTCCAACCCTTTGCATGACACCTTATGGCCAAGGACGATACCCTCCTTGACTAAAAAATGACATTTCTCCCAGTTGAGCACAAGATTAGAGTCTTCACATCGATCTAGCACTCTGTCAAGATTCTGCAAACATGTAGCAAATGAATTACCAAAAACAAAAAAGTCATCCATAAATACCTTGACAAAATCTTCCACCATATCATGAAAGATCGCCGTCATGCATCTCTAGAATGTGGCTGGTGCATTGCATAGACCAAATGGCATTCTCCTGAAAGCATATGTCCCATAAGGACATGTAAAAGTGGTCTTCTCCTGATCCTCCGGAGCTATGGCTATTTGATTATAGCCGGAATATCCATCAAGAAAACAATAATACTCTTGACCTACCAACCTGTCCAAAATCTGATCAATAAATGGAATAGGATAATGATCTTTCCTCGTGGCCTCATTTAACTTCCTGTAATCCATGCAAATTCGCCAGCCTGTGACTGTGCGGGTGGGAATGAGCTCATTCTTTTCATTGGCGACCAAATTCATCCCTCCTATATTTGGAACACACTGAACTGGTCTAACCCATTCACTATCTGAAATGGGATATACCACACCTATATCAAGCCACTTGATCAGTTCCTTCCTAACTACATCCTTCATCATCGGATTCAACCTCCGCTGATGTTGCACATTTGGCTTGGATCCTTCTTCCATAAAAATCCTGTGTGTGTAAAAAGCTGGACTAATTCCTCTGATGTCCAACATCTTCCAACCCATTGCTTTCTTCCGCCTCTTGAGGACCACCAATGAGTCTTTTACTTGTGCCTCTATCAGTTCTGCGGAAATGATGACTGGAAAGGTGTCATCTTTCCCCCAAAATACATACTTCAGATGTGGAGGCAATGTCTTCAACTCCAATTTCGGTGCCTCCTCAATTGATGGTTTTGGCAATGGTTCCAAGGACCTAATCAATGGCTCAAAGTCTTGCTTCCTGGGAAACCATTTTGGCTCGTTCAGCATCTGCACCATCTCATGCATAGCACTATCTCCAAAATGATTGGAGCCCATCAAGGCTCTCTCCAATGGGTCCTGTCAGTCAACAATCTGAAGAATTGATTCCTGATTTAGCACATTGATTGCTGATAGCTCCTCATAAATGGACGGTAGCTTCATGGACTTGTACACTTCAAAAACCTCTACTTTGTCATGTGCTCGCATGGTTAGCTTCCCAACAGCCACATCAATCAAAGCTCGCTCGGTTGCCAAGAAAGGACGTCCCAAAATAAATGGGACTTCCGCATCCGGCTCGAAATCCAAGATAATAAAATCCACCGGGAAAATGAGGGAGCCCACTTGCACTAGCACATCCTCCACAATACCATCTAGTCTGGCCAAAGAACGGTCAGCTAGCTGCAAGATCACAGTAGTTGGTCTAGGGCTGCCCAGTCCCAACTTCTTGAACACCGATGTCGGCATCAAGTTTATGCTTGCTCCCAAATCACATAATCCGCGAGCTCGAATACATTGCCCAATTGTAATCTGAATGGTAAAGCTCCCAGCATCCTTGAGCTTTGTCGGCAATCTATTCTGTATTCGGGAGGTGCACTCCTCAGTAAGCGCCACCGTAGCATACTCCATCAATCTGCTTTTGTTTGCTACGATGTCCTTGATGTACTTGGCATATTTCGGCACTCCCTGCAAAACATCAACTAGAGGTAAATTATTATGTACCTGTTTTAGCACTTCCATGAATTTCTTAAAGCAAGCTTCTTCCTTGTGCTTCTTTAATCTCTGTGGGGAACAGGGGTGCTGGTCTTTCTATCTCAGCTGCCTTTTCCTTCCCCCTCACATTATCATGTTCCCCATCTTTTTCCACTGCTCCAGATTGCTGAGGTGGTCTTTCTGGTTCCACCTCCTTAAGTTGAATGCCGCTCCTTGTTGTAACTGCATTGACCTACTTGGGATTTGGGTCAGTATCACTTGGTAGTCCTCCCCTGGGCCTGGTGTTTTGAACTCCAGTTAATTGTCCAAACTGATACTCCAACGCCTTTGTAGCTAACTGTTGATTGTTCATGTCAGCCGCTAATTTCACATAATCAACCTGTATCTGCGCTTGGTTAGCTATTATCGTCTTGAACATATCCTCAATGTTATTGGGTGGTGAAGGAGGTGCATTGTTTCCTCTGTATTGAGACTGAAAATTTTGATACCCCCTTGATTTCTCTGCACGCCCTGATTCGAACTCTGTCCTTGATGGCCATTACTCCCCCAAGAGAAATTCGGATGATTCCTCTAATTTGAGTTGTAATTGTTGCCATACTGTTGATTATTGTTCCTCTAGACGTTCCCAACAAAATTTACAAAGTCTGGATTGGCACCACAACACTCATCTGAGTGTTCACTACTCCCACATACTTCACACCATACCTGATGAACTACATTGACTGGGGCTTGTGCTTGACTCAAGCTCATACTGCTGAAGTGGGTGTTGAGTTGATTTTGCAACGCAGCTATCTGCGCAGCAATAGCTGTAAAACCATCCACCTCAAAAACTCCTGCAGCTTTCCTTGTTCCTCCTCGAGTTGAATCCACATTCCATTCTGGATTTTCCTGTAAAATATGGTTTAACAAAGTGTAAAGCTCCTCATAAGTCTTCTCTAATGCCTGCCCACCAGCTGCTGAGTCTAACAGAATCTTAGTATGTGGTTCTAACCTCTCAATGAATGTATGCACCAACACATCATTAGACAGGTGATGATGAGGACAATCCCTTAACATCAACTTGAACCTCTCCCAAGCTTGATACAAATTCTCACCCTCTCTCTGTTTGAAACTTAGAATCTGACTTCTAAGTCTGGCTGTCTTCTCAGATGGAAAGAATCGTATCAAAAACTTCCTTGAAAGATCATCCCAAGTGGTGATAGAATTAGGTGGTTCAGCTTTTAACCACCTCTTTGCTTCCCCAAAAAGTGAGAACGGGAATAATGTAAGCCTCACATAGTTAGATGATACTCCAGCGGGGATGTAAGTGTCAATTATCTCCAAAAAGTTTTGAAGATGTTGTTGTGGATCTTCATGAGGGAGACCTGTAAATTGCCAGCTGGTGTGAAACAACTACACCATATTCTGCTTAAGCTCGAACCTCCCTCCTGGCTCTGGTCTGCGAATACTGGATGTAACATTATTTGCATGTGGGATTTCCACTTCGCGGACCGGTCTTGCCGCCATCTCTTCGGGCACTAAAACTGCCCTTACTAGTGGTGGATTCTGTTGCTGCTCCAGAATTGCCTGTCTTAGCAACTGCAGCTTCTTCTCTAGAGCTTCCCTTCGTTGGCGATGAAATTGTCTCTCTGGCTCTATAAATGAATCCACCAACTCCTTATCTCTTGCCATCGTTCGGAAAATTCAGTACCTGCAAGAGAAAGGCTAAGATCAAGTTGTCAGCACTTATATTGAATTTGTAAACTAACACTAAGAAAATAAATCTACCAATTGCCAGTCCCCGACAATGGCATTAGTCTAGATCTTACCCCATTCTCTGCGGGTTCTACCCCAACCTCTTAGTTAGGTTCTTTATTGACAATGACTGCTTCATTCTTTGTTAGGAAGTGTGAGTTTGAGCTTATCAAGTCCCAACACAATCCTCAGATGATTTCCATGTTGTTGCTTAGTGTTCGACGCAAAACTACACGCAAGTGCACGTGGTCGTACAAGTAGTAAAGTAGCTTTATTTCAAGCCAAGTATCGATCCCACAGGGACTGAACTACGGTAGTAATTAACCTAAGCATTAGTGAACGATATCTCTATGAATGTAGACAACCAAACAAATAATGTTTTATGAGTTAAGATTACTAAATAATAAGAACCTAAGTAGAGATTATAATTTAATGTCTGAACAATAGCAATGAACAAGCTGAGGTTAAGGCAAGCATGCAGGGATGTAATTTCTTAATTCAAATCAGCTAATCTTCTCTTCGATTGCTAGTCAGGAATTAATCGCCTATGGATTGGATCTTTTGACTCCTACCCAATTAAAGAATCATGAGACCTTATTCTACATTTCTGTGATATAAGAAACTCATGCTCTAGCCATACATAACCGATTCCATAAATAACTAATAAGACTTTCAGATATATTTCTATTCTGAACATAAATCCATTCTCAGTTTTCTCAACTAAGAAAAGATCATACCCTACCAATTCACATCTGTCTAATTACTTTCCTTTTCAGAATCAAAATTGGATTTCTAAGATATACATTAACATTGGCCAAACATTAATGCAGTATAAACAAGAAATGATAGAACAACCATTGAAGAAAAGATGAAAACTGAAATGATTAATGATTACATTCCACTACAATTATCCTTAACCTTGGCCAGAGGTGAATTAGCCACTCATTTGTGGATTAAACATCTTCAAATAAGCAGAATTCATACAAGCAATTAAAATTAAAGAGAAAAAAGAAGAGAATAATGTTCGGCTGGTGTTATATGGGTATATAACTCACACGCAAGTGCACGTGGTCGAAAAAGTAGTAAAGTGGCTTAAGTAAGCCAAGTATCGATCCCACAGGGACTGGGATGAAGTTCAATCTGCTCAAGTGTACTATATTTCGATTCTAAAAATGCAGACAACAGTGTAACCAAAAGTTTGATATTTTGTTTTATAATTTTTATGCTAAATCTAAAATAACTATCTAATGTGAGTCTGAACTATGAATGAGAGCATGCTGAGGTTAAACGAACATGTAATGAAATTAATTTTCGATATAATTTGGTTAGTCTTTTCCTCCGGTTGCTAGCCAAGAACTATTGCCAAGAGATTAAAACTCTCGTATTTAACCTCACTTAAGAATCATGAACCATCCACCTATATTTCTGTGATTAAATGCAATTCATGTTCTAGCCATACAAACCCGGTTCCTAAATTGACTAATACGACTTTCAGGTAAATTTCTATCCTGAAGGTAAATCAATTCCCAATTTTCCCAAACCAAGAAAAGATCATATCCTATTAATTCACAACTTTCCAATTTCTTGCTCTCTCGAGTGAAACCGGACTTTTTAGATGTACATTAACGTAGGCCACACATTAATGTAGTAAGAACAAGAATTAATAGAACAACCATGGAAGAAAAGATGAAAAACCAAAGAATCAATGATCACATTTCACTACAATTGTTCATAACCTCAATAAGAAGGTGATTTAACCACTCATTTGTGGATTAAACATCGTTAAATGAGTGTAAACATACAAGCAATTGAATACAAGGAGAAGGAAAGAGAGAAAAACCCTGATAATTTCGTCCCCTCAACTACCTGTAACCCACGTTCTTGCTACAAAAAGTAAGAATCTTGAAAAATGAACCTAAGTGTTCTATTTATACTGGTGGGAATTTTTCCCGGAATAACAAGCAATGTGTCATGGAGTGCATCGCGGAGAACTGCCTCCGTGACACGCTACGGACGTGGACCTTCACTGGAACTGGGGGTGCAGGAAATAAAGCCCAACGTGGCACGACGTGCAACGCGGAGCCAAGCCACCGTGCCACGGACCCATTGCGTACCCTCTCTGGAATTTGGGCGAAATTTCCCTATTCAGGCAGAAGGCCTCCGCGATGGCAACGTGACACGGCTCCATCGCGGAGCCCCTTTATTTCATGCTGTCCAATGTCTTATCCCTTGCTCGCATCCAAGTCCAACCCCGATATCCTCCAACATGCATTTTAGCTTCCCGGAATTACATTTTACCTGCAAAACAATGCTAATCATGTTGGTTAGTATAAATTCACATTTTATTACCAATTACATGAGAATGTATACATATTGATAGATAAACAAGGCTAAAATGGTACTTTTGAGTATCACTTGGGCATATAAATTTGCCCAAGATCACTTACCCCACACTTAAATCCTTGTTCGTCCTCAAACAAGAATCCTACACTTCATGCAATTTACATCCCAACCTCGCTACTTTGGTTCGACAATTTAGGCTACGGTCATACCGATTATTCAATACAACAAATCATCAAGAAAACATGCATGGTCCTATCAATGCAATGACCTTCAATACATCAAGACCTCCTAGACTTAAGAATCGACTCTCGATATTGGCAAACTCATGCAAATCAGCTGATCAAGATATCCGACACGAAAATTAATCTCTCATCAAGCATGTGCCCTCACAACACCAGAGAATCTTCCCCTTTTTGCTCATATGACTCACAACATTTTAAACAGGGGCATGTAAACACAATTTCGCTCTCTCTCCCAAAAGAATTCACATGCATCATGTCATGACCCATAAGCTTGCCCTTAGTGTATTACTCCACTAATATAAAGAAGTGCGATGTAAGATCACGTAGGACTTTAACTGGTTGTAATGGAAGCTACGGAACTAGTAAATATTGGGTTAGCCAATAATAGCCACTAGCATCCTTAAGCGCCTTTTCCACTCATCCCATCGACTCATGGACATTGTTTCTTCTTTCACCCTCCCATTCTTGATGTTTTTCTTTAGTTTGGCCCATCTCATTAAGCACACTTGACACAACAACAAAGAGTATTCATGCACCTTCATTATAGTTTATTTATAACAAGTGCACCTTCAACCTTTTCTTTTCTTCTATCACTCTGCTTTTCTTTTTCTTTCACCATTCTCACTCTTTTGACACTTTGGGAGAATTATTTTCTCTTCTTAAGCGCTTAAGAGTTTTGTATCGACTTTACGGCTAATGAAAACAAGGGAATAAGCTCGGTTGACACTTTTTGACAAAAGAAAAAAATAATAGGCTAAAGGCTCAACGGGCTGACTAGGGTATACAATCAAGGTGGGTACGACAAGGAAAAATAGAAACTCTCGGTTAAAACAAAGAAATACCTACATCCTTTCCTACAATACACCTCCTTCATTTCGTTTTGTACACACACCAGGCAAGTTCTAGACACTTCACAATAGCATGGAATAACAACACCTCACTTCACACTTATTGCACATGCTCAATTCAAGATGTATTCACAGACTCTTCAATCAGCTAATTACAGGAATTCAAACATTAAGCCTCAATCAAACTGAATCGAACTCTATGGCCTAGGTATCTCAACATATTTACAAAGTTGCATGCTTTCATTCGAATCACCTTTGCATTTTAAATATCATGTACAACATGCAACCAGAATTTCGCAACCATACAGTAACTACTGGTTTTGGGATGCAACCCACCAAAGAAAAAAAACTAAAAAATAATTGAAAAAAACTACTCCTAACGACTACATTTCCCTTAAGACGGTCGTCATCCATCCATCATAGGGAACGATCACTACTATGACTTCGGTTCAATGGGACCATTCTCGATAAAAGAACCGAAAACAAATGCCGAGAAACCCAAGAAGTAAAAAAATGTTGAAAATATCGATCATTTCGAAGAAAAAATATGTACAAAATATTTTTAAAAAAATATCGATCATTTCGATAACAAAAATATGTACAAAATCAGCTAGCAACATTCAGCAACACATATCAATTTCACATAAATTTACAATACAGAGCAACAACTTAACAATTCATAAATCACAGGGAACAACAAAATTTCACATGCACGACAACAGATTAGAGCATACATACATAACAACACAACCTAGCACCTAACTACTCCCACCCCACACTTAGCTCGAACACTGTCCCCCGTGTTCACAAAAATTAAAATAGCACAAAATTGGGTGGTGGAACTCCCGATCAATCAAAGTACTCCACTTCTTCGTCGGGTGCTGCTGCTTCATCTCCCATGTATGAATCACCCCCATCGTCTTCATCGGACTCCACATCGGAGTCCTCCTGACGTGTCTCCTCGTCTGTGGGGACGTCATCATCCGTCAGCTCTACAAATGCTGGTCCCACTCGGCATAGAGCCCTGGCATTCTCGCCGAAGGGGTAGTCTAGCTCGAGCTGCCATAGCTCCTCCTCTGTCGCTGGCCTCCCGCCTATCCTCAGCTGGAGCATTTGCATCCCATACATACGAGCCATATACTGATCATCACGAGCGTGTCACTCGCCAAGTGTAAGCACTGGCCCATGGGTGGTGTCGGGTGCCTTAGTTTTAGTAACATCTAAGGCCCGCCGCTCCATCTGCGGGATATAATCAAGGGCCTCTTCCTCGACATCTAGGCCCTTGAGGAAGGTGGTGAGTAGTCCACCAAAGCCATACCTGTGCCCCTAATGCAACCGGGCTCTCTTCATGGCGGAGATAATCACCGCCCCCACATTGATCTCCAGCCCTTTCATCAGGGCATACACCAGGCATACACGATCCCGGGTTACATCTGTCATATGTACCCCTGGGTTTAGGCAGGAACATACAATCTTCAGCCATATTCTGGCTTCCCTGTTCATCTGTGAATAGGGCAAAGTCTGGTGGTAGCCCCTCTCTTTGTGTCTGCTCCATCTAGCTGTCGATCGGGTCCCACACAAGGTGCGTCTGATGTCCACATATGGTGGGGTAATGTTCAGCTATCGGAGTACGTGGGCGTCTGTGTCCCGCGCTCCTATGATGGCATTGAGGTGGTGGGGCTCCAAAGTGACTATTTGCCCTCTGATTTTGATGGTGTGACTTCTGATAGTCGGGTTCCAGTTGGCATAAAATTCCCAAACCAGGTGCAAGTTACATTCCTTGGGCTCTTCAAAGATGAAATTGAGCCCAGCTGCCTCGATTCGGTGGACCATCCTAGGGAACTCCTGTGCCAATGGTTCCCGTGCTATATGCTCCTCGGAGAAATATTTGTTTTCTTTGTGCTTTGTGTACCACTTCTTCCCCTCATCCGTCACCCATCTTGTTCTGTATTGGCGGCGTTGGCCGCGTGGAACTGCTGGTGCTGCTGGGACTGCTGTGCCCAGTCTGATTCGCTTCCTTCCGGCACCAGATGTTGATGCGCCTTTCCCTTTTTCTTGCCTGCTCGCCATTTTACCTGTCAACCCAAGTAGAAAAGATCAATGTTAAGCCACTGAGTATTAACTTCGGCTAAGGTTGGGTTAAGCTAGGCTACCCCACACTTAGTCCGTAGCTACAGTTACAACATACCGGCAAGATTATCTTTATTTCTACAAATAAACAACCAACTTATATAGACATGCTTAGTGCATACGAAGAATTCGACGGTATATATTCTATGTACTACTCAGACTTCGTACAGCTAATTACAATCATTACCATCGATAACCTTTTAACCCATAGCACTTAGCAAGGAAAAAACAAAGAAACGAAAACAACAACAAAAATTTATCTACACGAACCTATACAACCAACCGAATTCTTGCAATTTCAATATTCCTCTAACCCGAGAATCCGTCGTTATTTCAACATCCTAACAATTAGTACATTGACTCATCTCATTCAACATGTACATCCCGGCATGAATTTCACAAGTTCACTACATTTTCTACTTCAAATTCAAGAACAAGCCCTAGAAATGATAGTATCAAGAAAATTCGATTGATTTATGCAATTAATGAGTTCAAGCAATCATAACGACATTCCAAACATTCATCAACAACAATTCACTTGAATTCATGATTAATTTCTACTTAGGGCAAACTTAGCTCACCTCACATGCTCAATATCGAAGAAATTCGACAAGAAATGAGGTGGAATCGAAGAACATACCTTGAATTTGAAGAATTGAAGCAAACTTGATGATTTTCTTAGCCTACTCCATGTCACGTTGAAGGGGGATGGGTTTTGGGGGAGTTTGGTCGCGGAGTGATTGAAAAATAAGGGAAAGGGAGGGTTTTTCGGGGTTAAAAAGTAGTAAAATTGCGCGGGTCACCCAGCGGCCCGGTGTGACCCGTCGCGATATACACGGCAATGTGTCACGGAGTGCATCGCGGTGCACTGCCTCCGTGACACGGAGCTGTCGTGAACCCATTCTGGAAATTTAAAAAAAAATCCGGATTATACCTCAACGTGTCACAGAGGGTAACGCGGAGGTCCACCTCTGTGACACGGAGCTATCTCCCTAGCTCACTGTTTTGCCACTTTTTATTAATTTTCATACCTCGACTTTTCCTTTGCGATTCCGTGCATATTTTCCTCCGTTTGACCTGAAATTCATCTCACTATACAAAATTGGTTAGAATTATAGGTTTCACTCCAACTAAAAAATAAAAACAAAAACAAAAATGAAAAATTTTGTTGTTAATTAAGAAAAAAGAAAAAGAAAAAAAATCTATTCACAATTTACAAAGAAGAAAATTTTTTCCACGGGTTGCCTCCCGTGCAGCGCCTGGTTTACCGTCTCGGCTCGACGTCATTAAGCTCAGTTGTCCTCTAGGGTGATGGACGATTTCTCTCGATCACCGTCCTCCCCCCAGTAGTGCTTACCCCGATCCGGTGGTTTTCCCATTAACTCTCGTGAGTCCTTAATCTTCTCATCATCACCTTGATCAATCACATTGATCACCGAGAGTTCTTCGTGCACCATCGGGAGCTTGGGTGCCTTGTACACATCGAACACCTCCACCTTGTCGTGTGCTCGCATTGTTAGCTGCCCCGCAGCTACGTCAATTAGTTCTTTCCCGGTTGCCAAGAAAGGACGTCCCAAAATAAATGGGACTTCTGCGTCTGGTTCAAAATCCAGCACGACAAAATCTACCGGGAAAATTAGGGAGCCAACTTGCACCAGAACGTCCTCCACAATGCCATCAGGTCTGGCTAAGGATCGATCCGCCAATTGCAAGATTACTGTTGTGGGTCTAGGACTCCCTAGACCCAACTTTCTGAATACCGATGACGGCATCAAATTTATGCTCGCTCCCAAATCACACAATCCACGAGCTCGGATGCTCTGCCCAATAGTAATCTGTATAGTAAAGCTCCCAGGGTCTTTGAGCTTTGTGGGCAGTCTGTTTTGAATTCGGGAAGTGCACTCCTCCGTTAGAGCCACCGTAGCATACTCAGTCAACCGACTTTTTTTTGCCATGATGTCCTTTATATACTTAGCATATTTCGGCACTCCCTGAAAAACATCAACAAGAGGTAAGTTAATATGTACCTATTTCAGCACCTCCATGAATTTCTTGAAACACGCCCCCTCCTTGTGTTTCTTTAAGCGTTGAGGGAACGGGGGTGGTGGTCTTTCTGATTCAGCTTCCTTCGTCTTCCCCCTTTCAGTACTTTGCTCCCTCTAACTTCTGCTGCTCCCGATTGTTGAGGTGGTCTTTCTGTTCCACCTCTTTTAGCTGCAAACCACTCCTCGTGGTCACTGCATTCACCTGCTTGGATTGGGATCCATGTCACTCGGCAGTCCTCCTCTAGGCCTTGTGTTTTGGGCTCCAGAAAATTGCCCAAATTGATATTCAAGTGCCTTGGTAGCTAACTGGTTGTTTTTCACTTCGGCTGCCAATTTCACATAGTCAGCCTGCAATTGAGCTTGGTTAGCTATCATGGTCTTGAACATCTCCTCAATGCTGGGTGATGGTGGTGGAGGAGGTGCATTGTTGTTTCTGAATTGTGCTTGATAATTCTGCTGCCCTCCTTAGTTCCTTTGCACACCCTGACCCGAACTTTGCTCCTGATGGTTGTTGCTACCCCAAGAGAAATTAGGGTAATTCCTCCAATTGGAATTGTAGCTATTACCATATTGTTGGTGGTTCCTTTACACATTTCCCACAAAGTTTACCGAGTCAGGATTGGCTCCACAACACTCAGCTGAGTGCTCACTGCTTCCACACACTTCACACCACATTTGCTGTACTGCATTAACTGGGGCTTGGGGCTGGTTCATTGTCATGTTGCTGAAGTGGGTGTTAAGTTGATTTTGTAATGCAGCTATCTATGCAGCAATAGCTGTAAACCCATCTACTTCTAGCACTCCTGCTGCTTTCCTTGTCCCGCCTCTTGACGAATCAACATTCCATTCCGGATTGCCCTACGAAATACGGTTCAACAAGGTATACAGCTCCTCATAAGTTTTCTCCAGCGCTTGTCCTCCAGCTGCTGAGTCTAGCAATATTTTTGTGTGGGGTTCCAAACCCTCTATAAAAGTGTGCACCAGCACATCATTGGACTGATGATGATGAGGACAATCCCGCAACATGGATTTGAATCTCTCCTAGGCCTGATATAAATTCTCTCCCTCTCTTTGTTTGAAACTTAGAATCTGACTTCTAAGTCTTGCTGTTTTACCGGAGGGAAAAAACCGTATAAAAAATTTCCTTGCAAGATCATCCCACGTAGAAATAGAATTCGGTGGCTCAGCTTTCAACCACCTCTTGGCTTCTCCCAATAGAGAAAATGGGAACAATGTAAGCCGGACATAATCTGATGACACTCCAGCGGGGATATAAGTGTCACTTATCTCCAAAAAATTTTGGAGATGCTGCTGTGGATCTTCATGAGGGAGACCGGTAAACTGCCCGCTAGTGTGCAGCAATTTCACCATATTCTGCTTAAGTTCAAACCTCCCTCCTGGCTCAGGTTTGCGGATGCTAGATGTGACATTATTAGCATGTGGGATTGCCACCTCGCGAACCGGCCGAGCTGCTACTTCTTCGGGCACTAACACTGCCCGTACTACCGGTGGATTCTGTTGTTGCTCCATGATCGTCTGTCTGAGCAACTGTAGCTTTTTTTGTAGAGCTTCTCTCCTTTTACTGTGAAATATTCTTTCTGGCTCTATATACGAGTCCACCAGCTCCTTGTCTCTTTCCAGTGTTCAACATAAATTAAATCTGCAAAATACAGGCTAAGTCCAAGTTGTCAACACTAAGAAAATAAATATACAGTAAATTAACACTTAAAACAAATTCACCAATTGCCAGTCCCCGGCAACGGCGCCAAAAACTTGTTCGGCTGGTGTTATATGGGTATATAACTCACACGCAAGTGCACGTGGTCGAAAAAGTAGTAAAGTGGCTTAAGTAAGCCAAGTATCGATCCCACAGGGACTGGGATGAAGTTCAATCTGCTCAAGTGTACTATATTTCGATTCTAAAAATGCAGACAACAGTGTAACCAAAAGTTTGATATTTTGTTTTATAATTTTTATGCTAAATCTAAAATAACTATCTAATGTGAGTCTGAACTATGAATGAGAGCATGCTGAGGTTAAACGAACATGTAATGAAATTAATTTTCGATATAATTTGGTTAGTCTTTTCCTCCGGTTGCTAGCCAAGAACTATTGCCAAGAGATTAAAACTCTCGTATTTAACCTCACTTAAGAATCATGAACCATCCACCTACATTTCTGTGATTAAATGCAATTCATGTTCTAGCCATACAAACCTGGTTCCTAAATTGACTAATACGACTTTCAGGTAAATTTCTATCCTGAAGGTAAATCAATTCCCAATTTTCCCAAACCAAGAAAAGATCATATCCTATTAATTCACAACTTTCCAATTTCTTGCTCTCTCGAGTGAAACCGGACTTTTTAGATGTACATTAACGTAGGCCACACATTAATGTAGTAAGAACAAGAATTAATAGAACAACCATGGAAGAAAAGATGAAAAACCAAAGAATCAATGATCACATTTCATTACAATTGTTCATAACCTCAGCAAGAAGGTGATTTAGCCACTCATTTGTGGATTAAACATCGTTAAATGAGTGTTAAACATACAAGCAATTGAATACAAGGAGAAGGAAAGAGAGAAAAACCCTGATAATTTCGTCCCCTCAACTACCTGTAACCCACGTTCTTGCTACACCAAGTAAGAATCTTGAAAAATGAACCTAAGTGTTCTATTTATACTGGTGGGAATTTTTCCCGGAATAACAAGCAACGTGTCATGGAGTGCATCGTGGAGAACTGCCTCCGTGACACGCTACGGACGTGGACCTTCACTGGAACTGGGGGTGCAGGAAATAAAGCCCAACGTGGCACGACGTGCAACGCGGAGCCAAGCCACCGTGCCACGGACCCATCGCGTACCCTCTCTGGAATTTGGGCGAAATTTCCCTATCCAGGCAGAAGTCCTCCGCGATGGCAGCGTGACACGGCTCCATCACGGAGCCCCTTTACTTCATGCTGTCCAATGTCTTGTCCCTTGCTCGCATCCAAGTCCAACCCCGATATCCTCCAACATGCATTTTAGCTTCCGGAAATTACATTTTACCTGCAAAACAATGCTAATCATGTTGGTTAGTATAAATTCACATTTTATTACCAATTACATGAGAATGTATACACATTGATAGATAAACAAGGCTAAAATGGTACTTTTGAGTATCACTTGGGCATATAAATTTGCCCAAGATCAAATAACCCTAGAATTTTCGTCCTCTCAACTTCCTGCTACTCACGTTCTTGCTCAAAAAAGTCAGAATGTTTAATATAAAACCTAAGTGTGCTATTTATACTATTGGGAATTTTTCCCGGAATAAAAAGCAACGTGGCACGGAGTGTATCGTGGAGCCTTGCCTCCGTGCCATGGTGCTATCGCGCACCTTCACTGGAACTTGAGGTTCCAGGTAATCACACTCAACGTGACACGGAGTGCATCACGGAGCACTGCCTCCGTGCCACGGAGGTAACGCGAACCTCCACTGGAATTTTACATATTTTCATCATCCCAGGCAGAATGCCTCCGTGATGGTAGCGTGACACGACGCCATCGCGGAGCCCCTATTTTTGCCAACTTCCCTTGTCAACTTCCACTTCTTTCTTCCGAGTCCATTCCCGCACTTCATCAACATGTATATTAGCTTTCAAAATTTCCTTCTGCCTGCAAAACAACACTAATCATATTGGTTCGTATAAATTCACATTTACCTAAGAATCACATGAGAATGTACACATAACAATAGATAAACAAGTCGAAATGAAGCATTTGAGTATCACTTGGGCATGAAATACTGCCCAAGATCACTTAGAATCGGAATACACCAAAATATCATCAATGAAAATGATTACAAAAGAGTCCAGATCAAGTTTGAAGATACCATACATCAGGCTCGTGAAAGCCCATGGAACATTGGTGAGTCCAAATGACATGACCAAAAATTCATATGCCCATATCTGATTTGAAAAGCTGTCTTCGAAATATCCTCAGCACGAATTTTCAGTTGATGATAATCCAACCTCAAATCGATCTTTGATAGCATTGTTGCACCCTGAAGTTGATCAAACAGGTCATCTATTCGGAGAAGAGGATATTTATTCTGAATGGTTACCTTATTTAGTTGATGATAGTCAATGCATTTCTGCATGCTACCGTCTTTCTTCTTCACAAACAACATAGGGGCACCCGATGGAGAGAGACTCGACAAAATAAACCCCTTACTAAGCAACTCCTGCAACTACTACTTAAGTTCTTTCAACTCAGTCGGTGCCATCCTATATGGTCGTATGGAAATAGGTCGGATCCCTGACTCTAAATCTATCCAAAAATAATGTCGTGCTCTAGCGGCATGCCTTTTAAATTCATGAGAAGCACCTCTAAAAATTCACAAACTACCAAAACAAACTCTATAAAGGGACCGTTTGAACTGGGATCCTAAATGTGGGCTAGATAAGTCGAACACCCTCGCCGTATCAATTTTTGGACGCGAATATATAAGATAAGCTTCTTAGAAGTGGGGCCACAATCCCCTTTCCACTCCAACCTAGACAAATCTGGCATCGCTATGGTGACTGTCTTAGCATGGCAATCGAAAATGGTATGGTAAGGGGACAACCATCTCATTCCCAAGATAACATCAAAGTCTACCATGTCTAAGATCACCAAGCCTAACTGCATATCATATCCCATAAAACTTATTAAATAAGCATGATAAATTCTATCCACAACTACAGAATCCCCAACAGGAGTAGACACATAAATCGGGACATCAAGAACATCACAATCAAGATTCAATCCCATAGAAAAAGATCCAGATACATAGGAAAAGTAGAGCCACGATCAAATAAACCAGTAGCTATTTTGTCACATACAAGAATAGTACTTGTGATAACTGCATCTGAAGCCTCTACCTCAGGTCAATTGGGAAATACATAGAAGTGAGCCTGACTACTTGCTTGAGACCCACCCCTACTAGGCTTTGTACCCTTCTGCTGAATTGAGTACCACCCCTTCCTGTCTGAACACCCCTCTACTAGGATAAGTACAACCATTACCTGCAGATTAATTGGCCCGCCTAAGTTGAGGGCGGTCCTTGCTGAATGCACTACCTCTCTCCTTATTGTGGCTAGAGCTCGGGGAGCTAGGTGTAGGAAAATTTGTTCACCCTATACAAACTTGAGACACCATCTCCGAATGGGGTCATACTTGCCATACTCATGACATACCTTATTGAGCACTGGCCTTTAGGCTAAAACGGAGAAGATAAGGCTAGCCCTCAAATTTCAGCAAACCATCTGGGTGCTCCCAACTATACCCGAAGGCCACTGAATGGTACCTAGCTAATACTTGCATAGATGGCTGAATAGGGAGCCCTAAGTTCCCTTGGAGAATCGGAGCCTTAGTAAAAGAACCACTGAAGTTACCCATCTTTTGAGCTTTCTTCTCAGCATGTCTTGCATAACCATCTTGCTTAACCCCTTCCACATTTTTCACAAACTCCACCACTTCCTAAAATGTCATACCTACTGAGACCATCTATAGAGCTAACAACTGGAGTCCCACATTCAGGCCCTTCACAAACCGTTTGATCCTCTCCTTCTCCATGGGTAGTAATGGCAAGGCATACCTGGAGAAAAGGCTGCAACTGAGGAGGTTCCCTGCTCAATGTTGGTGAACTCATCTTGCCTTCGGTCTCAAAGATAGTGCACATACTTCTCCAGAAACATGGCGTAGAACTGAGTCCATGTTAGCAGCAGTGACCACCTCAAGTGCAGAATTGAGTCCATGTCAGCGGCGGTGACCCCGATGAGTGAAAAACTAAGTCCATGTCAGTGACAGTGACCTCGCCGAGTGAAGAACTGAGTCCATGTTAGCAGCAGTGACCCCATCGGTTTTCACTCTACAAACACTCTCCACCAGAGCTTGGCGTCCCCTATCAACTGAAGTGTGACAAATTCCACCTCCTACTTCTTCATTGCCCCCATCTTATGGAGTCTCTCAGAGAAGTCAGTGATGAACTAATAGGTGTCCTCTGCCTCCATGCCATAGAAAGTGGGAGGCTTCATCTTTATGGATCTCCAGAATAAATCATGCTTATCTCCAATCATCACTGGTCCAGCCACCAATCTCATGAATATAACTACCTCAGAAAGGTCATCCATCCGGAGAGCTACAACTGCTGCATGTTGTATCCCTGAGTTCTGTCTTGATAGAGTTGCAGGTGCTACTCCATTATCTACGAGGCCACTCAAAAGATTTAGCACCTGAGCCAGGACTTCAGAGGAAGTTAGAGCGGCTGCCACCTCTCCCTGCCTCGATACCTCCATCTCTACTGCCACTCCATCCTAAACTATTGGAGGTACTAGAGATTCTAACCTCTCCCGAGCAAGACCAGGATCACGGGAGGCAGCAGCAGGCCTTTGCCTGTGACCTCAGCCTTGTCCCCTGTTACGAGCTACGACTTCTATCACTGGCTCTAGTGCCTCATTCCGGACTCCTCTTGAGCATGTCCTCACCATCTGTGAGAGAAAGAAGTTATTAAATACCAATTTGGATCACCAGATACCAATTAGAATCAAGTAATAGCATGAAATAAAGAGAAGGAAGGGAGTTTTCCTAGTCTGATAGCCTCCCGAAGATAAGTATTAGACATATCTACACCGATACATGAGACTCTACTAGACTCGTCCTCGTACAATGAGATCAATGAACCTAGGACTCTAATACCATCTTTCATGATCCAAGTGGTTATGATCACCCACACTAATCTTCCCCGTGGGTGAACCAACACGTCCCTACTAGTTCATTCATTTTTTAATGTTCATGCTATAAAATAAGCATCCTTTTGAAAAAAATAAAAGTGAAAGTCTTGTAACAAAGTAAAGGAAATACTTTCATGACTATTTATTACATCCCTAAAAACTAAAAGTCATTGTACATTAAGGACATCTACCTAAAACATAGTCTACGAGAAATAAACAAGTAAATAAAATAAGTCCATGTCTAAACTAAAGGCATCTACTTCCGGCGAAATTGTAGCAACACAACAGAATCAACTCACCCTTGGCTTAAGCTTTCTGGATCACAGTCTACACTTAGAAAAGAAGTGCAGGAGTAGCATCAGTATGACACAATGTACTTGTAGGCATAATCATCCGATCCTAAATAATAACGTATATATGGGTGAAATAAAGAACATACATTTACTAAAACACATATTCGTTAGATAATATAAGTTCTAGAACCATTCAGGACAAGGTGTTAAGCTGGCCAGCTGATAACGCTCAAACTCACACTTCCTGACAAAGTATGAAACGGACATTGTCAATAAAGAACCCAACTAAGAGGTTGGGGTCGAACCCACAGGGAATATGGAAGATCTAGACTAATGCCGGTAATGAACTTGTTGGTGAGTTATCTCCAATTTGGGGGGTTTCAAAGAAAAAAATGTTAAAGCAAAGATTATAACAGTGATTTAATTCAAGATTTGAAAACAACTAGGGTAAGTATTCCCCATGGGTTCATAACTACTTCGGGTATGCAACGTGATCAATCCCAATGCTTACTTGTAGAACTGATAACTAGGGTTCATCCAAATGACTGGTTCATCCTTATTGGATGACTATACTCAATCACCGGGTCTGGTCTCATGAGTGATTTCAAGCTAACTATTATCAATATGTTCCAAATTTAACTATCCTATGACCACAACTCAAGTTAATACAATGATCATAAAGATTAAGGCTTTGTTGTAATTCTCTTTTCATAATCTCTACTTCTCTAGGTTCAAGCAAGTAAAGAATTTGGGCAAGTCCTAACATTGTACATTATTAAGAAATGTTTAAAAATGAAGAGAATACAATACAAGCTTTTCGTATTGGTTTTGAATCACTTTTGTGCAACCCTAGTTTATTATCCACCATGATTCCCACAACCCCTAGTTATGGAGGTTTTAGGCTCTCATGATTGTAAGATTGTAATTTGCATTTATAGACAAACACATAATTTAAATACTTACAGCAACAACTGGAAGGAAATTAGATTTGATTATTCAAGAACAATGTAAGAAATCAAGAATTTGATCCCAAGAATTGCTCCTCAAAACTCGATAAAAATTCACAAAAGTAACTATTCATACATATACTAACTCAGTTCTGTCCTCCTCTAACTAAAATAAAACATAAGGATATTTACACAGATATTAGAAAACTTTTCCTAAGCTAACTGGGAGTTTTCCATATCTAGTGTCGTCTGTGCCATGATTTGTCCTATGACCCGTAGCAGGATTTTACAAGTCGTACCTACTGTCAGTAAGTTCTTGGCTGCTACAGATCTGGCTAAGTGTTGGTGTCCTGTTATGACTTGTACCTTCATCCTACGAGTCGTACATTGCTTCCGTGGTTTGGCTCTGAGAACTTTGACATCTTCTGGAATTCTTCACATGTATTGTGGTACGACTCGTACCTTCTTTCCATGACTCATACTGTCTATAGAGTCTAAAGTTCTGCCAAGTACTGAAAATGTTATGAAGTTGAGCACGGCTCCTAGTATGATTCATACATTGGTGCCATGGTTCGTGAGCCTATCCATACTAGGAGTCTGCCTTTGTGCAATTTCTTCTTAATATTTTCACGACTCCAGTTACGGCTCATACTAAGAGTCGTATGTTGCCTTCTTCCAAATTCAGCCTTCTGACTTTCATCACAGTTCTCAGTACGGCTCATACAATCAAGGTATGACTCATATTGAGACTGGTACTTTGGCTTATTTTCTACATTTTAAGGCTTCTTTTGCACATCTTTGCTCCAACACTTATTTTTCCTACAATCAAAGTAAAAGTGCCTTATCTATATAAACGTACCTAAGTCCATGCTATTTTCTCAGTTTTTCATATTGAAAGTGTTGTAAACTCACAGCACATCAACACCCTCAAATTGAGACTTTTGCATGTCCTCAGGCAAAGAAAATGAAAAATTAAACATGACGCTTAAATAGAAAATAAACCTAGGACACTACAGCTAATATCAAACAAAATTGCACTATGACTCCAAAAACTTTTGACCCTTTTCCTGTGAACCAAATTACCACATGCACTACCACAAAACATGAGAACAGGGATCAAGACATGTCATCTAGCTATTAACAGGTAGTCAAGTCATTAACAATGCTTTTCACACAGACTGCTGGTAAAGTTAAACACAAACCATGTACCCTCACAGCAAACGAAGTCCCCCACTCACAGATATAGCAAAATATATGACATGGGACTGAACAAGAGAAACTCTCACTCTTACAAAGAAGTTCCAAATACTGCATATCGGATACCATAGGCTTGCCCTTATTTTATCTACTTCGCTTTGTCAAATGGTTAGGTTAGGATCACTATGGGACTTGCTTTGTCTTGTAATGTAGGCTTTTGGGCTAGGTAAGATAGATATGGAAATTTTTGAGTGACTAAAACCCCTCCTTGGCACTACATACATGTGGCTCCATTCTTTTATTTTTTCTTTTCACTTTTTTCACCCTTTTTACTTTTTTCACTTTTTCCTTCCTTTTCACCTTTATACACTTGTATGAGTGTGGTGTGTTTTCAAACTTTTCATGCATCATTCTCTTTTTGAATTTTCTTATTCTTTTCTTTTGTCACACCACACCTTATTTTTCATCTTTTTTCTCTTTTCTATCCCTTTTTCACCTTCCCAATCTTTATGCACCCCTACTCTAGCCACCCTCAACTTAGGAATTTTTCCTATGTTGAGGTTCACAATATCCAAGGAGGGACTAGACCAAAACAGGTTCATTATAAAAATGGGTACGGTTAATCGGTTAATCAAAGAAGAAAATGGTCTATTTAAAGCTAAAAAATTTGGATCAAGGGAATCATATGATTTCGGTAGGGTTATTTAGGCTAAAAATGGGCTCAACAAAAAGGGCCTATGATCCTTTCCTAACCAACCATCCTAAAACCTATGCAAAGACCAACCGGACAAGTTCTAGATCATCTACACAGTATTGAACTAGGTATCAGACCTCACTCACTCGTGGTACATGATTTATATTCACTCTACCTATCTGGTTTATTCATGGCTTAACAAAAACTACACATGCTAGTATACTAAATGACATAAAAGATCTACAGAAATCATGTATGCAATCACAAGTACACGGCTAATTCATCAAAAAAATTTAACAGGGTCAATTTTTCAAAAATATCAAATCTAGTGCACTTTATTGGCTAAGTACTCCTAAGATACTTTCTAATTAAACAAAAATCACACAAAAATAATATTCTAAACATGTCGGTTCTACTAAATAGCATGTTCGAGGGAAAAGAGACACGACAAGAAAAACCCTCGGACGAGTCAAAATCTCCAAAAAAAAATACAAGTATACCCCTCCCCTATTTAAAAAGCGTGCTTCGTCCCCGAAGCATAGAATATAAGCATAGAGGGAACGAACATACCTGCAGCACTCTAAGCGCTCCTGTCATCCTGTGGAGGAGGTTCCTTAGCTACAATCATGGCACTGGCAGTGGCCAGCGCACTCACTTATGGGTCAACAGGGGGAGTGCTACCCCCTCAGTAGTCTCGGTCATCTCTACGGCCTCTGTAATGGTTGGGGCTGAATGTGGCTCGCTTGAAGGGTCCATGCCATTGGCAAGCTCTGACTTGGCCATGGTGGAGCTACCTTCTCCTCTAGCTCGTTCCTGCAGCTCTGACAGGTGTGCATAATGACTCTATAGTCTTTCTACTCGTGCACTCTTGTGTTCTCTTTTCTCTCTCTTCTTTCTTTTTCTCGGGGTCTCATCTCCAGCATCCTCGGAGACTCTCTTCTTTCCTTCCTATTTTCCTGCTGCTATGGGCTCCTAGTAGGCCGCCAGATCAAGCTTCTCATCTAAATCCACTTCATGGTCAAGAAGGTGGGGGCTGCTATGACTGTCGGCTGCCATGATGACAGCTCAGCCACTTGGCTCCGAAGAGCCCCCAACTCCTCATGGAGGCTGCTTGTATCCGTCTGCTCAGCCATGCGCACATTAAATTGACTCTCAAACCCGTCAAGTCAGGAATGCAAGGCTATGCAGCTGTCCTGATCTAAACTTTCACCCAGGGCTTGACATTCTCCATTATTGATTGTATATTTATTTCAGCCATGGTTAATCTTTTGGCCAAGTTTTAAAGAAAATCCTAGGGCACTAGGACGTATCCTGCTAGGGTCTGACTCTGGAGACTGGTATGTGGTGCAGCAGAAGTGTTGGGAGCTGCATTTGAATAATTGATATCTATAGCTGGTGTCTCACCCTGCTCTTGTGAGGTGGGTGAATTCACTTATGCGCCCCCAATAGGTCGAGTTAGCAGAATGACGGTAGAAAGTCGGGATTGACTCACCAGGTTCATTTCATCCCAGATTAGACCAATATCTACTATTCGTTGTCCTCTAATCAAGCGCTCCTCATCCCGGTGCACCGTGATTCCTGCCTCTATGCATAATCTGAAGACAAGGATCGGGAATGGGATAGTAGTGCTCAATCCCATGGACGGATCTCTCATCTCCTCTACGATGACCCTCAAAATATTGATGGGGTATCTAGACATGATACAGGCCATCAAAGCTGCTCTATCTGCACTGAGGGTATTGTCATTGACCGTTGGCTCCAAACCGTGGTGCACTAATGTCTAGCAGGCTTTTTCTATAAATTTGAGAGAATTCTTTGTAACCTTCTTCCCACTAGTGACCCACTCTGCTTCCTCTTCGTCCTCAGCAATAATGACGGACAACCACTATATCCGTCTCCTCCTCTCATTAAAACCCAGTTGCTTTATTTGTTTTAGTGCCTCCACCCGGTACTCATATTTTGGCGTAGCATGTAGAGGTATGAACTGGGGCCCATATAGTATTTGAGCAATGGTGTGCTCGGATATGTCGACCTATCAGCCTCTGACTATAACACTCTCCAGATTGGCTTGATCTTTCAACTTTTTCCCCTCTTTGGCTTTCTGCTCCATAGATGCCAAATAGTTGGTGTAGAACTTCCGGACAATTTCTGGAGTGTACTGGTCCGGAGCCCTAGCCATCCACTCAAAGTCGTAGAAGATGAATATCCGCTTCATCTCCTCCACCTCGTTTAATGAATTTGTGAGGATCCATGGCTCTTTTTGAATGCTCCGCCTAGGTTTATTTTGGCGGTGAGAGCAATGCCTTGCTCATATATCTCCTGAGCTCCTGACACTCTCCACTGGATAGTGCAGTTCTCCCTAGGCGGAGTCTGCTCCTGCTCAGCATTTGGTGCTTCTTCCTCTAAACCAGCACCGCTACTTGCCTCTTTGGATTGAGTCTCCTCGGACCTCTCTTCTGCATTAGAGTCGCTTCCTGACTCCTGAGCCTTCCTCAGCTCCCTTCTCAGACTGGGGAGCTCTGGTAGATGTGGCAGTAGCCGCCACAGCTTGGGCTTTGGCCTTTACTCTATTGGTTCAGGTCCCATCAGTGTCCGATGTATCGACCCTATACTCCTCTACTAAACTACTAGGGGAGCTGCTTACTTGATCAGATTCAAAGGTTTCATCAAGTAGTGTCCTCTGTGCAGTTGCCTTTGATGCTTTGCACTTTAGCATCATTGTACCTGCAGACAAAGTGGGTTAGAATTTCATAATTGAGAAAAAAGAAAGCAAGATCAAAGTCCTCTGAAGTTTATCACGGGTCAATAGTACGAGTCATACCTTGGAGGTATGATTCGTACTGAGACCCGTAATGTCGAAGGTCAGTGCTACGCCTCTAAGTACAACTCATACCATGAAGGTACGGTCCGTACCACGAGTCGTTTGGGGATAGTCCTGTTCACCAATTTTTCTGTATTTTTCCATGACTCATGGAATGACCCGTAGGTCGCACGAGTCGTAGGAAGGATCGAACTGTCACTTGTGGACTTGACCCTTTCCAGATTTTTGGTACGACTTCCAGGTACAACTCATAGTAGTATACCATGAGCCGTACTAGGATTCGTACCTTGTGTATTTTCAAATTTGGCTTGGGGCAGTCCCAATGATCCATCCTACGAGTCGTAGTATGTAACCACGAGTCGTTAGAAGACTCGTGAAGCCTGTCCCTACCTCGATTTTGGTTCAATTTACAAGGAGTTCTATTTTACATTTTGGGGTACTTAGAATTCCCTAGGTCTAGGCAAGTATTTTAACCCATTTTACAACTACTCATCCCTCCCTTTCTTAATCACTACCAATAACTCAATTGTTGGTAGTTCAATGCACAATTTCATCAAATTCAAGTTCATTCCCAGTCACACATGGCTCAGTCACACCCCTAGTCATTATCTTTTTCAAAATTTTCAATCAACAACGAGGACTCCCACGGGGTTTAGCACAGTTACATCAAGCATACAAGTTTTATCAAATTCAAATAAATATACTTACTTGATAACTACTTACTTCGACTGGCAGTCAGAAATTTAGGGTTGGAAATTGGGATTCTCAGTGTTAACTAAGAAAGAAATTTCTCGATTGATCTTTGATTTTGAGTTACGGGTGTGAGGGAGTCATGGGTATTGGTCGTGACTTTGGTTTTGAGTGCGTGGGAGAAGGGTATGATTTGTTTTGAGTTTAAATAGGTTATAGGGAAAATTTGAAAAATCTGGCCAGAGTTGGGTGTTCTAAAAATTTTTGACCCGTCACGACTCATACCAAGAATTGTAGGAAGGCCCTATGACTCATCCCTTGGACCTATAACAGAGAGATTGAGAAACTTACCTGTGGACCTATGAGTGCATCCCATGACTCGTACAACTAGAGTACGATTCATACAATGACTTGTAGGTCTTTTCTATTCATTGTGGTCCATGCCTTGCATAGTTCATAGGCATAGTAAATACTACGATCTGTACAATGAAGTTACGAGTCGTAGGATCAACTATACCCTAAACTCGTGCACTTACATCTTTGATTCTCACCACGACTCGTGCTATGACTCATACAAACCTCTCACGCGTCGTACTAAGAACCGTAGCACCTGCCTCTTAAGTAATTTTTCTGCCACCTATTTTTTTCCCTGCACACTAATCACACATTAGTTAATTCACTTGGGTTACCTCTCAAGAGGTGCTCGATTTAACGTCACGGCACGACGCAAGTATCTTGGTTACTCAGAATTCACCAAGCCACCACTTGGGTTGCCTCCCAAGAAGCGCCTGATTTAACATCACGGCACAACGCAAGTCTCTTGACTACTCAAACTTCATCAAGGAACTCAGATTCATCTTCTATCACTGAGACCACTCTATATTCCTTCGGTTGCTTCATTGACCGGGAAATGTTGAAGGTGACCTCATCTTTATTTAGTCTGAACTTTAACTGTCCAGCCTCCACATCTACTAAGGCCCTCCTAGTAGCAAGGAATGGTTGCCCCAAAATGATGGGGACCTCATAATCAACCTCGCAATCAAGGATCAAGAAGTCTACTGGGAATATAAATCTATCGACTTTGACAAGCACATCGAACAGGATCCCCACAGGCTTCTTCACAGTTTTGTCAGCTATTAGCAGCTACATGGTAATCGGTTTGGGGGCTCCCAAGCCCAAGTGCTTAAAAACAGTCAGTGACATCAGATTGATGCTTGCTCCCTGATCACATAGTGCCCTTGCGAACTCCACATCACCAATTGTGCATGGAATGGTAAAAGCACAAAGATCTTCCTTTTTCTGGGCTAGGACCCCTGAAGTTATGGCACTACAATGGTGTACATTATCAATAGGCTCATAACTCACGGATCTCTTATTCGTCACAAGGTCCTTCATAAACTTAGTATATCCTGGCATTTATTCCAACACCTCGACCAATGGTATGTTCACAGATAACTCTTTGATCATTGACAAGAATTTCTGAAACTTACCATTCTCCGCCTTCTTCTTCATTCTTTGAGGGAACGGTGGCGGTGGTCGTGAAATAGCCTTATAAATTTGCATTTCTCCTTGTTCAACTTTAGGCCCTTTTTCACCAATTGGGGCCTCAAGAAACTTAGCATCCTCATTATGTTCCTTGTCAGCGACATCGTATCTTCAATCATGCTCTCTTTCTTCCTTTCAACTACAACCGGTAGAAGGGGGTCAATAGTATTCTTTCCACTCCTAGTCATCACAGCCATACAGTGACCATCATTCTTTGGATTTTGGACTATTTTTCTAGGTAGCGTACCCTTGCCTAGGCTTCATAGATGTTGATAGTTGCCGTAGCTCATGTTCAATCTTCTTGATAGCCGTCACATGTGACTCCACTCTCTGACCCATGCTTGATATATCACCATGGATTTCCTTTAACTGATCATCTGTGGGCCTCACCTTTTTCACCATCTCAGCCATCGTGCTCTCTAACTTTGACTGTCCTTCCTCCACCTCACATGCATTAGGAGGCACGTACACTCCATCTCAGTTATTGTGGCAACCATCATTCCTTCTCGAGTCTCCTTCACGCTCATGACCTAGGCTTCTATCTCTATACCTATTTCGGTTATAGTTTTCTCTATATTAGTTCCAACCTTGGTTTCCAGAACCTTGGCGCCAAGTGTCTTGTCCAGACCCTTGGCATTGGCTCGAAAACCCGCCACATGATTGTTCAAGAAGTTTTCCTCTTCCTCGAAATCTAAGTGGTCTGGCCCTGGCTCTTGTCCTTATGTCCCAACTGCGTTCACCTTTATGGCTCCATCTCCCATGATGTGCTTAGTAAGGAGTCCAACGATGTGCACATATGAGCCAACTCCTGGTTAAGCTCTTCTTCTTTCCTACGTTGGTTTGTATTCAAACCAACAACATATGTACCGGCCGTTGCGTCTACCTCCAGAGTATTCCATTCCATGTTTGTTTTTGTCACCCTATCAAGAATGGTAGCGGCTTGCTCCTAGTGTGACTTATCTGTACTCCTCCCGCCACTGTGTTTGCTACAACTTTGGTACTATTGTTGAAGGACCTGTAAAAGATTTCCAACAAACTATCATCTGGAATCTTATTGTTCAGGCATTTTGTCAACTTTTTCTTGAACATCAGCCAGTTTTCACGAAGTGCCTCAGTTTTAAGTTGTCGAAGGTTATAAATTTCGTCCTTGAGATGCAGCATTCTGGAGGGTGGAAAGAATCTCTCTAAGAAAGCTTGCTTGATCTCCCTCCAGTTGGTTATGGAGTTGTTGGGCAACTCTAATAACCATAAAGTGGATTCCCCAGATAGAGAAAAAGGGAAAAGTATGAGTCTGATGGAATCTTGGCTGAGTCCGGGAAACCTGTACGCCTTGAATATTCCCACGAAGTTCATCAAGTGCAGGTTGGCATCGTTAGCTGTATGACCACTGAGAACCCCTTTCATGTTTAAAAATTGAATCATGGTGCTCGTGACGTCAAATTTGGCCCCAGCAAGCATTGGTGGTGGTACAGTTGCTCCTGTTGACCCGACTTCATCTATGTCCGGGTGATCTTCATCGAAGAACTGTGAGGCATATCTTTTGTCTCTATTTCTCCTCCCATGTTGGCCAGCATTCACGACCTCATCTCGAGCATCTTCCGCATCCTAAAGTGCAGCTTGTCGATCTAGCTCAGCTTGCCTAGCTTCTTCAGCTATGCGGGAATCTCTTTTCTCCTGGTTTTCCATCCTTCGCGGTGTTCGTTCAAGTTTGTGATCCAACGAAATCAGGGGGTTTCCACTCTGACGAGTACTTGGCCTTCACCAAGCAACAACCTATGGATATCCAAAAACAAAAAGAAAATGTAATTCAGGAAATAACAACCAAAATACAAATACAAGCAATTAATCTAATATTAGCCATATTCCCCGGCAATGATGCCACTTTTTGATAACGCTTAAACTCAAACTTCATGACAAAGTATGAAGAAGACATTGTCAATAAAGAACCCAACAAAGAGGTTAAGGTCAAACCCATAGGGAATATGAAAGATCTAGACTAATGCCAGTAAGTAAACTTGTTGGTGAGTTATCTCCAATTTGAGGGGTTTCAAAGAAAACATCGTTAAAGAAAAGATTATAATTGTGATTTAAATCAAGATTTGAAAAAAACTAGGGTAAGTGTTCCCCATGGATTCGTATCTACTTCAGGTATACACATGTGATCAATACCAATGTTTACTTGTAGAACTGATAACTAGGGTTTATCCAAATGACTGGTTCGTTTCTATTGGATGACTATACTCAATCATCGGGTCTGGTCTCATGAGCAATTTCAAGATAACCGTTATCAATATGTTCCAAATTTAACTATCCTGCGACCACAGTTTAAGTTAATACAATGATCATAAAGATCAAGCCTTTGTTGTAATTCTCTTTTCCTAATCTCTACTTTTCTAGGTTCAAGCAAGTAAAGAATTTGGGCAAGTCCTAACTTGTGCATCGTTATGAAACGTTTAAACATGAAAAGAATATAATACAAGCTTTTCGTATTGGCTTTGAATCATTTTTGTGCAACCCTAGTTTGTTAATCCGCCATGGTTCCCACAACCCCTAGTTGTGGAGGTTTTAGCCTCTCATGGTTATAAGATTGTAATTTGCATTCATAGACAAACACATAATTTAACTACTTATAACAAAAATTGGAAGGAAATCAGATTTGATTATTCAAGAACAATGTAAGAAATCAAGAATTTGATCCCAAGAATTGCTCCTCAAAACTCGATAAAAATTCACAAAAATAACTATTCACACGTCTACTAACTCAGTTCTGTCCTCCTATAACTCAAATAAAACATAAAGGATATTTATACAACCATTAGAAACCTTTTCCCAAGCTAACAGGGAGTTTTCCATATTTGGTGCCATTTGTGCCACCATTTGTCCTACGACCCGTAGCAACGACCCGTAGAAGGATTGTACTGGTCGTACCTGTTGTCCGTAAGTTCTTGGCTGCTACAGAACTAGCTAAGTGTTGGTATCCTAGTACCACTCGTACCTTCATCCTACAAGTCGTACATTGCTTCCGTGGTTTGGCTTTTAGAACTTTGACATCTTCTGGAATTCTTCATGAGTGTTATAGTATGACTCGTACCTTCCTGCCACGACTTATTTTGTATATAGTGTCTGAAGTTCTGCCAAGTACTGAAAATCTTCTAAAGTTCACTATGGCTCCTGGTATGATTCGTACATTGGTGCTATGGTTTGTGAGTCCATCTGTACCAGGAGTTTTCCTTTGCGTAATTTCTTCTGAATATTTCCACAACTCTAGTTACGGCTCTTACAATCGTGGTACGGCTCGTACTGAGAGTCTTATGTTGCCTTCTTCCCAATTCAGCCTTCTAACTTTCATCACAGTTCTTAGTACGACTCATACAATCAAGGTACGGCTCGTACTGAGACTGGTACTTTGGCTGATTTTTTGCATTTTAAGGCTTCTTTTGCACATCTTTGGTCCAACACTTATTTTCCCTGAAATCAAAGTAAAGTTCCTTATATCCATATAAACGTACCTAAGTCCATGCTATTTTCTCAGTTTTAAGCGTCGAAAGTGTTTTAAACTCATAGCACATCACCTGCTCACTAGATTGGGACTCGCTGCAGTGATGATGAGACCGTCATAATGGTAAGGGTACCGCCGCAGCGATACTGCATCAGTAATAACTCAACTCGACTGACCACCTTCAGTTTTCCCTTAAAAAAGTTCAACAACCTGTTCATAAGTCCGTACAAATTATACATAGCCACAAATTCCACAGTTAATGCACCACTGACTGCATGGGATATACAATGGTCTCCTCACAAGGAATCCATCAAGTCAGCACTGGCTCATACGTGAATTTACAAGCAATAACAAGTCATAATAAGCACATCAACATTGCTAACACATATAAACTATGCAATCAAGAATTTCATTTCAACCAGGTTCTCATACTCTCAAACCGATCGTTACTCCCTGAGTTCAATCTTGGTATCGTACCATCTGTGATGTGTCAGGCACACGCCTTCATCACATCACCATAATCACTCAATATTGGACATCACTATACGCACATACCTGAAGGTCTTATTTTTGCCCTTCCATTCATGAGCTGCAAGGGACTCTAGAAATCCATGTACTGTATGGGCGTGGTACCCACTCCTACTCAACTTCTCATTTGGATGCTCCCCTCGAACATGAGCCACTCAACCATAATCGCTCGCCCAGATGCTCCCCTCGAGCACGAGCCACTTATCTCAGGATAAAGCATGTTATCTATTTTCATTCTAATAATCGGTATGTTATAACTAAGTCAGTGATATGACTTTTGGGAGGCCTCATCTTACCTCCATCAACTCGGTTAAACTTACCTAACATTGATCACTCCTATGGCAACTCAAAAGAACACATATAACATCTCAAAACACCCAAATTTCATACAACACAAGTAACAACATCATATTAATTTCACTTCACCCACAGAAATTAACATGTGCATTATTAACAATAATTAGTGTTCGGGGACCAACCAAACTCCTTGTCGTTCCACACAAATACACACCATTATATAAAGTCTAACTCCTTATAAAATCATAATCTACCTCAACAGGAGGATTCAAATGCCAGTTAATCTGCTGGAGCCTTATCTTTTCTCAAAGCCTCAGAATGCTTGAAATCTATGAACAAAAGTCACAAGAGTGCTTCATTAACTACTCTTCAAATAAGGGTCTTAGGAAATTCAACCCACCCAATTCTACCTGGGTTTACGATCTAATTCCATGCTCAAGGAGTAATTTATGAAAACCCAGCCTTATAATGGTCATTCCATTCTAGTTCATGGAGTTTTCTACCCTTCCACCCCCCTTAAAGCAATTTTAAGGTTAAAGTTCTAACTTCACCGAGTTTTAGGTCTCGAAGTCTCGAATACACAAGGTTCTACAACCACATTAGATCTAGTTAGTGTTCATTACTCATTGCTAGGTCTAGGAATACACATCCAACACTTCTCCTTAATTAGCCCTAGTTTCTACCAACTTTAGTTTTTTTGTTTTAAAAAATCCACCATTACATGTATCCTCCTCCCCTTGATTCAATGGTGTTAGGGAATTGAAAGTAGAACGAATAAGCCATAAACCTTAGCTTGGGAAGAAGAATTGCTCTGCTCTTGGGAAAATCACTCTTATATTCTAAAAGTTCATGCCTTAGAGTAATGGGGTGAAAAACCCCAAAATTCCCTCTAAAATCGTCTTACTGCCCAGGACCTCGCCATGGCATACCCAATTTCTAGTCATCCCTTTCCATTATGGCAAACCACTGACTGTCATGACGATCTCACTGCAGCAGCACTACAACTGCTGGAGTAGTCCCCGTCAACCAGTAGTTTGAAACTTTATTGCACCTTTTCCATTCCTCAATCCTAAGTTGAATTACCACTCCATCAATACTTTCCACTGTGCACCTAGGCATAAATAGAGTATTCTGAACTTACTTCTCCATAACGACAAATGGGTCATTACACAGCCAGACGCGGGCTCCTCTATAATATCCAAATATATCAGTGGGACCTCTGCCATCCTTGTGCCTTGATCAATTGTTTAATACGACTGCAATGCATGCATGATCTTAGCATACGACACCAATACAAACTAATTTAAAATAAAATTAAAAATTAGAAAATGTTAAGAAAAAATATAAATATCAATATATTAAAGTAAATATAATGTTTACCTGCTCGTCCCTCATATGATCAACTTGATTTCTATATGCAAGAAAGGTAAGGTTGTCTCTTATTTGTGGATAATCCATCCTGTCCACCTCCTCGCATAGGGGAGAAATGCCTCATCCTCAAGTGCACCCTCACATTCAAGCTTAATCACCATCCTCCTTGTTGAAAGTGCATGAATCTCTTCGAAGTCCATATATGAACATGACATTAAAAAAGTAATTTTATAGTTGTCCTTTCAAATTATGTTTTTAGAAACTAAAAAATACACATGTAGATGTCTTTCCTAAAGGAGAGGAATAAATCCACCAATATCATGTACGATGCTAATAGATGCCCTACAGAGCATTCTATTGAGGAATGTCCGAATAGCACTTCCCTAGTTGTCGGTCCCTATCTCATGCAGGGGATCTAGAAAACTCAATAAGAATAACCTCACCCGGTTTCTAGATGTGTTTGAAAATAAGATGCCCCAGGATTTAATCAGTAAATAGAGCTGGGCAAGGTGGTCAACTCTCAAATCTTGAGTGTAGCAGATATAATGGGGTCTTCATCAAGCTGTAGAATAAAATATGTACAAATGGTAGATAATCTCACTTGACTAGCACCGAACATCTGAATGTCTTGTGCTTAGAAGCCAATGAATCGTACCTAACTCTCCTTACTAATTTTTCATTCCAACATACTACCTACCATATGTATAATGATTGTCCATCGATCCATAGTCCTGACCTCTATGTCCTTGACCGTGATCGTGACCTCATCAATATGGAGATGGAAGATGTATTTCTCCGGCCTCCACTGCTCAATCATGGTCATCATAATGGCCCGATAAAGCTATATCCAACTCTCACGACCCGAGCCTACACTATGGACGCATTACAGTACTTAGGACCACAAGTGACCCCAAGCTAACCACGGCATAATATATTACTGAAAATCTAAATACTGAATGAATCTATTGGGGAAGCTTGAAAACATAATTGAATAAAATACTATTAAGCAATACATTACATCTAATAACACATTGAGTTACTAGCCCTGTCTGAAATCCATCGAAGAAACTATTGAGTTTTTGGGACAAGTCCCTATCTAACTCCAAAGTTTCAATTCAAGGAAATAAAACTGAAATGGAAGCTAAGCTCTCGTCCTCGGAAGATGAGGACTCACCACAGAATTCTGCTGAATGTAACCAGAGAAGGACTATTGATGGTGCTGAGACTAAGAGCCTGCACCTGTATCATGAGACGATACAGCATAGAAAATATGCATCATGACTTTAAATGTACGGGTATGAGGAATATGAAAAAACATACAAATACTGAAAATCTGTAAGATGAATTGAAAAAGAACATGCAAAGACCATAACAAGAATAATAAATACTACAAACATCAAAGTTGTCTGAAGGTCATAAGCATATCCTAAAATCTATAGGACTGGACTGAGCTAGGGACTGAGACTATACTGGGCTATATTGTGCTATCCTGTGTTATACCGTGGGAGAGGCTATAACCGATATATCGCCATGTGAGCTACATGTGGAGTCCAATGTATACCCCCTGTTGGAGAAGGTCCACCATACCTTGCTAGGGTATAGTAGCGAGCTGGATGATCACTGTATGAGCCCCATTCGGGCTAATGACCTATGATGGCAACGTAGTTCTGGGAACCTAGGTGCGCTGAACCACGGCCTGCTCGATGCTAAGTCCTACTCCACTGGAAATCCTAACATTGTCTGCTAAACTGATAGTTCAAACATGATGTCCTAAGACTCAAGTCAGGACCACTTATCTGGAAGCGTTCTGAGAGTCTAGACGACCTGATAACTGAAACACAGGTGTTCTAAGACTTGTCAGAGCTGCTTTATCTAAAAGCGTCGTGACCATCTAAAGAATAATCTGAAGACTAATAATTGAGGCTGTAGAGTTTTACTGAACTCCTCAATAGACTGACTATAGTCAAACTGATCAGCTAACATTTTTGTAGGATACTAAGAATGCTAAGTACTGACTGAACCAGCCATAAGCTAATTTATGGTCACATGTCTATACTATCATGGTGATTTAAAAAGAAACTATAAGAATCAAGCAACATTCATATCTGGACTTTCAATTATGCAAGATTCATTCAAACCACATTTAAGGATTAAGGATAAAACACATATTCATGGAAAGGGATATCGATATGAATTATAGCTGGTAGAAGTATTCAAGAATCACAAGAATTATATCAAGAAGGAAATTCCCCAACCCAACAGAAGAACAATCCTAGTTTCTATATTTCACAGGGCTAGAACTGATAAAGTTTTATGTGAGAAGTTTTAGGGAACAAGGGAAGAGCAATTCCCTTGTTGAAATTCCATATACCTGGAGTAAAAGTTCTCCTAAGAAGCTTCCTGGAAAGCTTGAGAAGAATGGAAGCCCTAGTCCTGCTCTAGGAGAACTGTCTGAGTTCTTCGTACTATTTCTAAGAGTTTGAGGGAGAATGAGAAAGCAATCGGTCAATCTTCCCTAAATTCCCTTCTAAAAAAACCCCAAAGGACGTAGCTTAGGCATTAAAATAATAGAAAATTACAAAAATGCCCCTGGAAATTGCTTTAAAATTTCTATCTGATAGGTGGTACGACTCAACCAAGGGTTGTACCACAATCCTATGATTCGTACTACTTCTCATGGTTCGGGACTCTATTTCAACCCATTTCTCTAAAGTTCTCCATGGATGCTTACTACGGATCGTACCAACATCCCATGAGTCTTGCTACAATCCGTAGCTTACTTCTGAGACTTCCTCTGATCTCTCTCATGACTCCTCCCACAGGTCATACCACTGTACCACGAGTCGTACCATAACTTTTGGTTACCTGAAATTTCCTTGTCCATTTCTTTGAGCTTTTCCTCGACTTTTTAGTATGATCTGTACTAGGATAATATGATTCACAACATAAAGTCGTGTTTTCTCCAATCTCATCGGTTGTACTTCTCTATCCTCCTGTTATGAGTTTAGGTAAGATCCGTACATCAATTGTATGAGTCGTGTTGTGACTCATACTGAGATTTTTTCTCAATTTTCTGCAGGATCAAGTTTTAGATCTAAAGACTAGTCTTAGAAAGTCTGGGGTGTTATAATATCCCCCCTGGGAACATTTGTCCTCAGATGGGGACTAACTAAGTTGGAAATATAGGGAAAGAGCTGCAATCCCAAGATTACAAACTATAGACGGGTTACTGAAGGAGTAGTTGACTCCTAACTAAAAACACACTAACTGAGCATATGCAACTAGGGTGCACACCCTAAACATGAAAGGAACTGAAGGGTACCAAACTAAATGGAATACTGAGGAGAATTTAGTACCTAATGCTGAAGCTGAGTTGGAAGGAAATAAATGAGGGTATTTAGACATCATCTCTACTTCTGATTCCCATGTAGCTCCCTAAACTAGCTGGTTCCTCCATAAAACCATTACTAAAGCGACCTACTTGTTTCTTAGCTTACAAACCTAATGGTCTAGGATCTGAACTGGAACTTCTTCGTAAGAGAGACTGTCTTTTACATCCACACTCTCTAGAGGCACTATTGAGGTCGGGTCACCAATGCATTTTTTTAATATAGACATATAGAAGAAGACGGGGTGCACCGATGCTAACTCCGTAGGCAATTCCAGCTTATAAGCCATTCTGCCAATGCGTCTATCGTGCCCACCTTGTAAGGCGTAACTGGCACCTAATGCCACACTAGACCCTGAGATGACCTAGCTAGACATATACACTTCGAATGCATACCAGAAACACATATTCAAGAAAACTATCAGCTATATCTTGGCTCAAAAAATAGCCTTAGGCCGACAAGGCCGCAACATACACCTGCGTAAAAATAGCTGACCCAACAGTTGCAATAATAACGTCATCCTATGCGGGCTGAGAAGACCATCATGCCATCTAAATTAGATCAAAATAAGACAAATGCACATATGCATATATGTAAGCCAACGTGGCCAACTGATAATATAACTAGGCCCTACACGACCACTAACACATAACTAACAGCCAGTGGTCTGCAAGCCTCTAAGAGTAAGATATTGGTTGGGACAGGGTCCCGATCTACTCAAAACTATACATCAAAAGACAGGAAAACCTCTAATCGTATGGCAACTCCGGAGGAAAGGAGCTAGCCAATCTGCTGAATCTAAATGCCTACTATGAAGGTCTCAAAACCTGTCCGTCTGAACTTGCAGGCAAGCATGCAACGCCCCATACGTGGGCGTCCGTACAATATGTACCGAGTATGAAAGGCAGTAATAATAACTGAATAGAAGCTGATAAAGGAACTGAAACTACTCAGTAATAAGAGCCAGAAGTTAACCTATTCGGCCTCACAAACATGAACTGTAACTAACAAGTAATATTCAAACAAGAACCTAACCTGTCCCCCATAATCTTGGAAGGTACAAACAACACAGAAAAAACCTACCTAGGCTCCCAAAAGCCCTGACAAGTGCAAAGAATCTACATACTTCTAACTATACCACTATAGCCCCGCAGACAAGCTGTAACTGAACATACTCGTCTTCTAAGATGGTATCCGAGCCTTTTGGGCTCCTGTGACTGCGTCTGAGCCTTCTGGGCTCTTGTAACTATATCTGAGCCTTTTGGGCTCCTGTAACTGCAGCCCGAGCACACAAGACTCTACTAAGGGGCAGTAATGCCACTACGACATAAGGGAAGTCCATAAGTGAATAGACTTCAATATGGCTCCACAGGCCTCAATCTGGTCCTTCTAGATGTCATATAGCTCCTGTGAGTATGTTGTAGCCCCATAGGCAGGTATACTAGAATTTAGCCCTTCTAGGCAACATGTGCATGGGCATCTGCATGAGTAGCCGGAGGTGTTAGCCTCGCGTTTGACAGTTGATAAGATCCCTACTTAGGATATTGCATAGCCTATCAGATTACTAACAGCTAAGGTAGTTTTCTTAGCGACCTATACGGCAAACTGTAAGTAGTATGAAGCTTATACAGTCACTGGCAATAAGTAGTTCATCTAACAACCTACCACCCAAATCATTAGGCAACCCTGGTGCCATTAACTCGAAGGTAAGGCTACTTTACCAAGAGTCTAGCCCTGTTGGCGTCAAGGTACACCAACGGCCTATAGGCCAACTTTAATATATATATATATATATATATATATATATATATATATATAGGCATCAAAATAGAAAGTTATATAGATAAGTTGCACCCAATGCTGCCCAATTTAACATAGTACGCTCAAAAGCTAACCAAAATCCTCTGCGGCCTTGGTACGACAGAAAAACATCACTAGCCTCTCTAGATGACAATAAAACAAATAGGAAATCTCTATGTCGCTTCTAGCGAAAGGCAAAGTTGAATATAGTCAATCCCGACAAGGGATACTAAACTACAACACCAATTCATCTCGTAGTAGCTAACTACAACACATATAATCACAAACTATTATGAAAGTACAAGTCGTATTAACTATAAGATGAGAATAACCTGTCGTAGGAGGTTAGCCTTAACATACCTCAATTGCTGAACTCTGCTCAACCAATCCTGCTTCAATTAAGAACTCATAATCCCTCCATATCTTAGCTCATACACCAAGGGAATAGGGCTACTCTATTTCAAGAAGTAGGCCAGCAATGTATCCCACAAAACACAATGATAACAAGTCACTACGGGTTCAATTCGGCAAAATATAATGAATCTTATAGATTAGAAGGGTAGAAACACTTACTATCACTTGTAGACGTACTAGTCTTATGTAGAGATGATTTCTACGAGATTTACTCGCTAGGGCCCCATCAAATTGAGCTAATTTCAAAGATTCAACTCTGTAGATATGTTCTTCGTAGCCCCAACATTCATTACCTAAGAATAATTTGTGTTTGAGGTGATTTGATAGCTTAATTTGCCCTCAATTTGTTGAAAATCTAAGTGAGAAAATCTCCTAAGTCGTACAACTCTTTGGGGGAAACGTTAAATGGATTAAACACACACAACATTATATATAGAGAGGGAGGCAGTGCAGGGGGTCCACAGCGTTCTTCTCACTGTGAAGGAGCAGAGGCATGACGCGCTGCTCCCTGCGTGGGAAAGGGGTACGCGGTACGGGGCCCATTATAGCCTGCCCCTGATCTCCTTCAATCGGCTCGCTCGATAACGCACTCATGCGTTCCACCATCGACTCTTCTCCGACACGTGCCATACACTAAGAACTCTCAGCATTCACACATACACATCGGTTAGACAAATAAAACTTACGGGGTGTAACATTATTCCCCCTTGGGGACATTTGTCCTCGAATGCAATTAAATCTTAAGAGACTCACTTCTTAGGCATTGCCAGAAAATTTTTGGTGTAGTCTCCTCTATAATATAGACTATCTGGAAACCTGAAATGCAGAAAAGTTCAACATAGGCATCTTACAGGACGCTACAACAACTTATAGCATAGCTCCACAACAAATAAGTGAGCACCCAACAAAAACGATAACAAAAGCAACAAACAACATTTGAGAACTATCTCACCTCAACTATAACTGTCTGAACTATTGTGATATTATCATAGTGTCTGGAACAAGTGAGGATATCTAAACCTCATGCCGTCCTCAGCTTCCTACATCATTTCTTCTACATTTTTATTGCTCCATAATCCTTTAATGGAAGCTATATCCTTGGTCCTCAATCTGCGGACCTATCAATCTAGTATAGTAATTGGAGTCTCCTCATAAGATAACTCCTATGTGACCTAAACATCCTCGACTGGAACAACCCGGTAAGGGTCTCCTACGCACTTTTGTAGCATCGATACATGAAAAATTGGATGAATAGATTCTAGCCCCGAAGGCAATTCTAACTCATAATCCACTTGGCCTATCTTTTGTAGGATCCGATATTGGCCCAATGAATCTAGGGCTAAGCTTGCCCTTCTTACCAAATCTCACAACGCTCTTCATAGGCAAGACTTTCAAAAATACCCAGTCATCAATATCAAACTTTGAGTCTTATGTTGTACATCGGAATAGGACTTTTGATGACTCTGGGCTGTCAATGAATGCTCTCTAATGAGCTTAACTTTATCTTTTGAATGATGTATCACGTCAAGTCTAATCAACCCTAACTCACTTACTTCAAACCATCCTATGGGGGACCTACATTTACGCCCATACAAAGCTTAATAAGGCACCATAAATGGTAGAATGGTATCTGTTATTATATGCAAACTCAATAAGAGGTAGGTAATCATCCCAACTTCCTTTGAAGTTTAGCACACACGCCCGTAACATATCTTTGAGCGTCTGAATCGTGTGCACAACTTGGTCATTTCTCTGGGTATGAAATGCTGTACTCAAGTTAACCTACGTCCCTAAACATTTTGATCTTGGACAGAATTATATGCCCAAGTGATGCTCAAGTGCTTCATTTCGTCTTGTTTATCTATCGTTATGTGTGCATTCTCATGTGATTTGTAGTTAAAATGTGAATTTATACTAACCAACATGATTAGTGTTGTTTTGCAGGTAAAATGTAATTTTAGGAAGCTAAGATACATGCTGGTAAAGATCGGGAATGGACCTTGAAGCGAGCTGTGGAAAAGGTCAAGGAAGAGCAGCAAAAATAAGGGCTCCACTATGGAGCCGTGTCATGCTGCCATCGCGGAGGCACTCTGCCTCGGATGATCTATTTTGGCAAATTCCAGTGAAGGTCCGCGTTGCCTCCGTGACATGGAGGCAATGCCATGCAATACAAGTCGTGGCACGTTGCGTATATTTACCTGGAACATCAATTTCCAATGAGGGTCCACGTTTGCACCGTGGCACAGAGGGAGTGCTCTGCGATACACTCCATGCCATGTTGCTTGTTATTCCGGGAAAAATTTTCACCAGTATAAATAGCACACTTTTGGTTTATTTTTAGTGATTCTGACTTGGTTGAGCAAGAACGTGGGTTACAGGCAGTTGAGGGGACGAAAATTCTAGGGTTCTTCTCTATCTCTTTCTCTTTTATCTCAATTGTTTGTATGATTTATACTCATTTGATGATGTTTAATTCACAAATGAGTGACTAAATTCACTTCTTGCTGAGGTTAAGAATAATTGTAGTGGAAGGTAATTGTTGATCAATTTAGTTTTCATCTTTTCTTCAATGGTTGTTCTATCAATTCTTGTTCTTACTGCATTAATTTTTGGCCAATGTTAATGTATATCTAAAAAATCCAATTTTGATTTTGAAAAGGAAAGAAATTGGAAAGTTGTGAATTGGTAGGATATGATTTCTTCTTAGTTTGGGAAAATTGAGAATTGATTTACATTCAGAATAGAAATATATCTGAAAGTCGTATTAGTCAATTAAGGAATCAGTTTTTTATGGCTGGAACATGAAATTCTTTTATCACAGAAATGTAGGTTGAAGGTTCATGATTCTTAAGTTGGGTAGGATACGAAAGTTTCAATTCACAGGCAACAATTCTTGACTAGCAACCGAAGGAAAGATTAACTGAATTGTATCGACAAATTACTTCCCTGCATGTTTGTTTTAGCCTCAGCATGCTCATTACTATAGTTCAGACTCACTTTATAATTTTTTCTTAGATTCGTAAAAATTAGGAAACTCAAACTCTCCAAATATTATTTAATTGGTTGTCTGCATTCTTAAATTTATAGTTTATTAACACTTAAGTTAGTTATTACCCTAGATCAGTCCTTGTGGGATCGATACTTGGCTTTACTTAAGCCACTTTACTACTTGTTCGACCACGTGCACTTGCGTGTAGTCACCAAACACCCGAACAAGTTTTTGGCGCCATTGTCGGGGACTGGCAATTGGTAAAATTTTTTTCTTAGTGTTAGTTTACAATTTCTATATAAGTGCTGACAACTTGATCTTAGCTTGTCTTTTGCAGATATTGAATTCTGTTGAACACTGGCAAGAGATAAGGAGCTGGTGGATTCATACTTAGAGCCGGAAAGACAGTTCCATCGTCAAAGAAGGGAAGCTCTAGAGAAGAAGCTGCAATTGCTCAGACAGACAATCCTGGAGCAATAGCAGAATCCACCACTTGTGAGGGCAGTGTTAGTGCCCGAGGAAATGGCAGCTAGGCCAGTTCGCGAAGTGGGAATCCTTCATGCTAACAATGTTACATCAAGTATTCGCAAGCCCGAGCTAGGAGGGAGGTTTGAGCTTAAATAGAACATGGTGCAATTGCTGCACACCAGCGGGCAATTCATAGGTCTCCCTCACGAAGATCCACAACAACATCTCCTAAATATGGGAAATTTATGTTTTCTTTTTACAAAAAGAAAAACTCAATTATGGTAAGAAAGTCAAGACAAACACCAAAATTCTCCCCCATGGCTTGAATTTCTAACAAAAAATATTTGTTCCACCTTCTTCACGTAATCTTCAGTAGGTTGAATCTCCATCTTCAAATCTCCTCCATTAAATCTTTCTCTCTACACAGAGTAACCCTCCGATAAAATTTCTCAACTAAAAATCTTCATTATCGTCTAATACATTGTGGCTAAACTATGTCCGCCAAGATGAATACCTATCTTGAACCTCGCCTTGATACCACTTGTTAGGATCAAAATAATCATGTGTCATGCAGAAGCTAACATAGAAAACCTTGAAAGATGATACATAAGAAGAAAATCGAGAAATATACCAAAAGAGACACAATAATTTAACGTGGTTCAGTCACTTGACTTACATCGACAAGAGGTGATGAGCAATCCATATAAAAGAATACAAAATGTTAAGAGAAGTGACCTCAATAAATTCACTCAAAATAGAAAGAGGTTCACACAAGCATTATATTACCACTTGTGTCTCACAATTCTCCCCCTAAACAAGACTCTCAAAGCTCTTAGTATCACATTGTCGATGCTACTAAGTTAGGAGGAATGAGCCTCAATTTATAGAGTCCAACACCTTTTTCAACAGGAGAAATGATTAGCCAAATATGAAAAATTTGTATTTTCCTTTTAGGAAAAGGAAAACTCAATTATGGTAAGAAAGTCAAGACAACCACCCAACAGATATGTATACATCATTTGCAACGCGCTGTCTTCAATCTCTTATTTTTTGAGTTTTTGAATTAAGCTCTACATGTCAGGGTAACTACATGATAAATAATATCTCTCTTTTCTTTTTCAATTTTAACCATTTTCCATAATTCCTTCCATATTACTTTTTTTGTTCCATATTTGTTTAGTCATTTATAAATTTTTAGAATTTGGGGAAGAAGTTTCTTGAAGAAAATACTGATTTATAATGCCCAATGTACCTCAGGCTAAGCTTGCCCTTCTTTCCAAACTACATCATCCCTTTCATGGGGGATACCTTGAGCAAGACTGCTATCCCACCATAAATTCCATATCTCTCTCCTTTCGATCTGCATACTACTTTTGCCTGCTTTGAGCTGCCAAGAGCCTTTCTTGAATTATCCTGACTTCCTCCAACTATTTCTTTAACTAATCAGTGGCCCATGGTCTCACATCGAACGCATCGAACCACTCGATAGGGGATCTATATTTCCTTCCATATAAAGCCTTAAATGGGGCAATGTCAATGCTTGAGCGATAGCTGTTGTTGTATGAAAATTCTGCCAAGGGTAAGAACATTTCCAAATGACCCTTAAAGTTAATGACACAAGCACAAAGCATATCCTCCAATACTTCGATCATCCTCTCAGACTATCCATCCATCTACGGGTGAAATGTCATACTAAAGTCTAGCCTAGTTCCGAATTTAGCCTACAAGGTTCTCCAGAAATTAGAAATAAACTAAGTACCTTTGTCTGAGATAATCAATATTGGCACCCATACAACCGAACCACCTCCTTCACATACAGTTTGACCATCCTCTCCGCATTGTAAGTCATTTGAACCGGCAAGAAATAGGTAGACTGAGTCAGTCTGTCCACAATGACCAAGATTGAGTTGAGCTTCCTTAGGGTCTTTGGAAGGCCAACCACAAAATCTATCGCTATTCGCTCCCATTTCCATTTTGGGATGGGCAGTCTTTAGAGTACTCCCCCAGGCTTCTGATGCTCGTACTTCACTCTCTAGAAATTTACGAATAGCACAAAGTGCTTGATGATGTCTCTCTTCATCCTGCTCCACCAATAGTGGTGCTTCAGGTCATGGTCCATTATTGTGTATTCGGGGTGTATAGAGTACCTCGAGCTATGGGCTTCTGCTAAGATGGTTTTAATGACCTCACCAACCTAGGGAACACATACCTGCCCCCTTATCCTTAACAGCCCCTCATCATCTATCACCGCCTCCTTAGCCTCCGCTTACAAGACCTTGTCATTACTTAGCTTTGCATCCTCAAACTGCTGGGATTTTACTTAGTCTAATAGTGATGATCTAGCCTCCACACTAGCCAATACTCCACCTGAACTACCCTTTGGCCGTTTCCTAAACTTCTCTAGCCATTGGGCATTAGGAGCTTCCAAGCAAGACAAACTACCCATACTTACAACTTTCCGTCCTAAGGCATTTTCCATCACATTATCCTTCCCTGGATGATACAGGATTGTGACATTACAGCCCTTAAGCAGTACTATTCACTTTCGCTGTCTTAGGTTGAGATCCATATAAGAGAACACATACGGTAAGTGGGGATGGTTTGTGAACACCTCACAACGAGCCCCATAGAAGTAATTCCTCAAGATTTTCAAAGCGAATACCGTCGCTACCAATTCCAAGTCATGCATGGGGTTGTTCTTTTCGTGCACTTTTAGTTGTCTCGAAGCATACATAATGACCTGTCTTCCTATATTAACACTCACCCAAGCCAGACTGTGAGGCATCACAATGAACTACAAAGTCTTTACCTTCCACCGGTAGCTCCAGGACAGGGGTTGTGGTCAGTAAGGTCTTCAGCTTCTGAAAGCTATCTTAACACTCCTCTGACCACTGAAAGGGAGCATCTTTTAGAGACACCCCTCACAAGCAGGCGGTAATAACTGGCTAGCCCCACAAAGCTACAAACTTGCGTCACCGTAGTGGGCCTAGCCCAATTCTAAACTGCTTCCACCTTTTGTGGATCCACCTTAATCCCTTCCTTCAAGACTACATGCCTAAAAAAAGAAACTTATTCTAACTAAAACTCACATTTAGAAAAATTTTCATGTAGTAGCTTATCCTTTAGTAATCCCAATACAATCCTCAGGTGATTAACATGTTCGTGCTTAGCCTTAGAATACACCAAAATATCATCAATGAAAATGATTACAAAAGAGTCTAGATTGGGTTTAAAGATACCGTTCATTAGGCTCATGAAAGCCGCTGGAGCATTTAGTGAGTCCAAATGACATGATCAAGAGCTCATAATGCCCATACCTCGTTTGAAAGGTTGTCTTCTGAATATCCTTAACACGGATTTACAACTGATGATAACCCAACGTCAAATCAAATCTTTGAGACATTGTTGCACCCTGAAGCTGATTAAATAGGTCATCTATTCGGGGAAGGGGATACTTATTCTGAATGGTAACCTTATTCAGTTGAAGGTAGTCAATGAACATTCATATGCTACCGTCTTTATTCATTATAAATAACATAGGGGTACCCCATGGAGAAACACTCAGGGGAATAAACCCCTTACTAAGCAACTCCCAGAACTGCTCCTTGAGCTCTCAACTTAGCTAGTGTCGTTCTCTATGGTGATATGGAAATAGTTCTAGTCTCTGGATCTAAAGCTATGTAGAAATCAATGTCACAGTTTGGTCGCATGCTAGGAAAATTTGAGGCAACACCTCTGGGAACTCATGAATTATTGAAATAGAGTCTATGGAGGGACCTTTTGTGTTGGTATCCTGAATATGGGCCAGGTAAGCCGAACACCCTCGCCCTATCAGTTTCGGGACACGAATATAAGAGATAAACTTCTTAGGAGCAGGGCTACAATTCCCTTTCCACTCCAATCTAGATATTCCTAGCATTACTATGGTGACTCTCTTAGCATGGCAATCAATAATCGTTTGATAGGGAGACAACCAGCTCATTCCCAAGATAACATCAATGTCTACCATATCTAATATCACCGGATCTACTTGCGTATCATAACCCATAAAGCCTACCAAAAAATCATATTAAACTCTATCCACAATCATAGAATACCAAATTGGAGTAGAAACATGAAACGGGGTATCAAAAATATCATAAAAAGATTCAACCCCACAATAAAGTAAGTAGACACATATGAAAAAGTATAGTAAAGCAGTAACCATTTTGTCGCATACGAGAATAGTACCTGTGGGAACTGCTTCTGATGCCTCTACCTCAAGTCAATCAAGGAATTCATAGAAATGAGTTTGAATGTGTTACACCCCATAAGTTTCTAGCATTTAGTTGGCCTATTGGCATGTTGATTGAGAGTTTTAGAGTGCCATATGTCCGAGGAAAGGGCCCGGGAAAAGGCCGAACGAGTGCCAAGTTGGGATTTCGCGAGAAGAGGCCAAACCAAGCTGCCAGAGGAGAAAAGTGGCATGGAGCCTTGGCCTACGTGTTAGCCAATGTGGCACGGAGCCAAAACGGCGTGTTGGCCAACATGCCACGTTGCCTTGCATCCAGCTCCAAGTATATATAGGCCTCACCCTTAAACTTTATGTCATTTTCCATTATATATCGATCAGAACAGAGGAAGGACAAAGGGTTTATATAATTTCATCCGATTACGCCGCTAAACGCCGTCCAAATCCAAATTAACTTCGGGTATCGAAGTATAAGGCTGTAGGGAGCATTTCTACGGAGTTAGTATCGTGAAATTCGCCTGGCGAATTGTTGTCCCGCCGAGCCAAAGTTGTTGGAATTGCTCCAAACTAATGTTAATACAATCCCAGGCTTAAAGTAAGTATTTCTCCCTTCTAGATTCTCAAGAAATTATGAGTTTTCGATCGTCTTTCGATAAGTTGAAGAATAGTCAGTATATATACATATAAGTTATTATTTTCTTCCAATATAGTAATGAAGTTAGCTCTATTCTTCTGTTAACGTGATTACAGTTGGGAAGAACAGTTGAATACCAGCCGAACCTTCCCAATTAATCGGTAAATAGCGAACAAGGTATGTTAAGGCAGTCTCTCTCAGCGAGTTAGTTTCTTCAGTATAGTAATCCAATATGAATTCCAGTAAAGTATTTTAGAAGTATTTTATCATGTTCAGTATGTTATCATGTATAGTTGTTGTTATCAGCTGAGACCTGTATTTGTATTGTTTTGGGCTTGATTGCCTCTATAGCTTCCGTGACCGCCCCAGGGTTAATAGCTGTGTCGACTTGTCCACCAAAGGGCGAGGATACGTCACTCTACGGAGCGTCATGCCGTCTGCAAGGGATGAAGATGGGGAGCCAGCTCCTCATATTTTGTCGTGGTTGGCCTATACACACCCCCACCGAGCGCTTGCGCCCGGGGTGTAGATTTTAGGAGTCCTCTGGACTCAGGAACAACTATAGTCAGGGGCCCAGTAGGCCCAAGTTGCATACCCAAGGGATCGGCAGGATGCTTATAGCTAGTAGTTGACGCAATATGACCTGGATAGGGGTAAATACATTGAGGTGTACTCATTAGGGCTAATGGGGGCCCAGGTAGGTTGTTTTGTGTTGATTGCACCTTCTGGCTTATGGGGGCCAGGTAAGGTTTATGTACGTTGCTTTAGTTACAGATAGTTAGACAGTAGGATGCCCCATTGTCAGGTATGACTCCCACTCTACTCATTATAGTTATGTTTAGCCCTGATTCCATCATTTCAGTCAGTTTCAGTCCGTTCCCTTTACTTCAGCTATGGTCAGCTTTATTTCTTACTTTCAGTCATTTACAATTATTGCTTTACATACTCAGTACATGTGGTACTGACGCCCTCTTTTGAGGCGTGCATTACTAGCCTGCAGGTACACACAGACGAGGAGCGGATCCCTCGTAGTTCCAGTCAGCTGTACTGGGTCTTCAGCTCCTATCTTCCGGAGCTTGAGTGATAGACGTTTACTTCCTTTTGTTGTACAATATGGGTAGGTCGGGGCCCTGTCCGGACCATCTTATTACTCCTAGAGGCTTGTAGATTGTATTATTTCCCTACGATTAGTTGATGTCGGCCGTGTGGGCCCATTTGTGTTGTAGATTATGTGTGTTGGCCGTGTGGGGCCCTGTTTAGCTGTTGATTGATGACCTTATCGGTCATAGTTCAGATTAGCACCTGATTTCGCTTTGTAGCTATAACTAGATATCATGGTAGCTTTGTCGGCCCGCATAGGACTCCTTATAATTGTTTGTCTCTAGTTAGCTATTTACTTTCACAGGTGGCTATAGGCCTTGTCAGCCGGGGTTGTATTTACAGCCGCTATATAGCCCATTGTTTTCTTGATTCCAGAGTTAGAATCAGCCCTGCACCAGAGGTGCTTAGGCTCAGTTAACTCAACAGTTCAGATCCCAGTAGAGCACTAGGTGCCAGTCATGCCTCCCAAGGCGGGGCGTGACAAACTTGGTATCAGAGCAGGTCATATCCCAGGGAGTCTGCAAGCCGTGCTAAGTAGAGTTTTGTCTATGGATGTGTTGTGCACCACATACTATAGGCAGGAGGCTGCAAGGCATGATAGGATGGTTACTCTTTCTTCTTATTCAGTCGTGCCATAAAGCGGTACAGTATAGGGTTTATTCCCTAAAGCTCATTATACTCTTTTGTTTACAGAGAAATGTCGGACCCACGACACCCTACGACAGGCAAGAGATTAGATGTAGTAGCGGGAGAGGGCACCAGCAGGATGCCTCAGCCTCGGACAGAATCGGCCCGAACTGAGGGCGATACAGAGGCGTCATCTCAACCTTCCCAGCAGTCGCCATCACGTCAGGAGCCGCTTGGGACGTTCGGTGTGTCGGTACCACCTCCGGCAATTTCTATACCTGCACCATCCGACCAAGAGGTCAGGAGCGTGGTGGTTATGTTAGCACAGATGATGGCTGCTCAGCGCCAGTCAACGCCACCTACAGTTGCAGAATCATTAGGAGGGCCTGGCAGTTCGAGGGTCCGGGAGTTCCTAGCACTAAGTCCCCCGCAATTCACAAGGACAGATCAGACCGAGGACCCTCAGGACTTCTTAGACCAGATGCAGAGGATTTTCAGCGTAATGCATGCTACACCCACAGAGTCAGTTGAGTTGGCGGTGTTTCGGCTACGGGACATCGCCGTATCGTGGTATGAGAGTTGGGAGAGGTCCGGAGGGAGAGATGTTTCCCCTCCGACCTGGTCCATCTTTTCATGGGCTTTTCTGGATCAGCGGGAGATTCGACAGGCCCGGGTTGATCAGTTCCTATACTTGGAGCAGGGATCGATGAGTATTCGGGAATATGCCATGCGGTTTGATTCCTTGGCCCGATATGCGCCAGCTTTTGTGGATACAATGCCATCCAGGGTACACCGATTTATTATGGGCCTTAACCTAGAATATGTTGAGACCTGCATCACAGCTACACTGTGAGAGGATATGGATATTGCCCGGATACAGGCTTTTGCTTAGAATATTGAGGGTTTAAGGCAGCGACAACGGGAGATTAGGAGAATAAGTCAGGAGAAGCATTACAGGGACAGACCAGATGAATTACAGAAGGAGTCCTAGGGATTTCCTAGGCCACGGTATTAGATAGGCCGCCTAGACCCCCCCCCCTCCACCACTGCGGTAGAGGAGCAGGTTTAGTCGCCGAGGGCAGCCAAAGCCTGGCGAAGGTTCGCAAGCAGTAGGTTCACAGCAGCAGAGGAGGGTGGAGAAGAGTGGGTTTACATGCCACTTTGTCCTATTTGCAGCCGACGCCACTCTGGAGCATGCAGGTATGGATTCATAGCATGCTATATTTGTGGACAGGAGGGTCATCAGATGAGAAACTGTCCAGCTAGGGGTCAGGGTGACCGGGATCGACAGGATAGGTCCTCAGCAGGATCACGAGCTCCAGCATCCCTGGTAGGGCGTAGGCCCTTAGTTTCAGTAGGTAGAGGCCGAGGCAGATCAGGGGCCTCCAGTTTAGGTGCGGGCCCAGGCACTTATGCATTATCGGGGCGAAAGGACTCAGATTCATCCCCAGATGTTGTGACAGGTATGTTGAATATTTGCTCTCATCCTGCTTGTGTGTTGATAGATCCAGCATCCACCTTGTCCAATGTTACATCGCTAGTGGCTCGGAAGTTTGATATTCACCGGAATTGCTTTGGCGACCTTTCTCAGTATCTACACCCGCTAGTGACTCTATCATAGCCAGAAGGGTCTATCGAGGGTGTAAAGTAGAGATTGCCAGTCATCAGACTACAGTCGACTTGATAGAACTAGAGATGGTCAATTGTGATGCTATTATGGGTATGGATTGGTTAGTTCCATGTTATGCCAATGTCGAGTGTTGGACCAAGACTGTCCGATTCCACTTTCCAGGGGAGGCAGTACGGGAGTGGAAAGGTAGTACAGCCACGCCAAAAGGTAGGTTTATTTCCTACCTTCAGGCGAGAAAATTGATAGCAAAAGGGTGCATTTATCATATCGTCAGAGTTCAGGATGTTCGGGCAGAGCCTCCGACCTTTCAGTCTATTCTAGTGGTTAATAAGTTTCCTGACGTATTCCTAGATGAGCTTCCTGGTACTCCCCCAGAAAGGGAAATTGATTTTGCAATCGATCTATTACCAGGCACTCAGCCTATATCTATTTCTCCATATTGAATGGCTCCTACTAAACTCAGAGAACTGAAGGAACAATTGAAGGATTTTCTAGACAAAGGCTTTATCAGGCCGAGTACCTCACCATGGGGTGCGCCAATTCTATTGGTGAGAAAGAAGGATGGCTCCCTCCGTATGTGTATAGATTATCGGCAGCTGAATAAAATCACTATCAAGAATAAGTACCCGCTTCCCAGAATAGACGATTTGTTTGATCAGCTACAGGGAGCAAGGTATTTCTCAAAGATTGACTTAAGATCAGGATATCATCAGGTTCGAGTTTGTGAAAGAGATATTCCAAAGACTTCCTTCAGGACCAGATATGGCCACTTTGAATTCCTAGTCATGTCCTTTGGACTGACAAATGCCCCAGCAGTGTTTATGGACCTGATGAACAACATTTTCAGACCATACCTGGACTTGTTCGTGATAGTATTCATTGATGATATTCTGGTGTATTCCCGCTCAGAGGTAGATCACCAGGATCATCTACGGACAGTGCTTCAGATCCTCAGAGATCACCATCTATATGCAAAATTTTCTAAATGTGAATTTGGCTGAATTCAGTAGCCTTTTTTGGGCCATATTGTGTCAGAAGCTGGTATACAGGTAGATATGCAGAAGTTAGAGGCAGTGAAAACATGGCCTAGACCTACCACTCCGATCGAGGTACGCAGTTTCCTGCTGTTAGCTGGGTATTACAAGAGGTTCATAGAAGGATTTTCCACTTTAGCAGCACCTTTAACCAAATTGACACAGAAGGCAACAAAATTCCATTGGACTGAGGCATGCGAGTAGAGCTTTCAGGAACTGAAAGACAGATTGACATCAACACTGGTGTTAGCGCTGCCAGAAGGAACAGAGGGTTATGCAGTTTATTGTGATGCTTCAGGTGTTGGGTTAGAATATGTATTGATGCAGCATGGTAAGGTAATTGCCTATGCTTCCAGGCAGCTGAGGAAGCATGAGAAGAACTACCCTACCCATGACCTGGAGTTAGCCACGGTAATTCATGCCTTGAAAATATGGAGACACTACTTGTATGGCGTCCACGTAGATATTTTCACTGATCATAAAAGCTTGCAGTAATTTTCACCCAGAAAGAATTGAATTTACGGTAGTGTCGCTGGTTAGAGCTGTTGAAGGATTATGATATGAATATTTTATATCACCCAGGAAGGGTCAATTTTGTAGCAGATTCCCTTAGCCATAAATACATGGGAAGCCTGGCATATTTACAGCCCGAGCAGTGGGAATTAGGCATCGCATCAACTAGCCAGTTTAGTTGTTCGGATAGTAAAATTAGGAGACAATGGAGCGGTAATCCAGAACACCGCAGTATCATCATTGGTTGCGGAAGTGAAGGAATGGCAGTATGAAGATCCTAGTCTGGTTCAGCTCAGAAATAGGGTCCAGCAAGGGAAAGTGATAGATTTCCAGGTAATCAAGGATGGAGTTTTGAGATATAGGGATCGCCTCTGCGTCCCAGACGTTGTAGGGCTTCGCCAGCAAATTATGGGCGAGGTACACTATGCCCGTTACTCTCTCCATCTAGGTTCGACAAAGATGTACCATGATGCAAAGGAGATTTACTGGTGGCCAGGAATGAATAAGGGGATAGAAGAATTCGTAGCTCAATGTCCTAATTGCCAACAGGTGAAAGCTGAACATCAGAAACCAGGTGGACTGACCCAGGATATAGTCGTGCCTTTATGGAAATGGGAGGCAGTTAACATGGATTTTGTAGTAGGGTTACCTCATACTAGGCGTAAATATGATTCTACCTGGGTAATTGTCCGCAGGTTGACAAAATCGGCTCACTTTTTGCCAGTAAGGGCTGCCTTTTCAGCCGAAGACTATGCTGAGCTGTATATAAAAGAAATAGTCAGATTGCATTGTGTTCCATTGTCAATTATCTCCAACAGAGGGGCGTAGTTTACAGCTAAGTTTTGGCAATCATTTCAGAGGGGCCTGGGTACGCAGGTTAACCTGAGCACAGCCTTCCATCCTCATACAGACGGGCAAGCAGAACGTACAATCCAAATGCTCGAGGATATGTTACGAGCGTGTGTGTTAGATTTTGGAGGCAGCTGGGATGAACATCTACCGCTTATTGAATTTTCCTATAATAACAGTTATCATTCAGCAATTCAGATGGCATCTTATGAAGCGTTGTATGGACGAAAGTGCAGATCTCTAGCTTGTTGGTTTGAGGTAGGAGAATCAGCATTGATTGGGCCAGATGTTATTCTCAGTCAGAAGAGAAAGTAAAACTTATCAGGGAACGTCTGTTGACTGCCCAGAGCCGCCAGAAGTCTTATGCTGATGTGCGGCGAACAAACCTACAATTTAATATGGGTGAATGGGTATTCCTGAAGGTGTCACCAAAGAAGGGGGTGATGAGATTTGGTAAGAAAGGTAATCTCATCCCGAGGTTTATTGGGCCTTATCAGATTCACCAGAGAATAGGCCAGGTGACATATGAATTGGATTTACCTCTGGAATTAGAATTCGTTCATCCAGTTTTTCACGTATCAATGCTGAGGAAGTGTATAGGAGATCCCTCCCGGGTTGTCCCAGTCTAGGACGTTCAAATCACTGAGGAGTTAGCCTATGAAGAAGCTCTAGTAGCCATACTAGATCGGCAGATCCGCAGATTAAGAACTAAAGATGTTGCTTCTTTTAAAGTGTTATGGCGAAATAAGAATCGAGAGGAGATGACCCGGGAGGCAGAAGATGATATGAAAACCAGATATCCTCAGCTATTTCAGGTTTAGTCAGACTGTGCAGCTGGAGGTATGTTGATGTTATTGTTGTTTCATGAGTTGTATTATATACATGTATATGTGAAGTAATTGACTTCAGTTTATCGTGAAATGAATGCCATAGTATTGTGTGGAGTACTTGTATTGGACTTTTCTGCGTTTCAGGGTTTTTGGATAGTCCATATTACAGGGGAGACTCTACCAAAATTTTTCTAGAATAAGTAATTGCAAGTTAAAGTTCTTGCAAGAAGAAGCTAACATTCGAGGATGAAGGTTCTTAAGGGGGGGAGGATGTAACACCTCGTAAGTTTCTAGCATTTAGTTGGCCTATTCGATGTTAGTTGATAGTTTTAGAATGCTATATGTGTGAGGAAAGGGCCCAGGGAAAGGCCGAATGAGTGCCACGTTGGGATTTCGCGAGAAGAGGCCGAACCAAGCTGCCAGAGGGGAAAAGTGGCATGGAGTCTTGACCTCCTCATTAGCCAATGTGGAACGGAGCCAAAATGGCGCGTTGGTCAACGTGCCACGTGGCCTTGCATCCGGCTCCAAGTATATATAGGCCTCACCCTTAAACATTATGTCATACTCCATTATATATCAATTAGAACAGAGGAAGGACAAAGGGTTTATATAATTTTTATCCGATTATGCCGCTAAACGCCGTCCAAATCCAAATTAACTTCGGGTATCGAAGTATAAGGCTGCAGGGAGCATTTTTACGGAGTTAGTTTCGTGAAATTCGCCCGGTGAATTGTTGTCCCGCCGATCCAAAGTTCTTGGAATTTCTCCAAACTAGTGTTAATAAAATCTCAGGCTTAAAGTAAGTATTTCTCCCTTCTAGATTCCCGAGAAATTACGAGTTTTCGATCATCTTTCGATAAGTTGAAGAATAGTTAGTATATATACATATAAGTTATTGTTTTCTTCCAATATAGTAATGAAGTTAGCTCTATTCTTCCGTTAATGTTATTACAGTTGGGAAGAATAGCTGAATACCAGCCGAACCTCGCCAGTTAATCGGTAAATAGTGAACGAGGTATGTTACGGCAGTCTCTCTCGGTGAGTTAGTTTCTTCAGTATAGTAATCCAATATGAATCCCAGTAAAGTATTTCAGAAGTATTTTATAATGTTCAGTATGTTATCATGTATAGTTGTTGTTATCAGCTGAGACCTGTATTTGTATTGTTTTGGGCTGGAGTACCTGTATAGCTTCTGTGACCACCCCAGGGTTAATAGCTGTGTCGACTCGTCCGCCAGAGGGCGAGGATACGTTGCTCTACGGAGCGGCATACCGTCCGCAAGGGACGAAGATGGGGAGCCAGCTCCTTGTATTTTGTCATGGTTGGCCTATACACACCCCACCGAGCGCTTACGCCCGAGTGTAGATTTCAGGAGTCCTTCGGACTTAGGCACAACTATAGTCAAGGGCCCAGGGGATCGTCGGGATGCTTATAGCTAGTAGTTGACAAAGTATGACCTGGATAGGGGACCTGGATAGGGGTAAATAGATTGAGGTGTACTCACTAGGGCTAATGGGGACCCAGGTGGGTTGTTCTGTGTTGATTGCACCTTCCGGCTTATAGGGGCTAGGTAAGGTTTATGTGCGTTTCTTTAGTTACTAATAGTTAGACAGTAGGCTGAATGAAGGGTAACAGGTAGATTAATCTCAGCACCAATTTCAGTAAGCGTAATAACCAACTTAGTTCAGAGACTATTGTAGTCATACTTCTGTATTCTACTTCAGCAGAACTTCTAGACACAATAGTTTGTTTTTTAACTTTCCACAAAACCAAGGATTCACCAACTTTCACTAGAAAACCAGTTACTGATCTTTTGGTTAAAGGGCAGGCTGCCCAGTCAGAGTCACAAGTTGTTACCTTTGACATAGGTTGGCTTGATAAGAGAATACCTTGACCTAGTTGATTCTTTATATCTAAAAATTCCGAGGGTTGCTTTCATATGTGATGCCTTGGGTTGTTGTAGGAATTGACTTAAGGTTTGAACTCCAAATGCAATGTCAGGTCTTGTCATAGTTAGATAGAACAGTTCTCCTATAAGTCTCTAATATGAAGTTTGATCTGTCATAGGATCTTCTGAGATTGTAGTTTTCTGTGAAACATGATCATCATATTGTTTGGATGTTAGTTTGACATTGACATCAATAGGGGTACCAGTTGGTTTAGATGCTGACATTCTAGCTTCTGAAATTAACTCAAGAGTATATTTCTTCTTATGCATGATAAACCCTTGCTTGGACCTAGAAAACTCATTGCGCAAGAAATACTTAAGCTCTCCAAGATCCTTAATTTTGAATGACTTCTAAAGCTTGGACTTAGTTTCCTCAATCAAGGTTAAAGAACTTCCTGTAATTAGTATGTCATCTGCATACACTAACAGTATGATAATTCCATGTTCTGTTTTGTTTATGAACAATGAATAATCATACTGGCTTCGAGCAAACCTTAGTTGAGGTTTGATGAATTAGAACTTCAGTCAACTTGGCATTTCATTCTGTTGGAGCTTGTTTTAGACCATAGAAGGATTTGGTTAGTCTACATACTTTCTCCTCCTGACTATCAAATCCTTGAGGGAGTTTCATAAAAATTTCATCATGTAAGTCACCTTGAAAAAATGCATTATACACATCCATTTTGGTGTATATGCTAATTTTTGGAAGATGCTAAGGCAAGCACTGATCTGACAGTCACCATCTTCACTACTGGTGAAAAAGTCTCTTTGTAGTCTACGCCTTTTTTTTAGTTGTAGCCTTTGGCTACTAATCTAGCCTTGAATCTCTCAACTTCACTGATGATTTGTACTTTATTTTGTATATCCATTTGCATCCAATAGCTGATTTTCCTGGTGGAAGATCTACCACCTCCCAGGTGTGATTATCTTCCGAGGCTTGTACCTCAGCTTGCATAGCTTCCACCCACTTAGGATCTTTTACAGCCTCATAACAGGTTGTTGGTTTAGTAAGAGATGATATAGCTACATCATATGCCTGATATGGGGCTGAGATACTATTGTAACCAATGTAGTTACATATAGGATAAGACACATCTTTGTGAATGTTTAATAAGATAAAAATTTTCATCCATATAGGAGGATGTGTACCTCTACTTGACCTTCTCTGAGGTTGTAGTTCTTGAACTTTTGATGGTTGATTACTAGGATTAACAGACTCCATTATTTGATGATCACCATCTGTTGCAATATCAGTATCTAAATTTGCAACTGTTTCAGTGACTTTTGTATTTAGTATATCATCATTAAGATGAATTGAGGGAATATCAGTAGACTGATGTCCTGAATCTGACCTCTCTATATATACAGGAAATTTTCCAACTAGAAACTGGTCTGTGTAATATGTCTCATGGAACATAGTTGAATTAGTTAGAGTATACAGAAAGATAGGTGACTTTTCTTTGTACAAATTTTATAAAGAAAATACAGTTTCCTTAAATACCACATCCCTACTGACAAAAAACTCCTTTTGAAGTATATCATATAGAAAATAGCCTTTCTGTATCTTTGAATATCCCATCAATACTGCAGTTTTTGTTCTTGGTTGCATATTATCACTTTCAGTCAGATTCTTTGCAAAACATAGACAACCTAACACTCTTGGATGCTTTAGTGAAGGTTTTCTTTTGTATAATATTTCATTAGGCATTTCACTATTGAGGACACTACTAGGTAGTCTATTAATCAAATATGCAGCACTTAGTGCACACACTCCCCAGAATTTGATAGGAATTTTCTCTTGTAATCTTATGACTCTTGTTACCTCTTATAAGTGTTTATGTTTTCTTCAGCCACTCCATTCTGCTGAGGAGTGTATAGACATGTCCTGTGGTGTAGAATTCCAATCTGTTTGAACATAGATTCACACACCGAGTTCATAAATTTTTTTCCATTGTATGATCTTATAATCCTCACAGTTTTATCAAACTGAGTTCTTACAAAAAATATAAACTCTTGAATAGAAACACATACATCAAACTTTTGTTTCAACAAGAAAAAATCTAACTCATTCTGCTAAAACCATCCACAACAGTGAGAAAGTATTTATTTCCATCAAAATTAGTAATATTGTAGGGACCCCACAGATCTATATGAATCAAATCAAAACATTCTCTGCTCTTGATATAGCTAGTTGGAAATCTCAGTCTGGTCTATTTGGCTCTAGGACATACAGTACACTTATTTACATGATCTGTAATATTTGACAATTTATCATAAATCAACTTCTTTAAAACTATAGGAGAGACATGTCCTAGTATTTGATGCCAAAGTTCTAAACTTATTCTATCAACATTTTCTTCTTCAGAAGCACAATTCTTCACTACACAGGAACTTCCAAGATTCTCATTCTTCAAACTAGTCAACTTTTGTAGTAAAAGATATAATCCTCCTTGTTCTCTATCAATCTCCCTCACCTTGCTACTGTAGAGTTCCTAAAATACACAAAAATGAGGAAACAAATATGACTGAGCAACCCAACTCTTTAGTCACCTTGCTCACAGACATCAACTTAAACTTAAATTGAGGAATGTGAAATACATTGGTTATCAAACTTCTAGTTGATATAGCACTTGACCCAAATGAGTGACCAAGAAAATGTCTCCATTAGGTAGATATACCTGTTTTGGACTATTTGGTATAATAACTGACTCTGGTAGCAACATGTTAATATTGGACACCATATGATTTGTTGCTCCTGTGTCAATAATCCAACCCTCATTATTATCAAAAACAAGAAGAGCCTTACCTGTTGTGTTTACTGCATTAGCCAAGTCAATGTCACTTTGATTTAATTGCTGGGATCCTAGCATTGAAGTATTTGATTATACTGCTCCTTTGTGAAAGTGCAGTTCTTCAACTGAGCACTACATTGAGACATACTGCCTTGATGTTGAGTTCTTGTATCAGTACTTGTACTGGAAATATTAGTATTCAACCCATAATTGAACTCTTATTTCTGTACCTTTTTAGTAAATGGCACTTCAAATGACACATTATAAGTAGTATTAGTACCAATACCAGTTCCATATCATTTCTTCTTGGATTTGAAATTAGCAGGATAGCCAATGATCATGTAGCACATCTCCTTGTTGTGTCCTTTGCACTTGCAGAACTCACACACTACATTGTAATATGGATTATTGCCCTTTATGTATTTAGAGTTCCCTGCATACATTGTAGACTTTGAATATATAGCCATGGATTCCAAGCTATTGTTAGAGAGACCAGAAGAATTCATATTTAGATCTTTAGAAGCAGCGACCATAGCCTTTTGTCCTTCATCTCCTACAATCATAGCATATGCTTGATTTATAATAGGAAGGGGATTCATGAGCAAGATTTGGCTTCTTGCTTGTAGATAGGAATCATTGAGGCCCATCAAGAACTAAAATAGCTTCTGTCTCTGCAAGAACTCCACAAAACTTTTAGACTTTTCAATATTACATCCTGGTGAGGGCACCAGAAGTTCGAACTCATCCCACAGATCCTTGAGCCTAGTGTCATATGTAGCTACACTAGTTGTTCCTTGATTTAACAGAGATATTTCTTTATGCAAATTAATGTTCTCAATCCATCAACTCTGTCAAATCTTTCTTTGAGATCTTCCCACACATCAAGAGTTGTAGAGGCAAATACCACCCCTCCTAGCAGTACATAGCTACAGAATTCATCAACCAAGAAAGTACTATTGCATTTACTCTCTACCATTGATACCACATTATTTCAAGAAAGTTTGCCTTCTTAGACGTACCATTTACCATCCCCATTTTTATTCCTTCCTAACAGATCTAGTCTCATGGACCTACTCCATACTGTATAATTTTCAGAACCGGTGAGTTGAAAAGATATGACACTAATCCCACTCACATCTGCAAGACTCAAAAATAATGGATGGTTTATAGTCCATACCTTGTCCAGTATTCAGTGACCGAATCCCATTTGTGCTCATTGAATGTTGATAATTTCCTCCATTGTTAAGATCTTGCGGTACAACAGTTTGCCCTTCGTTTGACCCCATCTTGGGAAATTGAAGAACTTTTGATGATTATCGCAGAAGTGAGTCTTTTGCTAGAAACAATCTGCAGAAATCACTACTTGTTATAGCCAGATTTTTGCTAGAAACTTCTATCAAGTATGCCTCTAATACCATGAAATTATTCCTTCTTCAACTTGAAGAAAATTAACACATGGTATTCTTGGAGAGAATAGAAAGCATGAACAATTAGTAATAGGGAATTATATGATTTTATTATCATTCAATGAATAATCATATCACATACATCCCTATATATAAGAATAGTATTAGCTAGTATCTCTAGATGAATATTTATCCATTTCATAAGACAGTTAACTGCTAAGGCAGTTAATTAACTACGTTTTGAAAGTCTAACAACTATAACTAACATAATAGAAATATGGACACTACACTCTTCTTCTTCATTTATCACTTCAGCACCTTTTTCATCCATCTTCATCCTTTGTCATCTAACACCTTAGCTTTAAATCCTTGTGTCAAATCCGTTTCTTAATTTTCCTATCAGCTGTGGGAAATTACAATCAGTAGATACTCTGCTACTAGTCATTAAAATGGGTTGCAGGGATATTATTTAATTATATGCTAACCAACAATGGGAACTGTTACTCCAATTTGATTAATGATTGCATGTCTAAATCTAGGAATATAATCCTCCACTAAATCACACACCTACAATGAAGCCAATGAAGTAGCAAAGCAAATTAAAGATGCATGCAACTTGAATTAATGTTTTTGAGAACTTAAAAGATCTATATGTTCCCTCCAACTTTTGACAATAACTATATAGGTACGAGTATGTAATACTCCATTATTTTATTTTAATTGCTACGTATATTAAAAATAGTTGTTTCAAAATATTTATCAATATAAACAATTAAGAAAAAACTAATTGTTTCTTTTTTTAAAAAATTTACCCTTTAATATTATTTATTTTAGAATTGAAATGCACGTAAATAAATAAAAATTAAATATAATATGAATAGTCAAGTTACACTTATAATTAATTTTTCTTTAAAAAAAATTATATAAATTTTATCATGACAATTAAAATAAAATGAAAGGAGAATATATTAGTAGTATCTTTATTTATTTCAAAATTGAAATACAGTTTGTGAGTATCTAATCAAAGTATCAGCATTATTGGAGATAATGTTGGACGATAAGTAAGATCATCATAGCAATAAATGCCAGGAAAGAATTGGACAAAAATAAAATAATTACAAGCAATTATTTATTACAATTTTAGTTGGATATTTTTGGCAACTCGTTCAAAGGTCTAAACAGAGACGTGAAATGGGAGCCCCCAAATCCATATATATCATCATTATAAGCTTAAGACCAAAATTAATTGCTTTATGGCAGGGATTGCATATCGGAAAGATATAAAAAGCTATTTCGATTATAAATTGAGATAGATTCCACCGAGATAATTAATTAATTAGTTTAAATAACTAATACTTGCGAAATCATATTAAGTTATTACTAACTTATTTTGATACTAATAAATTGACATCATATCACAAACGCATTTATTTATTTGTAATTGGTCATTCAAGTTAAGAAAGACTCATCAAAATTAGTGGAAACAACCACTAATATTTGTATAGGATAGACTGTATTTATTATATTCCTTGGGTACGATCCTTCTTCGTACCCTGTCAATGCGGGATGCTTTATGCACCCAGTTGTCCTTTTTTCAAATTGTATTTTTAAAAGTCCTAAACATAAGATTGGTTCACATTATTATAAGTACAATTTTATTCAATGTGTAAATATTTCTTAAAGATAAAATCTTAATCACTTTTAAATTTTTAAATATTAATAATTTTTATATATTTCAAATAAGAAACGATTTAATACATGTAATTTATTTAATTTAAAATCTTAAATATTTTAAAAAGTTATTGAATAACTATATTTTCAAGTGTGAACTCTATTTTTGAAAGGATAAAAAGGTGAATAGTTTTCGCTATGAGGCTTCATACTTTAAATATTTAATAAGAACTTAATTTTAAACTTTTCATTTTACCCTTTATAAGATGATTTTAGTTTTTCTTTCTTTCTTTCTTTCTCTCTTAATCTATGTGTCTAGTCAAACATCTTCACATAAATTGAAATAAAAGAAATAGTATTTAACTAAAGAAAGTGAATAACAAGAGTACTCGATTAATTGAAGCAACTTAAAGTATATTGTGTTTCTATTTTTTGTATTATATAATTTTTTCTAAAAAGAAGAAGAAGAAGAATTAGAGGAAGGAATTAACATATTAATGCATTATAAAATTATACTCTTCAATTTATTTTCTCGTATCGTGATTTAAAAACTTGTGATGGATAATTAGTTACTTAAAATAAATAAAGGATTAATATAAGTTAAGTAAATTGTAATTGATCTTAAAATCATGAATATTAAGGCTTTTAATATAGTCCAAATAAAGAAAATTCTGAGAAGCAAAATTTAATCAATTTTAAAATATTAAATATCAGGATTTCTTACCTTTTACAAGTAAAGATTTAATAACTTTAACTTTAATTAATTTTAAGATTCTAAATATTAGCATAATAAGTAAATGATAATTTATTTGTCATGCCCCACCTTGGGAGGCATGACTGGCACCTAATGCCACACTGAAATCTGGGTTGATCTGGCTGGGCATAGGCACCTCTGGTGCCTACCAGCGACTCAAATCAAGAAACAAACTTTTATATCTCAGCCATAAACACAGCCTCAGGCCGACAAGGCCATGCAACACCTGTAAAAGAAAACAGCTAACCCAGCCAACATAACAATAATAGGGATCATATGCGTGCCGACAACACCACCATGCTGTCTAGTTATAACAGAAATGAAAACAAGCAGCTATACTAGGCCTCACAAGGCCAAAACATAAAACAAGACATATATGAGCCCCACACGACCAACAACAATCAACTAACTGAATGCTATCATCTGCAAGCCTCTAGGAGTAAAAATACTAGTCGGAACAGGGCTCCGGCATACTCAAATACTATGCAAATAAAAGACAGATACACCTCTACAACCTGACAACTCCAAATGAAAGGAGCTGGCCAATCTGCTGACTCTGAATAGCTGCTTGGAGATCTTACAATCTGTCTGTCTAAACCTGCAAGCAAGTATGCAGCCCCCATAGTTGGGCGTCAGTACAATATGTACCGAATATGTACCGAATATGTAAGGAAGTAACTAAAAGCTGAACAGAGGCTGATAAAGACTGAAAATAAGTAGCAAGAAGGGGAAAAATATAACTTGTAAACTTTCCTATTCATAACCTGCATTCAGTAAATCACTACACGTATATGAGTTGAAACTGTACGACTACACATTCATAGGCTATAGCAAATAAGCAAGTATTCAAACAAGAACCTAACCTGGCCCCCATAAGCCTGGAAGGTGTAAGCAACATAGAAATAACCTACCGGGTCCTCCATAAGCCCCGGTAAGTACAATACAATCTATATACTCCTATCCAGGTTCCTATGATTCTATTGGTACTATAGTCAACCTACTTGTCTTTTGGGTTCGCATCTGAGCCTGTTTGACTCCTATAGCTGTGTCTGAGCCCGGTGGGCTCTAGTAAATGCACCCTGGGCACAAAAGTCTAGATGCAGGGTTAGAGATGCCGATACGGCATAAGAATAAAAGCCTATTCATGGATGGACTGTAATATGGCCATTATGCTTGAATATAGTCGCTTGAGACAACATATAGCTCCTAGGAGGGATCAATAGCCCCGTAGGCGATGATATCATCATATAAATCCTTTGAGCAATTAATAGCTCCGCAGGCGATGAAAAAGTTAGCAACCCTAAAGTTGGTCATGCCTGCCGCGCGTGAGGGATGCTGGGCGCATGCCCATGCCGGCCGTGCGCGAGGGACGCTCAATGGAAGGCTATCCTAGGTGGGGTTAATCCCAACTAATATACTGCATCTTAGTATCAATCTAGCCACTCAAAAGGCATATATGGCTCTTAAGTCCTAATGCGACAACTACTAGCCCCTAGGATAGTTTGTATAGCTGCCAACAGGTGCACCCCACGTGCCTACATCTGATCAAGGGATCCTGGCAGTGATCATATTCTCTAATGGTCTAGACCAAATAGGGCGAGATCTTGAGTGGCCTAAACGATACTCTGAATGTCATGCTAGGAAAATGATAGCTCATACGCGAATTGTAAGGTCACAGATAATCAACTACTTAGTTCCCTTACTTAGAGCAACTGTAGGACTATTGCTGATCGGGGATGCTCCTGAGCAGTCGGCCCTAACCTTCTACAGGTGGCTTATTATAATTCTTAGCCTGAAGGTAATCTTGTACTACAATGGTTCTACTCCCTTAGACCTTAACTTGATCTTTTCAGATTTCATATATCTTCTCCAGCAATTTCTAACCTTATAGGTAAGTTTATCTGGACTTAGCCACTCATGGCAACCTGTACCTGAGTATCTTATAAGAGCAGGCTGGGGCGTTGGCCTCGCATTCAACTATTAATAAGGTTTCCTTCTTAGGGAACCCATGGGTCTATCTGACTTGTACAACTAGGATGGCTTCCTGAGCGACCTGTATGACAAGCACTAAGTCGACTGAAACTAACAGTCACTGGCGGTAGCTAATTAGATGGCAGGTTGTCACTCAGCTCCCTAGGCAACCCTGGTGCCACTGACTCTAAAGTATGACCATCCTATCCACATTCTGTCTTGGAGACATCAAGGTACGCCAACGACCTTTGGGCTAACTTTACTGACAATACAGGCGTCAAACTGAAAGTTATATCTCCCGGCTGCGCCCGATGCTATCCAACTTACCAAACCAGTCCCAATAATAACCATAACCTTCTAAGGCCTTGGCATGACTACAAAACATTAGAATTCTACTAATATAGTGAACAGAAGGATAGAGTAGTTTCTATGACACTCCTAGAGTGAGTCACACTTAACATACTCTTTCCCGACGAGAGATACTGCAATATACTCTCAAAAAGGTCTTTTAGCAGCTACGCACAATATATATATAATCATATTCTACTGGCAACAGCTAATCACAACATATATAATCCTTATCAACTAGCCACAGCTAATTACAACGTACAGGATCGTTGTCTCTGTTCAAGAACATTGGTCGTATCATTATACGACGAGAATAACTTGCTGAAGTGATAAGCCTTGACATACCTCGAATGCCGATTCTTATTTATTCGATTAGTTTCAACCTGTAGCCGGTGATTCCATTCGATTGCGGCCTTTATACTGAGAAAATAACTATAACTTCAATAGTAGGAACCGACGAATAACAATATCTTTTAGTAGGGTTAACTGTAACTTCAACTCCATTTTATTTGACTGAAAACTTATAATTTCTTGAAAGTTTAAAAGGGATAAATTCTTACCTATTGCCTGCGGCCATTTAGAATCCAATATGGAGCAATTCCGACAACCTTTACTCGGCGGGGTTACGGTGTACCAGGCGAATTTTCAAGAAATAACTCCGCAGAGATGCTTCTCATAGGCCTAGAACTTGTTACCCGAAGTTAATTTGCGTTTGGATGGCATTTGACGGCGTAATTTGATGGAATTTGGATAAAAGTTGCATTTTCTCTCTATTCTCGGTCCAGGGTCTGTTGATGAATGATTTAAATCATCAAGAAGGGGCTTCATATAGTAATAGGACGGTGTCAGGGTGGGGTGTGGCGCGCCACCCGTAGCGCCAAAACACGGGCACGACGCACCGCCCATTGCGTTGAGGAAGAGGTGCAACGCTCCACCCATTGCACTGAGGAAGAGGCGCAACGTGCCGGTCCTTGCATCAGGGGTGTGGCGCAACGCGGCACCTAGGGCACCCTACCTTGGGCTTCAGCCTCCTACTCGCCCAATTCCGTACTTGTTCGTTCATTTCCCGAGCCTTTTTTCGTATGCGTCGCACTCTAAAACTCTCGACATACATACGAACATATCGACTAAATGATGGTGACTTATGGGGTGTAACATCATCCCCCCTAGGAACATTCGTCCTTGAATGTAATCCTTAGGCTTAAAGGACTCAACTCTTTTAACTGATACCAGAAAAATTTTGGTAGGGTCCCCAGAAAAGTCCAACACAGGCGTCTCACAGAATGCTACTTGAAACTGAAACATAGCTCTGCCACATATATATATATATAAACAACTGATAATAATAGAAACAAAATCAACTGTATATTATCTGAAACTATCTTGCCTTAGCTTAAATTGTCTAAGTCTGTATACTATCGTCGTCGGTCCTAGAACAACTGAAACTATCCAAACTTCGCATCATTCGTAATTTTTCAACTCATTTCTTCTATATTTTTGTCCCCCATGATACTCTACAACTCTGGTTCTCAAGATGGCTCCTATAACTATTGGAGTCTCTCCGTGGAACAGTGCTTCTGTACCTTGAGTATCCCCAATTGGATCAATCCGAGACAAGGTCTTCTACGTGCTTGCATAGTCTTGGTGAACAAGTCCTAGCCCCGAAGGTACCTTTTTCTCACAGGCCACTTGGCTGATCTTTCAAAGGGTCGGGTACAACTTAGTGAATCTAGGGCTGGGCTTTCCCTTCTTATCAGATCTCATAAGAGGTTCTCAGGAACACCTAGTCGTTGCTTCAATCCTTAATTCACTATGCCATACGTTAGAGTAAGACTCCCAATGGCCTTGGGTTGCCAGTACATTCCCGCACTTCATCAACATGTATATTAGCTTTCAAAATTTCCTTCTGCCTGCAAAACAACACTAATCATATTGGTTAGTATAAATTCACATTTACCTAAGAATCACATGAGAATGTACACATAACAATAGATAAACAAGTCGAAATGAAGCATTTGAGTATCACTTGGGCATGAAATACTGCCCAAGATCACTTAGAATCGGAATACACCAAAATATCATCAATGAAAATGATTACAAAAGAGTCCAGATCAAGTTTGAAGATACCATACATCAGGCTCGTGAAAGCCCATGGAACATTGGTGAGTCCAAATGACATGACCAAAAATTCATATGCCCATATCTGATTTGAAAAGCTGTCTTCGAAATATCCTCAGCACGAATTTTCAGTTGATGATAATCCAACCTCAAATCGATCTTTGATAGCATTGTTGCACCCTGAAGTTGATCAAACAGGTCATCTATTCGGAGAAGAGGATATTTATTCTGAATGGTTACCTTATTTAGTTGATGATAGTCAATGCATTTCTGCATGCTACCGTCTTTCTTCTTCACAAACAACATAGGGGCACCCGATGGAGAGAGACTCGACAAAATAAACCCCTTACTAAGCAACTCCTGCAACTACTACTTAAGTTCTTTCAACTCAGTCGGTGCCATCCTATATGGTCGTATGGAAGTAGGTCGGATCCCTGACTCTAAATCTATCCAAAAATAATGTCGTGCTCTAGCGGCATGCCTTTTAAATTCATGAGAAGCACCTCTAAAAATTCACAAACTACCAAAACAAACTCTATAAAGGGACCGTTTGAACTGGGATCCTAAATGTGGGCTAGATAAGTCGAACACCCTCACCGTATCAATTTTTGGACGCGAATATATAAGATAAGCTTCTTAGAAGTGGGGCCACAATCCCCTTTCCACTCCAACCTAGACAAATCTGGCATCGCTATGGTGACTGTCTTAGCATGGCAATCGAAAATGGTATGGTAAGGGGACAACCATCTCATTCCCAAGATAACATCAAAGTCTACCATGTCTAAGATCACCAAGCCTAACTGCATATCATATCCCATAAAACTTATTAAATAAGCATGATAAATTCTATCCACAACTACAGAATCCCCAACAGGAGTAGACACATAAATCGGGACATCAAGAACATCACAATCAAGATTCAATCCCATAGAAAAAGATCCAGATACATAGGAAAAGTAGAGCCACGATCAAATAAACCAGTAGCTATTTTGTCACATACAAGAATAGTACTTGTGATAACTGCATCTGAAGCCTCTACCTCAGGTCAATTGGGAAATACATAGAAGTGAGCCTGACTACTTGCCTGAGACCCACCCCTACTAGGCTTTGTACCCTTCTGCTGAATTGAGTACCACCCCTTCCTGTCTGAACACCCCTCTACTAGGATAAGTACCACCATTACCTGCAGATTAATTGGCCCGCCTAAGTTGAGGGCGGTCCTTGCTGAATGCACTACCTCTCTCCTTATTGTGGCTAGAGCTCGGGGAGCTAGGTGTAGGAAAATTTGTTCACCCTATACAAACTTGAGACACCATCTCCGAATGGGGTCATACTTGCCATACTCATGACATACCTTATTGAGCACTGGCCTTTAGGCTAAAACGGAGAAGATAAGGCTAGCCCTCAAATTTCAGAAAACCATCTGGGTGCTCCCAACTATACCCGAAGGCCACTGAATGGTACCTAGCTAATACTTGCATAGATGGATGAATAGGGAGCCCTAAGTTCCCTTGGAGAATCGAAGCCTTAGTAAAAGAACCACTGAAGTTACCCATCTTTTGAGCTTTCTTCTCAGCATGTCTTGCATAACCATCTTGCTTAACCCCTTCCACATTTTTCACAAACTCCACCACTTCCTAAAATGTCATACCTACTGAGACCATCTATAGAGCTAACAACTGGAGTCCCACATTCAGGCCCTTCACAAACCGTTTGATCCTCTCCTTCTCCATGGGTAGTAATGGCAAGGCATACCTGGAGAAAAGGCTGCAACTGAGGAGGTTCCCTGCTCAATGTTGGTGAACTCATCTTGCCTTCGGTCTCAAAGATAGTGCACATACTTCTCCAGAAACATGGCATAGAACTGAGTCCATGTTAGCAGCGGTGACCACCTCAAGTGCAGAATTGAGTCCATGTCAGCGGCGGTGACCCCGATGAGTGAAAAACTAAGTCCATGTCAGTGACAGTGACCTCGCCGAGTGAAGAACTGAGTCCATGTTAGCAGCAGTGACCCCATCGGTTTTCACTCTACAAACACTCTCCACCAGAGCTTGGCGTCCCCTATCAACTGAAGTGTGACAAATTCCACCTCCTACTTCTTCATTGCCCCCATCTTATGGAGTCTCTCAGAGAAGTCAATGATGAACTAATAGGTGTCCTCTGCCTCCATGCCATAGAAAGTGGGAGGCTTCATCTTTATGGATCTCCAGAATAAATCATGCTTATCTCCAATCATCACTGGTCCAGCCACCAATCTCATGAATATAACTGCCTCAGAAAGGTCATCCATCCGGAGAGCTACAACTGCTGCATGTTGTATCCCTGAGTTCTGTCTTGATAGAGTTGCAGGTGCTACTCCATTATCTACGAGGCCACTCAAAAGATTTAGCACCTGAGCCAGGACTTCAGAGGAAGTTAGAGCGGCTGCTACCTCTCCCTGCCTCGATACCTCCATCTCTACTGCCACTCCATCCTAAACTATTGGAGGTACTAGAGATTCTAACCTCTCCCGAGCAAGACCAGGATCACGGGAGGCAGCAGCAGGCCTTTGCCTGTGACCTCAGCCTTGTCCCCTGTTACGAGCTACGACTTCTATCACTGGCTCTAGTGCCTCATTCCGAACTCCTCTTGAGCATGTCCTCACCATCTGTGAGAGAAAGAAGTTATTAAATACCAATTTGGATCACCAGATACCAATTAGAATCAAGTAATAGCACGAAATAAAGAGAAGGAAGGGAGTTTTCCTAGTCTGATAGCCTCCCGAAGATAAGTATTAGACATATCTACACCGATACATGAGACTCTACTAGACTCGTCCTCGTACAATGAGATCAATGAACCTAGGACTCTAATACCATCTTTCATGATCCAAGTGGTTATGATCACCCACACTAATCCTCCCCGTGGGTGAACCAACACGTCCCTACTAGTTCATTCATTTTTTAATGTTCATGCTATAAAATAAGCATCCTTTTGAAAAAAATAAAAGTGAAAGTCTTGTAACAAAGTAAAGGAAATACTTTCATGACTATTTATTACATCCCTAAAAACTAAAAGTCATTGTACATTAAGGACATCTACCTAAAACATAGTCTACGAGAAATAAACAAGTAAATAAAATAAGTCCATGTCTAAACTAAAGGCATCTACTTCCGGCGAAATTGTAGCAACACAACAGAATCAACTCACCCTTGGTTTAAGCTTTCTGGATCACAGTCTACACTTAGAAAAGAAGTGCAGGAGTAGCATCAGTATGACACAATGTACTTGTAGGCATAATCATCCGATCCTAAATAATAACGTATATATGGGTGAAATAAACAACATACATTTACTAAAACACATATTCGTTAGATAATATAAGTTCTAGAACCATTCAGGACAAGGTGTTAAGCTGGCCAGCTGATAACGCTCAAACTCACACTTCCTAACAAAGTATGAAACGGACATTGTCAATAAAGAACCCAACTAAGAGGTTGGGGTCGAACCCACAGGGAATATGGAAGATCTAGACTAATGCCGGTAATGAACTTGTTGGTGAGTTATCTCCAATTTGGGGGGTTTCAAAGAAAAAAATGTTAAAGCAAAGATTATAACAGTGATTTAATTCAAGATTTGAAAACAACTAGGGTAAGTATTCCCCATGGGTTCATAACTACTTCGGGTATGCAACGTGATCAATCCCAATGCTTACTTGTAGAACTGATAACTAGGGTTCATCCAAATAACTGGTTCATCCTTATTGGATGACTATACTCAATCACCGGGTCTGGTCTCATGAGTGATTTCAAGCTAACTATTATCAATATGTTCCAAATTTAACTATCCTATGACCACAACTCAAGTTAATACAATGATCATAAAGATTAAGGCTTTGTTGTAATTCTCTTTTCATAATCTCTACTTCTCTAGGTTCAAGCAAGTAAAGAATTCGGGCAAGTCCTAACATTGTACATTATTAAGAAATGTTTAAAAATGAAGAGAATACAATACAAGCTTTTCGTATTGGTTTTGAATCACTTTTGTGCAACCCTAGTTTATTATCCACCATGATTCCCACAACCCCTAGTTATGGAGGTTTTAGGCTCTCATGATTGTAAGATTGTAATTTGCATTTATAGACAAACACATAATTTAAATACTTACAGCAACAACTGGAAGGAAATTAGATTTGATTATTCAAGAACAATGTAAGAAATCAAGAATTTGATCCCAAGAATTGCTCCTCAAAACTCGATAAAAATTCACAAAAGTAACTATTCATACATATACTAACTCAGTTCTGTCCTCCTCTAACTAAAATAAAACATAAGGATATTTACACAGATATTAGAAAACTTTTCCTAAGCTAACTGGGAGTTTTCCATATCTAGTGTCGTCTGTGCCACGATTTGTTCTATGACCCGTAGCAGGATTTTACAAGTCGTACCTACTGTCAGTAAGTTCTTGGCTGCTACAGATCTGGCTAAGTGTTGGTGTCCTGTTATGACTTGTACCTTCATCCTACGAGTCGTACATTGCTTCCGTGGTTTGGCTCTGAGAACTTTGACATCTTCTGGAATTCTTCACATGTATTGTGGTACGACTCGTACTTTCTTTCCATGACTCATACTGTCTATAGAGTCTAAAGTTCTGCCAAGTACTGAAAATGTTATGAAGTTGAGCACGGCTCCTAGTATGATTCATACATTGGTGCCATGGTTCGTGAGCCTATCCATACTAGGAGTCTGCCTTTGTGCAATTTCTTCTTAATATTTTCACGACTCCAGTTACGGCTCATACTAAGAGTCGTATGTTGCCTTCTTCCAAATTCAGCCTTCTGACTTTCATCACAGTTCTCAGTACGGCTCGTACAATCAAGGTATGACTCATATTGAGACTGGTACTTTGGCTTATTTTCTACATTTTAAGGCTTCTTTTGCACATCTTTGCTCCAACACTTATTTTTCCTACAATCAAAGTAAAAGTGCCTTATCTATATAAACGTACCTAAGTCCATGCTATTTTCTCAGTTTTTCATATTGAAAGTGTTGTAAACTCACAGCACATCAACACCCTCAAATTGAGACTTTTGCATGTCCTCAGGCAAAGAAAATGAAAAATTAAACATGACGCTTAAATAGAAAATAAACCTAGGACACTACAGCTAATATCAAACAAAATTGCACTATGACTCCAAAAACTTTTGACCCTTTTCCTGTGAACCAAATTACCACATGCACTACCACAAAACATGAGAACAGGGATCAAGACATGTCATCTAGCTATTAACAGGTAGTCAAGTCATTAACAATGCTTTTCACACAGACTGCTGGTAAAGTTAAACACAAACCATGTACCCTCACAGCAAACGAAGTCCCCCACTCACAGATATAGCAAAATATATGACATGGGACTGAACAAGAGAAACTCTCACTCTTACAAAGAAGTTCCAAATACTGCATATCGGATACCATAGGCTTGCCCTTATTTTATCTACTTCGCTTTGTCAAATGGTTAGGTTAGGATCACTATGGGACTTGGTTTGTCTTGTAATGTAGGCTTTTGGGCTAGGTAAGATAGATATGGAAATTTTTGAGTGACTAAAACCCCTCCTTGGCACTACATACATGTGGCTCCATTCTTTTATTTTTTCTTTTCACTTTTTTCACCCTTTTTACTTTTTTCACTTTTTCCTTCCTTTTCACCTTTATACACTTGTATGAGTGTGGTGTGTTTTCAAACTTTTCATGCATCATTCTCTTTTTGAATTTTCTTATTCTTTTCTTTTGTCACACCACACCTTATTTTTCATCTTTTTTCTCTTTTCTATCCCTTTTTCACCTTCCCAATCTTTATGCACCCCTACTCTAGCCACCCTCAACTTAGGAATTTTTCCTATGTTGAGGTTCACAATATCCAAGGAGGGACTAGACCAAAACAGGTTCGTTATAAAAATGGGTATGGTTAATCGGTTAATCAAAGAAGAAAATGGTCTATTTAAAGCTAAAAAATTTGGATCAAGGGAATCATATGATTTCGGTAGGGTTATTTAGGCTAAAAATGGGCTCAACAAAAAGGGCCTATGATCCTTTCCTAACCAACCATCCTAAAACCTATGCAAAGACCAACCGGACAAGTTCTAGATCATCTACACAGTATTGAACTAGGTATCAGACCTCACTCACTCGTGGTACATGATTTATATTCACTCTACCTATCTGGTTTATTCATGGCTTAACAAAAACTACACATGCTAGTATACTAAATGACATAAAAGATCTACAGAAATCATGTATGCAATCACAAGTACACGGCTAATTCATCAAAAAAATTTAACAGGGTCAATTTTTCAAAAATATCAAATCTAGTGCACTTTATTGGCTAAGTACTCCTAAGATACTTTCTAATTAAACAAAAATCACACAAAAATAATATTCTAAACATGTCGGTTCTACTAAACAGCATGTTCGAGGGAAAAGAGACACGACAAGAAAAACCCTCGGACGAGTCAAAATCTCCAAAAAAAAATACAAGTATACCCCTCCCCTATTTAAAAAGCGTGCTTCGTCCCCGAAGCATAGAATATAAGCATAGAGGGAATGAACATACCTGCAGCACTCTAAGCGCTCCTGTCATCCTATGGAGGAGGTTCCTTAGCTACAATCATGGCACTGGCAGTGGCCAGCGCACTCACTTATGGGTCAACAGGGGGAGTGCTACCCCCTCAGTAGTCTCGGTCATCTCTACGGCCTCTGTAATGGTTGGGGCTGAATGTGGCTCGCTTGAAGGGTCCATGCCATTGGCAAGCTCTGACTTGGCCATGGTGGAGCTACCTTCTCCTCTAGCTCGTTCCTGCAGCTCTGACAGGTGTGCATAATGACTCTATAGTCTTTCTACTCGTGCACTCTTGTGTTCTCTTTTCTCTCTCTTCTTTCTTTTTCTCGGGGTCTCATCTCCAGAATCCTTGGAGACTCTCTTCTTTCCTTTCTATTTTCCTGCTGCTATGGGCTCCTAGTAGGCCGCCAGATCAAGCTTCTCATCTAAATCCACTTCATGGTCAAGAAGGTGGGGGCTGCTATGACTGTCGGCTGCCATGATGACAGCTCAGCCACTTGGCTCCGAAGAGCCCCCAACTCCTCATGGAGGCTGCTTGTATCCGTCTGCTAGCCATGCGCACATTAAATTGACTCTCAAACCCGTCAAGTCAGGAATGCAAGGCTATGCAGCTGTCCTGATCTAAACTTTCACCCAGGGCTTGACATTCTCCATTATTGATTGTATATTTATTTCAGCCATGGTTAATCTTTTGGCCAAGTTTTAAAGAAAATCCTAGGGCACTAGGACGTATCCTGCTAGGGTCTGACTCTGGAGACTGGTATGTGGTGCAGCAGAAGTGTTGGGAGCTGCATTTGAATAATTGATATCTATAGCTGGTGTCTCACCCTGCTCTTGTGAGGTGGGTGAATTCACTTATGCGCCCCCAATAGGTCGAGTTAGCAGAATGATGGTAGAAAGTCGGGATTGACTCACCAGGTTCATTTCATCCCGGATTAGACCAATATCTACTATTCGTTGTCCTCTAATCAAGCGCTCCTCATCCCGGTGCACCGTGATTCCTGCCTCTATGCATAATCTGAAGACAAGGAGCGGGAATGGGATAGTAGTGCTCAATCCCATGGACGGATCTCGCATATCCTCTACGATGACCCTCAAAATATTGATGGGGTATCTAGACATGATACAGGCCATCAAAGCTGCTCTATCTGCACTGAGGGTATTGTCATTGACCGTTGGCTCCAAACCGTGGTGCACTAATGTCTAGCAGGCTTTTTCTATAAATTTGAGAGAATTCTTTGTAACCTTCTTCCCACTAGTGACCCACTCTGCTTCCTCTTCATCCTCAGCAATAATGACGGACAACCACTATATCCGTCTCCTCCTCTCATCAAAACCCAGTTGCTTTATTTGTTTTAGTGCCTCCACCCGGTACTCATATTTTGGCGTAGCATGTAGAGGTATGAACTGGGGCCCATATAGTATTTGAGCAATGGTGTGCTCGGATATGTCGACCTATCAGCCTCTGACTATAACACTCTCCAGATTGGCTTGATCTTTCAACTTTTTCCCCTCTTTGGCTTTCTGCTCCATAGATGCCAAATAGTTGGTGTAGAACTTCCGGACAATTTCTGGAGTGTACTGGTCCGGAGCCCTAGCCATCCACTCAAAGTCGTAGAAGATGAATATCCGCTTCATCTCCTCCACCTCGTTTAATGAATTTGTGAGGATCCATGGCTCTTTTTGAATGCTCCGCCTAGGTTTATTTTGGCGGTGAGAGCAATGCCTTGCTCATATATCTCCTGAGCTCCTGGCACTCTCCAATGGATAGTGCAGTTCTCCCTAGGCGGAGTCTGCTCCTGCTCAGCATTTGGTGCTTCTTCCTCTAAACCAGCACCGCTACTTGCCTCTTTGGATTGAGTCTCCTCGGACCTCTCTTCTGCATTAGAGTCGCTTCCTGACTCCTGAGCCTTCCTCAGCTCCCTTCTCAGACTGGGGAGCTCTGGTAGATGTGGCAGTAGTCGCCACAGCTTGGGCTTTGGCCTTTACTCTATTGGTTCAGGTCCCATCAGTGTCCGATGTATCGACCCTATACTCCTCTACTAAACTACTAGGGGAGCTGCTTACTTGATCAGATTCAAAGGTTTCATCAAGTAGTGTCCTCCGTGCAGTTGCCTTTGATGCTTTGCACTTTAGCATCATTGTACCTGCAGAGAAAGTGGGTTAGAATTTCATAATTGAGAAAAAAGAAAGCAAGATCAAAGTCCTCTGAAGTTTATCACGGGTCAATAGTACGAGTCATACCTTGGAGGTATGATTCGTACTGAGACCCGTAATGTCGAAGGTCAGTGCTACGCCTCTAAGTACAACTCATACCATGAAGGTACGGTCCGTACCACGAGTCGTTTGGGGATAGTCCTGTTCACCAATTTTTCTGTATTTTTCCATGACTCATGGAATGACTCGTAGGTCGCACGAGTCGTAGGAAGGATCGAACTGTCACTTGTGGACTTGACCCTTTCCAGATTTTTGGTACGACTTCCAGGTACAACTCATAGTAGTATACCATGAGCCGTACTAGGATTCGTACCTTGTGTATTTTCAAATTTGGCTTGGGGCAGTCCTAATGATCCATCCTACGAGTCGTAGTATGTAACCACGAGTCGTTAGAAGACTCGTGAAGCCTGTCCCTACCTCGATTTTGGTTCAATTTACAGGGAGTTCTATTTTACATTTTGGGGTACTTAGAATTCCCTAGGTCTAGGCAAGTATTTTAACCCATTTTACAACTACTCATCCCTCCCTTTCTTAATCACTACCAATAACTCAATTGTTGGTAGTTCAATGCACAATTTCATCAAATTCAAGTTCATTCCCAGTCACACATGGCTCAGTCACACCCCTAGTCATTATCTTTTTCAAAATTTTCAATCAACAACGAGGACTCCCAGGGGGTTTAGCACAGTTACATCAAGCATACAAGTTTTATCAAATTCAAATAAATATACTTACTTGATAACTACTTACTTCGACTGGCAGTCAGAAATTTAGGGTTGGAAATTGGGATTCTCAGTGTTAACTAAGCAAGAAATTTCTCGATTGATCTTTGATTTTGAGTTACGGGTGTGAGGGAGTCATGGGTCTTGGTCGTGACTTTGGTTTTGAGTGCGTGGGAGAAGGGTATGATTTGTTTTGAGTTTAAATAGGTTATAGGGAAAATTTGAAAAATCTGGCCAGAGTTGGGTGTTCTAAAAATTTTTGACCCGTCACGACTCGTACCAAGAATTGTAGGAAGGCCCTATGACTCATCCCTTGGACCTATAACAGAGAGATTGAGAAACTTACCTGTGGACCTATGAGTGCATCCCATGACTCGTACAACTAGAGTACGATTCATACAATGACTTGTAGGTCTTTTCTATTCATTGTGGTCCATGCCTTGCATAGTTCATAGGCATAGTAAATACTACGATCTGTACAATGAAGTTACGAGTCGTAGGATCAACTATACCCTAAACTCGTGCACTTACATCTTTGATTCTCACCACGACTCGTGCTATGACTCATACAAACCTCTCACGCGTCGTACTAAGAACCGTAGCACCTGCCTCTTAAGTAATTTTTCTGCCACCTATTTTTTTCCCTGCACACTAATCACACATTAGTTAATTCACTTGGGTTACCTCTCAAGAGGTGCTCGATTTAACGTCACGGCACGACGCAAGTATCTTGGTTACTCAGAATTCACCAAGCCACCACTTGGGTTGCCTCCCAAGAAGCGCCTGATTTAACATCACGGCACAACGCAAGTCTCTTGAATACTCAAACTTCATCAAGGAACTCAGATTCATCTTCTATCACTGAGACCACTCTATATTCCTTCGGTTGCTTCATTGACCGGCAAATGTTGAAGGTGACCTCATCTTTATTTAGTCTGAACTTTAACTGTCCAGCCTCCACATCTACTAAGGCCCTCCTAGTAGCAAGGAATGGTTTCCCCAAAATGATGGGGACCTCATAATCAACCTCGCAATCAAGGATCAAGAAGTCTACTGGGAATATAAATCTATCGACTTTGACAAGCACATCGAACAGGATCCCCACAGGCTTCTTCACAGTTTTGTCAGCTATTAGCAGCTACATGGTAATCGGTTTGGGGGCTCCCAAGCCCAAGTGCTTAAAAACAGTCAGTGACATCAGATTGATGCTTGCTCCCTGATCACATAGTGCCCTTGCGAACTCCACATCACCAATTGTGCATGGAATGGTAAAAGCACAAAGATCTTCCTTTTTCTGGGCTAGGACCCCTGAAGTTATGGCACTACAATGGTGTACATTATCAATAGGCTCATAACTCACGGATCTCTTATTCGTCACAAGGTCCTTCATAAACTTAGTATATCCTGGCATTTATTCCAACACCTCGACCAATGGTATGTTCACAGATAACTCTTTGATCATTGACAAGAATTTCTGAAACTTACCATTCTCCGCCTTCTTCTTCATTCTTTGAGGGAACGGTGCCGGTGGTCGTGAAATAGCCTTATAAATTTGCATTTCTCCTTGTTCAACTTTAGGCCCTTTTTCACTAATTGGGGCCTCAAGAAACTTAGCATCCTCATTATGTTCCTTGTCAGCGACATCGTATCTTCAATCATGCTCTCTTTCTTCCTTTCAACTACAACCGGTAGAAGGGGGTCAATAGTATTCTTTCCACTCCTAGTCATCACAGCCATACAGTGACCATCATTCTTTGGATTTTGGACTATGTTTCTAGGTAGCGTACCCTTGCCTAGGCTTCATAGATGTTGATAGTTGCCGTAGCTCATGTTCAATCTTCTTGATAGCCGTCACATGTGACTCCACTCTCTGACCCATGCTTGATATATCACCATGGATTTCCTTTAACTGATCATCTGTGGGCCTCACCTTTTTCACCATCTCAGCCATCGTGCTCTCTAACTTTGACTGTCCTTCCTCCACCTCACATGCATTAGGAGGCACGTACACTCCATCTCAGTTATTGTGGCAACCATCATTCCTTCTCCAGTCTCCTTCACGCTCATGACCTAGGCTTCTATCTCTATACCTATTTCGGTTATAGTTTTCTCTATATTAGTTCCAACCTTGGTTTCCAGAACCTTGGCGCCAAGTGTCTTGTCCAGACCCTTGGCATTGGCTCGAAAACCCGCCACATGATTGTTCAAGAAGTTTTCCTCTTCCTCGAAATCTAAGTGGTCTGGCCCTGGCTCTTGTCCTTATGTCCCAACTGAGTTCACCTTTATGGCTCCATCTCCCATGATGTGCTTAGTAAGGAGTCCAACGATGTGCACATATGAGCCAACTCCTGGTTAAGCTCTTCTTCTTTCCTACGTTGGTTTGTATTCAAACCAACAACATATGTACCGGCCGTTGCGTCTACCTCCAGAGTATTCCATTCCATGTTTGTTTTTGTCACCCTATCAAGAATGGTAGCGGCTTGCTCCTAGTGTGACTTATCTGTACTCCTCCCGCCACTGTGTTTGCTACAACTTTGGTACTATTGTTTAAGGACCTGTAAAAGATTTCCAACAAACTATCATCTGGAATCTTATTGTTCAGTCATTTTGTCAACTTTTTCTTGAACAACAACCAGTTTTCACGAAGTGCCTCAGTTTTAAGTTGTCGAAGGTTATAAATTTCGTCCTTGAGATGCAGCATTCTGGAGGGTGGAAAGAATCTCTCTAAGAAAGCTTGCTTGATCTCCCTCCAGTTGGTTATGGAGTTGTTGGGCAACTCTAATAACCATAAAGTGGATTCCCCAGATAGAGAAAAAGGGAAAAGTATGAGTCTGATGGAATCTTGGCTGAGTCCGGGAAACCTGTACGCCTTGAATATTCCCACGAAGTTCATCAAGTGCAGGTTGGCATCGTTAGCTGTATGACCACTGAGAACCCCTTTCATGTTTAAAAATTGAATCATGGTGCTCGTGACGTCAAATTTGGCCCCAGCAAGCATTGGTGGTGGTACAGTTGCTCCTGTTGACCCGACTTCATCTATGTCCGGGTGATCTTCATCGAAGAACTGTGAGGCATATCTTTTGTCTCTATTTCTCCTCCCATGTTGGCCAGCATTCATGACCTCATCTCGAGCGTCTTCCGCATCCTAAAGTGCAGCTTGTCGATCTAGCTCAGCTTGCCTAGCTTCTTCAGCTATGCGGGAATCTCTTTTCTCCTGGTTTTCCATCCTTCGCGGTGTTCGTTCAAGTTTGAGATCCAACGAAATCAGGGGGTTTCCACTCTGACGAGTACTTGGCCTTCACCAAGCAACAACCTATGGATATCCAAAAACAAAAAGAAAATGTAATTCAGGAAATAACAACCAAAATACAAATACAAGCAATTAATCTAATATTAGCCATATTCCCCGGCAATGATGCCACTTTTTGATAACGCTTAAACTCAAACTTCATGACAAAGTATGAAGAAGACGTTGTCAATAAAGAACCCAACAAAGAGGTTAAGGTCAAACCCATAGGGAATATGAAAGATCTAGACTAATGCCAGTAAGTAAACTTGTTGGTGAGTTATCTCCAATTTGAGGGGTTTCAAAGAAAACATCGTTAAAGAAAAGATTATAATTGTGATTTAAATCAAGATTTGAAAACAACTAGGGTAAGTGTTCCCCATGGATTCGTATCTACTTCAGGTATACACATGTGATCAATACCAATGTTTACTTGTAGAACTGATAACTAGGGTTTATCCAAATGACTGGTTTGTTTCTATTGGATGACTATACTCAATCATCGGGTCTGGTCTCATGAGCAATTTCAAGATAACCGTTATCAATATGTTCCAAATTTAACTATCCTGCGACCACAGTTTAAGTTAATACAATGATCATAAAGATCAAGCCTTTGTTGTAATTCTCTTTTCCTAATCTCTACTTTTCTAGGTTCAAGCAAGTAAAGAATTTGGGCAAGTCCTAACTTGTGCATCGTTATGAAACGTTTAAACATGAAAAGAATATAATACAAGCTTTTCATATTGGCTTTGAATCATTTTTGTGCAACCCTAGTTTGTTAATCCGCCATGGTTCCCACAACCCCTAGTTGTGGAGGTTTTAGCCTCTCATGGTTATAAGATTGTAATTTGTATTCATAGACAAACACATAATTTAACTACTTATAACAAAAATTGGAAGGAAATCAGATTTGATTATTCAAGAACAATGTAAGAAATCAAGAATTTGATCCCAAGAATTGCTCCTCAAAACTCGATAAAAATTCACAAAAATAACTATTCACACGTCTACTAACTCAGTTCTGTCCTCCTATAACTCAAATAAAACATAAAGGATATTTATACAACCATTAGAAACCTTTTCCCAAGCTAACAGGGAGTTTTCCATATTTGGTGCCATTTGTGCCACCATTTGTCCTACGACCCGTAGCAACGACCCGTAGAAGGATTGTACTGGTCGTACCTGTTGTCCGTAAGTTCTTGGCTGCTACAGAACTGGCTAAGTGTTGGTATCCTAGTACCACTCGTACCTTCATCCTACAAGTCGTACATTGCTTCCGTGGTTTGGCTTTTAGAACTTTGACATCTTCTGGAATTCTTCATGAGTGTTATAGTATGACTCGTACCTTCCTGCCACGACTTATTTTGTATATAGTGTCTGAAGTTCTGCCAAGTACTAAAAATCTTCTAAAGTTCACTATGGCTCCTGGTATGATTCGTACATTGGTGCTATGGTTTGTGAGTCCATCTGTACCAGGAGTTTTCCTTTGCGTAATTTCTTCTGAATATTTCCACAACTCTGGTTACGGCTCTTACAATCGTGGTACGGCTCGTACTGAGAGTCTTATGTTGCCTTCTTCCCAATTCAGCCTTCTAACTTTCATCACAGTTCTTAGTACGACTCATACAATCAAGGTACGGCTCGTACTGAGACTGGTACTTTGGCTGATTTTTTGCATTTTAAGGCTTCTTTTGCACATCTTTGGTCCAACACTTATTTTCCCTGAAATCAAAGTAAAGTTCCTTATATCCATATAAACGTACCTAAGTCCATGCTATTTTCTCAGTTTTAAGCGTCGAAAGTGTTTTAAACTCATAGCACATCACCTGCTCACTAGATTGGGACTCGCTGCAGTGATGATGAGACCGTCATAATGGTAAGGGTACCGCCGCAGCGATACTGCATCAGTAATAACTCAACTCGACTGACCACCTTCAGTTTTCCCTTAAAAAAGTTCAACAACCTGTTCATAAGTCCGTACAAATTATACATAGCCACAAATTCCACAGTTAATGCACCACTGACTGCATGGGATATACAATGGTCTCCTCACAAGGAATCCATCAAGTCAGCACTGGCTCATACGTGAATTTACAAGCAATAACAAGTCATAATAAGCACATCAACATTGCTAACACATATAAACTATGCAATCAAGAATTTCATTTCAACCAGGTTCTCATACTCTCAAACCGATTGTTACTCCCTGAGTTCAATCTTGGTATCGTACCATCTGTGATGTGTCAGGCACACGCCTTCATCACATCACCATAATCACTCAATATTGGACATCACTATACGCACATACCTGAAGGTCTTATTTTTTCCCTTCCATTCATGAGCTGCAAGGGACTCTAGAAATCCATGTACTGTATGGGCGTGGTACCCACTCCTACTCAACTTCTCATTTGGATGCTCCCCTCGAACATGAGCCACTCAACCATAATCGCTCGCCCAGATGCTCCCCTCGAGCACGAGCCACTTATCTCAGGATAAAGCATGTTACCTATTTTCATTCTAATAATCGGTATGTTATAACTAAGTCAATGATATGACTTTTGGGAGGCCTCATCTTACCTCCATCAACTCGGTTAAACTTACCTAACATTGATCACTCCTATGGCAACTCAAAAGAACACATATAACATCTCAAAACACCCAAATTTCATACAACACAAGTAACAACATCATATTAATTTCACTTCACCCACAGAAATTAACATGTGCATTATTAACAATAATTAGTGTTCGGGGACCAACCAAACTCCTTGTCGTTCCACACAAATACACACCATTATATAAAGTCTAACTCCTTATAAAATCATAATCTACCTCAACTGGAGGATTCAAATGCCAGTTAATCTGCTGGAGCCTTATCTTTTCTCAAAGCCTCAGAATGCTTGAAATCTATGAACAAAAGTCACAAGAGTGCTTCATTAACTACTCTTCAAATAAGGGTCTTAGGAAATTCAACCCACCCAATTCTACCTGGGTTTACGATCTAATTCCATGCTCAAGGAGTAATTTATGAAAACCCAGCCTTATAATGGTCATTCCATTCTAGTTCATGGAGTTTTCTACCCTTCCACCCCCCTTAAAGCAATTTTAAGGTTAAAGTTCTAACTTCACCGAGTTTTAGGTCTCGAAGTCTCGAATACACAAGGTTCTACAACCACATTAGATCTAGTTAGTGTTCATTACTCATTGCTAGGTCTAGGAATACACATCCAACACTTCTCCTTAATTAGCCCTAGTTTCTACCAACTTTAGTTTTTTTGTTTTAAAAAATCCACCATTACATGTATCCTCCTCCCCTTGATTCAATGGTGTTAGGGAATTGAAAGTAGAACGAATAAGCCATAAACCTTAGCTTGGGAAGAAGAATTGCTCTGCTCTTGGGAAAATCACTCTTATATTCTAAAAGTTCATGCCTTAGAGTAATGGGGTGAAAAACCCCAAAATTCCCTCTAAAATCGTCTTACTGCCCAGGACCTCGCCATGGCATACCCAATTTCTAGTCATCCCTTTCCATTATGGCAAACCACTGACTGTCATAACGATCTCACTGCAGCAGCACTACAACTGCTGGAGTAGTCCCCGTCAACCAGTAGTTTGAAACTTTATTGCACCTTTTCCATTCCTCAATCCTAAGTTGAATTACCACTCCATCAATACTTTCCACTGTGCACCTAGGCATAAATAGAGTATTCTGAACTTACTTCTCCATAACGACAAATGGGTCATTACACAGCCAGACGCGGGCTCCTCTATAATATCCAAATATATCAGTGGGACCTCTGCCATCCTTGTGCCTTGATCAATTGTACAATACGACTGCAATGCATGCATGATCTTAGCATACGACACCAATACAAACTAATTTAAAATAAAATTAAAAATTAGAAAATGTTAAGAAAAAATATAAATATCAATATATTAAAGTAAATATAATGTTTACCTGCTCGTCCCTCATATGATCAACTTGATTTCTATATGCAAGAAAGGTAAGGTTGTCTCTTATTTGTGGATAATCCATCCTGTCCACCTCCTCGCATAGGGGAGAAATGCCTTATCCTCAAGTGCACCCTCACATTCAAGCTTAATCACCATCCTCCTTGTTGAAAGTGCATGAATCTCTTCGAAGTCCATATATGAACATGACATTAAAAAAGTAATTTTATAGTTGTCCTTTCAAATTATGTTTTTAGAAACTAAAAAATACACACGTAGATGTCTTTCCTGAAGGAGAGGAATAAATCCACCAATATCATGTACGATGCTAATAGATGCCCTACAGAGCATTCTATTGAGGAATGTCCGAATAGCACTTTCCTAGTTGTCGGTCCCTATCTCATGCAGGGGATCTAGAAAACTCAATAAGAATAACCTCACCCGGTTTCTAGATGTGTTTGAAAATAAGATGCCCCAGGATTTAATCAGTAAATAGAGCTAGGCAAGGTGGTCAACTCTCAAATCTTGAGTGTAGCAGATATAATGGGGTCTTCATCAAGCTGTAGAATAAAATATGTACAAATGGTAGATAATCTCACTTGACTAGCACCGAACATCTGAATGTCTTGTGCTTAGAAGCCAATGAATCGTACCTAACTCTCCTTACTAATTTTTCATTCCAACATACTACCTACCATATGTATAATGATTGTCCATCGATCCATAGTCCTGACCTCTATGTCCTTGACCGTGATCGTGACCTCATCAATATGGAGATGGAAGATGTATTTCTCCGGCCTCCACTGCTCAATCATGGTCATCATAATGGCCCGATAAAGCTATATCCAACTCTCACGACCCGAGCCTACACTATGGACGCATTACAGTACTTAGGACCACAAGTGACCCCAAGCTAACCACGGCATAATATATTACTGAAAATCTAAATACTGAATGAATCTATATGGGGAAGCTTGAAAACATAATTGAATAAAATACTATTAAGCAATACATTACATCTAATAACACATTGAGTTACTAGCCCTGTCTGAAATCCATCGAAGAAACTATTGAGTTTTTGGGACAAGTCCCTATCTAACTCCAAAGTTTCAATTCAAGGAAATAAAACTGAAATGGAAGCTAAGCTCTCGTCCTCGGAAGATGAGGACTCACCACAGAATTCTGCTGAATGTAACCAGAGAAGGACTATTGATGGTGCTGAGACTAAGAGCCTGCACCTGTATCCTGAGACGATACAGCATAGAAAATATGCATCATGACTTTAAATGTACGGGTATGAGGAATATGAAAAAACATACAAATACTGAAAATCTGTAAGATGAATTGAAAAAGAACATGCAAAGACCATAACAAGAATAATAAATACTACAAACATCAAAGTTGTCTAAAGGTCATAAGCATATCCTAAAATCTATAGGACTGGACTGAGCTAGGGACTGAGACTATACTGGGCTATATTGTGCTATCCTGTGTTATACCGTGGGAGAGGCTATAACCGATATATCGCCATGTGAGCTAGATGTGGAGTCCAATGTATACCCCTTGTTGGAGAAGGTCTACCATACCTTGCTAGGGTATAGTAGCGAGCTGGATGATCACTGTATGAGCCCCATTCGGGCTAATGACCTATGATGGCAACGTAGTTCTGGGAACCTAGGTGCGCTGAACCACGGCCTGCTCGATGCTAAGTCCTACTCCACTGGAAATCCTAACATTGTCTGCTAAACTGATAGTTCAAACATGATGTCCTAAGACTCAAGTCAGGACCACTTATCTGGAAGCGTTCTGAGAGTCTAGACGACCTGATAACTGAAACATAGGTGTTCTAAGACTTGTCAGAGCTGCTTTATCTAAAAGCGTCGTGACCATCTAAAGAATAATCTGAAGACTAATAATTGAGGCTGTAGAGTTTTACTGAACTCCTCAATAGACTGACTATAGTCAAACTGATCAGCTAACATTTTGTAGGATACTAAGAATGCTAAGTACTGACTGAACCAGCCATAAGCTAATTTATGGTCACATGTCTATACTATCATGGTGATTTAAAAAGAAACTATAAGAATTAAGCAACATTCATATCTGGACTTTCAATTATGCAAGATTCATTCAAACCACATTTAAGGATTAGGGATAAAACACATATTCATGGAAAGGGATATCGATATGAATTATAGCTGGTAGAAGTATTCAAGAATCACAAGAATTATATCAAGAAGGAAATTCCCCAACCCAACTGAAGAACAATCCTAGTTTCTATATTTCACAGGGCTAGAACTGATAAAGTTTTATGTGAGAAGTTTTAGGGAACAAGGGAAGAGCAATTCCCTTGTTGAAATTCCATATACCTGGAGTAAAAGTTCTCCTAAGAAGCTTCCTGGAAAGCTTGAGAAGAATGGAAGCCCTAGTCCTGCTCTAGGAGAACTGTCTGAGTTCTTCGTACTATTTCTAAGATTTTGAGGGAGAATGAGAAAGCAATCGGTCAATCTTCCCTAAATTCCCTTCTAAAAAAACCCCAAAGGACGTAGCTTAGGCATTAAAATAATAGAAAATTACAAAAATGCCCCTGGAAATTGCTTTAAAATTTCTATCTGATAGGTGGTACGACTCAACCAAGGGTTGTACCACAATCCTATGATTCGTACTACTTCTCATGGTTCGGGACTCTATTTCAACCCATTTCTCTAAAGTTCTCCATGGATGCTTACTACGGATCGTACCAACATCCCATGAGTCTTGCTACAATCCGTAGCTTACTTCTGAGATTTCCTCTGATCTCTCTCATGACTCCTCCCACAGGTCATACCACTGTACCACGAGTCGTACCATAACTTTTGGTTACCTAAAATTTCCTTGTCCATTTCTTTGAGCTTTTCCTCGACTTTTTAGTATGATCTGTACTAGGATAATATGATTCACAACATGAAGTCGTGTTTTCTCCAATCTCATCGGTTGTACTTCTCTATCCTCCTGTTATGAGTTTAGGTAAGATCCGTACATCAATTGTATGAGTCGTGTTGTGACTCATACTGAGATTTTTTCTCAATTTTCTGCAGGATCAAGTTTTAGATCTAAAGACTAGTCTTAGAAAGTCTGGGGTGTTATAATATCCCCCCTGGGAACATTTGTCCTCAGATGGGGACTAACTAAGTTGGAAATATAGGGAAAGAGCTGCAATCCCAAGATTATAAACTATAGACGGGTTACTGAAGGAGTAGTTGACTCCTAACTAAAAACACACTAACTGAGCATATGCAACTAGGGTGCACACCCTAAACATGAAAGGAACTGAAGGGTACCAAACTAAATGGAATACTGAGGAGAATTTAGTACCTAATGCTGAAGCTGAGTTGGAAGGAAATAAATGAGGGTATTTAGACATCATCTCTACTTCTGATTCCCATGTAGCTCCCTAAACTAGCTGGTTCCTCCATAAAACCATTACTAAAGCGACCTACTTGTTTCTTAGCTTACAAACCTAATGGTCTAGGATCTGAACTGGAACTTCTTCGTAAGAGAGAATGTCTTTTACATCCACACTCTCTAGAGGCACTATTGAGGTCGGGTCACCAATGCATTTTTTTAATATAGACATATAGAAGAAGACGGGGTGCACCGATGCTAACTCCGTAGGCAATTCCAGCTTATAAGCCATTCTGCCAATGCGTCTATCGTGCCCACCTTGTAAGGCGTAACTGGCACCTAATGCCACACTAGACCCTGAGATGACCTAGCTAGACATATACACTTCGAATGCATACCAGAAACACATATTCAAGAAAACTATCAGCTATATCTTGGCTCAAAAAATAGCCTTAGGCCGACAAGGCCGCAACATACACCTGCGCAAAAATAGCTGACCCAACAGTTGCAATAATAACGTCATCCTATGCGGGCTGAGAAGACCATCATGCCATCTAAATTAGATCAAAATAAGACAAATGCACATATGCATATATGTAAGCCAACGTGGCCAACTGATAATATAACTAGGCCCCACACGACCACTAACACATAACTAACAGCCAGTGGTCTGCAAGCCTCTAAGAGTAAGATATTGGTTGGGACAGGGTCCCGATCTACTCAAAACTATACATCAAAAGACAGGAAAACCTCTAATCGTATGGCAACTCCGGAGGAAAGGAGCTAGCCAATCTGCTGAATCTAAATGCCTACTATGAAGGTCTCAAAACCTGTCCGTCTGAACTTGCAGGCAAGCATGCAACGCCCCATACGTGGGCGTCCGTACAATATGTACCGAGTATGAAAGGCAGTAATAATAACTGAATAGAAGCTGATAAAGGAACTGAAACTACTCAGTAATAAGAGCCAGAAGTTAACCTATTCGGCCTCACAAACATGAACTGTAACTAACAGGTAATATTCAAACAAGAACCTAACCTGTCCCCCATAATCTTGGAAGGTACAAACAACACAGAAAAAACCTACCTAGGCTCCCAAAAGCCCTGACAAGTGCAAAGAATCTACATACTTCTAACTATACCACTATAGCCCCGCAGACAAGCTGTAACTGAACATACTCGTCTTCTAAGATGGTATCCGAGCCTTTTGGGCTCCTGTGACTGCGTCTGAGCCTTCTGGGCTCTTGTAACTATATCTGAGCCTTTTGGGCTCCTGTAACTGTAGCCCGAGCACACAAGACTCTACTAAGGGGCAGTAATGCCACTACGACATAAGGGAAGTCCATAAGTGAATAGACTTCAATATGGCTCCACAGGCCTCAATCTGGTCCTTCTAGATGTCATATAGCTCCTGTGAGTATGTTGTAGCCCCATAGGCAGGTATACTGGAATTTAGCCCTTCTAGGCAACATGTGCATGGGCATCTGCATGAGTAGCCGGAGGCGTTAGCCCCGCGTTTGACAGTTGATAAGATCCCTACTTAGGATATTGCATAGCCTATCAGATTACTAACAGCTAAGGTAGTTTTCTTAGCGACCTATACGGCAAACTGTAAGTAGTATGAAGCTTATACAGTCACTGGCAATAAGTAGTTCATCTAACAACCTACCACCCAAATCATTAGGCAACCCTGGTGCCATTAACTCGAAGGTAAGGCTAGTTTACCAAGAGTCTAGCCCTGTTGGCGTCAAGGTACACCAACGGCCTATAGGCCAACTTTAATATATATATATATATATATAGGCATCAAAATAGAAAGTTATATAGACAAGTTGCACCCAATGCTGCCCAATTTAACATAGTACGCTCAAAAGCTAACCAAAATCCTCTGCGGCCTTGGTACGACAGAAAAACATCACTAGCCTCTCTAGATGACAATAAAACAAATAGGAAATCTCTATGTCGCTTCTAGCGAAAGGCAAAGTTGAATATAGTCAATCCCGACAAGGGATACTAAACTACAACACCAATTCATCTCGTAGTAGCTAACTACAACACATATAATCACAAACTATTATGAAAGTACAAGTCGTATTAACTATAAGATGAGAATAACCTGTCGTAGGAGGTTAGCCTTAACATACCTCAATTGCTGAACTCTGCTCAACCAATCCTGCTTCAATTAAGAACTCATAATCCCTCCATATCTTAGCTCATACACCAAGGGAATAGGGCTACTCTATTTCAAGAAGTAGGCCAGCAATGTATCCCACAAAACACAATGATAACAAGTCACTACGGGTTCAATTCGGCAAAATATAATGAATCTTATAGATTAGAAGGGTAGAAACACTTACTATCACTTGTAGACGTACTAGTCTTATGTAGAGATGGTTTCTATGAGATTTACTCGCTAGGGCCCCATCAAATTGAGCTAATTTCAAAGATTCAACTCTGTAGATATGTTCTTCGTAGCCCCAACATTCATTACCTAAGAATAATTTGTGTTTGAGGTGATTTGATAGCTTAATTTGCCCTCAATTTGTTGAAAATCTAAGTGAGAAAATCTCCTAAGTCGTACAACTCTTTGGGGGAAACGTTAAATGGATTAAACACACACAACATTATATATAGAGAGGGAGGCAGTGCAGGGGGTCCACAGCGTTCTTCTCACTGTGAAGGAGCAGAGGCATGACGCGCTGCTCCCTGCGTGGGAAAGGGGTACGCGGTACGGGGCCCATTATAGCCTGCCCCTGATCTCCTTCAATCGGCTCGCTCGATAACGCACTCATGCGTTCCACCATCGACTCTTCTCCGACACGTGCCATACACTAAGAACTCTCAGCATTCACACATACACATCGGTTAGACAAATAAAACTTACGGGGTGTAACATTATTCCCCCTTGGGGACATTTGTCCTCGAATGCAATTAAATCTTAAGAGACTCACTTCTTAGGCATTGCTAGAAAATTTTTGGTGTAGTCTCCTCTATAATATAGAATATCTGGAAACCTAAAATGCAGAAAAGTTCAACATAGGCATCTTACAGGACGCTACAACAACTTATAGCATAGCTCCACAACAAATAAGTGAGCACCCAACAAAAATGATAACAAAAGCAACAAACAACATTTGAGAACTATCTCACCTGAACTATAACTGTCTGAACTATTGTGATATTATCATAGTGTCTGGAACAAGTGAGGATATCTAAACCTCATGCCGTCCTCAGCTTCCTACATCATTTCTTCTACATTTTTATTGCTCCATAATCCTTTAATGGAAGCTATATCCTTGGTCCTTAATCTGCGGACCTATCAATCTAGTATAGTAATTGGAGTCTCCTCATAAGATAACTCCTATGTGACCTAAACATCCTCGACTGGAACAACCCGGTAAGGGTCTCCTACGCACTTTTGTAGCATCGATACATGAAAAATTGGATGAATAGATTCTAGCCCCGAAGGCAATTCTAACTCATAATCCACTTGGCCTATCTTTTGTAGGATCCGATATTGGCCCAATGAATCTAGGGCTAAGCTTTCCCTTCTTACCAAATCTCACAACGCTCTTCATAGGCAAGACTTTCAAAAATACCCAGTCATCAATATCAAACTTTGAGTCTTATGTTGTACATCGGAATAGGACTTTTGATGACTCTGGGCTGTCAATGAATGCTCTCTAATGAGCTTAACTTTATCTTTTGAATGATGTATCACGTCAAGTCTAATCAACCCTAACTCACTTACTTCAAACCATCCTATGGGGGACCTACATTTACGCCCATACAAAGCTTAATAAGGCACCATAAATGGTAGAATGGTATCTGTTATTATATGCAAACTCAATAAGAGGTAGGTAATCATCCCAACTTCCTTTGAAGTTTAGCACACACGCCCGTAACATATCTTTGAGCGTCTGAATCGTGTGCACAACTTGGCCATTTCTCTGGGTATGAAATGCTGTACTCAAGTTAACCTACGTCCCTAAACATTTTGATCTTGGACAGAATTATATGCCCAAGTGATGCTCAAGTGCTTCATTTCGTCTTGTTTATCTATCGTTATGTGTGCATTCTCATGTGATTTGTAGTTAAAATGTGAATTTATACTAACCAACATGATTAGTGTTGTTTTGCAGGTAAAATGTAATTTTAGGAAGCTAAGATACATGCTGGTAAAGATCGGGAATGGACCTTGAAGCGAGCTGTGGAAAAGGTCAAGGAAGAGCAGCAAAAATAAGGGCTCCACTATGGAGCCGTGTCATGCTGCCATCGCGGAGGCACTCTGCCTCGGATGATCTATTTTGGCAAATTCCAGTGAAGGTCCGCGTTGCCTCCGTGACATGGAGGCAATGCCACGCAATACAAGTCGTGGCACGTTGCGTATATTTACCTGGAACATCAATTTCCAGTGAGGGTCCACGTTTGCACCGTGGCACAGAGGGAGTGCTCTGCGATACACTCCATGCCACGTTGCTTGTTATTCCGGGAAAAATTTTCACCAGTATAAATAGCACACTTTTGGTTTATTTTTAGTGATTCTGACTTGGTTGAGCAAGAACGTGGGTTACAGGCAGTTGAGGGGACGAAAATTCTAGGGTTCTTCTTTATCTCTTTCTCTTTTATCTCAATTGTTTGTATGATTTATACTCATTTGATGATGTTTAATTCACAAATGAGTGACTAAATTCACTTCTTGCTGAGGTTAAGAATAATTGTAGTGGAAGGTAATTGTTGATCAATTTAGTTTTCATCTTTTCTTCAATGGTTGTTCTATCAATTCTTGTTCTTACTGCATTAATTTTTGGCCAATGTTAATGTATATCTAAAAAATCCAATTTTGATTTTGAAAAGGAAAGAAATTGGAAAGTTGTGAATTGGTAGGATATGATTTCTTATTAGTTTGGGAAAATTGAGAATTGATTTACATTCAGAATAGAAATATATCTGAAAGTCGTATTAGTCAATTAAGGAATCAGTTTTTTATGGCTGGAACATGAAATTCTTTTATCACAGAAATGTAGGTTGAAGGTTCATGATTCTTAAGTTGGGTAGGATACGAAAGTTTCAATTCACAGGCAACAATTCTTGACTAGCAACCGAAGGAAAGATTAACTGAATTGTATCGACAAATTACTTCCCTGCATGTTTGTTTTAGCCTCAGCATGCTCATTACTATAGTTCAGACTCACTTTATAATTTTTTCTTAGATTCGTAAAAATTAGGAAACTCAAACTCTCCAAATATTATTTAATTGGTTGTCTGCATTCTTAAATTTATAGTTTATTAACACTTAAGTTAGTTATTACCCTAGATCAGTCCTTGTGGGATCGATACTTGGCTTTACTTAAGCCACTTTACTACTTGTTCGACCACGTGCACTTGCGTGTAGTCACCAAACACCCGAACAAGTTTTTGGCGCCATTGCCGGGGACTGGCAATTGGTAAAATTTTTTTCTTAGTGTTAGTTTACAATTTCTATATAAGTGCTGACAACTTGATCTTAGCTTGTCTTTTGCAGATATTGAATTCTGTTGAACACTGGCAAGAGATAAGGAGCTGGTGGATTCATACTTAGAGCCGGAAAGACAGTTCCATCGTCAAAGAAGGGAAGCTCTAGAGAAGAAGCTGCAATTGCTCAGACAGACAATCCTGGAGCAATAGCAGAATCCACCACTTGTGAGGGCAGTGTTAGTGCCCGAGGAAATGGCAGCTAGGCCAGTTCGCGAAGTGGCAATCCTTCATGCTAACAATGTTACATCAAGTATTCGCAAACCCGAGCTAGGAGGGAGGTTTGAGCTTAAATAGAACATGGTGCAATTGCTGCACACCAGCGGGCAATTCATAGGTCTCCCTCACGAAGATCCACAACAACATCTCCTAAATATGGGAAATTTATGTTTTCTTTTTACAAAAAGAAAAACTCAATTATGGTAAGAAAGTCAAGACAAACACCAAAATTCTCCCCCATGGTTTGAATTTCTAACAAAAAATATTTGTTCCACCTTCTTCACGTAATCTTCAGTAGGTTGAATCTCCATCTTCAAATATCCTCCATTAAATCTTTCTCTCTACACAGAGTAACCCTCCGATAAAATTTCTCAACTAAAAATCTTCATTATCGTCTAATACATTGTGGCTAAACTATGTCCGCCAAGATGAATACCTATCTTGAACCTCGCCCTGATACCACTTGTTAGGATCAAAATAATGATGTGTCATGCAGAAGCTAACACAGAAAACCTTGAAAGATGATACATAAGAAGAAAATCGAGAAATATACCAAAAGAGACACAATAATTTAACGTGGTTCGGTCACTTGACTTACATCGACAAGAGGTGATGAGCAATCCATATAAAAGAATACAAAATCTTAAGAGAAGTGACCTCAATAAATTCACTCAAAATAGAAAGAGGTTCACACAAGCATTATATTACCACTTGTGTCTCACAATTCTCGCCCTAAACAAGACTCTCAAAGCTCTTAGTATCACATTGTCGATGCTACTAAGTTAGGAGGAATGAGCCTCAATTTATAGAGTCCAACACCTTTTTCAACAGGAGAAATGATTAGCCAAATATGAAAAATTTGTATTTTCCTTTTAGGAAAAGGAAAACTCAATTATGGTAAGAAAGTCAAGACAACCACCCAACAGATATGTATACATCATTTGCAACGCGCTGTCTTCAATCTCTTATTTTTTGAGTTTTTGAATTAAGCTCTACATGTCAGGGTAACTACATGATAAATAATATCTCTCTTTCCTTTTTCAATTTTAACCATTTTCCATAATTCCTTCCATATTACTTTTTTTGTTCCATATTTGTTTAGTCATTTATAAATTTTTAGAATTTGGGGAAGAAGTTTCTTGAAGAAAATACTGATTTATAATGCCCAATGTACCTCAGGCTAAGCTTTCCCTTCTTTCCAAACTACATCATCCCTTTCATGGGGGATACCTTGAGCAAGACTGCTATCCCACCATAAATTCCATATCTCTCTCCTTTCGATCTGCATACTACTTTTGCCTGCTTTGAGCTGCCAAGAGCCTTTCTTGAATTATCCTGACTTCCTCCAACTATTTCTTTAACTAATCAGTGGCCCATGGTCTCACATCGAACGCATCGAACCACTCGATAGGGGATCTATATTTCCTTCCATATAAAGCCTTAAATGGGGCAATGTCAATGCTTGAGCGATAGCTGTTGTTGTATGAAAATTCTGCCAAGGGTAAGAACATTTCCAAATGACCCTTAAAGTTAATGACACAAGCCCAAAGCATATCCTCCAATACTTCGATCATCCTCTCAGACTATCCATCCATCTACGGGTGAAATGTCATACTAAAGTCTAGCCTAGTTCCGAATTTAGCCTACAAGGTTCTCCAGAAATTAGAAATAAACTAAGTACCTTTGTCTGAGATAATCAATATTGGCACCCATACAACCGAACCACCTCCTTCACATACAGTTTGACCATCCTCTCCGCATTGTAAGTCATTTGAACCGACAAGAAATAGGTAGACTGAGTCAGTCTGTCCACAATGACCAAGATTGAGTTGAACTTCCTTAGGGTCTTTGGAAGGCCAACCACAAAATCTATCGCTATTCGCTCCCATTTCCATTTTGGGATGGGCAGTCTTTAGAGTACTCCCCCAGGCTTCTGATGCTCGTACTTCACTCTCTAGAAATTTACGAATAGCACAAAGTGCTTGATGATGTCTCTCTTCATCCTGCTCCACCAATAGTGGTGCTTCAGGTCATGGTCCATTATTGTGTATTCGGGGTGTATAGAGTACCTCGAGCTATGGGCTTCTGCTAAGATGGTTTTAATGACCTCACCAACCTAGGGAACACATACCTGCCCCCTTATCCTTAACAGCCCCTCATCATCTATCACCGCCTCCTTAGCCTCCGCTTACAAGACCTTGTCATTACTTAGCTTTGCATCCTCAAACTGCTGGGATTTTACTTAGTCTAATAGTGATGATCTAGCCTCCACACTAGCCAATACTCCACCTGAACTACCCTTTGGCCGTTTCCTAAACTTCTCTAGCCATTGGGCATTGGGAGCTTCCAAGCAAGACAAACTACCCATACTTACAACTTTCCGTCCTAAGGCATTTTCCATCACATTATCCTTCCCTGGATGATACAGGATTGTGACATTACAGCCCTTAAGCAGTACTATTCACTTTCGCTGTCTTAGGTTGAGATCCATATAAGAGAACACATACGGTAAGTGGGGATGGTTTGTGAACACCTCACAACGAGCCCCATAGAAGTAATTCCTCAAGATTTTCAAAGCGAATACCGTCGCTACCAATTCCAAGTCATGCATGGGGTTGTTCGTTTCGTGCACTTTTAGTTGTCTCGAAGCATACATAATGACCTGTCTTCCTATATTAACACTCACCCAAGCCAGACTGTGAGGCATCACAATGAACTACAAAGTCTTTACCTTCCACCGGTAGCTCCAGGACAGGGGTTGTGGTCAGTAAGGTCTTCAGCTTCTGAAAGCTATCTTAACACTCCTCTGACCACTGAAAGGGAGCATCTTTTAGAGACACCCCTCACAAGCAGGCGGTAATAACTGGCTAGCCCCACAAAGCTACAAACTTGCGTCACCGTAGTGGGCCTAGCCCAATTCTAAACTGCTTCCACCTTTTGTGGATCCACCTTAATCCCTTCCTTCAAGACTACATGCCTAAAAAAAGAAACTTATTCTAACTAAAACTCACATTTAGAAAAATTTTCATGTAGTAGCTTATCCTTTAGTAATCCCAATACAATCCTCAGGTGATTAACATGTTCGTGCTTAGCCTTAGAATACACCAAAATATCATCAATGAAAATGATTACAAAAGAGTCTAGATTGGGTTTAAAGATACCGTTCATTAGGCTCATGAAAGCCGCTGGAGCATTTAGTGAGTCCAAATGACATGATCAAGAGCTCATAATGCCCATACCTCGTTTGAAAGGTTGTCTTCTGAATATCCTTAACACGGATTTACAACTGATGATAACCCAACGTCAAATCAAATCTTTGAGACATTGTTGCACCCTGAAGCTGATTAAATAGGTCATCTATTCGGGGAAGGGGATACTTATTCTGAATGGTAACCTTATTCAGTTGAAGGTAGTCAATGAACATTCATATGCTACCGTCTTTATTCATTATAAATAACATAGGGGTACCCCATGGAGAAACACTCAGGGGAATAAACCCCTTACTAAGCAACTCCCAGAACTGCTCCTTGAGCTCTCAACTTAGCTAGTGTCATTCTCTATGGTGATATGGAAATAGTTCTAGTCTCTGGATCTAAAGCTATGTAGAAATCAATGTCACAGTTTGGTCGCATGCTAGGAAAATTTGAGGCAACACCTCTGGGAACTCATGAATTATTGAAATAGAGTCTATGGAGGGACCTTTTGTGTTGGTATCCTGAATATGGGCCAGGTAAGCCGAACACCCTCGCCCTATCAGTTTCGGGACACGAATATAAGAGATAAACTTCTTAGGAGCAGGGCTACAATTCCCTTTCCACTCCAATCTAGATATTCCTAGCATTACTATGGTGACTCTCTTAGCATGGCAATCAATAATCGTTTGATAGGGAGACAACCAGCTCATTCCCAAGATAACATCAATGTCTACCATATCTAAGATCACCGGATCTACTCGCGTATCATAACCCATAAAGCCTACCAAAAAATCATATTAAACTCTATCCACAATCATAGAATACCAAATTGGAGTAGAAACATGAAACGGGGTATCAAAAATATCATAAAAAGATTCAACCCCACAATAAAGTAAGTAGACACATATGAAAAAGTATAGTAAAGCAGTAACCATTTTGTCGCATACGAGAATAGTACCTGTGGGAACTGCTTCTGATGCCTCTACCTCAAGTCAATCAAGGAATTCATAGAAATGAGTTTGAATGTGTTACACCCCATAAGTTTCTAGCATTTAGTTGGCCTATTGGCATGTTGATTGAGAGTTTTAGAGTGCCATATGTCCGAGGAAAGGGCCCGGGAAAAGGCCGAACGAGTGCCAAGTTGGGATTTCGCGAGAAGAGGCCAAACCAAGCTGCCAGAGGAGAAAAGTGGCATGGAGCCTTGGCCTACGCGTTAGCCAACGTGGCATGGAGCCAAAACGGCGTGTTGGCCAACATGCCACGTTGCCTTGCATCCAGCTCCAAGTATATATAGGCCTCACCCTTAAACTTTATGTCATTTTCCATTATATATCGATCAGAACAGAGGAAGGACAAAGGGTTTATATAATTTCATCCAATTACGCCGCTAAACGCCGTCCAAATCCAAATTAACTTCGGGTATCGAAGTATAAGGCTGTAGGGAGCATTTCTACGGAGTTAGTATCGTGAAATTCGCCTAGCGAATTGTTGTCCCGCCGAGCCAAAGTTGTTGGAATTGCTCCAAACTAATGTTAATACAATCCCAGGCTTAAAGTAAGTATTTCTCCCTTCTAGATTCTCAAGAAATTATGAGTTTTCGATCGTCTTTCGATAAGTTGAAGAATAGTCAGTATATATACATATAAGTTATTATTTTCTTCCAATATAGTAATGAAGTTAGCTCTATTCTTCTGTTAACGTGATTACAGTTGGGAAGAACAGCTGAATACCAGCCGAACCTTCCCAGCTAATCGGTAAATAGCGAACAAGGTATGTTAAGGCAGTCTCTCTCAGCGAGTTAGTTTCTTCAGTATAGTAATCCAATATGAATTCCAGTAAAGTATTTTAGAAGTATTTTATCATGTTCAATATGTTATCATGTATAGTTGTTGTTATCAGCTGAGACCTGTATTTGTATTGTTTTGGGCTTGATTGCCTCTATAGCTTCCGTGACCGCCCCAGGGTTAATAGCTGTGTCGACTCGTCCACCAAAGGGCGAGGATACGTCGCTCTACGGAGCGTCATGCCGTCTGCAAGGGATGAAGATGGGGAGCCAGCTCCTCATATTTTGTCGTGGTTGGCCTATACACACCCCCACCGAGCGCTTGCGCCCGGGGTGTAGAGTTTAGGAGTCCTCTGGACTCAGGAACAACTATAGTCAGGGGCCCAGTAGGCCCAAGTTGCATACCCAAGGGATCGGCAGGATGCTTATAGCTAGTAGTTGACGCAATATGACCTGGATAGGGGTAAATACATTGAGGTGTACTCATTAGGGCTAATGGGGGCCCAGGTAAGTTGTTTTGTGTTGATTGCACCTTCTGGCTTATGGGGGCCAGGTAAGGTTTATGTACGTTGCTTTAGTTACAGATAGTTAGACAGTAGGATGCCCCATTGTCAGGTATGACTCCCACTCTACTCATTATAGTTATGTTTAGCCCTGATTCCATCATTTCAGTCAGTTTCAGTCCGTTCCCTTTACTTCAGCTATGGTCAGCTTTATTTCTTACTTTCAGTCATTTACAATTATTGCTTTACATACTCAGTACCTGTGGTACTGACGCCCTCTTTTGAGGCGTGCATTACTAGCCTGCAGGTACACACAGACGAGGAGCGGATCCCTCGTAGTTCCAGTCAGCTGTACTGGGTCTTCAGCTCCTATCTTCCGGAGCTTGAGTGATAGACGTTTACTTCCTTTTGTTGTACAATATGGGTAGGTCGGGGCCCTGTCCGGACCATCTTATTACTCCTAGAGGCTTGTAGATTGTATTATTTCCCTGCGATTAGTTGATGTAAGCCGTGTGGGCCCATTTGTGTTGTAGATTATGTGTGTTGGCCGTGTGGGGCCCTGTTTAGCTGTTGATTGATGACCTTATCGGTCATAGTTCAGATTAGCACCTGATTTCGCTTTGTAGCTATAACTAGATATCATGGTAGCTTTGTCGGCCCGCATAGGACTCCTTATAATTGTTTGTCTCTAGTTAGCTATTTACTTTCACAGGTGGCTATAGGCCTTGTCAGCCGGGGTTGTATTTACAGCCGCTATATAGCCCATTGTTTTCTTGATTCCAGAGTTAGAATCAGCCCTGCACCAGAGGTGCTTAGGCTCAGTTAACTCAACAGTTCAGATCCCAGTAGAGCACTAGGTGCCAGTCATGCCTCCCAAGGCGGGGCGTGACAAACTTGGTATCAGAGCAGGTCATATCCCAGGGAGTCTGCAAGCCGTGCTAAGTAGAGTTTTGTCTATGGATGTGTTGTGCACCACATACTATAGGCAGGAGGCTGCAAGGCATGATAGGATGGTTACTCTTTCTTCTTATTCAGTCGTGCCATAAAGTGGTACAGTATAGGGTTTATTCCCTAAAGCTCATTATACTCTTTTGTTTACAGAGAAATGTCAGACCACGACACCCTACGACAGGCAAGAGATTAGATGTAGTAGCGGGAGAGGGCACCAGCAGGATGCCTCAGCCTCAGACAGAATTGGCCCGAACTGAGGGCGATACGGAGGCGTCATCTCAACCTTCCCAGCAGTCGCCATCACGTCAGGAGCCGCTTGGGACGTTCGGTGTGTCGGCACCACCTCCGGCAATTTCTATACCTGCACCATCCGACCAAGAGGTCAGGAGCGTGGTGGTTATGTTAGCACAGATGATGGCTGCTCAGCGCCAGTCAACGCCACCTACAGTTGCAGAATCATTAGGAGGGCCTGGCAGTTCGAGGGTCCGGGAGTTCCTAGCACTAAGTCCCCCGCAATTCACAAGGACAGATCAGACCGAGGACCCTCAGGACTTCTTAGACCAGATGCAGAGGATTTTCAGCGTAATGCATGCTACACCCACAGAGTCAGTTGAGTTGGCGGTGTTTCGGCTACGGGACATCGCCGTATCGTGGTATGAGAGTTGGGAGAGGTCCGGAGGGAGAGATGTTTCCCCTCCGACCTGGTCCATCTTTTCATGGGCTTTTCTGGATCAGCGGGAGATTCGACAGGCCCGGGTTGATCAGTTCCTATACTTGGAGCAGGGATGGATGAGTGTTCGGGAATATGCCATGCGGTTTGATTCCTTGGCCCGATATGCGCCAGCTTTTGTGGATACAATGCCATCTAGGGTACACCGCTTTATTATGGGCCTTAACCTAGAATATGTTGAGACCTGCATCACAGCTACACTGTGAGAGGATATGGATATTGCCCAGATACAGGCTTTTGCTTAGAATATTGAGGGTTTAAGGCAGCGACAACGGGAGATTAGGAGAATAAGTCAGGAGAAGCATTACAGGGACAGACCAGATGAATTACAGAAGGAGTCCTAGGGATTTCCTAGGCCACGGTATTAGATAGGCCGCCTAGACCCCCCCCCCCTCCACCACTGCGGTAGAGGAGCAGGTTTAGTCGCCGAGGGCAGCCAAAGCCTGGCGAAGGTTCGCAAGCAGTAGGTTCACAGCAGCAGAGGAGGGTGGAGAAGAGTGGGTTTGCATGCCACTTTGTCCTATTTGCAGCCGACGCCACTCTGGAGCATGCAGGTATGGCTTCATAGCATGCCATATTTATGGACAGGAGGGTCATCAGATGAGAAACTGTCCAGCTAGGGGTCAGGGTGACCGGGATCGACAGGATAGGTCCTCAGCAGGATCACGAGCTCCAGCATCCCCGGTAGGGCGTAGGCCCTTAGTTTCAGTAGGTAGAGGCCGAGGCAGATCAGGGGCCTCCAGTTTAGGTGCGGGCCCAGGCACTTATGCATTATCGGGGCGACAGGACTCAGATTCATCCCCAGATGTTGTGACAGGTATGTTGAATATTTGCTCTCATCCTGCTTGTGTGTTGATAGATCCAGCATCCACCTTGTCCAATGTTACATCGCTAGTGGCTCGGAAGTTTGATATTCACCGGAATTGCTTTGGCGACCTTTCTCAGTATCTACACCCGCTAGTGACTCTATCATAGCCAGAAGGGTCTATCGAGGGTGTAAAGTAGAGATTGCCAGTCATCAGACTACAGTCGACTTGATAGAACTAGAGATGGTCAATTTTGATGCTATTATGGGTATGGATTGGTTAGTTCCATGTTATGCCAATGTCGAGTGTTGGACCAAGACTGTCCGATTCCACTTTCCAGGGGAGGCAGTACGGGAGTGGAAAAGTAGTACAGCCACGCCAAAAGGTAGGTTTATTTCCTACCTTCAGGCGAGAAAATTGATAGCAAAAGGGTGCATTTATCATATCGTCAGAGTTCAGGATGTTCGGGCAGAGCCTCCGACCTTTCAGTCTATTCTAGTGGTTAATAAGTTTCCTGACGTATTCCTAGATGAGCTTCCTGGTACTCCCCCAGAAAGGGAAATTGATTTTGCAATCGATCTATTACCAGGCACTCAGCCTATATCTATTTCTCCATATTGAATGGCTCCTACTAAACTCAGAGAACTGAAGGAACAATTGAAGGATTTTCTAGACAAAGGCTTTATCAGGCCGAGTACCTCACCATGGGGTGCGCCAATTCTATTCGTAAGAAAGAAGGATGGCTCCCTCCGTATGTGTATAGATTATCGGCAGCTGAATAAAATCACTATCAAGAATAAGTACCCGCTTCCCAGAATAGACGATTTGTTTGATCAGCTACAGGGAGCAAGGTATTTCTCAAAGATTGACTTAAGATCAGGATATCATCAGGTTCGAGTTTGTGAAAGAGATATTCCAAAGACTTCCTTCAGGACCAGATATGGCCACTTTGAATTCCTAGTCATGTCCTTTGGACTGACAAATGCCCCAGCAGTGTTTATGGACCTGATGAACAACATTTTCAGACCATACCTGGACTTGTTCGTGATAGTATTCATTGATGATATTCTGGTGTATTCCCGCTCAGAGGTAGATCACCAGGATCATCTACGGACAGTGCTCCAGATCCTCAGAGATCACCATCTATATGCAAAATTTTCTAAATGTGAATTTGGCTGAATTCAGTAGCCTTCTTGGGCCATATTGTGTCAGAAGCTGGTATACAGGTAGATATGCAGAAGTTAGAGGCAGTGAAAACATGGCCTAGACCTACCACTCCGACCGAGGTACGCAGTTTCCTGCTGTTAGCTGGGTATTACAAGAGGTTCATAGAAGGATTTTCCACTTTAGCAGCACCTTTAACCAAATTGACACTGAAGGCAACAAAATTCCATTGGACTGAGGCATGCGAGTAGAGCTTTCAGGAACTGAAAGACAGATTGACATCAACACTGGTGTTAGCGCTGCCAGAAGGAACAGAGGGTTATGCAGTTTATTGTGATGCTTCAGGTGTTGGGTTAGAATATGTATTGATGCAGCATGGTAAGGTAATTGCCTATGCTTCCAGGCAGCTGGGGAAGCATGAGAAGAACTACCCTACCCATGACCTGGAGTTAGCCACGGTAATTCATGCCTTGAAAATATGGAGACACTACTTGTATGGCATCCACGTAGATATTTTCACTGATCATAAAAGCTTGCAGTAATTTTCACCCAGAAAGAATTGAATTTACGGTATTGTCGCTGGTTAGAGCTGTTGAAGGATTATGATATGAATATTTTATATCACCCAGGAAGGGTCAATTTTGTAGCAGATTCCCTTAGCCATAAATACATGGGAAGCCTGGCATATTTACAGCCCGAGCAGTGGGAATTAGGCATCGCATCAACTAGCCAGTTTAGTTGTTCGCATAGTAAAATTAGGAGACAATGGAGCGGTAATCCAGAACACCGCAGTATCATCATTGGTTGCGGAAGTGAAGGAATGGCAGTATGAAGATCCTAGTCTGGTTCAGCTCAGAAATAGGGTCCAGCAAGGGAAAGTGATAGATTTCCAGGTAATCAAGGATGGAGTTTTGAGATATAGGGATCGCCTCTGCGTCCCAGACGTTGTAGGGCTTCGCCAGCAAATTATGGGCGAGGTACACTATGCCCGTTACTCTCTCCATCTAGGTTCGACAAAGATGTACCATGATGCAAAGGAGATTTACTGGTGGCCAGGAATGAATAAGGGGATAGAAGAATTCGTAGCTCAATGTCCTAATTGCCAACAGGTGAAAGCTGAACATCAGAAACCAGGTGGACTGACCCAGGATATAGTCGTGCCTTTATGGAAATGGGAGGCAGTTAACATGGATTTTGTAGTAGGGTTACCTCATACTAGGCGTAAATATGATTCTACCTGGGTAATTGTCGGCAGGTTGACAAAATCGGCTCACTTTTTGCCAGTAAGGGCTGCCTTTTCAGCCGAAGACTATGCTGAGCTGTATATAAAAGAAATAGTCAGATTGCATTGTGTTCCATTGTCAATTATCTCCAACAGAGGGGCGTAGTTTACAGCTAAGTTTTGGCAATCATTTCAGAGGGGCCTGGGTACGCAGGTTAACCTGAGCACAGCCTTCCATACTCATACAGACGGGCAAGCAGAACGTACAATCCAAATGCTCGAGGATATGTTACGAGCGTGTGTGTTAGATTTTGGAGGCAGCTGGGATGAACATCTACCGCTTATTGAATTTTCCTATAATAACAGTTATCATTCAGCAATTCAGATGGCATCTTATGAAGCGTTGTATGGACGAAAGTGCAGATCTCTAGCTTGTTGGTTTGAGGTAGGAGAATCAGCATTGATTGGGCCAGATGTTATTCTCAGTCAGAAGAGAAAGTAAAACTTATCAGGGAACGTCTGTTGACTGCCCAGAGCCGCCAGAAGTCTTATGCTGATGTGCGGCGAAGAAACCTACAATTTAATATGGGTGAATGGGTATTCCTGAAGGTGTCACCAAAGAAGGGGGTGATGAGATTTGGTAAGAAAGGTAATCTCATCCCGAGGTTTATTGGGCCTTATCAGATTCACCAGAGAATAGGCCAGGTGACATATGAATTGGATTTACCTCTGGAATTAGAATTCGTTCATCCAGTTTTTCACGTATCAATGCTGAGGAAGTGTATAGGAGATCCCTCCCGGGTTGTCCCAGTCTAGGACGTTCAAATCACTGAGGAGTTAGCCTATGAAGAAGCTCTAGTAGCCATACTAGATCGGAAGATCTGCAGATTAAGAACTAAAGATGTTGCTTCTTTTAAAGTGTTATGGCGAAATAAGAATCGAGAGGAGATGACCCGGGAGGCAGAAGATGATATGAAAACCAGATATCCTCAGCTATTTCAGGTTTAGTCAGATTGTGCAGCTGGAGGTATGTTGATGTTATTGTTGTTTCATGAGTTGTATTATATACATGTATATGTGAAGTAATTGACTTCAGTTTATCGTGAAATGAATGCCATAGTATTGTGTGGAGTACTTGTATTGGACTTTTCTGCGTTTCAGGGTTTTTGGATAGTCCATATTACAGGGGAGACTCTACCGAAATTTTTCTAGAATAAGTACTTGCAAGTTAAAGTTCTTGCAAGAAGAAGCTAACATTCGAGGATGAAGGTTCTTAAGGGGGGAGGATGTAACACCTCGTAAGTTTCTAGCATTTAGTTGGCCTATTCGATGTTAGTTGATAGTTTTAGAATGCTATATGTGTGAGGAAAGGGCCCGGGGAAAGGCCGAATGAGTGCCACGTTGGGATTTCACGAGAAGAGGCCGAACCAAGCTGCCAGAGGGGAAAAGTGGCACGGAGTATTGACCTCCTCATTAGCCAACGTGGAACGGAGCCAAAATGGCGCGTTGGTCAACGTGCCACGTGGCCTTGCATCCGGCTCCAAGTATATATAGGCCTCACCCTTAAACATTATGTCATACTCCATTATATATCAATTAGAACAGAGGAAGGACAAAGGGTTTATATAATTTTTATCTGATTATGCCGCTAAACGCCGTCCAAATTCAAATTAACTTCGGGTATCGAAGTATAAGGCTGCAGGGAGCATTTTTACGGAGTTAGTTTCGTGAAATTCGCCCGGTGAATTGTTGTCCCGCCGATCCAAAGTTCTTGGAATTTCTCCAAACTAGTGTTAATAAAATCTCAGGCTTAAAGTAAGTATTTCTCCCTTCTAGATTCCCGAGAAATTACGAGTTTTCGATCATCTTTCGATAAGTTGAAGAATAGTTAGTATATATACATATAAGTTATTGTTTTCTTCCAATATAGTAATGAAGTTAGCTCTATTCTTCCGTTAATGTTATTACAGTTGGGAAGAATAGCTGAATACCAGCCGAACCTCGCCAGTTAATCGGTAAATAGTGAACGAGGTATGTTACGGCAGTCTCTCTCGGTAAGTTAGTTTCTTCAGTATAGTAATCCAATATGAATCCCAGTAAAGTATTTCAGAAGTATTTTATAATGTTCAGTATGTTATCATGTATAGTTGTTGTTATCAGCTGAGACCTGTATTTGTATTGTTTTGGGCTGGAGTACCTGTATAGCTTCTGTGACCACCCCAGGGTTAATAGCTGTGTCGACTCGTCCGCCAGAGGGCGAGGATACGTTGCTCTACGGAGCGGCATACCGTCCGCAAGGGACGAAGATGGGGAGCCAGCTCCTTGTATTTTGTCATGGTTGGCCTATACACACCCCACCGAGCGCTTACGCCCGAGTGTAGATTTCAGGAGTCCTTCGGACTTAGGCACAACTATAGTCAAGGGCCCAGGGGATCGTCGGGATGCTTATAGCTAGTAGTTGACACAGTATGACCTGGATAGGGGACCTGGATAGGGGTAAATAGATTGAGGTGTACTCACTAGGGCTAATGGGGGCCCAGGTGGGTTGTTCTGTGTTGATTGCACCTTCCGGCTTATAGGGGCCAGGTAAGGTTTATGTGCGTTTCTTTAGTTACTAATAGTTAGACAGTAGGCTGAATGAAGGGTAACAGGTAGATTAATCTCAGCACCAATTTCAGTAAGCGTAATAACCAACTTAGTTCAGAGATTATTGTAGTCATACTTCTGTATTCTACTTCAGCTGAACTTCTAGACACAATAGTTTGTTTTTTAACTTTCCACAAAACCAAGGATTCACCAACTTTCACTAGAAAACCAGTTACTGATCTTTTGGTTAAAGGGCAGGCTGCCCAGTCAGAGTCACAAGTTGTTACCTTTGACATAGGTTGGCTTGATAAGAGAATACCTTGACCTAGTTGATTCTTTATATCTAAAAATTCCGAGGGTTGCTTTCATATGTGATGCCTTGGGCTGTTGTAGGAATTGACTTAAGGTTTGAACTCCAAATGCAATGTCAGGTCTTGTCATAGTTAGATAGAACAGTTCTCCTATAAGTCTCTAATATGAAGTTTGATCTGTCATAGGATCTTCTGAGATTGTAGTTTTCTGTGAAATATGATCATCATATTGTTTGGATGTTAGTTTGACATTGACATCAATAGGGGTACCAGTTGGTTTAGATGCTGACATTCTAGCTTCTGAAATTAACTCAAGAGTATATTTCTTCTTATGCATGATAAACCCTTGCTTGGACCTAGAAAACTCATTGCGCAAGAAATACTTAAGCTCTCCAAGATCCTTAATTTTGAATGCCTTCTAAAGCTTGGACTTAGTTTCCTCAATCAAGGTTAAAGAACTTCCTGTAATCAGTATGTCATCTGCATACACTAACAGTATGATAATTCCATGTTCTGTTTTGTTTATGAACAATGAATAATCATACTGGCTTCGAGCAAACCTTAGTTGAGGTTTGATGAATTAGAACTTCAGTCAACTTGGCATTTCATTCTGTTGGAGCTTGTTTTAGACCATAGAAGGATTTGGTTAGTCTACATACTTTCTCCTCCTGACTATCAAATCCTTGAGGGAGTTTCATATAAATTTCATCATGTAAGTCACCTTGAAAAAATGCATTATACACATCCATTTGGTGTATATGCTAATTTTTGGAAGATGCTAAGGCAAGCACTGATCTGACAGTCACCATCTTCACTACTGGTGAAAAAGTCTCTTTGTAGTCTACGCCTTTTTTTTAGTTGTAGCCTTTGGCTACTAATCTAGCCTTGAATCTCTCAACTTCACTGATGATTTGTACTTTATTTTGTATATCCATTTGCATCCAATAGCTGATTTTCCTGGTGGAAGATCTACCACCTCCCAGGTGTGATTATCTTCCGAGGCTTGTACCTCAGCTTGCATAGCTTCCACCCACTTAGGATCTTTTACAGCCTCATAACAGGTTGTTGGTTTAGTAAGAGATGATATAGCTACATCATATGCCTGATATGGGGCTGAGATACTATTGTAACCAATGTAGTTACATATAGGATAAGACACATCTTTGTGAATGTTTAATAAGATAAAAATTTTCATCCATATAGGAGGATGTGTACCTCTACTTGACCTTCTCTGAGGTTGTAGTTCTTGAACTTTTGATGGTTGATTACTAGGATTAACAGACTCCATTATTTGATGATCACCATCTGTTGCAATATCAGTATCTAAATTTGCAACTGTTTCAGTGACTTTTGTATTTAGTATATCATCATTAAGATGAATTGAGGGAATATCAGTAGACTGATGTCCTGAATCTGACCTCTCTATATATACAGGAAATTTTCCAACTAGAAACTGGTCTGTGTAATATGTCTCATGGAACATAGTTGAATTAGTTAGAGTATACAGAAAGATAGGTGACTTTTCTTTGTACAAATTTGAGAAAGAAAATACAGTTTCCTTAAATACCACATCCCTACTGACAAAAAACTCCTTTTGAAGTATATCATATAGAAAATAGCCTTTCTGTATCTTTGAATATCCCATCAATACTGCAGTTTTTGTTCTTGGTTGCATATTATCACTTTCAGTCAGATTCTTTGCAAAACATAGACAACCTAACACTCTTGGATGCTTTAGTGAAGGTTTTCTTTTGTATAATATTTCATTAGGCATTTCACTATTGAGGACACCACTAGGTAGTCTATTAATCAAATATGCAGCACTTAGTGCACACACTCCCCAGAATTTGATAGGAATTTTCTCTTGTAATCTTATGACTCTTGTTACCTCTTATAAGTGTTTATGTTTTCTTCAGCCACTCCATTCTGCTGAGGAGTGTATAGACATGTCCTGTGGTGTAGAATTCCAAACTGTTTGAACATAGATTCACACACCGAGTTCATAAATTTTTTTCCATTGTATGATCTTATAATCCTCACAGTTTTATCAAACTGAGTTCTTACAAAAAATATAAACTCTTGAATAGAAACACATACATCAAACTTTTGTTTCAACAAAAAAAAATCTAACTCATTCTGCTAAAACCATCCACAACAGTGAGAAAGTATTTATTTCCATCAAAATTAGTAATCTTGTAGGGACCCCACAGATCTATATGAATCAAATCAAAACATTCTCTGCTCTTGATATAGCTAGTTGGAAATCTCAGTCTGGTCTATTTGGCTCTAGGACATACAGTACACTTGTTTACATGATCTGTAATATTTGACAAATTATCATAAATCAACTTCTTTAAAACTATAGGAGAGACATGTCCTAGTATTTGATGCCAAAGTTCTAAACTTATTCTATCAACATTTTCTTCTTCAGAAGCACAATTCTTCACTACACAGGAACTTCCAAGATTCTCATTCTTCAAACTAGTCAACTTTTGTAGTAAAAGATATAATCCTCCTTGTTCTCTATCAATCTCCCTCACCTTGCTACTGTAGAGTTCCTAAAATACACAAAAATGAGGAAACAAATATGACTGAGCAACCCAACTCTTTAGTCACCTTGCTCACAGACATCAACTTAAACTTAAATTGAGGAATGTGAAATACATTGGTTATCAAACTTCTAGTTGATATAGCACTTGACCCAAATGAGTGACCAAGAAAATGTCTCCATTAGGTAGATATACCTGTTTTGGACTATTTGGTATAATAACTGACTCTGGTAGCAACATGTTAATATTGGACACCATATGATTTGTTGCTCCTGTGTCAATAATCCAACCCTCATTATTATCAAAAACAAGAAGAGCCTTACCTGTTGTGTTTACTGCATTAGCCAAGTCAATGTCACTTTGATTTAATTGCTGGGATCCTAGCATTGAAGTATTTGATTATACTGCTCCTTTGTGAAAGTGCAGTTCTTCAACTGAGCACTCCATTGAGACATACTGCCTTGATGTTGAGTTCTTGTATCAGTACTTGTACTGGAAATATTAGTATTCAACCCATAATTGAACTCTTATTTCTGTACCTTTTTAGTAAATGGCACTTCAAATGACACATTATAAGTAGTATTAGTACCAATACCAGTTCCATATCATTTCTTCTTGGATTTGAAATTAGCAGGATAGCCAATGATCATGTAGCACATCTCCTTGTTGTGTCCTTTGCACTTGCAGAACTCACACACTACATTGTAATATGGATTATTGCCCTTTCTGTATTTAGAGTTCCCTGCATACATTGTAGACTTTGAATATATAGCCATGGATTCCAAGCTATTGTTAGAGAGACCAGAAGAATTCATATTTAGATCTTTAGAAGCAGCGACCATAGCCTTTTGTCCTTCATCTCCTACAATCATAGCATATGCTTGATTTATAATAGGAAGGGGATTCATGAGCAAGATTTGGCTTCTTGATTGTAGATAGGAATCATTGAGGCCCATCATGAACTAAAATAGCTTCTGTCTCTGCAAGAACTCCACAAAACTTTTAGACTTTTCAATATTACATCCTGGTGAGGGCACCAGAAGTTCGAACTCATCCCACAGATCCTTGAGCCTAGTGTAATATGTAGCTACACTAGTTGTTCCTTGATTTAACAGAGATATTTCTTTATGCAAATTAATGTTCTCAATCCATCAACTCTGTCAAATCTTTCTTTGAGATCTTCCCACACATCAAGAGTTGTAGAGGCAAATACCACCCCTCCTAGCAGTACTTAGCTACAGAATTCATCAACCAAGAAAGTACTATTGCATTTACTCTCTACCATTGATACCACATTATTTCAAGAAAGTTTGCCTTCTTAGACGTACCATTTACCATCCCCATTTTTATTCCTTCCTAACAGATCTAGTCTCATGGACCTACTCCATACTGTATAATTTTCAGAACCGGTGAGTTGAAAAGATATGACACTAATCCCACTCACATCTGCAAGACTCAAAAATAATGGATGGTTTATAGTCCATACCTTGTCCAGTATTCAGTGACCGAATCCCATTTGTGCTCATTGAATGTTGATAATTTCCTCCATTGTTAAGATCTTGCGGTACAACAGTTTGCCCTTCGTTTGACCCCATCTTGGGAAATTGAAGAACTTTTGATGATTATCGCAGAAGTGAATCTTTTGCTAGAAACAATCTGCAGAAATCACTACTTGTTATAGCCAGATTTTTGCTAGAAACTTCTATCAAGTATGCCTCTAATACCATGAAATTATTCCTTCTTCAACTTGAAGAAAATTAACACATGGTATTCTTGGAGAGAATAGAAAGCATGAACAATTAGTAATAGGGAATTATATGATTTTATTATCATTCAATGAATAATCATATCACATACATCCCTATATATAAGAATAGTATTATCTAGTATCTCTAGATGAATATTTATCCATTTCATAAGACAGTTAACTGCTAAGGCAGTTAATTAACTACGTTTTGAAAGTCTAACAACTATAACTAACATAATAGAAATATGGACACTACACTCTTCTTCTTCATTTATCACTTCAGCACCTTTTTCATCCATCTTCATCCTTTGTCATCTAACACCTTAGCTTTAAATCCTTGTGTCAAATCCGTTTCTTAATTTTCCTATCAGCTGTGGGAAATTGCAATCAGTAGATACTCTGCTACTAGTCATTAAAATGGGTTGCAGGGATATTATTTAATTATATGCTAACCAACAATGGGAACTGTTACTCCAATTTGATTAATGATTGCATGTCTAAATCTAGGAATATAATCCTCCACTAAATCACACACCTACAATGAAGCCAATGAAGTAGCAAAGCAAATTAAAGATGCATGCAACTTGAATTAATGTTTTTGAGAACTTAAAAGATCTATATGTTCCCTCCAACTTTTGACAATAACTATATAGGTACGAGTATGTAATACTCCATCATTTTATTTTAATTGCTACGTATATTAAAAATAGTTGTTTCAAAATATTTATCAATATAAACAATTAAGAAAAAACTAATTGTTTCTTTTTTTAAAAAATTTACCCTTTAATATTATTTATTTTAGAATTGAAATACACGTAAATAAATAAAAATTAAATATAATATGAATAGTCAAGTTACACTTATAATTAATTTTTCTTTAAAAAAAATTATATAAATTTTATCATGACAATTAAAATAAAATGAAAGGAGAATATATTAGTAGTATCTTTATTTATTTCAAAATTGAAATACAGTTTGTGAGTATCTAATCAAAGTATCAGCATTATTGGAGATAATGTTGGACGATAAGTAAGATCATCATAGCAATAAATGCCAGGAAAGAATTGGACAAAAATAAAATAATTACAAGCAATTATTTATTACAATTTTAGTTGGATATTTTTGGCAACTCGTTCAAAGGTCTAAACAGAGACGTGAAATGGGAGCCCCCAAATCCATATATATCATCATTATAAGCTTAAGACCAAAATTAATTGCTTTATGGCAGGGATTGCATATCGGAAAGATATAAAAAGCTATTTCGATTATAAATTGAGATAGATTCCACCGAGATAATTAATTAATTAGTTTAAATAACTAATACTTGCGAAATCATATTAAGTTATTACTAACTTATTTTGATACTAATAAATTGGCATCATATCACAAACGCATTTATTTATTTGTAATTGGTCATTCAAGTTAAGAAAGACTCATCAAAATTAGTGGAAACAACCACTAATATTTGTATAGGATAGACTGTATTTATTATATTCCTTGGGTACGATCCTTCTTCGTACCCTGTCAATGCGGGATGCTTTATGCACCCAGTTGTCCTTTTTTCAAATTGTATTTTTAAAAGTCCTAAACATAAGATTGGTTCACATTATTATAAGTACAATTTTATTCAATGTGTAAATATTTCTTAAAGATAAAATCTTAATCACTTTTAAATTTTTAAATATTAATAATTTTTATATATTTCAAATAAGAAACGATTTAATACATGTAATTTATTTAATTTAAAATCTTAAATATTTTAAAAAGTTATTGAATAACTATATTTTCAAGTGTGAACTCTATTTTTGAAAGGATAAAAAGGTGAATAGTTTTCGCTATGAGGCTTCATACTTTAAATATTTAATAAGAACTTAATTTTAAACTTTTCATTTTACCCTTTATAAGATGATTTTAGTTTTTCTTTCTTTCTTTCTTTCTCTCTTAATCTATGTGTCTAGTCAAACATCTTCACATAAATTGAAATAAAAGAAATAGTATAAATTTAACTAAAGAAAGTGAATAACAAGAGTACTCGATTAATTGAAGCAACTTAAAGTATATTGTGTTTCTATTTTTTGTATTATATAATTTTTTCTAAAAAGAAGAAGAAGAAGAATTAGAGGAAGGAATTAACATATTAATGCATTATAAAATTATACTGTTCAATTTATTTTCTCGTATCGTGATTTAAAAACTTGTGATGGATAATTAGTTACTTAAAATAAATAAAGGATTAATATAAATTAAGTAAATTGTAATTGATCTTAAAATCATGAATATTAAGGCTTTTAATATAGTCCAAATAAAGAAAATTCTGAGAAGCAAAATTTAATCAATTTTAAAATATTAAATATCAGGATTTCTTACCTTTTACAAGTAAAGATTTAATAACTTTAACTTTAATTAATTTTAAGATTCTAAATATTAGCATAATAAGTAAATGATAATTTATTTGTCATGCCCCACCTTGGGAGGCATGACTGGCACCTAATGCCACACTGAAATCTGGGTTGATCTGGCTGGGCATAGGCACCTCTGGTGCCTACCAGCGACTCAAATCAAGAAACAAACTTTTATATCTCGGCCATAAACACAGCCTCAGGCCGACAAGGCCATGCAACACCTGTAAAAGAAAACAGCTAACCCAGCCAACATAACAATAATAGGGATCATATGCGTGCCGACAACACCACCATGCTGTCTAGTTATAACAGAAATGAAAACAAGCAGCTATACTAGGCCTCACAAGGCCAACACATAAAACAAGACATATATGAGCCCCACACGACCAACAACAATCAACTAACTGAATGCTATCATCTGCAAGCCTATAGGAGTAAAAATACTAGTCGGAACGGGGCTCCGGCATACTCAAATACTATGCAAATAAAAGACAGATACACCTCTACAACCTGACAACTCCAAATGAAAGGAGCTGGCCAATCTGCTGACTCTGAATAGCTGCTTGGAGATCTTACAATCTGTCTGTCTAAACCTGCAAGCAAGTATGCAGCCCCCATAGTTGGGCGTCAGTACAATATGTACCGAATATGTAAGGAAGTAACTAAAAGCTGAACAGAGGCTGATAAAGACTAAAAATAAGTAGCAAGAAGGGGAAAAATATAACTTGTAAACTTTCCTATTCATAACCTGCATTCAGTAAATCACTACACGTATATGAGTTGAAACTGCACGACTACACATTCATAGGCTATAGCAAATAAGCAAGTATTCAAACAAGAACCTAACCTGGCCCCCATAAGCCTGGAAGGTGTAAGCAACATAGAAATAACCTACCGGGTCCTCCATAAGCCCCGGTAAGTACAATACAATCTATATACTCCTATCCAGGTTCCTATGATTCTATTGGTACTATAGTCAACCTACTTGTCTTTTGGGTTCGCATCTGAGCCTGTTTGACTCCTATAACTGTGTCTGAGCCCGGTGGGCTCTAGTAAATGCACCCTGGGAACAAAAGTCTAGATGCAGGGTTAGAGATGCCGATACGGCATAAGAATAAAAGCCTATTCATGGATGGACTGTAATATGGCCATTATGCTTGAATATAGTCGCTTGAGACAACATATAGCTCCTAGGAGGGATCAATAGCCCCGTAGGCGATGATATCATCATATAAATCCTTTGAGCAATTAATAGCTCCGCAGGCGATGAAAAAGTTAGCAACCCTAAAGTTGGTCATGCCTGCCGCGCGTGAGGGATGCTGGGCGCATGCCCATGCCGGCCGTGCGCGAGGGACGCTCAATGGAAGGCTATCCTAGGTGGGGTTAATCCCAACTAATATACTGCATCTTAGTATCAATCTAGCCACTCAAAAGGCATATATGGCTCTTAAGTCCTAATGCGACAACTACTAGCCCCTAGGATAGTTTGTATAGCTGCCAACAGGTGCACCCCACGTGCCTACATCTGATCAAGGGATCCTGGCAGTGATCATATTCTCTAATGGTCTAGACCAAATAGGGCGAGATCTTGAGTGGCCTAAACGATACTCTGAATGTCATGCTAGGAAAATGATAGCTCATACGCGAATTGTAAGGTCACAGATAATCAACTACTTAGTTCCCTTACTTAGAGCAACTGTAGGACTATTGCTGATCGGGGATGCTCCTGAGCAGTCGGCCCTAACCTTCTACAGGTGGCTTATTATAATTCTTAGCCTGAAGGTAATCTTGTACTACAATGGTTCTACTCCCTTAGACCTTAACTTGATCTTTTCAGATTTCATATATCTTCTCCGGCAATTTCTAACCTTATAGGTAAGTTTATCTGGACTTAGCCACTCATGGCAACCTGTACCTGAGTATCTTATAAGAGCAGGCTGGGGCGTTGGCCCCGCATTCAACTACTAATAAGGTTTCCTTCTTAGGGCACCCATGGGTCTATCTGACTTGTACAACTAGGATGGCTTCCTGAGCGACCTGTATGACAAGCACTAAGTCGACTGAAACTAACAGTCACTGGCGGTAGCTAATTAGATGGCAGGTTGTCACTCAGCTCCCTAGGCAACCCTGGTGCCACTGACTCTAAAGTATGACCATCCTATCCACATTCTGTCTTGGAGACATCAAGGTACGCCAACGACCTTTGGGCTAACTTTACTGACAATACAGGCGTCAAACTGAAAGTTATATCTCTCGGCTGCGCCCGATGCTATCCAACTTACCAAACCAGTCCCAATAATAACCATAACCTTCTAAGGCCTTGGCATGACTACAAAACATTAGAATTCTACTAATATAGTGAACAGAAGGATAGAGTAGTTTCTATGACACTCCTAGAGTGAGTCACACTTAACATACTCTTTCTCGACGAGAGATACTGCAATATACTCTCAAAAAGGTCTTTTAGCAGCTACGCACAATATATATATAATCATATTCTACTGGCAACAGCTAATCACAACATATATAATCCTTATCAACTAGCCACAGCTAATTACAACGTACAGGATCGTTGTCTCTGTTCAAGAACATTGGTCGTATCATTATACGACGAGAATAACTTGCTGAAGTGATAAGCCTTGACATACCTCGAATGTCGATTCTTATTTATTCGATTAGTTTCAACCTGTAGCCGGTGATTCCATTCGATTGCGGCCTTTATACTGAGAAAATAACTATAACTTCAATAGTAGGAACCGACGAATAACAATATCTTTTAGTAGGGTTAACTGTAACTTCAACTCCATTTTATTTGACTGAAAACTTGTAATTTCTTGAAAGTTTAAAAGGGATAAATTCTTACCTATTGCCTGCGGCCATTTAGAATCCAATATGGAGCAATTCCGACAACCTTTACTCGGCGGGGTTACGGTGTACCAGGCGAATTTTCAAGAAATAACTCCGCAGAGATGCTTCTCATAGGCCTAGAACTTGTTACCCGAAGTTAATTTGCGTTTGGATGGCATTTGACGGCGTAATTTGATGGAATTTGGATAAAAGTTGCATTTTCTCTCTATTCTCGGTCCAGGGTCTGTTGATGAATGATTTAAATCATCAAGAAGGGGCTTTATATAGTAATAGGACGGTGTCAGGGTGGGGTGTGGCGCGCCACCCGTAGCGCCAAAACACGGGCACGACGCACCGCCCATTGCGTTGAGGAAGAGGTGCAACGCTCCACCCATTGCACTGAGGAAGAGGCGCAACGTGCCGGTCCTTGCATCAGGGGTGTGGCGCAACGCGGCACCTAGGGCACCCTACCTTGGGCTTCAGCCTCCTACTCGCCCAATTCCGTACTTGTTCGTTCATTTCCCGAGCCTTTTTTCGTATGCGTCGCACTCTAAAACTCTCGACATACATACGAACATATCGACTAAATGATGGTGACTTATGGGGTGTAACATCATCCCCCCTAGGAACGTTCGTCCTTGAATGTAATCCTTAGGCTTAAAGGACTCAACTCTTTTAACTGATACCAGAAAAATTTTGGTAGGGTCCCCAGAAAAGTCCAACACAGGCGTCTCACAGAATGTTACTTGAAACTGAAACATAGCTCTGCCACATATATATATATATAAACAACTGATAATAATAGAAACAAAATCAACTGTATATTATCTGAAACTATCTTGCCTTAGCTTAAATTGTCTAAGTCTGTATACTATCGTCGTCGGTCCTAGAACAACTGAAACTATCCAAACTTCGCATCATTCATAATTTTTCAACTCATTTCTTCTATATTTTTGTCCCCCATGATACTCTACAACTCTGGTTCTCAAGATGGCTCCTATAACTATTGGAGTCTCTCCGTGGAACAGTGCTTCTGTACCTTGAGTATCCCCAATTGGATCAATCCGAGACAAGGTCTTCTACGTGCTTGCATAGTCTTGGTGAACAAGTCCTAGCCCCGAAGGTACCTTTTTCTCACAGGCCACTTGGCTGATCTTTCAAAGGGTCGGGTACAACTTAGTGAATCTAGGGCTGGGCTTTCCCTTCTTATCAGATCTCATAAGAGGTTCTCAGGAACACCTAGTCGTTGCTTCAATCCTTAATTCACTATGCCATACGTTAGAGTAAGACTCCCAATGGCCTTGGGTTGCCAGTACATCTTTTTCGGTGAGTTTAACTTCCTTCGTCTGACTAATGTATTAGTATGCCCGGTTCAACTACCCTCGAATTTACCCACTTCAGGTCATCATATAGGGGCCTACATTTTTGCCCATAACATATCTCCAAGCATCTGAATCATGTGCTTTGCTTGGCTTTTTTTTTTGGTGATGAGAATCTGTACTTAAATTAACATGTGCCCCAATATATTCTAATAGCTTCCTAGAACCTACATGTGAGTTGTGCCTCTCTCGTAGAATTTATTAGATACTGGGGCTCCACGTAGCCAAACTACTTAAACATTTAATTCGGCATAATGTTTAGATAAAACATAATTCCATTTGGCGAGACATAAGTTGATCTCGTTAGCCTTTCTACACTGACTCGAATAAGGTCAATTTACACCTGGTATGAGGTAACCCTATAACTATAATCATATTGATTACTCTCCACTTCCTTACAGGCATGGCCATCTCCTGAATTGGCCTGCTCGGTTCCTTCTATCCAGCCTTCCCTGGATGGTCATTGGAGCTCTGTGCTACAACTTGACAGTTTCTTTCTTCTCCTAATACCATCAGTAGATCTCCTTCATAACCTGATGCATTTTTGTCAAACCCAAGAGGAGGGAATAACAAACATGGTATACCTTGATACAATCTACTAACGAAGCCCAGCCACATTTAGGATGCAGAGTCGACCTCTGAGTCTCAAGACTCTGTCCCCTACTATCTCACAGGCGGACGACTCCTGCTGGGCCTTGTCTCTGAGCTGCACTAGGATAGGGTCTCCATACCATCACTCCTTAACCTCCCTAACTAAAGGTGGTACCGCCACATTCTAGGTCACAATCTCACTTCCCTTTAAATGTCATCCTGATGCTCATTCCTCGACATTCAGTTGCGATTCCAAGCTCTATTAGCCTGCTATAACCTAGGGATGGTTCTGTTCTCCTTCCAAGATTGATGTTTATGTCTTGATCTTACTTCTATAAGATGAAAATTGGAGTTCGTACCCCACACACCATACTAGCAAGGATACTACTGGCTAAGTATACCGACCTGTATCCTTCTGACCCACACTCGGACCAATCTCATTCATATAGTCTCTCTGTCCTTCGTCATAATAGACTAGGGCCATCGCCATTATTCTGTTGGTATATTCTACCGTCATTAGCATACTGCGGTGGAATCTGCCTATTTCTGACCTAAGCTTTGCTATTGCTAGGGGTTTATCACTTATGGACTCTCACACGTACTTGAGTGCTACTGGAAATCTTATCTGCCTTCCTAATTTACTACCGTGAGGGTCAAGTTAACTTTGTAAACACTAGGGGTCTCAACCACTTTCTAATCCTTCTCGGAGTCAACAATTCTAGCCCTTTTGATTATTTATTTTGGGAAACATGGCATTGATACTTACGCTTTCTGTTGTACTGAAAGAACAAATTGGGAAGTAGGAAATGACTCATTCTATAATGGGGCTAAGGCATGGAATTCAACAACTCTAAAGGCTAGAGGTACAAACCTCGCACAATCCTTCGTGTATTTCAGGTAATCCAACATTAATTGTCATCCTTGTCTAATTCTAGATGTCTACTAAGTAAGCCAACTCATATATATACTATACACTTGACCTCCTATTCTGAGGCTGAAGAAGGAATTGGGGACAATGCTGGCATATCTATTACCTTATCAGATTTTGGGTGCCCCTGGAGGATGCCAGGGGAGATTAAAAAGACATCTGCTTCCGCCTTCAGGCTGATTTTCTCCCAGCTATGTCCCCTCATTGGTGCCTTCTCCTACTGTTGTAGCAAACTTACGGCTGGCTGGAGTCTGTCTTATATCAAATATTACTCTAGACAGACATAACAATCAAAGCTTCGGGATTCAACTCTATACAACTAGGCTCTATAGCACAATCTGAGAAGAAGGAAGGGTAACGATACTATCATGCCCCGTAGCCTCCTGTTTATAAAAGGTGGTGCACAACACATTTATAAACAAGACTCTACTAAACACGGCTTGCAGACTCCCTGGGATACGACCTGCACTGATACCAAGTTTGTCACGTTCCACCTTGGGAGGCATGACTGACACCTAATGCCACACTAGAATTTGGGTTGACCTGACTGGGCATAGGCACTCTGATGCCTACCAGCGACTCAAATTAAGAAAACAAACTACTATATCTCGCTGTAAACACAACCTCGAGCCGACAAGGCCACGCAACACTTGTAAAAGAAAATAGCTAACCCCGCCAACATAACAATATAGGGATCCTATGTGGGCCGACAAGACCATCATGTTTTCTAGTTATAACAGAAATGAAAACAAGTAGCTATACTAGGCCCCACACGGCCAATGCACAAAACAAGACATACATGGGTCACACACGGCCAAGAACAACCAACTAACTAAATATTGTCATCTGCAAGCCTATAGGAGTAAAAATACTGGCCGGAACAGGGCCCCAGACCACCCAAATGCTATGCAAATAAAAGACAGATAAACCTCTACAACCTGGCAACTCCGAATGAAAGGAGTTGGCCAACCTGCCAACTCTAAATAGCTACTAGGAGATCTCACAATCTGTCTATCTAAACTTGCAGGAAAGCATGCAGCGCCCCATAGTTGGGCGTCAGTATAATATGTACCGAATATGTAAGACAGTAACTAAAAGATAAATAGAGGCTGATAAAGACTCCAAATATGTAGCAAGAAGGGGTAAAAGATAACCTGTAAACTATCCTATTCATAACCCGCATTCAGTAAATCACTACATGTATATGAGCTGAAATTATACGACTACACATTCATAGGCTACAACTGACAAGCAAGTATACAAACAAGAACCTAACCTGGCCTCCATAAGCATGTAAGGTGCAAGCAACACAGAAATAACCTATCGGGGCCCCCATAAGCCCTGGTAAGTACAATTCAATCTATATACCCCTATCCAGGTTCCTATGATTCTACTGGTATTATAGCCAACCTACCTGGCTTCTGGGTCCACATCTGAGCCTGCTGGACTCCTGTAACAGTGTCTGAGCCCAGTGGGCTCCTGTAACTGCACCCTGGGTACACAAGGCTCGATAGAGGGTCAGTGATGCCGATACGACATAACAATAGAATCCCATTCGTGGATGGACTGTATTATGGCCTTTGAGCCTGAATATAGTCCCTTGGGACAACATATAGCTCCTTGGAGCAATCAATAGCCCCTTAGTCGATGATATCATCATATAGCTCCTCTGAGCGATCAATAGCCCCATAGGCGATGACACAGTTAGCAATCCTAAAGTTGGTCAACGAAAGGTTATCCTTGGTGGGGTCAATCCTAATCGATATACTGTATCTTAGCCTCAATCTAGCCACTTCGAAGGTGTATCATGCTCTTAAGGCCTAATGTGACCACAACTAGCCCCTAGGATAGTTTGTGTAGCTGCCAACAGGCGCACCCCACGTGCCTATATCTAATAAGGGGATCCTGGAAGTGATCATAATCTCTAATGATCTAGATCAGATAGGGCGAGATCTGGAGTAGCCTAAACGATACTCTGAATGTCATTCTAGGACAATGATAGCTCATACCCAAACTGTAAGGTCACAGATGACCAACTACTTAGTTCCCTTACTTAGAACAACTGTAGGGCTGCTGCTGATCAGGTATGCTCCTGAGCAGTCGACCCTAACCTTCCACAGGCAGCTTACTATAGTTCTTAGCCTGAAGGTAATCCTGTACTACTATGGTTCTAGTCCCTTAGACCTTAACTTGATCTGTTCAAATTTCATATATCTCCTCTGGCGATTTCTAACCTTATAGGTAAGTTTATCTGGACTTAGCCACTCACGGCAACCTGTACCCAAGTATCTTATAAGAGCAGACTGGGGAGTTGGCCCCGCATTCAACTACTGATAAGTTTCCCTCCTTAAGGTACCCAAGGGTCTATCTGACTTGTACTACTGGGATAGCTTTCTGAGCGACTTGTATGGAAAGCACTAAGTCGACTGAAACTAACAGTCACTAGCGGTAGCTAACTAGATGGCAGGCTGTCACTCAGTTCCCTAGGGAACCCTGGTGTTGCTGACTCTAAAGTATGACCATTCATTCTGGTCCTGGAGGCGTCAAGGTACGCCACGGCCTCTGCACGGGCTTTACTGACAATACAAGCATCAAACTGAAAGTTATATTGCCCCGCTGCGCCCGATACTGTCCAACTTACCAAGTCAGGCCCAATAGTAACCATAACCTTCTAAGGCCTTGGCATGACATCAAAACATCATAATTCTACTAATATAGTGAACAGAAGGACAGATGAGTTTCTATGACACTCCTAGCGTGAGTCACACTTAACATACTCTTTCCCGATGAGGGATACTGCAATATACTCTCAAAAACGTCTTTTAGCAGCTAACCATAATACATATATATAATCATACTCTACTGACAGTAGCTAATCACAATATATATAATCCTTATCAACTAGCAGCAACTAATTACAACATATAGGATCGTTGTCTCTATTCAAGAACATAGGTCGTATCATTATACGACGAGAATAACTTGTCGAAGGGATAAGCCTTGACATACCTCAAATGTCGATTCTCATTTATTCGATTAGTTTCAACCTGTAGTCGGCAATTCCATTCTATTGCGGCCTTTATACTGAGAACATAAGGATATTTCAATAGTAGGAATCAGTGAATAACAATATCTTTCAATAGGGTTAACTATAACTTCAACTCCATTTTATTCGGCTGACAACTTATAACTTCTCGAGAGTTTAGAAGGGAGCAATGCTTATTTATTACCTGTGGCCGTTTAGAATCTAATTGGAGCAATTTCCTCGGCAGGGTTCCGGTGTACCGGGAGAACTTTCAATAAATAACTCCGCAAAGATGCTTCTTGTAGGCCTAGAACTTGTTACCCCATGTTAATTTGCATTTGGATGGTGTTTGACGACGTAATTTGATAAAATTTGGATGAAAGTCGCGTTTTCTCTCTATTCTAGGTTGAGGTCTGTTGATGAATGATTTAAATCATCAAGGAGGGACTTTATATAGTAATAGGACGGTGGCAGGCAGGACACGGCGCGCCGCCCATAGCACCAAAACACGGGTGCGACGCGCCGCCCATTGCGCTGAGGAAGAGGCGCGACACATCGGCCCTTGCACCGAGGGTGTGGTGCGACGCGGCGCTTGGGGCACCCTGCCTCGGGCTTCGACCTCTTACTCGCTCAATTTCATACTCGTCCGTTCATTTTTCGAGCCCTTTTCCGTATGCGTCGCACTCTAAAACTCTTGACATAAGTACGAACACATCGACTAAACGATGGGAACTTACGGGGTGTAACATTATTGAAGAAAAATAGTAAATAATAGTTTTATCTATTGTAGAATATTTTAATGAAAGAAAAGTGCATGAGCCTCATGCATGTCTCTTATATTGATAACAACAAATTTTTAAAAATAGCTTACAAAGTAACAATACAAGAATTCAGAAAGAAAATTATAAGATTTTAAATTGATAAATGATCATATTTAAGAGTTTGATCAAATCCAATTGTTCTTCATTTAATTTGTTCTGATACTTGTTTCAGTGAACAAAAGCATCGTAGAAATAAAATTTGATTGAAAGGTAAAAAGAAGTCATTCGCTTTCACATGAGCACTTAAAAATATGTATTATATGTATATTTTGTGTTAATTATTAAGAAAATTTATATTACTATACTTTAAATGGATTAACACTTAATATAAATATTAGCATTATGAAGACGCATTGTAATGTATAGTTGTATAATGGATTAAAACATATAGTATAAGTTATTCGTTTAAACAATTAGCATTTACGAAATCGTATTGTGATTTATTATTGACTTGCTTTGGCACTAATAAATTAATTTCATATCATAAATATATTATTTATTTATAATTGATCGTTAATTAAGAAATTATTATGCCACCGAACTAAGAAAGACTCATCAAAATTAGTGAAAATAATCACTATTACTTATATTAGAGTAGAGAATCCATATCAGACTCCTTGAGGTGCGATCTTCTTCTAACCCTGTTAATACGAGATGTTTTATGCACCGAACTGCACTTCTTTTTAATTATATTTTCAAAATTTCTAAACAAAAAGTTGCTATGCATTATAATTTTTACTCAATGTGTAACTATTTATTAAAAAGTAAAAATCGCTTTTGAATTTCTAAATATTAAAATTTTCTATATATTTCAACTAAGGAAGGATCTAATATATAAGATTTAGTCAATTTTAAAATTCTAAATATTAAAAAAATAATTAAATATTCTTATTTTTTAAGTGTGGACTCTATTTTAAAAGAGTAAAAAGGTGAATGATATTTTGCTATGGGGCTTCGTACTTTAACGATCATACGATTTATTAAAAAAGAAAAGAAGAAGAAGAAGAAGAAGGAGGAGGAGGAATTCAACATATTCATGCAAAATGAAGTTATATTTTTTAAATTTGTTTTCTCTTACCATAAATTGAAAAATCGTGATAGATACTTAGTTAGTTTAATAAAGAAAGGATTGTTATAAATTAACAAAACTGTAATTGATTTTAAAATCTTAAAATTAAATGTTAGGCACTTTTTATATAGTTCAAATAAGAAAGATTTAAGAAATAAAATTTTATTCAATTTTAAAAACTAAATATTAAAAGTTCTTAACTACTATGAACAAATAAAGGTGTAATTAATAATTATATGATAAATACTTCAGGAAAATAGTAAATAATAATTTTATCTATTGTAAAATAGAGTTTGAACAAAATAGTCATTTGACTATTTTTCTAATATTTTGAAATTTAAAATCAACAAAGTATGAATATAAATAATCTTTTATTTTTTTAAAAAAATTCAAACTTGCTGAAATAGTGTAAAAAAAGATACTATTCTTTAATATTAGATTTCAAATTCTCCTAACAAATTGCGAGATGACAAAAAAAATCCCAATAACTAAGGTTGTCTTAATTTTAGTGTACTTTTAACAAAACTTATTACTATATAGTACAAAAAAGGGATCCAAAAGGAATAGTATTTTCCTACCAAAATTATTATACGATAGTACAAATGAAAGAGAATACCTAATAATTAATGTCAGAATTCATATTAGAATTAAATATAGTAAGTTTACTCTATAATAGGATACAAAAAAATCATAAAAAATCTTTAAAAATTACACGCAATATAACAATAGATGACTTATATTAGAAGTTTTTACCTTTTACAATTAAGTAAATGTTTAATAGCTATAATTTTAATCAATTTCAAAGTCCTAAATTTTAGGATAATAATTAAATGACAATTATTTTTAAAAAATAGTAATGACAATTTTGTCTGTTATACAGTCTTTTAATGATGGGCAAAAAGTTCAATATACATTTCTAAGGACCTTCACACTTTTAATATAATACAAGTATATAGATATAATGATTACTTTATTTCACTATTATACATATTTTAATATAGTATAGATAGATAAGTATGATCATTACTTTACTTTACTACTATATATAATATAAGGGAATAGAAAAATTACCAAAGGTTGTTCAATTTAATATTTGAAAAGTACAACATAAGCTTTTTTAAGAAGTTAAACTTTAATGGTTGAAAAAAATAATAAGAAGAATAGATAAGAACTCAAACATATATGTAAAAATGTAAAATATAAATATGGAATATAATACGATAAAGAATTATTACCTCTTCATTAACTAATTTTATAGTCACTCGAGTGTCTTCCTTTGTTCCCTTTTTATTTCTGTGTTGCAAAAAAATTCACCAATCATGACTCCTAACCAAAGGAATGTGCTACCCACTAGAAACCAAGGTAGTGTTGGCTTACTTCCAATAGATGTGCCGCCTGATTTTGGTGGAACTAAGCAGATAGGTAACCAAATCACTCATAAGAGCGGGCACGACTAGTGAACTGCAAGGAACCAGACTCCTAATGGCTTGTCCAAGGATGAACAATGATGATGATCAGACTCGGGATAATGGCTCGGATCTAGCGGAATCAGTAAAAATTCTGATGTCACAACAGAAAGAGATAATGATGCACCTTTCAAATCATGACTAAATGATAACCCAACTCCAACAGACAATGACAGGGTTATCTAACTATGCTAATGCAAAAACTTTGGTACCACCTACACTGTTGTTTCGACCCAAAAAACCCCGACAATGCCCAAACTACCTCAAGAAATAAATTCCAGATAAATATCTGCAATGATGGCAGTCATGGAAGCAGAAACATTCAAATAAATTCTTTTAGGGTTGAGTTTATGAAGTATACTAAAGAAATTCATTCATGAATGGATCAGATCCCAGGGACACCTCCAATCCTGAAACGCTAGACTAAAAAACATACACCCAGTCTCCATACAAGTCAGCTTCCATGCCAATATTGCTAATACCAAAGAGGTAAGAAATGTCTGATATTTCACAGGAGCATTCAGTGACGTATACCACCGTTCTTAGAGAAAATAATTAAGCACCGAATGAGATCAAGTCAGTCTTAATAAAAAAATTCAGTGAAATACTCACTAAAGAATACCTGACATGGTATTCCAACTTACCCAAATATTATATTGATTCTTTTATAATGCTTGTACATGCCTTTTTAAAGCCTATGCCAATGACCAGAAGGTGCAACCCTGAAAAGCTAACATCTTCGAGATGAAGCAAGAAAGCATGAATATTCTTAGAGAGTATGTTGTCACATTCTAAAGGAAAAGGATGATGTTGTTTTCAACACCTAATGAGTTGGAGGCAGAGTGTCACACCCCGAGTCTACACCTTGGACGGAACATGGTACTTGGAGTCACAAGTAACCCCAAGTCAACCCTTCGTCTATCATACACTAGCATTCTGAGTAATCATATATAGAGAAAGCTTTAAAATGCTAATATGAATCAATTATGAGGGTAAAACTGAATGATAAAGTTTTAAACGTCTGAATAAAACTGAAAGTGAAACTATGTCTATGTCTGAAAGTCATCTAACTATGAGTTACTGGGACAAGCCCCCAGCTAACTCTAAGTTCAACTGAAAGAAATAAAATATAACTGAAGTAAATAAAATGTAGTCCTCAAAAGATGAGGACTCACCACTTCTGCTGCTGATATCACCCGAAGTAAACTACTAACAGCACTGAGATTGAAAACCTGCGGTTGTATCATGAAATGATATAGTATAAAAGGTATGCATCAGTACTTTGAATGTACTGAGTAAGCAGGATAGAACATAACACTGGATATAAACAACTGAACTAAAATGACATGCAATGACCAACTGAAATACTGAACTGAAATAACTGAAATATACTGACATGGTCAAGATGACCCTGTCTGATGGTCAAAGACATGCCCCAAGTCTGAAATACTGTACTGAACTGATCTAAATTGACTAACCTGAAACTGAACTGGACTACTAGTGGGAGAGTCTATAATCGACATATAACCACGTGAGCCAGACGTGTAGTTCGATGTATGCACCCCACCAGTAGGACCCAATATACCTTGTCAGGTATAAAGGCATGGACTGTGAGATCACTGTATGGGGCCATGAGGCTAATAAATATAACCTACGGTGGAAACGTAGTTCTGGAACCTGGGTGCTCTGGAACCCCGGCCCTCTCGGTGCTAAGTCCTACTCCCACGGGATGATCCTACCATGGCTACTACTGTTAAGCGGATAGCTCGATACTAGGGCCTACGACTATAACTAACTAAGGGATACTGTCTGAGAGAACCCTGAGCATCTTATAGGACTGGATTTGGAAACTGGTGTTTCAAGACTGGTCAGAGCTGCTCAAAAAGAAGCATTGTAGCCGTCTAAAGAACCAACTAAAAACTGATATCTGATGTCTGAATATAAATATTGATAACTGGGAGGCACCTCTGACACCTCAAGAATTTACTGTAGTCAAACTGATCAGCTGACATTTTTTTTTCGGACAACACTGAGGTTGCTAAAAATCTAACTGAGACTAGACTGACATGATTCTGACTAAGACTTTACAGATATAATTCTGACTGAGACTTTAATAAATATTTAAATGCACAAACATCTCAACACTGATGGAATCACGCCACAAGGAAAACTAGTTTAACCCACAAGTTCCTGATTTCTACTGAGTTGTGACTAGGGTTGAATTATGTTACTAGCTGTAATCTTTCACAATTTCAACAAAATTAGGAATAACTAAGAAATACAAAATTATGAGAAATTTCCCCTCTGAATCCACAATGAAACCTGTCTGAAAACTTTTCCAGAAATTCGAAAGCTTAGGGCTAGAATTTACTTTACAGGGAAAACATTAGTATAGATATAAACTGGTGGAAATTTATCTACTATTCACAAGAGTAATATCACACATGAATTAGAAGATATCTAGCTAACAAATAATTCCACAATCGATAACTCAAGGCTAGAACTAATGGAGAAAACTAGAAAAGATCTTGGGGGACACAAGGGAAGGATTATTCCCTTGTTGAAATCTCACATACCTGGCTAAGAATTCCCTGAAGAAGAAGACCTGAATTGCTGCGATGAAGGAAAAATCCTAAGCCTGCTAGAGAGTTTCTTGAGAGAACTTTTGATAAATTTCTGATAGTAAACGTGAGAATGAGGGGAGGAACCGTCTAGACCCTCTAATAAGTCTGAATTTACATCAAAAACTATGTATTTTGAAGCTTAGGAGAATACAAAATGACTAAATAGCCCTTAGAAAATCGCTAGGAAAAACTGCAAGATGACCCTAACTGGTCGTGGTGACTAACCATGACTTGTGGTCACTCCCGTTGGGTAAACTGCCCAGGTTCCTCAATAGGTCACCATGAGGGACCTAATGAGTCGTGGTCACCGGTCGTGGACCACACTGTCTCACTTTTGAAGATTCAATACTAGGCTTGGTAACGAGTCACTTAACGAGTCATTGCCACTAACGACGACTCGTGGTGGCACTCGTTAGGTACACTGCCTAACAACTCACAAGGACTAAAAACGGGGAACATAACGAGTCGTTACAAGTGATCACGACTCATGGTCACCATCTGTCAACCTCACTGCCTCAACTCTTAATTTCCTGACCACGAATGACTTAACGGATCATGGGACCTGACCACGACTCATGAGGTCTTCATTAGGTGCACTACTTCTCCCTTACCATTTCTCCATTCTCCTCCTCACGATTGACCTAACGAGTCGTTAGGTCCCATAATGACCTGTTACGTGAGTCGTTCTGTGATAAATTTCTACAGATTTTCCAAATTTTCTGATCTAAATCCCGAATCTAGTCTTTGAGTTTCCTGGGAATTCCAATATCTCCCCCTTGGGAACATTCGTCCTTGAATGTTGGAAGACACACAGGCAAGCAGAGAGTAACAAATCAAAATTTTCTAATACTGTTCATTTAACTCCAAAACTGTCAAAATAACTACCTCCGCTTCAAAATACATAACTGAACCGAATTTACTTTTCATACATACATCCAAAGTCATAAAAGAAACTTATACACATGAATTGAATCCAAAAACTAGATCAGTCTCTAAGGAAAATTAACATTTTAAGCTGTAACACAGTCGGTAGAGAACAAGTGCGGGTACTTGGCCATCATATCTGTTTCGGCCTCCCACGTAGCTCCCTCCACCTGCTGATTTCTCCATAAAACTTTGACTGAAGCTATTTTCTTGTTCCTTAGCTTACGAACTTGACGGCCAAAGATCCCGACTGGAATTTCATTGAAAAAGAGACTTTCATTCTTACTAAAGCCTCATAAACCCCCATCCAGGGTGAAATCTTTGGAGAAACCTTGTCAGCTACACTAACTTTCTTGAATACCACCACAACATTCAAACCTATTACTAAAACCATCTTACTATTCCCCTATAGCATATATAAACCAAGAATTTTCCCTGCCTCCCTAGCCGGACTAACAACTATATCTCCTAAACTTCTGCATATTGAGTATCTAAGGTATAAATAGAAGGACGTTCTGAATATATTTGTTACAACAATCATTCCTATTATGGGTGAACATACCCCTGGCTTAGAGTAAGGAAATCGCAAGCACGAATCATCCAAGGAGCTTAGTCTTAGCCTACACATGATGCAACATGATTTGTCGAACCGTTAAGGAGAATCTAAGGGGTTGGGTTCACGAGGCTGAACATATTGTAAGATATGGGTCTGTACGTAACGAGTCTCATGACATGAAGCTAAGATATTCGACATCATGGAGTATGACTGTGATTGCTGTCTGAAACGGTTATCTGTAAATTTTAGGGGTCTGAACACAAGCATGGGTAGGATGTAGTGCCAACTAAAACACAAAGGAAGAACATCTGAACAGGAAGGTTTGACATCCCAAAGCTACTATGTCTGGTATACCTCTACTAGAACACTTAAGCCTTAACTTGGACTTCTAAACTTATCATCTCCCCCTTAGTTTAAAGTCACCATCTCAAGCTCTTAGATTCTTCTTTACTGCTAGGTTAGCTTGCTTCACTAACACTTCCTACTCACAACCATTTTATACCAGTCACGGGATAATTCTCATACTAGCATGCCAAAAGGCATCTCATACCTTATACTATGGCTCCTGGGCCTAACAACATGCAGGGGTAAACACAAAAGGTTCATAACATACTTGAAACTAAATCTGGAGTTGTCTGCCATCTGCACTAAATGTTGGGCCCTGCTGAGATGGGCGAGCTACTAGAGCTGCTGAAATGGTTGGCTGAGTCTTCCCACATCCAACAAAAAGGCAATTCTTTATTCCATGGCCCAATCGACCACATCCAAAACATCCTTTCTTACCAAGCAAACAGTTACCGGGGTGGCTCCCTCCACATTTCTCGCAAGCTAGGCGACCTGATAAAGCTCCAGAAGAGGTAGCCGAGGCTCTACCTTTGCTCGCTTGGATGCTGGGCAATCTCTGTGTTTATGGCCCGACTTAACGCACCAAAAACAACTACTTTAACCAACCATGCATTCTCCAAAATATTTCTTCCCACAATTCTTTCAAGTTGGGTATGTCATCCCCCTTACTCCGGGTTTTGTTTGAGCATTGGCTATCAGTGATGTTGGGGCTGATGATCTCCAACGAGACTGGAAATGAGGTCCACCACTCATCCCCTGTTGGGAATACAATAAGTCCCTTGTCCTTGCTCTCTTGCTCCCCTTGACCCTACTATCTTCTTTCGGACGATGAAACTCAGATGAATTCCTTCTGATGAAGCTTCGACCCTGGTATCTGTTATCTCTTCAGTAAGACTTGCAGGCGTGGTTGCCTGCTGGTTGACCTGAGTGGTCGTTGCTCGTATTAACACTCTGAGAGTAGCCCCGAGCTCCGTATCCATCACTTGCCCATTTTGAGGGCTTGCTGGAGTTGGTGGGACTTGTAGATTTCCGTTACTGTTTCCTCTTCCACTATAGCTTCTGGGAGGCATTGTGTGCGAATGCGTAAAGCACGAACTAGAAGAGAAACTTTAGAGTTTACACTCTACCGCATGATAAGAATAGTGAAAGAAGGGAATTTTTCTAAAACGCCTTGTAGCCTCCTTCTCACAAGTGTGGCGTGCTTCACACCCATGTAAAGGACTCTACTTAACACGACTTTCAGACACCCTAGGAAACTCTAAGCCTAGTACTCTAATACCAAGTTTGTCACGCCCCGAGTCTACACCCTAGATGGAACACGGTACTTAGAGTCATAAGTAACCCCAAGTCAACCCCTCGTCTATCATACACTATCATTCTGAGTAATCATACATAGCAAAAGCTTTAAAATGCTAATATGAATCAGTTATGAGGGTAAAACTGAATCATAAAGTTTTAAACGTCTGAAATAAATCTGAAATTCTGAAACTATGTCTATGTCTGAAAGTCATCTAACTGATGAGTTACTGGGACAAGCCCCCAACTAACTCTAAGTTTAACTGAAAGAAATAAAATATAACTAAATTAAATAAAATGTCATCCTCAAAAGATGAGGACTCACCACTTCTGCTGCTGATATCACCCGACGAAACTACTAACAGCGCTGAGATTGAAAACTTGCAGCTGTATCATGAAACGATACAGCATAAAAGGTATGCATCAGTACTTTGAATGTACTGAGTAAGTAGGATAGAACATAACACTATATATAAATAACTTAACTAAAATGACATGCAATGACAACCTTAAATAACTGAAATATACTGAGATGGTCAAGATGACCCTGTCTGATGGTCAAAGGCTTGCCTAAGTCTTAAAAACTGTACTAAACTGATCTGAACTGACTAACCTGAAACTGAACTGGACTACTAGTGGGAGAGTCTATAACCGACATATAACCACGTGAGCCAGACGTGGAGTCCGATGTATACACCCCACTGGTAGGACCCAATATACCTTTCCAGGGTATAAAGGCATGGACTGTGAGATCATTTTATGGGGCCATGAGGCCAATAAATATAACCTACGGTGGCAATGTAGTTCTGGAACCTGGGTGCTCTGGAACCCCAGCACTCTCAGTGCTAAGTCTTACTCCCACTAGATGATCCTACCATGACTACTACTGTTAAGAGGATAGCTCGATACTGGGGACTAAGACTATAACTAACTCAGGGATACTGTCTGAGAGAACCCTGAGTGTCTTATAGGACCAGATTTTGAAACTGGGGTTCCAAGAATGGCCAGAGCTGCTCAAAAAGGAGCGTCGTAACCTTCTAAAGAACCAACTAAAAACTGATATCTGATATCTGATATCTGAATATAAATATTGATAACTGGGAGGCACCTCTGACACCTCAAGAATTTACTGTAGTCAAACTAATCAGCTGACATTTTTTTCTGGACAACACTGAGGTTGCGAAAAATCTAACTGAGACTAAACTAACATGATTCTGACTGAGACTTGACTGATATAATTCTTACTGAGACTTTTATCAACATTTATATATACAAACATCTCAACACTAATGGAATCACGCCACAGGGAAAACTAGTTTAACCCACAAGTTCCTGATTTCTACTGAGCTGTGACTAGGGCTGAATTATGCTACTAGCTGTAATCTTTCACAATTTCAACAAAATTAGGAATAACTAAGAAATACAAAATTATGAGAAATTTCCCCTCTGAATCCACAATGAAACCTGTCTAAAAACTTTTCCAGAAATTTGAAACCTTAGGGATAGAATTTACTTTATAGGGAAAATATTAATATAGATATAAACTGGTGGAAATTTATCTACTATTCACAAGAATAATATCACACATGAATTAGAATATATCTAGCTAACAAATAATTCCACAATCAATAACTCAGGCCTAGAACTAATGGAGAAAACTAGAAAAGATCTTGGGGGACACAAGGGAAGGATTATTCCCTTGTTGAAATCCCACATACCTGGCTAAGAATTCCCTAAAGAAGAAGACCTAAATTGCTGCGATGAAGGAAAAATCCTAAGACTGCTAGAGAGTTTCTTGAGAGAACTTTTGATAAATTTCTGAGAGTAAACGTGAGAATGAGGGGAGGAACCATCAAAACCCTCTAATAAGTCTGAATTTACGTCCCAAATGACGTAGTTTAAAGCTTAGAAGAATAAAAAATTACTAAATAGCCCTTAGAAAATAGCTGGGAAAACTGTCAGATGTCCCTAACGGGTCGTGGTGACTGACCACGACTGCCATTTTTTAGTTAATGCGTCTGCAACCTGATTTTTCTTCCTATGCGTGTGGAGATTTTGTCCAGCCGCTGCAGCAAGAACCTGCAATCAGAGGTAATGTTAGAATATTGTTGGGGTCACTCCCGTTGAGTAAACTGCCCAGGTTCCTCAGTAGGTCACCACGAGGGACCTAACGAGTCGTGGTCACTAGTTGTGGACCACACTGTCTCACTTCTGAAGATTCAATACTAGGCTTGGTAACGAGTCACTTAATGAGTCATTTCCACTAACGACGACTCGTGGAGGCACTCGTTAGGTACACTGCCTAACAGCTCACAAGGACTGGAAACGGGGACATAACGAGTCATTACTGGTGACCACGACTCATGGTCACTATCCTTTCAACCTCACTACCTCGACTCTTAATTTTCTGACCCTGGCCTGACCACGAGTGACTTAACGGGTCGTGGGACCTGACCACGACTCTTGAGGTCTTCATTAGGTGCACTACTTCTCCCTTACCATTTCTCTATCCTCCTCCTCACAACTAACCTAATGAGTCCTTAGGTCCCACAACGAACAGTTAGGTGAGTCGTTTTATAACAAATTTCTGCAGATTTTCCAAATTTTTTGATCTAAATCCCGAATCTAGTCTTTGAGTTTTCTGGGCATTCCAATATCTCCCCCTTGGGAACATTCGTCCTCGAATTTTGGAAGACACACCGGAAAGCAGAGAGTAACAAATCAAAATTTTCAAATACTGTTGATTTAACTCCAAAACTGTTAGAATGACTACCTCCGCTCAAATTACATAACTGAACAGAATTTACTTTTCATACATGCATCCAAAGTCATAAAAGAAACTTATACACATGAATTGAATCCAACAACTAGATCAGTCTCTAAGGAAAACTAACATTTTAAGCTATAACACGGTCGGTAGAGAATAAGTGCGGGGACTTGGCCATCATATTTGCTTCGGCCTCCCATGTAGCTCTCTCCATCTGTTGATTTCTCCATAAAACTTTGACTGAAGCTATTTTCTTGTTCCTTAGCTTACAAACCTGACAGCCAAGGATCCCGACTGGAATTTCATTGAAAAAGAGACTTTCATTCTCTCCAACGCCTCATAAACCCCCTTCGGGGTGAAATCTTTGGAGACACCTTGTCAGCTACACTAACTTACTTGAATACCACCACAACATTCAAACCTATTACTAAAACCATCTTACTATTCCCCTATAGCGTATATCATCTAAGAATTTTCCCTACCTCCTTAGCCAGACTAACAACTATATCTCCTGAATTTCTGCATATTGAGTATCTAAGGTATAAATAGAAGGACGTTCTGAATATATCTGTTACAACAATCATTCCTATTATGGGTGAACATACCCCTGGCTTAGAGTAAGGAAATCGCAAGCACGAATCATCCAAGGAGCTTAGTCTTAGACTACACATGATGCAACATGATTTGCAGAACCGTTAAGGAGAATCTGAGGGGCTGTGTTAACGAGGCTGAACATATTGTGAGACATGGGTCTATACGTAATGAGTCTCATGACATGAAGCTGACATTTTTGAAATCATAGAGTATGACTGGGATCGTTGTCTGAAACGGTTATCTGTAAATTTTAGGGTTCTGAACACAAGCATGGGTAGAATGTTGTGCCAACTAAAACACAAAGGAAGAACATCTGAATAAGAAGGTTTGACATCTCAAAGCTGCTATGTCTGGTATCCCTCTACTACAACACATAAGCCTTAACTTGGACTTCTAAAATTATCATCTCCCCCTTAGTTTAAAGTCACCATCTCAAGCACTTAGATTCTTCCTTATGGATAGGTTAGCTTTACTAACACTTCCTACTCACAACCATTTTATACCAGTGATGGGATAATTCTCATACTAGCATGCTAAAAGGCATCTCATACCATATACTATGGCTCCTGGGCCTAACAACATGCAGGGGTAAACACAAAAGGTTCATAACATACTTGAAACTAAATCTGGAGCCATCTGCCATCTGCATTAAATGTTGGACCCTGCTGAGATGGGCGAGCTACTAGAGCTGCTGAAATGGTTGGCTGAGTCTTCCCATGTCCAACAAAAGGGCAATTCTTTATTCCATGGCCCAATCGACCACATCCAAAACATCCTTTCTTACCAAGCAAACAGTTACTGGGGAGGCTCCCTCCACATTTCTCGCAAGCTAGGCGACCTGATAAAGCTCCAGAAGAGGTAGCCGAGGCTCTACCTTTGCCTCGCTTGGCTGGTTGGAAATCTCTGTGTTTATGGCCTGACTTGCCCCACCAAAAACAACCACTTGAAGCAGCCATGCATTCTTCCAAATATTGCTTCCCACAATTCTTGCAAGTTGTGTATGTAATCCCCCTTACTCCGGATTTGGTTTGAGCATTTGCTATCAGTGGTGTTGGGGCTGATGATCTCCGACGGGATTGGAAATGAGGTCCATCACTCATCCCCTGTTGGGAATACAATAAGTCTCTTGTCCTTGCTCTCTTGCTCCCCTTGACCATGAAACTCAGATGAATTCCTTTTTATGAAGCTTCGAACCCTGGTAACTATTATCTCTTTAGTAGGACTTGCAGGCATGGCTGCCTGCTAGTTAACCTGAGTGGTCGTGGCTCGTATTAACACTCTGAGAGCAGCCCTGATCTCCGCATCCATCACTTGCCCATTTTAAAGGCTTGTCGAGTTGGTTGGGACTTGTGGATTTCCGTTAGTGTTTCCTCTTCCACTATAGCTTCTGGGAGGCATTGTTTGTGAATGCGTAAAGCACGAATTAGAAGAGAAACTTTAGATTTTACACTCTATCGCGGGATAAGATAGTGGAAGAAGGGAATTTTCCTAAAACGCCTTGTAGCCTCCTTCTCATAAGTGTGGCGCTCTTCACACCCATGTAAAGGACTCTACTTGACGCGGCTTTCAGAAACCCTAGGACACTCAAAACCTAGTGCTCTAATACCAAGTTTGTCACACCTCGAGTCTACACCTTGGACGGAACACGGTACTTGAAGTCACAAGTAACCCAAGTCAACCCCTCGTCTATCATACACTAGCATTCTGAGTAATCATACATAGCGGAAGCTTTAAAATGCTTATATAAATCAATTATGAAGGTAAAACTGAATCATAAAGTTTTAAACTTCTAAACAAATCTGAAATTCTGAAACTATGTCTATGTCTGAAAGCCATCTAACTGATGAGTTACTGGGACAAGCCCCAGCTAACTCTAAGTTTAACTAAAAGAAATAAAATATAACTGAAGTAAATAAAATTTCGTCCTCAAAAAATGAGGACTCACCACTTCTGTTGTTGATATCACCCAAAGGAAACTACTAATGGTGTTGAGATTGAAAACCTGCAGCTGTATCATGAAATGATACAACATAAAAGGTATGTGTTAGTACTTTGAATGAACTAGGTAAGCAGGATAGAACATAACAGTGGATATAAACAACTAAACTAAAATGACATGCAATGACCAACTGAAATACTGAACTGAAATAAATGAAATATACTAAGATGGTTAAGATGACCCTATCTGATGGTCAAAGACATGCCCTAAGTCTTAAATACTGTACTGAAATGATCTAAACTGACTAACTTGAAATTGAACTGGACTACTAGTGGGAGAGTCTATAACCGACATATAACCACATGAGACAGACGTGGAGTCCGATGTATACATCCCATCGATAGGACCCAATATACCTTGTCAGGGTATAAAGACATGGACTGTGAGATCACTGTATGGGGCCATGAGGCAAATAAATATAATCTACGGTGGCAACATAGTTTTGGAAGCTGGGTGAGCTAGAACCTCGACCCTCTCGGTGCTAAGTCCTACACCCACTGGATGATCCTACCATGACTACTACTGTCAAGCGGATAGCTCGATACTGTGGCCTAAGACTTTAACTGACTCAGGGATATTGTTTGAGAGCACCCTGAGCGTCTTATAGGATCGGATTTGGAAACTGGTGTTCCAAGACTGGTCAGAGCTGCTCAAAAAGGAGCATCGTAGCCGTCTAAACAACCAACTAAAAACTTATATCTGATGTCTGAATATAAATACTGATTACTGGGAGGCACATATGACACCTCAAGAATTTACTGTAGTCAAACTGATCAGTTGACATTTTTTTTCTGGACAACACTGAGGTTTCTAAAAGTCTGGCTGAGACTAGACTGACATGATTCTGACTAAGACTTGACTGATATAATTCTGACTAAGACATTAACAAACATTTAAATACACAAATATCTCAACACTGATGGAATCACGCCACAGGAAAAACTAGTATAACCCACAAGTTCCTGATTTCTACTGAGTTGTGACTAGGGATGAAGTATGCTACTAGCTGTAATCTTTCACAATTTCAAGAAAATAAGGAATAACTAAGAAATACAAACTTATGAGAAATATCCCCTCTGAATCCACAATGAGACCTGCCTGAAAACTTTTCCAGATATTCGAAAGGTTAGGGCTAGAATTTACTTTACAGGGACAACATCAATATAGCTATAAATTGGTGAAAATTTATCTACTAGTCACAAGAATAATATCACACATGAATTAGAAGATATCTAGCTAACAACTAATTTGATAATCGATAACTCAGCACTAGAACTAATGGAGAAAACTAGAAAAGATCTTGGGGGACACAAGAGAAGGATTATTCCCTTGTTGAAATCCCACATACCTGGCTAAGAATTCCCTAAAGAAGAAGACCTAAACTTCTGCGATGAAGGAAAAACCCTAAGCCTTCTAAAGAGTTTCTTGAGAGAACTTTCAATAAATTTCTGAGTGTAAACATGAGAATGAGGGGAGGAACCGTTCAAACCCTCTAATAAGTCTGAATTTACGTCCAAAATGATGTAGTTTAAATCCTAGGAGAATAATAAATTACTAAATATCCCTTAGAAAATCGCTGGGAAAAACTGTTTGGTGACCCTAATGGGTCGTGGTGACTGACCACGACTCGTGGTCACTCCCGTCGGGTACACTGCCTAGGTTCCTCAGTAGGTCACCACGAGGGATCTAACGAGTCATAATAATACTATATATATATATATATATATATATATATATATTCTCTGACATCATATACTGAATCTGGTACTGAAACAAGATATAATATTGCTAGAATATTCTGTTGAGAATCATGTTATTCAACTAAGTTCCATGCTAACTACGAGTTAATATTTCTAAAGGACGTTACTAAATTCATAATAAACATAATATACAGCTTCTGAAACATTCTACTAGAAATTGTACCATTTTACTGTACTAGAACTACTAGCTTGCCGAAAGAAACTGGCTTTACATACCTTAACTGCCGGCTTCCTGATTAACTAGCATAGCTCGGCTAATATTCAGCTATTTCCCCAACTGTATTCATATTCACGAAGGAATAGAATTAATTCTACTATTATTTTGGAGAGAAACCATACTTATGAATTATTTACTGCATACTCATCGACTTATTAAAGAACGGTCGAAAACTCGCAATTTCTCGGGAGTCTAGAAGGGAGAAATACTTACTTTAATGTTGGGAGTGTATTAACACTAGTTTGGAGCAATTCCAATCACTTTGACTCGACGGGTCGCTGCTTCGCCGGGTGATTCTTGTGAAACTAACTCCGTAAGACTGCTCCCTGCAGCTTTATACGTCGGTACCCGAAGTTAATTTGAGTTTGGACTGCGTTTGACGGTGTAATCGGACGGAAATATACGTTAACCCTTCATCCTCTCTGTTTTCTGGTCGTTTTCACTGAAAGTAATATAAGGAATGACTAAAAACGAAGTGGGAGGCCTTTATATACTTGCAGCAAAATACATTGCAATGTGGCACGCTGGCCAACGCGCCGTTTTGGCTCCATGCCATGTTGGCTAACGCGGAGGTCCCAGCTCCATGCCACTTTGCCCCTTTGGGCAGCGGTTCGGCCTCCTCTTGCGCAATTCCAACTTGGCACTCATTCGGCCTTTCCCCCGGCCCTTTTATCGCACTTATGACATTCTAAAACTCTCAACCAACATGCGAATAGGTCGACTAAATGCTAGAAACTTATGGGGTGTAACAAAGTAGCTATGATAATGAGATATGATAATGATCCTATGTGTACAAAAGTATGAGAATGAAAAAGAAAGCTTTTATGATTAAAGAAGAGATTAAAAGTATAGTCAATCTGAAGAATTGATGGAAATAATTTAAAGACTAAGAATGTGAATATAAGTTCTCGAGTATCGATGTATACATGTTAGAAAGGTTAATTACTCCTATTTCGAGCTGTGTTTTAAGTCACTAGGAATCTCCTAAGAACGATAAGTTACATATCTAAAGAAATTCAGAACTCTTAAATCCCAAGACATCTCCTGGAGGTCACTCAATTTACTAAATACGAGTTTATACGTTATACAGAAGTCTCATATATTGTATGTCTATAGTTCAGCTCTCAGCTCTATGTATATGTAAAGTATTATGACAAATAACTCCAAATTTCAAGTTATAAATTTCATGTTTTCCTGTGAGTAAGCCAAATGAATTAAGAACTATATGTGCTCATCGACGTATTAAGTTTGATAATGGGAATTCCAAGTTATAGTTGTCGATACATGTAAAAGAAACCACCTTGTGGGTAGAATATATGCATTTTCTAAATTTTAAAGGATTGTATATGAATGAGAATCTATGTGTTTCTATTCAAGTGATACATTAAATCAGTACGGATTAGTTGTAAAACATTTCTTATAGGCCTATTAAAGTTCACATGTTGTTCAAATCTCCTAAAGGTCCTTCGAGTCACTAAGTCAACATGTTTGTATGTTATTTGATAGCTTTATGAGATATATATATGCATATTTGCAGTTCATGAATCCTGAAGGAGGCCTATTCAGGCTGCAGCCTCAAAGTCAATTGTTATGTGCTATATTGGTAAGACAAACCCAGTATGAGCCCTATCTATTCCACACATGATAATGATTATGACTTATCAGACCTTACCACCGATACTGTTACATTGGTTAGGTAGATGTTCACAAACCTTACCACCGATGTGGTTATATCAGTTGGGCAAATGTGCACAAATCTTACCATCGATGTGATTATATCGGTTGAACAGATATTCACAAACCTTACCACCGATATAGTTATATCGGCTGGTAGATATTCACAAGCTCCACTATCGATGCGGTTAATCGGTTGGACGTATAAAACTTTTTGGAGATAAGTGACACTTACATCCCCGTTGGAGTATCATCCAATTATGTAAGGCTTACATTATTCCCATTTTCATTATTGGGAGAAGCAAAGAGGTGGTTGAAAGCTGAGCCACCTAACTCTATCACCACTTGGGATGATCTTGCAAGAAAATTTTCGATACTCTTCTTTCCGTCCGGGAAACTAGCAAGACTTAGAAGTTAGATTCTAAGTTTTAAACAAAGAGAGGGGGAGAATCTGTACCAAGCTTGGGAAAGGTTCAAATAATTGCTAAGGGATTGTCCTCACCATCACCAGTCAATGATGTGCTGGTGCATACTTTCATAGAGGGTTTGGAACCCCACACAAAAATTTTGTTAGACTCAGCAGCTAGGGGACAAGCATTAGAAAAGACTTATGAGGAGCTGTATACTTTGTTAAATTGTATTTCACAGGGAAATCCAGAGTGGAATGCAGACTCTTCTAGAGGAGGAACAAGAAAAGCGGCAGGAGTCTTGGAAGTGGATGGTTTTACAGCTATAGCTGCACAGATAGCTGCACTGCAAAATCAACTTAACACCCACTTTAGCAATAAGAGCTTGAATCAACCTCAAGCCCTAGTTAATGTAGTACAGTAATTTTTGTGTGAAGTATGCGGTATTAATGAACACTCATCTGAGTGTTGTGGTGCAAATCCAGATTCAGTGAACTTTGTGGGGAATATACAGAGAAATAATCACCAACAGTATGGAAACAACTACAACGCAAATTGGAGAAATCATCCGAATTTCTCTTGGGGTAGTAACAGCCATCAAGGGCAGAGTCGAATCAGGGTGCGCAGAGAAATCAAGGAGGGCAGCAGAACTATCAGACTTAATATAGAGGAAACAATGCACCTCCTCCACCACTACCCAGTATTGAGGAAATGTTTAAAACAATGATAGCTAACCAAGCTCAATTGCAGGCTGATTATGTGAAATTGGCAGCATATGTAAAGAACAATCAGTTAGCTATAAAGGCGTTGGAGTACCAGTTTGGACAACTAGTTTGAGCTCAAAACACCAGGCCAAGAGGAGGACTACCGAGTGACACTGACCGGAATCCCAAGCAAGTAAATGCAGTGACCAAAAGGAGTGGTTTACAACTCAAGGAGGTGGAACCAGAAAGACCTCCTTAGCAGTCAGGAGCAGTAGAGAAAGAAAGGGAACAGGATGATGAGAGGGGGAAGGAGAAGGCAGCTGAAGCAGAAAGACCACCACCCTCGTTCCCTCAAAGATTAAAGAAACACAAGGAGGAAGCTTGTTTCAAAAAGTTCATGGAGGTGCTTAAACAGGTACACATTAATTTACCTCTGGTTGATGTTTTTCAGGGAGTGTCGAAGTATGCAAAGTATATCAAGGACATTGTAGCTAACAAAAGCAGATTGATGGAGTATGCTACGGTGGCGCTGACTGAGGAGTGCACTTCCCGGATATAGAACAGGTTGACAACAAAGCTCAAGGACCCTAGGAGCTTTACATTTCAAATCACAATTGGGAAAAGTATCCGAGCTCGCGGATTATTCCATTTGGGAGCGAGTATTAACTTGATGCCGACATCGGTGTTCAAGAAGTTGGGGCTGGGTAGTCCTAGACAAACTATGGTGATCTTGCAGTTAGCGGACCGTTCTTTAACCAGACCAGATGGCATTATGGAGGACGTGTTGGTGCAAGTGGGCTCCCTTATCTTCCCGGTAGATTTTATTGTTCTGGATTTTGAGCAGGATGCGGAAGTCCCATTTATTTTGGGACGTCCTTTCTTGGCAACCGGGAGAGCTTTGATTGATGTAGCTGCAGCGCAGCTAACCATGCGGGCGCATGACAAAGTGGAGGTATTTGATGTATATAAGGCCACAAAGATTTCGGCCATGTATGAGGAGCTTTCAGCAATCAATGTGCTAAATCAAGCAGAAATTTTTCCAATTGTTGAATCTCGAGATCCATTGGGAAGAGCATTGGTGAGCTCCGATCATTTCGGAGATAGAGATACTTATGAGAGCATGCAAATGTTGAATGAACCACAATGGTATCTCGGGAAGCATGACTTTCAGCTGTTAATGAGGTTCCTCGTACCATTGCCGGAACCATCGATTAAGGAAGCACCAAAACTGGAGTTGTCGCAAGAAGATCGAAGTGCCACGTTCTTGGTTAATGGGCAACATTGTAAGCATTACTGGGGTGAGGACGTTATTCGAGAGAATACGTCCATCACTCTAGAGGATGATTGAGTGTCAATGACATCGAGCCGCGACGGTAAACCAGGCGATGTGCGGGAGGCAACCCGTGAAATTGTTGTAATAGATGAATAGAATAGTGAATAGAAAGAGAAAAAAAAAAGAGAAAAAGAAAAAAATAAATAGAAAAAAAATTTATTATTGCGCTGAAACCTATGAATTCTAACTAATTTCTTGTTGTGAGATGATTTTCAGGTGGAACAGAGGAAAAAAACGCAAAGAATTGCAAAGGAGAAAAATCGAGGTGAGAAAAATAAAAAAGTGGCATTATAGTGAGCCTATGCGTTGGCTCCGTGTCACGAAGGAGGGCCTCCGCATTTCCCTCCGTGACACGTTGAAGCCAATTCCAAAATTTTTACAAATTCCATAAGGCTGGCGTGATGGCTCCGTGTCACGGAGGGGGTGCTCCGCATTACCCTCCGTGACACATTGAGGTGTAATTCGCGTCGGGTCACACCGGGTCGCCGGATAACCCGCGTGAAAAACACCCTTTTAACCCTGAAATCCCCTCATTTTTTCCCCATTTTCCACTCCCTCCGTGACCAACTCCCCAAATTCCCTCCTCCCCCAACGTGACACAGACCTAGGCACGAGTTTTCTTCAACTTTTCTTCGATTTCATCGGATTAAAGGTATATTCTTGAACTTAACCTCAATTTTTGCTTAAATTTTCAATTTTTGAGCATGTGAGGTGAGTAAACCTTGCCCTAAGTGTAAATTAAGTTGGAATTCACTTAAATGTTGATTGATTGATGTTCATAGTATCGTTTTGAGTATGTGAACTCGATGAATGCATGTTTGATTGAATTTTTGCGAAATTGGTAGCTAGGGTTAGAATTTGAATAGGAAGAAACTAAATTTGGTTGAAAATGTGAAAAAATTTGGGTTGTGTATGTTGGGTGATGCGAATTATGTCGTGATTAAGGTTGAATATGCTAAGTAGACAAGGGAATTGTTGGAAAAATGAAATTGGTGAATTGCATAGGTTGTTGAGAACAAAAATTTTGGCTAAGTGTTATGTGATGTAATGGAATCGATGGTGATATTGTTAGTCGTTGTACGAAGACTGAGTAGTACATAGTAATTATTCCATCGACTTATTTGAATGCACTAAGATTTTTGATTGATAAGAATTGGGAAAGCATGATTGTCTTGCCGAATTATTTTAATTGTGGCTAAACACTAAGTGTGGGGTGACCTAACTCAACTCAACCTTAGTTGTAGCTATGTTTGACTTGAATAACATTGGGATTGTCTGTTCGATGGTACAGGAACAATGCCAGGCAGGTAAGACAAGGGAAAGGGCGCATCTACATCGGGCACCGGCAGAAAAAGGATTCGATTGGGAACAGCAGTTGCAGCAGCACCAGCAGTTCCGCGAGGCCAACGCCGACAATATGGAACCCGATGGGTGACGGATGAAGGGAAGAAATGGTATGCAAAACACAAAGAGACAAAATACTTCCCAGAGGAGCACATTGCAAGGGAGCCACTGGCACAAGAATTCCCCAGAATCGTACACCGGATTGACAATGTCAGGCTGAACTTCATCTTCGAAGAGCCCAAGGAGTGAAATCTCCATATGATTCGGGAGTTCTATGCCAACTGGAACCCGACCCTCCGCAGTCACACTGTCAAAATAAGAGGGCAGGTTGTCACCTTTGAGCCCCATCATCTGAATGTTATATTGGGGGCGCGGGACATAGATGCCCATGTACTCCGGCAGCTGAACATAACTCCACCTTATGTAGACATCAGACGCACTCTGTGTAGAGCCCATTCGACAACATGGTAGAGCAAGCACAAGGAGAGGGGCTACCATCAGACACTGCCTCACTCTCAAATGAACAGGGAAGCCAGGATTTGGCTCAAAATTGTGTGTTCCTGCTTGATCCCGGGGGTGCACATGACAGATGTCACCCGGGATCGTGTGTGTTTGGTATATGCCCTAATGAAAGGACTTGAGATAAATGTTGGGGCGGTGATCATCTCCGCCATGAAGAGAGCCCGACTCTATCAAGGGAACAGGTACGGGTTTAGTGGTTTGCTTACCACGTTCCTGAGGGGACATGACATCGAGGAAGAGGCCCTAGACTACATCCCGCAAATGGATAGGCGTGCATTGGATGTCACAAAAACCAAGGCACCTGACACTACTCACGGGCCAGTTCTCACACTAGCCGAGCGACATGCTCGGGATGATCAATATATGGCCCGCATGTACGGGATGCAGATGTTGCAGTTGCGCATAGGCGGGAGGCCAGCAACAGAAGATGAGCTATGGAAGCTCAAGCTAGATTACCCCTTTGGCGAGAATGCCCGGGCTCTATGCCGAGTGGGGCCAGCTTTTGTGGAGCCTGTAGATGATGATGTCCCCACTGATGAGGAGACCCGCCGTGAGGACTCAGATATTGAGTCAGATTAGGACAGCGGGGGCGATTCAGATATGGGAGACGAGGCAACGGTACCTGATGAAGAAGTAGAATACTTCGATTGATCAGGGAGTTTCACCACCCACCTTTGTGATATATTGAATTTTGTGAATGCTGGGGACAGTGTTCGGTTTAAGTATAGGGTGGGAGTAGTTAGGTGTTGGATGTTTCGTTGTTGTTTTTGTTTTTGTTTATGTTTTGTGTTGTTGTGCCTGTGAAAAAATGTGACCCTGTGACTCTTTGTGATGTGCTTTGTAATTAAGTGGTGTTGTAATGAATGTAAGTTGTTGTGGTTGTGTGAGCTGTTGTTGATTGGTTGGTTATGTAAATATTTTTTTTGAATATTTTTTGTTTTCTATCGAAATTATTGATACTTTTTAAATTTTTTGTTGAATTTCCTTATGATTGGGTTTCTCGGCCTTTATTTTCGGTGCTTTTATCAAGAATAGTCCCATTGAACCGAAGTCGTAAATAGTGACCGTTCCCTATGATGGATGGATGACGACCGTCTTAAGGGAAATGTAGTCGATAGGAGTAGTTTTTTTCTTTCTTTTATTTTCTTTCTTTTGTTTGTTTCCCAAACGTGTCGCTACTTCATGGTTCGGAATTCCTGTTGCGTGTTGTACATGATATTGAGATGCAAAGATGATTCGTATGAAAGCATGCAAATGTGTAAACATGTTGAGATACCTAGGTCATAGAGTTCGATTCGGTGTGGTTGAGGCTTAATATTGAATTCTTGTAATTAGCTTATTGAAGAGTCTGTGAATAAGTCTTGAGTTGAGCATGTGCAATAAGTGTGAGGTGAGGTTTCGATTATTCCACACTATTGTGAAGTGTCTAGAATTTGCCTGGGTTGTGTGCAAAACGAAATGAAGGATGTGTATTGTAGGAAAGGATGTAGGCATTTCTTTGATTAAACCGAAAGTTTTTTTTCCTTATCATACCTACCTTGAATGTACATCCTAGTTAGCCCCATTGAGCCTTTAGCCTATTTTTTTCTTTCTTTGATGAGGTAGAAACCGAGCTTAATCCCTTCTTTTCATTAGCCGTGAATTTGATCCAAAACTCTTAAGCGCTCAAGAAAAATAATTTTCCCACAGTGTCAAGGAGTGAGAATTGTGAAAAGGAGGGAAAAGCGGAAGTGGTGAAAGTAAAGAAAAGGTCAAGGGTGCACTTGCTGAAATTAAAGAAAATAAAGATGTATAACTAATCTTTGTTATTAAGTCGAGTGTGCTTAAAGAAATGGGAACAAAAATAAAGAAAAAATTCAAGAATGAGAGGATGAAGGAAGAAACAATGCCCATAATGGTGGTGGGATGTTTTGAAAAGCGCTTAAGGAAGCTAGTTGCTATTATTGGTTAGCCTAGTATTTACTAGTTCCTTAGCTTACATTACAACCCGTTAAGTCCTACGTGATCTTACATCACGCGTCCTTATATTAGTGGAGTAATACACTAGAGGCAAGCTTATGGTTCATGACATGATGCATGTGAATTCTTTGGGAGAGAGAGCGAAATCGTGTTCATATACCCCTACATGTAATGCCTTGGAAATCATATGATTGAAAAGGGGGAAATTTCTCTTGTGTTGTGAGGGCACATGCTTGACGAGAGATTGAATTTCGTGTCGTATGTCTTGATCAGTTGATTTGCATGAGTTTGCCAAGATCGAGAGTCGATTCTTAAGTTTAGGATGTCTTAATGTGGTGAATGTCATGGTATTGATGGGACTATGCATGTTTTCTTGATAATTTGCTATATTAAATATCGGTATAGTAGTAGCTTGAATTGTCGAGCCAAAGTAGCTATGCGTGGGGATCAATTGCATGAGATGTGAGAGTATTGTTCGAGGATGAACAAGGTCTTAAGTGTGGGGTAAGTGATCTTGGGCAGAATTATATGCCCAAGTGATTCTCAAATGCTTCATTTCGTCTTGTTTATCTATATTTATGTGTGCATTCTCATGTGATTTGTAGTTAAAATGTTAATTTATACTAACCAACATAATTAGTATTGTTTTACAGGTAAAATGTAATTTTAGGAAGCTAAGATACATATTGGTAAAGATCGGGAATGGACTTCGAAGCGAGCAGTGGAAAAGGTCAAGGAAGAGCAGCAAAAATAAGGCTCCGCGATGGAGCCGTATCACGCTGCCATCGCGGAGGCACTCTGCCTCGGATGATCTATTTTGGCAAATTCCAGTGAAGGTCTGTGTTGCCTCCGTGACACGGAGGCAATGACATGCGATACAAGCCGTGGCACGTTGCGTATATTTACCTGGAACATCAATTTCCAGTGAGGGTTCGCGTTTGCACCGTGGCACGGAGGGAGTGCTCCGTGATACACTCCGTGCCATGTTGCTTGTTATTTCGGGAAAAATTTCCACCAGTATAAATAGCACACTTAGGTTTATTTTTAATGATTCTGACTTGGTTGAGCAAGAACGTGGGTTACAGGCAGTTGAGGGGACGAAAATTCTAGGGTTCTTCTCTATCTCTTTCTCTTTTATCTCAATTGTTTGTATGATTTATACTCATTTGATGATTTTTAATTCACAAATGAGTGGCTAAATTCACTTCTTGCTAAGGTTAAGAACAATTGTAGTGGAAGGTAATTGTTGATCAATTTCGTTTTCATCTTTTCTTCAATGGTTGTTCTATCAATTCTTGTTCTTACTGCATTAATGTTTGGCCAATGTTAATGTATATCTAAAAAATCCAATTTTGATTTTGGAAAGGTTTCTAAAATCCAATTTTGATTTTGAAAAGGAAAGAAATTGAAAAGTTGTGAATTGGTAGGATATGATCTCTTCTTAGTTTGGGAAAATTGAGAATTGATTTACATTCAGAATAGAAATATATCAGAAAGTCGTATTAGTCAATTAAGGAATCGGTTTTGTATGGCTAGAACATGAAATTCTTTTATCACAGAAATGTAGGTTGAAGGTTCATGATTCTTAAGTTGGATAGGATACAAAAGTTTCAATCCATAGGCAATAATTCTTGACTAGCAATCGAAGGAAAGATTAACTGAATTGTATCGACAAATTACTTCCCTGCATGTTTGTTTTAGCCTCAGCATGCTCATTACTATAGTTCAGACTCACTTTATAATTTTGTCTTAGATTCGTAGAAATTAGGAAACTCAAACTCTCCAAATATTGTTTAATTGGTTGTCTGCATTCTTAAAGTTATAGTTTATTAACACTTAAGTTAATTATTACCCTAGATCAGTCCATGTGGGATCGATACTTGGCTTTACTTAAGCCACTTTACTACTTGTTCGACCACGTGCACTTGCGTGTAGTCACCAAACGCCCGAACACATTTCTGAAATGACTTGCAAAATCTAACCATAAACTGTGCCCCTCTTTCAGAAATGATCGACACTGGGACACCATGTAGTCGGACTATCTCTTTAGTGTACAACTCAGCATAATCTTCGACTGAGAACATAGTTTTGACTGGTAAGAAATGGGCTGATTTTGTCAGCTTGTCAACAATGACCCAAATAGAGTCAAATTTATGAAGGGTACATGGTAAACCTATAACAAAACATATATTGATTTCTCCTACTTCCACACAGGCACGGCTATCTCCTTAGTCAGCTTGCCCAGCTTCTGATGTTTGGCTTTTACCCGCTGGCAATTGGGACACTGTGTTACATACTCAGCAATATCTTTCTTCATCGCATGCCACTAATAGATCTCCTTAATATCATGGTACATTTTCGCCGAACCTGGATGAAGAGAATAATGGGAATAATGTACCTCTGCTATAATCTGCTGGCAAAGCCCTGCCACATCCGGAACACAGAGTTGACCTCTAAACGTCAAGACTCCGTCTCCTGTTACCTCAAAGGCGAAAAACCCTTCCTGCTGAGTCTTGCCTCTAAGTTGTACTAGGCTAGGGTCTTCTTACTGTCGCTCTTTCACATCCACAATTAGAGATGACACTGTGGTATTCTGGATCACAACCCCACTATTATCTGAGTCCATCAATCGATCTCCTAAACTAGCCAACTGGTGCAGCTCTCGAGCCAATTCCCTCTTTTTTGGCCCCAAATATGATAGGTTGCCCATACATCTGCGGCTAAGGGCATCGCCTACAATGTTAGCCTTCCTTGGGTGATACAAAATGTCTACGTCGTAGTCCTTCAACAACTCAAGCCAACGACGTTGTCACAAGTTCAAGTCTTTCTGTTTAAATATATATTGGAGGCTCTTGTGATCAGTAAAGATGTCTACATGAACACCATATAAGTAGTGCCTCCAAATCTTTAGAGCATAAACAACTATAGCTAATTCTAAATCATGGGTGGGATAGTTCTTCTCATGCTTCCTGAGCTGCCTCAAAGTATAGGAAATCACCTTTCTGTGCTACATCAGAACACATCCTAACCCAATGCCTAAAGCTTCACAATATACATTGTAGCCCTATGGACCCTTTGGCAAGGCTAATACTGGTGTCAATGTCATCCTATCTTTCAACCCCTAGAAACTCTTCTCACAAGCCTCAATCTACTAAAACTTAGCTTCTTTTTTAGTTAACTTCGTCAATGGTGCTGATAGGGAAGAGAATCCTTCAACAAACCTTCTGTAATACCCAGCTAACCCCAAAAAGCTTCAAACTTTGGTTGGAGTTGTGGGTCTGGGCCAAGCCTTTACAGCCTCGATCTTCTATGAGTCAACCTAAATGCCTGCATCTGATACAATATGGCCCAAAAAAGCTATAGAGTTTAACCAGAACTCACATTTAGAGAACTTTGCATATAGCTTGCGATGTCTGAGGATCTAAAGTATAGTTCGCAGATGATCTCTATGCTCAGCTTCTAAACGTGAGTATACCAAAATATCATCAATAGACACAATCATGAACAAATCTAAAATTGGCCTGAATATGCTGTTCATCAGGTCCATAAACATTGTTGGGGTATTCGTTAATCCAGAAGACATAACTAGGAGCTCAAAATGGCCATATGTGGTTCTGAAGACTATTTTCAGAATATCCTTCTCTAGAACCCGTACCTGGTGGTACCCGAACCTTAAGTTAATTTTTGAGAAGTATTTCACCCTGCAACTGATCAAACAAATCATTTATTCTCGGAAGGGGATATATGTTCTTAATAGTAACTTTATTTAGTTGCCGATAATCTATACACATTCACAGTGAGCCATCTTTCTTTTTCAAAAATAAGACTAGTGCACCCCATGGTGAGGCACTAGGCCTAAATAATCCTTTATCTAGCAAGTCTTTAGTTGATCCTTCAACTCCCTCAGTTTGGCAGGAGCCATTTTGTAAGGAGGAATAGATATGGGTTGTGTATCTGGTAGCGTATCAATGGAGAAGTCAATTTTCCGTTCTGGGGGAATACTAGGAAGCTCATCTGAAAATACATCTGGGAACTCATTAACCACCGGAATAGACTGAAGAGCCAGGGATTCTGCCTGCACATCCTGAGCCCTAACAATATGATAGGTACAACCCTTCGCAACCAGCTTCCTTATTTGGAGATAGGATATGCACCTACTTTTGGCATTACTGCATTGCCTTTCCCTTCCCGTACCATCTCCCCTGGGAAGTGGAATCGGACAGTCTTTTTCCAGCACTCATCATTAACATAACGATGGTGCTAGCTAATCCATGCCCATAATCACATCAAAGTCAATTATTTCTAGTTCTACAAGGTCTGCAGAGGTTTGGCGGTCAATAATCTCCACCGTACAACCTCGATAACTTCCCTTGGCGCTAATAGATTCACCAACAAGTGTAGATATAGAAAATGGTCGCTAATGTAACTCTGGTACTATAGTGAACTTTCGTGCCACTAGCGAAGTAACATAAGATGAGTTAGAACCTGGGTCTATCAAAGCATAAAGCAAGTGGGAGAAAACATTCAATGTGCCTGTCACAACATCTAGCAATGACTTTGAATCCTGTTGCCCTGCTAATACATAAGTACAATTCGGACCACTGCCAGAACTAGAAGCTCCTAATCTACCTTTGCCTCTGCCTGCTGGAGCTGAGGGCCTGCACCCTACAGAAGATACTGAAGCATGTGACCCTATTGAGGACCCTACTATGCTGATCCCAATCACTCTGATCTCTCATCAGACAATCCTCATAATGTAACCCTCCTTCCCACAAGACTAACAAGCAGTGGAGCCATATCTGCATCTCCCAAAATGTTTCCTACTGCAAGTACTACAACGTGGTACTGCTGGCCTTATTTGGTCAGGGCCTCTTTGTTGCTGTGAGCCTGATGCTCATGAACTCTTGCCGGGACTTGACTGCTCATGACGATCAAATCTGTTGCCCTATCGCTACTGAGATGAGGGCCTAGGTGTCCTACTTGATAAACGAGGCTTGGGCCCACCTTGAAATTCTTCTTGAAAATTAATGGGTCTAGCCCTCCGACGCTGCTCCTGATTTGCCCTTTCAGCCCCATACTGACGTTGTCTGATTTCTTCTATATTTTGAGAAAATGCCTGAATCCTCGATATATCCATGTCTTCTTGTAATGTGGATATAATATAGGACTCCACATACTTCGGCGCAAGTTCCATTATAAACTGGTGTACCCTGGCTGGCATAGTATCAACAAATGTTGGTGCATATCTAGCTAAGAAATCAAACCTCAATGCGTATTCTCGAACGCTCATCCTGCCTTACTCTAGATGTAAGAAGCACTATACTCTGGCCTGTCGGATCTCTCGAGGCAAGTAATGGTCTATGAAGGCCTCAGAGAAACTAGGCAAAGTAGGTGGAGGTGTATCTCTTCCACTGGACCTTTCCAACTCTTGTACCACAAAACTGTTATATCTTGTAGCTGAAATACTGCTAACTCAACTGACTCTGCGGACAAAGAATGTATGACCCTGAATATCCTCTGCAACTGATCTATGAACTTTTGAGGTCCTCTCTACGGTCTGTCCACGTAAACTATGGATGACTCGAAGTGAAATTCACGAACCCTCGAACTCTCGGGTCCCTCAGTAAGCTCGGCAACAACTGGCACTATTGGTTGGCACTGTGCAGCCATCATCTGAGCCAACATGTATACTACACTCCTGACATCATGGTTTGAGGGTGTAGGAGGAACTAGAAGTGGTGTTCACACTTTTGTTGCCCTAGGAGGTTCCTGGTGCCTTGGAGAATGCTAGGGAGGTCAAGAAGATGCCCCCTTTTTGCCCTCAGGTTGGGATATCTCCAATGGTGGCACCTTACTTGTACCCTCTCCCACTACTGTATCCATCTCTCAACTAGCTATAGTATGTATCGTATTAGACATCTCTATAGACAAACATAACAACGTAAGCTTAGGGACTCAACCCTATATGACTCTAGCATGATTTGAGAAGAAAGAAAGGTAACCATACTATCATGGCTCGTAGCCTCCTGCTTATAAAATATGGTGCACAACACATTTATAAAGAACACTCTACTAGACACTATTTGTACACTTCCTAGGATACGACGTTGCTCTGATACAAATTTTGTCTGGCACCACCTTGGAAGGCATAACTGGCACCTAATACAACACTGGACCCTCAGCTAACCTAACTGAACATATACACTTCTGGTGCGTACCAGCAACACATATTCAAGAAAACAATCAGCTATATCTCGGCTCAAAACATAGCCTTAGTCCTACAAGGCCGCAACCTACACCTGCACAAAAATAGCTGACCCAATAGTTACAATAATAATGACATCCTACGTGGGCCGACAAGACCACCATGTTTTCTAAATTAGATCAAATAAGACAAATGCACATATACATACATTTAAGCCAACAAGGCTGCCAACTGATAATATATCTAGGCCTCACACAACCAATAATGCATGTATAACAACCTATGGTCTACAAGCCTCTAAGAGTAAGATATTGATCAGGATAGGTCCCCAACCTACCCAAAATTATACATCAAAAGATAGGAAAACCTCTAATTGTATGGCAACTCCGGAGGAAAGGAGCTGGCCAATCTGCTAAATCTGAATAGCTACTACAAAGGTCTCAAAAATTGTCTATCTAAACCTGCAGGCAAGTATGCAGCATCCTATGTGTGGGCGTTAATACAATATGTACTGATTATAAAAGGTAGAAATAATAATTGAATAGAAGCTAATAAAGGAACTGAAAGTACTCAATCCGAAGAGCAAGAAGTTCACCTGTATGATCTCACAAACATGAAATGTAACTAACAGGTAATATTCAAACAAGAACCTAACCTGGACACCATAAGCCTGGAAGGTACAAACAACACAGAAAAACCTACCTAGGCCCCCAAAAGCCCTGACAAGTGCAAAGAAATTTACATACTTCTAACTATACCACTATAGCCCAGCAGACAAGCTGTAACTGAACATACTCGTCTTCTGAGATGGTATCCGAGCCTTTTGGGTTCGTGTAACTGTGTCTGATCCTTTTGGGCTCTTGTAACTATATCTAAGCCTTTTGGGCTCCTGTAACTGCACCCCGAGCACAAAAGACTCTACTAAGGGGCAGTTATTCCACTACGATATAAGGGAAGTCCATAAGTGAATAGACTTCAATATGGCTCCACAATCCTCAATCTGGTCCTTCCAGATGTCATATAGCTCCTGTGAGTATGTTGTAGAACCATAGGCATGTATACTTAAATTTAACCTTTCTAGGAAACATGTACATGGGCATCTGCATGAGTAGCCGGAGGCGTTAACCCCACGTTTGACAGTTGATAAAATCCCAACTTAGGATATCACATTGTCTATCAGATTACTAACAGCTAGGGTGGTTTTCTGAGCGACCTATATGGCAAGCTGTAAGTGGTATGAAGCTTATATGATCACTGGCAATAAGTAGTTCATAAAACAAACTACCACCCAAATCATTAGGCAACCCTGGTTCCATTAACTCAAAGGTAAGGCTACTTTACCAAGAGTCTAGCCCCGTCGGCGTCAAGGTATGCTAACGGTTTATAGTTTAGCTTTACTATATATATATAGGCATCAAAATAGAAAGTTATATCGACACACTACACCCTATGCTTCCAATTTAACATAGTATGCTCAATAGCTAACTACAAGCCTCTATGGCCTCAGTACGGCAGCAAAACATCACTAGCCCTTCTAGATGACAATAAAACAAACATGAAATCTCTATGTCACTTCTAGCGAGAGGTAAAGTTGAATATAGTCAATCCCGACAAGGGATACTACACTACAACACTAATTCATCTCATAGCAGCTAACCACAACACACATAATCATAAACTATTATGAATGTACAAGTTGTATTAACTATACGACGAGAATAACTTGCCAAAGGAGGTTAGCCTTAACATACCTCAATTGCTGAACTCTGCTCAACCAATCCTGCTTCAATTAAGAACTTGTAATCCCTCTGTATCTTAGCTCATACACCAAGTCATAATGGGTTCAGTTTGGCAAAATCTTACGAATTCTTATAGATTAGAAGGGTAGAAATACTTAATGTCACTTGTAGACATACTAGTCTTAGATAGAGATGATACTTACAGTCACTGTAGACGTATTAGTCTTAGATAGAGATGACACTTACTGTCACTTGTAGATGTACTAGTCTTAGATAAAGATGATTTCTATGACTTCTACTCGCTAGGGCTCCATCAAACTAAGCCAATTTCAAAGATTCAACTCCATAGAGATATTCCTCGTATCCCCGGAATTCATTACCCAAGAAGAATTTGTGTTTAGAGGTGATTTGATAGCTTAATTTGCCCTCAATTTGTTGAAAATCCAAGGGAGAAAATCGCCTAAGTCAGACAACTCTTTGGGGAAATGTTAAATGGATTAATCACACATAAATTTATATATATATATATAATATATATATATATAGGGAGGCAGTGCAGAGGATCCACGGTGTGCCTCCCACTGTGGAGGAGCAAAGGCGCGACGCGCCACTCCCTGCGTGGGAGAGGAGTGCACGACACGGGGCCCATTGGCCTGCCCCGATGTCCTTCTACCCGCTCGCTCGATAATGGGCTTGCGCATTCCACCGTCAACCCTTCTCCCGCACATGCCTTATTCTAATAACTATCGACATGTACACTCACACTTCGGTTAGATGAAGAAAACTTACATGGTGTAACAAAATCTTAGGATTCTTTAAGGGCCAATGTATCTGCGACTGAGCTTTCCTTTCTTCCTGAGTCTCATCACCCCTTTCATAGATGATATTTTTAGGTATACCCAATCATCCACAGCAAACTCCAACTCCCTTCTTCTTACATCCGCATACGATTTCTATTGGCTTTGAGATGTTCTCAGTTGTTCTCTGATAATTTGCACCTCTGCATGGACTCATGTGCTGAATCCAAACCTATCAAGGTAGCTTCACCAATCTCAAACCATCCTATAGGATATCTGCATCTCCTACCATATAATTCCTCGAACGGGCCATCTGAATACTGGAATGGTAGTTGTTGTTATATGCAAACTCGATGAGAGATAGGTGATCATCCCAACTGCCCTTGAAATCAATCATGCACACCCTCATAATATCTTCTAAAGTCTGGATAGTGCACTCAACCTATCCATCCATCCGAGGGTGGAATGTTGTGTTGATCTTAACTTGAGTACCGAGCCCTTTTGGAATGATTTTCAGAAGTGCGAGGTGAACTAAGTGCCCCTATCTGAGATGATAGACAAGGGAACTCCATGCAGTATAACTAATTCTCAAATGTATAGCCTAGCATAATCTTATGTTGAATCTATAGTCTTAACTGGCAGGAAATGTGTTGGCTTAGTCATCCGATCCATGACCACTCAATGGAGGAGAATCCTTTAACAAACCGTCTTAGTTGGCTAGACCTAAGAAACTCCTGATGTCTGTTGGAGAGGTGGCTCTTGGATAGTCCTTAATTGTTGCTATCTTCTGATGATCCATTTGAATACCCTCTCTGGAGACTATGTGTCGAAGGAAGGCAACTGATCTTATCCAGAATTCGCACTTGCTGAATTTGGCGAATAACTTACGGTCCTTGAGAGTCTGCAAAACTATTCTCAAATGGTCTGCATGCTCCTCCTCTATTCTGGAGTAAACCAGAATATCATCTATAAAGATAATGATGAACATGTTAAAGTATGCCTTGAACACCCTGTTCATCAAGTCCATAAAGGCTGCAGGAGCATTAGTTAGTCCAAACGATATAACCACAAATTCCTAGTGACCATACCGAGTTCTGAGGGCTATTTTGGGAATGTCAGAATCTCTGACCCTAAGTTGGTGGTATCCTGATTTGAGATCTATCTTGGAGAAATAAATAGCCCCCTAAAGCTGATCGAACAAGTCATCAATCCTGGGCAGAGGATATCAATTCTTGACCGTGACTTTGTTCAACTGACGGTAGTTGATGTACATTCTGAGGGTATCGTCTTTCTTCCGCATTATTAGAACTGGTGCACCCCATAGAGAGATGTTAGGTCTGATGAAACCCTTATTCAGCAGGTCTTTTAGTTATTCTTTCAACTCATTAAGTTCAGCTGGAGCCATTCTGTAAGGAGGGATAGAGATAGGTTGGGTATTTGGGAGAAGGTCGGAGCCTAAGTCTATCTCCAGCTCATGAGGGACTCTAGGAAGATCTTCAGGAAAAACGTTAGGCAATTCATTGGCAGCTGTGACTAACTAGAGCATCAGAATTTCGGAACTAGAATCCTTGACCCTAACCAAGTGGTAGATGTACCCCTTTGAGATCATTTTCATGGCTTTAAGGTAGGAAATAAACCAACCCTTAGGCGCTGAAATACTACCCTTCCACTCTAGGATTGGTTTGTTAGGAAACTGAAACTTAACGACCCTATTTATGCAGTCAACTGAAGCATAATAAGAATGTCACCAATCCATGCCAAAAATTAGGTCAAAGTCGACCATGTCTATCTCTACTAGATCAACTAGGATGACTTTACCCAACATTGAGACTAAACAATTTCTATATACCCGACTGGCTCTAACTGACTCACCAACCGGGGTAGAGATTGAAAATGGTTTAGAGAGAGTTTCTGGTCTAATATCTAGCTGGACTACAGTATGAGGAATCACAAAGGAAAGTATGGCTCCTAGATTTAGTAAATCATATACATCAATGTGGAAAAGGCGCAACAAACTTGTAACCACATCCGGTGAGTTCTCCTAATCCTGCATGGAAGATAGAGCGTAAAATGATTTTGGTGCTGACCACCGTCTGTGCCTGAAGTGGTGCCTTGCTGAGCTAGGCGGCCTGCTGGAGCTCCTAAGGTAGTAGAATGAGCCTTTCCTTTTCCTGTTGATAGGCAGTCTCTCAACTTGTGACCTAGCTGACCACAACCAAAACAACCCTCTTTTCCCAGACAACACTCCCCCTGATGATTCTTGCCACACTTGGGATAGGCTAGAAATGTGCAACTACTAGAGACATGGCTCTAGGACTGGGAGCCTGATGATCCGCTCCTTCAGTGTTTTGCGGTTCCGGAAAGAAGGGGCACTGGCTGATGAGGGTGTTGGAGGTCTATGCTACTATTGCAGGCGACTACTACCAGCTGACCTCTGCTGGCCATACTCAAACGGGCCTGTCCTTGCCTGCTTATTCTCTCTCTCAATTTCCTTCAACTTCTCTATCTCTATCTGTTGTGCATGAATGATGAGACTAGAGAGATCGATATCTTTGATAACCATCGTGTCCTGCATTCTTTAAGCACCAAATCCAAAACTTCATTAACAAACTTGAGCATACGAGCCCTCAGCTCAGCAACCATTTCCGGAGCATATCTCAACAGCTGAGTGAACTTCAATGCATACTCCTCCACTATCATATCGTTCTGCCTCAAGTTCATAAATTCGGTAGCCTTAGCTTCCCTAAAATCCCGAGGAAAGAATCTGTCAAGGAATGCCATAAATAACTCATCCCACTATACTGGACTTGCTCCATTCATCCTCCCTTCCTTTCATTATTTGCACCAAATCTGAGCCACCCCTTGCAACTGGTAGGCAGCCAGATCAGCACTCTCTGTGGAGGTAACACCCATGATTTGGGTGATCTTCTTTACCTCATCCACTAACTCCTGCGAGTCCTCTTCTACCTTGGACCCGTGAAAAGCTGGGGGATTCATTTGCATGAAATCCCGGACCCTGGCTGCAGCTGCAAACCTATTTGTATTCACTGGCACCACGACCTACTAGTTGACTTGATTAGTCATCTCCTACGCTAGTATTTGGATAGCGGCCTGAAATTCCGCGTGGGACACCTAGTAATCTTGAGGAGCTGCGAGAGCTGGTGGAGCCGGATGGTTAGCATTTTCGGTCCTTCTACCATTTCCTCTCTTAGGAGGAATTGTTATCTGAAAAGAGTGGAACACGAGTTAGGGGGACATATTAGAGTTTAAAGTTCTTAGCATAATAAGAAGTATGGATAAAAGGGAATTTTTCTAGAAACGCATCATAGCCTCCCCCTTATAAGTATGGCGCGCTTCACACCCATGAAAAGGACTCTACTTGACATAGCTTTCTGACATCCTAGGAAACTCTAAACCTAGGATCTGATACCAAGTTTGTCGCAACCCGAGTCTACACCCTGGACGCAACATAATACTTAGAGCCACAAGTGATCCCAAGCTAACCCATGGCATAGCATACTATTGAAAATCTGAATTATGAATGAAGTCTCTGCGCAGAAGCTTGAAAACATAACTGAACAAAATACTATTAAGAATTATATTACATCTGATAACACATTGAGTTACTAACTCTATCTGAAAGCCAACTAAGAAACTGTTGAGTTGCTGGGACAAGTCCCCAGCTAACTCTAAAGTTTGAATTCAAGGAAATAAAACTGAAATGGAAGCTAAGCTCTTATCCTTGGAAGATGAGGACTCATCATAGAATTCTGTTGAATGTCACCGGAGAAGGACTACTAACGGTGCTGAGACTGAGAGCCTACGCCTGTATCATGAGATGATATAGCATAGAAAATATGCATCAGTACTTTAAATGTACTGAGTATGAGGAATATGAAAAAACATACAAGTACTGAAAATCTATAAGTTGAATTGAAAAAGAACATGCAAAGACCATAACAAGAATCATAAATACTGCAAACACCAAAGCTTTCTGAAGGTCATAAGCATATCTTGAAATTTGGAGGACTGGATTGAGCTAGAGACTTAGACTATACTGGGCTATATTGTGTTATCATGTGCTATACTGTGGGCGAGGCTATAACCGACATATCACCACATGAGCTAGACATGGAGTCCAATGTATACCCCCTTATCGGAGAAGGCTTACTATACTTTGCCAGGGTACAGTAGCTGAACTGGATGATCACTTTCTGAGGCCCATTCGGGCTAATGACCTACGTGTGCAATGTAGTTCTGGAAATCTAGGTGTGTTGAACCCCGGCTCGCTCGGTGCTGAGTCTTACTCCCACTGGAAATCCTAACTTTATCCGCTAAACTAATAGCTTAAACTTGATGTCCTAAGACTCAAGTCAGAATCACTTATCTGGAAGCATTTTGAGAGTCTAGAGACCTGATAACTGAAACATAGGTGTTCTAAGACTTGTCAGAGCTGCATTAGCTGAAAGCGTCATAACTGTCTACAGAACAATATGAGAATTGATAACTGAGACTACGAAGTTTTGTTGGACTCCTCAACAAACTTACTATAGTCAAACTAATCAGCTGACATTTCTGTAGGATACTGAGAATGCTAAGTACTGACTGAACTAGCCATAAGCTAATTTCTGATCACATGTTTGTACTATCATGGTGATTTAAAAAAAAACTATCAGAATCAAGTAATATTGATATCTGGACTTTTACTTATACAAGATTCATTCAAACCACATTTAAGGATTAGGGCTAAAACACATATTCATCAAAATGGAAATCGATATGAATTATAGGCGATAGAAGTCTTCAAGAATCACAAGAATTATATCAGGGAGGAAATTCCCTAATCCAACTTAAGAACAATCCTAGTTTCTATATTTCACAGGGCTAGAGATGATAAAGTTTTCTATAAGAAGTTTTAGGGCACAAGGGAAGAGCAAATCCCTTGTTAAAATTTCATATACCTGGAGTAGGAATTTCCCTAAGAAACTTCCAGAAAAGCTTGAGAAGAATGGAAGCCCTAGTCTTGCTCTAGGAGAACTGTTTGATATATTTGTACTATTTTTGAGAGTTTGAGGGAGAATGAGAAAGCAATCAGTAAATCCTCCCTAAATTCCCTTCTAAACAAACCCCAAACGATGTAGCTTAGGTATTAAAATAAAGGAAAGTTACCAAAATTCCCCTGGAAATTGCTTTAAAATTTTTGCTCGACAGGTGGTACCACTCAACCTATGGGTCGTACCACAATCCTACGATCCGTACTACCTCTCGTGGTTAGGGACTCTGTTTCAACCTATTTCTCTGAAGTTTTCCTCAGATGCTTACTGCGGGCCATACCAACATCCTACAAGTCTTGTTACAATTCGTAGCTTACTTTTAAGACTTTCTATGATCTCTCTCACGACTCATCCCACAGGTCGTACCATGACTCGTGGTTACCTGGGATTTCCCTATCCATTTCTCTGAATTTTTACATGACTGGTCAGTACGATCTGTACCAGGATAATACGATTCATAGCATGAAGTCATGTTTTCTCCAATCTCATTCACTATACTTCTCCGCTACGAGTCTAGGTGCGATTCGTACCTCAATTGTACAAGTTGTACTGTGACTCATACTGAGATACTTTTTTATCAATTTTCTACAGATAAAGTTTTAGATCTAAAGACTAGTCTTAGAAAGTTCTGTGGTGTTACACCGACCAAGTCTAACAATAGTATAAAGCTAGTCCCGAGAAAATGCTCTATGATAATAGGATGTAGGGGGTGCGACACAAAAATCTATCAAGCATCAAAGATGTGTTGTGGATACATCACTTTCCCAACGTCCAACATTTCTTTCCATAGCTCGCGTACCTATGACTGCCTTGTAATCTAGGTACTGTTTTATCAAAGGGCCCCAGATGCACGCCAGAATCCATTTGTATCAAAAGTCCTTGTATATGCAAGTTTCAAATTAATATTTTGTGTTAGTTATTCATTTTGTAGGACATTGCAAACTATAACTTTTCAAGATAAAAGAGGATATTTCATCAAGTCTATTTTATTAGTATGGTAGGTCTTGAAATTACAAGACCTAAACTCTAATTTTTTAGAATGCACTTTTTTGAAGTCTATTTTGATAGTATGGTAAGTCTTGAAATTACAAGACTCAAATTCTATTCTTTAAAGAGGATTTTTAAGTCTTTTTTATTAATATGGCAGGTGCTGAAATTACAAAATCTATATTGACACCCAATTTTGTCACTTCTTTATTCCAATTTAACTGTTTGAGCTTCTATTTTATTCGGGGGGCCAACAACACTATGTATTTTTATAAAATTTTATGGTAACAAATATCATCCACACTATTTTAGCATTATTTTTATTATCTATTTATTTATTTATTTATTATTCACTTACAAAGTGAAATAAACTACTACCTACTAATGCCTACATATTTGTTCAGATGAACTAAACCAGGTTCAGCCTGCTATCAAAATTATAAATAAGGAAATAAGAACAATGATATACTATGGAAAGCCTCCTTACTCAAGCAAATGAAAACTATGACCTATAAAATAGGATTTTCAATCAAATTCACTAAACTTCAAAGAGCGATTTTAGATTATAACTCGGTAATCAAAGGGACTAACTCTAGTACCTAACCTACATTGATTTGTTCCAACCAATGATCTCTATTAAGACAAATAACTCTAGTCTTAAGATACTCACTACTACAAACAATGAACTTTCACACAAATTAATTGGTTGATGAATGCATACAGACTCAATCACCCTAAAACTATTAAACCTATTCTAGCTTCAATGAGATAAAGGCTCTTCTTGCACTCCTAAGGTGTCACAATCCATAATCGGGATTTGTGATGGCACCTATACTAATCTCACTAATAGGTAAGTCAACCTCTCAATGCACCATTCAACAATTAAATGATGACCAAATAAAGATAAACACATGAAAGTAAGTCTTTAAAAGAGGTCTTTCATAAATCAAGTAAAAAAACTGAAATCCAACAACACCCAAAATCTGGTGATACGAATACAAGCCTCTAAGAATATCAAAGTACATAATTTGAGGAATACACTATCTGAAAACACATCAAGATAGAAAATAAAAGTAAAGTAAAAAGTTTGGAATGATACGAAACAACCAAGCATCTACCTCCAAGACCTTGAGTGGACTCTTATCTATCATGCAAGATCACATATCGCAAGTGCCGGGCTCAGAACCTGCACAAAAATGAGGAAAAAAGGTGAATATGATGAATACATGTATTTAGAAGCATCATTGACTGGCCTTAAAATGGAGCTATGACTAGGTCAATCCTATACATGTTGTCTCAAACCTTTTTATCACAATGCCCGCATAAAATATATCACATTAAGGCACAATAACCACCAAATAAATAAATAAATAATTTCATAGTTACAATTTAAGAAAATTTTGAGATATCATAATAACAATCCACCTCAACAAATATGAGAAAATTCAACTTCAATGCAATAAGCAAACAAGGGACATAATACCATAATCCAACAGTAACACTGGAAATGTCTCAATGTTCTCAATTGTCACCACTTCAACTTTATCGTTGAGAATTCAAAATGCCTCAATGTACCAATATCCCCTTCCATAATCAAGCCAACAACATGAAAATGAAAATAAAAGATAATTAATCTGCATGTCACAAGTATGCCCTTGGCCAGAAGTAATTTGTGTATACCCAAGTCTTATCATCAGACAAACAGGATTAATGGGAGACTCGCGAGGTCTATATACACATCCAATACTGCATAGACCCTTTTGGACATATACTCTAGAAGACTCATTATTAGTATATTATCATGCATTCGATACTGGATAAACCTTAGACACCAAAAATATTCTGGATAAACCTTTACCGAAATTTTATAACGCATTTCGATATCAAATAAATTCTTGACATTGAAAACATTCTAGATGATTCTTTATGGGGATTTTTTCATACATTTGATACCAAATAAATCCTAGACACGAGAATATTCTAGATGACCCTTTACCATAATTTTTATCCTGCATACGGTACCAAATAATCCTAGATACCGAAAATATTTTGGATGACCCTTTAGCGAAATGTAAAATTTTTCATGTCCTCAATACCCATGTGCCCCAATACCTTATTGGATTCCACTCATGGCATAACAATCACCAGTCAGTCTAAGCAACAAACAACACAAGATAGGACAATGAAGGAGTACTCAAATAAGCATTTCACAAACAAGTTTTTAGTTTAAGATCATGTATATCAATATCAAATAAGCAACATCACATTCATCCGATGTACAACTAGAATCATGCTCATAAATCCACACAATTTATCAATTTACAGAGATAGTTCCCAAAATTTTATTAAAAAATATCATACTCGCATAAATGTTAGTCATCTCATTTACACGAGACCACATTGCCCATTACTCAACAAATCAATAATATAATGTGAAAATCGATTTACCCATAATATAAGAACCTTAAGTTTCAAAAATCAATGAAATCTAATCACAAGCCGACCTTCAAACCATCATTATTCAATTTCTTATCTTAAAGGCTCAAAATCTCAATTTTTACATCAAGTTTGTGAATCAAAACATGAAATATAATGGGTATTCTTAAAAAATAAATAAGATAAAGGTAGAATCACGTAACCAATATTCACCCAAGAAAAAAGCATCAAAAATCGCCTAATCTGAGTTTTCTAGCTCCTAAAATATTGGAAATACTAAAGTCCTGAAATTTAAAAATTTTATACTCAGTGACCTTCGTATTTTCGACAAAAGTTTTGCATTTCTGAGCACCAAATGACACAACAATGCTATGTGCTAAAAAGATCATAACTTTCTTATACGGACTTGAAATGTAATGATTCTTTTTGTAATGATTCCAAAATTATGATATAGATCTAATGATTTAATCAAACACTATTTGGAACTCATTAGCTTCAGGTGATACCATTTAAGATCAACAACATCTAAATGCCAATCTTCAAACAAGCATCGAAACTCATCCAAGACCTTGGGACATAAGCCAATAGTGAAAATCAATCATAAAATAAATTCTAAACTTGTTGGAATCATCAAATCACCAATATAAGGTCTTCTTGATCGAAAGCTTACTGTAGTCAAACTTAGCTTTCTTAAAACTCAAATAACTTATGAACGCCTTCGTATCTATGCAAATCATCCAACTAACTCAAAAATCATGCTACGAACCTAACAGAACTATCAGAATTTGAATCCAAACTCATTAACCTGGAATGTTAAATTTGGTAAACTTCTCAAACTTCAAATCTTCAAAACTAAAACTCTCATCTAATCTTTATCCAATCACTTCAGGAATCATGTCACCCATCCCTACAAGTTATAAACAATATAATAAAGTCATAAGAAGGGTCGAATTGGATAAATGAGTTGAAAAGCACAAAATGATCATGTAGGTCGTTACATCATCTACCACTTATTATGATTCATTTTTAAACTCACGTTCAAAATTATTTCATAAATTTATAATTCATAAAGAATACAGAGTTGCCACTAATTATTATGGAAATAAGAAATCATAAAAGGTATTTTTTTAAAAATATTTATTTAAAATCAAAGTCTGTGTAAGGATTCAAATGATTTCTTAAAGGTGTTAGTAACTTTTAAAAATTTATAATTGTGGTTAACCGACGAATTTGAAACATATTCGTGGCCAAAAATATATAACTTGTATGTGAAAAAGCTTGGAAAGTGATTTAAAGAAATATCTAGTATTGGATTTTATTAACTCAAGAAGAAATATTATTTGAAGACATGTTGGTGCAATTCAAAACTTTAGATTAATTCCAGAATACCTCTATTTTATAACGTGATAAATATTGAATTTATTTATCAAAATTCGGTCCTAATTTACATCTTAAGAAGAAAATGCTTGATCCATTAAATCTTCTAGGCCTCGACTTTGATGATTAATTTCAAAAGCATTTTTATTTTGCCTATGTTGGGGATCTGAAAAGAGGAATTTAGAATAATAAAATTGAAAAAATAATCATTTGATCCTTTATAAGATATCCATATTTAAAATAATTTTTGTGAAAAGGAAATTCATCACGTCGAAAATTCTACTTTTAGTAGAATGAAAATGTTTCATCTATACCCATTATTTGAACTAAAATTAATTTGGTACCTCATGAATTTTCACACTACTTAGGACACATCTAGATTAAATATGTAAAAATAATTAAAAGATTAATATCACATATTTAAATAGATAACTATAATTTTAAAAAATAGAAAAAAATAAAAATAAAATAAAAGGAAGCTAACTTAGGCTTATTCGGCCTTAACACAACCTTTTTGATATGTTGTTATTGCTGCTGAACCGTAAGCTCGTTTCTCCTTTCTTATTCGTCATGTTCGTGGGAGGTGGACTTAAGAATAGACTCAATAGAACTAAAAATTTATTGGGCTTTAATCCCAATGAGATAATGTATTAGAATCCAATATGGACTCATCCAGAGGCCCATGCGGAGAAAAACAGAAAGAAAAGTTAGCATATCTTCAAATTATATGTAAAAAAAGTAATAAAATAAACTCAAATAAACACAAAATCAAATCTTCGACATTTATTTAGGACACAAACTATCACAAAAGATTAAACGATATTTAAACCTAAATGACATTCATAACCTCAGAGAGAATATCTTTCATTGCGATCATCTTTTGCTCGCATCTTGCCCTCTTTACCTTCCATTCTTTCTCCAACTCCTCATAATGGTCCACTTCGAGTTAACCTTGAGAAGTGATATTTGAGGTGTGGATTATTTGAGCAGGTATATCTTGGATGAATTTGTGTAGGCCTGTAGGCTGCTAAATAGGTTGATTTTGGTAATTAGGCAATGAAGTTTGGCACTAAGGTATCACATTTTGATATGTACGTAATAGAGTTTGGTACGGGGGTATGATATTTGATAGTTACTGGTATTTGGATTATCATATTGGTTGAATGAATGCTCCTATCTCTCAACAAAGATCGTGTGAGTGCACAGTTATGTTTCGGATGCTTCACCATAAAATAGATTAATTCAGCTTTAGTTTTTTGGTGCACTCGTTTTATATCTCCGTGATGGTGGGCTAGTGTGAGAGGGATCCATAAGTGGTTGATTTGTAGTGTTAGGAATGAGATTTATGGGTATTTCAGTACACGCATGAGAGTGGTTCGAAATGTATGAGTTTAATGGCGGGATCATAAATGGAGATTTTTCTTTATCCACAGGGAATGTGCTCGTCATAACAGCTACCTTTGTCAGATCTTTGGTACGCTCCAATTCTTCTTATAAGTTGACAACCCATTGAATCAAATATGAGGTGAATTCATCATTCTGGGTGTGATTTTCCTAATCAAAGATCTCATGATCTCGCAAAGTCATGTTTGTCACTATTGTTTATTCTCCTGATGTACTGCTGGTCATTTCTACCTTTTTCTTTCTCTTTTCCATGAAACTGGATAATGTAGATACCTTTGATCTTTCGAAGTAAGTCTCTTTTCTTACAAAAACAAATCAGTCTCTCCCCTTAAAAATAAAAGAACAACTCAAAAGGCAAAACTATTAGTTTATTGGTCATAATAGCTAATCAAAATAAAATAAGTATACACTTGTTTTGCTTTAAAATAGATTAGTCCAAAATTCGAGTAAAAACATTTAAGGAGTGGAGAGGATCTTGATTGGCTTCGCATTTCAACAAAAGGAGATAGATTTTGAATTCTGTGATTTAAAGAAAGTTTCAAGTGATACTCTTTTCTAGCTTCGATACGAGTTGGCTTTTGTAGGAACACATTGTATTGGCATAAAACATGTATTTTGAAGGTAACAAATTTCTAAATTGTGTTTTACTCTAAAATTATTGAATATTTGGTCTACCTCAAAAAAAGACCAAGGACGGGTGATTTTCTTTGAAAAAGTGATTTTTAGGAATATCATGATCAACGTGAATTGAATAATGACCAAATGATTTTTCTTGAAAATATAGAACTTGAGAATGTAAGATTCCAAGGACCCAAGGGTTTAAAAAAATATTTTAAGAAAGCTTGAATTTCTAAATTTTGATGCCTAATAGAGTTCTACGGTTTTAAAATAGAATAATGGACCAATCGTATTTAAAGTGAAACAAATGCATTTAAAGACATAAATCAGATAGTCCCAGAGAATAAATATCACATAGCATGTAGCACATAAATAATATATATCACGTCTAAAATATATGTGAACTTTTTAAGCCAAGGCTTTAGCCTAACGAGTTTGACGGATGTTTATGTCGTTTGAAAGACATTCTATTGCCCTCCCAAAAATATATTCTATATAAACTTTATGAATAAACTAAATGAGGATATAAAATAAGAGAAAAATTGGTATATAAATAATCAGTCCCAAGCAGGTGTATGATCCTAAACTAAGCCTCCATGGAAGGTTCTTTATTCTCGAATTTCTTGAAATTTTTGAACACCTTTCGGATAAAGTAGTAGTCTACGTAGATCTTTCTTTGACTAAAAGAAATAATTTAAATAAAATTTCAACTCTGAAGGATAATGGTTCATACAATTTGACATATACACCCTTCAATTAATCACATAGTCGGAAGATTGTCTTTTGGTTGTGGACCATTTAGACACAAGATGATCTTCTAATGGACATAATACATCTTAATAAGATTGGATTTGGATTGTTTGCTCGCTTTAATATGATTAATCTATCATAGGTTCAATTCTGATTTTGTCCACTAATGTGACACTTCGCAAACAAGGTCAGCTTGTTATTCTTCGCAACCTTTAATTCCTATATTTTTTTAATTCAAATTTGGGCTTCGAATCTTTTTATTATTAGATCAAAATAATAAATTAAAACAATTCAAATACACTTTGATGCCCCTATACCAATAAAATGTAAAAAGTTTACTCCACTTGTCTAAAATTAGAAATGACTGCTCTGTCTCCGTCTTTTCACTTCACTTCACCTCTTCCTCTTCTTCGTTGATATTGCCTTACCCAACTCTCCATCTTCTCTGCTCCTTCTTGGTAGATCTTCCATCTTCTCTATTCCTCTCTTTATTCCTTCACGATGTTATCCTTCCTCAATCTGAAGCTCGTGCTCTCCTACTATGTGTGATAAATCAACCACCACTCCTATGTATAGATTGATTATGCAGCTCAAAGAGGATAAAATCTGATCTTGTTCTCTCTCCTCCATTTCTTCTAATGTCGGATCCTTTGCAGGTGAATCCCTAGATAACCCACTCCATTGGTATTCATGGTTGATGCAGGCAAAGTAGCTCCACGGAAGCAGTGGTGGAGAAAAAGGGTTGCTCCAGCTATCCCTTCATGGTTCTCTACTTTTAATTTCCCATGTAATATCTCCTTTTGCCGTTGTATCCCTTTTTCTTGCTGCCATAGCTTAAGTTAGGTAGCTGACCCACCCCCAAATATGTGTATAAACGTTGTGGGCTTTTGCGTTTTCGATCTAAACCCTGTATGGGCTCTGTGTTGACTTGATCCTCCTTGTCTTTATACGTAAATGTGGGATTTCTACTTTTTCTATATTTAATATTTTCTTGCATGTTGTTGGTAGCTGGTAGTAGCTCTCGTACACTGTTCTGCCATTTTATATGTATGCATTGTTCTCTAGACTGTCTGTTAATTGATTAGCTTCTCTAAAAATATGATGCACCTCAACTCTGATTTGTGTAAGTGCATAATATATTTCATCCATTATCTCAGCTAACTCCCATGGCACCCTCCACTCCTTTCTTAACATTTTTTGGAGACTTAAAGAGTCGGTCTCCAAAATAATATTTTGATGAATATTCAAAGAGTACCGTAGAGCCTTCCTTATTGCTAAAGCCTTTGCCTCCATATTAGTAGTATATCCAATCCTTTGAGCCTCTTCATACACCAAGTCTCCATTCATATCCCTCAGATAGAATCCATAAGCACTTTCCCAAGGATTGCTCTTGCTGGCCCAATCAGTATTGCATTTTAGTCGATCCCTCTCTGGGAACTCCCAATTCATAATCAAGTAATGTAGCCTAGGTTTGTACTTCTGCAGATAATAAATTATCTCCTCCCACTAGTAGGGAACCTTCATCCATGCGTACTTAAGCTTAACCAACTGATAAATCAATTGTTGGCATAGCTTAAGCAGCCTATTAAAAGTTACATCCTTCCCATGTCTTCTTGCATTTCTTCCCTTCTATAGCTCCCATACAATAATTTTTGGGACAACTTTGACAACCTCCTTTAGCTTTTTGTGCCTGGGATGTTCCACCACTCCACTACAACCTGTTGGAGATGCAATCCTGCTATGTTAAGACCTGCATAATTAGAAAACCGCTTCCATAGCTTTTGGGCTATGGGAGCTGTTAGAAAAAGATATTGCATTGTCTCTTGCTCATGGCTTTCACAACAATAGCATCTTGATACAATCCAGATCTGCATTCTCCTCAAATTATCATCAGTTGCTACTCTCCTTTTCCACGATCTCCACATCAAAAAACCAAATTTTAAAAGGGAGCCCTTTAACCCAATATTATTTATCCACTCAATTTCCTCCTTCTTTTTTCTCATGTTTTGATATGCTAACTTAACTGTAACCCTACTATATTTCAAATCCACCACACTCTATCATTCTACTAACTCACAACTGGACTGATAGTACTCACTATATGATTGATCATTGTTCGGTCTGTTATATGGGTATAAAACTCACACGCAAGTGCACGTGATCGAACAAGTAGTAAAGTGGCTTAAGTAAGCCAAGTATCGATCCCACATGGACTGCGATGAAGTGCAATCTGCTCAAGTGTACTATATTTTAGTTCTAACAATGAAGAAAACAGTGTAACCAAGAGTTTGATATTTTGATTTATAATTTTTATGCTAAATCAAAAACAACTATCTAATGTGAGTCTGACTATGAATGAGAACATGCTGAGGTTAAACGAACATGTAATGAAATTAATTATCAACATAATTTGGTTAATCTTTTCCTCCGGTTACTAGCCAAGAACATTTTCCAAGAGATTAAAACTCTCGTATTTAACCTTACTTAAGAATCATGAACCATCCACCTACATTTCTGTGATTAAATGCAATTCATGTTCTAGCCATACAAACCCGGTTCCTAAATTGACTAATACGACTTTCAGGTATATTTCTATCCTGAAAGTAAATCAATTCCCAATTTTCCCAAACCAAGAAAAGATCATATCCTATTAATTCACAACTTTCCAATTTCTTGCTCTCTCGAGTGAAACCGGACTTTTTAGATGTACATTAACGTAGGCCACACATTAATGCAGTAAGAACAAGAATTAATAGCACAACCATGGAAGAAAAGATGGAAAACCAATATAATCAATAATCACATTTCACTACAATTGTTCATAACCTCAGCAAGAAGATGAATTAGCCACTCATTTGTGGATTAAACATCGTTAAATGAGTGTTAAACATACAAGCAATTGAATACAAGGAGAAGGAAAGAGAGAAAAACCCTGAGAATTTCGTCCCCTCAACTGCCTGTAACCCACGTTCTTGCTCCACCAAGTCAGAATATTGAAAAATGAACCTAAGTGTTCTATTTATACTAGTGGGAATTTTTCTCGGAATAACGAGCAACGTGTCACGAAGTGCATCGCGGAGCACTGCCTCCATGACACGCTACGGACGCGGACCTTCACTGGAACTGGGGGTCCAGGAAATAAAACCCAACGTGGCACGGCGTGCAACGTGGAGCCAAGCCACCGTGCCACGGATCCATTGCGTACCCTCTCTGGAATTTGGGCGAAAATTCCCTATCCAGGCAGAAGGCCTCCGCGATGGCAGCGTGACATGGCTCCATTGCGGAGCCCCTTTATTTTATGTTGTCCAATGCCTTGTCCCGTGCTCACGTCCGAGTTCAACCCCGATATCTTCCAACATGCATTTAAGCTTCCCAAAATTACATTTTACCTGCAAAACAATGCTAATCATGTTGGTTAGTATAAATTCACATTTTATTACCAATTACATGAGAATGTATACACATTGATAGATAAACAAGGCTAAAATGACACTTTTGAGTATCACTTGGGCATATAAATTTGCCCAAGATCACTTACCCCACACTTAAATCCTTGTTCGTCCTCGAACAACAATCCCATACCTCATGCAATTTACGTCCCAACCTCGCTACTTTGGTTCGACAATTTAGGCTACGGTCATACCGATTTTTCAATACAGCAAATCCTCAAGAAAACATGCATGGTCCTATCAATGCAATGACCTTCAATACATCAAGACCTCCTAGACTTAAGAATCGACTCTCGATATTGGCAAACTCATGCAAATCAGCTGATCAAGATATCCGACACGAAAATTAATCTCTCATCAAGCATGTGCCCTCACAACACAAGAGAGTCTTTCCCTTTTTGCTCATATGACTCACAAAATTTCAAGCAGGGGCATGTAAACACAATTCGCTCTCTCTCCCAAAAGAATTCACATGCATCATGTCATGACCCATAAGCTTGCCCTTAGTGTATTACTCCACTAATATAAAGAATGCGATGTAAGATCACGTAGGACTTTAACTGGTTGTAATGGAAGCTATGGAACTAGTAAATATTGGGTTAGCCAATAATAGCCACTAGCATCCTTAAGCGCCTTTTCAACACATCCCATCAACTCATGAACATTGTTTCTTCTTTCATCCTCCAATTCTTGATGTTTTTCTTTAGTTTGGCCCATCTTATTAAGCACACTTGACATAACAACAAAGATTATTCATGCACCTTCATTATAGTTTATTTATAACAAGTGCACCTTCAACCTTTTCTTTTCTTCTATCACTCTGCTTTTCTTTTCTTTTCACCATTCTCACTCTTTGACACTTTGGGAAAATGATTTTCTCTTCTTAAGCGCTTAAGAGTTTTGTATAGACTTTACGGCTAATGAAAAGAAGGGATTAAGCTCGGTTTACACTTTTTGACAAAAGAAAAATAATAGGCTAAAGGCTCAACGGGCTGACTAGGGTATACAATCAAGGTGGGTAAGACAATGAAAAATAGAAACTTTCGGTTAAAACAAAGAAATGCCTACATCCTCTCCTACAATACACCTCCTTCATTTCGTTTTGTACACACACCAGGCAAGTTCTAGACATTTCACAATAGCATGGAATAACAACACCTCACTTCACACTTATTGCACATGCTCAACTCAAGATGTATTCACAGACTCTTCAATCAGCTAATTACAAGAATTCAAACATTAAGCCTCAATCACACTGAATCGACTCTATGGACTAGGTATCTCAAGATATTTACAAAGTTGCATGCTTTCATACGAATCACCTTTGCATTTTAAATATCATGTACAACACGCAACCAGAATTTCGCAACCATACAGTAACTATAGGTTTTGGGATGCAATCCACCAAAGAAAAAAAACAACTAAAAAAATCTACTCCTAACGACTACATTTCCCTTAAGACGGTCGTCATCCATCCATCATAGGGAACGGTCACTAACTAAGACTTCGGTTCAATGGGACCATTCTCGGTAAAAGAACCGAAAACAAACGCCGAGAAACTCAAGAAGTAAAAATTTTGAAAATATCGATCATTTCGATAGACAAAAATATGTACAAAATCAGCTAGCACATTCAGCAACACACAACAATTTCACATAAATTTACAATACAGAACAGCAACTTAACAATTCACAAATCACAGGGAACAACAAAATTTCACAGGCCCGCCAATAGATTAGAGCATACATACATAACAGCACAACCAGCACCTAACTACTCCCACCCCACACTTAGCTCGAACACTGTCCCCAGTGTTCACAAAAATTAAAATAGCACAAAAATTGGGTGGTGGAACTCCCTGATCAATCAAAGTACTCCACTTCTTCATCAGGTGCTGCTGCTTCATCTCCCATATCTGAATCACCCCCGTCGTCATCATCGAACTCCACATCGGAGTCCTCCCGATGTGTCTCCTCGTCTGTGGGGACATCATCATCCGTGGGCTCTACAAATGCTGGCCCCACTCGGCATAGAGCCCTGGCATTCTCGCCGAAGGGGTAGTCTAGCTCGAGCTGTCATAGCTCCTCCTCTGTCGCCGGCCTCCCACCTATCCTCAGCTGGAGCATCTGCATCCCGTACATGCGAGCCATGTACTGATCATCACGAGTATGTCGCTCGCCAAGTGTAAGCACTGGCCCGTGGGTGGTGTCGGGTGCCTTAGTTTTAGTAACATCTAAGGCCCGCAGCTCCATCTACGGGATATAATCAAGGGCCTCTTCCTCAACATCTAGGCCCCTGAGGAAGGTGGTGAGTAGTCCACCAAAGCCGTACCTGTGCCCCTGATGTAATCGGGCTCTCTTCATGGCGGAGATAATCACCGCCCCCACATTGATCTCCAGCCCTTTCATTAGGGTGTACACCAGGCATACACGATCCTGGGTTACATCTGTCATATGTACCCCCGGGATTAGGCAGGAACAGACAATCTTCAGCCATATTCTGGCTTTCCTGTTCATCTGTGAATACGGCAAAGTCTAATGGTAGCACCTCTCCTTGTGTCTACTCCATCTAGCTGTCGATCGGGTCCCACACAAGGTGCGTCTAATGTCCGCATACGGTGGGGTAATGTTCAACTGTCGGAGCACGTGGGCGTTTGTGTCCCGCGCCCCTATGATGGCATTGAGGTGGTGGGGCTTAAGTGTGACTATTTTCCCTCTGATTTTTATGGTGTGACTTCTGAGCGTCGGGTTCCAGTTGGCATAAAATTCCCGAATCAGGTGCAGGTTGTATTCCTTGGGCTCTTCAAAGATGAAGTTGAGCCCAGCTGCCTCGATCGGGTGGACAATCCTAGGGTACTCCTGTGCCAACGGTTCCCGTGCTATATGCTCCTCGGGGAAGTATTTGTTTTCTTTGTGCTTTGCGTACCACTTCTTCCCCTCATCCGTCACCCATCTAGTTCCGTATTGGTGGTGTTGGCCGCGTGGAACTGCTGGTGCTGCTGGGACTGCTGTGCCCAGTCTGATTCGCTTCCTTCCAGCGCCAGAAGTTGATGCGCCTTTCCCTTTTTCTTGCCTACTTGCCATTTTACCTGTCAACCCAAGTAGACAAGATCAATGTTAAGCCAATGGATATTAACTTCGACTAAAGTCGGGTTAAGCTGAGCTACCCCACACTTAGTCCTTAGCTACAGTTACAACATACCGGTAATATCATGCTTATTTGCATAAATCAACAACCAACTATACAAACATGCTTAGTGCATACGAAGAATTCGACGGTATATACTATGTACTACTCAGACTTCGTATAGTTAACAACAATCATCACCATCAATAACCTTTTAATCCATCGCACTTAGCAAGGAAAAACAAAGAAATGAAAACAACAACAAGAATTTATCTACACGAACCTATACAACCAACTCAATTCTTGCAAATTTCAATATTCCGCTAGCCCGAGAATCCGTCGGTCTTTTAACATGATAACAACTAGCACACCGACTCATCTCACTCAACATGTACATCCCGGCATGAATTTCACAAGTTCACTACATTGTCCACTTCAAATTCAAAAACAAGCCCTAGAAATGATAGTATCAAGAAAATTCGATTAAATTATGCAATTAACGAGTTCAAGCAATTATAATGCTACTCCAAACATTCATCAACAATAATTCAACTGAATTCATGATTAATTTCTACTTAGGGAAAACTTAGCTCACCTCACATGCTCAATATCGAAGAAAATCGACAAGAAATGAGATGGAAGCGAATAACATACCTTGAAGTTGAAGAATTGAAGCAAACTTAGTGATTTTCTTGGCCTACTCCGTGTCACGTTGAAGGGGGATGGGTTTTGGGGAGTTTAGTCGCGGAGTGAGTGAAAAATAAGGAAAAAGGGAGGGGTTTTCGGGGTTAAAAAGTAGAAAAATCGCGCGGGTCACCCGGAGACCCGGTGTGACCCGTCGCGATATACACAGCAACGTGTCACGGAGTGCATCGCGGTGCACTGCCTCCGTGACACGGAGCTGTCGCGAGCCTGTTCTGGAAATTTTAAAAAAAATCTAGATTATACCTCAACGTGTCACGGAGGGTAACGCGGAGGTCCACCTCCGTGACACGGAGTTATCGCCCTAGCTCACTGTTTTGCTACTTTTTATTAATTTTCATACCTCGAATTTTCCTTTGCGATTCCGTGCATATTTTCCTCCGTTTGACCTAAAATTCATCTCACTATACAAAATTGGTTAGAATTATAGGTTTCACTCTAAATAAAAATAAAAATAAAAACAAAAAACTAAAATTTTGTAATAAATCAAGAAAAAGAAAAAGAAAAATCTATTCACACTTTACAAAGAGAAAAAAAATTTCACGGGTTGCCTCCCTTGCAGCGCCTGATTTACCGTCGCGGCTCGACGTTGTTAAGCTCAGTTGTCCTCTAGGGTGATGGACGATTTCTCTCGATCACCGTCCTCCCCCCAGTAGTGCTTACACTGTTCTGGTGGTTTTCCCATTAAATCTCGTAAATCCTTAATCTGCTCATTATCGCCTTGATCAATCACATTGATCACTGAGAGTTTTTCGTGCACCATCGGGAGCTTGGGTGCCTTGTACACATCGAACACCTCCACCTTGTCGTGTGCTCGCATTGTTAGCTACCCCGCAGCTACGTCAATTAGTGCTTTCCCGGTCGCCAAGAAAGGACGTCCCAAAATAAATGGGACTTCCGCGTCTGGTTCAAAATCCAGCACGACAAAATCTATTGGGAAAATCAAGGAGCCAACTTGCACTAGAACATCCTCCACAATGCCATCAGGTCTGGCTAAGGATCGATCCGCCAATTGCAAGATTACTGTTCTGGGTCTAGGACTCCCTAGACCCAGCTTTTTGAATACCGATGACGGCATCAAATTTATGCTCGCTCCCAAATCACACAATCCACGAGCTCGGATGCTCTGCCCAATAGTAATCTATATAGTAAAGCTCCCAGGGTCTTTGAGCTTTGTGGGCAGTCGGTTTTGAATCTGGGAAGTGCACTCCTCCGTTAGAGCCACCGTAGCATACTCAGTCAACTGACTTTTGTTTGCCACGATGTCCTTTATATACTTAGCATATTTCGGCACTCCCTACAAAACATCAACAAGAGGTAAGTTAATATGTACCTGTTTCAGCACCTCCATGAATTTCTTGAAACACGCCTCCTCCTTGTGTTTCTTTAATCGTTGAGGGAACGGGGGTGGTGGTCTTTCTGCTTCAGCTTCCTTAGTCTTCCCCCTCTCAGTACTTTGCTCCCTCTCGACTTCTGCTGCTCCCGATTGTTGAGGTGGTCTTTCTGGTTCCACCTCTTTCAGCTGCAAACCACTCTTTGTGGTCACTGCATTCACCTGCTTGGGATTGGGATCTGTGTCGCTCGGAAGTCCTCCTCTAGGCCTTGTGTTTTGGGCTCCAGCAAATTGCCCAAATTGATATTCAAGTGCCTTGGTAGCTAACTGGTTGTTTTTCACTTCGGCTGCCAATTTCACATAGTCAGCCTACAATTGAGCTTGGTTAGCTATCATGGTCTTGAACATCTCCTCAATGCTGGGTGATGGTGGTGGAGGAGGTGCATTGTTGTTTCTAAATTGTGCTTGATAATTCTGCTGCCCTCCTTGGTTCCTTTGCACACCCTAACCCGAACTTTGCCCCTGATGGTTGTTGCTACCCCAGGAGAAATTCGGGTGATTCCTCCAATTGAAATTGTAGCTATTACCATACTGTTGGTGGTTGTTCCTTTGCACATTTCCCACAAAGTTTACCGAGTCAGGATTGGCTCCACAACACTCAGTTGAGTGCTCACTGCTTCCACATACTTCACACCACATCTGCTGCACTGCATTAACTGGGACTTGAGGCTAGTTCATTGTCATGTTGCTGAAGTGGGTGTTAAGTTGATTTTGTAATGCAGCTATCTGTGCAGCAATAGCTGTAAACCCATCCACTTCTAGCACTCCTGCTGCTTTCCTTGTCCCGCCTCTTGATGAATCAGCATTCCATTCCGGATTGCCCTGCGAAATACGGTTCAACAAGGTATACAGCTCCTCATAAGTTTTCTCCAGCACTTGTCCTCCAGCTGCTGAGTCTAGCAATATTTTTGTGTGGGGTTCCAAACCCTCTATAAAAGTGTGCACCAGCACATCATTGGACTGATGATGATGAGGACAATCCCGCAACATGGACTTGAATCTCTCCCAGGCCTGATATAGATTCTCTCCCTCTCTCTGTTTGAAACTTAGAATCTGACTTCTAAGTCTTGCTGTTTTACCGGAAGGAAAAAACCGTATCAAAAATTTCCTTGCAAGATCATCCCACGTAGAAATAGAATTCGGTGGCTCAGCTTTCAACCACCTCTTGGCTTCTCCCAATAGTGAAAATGGGAACAATGTAAGCCGGACATAATCTGATGACACTCCGGCGGGGATATAAGTGTCACTTATCTCCAAAAAATTTTGGAGATGCTGCTGTGGATCTTCATGAGGGAGACCGGTAAACTGCCCGCTAGTGTGCAGCAATTGCACCATATTCTGCTTAAGTTCGAACCTCCCTCCTGGCTAAGGTTTGCGGATGCTAGATGTGACATTATTAGCATGTGGGATTGCCACCTCGCGAAACGGCCGAGCTGCTACTTCTTCGGGCACTAACACTGCCCATACTACCGGTGGATTCTGTTGTTGCTCCATGATCGTCTTTCTGAGCAACTGCAGCTTTCTTTGTAGAGCTTCTCTCCGCTTACTATGAAATATTCTTTCTGGCTCTATATACGAGTCCACCAGCTCCTTGTCTCTTGCCAGTGTTCAACAGAAATTAAATCTGCAAAATACAGGCTAAGACCAAGTTGTCAACACTAAGAAAACAAAAATATAGTAAATTAACACTTAAAACAATTTCACCAATTGCCAGTCCCCGGCAACGGCGCCAAAAACTTGTTCGGTCTGTTATATGGGTATAAAACTCACACGCAAGTGCACGTGGTTGAAAAAGTAGTAAAGTGGCTTAAGTAAGCCAAGTATCGATCCCACAGGGACTGGGATGAAGTGCAATCTGCTCAAGTGTACTATATTTTAGTTCTAACAATGAAGACAACAGTGTAACCAAGAATTTGATATTTTGATTTATAATTTTTATGCTAAATCTAAAACAACTATCTAATGTGAGTCTGAACTATGAATGAGAGCATGCTGAGGTTAAACGAACATGTAATGAAATTAATTATCAACATAATTTGGTTAATCTTTTCCTCCGGTTGCTAGCCAAGAACATTTTCCAAGAGATTAAAACTCTCGTATTTAACCTCACTTAAGAATCATAAACCATCCACCTACATTTCTGTGATTAAATGCAATTCATGTTCTAGCCATACAAACCCGGTTCCTAAATTGACTAATACGACTTTCAGGTATATTTCTATCCTGAAAGTAAATCAATTCCCAATTTTCCCAAACCAAGAAAAGATCATATCCTATTAATTCACAACTTTCCAATTTCTTGCTCTCTCGAGTGAAACTGGACTTTTTAGATGTACATTAACGTAGGCCACACATTAATGCAGTAAGAACAAGAATTAATAGCATAACCATGGAAGAAAAGATGGAAAACCAATATAATCAATAATCACATTTCACTACAATTGTTCATAACCTCAGCAAGAAGATGAATTAGCCACTCATTTGTGGATTAAACATTGTTAAATGAGTATTAAACATACAAGCAATTGAATACAAGGAGAAGGAAAGAGAGAAAAACCCTGAGAATTTCGTCCCCTCAACTGCCTGTAACCCACGTTCTTGCTCCACCAAGTCAGAATATTGAAAAATGAACCTAAGTGTTCTATTTATACTAGTGGGAATTTTTCCCGGAATAATGAGCAACGTGTCACAGAGTACATCGCGGAGCACTGCCTCCGTGACACGCTACGGACGCGGACCTTCACTGGAACTGGGGGTCCAGGAAATAAAGCCCAACGTGGAACGGCGTGCAATGCGGAGCCAAGCCACCGTGCCATGGACCCATCGCGTACCCTCTCTGGAATTTGGGCGAAAATTCCCTATCCAGGCAGAAGGCCTCCGCGATGGCAGCGTGACACGGCTCCATCGCGGAGCCCTTTTATTTTATGTTGTCCAATGCCTTGTCTTGTGCTCATGTCCGAGTTCAACCCCGATATCTTCCAACATGCATTTAAGCTTCCCAAAATTACATTTTACCTGCAAAACAATGCTAATCATGTTGGTTAGTATAAATTCACATTTTATTACCAATTACATGAGAATGTATACACATTGATAGATAAACAAGGCTAAAATGACACTTTTGAGTATCACTTGGGCATATAAATTTGCCCAAGATCACTCATCTCCTCTTAAATCTTTCCCCTCAGCTTCTTTGTATCCCATGAACCATCCTTTATGAACTTTTTAACCTCTGCTTCCTCTTCCATCTGATTTGTTTCCTCTATATAATATAGGGCACCCATCTTTTTCCAATTGTCAAACCAGAAGCTCGCATTACCAGCCTTAACCTACCACCATATATCATGTTCTACTTCCTCTCTAATCTAGATCATTCTCCTCCAAATGGGAGATTCCCCTCTTCCATTTTCTAGAATAGGATGTACCTTCTTGCAATACTCATTCCACATAAATGAGTTCGATAAAGATAAAGGGGATATTCTGAAATTCCACCACAGCTTAGCCATCAAAGCCTTTGACATACATGGAGAGATCTAAATCCCACCTCTCCCTCCTTTCCTGGAAAACACATGTCCTCCCAGGCCACCTAGTGTTTCCTTTTAACCCCTCCAGTATTATTCCAAAACAATTTTGCCAACATTCTATGTATCTAGTCAACAACTCCTTTAGGTGTATTCATTGCTAATAACAAGATTAGAATAAACTTTAATACATGAGAGATCAGAATGAACCTCCCTCCAAATGATATTAATTTATTTTTCCATAACAAAATCCCCCTTGTTATCTTCCCGATTAGCTCCTCTAAATGTGACTTCTTCTTCCTTCCATAAAAAACTGGGCACCCCAAATATGTCAGATGATCCTTGATTTATTCCAGTCCATCTTCTCAGCTTAGCTCCCAAGGCAGGTGGAGCTTTCTCTTTCTTGTGTAAACAAAAAAGATTTTGTTCCTATTAATCATCTGTCCAGAGTTCTTTTCATAATCTGCCAAAACCTTAGCCATTTTCTTGACCAATTTCCTATCCCTAGAACATAAAAGGAGAGTGTCATCAGCATATATAAATAGTTAGTCTTTGGACTCTATTTGGGCCTCCCATATCCTTTGAACTCTTAATTCTCATGTAACTTATTTAATCCCTTGTCAAAAGCTCAGCTACAATGATAAATAGAGTTGGAGAGATAGGATCACGTTATTTCAATCCCCCGGTAGATTTGAAGAAACCCATAGCCTTTCCATTCAACAGTACTGAGTACCAATTATTGGAGACCATCCTCCATACCATATCAATTATTATCTCAACAAAGCCAAATCTCCTCAACACCTTGGTCGGGAACACCCATGAAACTCTATCATATCTCTTGGCCATATCCAGCTTCACCGCCACATTCTGCCATCTTTTTCTCAAATTGATGTCCCTAATGATCTCCTGAGCTAGTAACATATTTTTTGTGATGCTTCTGCCCTTTATAAACCCTGTATGATTCTTAGATATAATCATTGGTAAGAACCCGCCATTATGTCATGCAACACTGTTGAAATTACCTTGTTAACAAAAATGCGAAGGCTGATAGGTTTAAAGTCTGAGAATTTGTCTGCTCTCTCCTTTTTTGGAATAAGGACAAGGTTAGTATGAGTGATGTACCTTGAAATATCATGCCCACAGAAAATTCTTTTGCCATCTCACACATATTTGTTCCAATAATATCCTAGCAAGCATGAAAGAAGCTTCCTAAAAATCCATCTAGTCCACTTGCACTATCTCCATTTAACTTTAAAATCACCTTTTTAACTTCTTCCTTACTACGAAACTTTGCCATTTCCTCATTCTGATCCAGAGAGATCAACATTGGAATGTTATCCAGCATATCCCATTCCTCATTATGCCCCTCCTCTTAAAACTGATTCTAAACAAAAGACATAGCCATTCTCCCTATCTCCTTCTGATATGATGCAGGGCTTCCTTGGGTGTCACGCCCCACCTTTGGAGGCATGAATGGCACCTAATGCCACATTGGAATCTGGCTTGACCTGGCTGGGCACAGGCACCTCTGGTGCCTACCAATGACTCAATTTCAAGAAAACAAACTGCTATCTCGGCTGTAAACACTGCCTCGGGCCGACAAGGCCATGCAGCACCTGAAAAAGAAAATAATTAACCCAACCAAAAAACATCAATTGGGATCCTATGCGGGCTTACAAGACCACCATGGTGTCTAGTTATAACGGAAAGGGAACTAAGCAACTATACTAGGCCCCACACGGCCAACACATAAAACAAGACATACATGGGCCCCACATGGCCAACAACAACTAACTAACTGAATATTGTAGTTTACCTATTAGCCATAGTCAGGAATAGAATAATTGAGGGAAAGATATTATGATGATAAAGGGTCTCGGCCTACCCAAATACTGCATACCAAAAGACAGGTAATCCTCTACAACCTAAAAACTCCAAATGAAAGGAGCTGGCGAATGTGCTGACTCCGATAGCTCTCAAGAAATCTCAAAACTTGTCTGTCTAAACCTACAGGAAAGTAATGCAACGCCCCATAGTTAGGTGTCAGTAAAATATGTACCGAATATGTGAGGCAGTAAATAAGCTGAATAAAAGTTGTTAAAGACTGAAAGTAAGTAGAAGTAAGGGAGAGAAAGTAACCTGGAAATTTGCTTATTCAAAACCTGCATCTCGTAAAACACTACACGTATATGAGCTAAGATTTCACAATTACATATTCATAACAATAACTAGCAGACAAGAGTACAAACAAGAACATAACCTGGCCCCCATAAGCCTGGAAGGTACAAACAACACAGAAATAACCTATCAGGGGCCCCAAGCCTTGGCAAGTACAATTCAATCTATATACCCCTGTCCAGGTTCTATGACTTTACTGGTGCTATAGCCAACCTACCTGGCTTCTGGGTTCGCATCTTAGCCCTAGACTCATATAACTGTGTATGAGCCCGGTGGGCTCCTGTAACTGCACCCTGGGCACCAGGCTCGACGAGGGTCAGTGATGCCGATACGGCATAAAATAATGGTCCAGCCATTGAATGGACTGTAATATGGATCTTGGACCTCAACATCGTCCCTTGGGATGGCATATAGCTCCTTGAAGCAGCATCATATAGCCCCGTAGGCTATGACATAGTTAGCAACCCTGAAGTTGTGGATGGAAGGCTATCCTAGGTGAGGGTAATCCCAACCAATGTGCTATACTGAATTCTCAATCTAGCCACTCAAAAGGTGTATCTAGCCTTCTAGGCCTTACGCGACCGCTGCTCACCCCTAGAATAATTTGTATAGCAGCTAGTAGGCACACCCCGTGTACCTATATCTGATTAGAGGATCCTCATAGTGATCATAATCTCCAATGGTCTAGACTGAATAGGGCGAGGTCTGGAGTGGCCTAAACGATACTTTGAATGTCATGTTCAGACAACTATAGCTCATAAACAACTGTAGGGTCACAGACAACCAATTACTTAGTTCTCCTGCTTAGAACAACTATAAGGCTGCTACTGATCAGGCATGCTTCTGGAGCAGTCATCCCCTAAACTCCCACAGGCAGTTTACCATAATCCTTAGCCTAAAGGTAATATTGTACTAACATGGTTCTAGTCCCTTGGACCTTAACTTGGTCTATTAAGAATTCCTATGTCTTTGTTGGACGATTCTTAACCTCGTAGGCAAGTCTATCTGGACCTAGCCACTCACGGCGACCTGTTCCTGAGTATCTTATGAGAGCGGGCTGAGGCGTTGGACCCGCATTCAACTACTGATAAGGTTTCCTCCTTAGGTACCCATGAGTCTATCTGACTTGGATAGTTGGGATGACCTCCTAGGTGACCTGTATGACAAGTACTAAGTCGACTGCAACTAATAGTTAGTAGCAGTGGCCAACTACGTGGCAGGCTATCACTTATTTCACTTGGGCAATCCTGGTGCCGTTGATTCTAAGGTAAGACCATCCTATTCAAATTCTGGCCCTGGAGGCGTCAAGGTACGCCAATGGCCTCTGGGCAAGCTTTACTGACAACATCGGCGACAATTATAAGTTATAGTGCCCAGTTGTGCCCAATGTTTTTCAACTTATCAAATCAAGCTCAATAGCTAACCCTAAGCTTCTAAGGCCCTGGGCATGACAGCAAGACATCAAAATCCTACCAACATATTGAACAGAAGCATAAAAGGCTTATTATAATGCTTCTAGTGTGGGTCACACCCAACATACTCTTTCTCAACGGGGGATACTATAATCTATTCTCAATACGTCTTCTAACAGCTAACCACAACATATATAAGCATTATCTACAAGCAGCAGCTAATACAACACATGGGATTGTTATCTACGTTCAAAAACATAAGTCGTATCATTATACGACGAGAATAACTTGCCGAAGAAATTAGCCTTAACATACCTCGAATGCCGACTTTCGTTCAGCTGGCGAGTTTCAACTTGTAACCGGCGGTTCCACCCAACTACAATCCTTATGCTAAGAGAATATGGCTAACTTCAATACTAAAGTCGGCAATTAACGATAACTTTCAAAAATTATATCAACTATAATTCAACTTTGAATAACTCAGTCGGAAACCTATAATTTCCTGAGAGTTTACAAGGGAGAAGTGCTTACCTAATGCCTGTGGCCGTTTAGGATTCAATTTGGAGCAATTCCAATAATTTTTACTCGGTGGAGTTCCAGTATGCCAAGAGAATTTTTGAGAATTAACTCCGTATAATGCTTTTTGTAAGCCTAGAACTCGTTACCCGAAGTTAATTTGCATTTGCACAACATTTGGTAGTGTAATCGGTTGAAAATTTGGTGAATAGTGTGTGCCCTCTCTGATCTTTGGTCGTGGGTTCTTTGGAAATGATTTGAAAATAAGTGAGGGGCATATATATATACACATGGCCAACAGCACAGGGGTGCTTCGCGCCGGCCATAGTGCCCATCCTTATGCCACGTCGCGCCCCTCAAAGCGGCAGTAGGCCTGGCGCGCCGTGCTGGCCAGTGCACAGGCCAACTGGTGTGTCATGCTAGCCCCTCACGGCCTAGCCTCGCCTAACCCTGCTTCTGAGGTTTTTTCCACACGCGTAGAGCTCTCCTTACTCGTCAGAAAGCCATGCGTACACCTACTAATCGTTAATATTTTATGGGGTGTAACATCCTCCCCCCTTAGGAACATTCGTCCTCAAATGTCATCCTCAGGCTTAAAAGACATCAACTTTGATAGCTATTGCAAAAAAAAATTGGCAGGGTCTCCTCTGTAATACGGACTATCCAAAAACCTGAAACACAGAAAATTCCAACATAGGCATCTCACAGGATGGTACAAGAAGTGATACAACATAGCTTTACCACATATATATATATATATATATGACTGATAATATTGGCAACAAAAGTAGCTATAAAACACTTGGGCTTGATTGCAATTTTTTAAGTTTATACACTATCGGCATAGAGCCTAGAACTACTGAGGATATCCAAACTTAATGTCATCCTTGGTTTCTCATTTCGCCTCAGCTAAACTCCTGTTCCTCTTTAATACTTTTAATGGATCACATGTTGATTCTCAACGTAGCCCTTACGGACCTAGCAATCTAGTATAACTGTTGGAGCCTCCGTGTGCGACGGCTCTCCCATAATCTAAGAATTCTCAACTAGGTCAATCTAAGAAAATATCCCCTACGCACTTGCCTAGTGTTGATACATAGATCCTAGCCCCGAAGGCAACTCTATCCCATAGGCCTCTTGGTCGTTCTTCTGAAGAGGGTCCGGTAGAGTTTGGTGAATCTAGGGCTAGGCTTGCCATTCTTATTAGATCTCCTAAAGCCCTCCATAGACGAAATTTTCAATGAATACCTCTTCATTACTTCAATATTTAACCATATTTTGGAATAGGACTCCTGACGACCCTGCGCTATCAGTAAGTATTCTCCAATGAGTTGAACCTTTCCCTTTTGACTGGTGTGTTATGCAAAGTTCAATTAGTCCTAACTTATCTACTTCAGTCCATCATATAGGGGATCTACATTTCCACCTGCGATATATCTCTGAGCACCTAAATCGGGTGCGCGCCCTTTGCATGGGGATGGGAAGTCATACTCAAATCAACTTGCGTCCCAATCTGTTCTGACACCTCTCCAGAACCTAGCTGTGCATTGTACCTCTTTGTCAGAATTTATTAGATACTAGGGCTCCACATAACCAACTACTCCTTAGGCATTTGCTCGGCATAATCTTTAGTTGAAACATAATTCCATCTGGCAAGGCATGAGTTGATCTCGTTAGCCTTTCTATACTGACTCAAATATGGTCAATTTACACCTGGTACGAGATGACCCCATAACTATATTCATGTTGATTACTCTCCACCTCCTTGCAAGGACGGCCATCTCCTGAATTGGAATGCTCAGTTCCTGCTGTCCATCCTTCCCTGGCTAGTCATTGGAGCTCTGTGCTACGACTCAACAATATCTTCCCTCTTCCCTTTCCATTGGTAGGTCTCTCTTTCCAACCTAATGTGTCTTTATTAGACTCTGTGGGGGGGGAGTAATGGACATGGTGCACCTTGGCCATAGTCTACTAATGACGTCCTACCACCTTTGGAATGCAGAGTCGACCCCTGGTCTCACGACTCCGCCCCTTATTATCTCAAAGGCCAGTGACTTTCCACTGGTCCTTGTCTCTAGGCTGCACTAGGTTAGAGTCCCCGTGCCTCCACTCCTTTATCTCCACAACTGGTGGTGATATCGCAGCATCCTAGGTTACAACCTCACTATCTCTTAAATGTCAACTCGATGCTTATTTCTCGGCATTCAGTGGTGGTCCCATGCTCTGTCAATCTACTTCAACCTAGAGGTAATTCTGTTTTCCTCCAGAATTAGATGCTCGTGTCTTTCCCCTTACTTCCTTAGGTTGAGATTTGGGGTTCGTCCCTCTACCTCATACTGTCGAAGGTATTACTAACCAAGTCTACAGACCTGTATCCTTCTGACCTGCACTCAGGCCTATTTCGATCATACGATCTGTCTGTCTTTCAACATAACAAACTAGGGCCATAGCCATTATCTTGCAGGTATGCCCTACCGTCATTAGCACACTGCGGTGGTATCAACCTATTTATGACCTAAATCTTACTATTGTTGGGGGTCTATCATTTATGGACTCTCTCTCTCACATGCACTTGAGTGCTACTGGAAATCTTATCTTCTCTCCTGATTCACTACTGTAAGGGTCTAGATAACTTTGTAAATACTAAGGGTCTCAACCACTTTCTAATTTCTCTCGAAGTAGATAATTCTAGACTTCCTTTACTATTTATTATAGGCAATATGGCACTAATAATTACACTCTCTGTTGTAATTGAAAGAACAAGCTTGGGGGTGGAAAATGACCCCATCATTCTATAACAGGGCTAAGGCGCAAAATCCAACAAACTCAAAAAGTTGGAGGTACAACCCACGCACAATCCTTCGCATATTTAAGGTAACCCAACATTAACTGCCGCACCTTTCTAATTCTAAATATCTAGTCGGTAAACCAACTCATATATATACTATACTCCTGACCTCCTAATTTGAGGTTGCAGAAAGAACTGGGGACTGTGTTGGCATATCTACTACCTTATGAGATTCTTGGTGCCTCAAGAGAATGCCGGGGAATTAAAAGACATCTGCTTCGCCTTCAGGATGATTTTTTCCCAACTGTGGCCCATCATTGGTACCCTTTCCTACTGCTGCAGCTAACTTGTGGTTGGCTAAAATCTATCTTGTATCAGGCATTACTCTAGACAAACATAACAATCAAAGCTTAGGGATTCAACCCTATACAACTAGGCTCTATAGCACGATCTAAGAAGAAGGAGGGGTAACCATACTATCATGCCTCATAGCCTCCTGCTTATAAAATGTGGTGCACAATACATTTATAAACAAGACTCTACTAGATACGGCTTGCAGACTCCCTGGGATACGACCTGCTCCGATACCAAGTTTTTCACACCCCACCTTGAGAGGCATGACTGGCACCTAATGCCACACTGGAATCTGGGATGACCTGGCTGGGCACAGGAATCTCTGATGCCTACCAATGACTCAATTTCAAGAAAACAAACTGCTATATCTTGGCTGTAACCACTGCCTCAGGCCAACAAGGCCACGCAACACCTATAAAAGAAAACAGCTAACCCAGCCAATGATCTTGGGCATAATTGCATGCCCAAGTGCTACTTTATAACTCAATTTAGTCTTGTTTATCTACTTATTTATATACATTCTCATGTGATTTTATGTAAATGTGAATATATACTAACCAACATGATTAGTCCTTGTTTTTGAAGGTTAATAATGAATTTGAGGAACTAATTCATGATTTTATAAAGTGGAGGAATGGAATCAAGAGCAAAACGTGAAAGTCAACAAGAAAACATGCAATAACTGGCACCCTGCGCGATAGGGGTCGTGGCACGCTGCCAACGCGGCAACACATGAACAAAAATTGCATTTTTTGGCACATTCCAGTGAGGATGCGCGTTACCTCCATGTCATGGAGGCAAGGCTCCACATTCACCTCTGTGACACGGAGTTGTTCCACCACAGGCCAAATTTTGCATTTTTCAGCATAGTATAAATTGAACCCTTAGCTTCTAAAATCGGCGGAGACGCGATTTTCTGGAAAAATCAGAGGGAGGCGCGAAGGAGACTTGGAGAACTCCTCTTGGGTTCATCTTTTCTTCATTTCTTTTCATATATACTTGTAAGTAAACTACTATAAACATGGTTTTGAGTATTTTTACAAACATGGGTGGCCAGAACCCTCCATCTAGGGTTGAGGCCATGGATATGATTGTATTTGCTTAGATTCATTTTGGGTTGAGTTGTTAGTTGTTGTTTTGTCTTACAATCTTTATTATTGTTGTTTTTATGCTTTATCACCATGAAAACAAGTGGGTTAAGCTTGGGTGGAAGCTTGGAAGAGCAAACCTAGGAAAGAACATAAGAATGTAGGAAGCAAGTTCTTGTCTTTTGATAAGATTTGTGGTTAGGATAGGAATATACCTAATTTACCTTGCTTGGTTGATAAAATGGGAAGATAGAAAGACACCAACTTAGAATTGTACTCCACCACTCGAAGGACTAGTTGTGAAGCTAAGTTTGGTTAAATGGTTGGAGGTACGGAAGTCCCAATCAAGGGCATAAACCCCATAAACCACATCCACGTAGTGAATTGCCCTTAAAGCTTGATTGTAAATTCTTGTGATTAGTTGAGTTAAGAGTCTGCTGAATTTGTCTTGAACTGAGCATGTGTTGTGAGTGTAAGGGTTTGAATATTCCATTCTATTGTGTAGTGTCTAGAACTTGCCTGGTGTGTATACAAAGCGAAATAAAGGATTTAGATTGTAGGAGATGATATAGGCATTTCTTTGCATGAGCCTAATTTTTATCCCTTATTTTACCTACCTTGAATGTTTAATCCTAGTTAACCCCATTGAGCCTTAAACCTATTCTTTGATAGCTACAACATAAGCTAAATCCTTTTTTCTTTCATTAGCCTTGAATTTAATCCAAAACTCCTAAGCGCTTAAGTGAGAAATCCGAAAGAGTAAAGGAGTGAGAATCGTGAAAAAAGAAGGAAAAAGAATAGCTGTGGGAGTTGAGAAAAGGGCAGAGGTGCACTTGTTTGAAAAAGCTGGAATACTGGTAGGGAGTAAGAGAACAAATAAATGAAAAAGTTGCTTATAGAACTCCTTACTAATAAGCTAAGTGTACCTAAAGAAATGGGGAAACAAAAGAGGAAAATGGGAGCAGAAAAGTATGAAGGGGAAGTAAGAAGAGGGAAGTTCGTAATGAATGCGTGATATATTAAAAGCGCTTAGGGAAGATAGTCACTATTACTGGCTAGAATAGTACCTATCCGTCCCTTAGCTTACATTACAACCCGAGAAGTCCTACTTGATCTTACGTTCAAACATCCTTAAATTAGTGGAGTAAAACACTAAGGGCAAGCTTATGGGTCACTATATGATGCATGTGAATTCCTTGTGAGAGCGAGCGTAATTTTTATTCATATACCTATACATGGTGTGATTTGAAAATTCATGAGTTAAAATGGGTAACTCTCTTGTTGTGAGGGCACATGTTTAATGAAGGATAGCATTCATGTTGGATTTCTAGATCAGTTGATTTGCATGAGTTTGCTAAGATTGAGAGTCAAGTCTTGAGGTTAGGAAGTCATAACATAGATATATACAATTTTAATGATTAAATCTTGCATGCACTATTTGTAACTTGCTATCTTACATAGTCATTATAGCCGTAGCTTGAATTGTCTTGCTAAATTAGCTGTGTGTGAGTCTTCATGTGCATGAGATGTAAAAGGTTTGTTCAACGATGAACAAGGCTTTAAGTGTGAGGTTGTGATCTTGGGCATAATTGCATGCCCAAGTGCTACTTTATAACTCAATTTAGTCTTGTTTATCTACTTATTTATATACATTCTTATGTGATTTTATGTAAATGTGAATATATACTAACCAACATGATTAGTCCTTGTTTTTGAAGGTTAATAATGCATTTGAGGAACTAATTAATGATTTTCTGAAGTGGAGGAATGGAATCAAGAGCAAAACATGAAAGTCAACAAGAAAACATGCAATAACTGGCACCCTGCGCGATAGGGGCCGTGGCACGCTGCCAACACGGCAACACTTGGCCAAAAATTGCATTTTTTGGCACATTCTAGTGAGGGTGTGCGTTACCTCTGTGTCACGGAGGCAAGGCTCCGCGTTCACCTCCGTAACACGGAGGCAAGGCTCCGCGTTCACCTCCGTGACACGGAGCTGTTCCACCACAGGCCAAATTTTGCATTATTTCAGCATAGTATAAATTGAACCCTTAGCTTCTAAAATCGGCGGAGACGCGATTTTTTGGAAAAATCGAAGGGAGGCGTGAAGGAGACTTGGAGAACTCCTCTTGGGTTCATCTTTTATAAATTTCTTTTCATCTATACTTGTAAGTAAACTACTATAAACATGGTTTTGAGTATTTGTACAAACATGGGTGGCTAGAACCCTCCATCTAGGGTTGAGGCCATGGATATAATTGTATTTTCTTAGATTCATTTTGGGTTGAGTTGTTAGTTGTTGTTTTATCTTACAATCTTTATTATTTTTGTTTTATGCTTGATAACAATGAAAACAAGTGGGTTAAGCTTGGGTGGAATCTTGGAAAAGCAAACCTAGTCAAGAACATAAGAATGTAGGAAGCAAGTTCTTGTCTTTTGATAAGATTTTTGGTTAGGATAGAAATATACCTAATTTACCTTGCTTGGTTGATAAAATGGGAAGATAGAAAGACACCAACTTAGAATTGTACTCCACCACTCGAAGGACTAGTTGTGAAGCTAAGTTTGGTTAAATGGTTGGAGGTATGGAAGTCCCCAATCAAGGGCATAAACCCCATAAACCACATCCACGTAGTGAATTTCCCACGAACTAGAAATGACATCCTCACTCAATGATGTAGTAGTGAGGCTAGTTTGTCGTGTTTAGAGGTTTGGAAGACCATGAACATGCAATTCCAATTATGTGAGACAACAATTGATAATTTCATACTTAACACATTATGAATTGTAGCATTGCATGATTATCTGGCCTTAACTGTAGTTTTGTTTTGTATTGCTTCCAGATTATTTCATGTCACCACTAAGATTTAATTATAATTTATCGAAAACTTCTAAAATTGACTTCTTAACTAATACTTGAACTTGATAATTCGCTGAATTGGTCCAGTCCCTGTGGGTTCAACATCCGGCTCTTAAAAAGGGTCACTATATTACTTGTACGACCCGTACACTTGAGGGGCATCAAGTTTTTGGCGCCGTTGCCGGGGACTCGGCAAAGTTTAGTGAATTTGTCTGTTTTTGTGTGATTTTTAAATTTCCTTAAGTGTTGGAAAAAAAACAAAAAAAAAATTCTTTATTAGTTTTGGATTTATTTTATTTTTAGTTTTTAATCTGATACCCTTCTTAACATGACATCATGGAATATAAATGGGTTAAATGGTGGATACTCTTACTTTGATGAGTCTTATCTGAATTGCAGAGGACCCCACTTGTGGCAACACAGTAACACGTGCAATATATGTGGTGGTCAAGATAGCTATTAGGATGGCTGTCCGAATGCATACTCCCCTCCCCCAAGCCACTACTATGATCCTTCTGTTGTTTTTGCTGAATATAAGCATGATGAAAATGAGGACTTGGAATGCCAAGCTCGAATAGAAGACATGCTAAAACAAGTCCTTGAGCAAACAGAAGCAATGAAGGAGGAGATGGAAGCATTGAGAATTCAGCAAGAGGAAAATGGAGAGGCCTTGGAAATGATAAGAAACAAGTTCATGGAGATGAGGGCTGAAGCTGTAGCTTGCTATGAAGTGCAAGTGACGGTTTTATGCAATACTCAGGAGGGACTACAAGGAGAAGATGAGAGTGAGTTCTTGAAACAAGCTCAACTGTTGGAAGCTCCCGAGAGTCTCCATGATTGTCTCACACGTATAGCCGATCCATTCTTGAAAGAAGAGATAGAGTACCTGCCATTTGACATTCATGAGGAGTTAGATGTTAATGTGGAGAAGGTATATACAAGTAAGAAAGTCATAGCAAAATGCAGTTTCAGAGTTGAGGTGTATTGTACCCCACTTGAATCATTTTTCGACATTGAGTTTGGTTGACAACCTAGGACTAGAGTCTTCCAAACTTGTGGAGAAAGATATAGAGGGGGAAAAAGCCCCATATATTCGAAAATTTGCTGATTCTGAAAGAAAGAATGACTTCACTTACTTAAGGGCCAATAAATGCCAAAGGCGACTTCTACTGCTTGGTCCTTTCATTTTTTCACCATCACCCCGGGAGCATAAGAGAAAATTAGAGAAGAAATTAGGGGTGAGATTCATATCCTCAAGGTGGAGGAAAAAGTGGTGAAACTTGATACGTCGTGCCGCGACGTAAAATTAGACACTGCTTGGGAGGCAACCCAAGGGTACCATGGGTACCATTTTTATTTCTTGCATTTGTGTTGATTTTATTTATTTTTTATCTTGTGTTGTTTTGGTGTAAAGTTAAGCACAGACAGAGGGGAAGTCTGAGTACCCTTGGAGGAGGAAGCTAAGAAGCATGGACGATAAAAAGTGTAGGGTCAAACACACACTTGTGCAGATGTAAAAGATAAACATGTTGTTAGCTAGGCCTAAAGGCCTCAGGGAGTATTTCTCACCCTCTTTAAATTTTAATTTGATGCTATGAGGACATAGCATGATTTAAGAGTGGGGTGAGGGAAATTTCAAGGGAAATTTCAAAGTTTTGTGCTTAATGATTTTGGGTGAATTTAATAGTTGATAAGTATTAGTTGAAGAAAAATTTTCGAGTTGAGCATGATTCACCCACCCGTTAGTTTTTCTTGTCGGTTCTTTTCCAACGGGGGGTCTCTGAACTGAAGAAGAATAAAAAATTTTATTTTATTTATTTTTTTATTTATTCCTTTGAACCAATAGCTAATTGATGGCTTGATGTTCTTGTTATGTGTTGTACATGATTGTGAGATGCAAGTATGGTTAGTGTTGAAGCATGCAAGTTGTATAACTCTATTTGAGACACCTAAGCTCTTGAATATGACTTTATGTGCTTAAAGCTTGATTGTAAATTCTTGTGATTAGCTGAGTTAAGAGTCTGCTGAATTTGTCTTGAATTGAGCATGTGCTGTGAGTGTAAGGGTTTGAATATTCCATGTTATTGTGTAGTGTCTAGAACTTGCATGGTGTGTATACAAAGCGAAATGAAGGATGTAGATTGTAGGAGATGATATAGGCATTTATTTGCATGAGCCTAATTTTTATCCCTTGTTTTACCTACCTTAAATGTTTAATCTTAGTTAACCCCATTGAGCCTTAAACCTATTCTTTGATAGCTACAACATAAGCTAAATCCTTTTTCTTTCATTAGCCTTGAATTTAATCCAAAACTCCTAAGCGCTTAAGTGAAAAATCCGAAAGAGTAAAGGACTGAGAATCGTGAAAAAAGAAGGAAAAAGAATAGTTGTGGGAGTTGAGAAAAGGGCAGAGGTGCACTTGTTTGAAAAGGCTGGAATATTGGTAGGGAGTAAGAGAACAAATAAATGAAAAAGTTGCTTATAGAACTCCTTACTAATAAGCTAAGTGTACCTAAAGAAATGGGGAAACAAAAGAGGAAAATAGGAGCAAAAAAGTATGAAGGTGAAGTAAGAGGAGGGAAGTTCGTAATGAATGCGTGATGTATTAAAAGCACTTAGGGAAGATAGTCACTATTACTGGCCAGAATAGTACCTACCCGTCCCTTATCTTATATTACAACCCGAGAAGTCCTACTTGATCTTACGTTCAAACATCCTTAAATTAGTGAAGTAAAACACTAAGAGGAAGCTTATGGGTCACTATATGATGCATGTGAATTCCTTGTGAGAGCGAGCGTAATTTTTATTCATATACCTATACATGGTGTGATTTGAAAATTCATGAGTTAAAATGGGTAACTCTCTTGTTGTGAGGGCACATGTTTAATGAAGGATAGCATTCATGTTGGATTTCTTGATCAGTTGATTTGCATGAGTTTGCTAAGATTGAGAGTCAAGTCTTGAGGTTAGGAAGTCTTAACATAGATATATATAATTTTAATGATTAAATCTTGCATGCACTATTTGTAACTTGCTATCTTACATAGTCATTATAGTCGTAGTTTGAATTGTCTTGCTAAATTAGCTGTGTGTAAGTCTTCATGTGCATGAGATGTAAAAGATTTGTTGGAGGATGAAAAAGGCTTTAAGTGTGGGGTTGTGATCTTGGGAATAATTGCATGCTTAAGTGCTACTTTATAACTCAATTTAGTCTTGTTTATCTACTTATTTATATACATTCTCATGTGATTTTATGTAAATGTGAATATATACTAACCAACAAGATTAGTCCTTGTTTTTGAAGGTTAATAATGCATTTGAGGAACTAATTAATGATTTTGTGAAGTGGAGAAATGGAATCAAGAGCAAAATGTGAAAGTCAACAAGAAAACATGCAATAACTGGCACCCTGCGTGATAGGGGCCGTGGCACGCTGCCAACGCGGCAACACTTGGCCAAAAATTGCATTTTTTGGCACATTCCAGTGAGGGTGCGCATTACCTCCGTGTCGCGGAGGCAAGGCTCCGCGTTCACCTCCGTGACACAGAGCTGTTCCACCACAGGCCAAATTTTGCATTTTTTCAGCATAGTATAAATTGAACCTTTAGCTTCTAAAATCGGCGGAGACGCGATTTTCTGGAAAAACCGAAGGGAGGCGCGAAGGAGACTTGGAGAACTCCTCTTGGGTTCATCTTTTCTTCATTTATTTTAATCTATACTTGTAAGTAAACTACTATAAACATGGTTTTGAGTATTTGTACAAACATGGATGGCTAGAACCCTCCATCTAGGGTTGAGGCCATGGATATGATTGTATTTGCTTAGATTCGTTTTGGGTTGAGTTGTTAGTTGTTTTTTTGCCTTAAAATCTTTATTATTGTTGTTTTTATGCTTGATCACCATGAAAACAAGTGGGTTAAGCTTGGGTGGAAGCTTGGAAGAGCAAATCTAGGCAAGAACATAAGAATGTAGGAAGCAAGTTCTTGTCTTTTGATAAGATTTGTGGTTAGGATAGGAATATACCTAATTTACCTTGCTTGGTTGATAAAATGGGAAGATAGAAAGACACCAACTTAGAATTGTACTCCACCACTCGAAGGACTAGTTGTGAAGTTAAGTTTGGTTAAATGGTTGGAGGTACGGAAGTCCCCAATCAAGGGCATAAACCCCATAAACCACATCCACGTACTGAATTGCCGACGAACTAGAAATGACATTCACGCTCAACGATGTAGTAGTGAGGCTAGTTTGTCGTGTTTAGAGGTTTGGAAGACCATGAACATGCAATTCCAATTATGTGAGACAACAATTGATTATTTCATACTTAACCCATTATGAATTGTAGCATTGCATGATTATTCGACCTTAACTCTAGTTTTGTTTTGTACTGCTTCCAGATTATTTCATGTCACCACTAAGATTTAATTATAATTTATCAAAAACTTCTAAAACCGACTTCTTAACTAACACTTGAACTTGATAATTCACTGAATTGGTCCAGTCCCTGTGGGTTCGACATCCGGCTCTTAAAAAGGGCCATTGTATTACTTGTACGACCAGTACACTTGTGGGGCATCAGCCAACAGGCATCAATAGGGATCCTATGCGGGCTGACAAGACCACCATGTTGTCTAGTTATAACAGAAAGGGAAATAAGCAACTATACTAGGCCCCACACGGCCAACACATAAAATAAGACATACATGGGCTCCACACGACCGACAACAACTAACTAACTGAATACTGTAGTCTGCAAGCCTCTAAGAATACAAATAGTGGTCGGGACAGGGCCCCGGCCTACCCAAATACTGCACAACAAAAGATAGGTAATCCTCTACAACCTGGCAACTCTGAATGAAAGGAGCTGGCCAATGTGCTGACTCCGAATAGCTCTCAGGAGATCTCACAATCTGTCTATCTAAACCTGCAGGCAAGTAATGCAGCACCCCATAGTTGGGTGTCAATACAATATGTACCGAATATGTAAGGCAGTAAATAAGCTAAATAAAAGTTGTTAAAGACTAAAAGTAAGTAGAAGGAAGGGGTAGAAAGTAACCTGAAAGTTTGCTTATTCAAAATCTGCATCTAGTAAAACACTACACGTATATGAGCTAAGACTGCACAATTACATATTCATAATGATAACTAGCAGACAAGAGTACAAACAAGAACCTAACCTGGCCCCATAAGCCTGAAAGGTACAAGCAACACAGAAATAACCTACCGGGGCCCCCATAACCCCTGGCAAGTATAATTCAATCTATTTACCCCTATCCAGGTTCTATGACTCTACTGGTGTTGTAGCCAACCTACCTGACTTCTGGGTCTGCATCTGAGCCCACTGGACTCCTATAACTGTGTCTAAACCCGGTGGGCTCCTGTAACTGCACCTTGGGCACCAGGCTCAACTTGGGCCAGTGATGCCGATACGGCATAAATAATAGTCCAGTCATGGAATGGATTGTAATATGGCCCTTGGGCCTCAGCATCATCCCATGGGACGGCATATAGATCCTTGGAGCAATATCATATAACCCCACAGGCAACATCATATAGCCCCGTAGGCGATAACACAGTTAGCAACCCTGAAGTTGTGGATGGAAGGATATCCTAGGGGAGGGTAATCCCAACCGATGTGTTATACTGAAGTCTCAATCTAACCACTCAAAACGCGTATCTGGCCTTCTAGGCCTAACGCGACCACTACTCGCCCCTAGAATAATTTGTATAGCTGCTAGTAGGCACACCCCTATGTACCTATATCTGATCAGAGGATCCTCATAGTGATCATAATCTCTAATGGTCTAGACCGAATAGGGTGAGATCTAGAGTGGCCTAAATGATACTTTGAATGTCATATTCGGACAACTATAGCTCATAAACAACTGTAGGGTCACAGATGACCAATTAAATGTCATGATCGGCCATGCTCCAGAGCAGTCAGCCCCTAAACTCCGACAGGCAGTTTACCATAATCCTTAGCCTGAAGGTAATATTGTACTAACATGATTCTATTCCCTTGGACATTAACTTGGTCTGTTTAGATTTCCTATGTCTTTGCTGGACGGATTTTAACCTCGTAGGTAAGTCTATCTGGACCTAGCCACTCACGGCGACCTGTTCCTGAGTATCGATGAGACCAGGCTGGGGCATTGGCCCCGCATTCAACTACTGATAAGTTTCCCTCCTTAGGTGCCCACGGGTCTAACTTACTTGGATAGTTGGGATGACCTCCTGGATGACCTGTATGACAAGTACTAAGCCGACTGCAACTAATAGCCACTGGCAGTGGCCAACTACGTGGCAGGCTATCACTTATTTCACTTGGGCAATCTTGGTGCCCTTGATTATAAGTTAAGACCATCCTATTTAGATTTTGGCCCAGGAGTCATCAAGGTACGTCAATGGCCTCTAGGCGAGCTTTACTGACAACACCGGCGATAACTATAAGTTATATTGCCCGGCTACGCCCAATGTTGTTCAACTTATCAAATCAGGCCCAACAGTTAACCCTAAACTTCTAAGGCCCTAGGCATGACAGCAAGACATCAAAATACTACCAACATATTGAACAGAAGCATAAAAGGCTTATTGTAACGCTTCTAGTGTGGGTCACACCCAACATACTCTTTCCCAACGGGGGATACTATAATCTATTCTCAATACGTCTTCTAACAGCTAACCACAACATATATATAAGCATTATCTACAAGCAGCAGCTAATACAACACATGGGATTGTTATCTACGTTCAAAAACATAAGTCGTATCATTATACGACGAGAATAACTTGCCGAAGAAATTAGCTTTAACATACCTCAAATGCCGACTTTCGTTCAGCTGGTGAATTTCAACTTGTAAACGGCGGTTCCACCCAACTGCAATCCTTATTCTGAGAGAATATGGCTAATTTCAATACTAAAGTCGGCAATTAATGATAACTTTCGATAATACTATCAACTATAATTCAACTTTGAATAACTCAGCCGGAAACCTATAGTTTCCTGAGAGTTCAGAAGGGAGAAGTACTTACCTAATGCTTGTGGCCGTTTAGGATTTAATTTGGAGCAATTCCGACAACTTTTACTCGGTGGAGTTCCAATATGCCGAGCGAATTTTTGAGAATTAACTTAGTAGTAATGCTTTTCATAGGCCTAGAACTCGTTACTCGAAGTTAATTTACATTTGGATGGCATTTGGTAGCGTAATCGGATGAAAATTTTGTGAATAATGCGTGCCCTCACTGATCCTTGGTCGTGGGTTCTTTGGAAATGATTTGACAATAAGTGAGGGGCATATATATATACACATGGCCAATAGCACAGGGGTGTTTCGCGCCGGCCATAGTGCCCATCCTTATGCCACGTCGCGCCCCTCAAAGCGGCAGTAGGCCTGGCGCGCCGTGCTGGCCAGTGCACAGGCCAACTGGTGTGTCATGCTAGCCCCTCACGGCCTAGCCTCGCCTAACCCTGCTTCTGAGGTTTTTTCGACACGCGTAGAGCTCTCCTTACTCGTCAGAAAGCCATGCGTACACCTACTAATCGTTAATATTTTATGGGGTGTAACATTGGGTGTCCTGAATTTCACCTATGAACAACTTCCTCTATCTGCCCTTGCCCTATGAATGAAAGAACTTTGAGTTATTGTCCCAATCTTTGAACCACTTCATCCTAGTTTTTGTTGCTAGTGCTCCTCCTCCAAAGCCCTATACCTTTTCAATTCTGCCTCAACTTTATTCAATAACATTCTATTCTCTTGTGTAGGTATAATCTTCAGCTGCGACTCTTTAATCTTTATTATGTCCTCCAATATGGCAATCTGTTGAAAGATATCCCCAAAGGCTTGCTTGCTTCAACCAGCCAAAGCTCTCTTGACTCTATTCATTTTTTCCTTGAACATTAGGAAAGGATTACCTATAAAGTCTACTTTTTAGTTATCTTCTACCACTTCTTGAACTGAGCATGTTTAGTCCAAAAGCTAAGAAATTTAAATGGCCTCATTGAAGGATCCTCTTAGTGTTACATACCACATGCAATGGGGCATGGTCTGAACCCTGTCTAATAAGATGATGCACTTCACTTGATGGTAACAGCTCAAAGAATTCTTGATTTTCCAATACTCTATCCAACCTTTTGAATATACATTCTTCTTCTATTCTGTCATTCCACCAGCTAAATCTACTTCCCACAACTCTGAACTCCCTTAGCCCACAATTATTAATACACTGTGCAAAGTCTAGTACTTCACTCTGGATGAAAGCAATCCTTGTTTCTCCTTCTCATTCAATATGATATTGAAATCACCTCCTACAACCCAAGGATCATGTTATTCTCATCCACTACTTCCACATTTTCCCAGAGTTCTAACCTTTCTAGGGCACTACATCTAGCATACACGGTAGTAAACTTGAAAATATGATTAGACACTTTAAAATTCATGATAATCTACTGGTGAGTGTCTAAAGACACTTTTTCTAAAAAATCCAAATTTTAGAAGAACAGTTGGTCAATGCTGCATTCCTAACCTACTTTTAAATTGTTCTATCTTTCCGGGCTCCTGAAAAGGTTCCATGAGTGCAATAAAAGAATAATGATGTCTTCTGTTGAGCTTTTTCAACCTTTCAAATGAGTTTTGAGTGTTGACAGATCTGATGTTCCAAAATAGTAGTCTATCATTGATCACTACTAGATGATCTCTTCTTGCTACTCCTTGTTTGGACTTGTACGGCATAGTGGGTTGTGCTCTATTTCTCCCAACTCCAACGTACATGTCTACTATTTGCCTGGGAGATAAGTCCCCAAACCTTCCTATATTTCGAATATTGTCTTCCAATTCCTCATCTTCCTCCTGATCTTGTTGTTGTTGCAATTGTGCTACTGACAATGTCTGTTCACCTATTGCTTGTTCCCCTATATGTCCTCCTACTCTTTCCTCATCTATCTGATTATTTGTAGGCATTTTGATAGAGGTTAGATGTTGCTATGAATTTTCCTCCACTCTATTCTCCTATACTTTGTCATCTGTCTCTTTCCAAATTACCATTATTGTGGATCCCCTTTCATCTTTGTTACTCTCCCTTTCTTTATGGACTATTGGCTCCGCCTTGCTCCTATCATCCTCCAAATTGCATGCTCCTTTCTATCTATCAAAGTTGTGCTCTCACTCTCTTGTTCCTGATCTATGAGTGCTTCAAATTGATTTGCATTTGTTATATCGTTCTGCTTCTGTTGCGGCTTTTGAGCCCATCTATTTTCCTTTTCATGTCTCCCCCCACCTTGAAGACCTCCTATTCCATGTCTGTCCTTATGTTTAGGCACTTGGAATTCCTGCTCCGCTCTTTGTTTCCCTTCCTCCTGATCTGTATTATGTGTGGTATTTCTCATTGTGATTGGCTTCTCCTTCCTTCCCCTCTTCTGTGTGGCCTCCTCCTCCTTGGGGTATAATTTAGGATGTAAAATATAACACTCCTACTCATTATGCCCCTAAATCCTACAATTTTTGCAGTATTTTGAGACATAATCACATTTTATCTTGATCCACTTCTCTATCACTTCACCATTTTATTTCTCGTCCCTATATTTATTCTCTTGAGAAATTCACCTAGTAGATCCACCTCCACCTTTACTCTAGCACAACTAGGCATAAAGTTTGATTCTTGGTCGCCATGTCCACTTGCAATGGCTTACCTACAGCTGCTGCCAATGAAAATATAGTCTCCTTCATGAAAACATTGGGTGGCAATGATGGGAATAAAATTCAAGCAATTGTTGTTGTCGTCTCCTTCTCTAGATCAAACAGCAGATCCCACTTCAATGTTCTCATTGTATAAGTCCACTGTTTGTGTATCAAGTAATAAAACGGCTTTGATAATAGATTAATGTAATCCTCCATATTGGAGGCCCTGATCAAGATGTGTTTGTTATTCAAAACTCCTATATTGCACTCCCCTTTCAACTGACATTGCTTAGGGATTATTTTTCATAATTCATGAATATCAGGCCATCCATAAGAGAATTTTCAATAACCGCATATCGTAGGTTTTTCTTGTTTATCATTTGAGTTACTTCTTCTTCCTCCCAAATTACCCTGGGCTCACCATGCAAGTAGGTAATCGGTTTAATGAGAACAGGCTTTATTTGGACTGGTGTGGGACGCAAAGTGGCTACATAGTTTAAAGGGACACTATTATCCTCCAATAGTGGAGGCTGACCTAGTGAAGAGGTGGCCATAGCCACCGTGACTGGTAGGCAGATTTAGGTTTCCGGTAACGCTAGGCAATCTTAGGAATTCTAGTTGCTCTTTTAATTCTTGTATGTTAAAGTAGGTAAGAGTTTTTTTTTTTTTGATACGCTAATTATTTAAAAGCATGATGATTTAATGTGATCGGTCAATTTCGCTAGTCTTCTTAGTTATGTATGCTTACAACGCACCAAAGCATATCAATTCGTTCAAATCCTTGATAAATGTCTAAATTTATTAATCTCATCGCTTTTATAAGTTCAAGGGATAATTTGCATGTTTAAGTATTAGCCTGCTTATGTCACGTCACTTTTTTTAATTACTTTCAGTTATGAATCAAAATCCATGCATGTCCAGATTGTGTGCAAGATAAATCCAAATCAACAAGTGCAATATTTCGTATACACTATTTCAATGTAATCTATGTTTGAGAAGTGGTAGTTTATTATATACTTTGAAGTTAATGAAGTCTTTTCTCACTAGATTTTAAAGCCTAGAATATATTGTGTGCTTTCTTGAATTGATTTGTTAGAGATTCAGGGGTATTATGGTTGTGTTCAGTACGGAGGAAAATGTTTTTCGATCTTCTCATGTTCAGTTGATCAAAAGTTAAATATTTTTTTTAGAAAAACAATCTCCTTCAAAATAAGAAAAACAAGTCATATTATCTCTAAGGACCCTCACAACTATCCACCCCACTCACTCACCCCCTCAACCCCCACCCCCAACTCACCTCCTACCCCACCCTCCACACACTCCCACCCCTCACCCCCACCTTACCCTCCACCTCCACCCCCCCTCCGAACCAACCCCTAACCACCCTCTTCCTCCCTATCCTCATCCTCATAGTTTTATTTTAGATATGTATAAATAATTTTAGGATTATATTTTTTTTTTGTTGAATACCAAACACTAGAAAATAAGTAAGAAATAACTTGTTTTCATGAAAAATATTTTTCTTCATATCGAACACTATCCTATATGTTTGAGAATTCGAAGTCGAATTACTATTTCACTGTCGGACTTAATCTAATCTTAATTCGGAGGCAAGTGTGAATCTTTTTCTTTATTATCTACTACTTGTTTTAAGTTCTTGCATGTTTATTTTTTTGTGCTTAATTAGCCGAATACATAGTAAACCTTTAAGATTTTTCATTTTTCTAGCATGATCAATCCAAAATAGTTAGTTCAAATGCCTCTTGAACATTAAATTTGGGACAGAAAGACATATTAAGACACGGTTAGAATTTTTCATTTCATTTAGTATATCTTTTGTATTAACGATTAAATTAACTTAGTACCCGGATAGTGGGAGATGATAGCCTATTGCTCATTGAATAACATGAGTAACCATTAAGTTGGTTGTAAAGTATAATTTAAGAGTCAAAGGGTGATTCCGTTAGGTTAAAATAACACCCTCTCCTTTTTCCTCCTTAATCATTTAAGAACTTGATCAATATGTATTGATCATGGCCTGAATAGTCATTATACTTTGACTATTGAAGTCTTTTAAGACTTTGCACGGAGTTGATCAAAACTCCAAATCAATATTTTTAAAGGCGTTTTTGGGGCGAGTACTGAAGTGGGGCGTACAAAAAATTCTTTGAGGCGCAAATGAAAAGCATAGATTTATAGAGGCTTACGCCCTAGAATTTGGAGCATAAGCTACAAATGTAAAAGCGTAAGACTCGGGTGTAAAAGCATATGCCCCCGACTTTAAATTTTTAATTATTATTTAAAAGAATTTTATTAAATCATATTTTTTATAATTAGTGTTAATGATATTTATACTTTATGCTATAATATTTTATGTTGTAGTGATTTTTTCTTAAAATATAAAATAAAAGAAAGTTACTTTCATCGAAAATGATACTGTCGTAAATACTTTTTAAATATTATGCCTGAAATTGATAGGATAGAGATTCCATAGCATTATGTTCCTGAGGTAATTTTATCTAATTTCTCTCATTGCACTTATGCTTTTTATCCTTCTCCTTCTTTAAAATATATAAACAATAATCTGTCAATATCAGTTGAGGATGAGAAGGATGAGTACATGTGCGCAGATTGATAATGATTTTATTTTAAAGATTATCTTGTCTATTACCATTTTTTGTGTTGTTACTTTTCTCAAATAATAATTATTATATTTTTTGTATTATTGATGATTTTTTTGAATTTATTTGCAGAATTATTGAAAATTTTACTTTGACTTATTTTCTTAGTAAATAAAATTATAAACTTAAAGATACATGAAATATACGTCTGGTAGATCTATGAGACTTACTCCTCATATTTTAAGGATTATTTCTCACATATATTGTGTAAATCCCCGGTCTCACGTCCCCGCATTTTAAAATATTGCTCCCAATTGATGTTATTTTCGGAATCAATTAAATTTGATCTTCGCACTTTATAGTATGATTATGATTTCTTCTTTTACTTTATGTGTTTGGGATAGTTAATATTTATTTAGTTATGATCTTGCATTTCTCTTCAAGTTGTAAATATTTAGTTCTATTTATAATTACAAATTTTGTACAAATTTATAAGAATAATAATATGCTTATTTTCCTTTTCTTTATTGTCACCACTCATTTCTTTTTCCCGTTTGTCCAATATGAAATGAAGCTATACATATACCACCTAGTTATTTTGATCGGTCTAATTAATATAGTAGTCGGATTTCTTGGTAGGAGGAAGCATCACAACTAAAGTTTGATATGATAATAAATAATAAAAATATATAGAAGGAAAAACCACGGGGTAGAAGGATTGACTATATAAATATGGGAGTACACTACTCTCAATTTCAAGGAGAAAACAATAAATAAACACTTCTCTCTTGTAAATGGAATAACTCAATAAAGAGGACACTCAAGACTATAATATTTATCTTGGTGTATAACTCTCTTTGTGTTCTTACTCTTTTGGATAGAGGATGATCAAATAATGAAGGCAAAATATTCTATTTATAATAAAACTAAACTGTGTGGAAGCGTAGTGTGAACGCGTAGACTTCTAAAAGATCAATAGGCTTCTGCATGCCTTTACACTTTCCTCCTGCCTTTACACTTTCCTCCTGCCTTATTTGACTAACTTTGTTGAGATTCTCCCACTTGAAGATTTAATTGAGAATCAATTATATCTTCACACTATCCTTTCTACCCAATCACTGCAATGTTACGTTTCTGCTAGGCCAATAGAAGATCGACACCATATAAACTTGTTACTGTTGATCGGTTTCGTAAACATATCTGCTAGGTTGTCATTAGTGTGAATTTTCTGAATATCCACACTGCCTTCTTCCACCTTCTCACGAACAAAGTGATACTGAACTCGTATATGCTTTGTCCTTGAATGAAATGTCGGATTCTTTGCAAGATGCAAAGCGCTCTGACTGTCACAAAATAGAGCAACCTTCTCTTGTTTGTGCCCGAGCTCCTCCAGTAACATCTGCATCCATATTGCCTCTTTGCTAGCTTGTGTAGCTGCTACATATTCTGCTTTCGTCGTAGATGTAGCCACGATAGACTACAGTTTTGAAACCCAGCTTACAGCTCCTCCAGCAAGAGTAAATACATAACCTGTGGTGGACTTACTTTTATCAAGATCACCTGCATAATCTAAATCAACATAACCTTTAACAGTAAAGTCTGATCCTCCATAACACATTGCGACATCTGAGATACCCTTGATATATCTCAGGATCCTCTTAACAGCATTCCAATGCTCTCTACCAGGATTAGCCATGTATCGACTAACCACTCCCACTGCTTGTGCAATGTCTGGTCTTGTACATACCATGGCAAACATTAAACTTCCCACTGCTGATGCATACGGTACTCGAGACATCTCCATCCTCTCTGCTTCATTGCTAGGATCCATACATGAGGATAACTTGAAATTAATAGGAAGTGGGGTAGAAATTGACTTACAGTCTTGCATCTTGAAGCGTTGCAAGATTTTCTTCAAGTAGTTCTCTTGAGAAAGCCAAATCTTCCTATTATTTCTGTCTCAGTGAATTTGCATCCCTAGAATCTTGTTTGTTGGTCCCAAGTCCTTCATTTCAAACTCTCTAGCCAATTTTGCCTTTAAATTTGTGAGACGATCTTTGTTGGGGCCTGCTACTAACATGTCGTCAATATATAACAGCAAAATAATGAAATCACCATCACCAAATCTCTTGTAATAAACACAAGGATCTGAACTATGTCTATTGTATCCAAGGCTTATAATGAAGGAATCAAATCTCTTATACCAACACCTCGGCGCCTGTTTGAGACCGTATAGGGATTTTTTCAACCTGCAAACCAAGTTCTCTTTTCCCTGTTCTTCAAAACCTTCTGGTTGGAGCATATATATTTCTTCTTCAAGCTCTCTATGAAGAAATGCAGTTTTGACATCTAACTGCTCCAAGTACAAGTCAAATGTAGCACACATCGCCTGGACCACTCGAATTGTTGTGAGTCGAACCACTGGAGAAAATATCTCGTTGAAGTCTATACCTTCTTTCTGAGCGAATCCTTTCACCACCAATCTTGCACGATACCTCTCCACTTGATCATTACCATTTCGTTTGATCTTGTAGACCCATTTGTTTTCAATGGCCTTCCTCGTGGTAATTGAACAAGATCTCATATTTTATTCTTATAAAGAGCTTCAATTTCTTCTTGCATTGCTACCATCCACAAAGATGATTCTTGGCCTTTCATAGCCTCGTGAAAAGTTGAAGGCTCTCCATCTTCTGTTAATAGACAGTATGCAAAATTGCCCTCCATAGAATAATCTGAGTGCCAAGCTGGTGCTCTTCTCTCCCGAGGTGACCGTCGAACTTGTGGAGTTTCAATCTCAGCTTTCTCTTGTTCTTCGTGCTTTGGTGCTGTTTCAGAAGAAACTAGGACTTCTTCTATCTTTTCAACTTCAACTGTAGTAGACTCTGATTTTTCTGTTGAAGTGCTACCTTCTTTGGCTTGTATCTTGTTTTCAAAAAATACAACATCCCTGCTGATTACCACCTTGCGGGCAGTGGGATCCCACAAGCAATACCCCTTGACTCTATCAGCATACCCTAAGAAAATGCATTCCCTGAATTTCGGATCCAACTTCGATTTTACTTAGGCGTTGTACATAACATAAGCAGGACTTTCGAATATATGTAAGCAAGAATAATCAGCTGGTTTTCCTATCCACATCTCCATTGGCATTTTCATATCAATTGCAGTTGATGGTAACCGATTGATCACATAACAGGCGGTTTTAACTGCTTCTGCCCAGAATGGTTTTTCCAACCCTGCAGTTGCCAACATAGCTCTTGTCCGTTCCAACAAGGTTTTGTTCATCCTCTCTGCTACTCCATTTTATTGTGGACTATATGCCACTGTGAACTGCCTTTTGATACCTTCTTATTTACAAAAGTTATCAAATTCATCACCAGTGTATTCTCCTTCATTATCCGTCCTCAAACACTTGATCCTTTTCTCAGATTCAAGTTCCACCCGCGCTTTGAACTCTTTGAAAACTGGAAAAACATCTATCTTTCTCTTGATTAGATACACCCAAAATCTCCTAGAGTAGTTGTCGATAAATGACATGAAATATTATTCTCCTCTTAGGGACTCCACCGGTGCTTGCCAGACATCAGAGTGGATCAGATCTAATATTTTCTTGCTTTTAGCGAAGGAACTGCTAAACTTCAGTCTATGTTGCTTACTGATAACACAATGCTCACAAAAAGGTAGTGAAATCTTTTTGAGCCCTAGAAGAAGCTTTTGCTCAGCAAGAATCTTCAAACCTCGTTCCGACATATGGCCAAGTTTGTGATGCCACATCATCGTCGATTCTTCAAATGAACTTGCTGACATGGTTGATGCTTCTCCTTCTTGGTGTGTTTCACCCTTAAGCACATATAGATTTGCAACAAGTTTTTCTGCTTTCATCACTACAAGTGCTCCTTTCAATATTTTCATGACTCCACCAAAAGTCTCATATGAACATCCATTATCATCTAATTGTCCCAAAGACAATAGATTTTTCCTCAAGTCTTTCACATGTCGTACCTCCTGGATGGTACGTACCGTGCCATCATACATCTTTATTTTGATGGACCCAATACCAATAACATTCAAAGCATGATCGTCTCCCGTGAACATGGATCCTCCTGAGATAGGTTTATATTGATGGAACCATTCTCTCCGGGAAGTCATGTGCCATGTTGCTCCTGTGTCCATGATCCAGACATTAGTGAAACGTTTTCTGCCTTCATTATTTGATATTGCTTCACTACATAAAATATCACCATCATCTGAGGTATTTGCAACATTCCCTTAAGCATTTGATGGCTCAGGGTGTTCACTCTTCTTCTTGAACCAACAATCTTTCTTGACGTGCCCTTTCATGCCACAGTTGTGACACTTGATATTCTTCTTACTTCTTGATTTAGATCTACCATGATTGTGACTCCCACTGGGGCCACGTTCCGTTAGTCTTCCTCTCACCATCGTCAAAGCTTCAGCTTGCTGCGAACTTGCTTGTCTGTCTTCCTTATTTTTGCGCCGATTTTCTTCTTCTAGGACAGCGGCTGCAATTTCATTGAAAACTAGACTGTTTGTATTGTTCGTCAGGTTGATGATGAGTTGATCATACGAGTCAGGCAGACTTTGAAGTAGAAGCTCCGCACATTCAGTCCCCTCTATTTTGCAACCCATTGTTATAAGTTGCGAAAACAGAGTATTCAAAGTATTGATGTGTTCAGTAACCGACATGGACTCTGCCATTCGAAGAGTATACAATCTTCTTTTTAAGAAGATTTTATTATGCAAAGACTTGGCCTCATACAATCCCGTAAGAGTATCACATATTTCCTTCGTTGTCCGTTTTCAGCCACACTAGACAACACTTGATCAGCTAGTGCCAAGTGTAGATCAGCAACTGCGTTGCTGTCTATGTCGTTTCACTTGCTGTCATCAGTAAAGTCTGTGGGCCTGCCTTCAATTGCAACTAGGCAATTGTCTTTTCTCAATATCGCCCTTATTTTTATTTTCCACAATGAGAAATTAGTCTCATTGAATTTCTTAATGTCAAACTTTGTTGTACTCGACATTGTTATTTGCTTCACACCCTTCTAGATCATTTTTGAATATTTTTGCGAACAATCGTGACAAACTGTATCGTCATCGAATTTTACTATTCACGTGAATAGTATTTTCACGAAAATTTACTATTCACGGATAGTACCTTTGCATAAAACAGGCAGAATAACCAAGGCTCTGATACCACTGTTGGTAGGAGGAAGCACCACAACTAAAGTTTGATATGATAATAAATAATGAAAATATATAGAAAGAAAAACCACGGGGTAGAAGGATTGACTATATAAATATGGGAGTACACTACTCTCAATTTCAAGGAGAAAACAATATATAAACACTTCTCTCTTGTAAATGGAATAACTCACTAAAGAGGACACTCAAGACTACAATATTTATCTTGGTGTATAACTCTCTTTGTGTTCTTACTCTTTTGGATAGTGGATGATCAAATAATGAAGGCAAAATATTCTATTTATAATAAAACTAAACCGTGTGGACGTGTAGTGTGGACGCGTAGACTTCTAAAAGATCAATACGGCTTCTGCATGCCTTTACACTTTCCTCCTGCCTTTACACTTTCCTCCTGCCTTATTTGACTAACTTTGTTGACAGGATTCACATGTTTAGATTTTTGTTCGCTTCGACAATGGAATAAGTTTGCATACTTAATCAAACGGTCATTTTAATTTAATTAAATCAATATATATTTTCTCTTGTTATCCCTTAATCTCACTAAGCTTTGAATCCGATTGGGACTCATTTATGGATCGCAAAAAGTGTCTAATACATTTTTTTTTAGATAATTTAAACATTTACCTGATTATTAATTGCTAGATTAATTGAATAGAGTTAATTGCAATTAGTAGTATAATGGTTCCCTATCACACCTTAATTCTTTAATTAGATGACTACTCTTCTATTTTAATATCCTAAAAGACTTGTCACGTGTCAAAATTCATCTTTCACGAGAAAAATAGGGTGCGACAACCTAAACCCTAATTTAAAAAAAAATTCAAGTTCTTTTTTATGATAGGTCTTAAAATTACAAGATTTAATTAAACCCTAATTTTTTAAGAAGATTTTTTTCAAGTATTTTTTGTTAGTACAGTTGAGTCTTGAAATTACAAGACCTAAATCCTAATTCTTTTTAAGAGGGCTTTTTTTCAAGTCTTTTTTATTAGTATGGCAGGTCTTAAAATTACAAGATCTAAACCCTAATTTCTTAGAAAAGATTTTTTTTTTTAAAGTCTTTTTTGTTAGTATGATAGGTTTCAAAATTACAAGACCTAAACTCTATTTTTTATAAGAGGAACTTTTTTCAAGTCTTTTTTGTTAGTATAGTGAATCTTGAAATTACAAGACCTAAACCTTGATTTTTTTGAATTTTTATTTTTTTTGAGTCTTTTTTTTTTAGTATGGTAGATCTTGAAATTACAAGACCTAAACCCTAATTTTTTAAGAGAATTTATTTTCCGAATCCTTTTTGTTAGTATGATAGGTTTTGAAATTACAAGATCTAAACTCTAATTTCTTTGAAAGAACTTTTTGATATGTTCTTTTATTAGTTTGGTAGGTTTAAGATTTATCGTTTGTTATTCACATTTAAGGACATGCAATTGTATCTTGATTTTGTTAAATTTGAAGTTTATCAATTCTAAATTAATTAATAATTAACTAATTAATAATTTTTTCAACCTAAAATCAATTAACTAATTAAAAAAATTTAAACTAAATTAACATTACGAAAATAACTAATTTAACACATTCGCATTATAAAATTAGCTAAATAACAAATTCATAATTAGATAAATAACGGATTAATGAATAACAATTAAATTTAATAAACTAAATAACAATTGAAAAATTAAAATATTTAACAATTAACATTTAAATTACAATTGAAAACTTAAAATTAAACAAGGGGAAAAAAATCACTGCCAAATACTTGGCAGTGATGAAATCAAAGGAGGAAAATTTGACAACAAAAAACAACTCATTATTTCGAAAATCAAGACTAATAAATAATTAAATATGCTTTGGATATAGATTTATTAGACATTGAACAATAAAATTCTAGAAATAAATACCTCAATCGAAGGTTGTTTAGAATTTGATTTTAATCGAATTGTTCGTTGATTTTTTTTAGATTCGAGCCTAGAATTTTATTCTTTGACTCTATATCTAGAATCTTGATTTTGGAGGAATTGTTAACAAAAATTAAAGTATTTTTTAAGGTGGTATCGAATTTCAATGGATTTTTAATTTTTTCTTTGTAGAAAATAAAAGACCAGTGAAAAAAAATGAAATGTCGATTAATATGAGTTATATAATACACTTGATTAGTACATTATATTGACTCCATTGACCATAATGATCTTTAAGACCTGATTCGTCAAGAAAAGGCACACAGACAGTAAATTAATAAGCAATAAATAGTCTTTAGAAATTTTATTATTAGCTTTTATTTGGTCAACTTTTTTTTTCACGTCATTTATTGAATTCCGAACCCTATGATTAACAGTAGACTGATCAATCTAGTTGAATCCCAAAAGATGCATCATGATCAATGAGAAGTGAAAATTAGATCATAGGGAAAAGTAAACAAGATTACATGAAAAATGTAATTCCATTTTGAAGCTACATCTTTGAGTTATTTGTATTTGTGTCTACAAACATATATGTTTATATGTGCACTAAAACCAACTTAACGATTAATACCATTTGGTACCAAATTTAGTATCACATCACTTGAAAATTTTATATTCCTGAGTTGATAAAATACTTTATATGGCATAATAAATTATGTTAAAACCATGAAAATTATTGAGTCACCAAAAAGCAAATAAAAATTTATTTGAAAAGAAATGTCTATCTATTGATCTCATATGCAAATAATTAGTGTTTATGTCATTTCCCAGCCAGTCAGCTTTCTATATTCAAACAATTAAATTAATAGCATGATTTTCTGTTTGCGTTGGAAATATAAAATTGAATACTAATGTGGCATTGTCCAGACTTACAATGAAGTTGCTTTTTGAACGATTTTTTTTTTTGAATGATCACGGGGAATAGATGTTGAGATACGCAGCTACGTTGAAGTCTATTTCTATGTTTAGTATAAAATAATGATAAAATTATGAAGTATCAATCAAGGACTAAAAATGAGATATAAAATATTGAAATTAGAAAAAACTTACCTACTTGTTATCAAGCCTATCAAAGAGAACATACAGTACCATCCTATTAGGACTATTATATACTAAAGATTATAAATATTTATTTGAAGCTAACAAGATCGCCATTACACATATTTGAAGGGAGGAAAACTAATATATAATTTTCAACCAAATAAAGGTCACAAACATGTCAAAGATTTGCTTATATGCAAAGATGCGGTCAAGGAAATGGAGTTTCTCATACTGGCAAATTTAAACAATATAATGTATGTAGCTTATGAATGTTTTTAAATAGTTTATTTAATTTCTTCCAATGTACCAAAAGAAAAAAAGAGTTGAACGTGTATATATATATATAAACCAAATCAAATTCAAATAACTATCGATTTTTAAGCAAATCTTATACCTCCCTACTTAAAAATTTTCTAATTTAAGTCCTCCCGTTGCCAACATTATTTTCATTCTTTTGTTGTTTCATGCTGTTTGTATAGTAATTCATATCCTCGCATATACTGTATAGCTCCCCTCGCAGAATTAGCCTATAATATTGTTTACTATGATAATTAGCAAATTTCACCGAAAGCCAATTAATAATAAATATAGATTTTCTAAAATTCCCACAACCATATTTCAATTAGAAGTGAATGAGCATGTTTCTTAAAAACCACTTTAGTTATATTGGAGTTTAGTATAATAATTTATAATAAACAGTAAATAATAATAATAATAATAATAATAATTTATTTCTCTTAAAATGGGAGAAAGGTAAAGTTAATAAATTAAAGAGAGAGAAACTTTAACATGTCAAATCTAATGTTATGATAAGATGCATATTGTATTAACTGTCTATTATTCCTTGACTTTAAAACATGACTTGGAAAACCTGAAGCAGCCTATAAATAATAATAGCAACGTTTTTCACAATTATTTACATATCTTTCCTTTTTTTTAATATCAGTATCAAATTGAAGAGACAAAGTGTTTCGTTTAGAAAGACTCGGGAATTTTCAGTTGCCTACCTGCCTTAGATATTTGATTAAAAATAATTTGTAGTAATTATAGTGTAGTGTCCCACACTTAATTATCAACTAGTATCATAAATATACTTTGTGGGTCAAAGCAAATCTCTTTTCTCTGGAAAAGGCAACAACCATGATATGATAGTCAATTTAATTAATTACAGTCTACAAGTACTAATCAGCTAGTAGTATAACATTTATTGTTTTAATAAGATATATGATAGTCAATTTATCACGTGTTGAAATATGCTTTGTGTGGAAAAGGGGGTTTATCTTCAAACATTTTCTTTTTGTCGAATTGAAAGACAAGAGAGATTTCATGTCCATGTCTAATTAGTTATCTTGTTAGTACTTCACGCGGTCATTCAAATAACATTATTAATTATTTTAACTAAAACAAATTAATTTTTAGGCATTGATAAATTTATCTTTTTTTATTTTTTAATTAACACTATTGTTGTTCTAATTATATTTTCATGGTTGATAACAAATAAAAAAAGATCAATATAAAATAAATGACCTCTTTTAGTATTAACTCTGTCATCTCATATATCGGAAGAATCATGTCACTAATGTGGAAAATGTGCAAAATTTTAATCTGTGCATCTTATTATTTTCTTAAAATTTCTAATAAAAATTATATTATAATTTTAGAAATTTAATTAAGAAAAATAAAACCAAACAAAAAGATTTGTATTTGATTGTATTCTTAGTGCCTTTTGACGTTTTTGAATTATTATTATTTTTTGGTTATTTTTTTAATTATCTAATCTCTTTTTTCATTTTTCTTTTTTCTCTATTTTTTATAATAATTTCTTATCTAATCCTATACTTCTTTCATATTCATCCTAACATTATTTTTCGGCTTCCGTTAACTTACTCATTTTTTTCATTTCTTTACTATTGTTAATTCAATCCCTCCAAAAAAATAAGTAACTATTATTATTCTTCTTTAAAATAATCAAGTTAATTTTTCAATCTCCTTCTATAAATTTTTCAAAAAATTTCAAAATTCAATTTTTTTAATTAATTTTTTCATATATTTTTCATGATTTACATGTTATATTAAATATCATAACTTCATAAATAAATTTATTTATAATTGGTTATCTTCTTTATATCCCATATTTTTAATATATAAAGATCACATGCTGATAAAGTGTGCCAATAAATGTACTTTAGTGTTTCTTAAAAATTATTGATCAAAATTTTTGTCAATGATTGCTCTTATAAATTTGTACGCCTTTCAGATCTACCTTATTTTTATGTATATTATTTGTACCACCCTTGTAAATAAAAAAAATTGCACATATATAACATTATAAACTTAGAGAGCTCATAAAATCAAAATTTCATCACCCTCCTTGTCCATCCAATAAAAATAATTATGAACATTTGTGGAGTTCAAGTAGTGCCAATTATATATAATTATAAATTGAATTTCCCTTTTAATCAAATATTATACTCTTTCTATTTTAAAAAAATTTATGATCAAACTATATATTATCTTAAATTATGCACATATAATTATTCTTTAAGATATAATTTAAATATTTAAAAATATATATCATAAGTTATAAATCGTTTACACATTTATTTCTTTTTCATATTTGTACACTTCAAAAATTATTATCCTTGCTTGAGTTATTAAATCTATTATCTTTCACCTCTTACTAATCATATAAAAATCTTAAAAATTATTTTTTTATTTCGACTAATTCCTCCTACTGTTGCTCATTTAATATCTACTATTATATTGTCATGTTTTAAATAATATTAATATTTCTTGCTATAATTTAACCAAGAAAGAAAATTTTAATACCAACACTAAAGATTCATTCCTGGAAAGTAAATAATGAATCAAGGTCAAAGAAACAACGACAATTCCCCTCTTGGTAAAGAAAAATATATAAACAGAGACAAATAACTTTACTAAATCATTTTTATCCTAACCTAATATTTATGCATTTTTCAAGTAGTCAGTTCAAAGAGATCATACTCAACAGACACTCGTAATGATCTATCAAAATCTGAAAAAACACGAGAACTTCTTACAACACCAAAGAATGAAAAACTTGAAGACTGCGATTTTACATATCAACAAACAACTTTCCTACGAAATAAACTATATTTTGAAAATTATAAATTAGCTTTATATTCTTATGTTCTATCATTATACTTATTAGAAGTTGATGCACATAACCATAGAAGGATATATATATATATATATACACACACTTTCTTGAGTGGCATGCACGTATATGTTGGCTCTTTTCCTGCTTTATCTTTAAAAATATCCTGGTCCGAAATTATAATAGCTAACCTTATAAACAAAGGGGGAAAATAAAGTTAACTAACCATATAAATAACTTTAAAGAATGCTTGAGTATGAGTTAAAGAGGAAAGAACTACCCTATTATCAATATTAATAATCCAATTCTCGAAAAACTATAAAGAGAATCAAAAAGAAAAATTCAAATCATATTTTTAAGGAACTCCTGATTCATTTGCGCAAAAAAAAAAAATCCTGGTTTATATATATCTTCGAAGAAAGAAAAGATGAAAAAAATTTCATTCATAAAGAAATGATACAAAAAAAAATTTACTTCTTAAGTATCTCAAAAAAAAATAATTAAAAAAAGGATAATCAACATGTATAGCTCAAATTAAATATCTATTAATGTGATTTTAAAGTATCATAAACTTATATTAAATAATTAGAGGTTATGAATATGAAAAGGTTGAGAGTTATGAATATTAATACTATTCATATTAATTATGAGTAAATTAATTATGTAATTGAAGAGTATGAGTTAAGAAGATGATTTTGCAAAATAAAACAATTAAAAGAAATGTGAAAAAAATTCAGAAAAAGAAGAAAAAAGATAAATATTTTTCTTGTCCATAGAGAGGTGCCACATCACCTATTTAATACCTAGTGCGTTGCACGTGTATATGTCGTATCAATTAGTACAAAATTTTTAAATGATATAAACTATATTTAAAAACATGTGTGACAATATAACATGATGCTTTGAAGGGGTAAAATACAAGTTCAAACTTATGAATGGTGCACCTATGAAATAACAATTAAATTTAGTAGGTCATACAATATATAATGAGCTTACTTATGATGCTATTAGGTACAAAAATGTAATATGATCTCACCTAATATTTTTTTATACATAATATTCTTGATGTATGAAAATCTTGATGTTCGATCTCTCTCAAGAAGTAGCATCTAAAGTATAAATTTTTAATAAATTTTTTCCACTATATTGTTAAAGACAATTTCAAGTGCAAAAAATGTTGAAAAGAAATTTAAAATTATAGATAAATATTTATAATATAAAAGGCAGTATAGCAGGCCAATTATATATTTTCTGCATAAACTCACAATCTTAAGCGCCTCTATACTCTAGTTACAAATAATTTATAATAAAAAATATTTTGGCCAAAAGTAAGTCAATTATTTTAGCACATACATCTCTATGGTTTCTCTGATAAATTTGCACGAATCTATCACAATCTATGTAGCCAATTCCTTGATGAATTCAATGGGCTTAAGAAATCAAGAATAAGAAGTAAAAACAAACCACTTACATCAAATAAATAATGCTAGTGGGGGCCGCGAAAATCAACTTAGTTTCATTTTTCTAGTATATTGGTAGAGATAATGAAACAACTGTGGAGCAATATTTGTAATAATTTTGTTAATTCTTCACAGAAAAAGAAACAATATGAATTGAAGCTGCAAAAATCCAAGGCACGAGATGAAATCCAATACAAGAATTAGGATGAAGAATTTGGGTAAAAGAAAGAGATACGTTTATAGAATTAAGACATTGATTATATTTTTGACTCTTCATTACCTTTGGCTTATTGTACAACTCTTTATTACCAAGTCCACGATTCTTCGGCTAATTTTTAATTGGAAGAGGAAAGCATCTAGAAAGCAATGAATAGACAGTTTATATTTTTGCAATAATTATTGGAAGATGAACGTAATCCCAAGGCCAAAGAAGTTAATAAACTACACTAAATACTTAGCAGATATGAGGGAATTCACGCCAACTATAATGACTTCATATTTAATTGATTCATATATTTATTGAAAAGTAAATTTACTATTTGGTATAAAAATATAGTAGGAGTAGTAGTTAGATGAGAGGTAAAAATATGTTCAACTTAGGATGAATATTTAAGTAATTCAATTTTTTTTATAATAATATGATTACGGAAAGTTGGAAGGGTTGTTTCAAAGGATAGGTGTGTGAGATAAAATTAAATGATAATAATTAAATAAATTGGTAGAAAAAATAATTTAAAATGGATAAAAATACTAAAATAATATGAAAAAGATAAATATAAATGGAGCTCTTAGAGGCATGTCACATAAGCATGCCTCTAAGTCTCTTATATATATATATATATATATATATATATATACTAGTCTCGGGACATGTGCGTTGCACGTGCATCTCATGTTAACTTATATCATGGCAATAATTGCATATGTTTTTCTTTTAGGGAAAAAATTGCATATACATATATATATGATAACAGAAATGCATATATTCTAATGTTAAATATATATGATATTTGAAATATTGTACAAACTTCATATGGGTAAAGATATATACAATACAAGTTTTTGAATCTGATGATGCTTAAGGAAACTATAAGGCTTATAAGCCAAAACTTTGTCAGCATAGATATTTAACCAAGAGCGAAAAATTCAACCTCAAATTTACTGAAAATCAATCCTATTTTAAAACTTTTCAATAATAATAAAAAAAAAGGCAAATCAATATAGACCATACAACTATTAAAGATATTGATAAAAGAGCAGATAAATGAATAAATGCTAAACTATATGAAATTTCAAGATGAGATAGAAAACTTTAAACATAAACTGTGAAAGGAACTAAACAAATGAGAACAAAGAAATGGACCTTTGAGTAGGATAGCGGATTAATTTAGTGAACAAAAATCCTTTAGATCATCTCATTTTAAATTTACGTTCCCAAAATAATATTAGACATAAAAGTGCTGGCACATATATGCTGAAAATATATTATATGAAAGAGGCCAAAATATATTAATATAATTTGATTCTTAAACATTATGAGTATAATATTTCAAGTAATCTAAATGTTTAATCTAATATTTCAAAAGCAGGAAATTTGCAAATTCTATTGCAAAACATACCGATCAAGATAACAGGGAGAAGGAGATTTTTTCTCTCTGATCGAGCCATTAGTATTTTCATTTCTCAATGGGAGCATTTCATGAACTTAAATTGGAATGTAATAAAAGCATATTTGATGATAATTGAAATACTAAAAGTAACTGACAAATTTTCTTAGAGTGTTATACAACTTTCAAAAAAAATTGCAAAGCTAAATACGCAGTATAATCACACAAAATTAACCAATACCAAGAGATAGAATCCTATCTAGCTAATAACAAATAAATTGTGAACTTAATAAAACATCAAAGAAAAAAGTATTAATAATCACACCAAATTAAGCAGAACCAGGAAAAAAAGAATTTAAAATGTTAGCAAATTTAGAATTAAACAAAAATAAATAAATTTAATAGAAAAAATGAAACTTGAAGAACATATATATATATATATAGGCGCACACACACATAACCACACGAAATTAAATTAAACCCAATCTTAAATCTCTATTTTTCAGATAATAACAAATTTCAAGGATAAATAAATAAAATAAAAGAAAATAAACTAACAAATGTAACTTGAAGAAAAAAATTAAAGAATGCAAAAAGGTAAAAACTAACATATTGTCTTCTTAATTCCAACATGTTGCCTATTGGAGGCTTGGAGCAAGAATCTCGAGTAGACGTCTTCATAATTCTCGACAAAATTCATTGTTGTATTTTTTAAAATAAACTTTCAAAGGATACACAATGTACCAATAAGTTCATTTACACTTAAAAACTTTAAAAAGAGAAGAATATCTAGTAATAATTGGGCCTAACAAATTTTCTAATAAGTAACAAATTAGGAATTATAAAGATATCGAAAGTTGATATTTAAGTGTCTACTACACTAATACATAAAGATGAAAAAAGAGAACCTTTTATTTTTTGTCTGCTTTATATATGATTATTATACTTGTCATCAGAAGATGAAAATAGGCTTGAAGTTGTGATTGCAAGTGAAGATTCTAAGTAATGTATATAGGGAAAAAAATGGAGAGTGAAAAAGTAAAAAATGGTTCTTACTAAAGAGGAGTTAAAAGGTCCTCCATTACTGAAGAAATTGAAACGTCTTTAATCTTTCCTCTCCATCTTTTTTTATTTTCTTCCTTTTAAGTTTTCATCTTCATTTTTATTCCCTCTAACCAATTAAAATCATTAATGAAAATTACGCCTTAATCCTTAGCAATAATAATAAGCTTAATCAAAATATACAATTTGTTCATCTGTAATAATTTCTACTAGATAATGTCTTTCAAGAGTATAATAATTATAAGAAAGTGAAGAGACTAACATCATATTATGAGAAGACTATTTATTATGAAATATTTTTATTTTATTTTTATTTTATACATTTGCATTGAAAGACTTGTTTATCTATTAATATTAAGAGTATAATAAGAAATATTTTTATAGTAAAATTACTCTTTTAATAATTTTTTTTTATAGGGAAAAAATATTTTCGTAATTTAACTTTTGACTTGGAAGCTTCTTACTTATAATATAATATGATATATAATTATGATATGATATGATAAAATATTAATATTTAATTATGTATTTAATTAAATTTTAATTTAATGAAGGGCAAAATGATAATCTAACTTTTCACTTTTTGGCTTCTCACTTATATAATGATACTAAATTTTGACTTGGAAGCTTCCTACTTATAATATAATATGATATATAATTATGATATGATATGATAAAATATTAATATTTAATTATGTGTTTAACTAAATTTTAATTTAGTGAAGGAGCAAAATGGTAATCTAACTTTTCACTTATAGGCTTCCCACTTATATAATAATATGATATGATGATGATTTTTACATATTATATTTCTTTTTATTTTATTTATTTATTTTATTTAGTGGAGGGTTAAAATGGTAATGCAACTTTGAAGTTAGGAATCTTTCACTTTTATTATATTTTAATTTAATTTATTTTTATTGTTATTAATTTATTTTATTTAGTGAAGCTTGTTTAATGACATAACATTAAATGACATTAATTAAATAAATTGAATAAAAAAATAATTTTAAAACAGAAAAAAAAATTCAAAAAACTATTTAAAAAAAAAGAAAGAACGGAGACCTTAGAGGCATACCACATCAGCATGCCTCTAAGTCTCATTATATATATATATATATATATATATATATATTATTTAATGAATAATAAATATAAAATATTTTTATATTTTATTGTTAAAATGATATGTATTGACTTTAATTCAGAAATGTTGTAATTAATTCATTTAATTTAATATAAATATTAAGTGTCGATAGTACTTATCGAGAAAGGATTGTTTATATCTGTTTGGTTACCACTATTAGAAACACTAATTTAATAAGCAAATTGTGTTATTTAATTTTTTTTAAAAAATACTTATAAGTGTCAAATTATGAAAAGTAACGAATATCAAAATACATTATATTATTAAAATTGTTTTAAAGGAAGAATTTAAATTTAAGTGAAAAATATTAACCTCTATTTTTCTGGTAATGGGCTAATGGCTTTGTTATTTCAAAGACAGAGAGCTGAGATAGAGGAAAGAAACATTTTGAAAGAAATGGAGAAGTAACTCATATTTACATTTAGTGGACTATTTTGAGAAGGAAGATGAGAAGGAAAAGAAATATAGAAAATAAAAGGAAAAGGAAGAGATAAGCTGTTCGACTAAGGTTTTAAATGGTCAAATTAACTTATAAATACTATTTAGTTTATTTATGTGTTTGGTAAATATTCAAGTGTTTATAAATTAATCTAGATTGTACATCTGTGCGGAGTTCTAATGATTTGTTTTTATTTTTTATATATATATATATAAAATATTTTATGATTTATTGTTAATTGCATATTTTATAAATATTTTAAAATAAAAAATAAAATATAAACATGTATTTGGGTGATGTGATTTGATATATATATAGCCATGATTTCATATATTTTCTTCCATTTTAATTTGTTTGTCTGATTTTGAATTGGAACTAAGTTTAACAAAGTAAAGAAGATTTTAGAAATTAAACTAAAAGTATGTAAAAATGTACCAAAATTCTTTTTAATCTTGTGGTCTTGAACGTGACACATTGAAGTTGAGACTAAAGAGTTGTCAAAAAAGAAAACAATCTTTTCCTTTAAATGGACTAAAAAGAAAAATAAGAAAAACAAATTGAAATAGAGCTAGTATTATATTTTATTTTATTTTTGCATTATGTTTTTGTATTTTAATTTTTTTAAGATCTTATTAATATCTATGAATTTTCTACCATTTTATAATATTTATCATGATACTTTGTACAAAGATTTTACTGTATATTAATATTTTTACCCAACTTGTAGTGTTATTTATATAAATGTTAACCTTTTATTTTATTTTAAAAAGGTTCTACACTACCAAACTAAAAATTGATTAAATTTTTTCTAAAAATATTATCTTGTAAATTCTTATTAAATTTTAAATATATCGTTATACTCCTTTAGTATTTTCAACTGTTCTAATATATTTCATCCCTCTATAATATATTATTCAAGAAAAAAATTTATTTTTTCTTTCATACTTTTCTATTATCTCTTTTTTTTTTGTATTTTAAAAGTATCATTAAGTATATATTTATATATTTTGAAATTCATATAATATTGAATTTTTGGTAAATATAGAGAAAATATCCAATTAAATTTGACCATAGAAAAAGAAGCATATCCAATTAAGTTTGGTTATAGACGAAGAAATATACTCTTGCATAATTATACTTCTCATGTTGCCAAATACATATTGACTAATTATATTTTTTAAATTATTTTAATTGTTTTTTTCTAATTATTTTTGAATAATATTTTAAAGAGGGAAGCCTTTTTCTATACAATATGAAAATATTTTATTATTAAAAAAAATTAAAATAAAATTTTATATTTTTAAAATTTTTTTATATTAAATAATTATCAAATAACGTTAGTATCATATAAATTACAACTAAATATAACAGTTGAAATTTTAAAATTTGTATAAAAATATTAATTTGAAATAGTACAATACATATTTAATTATAAATATATATAAATTATATTTATTTTTTTAAGAAAAAATATTATCTTCTTTACTTAATAAGATAAACAATACAAATGAAATAATGTATAAAGAAATAATAAAATTATTATATATAAATATCATATTTTGTTATTTTACTAAATAAAAATGAACACTTGAGTTATATAATTACCAAAGAAATATTTTTAATAATTAAAAGCTCAATAAAAAATATAAATGAAATTATAAAATTTTTTGTTATATATAAATATCATATGTTTCTTCACATTTGAATCATAAAATTATCAAAAAGATAATTTATAATTAAAAGCACTACATAAAACAACTTATTTGAGTTTTTTTTTAAAAATTATATAAACAAAGTGAAAAGTAGTTCTTTTAAAAAAAAAGAATGAAAATTTAATGAGAAGTGGAGTCCACGAAATGAGATTAAATGATTGTTGGTTAATTTATTTATTTAATAGATTTAAAATTACTATTATGTCCTTGATCGTCCTATCATGACTGTTCTATATAAATAAATAAATAAAAAATAAAAAAAACTTAGATATTGAAAGACCAATTTATGGAAATAATATTATATTTTTAAATTATATTTGTAGGTGTTTAATAATTTTTTTAAAAATAAATTAATTGTCAATATTTTTAACTAAATATAATAAAGAATTATATCGAGGATCATAATTTATAATTAATTCTTTTTAATTTCTATAAAATTAACTAATAACTTATAATTTGTCTAAGTTACCACAATTAATATTAAATGATTATGTTTTTTAATACTCATTTGAACATTATGTCAAACACATACACTTAATTAAGCAATTAATTTCAATAATATTCTTTTTACATTATAATTGAAAACATATACTCTAAATTTTAATAATATTTTTTTCACAGTGTATTTGAAAATTATACCAGAAAATTATTAAAACTATAAATTTTATTAATATTAACAAATTTTATAGGATTAAACGAAACAAAAAACTTATGGAATTATCTATAAAATAATTTTATATACACATGAGTTTGTCTCTCATATGTTTAACCAATAAATTTACATACTTGATAAAAATTATAATGAATCACGTTATTCTTTATAACATGATAGAAGATAGAAAAAAATAAAAGAAACTCTAGCTTTACTTCGTGTTCTATACACAACTATATCAAAAGAATAATTTATTACAGTAAGCAAAGAAAGGTTTCAGGAAAATTACATATACAATGAGACAATATACTAATCCAAATAGAGAGAACACAAAGGCATTAAGAAAAATTAACGTGATATAAATTATAGTAATTCAGTGAGATAGTTAAAATTATACTTTAATATAACTCGTTTAAAATAATATTAACCGGCAATAATATAATAAATTTATGAATAGTACAATATACCTCGTGTAATCCTACGAATTAGATCTCAAAATTTTTAAATATTACTTTATATAAATTACGTGTATTCTAAATCTTTTTCAACTAAATAAAAATATAGTCTTCTCTACTTAGTATTGCATATGTTCAATCATAAAATAATTAAAATAAAATCGGGTAAAAATTATAAGAAATAAATTTTAAGTCCATTTTTATTAATAAAAGTGACTTACAAAAGAATGGGAGTGTGTGTGTGTATATATATATATATATATATATATATATATATATATATATATTTAAAGTGTATATATATTTAAAGTATGAACAAAATTCATTACTTATAAATTAATTTTTAAGGTTTACCAAATTATATTTTAAAAATTAATCTTTAAAAATTGTGAAAATTTTTAACCTAAAATTATTTTCCAATAGTGTGAATAAATGAATGTTTTTTTTAGGTATTTTGTTAATATATTTTTATTTTTTTATTATTTTACTATAATAATTAATTTGTACATTAATTAAACATGTAAAAAAAAACTTAAGTCTACTTGCTTGTTTATATTTTTATTTGAGTAAAATAAAATTGAAATTTCACTGTATAAAAAAAGGAAATAAAGATGAGTATTTTCACCTTGCAAATACTTTTCATAAATATAGAATAATAAAAATTAATTAGAATTGATACGAAGCATTAGAAAATTGTGCTTAAAGTTGTGATTATGAAAAGAATTTGGTTATTTTATCAATAAAAATTCATGAACAAACTTTGAAGCTTATAGTATAAATAAATAATGTAGATTTTTTTTGTTGAAATAATAATAATACCCCTGGTCACTCCACATCTTCACTCTTCTGTATAAAAGAAAAATAAAATAGCTAGATGAGATAGACCCGTATGATCACGGGCCCAACAATTATATTATTACATATTTGATTTTGATATATATAATTTGTTATTGTATAATTTATAATATTTAATTAAGAAATATATTAGGATATATATGTGCTACTAATAACGTACTTAAATATATTATTTATTATAAGATAATAATTTTTTTATTTTTAACAAAAAATAATAAAATAAATCATATATTTATTCGTGTTGTTTGTTTATATAGTGGATAATTTAGGGTAAGAAGTTTAGTTTATACAAGGAAGATAAAATTATCGACTTTTATAAGTTACAAAGATTATGTTCACAACCTAAGAGGAGACTGGATAAGCCACCAAAATAATTATAGGACACGATTAAATATAATTTATTTTAATTATGAAAATGATATAATTTTAATTTTTTGAGCTAGTACATCTTGTATGCATTTAATGGACCAAGTATGGATAAATATTTTATATTCACATGATAAAATAATTCTCTAGTTCATTAAATATACTTATACTCTTAATTTTGATATAATCATTATTTGTTGCGTATATTATTTATTGTTTAATTTATTAAAATAATAATTTTTTTTGTGGGTCAATATGCCTGAAAAATTGAATGATAGCAATATACATTGTCAAAGTAATAGTTAGTTGATGAAATTCATGTCTCGGTCTAAAAATTGATCATGCATCTTTATGAAAGCTTTATAAGTTTTATATGTAAATTTTATATGTGAACTTTATAGTCGGCACATAAAATAAGCTAAGCAAAAGTATAAAGAAAATAATTAATAAATTAAATAGTCAGTAAGTTTATTTGATTGATTAGTATCTAAGGAGGTTATGATTATGATTTTTTAAATATGTTTTTATGAAAAAATTTATCCACAAAAATTTTGTAGGTTCCAATAATACTCGTGTTACATAATTAAAAAAATCGTGAAACTGGTGATGATCGGGAGATGATGCTAATTTTTCTGAATTGAAGGTCAATTATATTGATCAGTTATATTCACGCTTCAAAAGAAAATTCATTTATCTCTATATGTATTCATTATCTATATTATGTTAAAACTTATAGACACAAATAAAATATATTATATTTGCAAATTCAATTTACTGCCTGTGAGGAGTCTCAGTATATCTGATTCAAACACTAACTAAATTTTTTCCTCTAAATATAAAACATATAAGTTGTTCTCATTTGAATTCAATTCTATCATAATTTTTTATTTTATTATAATTTTTAGATTAAATTATAATGATCACAATTTAAAGTCATATTTTATAAATTTAAACTTAATTCATTAGTAATTATATTTTATATATTGCACTAAATTTCAAATAAGGAATCACCTTTCATATAATATAATTTTTGTATATGATTTATAGATTAATTTTAATGTATTTTTTATATTTGTTAGTATAAATTTATGACAATAATTTTTGAACTAAAATATAATTTAGAAGCTTGGAATTGTAAAGATACATTTATAGAAATTCAAAAGCATGCTTTGATATTTAAAAGTATTGTATTTTAGTTAAATACATCATTCCATCAATAATAAATAATTATTGACATAAATTAATTTTAAAAAGTGAAGAAAAATAAAACATGAATAAAAGTTGATAATGATTGGATATTTTAAATTTTATGGAATTGAGTAAGTCTATATTAAAAAAATTCTCAATTATGAAAACTACATGATATAAAAAAATTGCGCAACAAAATATATTTATCAATCATTTATATTATACATAGTTAGAGATAATTAGTGAAAAAATAAGATAAAGACCAAATATATGGTACAATACAAATTGAATTGTTCTTTATGTAACTCTTCATAGCTATGGTCATTCATATCTTTTTATAGATTTCAATAATACTCGTGTTACACAATAAAAAAAATTATGAAATTGGTGGTAATCATGATATGGTGCTGATTTTATGTAATTGGAGGTCAATTATATTGATCAGTTATATTCACGCTTCAAAAGAAAATTCATTTATCTCTATATGTATTTATTATCTATATTATGTAAAAATTTATTCAGATAAATAAATTATTGTATTTGCAAATCTAACTTATTGCCTATGAGGAGTCTTAGTACATCTGATTCAAGCACTAACTAAATTATTGATGTGATATGGGTTTACAACACTTTCGACACTTAAAACTGAGAAAATATGCATGATCTTAGGTGTGTTTATACAGACATACTTTCAGAGAAATCAGGTGTTAGAGTTGAAATCTGTAAAAGACGAAAAAAGAGTATAGAAAATGGGCCAAGAACAAGTCTCAGTACGAGCCGTACCTTGATGGTACGAGCTATACATTGATCCTTGGAAAATTTCCGAAGACCTGTACAAGACAAGCCAAAGTATGACTCTTAGTATGAGCCGTACCATCCTGATATAAGCCGTACTAGAGCAGTCGTGGAAAATTACAGAAGGATGCACTTTGACTAATCTCTTGGTACGGATAGAAACCACGATTCGTGATGACTACCTACAACCCGTACCAAGGAGCCGTGGTGAACTTCAGAAAGAATATTGAATGGCAGATTTCATGGTACGAGAGGCAACCACGAGTCGTAAGAGTAAGGTACGAGTCGAACCCAAATAAGCGGGTCGTGCGGGCACCTACATCGACTCTACTCGATAGGAGAACGCTTGTGGAACGTCACATCAATTACCTAAAATTTCTCATTTATATTTTTTTCATTAATCAACAGTAACTCACAATAAAAATAAAAATACCAACTTTCGAACACCGTGACTCTTCCAAGATCTAGTCTAGACATGTATAAGAGCTCTAATAGAATAAATGACAAGACAAAATGACACAACTTCGCCTGAGAAAAAGAACATTGAAGCTGATGCTGAGTACTCCATTCTAATCAAGAAACTTCAGACCTGCCACAACCTACACCAAAAAGGCATATCAAGGTAGTATCAGTACACTACACGTACCGGTAGGCATCATCGATCGACTAAGGTTAGTTAACACAACAATATAATAATCAACATACCATCAATGATATTAAATTCAACAATCATTCCACTCATACAACTACTCATTAATTCTTAATAGCTACACTATCTTTTCTTAAGTCTCATCAACGTTCGTGCAATTTTCCTGCCCTTCTAACCAATAATTACTCCCTCATTCTGCCTCTCTCTATTTTTGCTGCAGCAAAGACTCAAGACGTCACCGTGATCCCACTGCCACGATAATGTACCCGCCGCAGTGCTTCCAACCTGCCAGTAATCGATTTTTTCTCTAATCCAGTTCTGTCTATTTCCGCTATAAACTCCATAGCACTACTATCTCTCTTACCATTTACCATGATTGACCAAGTCCATTTCTACCGTTTATTAACCTATTCACTTATCTATAGGATTTTTCGATCCTTCTTAATAAGACACATCAATAATAATATCTACTCGTCATCTCATGGTAATTCACTGCCTTCTTATTGAACCCGTCTACCTTCCGTAACTCACAGAACCAATTAAAATAAAATATTAAATTGCAAGTACGGATTTACTAATTCAAATACACACAGAAACCATCAAGACATAACAAGGAAGTCAATTTTCCCCAACTTTGAAGTGCATACACATACATGTCTCCATACCCCGAAAATGCCATAAGATATCATACCTGAACCATGTGGAAAATACACGGTATTCCGCATATGTTTCTCACCTCAACCTGAATCATGTCGGTATGTTCAGTATCGCACTTGTATAACTATATCTTTCTGTCTCTGTAGCCATATGTATAATTAATTATTACTCGCACAGTCTCTGTCACACAATCATCCATCGGTGATATGCTAGGTACAAGCCTCCATCACATCACTATACACACATGCCAGAGGGTTTATGCTTGTCCTTCTAGTCATGACCTGCAAGGGACTCTAGAAATCAATATACTGTACACTCAGCCGTATGAGTCTTTTATCATACGTATCTGTGTATTTATATCCGTACACCCAGCCATATGGCCTTTTAGCCATACCTGTCTATGTAATCTCTCATACTGTTCATCTAGATGCTCACCATGGGCACAAGCCATTCAAGTATCCGATCCTCATTCATAGTCTAATTGTACTAACCTATTCATCCGGATACTTTACCTTTTGGCCCCAGACCTCATATTCACCATCATATCGATGATTTACCCTCTGTATCATCCATTATCTCAGTTACACGTTCGTTCGATACCAACTCGCCCCTCAATCTCTGGATGCACATCATAGCACAACAAACAATAAATCACATATGACAAGAGTTACATATACATATCAACGAGTACAATCACATGCATAATTCAGAACCCAATTTCATACCCAAATAGTAATAATACCAATTACCTTAATACATTACAAGGAAATTCAACTTGGCCCGCTCACTAGTTTGGGCTCCACTACAGCAGCATTACTGCTGCCACAACGGTCTCGCTGCAGCGGTACAATAACCGCTGCAATGGTATTGCTGGAAGTACTACGACCAGTCTTCATCCCAGCTTCTCCTATGATTTGTGTCTTCCCCATCTAGTGTCTCATTCAATATATGCCCACCTCAATGAAGGCAACATCATATCCAGCTTATTTGAACAATTAACTTTTCTCAATGCAACCATCAACACAAATAATATACATCAACCCAAACAATGCAGTATTAACCGTAGATCATATAGGTCATTACATAAGATCTAGCTACCCTAATTTATGGGATTCAACTCACGTTTTATAATAATCAAAATCTATTAACTGCTCAATTATTGCATCCTCTAAGAATAATGTATGTGAATAGCCATCCAAGATTTTAATTCAGAAGGAATGATCCTACAATTTTGTAAACCGAAAAATATTTAACAACAATGCCCGAAGGTCAATTTACATATAATTAATTCGATCCCACGTACACCCTTAAGCATGGACTATTTATTATTTCCATCTCTCCCCTAGGGGTTTTCACATTACGGGGATATCACTACCCTTTTTTTTCTAATCCGTACATTCTCATAATCTCCCGATTTCAAATAATCAACAACTTATCTAAGTTTTGATCCTACCCATCAAAAGCATATCAATCATACGCACGTATATATTTATATAATTTAAGTATAACACAAAAGTGAGTAAACCATAGCCTACCTGGGCGCCAAGCCATCATCGAAACATTCTCAACTGCATGTTTGCATCGATTTCTTGAGTTCTTGTGGGAGTTCCTAGCTATAGAGGTTGAATCTTTACCTCTTAGCCTTCTTATTTTTTCAAAAAATTATTTTTTTGTTTTTGGGGCATTTTTATTAAGCCCTTCTTAGAGACTAGGTTTTTAAGATCCTAAATGAAACAGGATTTTTGGAATTCTATCCGTGTCACCCACCGCAGCGAGCACCTTTATCGCTACAGCAGTTCCGCTATGGCGGAAAGTGTCCTGCCGCGGCGGGCACATGCCTGGGCCCACCCTAACTCAACCAATTCGAACTTGTTCATCTTGTGCCCTTTATTTTTTGGGGATTTCATTTCAAATCTCTAAAAATTTAAATTCACCCATTATTAGGTGGCTGGGGTACTATAACGACTGGGTGGATTGTTACACGAACCAAGACACTCGTGGAAATATTAAGAGGATACCAAAAATCACAGGTTCAGACCACGACATATACTACAACTCATAGGAGCATTGTACGAGTTGTACCAACTCCTAGCACTTAACCAAAATCTGGGTTGTTGAGCATTGTATGAGTGGAAGCTATGACTCATAAGTTCATAGTAGGAGTCATAGGATCTGGAGGCGACAATTATTATAGTTTTCCTGTTAACTTAGAAAAGGTTTCTGATTATTTATATAAATATATTTCTAGGTTATTTTTGTGAAGAAAGGTTGTTTAGTCGAACTTTGACACATTTGAGAGAAATACTTTGGAGATTCTTCTTGAGTTTTCTAATATTCTTGAAGATTATTAATTGTTTTTGGATTGATCATTGTTGTGTTATGCAATTAATCAAGTGGGTTTTATTTCAATAAGATTGTAAGTTTTTAATTATATTTTCGTCTATGAAATCTAATTCTTCTCTTACAACCATGAGAGGCTAAAACCTCCACAGCTAGAGTTGTGGGAACCATGGTGAATTAACCAATTAGGGTTTGTACAAAGTGATTCTAAACTAATACAAATGCTTGTATTGTATTCTCTTCATCTTAAACATTTTTTAACAGAGCGCAACATTAGGACTTGCCCGAGTTCTCTACTTGCTTGAACCTAGAGAGGTAAAGATTAGGAAAAGAGAAGTACAAACAAAGCCTTGAATTTTGTAGTTCATTGAATAACTTGAGCTGCAGTTGCAGAATAGTTAATTTGAAATAAATTAATAACGGTTAAAGTGAAATCACTCAAGAGAACTAATCTGATAATTGAGTATAGTCATCCAATAGGGACGAACCAGTTGTTTGGATGAACCTATGTTATCACTGTCTATAAACCAAGTATTGGAATAGATCACAATTGTAAAATTCGAAGTAGTTATGAATCCATAGGGAACACCTCCCTAGTTAATTGCATAATCTTGAAAACAACTTCAATTTACAACACTCTCACTTAATTCTTTGATTGAAACCCCCCATTAGGAGATAATTGTCCTAAACGATTAAATACTAGCATTATTCTATATCCTGACCATATTGTCTGTGGCATCGACCTCAATCTTTGTTGGATTCTTTATTGACAACATTCGCGTCATACTTTTACAGGGGTGTGATTTGAGCGTTATCAAAAAGTGGCGCCGTTGCCAAGAAATATGGCTTAGGATTAGATTAACTGCTTGTGTCTAACTTTTAGTCGCTATTTCTTTATTTATGTTTTTATTTTGTTTTTGACACCCACATGCTTCCACTTGGTGAATGCCAAGTACTCGGCGAAGCGAAAACCCCTTGATCCCACTTGATCTAGAGCTTGAAAGGACACTGCAAAATATGGAGCGTAACGAAGCCCCTGAACAGATGCAAGGAAAATAAGCCGCTGAGGCTTGTCAAGCAGAGTTAGCATGGCAAGCCGTCTTTAGAGAATAGATGATCCCCATGGAGTGGTGGGAAATGTTAATTAACACAGACGGGGTAACAGATGCCATAGATATGCTCCATAATTTGATGTTGATGAGGACCAGGATATTGATGAGGCTGAGTCAACAGGAGCCATTATACCTCTGCCTTTGCCTGCTGGGCAAAGTTTGACATTACTAGCACCATGATCCAGTTGCTCAACTTGAAAGGGGTGTTTAGTGGTCATGCAACTGACGATGCGAATCTGCACCTGATGAACTTTGTGGGGATTTGCAAGGCATACAGGTTGCCAGGTGTGAGTCAAGATGCTATCAGGCTGAGACTCTTCCCATTCTCCCTGTCTGGATAGGTCACTTTATGGTTATCGAAGTTTTCTAACGACTCCATTACCAACTGGAGGGAGCTAAAACAAGCCTTTTTAGAAAGGTTCTTCCCACTTTCCAGGATGCTGCAGCTAAAGGATAAGATCTATAATTTTTGGCAGTTGAAGATGGAGTTACTACATGAGACTTGGCTGAGATTTAAGAAGAAGCTGACGAAGTGCCCTAATCATAAAATTCCTGATGACAGTTTATTAAAATTTTTTTACAGTTCTTTGAACAATAACACCAAGGCTGTAGCAGATACAGTGGCAGGAGGAGCACTCATGAGTCACTCATGGGAACAAGCGACTATCACACTTGACTGAGTGACCAAAATGAACAGAGACTGGCACACAAGGGAAGCTGAGACAACTGCAGGTACATAAGCCATAGGGATGACTACGGACCAATGCAGAAAAGAGGAAGAATGTGATTAGGAGTTGGCTCACATGAGGACATCTCTAGACCTACTCACGAAGCATATTATGGGCGCTGGATCTCAAAAGGTGAATGCAATGGGAGCTCAGGGTCAGGAATCGGAGTATGACTAGTCAGATTCGGAGAAAATGACAAACTTTTTGAACAACTAGGTGGTGGATTTCGGGCCAATGCCTAAGGATCCGAGGTGTCGAAAATCAAGGTCGGACTAATACAAAGAAAACTACAATAGGAACTGGTATAGGGATAAGAGCAGAGGTCGTGAGCTAGAAGGTGATTAGAGAAAGAATGACGGCTACCGCAACGATCGAACAAGTTTATATGTTCCTCTTAGGGCTCGTGAGGGCGATGCTAGACCATCAAAGTTGGAGAGCATGATGGATGAGTTTCTGAAAAAGGAAAAATCCACAGATGATTAGTTGAAGGACATTTGAGAATACATATTTGGCATGAGCCAGAAAGTTGAATTGCATGCCATAGCGATTAAGCAGTAGCTAGGTCATATGTCTGCATCCCTAAACCAGAGATAGAAGGGCACACTTCCTAGAAACACAGTTCAAAATATGAAAAATGAAAGTCATTGGATGGCTGTGATCACTAGGAGTGGAAAAACCACCATCAACCCCCTTACCAGTTGTAGTTGACATGGAGAGACAGAAGGAGATCGAGCTGAATGAGGAAGATGAGATTGCTAAACAATATCCTATAGGTGAGGTTGAATTGACCAAGACTCCAGGTGATGCAAAGGAGTCTAGAGCTAATAAAAGTAAGGAAAAGGTGCCACTCAGATTTATAGGCTGATCCCTCGACCACCACCACCATCCCCTCAGAGGATGAAGAAGAAGGCGGAAGATGAGAAGTTCCAGAAGTTCTTGTCAATGCTAAAACAATTGTCTGTGAACATCCCATTGGTCGAGGCATTAGAATAGATGCCCGGGTATGCCAAGTTTATGAAGTACCTGGTGATTAGAAAGAGGTCCGTGAGCTATGAGCCAGTATGTAACTTACACTATTTCAGTGCCATAGCCTCACGGGTCCTTGCTCAGAAAAAGAAAGATCCAGGTGCCTTCACCATTCCGTGCAAGATTGGTGATTTTGAGTTTGTAAAGTCCCTATGTGACCTAGGTGCTAATATCAACTTGATGCCATTAGCTGTGTCAAACAACTGGGCTTGAGAGCCCCTACGCCAGTTATGATGCGACTATTGATGGCAGACCGCACAATTAAGAAGCTAGTGGGGATCCTTTTTGATGTGCTAGTCAAGGTGGACAGTTTTATCTTCCTAGCTGACTTCATGATCATAGATTGTGAGGTCAATTTTGAGGTCTCCATTATTTTGGGGTGACCATTCCTTGCCACTTGGAGAGCTTTGGTGGATGTTGAGGCTGACCAGTTGAAGTTTAGATTGAACAAGGAGGAGGTCACCTTCAATGTCTGCCGGTCAATAAAATAGCCCAATGAGTTTAGGGTAGTGTCAGCAATTGAGGATAAGTCTTAGTTTCTTGACGAATTTTGAGTAGTCAAGAGACTTGCGTCACGCCGCCACGTTAAATCAGGAACTTCTTGGGAGGTAACTCATGAGGTAGTTTGGTGAAGTTTGAGTAACCAAACCACCTGCATTGTGCCGCGACATTAAATCAAGCACTTTTTGGGAGGCAACCCAAGTATCTTGACTTATGTGTGTTCAATGTGCAGGTGAAACAAAAACTGATGGGAGAAAAATTGCAGAATAGACTTGTACTACGAGCCTCACTATGGCTCATAGGAGGATTGTACAGCTCGTTATGATCTGTGGTGAAAAACAGATACTTGTTCTAGTGCTGTCATGACCCAAACATGGGCCCGAATCGAGACACGGGATAAGGAGCCCCGAGAGACTCCAAGTAGACCCATGACATGAACATACATCTAACTCAATCAATAAAAACAAAAGATCAACATAATAAACATAGAAAAAGTTTGAACATAGCATAACATCAGAACATACAACACCAGTTTGAAGCTGAATACAATCTATGTCTAAAAAACCTCTATTTCTGATGAGTTGATGGAAAAAAGACCCCAACTAACTCTATAATCTTGAAACTGAAAATATAAAGATAACTGATAAGGAATGGTCCTCGGGAGATGAGGACTCACCTACTAAGACTGGATATGCTACTCTAGAAGGTTGGCTAGCAAGGGGGCTAAGTCTGAATATCGAAGCCTGTATCATGTAACGATACAACATAAAGTATACAGTCAGTACGTGGAATGTACCGAGTATGCAAGGTAAGTAAAACCGCTAAGTAAGTAAAATCATTGAACATGCATAATATAAAACATAATCAAGATAAGAATTTGAGAGTAGGGATTGCATGCTATTTTCTAAAATCATTATTTGAACATAACTGAACATCATAACTGAATTGAATGACCCAAAGTTGAAATATGATAGTCATAAATAAAACTGAACATTGGGTCAAACCTGTTGAAAACATAATATCATAACTGATGTACATGCATAAATGAAATCATGAGGAATAATGGGAGACTCGTCATATAACTGACATTACCATGATAGAGCTTACGTGGTCCCGACTATCACATTCAAGTGGGCAGAGCCATCTAAAGCCTTGCAAGGGCTAAGGATGCTACCATGATATCGATATCAAGCTCAAGGCATCTTGTGGGTAGGGGAAAGCCCAAAGGAGGTCCCAAATAATCTGATCATACCTATGTTGGAGCGTAGTTCTGAGGCATAGGGTTGACTGACCCTTAGCCTACTCGGTGCTAGACACTACTCCCAAAAATATGCATATGCTTTCCATCATTTTTCAACGAAGCTAGCCATCGTCTAATGACGAAGCTGAATAATAACATATATGCATAATCTTAAATCATAACTTGAGGAGCCTTGACTCAAACCATACCACAAGTTGAAAAATAATGGGATTCTTGACTCCAAAACCATGTGGTAAGCTAATTCATGAAATCGTAAAACATACTTGATGATATGGGCTTGCCCAATACTTAAACATGCTTGAAATCAACTTGATTCACTTTGAAAAGATGAATATAACATGGGTATTTCAAAATCATACTTTCTTCATAAACATCACATCATACTTGAACATATATCTCATGGATCTCAACTTTCAGGAACATTCATGGATGGGCATCATAGTTTAGAGCATTTGAAAACATAATTTATAATTTAAAACATTGTAAAATCTATCGATTAATCATAATTCATCATTCAAAACATGCTTAGATCATACCCATGATTGAAACTTAGGAATTCATGTATTGGGTAAAAATCCCATGGAACCATCAACTAGAACATCATGAATTGAGAGGGAATTGGGCATGGGTGTGGACAATTTCACCCATTCATAGCCTTACATACCTGAAGGGATATGATTTTCACACTTTCTTGATTGCCCAAAGAGAATTGAGGAAGAACTAGACTTTGATCACCTCTCAAACTTCTAAACTTGCATGCATGAATTAGGATAGACTTAGAATGACTTAACCCTTTCTAAAACACTCCACTCAGACCTTAAAACGACGTAGTTTATGCCTTAGAAACATAGAAATTATAGAAAAGCCCTTAATAAACTCGTAGGGAAAACAATCTGCCAGTCCCAACAAGGGACTGGATGGGTGGTTGTCAGTGACCACGATTCATGGTCATCGGTTGTGGCCTTCATTGCCCAAAACATTTAATCTCTAACCAACTTTTAACCACGACCCACTCAACGATTCACGGCATTGACCACAACTAGTGGTGTGTAGTCTTTGGGTACACTGCCTGCTCTTCCTCCATCCTTCAACTGCCTTTGACCACGAGTGACCTAACAGATCGTGGGGATGACCATGACTCATGGTCACACCCGTGGTCACCCCAACCTTGAAAATTTTCAGCTAAGTCACACTCCTCACAATGATTCACTTAACGACTCGTGGTCATCCTAACGGGTCATTGGATGACTCATCCTATGACCTGGTGTAGAAAATTCTATTTTCTCTATTTCAACTCTTGGGTTTGATCTTAGGGATTTAGGGGCATTACAATATCTCCCTTTGGGAACGTTCATCCTTGAATGTTGGAAATCATATAGAAAAGCAAAGAAATGCAATTATCATACTCAAATACTGAACATACATGCTGAAAACTGATGGAGTGACTGACTCCGATTTGAACTACATGACTGAAATGAATTCCCATACCACACATACATCCATTTACATGAAAGAAATTGAGGTACATGAGCTGAACATGAAACTGAATAGAGTATTAAGGAAGAAATTGATACCTCGAGCTGAAACTAAGCCGGAAGGGAATAGATGTGGGTATCTAGCCATCATATCTGCTTCGGCTTCCCAGTAGCTCCATCAACATGCTGATTCCTCCATAAAACTTTAACTGAAGCTACTTCTTTATTTCTTAGCCTACGAACTTGACGGTCCATTTCCACTAGAACCTCTTCATAACTAAGGCCGTCTTTCACACCGACACTGTCCACCAGAACAACTAGAGATGGATCACCCAAACACTTCTTTAAGAGCGATATATGGAAAACTAGACGGACTGAAGCTAATTCTGAGGGAAACTCCAACTCATATGCTACCTTTCCAACTCGTTTCTCAATCCGGTACGGGCCAACATAACGAGGACTAAGTTTCCCTTTCTTTCCAAATCTCATCACTCCCTTCATGGGAGATACCTTCAGAAACACCCAATCACCAACTTCAAACTCAAGTTCTCTCCTCTTCACATCTGCATAGGAATTTTGGTGAATTTGAGCTATTTTTAACCTGTCCTTTATAAGCTGAACTTTCTCCATAGCCTCATGGACTGAATCTGGGCCTATCATCGTAGCTTCACCAGCTTCAAACTATCCAATAGGTGATCTACATCTCCAACCATAGAGAGCCTCAAACGGAGCCATTTGAATGCTGGAATGGTAGTTGTTGTTATACACCAACTTAATAAGAGGCAAATAATCATCCCAACTACCCTTGAAGTCAATCACACACGTTCTCAACATGTCCCCGCGAGTCTGAATAGTCCGCTCCGCCTGACCATTCATTTGCGGGTGAAACGCTGTGCTAAGCTTGACCTGAGTACCAAGTCCCTTTCAAAATGATCTCCCCTCTATCTAATATGATGGACAAAGGCACTCCATGCAACCGAAATAGCTCCTGAATGTGTAATTTGGCATAATCCTCCACTGAATCGATGGTTTTGACTGGTATAAAATGAGCTACTTTGGTCAACCTGTTCACAACCACCCAAATAGAGTCGTACTGTCCACGAGTGCGAGACAACCCTGCGATAAAGTTCATGGTGATCTCCTCTCACTTCCAAGTAGGAATACTGATGTCTTGAAGCACCCCTTTCGGTCTTTGATGCTCCACTTTCACCTCTTGACAATTCGGACACTTAGCCACAAATTCTACAATTTCCTTCTTCATGTCATTCCACCAATAGACTTTCCGTAAGTCATAGTACATATTGGTGGCGCCTGGATGTATAGAGTATCTACAACAATGAGCCTCGTGCAACATTCGATCTCTCAAATCATCAACATCCGGAACACACAAACGACTTTGATATCGATGCATACCATCTCCCCCTTTAGAAAAGACCTCTACCTTCTGATTCTGAACGGCTTTCTTTAAATTTACCAAAATAGGGTCCTCGTCTTGTCTAGCTTTTACATAAGTTACCAAGGATGATTCTAATCCATTCTGAACAATGACACCACCGTTGGTCGAGTCAACTAAACGAACTCCCAACCGCGTAAGATGATGCACATCCTTCACCAGCTCCTTTCTCCCCTCATCTACATGAGACACACTCTCCATAGAAAGCCCACTACGAGCGTCTGCTACCACATTAGCCTTTCCCGAATGATAAAGGACACTCATATCATAATCCTTGAATAACTCCAACCACCTCCTTTGGCATAGATTTAAATCCTTCTAGGTAAACACATATTGTAGGCTCTTGTGGTCCGTAAATATATCCACATGGACCCCGTACAGGTAGTATCTCCAAATCTTCAAGGCAAATGCTACAGCCGCCAACTCGAGATCATGGGTCGGATAATTCTTTTCATGAACCTTCAGCTGCCTGTAAGCATATGCTATAATCTTACCATGCTGCATCAATATACAACCAAGGCCGTTCCTCGAAGCGTCACAATATACCACAAACCCATCGGTACCCTCAGGTAGGGTTAACACCGGTGCTGAGGTGAGTCGAGTCTTCAACTCCTGGAAGCTCCTCTCACAAGCCTCTGACCATTGAAACTTTACCTTCTTCTGGGTCAACTTAGTCAACAGGGCTGCAATAGATGAAAACCCCTCAACAAATCTCCGATAATACCCCGCTAAACCCAAGAAGCTCCTGATATCCGAATGATTCACTAGTCTAGGCTAATTCTTCACCACCTGTATCTTTTGAGAGTCTACCTGAACACCCTTACTTGACACCACATGACCCAAAAATGCCACCGAGTTCAACCAAAACTCACATTTACTGAATTTAGCATATAGCTGACGATCCTTCAAGGTCTGTAGCACCACCCTCAAATGAGAGGCATGCTCCTCCTCGCTCCGAGAGTATATAAGAATATCGTCTATGAACACAATCACGAACATGTACAAATTTAGCTTGAACACCCTGTTCATCAAATCCATAAAAGCTACAGGAGCATTCGTTAGTCCAAAAGACATAACTACAAACTCATAATGACCATATCGCGTCTTGAAGGCTGTCTTTGGGATGTTACTCTCCCGAACCCTGAGCTGATGGTATCCGGATCTGAGGTCTATCTTCGAAAAGCACTTAGCACCCTGAAGCTGGTCAAACAAATCATCAATCCTAGGGAGAGGATACCTATTCTTGATGGTAACTTTTTTCAACTGTCGTTAATCAATGCACATACGAAGAGAACCATCTTTCTTGCGGACAAAGAGAACTGGTGCACCCTATGGGGATTGCCAGGTCTGATGAAACCCTTGTATAAAAGGACCTTCAATTTCTCCTTCAATCCCTTTAGCTCGGCTGGAGCCATTATGTAAGAAGGAATAGATATAGGCTGCGTATCCGGAAGAAGGTCAATACCAAAATCAATCTCCCGCTTGGGAGGGATTCCCGATAAATCATTTGGGAAGACTTATGAATACTCACATACTACTGAAACTGACTAGATAATATGGGTCTCGAACATAGCATACTTAACCCTAACTAGATGGTAACACAACTCTTAGAGATCATCTTTCTGGCCTTAAGGTAGGAAATGAAACGACCTACAGGCACAACTGAACTACCCTTCCACTCTAGGACTGGCTTACCCGCAAATCTAAACTCTATTGCACGGGTTCTACAATTCACTGAGGCATAGCATGTAAATAGCCAATTCATGCCGAGGATAACATCAAAATCTGTCATGGCTAAATCTACTAAATCTGTTGAAGTGACTTTCTGAAGGACTATGAAAGGGCAATTTCTATACACCCGTCTAGCTATAACTGAATCACCAATTAGAGTAGAGATTGAGAAGGGTTCTCATAAGATTTCAGGACTGAATCTAAAACTACTAGCTACATAGGGCGTCGAAAAATACAAAGTATCCCCTGGATCTAACAATGCATATACATCAAAATGGAATACTTGTAACATACCAGTGACTATATCTGGGGAGACCTCCTGCTCCTGGCAGGATGCTAAGGCATAGAATTTATTTTGGCACTTTCTACCACTATACTAGTAGATGCCCCCTGCTGAGCTAGCGTGCTGGTGGATATACTAAATTAGAAGCTAGACCTCAGCCTTTATCATGATCCTGTCTGACTGCTGGGCAATCTCTAAGCATGTGCCCGGGCTTCCCATACCCGAAGCAAGCACCTATATCGGCCAAACATTGGCCTGTGTGCCTACGACAACACCTACTACACTCTAGGATGCTGCTCTATCCTGTAGAGCCTGATGCTTGCCCCCTCTGGTCACTCCTAGATCAGGATGGCACACTCATAGCCAACGGTACTGGGGCTAAAGATCGTTGGTGGGACTGCTGTCGGTGCCCACCACCTGGTCTCTACTAAGAGAACCCATAACTGTCTGTCTTGCCCCTCTTGGCCTCTCTCTCTCTCAGATACACCGCCTCCATCTGCTGGGTGTATAAAACCATCTGAGAAAAATCCATATCCTGATGAAGTATGGAGGATCTGCAGTCCTTGTCCAGGTAGTCCACCACTCCATGTACAAACCTGCTCACTCGAGCTCTTTGATCAACCACTAACTCTGGTGCGTACTTGGACAGATGAGTGAACTCTACGGCATACTCCTGCACTGTCATCTTCCCTCATCTCAGATTCATAAATTTAGCTGCTTTAATCTCTCTCATCTCACGAGGGAAGAACCGCTCCAGAAATGCAGCATGAAACTCATCCCAACCAATAGGGCTTGCTCCTACTGCCCTACTATCCTTCCACTGTTTAATCCAAATGTGCGCAACACCCTTCAATTGATATGAGGCTAAATCGGTGCACTCCTCTCCGGTCACCCCCATGACCTGGGTGATCTTTAGAATCTCGTCGATGAACTCATGTGGATCCTCGTCCACCTTTGACCCAAGAAACTCTGGAGGGTTCATCCTTAGAAAATCTCTAACCCTCCCTACCGTGGCATTCCTGTTCTAAGGGACATGCATTACCGCCTGCTGGTTGACCTAGGCAGTCAAGTCTTGAGCTAGCATCTGAATGGCTACCCTGAACTCAGAGTGGGCAACTGGCTTAGGTATATGCTCTGCATGGGCTGGTGGGGCCTGTTGATGCCCGTCTCCATTTCCATCCTCGTGGCCATTTCCGTTTCTGTTTCTCCTTCTGTTAAATCTGCGGGGAGGCATGATTCTACAAACGTGTATAACACGAGTTAGAAGGATAGGGAGACATCTCATCACACGACTTAGATCATGAAAGAATGGAACATTTCCTAAAAATCTCATAGCCTATTCGTCATAAGTATGACACGCTTCACACCTATGAAAAAGACTCTACTTAACGCGACTTTCAAACATGCTAGGACACTTCAAAATATAATGCTCTGATGCCAAGTTTGTCACAACTCGAACATGGGCCCGAATCGAGACACAAGACAAGGAGCCCTGAGAGACTCCAAGTCGACCCATGGCATGAACATACATCTAACTCAATTAATAAAAATAGAAGATCAACATAATAAACATAGCATAACATCAGAACATACAACACGAGTCTGAAGCTGAATATAATCTATGTCTGTAAAGCCTCTATTTCTGATGAGTTGATGTGACAAGACCCCAACTAACTCTCTAAGCCTGAAACTGATAAGGAATGGTCCTCGGGAGATGAGGACTCACCAACTGAGACTGGATACGCTACTCTGGAAGGCTGGCTAGCAACGGGGCTAAGTCTGAACATCAGAGCCTGTATCATGAAATGATACAACATAGAGTATGCGGTCAGTACGTGGAATGTACCGAGTATGCAAGGTAAGTAAAACCTCTAAGTAAGTAAAATCATTAGACATGCATAATATAAGACATAATCAAGATAAGAATCTGAGAGTAGGGCTTGCATGCTATTTTCTAAAATCATGATCTGAACATAACTGAACATCATAATTGAATCGAATGACCCAAAGCTAAAATATGATAATCATAAGTAAAATTGAACATTGGGTCAAACCTGTTGAAAACATAATATCATGAATGATGTACATGCATAACTGAAATCATGAGGAACAATGGGAGACTCGTTATATAACCGACATTACCACGATAGAGCTTACGTGGTCCCGACTATCACATTCAAGTGGGCAAAGCCATCTAAAGCCTTGCAAGGGCTAAGGACGCTACTATGATATCAATATCAAGCTCAAGACCCCTTGGTGGTAGGGGAAAGCTCCAAATGAGGTCCCAAATAATCTGATCAAACCTACATTGGCACGTAGTTTCGAGGCATAGGGTTGATTGACCCTTATCCTACTCGGTGCTAGATATTACTCCTAAAAATATGCATATGCTTTCCATCATTTTTCAACGAATCTAGCCATTGTATAATGACGAAGCTGAATAATAACATACTTGCATAATCTGAAATCATAACATGAGGAGCCTTGGCTCAAACCATACCACAAGTAAAAAAATAATAGTAGTCTTGACTCCAAAATCATGTGGTAAGCTAATTCATGAAATCGTAAAACATACTTGATCATATGGGCTTTCCTAGTACTTAAACATGCTTGATATCAACTTGATTCACTTTGAAAAGATGAACATAACATGGGTATTTCGAAATCATACTTTATTCATAAACATCACGTCATAAGAACATATATCTCATGGATCTCAACTTTCATGAACATTCATGGATGGACATCGTAATTTAGAGTATTTGAAAACATAATTTATAATTTAAAACATTGTAAAATCTATCCATTAATCATAATTCATCATTCAAAACATGCTTAGATCATACCCATGATTGAAACTTAGGAATTCATGCATTGGGTAATGGAACCATCAACTAGAACATCATGAATTGAGAGGAAATTGGGCATGGGTTTGGACAATTGCATCCATTCAAAGCCTTACATACCTGAAGGGATTTGATTTTCACACTTTCTTGATTGCCCAAAGAGAATTTAGGAAGAACTTGAAAAACTAGACTTTGATCACCTATCAAACTTCTAAACTTGCATGCATGAATTAGGATAGGTTATAATGACTTAATCCTTCTTAAAACACTCCATTCTGACCTTAAAATGACGTATTTTAGGCCTTAGGAACATAGGAATTATGGAAAAGCCCTTAATAAACTTGCAGGGAAAAACAGACTGTCAGTCCCAATGAGGGACTGGACGGGTCGTTGTCAGTGACCATGACTCGTGGTTAGTGATCGTCGCCTTCATTTCCCAAAACATTTAATCTCTAACCAAATACTGACCATAACCCACTCAACGATTCGTGACATTGACCACAACTTGTGGTGTCTAGTCGTTGGGTACAATGCCTACTCTCCCTCCATCCTTCAACTGCCTTTAACCACAGGTGACCTAACGGCTCATGGGACTGACCACGACTCGTTGTCACACCCGTGGTCACCCCAACTTTGAAAATTTCCGACTAGGTCACACTCCTCACCACGAGTCATTTAACGACTCGTGGTCATCCTAACGGGTCACTAGACGACTCGTTCTGTGACCTGGTGCAGAAAATTTGGTTATCTCTGTTTCAACTCCCACGTATGATCTTATGGTTTTTCGAGGCATTATAAGTGCATGATTTCACATTACGGTTGGTCATTATGAACCATACTTCCATGGTATGGGTCATAGTACCCACTATAATGATGAACTATTCTAAGTGAGAAAGTTCAAAAATGCTGAGTTACGAGTGATGGTGCGGGTCGCGGTACATTGGTACGACGTACCATACACTAGTAGGTCCCCAGGTAAGTTCCCACAGTCTTCTGATATGAGTCCAAGGGATGAGTCATAGGTATGACCTACAACTCATGGTATGAGTCATGACAGGCTAAATAAATGAAATAATCCACGTGACACGACTCAACTCGGATTATTTTAATCCGCCCCAAACCTATTTAAGATCAAAATTTTGGACATAAAACTATTCCCACACAAAATCAAGCACAAACCCATGATCATCTCCCCAACTTCTCACTCACCTATAATTCACTCTCACTCCACTCACACCCGAATTGTCCCATAAAATCATGAAGTTTAGCTGAGGTTCATCCTCCAAAACTCCAAGTAAAAGTAAATCAAGAAACTAGAAAGTAAGTTGAATTTTATTTATTTGTATCGTCTTGCTACTGTAATCGTACCTTCACAGTGATTCCTCCATACATAAACAAAAATAGAGGAAAACGATTAGTGGGTCATGCACAATCTCGCTTGCTGGGTATTGGAATGAATGAAACTCAATGAATTAAATTAAGGATGGGCAATGAGTAAATAGAGAATTGAAATTGTGAGGATAGACGGGGTAGATGAGGTCTGGGATGCAAAGATTAAATGGGATAGGGAATCTTGAGTGACTATCTAAAAATGCTTCTAATTGCACAACTGAGCATGCTTAAGGTGAGGACAGGCTTCACGAGCCTTTCTAAGACTCGTAGTCTTGCACCACGACTCGTAGGAGGATTCGTTAGGACTGTCCTAAGATAGTTTAACTGGAAAATCATGGTACAGACCCTAGTACGACCCGTAGTATCTCACTACGAGTCGTACCAGGTGATCGTACCACAAATCAGAAAGGGTCAAGTTCAAAAGCAATAGTACGACCCTTAGTACGACTCGTTGAATCCAACTATGATCCGTAACATGAGTCGCAATAGTAGTAATAATAGTAATAATAATAATAGTAATAATAGTAATAGTAATAATAGTAATAATAAATTTATTACTAATAGTAATAGTAATAGTAATAGTAATAATAATAATAATAATAACAGTAATAATATTAACACTACTACTACTACTACTAATAATAATAATAGTAATAATAATAATAATAGTAAAAATAATGAGAGTCAAAATTTTCGGAAATTCTTCTTACAACCATTAGTACAAACTGTACCAACCTGATATAAGTTGTACCAATGAGTCGTGACAGAGGCAAAAGGAATGACGAGTCTTAGTACGAATCGTACCACCTTGATACTACTCGTACTAATGACTCATGGTAAAATACAGAAGATGTTTTTCTTGCTTTATTTTTCTCAAATCACACGTACTAACCTTTTCTCCACAGGTACAATGACACTCAAGAAGAGAGCAACCAAGAAGGCCCAAGATAAGGAGGCTAGGACTGAAATTGCTGTTCAGAGGGCATTGAGAGATGAGCCCTGATCTTGGGAAAATTTATATGCCCAAGTGATACTCAAAAGTGTCATTTTAGCCTTGTTTATCTATCAATGTGTATACATTCTCATGTATTTGGTAATAAAATGTGAATTTATACTAACCAACATGATTAGCATTGTTTTACAGGTAAAATGTAATTTTGGGAAGCTTAAATGCATGTTGGAAGAGATCGGGGTTGAACTCGGAAGTGAGCACGGGACAAGGCATTGGAAAGCACAAAATAAAGGGGCTCCGCGATGGAGCCGTGTCACACTGCCATCGCGGAGACCTTCTGCCTGGATGGATATTTTCAGCCAAATTCCAGTGTGGGTTCGCGATGGGTCCGTGGCACGGTGGCTTGGCTCCGCGTTGCACGCCGTGCCACGTTGGGCTTTATTTTCTGGACCCCCAGTTCCAGTGAAGGTCCGCGTCCGTAGCGTGTCACGGAGGCAGTGCTCCGCGATGCACTCCGTGACACGTTGCTCGTTATTTTGGGAAAAATTCCCACTAGTATAAATAGAACACTTAGGTTCATTTTTCAATATTCTGACTTGGTGGAGCAAGAACGTGGGTTACAGGCAGTTGAGGGGACGAAATTATCATGGTTTTTCTCTCTTTCCTTCTCCTTGTATTCAATTGCTTGTATGTTTAACACTCATTTAACGATGTTTAATCCACAAATGAGTGGCTAATTCATCTTCTTGCTGAGGTTATGAACAATTGTAGTGAAATGTAATTGTTGATCATATTGGTTTTTCATCTTTTCTTCCATGGTTGTTCTATTAATTCTTGTTCTTACTGCATTAATATGTGGCCTACGTTAATGTATATCTAAAAAGTCCGATTTCACTTGAGAGAGCAAGAAATTGGAAAGTTGTGAATTAATAGGATATGATCTTTTCTTAGTTTGGGAAAATTGAGAATTGATTTACCTTCAGGATAGAAATATACCTGAAAGTCGTATTAGTCAATTTAGGAACCGGGTTTGTATGGCTAGAACATGAATTGCATTTAATCACAGAAATGTAGGTGGATGGTTCATGATTCTTAAGTGGGGTTAAATACGAGAGTTTTAATCTCTTGGCAATAGTTCTTGACTAGCAACCGGAGGAAAAGACTAACCAAATTATGTCGATAGTTAATTTCATTACATGTTCGTTTAGCCTCAGCATGCTCTCATTCATAGTTTAGACTCACATTAGATAATTGTTTTAGCTTTAGCATAAAAATTATAAAACAAAATATCAAACTCTTGGTTACACTGTTGTCTGCATTTTTAGAATTGAAACATAGCACACTCGAGAAGATTGCACTTCATCCTAGTCCCTGTGGGATCGATACTTGGCTTACTTAAGCCACTTTACTACTTGTTCGACCACGTGCACTTGCGTGTAGTTTTATACCCATAGCGAAACAGACCGAACAAGTTTTTGGCGCCGTTGCCGGGGACTGGCAATTGGTGAATTTGTCTTAAGTGTTAATTTACTGTATTTTTATTCTCTTAGTGTTGACAACTTGGTCTTAGTCTGTATTTTGCAGATTTAATCTCTGTTGAACGCTGGAAAGAGACAAGGAGCTGGTGGACTCGTATTTAGAGCTAGAAAGAATATTTCATAGAAAGCGAAGAGAAGCTCTAGAAAGAAAGCTGCAGTTGCTCAGACAGACGATCATGGAGCAACAACAGAATCCACCGGTAGTACGGGCAGTGTTAGTGCCCGAAGAAGTAGCAGCTCGGCCGGTTCGCGAGGTGGCAATCCCACATGCTAATAATGTCACATCTAGCATCCGCAAATCTGAGCCAGGAGGGAGGTTCGAACTTAAGCAGAATATGGTGCAATTGCTGCACACTAGCGGGCAGTTTACAGGTCTCCCTCATGAAGATCCACAGCAGCATCTCCAAAATTTTTTGGAGATAAGTGACACTTATATCCCTACTGGAGTGTCATCAGATTATGTCCGGCTTACATTGTTCCCATTTTCACTATTGGGAGAAGCCAAGAGGTGGTTGAAAGCTGAGCCACAGAATTCTATTTCTACGTGGGATGATCTTGCAAGGAAATTTTTGATACGATTTTTTCCCTCCGGTAAAACAGCAAGACTTAGAAGTCAGATTCTAAGTTTCAAACAGAGAGAGGGAGAGAATCTATATCAGGCCTGGGAGAGATTCAAGTCCATGTTGTGGGATTGTCCTCATCATCATCAGTCCAATGATGTACTGGTGCACACTTTTATAGAGGGTTTGGAACCCCACACAAAAATATTGCTAGACTCAGCAGCTGGAGGACAAGCGCTGGAGAAAACTTATGAGGAGCTGTATACCTTGTTGAACCGTATTTCGCAGGGCAATCCGGAATGGAATGCTGATTCGTCCAGAGGAGGAACAAGGAAAGCAGTAGGAGTGCTAGAAGTGGATGGGTTTACAGCTATTGCTGCACAGATAGCTGCATTGCAAAATCAACTTAACACCCACTTCAGCAACATGACAATGGACCAGCCTCAAGCCCAATTGAATGCAGTGTAGCAGATTTGGTGTGAAGTGTGCGGAAGCAGTGAGCACTCAGCTGAGTGTTGTGGAGCAAATCCTGACTCGGTAAACTTTCTGGGAAATATGCAAAGGAACAACCACCAACAGTATGGTAATAGCTACAATTCCAATTGGAGGAATCACCCGAATTTCTCCTGGGGTAGCAACAACCATTAGGGGCAAAGTTCGGGTCAGGGTGTGCTAAGGAACCAAGGAGGGCAGCAGAATTATCAAGCACAATTCAGAAACAACAATGCACCTCCTCCACCACCATCACCCAGCATTGAGGAGATGTTCAAGACCATGATAGCTAACCAAGCTCAATTGCAGGCTGACTATGTGAAATTGGCAGCCGAAGTGGAAAACAACCAGTTAGCTACCAAGGCACTTGAATATCAATTTGGGCAATTTGCTGGAGCCCAAAACACAAAGCCTAGAGGAGGACTTCCGAGCGACACAGATCCCAATCCCAAGCAGGTGAATGCAGTGACCACAAGGAGTGGTTTGCAGCTGAAAGAGGTGGAACCAGAAAGACCACCTCAACAATCGGGAGCAGCAGAAGTTGAGAGGGAGCAAAGTGATGAGAGGGGGAAGACTAAGGAAGCTGAATCAGAAAGACCACCACCCCCGTTCCCTCAACGATTAAAGAAACACAAGGAGGAGGCGTGTTTCAAAAAATTCATGGAGGTGCTGAAACAGGTACATATTAACTTACCTCTTGTTGATGTTTTGCAGGGAGTGCCGAAATATGCCAAGTATATAAAGGACATCGTGGCAAATAAAAGTCGGTTGACTGAGTATGCTACGGTGGCTCTAACGGAGGAGTGCACTTCCCGGATTCAAAATAGACTGCCCACAAAGCTCAAAGACCCTGGGAGCTTTACTATACAGATTACCATTGGGCAGAGCATCTGAGCTCGTGGATTGTGTGATTTGGGAGCGAGCATAAATTTGATGCCGTCATCGGTATTCAAAAAGCTGGGTCTAGGGAGTCCTAGACCCACAATAGTAATCTTGCAATTGGAGGATCGGTCCTTAGCCAGACCTGATGGCATTGTGGAGGACGTTCTGGTGCAAGTTGGCTCCCTGATTTTCCCGATAGATTTTGTCGTGCTGGATTTTGAACCAGGCGCGGAAGTCCCATTTATTTTGGGACGTCCTTTCTTGGCGACCGGGAAAGCACTAATTGACGTAGCTGCGGGGTAGCTAACAATGCGAGCACACGACAAGGTGGAGGTGTTCGATGTGTACAAGGCACCCAAGCTCCCGATGGTGCACGAAGAACTCTCGGTGATCAATGTGATTGATCAAGGCGATGATGAAGAGATTAAGGATTCACGAGAGTTATTGGGAAAACCACCGGAACGGTGTAAGCACTACTGGGGGGAGGATGGTGATCGAGAGAAATCGTCCATCACCCTAGAGGACAACTGAGCTTAATGACGTCGAGCCGCTACGGTAAACCAGGCGCTGCACGGGAGGCAACCCATGAAATTTTTTTCTCTCTTTTTAAATTGTGATTAGATTTTTCTTTTTCTTTTTCTTGATTAACAACAAAATTTTTTGTTTTAGTTTTAGTTTTTATTTTTATTTAGAGTGAAACCTATAATTCTAACCAATTTTGTATAGTGAGATGAATTTCAGGTCAAACGGAGGAAAATATGCACGGAATCGCAAGGGAAAATTTGAGGTATGGAAATTAACAAAAAGTGGCAAAACATTGAGCTAGGGTGATAGCTCCATGTCACGGAGGTGGACCTCCGCGTTACCCTCCGTGACACGTTGAGGTATAATCCGGAATTTTTAAAAATTTCCAGAACAGGCTCGCGACAGCTCCGTGTCACTGAGGCAGTGCACCGCGATGCACTCCATGACACGTTGCCGTGTATATCGCGACGGGTCACACCGGGTCGCCGGGTGACCCGCGCGATTTTTCTACTTTTTAACCCCGAAACCCCCTCTTTTCCTTATTTTTCACTCACTCCGCGACCAAACTCCCTAAAACCCATCCCTCTTCAACGTGACACGGATTAGGCCAAGAAAATCACTAAGTTTTCTTCAATTCTTCAACTTCAAGGTATGTTCTTCGATTTCATCTCATTTCTTGTCGATTTTCTTCGATATTGAGCATGTGAGGTGAGCTAAGTTTGCCCTAAGTAGAAATTAATCATGAATTCAATTGAATTGTTATTAATGAATGTTTGGAATATCCTTATGATTGCTTGAACTCGTTAATTGCATAATTTAATTGAATTTTCTTGATATCATCATTTCTAGGGCTTGTTTTTGAATTTGAAGTGGAAAATGTAGTGAACTTGTGAAATTCATGCCGGGATGTACATGTTGAATGAGATGAGTCGATGTGATAATTGTTATGATGTTAATAGAATGACGGATTCTCGGGTTAGGGGAATATTGAAATTTGCAAGAATTGGGTTGGTTGTATAGGTTCGTGTAGATAAATTCTTGTTGTTGTTTTCGTTTCTTTGTTTTTCCTTGCTAAGTGCGATGGATTAAAACGTTATCAATGGTAATGATTGTTTTTAGCTGTACGAAGTCTGAGTAGTACATAGTGTATATATACCATCGAATTCTTCGTATGCACTAAGCATGTTTGTGTAGTTGGTTGTTGATTTATGCAAATAAGCATGATCTTGCCGGTATGTTGTAACTATAGCTAAGGACTAAGTGTGGGGTAGCTCAGCTTAACCCGACTTTAGCCGAAGTTAATACTCATTGGCTTAACATTGATCTTGTCTACTTGGGTTGATAGGTAAAATGGCGAGCAGGCAAGAAAAAGGGAAAGGCGCATCAACATCTGGCGCCGGAAGGAAGCGAATCAAACTGGGCACAGCTGTCCCAGCAGCACCAGCAGTTCCACTCGGCCAACACCGCTAATACGGAACCAGATGGGTGACAGATGAGGGGAAGAAGTGGTATGCAAAGCACAATGTAAACAAGTACTTCCCCGAGGAACATATCGCACGGGAACCGTTGGCACAGGAGTTCCCTAGGATTGTACACCGGATCGAGGCAGCCGGGCTCAAGTTCATCTTTGAAGAACCCAAGGAATGCAACCTGCACCTGATTCGGGAATTTTATGCCAACTCGAACCCGACGCTCAGAAGTCACACCATAAAAATCAGAGGGCAAATAGTCACATTTGAGCCCCACCACCTCAATGCCATCATAGGGGCACGGGACACAGACGCCCACGTGCTCCGATAGCTGAACATTACCCCACCGTATGCGGACATCAGACGCACATTGTGTGGGACCCGATCGACATCTAGATGGAGCAGACACAAAGAGAGGGGCTACCATCAGACTTTGCCCTATTCACAGATGAATAGGGAAGCCAGAATATGGCTAAAGATCGTCTGTTCCTGCTAAATCCCAGGGGTACATATGACAGATGTAACCCGGGATCGTGTATGCCTGGTGTACGCCCTGATGAAAGGGCTGGAGATCAACGTGGGGGCGGTGATTATATCCGCCATGAAGAGAGCCCAGTTGCATCAGGGGCACAGGTACGACTTTGGTGGACTACTCACCACCTTCCTCAGGGGCCTAGATGTCGAGGAAGAGGCCCTTGACTACATCCCACAGATGGAGCGGCAGGCTATAGATGTTACTAAAACTAAGGCATCCGACACCACCCATGGGCCGGTTCTTACAGTTGCCGAGCGACATGCTCGGGATGATCAGTACATGGCTCGCATGTACGGGATGCAGATGCTCCAGCTGAGGATAGGTGGGAGGCCAGCGACAGAGGAGGAGTTATGGCAGCTCGAGCTAGACTACCTTTTCGACGAGAATGCCAGGGCTCTATGCCGAGTGGGGCCAGCATTTGTAGAGCCCACGGATGATGATGTCCCCACAGACGAGGAGACATGTCGGGAGGATTCCGATGTGGAGTCCGATGAGGATGATGGGGGTGATTCAGACATGGGAGATGAAGTAGCAGCACCTGATGAAGAAGTGGAGTACTTTGATTGATCAAGGAGTTCCACCACCCAATTTTTGTGCTATTTTGATTTTTGTGAACACTGGGGACAGTGTTCGAGTTAAGTGTGGGGTGAGAGTAGTTAGGTGCTAGCTGTGTGGTTATGTATATATTCTAATCTGTTGTCGTGCCTGTGAAATTTTGTTGTTCCCTGTGATTTGTGAATTGTTAAGTTGTTGTTCTGTATTGTAAATATATGTGAAACTGATGTGTGTTGCTGAATGTTGCTAGCTGATTTTGTACATATTTTTGTCTATCGAAATGATCGATATTTTCAAAATTTTTTACTTCTTGGGTTTCTCGGCGTTTGTTTTCGGTTCTTTTACCGAGAATGGTCCCATTGAACCAAAGTCTTAGTTAGTGACCGTTCCCTATGATGAATGGATGATGACCGTCTTAAGGGAAATGTAGTCGTTAGGAGTAGATTTGTTTAGTTTTTTTTGTTTTTTTTGGTGGGTTGCATCCCAAAACCTTTAGTTACTGTATGGTTGCGAAATTCTGGTTGCGTGTTGTACATGATATTTAAAATGCAAAGGTGATTCATATGAAAGCATGCAACTTTGTAAATATGTTGAGATACCTAGGCCATAGAGTTCGATTCAGTGTGATTGAGGCTTAATGTTTGAATTCCTGTAATTAGCTGATTGAAGAGTCTGTGAATACATCTTGAATTGAGCATGTGCAATAAGTGTGAAGTGAGGTTTTGTTATTCCGTGCTATTGTGAAGCGTCTAGAACTTTCCTGGTGTGTGTACAAAACGAAATGAAGGAGGTGTATTGTAGGAAAGGATGTAGGCATTTCTTTGTTTTAACCGAAAGTTTCTATTTTTCATTGTCGTACCCACCTTGATTGTCTACCCTAGTCAGCCCATTAAGCCTTTAGCCTATTATTTTTTTCTTTTGTCAAAAAGTGTAAACCGAGCTTAATCCCTTCTTTTCATTAGCCGTAAAGTCGATACAAAACTCTTAAGCGCTTAAGAAGAGAAAATAATTTTTCCAAAGTGTCAAAAGAGTGAGAGTGGTGAAAAGAAAAGAAAAGCAGAGTGATAGAAGAAAAGAAAAGGTTTGAGGTGCACTTATTATAAATAAACTATAATGAAGATGCATGAATAATCTTTATTGTTGTGTCAAGTGTGCTTAATAAGATGGGCTAAACTAAAGAAAAACGTCAAGAATGGGAGGATGAAAAAGAAAAAAAAGAAACAATGTTCATGAGTTGATGGGATGTGTTGAAAAGGCGCTTAAGGATGCTAGTGGCTATTATTGGCCAACCCAATATTTACTAGTTCCGTAGCTTCCATTACAACCAGTTAAAGTCCTACGTGATCTTACATTGCACTTCTTTATATTAGTGGAGTAATACACTAAGGGCAAGCTTATGGGTCATGACATGATGCATGTGAATTCTTTTGGGAGAGAGAGCGAAATTGTGTTTACATGCCCCTGCCTGAAATTTTGTGAGTTCATATGAGCAAAAAGGGGAAGACTCTCTTGTTTTGTGAGGGCACATGCTTGATGAGAGATTAATTTTCGTGTCGGATATCTTGATCAGCTGATTTGCATGAGTTTGCCAATATCGAGAGTCGATTCTTAAGTCTAGGAGGTCTTGAGGTATTGAAGGTCATTGCATTGATAGGACCATGCATGTTTTCTTGATGATTTGCTGTATTGAATAATTGGTATGACCGTAGCCTAAATTATCGCACCAAAGTAGCGAGGTTGGGATGTAAATAGCATGAGGTGTGGGATTGTTGTTCGAGGACGAACAAGGATTTAAGTGTGTGGTAAGTGATCTTGGGCAAATTTATATGCCCAAGTGATACTCAAAAGTTGTCATTTTAGCCTTGTTTATCTATCAATATGTATACATTCTCATGTAATTGGTAATAAAATGTGAATTTATACTAATCAACATGATTAGCATTGTTTTGCAGGTAAAATGTAATTTTGGGAAGCTTAAATACATGTTGGAAGAGATCGGGGTTGAACTCGGAAGTGAGCACGGGACAAGGCATTGGAAAGCACAAAATAAAGGGGCTCCGCGATGGAGCCGTGTCACGCTGCCATCGTGGAGGCCTTCTGCCTGGATGGAAATTTTCAGCCAAATTCCAGTGTGGGTTCGCGATGGGTCCGTGGCACGGTGGCTTGGCTCCGCGTTGCACGCCGTGCCACGTTGGGCTTTATTTCCTGGACCCCCGGTTCCAGTGAAGGTCCGTGTCTGTAGCGTGTCACGGAGGCAGTGCTCCGCGATGCACTCCGTGACACGTTGCTCGTTATTCCGGGAAAAATTCCCACTAGTATAAATAGAACACTTAGGTTCATTTTTCAATATTCTGACTTGGTGGAGCAAGAACGTGGGTTACAGGCAGTTGAAGGGACGAAATTATTAGGGTTTTTCTCTCTTTCCTTCTCCTTGTATTCAATTGCTTGTATGTTTAACACTCATTTAACGATGTTTAATCCACAAATGAGTGGCTAATTCATCTTCTTGCTGAGGTTATGAACAATTGTAGTGAAATGTAATTGTTGATCATATTGGTTTTTCATCTTTTCTTCCATGGTTGTTCTATTAATTCTTGTTCTTACTGCATTAATGTGTGGCCTACGTTAATGTATATCTAAAAAGTCCGGTTTCACTCGAGAGAGCAAGAAATTGGAAAGTTGTGAATTAATAGGATATGATCTTTTCTTAGTTTGGGAAAATTGAGAATTGATTTACCTTCAGGATAGAAATATACCTGAAAGTCGTATTAGTCAATTTAGGAACCGAGTTTGTATGGCTAGAACATGAATTGCATTTAATCACAGAAATGTAGGTGGATGGTTCATGATTCTTAAGTGGGGTTAAATACGAGAGTTTTAATCCCTTGGAAATAGTTCTTGACTAGCAACCGGAGGAAAAGACTAACCAAATTATGTCGATAGTTAATTTCATTACATGTTCGTTTAGCCTCAGCATGCTCTCATTCATAGTTTAGACTCACATTAGATAATTGTTTTAGCTTTAGTATAAAAATTATAAAACAAAATATCAAACTCTTGGTTACACTGTTGTCTGCATTTTTAGAATTGAAACATAGCACACTTGAGCAGATTGCACTTCATCCTAGTCCCTGTGGGATCGATACTTGGCTTACTTAAGCCACTTTATTACTTGTTCAACCACGTGCACTTGCGTGTAGTTTTATACCCATAGCAAAAATAGACCGAACAAGCCCTCAGACTCTGAACAGGAAAAGAACACTCCTAGTGGTTCAATGGAGGAATAATACATTGATACAACTGACGATGATGAGCCATAGACCCCTAGGGAACAGGACAAGGATCAGGCCGAAGTTACATCTGCCAGTCCAACAAATGCTCCCCATTTTGAGGAGGGTGCAGGTGAAAAATGTCGAGAGTCCGGGAGTGGCTTCAATGCTGATGAAGGGTCTGAAGAGGCCCAGTTCGGAGATAGTGCAGATGAGTCAGGGTCTGAGGAAGAAGCCGATGAGGATAAGGATGATCAGACTCTACCTCCAGAGAGTCGGACTATGAGGTGGCATGTGCCTGATGCTTAGAAAATCTATGAGCAGGGTCTCACTCTCACCTCCAAGCAGCACCCCAGGCGAAGTATTCAGGAGAAACCACGGATCTTGACTAGTGCACTGAATGAGGTCGAGGAGATGAAGTGGATTTTCAGCTTCTATGGGTTTAAATGGATGGCTAGAACCCTTGACAGCTACAGTGCTACATTAGTCAGGGAGTTCTACGCCAACTACTTGGCAACAATGGAGCAGAAAGCAAAGGCCGGGTAGAAATTAAAGAAGTAGCCAAGGCTTGACAGTGTGATGCTCCCGGGATGAGCAATTGATATCTTCGAGAGGACCATTGCTTAGGTTCTGTATGGGCCACAGTTCAGAGCTCCAGATGCCACAACCGAGTATGATTACAGAGTGGATGCCCTGAAAAGGTTAAGCAGCTTAGCCTTGAGGATAGGCAGAGCCAAGTGAAATGGCTAGCAGGAGTAATAGCAGATGTATAAGGAGAAGGTTGATTAGGTGAACAGTGGACGGCAGGTCACAAAGGCTTCGCTCAACTTTATCGCAAAGGCCTGTTGGACACTGGTCCGACAGAAGCTGGCATCGATAGATAATGAAAACACATTGAGTAATGACAGAGCAGCATTGGTGGCTTGTATCATGTCTCAATATGCCTTCAACATCTTGAGAGTGATAGATGATGAGATTCGAGATCGCACTCTGGGCCTGAGCACCACTATCCTGTTCCCAAGTCTCATCCACAGAATTTGCAGAGACGCCAGGGTGAGGGTGATAAGGGAGATTGATACTAAGGTTGGGGGACATAAGACTGCAAATATAGGGTTGATTCAAAATGATATGAACCCGGTGAGTCAGTTTAAATTACCAGCAGCAGTTCCATCTCCACAGCCAGCAGGGGTCGAGCAAATAGATGCCCCTACCTCACAAGAGCAGAGAAAGATACCAGCTATAGAGGCCGGCCACATAGAAGCAGCTCCAATTACATCCTCCACTCCTCCAGTGACATATCTAGCTAGGTTCTGTCCAACTACGTCTTGGTTCCTCGGGATCTCCTCTAGAAGATGGCTAAGAGAATGATATTGATCGAGAAAAAGGTGAATTTAATGATGGAGAACACCAAGCCTTGGGTGAAGGCTGAGATAGAGAAGGCTTAATGTAGCCTAAGCGCACGCAAGCGCACATGGTCTTCAATTAATATAGGATTTTGAAGTTCATATATCGTACCCAAGGACTTGTCAATTTAATCATTATAAGGTTGTCACTTTAATTTCACTAATTTACAAAAATGTAAAAACAAAGATTGGTTGGAAAATTAAACTACTGAAACTTCAAATATAAAATTAACTAAAAACAATTGCAAGCTTGATTGTATTTTGATGTTGGTGAAAGATTAGGGCAATGACACTTGGTTGGTTTCAAGTTGAGTTTTCAAGACGTAATTAAACTGGCATGATTCTTCCTATGGTTGATAGTTGCAAGTTACTATCCCATTTCTTGCCATTATCCCTAGCATCCAAGAACTATTTCATGAACCCTAACACCTATATCCCTATGGTCATAGAAGAATAATGAAATGATGGTTATGCCTACTTGTATTTTAACTAAATGGGATTGAAGGGTATTTCCTTATCCTCAACAACAACTTCTATCCTATCACCAATGGGTTCAAGGGTCTTTGAATTCTCATTCTATATTTATTTTTAACCCTTTCAATTTTCTTTTACAAGTTAAATCGAAAGCCAACAGATTACTTACAAAGTGATCAATATCATAAAATAATAAATTAACACAAATAAATACAAACAACCATAATTGAAGAATCAAAACCAAATTTAATTAGTCTTTCAAACAATCAACAATTCACCATGGCCACAACCTTAGAATATAAGTTTAGCCACTCATACACAAGCAGAAAAACAAATATTTAGTCATCATCATATGAAAATACGAAGTAAAAAAGAGAAAACCTAGTTGTAGAACTGTGTCTTCCTTCCAAATGGCTTACAAGCTTTCATAAACAAACTATGGAATGTAAAAATGATTAAAGACTGCTCTAAGATATCAAAATCTCCTTAACAAATGACCTAAGGCCTCTATTTATAGATGAGCCTTCAAATGATGCTTCTGCCCTTCAAAACTTGAATTTAAAATCAACATTTTCTACCTCGTAATGACCCTAGCGCGTCGCCCCATGTATTTCTCTATAAACTTAGTCAAATTTCCAATAATTCCAACTTCGGACAAGGCCTGGCGTGCCGCCCCCTTTATCTCACCAAGGTGTTCGTCAAATTTCTCTAAGTTTGGACACCTCTGGTCATAGCCCCTACTTGAAGTTTTTATTCTCTGAAGTTTAGGACTTGGTGCAGGGCGCTAGCCATAGCACCAAGCCTTTAGCTCCTTAAATCTTGATTCCTTGCATCATTTTGAGCCCATTTTGCTTGGTTTCCTGCTCAAATCAACTCAAATCATTTGTTAGCGCATAAAAATACACATACTTGAATTTAAGTATACATTAAGGATTATGAACTCAAAACATGATCAAATATGGGTAGAAACATGGCAAATGGGCATAAAAATATGCCCAACATCTCCACCCCACACTTAAACCATTGTTCTTCCTCGAACAATCCTTAAAACACACCTAAAATCATGTTTCACCATCACACTTGACACCTCTATCAACTCATACTCAACCAACTAGCATGGATCATTCATAGAGTAGTTTATCATCATACAACAATTCTCACAAAGAACATAGAAAGATCATAATCAAGAACGCACACTCTCTATAAATGACTCATATTTTCAACATAAAGGGCCAACATGATTAAGTGTGACTTATGCAACAAGTAGTACACCAAATTAGACCTCTTGTGCCCCTAACTTTTAGTGATGTTCCTCTCTCAAATTCATTAATGTAAATGCATGGAACAAAATAAGTAAGGCACACTCATACTCATAAATGATGTATTGCACATATATAATCATACCATAGGCTTTCCCTTCATGTACGTTAAGACTACCTAATTACTTCAAGAGATTAAGATCGTAAGGATTTTTTTTGATTGTAATGTCGGCTAAGGGACGGGTAGGGTTGATATTTCGTTTTATAGTGACTACCACCCTAAAAACTTTTAAAACATATTTTACTTTTCTTGTCCACCACCTTTTTCCTTATTTGTTCACCTTTCATCTACTCACCCTTGTCTTTTATTTTCATGCCCCATTTTTCACTACTTGACTGCTAGTTTTCTAATCATAGAATCACTAAGAATTTTGTCATTAAAGATATCTTTTTCACTTCCCTAGTAGCAAGTAAACAACACAAGTTTTATGGGCACCCCTTCTTCTCACTTTTCTTTTCTTACCACAACTTTTTCTTTTTCCCTTAACATTATACTTCGGTGGACCTTTACTTTCAAGTCTCAAAGAGTTACTACTTTGGATAAATAAGTTTGAGGTCTCACAAAAAGAGGGATTAAGCTACTATTGAGTCTAAGAAAGAATAAGGATTTTAGGCTCAAAGGGGGTAACTAGGGAGAATGACTAGGAAGGTAAAACAACTATAGGAAAAAGAAATGGTTTCTTCAAAGAAATGCCTTGATCATCTCTCAACTATCTACCAACTAGTTATCCTACATACACTAAGGCAAGTTCTACATGCTATAATATATACATACAAAGCAATTCAACTCACCTCTTATGGAAACAAGAATCCAATCAGTTTCTACAGCTACACATTCACACAGTCATATTGAATGACAAGTTTATTCATTATTAAGCCCTAAGGATATGTTGAGTCAAATTAAAAAGATATGTATGTATTTTATGGATCCTCACTCATGCAATCAAGATGAGCACTTTATTTACTCCTGCATAACAACTAAGCAGAATATCGACAAACATATAAGCGGATGACCTACGACTCAATCCTAAAAAAAATAAAAAAATTGTGAAAAAACTTCCCTTAAGACGGTCGTCATCCATCTATCATAGGAAAATGTCATTACTCTATGACGACAATGACTCAAACAAACAAAAAAATAACTCTAAAATAAAGCAACCAAAAATAACATAGTCAAGACGAACAACAAGTCAACATATCCCAGGCATCCAAGTCAACATGACCATACTAGCTATTACAACCCAAGACCTACGAATCACCAAGCTACTACTATGAGGAATGACATAATAATTCTATGACTTACTACAAATATAGCAATCAAAGAACAACAGGAATCTATCTTTCCTCCACTTCACACTTAAAAAGGTGCACTGTCCTCAGTGCATACACGATCATATCATAAAAGGAGAGAAAAAGAACTTCCTGGGTTGCTAAGCATCATCCTCGGGATTATACTCCTCATCCTCATCATCATATTTGCCATCAACCTGCATGGTGCCCATAGCAGCATCCTCCTCCTCATCCATATTTAAGTCATCAACACCATCAATAAGGACTGTGGCTTCATCATCATCACACGACTCCTCAAAAGCTAGGCCCACTCGGCACATCAACATAGCACTCTTCGTGAGCGGGTACTGTGCCTCTAAAGTTGTCATCTCCTCTACATTGGCGGGTCGACCTCCTTGTTTTAGCTGTACTTCTAGCATCCCAAATATAAGATCCTGCCAACTCTCATCCTAGGCTTTCCAATCAGCTATAGCAAGAAGAGGGCCTGTGGAAGGGACAGTCTCATTCACCTTTGTGATGTCTATCATATTTCCATCCAGGTGTCCTGCCAAAGGTAAGACAAGGTCTGTATTCTCCTCTTCAATACCCGCCTCCCTCAGGAACATGGTCAAGAGACTGCCGTGACAATATTTCCATCTATAATTGTCTCGTGATCTTCTCATATTGTCATGAATCACAACACCAAAGTTGATCGATATTCCCTTCATCGACATGTATACCAAGACAATCCCCTCTCAAGTGAATTTTGTCATATGTGTCCCAGGGAGAAAGACAACACACACCAACTTCACTTATACTTTTACCACCCTATTCAGATAAGCAAATGCAAGTATGGAATGAGTTCCATTATGATCCCTCGGCCAATGGGCGGATGAGTGCTCACCACATAATGTGTGATAGATGTCTCTGTATGGAGGCTTCTCCAATAAGATGAAATACTCTGAAGAGTCTACTGTAGGTGTCTCTAGGAAGGCGTTGAACCTTTTAACTGTGAATCTCACCACCTAGCCTCTGATCTTTACCTTGGTGCTCTCTCCAAATGAGGTATCCAATTTGCGTAGAACTCCCTCACCAATGTGAGGTTTCACCTCTCCGGCTCATTGAAGATATAACCTGCTCCCAACTCACGTATTTTGTCCCAAATGGCCGGGAACTCAAGTGCCAAGCGGCCCTTATCTATCCAGTTCTTAGGTGCATGCTTGACTTCTTTTTGAGTGTTGAACCAATTAATCCCATGAGGCTCTACCGCTTTTGCTCCAAATCTTCTCGCGGGGCTGGCTTTGGAAGCCAAAGAACTAGCCTTCGTTTTGCCTTTTCTAGCTCTCTTGATGCTTGGATCCGCAACAACCACCTGCTTTCCTTTTGATACCATGGTACCTAACAAGAAAAAAATCAAGAACTTCACAAAATTAGCTCATGAACAAATTAAGTGTTGAAGGTGCAAAATTCACCCCACACTTAATTTGCTAGCGTGCTTGTGAGAATTTGTCAAATGGAGTACTCAAGACTTCCTCCATTATCATCCAATCTCAACAATACAATTTAATTCACTAACTCTATACTACACCAAGTTCATGACTTTTTTCTTTCTTTTCAACTCTCTTTTAGCTTTTCAAGAATGCCTCACCTAGTCCATCCCTCTCACTTTCCTCCTCCAATTTGTAATTCATGTAATAAAGTAGCAATATTCAATTCAATAAACAATAAATAATCAATTACTACCATTCATTATGAATTAATAAAGAATTTCAATAACTCAAGTATTTATTACATTTCAATACCCATGTACTTTCTCTCTCTACAATTAATACATCTACCCACCAACATTCATGACTTCAATTCACCAACCCCCATCATTCCCAAAAGTTCAAATCACCATATTCAACCAAGAATCAAGCTACCCAACAAAGATAACATACTATCATGGAAGAATTACTATCATGGAAGAATTTAAGACTTTAAGCTTATCAAACCCAAAACATGAAATTCGAGCTTTTCAGCAACAATGGTTATTTGAGTTCTAAATCTTGGGGGAGAAGGGTGTGGGAGCATGCTTTCATCATTAATCAAGCAAGAGAGAAGAGATATACTTACTTGAGTTGAAGATGAGAGCTTCACCAAAGCTTTGGAGAAGACAACAATGGAGGGAAAAGGGGAGTGGGGAGCGGGGAGCTACAACTTAAGGGAGAGAAATAGAGGAATTTTCTTTTTTGCTTTTTTGTTTTTCAACTTTTTGAGGAAAAAGGATGAATGAGACTTTAAATAAATAAGTGGGAATGGGAATTTATGTAATTTTAAGGTCTTTTGAGTCAACATTGACTCAAGTTGACCAAAAAATTTCATCCATCAAGCCCCTGGAACGTCGCCCCCTCTGTCTCACCACAGACTTAGAAAATTTTTTTCTCTGGAGACAAGAGGTTGGCATGGTGCGCCATCCATAGCCTTACCTAACAAAATTTTCTTCTTCTAGAAGTTAACTCCTGGCGTCCCTTGCCAGGCATCTCACCCCAGACTTAACACTTTTTAGCTTAATGTCCCAACTTGTTCTTGCCTCTTACACCCTGTTCGTCTCTATAAAAAAAAGAAAAATATACAAAATGTTAGAAGGATGGGTCGCCTCCCACCAAACGCCTTAGTTATAGTCGTGGAGTAATATTCATGGGCTGCCTCCCATGCAACGCCTGATTTAACATCGCCGACACAATTATGGTCCCCGTCACTCCTTCATCAAAGTGGACTTGTGACCATACCAAGGATCTGCAAAACTTTCATGCAGCACTTGCTGCTCCACTAACTGATTACAACCTCTAGGTTCTCCCACCGGCTTCATTGTGAAGTCCTCATAGTGAAGTGGCATTCGTGTTGCTCTAAACACTTCAAACACTGCCTTCTGACCATCTACTCTCATGGACTTCTTTCCTGATTGAACATGTATGACAACGTCGGCGGTGGATAAAAATCCTCTACCCAAAATGAGGGGAAATGCTGCATATGCCTCATAGTCCAAGATTATAAAGTCCACCAGCAGGATGAATGGTCCTACCTAAATCAAGACATTTTTAATGATTCCTTCAGGATAGGCCAGAGACTGATTTTCCAGCTACAACGTCACTATGGTAGAATGTGATTCACCTATTCCCAGAGTTCTGAACAGGGACACGGGCATCAAATTGATGCTCGCACCCAAATCACATAAGGCCGAACCAACTTCCTTTCTCCCAATAGTGATAGGGATAGTGAAGCTCCCCGAATCCTTTAGCTTTTTAGGATTTTTGTTCTTGATTCGGGAACTGCACTCTTCCGTATGAGCCATGGTTTCAAACCCTGTATGCCTCCACTTATTGGCCACGATATCTCTGAGATATTTGGCATACTTCGGGACTTCCTACAAAAGCTTCACTAATAGAATATTCAAATGAACCTTCTTTAACAACTCAAGAAACTTACAACAAGATGTGTTCTCTGTCTTCTTCTTCAACCTTTGAGGGAATGGAGGAGGTGGTCTAGCTACTAAAATTTTTGATTGTGGGTTTCTAGATCCCCCCACCTCAGTCTTAGAACTCACAGCATGTTCCTCAACAAAATTTTCTTTTCTAGGGATAACCTCACCCAGCTCCTTATCAGTGTGCAAAAAGATTGCGTTCAAATTTTCCTTGGGGTTCTTCTCGGTGTTACCCAAGAGTGCCCCATGTGGTCTGTTGTTCTACTATAAGGCCAATTTCCCCATTTGCCTTTCAATCTCATGGATGAGCTTTTGCATTTCATTGACTACTTGCATTTGCTACACCATCCATTGCTTCATTGTCTCCTCAAGAGAATTGCTCTGCTGCTGGCCCTGTGGCCTTTGGTAAGTGTTCTGGGGCCTTTGGAAGTTTTGATTCCATCCCCATGAGGGATTTTCTCCATTTCAGTACCCCTGATTATAGCCATTACCTACAAAACCTCCACCAAGACCTTGGTCCCACAAAATATACAGTCTCAGGATTAACAAGACAACCTGAATAGGCGTGGCTTTCTACACATGCCTCATATGATAGTGGTGGGATTTGTACGTGTTGTACCTACTGCACTTGGCCTCTTGCTGGTGTGGTCACCAATTTACTGATCGCATTCACCAACTTGCTAATGTCTGCCTTAATTGCTGATACACCATCCACCTCAAGCTTTTTCAGCACCTTTGCTACTGCGAATCCTCTACCTGAGTCTTTATAATCCCAACTTATTATACCCCAGAAGCCAAAAGAACAGACTCGGGAGTTGAAATGGAGAAAAGTGTAAAAATTGGCACCAGGCATAGAACGAGTCATGTGATGACTTGTTGGTTTAGCCCATGAGTCGTGATGTGACTTGTAGGGAGGCCCATAAGGAAGTTTTGGAAATTTGAGGAAAAGGATCCCCATGGGCATGACAACAACCTATGGTCAGACCCCATGAGTCGTTAGGTCACTCGTGGGGTGGGTAAGGAAAGAAAAGAGAAGGAGGGAGGCAGTTTACTTGACAGAAGGACCCCACAAGTCTTGGTCAGTGCCTACGATTTGTGGGGTGAGTCATGGTCCAAGCAAGGAAGGTTGTTGTTGAAGCTCAGGCAGTTACTTCACGACCAACTCAATGAGTCGTGGCCTGTGACCACGAGGTGTTAGGTCCCCTGTTGGGACCAGCTGACAGTTAATTTCTGTGAATTCAGTAAGAGCTTTTCTATAATTCCTAAGTTCCTAGGGCCAAAACTATGACGTTTTGAGTTATGAATAGTGACTTTTAAAGGGGTTAAGTTCATTTTAGGCCTCATTCATTCATGCATGCAAGGTAGAAGACTTGAGAGGGTGATCAAGCTTAGCATTCATCAATTTCTTCTCAATTTCCTATTTGGCATCTAAAGAAGTGTTAGAATCAGCTACCAACAGGTATGTAGGATTATGAATGGGTGATTTCTTTCACACCCATGTCCAATCCCTCTCTAAAGTATGAAATTCCTATATCTAATCGATATGGGTTTAACCCAAATACATAAATCTTCTATTTCTATACATGGGTATGATTTGATTATGATTCTACTATTGCAATATGAAGCATGTGCAAATTTTATAATGTTTTCAATTTAAAATCATGATTGTAGTTTTATGAATTAAAAGCCCATGGATGAGATGTTCATGAAAGATGAGATTTGTAATGAGTACATGATGATGAAGAGATATTATGATGAAAAGCATGATTTGAAGCTACCCATGTTTACAATTATGTTTTCGATAAATATTGAGTATTTCTAAGTATAATAAAGCTTTGGGCAATGCCCACATGTTAAGTATGAATGATGATTTTCCCGAATTAAGCTTACCACATTGTTTTGGAGCGGAGACTCCCAATTATATTTTCAGCTTGTGGTATATTTGAGTTAAAGTTTTCCTATGTATAGCTTACAACATGGTTTTGGAGAAAAGGCTCCCAATTATATTTTCAGCTTGTGGTATGTCTTGAGCTAAAACTTCTCATTTCATGATTTCATATTTGAGATGTATTTGATCATTGAGCTTCGTCAATATATGATGTTGAGCTTCATTATAAAATGATGTAGAGTATATGCATGTTTTGGGAGTAGTGTCTAGCACTGAGCAGGCTAAGGGTCGATCACCTTGGGCCTCAGAACTACGCGCCAATGTGGGTTTGTACATAATGACATTAGCGCCTCCCTTGTGAGCTTCCCCTTCCCATATGGTCCTTCAGCTTGATATTGATATCATGGTATCGCTCCTAGCCCTGACAAGGCTTTGCATAGTTGGGACCATATAAGCTCTATCGTGGTATGTCAGTTAAAAGAAGAGTCTCCCATTGTTCCTCATGATTTCAGATATGCATGTTTCATTACTCATGAGATTTATATATATGTGCATTTTCTAAAATAGGTTTGACTCAATGTTCATATTTACTTATAAATGTCAGAATTCAACTTTAATTCAATCGATTCAGTTATGATATTATGAAGTTATGTTATGTTATGTTATGTTATGAAAAGATTAGGATTTCAAAAAAAATGCATGCAAGCCCTACTTTCAGACTCTTAATGTTTATGTTATATTAAGCATTGTCCTTAAATTGTTTTATTTATTTTAGCGATTTTACTTACCTTGCATACTCGGTAAATTCCATGTACTGACCGCATACTCTATGCTGTATCATTTTATGATACAGGATCCAACTCTCATGTTCAGCCTCGCTCATAGTCAGCTTGTTAGAGTTAGCATTCTTATTGTTGGTGAGTCCTCAGAACTATTTATTTTTCCTTTATGTATTTTAGTTTCAGTTTTATTGAGTTAGTTGGGGTATTGTCCCATCAACTCGTCATGTTTAGAGGCTTTTCAGACATATGTATGTATTTAGCTTTGGATTTTATATTCTGATGTTGTGTTAAAGTTAGACTTCCGCTATGAGTATTTTATCAATTATTCAGTTTCTTGATTGATATTAGATGTATTCTTATAACATGGGTCGACTTGGGGTCTCTCGGGGCTCCTTGTCCCGTGTTACAATCCGGGCCTCCATTCGATTCATGACAAACTTTGTATCAGAGCAATAGGTTTGAAGTGTCCTAGGGTGTCTGAAAGCTGCGTTAAGTAGAGTCTTTTTCATGGGTGTGAAGCGCGCCACACTTATGATGAAGAGGCTACGAGACATTTAGGAAATATTCCCTTCTTTCATGATCTATGTCGTGCGATGAAAAGTCTTTCTATCCTTCTAATTCGTGCTATTCGCGATTGTAGAATCATGGCTCTTCGAAGGGTGAATGTTAGGAGAAATGGGAATGGTGAAAGCCACGAGGATGGAAATGGTACTTGGCACCAGCAGGCCCCTCCAGTTTAAGAGCACCAGGCACTGGAGCCAGCCGCTCACGCTGAGTTCCAAGCTGCTATTCAGATGCTTGCACAGGCCTTAACCGCTCAGCTCAACTAGCAAGTCGTTGCACATATTCCACAAAATGGCAACGCAGCATAGTTCGAGTCAGAGACTTCTTGAGGATGAACCCGTCGGAGTTCCTTGGGTCCAAGGTAGATGAGGACCCACACGAGTTCATTGATGAGATAGTGAAGATCACCCAAGTCATGGGGGTGAATGGAGTTGAGTGCGGAGCTTTGGCCTCTTACCAGTTGAAAGGGGTCGCGCATATCTGGTTTCGCCAATGGAAGGATAGCAGGGTCGCAAGATTAGGTCCTATCACTTGGGAAGAGTTCCATGTTGCCTTTCTAGACCGGTTCTTCCCTCGTGAGATGAGGGAGCTGAAGGTAGCTAAGTTCGTGAATTTGAAGCAAGGGAGGATGACTATACAAGAGTATTCCTTGAGTTCACTCGCCCATCGAAATATGCCCCAGAATTAGTAGCCGATCAGAGGGCGTGGGTGAGCAAGTACGTGCATGGAGTAGCAGGCTATTTGGACAAGGAATATAGGACCGCTATGCTCCACTAGGACATGGACTTTCCACGGATAGTGTTGTACACCAAGAAGATGGAGGCGACACATCTGAGAGAGAGGGAGGCCAAGAGGGCCAGATGCAATGACCATAGATTCTCACAGCCGAGGTCAGGTGGTGGGCACCGACAGCTGACCCACTAGAGATCATCAGCCCCAACATCTTCAGTATTGAGTGTGCCATCCAGGCCTAGACATGATCAGAGAGAGCGAGTGTCAGGCTCGAGGGGTCAGAGCAGCAGACTTGCAGGTTCTAGCATCTCAGCTTATCGCAGATGTGGTCGGGGGCACACAAGCCAGTGCTTGGCAGGTTCAGGTGCTTGCTTCGGGTGTGGGAAGGTTGGTCACATGCTTAAAGATTTCCCAGCAGCGAGACAAGATCAGGTTGGGGGCTGAGGCCTATCTTTTAGTTCAGCAGCCCCTCCCGCATGCTCAGACCATCAGGGGGCATCTACTAGCACAACTGGCAGTCAACGCTAGAACAGATTCTATGCCTTAGCACCCCGTTAGGAGAAGGATGTATGCCCAAATGTGGTCACTGGTACGTTACGAGTTTTCCATATTGATGTTTATGCCTTGTTAGATCTGGGGGCTACCTTATCTTTTATGATACCTTATATGGACATTAGCTTCGGAGTCAGTCCTGAAGTCTTCTCAGAACCCTTCTTAGTTTCTACTCCATTAGGTGACTCAGTTATAGCTAGACAGGTGTATAGAGGTTGCCCAGTCTCAATCCTTCAGAAGGTCACCTCCACAGATTTGATAGAGTTAGCCATGATCGATTTTGATGTTATTCTCGGCATGGATTGGCTATTTGCATGCTATGCTTTAGTTAATTATAGAACCCAGGTGGTAGAGTTCAGATTTTCGGGTGAGCCAGTCTTAGAATGGAAGGGTAGTTCCCCTGTGCCTGTAGGTCGTTTCATTTCCTTCCTCAAGGCTAGGAAGATGATTTCTAAGGGTTGTGTGTACCATCTAGTTAGGGTTAAGGATATTGAGTCCGAGACCTCGACTATCCAGTCAGTTCCAGTAGAATGTGAGTATCTAGAGGTCTTTCTAGATGACTTACCAAGAATCCCTCCCGAGCGGGATATCGATTTTGGTATTGACCTTCTTCCCGACACGCAGCCTATATCTAATTCTACCTACAGAATGGCTCCAACCGAGCTAAAAGAGTTGGAAGAGCAGTTGAAGGACTTGTTAGATAAGGGTTTCATTAGACTGAGCAAGTCTCCATAGGGTGCACCAGTCTTATTTGTCCAAAAGAAGGATGGTTCCCTTCGCACGTGCATTGATTATAGGAAATTGAACAAAGTCACTATCAAGAATAGGTATCCTCTACCCGGTATTGATCATTTATTTGACCAACTTTAAGCTGCCAAGTGTTTCTCAAAGATAGATCAGAGATTCGGGTATCATCAGTTCAGAGTTCGGGAGTGCGACATCCCGAAGATAGCTTTTCGGACACGGTATGGTCATTATGAGTTTGTAGTTATGTATTTTGGACTTACAAATGCTCTTACAGCTTTTATGGATTTGATGAATAGGGAGTTCAAGCGATACCTGGACATGTTCGTGATCGTGTTCATTGATGACATCTTGATATACTCTCGAAGCGAGGAGGAGCATGCCGCTCATTTGAGAGTAGTGCTTCAAACCCTCAAGGATCATCAATTATATGCCAAATTTATCAAGTGTGAGTTCTGGTTGAACTCTGTAGCCTTTTTGGGCCATGTGGTATCAAGTGAGGGCATAAAGGTATATTCTCAGAACATCGAGGCGGTGAAGAATTGGCCTAGACCGGTGATCCTCCAGATATTTGGAGTTTCTTGGGTTTAGCTGGATACTATTGAAGATTTGTTGAGGGTTTCTCATCTATCGAAGCACGTTTGACCAAATTAACTCAAAAGAAGGTGAAGTTCTAATGGTCAGAGGCTTGTGAGAAGAGCTTCCAAGAGTTGAAGACTCGACTTACCTCAGCACAGGTGTTAACCCTACCCGAGGGTATTGATGGATTCATGGTGTATTGCGATTCTTCAAAGATCATACTTGGGTGTGTGTTGATGAAGAATGGGAAAGTGATAGCATATGCCTCTAGACAGTTGAAAGTTCACGAGAAGAATTACCCGACCCATGATCTTGAGTTCGTCGCGGTGGTTTCGCCTCGAAGATATGGCGACATTATTTTTATGGGGTCCACTTGGATGTGTTTATGGACCATAAGATCTTACAATATGTTTTCACGCAGAAAGATCTCAATCTTCGACAAAGGAGGTGGTTGGAACTACTCAAGGAATACGATATGAGTGTCCTTTACCATCCGGGTAAGGCAAATATCGCAGCGGACGCACTTAGTAGACTTTCTATGGAGAGTGTGTCCCATGTGGATGAGGGGAAGAAGGAGCTGGTGAGAGATGTACATCAAATCGCTAGGTTGGGAGTTAGGTTGGTCGACTCGACTGATGGCGATGTTGTCCTCTAGAACGGATCAGAGTTGTCCTTGGTGACTGATGTGAAAGCTAGACAAGATGAGGACCCGATTTGGGTAAAGTTGAAGGAAGTTGTTCAAAGTCAGAAGGTGGAGGTCTTCTCCCAAGGGGGAGATGGTGTGCTTCGGTACCAGGGTCGCTTATGTATTCCAGACGTGGGCGATTTGAGGAGCCAGATGTTGCATGAGGCTCATGGATCCAAGTATTCTATACATCCAGGTGCCACCAATATGTACCGTGACTTATGGAAAGCTATTGGTGGAATGGCATGAAGAAGGATATTGCAGAATTCGCCAAGTGTTCGAATTATCAGCAAGTAAAGGTTGAGCATCAGAGACCGGGAGGTGTGCTTCAGGATATCAACATACCTACTTGGAAGTGGGAAGAAATTAATATGGATTTTATCACTGGTCTGCCTCGTACTTGTCAACAATATGATTCTATTTGGGTTGTGGTAGACAGGTTGACCAAGGCTGAACATTTCCTACTGGTTAAAACCACAGATTCAACAGAGGATTATCCAAAGTATATATCCGGGAGTTAGTCTGATTGCATGGAGTGACCTTATCCATCATTTCTGATCGAGTTACTCAATTTACCTCTCAGTTTTGGAGGTTATTTCAAAAAGGACTTTGTACATAGGTAAACTCAGCACAACATTCCACCTGTAAACTGATGGTCAAGCAGAATGGACAATTCAGACCTTTGAGGACATGTTGAGGGAATGCGTGATTGACTTCAAAGGTGGTTGGGATGATCACTTGCCCCTGATAGAGTTTTCCTACAATAACAACTATCACTCTAGTATTCAGATGGCGCCGTTCGAGGCTCTCTACGGGTGGAGATGTAGATCGCCCATCGGATAGTTTAAGGTTGGTGAAGAGGCGATGATAGGGCCAAATTCAGTTTATGAAGCAATGGAGAAGGTTCAGTTGATAAGAGGCAGGTTGAAAACTGCCTAGAGTCGCCAAAAGTCTTATGCCGATATGAGAAGAAGAGAGTTAGAATTTGAAATCAATGACTAGGTATTTCTGAAGGTGTCTCCCATAAAGGGAGTGATGCGATTTGGAAAGAAAGGGAACTTAGTCCCCACTATGTCGGCCTGTATCAGATAGTGAGACGTGTTGGCAAGGTGGCTTATGAGTTGGAGTTGCCTTCAGAACTAGCTTCTGTGCATCCCGTGTTTCACGTATCGCTTATGAAGAAGTGTTTGGGTGATCCAGCTATAGTTGTCCCACTGGACAGTGTGTTGGTGTAAGAGACAACCTTAGCTATGAAGAGGTTCCAGTGGAAATATTGGATCGTCAAGTTTGAAGGCTAAGAAACAAGGAAGTAGCTTCAGTTAAAGTGTTATGGAGGAATCAACATGTCGAAGAAGCTACGTGGGAAGCCGAAGCGGATATAATGGCTAGATACCCACATTTATTCTCTACCAGCTCAATTTCAGCTTGAGGTATTAGTTTTTCACTCAGACTTTATTTAGTTTCATGTTCAGTTAATGTGCACAAGTTTCTTTTATGTATATGGATGTGTGTATGATTCATGAAATCAGTTTAGTTATGTGATTCGAATCGGAGCTAGTCATCCAGTCAGTTTTCGGTTTAAATGATCAGTATTTGAATATGATGATTGCATTTTCTCTGCTTTTCTGTTTGTTTTCTAACATTCGAGGATGAATGTTCCCAAGGTGGAGATATTGTTATACCCCGAAAGCCCAAAGATCAGACCCGAGAGTTGAAATAGGAAAAAGTGTAAAAATTGGCACCAGGCACAAAACGAGTCGTGAGATGACTCATTGGTTCAGCCCATGAGTCGTGATGTGACTTGTGGGGAGGCGAGGGAGGAAAATTTATAAATTTGAGGAAAAGGATCCCCACAGGCGTGACAACGACTCGTGGTCAGACCCCATGAGTCGTTAGGTCAGTCGTGGGGTGGATAAGGAAAGAAAAGAGAAGGAGGGAGGCAGTGCACTCAACAGAAGGACCCTGGGAGTCGTGGTCAGTCCCCATGATTCATGGGGTGAGTCGTGGTCCAAGCAGGGAAGGTTGTTGTTGAAGCTCAGGCAGTGTACTTCACAACCAACTCAACGAGTCGTGACCTGTGACCACAAGGGTTTAGGTCCCTCGTTGGGACCACCTGCAATTAATTTCTACGAATTTAGTAAGGGCTTTCACGTAATTCCTAAGTTCTAGGGCCTAAACTACGACATTTTGAGTTATGAATAGTGACTTTTAAAGGGGTTAAGTTCATTTTAGGCCTCATTCATCCATGCATGCAAGATAGAAGACTTGAGAGGGTGATTAAGCTTAGCATTCAACAATTTCTTCTCAATTTCCTATTGGGCATCTAAAGAAGTGTTAGAATCAGCTACCAATAGGTATATAGGGTTATGAATGGGTGATTTATTTTACACCCATGCTCAATCCCTCTCTAAAGTATGAAATTCCTATATCTAATCGATAGGGTTTTAACCCAAATACATAAATCTTCTATTTCTATACATGGGTATGATTTGATTATGATTCTACTATTGCAATATGAAGCATGTGCAAATTTTATGATGTTTTCAATTTAAAATCATGATTGTAGTTTTATGAATTAAAAGCCCATGGATGAGATGTTCATGAAAGATGAGATTTGTGATGAGTACATGATGATGATGAGATATTATTATGAAAAGCGTGTTTTGAAGCTACCCATGTTTACAATTATGTTTTCGATAAGAATTGAGTATTTCTAAGTATAATAAAGCTTTGGGCAATGCCCACATATTAAGTATGAATGATGATTTTTCCAAATTAAGCTTACCACATTGTTTTGAAGCGAAGACTCCCAATTATATTTTCAACTTGTGGTATGTTTGAGTTAAAGTTTTCTTATGTATATCTTACCACATGGTTTTGGAGCAAAGACTCCCAATTATGTGTTCAGCTTGTGATATGTCTTGAGCTAAAGCTTCTCATTTCATTATTTCATATTTGAGATGTATTTGATCATTGAGATTCGTCAATAGATGATGTTCAGCTTCGTTATAAAACAATGTAGAGCATATGCATATTTTGGGAGTAGTGTCTAGCACTGAGCAGGCTAAGGGTCGATCACCTGTGCCTCAAAACTACATGCCAACGTAGGTTTATACATTATGACTTTGGGACCTCCTTTGTGAGCTTCCCTTGCCCGGATGGGCCTTCAACTTAATATTGATATCATGGTATCATCCCTAGCCCTGAAAAGGCTTTGGACGGCTCTACCCACTTAAGTGTGATAGTTGGGACCATGTAAGCTCTATCGTGGTATGTCGGTTAAAAGACGAGTCTCCCATTGTTCCTCATTATTTCAGATATGCATGTTTCATTACTCTTGAGATTTATATATATATGCATGTTCTAAAACAAGTTTGACTCAATTTTCATCTTTACTTATAAATGTCAGAATTCAGCTTTGAGTCAATCGATTCAGTTATGATATTATGAAGTTATGTTATGTTATGTTATGAAGAGATCAGGATTTCAGAAAAAATGCGTGCAAGCCCTACTCTCAAACTCTTAATGTTTATGTTATATTATGCATTATATTTAAATGATTTTATTTACTTTAGTGGTTTTACTTACCTTGCATACTTGGTATATTCCACGTACTGACCGCATACTCCATGCTGTATCGTTTCATGATACAGGACCCGACTCTCAGGTTCAGTCCCGCTCATAGGCATCTTGTCAGAGTTAGCATTCTTATTGTGGGTGAGTCCTTATTTCCGAGGACTAGACTATTCAGTTTTCCTTTATGTATTTCAGTTTTAGTTTTGTTGAGTTAGTTGGGTTCTTGTCCTATCAACTCATCATGTTTAGAGGCTTTTCAGAAATATGTATATATTCAGCTTCGATTTTCATATTTGGATGTTGTGTTCAAGTTAGACTTCCTCTATGAGTATTTTATCGATTATTCAGTTACTTGATTGAGATTAGATGTATGATTATGCCATGGATCGACTTGTGGTCTCTCGGGGATCCTTGTCCCGTGTTACGATCTAAGCCTCCGTTCGGGTCGTGACATGACTCCCCGCAGACATGAATTTCAAGAGAGCCTCAATTTCATCATAACTTTTGGACGGAATCTGTCCCTGTGCAGTAGTGTCTAGGAGTATCTTTGACTTGGGCTTCACACCCTCAATGAAGTTGTGCCCAATTATCTCTTTAGGTTGCATGTGGTGTGGACAATCCCTCAAGTAACCCTTGTAACCTTCCCATGCTTGAGCTAGAGTTCTCCATCTTTCTGTACGAATCTGGAGATCTTTCCCCTAAGTTCTTTAGTTCTTCTTGAAGAGAAAAACTGGTAGATGAACTTATTGGAGAGGATCTCCCAAGTGGTGATGGATTCTGCAGGCTCATTCTGAAGCCACTTCTTGACTTCTTTGATCATTGAGAACGGAAGTAGAGTCAACTTGATATATTCATCTAACACGTTCTGGTAGTGTAAGTTTTCACTCATCTCTAGAAACATCATCAAATTCCTATAGGGATCCTCGTGCAGCTTTCCCTAAAATTGGCAAGTGTTTTGGACCAATCGCACAGTCTCTTCTTTCAGCTTAAAGTTCCCAGTGATGGCCGACTTGACGATCGCTTTAGAAGCGTTCTCCAAATTAGGCCTAGCAAAATGCATCACTGGAACTCTCTCATTCTCTTCACCTGCTGCCTGCCTGATATTTTCCATGGCTAACCTTCAAAAGGTTCTCTCTATTCCAGGATCAAGAGAAGCCAAAGTGGTCTCTGATTTCTCATGCTTGACTTACACTGAGGCAAGAAACCCTATGAACTTCAACAAGAACAAGAAACAAACATTAAATACAGACTAGCGAAATAAAATTCTAACCTACAAATGATTAAACAATATTCAAGACCCCAGTAACAGCGCCAAAAAATTGATGTCACCCAAGTGAACGTGGTCGTCAAGTAATATATGATTTTAAAGTCTAGATATCGTACCCAGGGGACTTATCAATTTAATCGTTATAAGATTGTCATTTTAATTTCACTAATCTACAAAACTGTAAAAATTAAGATTGGTTTGGAAATTAAACTACTAAAACTTAAAATATAAAATTAACTAAAAACAATTGCAAGCTTGATTGTATTTCGATGATGGTGAAAGACTAGGGCAATGGAACTTGGTTGATTTCAAGAAGTAATTAAACTGGCATGATTCTTCCTATGGTTGATAGTTGCAAGTTACTATCCCATTTCTTGCCACTATCCCTAGCATCCAAGAACTATTTCATAAACCGTAACGCCTATATCTCTATGGTCACAGGAGAATAATGAAATGAAGGTTATGCCTACCTGTATTTCAACTAAATGGAGTTGAAGGGCATATCCCTATCCTCAACAACAATTTCTATCCTATCACCAATGGGTTCAAGGGTCTTTGAATTCCCGTTCTGTATTTATTTTTAACTTTTTTGAATCCCTTTCCCAAGTACAATCAAAAGCCAACAGATAACTTACAAGGTGATCAATCTCATAAATAATAAATTAACATAAATAAATACAAACAACCATAATTGAAAAATAAAAATCAAATGTTATTAGTCTTTCAAATAATCAACTATTCACCAAGGCCACAACCCAAGAATATAAGTTTACCCACTCATAGACAAGCAAAAAAAATAAATATTTAATCATCATCATATGAAAATATGAAGTAACAAAGAGAAAACCTAGTTGTAGAACTGTGTCTTCCTTCCAATTGGCTTACAAGCTTTCATAAACGAACTACGAAATGTAAAAATGATTAAAGACTGCTCCAAGATGTCAAAAGCTCCTCAAAAAATGACTTAAGGCCTCTATTTATAGATGAACCTTCAAATGATGCTTCTGTCCTTCAAAACTTGGCTTTAAAAATCAACATTTTCTTCCCCGAAATGACCTGGCGCGCTGCCCCATGTATCTCGCCACAAACTTAGTCAAATTTCCAATAAGTTCAGCTCTGGACAAGGCATGGTGCGCCGCCCCCTCTATATCGCCAAGGTGTTCGTCAAATTTCTCTAAGTCTGGACACCTCTAGCATGGGGTGCCACTCATCTCGCCAAGTTTGTGAAGTGAAATTGTCTAAAGTTTAAGGACTGGAACGCCATAGCCCCAACCTAAAGTTTTACTTCTCTAAAGTTTGGGACTTCGTGCGGGGCGCCAGCCATAGCACCAAGCCCTTCAGCTCCTCAAATCTTTATTTCTTGCATCATTTTAAGCCCATTTTGCTTAGTTTCCTTCTCAAATAAACTCAAATCATTTGTTTGCGGATAAAACACACACATACATGAGTTTAAGCATAAATTAAGGATTATGAACTCAAAACATGATCAAATATAGGTAGAAATAGGACAAATGGGCATAAAAATATGCCCAACATCAAGGCTGCTAGAGGACTGCACAACTGGTTAGATAGCTTTGAGCTCCATTTCAATGAGCGATTAGCTGAGCAATCCGACACAGAGAGCTTGCAGCAGGAGTTGAGGGCCCTATGAAATCAGGTAGTTGAGTTGGCATCTAGACAGCCGGTTGTATTAGCAGCCCCCACCATCACAGAGTTAAATGCTAAGCTTGATGAGGAGCTCGATCTTGGGGCATTTTGGGTTCCGAAAGCAACTGTGGAGAAAAGGGGAAGAAAAGGGCTTCGGAGGTAGTGGATACGGAGACCTCCAAAAAAAGAAAATAAAGGAGAAAAAAGAGCGCAAGCGAGCAGCAGCAGAGATCCTACAGTCTCATGATGAGCACATTTTTGAGTTGTAGGAGAGAGCTACAAGAGGGAGAGCTCCACCATGGCCCCTAGAGAGCTTGCGGGTGGCAAGGACCCTTCGGGTGAGCCACATTAAGCCCGAGTAGATGATGAGGTCGCAGAGGCGGCCACGATGTTGGGGGGTACCCATTACCCCAGTTTCAAAACCATTGAGTGCGTCGGCCACGGTTTACACCACGACTGCAGTGGAAGAGAGTATGTTGTATGCTTGTACACCTACCTCCGCAGGATAACAGGAGTGCTTATAGCACCACAGGTATGTCCCTCTCCTAGTGTTTCATTTTTTTATGCTTTGGTAACAAAGCATGCTTTTTCAAAAGGGGGTATACTTGTTTTTGGTTTTTGAGGATTTTTGTTGTCGTATTTTTTTCCCTTGGACATACTATCTAGTAGAACCGGCATGTTTAGAATTTTGTGTTTTGTTTAATTAGAAGTAGATTAGGAATATTTTATAGCCAATAAATGCACTTGTTTTAGAAGTTTTTGAAAAATGACCCTTTTTAAAATTTTTGGTGTTAGATGTGTATGTTGACTGTAGAGTATGACCACTGTGGATCTTTTTTTGGCATTTGATAGATTAGCATATGTAGTTGTAGCTTAGTTGTGCATGAACCAGATAGGTAGAATAAATGCAAACCTGTACCATGAGTGAGTGAGGCTTCTTACCTAGTTTAATACTGTGTAGAGGATTTAGTACTTTCCCGGTTGGTCATTACATAGGTTGTAGGATAGTTGGTTAGAAATGGATCATAGGCCGTTTTTTATTTAGCCCGCTTTTAGCCTATATTGCTTATAACGCTCAAACTCACACCTCCTGCTGAAGAATGAAGAAGACGTTGTCAATAAAGAACCCAACAAAGAGGTTGGGGTCGAACCCAAAGGGAATATGGAAGATCTAGACTAATTCGGTAAGTGAACTTGTTGGTTAGTTACTCCAATTTTTGGGATTTCAAGAAAATAATAATTAAAACAACAATTGAAATTATGATGTAAATCTAGATTGAAGAATAACTAGGTTTTGTGTTCCCCATGGGTTCATAACTGCTTCGGGTATACACACGTGATCAATACCAATGCTTACTTGTAGAACTGATAAATAGGGTTCATCCAAATGACTGGTTTGTCCCTATTGGATGACTATACTCAATCACCGGGTCAGGTCTTATGAGCGGTTTCAAACTATTCGTTATCAATAAGTTCCAAATTTAACTATCCTGCAACCACAACTCAAGTTAATATAATGATCATCAAGATCAAGGCTTTGTTGTAATTCTCTTTTCCAAATCTCTACCTCTCTAGGCTCAAGCAAGTAAAGAATTCGGGAAAGTCTTAATGTCGTACACCTTTAAGAAACATTTAAGCATGAAGAGAATATAATACAAGCGTTTTGCATTGATTTTGAATCACTTTTTTGTATCCCTAGCTTATTAATCCATCATGGTTCCTACAACCCTAGCTATGGAGGTTTTAGCCTCTCATAGTTTCAAGGTTGTGATATGCATTCATAATTAAACACATAATTCAATACTTACAATTGTAGATGAGAGAAAAATCCTCTTTGATTATCTCCAAAATAACTTAAGAACAATTCACAAAGATCAAGAAAGAAATCAAGAAAGGGTTGATCACAAGCCAATCAACTCAATTATATATTTTTTCTCACTTCCTAACCTTCTCTAATTACTTCCAACGTCCCTCTCTTGTTGTTTAGATGTTGTCCAGTGAAAATAAAGTATAAAAAGTATTTATATATACATAAGAATCCTTTTCCTATGTTAACAGGGTAAATTTCCAAAACTAGTGCCGCCTGAGCCACGACAGATCCTACGACCCATAGCAGGATTGTACGGGTCGTACCTGCTATCCATATGTCCTTGGCTTTCTGAAATTTGGCTAAGTGTTGAGCCTTGGTACGACTTGTACATGCATCCTACGAGTCATACTGTTCTTCCGTGGCTTGAATTTGAGAATTCTCAATTTTTTTGAAGTTTGTCACGAGTGTGATGGTATGACTCGTACCTCTCCACCACGATGCGTACTGTCTATCCGTGTCAGGAGTCTGCCTCTTGTGCAATTCTTTTGAATATTTCCACGACTTAGTGTTACGGCTCGTACCAGTGTTGTACGACTCATAGTAAGAGTTATAGGTTGCACTCTTCACAATTCAGCCATCTGAAACTTTTCACGGTCTTCAGTATGGCTCGTATCATCAACCTATGGCTTATACTGAGAATGTGGCTTTAGCCTATTTTCTGCACTTTCAGGCTATCTTTTGCACATTCTTGCTCCAACACTTAATTGTCCTATAATCAAAGAAAAAGTTCCTTATATCCATAAAACACACCTAAGTCCATGCTATTTTCTTAGTTTTGAGCATCGAAAGTGCTGTAAACTCACAGCACATCAACACCCTCATCTTAAGACTTTTGCATGTCCTCAGACAATGAAAAGAAAAAAAACTAAACACGACGCTCAACTAGAAAATAAACTTAGGATGTTATAGCCAATACCAAACAAAATTTGCACTATACATTCAACGACTTTTGGCCCTTCTTCCATGAACCAATATTAGCTAATGTACTACAAGCAACCAAAAAATATGATAAGCAGGGATCAAGACATGTCATCTAGCTATCAACAGGCAATCAAGTCATCGCCGATGCTTTTCACATAGACCAATGGTAAAAGTAAACATAACCCATGTACCCTCACAGCAAATGTAGTCCCCACTCACAGATATAGTAAAAAAAATATGGCATGAGACTAAACAAGCGAGAATCTCACTCTCACAAAGAAGTTTCAAATACTGTGTATCGAATACCATAAGTTTGCCCTTATTTTCTCTACTTCGGTCTGTCAGATGGTCAGTTTAGGATCATATGGGATTTGCTGCGGCTTATAATGTAGGCTTTAGGGCTGGACATCATAACTGTGAGATACTTTTAAGTTACTAACCCTTCCTTGGAACTACATACATTGGCTTCACTGTTCACCTATTTCACCCTCTTTTTCTTTTTATCCTTTTCCTCCCTTTTCACCTCTTTTGTATGCATTTGTATGAGTGTGGTGTGTTTTCAACCTTTTCAAGTATTATTTTTCTTTTAAATTTTCTTTTTCAAAGTTTTCAATTTTTTCATCTTCTTTTCTCCTTTTTTTTCTTTTTCATTTGTAACACCACACCTCATTTTTCACCTTTTCTCTTTTTTTTTTCCCTTTTTCCTCGTTCCAACCATTTATGCACCCCTACTCTAGCCACCCTCAACTTAGGCATTTTGCCTATGTTGAGGTTCATAATATTCAAGGAAGGACCAGGGCCAAAACAGGCTCATTATAAAAAAAAATGGGTACGGTTCATTGGTTAATCAAAGAAAAATTGTCTATTAAAGACTCAAAATTGGGATCAAGGGAATCATATGATTTTGGTAGGGTCATTTAGGCTAAAAGTGAGCTTAACAAAAAATGTCCTATGATCATATCCTAACCAACCATCCTTAGCCTATGAAAAGACCAACCAGGCAAGTTCTAGATCTTCAACACAATACTGAACTAAGTATCAAACCTCACTCACTCATGGAACATGATTTATATTACTTTACCTGTCTGGTTTAGACATGGCTTAACAAGACTACTCATGATAATACACTAAATGATATCAAAAGATCCACATAAATCATGCATGCAGTCACAAGTACACAACTAATGCATCAAAAGTTTTTAAACAGGCATTTTTTTCAGAAATCCAAAGCTAGTGCACTTTCATTGGCTAAATACTCCTAAGTTAGTTTCTAATTAAACAAAAAATACAAAATAAGAAAATAAAATCCTAAACATGCCGGTTCTATTAGATAGCATGTCTGAGGGAAAAGAAACACGACAAGAAAAACCCTTGGATGAATTCAAAAATCTGAAATAATTACAAGTACATCCCCTCCCCTTTTTGAAAATTGTGCTTTGTCTTCGAAGCATGAACTACAAGAACAGAGGGAAGGGAACGTACCTGTGGCACTCTAGGCGCTCTTGTCATCCTGCGGAGGAGGTACCTCCGCTGCAATCGTGGTGCTAGCGGTGGCTGGTGCAATCAATGGTGTGTCAATAGGGGGAGTGGTTACCCCCTCAGTAGTCTTGGCTGTCTCTACGCCTCTGTGGTGATCAGGGCTGAATGTGGCTCACTCGAAGGGTGCTTGCCACTAGCAAGCTCAGGCTGAGCCATGGTAGAGTTGCCTGCTCCTCTAGCTCGCTCCTGCAGCTTTGATATATGTGATTCATGAGTCTGCCGGCTCTTTGCTTGTGATCGCTTGTCTTCTCTTCTTTCTTTCTTCCTCTTCTTCCTCAAACTTTCTTCTCCAACATCCTCTGAGACTTTTCTTTCCTTTTTCCTTTGCCGCTATCATTGTCTCCCAATAAGCCGCCAAGTCAATCTCCTCATCTGGCTCTTCATCAAGGTCCAGAAGAATGGGGGCTGATATAACTGCAAATTGTCATGATGACAACTCGGCTACTTGGCTCCGAAGAGCCCCCAACTCCTCACGGAGACTACCGGTATCCATCTGCTCCACCATATGCATGTTGAGTAGCTCTCAAATACGTCAAGGTGAGCATGTATGGCCTGTGCTACTATGTTAATCTCTGCTTTTACCCAAGGCTTCACATTCTCCATCATTGCCTGAATTTTTCTTTCGGCCATGGTCAACCTCTTGGCCAATTTATGGAGAAAATCCTGGGACACTAGGATGTATCCTGCTGGAGTCTAAGTCGGCAGGCTAGGCAGTGGTGTAGAATAAGTGCTAGGAGCTGCCTCTGAATGACCGACATCTGTAGCTGGTGTCTCGCTCTGCTCCTGTGAGGTAGGGGAATTCACCTGTGCGGCCCTTGCTGACTGGGTTTGTAGAACTGCTGTTGGAAGTTAGGCTCGACTCACCGAGTTCATTTCATCCCAGATTAAGCCAATGTCTGCTATCCTCTGCCCTCCAATCAAGCTCTCCTCACCCCGTCGCATCGGTACTCCTGCCTCTTTGCATAATTTGAAAATAAGGCTCGGGAATGGGATGGTAGTGCTCAATCCCACAACCCAATCTTGTATTTCCTCTGCGATGGTCCTCAAGATGTTGATGGGGTATCTGGACATGAGGCATGCCATCAGAGCTGCTCTGTCTGCACTCAAAGTGTTGTCATTGACCGTTGGTGCTAATTGGTGGCGTACTAATGTCCAACAGGCTTTTGCTACGAAGTTGAGTGAGTTTTTGGTAACCTGCTTTCTATATGAGATCCACTCTGCTTCCTCTTTGTCCTCAACTATAACACCCGCCAACCATTGTAGCTGCCTCTTTCTCTCTTCAAATCCCAACTTCCTAATTTGCTTTAGTGCCTCCACTCGATACTCATATTCCGGCGTGGCATGTGGAGGTGTGAACTACGTCCCGTATAGGATCCGAGAGATAGTGCGCTCGAAGATGTCAACCTCTCATCCTCTGACCATGACACTCTCCAATCTGGGCTGGTCTTTCACTTTCTACCCCTTTTTGCCTTTTCCTCCATGGTCACCAAGTAGTTGGCGTAGAACTCACAGACTATCTCTGAAATGTATTGGTCCGGAGTCCTAGCCATCTATTTGAGCCCATAAAAGCTGAATATCTGCTTCATCTCCTCTACTTCATTCAATGTGTTGGTGAGGATCCGCGACTCTACTTGGATGCTCCGCCTGGGTTTGTTTTTGGCGGTGAGAGAAATGCCTTATTCATAGATTTCTTATGCTGCTGACACTCTCCACCAGATGGTATGACTCTCCCTAGGCGGGATCTGCTGCTATGCAGCATTGGGAGCCTCCTCCTATGACTCAGAACTACCACTTGCCTCTCCGGATTGGGTCTCCTCAGACCCTTTTTCTGCATTTGAGCTGTTTCCCGACTCTTGATTACCTTCCTTAGGCCTTCCTTAGACTGGGGAGCTTCGGTAGATGGGGCAGTATTTGTGATGTCTTGGGCTTTGGCCTTCGCCCTAGTGGTTTGGGTTCTTTCAGTTTCTGATGTATCAATCCTGTATTCCTCAACCGAACTACTAGGGGAACTACCTGATTTTTCGAATTCAAAGGTCTCATCATGTAATATCCTCTGGGTAGTTTCGTTGGATGCTTTACGCTTGACCGTCATTGTAGCTGTAAAGAAGAGAGTTAGAATTCCATATATGAGAAAGAAATGCAAGAAGTAACATTCTCTGTATCTAACCACGGGTCAACAGTACGGGTCGTGCCTTGGAGGTACGACTCGTATGAAGTCCCATGAAATCTTTTTTGCATATTACGACTCCCAGGTACGACCCATACCACGAAGGTACGATTCATACCTTGAGTCGTGTAATACCCCAGAAGTGCCTAAGAATAGACTCAGGATTTAAAAAGAAAGTTGGCTAAAAACTGGAAAAAATTTCACAAGACGGATGACCCAACGGATCATTGGTCCAACCAACGACCCATTGGAAGCAGTCGTGGGAAGTTGTGGTCTGGTGTCATTGGGTAACAATGAGTGAAGTAACGACCCATTGTTCAATACAATGAGTCATTTTAATGAGTCGTGGTGGGGACTGGGCTTCAACATTAGAGGAGATAACGGGTCATGGTCACGAGTCATTGTATGGGGATAGGTATATTTTCTAGTGGACCTATTGGAAGGCAACCACGACTAGTTGGATGAAGTAACGAATCATGGTGAGGCTCGTTGGAAGGACCAGTGCAGGATCTAAAGGGGCAAACAATGGACAATGTGAAGACTCGTTGGATGGAAGGACGACTCATCTTGTCTAGTCGTGGATCTAATCTGAGATCAAGAATTTTGGGTAGTGCAGACAACGGATGGATACCACGAGTCATCGTATCCTCTAATGATCCGCTAGTCCAGTCGTTGGTTCGCTCAGTGCAAATTTTTAGGGTTTTTATTAAGGGTATTTTTGTCATTCCTACACTCTAAGGTCCTAAACTATGTTGTTTTAAGTTATTTTCTGAATGTATTAAGATAGGTTAAGCCCTTCTAGCCTATTCATTCTCATGCATGCAAAGTTAGAACATTGGAAGATGATCAAGCTTGTCTTCAAGGGTTTTATTCATTGATTTCCATTGGGCTTTCAAGGAGTGGTGAGATTTGATTTTCCCCAGGTATGTAGGGTTATAAATGGGTGAATCCTTTCACACCCTTGCCCAATCTCTTTCAATTTAATGAAATTTCTATAAAAAAATCTATAGGGTTTTACCCAATGCATGAAAATTCGATTTCTCTGCATGGGTTTGATCTAATTGAGTTACTACTATTGAATTTTGAATTATGGGCAAGTTTTATGTTGTTTTTCATCACAATTCATGTTTCAAGTTTTATATATCAAATTGCCCATCTATGAAAAGTTCATGAAAGTCAAAGTTTATGATGAATGTTCAAGTATTATGAATTATTAATGACGAAAAGCATGTTTTCAAGTTACCCATGTTTATAAGCATGTTTTGAATGAATTGAGTATTGTAAAGCATGTTAAAATATTGGGAAATGCCCACATGTTGAAGAATGATTTACGATTTATGAAATGGATCTTATGATTTATCAATTTATGATGTTGACCGACAAAAAAAGCCTTTGATTCTTGGATAATCATGTTTTAATGGGGATCAATGAATGATAAATATTTATTTAGCCATGAATCTTAATGAGTGATGTTATTGATTTATACATGATCCTAATATGCATATTTTTTTGGGAGTCGTGTCTAGCATCGAGCAGCCTGGCGTTCAAAGGACTACACTGGTGTCTCATAATCACGTGCCACCGTGGGTTTACAATGATACATTACACTGATAATGATCCCCTCTTTCGTGATATCACATAATGCACATCCCTCGCCTGGCAAGCCAAGGGCGACTCTGCCCACTTGAGTGAGATAGTTGGGGCATCATGTAAGGCTCTACCATGATGGTGTCGGTTATAACGAGTCCTCCCATTGTTCCGCATGTTTTATGCATTATTATGTTTATGTTATTGGCTCAAGTGATGATCTGATAAAGTTTCTCTTAATTATTATAATGAATGGTTTACGAATGATTTGAAAACCTTAACCCTCATGTTATCTTACGATATTTATGATACGAGCATGATGTCCTTCTCTTATGATCATTTATGAGCTTTTATGTATTTTTAAATGTCCGTTTTACTTACCCTGCATACTCGGTACATTCCACGTACTAACCACACAGTCTATGTTGTATCATTTTATACAGGCTCCGATCTTCAAATCCAACATCGCCATTAGCTTGTTACGGAGTCTTGCATCCAGCTTATTAGTGAGTCCTCATTCTCCGAGGACCATTTTATTCAGACATTGATGTTTTCTTTTAGTTTCAGTTGCCGGGTTAGTTGGGGATGTTGTCCCATCAACCCATCTGTTACATTAGAGGCTTTCAGACTATATGTAGTACTCCACTGTTATGTTTTTAGTCCATACAGATCATCATGCTATGCTATGTTATGTTCATGCTTCCAATATGTTGATATGTTCAATATTCCATTTTGATGATATGAAGTTAGATGAATGTTCATGCCATGGGTCAATTTGGAGTTTCTCAGAGCTCCTTGTCCCGTGTTACGATCCGGGTCTACGTTCGGTTCGTGACAAACTTGGTATCAGAGCCATAAGTTTGAAGGGTCCTAGGGTGTTAGAAAGCTGCATTAAGTAAAATATTTTTTATGGGTGTGAAGCGCGCCACACTTATGACGAAGAGGCTACAAGACGTTTAGGAAATGTTCCCTTCTTTCATGATATATGTCGTGCGATGAAATGTCTTTCTATTCCTCTAATTCATTCTATTCGCGATTGCAGAATCATGGCTCCCCGAAGAATAAACGGTAGGAGGAATGGAAATGGTGAAGGAAATGAGGATGGCAATGGACACGGGCATCAGCCAGCCCCACCAGTTTAGGAGCCCCAGGCACCGGAGCCAGTTGCTCATGCTGAGTTCCAGGACGCTATTCAGATGCTCGTGCAGGCCTTGACCGCCCGGGTCAATTAGTAGGCGGTTGAGCATGTTCTGCAAAATGGCAGTGCAGTGGCTCGGGTTAGAGGCTTTTTGAGAATGAACTCGCCAGAGTTCCTCGGGTCAAAAGTGGATGAGGACTCACATGAGTTTAATGACGAGATTGTGAAGATCACCCAGGTTATGGGGGTGAATGTAGTTGAATGTGCAGAGTTGGCCTCGTATCAGCTGAAAGGGGTCGCACATATTTGGTTCAGGAAATGGAGAGACAGTAGGGTCGCTGGAGCAGGCCCAGTTACTTGGGATGAGTTCCACATGACGTTTCTAGATCGGTTCTTCCCTCGAGAGATGAGGGAGTTGAAGGAAGAAAAATTTGTGAATTTGAAGCATGGGAGGATGACGGTACATGAGTATGCTCTCGATTTCACTCGCTTGTCAAAATATTCCCTAAAGTTAGTGGTTGATCAGAGGGCGCGGGTGAGCCGATTTTTTCATGGCGTGGCAGGCTATTTGGACAAAGATTGTAGGACTTCCATGCTTTATCAGGATATGGACTCTCCTCATATAGTGTTGTACGCCTAGAAGATGGAAGTGTCTCATGCAAGGGAGAGGAAGGCAAAGAGGGCTCGGACGGATAGCCATGGGTTTACTCATCAAAGATCTGGCAGTGTTCACCGCCCTCAGTTTCAGCAGAGGTCACTAGCTCCAGCACCATCATCAGCTAGTGTTCCATCTAGACCCAAGGGTGATTAGAGGAGCAGGGCTTCAGGATCGAGGGACTAGAGGAGCACGTAGGTAGAGCGCACCTCTCCAGTCTGTGGAAAATGACACAAGAGTCATGCCAGGGAGTGTTTGCTCAGCTCAGATATTTTCTAGGGGTGAGGGAGGTCCGGCCACATGCGCTGCGCGTGTCTATTTGCCAGACAGTATGATGATAGAGGCCGTGCGCAAACTACCAAGACAGTAGCAGCTCCAACACATTTATCTCTGTAGGGAGCATCTTCTAGTGGGGGTGGCAGACAATGCCAAAACAGATTCTATGCCCTCGCCTCGCGTCAGGAGCAGGAGACTTCACCAGATGTGGTTACTGGTATGTTACGAGTGTTTCACCTTGATTCTTATGCTTTGTTAGATCTAGGGGCTACCTTGTCTTTTGTGACACCTTATATTTCTAGTAGCTTTGGAGTTAGTCCAAGACTCTATCAAAACCATTTTCAGTTTCTACGCCTATTGGTGATTCGGTTGTAGCTAAGCGGGTGTATAGAAGATGTCCGATCACTATATTACATAAAGTCAACTCCGCAGACCTTGTAGAGTTATCCATGACTAACTTTGATATTATTCTTGTCATGTACTGGTTGTATTCATGTTATGCTTCTGTTAATTGTAGAACCCGTGCGGCAGAGTTCTGCTTTTCGGGTGAGGTAGTCCTGGAGTGGAAGTGTAGTTCGGCCGTACTTGTAGGTCATCTTATATCCTATCTTAAGGCTAGGAAGATGATTGCCAAGGGTTGTATGTATCATCTAGTTAGGATTAAGGATGTTGAGTCTGATACCCTGACTATCCAGTCAGTTCTGGTAGTGCATGAGCACCCAGAAGTATTTTCGGATGATGTACCAGGTGTTCCTCCCTAGAGCAAAATTGATTTTGGTATTGACCTTTTTGTCGACACGCAACATATATCTATCCCTCCTTATAGAATGGCTCTAGTCAAGCTAAAAGAGTTGAAAGAGCAGTTGAAGGACTTGTTAGATAAGGGTTTCATTAGACCGAGCAAGTCTCCATGGGGTGCACCAGTTTTATTTGTCAGAAAGAAGGATGGTTCCCTTCGGATGTGCATTGATTATCAGCAATTGAACAAAGTCACCATCAAGAAGAGGTATCCTTTACCCAGGATTGATGATTTATTTGACCAGCTTTAGGGTGCCAAGTGCTTCTCAAAGATAGATCTCAGGTCTGGGTATCACCAGCTCAGGGTTCAGGAGAGTGACATCCAGAAGACAGCCTTCAGATGCGTTATGGTGACTATGAGTTTGTATTTATGTATTTTGGACAAACGAATGCTCCTTCAGCTTTTATGGACATGATGAACAGGGTGTTCAAGCCGTACCTGGACATGTTCGTGATCATGTTCATTGATGACATCCTTATATACTCTCGAAGCGAGGAGGAGCATGCCGCTCATTTGAGAGTAGTACTTCAAACTCTCAAGGATCGTCAATTATATGCCAAATTCAGCAAGTTTGAGTTTTGGTTGAACTCTGTAGCATTTTTGGGCCATGTGGTATCAAGTGAGGGTCCTAAAGGTAGATTCTCATAAAATCGAGGCGGTGAAGAATTAGCCTGGACCAGTGAATCCTTTAGATATTTGGAGTTTCTTGGGTTTAGCTGGCTACTGTTGGAGATTTGTTGAGGGTTTTTCATCTATTGCATCTCCCTTGACCAAATTGACCCAGAAGAAGGTGAAATTTCAATGGTCGGAGGCTTGTGAGAAGAGCTTCCAGGAGTTGAAGACTCGACTTACCTTTGACCCTACCGAGGGTACCGATAGGTTCGTAGTGTATTCTAATGCTTCAAGGATCGGACTTGGGTGCGTACTGATGCAACACAGGAAGTTCATAGCCTATGCCTCCAAACAACTAAAGATTCATGAGAAGAATTACCCGACCCATGATCTTGAATTGGCCGTGGTGGTATTCGCCTTGAAGATATGGAGACATTACTTTTACGGGGTCCATGTGGATGTGTTCACAGACCATAAGAGTTTGCAATATGTGTTTACCCAAAAGGACCTCAATCTTCGGCAAAGGATGTGGTTGGAGCTACTCAGGGACTACGATATGAGTGTCCTTTTACCATCCGGGTAAGGCTAATGTAGTAGCGAACACACTTAGTAGACTCTCTACGGAGAGTGTGTCCCATGTGGACGAGGGGACTAAGGAGTTGGTGAGAGATGTACATCGACTTGCAATGTTGGGAATTAGGTTGATTGACTCGACCGATGGCGGTGTTGTTGTGCAGAATGGATCAGAATCATCCTTGGTGACTGATGTGAAATCTATACAAGATAAGGACCCGATTTCGGTAAAGTTAAAGGAAGTAGTTCAAAATCAGAAGGTAGAGGTCTTCTCCAAAGGGGGATATGGTGTGCTTCGACACTAGGGTCATTTATGTGTTCCGGACGTGGATGATTTGAGGAGACGAATGTTGCAAGAGGCTCATGGATCTACGTATTCTATCCATCCAGGTGCCACCATGATGTACCATGACTTACGGGAAATCTATTGGTGGAATGGCATGAAGAGAGATATTGTAGAATTCGTAGCCAAGTGTCTGAACTGTCAGCAAGTAAAGGTTGAGTATCAGAGACTGGGAGGTGTACTTCAGGATATCAGCATTCCCACTTGGAAGTGAGAAGAAATTAAAATATGGATTTCATCACAGGTTTACCTCGTACTTACTGACAATATGACTCCATTTGGATTTTGGTAGACCGGTTGACCAAGGCTGCTCATTTTCTACCAGTTAAAACCACGGATTCGGCGGAGGATTATGCCAAACTATATATCCGGGAGTTAGTCTGATTGCATGGAGTGACCTTATCCATCATTTCTGATCGAGTTACTCAATTTACCTCTCAGTTTTGGAGGTCATTTCAAAAAGGACTTGGTACACAGGTTAAACTCAGCACAGCATTCCACTTGTAAATGGATGGTCAAGCAGAAAAGACAATTCATACCCTCGAGAACATGTTAAGGGCATGCGTGATTGACTTCAAAGGTGGTTGGGATGATCACTTGCCCCTGATCGAGTTTGCCTACAATAATAGCTATCATTCTAGTATTCAAATGGCGCCGTTCGAGACTCTCTATGGGCGGAGATGTAGGTCGCCCATTAGATGGTTCAAGGTTGGTGAGGCAGCAATGATAGAGCCAGATTCGGTTCATGAGGCTATAGAGAAGGTTCAATTGATAAGGGGCAGGATGAAAACCGCTTAGAGTCACCAAAAGTCCTATGCCGATGTGAGAAGGAGAGAATTAGAGTTCGAGGTGGATGATTGGGTGTTTCTGAAGGTATCTCCCATGAAGGGAGTGATGCAATTTGGAAAGAAAGGGAAACTTAGTCCCCGATATGTTGGCCCCTACCGGATTGTGAGAAGAGTTGGCAAGGTGGCGTATGAATTGGAGTTGCCCTCAGAGTTATCTTCTGTGCATCCTGTGTTTCATGTATCGCTCTTAAAGTAGTGTTTGGGTGATATAGCCCTAATTGTCCCGGTGGACAGTGTTGGTGTAAAAGACAGCCTTAGTTATGAGGATATTCCGGTGGAAATATTGGATCGTCAGGTTCGAAGGCTAAGGAACAAGGAAGTAGCTTCAGTTAAAGTGTTATGGAAGAATCAGCATGTTGAAAGAGCTACATGAGAGGCCAAAGTAGATATGATGGCTAGATACCCACATTTATTTTCTACCAGCTCAGTTCCAACTTGAGGTATCAGTTTTGCCCTAAAACTCTATTTAGTTTTTATGTTCAGTTAATGTGATCAAGTTTCTTTTATGTATATGGATGTGTATGTGAATCATGAAATCAGTTTAGCTATGTGGGTTGAATCGGAGGTAGTCATTCTATTAGTTTTTGGTTTAAATGATCAGTATTTGGGTATAATGATTGCATGTCTCTGTTTTCTGTATGTTCCAACATTCGAGGATGAATGTTCCCAACAGGGAGATATTGTAATACCCTGGAAGTGCCTAAGAATAGACCCGGGATTTAAAATGAAAGTTGGTTGAAAACTAGCAAAAAAGGTCACAGGACGGACGACCCAACGGATTGTTGGTCCAACCAATGGCCCGTTGGAAGTAGTCATGGGAAGTTGTGGTCTGGTGTCAGTGGGTAACAATGGGCAAAGTACCGACTCGTCGTTCAATACAATGAGTTATTTGTTATGAGTCATGGTGGGGACTGGGCTTCAGCATTAGGGGATGACCCGTCGTGAGAGGTAAAGGGTCGTGGTCATGAGTCGTTGTATGGTGATAGGTATATTTTCCAGTGGACCTAACGGAAGGCAACCACGACTTGTTGGATGAAGTAACGAGTCGTGGTGAGGCTCGTTGGAAGGACTAGTGTAGGATCTGAAGGGGGCAAACAACGGACGATGTGATGACCCGTTGGATAGAAGGATGACTCATCCTGTCTACTCGTAGTTCTAATCTGAGATCAAGAATTTTGGGCAGTGCAGACAACGTATGGATACCACGAGTCGTGGTATCCTCCAACGATCCGTTAGTCCGGTCGTTGGTTCGCTCAATGCAAATTTTTTGGGTTTTTATTAAGGGTATTTTCATCATTCTTATGCTCTAAGGTCCTAAGCTACGTCTTTTTATGTTATTTTCTGAATGTATTAAGATAGGTTAAGCCCTTCTAGCCTATTATTTCTCATGCATGCAAAGTTAGAACATTGGAAGGTGATCAAGCTTGTCTTCAAGGGTTTTGTTCATTGATTTCCATTGGGCTTTCAAGGGGTGGTGATATTTGATTTTTCCCAGGTATGTAGGGTTATGAATGGGTGAATCCTTTCACACCCATGCCCAATCTCTTTCGATTTCATGAAATTTCTATCAAAAATCTATGGGGTTTTACCCAATGCATGAAAATTCGATTTCTCTACATGGATTTGATTTAATTGAGTTACTACCATTGAATTTCAAATTATGGGCAAGTTTTATGTTGTTTTTCATCACAATTCATGTTTCAAGTTTTATATATCAAATTGCCCATTTATGAAAAGTTCATGAAAGTCAAAGTTTATGATGAATGTTCAACTATTATGAATTATAGATGACGAAAAGTATGTTTTCAAGTTACCCATGTTTATAGGCATGTTTTGAATGAACTGAGTATTGTAAAGCATGTTAAAGTATTGTGCAATGCCCGCATATTCAAGAATGATTTACAATTTATGAGATGGATCTTATGATTTATCGATTTATGATGTTGGCCGATAAAAAGGGCCTTTGATTCTTGGCTAATAATTGTTATACCCCGTAAGATTCCCGGCACCTAGATGGCCTATTCGTGCGTTGGTTAAGCATGTTTGAAAGCCATACGTGCTAGGGAAAGGCCCGGGAAAGGATCGGACGAGTAGCCTGTCGAACCATTGTGGAAGGAGCCTAGGCAGAGCCCCTCCGTGATGGCAGCGTGTCACGGAGGCGGGGCCACCGCGTTGGCTCCGTGACACGTTGGGCCTGTCCATGCCCAAGTATATAAAGCCCCACTTCGGTTTTAAATGAAATAATTCTTATATTTTCCAGTGAAAACAGAGAGAAGAACAAGAGAGGAGAAAGGGATGAAGGTTCCTTGATAATTTCCTTCCGATTACGCTGCCAAACATTGTCCAAACTTAAATTAACTCCAGATACCGAAGTATTTAGCAGCAGGGAGCATTCCTACGGATTTAGTTTCGCGAAATTCGGCCAACAAATCATCGTGCTATCGGGATAAGGTAAGTGGAATTGCTCCAAACTAGTGTCTATGTGTTCCTAGCTGTGAAGTGAATACTTCTCCCTTCTGGACTTCTGAAAAATAGCAAGTTTTCGGCCGTCTTTCGATAAGCCTAAGTTTAGGCTATAATTATATCGAAAGTGACGCCGTCCTTCAGAATAGTGTTGTATTTAGTACTAATTGACGTGTTTATGAATGCAGTTGGGGAGATTTAGCTGGAATACTGACCGAGCCTCGTCTGACAGTCGGATAACTCGAGGTTAAGGTATGTAAAGTTGTTCTTCGGCAAGTTAGTAAGTCTTAGCTTGGTAAATCATAGTAAACTCCATATTTGAAGATCTCGGAGTTGAATGCTGTGAATTAGGTAAGTCTAATAGATTCTGAGTTGTGTTGCCGTATCGTATCCAGTCCGAAAGTTAGTAAAGCATGCGCCAAAGGGCGAGTTAGCATTCCAGATTCAGTATAGCTTATTGTGTGATTAGCAAGCATGTTGTAGAATAAAAAGAGACAGATTTTTAGAATAAAAGTTAGTAAAGTAAAATAAGATAGACAGATAGTTTTATGGCTATAGACCGGCCATTCAGACAGATGGAATATTGGCTACAGATTAGCCAACAGTTAAAGAAAGAGTTTAGAATCAGTATAATCAGTAAAGAATCAGTTCAGTATAGAAATAGATCAGAACAAGAAATCAGATTTCAGATAGATTTTTTCAGTTATACATGCTTGCTATCTATACGTGCTATTTGTTTGTTGAGACTTGATGCGGCGTGAGGGCACCCTATTGAGTGTCCTCGCCGCCCCTGGGTTGGTAATCGTGTCGCCCACTGAGCGGGTGGGTTTTACGTCACTCCGAGGAGTCGCATGCCGTCCCCAGTTTGGACGAAGATGGGATGAAGCTTTCCCCATAGCAGTCTGATCAGCATTACAGGTGCAACTCCGGTTTCAGATAGCCCTATTGAGTTTTGTGTCTAGGGAACTAGACCCTATCTGTTACTGTCTACACATTCAGTTATTATAGGTGTAGCTCCAGTTTCAGGTAGCCCCGTTGAGTTGTGTCCGGGGATCCAGACCCTATCTGTTACTATCTACACAGGAGTCCTCCGGACCCAGACACGGTTGCTTATATCGGAGGTTATGGCCCGAGCCGGAGACCCAGGGGGCCGGTAGAGGAGCTCCGGGTGAGCAGATGAGTGGAGTGACTTATTTTTGGCTAGTTTTGACCCGGGTAGGGGTATATAGATTGTTTGCTTGCTTGGCGCCATCTGGCTTATGGGGGTTGGTATTGGCTCTTGCTTGCTAAATGTATATATATTTATGTGCTTTATATATATTAGTAAATAGACAGCAGGCCGCTGTGACTGCAGACACACTCCTGCCTATCAGCGCAGAAAGGTTTGGTCTAGTTCCATTAGCTCTTCAGATTCAGTTATCTTCTGCTCACAGACTTGTTAGTGATGTTATCTGCATTCAGTTGTATTATTTCAGTTGCTTGCATACTCGGTACCAGTGGTACTGACGCCCAGTGGGGGCGCTGCATTACTTGCCTGCAGGTACTCATAGACGAGGAGGCGATCCCTCGTGATCCTAGCCAGCGCAGAGTCATCAGCTCCTGTCATCCGGAGCTTGATATTTCAAAGGTTTATATCACTTTCTTTTGTTGTACATTACGGGTAGGTCGGGGCCCTGTCCCGACCATCTTATCAGTATTCCTAGAGGCTTGCAATCTGTATATATTTCCCTGTGGTTAGCTGAGCCGGTCGTATGAGGCCGTGCAGTTTGTTATAGCTGTTTAGCATTTCAGTTTATGTTGGACGTGTGAGGCCTCTGTTGACAGTAGTGGTGACCTTGCCGGTCACGTAGTTATTCAGTATTCCATTGTTGAGTTACAGATAACTAGACAGCATGGTGGCCTTGTCGGCCCGCATAGGCTCCCTTACATTGATATGTTTCTGGTTAGCTGTTACTACAGGTATAGGTGGCTATAGGCCAGTTGGCCAGAGGCTGTGTTTACAGCCGTTATATAGCCCTTTATTTCCAAAAATCTGAGTTAGAGCCAGCCAGGCGCCAGATGCACTTAGGCTCACCAGATAGTAGTGTAGGTCCTACTAGGGCACCAGGTGCCAGTCATACCCCCCAAGGCGGGGCGTGACAATAATGTTTTAATGGGGATCAATGAATGATAAATATTTATTTAGCCATGAATCTTAATTAATGATGTTATTGATCTATACATGAGCCTAATGTGCATGTGTTTTTGGGAGCCATATCTAGCACCGAGCAGCCCGACATTCAAAGGACTACGCTAGTGTCTCATAACCACGTGCCACCGTGGGTTTATAATGATACATTACACTGATAATGATCCCCTCTTTCGTGATATCACATAATGCACGTCCCTCACCTGGCAAGCCAGGGGTGACTCTGCCCATTTGAGTGAGATAGTTCGGGCATCATGTAAAGCTCTACCATGATAGTGTCGGTTATGACAAGTCCTCCCATTGTTGCGAATGTTTTATGCATTGTTATGTTTATGTTATTGGCTCAAGTGATGATTGATGAAGTTTCTCTTATGATTATGATAATAAATGGTTTACAAATAATTTGAAAACCTTGAGCCTCATGTTATCTTACGATATTTATGATACGAACATGATTTCCTTCTCTTATGATCATTTATGAGCTTTTATGTATTTTTAAATGTCCATTTTACTTACCTTGTATACTCGGTACATTCCACGTACTGACCGCATACTCTGTATTATATCATTTTATGATACAGGCTCCGATCTTCAGATCCAATATCGCCATTAGCTTGTTATGGAGTCTCACATCCAGCTTATTGGTGATTCCTCATTCTCCAAGAACCATTTGATTCAGACATTGATGCTTTCTTTTAGTTTTAGTTGCCGAGTTAGTTGGGGATGTTGTCCCATCAACCCATCTATTACATTAGAGGCTTTCAAACTATATGTAGTACTCCGCTGTTATGTATTTAGTCCGTAACGATTATCATGCTATGCTATGTTATGTTCATGCTTTTGATATGTTGATTTGTTAAGTATTCCTTTTTGATGATATGAAATTAGATGAATGTTCATGCCATGGGTCGACTTGAAGTATCTCGGGGCTCCTTGTCTTGTGTTACAGTCTGGGTCTACGTTCAGGTCATGACAAGTCGTATGAGGATGCCCCTCCACTGAAAATTTCTCTGTATTTTTCCAGGACTCATGGTACGACCCGTAGGTCGATTCCACGAGTTGTAGGAAGGATCATACTGCCTTTTATGGACTTGACCCTTTCCAGATCTTTGGTACGAATCCTTGGTTCGACTCATAGTGGCAAACCACGAACTGTACCATAGCTCATACCTCAGTTCATTTCTAGTTTTAGCTTGGGATAGTCCCAACGAGCCATCGTACGAGTCGTAGTGTCAAAGCACGAGTCATAGGAAGGCTTGTGAAGCCTGTCCCTATGTCAATTTTGGTCCAGTTTTTTGGGAGTCTTAATTATGTTTTGGGTACTTAGAATTCCCCAGGTCTAGGCATGTAGTTCAATCCATTTTATACTACTCATCCCTCCCCTTTCTAGTCACTAACCGTAACTCACTTTTAAATTCTTCATTGAACAAGTTCATCAATTTAAAAAAAATTTCCCAGTCACATATAGTCCTATAACACCCCTAGTCATTGTCTCTTTCAAATCTTTCAAGCAAAAAACGACGACTCACAGAGGTTTTAGCATCATTACATCAAGAACATAAGTTTTCTCAATATTCAAAGAAATACACTTACTTGTTGCTGCTTGATGACGTTCAAACCATACCTTCTTTTTCAAAGAATATGCACGGTCGAAGTATCAAAACAAGTAACCCTGATGAGTGCCGGGGTCGAATCCCATGAGGACTGGGGGATGATAGTGACTAGTGTCGATTATAAAGTTGACTTTAGATTGCACCACTCAAAACAAACACAAATGAGAACCAATTGGGGGAAGTATCAATATGTAAGAGATTATCAAGTCTAAAGTGGTTTAGTTCAAATAGCAAGGTTTACCAAAGTTGTCAACAATGATGTGAAAATGCTAGAGGTGGGGTGTAGATGATGGATTAATTAGATAACGTCTTGCTAGATCATCTCACAAGTTCAACTAATATGAACAACCTTAGGTGAATAGAGGTATTCCATGCTTTTTAGCCAATTTCATACCTCTAGCTAGAGTTCTTTCGAATCTCTAGACTCAATCAACTCAGCCCAATGTGATTTGGATTAATAGCTGCACTATTTCTAGCTATTAGCCATTAATTTAGGAGTGAGAGCATGAATTTGACTATTTCTAGCCCAACTTCACAATCTCCCAACCATACCTACTATTATATTCTCTCCCAATACTTAACTCTTCTTTTTCAAGCAACAATCAAGTAAGAAAACATAGATCCATATGAAAATCAACGGATCTTCAATTAATGATTGGAGAGAATCTAATAGATTCACAATTAGCTAAACATTGTTAAGATAATTCTAGCAATACCTATTCTAATCAACAATCATCATCTTCACCCACCCCTAGCTAACGATTTAGCTACTCATGATTAAGAATTTCACAAGCATATTTAACAATAGATTCATCAAATTCAATAACAAAAGTAGAAAAATTAATTTCACAATAATGGTCTTCAATAATGGTAGTCACTTACTATGGAGAAGAAGAAGTAAAGGAATAAATCTCAAGTCACCAATTACAATCTTCTACTCTTCTCTGCAAAAGGAATGTGCTAAAAAGTGGAAAATTACTATGAAAGCTCACTGTTGCTTTGTACTTCTCTTAGACTATATGTAGAAAGTAGGGTCTATCTTTCCTCTTTTTCTGTGTTGACTCTTTTATCCCTGAGCACTATCTCTTCATCGGCGCGACATCGGCAATTCGCCAGTTCATACTCGTAAACAATCGGATGCATTTTGTTGTGTCATTATCAAATTCCAGTCAGCTTCAGAGGCACGTCCACCTTTTTGCCTATCTCATTCCGCGAACCGTTGAGGTTTTGTCCCTCGTTGTAGAAACTTGGTTAATGATTCGGTGATTGATCCGGTGAATCACTGTGTGCGATTTGTGTTTCACTGATGGCAGTTTTTTCCTTTGAAGTAGTGTTGATCGGCCTCTGTCCGGCGTTTCGCTGGTTTTCATCGGTGATACACCACTTTTCTCTCATTTCTTTCTTTTTGCTCCAATTTTGATCTTTTTTACACATCTGGGAATCTACATACAACAAAGACAAAAAGAACATAAATTCCATATAATAGAACTAAGCAAAAACACAAGTTTTAGAGTCTAATGAGTTGGTAAATTACCAACTCATCAAACTCCCAAACTTAAATCATTGCTTGTCTTGAAGTAACGCAATCCTAGATCATTGAAAAACATGCCATTTCTGCACAACATTGAACATCACTAATCACCTGCACTATGACACCCAAAGATGCTCACTAAACTCACTAAAAAGAGAGGTACATACCCCAAAAGACTAAGACAATGAAGATATTTCAATCAGCTACCACTTTCCATCAACAAGGCTCAAGTGAGGGAAACCCTTTAGTAAAACAAAGGCATTACTCATTCATGAAACATACATAGTATCTCCCATCATAATCAGTGCACATTCAAAGCTTGCCTTAGAGTTTATGCTACCAATGCCCTATTCTCAAATTAGTGTTCAAATGCACTTGTGTCCTCGAAAAGGGATGATGCCATTCGCCGAAATAATAATCCATATTCTTTTTGCCATGAAATCATTACACACTCACAAGGGATTGTATTGGCTAGACCATCACACTCACTCTCCCAAAAGAATTCTTCATGCATACTCTTGACCCATAGGCTTGCCTTCTTGTAATTCGCCACTAATGTAGAGCAGTTGCATATAAGATCATTTAGGACTTGTGGGTTCTGTAGGCTCAGGTTAAGGGTAGTATAAGAATTTGGTTATAGTGACTATATCCTCCCTAATGCTTTTGGTGGACATACCTTCCATCAAATCCTTCCATCTACTTTACCTTGTTTCACTTTTTTTATTGTTTCTGACGTTTGTTTCTCAATAACCCTTCTTATAACCCCTTTTCTTTCATAACTAGCCTTACCACCTCAAGAGCAAGCACCAACTCACACAATTTTTATTTTCTCATTTCGATTTATCTTTTTTGCATTTTGACAATAATACAGTGCTATCTCAAATTGAAAATCTTATTTTCCCCAGCACACCCCCAAACATAGGCTTTTGCCTCATTTTTCATTTCTTGCCTCACTCCATTTTTCTTAGGCTTTTAGCCTCATTTCATCACTCTCTTATCACTAGCATTTAGGGAGAATGAGTGCCAAAGAGGTGTATCAAGAATGGTCTTAAGGCTTGTAATGTGGTTGCCAAAAAAAGGGTCTAAAGCTCAACATTGGTTGACAAAGGTTAATGCTCAAGGAGGGTATATGGGTGAAGTGGCTAAACAAAGGAAAGCTTAAGATCATATCCTTAATACAACTATGTCTAGAATTTTGCCTTGAATCACAGTTAGGGCAAGTTCTAGACAAGAAGTCATACATGAGACTCATCAACAATTCCTCATCGACAAGGCATCACCTTTAAAGGGTCCACAAGAGTCATTCTTACCACAATACTTTTAATTTCAGGACATTAGAGTAGGCAAACATCATAAGTCAAGCAAAGAATTTACAACGTATAACAAAGAATGTTATGCTACGGTGTCATCCTTGCTCATTATCTTCCATTTTCATGCCTTCATTTAAAGGTCCCCAAAAAAATTGTGGTGGTGCCTCTCAAAACATCTTCACATAAGACTCAAAACAACATGGCATGTTTTCTTAAGAATGTTGCCACTCAATCTATCATCGGGAAATACCAACCCAGTTCAACAAATAAAAGAATGCTCCTTGGAAAAGAACCGTGGTCAAAAGAAAACCCTCGGAGTTTTAATTTCTACATTAATATTTACCATGGCGAAAAAGAAAAGAAATAAGGTTTTAGGGTCATTTCCTTCAAAATTTTCAAAGTTTTTCTTTCAATTCAACATGAAGACCCCCATAGGTCACTATTCATCAATCACAACAAGAAAACTTAACCAAATCATTCATTTCATTTCAAACAAAACAGGATACGCCTGACAAAGGCGATCATCAAAACATCACAATAAAACCATAGCCCGACAAAGGCTGGACTCACTCAATCCCAACATACAATTCACAAGAACATAAAAAAATAAGCTCATCCCTCCCCCGCTTAAGAGAATACATTGTCCCCAATGTAGATATGCAAAAAGGAAAAGGGACAAGAAACTCCCTGAGTGGGTCAGTTCTCTTCATCATCCGCATCTGCCTCACCACCACCGCCGCTGGCTTCACCCAGCCCAGCAAAATCATCACCCAGCCCCTCAGAAAGGGCATCAATTGGCCCTTGAACTAAGGAAGAAGCAACCATTGCAGCATCCAATGCGCTCATGTCCGATACTTCAATCGAAGTCCGACTCTTCCACTCATGTACCTATGTTCGGAGGGAAGTGAATGCCCCTTCCACCGCATCTACCCTCTTGCACAATGTGGTCACAGTATCATATAGTGACTTGAGCTCCTTTTTGACCATGTTGGCAATGAGTGCAGGGAGGCTCTTAGCCAATCTTTGGAGTTGGCTTTCATGTGAGTTCGTCATCTCCACAAGTCGATGGAGACCACTTGGCTAAGAGGATTGTGGAGGGGGATAAGCTCCTCATGGAGGCAAGTCACCTGATGCTTGGCCCGACATATCTGACTGGGGCATAATGGTTTCTGGGGCAAGTGGTGATTGATCTAACCCATGGGGGAGGGGTCCTTCCTGTACTCCAAAGGCCTGCATTCTCTTCCTTTTCATTTTCGGTGCCTCGGCATCTCTCTTCCTATCAATATCAATCACTCCTAAAGCAGAGGAAAGAGTCTCGTCAGGAAAAAGAGGCACTCCAGCTACTTCACAAAGCTGGGAAATCAAAATAACATATGGCATGGAAGTACTAGACTATCGGGCCTTCTTCTTCATCTGTTAAGCTATAATTTCCCTGAAGTTGATGGGGACCCCCGACATTATGCAAGCAATCAGGATGGACGTTTCCATGGTGACCTACTAGTCATTTTTGGATGGGATGATGCGAGAACAAATAAAGTCCAGCCACAGCTTGGCCTCGAACTTCAAATTGTGGCGAGAGATTTCTCAACCCATTGAGGCCTATAGAGGAGTATCAACAGCAATAATGCGAGCCACCCACGCAAACTGGTCCTTCATATCAACCACCCGTTCCATATACTCTGTAGCAGAGTCGATTTCATCCTCGCATAATAGATAGTTTATAGTAGACGAAGTGATATCAACTTCCACTCCCCGAATCATCACTAATGGCAAGCAGGGGAACTATCCACTTTGCCCCGGTGTTGCATACTCTCTTGGCGGGATCGATAAGAGGCATAGAACTCTATGACCAGGCTGGGGTAGTAGGATGGGAGAGGGTTAGCAAATGCGTGCCACTATCTGCCGGTGAACTGCGCGGTGTTGTTAGGAAAATCACCTTTTAACCCGGCAAGTCAAACCTCTTCTCCACTGTGATGGAGCGTCCCTGGCAGATGACATATGTTCCTTCATGTTCAAAACACAGAGAATGATGGCTTCCTTTGTGTTGGCCCGTGGTTGTGCAACCTTCTATTTGCCTTTGCCCTTGCTAGCAGAAGAAGCAAGGGCCTTTCCTTTGCTGATGTTCCTGGAAGATGACATGATTTGTTTTACTGCAAGAATGATGTTAGTGCCAGCTAGTGAAAGAGAAAACTAAAAAAAAAATAAAACAAAGAAGTAATCTAATCACAGGGAGAACTAAGGAACAAGGGGAATCAAACACTCAGTAAAAAGAACCACTGACAGCGGCGGAAAACCGGCGGTTCACCAAAATAATTTCGTGGACCGCTCGTTTCTCGCTGATGCTTTACAGACAACTGGGTAAAGGATAGTTGTTTTTTCAGGACATCAATGTACCGCTGTCAGGATTCGTGAACCGCCGATGTAATGCGGGATCCACTCAGTGGCCTGAAGCCAAGTTGCAGAGTGAGCCGGCGTGTTATAGGCGATTCGCCGAATCCGACCGGCGAAACCCGGACCCCATCGTCCCCAAATTTTTTTGAACTATCACATATACGCGCCCATTTCCACACACTCACTTCCAACATACTAAAATCAACATGGAATTCTTAAAACCCTTGTTCATGATGTTTAGCCCTTAAGAATGGCGTCACCCGGTTTATCATCGGGCAAAACATCATGCTTTAAACAACTAGGTTACTCAGACTTCACCCTTTTCAAAATGCCACAAACAAAAGCACAACCCCATTCCATTCAATTAGGTATAGCACAATCAAGATTTTACCAAGGAAAGGGAACAAAGTATTACCCTTAAAGCATCAATGAGAAAATTAAAATAAGGCAAGAGAATTTTTACCGAATTGAAGGAGTGCCTGCACATTTGGACGTCCAAAAAGCTCAAAGTTACTTGCAATAGCACCTTAAGATATAAGTAGTAGAGGAAGAAAGTGTGATTGAAGTGAGGGGATTAGTGGACTATGGAGGGGGGTTTTACTGGTGAAAGAGGGAAGTGTAATAGGTTGAGGGGAAGGTGGAGAGTTTAATGAGTGTGTGTTGGTGGGAAGGTGGGAAAGTGGAAAGGTTTAGAATAGATGAGTATGGGGAAATGGGGATGTTAGGTAATGGAAAATAAAAAAGGAGTGGAAAAATGGAAGCTAGGAGAATATTTGCAGAAATAGGGAGGCTGATTGGGTTATTGGCATTTTATGGGCCCTCTCTTTTAAATTCACATTGCAATAGCCTCATATCTCAATCCGTGGTCCATTGGCGATTTGAAGAATCACACCGGTGGTTCGCCGAACTATTATCTAGTGCCCTGAAAGTTGCCCAGTGAACTGCCGCTTATGTTCCTGAGCTTCAGGTGTTCTATTGTCCATCGACCATCAACCGGTGAAACACGAATTCTATACGGAGATTTGCCGATGGGTCCGCCAGTATTTCAATTCGACCCTCAGCCTTCTGTTTAGTGCTTACCTTCACCGGTAGTTCACCGGTCTCTCACCTTTCCTTCCTTCATGGTCTGGTTCCCTCTTTGCTCCTCCTTTCTCAGAACCTAAAAAGACACAAACAACAAAGACATGAATTAATTCACTAGAAACTTGGGTTGCCTCCCAAGAAGCGCCTTAGTTAACGTCGTGGCACGACAGAGACCTTCTCTCATCAACTCTAGTTCGACGGGTCATCATTCGACACCGCCTCCTTTGGCTATAAATTCTTTTCGTCCTCATCAATTTGCAAAACTCCGACCACCTTGCATTCGGGAGGCGTCTTAACCGATGGACACACTGTAAAAGTGACTTCTTCACTTTCGACTCAAAATTTCAACTCGCCAAGCTCCACGTACTCCACAGTTCTTCCCGTAGCCAACAATGGTCTGCCCAAGATAATGGGAACTTCTTCATCCAGGTCACAATCCATGATAACAAAGTCAGCTGGTAAGATAAACTTGTCAACTCTCACTAACACATCTTCTAACCCCCCCCCATTGGTCGTTTTATTGACATGTCTTTCGTGAGCAGCCTCATATGATGTCGGTTTGGTGTTTTCGAGTCCCAATGTCTTGAAAATCAGCAGGGGCATCAAATTTATGCTAGCGCCCAGATCACATAAAGCTTTCTGAAATACACATCTCCCAATTATGCATGGTATTGTAAATACTCCGGGGTCCTCCCTTTTTGGAGCAAGATTACTCATCATTACCGCACTACAATGGTAAGTTTTCTCTTCATTCCCTGCATCCATTGCTTTTTTCTTCCTTAATAAATCTTTCATAAACTTTGTATAATTGGGCATCTGGAGCAAAGCATCCACTAACGGAATATTTATGGACAACCTACTGAACATGTCAACAAACTTTTTAAATAGGTCATCCTTCTTTTTCTTGGTCAATCATTGTGGATATGGAGGGAGGATTTTAAAATCAACCTTGTCATTAGTTGGGGCCTGTAGTCCTATCTCCTCATCATCATCGGGGGATAGGACATCATCATCCTTTCCCTCTTTTTCCTCATCAAGCTTGTCTTCGTTTTCTGGAATCATTGGTGTTTTGTCACCTTCATCTTCTTCACTTGGTTTCTGGTTATCAATCTTACTCGGCTTCACTGGGGCATCTCCAATCACCTTGCCGCTCCTAGTGACAATGTCCATGCATTGACCATCCTTCTTGGGATTTGACATTGTGTCACTAGATAGCGTTCCCTTCATCCGGGGATTCATTTAAGCTGATAAGTGATTCATTTTGGCCTCCAAATGCTTGATGGAGGCGGAATGTGAACTCACTATTTGGGCGAGGTTAGACACCTCCTTTCTTAACTCTGTCACCCCGCTCTCGGTTGACTCGACCTTTTTCAAAACTCTTGATAGCATCTCTTCAATTATGGAGTTGCCCGTGCCACTCACACCCGGTTGATTGTGGGGGTTCCCAGCCTTTGGAGGGGGAATGTATAGGTTTGAACTCCAATGATAACAATCAGTGTCTTGGTTTTTCTCTCTATTTCCCCATCGATAATTCTTTTCTGGCCATCCCTATGGCTCATGATTTCTCCACCCTTGGTTGTCATCCCTTGGCCTTTATGGGCCTTGATTTTATCCTTGGAACCCAGGTCGGGACCTCCAATCCGATTACCCATATATTGGGATTCCTTTTCATATCTTGGTGGTGACGTCTCACTTTCATATTGTAAGGGACCTTGCATTCCTACGACATTTACCACCTTTGGCACTGCTCCTATTACATGCTTTGTCATCAATTCAAGTTGTGTCATCATTTTAGCAAGAGTCTCATCTCGCTCTTCATCCCTTTTCCTCAACTCAGCTGTCAATGCACTTGAGCTAACTTCATGAGTGGACACATTTGTTTCTCTCGTGTGCCAAGCCTTATTGGTCTTTGTCATTCTGTCTAGGAGGGATTTGGCCAACCTATATGTTTGGTCCATGATAGAACCACCGGCTAAGTTGTTGGCCACTCATTTGTTAATTGAATCAAGGGCCCTATAGAAGCTTTGTAGAAGTACTCCATCCGACAACCCATAGTTTGGGAAAAAAACAACTTTCTTCTTAAACCTCAACCATGCCTCATGTAAAGGCTCTCTGGGTTCTTGTTTGAAATTTGTGATATCATCCCTTAGCTGAAGCATCTTTGATGGAGGGAAAAAAGGGTCTAAAAGGCTTCCATTAACTCTTTCCATGAAGTAATACATCCCGAAGGGAGTTCTTCTAGCCAAATCGTCACCTCCCCTATCAATGAAAAGGGAAAGAGTCTCAACCTGATGGACTCTTGACTGATATTGGTGATATTGAATGGTTGGAAAAATTCCAAGAAGCTTCGTAGATGTCGATTCACATCTTCACTTGGCTTTCCGCCAAAGAGCCCCTTCATTTGTAATAAGTGCAACATAGTGCTTGTGACATGAAAAACTGCATTCCCTACAGTAGGTGGTAGGCGAATAGCTCCTGCCACTTCTAGCATTACTGGGTTGTCTTCCTCAAGTTCCATATTACCTTAGATTGAGCTGTCCCCTGCTTGGGAGTGATGGCTCATGTGGTTATGAAATCCTAACAACACAGTAAACACACTTTAAGTACCTATGATGCAAAACTATATCAACTTAACAATCAATCACGAGATTATCATACGCCAGTCCCTGACAACGATGCCATTTTTGATGACGTTCAAACCATACCCTCTTTTTCAAAGAATATACAGGGTCGAAGTATCAAAACAAGTAACCCAGATGAGTTCCCGGGTCGAATCCCACGAGGACTGGGGGATGATAGTGACTAGTGTCGATTATAAAGTTGACTTTAGATTTGCACCACTCAAAACAAACACAAATGAGAACCAATTGGGGGAAGTATCAATATGTAAAAGATTATCAAGTCTAAAGTGTTTTAGTTCAAATAGCAAGGTTTACCAAAGTTGTCAACAATGATGTGAAAATGCTAGAGGTGGGGTGTGGATGATGTATTAATTAGATAACGTCTTGATAGATCATCTCACAAGTTCAACTAATGTGAATAACCTTAGGCGAACAGAGGTATTCCATGCTTTTCATCCAATTTCATACCTTTAGCTAGAGTTCTTTCAAATCTTAGACTCAATCAACTCAGCCCAATGTGATTTGAATTAATAGTTGCACTATTTCTAGCTATTAGCCATTAATTTAGGAGTGAGAACATGAATTTGACTATTTCTAGCCCAAATTCACAATCTCCCAACCATACCTACTATTAGATTCTCTCCCAATACTTAATTCTTCTTTTTCAAGCAACAATCAAGTAAGAAAACACTGACCCATATGAAAATCAATTGATCTTCATTTAATGATTGGAGAGAATCTAATAGATTCACAATTAGCTGAACATTGTTAAGATAATTCTAGCAATACCTATTCTAATCAACAATCATCATCTTCACCCACCGAATCGCAAACAGCGATTCTCCAGTTCATACTCATAAACAGTCGAATGCATTTTGTTGTGTCATTACCAAATTCCAGTCAGCTTCAGCGGCACGTCCATCTTTTCGCCTATCTCATTCCGCGAACCATCGAGGTTTTGTCCCTCATTGTAGAAACTTAGTTAATGATTCGGTGATTGATCCGGCGACTCGCTATTTGCGATTCGTGTTTCGCCGATGCGGTTTTTTCCTTTGAAGCAGTGTTGATCGGCCTCTGTCTGGCGTTTTTCCGATTTTCATCGGTGATACGCCGCTTTGCTCTCGTTTCTTTCTTTTTGCTCCAATTTTGCTCTTGTTTACACATCTGGGCATCTGCATACAACAATAACAAAAAGAGCATAAAATCCATATAATTTACTCAAGAACTAAGCAAAAACACAAGTTTTAGAGTCTAATGAGTTGGTAAATTACCAACTCATCACTGCTTACTTCGACTGGTAGTTTGAAATTAGGGTTGAGATGAACTTTCTTGAGCAATAAATTGCTCTATTGTTGTTTGTTTTTAAGTTACGGGTGTAAGGGAGTCGTGAGTATGCTTTGTGAGTTTGGTTTTGATCACATCGGAGAGGGGTCTGCTTAGGTTTGAAGTTTAAATAAGTGAGGGGGAAGATTTAAAAACCTGGGCTGAGTCGAGTTATTTCAATGATTTTGATCCGTCGCGACTCATACCATGAGACGTAGGAAGACCTCACGACTCGTCCCTCGGACCCGTAGTTTAGAGATTTGAAAACTTACCTGGGTTCCTATAGGAGCTTCTTACGACTCGTACCATATGAGTACGGTCCTTATGATGACTTATAGGTGTAATACCTCGAAAGTGCTTAAGAGTAGACCCGGGAGTTTAAAAGTTGAAAACTGCTGAAAACTGAGGAAAAGTTGCAGGACGAGAGGTGTAACGACTTGTGGTTGGAAACCACGAGCTGTTGTTGTCAGTCGTGGTTTCAAAAGTCCAGGTGGCAGTGGAAGCAACAACCGACATAACGACTCATTGTGAGAAACAAAGAGCCATTGTTTGTAGTCATGGTGAGATTCTAGGTTAGGCTAATAGGAAGGAATGAGCCATACAACGACTTGTTGGTACCTCTGATGGGTTGTTGTAAGTGGTTGTGGGTTTGATCCTTGGGTTTTCAAGTGGTGGCAGCGGATGGTTGTAATGGGCCGTTGAAGCTAGAAACGACCCATTGTGTCGATCGTGGGAAGGAAGTTAAGGGCTGGTCTGGTGTGGGTGACGGAAAGAAACAACGACTCATTTGTTCTAGCAATAACTCATCATGTCAGTCGTTGTTTGGGCTAACCATTTAAGTAACCAGTGCATCTAACGGATGGGTGCGATGAGTCGTTAGAGGAACTAACGACTCATCCTGTCAATCGTTGTTTGGAGAAGATGAAAGTTTGAAGGAAATCTAGTGCATCCAACGGATGGAGATGATGGGTCGTTGTATGAGACAACGACTCGTCCTGAGGATCATGGTTCCAGTTCGGGAAAATTTCAGATTTTTCTCAGGGGCAGTTTGGTAAAATCTTGGCCTTCCAGCTTTAAAGTGGCATCGTTTTAGGTATTATTTGGGGAAACTTTTAAGGGTTTTTGATGCCTAAACCCTCATTCTCTCAACCATTCTTCTTCTCCTCTAAATATCAAGGTTCCCAAGACTTTTCCTCCAAAGCTTCAAGGTGCAATTTCGAGTGGGAATTCTTCTACCAGGTATGCGGGTTTTTCAAAAAGGATATTCTTCCATCGTTGTGCCCCAAAATATTTTTATTAAAGACCCAATTTCAACGAATCTAGAAAAAACATGATCTAGGGCTTTGTGTTATGAGTAGATTTCTTTTATATTCCTCATAATTACTAACATCTACTGTGAATATGAGATTATTTGCGATATAAATAATGGGTTGTCTTGAATTGTGAAATATAAGTTGGGAATGCAAGAGTATAGCATGTTCTTCATAAATTGGCTTGAATAGTGAGTGGGACTTGTTGATTGTCCACTTAATTTATCGTAGTAGTTCACATCCATGTTCAAATTATGTGAATCTCGTATTATCACCCCTAATAACCCGATTGTGACATTTATGATTATGTGGAGATGAGTTTGGAGTTATGGTCTTGAGCATTTGAAAGTAAATTATGTATCATCACCATGTTTTCGATTTAATTGATCGGGTATGATTAGATTGTATTTATATTGATGGATTATGAAGCTTGGGTGGATTCTAAATTATTTTTCCCTATAAAAAAATTTTTTCCAGATTTTTGAATCTAAAACGCCCATGGATGAAAAGTTCGTCAAAGAAGTGATTTATGATAAATGTGAGATGATGATGAGGTTGATGATGAAAAACATGTTTCTAAAACTACCCACGATTATGTTGTTGTTCTCAAAATTAATTGATTAGATCCAAGTGTTACAAAGCTTTGGGTAATGCCCACATGTCGATTCTAAATGATGTTTTTTTCCGAAATAAGCCTACTACATTGTTTGAGGCGAAATCTCCCAAATTTTATAAATGTTAGCTTGTGGTATGTTTTGAAATAAATGAATCCATGCATCTATGAAAAAGTATGAGTGGAATCTATTAATCATGCATGACCTTATGCTATATGTTGAATGAGATTAATTCGGAGTTTGGAATGTCATGATAGTATAATGCGCAATGTGAATCTATAGAATGCTCATTAGCATAAGATGCTTGAGATAATTATCGATTTGACTCCTTGGTGAGGTGAATTATGATGATAATGTATGAGAATGATATTGCAACTATTGGGCTTGTTGTTATTAGAAAGTAGCCCCAATCCCGTCGAAAAGAATGTTGTATGATGAAAATCAGTAAATGTCCTTGTCTTTGATTAGCTGTTGCAATTTAAATTAGCGTTAGTCAGTCGGGATTATCGTTAGGAAGAATGTTTCCCTAGTCAGTCGAGATTCTCGTTAGCAAGAATGTTTCCCTAGTCAGTCGGGATTCTCGTTAGCAAGAATGTTTCTCTAGTCAGTCGGAATTCTCGTTAGCAAGAGTATTTCCCTAGTAGGTCGGGACTAACATACCTAGCCAGTCAGTGACTCTCTATATCAGAGCATTTTCTCCTTTTGAAAGTTGGGGATTCTCGTTAGTAAGAATGTTTCCCTTTGATAGTCAGGGACGCTCTCTTTTGACAGTCAGGAACTTTCCTTGGACAGTCAGGGACCCTTTTGATATCAGTCGCGGCATCATACCTCTGTATTATTTCCAATTATTACTTTTGTGCATCAGTTGATCTTATAATGATGTATGTCCTGAATAATGTGGTTATGTTGATATGAATATGTGAATCTCATATAAGGTTGTCGTATCTCATTTCAGTTACATTACTATTATTGTGTTTTAATATACTTCCTTTTTGTATATGTTATGAGTTAGTTGATTACGCTTCCTGCATACTCAGTACATTCAAAGTACTGACCGCACGCCTGTTGTGCTATATCGTTTCATGATATAGATTCAGGTCTCCAAGTTTAGCCGCATGGTTAGATACACTTTTCTCTCTCCTAGCTACTAGTGGTGAGTCCTCATCCTCTAAGGACGTGATTTATGTTCATATTCTCTATGTTTCAGATTTTAGACTTTGGGAGTTAGCTGGGGGCTTGTCCCAGCAACTCATCAGTTTAGTAAAAGGCTTTCAGACCTATCTAGACAGATTCAACGTTGTATCTAAGTGTTGTTAAATTTTCCTTATGGTTTATATTAAATTCTTGATATTAGCTTCTGCTTATTCATGTTTTTAGTCATGTCTAATGTCAAGTGTATGCTATGATTATGCCATGGGTCGACTTGGAGCCTTTCAGGGTTCCTTGTCTTGTGTTACCGCTAGGGTGTGAACTCGGGTTGTGACAGTAGGTCTTTGCCTTGCATAGCTTGCATGGTTCACAGGAACAATAAGTACTACGACCTGTGCACTTGAGTTACGATTCGTAGGACCAACCATATCCTAAACTCCTCTACTGAAGCACCTCTGATTCTCACCACAACTCATGCTACGACTCATACAACCTTCTCACGAGTCATACTGAGAGTCATAACACCTGCTTTTTAGAAATTTTTCTGCCACCTGTTTTTGTTTTTCCCTGCACATAGAACACACATTATTTAAATCACTTGGGTTGCCTCCCAGGAAGCGCTTGATTTAACGTCGCGGCACGACGCAGGTGTCCTGATTACTCAGAATTCACCAAGCCACCACTTGGGTTGCCTCCCAAGAAGTGCCTGATTTAACGTCGCAGCACGAAGCAAGTCTCTTGACTACTCAGACTTCATCAAGGCAAGATTCATCCTCTATTGCTGAGACTACACTATACTCCTTCAGTTGCTGCATTGCTCGGCAGATGTTGAAACTGACCTCTTCTTTATTCAGTCTGAACTTTAGTTGGCCGGCCTCCACATCTATTAAGGCCCTTCTAATAGAAGGGAATGGTTGCCCCAAGATGATGGGGACCTCATAATCGACCTCACAATCCAGGATCACGAAGTCTGCTAGGAATATGAATATGTCAACTTTTACAAGCACTTCAAACAGGATCCCCACTGGCTTCTTCACAGTTATGTCCACCATCAGTAGCCGCATGATAGTGGTTGTGGGGGCTCCCAAGCCCAACTACTTGACACAACCAATGGCATCAGATTGATACTTTCTCCTAGATCACAAAGTGCCCTTGCGAACTTAACATTTCTAATGGTGCAAGGGATGGTGAAAGCACCTGTATCTTCCCTTTTCTGGGCCAGGATTTGTGTAGCTATGGCACTACGTGGTGTACATTATCTATAGGCTCATAACTCACGAACCTCTTCTTTGTCACCAGGTCCTTCATAAACTTAGCATATCCCGGCATTTGTTCCAACGCCTCGACCAATGATATGTTCACAGATAATTGTTTGAGCATTGATCAGAATTTCTAAAACTTACCATTCTTTGCCTTCTTCTTCATTCTTTTGGGGAATGGTGGCGGTGGTCTCGGGATAGCCTTGTAAATCTGTGTTGCACCTTGTTCCTCTTCAGGCCCTTTTTACTGGTTGTGGCCTCAGGAAACTCAGCATTCTCAGCGCCTTCCACCTCAGCATTATTTTCATATTCTTCAATTACTCTCTCTTTCTCCATTCAACTATAACTGATAGAGGGGGATCAATTGTGGTCTTACCCTCCTAGTCATCACTGCCACGTAATGGCCATCATTCTTTAGGTTCTGGATGCTGTTGCTAGGTAGTGTACCCTTGTTTCAGGAGTTCAGTGATGCAGACAATTACCCCAGCTGTTGTTAAATCTACTTGATGGCTATTACGTGAGATTCCACTCTCTATCCCATGCTCAATATATCAGCTCGGATTTCCTTCAGCTGATCATTAGTGGACCTTACCTTTTTCAGCATCTCAGCCATCATGCTCTCTAGCTTTGACTGTCCGGCCTCCCCCTCTCATGCATAGGGAGGCACATATATTCCAGCTCGGCCGTTGCGATAACTGTCATTCCTTCTCTATTCTCCTTCATGCTTACGACCTCGGCTCCTGTCTTTGTATCCATTTCAATTGTAGTTATCTCTATATTGGTTTCGATCTTGGTTTTCAGAACCTTGGTGCCAATTGTCTTATCCAGACGCTTGGGCGTTGGCTCGAAAACCCGCCACCTAGCTACCCAAGAAATTTTCCTCCTCCTCGAAATCAGAATGGTCTGGCCCCAACTCCAGTCCTTGTGTCCCCACTATATTTACCTTTTTGGCTCCAGCTCCCATAATGTGCTTTGTAAGCAGATCCAATGATGTGCACATATGAGCCAACTCCCAGTCGCGTTCTTCTTCCTTCCTATGTTGGTCTGTAGTGAAACCAATAACATATGTACCTGTTATATTCCAGGAGCTCAAAGATCGGACCCAGGAGTTGAAACAGAAAAATTGTGAAATTGATGTTGCAGGCACAGGACAATTCGTGGGACTACTTGTGAGGACAGCGCACGAGTCGTCAGGTGACTCATGGGGAAGGCTAGTGAAGAGTTGAGAAGTTTGGAGGATAGGGTCCCCATGGGCGTGGAAATGACTCGTGGTCAGACCCCATGAGCCGTTAGGTCAGCCGTGGGGTTAGGGAGAAGGAAAAATAGAAGAGGTCAACTAGTGTACTTAACGGTAGGAGGCCACGACCTGTCATGTCAGGAAATGAGTCATGGTATGAGTCGTTGGATGATATACAAGTAAATTGGTATAAGGGAGGTAGTGTACTCGATGATTGGTGACCACGAGTCATGGTCACCCCTAACAAGTCATTACGTCCGTCGTTATGAGCCCCAAGAGTTTGTGAAGCAGTGTACCCAACGGGTAATCCAACGAGTCGTTGGCCCTGGTAACAAGTCGTCAGGTCGTCCGTTAGGACCACCTGACAGTTATTTTTTGCGAATTCAATAAGGGTCTTTTCATAAATCCTAAGTTCCTAAGACCTATACTACATTGTTTAAGGCTCGTTTTACAGGGTTTTAAGAGGGGAAAACCTATTCTAATCTAGTTCATTCCATGCATACAAACTTGAGAGTTTGAAGAGAGGATCTAGAGCAAGTTTTGAAGGTTTCCATTGGAATCTCATCTTGGGCAATCATAGAAGTGGTAAAATCATCCCTTCCAGGTATGTAGGGTTATGAGTGGGTGTCTCCTTCCACACCCATGCCCAATTTCTATTAATCCATGAAAATTACCTATGATCAAGTATGGGGTTTTTACCCAATTCCATAATTGTTCAATCTCTATACATGGGCATGATTAGATTATGTTCATATTGATGAATTGTGAAGCTTTCGCAGGTTTATAATTGTTTTCAATCAAAAAATTGTATTTTCTAAATTATGAATTGAATTCCCATGGATGAGAAATTCATGAAAGAAGAGAATGATGATGAAAACATGTTTCTAAAGCTACCTCTGATTATGATATTATTTTCAAAATGAATTGAGTAGATCCAAGTATGGTGAAGATTTGGGAAATGCCCACATGTTGATTTAAAATGATGATTTTCCTGAAATAAGCTTACCACATTGTTTGGAGCAAAGTCTCCCAAATTTCATATTATTAGCTTATGGTATGTTCCAAATTAAAGCTTCTCATATGCGTAAGTTCATAATTGAGATGTATGTGATTATTGAGCTTTGTCAATAGACAATGTTGAGCTTCATTTCATACGATGTTGAGTTTATGCATGATATCATTTTTGAGCTTCGTCAATAGACGATGTTGAGCTTCATTATAATCGATATAGAGCATTCCATGTTTTGGGAGAAGAGTCTAGCACCAAGCGGGATAAGGGTCGGTCACCCCATGCCCCAGAACTTCGCGCCAACGTAGGTTGAATACTATATGACTTGGGACCTCCCTAGTGAGCTTCCCCCAGCCCGAATGGGCCTTTAGCTTGATATCGATATCATGGTAGCGTCCTTAACCCTGACAAGGTTTTTGGACGGCTATGCCCACTTGAATGTAATAGTCGGGACCACGTAAGCTCTATCGTGGTATGTCTGTTAAGTGAAAAGTCTCCCATTGTCTATATGATTAAGATTTGCATATTCATTACTCATGATTATTTCTTTAAGCATGCATGTTCTAAAAATGAAGTTTGACTCATTGTTCAGCTTTTATCATAAATGTTATGTTTTAGCTTTGAGTCATTCGAGTTAGTCATAATATTATAAAGCTATGCATGGTCATGTCATGATCAGATTTTGATTTTTGAATGAATGCATGTAGCCTTCCTTCTCATACATGAAAGCTTATGATATGTTATGAAATGTTCCAAATGATTTATTTTATTTAAGCGGTTTTACTTACCTTGCATACTTGGTACATTCCACATACTGACCGCATACTTTATATGTTGTATCATTTCATGATACAGGGCCCAGCTCGCAACTTCGACCCCTCTCTTAAATAGCTTTTTGGAGTTAGTATCTGCTCGGATTAGTGAGTCCTAATTCTTCGAGGACTAGACTATTATTCTCCTTTATGTATTTTCAGTTTCAGTATTGTTGAGTTAGTTGGGGTCTTGTCCTATCAACTCATCTAGACTAGAGGCTTTTCAGACTTATGTATGTGTTAGCTTCGGATGTTATTCTGATGTATGTTGAATTAGACTTCCGCTAAGATTATATTTAAGTTTTCTTTAGTTTATTGAATGGGCTAGTTGTATGCTTATGCTATGGGTCGACTTGGGGTCTCTCCGGGTCCCTTGTCCGGTGTCTATGATCCGGGCCTTCGTTCGGGTCGTGACAGTACCAGCCGCTGCATCTGCCTCCCCGGTATGCCTTGCCCTGTTTGTTTTAGTCACCCTGACAAGGATAGTAGCAGCTTGCTCCCAGGTGTAACTTATCAATGCTCCTCCTGCTACTGTGTCTGCTACAACTTTTGTGCTATTATTTAAAGACCTGTAAAAAAATTTCAATAAACTATCATCTGGAATTTTATGGTTTGGGTACTTTGTGAACTTCTTCTTGAACCTCAGCTAGGTTTCATGAAGTGCCTTAGTTTTGAGCTGTCGGAAATTATAAATCTCATCCTTAAGCTGCAACATTCTAGAGGGGGGAAAGAATCTCTCCAAGAGGCTTGCTTGAGTTCCCTCCAGTTGGTTATGGAGTCGTTGGGCAACTCCGATAACCATAACGTGGCTTCCCCTAACAGAGAGAAGGGAAAAAGTCCGAGTCTAATGGCATCTTGGCTAACTCCAGGCAACCTGTACGCCTTGTATATTCCAAAGAAGTTCATCAAGTACAGGTTGGCATCATCCGCTGCGTGACCACTGAACACCCCTTTCATGTTTAACAGTTGAATCATGGTGCTCGTGATGTCAAATTTGGCCCCAGCAGGTAGTGGTGGTGGTACAATTGCTCTAGTTGACCCAACTTCATCAATGTTTGAGTCCTCATCATTGAAGAACTAAGGGGCAAATCTATGACCTCTGTTGCCCCGCCCATGTCGTCCAACATTAACAATATTTTCTCTGGCATCCTCTGCATCATGAAGTGCAGCTTGCCGAGCTATCTTGGCTTCCCTAGCTTCTTCAGCTATACGGGCATCTCTCTGCTCCTGGTTTTCCATTTTGCATAGTATTCATTCAATTTTAGGGTTCAATGAAATCAGGAAATTTTCACTAGTCAGAGTGCTTGGCATCCACCGGTAAGCAACCTATGAGTATCATAAACAAAAAGAAAACATAATTAAGGAAACAACTACCAAAAGTTAGATACAAACAATTAATCTAGTCTAAGCTATATTCCCTGGCAACGGCGTCACTTTTTGATAATGCTCAAACTTACACCTCTTGTTGAAGTATGAAGCAGACGTTGTCAATAAAGAACCCAATAAAGAGGTTGGAATCAAACCCACAGGGAATATGGAAGATCTAGACTAATGCTGGTAAGTGAACTTGTTGGTTAGTTACTCTAATTTGGGGGTTTCAAGAAAATAATAATTAAAACAACGATTGAAATTATGATGTAAATCAAGATTGAAGAATGACTAAGGTTTGGGTTCCCCATGGGTTCATAATTACTTTGGGTATATATATGTGATTGATACCAATACTTACTTATAGAAATGATAACTAGAGTTCATCCAAACGACTGGTTCGTCCCTATTGAATGACTATACTCAATCACCGGATCAGGTTTCATGAGCGGTTTCAAACTATTTGTTATCAATAAGTTCCAAATTTAACTATCCTCAATGATCATCAAGATCAAGACTAAGTTGTAATTCTCTTTTCCTAATCTCTACCTCTCTAGGCTCAAGCAAGTAAAGAATTTGGGCAAGTCCTAATGTTGTACACCGTTAAGAAATGTTTGAGCATGAAGAGAATACAATACAAGCGTTTTGCATTGGTTTTGAATTACTTTTGTGTATTCCTAGCTTATTAATCCACCATGGTTCCCACAACCCTAGCCATGGAGGTTTTAGCCTCTCATAGTTGCAAGGTTGTGACATGCATTCATAATTAAACACATAATTCAATACTTACAATTGTAGATGAGAGAAAAAGATTCTTTGATTATTTTCAAAATAACTCAAGAACAATTCACAAAGATCAAGAAAGAAATCAAGAAAGGGTTGATCACAAGCCAATTAACTCAATTCTATCATTTTTCTCACTTCCTAACCTTCTCTAATTACTTCCAACGTTTCTCTCTATGTTGTCTACATGTTGTCTACTGAAAATAAAATGTAAAAAGTATTTATACAGACATAAGAATTCTTTTTCTAAGTTAACAGGGTAAATTTCCATAACTGGTGCCGCTTGAGTCACGACAGAGCTTACGAGCTGTAGCAGGATTGTACAGGTCGTACCTACTATTCATATGTCCTTGGCTTGCTGAAATTTTGCTAATGTTGAGCCTTGGTACGACTTGTACATGCATCCTATGAGTCGTACTGTTCTTCCGTGTCTTGACTCCGAGAATTCTCAAATTTTTTGAAGTTTATCACGAGTGTGATGGTACGACTCGTACTTCTTCGCCATGACTCGTACTGTCTATCCATGTCAGGAGTCTGCCTCTTGTGCAATTCTTTTGAATATTTCCATGACTCTGTGATATGGATCGCACCAGTGTCGTACGACTCATACTGAGAGTCATAGGTTGCACTCTTCACAATTCATCCATCTGAAACTTTTTACGGTCTTCAGTACAGCTCGTACTGACACTGTGACTTTACCCATTTTCTACACTTTCAGACTATTTTTTGCACATTCTTGCTCCAACACTTATTTTTTCTGTAATCAAAGAAAAAGTGACTTATATCCATATAAACACACCTAAGCCCATGCTTTTTTTTAGTTTTTCATATCGAAAGTGCTATAAGCTCACAGCATATCAATTGCCCTACCAAATAAAAATGAATTCCTTGATCCCATGTTTGAGCCTAAAGTTGACCCTTTTTATTGATTAACCTATTCACATTTTCTATTTCATTTATAATGGCTCTGGTCCCTTCTTGGACATTATGAACCTCAACTCAAGCAAAATACCTAAGTTGAGGGTGGCTATTATAGGGGTGCATAAATGACATGGGGAGGAAAATAGAAAAGGCTAAATAATGAAGAGGTTGGGTATGGTGAAGAAGAAGAAATAAAGAAAAAGAGATAAAGAAAAGAAAAAGAAAAATGCAAGAAATAAAATTGAAAAAGAAAAGAGAAAAGTCACCACACCCCCAAATGATAGCTAAATGGTGAAAAAGTGGAGGAAAAAGTTAAAAAAAAGGGGTAAAAAAGTAAAAAGTGAAGCTATAGTGTGTAGTATCAAAGAGAGTTAGTCACTATTTCCATATCTATTATACCAACCCGAAACCTACATTACAAACCGATGAAAGTCCCATAGTGATCCTAGACTGACTGCCTGAAAATCCAAAGTAGATAAAATAAGGCAAGCCTATGGTATCCGATGTGCAGTATTTGAACTTTTTTGTGAGAGTGAGAGTCTACTTGACTAGTCCCAGGAGTCATTTATATATATCTGTGAGTGTTGGGGACTTCATTTGCTGTGAGGGTACATGGTTTATATTGCATTCTGCCAGTTGTCTGTGTGAATAACATTAGTGTTGGCTCAGTTCTCTGCTAATAGTTATATGTCATATCCAGATCCCTATATATCATGATTTATAGTTGCATGTATGCATAGCTGACTTGGTTTGAATGAAAAAGGGGTCAATATCTGATAATAGTTGTATGTGCAAATTTTGTTGTGTTGGCTGTAGGTCTTATATTTTACTTTCTAGTTAAGCATCATTTATAATTTTGTTTTGTTTGCCTGAGGACATGCAAAATTCTTAAGTTGACGGTGTTGATGTATTTTGGGTTTACAGTTGTTTCAATGGTTATAATTGAGAAAATATGCTTGTTCTTAGGTATGTTTATACAAATATGTTGTACTTTTGCTTTGTTTTCAAGAAAATTGGGTATTGGAGTTGAAATCTGTAAAACAAAAAAAAGAGTGCAGAAAATGGGCTAAGTATAGGTCTCAGTACAAGCCGTACCTTAATAGTACAAGTTGTACATTGATCCGCAGAAAATTTCAGAAGACCTGTACAAGACCAAGTCAAAGTACGACTCTTAGTATGAGCCGTACCATCCTAGACGAGCCGTACTAGAGTAGTCATAGAAAATTATAGAAGGATGCACTTTGACTAATCTCTTGGTACGGGTAGAAATCACGATTCGTGATGACTACCTACGACCCGTACCAAGGAGCCGTAGTGAACTTCATAAAGAATGTTGAATGACAGATTTCATGGTACGAGAGACAACCACGAGTTGTAAGATCAAGGTATGAGTCATACCAAGACACTCGTGAAAATATTCAGAGGATATAATAAATCACAAGTTCAGACCACGACAGAGATGTACGACTCGTAGGAGAATTGTATGATACTGTTGTTGTTTTTGTTGTTGTTGTTGTTGTTGTTGCTGTTATTGTTGTTGTTGTTGCTGTTGTTGTTGATGTTGCTGTTGTTGTTGCTTTGCAGTTGTTGTTGTTGCTTTGCAGTTGTTGTTGTTGCTGCTGTTGTTGCTGCTGTTGTTGCTGTTGTTGTTGCTGTTGTTACTGTTGATGTTGTTGTTGATGTTGTTGTTGTTGTTATTGTTGTTGTTGTTGCTATTGTTGTTGTTGCTATTGCTTCTATTGCTATTGCTGCTGTTGCTATTGCTGTTGTTGTTGTTGCTGTTGTTATTGTTGTTGTTGTTGTTGTTGTTGTTGCTATTGTTGTTGTTGCTATTGCTTCTATTGCTATTGCTGCTATTGCTATTGCTGTTGTTGTTGTTGTTGTTGCTGTTGTTATTGTTGTTGTTGCTGTTGTTGTTGTTGTTGTTGTTGTTGTTGTTGTTGCTGTTATTGTTGTTGGTGGTGGTGTTGCTGTTGCTGTTGCTGTTGCTGTTGTTGTTGTTGTTGTTGTTGTTGTTACTGTTGTTGTTACTGTTGTTGTTTTGCTGTTGTTGGTGTCGTTGTTGTTGCTGTTGTTGATGTTGTTGTTGCTGTTGTTGTTGTTGTTGTTGTTGTTGCTGTTGTTGTTGTTGTTGTTGTTGATGATGTTGTTTTTGTTGTTGCTGTTGCTCTTGTTGTTGTTGTTGCTGTTGCTCTTGTTGTTGTTGGTGTTGCTGCTGTTGTTGCTACTGTTGTTGCTGTTGCTGTTGCTGTTGTTATTGTTGTTGTTGCTGTTGCTATTGTTGTTGCCTGTTGTTGTTGTTGTTGTTGTTGTTGTTTTTGCTGTTGTTGTTGCTGTTACTGTTGTTGTTGTTGTTGTTGTTGTTGTATACACTTTCTTTTGTCTTCTTAAGTTAGTATAATATCCAATATAATTGTTCTATTTTGCTACTCTCTCACTTTAATAACATATAATCCATTCATAATATTTACTAAAATATTTAGTATAAAAAATTATTATTCTAATTTGAAATTATAATTTATTATTTTTTTACTTTTATTTATGTTCTAATAAATATTGAAATAAATTAGTGTGTTAAAAAGAATAGTATATTGAATTAAGATCAAAGAATAAATAAGGATAATTTAATTAAATTGTTATTTTTTATACTTTTTAAAGTATAAAAAATCCCATTATAAATAAAATGAACTGTGTGGAATACTTAAAATTAAAGTAAAGTAGAAACGTTCATTATGTTTTAAAATAATAGTTCTTCATTTAAATAGAGGATCAATTTTATGTTTAATTTCATTTTAAATATTTGAAATAACACAAGTTTGATTTAATTTTGAAGTTATCAAATCAAATTCTGATTTTTAAAAAAAAGTATTACTTAAGTCCAAGTTACGTATATTGACAACAAAATATCTTTATACTTTCAAATTTATCAAATTAAATTTAATTAATTATAATAGATTACTTATTTTATTTTTCAAGTTATCAATTAATATTTAATATTGCTATTCTTTTTGTCTAAACAAGAATTGAAAAAGAATTTCTTTTGAAGCAAGTTATCTCTTTTAAAAAATATTAGTAAATTCTATAAAAATATTATATTTGTGAAATTTGAATTTTCACAATCTTTATATTCATACAAAGAACTAATAAAATAAGGTTTTAAATATAAAATACGAACTATCAGATTGATCATATTTTTAACATATAATTTCTGTTATATAGAAGAGTCATAACAAGGTTGACCATGAAATTTTTGAAAATCTATCTTCATTTAAGGGAAAAATTATAATACAACATTACTGGTTAAACTGAAATTCTAAAAGGGTCTATGTTTTTCTTTTTTTAAACCCATAAAAGATCTTATTCCATGTGTGTGTCTAGAATACGCATACCATGCAAACTCTTATATTTTTTATTTTTTATATCATGGTATCAATTTTTATTTTATTTATTAAGCATAATCATATCATAAATATTAATATAAGTATTTCAATTTATTTATAATAATTTTTTATTTTCATATTTGATTATTGTATGAAATTATGATAATTAATAATGAATCTATTGATATTTAAAATATTTTTTATTTCATCCACACTCTTTGAAAAGAAATTTCGAAATTTGAAATGTTCATATATCTAAAGGTAATTTAAGAAGTAGGTTTTGCTAAACGTCAATATATTTAATTCTTGTTCGAATTTAATTATTTGTGTGTTGGATATTTAAAAATTTAATTCAAGTTATGAATTTGTTCATATTATACTAGGAGGACAAAAGTTATAAGTTTAATCAATATGAGAATCTAATATATATAATATCTGCTTAATAAAAGGGTCTAAATGCCCTTACACTATGTGAAATTGGAAAAAAATATCCTTTTCATTAATAGTTTGGTTCAAAAATATCTTTGTCGTTCATTGTTTGATCAAAAAATACTTCCTATTATTACTTTTGGTCAAAATATATTTTTTCTAATAAACATATTATATTTTTTATTTTTAAACACATTATTTTTAATTAAATATTATTTTTAAAAAGTTATTTTCTAATTTCTTTTCTTTTGAAGTTTCTTTAACTAATAAAAAACATAGAAGTAATCTTTTTCTTCTTAATATCATTTTATCAATTAAAATAGAATAACTCTATGTACTTTTTAAATTGATAATATAGGTCATTTATGTAAAATCCTACTCATTATTAAGTTTCATTTAGTTAATGATAAAATTATGTTTCCTAAAAAATAGAAAATATTTTTATTCCTTGATCTTTTCCAAATTGAAGTAGGATAAACATTTTCTAATATATTTCTTGATTTTAAAGTTAAAATAAAAAAAGGATCAGTAATAACTCTATCAACAATACTTTAAAGATATTTTGTTATTTGAAGGAATGTAATAAATTTTTGTGTTTCATGACACTATAATTATTGCAACTTATCTTTAAAATCAAGAATTATATTACTAAATGCTCATCCTTCTGACATTTGGGAAAGTTGAGAAATAAAAATATCTTCTATTTTATTTAAAAAATTAATTTTATCATCATCTAAACAAAAATTAATGATGGGTTACTATAATCTTATATATATGAAAATTAATTAGGAGTTACAATATTTTTATTTAGAAAAGAATGTGTTAAAAATAATATGTTTGTTAGAAAAAGTATTTTGATCCAAAATTAATAATAGGGACATTTTGGACCAAACTATTAATCAGAGGCTTTTTTCTTTGATTTTACATAGTTCAAATATATTTTTGCTTATTTTGGTTTATACTTTCTTTTTCCACAATAAATATCCAACAATCAATAAATTCTCTTTAGCATTAAAATGAAAAGTAACATCTAATATATATTCTCTCCATTTTGAAATAAGGAATATTTTTTAGCTTGGGTACACCCATCAAGAAAACTACTCATTTCTATAAAGTAGGATGTATTTTTAGTAATTTATTTTTAATAAATATCTTGAAAAAAATGTAGTTCTTTGGTACTTTTTTGACTATGTAATTTTCTTTAATTAAATAAGGACAAAATTGAAAGAACATCATTAATATCTACTTGATTAGGTGAGACACCACTTATTTTCAAATAAAATAAAAAAATAAAAACGCCACTTATTTTAAAATAAAAAGAGTATATATATCTTATCTCCTTAAAATATATAATTTTATTTACATTTACTTCTATATTTAAGAAAACTGCATATATTTAGACTCTAAAAAATTTAAAATGTATATGTATAAATTATCATATTTGGCAATAACTTATATCATATTAATAATTGTCAATGTCTATTAAAGTTTTAGTGAAAGTACAATATTGTCTCATTGAATACATAAATCTCTTTTGAACCTATTTTGTTATTTATTGTAGTAAATTATGACCTTAATTTTAGTATATATAAGACATAAATTAAAGCAATCGTATTCTTTTCTTTTCATCTTCTATGATCACATATTAATTTATAAATTTTTTTTTATTAATACATAAGATAGTTAATCTATTTAATATATTATAAATTATTACTTAGTTTAATAAATAAGAAAAAATAATTTATTAAAAAATATAAATGAAGAAACTTATTATTATTTTTATGTGCTTAGATGAAAAGAATAAAAATTAAATAATTTAATTCAAAAATAAATAAATTAAACTTGTAATGTTGGGCACATAAACGGGCTCTTTCCTCATCTAGCGTGTGTGTGTGTATATATATATATTTTAAATTTCTTATGTATAAAAATAAAAAAATTTAAAAACATATAAAATTTAAAATAAATACATAAAAAAATTATTCCACCTCTAATCTTAAAATTGTGAGTTCGAATTATCAAGAGAGTAAAAAGACTAAAAGCTCCTAGAAAGGAGTAAAAAAAGACGTAGAAAGGAATATTCATATCATATTCCACGAGGAACGTCTATAATGTGGTAGCAATCTTATTTACTTATGCAAAAGAAGATGGTACTACTAATTTTTTTTTTCATCTAGTGAGCGAGTGCTTGTTTGATTTTGTCTATATAAAATAGAAATGGAAAAACAACATAAATATATATTTATAGAGTAATAAATATAAAATATATTAATATTTTCATATTTTTAAATATAGCAAGAAAAATTATCTAAACTAATAAATTTGGTAAAAAAGAAAAAGCACGGTTAATTTAGTGATCCATGATTCACGCTATAACGTCTACTAATGATATCCCTTTCATTATTTATGATTTTTTCAATAGTTAACTATCTAATCTACACTATTATTGATTACTAACCAAACTTTGACAACCTTCTTTCTTCTGAAAAAAATCAAAACCATCTTTTTTACAATGTCAAAAAAGGTGTTTCAATTTAACTATTATTCAACACGAAGGTGATGGAATGTGATGGGTAAGTTTTTCGGTTTGTTGTTTTTTTTTTTTTTTGTGAAATTATGGATATTCATATACAATTTAATCGATATATTTTTATTGACTTATTATTATTTTCTTAATCTTACAGTAGATTTATAATTAGTATGTGAAAATTTTGTGTATAATTATATGTTTAAGCCGATTTTTTAAGAAGAAATATAGTCGAAATAAGAAATATACGAAATAGTAATCTTTTTTAATTTTGATTGTTATAATTACATAATTTATGTGGTTTATTTTGATAATTTTTAGTAAATCCATCCTAAAAAATTTATACAAATACTTTTTTGTACATATTTTTTTTTGAAATTTTATTTGTATTCATATAATTTGTGTGTTTTATAAGTGGTATATATTATGGTAATTTTTAATGACATTCTAATTGTAAATTTCTGTGAAATATTTTTTTTATGCCATGTAAATGCATATGTTATATGGTTAATTATTGGATGTACCAACCTACATCCATACCCTTACCTAAAGATGATGAGGATGCATTCGATTGGAACCTTCCAGCTGTTATGAGCGAACGTGATTGGATCAAACACTTCAATCATGAAGGTTGTGACATATGGTGTTTCAAATGTTCCTTCACTGGGCACTGTCCTTGGGATATTGAATGTAACTGCCAAGAATATCTGGAGGATGAGATTGAATATGACGAGCAACATAGGAAGAGAGCCAAACCCAAAAAGAAGACAGGAAGATGCTCAAAAAAAAGGAATTTCGTAAGCGATATGAAGATAAGGATCCATCTATTGGTTCCCTGAGCTGCCCTGAAAAGTATAAATTCCTTATTTCCTACAAACCTCAAGATTGGTCAAATCTATCCACTCCATCTAATAAATCTCATAACCCTCAAATCTTTATGATGAGTCCATCTAGTTTCAGTCATACTCTAGAATTTTCCTCACAACAACCCTTCGAAAAAGATGGTGTAAACCATGCACCAAAAATATCAAAGAAAAATATCGTGCTGCCCATTGGAGAAAAACACCAACAAGTAATATTGAGGCTACCATCAACTGGCAATTAGAAAATGCAATCTTTCAGAACAAAGTGCTGACCAATATCAACACTCTCCTCAATAAGGTTGCTTACACACAGAACAAGATGATGGGCAAGGTGGAAAATATTGAAAAGAAAGTGGAATAGACATCCAATCAACATGTCGATCTTATTAGAGCCTTAGAATTGCGACTGACCAATATGCCGTATGAGATCTGTCCATCAGGCACCTCACTTTTCCAGCTCTTTTCACAACAACAAAAAGAGATGGCTGATATTAAAGGACAAATAAGACAATTGAGACATGGACCTTTTGAGCCACACAGAACCTAAAGACACTCGACAAAGTCCTTTTTTTTTCCTATGTCATCACAGACATACTCACCACATAAATTGAGTCGCCCTGGTACTACTTCTCCTTTCATTCCATATGAACCCACATCCTCTACTTAAAAAACCAAATATGAGATTGAGTTTGAATTTTCAAAATGGATTTGGGAAAAGAAAGATGCTCTTGCAGCAAAAAAAGCAGTCCAAACGAAGGAAAGAGATTGGAGAAAGTTCTAAAGAGCCAGATCCAAAAAACTTGATGATCTCAGATCAAGTTTTTCCTGACCTCTATGGCTTGGAAGAAAATGATAGCTTAGGATCTAGTACTGTAGAGACAACAGATAGCGATCCTACAGAAGAAACTGAAGAAGCAGATTCGGAGTCAAGTGAGAATCTCTCAATAGACACCTCTGAGGAAGAAAATCCACCGATATACATGAAAAAACCAAGAGAACTAGAATTTTGTGAAGTTTATGATGATCAAGATGGGATGACAGATGACCCAATTTCAAAAAAAAGACCAGAACAACCAACACCAAAATTGATTGTAACTGGGTTCCATACTTTCATTTTAGATGATGTCAAGGTTTCAAAATAGCCCCAAAGGATCCAAGACTTCCTTACTTGGATGGTGAAGAAACACTTGGTAGAGCAAGAGAAGTATCTAATCCTGTCAGAGTTCACGTCAAGGTTCTGGCCGTGAAGCCTAGTCCCCCTCGCGTGAAACCTGGCTCTGATACCAATGGGGAAAGACATAGGGTGAGGAAACTGTGGGCAAGGTGGCGAGATTGTAGGCACTATAGTTTTCCTATAAAGAGGGACTAGCTTCAACATCCCGAAGGATGGCTTGCCAAAAACCCGGCTTCAACATCTCGGAGGACGGATTTCCAAGTCAGTCGAACAGTAAATTTCATCATAGAAATAAAAGATTTTTTCTAAAAAAATGAGTTGGCTTCCACATCCACTCGGACGGTTTTTCAAGCTACTCAACTTGGGAAGACTTTTACTTTACTTATAAATTTAGCTGTTATAAACTTTGAAAAACTATTGAACTTGTAACAATCTAGCTAACCCGATGTTTCAAGGCCCTATACTATTTCAAGGATTAGCCATACCATGCATTTTGAAAGGAAAAACAAGAGAGAATTTAGCAAACACTCATATTATTGAACATAGGAAAGTTTTACAGACTTTTTCAAACTTCGCTCAACTCTCACTCAAATCTGCTCTACAATGTACAACCCAGCTTCCTTTATATAGGGGTTAGGATACTACAAGATAAATATTATTCTATAAGATAGACTCGGCACTCTTAACTAGATAGCCTAATAAAACAGACTTGGCACACCTATTTACATGGCCTAATAAAAACAAACTTAGCACGCTTATCTAGGCAAACTCAGCTACAAGGCGTAATAACAACAAACGCTTAATAAAATAAATAGCCTAATACAACATCTAGCCTAATATGTCCAAGGGAAGCCCATGTAATGGCATATAAAGTGGGGTCCGCTTTTATCTTCACATGGGTAGTAAACTTTAGCGGGTAGTCTAAGGTGGTGAGCTTCCAGATTCTTGCACACGTCATCAACCATTATCCAATGGGACAATATTTATAGGTGTTTCAGGTGGGTTTGAGCATCTTTCATCCATATTTCATCGAAATCCATGTTTTCTATCAAAGAAACTCATATTGTCAAAGCTCCTTTCAACGATCCTATGAAGTAACATTTTCTGCTTGAAGTTCCTACCATGTCTTGCTCCATATTTTGACATCTTTGTGATGGAGTATTTGATGGAACATTTAATCTTATCCGTGTGATGGCCTGAGTGATCTCATAGAGTGCTTGATATTCCTTTGTTGCTTGTCGGACTTTTTTCCAATGAGGATGTCTATCAGTGTGGTTCCATAACGCCCATTCCTTTTTGCAAACCTCATTAGGAATTCATTTGTTTTACTGGAAGATAAACCTTTGTGCTTCGTAATATTCGTCTTCCAAGTACAAAATAGAGACCTAAAATTTTCAACAAAATGAGAGTTTGGGCTCAACATGGATTTTTCCGTTGATTAACTTTATCGATCGTTGTAGTATGAACACCTTTGCATCGTATGAATTCTTGAAACATTGAACCCAGTATTTTCGTGGCCTAAACCACTGTAGGAATATTTTTAAAGATGGTTCAATCTTATCAAAGTCCCTGAATACATTGCTCTTTAATTCTATCAAGATATAATACTAGTGACATAAGTACTAGAAGAACCATAAGAGCTTTTGTGGAAAATCATTGGTAAGTGGTATGAACACATGAAAAAATGGGTATCCTCAGTTGACTCCATATGACTTTAGGATAGATCCTCTATTTTTTTGAACACTTGTAGCTCATAGAAATTCTGTCATTCTATTATGATGGATGGATCGAATGGGTCTACATACTGACTGAATAGGTCCGGTGGATGGCTTGGTAGCTTCGATAACCTGGGACCTAGTGGGTTGGTAATCGTGAAGACTTGGCCAGCTAGTTCCTTTATCTTCTTGGTTTTCTCTGTCAAAAACCTTTTTACAAACTCATCTGGTCGGGATAGGAAATCTGCCAGGAAATTATCTTTCCCTTTCAGGTGCTTGACCTGGAATTTGTAGGGGGAGAACCATTGTACCCATCTTAGAATTTGCGGATGTGGAAGTATCTTTGGATTTATTTGGATAATCTTTGAAAATGTTTTCATATCCATCTCAATTAGGAATTTAGCGTGAATTAAGAATAAATGGAACTTCTTGATCCCACTCTTCACAGCAAGAATTTCCTTGAAAGTGGAATGATAGTGTTGTTCCGCATCTTTGAATTGTCCGCTAGCATATCCGCATATCTTCCTACGGCCATCATTTTCTTCTAGAAGAACTGCACTCCAATATTCATTGCTGGTGTCCGTCTATAATATTTTCTTTCCATCTGAAGGAATATGGAGAGGTTTCACCTGTTGGGACACTTGCTTTATTTTTTGGACTGCTTCATCTTTCTCCTTACCCTAAGCTTGTGCATTCTTCTTGAGCATCTTTGTAAGTGGAGAGATATATGTAGATACTTCAGGAATAAAATCTCTAACATAATTTATCACCCCTAAAATTTATTGGAGCTACTTTGTGGTGAACTTGGTGACTGAAAATCTGAGTAGTTCCTGACATATGTGTGGACCTGGACTGTATGCTCCATTGCTAAAATGCATCCCCAAGAAATCAATCTCCTTCTGCACAAGGACCATTTTCTTTGCAGAGAGCATGACTCCATTTTCCCTTACTATATCATGCAAATGATGGAGTAAGGTGAGGTGTTCCTCCAAAGTATCACTGAACAGTAGTATATCATCAATGCACACTAGTGAAGTGTGGAGGATAGGCTAAAAGATTTTGATCATGGGCTTTTGGAATAGAGAGGGTGCAGGTTTCAGCCCACATGGCATAACCTTCCATTAGAAGTGTTGGTCAGGAATGCAAAATCCAATTTTTGGTCTTTCCTCAGGATGTATCCCAATTGCCAAAATCCAAATTTAAGGTCAAACTTGGAAAAATATCTAGCTCTGACTAAGTGTGAAAATAGGGTGAGCCTATTTGGTATAGGAAATTTATCATCTTGGAGGAAGTGCTTAAGAGGTTGGTAGTATATGACTAATCTGAGTTTACCTCTTGTCTGCTCAGCTCTCTTGTTAACATAGAAAACTTCACATGACCATTGAGAATCAGATGGTTCGATTAGTCCAAACTCCATGAGTTCAACACACTCCTTCTTTGCAAGCTAAAGGTGCTCTGGATTCATGCCAAAGTGTCTTGCCTTGGTTGGGTTGATTTTTTCATTCTTCTTGAACGAGATTTTGATGAAAAATTATTCATTCAACCATAATTGATTTTTGCACTTATTCATAAACTCCTTGTGGGATTCAGCACATGAATATTCCATCAATTGTTGTTCGATCTCCTTGAACTGCTCATCCTCAGTGATCTGGAATAGGCGTGGCACTTCTGAGTATGGCTTGAATTGCTTTTTGAATGCTATTCTATAAGCTCTAATGTGGAGTCGATCCTTGAGCTGTCTATAGATGTTGAACACAATTATGATCATAATATCCTTTCCTGGGACATCTGATCCGAACAACATTATTTTGAACTTTAATCCTGGGAAGAACTCAATTGTGATTGGATGTTTTGTGATAACTATGGACATTAGGATTCCATTTGATGTAGTGTTGAAGTTCTTGAAATAGGAAATCCATTGATCATTAGGAAGAACTATAGGATTCATCAGCAATGATGCTGCACTAGTATCCATGAAGGCAATAACCTGAATTAGCTTATCCCATTTGGATGGATAAACGTTCAGTTGAACTTAAGGAATATTGATAATACTGTTGATCTCTTCCTCAGCCATTGAGATTTGGTAATGGTCATGCCCATGTTTGTCATGCCCCACCTTGGGAGGCCTGACTGACACCTAATGCCACATTAGGACCTAGGCTGACTTGGCTGGGCATATGCGCCCCTGGTGCCTGCCAGCAACTCAAAACAAAGAAAACAAACTGCTATATCTCAGCTGTAAATACAGCATCAGGCCAATAAGGACACTCAACACCTGTAAAAGAAAACAACTAACCCAGCCAACATAACACTAAAGGGATCCCATGCGGGTGCCAAGACCAATATGTTGTCTAGTTATAACAGGATGAAAACAGGCGGTCATATTCATGCTATAGCCGACAAGGCTGCTAATTAACTAGATAAACTAGGCCCAACACAGCCAACAACACACAACTAATTGAAGACTGTAGTCTGCAAGCCTCTAAGAGTGAATATATTGGTCGGGACAGGGCCCCGACCTACCCAAATACTATATAAATAAATGATAGGTATACCTCTACAACCTGAAAATTCTGAATGAAGGGAGCTGACCAATTTGTTGACTCTGAGTAGCTGCTAACGGAGGTCTCGAACCCTGTCTATATAAACTTGCAGGCAAGTCTGCAGCGCTGTCCACGCGAAAGTGTACGCGATCGTACAAGTAATACAGTGACTCTTGAAGAGCCGGATATCGAACCCACAGGGACTGGACTATTTCAGCAAATATTCAAATTTCAAGTGCTATATTAAATTTTACAAGTGTTGATTGTAGAGATTTCAGTAGTTTAAACTAAATCTAAGTGATGATCACAAAATACTTAGGAAACACTATTAAGAAGCATCTAGAGTTAGGGCCTGACAATCATGCAATGCTACACTTCACAATGATTCAAGTATATAAAATTAGTTGTGTCTCACAGAGTTAATATGCAGTGTTCATGGTCTCTCAAGCCTCTAAACACAACAAACTAGTCTCGCACCTACATCGTTGAGAAGGGATATGACGTCCTAATTCATGAGAAATTTAACATTATGGATGTTGTTTACGGGGTTTATGCCTTTGATTATGGACTTTTGTACCTCTAATCATTTAACCTACTTAGCTTCACAACTACTTCTACGAGGGGTGATGTGACAATTCTAAGTCGGTGTCTAGCTATCATCCCGTTTAATTAACCAAGCAAGGAAAGTTAGGTATAATTTCTATCCTAACCGTGAATCCTATCATAAAGACAAGAACTTGCTCCCTGCACTCTTTTTTTCTAACCTAGGGTTACACTTTCGAGCTTTTGCCTAAGCTTAAAAAGTTTGTTGTCACGACCCGAACATAGGCCTAGGTCGAGACACGGGACAAAGAACTCTGAGAGGCTCCAAGTCGACTCATGGAATGAACATGACATCTTACTCAATCATAATAAAGTGGAAGATTAACATAAATTAACATAGCGAAAGTCTAATAATCTCATAATATCAGAATACATACTCAAGTCCGAAGCTGATTACATTCTATGTCTGAAAAGCCTCTACTATTGACGAGTTGATGGGACAAGACCCCAACTCACTCACTATTGTCTAAAACTGAAAATACTAAATATGAATGAAAGGAAGGGCCCTCAAAGGATGAGGATTGACCAACTGAGACCGGGAGATACTAATGCTGAGAGTCTGGCTAATGGTGGGGCTGAGCCTGAATATCCGAGCCTGTATCATGAAACAATACAACATATAGTATGCGGTCAGTACGTGGAATGTACCGAGTATGTACGATAAGTAGAACTTCTATATAATAAAAACCATAAATCATGGAAATTATAAAACATAATCAACATAAGATTTTGAGAGTAGGGCTTGCATGCTATTTTTCTGAAATCATGATCTGAACAAAACTGTATATCATAACTAAATTGAATGAACCAAAGGTGAAAAACTGATAATCATAAGTAAAACTGAACATTGGGTCAAACCTGCTGAAAACATAATAACATGACTAATGAACATGCATAATTGAAATCATGAGGAACAATGAGAGACTCGTCATATAACCGACATTATCATGATAGAGCTTACGTGGTCCCAACTATCACACTCAAGTGGGCAGAGTCGTCCAAAGCTTTTCTAGGCTAAGGACGCTACCATGATATTGATATCAAGCTGAAAGCCCCTTGGAGCAGGGGAAGCTCACAAGGAAGGTCCCAAATAATCTGAACATACCTACGTTGGTGCGTAGTTCTGAGGCATAGGGTTTACTGACCCTTAGCCTACTCGGTGTTAGATACTACCAAAAACATGCATATGCTCTCAATCATTTTTCAACGAAGCTGAACCATCATCTAATGATGAAGATGACTCATAACATACATGCATAAATTTGAAGTCATAACATGAGGAGCCTTGGGCTTAAACCATATCACAAGTTGAAGATAGTGGGAGTCCAGACTCCAAAATCCATGTGGTAAGCTAGAACATAAAGTTTAGAAAAATTCATGAAACATACTTGATCATATGGGCTTGCCCGATACTTGAACATGCTTGACATAGACTTGATCATGCGAAAAAATGAACATAGACATGGGTAATTCAAAATTATACTTTCTTCATATACATCTCTTCATGCTTGAATATATATTTCATAGATCTCAACTTTCATGAACTTTCATGGATGGGCATCATAATTTATAAAACTTGAAAACATAATTTATAATTGAAAACATTGTAAAATATGCCCATTAATCATAATTCAACATTAGGAACATGCTTAGATCATACCCATGATTAAAACTTAGAGAATTCACATGCTGGATTAAAACCCCATAGATTCATCAACTAGAATTTCATGAATTGAAGAGGGATTAGGAATTGGTGTGGATGGATACACCCATTCATAGCATTACATACCAGTATAAACCTGATTTCACAACTTCCTTGATTGCCCAATGTAAATTTGGGGAAGAACTTGATGATTCCTAAGCTTGATGACCCTTAGAAAGCCTCTAGGTTGCATGCATGGAAGAGAATAGGTTTTGAGTAAGTTTAATCCTCTTAAAACACCTTTTTGCTAAACTTAAAATGACGTAGTATAAGACTTAGGGGCTTAGAAGTTACGGATTTGCCCTTACTAAACTCGCAGGAAATTAGTCACTGTTTGAACCAACGGGCAACATGACCAGTCGTCCCTTACTCTGTTTGCGGGTCCCCGCAAGTGTACGGGTTGTACAAGTAATATAGTGGCTCTTTTTAAGAACCGAAATGTTGAACCCACAGGGACTGGACCAATTCAGCTTACTATCTAGTTTAAGTGTGATATAAACTTTCGCAAGTGTTGATTATAGAAGTTTTCGCGAGGGTTTAAGTAAGTCTAATTGTGGTCAATGAATTATTCTGAATTCACTCAAGGAGCAGCATAGAGTTAAAGCCGGATAATCATGCGCTAATACGAATTGCAATGGTTTAAGTATGAAACTATCAATTGTCGTCTCACATAATTAGAATTTCATGTTCATGGCCTTCCGAACCTCTAAACACGACAAACTAGCCTCACTAACACATTGTGAGTGAGGATGCTAATTCTATTTCATGGGCAATTAACTACGTGGATGTGGTTTACGTGGATATGATTAGGGACTCTCGTACTCCTAACCATTCGACTCAACTTAGCTACACAACTACTTCTTCGAGTGGTGATGTGATAATTCCAAGTTGGTGCCTAAATCCTCCCATTTTATCAACCAAGCAAGGTGTTAGGTATATTTATATCCTACACAAATTATATCGTGAGATACAACCATGCTCCCTACATTCTCATGTTCTGCCTTAGGTAAATGCTTTCTCAAGCATATGCCTAGGTTAACGTGTATGTTTTCATGGTGATCAATCATGAAAACAACCATAATTTAGAATGCAAGACAAAAAAACAATCAATAACTTAATTCCAACACAATTTCATAAAAATGCACTTATAACTCATGGCTTCAACCCTAGAGGAAGGGTTCTAGCCATTCATGTTCGTAAAATTACAAGAAAACATTAATAAACTAACATACTTACAAGAATTGGTAGAAGAGAAGGGAATTTGACAAACCCTAGATGAGTTCTCCCACTTCTCCCTTCACTCCTAGGTGGTTTTCTAGAATAAAATCGTGACAAAATGATTTTAGGAGCTAAGGGACCTATTTATAGTAAATGAGAATCGTGCACAATTTAGCTTGTCGAGGAATGGCTCCGTGTCACGGAGTGTATCGCGGAGCACTGCCTCCATGACACAGAGGTAACGCATAAGTACACTGGAAATAGCCTCAGGATGCCAATCTGTCGAGGGTCGCCACGCTGGCCGGCGTGATACGCTGCTCATGCAGCGCGATGGCATGCGGCTGGCGCGCAGCTGGCCTGGCATGGCACGGCGCTGGTGCGCAGCTCGCCTGCCTGCATGCTGCCTTCTCTCGTGCGCCTGGCATGGGCATGGCACGGCGCTAGGCACGGCACACGCACAGCGTGGCACGCTGCCTGGCGCGGCCAGCCTTACCAAGGCATGTTCCTTGCCGACTTTTGCAAATTTCTCCCGACTCCATTCCTCTACTTCACCAACTTATGAATTAGTTCCTCAAATTCATTCAAACCTACAAAACAAGAACTAATCATGTTGGTTAGTACATATATTCACATTTATATAAAATCACATGAAAATGTATATAATTAATTAGCTAAACAAGACTAAATAAGTTATAAAGCATCACTCGGGCATGCTATTTTTCCCGAGATCACAACCCCACACTTAAAGACTTGTTTGTCCTCCAACAAACCTTTTACATCTCATGCATATGGAGACTCACACATAGCTAATTTAGCAAGATACTTCAAGCTACGACTATAATGATTATTTAAGATAACAAGCTACAAATAAAGCATGCACGATTTAATCATTAAAATGAAATACAACCCTGCCAAGACTTCCTAACCTCAAGAATCGACTCTCAATCTTAGCAAACTCATGCGAATAAACTGATCAAGAAATCCGACATGAATTATATCCTTCATTCAACATGTGCCCTCACGGCAAGAGAGTTACCCATTTTCACACGCAAAAAAAAAAAATTAGATCACAACATGTGTGGTTACATGAATAGAATTACGTTCACTCTCACAAAGAATTCACATGCATCATGTAATGACCCATAAGCTTGCCCTTAGTGTTTTACTCCACTAATTTAAGGATGTATGAATGTAAGATCAAGTAGGACTTTTTAGGTTGTAATGTAGCTAAGGGACGGGTAGGTACTATTATGGCCAGTAATAGTGACTATCTTCCCTATGTGCTTTTAATACATCACGCCCTCATTACGAACTTCCCTTCTCTTACTTCTCCTCTGTTTCTTTTCAGCTTTCCTTTCCCTCTTGTGTTCCCCCATTTCTTAAGGCACTCTTGGCTTATTGGTAAGGAGTTCTATAAGTAACTTTTCATTAATTTATTTTCTTACTCCCTACTAATACTCAACCTTATTCAAACAAGTGCACCCTTGGCCTTTCTCAACTTTTACAACTGCCACTTTTCCTTCTTTTTCCATTCTTCTCACTCTACTCTTTCGGATTTTTTTAAGCGCTTAGGAGTTTTGGGTCAAATTCAAGTCTAATGAAAGAAAAATGATTAAGCTTATGTTGTAGCTATCAAAGAACAGGCTCAAGGCTCAATTGGGCTAACTAGGATTAAATCTTCAAGGTAGATAAAATGAGGGATAACATTTAGGTTCCTTCAAAGAAATGCCTAAATCATCTCCTACAATTCACATCCTTCATTTCGTTTTATATACACATCAGGCAAGTTCTAGACACTCCACAATAGCACAGAATACTCAAAAACCTTACACTCATGGCACATTCTCAAATCAAGACACATTCAGCAGACTCTTACTCAGCTAATCATAAGAATTCAGAATTAAGCTTCAATCATATTGAGTCAAATCCAAGAACCTAAGTGTCTCACACAAAGTTATACACTTGCATGCTTCAACACTGAACATACTTGCATCTTACAATCATTTATAGCACATAACAAGAACATCAAGCATCGATTAGCTATGGGTTCAAAAACCAAAACTTATTGACTAATTTTCCTCAAGACGGTCGTCATCCATCCATCGTCGGAAACAATCCCTAACTATGACTAAAAATATTATATACAGACAAAGGAAAATTTTTATGCTTCGGTTCAAAGACCCCCGTCGAAAAAGACAGAAAAGAAAAACCAACGGGTGATGAAGTCATGCTTGACTCAAAACAATTTTTCAAATATTTCTCACAAGCATGCATTACATTCACCAAAAATCGTTAAGCACAAAATTTTTGAAATTTTCCTCACCCCACACTTAAATCCTGCTATGTCCTCATAGCATCAAATTAAAATTAAAAGGATGAGAAATACTCCCTGAGCCTCTATGCCTAGCTAACAACATGCTTTTCTTCAAGTTCTCATAGGTGGGTGTTTGACCCCACACTTCTTTTATTCCATGCTTTTTAGCTTCCTCCTCAACGGGTACTCAGACTTCCCTCCATCTGTGCTTAACTTTCCACCAAAAATACAAACATAATGAAAATAACAAAATCAGCACCAATAAAAAAAATCATAAATTATACCTGTGGTACCCTTGGGTTGCCTCCCAAGCAGCTCCTTATTTTCCTTCGTGGCAAGACGTGCACTGTCCTTTTCAGGACATCCTCATACCTGGGTTCCCGTTCGAGAACCATCTCCTTTTCTTTTGATTTTTAGAGGAAATAGCCTCCACTCTGTTCCTCTCTTCCTCCAACTTCTTCCCAATGTGAAGCCCTTCATCAGACTCGGGCTGAACACTTGTCATTGCCTTTGGCCATGCACCTATGGAATCCTCCACCCCACACTCATCCTCTGATAACACACTAACCTGACAAAGGTTTCTGTAGTGTGCGGATGGGTTCACTTCTTGGTAAACGCGGAAGAGTTCTTCTTTATCATCGACCCTCATTTTCAGGGTCCTTGCTCTCAAATCAATCACCGCTCCTCCGGTGGCCAAGAATGGTCTTCCCAAGATTAAGGGTACCTGGTCATCAACCTGAAAATCTAAGAAAATAAAATCACCAGGTATAATAAACTTACCTACTTTGATGAGAAGGTCCTCTATTATTCCATCAGGTGTCACTCATGACTTATCAGCCAGCTGTAGCATCAACCTCACTAGCCTCGGTTTTCCCAACCCCAGGGTGTTGAATAAGGATAGGGGCATTAGGTTAACTGCAGCCCCTAGATCACACAAAGCTCGTAGTACCTCAGCTTTACCAATTTGTATGGGGAGGGTAAAACTCCCTGGGTCTTTGAGCTTCTTTGTAATCTTGCTCAATACCCTGTGACTGCACTCCTTAGTCAGTGCTACAGTCTGGACATCCACCAACCTAACTTTGTTCGCCATCACGTCCTTTAAGTATTTAGCATACTTGGGCATTCCCTGCAAAACATCAATAAGAGGCAAATTTATGTGAAGTTCTTTGAAACTCTCAAAGAACTTTTCAAAGCATTCCTCCTCCTTGCTCTTTCTTAATTTCTGAGGGAATGGTGGTGGTGGTCTTTGTGCTGGCTGCAATGAAGATTGTGCATTTTGTTGCCCAGCACTCTGATTATCTCCCATGTTGCTGGATGGTCCTGGTCTAACCAACTCCGGCTGCACCTCCTTTCTCAGCTCTTTTGGCACTGCATCAGCTAATTGCTTACCGCTTCTCAGACTGATGGCATTGATCTGCCGGGGGTTAGGATCTGTTTCGCTTAGTAATCCCCCCTGCGATCTCATGTTTTGAGCAGCTGCTATCTGATCCACTTGTTTTTCAAGATTGCGGGTGGCCACTTGCTGATTCTTAAAGTCTGTTGCCATCCTCGCCTGATTTTCCGCTAACTGAGTCTGAGTCTCCATGATTTTCTTCAATGTTTCCTCAATGCTGCTGCTCACTTGACCATCATTTTGCCTATTCTGTTGATACTGCTGTTGTTGAGGTCGCATATAACTCTGCTTTTGGTTTCCACCCCAAGAAAAATTCAGATGGCTCTGCCAATTCTTGTTGTAGTTGTGTCCGAAATTCTGATTGTTCCTCTGCACTTTCCTAACAAAATTGACTGATTCCGGATTGGTTCCACAAGATTCTGCATTATGCCCATTGTTACCATAAATTTCGCACCAACTAGGAGCTTGTTGAACAACATTAACCTGGCTCTGTTGTTGGTTCATACTCAGTTTATTGAACTGAGTCATCATCTGATGCTGGAACGAAGCTAACTGCGCTGCCAAGGCATTCATTCCATCTACCTCGATCAACCCTGATCTCTTTCCTTCTCCTCTCGATGACTCCCTGTGCCACTCTGGATTTCCTTGAGCAATTCTGTTCAACAAAGTATACAACTCATCACAAGTCTTCTCTAAGGCTAGCCCACCCGATGCAGAGTCTAGTAAAATTTTCGTGTGTGGGTCTAGACTTTCTACAAAGGTATGAGCCAACACTTCATTCGATTACTAGTGATGGGGACAGTCTCTCAATAATGACTTGAATCTTTCCCAATCCAAATATAAATTCTCATCAGGCCTCTGCTTGAAACTTAGTATTTCACTTCTCAACTTTGCAGTTTTTCCTGAAGGAAAGAATCTGATAAGGAACTTCTTAGCCAAGTCATTCCACGAAGTTATGGAGTTCGGTGGCTCAGCTTTCAACCACTTTTTTGCCTCTCCCAGCAATGAAAATGGAAAGAGGGTCAGTCGGACATAATCTGTGGACATGCCGATGGGAACAAACGTGTCACTAATCTCAAGAAAGTTCTGTAAGTGCTGCTGCGGGTCCTCATGTGCCATCCCAGTGAATTGACCACTAGAATGTAACAACTGCACCATGTTCTGTTTAAGCTCAAAGTTCCCTGCAGTATCCGTTTTTCGGATACTAGAGTTCACATTAGTCGCTTGTGGGATTGCCACTTCGCGAACTGGTCTAGCTGCCATTGCTTCCAATGACAATTGTGCTTGTCTCGTGGGTGGTTGTTGTTGTACCTTTTCTTGAAATCTCTTTAGCTTTTTCTCTAGAACTACTCTCCTTCACAAATGGATTTGAAGTTCAGGTTCAAGCAACGGTTCCACAAGCTATCTATTCTTAGCCAGCTCGGCGAGACAACCTGTCACCTGCAAATGATCAGACTAAGACCAAGTTTCTCAACACTTAAGGAAATTTAAAATCACACAAAAATAGATAAATTATCAAAACTTCGCCGAGTCCCTGGCAACGGCGCCAAAAACTTGTTCGCGGGTCCCCGCAAGTGTATGGGTCGTACAAGTAATATAGTGGCTCTTTTTAAGAACCGGAATGTCGAACTCACAGGGACTGGACCAATTCAGCTAATGATCTAGTTCAAGTGTGATATAAACTTTCGCAAGTGTTGATTATAGAAGTTTTCGAGAAGGTTTAAGTAAGTCTAATTGTGGTCAACGAATTATTCTGAATTCACTCAAGGAGCAACATAGAGTTAAAGCCGGATAATCATGCGCTAATACGAATTGCAATGGTTTAAGTATGAAACTATCAATTGTCGTCTCACATAATTAGAATTGCATGTTCATGGCCTTTCGAACCTCTAAACACGACAAACTAGCCTCACTAACACATTGTGAGCAAGGATGCTAATTCTAGTTCGTGGGCAATTAACTATGTGGATGTGGTTTACGTGGATGTGATTAGGGACTCTCATACTTCTAACCATTCGACTCAAATTAGCTACACAACTGTGATAATTCCAAGTTGGTGCCTAACTCCTCCCGTTTTATCAACCAAGCAAGGTGTTAGGTATATTTCTATCCTAACACAAATTATATCGTGAGATACAACCATGCTCCCTGCATTCTCATGTTCTGGCTTAGGTAAATGCTTTCTCAAGCATATGTCTAAGTTAACGTGTATGTTTTCATGGTGATCAATCATGAAAACAACCATAATTTAGAATGCAAGACAAAACAACAATCAATAACTTAATTCCAACACAATTTCATAAAAACGCACTCATAACTCATGGCTTCAACCCTAGAGGAAGGGTTCTCGCCATTCATGCTCGTAAAATTACAAGAAAACATTAATAAACTAACATACTTACAAGAATTGGTAGAAGAGAAGGGAATTTGACAAACCCTAGATGAGTTCTCCCACTTCTCCCTTCACTCTTAGGTGGTTTTCCAGAATAAAATCGTGACAAAATGATTTTAGGAGCTAAGGGACCTATTTATAGTAAATGAGAATCGTGCACAATTTAGCCTGTCGTGGAATGGCTCCATGTCACAGAGTGTATCGCGGAGCACTACCTTTGTGACACAGAGGTAATGCATAAGCACACTGTAAATAACCTTAGGATGCCAATCTGCCGAGGGTCGCCGCGCTGGCCGGCGTGACACGCTGCTCATGCAGCGCGATGGCATGCTGCTGGCGCGCAAATGGCCTGACGTGGAACGGCGCTGGCACGCAGCTCGCCTGCCTGCATGCTGCCTTCTCTCGTGCAACTGGCATGGGCGTGGCACGGCGCTGGGCACGACACACGCACAGCGTGGCACGCTGCCTGGCGCAGCCAGCCTTACCAAGAGTTTTATTTATACTTAATGAAATTTTCAAAAAATTCGCTAGACATGGAACAGCTCTGTCCACACTGCCTATCGCACAGCGCCATCTTCGTGGAGCGGAGGCATCATGAATAGCAACTGGTTTGGGGCGTCTCAGTATGTCATGGCATGCGCTGGCGCGTCGCCCGGCGTGGCACGACGCTGGTCGTGCAGCCCGTCTGGCGTGACACTGCTCCAATGCATAGGTGCCTTCCTGCCTTGCCCTCGCATATGCATGCCCTACGTGACACGGTGCCCAGCACGACAATCCCCTGTCGCGACACGTTGCCTAGTGCGCAGCCCTGCTTGCTTGGTACACTCCTTGGCGCGACAACCTCCTTCTCTTGACATGTTCATGCTTCATCATTAAAATTCATTCCAAACATCCTCGTAGCCCATGAATCATCATAAATTAGCCTCTTCTTATCCTATTACACCTACAAAACAAAGACTAATTATGTTGGTTAGTTCGACACAAAAATATACACAAGTACATGAAAATGTAATTAATTAAATTAACAAACATGGCTAACATTAAGTTATAAAATAGAACTTGGGCACGTAAATATGCCCAAGATCACTACCCCACACTTAAAGCGTTGTTCATCCTCGGACAACTCTATTACATCTCATGAACATGAAAGACTCACACATAACTAATTGAAGCAAGACAATTCAAGCCAAGGCTACAATATTTGTTTCAGATAGCAAGTTTAAGATAGATCATGTAGTATATAACCACTAAATTCACATACAACTAAGTTAAGACTTCTTAGCCTCAAAGATCGACTCTCACTTTTGGCAATCTCATGAAAGTTAACCAACCAAGAAATCCGACATGAATTTTATCCTTCCTCAAACATGTGCCCTCACAACAAGAGAGATACCCATTTTCACTTTTAATTTTCAAATCATAACACGTATAGGTATATGAATAAGAATTCATCTCACTCTCACAAAGAATTCACATGCAACATATATTGACCCATAAGCTTGCTTTTAGTGTTTTACTCCGCTAATTTAGGAATGTTTTAAAGTAAGATCAAGTAGGACTTATTGGGTTGTAATGTAATCTAAGGGACGAGTAGGTACTATTTTGGCCAGTAACAGTGACTATCTTCCCTAGGCACTTTTAATACATGACACTCTTATTGCGGACATCTCTTCTCTTACTTCACCTTTATTCTTTTCAACTCCCAATTTCCTCTTTGTTTCCCCATTTAATTAGGCTCACTTAGACTATTAGTAAGGAGTACTTAAGCAATTTGTTTCACTCTTTTGTTCTCTTACTCCCTACCAATACTTATGTATTTTTAAACAAGTGCACCTCTAGTCTCTTCTTCAACTCCCACAATCGTTATTTTCCTTCTTTTTCTCAACTCGCACTCCTTAACTCTTTTGTGTCTTTCACTTAAGTGGCTAGGAGTTTTGGATCAAATTCAAGGCTTATAGAAAGAAGGGGATTAGCTTTTATTGTGGCTAGCAAAGGCTAAAGGCTCAACAGGGCTAACTAGGATTAGATATTCAAAGTAGGTAATGCATGGAATAAGAATTAGTCTCCTTCAAAGAAATGCCTCAATCATCTCCTAAAATTAACATCCTTCATATCTTTTTGTATATACACTAGGAAAGTTCTATACACTATACAATAGTATGGAATATACAATATCCTTACACTCAGTGCACATGCTCAATTCAAGACAAATTTAGTAGACTCTTAACTCAGCTAATCACAAGAATTCAAAATTAAGCTTTGAGCACATGGAGTCACATTCAAGAGCCTAAGTGTCTCAAACAAAGTTGTTATCACTGTTGAACATGCTTCTCCCTTAACACCACTTGCATCTCACAATCATGTACAACACTTAAAAAGAATATCCAACTATCAATCAGTTAAGGGTTCAAACACAACACTTATTGACTAATTTTCCCTCAAGATGGTCGTCATCCATCCATCATCAGAAAAAGTCCCTAACTATGACTCACACCATTATGTACAGACAAAGAAAAATTTTATTTCACTCAGTTCAAAGTGCCCCCTTCAGAAAAGAACTAACAAGAAAAACCAAAGGGTGGGTGAACTGTGCTTAATTCAAACTTTTTCAACAAAAACATTATACCCAACACCACATTCATCCGAAATAACTTAGCACAAAATTTTGAAATTTCCCTCACCCCACACTTAAATTATGCTATGTCCCCAAAGCATAAATTACAATTAAAGAAAGGGTGAGAGATACTTCCTAAGGCCTCTAGGACTAGCTAACAACATATTTTTATTCATTTTTTTGAACACGTGGGTCATCGACACCACACTCATCTTTTTGTCATGCTACTTAGCTTTCACTTTCATGGGTACTCAAACTTCCCCTGAATCTGTGCTTAATAACCAAAACAAACAACAACAATTGAAAATAAACAATATTAAAACCAAAATGAAAGGAAATTGCACCTATTTTGGGTTGCCTCCCAAGCAGTGCCTGATTTTACATCGCGGCATGACGCATCAAGTTCCACCACTTTTCCTTCCACTTTGAGGATATGAATCTCACCCCTAATTTCTTTTCTAGTTTTCTCTTATGGTCCAGGGGTGGTGGTGAAAAATGAAAGGACCAGGCAGTAAATGTCGCCTTTGGCACTTATTGACCCTTACGTAAGTGAATTCATTTTGTCTCTCAGAATCAGCAAATTTCAGAATATACGGGGCTTGTTCCTCCTCTAGAGCTTTCTCTACAAGCTTGGACAACTCTATTTCTAGGTTGTCAACCAAACTTAATGTCGATAAATTCTTCGAGTGGGGTATAATACACCTAAACTCTGAAACTGCATTATGCTTGACCTCCTTACTTGTTTACACCTTCTCTATATCAACATCTGACTCAACAAGAATGTCAAATGGTTGGAACTCTATCCCTCCTTTTATGTATAGATTTGCCATATATGTGAGACCATCACAGAGACTCTCAAGAGCTTCTAATTGTTGAGCTTGTTCCAAGAACTCACTCTTTTTTACCTTGAGGTCCTTCTTGAGTATTGGCTAAGATCGTGACTTGTAAATCAGTGCAAGCTTCAGCCTCAAGCTTTACCTTTTTGAACTTGACTTTCATCATATCTAGGGCCTCTCTAATTTCCTTAGTCTGAATTCTCATTACTTCCATCTGCTCCCTCATCGCTTCTTTTTGCTCAAGGACTTGTTTTAACATGTTTTCTATCTGAGCTTGTTGATCTAAGTCCTCCTCTTCGTCATTCCTATACTCATCAAAAACAACAGAAGGGTCATAGTAGGGGCTTGGGGAAGGGGAATACAAATTTGGACAACCATTCCAATGGCCATCCTGACCACCACCTATATTACATATATGACAGTGTTGCCACAAGTGGGGTCCTCCACAATTTAGACAAGAATCATTGAAATATGAGTATCCGCCATTCAACCCATTTGTGTTCCATGATGTCATGTCAAGAAGGGTATCAAACTATAAACAAAAAAAAAGAAATCTAAAAATAATAATTTTTTTCAACAGTTAGAAAATTCTACGTCAACACAAAAACAAGAAATTCACTAATTTCGCCAATCCCCGGCAACGGCGCCAAAAACTTGTTGCGCCCCAACGCACGCACAAGTGTATGCGATTGTACAAGTAATACTATGACTCTTGAAGAGCCGGATGTCAAACCCATAGGGACTGGACTATTTAAGTGAATATTCAAGTTTCAAGTGCTATATTAAATTTTACAAGTGTTGATTGTTGAGATTTCGGTAGTTTAAACTAAATTTAAGTGATGATCACAAAATACTCAGGAAACACTAATAAGAAGCATCTAGAGTTAAGGCCTGACAATCATGTAATGCTACACTTCATAATGGTTCAAGTATATGAAATTTAGTTGTGTCTCACAGAGTTAATATACAGTGTTCATGGTCTCTCGAGCCTCTAAACAAAACAAACTATTCTCACACCTACATCATTGAGCGGGGATGTGACATCCTAATTTGTGAGCAATTTAACACTATGGATGTGGTTTACGGGGTTTATTCCCTTTATTATGAACTTTCATACCTCTAATCATTTAACCTAACTTAGCTTCACAACTACTTCTACAAGAGGTGATGTGACAATTCTAAGTCGGTGTCTAGCTATTGTCCAATTTAATTAACCAAGCAAGGCAAATTAGGTATAATTTCTATCCTAACCGTGAATCCTATCGTAAAGACAAGAACTTGCTCCTTGCATTCTTTCGTTCTAACCTAGGGTTACTCTTTCGAGCTTTTTCCTAAGCTTAACAAGTTTGTTTTCGTGGTGATCAAGCATAAAAACAACAATAATTAAGAATGCAAGACAAAGCAATAACTAAAACTCAAACCAAAGATGAAAATCAAGCAATTACATTCCTATCATGTGGCCTCAACCCTAGAGGAAGGGTTTTAGCCACTCATGTTCATACAATTACTTAAAAATATGTTAAAAGTAAAGTACTTACAAAAATAGTAAAACAGAATGGAAGTTTTTGAACCCTAGGTAGAGTTTCCTTCGTTCTCTCTTTGCTCCTTTCTGTTTCTCCAAAAATATTTTGTGATAAATGATTTTAGAAGCTAAGGGTTTAATTTATACTTAATGTGTTATACCTTGGGAATTCAAGAATCGGACCCGGAAGTGAATAAGGAGAAAAACTGAAAAATGTTGCAGCAGTAGCAGAATGGGTCACTTAATGACTCGTGAAGAGGCCAATCGAGTCATCAAGTGACTTGTGGGGAAGGCCTGAGGTGATGCAGGACTCGAGGTCCCCACGGGCGATGTAACGACTCATGGTCAGACACCACAAGCTGTCATGTTAGTCGTGGGGCGGTCCTAGATAGGGAGAATGAAGCTTATCCAGTGTACTTGACGGATGGAACCTAACGAGTCATTGTCTGTCCTAATGACCCGTTAGGTGGGCCGTTACCAAGCCAGTTGAGTTTTGATGAATGATGAGGCAGTGCACTTGACGGGTGAACCAACGGATCGTAAGCCCTAGTAACGAGTCGTCAGGTCATTCGTTAGGACCCCCTAACAATTATTTTCAGCGATTTTAGTAAGGGTTTTTTTGTAATTCCTAAGTTCTAAGGGCATATGCTACGTCATTTTAAGCTCGTAATAGAGGGTTTTAAGCTGAGAAAGACCCATCTAGGCTATTTTATTCATGCATGCAAGGGTGAGAGCTTGAAGGGAAGAAAGTGAGGAGAATTTCAAGGTTTTCAAGGGAAATCTCAGCTGGGTAATTAGGAGAAGTTAAGATTCTACAATCCCAGGTACGTAAGTCTATGAAAGGGTGCTTTCTTCCACATGCATGCCCATTCCCTATCCATTTGTGATTGGTTTGTGATGATCAAGTATGAGTCTTCATTTAATTGCATGATTCTTACATTTCTACTCATGGGTATGATAAATTGAGTTGATATTGGTGATTTACTGAGCTTAGACGGATTCTATCTAATTTCTTTTACAAAAATTATTTTTTTCAAAAATTGAATCTAAAACGTCCATGTGTGGGTAGTTCATGATAGAAGTTGATGGTGATGGAGTAGATGATGAAAAGCATGTTTCCAATCTTACCCATGATGTTGACGATGTTTTCAAAGAAGATTAAATAGACCCATGTATGATGAAGCTTTGGGTAGTGCGCAATGTTGAGTATAAATGATGATTTTCATGAATTGAAGTTATTACTTCGTTTTGGAGTGAAATCTCCCAAATTACAATATTTTCAAATAAATTCTATGAGTTCAAGCATGATATGGTTTTGGGAAAGGCCCTTATATTGATGATGATGAAGTTATAATTCTAAGTAGGCTTACCACATGGTTTTTGGAGTAAAGTCTCCCATTATTCTTTGAGCTTGTGGTATGTATCGTAGTAAATCTTATCATATGCATGAATTCATGATTGAGATGTATGTTGACATTAAGCTTCATTTCACATGATGTTGAGTCTAAGCATGATTTCCTTCTAAGCTTTGTCAAGACGACATTGTTGAGCTTCATATTTATATGATGTTTAGGTATGCATGATTTCATAATGAGCTTTGTCAATAGACAATGTTGAGCTTCGTCACTAGACGATGTTGAGCTTCATATTCATACGATGTAGAGCATCACATGTTTAGAAAGAAGAATCTAGTACCGAGCGAGTTAAGGGTCGATTGCCCTATGCCCTAGAACTATGCGCCAATGTAGGTTGATTTTATTATATTATTGGGACCTCCCTTGTGAGCTATCCCCTGCCCGATTGGCCCTTTGAGCTTGATATGGATATCATGGTATCATTCGTAGCCCTGGCAAGGTTATGGACAGCTCTGCCACTTGAGTGTAATAGTCGAGACCACATAAGCTCTATCGTGGTATGTCGGTTAAGTGACGAGTCTCCCACTGTCTATATCATTCGAGTTGCATATCCATTACTCATGATTATCTTATGCATGCATGTTTGAAAAGCAAGGTTTGACTAATTGTTCAGCTTTTGATATAAATGTTATGATCTAGCTTTGAGTTATTCGATTTAGTCATGATATTCTAAAGTCATGCATGGCCATGTATAACATAAGAATGATTTCATAATGAATACTTGTGATCTTTTTCTTATCCTTAAAGGCTATCACATATGTATGACTTGTTTTGAAAGACTATTATTTCTCTAGCGGTTTTACTTACCTTGCATACTCGGTACATTCCACGTACTGACCGCATACTTTCTATGCTGTATCATTTCATGATGCAGGATCAGGTTCTCAGGTTCAGCCCCGTTCATAGCCGCTTATCAGAGCTAGCTCCTGCTTGTTTTGGTGAATCCTCATCTTCCGAGGACTAGACTTTTAGTATCTTGAGTGTATTTTCAGTTTCAGTATTTCTGAGCTAGTTGGAGGTGTTGTCCCATCAGCTGGTCCAGATTGGAGGCTTATCGGACTTAGACACGTATTCAACTTCAGATGTTCATTATGTTGTTATGTTAAGTAGACTTCCGCTGAGTTTATATTTATGTTTCCTTTATGTTTATTGAATGAGTTAGTGAATGCTTATGCCATGGGTTGACTTGGGGTCTCTCGGGGTCCCTTGTCCTATGTCTATGATTCAGGTCCCTTATCAGGTTGTGACAAACTTGGTATCAGAGCCATAGGTTTGAAGTGTCCTAGGGAGTCTAAAAGTTGTGTTAAGTAGAGTCTTTTTCATGAGTGTGAAGCACGCCACACTTATGACGAAGAGGCTATGAAATGTTTTAGGAAATGTTCCCATCTTTCATGATCTATGTCGTGCGATGAAGAGTCTGTCTACCCCTGTAATTCATGCTATTTGCGATTGCAGAGTCATGGCTCCTCGAAGGATGAATGGAAGGAGAAATGAGACGATGAAGGCTCGAGGATGGTGTAGGTCATGGGGATCGGTAGGTCCCACCAGTTTAGGAGCCTCAGGCACCAGATCCAGCCGCCCATGTTGAGTTCCCGGTCTCTATCTAGATGCTTGTGCAGGCCTTGATCACTCAGGTTAATTAGTAGGTTATTGCGCATGTTCCGCAGATTGGAAATGCAGCGGCAGCTCGAGTCAGGGACTTCTTGAGGATGAACCCATCAGAGAACTTGGTGTCTAAGGTAGGTGAGGACCCACAGAACTTCATTGATGAGATCGTCAAGATCACCTAGGCTATTGGGGTGAGCAGTGTTGAGTGCACAAAGTTGGCCTCCTACCAATTGAAGGGGCTTGCGCATATCTGGTTTTGTCAATGGAAGGATAGCAGGGTCGCCGAAGCAGGTCCGGTCACTTGGGAGGAGTTTTAGGTTGCATTCCTTGATCGATTCTTCCCTTTGGGAGATGAGGGAGATAAAGGAAGCTGAGTTCGTAAATATGAAGCATGGGAGGATGATGGTACTAGAGTATTCCCTTAAGTTCACTGGCCTATCGAAGTATGCTACTGAGTTAGTGGCTGACCATAGGGCGCGAGTGAGCAGGTTTGTGCATGGGATAGCAGGTTACTTGGATAAGGAATGCAGGTTTGCTATGCTCCATCAGGATATGGACTTCCCTCGGATGGTGTTGTACGCCCAGCAGATGGAGGCGGCACATTCGAGAGAGAGAGAGGCCAAGAGGGCCAGGATTGAGGACCACAAATTTTCCCAGCATAGGTCCGGTGGTGGGCACCGTTAGCAGACTCACTAGAGATCATACGCCCCAGCTTCATCAGCCTTGAGTGTGCCATCTCGGCCTAGGCATGATCAGAGAGGGCGCATGTCAAGCTCGAGGGGTCAGAGCAGCAGGCCCGCAGATTCAGGTGTTCCAGCTTGTCGCAAGTATGGCCGAGGGCATACAGGCTAGTGCTTGGCAGGTTCGGGTGGTTTTTCTGGGTGCGGGCAACCTGGACACATGCTTAGAGATTGTCTAGGGGAGAGATAGGATCAGGTTGGGGTCCGTTTCCTAGGTTTTAGCTCAGCAACCCCACCCCCTCGCTCAGCGCATCAGGGGACATCTACCAGTGCAGCTGGCGGTCAGCGCCAGAATAGATTCTATGCCCTAGCATCCCGTCAGGAGCAGGAGGTCTCCCCGGACGTGGTTACTGGTATGTTATAAGTCTTCCATGTTGATGTTTATGCATTGTTAGATCCAGGGGCCACCTTGTCCTTTGTGACACCTTATGTAGCTAGTAGCTTCGGAGTCAGTCCCAATGTCTTATCAGAATCCTTCTCAGTTTCTACTCCAGTAGGTGACTCAATTATAGCTGGACGGGTGCATAGAGATTGCGTAGTCTTGGTTCTCCATAAGGTCATCTCAGCAGATTTGATAGAGTTATCCAGGACCGATTTTGATGTTATTCTCGGCATAGATTGTTTTTATGATTGTTATGCTTCCATTAGTTGTAGAACCCGATCAGTAGAGTTCATATTCCGGGTGAGCTAGTTTTAGAATGGAAGGGTAGCTCAGCTGTGCCTGTAGGTCGCTTTGTTTCCTACCTCAAGGCCAGGAAGATGATTTCTAAGGGTTGCATGTATCACCTAATTAGGGTTAAGGACGTGGAGTCTAAAACCTCGACTATTCAGTCAGTCCCAATAGTACGAGAGTATTCAGAGGTCTTTCCTGATGATTTTCCAGGTATTCCCCCGAGCGAGAGATTGATTTCGGTATTGACCTACTTCCCATCATGCAACCTATATCTATTCCGCCCTACAGGATGGCTCCACCGAGCTAAAATAGTTGAAGGATCAGTTAAAGGACATGCTAGATAAGGGTTTCATTAGACCAAGCCAGTCCCCATGGGGCGCACCAGTATTATTTGTTCGGAAGAAGGATGGGTACCTTTGTATGTGCATTGATTATCGATAGTTGAACAAAGTAACTGTCAAGAACAGGTATCCCTTACCCAGGTCTCGATGAATTGTTCGATCAGCTTCAGGGTGCTAAGTGTTTCTCAAAGATAGACCTAAGATCTGGGTATCATCAACTCAGAGATTGGGAGAGTGATATCCCGAAGACGGCATTCAAGACAGGATATGGTCATTACAAGTTTGTAGTTATATCTTTTGGACTAACAAATGCTCTTCCAGCTTTTATGGACTTGATGAACAGGGTGTTCAAGCCATATTTGGATGCGTCCGTGATCGTGTTCATTGATGACATCTTGGTATACTCTCGGAGTGAGGAGGAGCATGCTGCTCACTTGAGAGTAGTGCTTTAGACCTTCAACAACTGCAAATTGTATGCGAAGTTCAGCAAGTGTGAGTTTTGGTTGGACTCCATGGAATTCTTGGGCCATGTGGTGTCTAGCGAAGGCATAAAAGTAGACCCACAAAAAATTGAGGTGGTAAAGAATTGGCCCAGACTGGTGAATCCTTCGGAGATTCATAGTTTCTTGGGCTTAGCTGGCTACTATCGGAGGTTTGTGGAGGGTTTTTCATCCATTCCAGCACCTTTGACTAAGTTGACTCAAAAGAAGGTGAAGTTTCAGTGGTCGGAGGCTTGTGAGAAAAGCTTCCATGAGTTGAAGGCTTGACTTACTTCAGCACAAGTGTTGACCCTACCCGAGGGTAGCGATGGTTTCGTGGTGTATTCTGATACTTCCAGAGTTGGACTTGGGTGTGTATTGATACAACGGGGAAGGGTGATAGCTTATGCCTCTCGACAGCTGAAGGTGCATGAAAAGAATTATCCGACCCACGATCTTGAATTGGCCGCGGTGGTGTTCGCATTGAAGATATGGTAGTATTACTTTTATGGGGTCCACATGGATGTATTTACAGACCACAACAGTTTGCAATATGTGTTCACACAGAAAGATCTAAATCTTCGGCAAAAGAGGTGGTTGGATTTACTTAAGGATTATCACATGAGTTTCCTTTACCACCCGGGCAAAGCTAATGTGGTTTCGGATACGCTTAGTAGACTCTCGATGGAGAGTATGTCCCATGTGGATGAGGGGAAGAAGGAATTGGTGAAAGATGTCCACCGGCTTGTGAGGCTGGAAGTTAGATTGATCTATTCAACCGATGGCAGTGTTGTTGTGCATAACGGGTCGGAATCGTCCTTGGTAGTTGATGTTAAATCCAGGCAAGATGAGGATCCAATATTGAGGATACTGAAGGAGGCAGTGCGGAGTCAGAAGGTAGAGGTTTCTCCCAAGGGGGAGATGGTGTGCTACGATACCAGGGTCTACTGTGTGTTCCGGATGTTGATAATTTGAGAGTTCGGACATTGCATGAGGCACATGGCATCAGATATTCTATTCATCTAGGATCCATGAAAATGTATCGAGATTTGTGAGAAATCTATTGGTGGGATGGTATGAAAAGGGATATTGTGGAGTTCGTAGCAAAATGTCCAAACTGTCAGCAAGTAAAATCCGAGCATCAAAGACCTGGAGGTGTACTTAGGATGTTGCCATCCCCACATGGAAGTGGGAAGAAATCAATATGGACTTCATTTTAGGTCTACCTCGTACTCGCCGACAATACGATTCCATTTGGGTTGTGGTGGACAGGTTGACCAAGGCTCACACTTTCTACCAGTCAAGACCATGGATTCAGTAAACGATTATGCTAAGTTGTAGATTTGGGAGTTGTTTCGGCTTCATGGAGTGCCCTTGTCTATTATTTCGGATCGATGTACTCAGTTTACTTCTCAATTCTAGCGTTCGTTTAAAAAAGGGCTCAGGACTCAAGTTAAGCTAAGCACATCTTTTCACCCTCAGACGGGCCAAGCGGAATGAACCATTCAGACTCTTGAGGGTATGTTGAGGGCATGTGTTATGGATTTCAAAGGTAGTTGGGATGATCAATTGCCCTTGATCAAGTTTGCTTATAATAACAGTTACCATTCTAGTATCTAGATGGCACTGTTTGAGGCTCTCTATGGGCGAAGGTGCAGATCTCCCATCGGATGGTTCGAGGTTGGTGAGGCAGCTGTGGTAGGACCATATTCGGTTCATGAGGCGATGGTGAAGGTTCAGTTAATAAGGGACCGATTGATTCAACCGCTCAGAGTCGTCAGAAATCATATGCTAATATGAGAAGAAGAGAATTGGAGTTTGATGTTGACGACTGGGTGTTTCTAAAGGTATCTCCCATGAAGGGAGTCATGTGGTTCGGAAAGAAAGGTAAACTCAGTCCCCGCTATGTTGGTCCGTACCGGGTTGTGAGAAGAGTTGATAAGGTGGCGTATGAGTTGGACTTGCCTTCAGAATTGGTTTTAGTTCATCCCGTGTTCCATGTATCGCTTTTGAAGAAGTGCTTGGGTGACCCAGCCTTGGTGGTTCCGATAGACAGCGTTGGTGTGAAAGACAGCCTCAATTATGAAGAAATTTTTGTTGAAATTTTGGATAAATAAGTTTGGAGGCTGAGGAACAAAGAGGTAGCTTTAGTTAAGGTTTTATGGAGGAATCAGCATGTTGAAGGAGCTACGTGGGAGGCTGAAGAGGATATAATGGCTAAATACCCCAATTTGTTCCCTACCAACTCAGCTTCAGTTTGAGGTATCAATTTTTTGCCCTAAATCTCTATTCAGTTTTTCATGTTCTATTTATGCGAATAAGTGTGCTTTATGATATGAGATGGGTATGTGATGTCTGAACTCTGACCAACTATGTGGTTCCTTCGGGGGTAGTCGTTCCATCAGTTTTCGACTTGAAAATCAATGATTAACATCTATATATAGTGATTGTTTGTTTCTAAGTTTTCTTCTTATTTATAACATTCCAGGACGAATGTTTCCAATGGGGAGATATTTTTATACCTCGGGAATTCAAGAATCGGACCCAAAAGTGAATTAGGAGAAAAACTGGAAAATGTTGCAGCAGTTGCAGAACAGGTCACTTAACGACTCATGAAGAGGCCAAACAAGTCGTCAACTGACTCGTGGGGAAGGCCTGAGGTGATGCAGGACTCGAGGTCCCCACAGGCGATGTAATGACTCATGGTCAGACACCATGAGTCGACATGTTAGTCGTGGGGTGGTCCTAGTGAGGGACAGTGAAGCTTATCCAGTGTACTTGATGGATGGAACCGAATTAGTCGTCGTCTGTCCTAATGACTCGTTAGGTGGGCCGTTACCAAGCCAGTTGAGTTTTGATGAATGATGAGGTAGTGCACTTGATGGGTGAACCAACGGATCATGAGCCCTAGTAACGAGTCTTCAGGTCGTTCATTAGGACCCCCTGACAGTTATTTTTAGCGATTTCAGTAAGGGCTTTTCCATAATTCCTAAGTTCTGAGGGCCTATGCTACATTGTTTTAAGCTCGTAATAGAGGGTTTTAAGCTGAGAAAGACCCATCTAGGCTATTTTCTTCATGCATGCAAGGGTGAGAGCTTGAAGGGAAGAAAGTGAGGAGAATTTCAAGGTTTTCAAGGGAAATCTCAGCTGGGTAATTAGGAGGAGGTAAGATTCTTCAATTATGTAAGGCTATGAGAGGGTGCTTTCTTCCACAGACATGCCCATTCCCTATCCATTTGTGATAATCAAGTATACGTCTTCATTTAATTGCGTGATTCTTACATTTCTACTCGTGGGTATGGTTAAATTGAGTTGATATTGGTGATTTACTGTGCTTGGACGGATTCTATCTAATTTCTTTTACAAAAATTATTTTTTTCTAAAATTGAATCTAAAATGTCCATGTGTGGGTAGTTCATGATAGAAGGTGATGGTGATGGAGTAGTTGATGAAAAGCATGTTTCCAGTCTTATCCATGATATTGATTATGTTTTCAAAGAAGATTAAATAGACCCATGTATGGTGAAGTTTTGGGTAGTGTCGAACGTTGAGTATAAATGATGATTTTCATGAACTGAAGTTATTACTTTGTTTTGGAGTGAAATCTCCCAAATTACAATGTTTCCAAATAAATTGATGATGATGAAGTGATAATTCTAAGTAGGCTTACCACATGATTTTTTGAGTAAATCTGTCATTATTCTTTGAGCTTGTGGTATATATCGTAGTAAAGCTTCTCATATGCATGATTTCATGATTGAGATGTTTGTTGACATTAAGCTTCATTTCACATGATGTTGAGTCTAAGCATGATTTCATTCTAAGCTTTGTCGAGACGACATTGTTGAGCTTCATATTTTTATGATGTTTAGTGTATGCATGATTTCATAATGAGCTTTGTCAATAGACAATGTTGAGCTTCGTTTCATACGATATTGAGTTTAAGCATGATTTCATGTTGGGCTTCGTCACTAGATGATGTTGAGCTTCGTATTCATACGATGTAGAGCATTGCATGTTTTGGCAGAAGAGTCTAGCACCGAGAGGGTTAAGGACCCTATGCCCCAGAACTACGCGCCAGCGTAGGTTGATTCTATTATATTTTTGGGACTTCCCTTGTGAGCTATCCCCGGCCCGATTGGCCCTTTGATCTTGATATCGATATCATGGTATTGTCCGTAGCCCTGGAAAGGTTATGGATGGCTCTGTCCACTTGAGTGTAATAGTCGGGACCACGTAAGATCTATCGTGGTATGGCGGTTAAGTGACGAGTCTCCCACTGTTTATATCATTTGAGTTGCATATCCATTACTCATGATGATTATCTTATGCATGCATGTTTGAAAAGCAAGGTTTGACTCATTGTTCAGCTTTTGATATAAATGTTGTGATCTAGCTTTGAGTCATTCGATTTAGTCATGATATTCTAAAGTCATGAATGACCATGTATAACATAAGAATGATTTCATAATGAATGCTTGTGATCTTTTTCTTATCCTTAAAGGATATCACATATGTATGACTTATTTTGAAAGACTATTATTGCTCTAGCGGTTTTACTTACCTTGCGTACTCGGTACATTCCATGTACTGACCGCATACTTTCTATGCTGCATCGTTTCATGATACCGGATCCGGTTCTCAGGTTTAGCCCCGTTTGTCGCCGCTTATCAGAGCTAGCTCCTGCTTGTTTTGGTGAGTCCTCATCTTTCGAGGACTAGACTTTTAGTATCTTGAGCGTATTTTCAGTTTCAGTATTTCTAAGCTAGTTGGGGGTATTGTCCCATCAGCACGTCCATATTAGAGGCTTATCAGACTTAGACATGTATTCAGCTTCAGATGTTCACTATGTTTTTATGTTAAGTTAGATTTCCACTGAGTTTATATTTATGTTTACTTCATGTTTATTGAATGAGTTAGTGAATGCTTATGCCATGGGTTGACTTGGGGTCTCTCGGGGTCCCTTATCCCATGTCTACGATTTGGGTCCCCTCTCGGGTCGTGACATAATGAAATTTTGTAAAAATTGGCTGGACATGGAACAACTCCGTGCCGCGCTACCTATCACATAGCACCAGCTCCGTGGCATGGAGGCATTGCGCACAGCTACTTGTTTGGGGTGTCTCGGCGTGTCATGGCATGCGCTGGTGCGCGTTGCTCGGCATGGCACGACGCTGGTCGAGCAGCCCGCCTGACGTGGCGCGACACCAACTTGCAGGTGCCTGCCTGCCTTGCCCTTGCGCGTGCATGCACTGCGTGACACGTGCCCAGTGCAGCAATCCCCTGCCGTGGCACGTTGCCTAGCGTGCAGCGCTGCCAGCTTGGCACACTCCTTGGCGCGACAACCTCCTTCTCTTGGCATGTTCATGCTTCATGATTAAACTTCATTCCAAACTTCCTCCTAGCCCATGCATCATAATTATTATCCTCTTCTTATCCTATTACACCTACAAAACAAAGACTAATCATGTTGGTTACTTCGGCAACAAAATATACACAAGTACATGAAAATGTAATTAATTAAATTAACAAACATGGCTAACATTAACTTACAAAATAATACTTGGGCACGTAAATATGCCCAAGATCAAGTTCCCCATAGTTGGGTGTCAGTACAATATGTACCAAATATGTAAAGGAGTAATAAAAGCTAAATAAAAATTGATAAAGAACTGAAAGTAATTAGTGACACGGGCAGAAGTTAACCTGCAAGCTTTCTTATCCATAACCTGCAAGCTTTCTTACCCATAACCTACCTCTAGTAAATCACTACATGAATATAAGCTGAAGTTGTATGCCTACACATTCATAAGCAACGGATAGCAAGAAAGTATAGAAATAAGAACCTACAATGGCCCTCATAAGTCGGGAAGGTAGAAGCAACACAACAACAACCTATCTGGAAACCCATTAGCCTCGGTAGGCGCCAATCAGTCTATATACCCCTATTGGTACCCCTGAGGCCCTGCAAATAACTATAACTACATCTGAGCCATCTGGGCTCCTGTGACTATATATGAGTCATCTGGGCTCCCATAACTGAGTTCGGGCCTTTTTGCCCCAATGACTATACCCCGAGCACAAGGCTCTACGAAGGGTCTGTAATGCCATTACAGCGTAGAAGAAGTCCATAAGTGAATAAACTTAAATATGTCCTTGTAGGCTCTACTTTAGTCGTTACAGACAATATATGGCTCCATAAGCGATTCAATAACTCAATAAGAAATACATCATCATAGCTCCATAGAAAATCTATAGCTCAATAAGCATTAACAACATCATAGCTCTGTAAGCAGTTTATAGCTCCGTAAGCAGTTCGGTACAACTAGCAGCCTCTTAGCTATTCATGACGAGAGGCAATATGAAATACAATCTACCCCAACTAGGTATACTATGTTACAATCTACAAATCTAGTCACTTAAAAAGGCGTATCTAGCCCCTCTGAATTAAAGCAACCACTACTCGTCCCTAAAATAGTCTATATAGCTGCCAACAGGCACACCCTGCATGCCTACACCTGACAAGAGGACCCTGGCAGTGATTATAAACTCTAACTTCCTAGACAGAATAGGGAGAGGTCCAGAGTGTCCTAAGCGATATTTTGAAGGTTATGCTAGAACAATGATGGCTCATAAGCGAATAGTAAGGTCATAGACGACCAACTATTTAGTACCTCCGCTTAGAACAACTGTGTGCCTGCTACTGATCGGACATGCTCCTAAGAAGTCAGCCCTAGCTCTCCAAAGGAAGCTTACCATAACTCTTAGCCTATAAGTAACACTGTGATATTCTGGTTCTAGTCCTTTTAGACCTTAACTTAGTCTGTCCAGATTTCATATGGCTCTTCTAGGCGATTCCTAGCCTCATAGGCAAGTATATTTGGACCTAGTCCTTTACGGCACCTGTACCCGGGCATCTATAAGAGTAGGTCGGGACGTTGGCCTCACATTTAACTACTAATAAGGTTGCCTCCTTAGGGAATCGACTAGTCTATCAGAGTTGTAACAACTGGGGTGGCTTTCCTGAGTAACCTATTCGACAAGCATTAGGTCGACTGAAGCTAACGGTCACTGATAGTAGCCAATAATATGGCAAGATGTTGCTCAGTTCATTAGACAATCCTGGTGCCATCAACTCGACGAGACAACCATCCTATCTAGATTCTGTCCCTAGAGGCATCAAGGTACGCCAACAGCCTATGGGCGAGCTTCACTAACAATATCGGCGTCAAACTGAAAGTTATATCGCCTAGCCTCGCCCTATGCTATCGAACTTACCAAGTCAGACCCAATAGCTAACCATAAACTTCTAAGGCCTTGGCATGATAGCAAAACATCAGAATACATCTAAATGGTAAGCAGGTGAAATGGGAACTCTTTATGGCGCACCCAGCGTTAGTCACACTTAACATACCCTTTCCTGATGAGGGATACTATGGTATAATGTCATGACCCGAACGGAGGCCCGGATCGTGGCACGGGACAAGGAGCCCTAAGAGAGCCCAAGTCGACCCATGGCATGAACATACATCTAACTCGATCAATAAAACAGAAGGATTAATATGATAATCTTAGTGGAAGTTCGAAATAAACATAACATCAGAGTACACACAATCTAAGCTGAATATACCCTTTTGTCTGAAAAGCCTCAGTCTGATGAGTTGATGGGACAAGACCCCTAACTAACTCAATAAAGCTAAAAGCTAAAAATACATAGAGAAATCTGGTAAGCATGGTCCTCGCGAGTTGAGGACTCACCACAAGTGTAGGATGGTAACTCTGAAAGGCTGGCTACGAACGGGGATGAGTTTGAGAGCCGGGGCCTGTATTATGAAACGATGCAGCATAGAGTATGCGGTCAGTACGTGGAATGTACTGAGTATGCAAGGAAAGAAAAACCGCTTAGATAAATAAAATTGTTTAAAACATGCATAACACAAAACATAAGCAATAAGAATCTAAGAGTAGGGCTTGCATGCTATTTTCTTGAAATCATAATCTCAACATAACATAACATCATAACTGAATTGATTGACCCGAAGCTAAAATATGATAATCATAAGTAAAGTTGAACATTGAGTCAATTCTGCTTTTGAACACACACACACTGTTACACCCCATAAGTTTCTAGCATGTAGTTGGACTATTAGCATGTTGGTGGGAAGTTTTAGAATGCTATACGTGCGAGGAAAGGGCCGGGGGAAAGGCTGAACAAGTGCCAAGTTGGAATTTAGCAAGAGGAGGCTGAACTGCGCTGCCCAGAGGGGCAAAGTGGCACGGAGCTTGGACCTCCGCGTTAGCCAACATGGCACGAAGCCAAAATGGCGCGTTGGCCAACGTGCCACGTTGCCATGTATTTTGCTGCAAGTATATATAGGCCTCACCCTTTAACTTTATGTCATTTCTCACATTTAAACGATTAGAACAGAGGGTAAGGACGAAGGAAATATATAATTTTCTTTTGATTACGTCGTCAAACGCAGTGTAAATCCAAATTAACTTCGAGTATCGAAGTATAAAACTGCAGGGGGCATTTCTACAGAGTTAGTTTCGTGAACTTCGCCTGGCGAATCATCGTCCCGCTGAGCCAAAGTTATTGGAATTGCTACAAACTAGTGTTAATACAATCCCAGGCTTAAAGTAAGTATTTCTTCCTTCTAGGTCCCCGAGAAATTATGAGTTTTCGATCGTTCTTCGATAAGATGAAGAATAGTTTGTATATACACATATAAAGTATTGTTTTCTTCCAGCATAATAATGAAGTTAGTTCTATTCTTCCGTGAATGTGATTACAGTTGGGAAGAACAATTGAATACTAGTCGAACCTCACCAGTTAATCGGTAAACCGGTAGTCGAGGTATGTAAAAGTAGTTTCTTTCGGCAAGTTAGTTTCTCCAATATAGTAAACCAATATGAATCCCAGTAAAGTATTTTAGGAATATTATATCATGTTCAGTATGATTTTGTATAGTTGTTGTTATCAGTTGAGACCTGTATTTGTGTTGTTTTGGGTTGGATTACCTGTATAGCTTCCGTGACCGCCCCGGGTTAATAGCTGTGTCGACTCGTCCGCTAGAGGACGAGGATACGTCGCTCTACAGAGCGGCATGCCATTTGCAAGGGACGAAGATGGGGAGCCAGCTGCTCATATTTTGCCGTGGTTGGCCTATACACGCCCCTACTGAGCGCTTGCGCTCAGGGTGTAGATTTCAAGAGTCCTTCGGACTCAGGTACAGTTATAGTCAGGGGCCCAGTGGGCCCAAGTTGCATACCCAGGGGACCGGCAGGATGCTTATAGCTACTAGGTGATGTGATATGACCGGGATAGGGGTATATAGATTGAGATGTACTCACTAGGGCTAATGGGGGCCCAAGTGAGTTATGCTGTGCTGACGACACCTTCCGGCTTATGGGGGCCAGGTAAGGTATGTACATTGCATTAGTTACTGATAGTTAGACAGTAGGACGCCTCGTTGTCAGGTATGACTCCTACTCTTCATTATAGTTATGTCTAGTTCTGATTCCATTGTTTTAGTCAGTTTCAGTCCGTTCTCTTTACTTCAGATATTGTCGGCTCTATTACTTACTTTCAGTCATTATAGTTGTTGCTTGACATACTCAGTACCTGTGGTACTGACGCCCTCTTTTAGGGCACTGCATTACTTGCCTGCAGGTACTCACAAACGAGGAGCGGATACCTCGTAGTCCCAGTCAGCGGTACAGAGCCTTCAGCTCCTATCTTTCGGAGCTTGAGTGTTTGAGGTTTACTTTCTTTTGTTCTATAGTATGGGTAGGCTGGGGCTCTGTCCCGACCATCTTATTACTCCTAGAGGCTTGAAGATTGTATTATTCCCTGTGGTTAGTTGATATCGGCCGTGTGGGGCCATATGTGCTTTAGATTATGTGTGTTGGCCATGTGGGGCCTTGTTAGTTGTTGGTTGACGACCTAGTCGGTCATGTTTCAGTTTAGTACTCGATTTTATTTTTTAGCTGTAACTAGAAATCATGGTGGCCTTGTCGGCCCGCATAGGACTCCCCATATTTGCTTGTCTCTGGTTAGCTGTTTACTTTCCCCAGGTGGCTATAGGCCTTGTCGGCCGGGGGTTGTATTTACAACCGCTATATAGCCCGTCGTTTTCTTGATTCCAGAGTTAGAGTCAGCCCTGCACCAGAGATGCTTAGGCTCAGGCGGCTCGGTAGTTCAGATCCTAGTAGGGCACCAGGTGCCAGTCATGCCTCCCAAGGCAGGGCGTGGCAAACTTGGTATCAGAGCAGATTGTATCCTAGGGAGTCTACAAGCCGTGCTAAGTAGAGTCTTGTCTATGGATGTGTTGTGCACCACATACTATAGGCAGGAGGCTACAAGGCACGATAGGGTCGTTACACTTTCTTCTTATTCAATCGTGCTATAGCGCGGTACAGTATAGTGTTGAGTCCCTAAACTTATTATATTCTTTTGTCTATAGTGAAATGTCAGATCAGTGACATCCTACAACAGGTAGGAGGTTGGACGTAACAGCAGGAGAGGGCACCAACAGGATGCCTCATCCTCGGATAGAATCAGCCCGATCTGAGGGCGATACGAAAGCATCATCTCAACCTTCCCAGCAGTCTCCATCACATCAGGAGCCGCTGGGGATGGTCGGTGTGAAGGCACCACCTCCGACAGTTTCTATACCCATACCATTCGACCAGGAGGTTAGAAGCACGGTAGTTATGCTAGCACAGATGATGGCTGCTCAGCGCCAGTCAACGCCACCTACAGCTGCAGAATCTTTAGGAGGGCCTGGTAGTTCGAGGGTCCGAGAGTTCCTGGCACTAAGTATCCCCCAATTCACAGGGACAGATCGGACAGAGGACCCCCAGGACTTCTTAGACTAAATGTAGAGGATTTTCAGGGTGATGCATGCTACACCCACAAAGTCATTTGAGTTGGTAGTATTCTGGCTACTGGACATCGCTGTACTGTGGTATGAGAGTTGGGAGAGGTCCCGAGGGAGATATGCTTCCCCTCTGACCTGGTCTAGCTTTTCAGGGTATTTTCTGGATCATTATCTACTGCGGGAAATTTGATAGGCCTGGGTTGATCAGTTCCTACACCTGGAGCAGAGGTCGATGAGTGTTCGAGAATATTCCATGTGGTTTGATTCCTTGGCCCAATATGCGCCAGCCTTTGTAGATACAATGTAATCCAGGGTACACCGCTTTATTATGAGGATGAACCCAGAATATGTTGACACCTGCATCACAGCTTCACTGCGAGAGGATATGGATATTTCTTGGGTACAGGCTTTTGCTCAAAATATTGAGGGTATCAGGCAGCGGCAACGGGAGATTAGGAGAACAAGTCAGGAGCAGCGCCGTAGGGATAGACCGGATGAATTACTGGAGGAGTCCCAGGGAGGACCTAGGCCACGATTATCAGATAGACTACCTAGACCCCCGCCTCCACCACAACAGCAGAGGAGTAGGTTCAGTCGCCGAGGGAAGCCAGAGCCTGGCGAAGGTTCGCGGGCAGTAAGTTCACAACAGCAGAGGAGGGCGGAGTAGAGTGGGTTTACAATAACACTTTTCCCTATTTGCAGTCGACGCCACTCTAGAGCGTTCAGATATGGCTTCACCGGATGTTACATTTGTGGACAGGAGGGTCATCAGATGAGGAGTTGTCCAGCTAGGGGTCAAGGTGATCGGGATCGATAGGATAGGTCCTCAGCAGGATCACGAGCTCCAGTATCCCCGACAGGGCGTAGGCCCTCAGTTTCAGCAGGTAGAGGCTGAGGCAGATCAGGGCCTCCAGTTCAGGTACGGGCCCAGACCGTACTTATGCATTACCGGGGCAATAGGACTCAGAGTCATCCCCAGATGTTGTGACAGGTATGCTGAATATTTTCTCTCATCCTGATTATGTGTTGATAGATTCAGAGTCCACCTTGTCCTATGTTACATCGCTAGTGTCTCAGAAGTTTAGTATTATGTCAGAATTGCTTCGACAACCTTTCTCAGTGTCTACACCCGTTGGTGACTCTATTCTAGTCAGAAGGGTCTATCGGGGGTGTACAGTAGAGGTTGTCAATCGTCAGACTACATCAGACTTGATCGAACTAGAGATGGTTGATTTTGATGCCATTATGGGTATGGATTGGTTAGCTCGCTTTTACGGCATTGTCAAATGTTGGACCAAGACTGTCCGATTCCATTTTCCAAGGGAGGCAGTACGGGAGTGGATAGGTAGTACAGCCACGCCAAAAGGTAGGTTTATTTCCTATCTTCGGGTGAGGAAATTGATAGCAAGAGGATGTATTTATCATATTGTCAGAGTTCAGGATGTTCGGGCAGAGCCTCCGACCCTTCAGTCTATTCCAGTGGTCAATGAATTCCCTGATGTATTCCCAGATGGGCTTCCTGGTATTCCCCCAGAAAGGGAAATTGATTTTGAAATTAATCTCTTACCAGGCACTCAGCCTATATCTATTCCCCCATATCGGATGACTCCTGCTGAACTCAGAGAATTAAAGGAACAATTGAAGGATTTGCTAGATAAGGGCTTTATCAGGCCGAGTACCTCATCATGGGGTGCGCCAGTCCTATTTGTGAGGAAGAAGGACGGCTCCCTCCGTATGTGTATAGACTATTAGCAACTTAATAAAGTTACCATCAAGAATAAGTACCCGCTTCCCAGAATAGACAATTTGTTTGATCAGCTACAGGGAGCGAGGTATTTTTAAAAAATTGACTTAAGGTCCGGATATCATCAAGTTTGAGTTCATGAATGAGATATTCCAAAGACTGCCTTCAGGACTAGATATGGCCACTTCGAATTCCTAGTCATGTCCTTCGGACTGACCAATGCCCCAACAGTGTTTATGGACCTGATGAACAATATTTTCAGACCATACCTGGACCTATTTGTGATAGTATTTATTGATGGTATTCTGGTGTATTCCCGCTCAGAGGCAGACCACTAGGATCATCTAGGGACAGTGCTGCATATTCTTAAAGACCGCCATCTATATGCGAAATTTTCTAAATGTGAATTTTGGCTGAATTCAGTAGCCTTCTTGGGTCATATTGTGTCAGATGCTGGTATACAAGTGGATACGCAGAAAATAGAGGCAGTGAAAACATGCCTAGACCTACCACTCCGACCGAGGTACGTAGTTTCCTGGGGTTAGCCGGGTACTACAGAAGGTTCGTGGAAGGATTTTCCACCTTAGCAGCACCTTTAACCAAACTAACGCAGAAGGCAGCAAAATTCCAGTGGACCGAGGCATGTGAGCAAAGCTTTCAGGAACTGAAAGACAGATTGACATCGACACCGGTGTTAGCATTGCCGGAAGGAACAGAGGGTTATGCAGTTTATTGTGACGCTTCGGGTGTTGGGTTAGGATGTGTATTGATGCAGCATAGTAAGGTGATTGCTTATGCTTCCAGGTAGCTGAGGAAGCATGAGAAGAACTATCCTACCCATGACCTGGAATTAGCCGCGGTAATTCATTCCTTGAAAATATGGAGACACTACTTGTATGGCATCCATGTGGATATTTTCACTGATCACAAAAGCCTATAGTATATCTTCACCCAGAAAGAATTGAGCTTGTGACAGCGTCGCTGGTTGGAGCTGTTCAAGGATTATGATGTGAATATTTATATCACCCAGGAAGGGCCAATGTTGTAGTAGATGCTCTTAGCCATAAATCTATGGGAATTCTGGCATACTTACAGCCAGAGCAGCGGGAATTGGCCCGAGAATTGCATCAGCTAGCCAGTTTAGTCGTTCGCATAGTAGAATCAGGAGACAATGGAGCAGTTATGTAGAATACCGCAGTATCTTCATTGGTTGTGGAAGTGAAGAAATGGCAGTATGAAGATCCTAGTCTAGTTCAGCTCTAAAATAGGGTCCAGTGAAGGGAGGTGATTGATTTCCAAGTAACCGAGGACGGAGTTTTGAGATATAGGGATCGCCTCTGTGTTCCAGATGTTGTAGGGCTTCGCCAGCAAATTATGGGTGAGGTACACTACACCCGTTACTCTCTCCATCCGAGTTCGACAAAGATGTACCATGATGTAAAAGAGATTTACTGGTGGCTGGGAATGAAAAAGGGGATAGCAGAATTCGTAGCTCAGTGCCTTAATTGCTAGCAGATAAAAGCTGAACATCAGAAACTAGGTGGACTGACACAGGATATAGCTGTGCCTTTATGGAAATGGGAAGCAGTTAACATGGATTTTGTAGTAGGGTTACCTCGTACCAGGCGTAAATATGATTCTATTTGGGTAATTATTGACAGGTTGACAAAATCAGCACACTTTCTGCCAGTAAGGGCTACCTTTTCAGCCAAAGATTATGTTGAGCTGTATATCAGAAAAATAGTCAGATTTCATGGTGTTCCCTTATCAATTATCTCCGATAGAGGGGCGTAGTTTACAGCTAAGTTTTGGCAATCTTTTTAGAGGGGCCTGGGGATGCAGGTTAACCTGAGCACAACCTTCCATCCTCAAAAAGACGAGCAGGCAGAACGTACCATCCAGATGCTCGAGGATATGTTATGGGCGTGTGTGTTGGAATTTGAAGGTAGCTGGGATGAACATCTACCGCTTATTGAATTTGCCTATAATAACAGTTATTATTTAGCAATTCAGATGGCGCCTTATGAAGCGTTATATGGGCGAAAGTGCAGATCGCCAGCTAGTTGGTTTGAGGTAGGAGAATCAACATTAATTGGGGCAGATATTATTAATCAGTCAGAAGAGAAAGTAAAGCTTATCAGGGAACGTCTGCTGACTGCTTAGAACCACTAGAAATCTTATGCTAACGTGCGACAAAGGAACTTAGAATTTAATATGGGTGACTGTGTATTCTTAAAGGTTTCACCAATGAAAAGGGTGATGAGGTTTGGTAGAAAGGGCAAGCTCAGCCCGAGGTTTATTGGGCCTTATCAGATCCGTCGAAGGATAGGCCAGGTGGCTTATAAGTTGGATTTACCCCAAGAATTAGAATCCGTTCACCCAGTTTTCCACGTATCAATGCTGAGGAGTGTATAGGAGATCCCTCCCAGATTGTTCCAGTCCAAGATGTCCAAGTAACTGAGGAGTTAGCTTATGAAGAAGCTCCAGTAGCCAAACTAGACCGGCAGATCCGTAGACTGAGGACTAAAGATGTTGCTTCTGTCAAGGCACTATGGCGAAATAAGAACCAAGAGGAGATGACCTGGGAGGCAGAAGATGATATGAAAACCAGATAACTTGAGTTATTTCAGACATAATCAGGTTGGAGGTATGTCGTTATTATTGTTTCATATTACATTATATACATGTATACGTGGAGTAGTTGACTTCAGTTTATTGTGAAATGAATGCCATAGTATCGTGTGGAGTACTTGTATTGGACTTTTTTGCATTTCAAGGTTTTTGGATCGTCCATATTAATTTCATCTTTGAAGAGCCCAAGGAATGTAATTTGCACCTGGTTCGGGAGTTCTATGCCAACTGGAACCCGACGATTAGAAGTCACACCATAAAAATCAGAGGGCAAATAGTCACCTTGGAGCCCCACCACCTCAAAGCCATCATATGAGCGTGGGACACAGACGCCCACGTACTCCGACAATTGAACATTACCACACCGTATGCGGACATCAGATGCACATTGTGTGGGACTCGATCTACAGCTAGATGGAGCAGACACAAAGAGAGGGGCTACCCCCAGACTTTGCCCTATTCACAGATGAACAGGGAAGACAGAATATGGCTGAAAATTGTATGTTCCTACCTCATCCCGGGGGTACATATGACAGATGTAACTCGGGATCGTGTATGCCTGGTGTACGCCCTGATAAAAGGGCTGGAGATCAACGTGGGGGCGGTAATTATCTCTGCCATGAAGAGAGCCCGGTTGCATCGGGGGCACAGGTATGGCTTTGGTGGACTACTCACCACCTTCCTCAGGGGCCTAGATGTCGAGGAAGAGGCCCTTGACTATATCCCGTAGATGGAGCGGCGGGCCTTAGATGTTACTAAAACTAAGGCTCCCGACACCACCCACGGGCCAGTGCTTACACTTGGCGAGCGACATGCTCGTGATGATCAGTATATGGCTCGAATGTATGGGATGCAGATGCTCCAGCTGAGGATAGGCGGGAGGCCGGCGACAGAGGAGGAGCTATGGCAGCTCGAGCTAGACTACCCCTTCGGCGAGAATGCCAGGGCTCTATGCCGAGTGGGGCCAGCATTTGTAGAGCCCACGAATGATGATGTCCCCAAAGATGAGGAGACACGTCAGGAGGACTCCGATGTGGAGTCCGATGAAGACGACGGGGGCGATTCAGACATGGGAGATGAAGCAGCAGCACCAAACGAAGAAGTGGAGTACTTTGACGGATCAGGGAGTTCCACCACCCGATTTTGTGCTATTTTAATTTTTGTGAACACTGGGGACAGTGTTCGAGCTAAGTGTGGGGTGGGAGTAGTTAGGTGTTGGGTTGTGCTGTTTTGTATGTATGCTCTAATCTATTGTCGTGCATGTGAAATTTTGTTGTTCCCTGTGATTTGTGAATTGTTAAAGTGTTGTTCTGTATTTGTAAATTTGTGTGAAATTGATGTGTGTTGCTGAATTTTGCTAGCTGATTCTGTACATATTTTTGTTATCGAAATGATCGATATTTTTAAAATTTAAAATAGTTTGAACATATTTTTTCTATCGAAATGATCGATATTTTCGATAATTTTTTTACTTCTTGGGTTTCTCGGCGTTTGTTTTCGGTTCTTTTACCGAGAATGGTCCCATTGAACCGAAGTCATAGTAGTGACCGTTCCCTATGATGGATGGATGACGACCGTCTTAAGGGAAATGTAGTCGTTAGGAGTAGTTTTTTTTCTCTCAATTATTTTTCAATTTTTTTTGGTGGATTGCATCCCAAAACCTGTAGTTACTGTATGGTTGCAAAATTCTGGTTCCGTGTTGTACATGATATTTAAAATGCAAAGGTGATTCGTATGAAAGCATGCAACTTTGTAAATATGTTGAGATACCTAGGCCATAGAGTTCGATTAAGTGTGATTGAGGCTTAATGTTTGAATTCCTGTAATTAGCTGATTGAAGAGTCTGTGAATACATCTTGAATTGAGCATGTGCAGAAAGTGTGAAGTGAGGTGTTGTTATTCCATGCTATTGTGAAGTGTCTAGAACTTGCCTGGTGTGTGTGCAAAACGAAATGAAGGAGGTGTATTGTAGGAAAGGATGTAGGCATTTCTTTGTTTTAACCGAGAATTTCTATTTTTCCTTGTCGTACCCACCTTGACTGTATACCCTAGTCAGCCCGTTGAGCCTTTAGCCTATTATTTTTTTCTTTTTGTCAAAAAGTGTAAACCGAGCTTAATCCCTTCTTTTCATTAGCCATAAAGTCTATACAAAACTCTTAAGCGCTTAAGAATAGAAAATCATTTTCCCAAAGTGTTAAAGAGTGAGAATGGTGAAAAGAAAAAGAGAAAAGCAGAGTGATAGAAGAAAAGAAAAGGTTGAAGGTGCACTTGCTACAAATAAACTATAATGAAGGTTCATGGATAATCTTTGTTGTTGTGTCAAGTGTGCTTATTAAGATGGGCCAAACTAAAGAAAAACATCAAGAATGGAATGATGAAAAAAAAAAAACAATGTCCATGAGTTGATGGGATGTGTTGAAAAGGCGCTTAAGGATGCTAGTGGCTATTATTGGCTAAACCAATATTTACTAGTTCCGTAGCTTCCATTATAACCAGTTAAAGTCCTATGTGATCTTACATCGCACTTCTTTATATTAGTGGAGTAATACACTAAGGGCAAGCTTATGGGTCATGACATGATGCATGTGAATTCTTTTGGGAGAGAGAGCGAAATTGTGTTTACATGCCCCTGCTTGAATTTTTGTGAGTCGTATGAGCAAAAAAGGGGGAGATTCTCTTGTGTTGTGAGGGCACATGGTTGATGAAAGATTAATTTTCGTGTCGGATATCTTGATCAGCTGATTTGCATGAGTTTGCCAATATCGAGAGTCGATTCTTAAAGCCTAGGAGGTCTTGATGTATTGAAGGTCCTTGCATTGATAAGACCATGCATGTTTTCTTGATGATTTGCTGTATTGAATAATCGGTATGACCGTAGCCTAAATTGTCGAACCAAAGTAGCGAGGTTGGGATGTAAATTGCATGAAGTGTAGGATTGTTGTTCGAGGACGAACAAGGATTTAAGTGTGGGGTAAGTGATCTTGGGCAAATTTATATGCCCAAGTGATACTCAAAAGTACCATTTTTGCCTTGTTTATCTATCAATGTGTATACATTCTCACGTAATTGGTAATAAAATGTGAACTTATACTAACCAACATGATTAGCATTATTTTGCAGGTAAAATGTAATTTTGAGGAATCTTAAATGCATGTTGGAGGATATCGGGGTTGGACTTGGATGCGAGCACGGGATAAGGCATTGGACAACATGAAATAAAGGGGCTCCGCGATGGAGCCGTGTCACGCTGCCATCGCGGAGGCCTTCTGCCTGGATAGGGAAATTTCGCCCAAATTCCAGAGAGGGTCCGTGTCCGGTCCGTGGCACGGTGGCTTGGCTCCGCATTGCACGTCGTGCCACGTTGGGCTTTAATTCCTGGACCCCTAGTTCCAGTGAAGGTCCGCGTCCGTAGCGTGTCACGGAGGCAGTGCTCCGCGATGCACTCCGTGACACGTTGCTTGTTATTTCGGGAAAAATTCCCACCAGTATAAATAGAACACTTAGGTTCATTTTTCAATATTCTGACTTGGTGGAGCAAGAACGTGGGTTACAGGCAGTTGAGGGGACGAAAATATCAGGGTTTTTCTCTCTTTCCTCCTTGTATTCAATTGCTTGTATGATTAACACTCATTTAAAGATGTTTAATCCACAAATGAGTGGCTAATTCCTCTTCTTGCTGAGGTTATGAACAATTGTGATGAAATGTGATCATTGATTCTTTGGTTTTTCATCTTTTCTTCCATGTTGTTCTATTAATTCTTGTTCTTACTGCATTAATGTGTGGCCTACGTTAATGTATATTTAAAAATTCTGGTTTCACTCGAGAGAGCAAGAAATTGGAAAGTTGTGAATTAATAGGATATGATCTTTACTTGATTTGGGAAAATTGGGAATTGATTTACTTTCAGGATAGAAATATACCTGAAAGTCGTATTAGTCAATTTAGGAACCGGGTTTGTATGGCTAGAACATGAATTGTATTTAATCACAGAAATGTAGGTGGATGGTTCATGATTCTTAAGTGAGGTTAAATACGAGAGTTTTAATCTATTGGCAATAGTTCTTGGCTAGCAACTGGAGGAAAAGATTAACCAAATTATGATGATAATTAATTTCATTACATGTTCGTTTAACCTCAGCATGCTCTCATTCATAGTTCAGACTCAAAGTAGATAATTGTTTTAGCTTTAGCATAAAAATTATAAAACAAAATATCAAACTCTTGGTTACACTGTTGTCTGCATTTTTAGAATCAAAATATAGTACACTTGAGCAAATTGCACTTCATCCAAGTCCCTGTGGGATCGATACTTGGCTTACTAAAGCCAGTTACTACTTGTTCTACCACGTGCACTTGCGTGTCATTTTATATACCCCACAAATCACGCGAACAACGATGAAATTGTCTTTCAGGCTCTAAATATGAGTCCACCAGCTCCTTGTCTCTTGCCAGTGTTCAACAGAGATTAGTATCTGCAAAATACAGGCTAAGACCAAGTTGTCAACACTAAGAAGAAATAGTAAACTAACACTTAAGAAAAATTTACCAATTGCCAATTCCCGGCAACGGCGCCAAAAACTTGTTCGGTGCTTTTGGGTATATAGCTACACGCAAGTGCACGTGGTCGAACAAGTAGTAAAGTGGCTTAAGTAAGCCAAGTATCGATCCCACAAGGACTGGGCTAGGGTAACAATCTACTCAAGTGTCACTATACTTTAACTCTAAAAATGCAAACAACAGTGTGAGGAAGAGTTTGATATTTTGGTTTCTAATTTTATTCTAAATCTAAAATGAATATATAATTTGAGTCTGAACTATGAATATGAGCATGCTGAGGTTAAAGGAACATGTAAAGAAACAAATTATCGATACAATTTGGTTAATCTTTCCTCCGGTTGCTAGTCAAGAATTATTGCCAATGGATTAAAACTCTCGTATTTAACCCAACTTAAGAATCATGAACCGTCCACCTACATTCCTGTGATAAAACGAAATTCATGTTCTAGCCATACAAAACCGATTCCTTAATAGACTAATACGACTTTCAGGTATATTTCTATCCTGAAGGTAAATCAATTCTCAATTTTCCCAAACTAAGAAAAGATCATATCCTATCAATTCACAACTTTCCAATTTCTTTCTCTCTAGAGTGAAACCAGACTTTTTAGATATACATTAACATTGGCCACACATTAATGCAGTAAGAACAAGAATCAATAGAACGACCATGGAAGAAAAGATGAAAAACCAAATGATCAATAATTACATTGCAATACAATAGTTCTTAACCTCAACAAGAAGAGGATTTAGCCTCTCATTTGTGGATTAAACATCGTTAAATGAGTGTTAATCATACAAGCAATTGAATTAAAGAAGAAGGAGATAGAGAAAAACCCTAACATTTTCGTCCCCTCAACTGCCTGTAACCCACGTTCTTGCTCCACCAAGTCAGAATAATTAAAAATGAACCTAAGTGTTCTATTTATAATAGTGGGAATTTTTCCTGGAATAACAAGCAATGTGTCACAGAGTGCATCGCGGAGCACTGCCTCCGTGACACGCCACTGACGCGGACCCTTACTGGAATTTGGTTTTCCAGGTATTAAGGCCCAACGTGGCACGACGTGCAACGCGGGGCTAGGCCAATGTGCCACGGCCCCAACGCGCACCTTCACTGGAATTTGGCAAAAATTCCATATCCAGGCAGAAGGCATCCGCGATGGCAGTGTGACACAGCTCCATCGCGGAGCCCCTTTAATTTGTGCCTTCAAGTGCTTTTTCCCTTGCTAGCGTCCGAGTCCAACCCCGATCTCTCCCAACATGCATTTTAGCTTCCCAAAATTATATATCACCTGCAAAACAACGCTAATCATGTTGGTTAGTATAAATTCACATTTTATTATAAATCACATGAGAATGTATAAACATCGATATATAAACAAGGCAAAAATGACACATTTGAGTATCACTTGGGCATATAAATTTGCCCAAGATCACTGCCAACGCGCAGGTGGGCTATTTCGCACATCCTCCTTGCTGACGTTCGCGTTTTACTTCCGATTCCATGCCTCTACTTCACCAAATCATGGATTAGTTCCTCAAATTCATTTTAAACCTACAAAAACAAGAACTAATCATGTTGGTTAGTATATATATTCACATTTACATAAAATTACATGAGAATGTATATAAATAAGTAGCTAAACAAGACAAAACTAAGTTGTAAGGTATCACTTGGGCATGCCATTTTGGCGAAGATCACCTACCCCACACTTAAAGCGTTGTTCGTCCTCGAACAACCCTTTTACATCTCATGTAAATGAAGACTCACACATAACTAATTTAACAAGATAATTCAAGCTACGGCTGCAATGATTATTTGAGATAGCAAGTTAAAAATATAGCATGCACTATTTAATCATTGAAATGATATATAACTATGTTAAGACTTCCTAACCTCAAGAATCGACTATCGATCTGAGAAAACTCATTCAAATCAACCGATCAAGAAATTCGACATGAATGTTATATTTCATTAAACATGTGCCCTCACAACAAGAGAGTTACCCATTTTTACTCACAAATTTTCAAATCACAACATGTATGGGTATATGAATAGAATTACGCTCGCTCTCTCAAAGAATTCACATGCATCATGTAGTGACCTATAAGCTTGCCCTTAGTGTTTTACTCCACTAATTTAAGGATGTATGAATGTAAGATCAAGTAGGACGTAATGGGTTGTAATGTAAGCCAAGGGACGGGTAGGTAATATTTTGGATAATAACATTGGTTACACTCCTGACCTCCTGTTTCGGGGGTGTAGGAATGGCTGGGAATGGTACTAACATGTCAGTTACCTTATGAGGTTCCCGGTGCCCCGGGAGGATACTGGGGAGATTAAAAAGATGTCTACTTTCGCCCTCAGGCTGCCTATCCACCAACTGTGGCCCCTTACTGGTACCCTCCCCTGCTGCTGTATCTAACTTACAGTTGGCTATAGTCTGTCTCATATCAAATATTATTCCAGACGAATATAACAATGAAATCTTAGGGACTCAACTCTATAAAACTCGGTTGTATAGCATGAACTGGAAGAAGGAGGGGTAACCATACTATCATGCCTCGTAGCCTCCTACTTATAAAATGTGGTGCACAACACATTTCTAAACAAGAGTCTACCAGACACAGCTTGTAGACCCTCTAGTACACGATGTTGCTCTGATACCAAGTTTGTCATGCCCCACCTTGGGAGGCATGACTGGCACCTATTGCCACGCTGGGACTTTGGCTGACTTGGCTAGACATATGCACCTCTAGTGTCTGCCAACAACTCAAAACCAAGAAAACAAACTGTTATATCTCGGTTGTAAGCACAACCTTGGGCCAACAAGGTCACGCAGCACCTGTAAAAGAAAATAGGTAATCCAGCCAACATAACAATAAAGGGATCCTATGCCGACCAACAAGACCACCATTCTATCTAGTTATAATAGGATGAAAACAGGCGGTCATATTCACGCGATAGCCGACAAGGATGCTAACAAACTAGCTCAACTAGGCCCCACATGGTCAAGACACAAAACATAACATACATAAGCCCCACACGGCCAACAACAACCAACTAACTGAGGATTGTAGTCTGCAAGCCTCTAAGAGTGAAAATATTGGTCAGGACAGGGCCTCATGCTATACAAATAAATTAGAGGTAAACCTCTACAACCTGGCAACTCCGAATGAAAGGAGCTGGCCAATTTGCTGACTCTGAATAGCTGCTAGCGAAGGTCCCGAACCTTGTCTGTCTAAACCTGCGGGCAAGTATGTAGCACCCCATAGTTGGGCATCGGTAATATGTACCAAATATGTAAGGCAGTAATAAAAGCTGATAAAGAACTGAAAGTAATAAGCGACAAGGGCAGAAGTTAACCTGTAAGCTTTCTTATCCATAACCTGCCTCTAGTAAATCACTACATGAATATGAGCTGGGGCTGTATGCCTATACATTCATATGCTATGTCTAGCAAGGAAGTATACAAACAAGAACCTAACCTATCCCCCATAAGCCGAGAAGGTACAAGCAACAAAGCAACAGCCTACCTGGGCACCCATAAGCCTCGGCAGGCGCCAATCAGTTTATATACCCCTATTGGTACCCCTGAGGCCTTGCAAATAATTGTAACTACATATGAGCCATATGGGCTCCTGTGACTGTATATGATCCATCTGGGCTCCTATAACTGAGTTCGAGTCATTTTGCCCTTATGACTGTACCCCGAGCACACGAGGCTCTGTGAAGGGTCAGTAATGCTGCTATGATGTAGAAGAAGTCCATAAGTGAATAGACTTCAATATTACCCCGTAGGCTCTACATTAGTCCTTACAGACAATATATGGCTCCATAAGAGATTCAGTAGCTCCATAAGCAATACATCATCATAGATCCATAAGCAATCTATAGCTCTGTAAGCATTAGCAACATCGTAGCTCCCATAAGTAGTTCATACAACTAACAGCCTCTTACCTATTCAAGGCGAGAGGCAGTACAAAATACAATCTACCCCAACTAGGGACATAATGTTACAATCCACAAATCTAGTCACTCAAAAGGTGTATCTGGCCCCTCAAGCTTAATGCGACCACTACTCGTCTCTAGAATAGTCTATATAGCTTCCAAGAGGCACACCTCACGTTCCTACACCTGAATAGAGGGCCCTGGAAGTGATTATAACCTCTAACGGCCTAGACAGAATAGGGCGAGGTCCGGAGTGTCCTAATCGATACTTTGAAGGTTATGCTAGAACAATGATGTCTCATAAGTGAACAGTAAAGTCGTATACAACCAACTATTTAGTTCCTCTACTTAGAACAATTGTGGGGTTGCTACTGATCGGACATGCTCCTAAGTAGTCAACCCTAACTCTCCACAGGCAGCTTACTATAACTCTTAGCCTGGAAGTAACACAGTGATACTCTAGTTCTAGTCCTTTTAGACCTTAACTTAGCCTGTACAGATTTCATATGGCTCCTCCGGGCGATTCCTAGCCTCATAGGTAGGTATATCTGGACCTAGTCCTTTGAGGAAACCTGAACCCAGGCATCAATAAGAGTAGCCTGGGATGTTGGCCTCACATTTAACTACTAATAAGGTTCCCTCAGGGCATCGACTAGTCTATCAAACTTGCAACAATTGGGGTTGCTTGCCTGAGCGACCTATATGACAAGCACTAGGTCGACTGAAGCTAACAGTCACTGACAGTAGCCAATCATATGGCAAGCTATCACTCAGTTTATTAGGAAACCCTGGTGCCATCAACTCGACGAGACAACCGTCCTATCCAGATTCTGGCCCTAGAGGCATCAAGGTATGTCAACAGCCTTTGGCAAGCTTCACTAACAATATAGGCATCAAATTGAAAGTTATATCGCCCGGCTACGCCCTATGCTTTCCAACTTACCAAGTCAGGCCCAACAGCTAACAATAAACTTCTAAGGCCTTGGCATGAAAATAAAACATTAGAATACCTCTAAATGGTAAATAGGTGAACAGGGAACTCTCTATGGCGCATCCAACGCTAGTCACACTTAACATACCTTTTCCTAACGAGGGATACTATGGTATAATATTAATACATCTTATAGTAGCTAACCATAACATACATAATCATTATCTACTAGCAGTAGCTAATCACAACATAAAAGATCATTATCAATCTTTAAGGGCATAGGTCATATCACTATACGATGAGAATAACTTGCAAAAGAGATGAGCCTTAACATATCTCGAATGCTGATTTTTTTTTACCCCAAACAGTTCCATCCTGAAGCCGGTGATTCCACTAAATTGTAGTCTTACACTAAGAGAATAAGTCTATTTTGAAGACTAGGAATCGACAAATAACAATATCTTTTGAATACATTAACTACAAATCAAACTTCATCCAATTCGGCCGAAAGCTTACAAATTCCCAAGAGTTTGGAAGGTAGAAATGCTTACCTATCACCTGTAGCCGCTTAGGACTCAATTAGAAGTGATTTATAAAATTTTTACTTGGCAGGGTTCCGATACTCTGAGCGAAATTCCAAGAAATAACTCCGCAGGGATGTTCCTCGTAGGCCTGAAACTCGTTATCCAAGATGAATTTGCATTTGAATGGAGTTTAATGACGTAATCCGAGGAAAAATTGATGAAAAGTTGAGAGAACCCTTGTAAGGTCACAAGTCTGATTTTGAGAAATATTGAATATGAAATGAACTCACACTTAAAACATATATATATATATATAGGAGGCGGTGGAGGGGAGGCGCGACGAGCCACCCATTGCGCCGACCCACAGGCGCGACGCGCCACTCATGGCGCCGGGGCAGGGGCACTCCTTGCACCCTACCTCTGGCTTCGGCCTTCTGCTTGCTTGATACCGCGATCATTTTTTCATTCCCTGAGCCTTTTTTCATATGCGTCGTACTTCAAAACTCTCAACATACGTACGCATGCATTGGTTAAATAATAGGAACTTACGGGGTGTAACAATGTTCTTCATACACATCCATGGAGAAAAGAGTTTCCTCTGATGGTTCATCTTTTAGTGAAAGAACTAATTCAAGATCATTTTCCTTGACATTAGCATACTCTTCTATCTCGACAAGAACTTGGATCGATCTTCTAGCTTGAGGACAGTTCTTTGCAAAGTTTCCAATCTTATCACAGATAAAGCATCTTCCATTCTTCTAGAACCTGCCTGGATGCTTTCCCCTGTAGTATTTTGTTCGCCTGGTGAATTTTGATCTTTTGCTGGTAGGATTTTGCCATTTGAACTTGTTGTATCTCTTGAACCTGCTTTGCCTTTTGGCGGCATGGCAAGAGCAACTGGACCCAATGATTAGGTCAATTCTGCTGCAAGCTTTATCAAGGGATGGATTATTGTCCATGATCTGCTTCAGAACAGATCTCTTCGTACAAATATCTCCCAGTGCCAAGAAAATTGCTTTCCTGATATAATTGACTTGGGGAATTGTGATTGACTGGAACTTTTCCTCGACAATTATCATGGCTCGTCTTGGTAACATCTTTGGAAAGGATGAAATGAAGGCTTCCTTCAAATTGGCATCTCCACTTAGTTCGAAGTATATTTTTTCCATTTTCTGAAAGTGAATATCAATGACATCTCTATCGAATGACACACTCCATCTCAAAGAATTGTCTTCGTAGCTTTTCTTCCCTTTGGCCAGTATCTCCATAAAAGATTTCATGTAGGATTATGATGTTGAAAGAAAAGTTTTGGGACGTGAAGAAATTATTTTTATCATGTATCCCCAGTGAGGTATATCAATCTCTAAGGATGCCGGAGAACCTTGATGTGAACTCTGACAGGATTAGATACTTTTCTCTCTCTACCAAGTGTTTCGTCACCATCAAAGTAAGGAAGTCTTGGATCCTTTGGGGACATTTTGGAACCTTAACATCATCTAGAGTTAAAGTATGGAACCCAATTCCAACCAATTTTTTTTGTTGGTTGTTCTGGTCTTCTTTCCGGAATTGGGTCATCTATCATCCCATCTTGATCATCATCGACTTCAGAAACTTCTGGTTCTCTTGGTCGGTTCATGTATATTGGTAGATTGTCTTCTTCGGAGGTGTCTAGTGAGACATTCTCGGTTGACTTTGAATTTGCTTCTTCAGTTTCTCCAATAGGATCGCTATTTGTTGTCTCTTCAGTATTGGATCCTAAGCTATCATCTTCTTTCAAGAAATAGAGGTCTGGAACAACCTGATCTGAGATCAACAAGTTTTCTGGATCTGACTCTTTAAAACTTTCCCCAACCTTTTTCCTTCATTTGGACTTCTTTTCTGCTGCAAGAGCATCTTTCTTTTTCCAAACCCATTTTTCAATGTCAAATTCAGTCTCATCTTTGGTTTTTTAAGTAAAGGATATAGGTTCATGTGGAATGAAAGGACATGTAGTACCGGGGCGGCTTAAATTCGATAGTGAGTATGTCTGTGATGACATAGGGAAAAAGGATGACTTTGGAGAGTGGCTTTAGGTTCTTTGTGGCTCAAAAGGTCCATGTCTCAGTTGTCTTATTTGTTCTTTAATATCATCCATCTCTTTTTGTTGTTGTGAAAAGAAGTAGAAAAGTGAGGTGCCTGGTGGACAGATCCCATACTGCATATTGGTCAGTTGCAATTTCAGGGCTCAGATAAGGTCGGCATGTTGATTGGACGTCTGTTCCACTTTCTTCTCAATGTTTTCCACATTTCTCATCATCTTATTTTGTGTGTGAATGTTCTTGAGGGAAGTGCTGATATTGGTCAACACTTTGTTCTGGCAGATTGCATTTTCTAATTGCTAGTTGATGGTAGCCCCAACATCACTTGTTGGTGGTTTTTCTCCAGCGGGAAGCACAATATTTTTCTTTGATATTTTTGGTGCATGGTTTACACCATCTTTTTCGAAGGGTTGTTGTGAGGGGAATTCTAGAGTATGACTAAAACTGGATGGACTCATCATAAAGAGTTGAGGATTGTGAGGTTTCATGGCTGGAGTAGGTGGATTTGACCAATATTGAGGTTTGTAGGAGAAAAGAAATTCATACATTCCAGGGAAGCTCAGGGAACCAATAGATGGATCCCCATCTTCATATAGCTTACGGAAATCCTTTTGTGAGCATCTTCCCTACTTTTTGGGTTTGTCTCTCTTCCTATGTAGCTCATCATATTCAATTTCGTCCTCCAGACATTCTTGGTAGTTATATTCAATATCCCAAGGGCAGTGCCCAATGAAGGGACATTTGAACCACCATATGTCACAACCTTCATGATTAAAGTGTTTGATCCAATCATGTTCGCTCATAACAACTGGAAGGTTCCAATTGAATGCATCCTCATAATCTTAGGTAAGGGTATGGATGTAGGTTGGTACATCTAAAGAAAAAAGGTTGTACTATTTGTTTTTTTGAGATGAGAGTTGTCAAAGATGATGGCTACAATTTTATCCTATTTTTTGACAAAGACTGGTTTAGTGGATCGAAGAGGTTCAATAGGAGGTTCTCTCATCCGGTCATAGTTTGTAACCAATGAGTCAGGAAGAATTTTGACAATTTCTTCCTTTGATATTTTTCTGGGTATTTGGGTACATGTAGTAGTTCTGCTAGTGGCATCTACATGTAGCAGCAAAGCATCATCTCCACCAGGGAATGAAAGATCCATGGCATGGTTCTGAACTCACCAAGCTATCTGTTAGTGAAGAGTTGCCTGGATAGCATCTCTAGCTTGTGGAGCTCCCTATATTTGGACTTGGATATTTAAGGCTTCAGTTAGATATTGATCACTTAGGGACATGTTGAAATTTGGAAATAACATGAAAAAAGTTGTCCCAGCATTCAAGGTGACCTCATTTGTATCCATATTAGCATGTTGGTACTCTTGATATCTAGTATCAAGGAGTGAATGGCGTGCAACAACAGATTGGCCTTTTCTTCCGCGATATGACAAGGCGATTCGGACAGCACCAAAATGAATATGGGTGAACCCGTGATTTTTTCATTGCTTTGGAAAATCATTGGGAATTTGCAGGATAACAAACTGTTCCTTTTGAGTAGAAAGAATAGGATGTTGATTGAGTTTCGAAGCAGCAACATATTCTTTTACCCTTTTAGGTTTATGTTGGACTGGGGAACGAATTTTAACCATGGATGGGTCATCTTTTTAGCAAAGGAAGAGTAAGGATTTAGGAGAGGTTAGTAGGTAGAAGACACTTTAGTTTTATCTTTTAGTATATCTACTTCATAAAGATAGTCATATTTAGAAGAAAGAGTTTTTCAAAGTACAGGAGACATAGGTACTTTGGTAAAGGATTTACAAAAACTAGATGAAGATGAAAATTTACAAGGACTGAACATAGACAGAAAAGACTCACTCATAGCTAACCAAACTGCTCCTCCCTCTAAAAGGATAGGTTTCCAATGGGGAAAGGTACAGGGAAAGGAAACGATGGGCAAGGCGACGAGATTGCAGAAACAATAGTTTTCCTATGAAGGGAAACAATAGCTAGAGTCAACTGTTAAGCATAAGAAGCCATATATGTATTAAGGTCCTTAGTGGCCATTTTTAATTTCTCGAGTTTTGTCTAGATGATTGACATAGCACTTCCACTACAAGGTTCCCTCCACACCCTATGGCCTAACTCTTTATACTAATGATGCTCTAAGATAGTGTTGAACAACCTGTAAGGTCTAGGATGAAGGCTCACCCTCTGAATACAGTGGACAAGTACAAGGGAATGGTCAGACATTCCTAGTGTGAGGAATTCAGCCTCCACATGCCTATACTTCTGCATCCATATCTGATCGCCTAACACCCAATCAATCCTTCTATACACTCTCCTAGTAGCCTGTTATTTGTTACACCAAGTGAAGAAACAACCTTTTGATCTAATGGGAGTCAATTCCAGATCATCTACTTACTCCTTGAAGCCCACTATCTCCTGGTGAGTCACTGGTTGGCCAATTCTATCCTCAGTGGATAGGACATTGTAAAAGTCCCCAAAAATGATCCAACACTATTGCACATTTACCCCCAGCAACTTTAACTCCATCCACAACACCTCCTATACTACTGCTCATTCTTGGCGTAAACCACAGTGATTAAAGATTTAAAGTTCTCTACTGGATTCTCCACACTACAATGAATGAATTGTTCATGCATATGAAGGATCTAGATATTGATATTGTGCCTCCATACTATCCATATCCTACCATTCTCACCATGTGGATAATTTCAAGCATAATCCCTACCTCTAGTCACTTTTTCTATGATCTTCCTAGCCTTATTTTCTTTAACTCTAGTTTCAATGTATCCAAAAACATCAATCCTATAATTTTTCAGAAAGAGAGCCACTTATTTCTATTTGAAGGCTTTATTTAGCCCTCTAAAATTCTAAGTACAGATAATCATGAGGTTGGGGAACATCCTCACTAGCCCCTAGATTCCCAGTTACACTCTTGAGGACAGCATATCTATTTGATAGATTGGTACCTATAGTGGCACCTGTATTATGTGCTACAACTTCATTATGTTCCTAGGTAGATATAATAGTGGGATTGGGTGTTGTTCCCTCTACCATCTCCGCTGGGCAATGTTCATGATCTTGCATTAATTCTAGTGGAGGTTTAAGCTTCCATGCTTGTGCCCCTGTCTTCTTCCGTTTGTTTCTCTGTTTCCTCTTAGAAGATTCTTGGAATTTCTCTTCACCCTGCACATTATCCCCTTTGTTCCATCAAGTTTCAAAAGTGTGCCCAAATCAAACATAGTAAGGGCAGAATTTCAGCCTCCAATACTCGATTGGCTATTGTATTGTGCCATTAGGAGTGTCAATAGTTAATTACTCCACAAGGGGCACATATATGTTCACTTCAACCAATATGCAAGCATAAGAAATTTGTTCAAATCTTCCTTGTATCTATCTGTGTACAAGGGTCGCCCAATGGTACTTTCCACCTTACTTAGTGCTCCGGTAGCCCAATATCCTACCAGTAAGCAGGGAAGTTCACCTACAGTGATAGTGTAGTGATGTTTTCAGAATCAAACCTAAAATTCATCTCCCAGTGCTTAAGAATGAACAGCTTATTATGATATGTAAATGGTCCTGCCTGCTTAACTAAGTCTTTGTCATCATTAAACTGGAATTGAAAAATGTAGTACCCATCAGCATGATACAGGATTTGGGGCTTAGCCACAAATTTACACATTGAGTTAACATAGTTTTCAATTGCTTTCTCATAAGGATTATCATTGATGACGTATATAATAAGGGAATTACTCCAGTAGCTTACAGTACTTTGGTAGTCAGTGACATCCAGTTTCACAACTACCTCACCATCTCTGTGAGCAAGCGGAACATAATCTAGGTGTAGACCCACTAGAGAGCTGCGATTTTGGTGTGGCTCTTGTTTCTGCAATTCATATGCCGCAACGCCCACCACCGTATTATGCTCACTCACAGGTGGAATTTTGCTAGTAGAAAGATACCAAAGGTTAGAGGGGTTAGTGATGGTCATTTCCCAGTAGTTGGCGTGATTATTGATGTTGGTACCTAGTCAGATTTCCTCCTCCATGCTATTACTAAAATTCTAAAGCCAATCTAGTGTAGCAGACCTGTCTCGCTTAAAGAGAAAAACTCCCCAAGAAGGAGCACTCGATTTGATGTTGTTATTTATGAGGTGTGAAATTTGGTGTTGAGATGTGATATGTGTTCTTTGTATTGCCATGTAAGTGAGTGATGATTTGTAAATATAATCAAGTCAATGGAGGTAAGATGAGGCCTCTTAAAAGTCATGTCAATGGATGATAATAATATACCAAATTATGAGAATGAAAGTGGATAACATGTTTTATCCTGAGATGAATGGCTCGTGCCTGAGGGGAGTATCCGGGTGAGTGGTTATGATGGAGTGGCTTATGTTCGAGGGGGGAATCCGAATGAGTAAATGAGTAGGAGCGGGTACCATGCTGGTATAGTACATGGATTTCTAGAGTCCCTTGCAGGTCATGATCGGAAAGGCAGAAATAAGACCCCCTGGCATGTGTGTACAATGATGTTTTAGTTTTGAGTGTTTGTGGTGATGTGATGGAGGCGTGTTCCCGGAACATCATAAATGTTACAATACCAAATAAAGCTTTAAAGAATAAGGAATGGTTCAGAATCATAATAATCTGATGAAGTTGAAGTCATTGATTCTATAGTTTATATGTGATAGCAATGTTGAGGTACTTGTTATAACTTATCATATTTTATGAAGACTTCTCAGAGTCTATCATGAATTGAGGGATTAGCAGTGAGGAGCCATTGTTTTTTCCATGTGGTAGGTTAATTGTTGATACACGACTATGTGTAATTTATATGGATATGATGAATTGCATGTTAAGAAAGGTTAAAGGAGAACTCCAGGTGTTCAGTCGAGTCAAGTTGCTGCCAAGGCAGTACCGCTGCAGCGGTACCTTTACCATCGTGATGAGACTATTGCAGTGGACCAAGTACCACTGCAGTGAAGCCTAATCTAATGAGCAGGACAACCGAATACCTCACATTGATTGATTCTAGAATGAATACTATTTAATGAATTTGTGTTTTGGTAATTTGCATGTTGTTATTTCACTGTATATGAGCGATTATTTAAGGTTGGCCCATGATTCCTATTGGTAAATTGTGTCATACTGATTCTACTCCTGTACTTCTATTCTGAGTGCAAACCTCAATCCCGAAAATTTATCTCGACCCCATTTGTAGAGAAACGGCAAGATATTAGAAGGTAAGCGGATTCAGATGTGCTACTACGATTCCTCCGTGGAAGATGCCTTTTGTTCAGGCATTGAAATATTGATTTCTTAATTTACTCCTACTTAGACTATGTTAGCTAGAAGTCTTCATTTACAATGACTTTCAGGTTCTGGAGATGTAATAAACAGATTGGCATTTATTTTCCTTTCATCATTTAAGTTTTCTGCTATTTATCATTTTAATATGATTTATTCTTATTTCTGTGGAGAATTGGTGAGTAGTTGGGACTCATTAGTTCTCTCACCAGACGCAGTAGTGTGGGTGCCAATCACGGCCACTTGGGTCGTGATAAAGTTGGTATTAGTGTAACGCCCCATCTGTCGTTACGGGAGAAATAAGTCCCGAACACCCTCTATGGCTTAAGCTATTGGTGGGAAGGTTTTAGGTAAGTGTTATTAAGAAAGTGAGGTTGAGGAATGGTTGTGTTCAGGAAATGAGAGCTACAGGTTACGATAGACTGCTGCAGCGAGACTATTACCACAGTTGGAGGCCCGCTATAATGGACAAGGATATAAACCACTGGATCTGTTGTGGCGAGGCACTGGGCACTGTAACGGGTCTGCTGCAGCAGAAATGTGACCATTGCAGTGGACGAAGGGAATTAGTAAGTGTGTTTTAAGTAGGATTTCAGGGAGTTTGCCCCATTATCCCAAAACTCAACTTGTTCAGAACTCAGAACGAATTTCCAAGAGCATAGCAGTTTCTCTTCCCCAAGGTAAGATCTTCGGCCAATTCTCTCTATTTTGCCTCCCTAAACCCATAGAATCTAAAGGGAGACCTCTAATAGTGGAATTTTGAAGGTGAAGAACCCTAGAACTAAAGACTAGGGCAAGTGGAATGGTTATTGGTAGGTTTTGATTCCTAGGCCTAGAAGTAGGTGATTAGCACTTCCTAGGAAGAACGTAAATGAATTATTTCATCTTTAAGATAATTTGAGACTTAGAGTCATAAAGCTTGGACCTATAGAATTAAATACTACTTAAAAAAGGTTGACGGAGTAGGAAATTCATGAATTAGATTGGAATGGTCATTGGAAGGTTAGGGCATGATAATCTAACTCTTGGTTAATGAATTGAGTCATGATAATAGGTAGAATTGGAGGAGTTTTAAATTTTCAAGATCCTTATTCGAAGAGTAAACAATAAATTACTTTGAATTTGTCATTGTAGATTTTGAACATTTCGAAGTGATGAGGAAAGGCAAGACTCCAGCGGTGTGATTGTTATTTGAATCCTTCAAATGAGGTAGGTTATGGTTTAGAAGGAGTTAGACTTTATATAATGACATGTATATGTGTGGAATGATAATGAATGCATTGGTCTCTGGCATTTAATTGTTATAATAATTCTCTTGTTGAATGAATGTGATATGATGTCATTACTTTTGTAAAGTGGAATTTGATGTTTGAGAGGTTGTTCATGTTCTTTCTATTATCTAAAAATGATCTATGAATTATGTGAATATCTACGTCGTAGGAGGTAAGATGAGGCCATCCAAGGGTCAAATAAAATGACGTAGTGGCAAAACACTGAGATATGTGAAGAAAAGTGGATAACATGTTTTGTCCTAAGATGAGTGACTTGTGCCCAAGGGGAGCATTCAGGCGAGTGATTATGGTTGAATGGCTCGTGTCCAAGGAAGCATCTAGATGACTAGATGAGTGGGAGAAGGCACCACGCTAGTACAGTACATGGATTTCTAGAGTCCCCTACAGGTCATGTTTGGATTGGTAGAAATAAGACCCTCTGACATGTGTGTATATTGATGATCACTTTTGGAGTGTTTATGGTGATATGACGGAGGCGTGTGCTTGTCATATCACCATTTGTGATGTTATTTGATTAAGCGTATAGAAATAAAACTAGTTTGGAAGTTTGAGAACCTGAATAAACTAAATTCCTTGCTATGTATTCTATGTGTTAGTAATAGTGATGTGTTTATGATAGTCTGATATCAATTGTAAATTCTCGTAAAAATTTATGATTAGTTGTGAAATCTGTTGTGAGTAGCCAATTGTATATCCCATGTAGTTATGATATACTGACTGTGGAACTAACGGCTATGAGTAGCTTGGATGGTTATGATGAGTAGAATGTTGAAAAGAGTTAAAGGGAACTATACGTGTGCAACTAAGTCGAGCTACTGCAAAGGCAGTACTTCTGCAGCAGTACCTATACCATCGCGGCAAAACCATGGTAGCGGTCAAATGACCACTGCAGTGAGGCCCAATCCAGTGAGCAGGCTGGCCAAGAACCCTACACCGATTGATTCTTTTTGAATGAGTATTAATTACTAAGCTTGTGTTCTGGATAATTGTATATTGTTGTTTCACTTTATATATGTTATTATTTAAGGTCAACCGATGATGCCTACCGGTACTTAGTTTTGTAAGTATGCTACTCTTGCACTTATTTTCTAAGTGCAGACCTGATCCAGGAAGCTCACCTTGACCCCATCTCTAGTGCAGCAGCAGATTAGTAGAAAGTGAGTGGTTTAGGATGCATTTCTTCGATTTCCACCACAGAAGATGTCTTTTGTTCAGACATTAACTTTCTTAAAGTTTCTTAATTTATTCCTTTTAGACACCATTAGGTAGATGTCCTCATTTACAATGACTTTCAGGTTCTGGGGATGTACTAGACAGTCTTGACGACTATATTTCTTTCAATTTAATTAATGTTTTCACTATTTATTTATTTATTTATTTTCTTGTAATATGATCTATTCATGTATGTTGTCAGAGTTGGGTAATTAGTTGGGATTCATTAGTTCTCCCATCGGAGGGAATGGTGTAGGTTCCAATCACAACCACTTGGGTCATGACAAAGTTGGTATCAGAGCCTTAAGTTCGTTGATATCATTTTATGAGTTTGAGTCTAGTAGAGTCTCGCGGATCGGTGTAGAGACATCCGTCACTTATCTTCGAGAGGCTATAAGACTTTAGGAAACTCCCTTCTTTCTTTCCTTTTCGTGTTATTACTTGATTCCAACTGGTATCAAGTGATCCAAATTGAATTTTGACAATTCTTCTTTCTTTCTCTCTCAGATGGTAAGAACACATCTAGGCGGAAATAGAGAAGAAGCACTCGAGCTAGTAGTAGCAGTTGTAGTTCACGGCATAGGATCGGGCAGAGGTCGTGGGTAGAGGCCTGTTGTTTCAAGAGGAAGGGCCCGTGCTCCCTCTCTAGCTTAGGAAAGGTCATCATCTCCAGTGCCTCCAGCGGTTAGGAAAGGGTGGCAGTGAAGGTAGAGGTCCAACACAGGGAGAGGCTGTAGCCTCTTCAGCATCCTTCGAGGTCTTGAATCTTCTGAGCGGCCTCATGGGTAATAGGGCAGCACCAGTAACTCTTGCAGGCAGCAGTCCGGGATACAACATGCAGTTGATATGTCTCCTCGTATAGATGATATTTCTGAGGCTGTGATATTTCTGAGGTTGTTGGCTGGATTGATTATGATTGGGGATGAGCATGACCTGTTCTGGAGGTTCACAAAGATGAAGACTCCCACTTTCTATGACATTGAGGTAGAGGACGCCTATGAGTTCATCATCGATTTCCATGAGAGGCTCCATAAAATGGGGGCAGTGGAGAAGTATGGGGTGGAACTTGTCACCTTCCAGTTGATGGGTGATGCTAAGCTCTAGTGGAAAGCATTCGTGGAGTGCAGTTCGGGCGGGGTCACCACCACTGACCTGGACCAAGTTCTACTACACCTTCCTGGAGAAGTATGTGCCTCGCACCCTACAAGATCAGAGGTGAGACAAGTTCAGTAGCATTGAGCAGGGGGCCTCTTGAGTTGCTGCTTGTGATGCTCGATTCCACTCACAGTCCAGATATTCTCTACCCCTGTTGCCCACTGAGGAGGAGAGAATTAGGCAGTTTTTCAAGGCCTGAATGTGAGCCTTTAGCTCTCAACCCTCCACATGGTCTCTGTAGGTAAGACCTTCTAGGAGGTAGTAGAGTTTATGAAGAATATGGAAGGGGTGAAGCAGGATGGGTATGTGAAGAATGCTGAGAAGAAGGCTTGGAAGGTGGGTACTTTTAGTGGTGCCTTCACTAGGACCATGATTCCCCAGGGCTACTCCAGATGCTCTGTTCCATCGGCTATGCAGATATCAGTTGGGGGTCTGTCAGGGACTAGTCAGCGGCCTTCAGGTATAGTTAGGGGTACTCAGATAGTTCTCTCAAATTTTGGGGCTCGCCATATTTTTTTCATTCCAGCTCAGAAGTCAGTGATTGATAAGGTGTGCCATGAGTGTGGGAAGTATGGCCACATCCACAGATAGTATCCCAGGTTTGGTCAGGGCGGGCAGATTACTTGCACCCATCTCATCGAGCTCTGTCCCCTGCCGGGAGAAGAGGTAGCACGTTCAGTAGGGATCATCCACAGCTTGGATGGGCATTCAGCCAGTGATTAGAGGCGTATCCAGCCTGGTAGATGAGGTATTCAGACGGGCCGAGAGGGAGAGATACTAAGTCTAGCAGAGGGGTTGCACAACCCAATAGGGACAGGTATCAAGCAAGTAATCAGGCCCACATCTATGTGTTTTTCAATCACAACCCGAGGTAGAGGCTTCAGACGCCATTATCACAAGTACGATTTTTGTATGTGAAAAAATGGCTACGACGTTGTTTGATCCTGGCTCTAATTTTTACTATGTGTCTACTTATTTTGTTGCGTGATTGGATCTTGCTTGTGATATACTTGATGTTCCTATTCATGTGTCTACTCCTATTGGGGATTCTGTGGTTGTGGATAGGTCTATCATGCTTGTTCAGTGGATTTTATGGGTTGTGATACTCGGGTAGATTTGGTTATCTTAGATATGGTAGATTTTGATATGATTCTGGGAATGAGCTGGTTGTCTTCATACCATGTCATTCTAGATTGCCATGCTAAGACAGTCACCATAATGATGTCAGGGTTATCTAGGTTGGAGTGGAAGGAAAATTGTAGCCCTACTCCTAGAAAGCTTATCTCTTATATTTGTGCCCAGAAGTTGATAGGGCGAGAGTGCTCTGCATATCTAGCCCACATTTGGGATACCAGTTCAGAGGTTCCTTTCATAGAGTCGATCCCATTAGTCTATGAGTTTCTAGAGGTGTTCCCCGCTGATTTTCCTGGCATGCCGCCGGACTGCGATATTGATTTTTGCATAGATTTAGAGCCAGAGACTTGATCCATTTCCATACCGCCGTATATGATGGCACCAACTGAATTGAGAGAACTTAAGGTGTAGTTGAAAGAGCTAAATTAGTAAAGGGTTTATTAGGTTGAATGTCTCTCCATGGGGTGCTCCAATGTTGTTTGTGAAAAAAAAGGGCAGTAGCATATGGATGTGCATTGGCTACCGTCGGCTGAATAAGGTAACTATTCAGAATAAATACCCTCTTCCCCAAATAGATGACCTATTTGGTTAGTTATAGGAGGCAGCCATGTTCTCAAAGATTGACTTGAGATCAGGCTATCATCTGTTCAAGATTCGTGCTGAGGATATCCCGAAGATGGCTTTTTAGACCCGATATGACCATTATGAGTTCCTGGTCGTGTCCTTTGGATTCAATAATGTCCCAGGAGTGCTCATAAGCCTGACGAATGGTATCTTCAAATCCTATTTGGATTCCTTTGTAATCGTTTTTATTAATGATATTTTGGTGTACTCCAAGACTAAGCAGGAACATGAGAATCATCTGAGGATTGTGTTGGGGCTGCTAAAGGAGAAGCAACTTTGTGCCAAGTTCATAAATGTGAATTTTGGCTAAAGTCGATGTCATTTTTGGGACATGTGGTCTCCAAGGATGGAATTAAAGTGGATCCACAGAAGGTGAAAGAGGTCCAAAATTGGGCTAGGCCTACTACAGTGACTGAGGTTCGGTGTTTTGTAGGGTGGGCTAGCTATTACTGCCGATTTGTGAAAGGATTCGTAGCCATTTCCTCTCAGTTGACGAAGCTGACCCAAAATGATGTGTCATTCCAGTGGTCTAAGGAATGTGAAGAGAGCTTTCAGAAGCTCAAAACCTTGCTGACCACGGCACCTATTCTGGCACTACACATGGAAGGTAAAGATTTTGTAGTTTACTGTGATGCCTCATGATCTGGATTGGGTACTACGTTAATGCAGGAAGGACAGGTCATTGCTTATGCATCGTGACAACTAGAAGTACATGAGAAGAACTACCCTACACACGACCTGGAGTTGGTAGTGGTTGTATTTGCCCTAAAAAGTTGGAGGCATTACTTGTATAGGGCTCGTTGTGAGGTGTTCACAGACCAACACATTCAGTAGTATGTATTCTCTCAAAAAGATATTAATCTGAGACAATAGAGATGGATGGATCTGCTTAAGTACTACGATGTCACAATTCTATATCATCCATGGAAGGCAAATATGGTGGAAGTTGCCTTGAGCTGGAAAGTAGTGAGCATAGGTAGTTTGGCCAATTTGGAAGCTATCCGACGCTCAATGGCTAGGGAAGTTCAGACCCTGGCCAACAGCCTGGTGAGACTCATGTTGGTAGAGATAGGAGGAATATTAGCCAATGTGGAGGCTAAGTCATCATTGCTAGAGGAAGTGAAAGACAGGCAGTTTAAGGATGCAAGGCTGAGTAATATTTGGGACCAGGTTTACGAGGGGAAACAAAGGAGGCGAAAATAGATAATGAAAGGACTTTTGAGGATAAGGGGGTGTGTATGTGTTCCTCGGGTTGGTGAGCTAATCAAAATTATCCTGTCAGAAGCTCACAACTTGAGGTACTCTATCCATCCTGGGTTTACTAAAATGTATCATAACATAAACTAACACTATTGGTGGAGCAGAATGAAGAGGGAAATTGTTGAGCATGTCGCTCATTGCCTAAACAATCAATAAGTGAAGTATGAGCATCAGATGCCAGGGGAGTACTCTAGAGAATGCCCATCTTAGAGTGGAAGTGGCATCGGATAGTGATGGACTTCATGGTTGGCCTTTCTAAGACGTTGGGGAAGTTTGACTCCATTAGGGTATTATTGACAAATTGATGAAGTCTGCTAATTTATTTCCCGTCCAGGTGATTTACTAATGTGCCACGAATTTATGACACTTTCGACACTTAAGATGTAGAAAAAATTAGGCGTGCTTATATAGATATGAGGTGCTTTTGCCTTATTTTTAGGGAAATCATGTCCGGGAGTTGGATTGTGGAAAAGGAGCTGAAACAGAGAAGAAAATGACATGTCGCAGGTCTTAGTATGAGTCGTACCATCCAGGTATGAGCCGTATTTGGCACCCGTAAAAGAGCTTTAGAGAAAATGCCCAAGTTTAGAGTCCACATACAACTGATAGTACGAGCCGTACTGAATGTCCGTAACTTAAGATCCAGGAGATGTGCACTTGCTGAACCCAATGGTAAAAGTGGAAGCCACGAGTTGTGATGGCAAGGTATGAGTCGTACTAACATACTCGTGGTAAGATTCATAGAGTTGGGTATTTTGTACGAGTCATACCAGCATGGTACAAATCATGACAAGGACCCGTATAGGGAATAAAAGAGATGCCAACTTTCAGAAGTTCAAAACACGACAATCTCCTACGACTCATAGTATCACTGTATGAGTCGTACAAACCTCCAGTACTTCAAAAGATAGAGGTTGCAAACTTGTGTTATGGAGGCTTCCTATGACTCGTAGCATCATGCTACGACACATAGGATGACTCGACAACAAAATCCCTGTTAAATTAGGAAAGGATTTTATTAATTGTATAAATACTTTTAGGTTATTTTCATTATCAAAATTTGATACTTTTCAATTATAATCATAGTTTTTGGGTTTCCTAACTTCTTGGAGAGAAAATACTCGACTACTTTGATAAAGTTCATCATTATTATAGGACTTTTGACAAGTTGATTGTTCAATTGATTCTTTGGTTCTTCTTTCATTAATATTGTAAGTATTCAATTATGTTTTCTTCTATGAAATCTGATCTTATTCTTACAATCATGAATAACTAAACCCTCCACAACTAGGGTTGTGGGAACCATGGTGGAATAATAAACTAGGGATAACATAAAGTGATTCTACACCAATATGAATGTCTATATTGTTCTTTTATTCATGCATAATATTTCTTAACGGTGTGCAACATTAGGACTAGCCCTAATTCTATTCTTTCTTGAACCTAGAGAACTAGAGATTAGGAAAAGAAAAGAATAACAAGGCCTTGAAATTGAGTTTCAATGAATAGATTGAGTTGCGGTCACAGGAGAGTTAGTTTTGAACTATTGATAAAGGTTAAAGTGAAATTGCTCATGAGACCTGAGTGATTGAGTAGATTCATCTAATAGGGACGAATCAATCGTTTAGATGAACATAATTTATCAGTTCTAAAGGCTAAGTATAGGGATAGATCACAAGTGTAATAATCTGACTTAGTTGGGAAGCCATGGAAAACACTTCCATAGTTAATTGCATAACTATTGATCACAACTCTAGGTCACAATACTATTACTTGATTAAAAAACCCCACCTAATGGAACTAAAAGTGTGATACTAATATTAGTTTGTATCTTGACCATATTCCCTGTGGGATCGACCCCAACCTTAGTTGGGTTCTTTATTGACAACATCCGTATTATACTTCTTCAGGGGTGTAATTTGAGCATTATAAAAAATGGCGTCATTGCCGGGGAATACAACTTAGGATTAGATTAATTGATTTTAGTAAACTTTTAGTTTTTATTTCCTCGTTTATGTTTTTCATTTGTTTTCTTTTATTTAGGCGACCATACAAAAAGGGCCACCCTCTAAATAGTAGGAGATGCCTAACCTGAGAGCATCCTCTGTGACCAGCGCATGGAGGATAAGAGGTCGCTAGTGCCCTTGGTGAAGAGGCGAGGTGTCGAGACACTAGAAGCCATACTTATGAATTTTGATGAGGATGTTGTCCAAGGGTATATAGAAATGCTAAATGCACTGGATGGAATGGGGTCCTACAACTTCAGGCCGAAGAAGTTGGACCTTGATCTAAAGAATCGTGCAACCCCTCCAGCAAAACTTTCAGTTGAAGTGCCACTAGTCTTGGAGCTTAAAGCTCTACCTCCACATCAAAAATATGTATTCTTGGGGGAGATCAATACTTTTCCATTGATTATTGCAACAAATTTGGTAGAGTGGCAAGTTGAGGCCCTGATATCAGTGTTGAGAAGGTTCAAAAAGACAATTGGTTAGACCATTACTAACAACATCGGTATCCCTCTAGGCATATGCACCCACAAGATCTAGCTTGAGCCAAATTGTGTAACAAGTATAGAGCATCAGCAAAGACTGAATCCACCCATGCCAGAGGTGGTGAAAAAGGAGATTATCAAGTGGCTGGATGTTGGTGTTGTCTATCTCATTGCTTATAGTAAGTGGGTGTGTCTGGTATAGTGTGTACCAAATAAAGGTGGAATTACAGTGGTGCCAAACAAAAAGAATGAGCTAGTTCCAATAAGGCCGATCACAGGTTGGCGTGTTTGCATGGATTATCAAAAACTCAAACATTAGATGTAGAAGGAGCAATTTTCGATGCCTTTCATGGACCAGATGCTTGACAAGATGGAATGCAAAGGATGGTACTGCTTTCTTAATGGTTACTCAGGGTATAATCATATCTCCATAGCCTAGGAGGACCAGGAGAAAACCACATTTACCTGTCCTTATGGAACTTTTGCTTTCAAGAGAATGCCCATCGGATTATGCAATGCACCAACCACATTCTAGCGCTTCATGAAGTCTATCTTTTTAAACATGGTGGAGGACACCATTGAAGTATTCATGGATGATTTCTCGATCACGGGTGATTTCAGATTGCATTGAGCATTTGAGCAAAGTGCTTAACATATGTGAAGAAACTAACATGGTACTCAACTAGGAAAAATATCATTTTATGGTCAAAAAGGGGATTGTACAATGCCACAGAATTTCGAGAAAAGGTATAGAGGTGGACAAAGCTAAAATCAAGGTGATAGCTGGATTGCCACGACCTATTTTTGTCAAAGGTATCCAAGCTTTTTAGGATATGTAAGGTTTTATAGGAGGTTCATCAAAGATTTTTCAAAGATTGCACAACCTTTGTGCAAGCTACTTGAAATGGAGGTGAAATTCAATTTCGATGATGCCTGTTTGAAGGCTTTTGAATGATTGAAAGAAAGACGCACTGATCTTGGGCAGAATTATATGCCCAATTGATACTCAAATGCTTCATTTCGTCTTGTTTATCCATTGATATTTGTACATTTTCATGTGATTTGTAGTTAAAAGGTGAATTTATACTAACCAACATGATTAGTGTTGTTTTGCAGGAAAAATGTAATTTTAGGAAGCTAAGATGCATGTTGGGAGAAATCGGGAATGGACTCGAAAGCGAGCAGTGGAAAAGGCCAAGGAAATGCAGCAAATTAAGGGGCTCCGCGATGGAGCCGTGTCACGCTGCCATCGCAGAGGCATTCTGCCCCGGATGATTAAAATAGGTCAAGTTCCAGTGAAGGTACGCGTTGGTGCCAAGGCACGTTGGCTAAGCCACGCGTTGCACGCCGTGGCACGTTGGGCATAATTAACTGGACGACCGGATTCCAGTGAGGGTCCGCGTTTGTGGCGTGTCATGGAGGCAGTGCTCCGCGATGCACTCCGTGACTCGTTGCTTGTTATTCTGGAAAAAATTTCCACTAGTATAAATAGCACACTTAGGTTTATTTTTAATTATTCTGACTTGGTTGAGCAAGAACGTGGGTTACAGGCAGTTGAGGGGACGAAATTCTTAAGGTTCTTCTCTATCTCTTTCTTCCTTATTTCAATTATTTGTATGATTTACACTCATTTAACGATGTTTAATCCAAAAATGAGTGGCTAAATTCACTTCTTGTTGAGGTTAAGAACATTTGTAGTGGAATGTAATTATTGATCATTTTGGTTTTTCATCTTTTCTTCTATGGATGTTCTATTAATTCTTGTTCTTACTGCATTGATGTTTGGCCAATATTAATGTATATCTAAAAAATTCGATTTGCGCACTAAAGAGAAATAAATTGGAAAGTTGTGAATTGATAGGATATGATCTCTTCTGGTTTGGGAAAATTGAGAATTGATTTACCTTCAGAATAAAAATATATCTGAAAGTCATATTAGTCAATTAAGGAATCAGTTTCATATGGCTAGAACATGGATTTCTTCTTATCACGGAAATGTAGGTGGAAGGTTCATGATTCTTAAGTTGGGTTAAATACGAGAGTTTTAATCCATAGACAATAATTCTTGACTAACAACCGAAGGAAAGATTAACCAATTTGTGTCAATAAATTGCTTCCCTGCATGTTCATTTTAGCCTCAGCATGCTCATTACTATAGTTTAGACTCAATTTGTACATTTGTTTTAGATTAGTATAAATTAGGAAACAAAATCCAAAAATCTTCTTGAAACTGTTGTCTGCATTATTAGAGTTAGAGTGTATTAACACTTGGTTCGATTATTACCTTGGTCCAGTCCCTGTGGGATCGATACTTGGCTACTCTAGCCATCTTACTACTTGTTCGACCACGTGCATGATCTTGGGCAGATTTATATGCCCAAGTGATACTCAAACGTATTATTTTCGCCTTGTTTGTGTGCAATATGTATATATTCTCATGTAATTGGTAATAAAATGTGAATTTATACTAACCAACATGATTAGCATTTGTTTTGCAGGAAAATATGATTTTTAGGAGCTAAAATGCATGTTGGAACTATATCGGAGTTGGACTTGGATACGAGCGTGGAAAAGACATTGGAATGCACAAATTATAGGGGCTCCGCGATGGAGCCGTGCCACGCTACCATCGCGGAGGCACACTGCCTGGAGAGGAAATTAAATGGCAAATTCCAGTGAGGCCTCGCGACAGCTCCGTGGCACAGAGATAGGCCTCCGCGTTGGCCTCCGTGCCACGTTGAGGCTATTTTACCGGACCCTGGATTTCCAGTGAAGGTCCGCGTCCACGCCGTGTCACGGAGGCAGTGCTCCGCGTTGGCCTCCGTGACACGTTGCTTGTTATTCCGGGAAAAATTTCCCACTAGTATAAATAGCACACTTAGGTTTATTTTAATCAGTTTTTTTAGTTTTTAGACTGAGTTCAGACTTGGTGGAGCAAGGACGTGGGTTAGCAGCAGTTGAGGGACGAAAAAGCTAAGAGATTTCTTCTCTTCCTTTCTTCTTTCAATCAATTGTATGTATGATTTACACTTGTTTTAGGATGATCAATCCACAAATGAGTAGCTAATTCTCTTCCTTGCTAAGGTTTTGAACATGTGTAGTGAATTTTGATTGTAAATGATATGGTTTTCTTCTTTTTCTTTCATGTTGTTCTATTAATTCTTGTTCTCACTGCATTAGTGCTTGGCCGACATTAATGTACATCTAAAAAGTCCAATTTCACTCAAGAGAGCAAGAAATTGGAAAGTTATGAATTAATAGGGTATTGTTCTTAACTTGATTTGGGAAAATTGGGTTTTGATGTGCTTTCCTGATAGAAATATACTTGAAAGTCGTATTAGTCAATTTAGGAATCGGAATTGTATTGCTAGGTCGTAAATTGCATTTGATCACAGAAATGTAGACGAATGGTTTATGATTCTTAAGTGAAATTAAATACGAGAGTTTTAATTTCTAGGCTACTGTTCTTGGCTAGCAACATGAAGAAGAGATTAACCGAATTATTATGACAATCGAATTCATTACTTGTTCTTAACATTGGCATGCTCATATCCATAGTTTAAATTTACAGTAAATAATTGTTAATAGTTTTAGTATATATTTTATAAACAAAAACTCAATTAACTGTTGGTTACATTGTTGTTAGCATAGTTAGAAGTAAGATAAGAATATAGTATACTTAGGCAAATTTTACATACCCTGAGCCTCCTTGGATCGATACTTGGCTTACTTAGCCACTTTATTACTTGTTTGACCACGTGCACTTGCATGTCGGTTTATAATATATAATACCAACCGAACAGCCGAACAAGTTTTTGGCGCCGTTGCCGGGGAGGCTAGGCAATTGGTGAAATTGTGTTAAGTGTAAATTTACTGTATTTTTGTTCTATTTTCTTAAGTGTTGACAACTTGGTCTTAGTATTTGTTTTAATTCTTTGTTCATTTTAATTTTTCTCTCTTTCGGATACCCTCATTGACATGACATCTTGGAATATAAATGGTGGATACGCATATTTTGGTGAATCTTGCATGAATTGCGGAGGACCCCACTTGTGGCAAAACTGTAACACGTGCAATATATGTGGGTGTCAATATGGCCATTGGGGTGATTGTCCAAAGGCATATTCCCCTTCCCCAAGCCCCCGCTATGATCATTCTGTTGTTTTTGCTGAATATAGGCATGTTGAAAATGAGGACTTGGGACGCCAAGTTCAAATAGAGGACATGATGAAACAACTCCTGGAGCAATCAGAAGCAATGAAGGAGTCGGTGGCAGAATTGATACTTCAGCAAAAGGAGAATGCAGAGGCTGTAAGCAGGATGAGCGTCAAACTCACGGAGATGTGTGCTGAGGCTGAAGCTTGTGATAATTTGCAGGTGACAGTTTTAGCCGATATTCAAGAGGAACTACAAGAGAAATACAAGGGTGAATTTTTGGATGAAGCCCAGCAATTAGAATCTCTTGAGTGTCCCCGTGATCGGCTCATACCTATAGAAAATCTATTCATGGAAGAATAGAAACAATATCTCCCATTTGACCTTAATGGAGAAATAGATGTCGATGTTGAAAAGGTGTACACAAGTAAGGAAGTCAAGCACAATGCAATTTCAGAGTTGAGGTTGATTGGACCACACTCGAAGCATTTTTCAACATTAAGTTTGGTTGACAACACAGAAATAGAGTCTTCCAAGATTATAGAGAAATGTCTAGAGGAGGACCAAGCCCCGTATATTCTGAAATTTGCTAACTCGAAGCAACGAAATGACTTCACTTACTCAAGGGCCAATAAGTTCAAAAGAAAACATCTACTGCTTGGTCCTTACAATTTTTCACCACCACCCCTGGAGCATAAGAGGAAATTAGAGAAGAAATTAGGGGTGAAATTCATATCCTCAAGGCGGAGGAAAAAGCGGTGAAACTTGATACGTCGAGCCGCGACGGTAAACCAGGCGCTGCACGGGAGGCAACCCGTGAAAAATATTTTCTTTCTTTCTTTTTTTTTAGTGTAAATAATTTTTATTTTTTATTTTTCTTTTCTTGATGTGGTATATATTTTTGTTTTAGTTAATATTTTTCATTTTAGTTAGGGAAATCTATTAATCTAACCAATTTTGTTTAGTGAGGTGATTTTCAGGTCTAACGGAGAGAAATATGCATGGAATTGGGAAGAATAAGGCAAGGTATAAAAAAATAATTTATTGGAAGAAACAGTGCACTGGCGCGTTGGCTCCGTGGCACAGAGGAAGGGCTCCGCGTTACCCTCCGTGACACGTTGAAGGCGAAATCCGAATTTTTTTAAAATTTCCAGTAAGCCAACGCGTTGGCTCCGTGTCACGGAGGAGGGGCTCCGCGTTACCCTCCGTGACACGTTGCCTTACATTTGGTGCTGGGTCATACCGGGTTGCCGGGTGACCCGTGTGTTTTCTTTAAATAAACCCTCGATTTTCGCCCAAATCTCCCCATTCCCTCTCCCTTCCGCGACCAAAACACCCATTTCCCCCTCCCCAAGCACCGTGCCACGTTACTAGGCAAGGAATTCGTCAAGTTTCTTCGGTTCTTCAATTCAAAGGTATGTTTTCCTCGTTTCTCTCAAATTTTTGGCGATTTTAGTCGAATTTGGGCATGTGAGGTGAGATATATCACCCCAAGTAGCAATTTAACATGATGTTGAGTTATTTGTGATTGATATATGTTCGGATTGTTGTAATTAGCGGTTGAACTTGTCGATTACGTGAATAATTCGAATTTGATTGTAGAATTGTATTCTAGGGCATGGGTTGTTGAATTTGACTTGGGTGACTGGATAATTCGATAAATTAGATGTCGGGGTGTGTTTGTAAATTGAGATAAGTCGTTGTAAATATTGTATGAATGTTAAAAGACGACGAAGTCTCGAATTTTTGGGAAAATGTGAACATTGTGTAAATTGGTTTGATTAATTGGATTCGTTTGTATATAGAATGTTTTTGTCGTTGTTTTTATTGGTTGTTTTTATTGCTAAGTGCGATGATTGAATTGTTTGCGATAGTACTATTGGGATTAGCTATATGAAGTCTGAGTAGTACACTAACTGTTATGCTGTCGAAATTTTTTTGTGAACGCACTAAGCATAAATTGTATAGTTGTTGTCTTTGGTGTAAGTAGAGTTATCCTTGCCGTAGTTTTGTAAAAGTAGCTAAGGCCTAAGTGTGGGGTAAACGTTGTGTAACCCGACCTTAGCCTAAGTTAACATCTTTATAGCTTAACTTTGTGCTTGTTAATTTATATTGACAGGTACAATGGCTAGCAGACAGGATAGGGGCAATGGTGCTTCTACCTCAGGCACCGGCAGAAAAAGAATGAGACTGGGCACCGCAGTCCCAGCTGCACCAGCTGTTCCGCGCGGCCAACGCCGCCAATACGGAACAAGGTGGGTAACCGAGGAAGGAAAGAAATGGTATGCTAAGCATAAGGAGAGCAAGTACTTCCCGGAGGAACATATTGCACAGGAACCACTAGCACAGGAGTTCCCCCGTATTGTGCAAAGGATTGAAGCAGCTGGGCTCAGCTTTATCTTTCAGGAGCCCAAGGAGTGCAACCTTCATTTGGTCCGAGAGTTCTACGCAAATTGGAACCCGGCCATCAGAAGCCACACAATAAAAATCAGAGGGCAGATTGTTACTCTAGAACCCCAGCAGTTCAATGCCATCGTTGGAGCGCGGGACACAGACGCTCATGTTCTCCACCAGCTAAACATCACCCCACCGTACGCCGACATCAGACGTACGTTGTGTGGGTCTCGATCCATAGCCCGATGGAGTAGACATAAGGAGAGGGGTTACCACCAGACTCTGCCTTATTCACAGATGAATAGGGAGGCCAGAATATGGCTGAAGATTGTGTGTTCGTGCTTGATCCCGAGAGTTCATATGACGGATGTGACCCGGGACCGTGTCTGCTTGGTGTATGCCCTTATGAAAGGGCTTGAGATTAATGTTGGGGCGGTAATTATATCCGCCATGAAGAGAGCCAGACTACACCAGGGCCACAGATACGGGTTTGGCGGACTCATCACCACCTTCCTCCGAGGCCTTGATGTCGAGGAAGAGGCCTTGGACTACATTCCGCAGTTGGAGCGGAGGGCCCTCGATGTGACAAAAACTAAGGCCCCCGACACCACACACGGGCCAGTGCTGACTTTAGGCGAGCGACATGCTCGTGACGATCAGTACATGGCACGTATGTTCGGCATGCAGATGCTTCAGCTACGGATTGGTGGGAGACCAGCCACCGAGGAAGAGTTATGGCAGCTGGAGCTGGATTACCCATTTGGCGAGAATGCCAGAGCCTTATGCCGAGTGGGACCAGCCTTCATGGAGCCGACGGATGACGATGTCCCTACTGATGAGGAGACACATCGGGAGGACTCCGATGTGGAGTCTGATGACGACGATAGAGCTGACTCAGACATGGGGGACGAGGCAGCAGCACCAGATGAAGAAGTCGAATATTTCGACTGATCAGGGAGTTCCACCACCCGAAATTTTGTTTTGTAATTTTTGTGAACACTGGGGACAATGTTCGATTTAAGTGTGGGGTGGGGAGTAGCTAGGTGCTGGGACTTAGGCTCTAATCTGCTGTATGCTTTCTCCTTGGTTTGTATGTATGTTTGTGTTTTCCCTGTTATGAACTGATTTGTGTTGTATCTGTATATATTTGTTTGTGTGGTTAATGATGTGTGTTATGAAAAGTTATGGTTGCCAGTGTAAATATTTTGTAAATATTTTTTTTTCCATCGAGATGATCGATATTTTTCAAAAAAAATTTTGCGAAAATATTTTGCACTTGTAAATATTTTCTTTCTATCGAAATGATCGATGTGTTGCAAAAATTTTCGGTTTTTATTTTGTTTGGGTTTCTCGGAGTTTGTTTTCGGTTCTTTTACCGAGAATAGTCCCATTGAACCGATGTCATAGTTAGTGACCATTCCCTATGATGGATGGATGACGACCGTCTTAAGGGAAATGTAGTCGGTAGGAGTAGGATTTTAATTTGTTTTTAATTTTTCTTTGGTGGATTGCATCAATGAACTATAGTTGCTTTATGGTTGCAAAAATTTCATTGCGTGTGTAACTAATGTTCAAAATGTGAAAGTGATTCGTTCGAAAGCATGCAATTTTGTAAATATGTTGAGTTACCTGGGCTGTAGAATTTGATTCGGTATGATTGAGGCTTAATTTTGAATTCATGTGATTGGCTAATTAGAGAGTCTGTGAATGCATCTTGATTCGAGCATGTGCATGAAGTGTGAAGTGAGGTATTGTTATTCCATGCCATCTAGAACTTGCCTGGTGTGTATACAAAACGAAATGAAGGAGGTGTAGTGTTGGAAAGGATGTAGGCATTTCTTTGTTTTTAACCGATAGTTTCCATTTTTTTCTGGTCAAACTCTACCTTTTTATATGTTGTATACCCTAGTCAGCCCGTTGAGCCTTTAGCCGATTTCTTTCTTTCTTTTGTCCAAAATTGTATAAACTAAGCTTTATTCCTTCTTTTCATTAGCTTTAAAGTCTATATGAAACTCTTAAGCGCTTACAAAGAAAAGAAAATGTTTCCCAAAGTGTTAAAGAGTGAGAAAAGTGAAAAGAAAAAAAAGAGTAGAGTGAGGAAAGAAAAGATGATGTTGAAGAGGCACTTGTTATAATTAAATGATATTGAGGGTACATGAAAACCCTTTGTTTTGTGTCAAGTGTGTTTGATGAAATGGGCAGTACAAAAGTAAACCAGCATGAATGGGAGAAAAAGAGAAAAGAGAGGAACAATGTCCAGGAGTCGATGGGAATGTGTTAAAAAGGCGCTTAAGGATGCTAGCGACTATTATTGGCTAATCCAATATATATACTAGATCCATAGCCCCGTTACAACCCATTAAAGTCCTACTTGATCCTACATTGCATTTCTTTATATTAGTGGAGTAATACACTAAGGGCAAGCCTATGGGTCACGACATGATGCATGTGAATTCTTTAGGGAGAGAGAGTGAAATTAATTTTTATATGCCCCTACTTGCATGTTTGTGTGTTGCATGAACAAAAAAGGGAAGATTCTCTTGAGTTGTGAGGGCACATGCTTGATGAAAGATTGATTTTCGTGTCGGATTTCTTGACTAGCTGATTTGCATGAGTTTGCCGATATCAAGAATCAATTCTTAAAGTCTAGGAAGTCTTGATGTAGTAAAGGTCGTTGTATTGTAAGACCAAGCATGTTTTCGTGATGATTTGCAAAAATTGAATAATCGGTATGACCGTAGCGTAAATGGTCGCACCATAGTGACGAAGGTTGGGATGTAATTTGCATGAGTTGTGTATGTGTTGTTCGAGGACGAACAAGGATTTAAGTGTGGGGTAAGTGATCTTGGGCAGATTTATATGCCCAAGTGATACTCAAACGTATTATTTTCTCCTTGTTTGTGTACAATATGTATATATTCTCATGTAATTGGTAATAAAATGTGAATTTATACTAACCAACATGATTAGCATTTGTTTTGCAGGAAAATATGATTTTTAGGAGCTAAAATGCATGTTGGAACTATATCGGAGTTGGACTTGGATACGAGCGTGGAAAAGACATTGGAATGCACAAATTATAGGGGCTCTGCGATGGAGCCGTGCCACGCTACCATTGCGGAGGCACACTGCCTGGAGAGGAAATTAAATGGCAAATTCCAGTGAGGCCTCGCGACAGCTCCGTGGCACGGAGATAGTCCTCCGTGTTGGCCTCCGTGCCACGTTGAGGCTATTTTACCGGACCCTGGATTTCCAGTGAAGGTCCGCGTCCACGCCGTGTCACGGAGGCAGTGCTCCATGTTGGCCTCCATGACACGTTGCTTGTTATTCCGGGAAACATTTCCCACTAGTATAAATAGCACACTTAGGTTTATTTTAATCAGTTTTTTTTAGTTTTTAGACTAAGTTTAGACTTGGTGGAGAAAGGACGTGGGTTAGCAGCAGTTGAGGGACGAAAAAGCTAAGGGATTTCTTCTCTTCCTTTCTTCTTTCAATCAATTGTATGTATGATTTACACTTGTTTTAGGATGATCAATCCACAAATGAGTGGCTAATTCTCTTCCTTGCTAAGGTTTTGAACATGTGTAGTGAATTTTGATTGTAAATGATATGGTTTTCTTCTTCTTCTTTCATGTTGTTCTATTAATTCTTGTTCTCACTGCATTAGTGCTTGGACGACATTAATGTACATCTAAAAAGTCCAATTTCACTCGAGAGAGCAAGAAATTGGAAAGTTGTGAATTAATAGGGTATTGTTCTTAACTTGATTTGGGAAAATTGGGTTTTGATGTGCTTTCCTGATAGAAATATACTTGAAAGCCGTATTAGTCAATTTAGGAACCGGAATTGTATTGCTAGGTCATAAATTGCATTTGATCACAGAAATGTAGACGAATGGTTTATGATTCTTAAGTGAAATTAAATACGAGAGTTTTAATTTCTAGGCTACTGTTCTTGGCTAGCAACATGAAGAAGAGATTAACCGAATTATTATTACAATCGAATTCATTACTTGTTCTTAACCTTGGCATGCTCATATCCATAGTTTAAATTCACAGTAAATAATTGTTAATAGTTTTAGTATATATTTTATAAACAAAAACTCAATTAACTGTTGGTTACGTTGTTGTTAGCATAGTTAGAAGTAAGATAAGAATATAGTATACTTAGGCAAATTTTACATACCCTGAGCCTCCTTGGATCGATACTTGGCTTACTTAGCCACTTTATTACTTGTTTGACCACGTACACTTGCGTGTCGGTTTATAATATATAATACCAACCGAACAGCCGAACAGTGCACTTGCGTGTAGGCATTCCAAACTACCGAACAAGTTTTTGGCGCCATTGCCGGGGACTGGGAATTGTTAAAATTGTTGTCCTAAGTGTTAGTTTACGATTTCTTATTAGTGTTGACAACTTGGTCTTAGCTTGTCTTTTGCAGATATTGAATACTGTTGAACACTGGCAAGAGACAAGGAGCTGGTGGATTCACACTTAGAGCCGGAAAGACAATTCCATCATCAAAGGAGAGAAGCTTTAGAGAGAAAGCTGCAGTTGCTCAGACAGACAATCCTGGAGCAACAACAGAATCCACCCATTGTAAGGGCAGTGTTAGTGCCCGAGGAAATGGCAGCTAGGCCGGTTCGTGAAGTGGAAATCCCACATGCTAACAACATTACCATCTAGCATTCGCAAACCTGAGCCAGGAGGGAGGTTCGAGCTTAAACAGAATATGGTGCAATTGCTGCACACCAGCGGGCAATTCACAGGTCTCCCTCACGAGGATCCACAACAACATCTCCAAAACTTTTTGGAGATAAGTGACACTTACATCCCCGCTGGAGTGTCATCCAAATACGTCAGGCTTACATTGTTCCCATTTTCACTTTTGGGAGAAGCAAAGAGATGGATGAAAGATGAGCCACCTAATTCCATCACTACTTGAGATGATCTTGCAAAGAAATTCTTGATACGGTTCTTTCCATTCGGTAAAACAGCAAGACTTAAAAGTCAAATTCTAAGTTTTAAACAAAGAGAGGGGGAGAATCTGTATCAAGCTTGGGAACGATTCAAATCTATGTTGCGGGATTGTCCTCATCATCACCAATCCAATGATGTGCTGGTGCATACTGTTCGGGTGTTTTGTGGGTATATAAAACGACACGCAAGTGCACGTGGTCGAACAAGTAGGAAGTAGCTTTTGTAAGCCAAGTATCGATCCCACAGAGACTTGGATGAAGTGCAATCTGCTCAAGTGTACTATATTTTACTTCTAAAAATACAGACAACAATGTAACCAAGAGATTGATAGTTTGTTTTATAATTTTTATACTACAGCTAAAACAATTATCTACCTTGAGTCTGAACTATGAATGAGAGCATGCTGAGGTTAAACGAACATGCAATGAAATTAATTATCATCATAACTTGGTTAATCTTTTCCTCCAGTTGCTAGCCAAGAACAATTGCCAAGAGATTAAAACTCTTGTATTTAACCTCACTTAAGAATCATGAACCATCCACCTACATTTCTATGATTAAATGCAATTCATGTTCTAGCCATACAAACCCAGTTCCTAAATTAACTAATACGACTTTCAGGTATATTTCTATCCTGAAAGTAAATCAAGACTCAATTTTCCCAAACCAAGTAAAGAACATATCCTATTAATTCACAACTTTCCAATTTCTTGCTCTCTCGAGTGAAACCGGACTTTTTAGATGTACATTAACGTAGGCCACACATTAATGCAGTAAGAACAAGAATTAATAGAACAACATGGAAGAAAAGATGAAAAACCAAATAATCAATGATCACATTTCATCACAATTGTTCATAACCTCAGCAAGAAGAGGAATTAGCCACTCATTTGTGGATTAAACATCTTTAAATGAGTGTTAATCATACAAGCAATTGAATTAAAGAAGAAAGAAAGAGAGAAAAAACCCTGATATTTTCGTCCCTCAACTGCCTGTAACCCACGTTCTTGCTCCACCAAGTCAGAATATTAAAAATGAACCTAAGTGTTCTATTTATACTGGTGGAAATTTTTCCCGGAATAACGAGCAACGTGTCACGGAGTGCATCGCGGAGCACTGCCTCCGTGACACGCTACGAACGTGGACCCTCACTGGAACTGGGGATCCAGGAATTAAAGCTCAACGTGGCATGGCATGCAACGCGGAGCCAAGCCACCATGCCACGGACCAGACGCGGACCCTCTCTGGAATTTGGGCGTAATTTTCCTATCCCAGCAGAAGGCCTCCGCGATGGCAGCGTGACACGGCTCCATCGCGAGCCCCTTTATTTCATGTTGTCCACTGCCTTGTCCCGTGATCGCATCCAAGTCCAACCCTGATATCATCCAACATGCATTTTAGCTTCCCGACACATTGATAGATAAACAAGGAAAAAATGGTACTTTTGAGTATCACTTGGGCGTATAAATTTGCCCAAGATCACTTACCCCGCACTTAAATCCTTGTTCGTCCTCGAACAACAATCCTACACTTCATGAAATTTACATCCCAACTCGCTACTTTGGTTCGACAATTTAGGCTACGGTCATACCGATTATTCAATACAGCAAATCATCAAGAAAACATGCATGGTCTTATCAATGCAATGACCTTCAATACATCAAGACCTCCTAGACTTTAAGAATCGACTCTCGATATTGGCAAACTCATGCAAATCAGCTGATCAAGATATCCGACACGAAAATTAATCTTATTTCAAGCATGTGCCCTCACAACACAAGAGAATCTTCCCCTTTTTGCTCATATGACTCAAAAAATTTCAAGCAGGGGCATGTAAACACAATTTCGCTCTCTCTCCCAAAAGAATTCACATGCATCATGTCATGACCCATAAGCTTGCCCTTAGTGTATTACTCCACTAATATAAAGAAGTGCGATGTAAGATCACGTAGGACTTTAACGGGTTGTAATGGAAGCTACGGAACTAGTAAATATTGGGTTAGCCAATAATAGCCACTAGCATCCTTAAGCGCCTTTTCAACACATCCCATCAACTCATGGACATAGTTTCTTTTTTTTTTATCATCCCATTCTTGATGTTTTTCTTTAGTATGGTCCATCATATTAAGCACACTTGACACAACAACAAAGATTATTCATGCACCTTCATTATCGTTTATTTATAGCAAGTGCACCTTCACCCTTTTCTTTTCTTCTATCACTCTGCTTTTTCTTTTTCTTCTCACCATTCTCACTCTTTGACACTTCGGGAAAATGATTTTCTCTTCTTAAGTGCTTAAGAGTTTTGTGTAGACTTTACGGCTAATGAAAAGAAGGAATTGAGCTCGGTTTACACTTTATGACAAAAGAAAAAAATAATAGGCTAAAGGCTCAACGGGCTGACTAGGCTATACAATCAAGGTGTGTACGACAAGGAAAAATAGAAACTCTCGGTTAAAACAAAGAAATGCCTACATCCTTTCCTACAATACACCTCCTTCATTTCATTTTGTACACACACCAGGCAAGTTCTAGACACTTCACAATAGCATGGAATAACAACGCCTCACTTCACACTTTTTGCACATGCTCAATTCAAGATGTATTCACAGACTCTTCAATCAGCTAATTACAGGAATTCAAACATTAAGCCTCAATCACACTAAATCGAACTCTATGGCCTAGGTATCTCAACATATTTACAAAGTTGCATGCTTTCATATGAATCACCTTTGCATTTTAAATATCATGTACAACATGCAACCAGAATTTCGCAACCATACAGTAACTACAGGTTTTGGGATGCAACCCACCAAAGAAAAAAACTGAAAAATAATTGAAAAAATCTACTCCTAACGACTACATTTCCCTTAAGACGGTCGTCATCCATCCATCATAGGGAACGGTCACTACTATGACTTCGGTTCAATGGGACCATTCTCGGTAAAAGAACCGAAAACAAACGCCGAGAAACCCAAGAATTAAAAAATTTGTTGAAAATATCGATCATTTCGATAGAAAAAATATGTACAAAATATTTTAAAATTTTTAAAAATATCGATCATTTCGATAACAACAATATGTACAGAATCAGCTAGCAACATTCAACAACACACATCAATTTCACATAAATTTACAAATACAAAACAACTTAACAATTCACAACTCACAGGGACAAACAAATTTTCACATACACGACAACAGAATAGAGCATACATACAAAATAGCCCAACCCAGCACCTAACTACTCCCACCCCACACTTAGCTCGAACACTGTCCCCAGTGTTCACAAAATTAAAATAGCACAAAATCGGGTGGTGGAACTCCCTGATCAGTCAAAGTATTCCACTTCTTCGTCGGGTGCTGCTGCTTCATCTCCCATGTATGAGTCGCCCCCGTCGTCATCATTGGACTCCACATCGGAGTCCTCCCGACGTGTCTCCTCGTCTGTGGGGACATCATCATCTGTGGGCTCTACAAATGCTGGCCCCACTCGGCATAGAGCCCTGGCGTTTTCGCCGAAGGGGTAGTCTAGCTCGAGCTGCCATAGCTCCTCCTCTGTCGCCGGCCTCCCACCTATCCTCAGATGGAGCATCTGCATCCCATACATCCGAGCCATATACTGGTCATCACGAGCATGTCGCTCGCCAAGTGTAACCACTGGCCCGTGGGTGGTGTCGGGAGCCTTAGTTTTAGTAATATCTAAGACCCGCCGCTCCATCTGCGGGATATAGTCAAGGGCCTCCTCCTCGACATCTAGGCCCCTGAGGAAGGTGGTGAGTAGTCCACCAAAGCCATACTTATGCCCCTGATGCAACCGGGCTCTCTTCATGGCGGAGATAATTACCGCCCCCACGTTGATCTCCAGCACTTTCATCAGGGCGTACACCAGGCATACACGATCCCGGGTTACATCTGTCATATGTACCCCCGGGATTAGGCATGAGCAGACTATCTTCAGCCAGATTTGGGCTTCCCTATTCATCTGCGAATATGGCAAAGTCTGGTGGTAGCCCCTCTCTTTGTGTCTGCTCCATCTAGCTGTCGATCGGGTCCCACACAATGTGCGTCTGATGTCCGCATATGGTGGGGTAATGTTCAGCTGTCGGAGTACGTGGGCGTCTGTGTCCCGCGCTCCTATGATGGCATTGAGGTGGTGGGGCTCCAAAGTGACTATTTTCCCTCTGATCTTGATGGTGTGACTTCTGATCGTCGGGTTCCAATTGGCATAGAACTGCCTAACCAGGTGCAAATTACATTCCTTGGGCTCTTCAAAGATGAAATTAAGCCCAGCTGCCTCGATTCGGTGGACCATCCTAGGGAACTCCTGTGCCAATGGTTCCCGTGTTATATGCTCCTCGGGGAAATATTTGTTTTCTTTGTGCTTTGCGTACCACTTTTTCCCCTCATCAGTCACCCATCTTGTTCCATATTGGCGGCGTTGGCTGCATGGAACTGCTGGTGCTGCTGGGACTGCTGTGCCCAGTCTGATCCACTTCCTTCCGGCGCCCGAAGTTGATGCGCCTTTTCCTTTCTCTTGCCGGCTTGCCATTGTACCTGTCAATCCAAGTAGACAAGATCAATGTTAAGCTAACGGATATTAACTTCAACGAAGGTCGGGTTACGCTAGGTTACCCCACACTTAGTCCTTAGCTACAGTTACAACAATACGGCAAGATTATCTTTATTTACACACAATAACCAACTATACAATCATGCTCAGTGCGTTCGAAAAATTCGACGGTATATCTTCTGCGTACTACTCATACTTCATACAGCTAATCACAATCACTACCATCACTAACATTTTACCCATCGCACTTAGCAAAGAAAAATAAAGAAACAAAAACAACAACAAAAATTTATCTACACGAACGTATACAACCAACCAAATTCTTACAAATTTCAACATTCCCTTAACCTGAGAATCCGTCGTTCTATTAACATCCTAACAATTTGTACATCGACTCATCTCATTCAACATATACATCCCGGCATGAAATTCACAAGTTCACTACATTTTCAACTTCAAATTCAACATACAAGCCCTAGAATTGATATTATCAAGCAAATTCGATTAATTTATGCAATTGACGAGTTCAAGCAATCACAACGACATTCCGAACATTCATCAACAACAATTTACTTGAATTCATGATTAATTTCTACTTAGGGCAATTTAGCTCACCTCACAGACTCAATATCGAAGACAATAGACAAGAATTTGAGAGGAAATCGAAAAACATACCTTGACTTTGAAGAATCGAAGAAAACTTGTTGAATTTCTTGCCTTACTCTGTGTCACGTTGATGGGGGATGGGTTTTGGGGGGTTTTGGTCGCGGAGAGATTAAAAAATGAGGGAAAAGGGAGGGTGTTCGGGGTTAAAAAGTAGGGAAATCGCGCGGGTCACCTGGCGACCCGGTGTGACCCGTCGCGATATACAAGGCAATGTGTCACGGAGTGCATCGCGGTGCACTGCCTCCGTGACACGGAGCCATCGCGAGACTGTTCTGGAAATTTTTAAAATTTCCGGATTATACCTCAACATGTCACGAAGGTAACGCGGAGGTCCCCCTCCATGACACGGAGCTGTCGCCTCAGCTCACTATTTGCCACTTTTTATTAATTATCATACCTCGACTTTTCCTTCGCGATTCCGTGCATATTTTTCTCCGTTTGACCTGAAATTCATCTCACTATACAAAATTGGTTAGAATTATAGGTTCCACTCTAAATACATATATACAACAACTAAAACGAAAAATTTTGTAGTCAATCAAGAAAAAGAAAAAGAAAAATCTATTTACACTTTACAAAAAGAAAGAAAAAAATTTTCCCACGGGTTGCCTCCCGTGCAGCGCCTGATTTACCATCGCGGCTCGACGTCGTTAAGCTCAGTTGTCCTCTAGGGTGATGGACGATTTCTCTCAATCACCGTCCTCCCCCCAGTAGTGCTTACACCTTTCCGGTGGTTTTCCCATTAACTCCCGTGAATCCTTAATCTGCTTATCATCACCTTGATCAATCACATTGATCACCGAGAGTTCTTCATGCACCATCGGGAGCTTGGGTGCCTTGTACACATCGAACACCTCCACCTTGTCATGTGCTCGCATTGTTAGCTGCCCCGCAGCTACGTCAATTAGTGCTTTCCCGATTGCCAAGAAAGGACGTCCCAAAATAAATGGGACTTCCGCGCCTGGTTCAAAATCCAGCACGACAAAATCTATCGGGAAAATTAGGGAGCCAACTTGCACCAGAACGTCCTCTACAATGCCATCGGGTCTGGCTAAGGATCGATCCGCCAACTGCAAGATTACTGTTGTGGGTCTAGGACTCCCTAGACCCAACTTTCTGAATACCGAAGACGGCATTAAATTTATGCTCGCTCCCAAATCACACAATCCACGAGCTCAGATGCTCTGCCCAATAGTAATCTGGATAGTAAAACTCCCAAGGTCTTTTAGCTTTGTGGGCAGTCTATTTTGAATCCGGGAAGTGCACTCCTCCGTCAGAGCCACCGTAGCATACTCAGTCAACCAACTTTTGTTTTTCACGATGTCCTTTATATACTTAGCATATTTCGGCACTCCCTGCAAGACATCAACAAGAGGTAAGTTAATATGTACCTGTTTCAGCACCTCCATGAATTTCTTAAAACACGCCTCCTCCTTGTGTTTCTTTAGTCGTTGAGGGAACGGATATGAGGTGCTTGTACTTAGGAAAAGTGCTTGTACTTAGGTGTATTTATACGGATATGAGGTTCTTTTATCAATCATGTCAGGGAGTTGGATTGTGGAAAAGGAGTTGAAACAGAGCAGAAAATGACTTGTTGCAGGTCTCAATATGAGCCGTACCTGGCACCCGTAACAGAACTTTAGAGAAAATTCCCAAGTGCAGAGTCAACATAATACTGACAATACGAGCCGTACCATCCTAGTACGAGCCATAGTGAATGTCCGTAACTTGAGATCCAAAGATGTGCACTTGCTGAACCTAGTGGTATGTCTAGAAGCCATTAGTTGTGATGGCGAGGTACGAGTCGTACTGATAGACTCGTGGTAAGATTCAGAGAGTTGGGTACTTGGCAGATTCAGGGAATGGAAGAATTGTATGAGTCGTACCAGCATGGTATGAACCGTGACGAGGACAAGGAACAACAAAGATGCCAAATTCCAAAGTTCAAACCACGAAAAACTCCTATGACTCGTAGTATCATTCTACGAGTCATACCAACATCTATTACCTGAAAAGTCAGAAGCCGCAAACTTGTGTTACGAAAGCTTTTTACGACCCGCAGCATCATGCAACAACTCATAAAACGACTCGGCAGCACAATTCCTGTTAAATTAGGAAAGGATTTCATTAATTGTATAAATATTTTTAGGTTATTTTCCTTATCAGAATTCGATATTTTTCAATTGTAATTGTAGTTTTTGAGTTTCCTAACTTCTTGGAGAGCAAGTACTCAACTACTTTGACATATTTCATCATTATTCTTGGATTTCTGACAAGTTGATTGTGCAATTGATTTTTGGGTTCTTCTTTCATTAATATTATAAGTATTCGATTATGTTTTCTTCCATGAAATATGATTTTATTCTTGTAATCATGAATAGCTAAACCCTCCAGAACTAGGATTGTGGAATAACAAACTAGGGTAACATAAAATGATTTTAAACTAATAAAAATGCTTGTATTGTTCTTTTCTTCATGCTTAATATTTCTTAACGATATGCAACATTAGGACTAGCTCAAATTCTCTTCTAGCTTAAACCTAGAGAAGTAGAGATTAGAAAAAAAGAACAACAAAGCCTTGAAATTGAGTTTCATTGAATAGCTTGATTTGTGTTCGCAAGAGAGTTAGTTTTGAAATATTGATAAAGGTTAAAGAGAAATTGCTCATGAGACCTAACCAGGTGATTGAATAGAGTCACCTAATATGGACGAATCAGTTATTTAGATGAACATAATTTATCAGTTCTACAAGATAAGTATTGGGATAGATCACGAGTGTAATAATCTAATCTAGTTAGGAAGCCATGAGGAACACTTCCCTAGTTAATTGCATAACTATTTATCACAACTCCAGGACACAATATTGTTACTTGATTTATAACTCCCCTTTAGGAAATAATTGAACTCAAAGTGTATATACTAGAATTAGTCTGTATCTTGACCATATTCCCTGTGGGATTGACCCCAATCTTAGTTGGGTTCTTTATTGACAACGTCTGCATTATACTTCTTCAGGGGTGTAATTTCTGCATTATCACTTACAACACACAGAGACTGGCCAAATTATATGTGAAAAAAGGTGATTCGGCTGCGTGGGGTGCCGATTTCGATTATCTTCGATAGGGGTACATAATTCACATCCCACTTTTAGAGGACCTTGCAAGCTGAGCTGGGTAGCAAGTTGGATGTGAGCACAGTCTTCCACCTACAGATAGACGGACATTTGGAGAGGACAATTCAGGTGTTAGAAGATATGCTTCGAGCCTGTGTGATCGATTTTGGTGGCCATTGAGATATTTTTTACCTCTGGTAGAATTTTCTTACAATAATAGCTACCAATCGATCATTGGCATGGCTCCATTTGAAGCTCTATAAGAGAAAAAATACAGGTCTCCAATCAGTTGGTTTGATGCATTCAAGGTGAGACCTTGGGGTACTGACTTGCTTAAAGAGTCTTTGGAAAAGGTTTGGGTGATTCAAGAGCAACTCATGGCTACTCAAAGAAGGAAGAAACAATATGCTTACAAAAAGATGAGAGATATGGAGTTCATCTGGGAGAAAAAGTGTAGCTCAAAGTCTCCCCCATGAAAGGGGTGATGAGGTTTGAAAAGCGGGGCTAACTTAGCCTGAGATACATTGGGCCATTCAAGATTCTTCGACATGTAGGGAGGTAGCTTATGAGTTGGATTTACCTCCATGACTATAAGGAGTACATCCAACATTTCATGTCTCCATGTTGAAGAAATACCATGGGTATGGGTCTTACATAATCAAAGAATTCAATGTTGCTGGATGAGAACCTGTCGATGAGGAAGAGCTCGTGGCTATAGTACATAGAGAGGTCTGCAAGTTGAGATCAAAGGAGATTGCAATGGTAAAGGTCCAGTAGAAGAACCGTCCCATGGAGGAAGCCATTTGGGAGACCGAGGCTAACATGTGGAATAAATATCTCCAACTATTTATAGAATTTGGTATGTCTCTTTTCTCGCTTTTGTAGGTCGTTTGGGGATGAATGGTATTTTAATTGGTATTCGATGTAATGACCCATATGTCATCACAGGGGAAATAAGTCTCGAACACCCTTGTTGGTCTAAGTTGTTGGTGGGAAGGTGTTGGGTAAGTGTTAGTTAGAAATTGAGGTTGAGGAATGGTTGTGTGCAAGGAATGAGAGCTACTGTTTATAGGGGACTGCTGTAGTGAAGGGATTACTACTATAATGAGACTGTTACCATGATTGAATGTCCACTATAATAAACCAGAATAAAAATTACTGGATTCGTTGTAGCGATGTACTGAGCGCTATAGTGGGTCCGCTGCAGCAGAAATGTGACCGCTGTAACAGACGATGGGAATTAGTAAGTGGAATTTCGGGGGGTTTACCCCATTATTCCAAAACTCAACCTATTGAGAACTCAGAATGAATTTCCAAAAGGATAGCAGTTTCCCTTCCCCAAGGTAAGATCTTCAGTTAATTCTCTCTATTTTTGCCTCCCTAACCCTGTAAAATCGAAAGGGAGATCTCTAACGGTGGAATTTCTAAGTTGAAGAACCCTATAACTGAAAACTAGGGCAAGTGAAATGGGTGTTTGTAGGTGTTGATTCCTAGGCCTAGAAGAGGGTAATAAGCACTTCCTAGGGAGAATGTGAATGCATTATTTCATCATTAAGATAATTTGAGACTTAGAGTCATAAAGCTTGGACCTGTAGCATTAAAGATTGCTTAAAAAGGTTTTAAGGAGTAGGAAATCCATGAATTAGGTTGAAATGGTCATTGGGAGGTTAGGGCAGGATAATCTAACTCTTGGGTAATGAATTGAGCCATAGTAATAGGTAGAATTGGAGGAGTTTTAAATTTCCATGACCCTTATTCGAAGAGTAAATAATAGATTACTCTTAATTTATTGTTGTAGATTTTGAACATTCCGAAGCTTTGAGGAAAGGCAAGGCTCCGGTGGAGTGATTGTTATTCAAATCCTTCAATCGAGGTAGGTTATGGTTTAGAAGGAGTTAGACTTTATATAATGACATGTATCTATTGGGAATGATAATGTATGCATTGGTCTCTAGCATTTAATTGTTGTAATAATTCCCTTGTTGAATTCCATTATTGAATGAATGTGATATGATGTCGTTACTTATATAATGAGGAATTGGGTGTTTAAGAGGTTGTTCATGTTATTTGTACTATCTGAAAATGATCTATGAATTGTGTGAATATCCAAGTTGTGGGAGGTAAGATGAGGCCTTCCAAGGGTTAAATAAATTAACGTAGTGGTAAAACACCAAGATATGTGAATAAAAAGGAATAATATGTTTTGTCCTGAAATGAGTGGCTCATGCCTGAGGGGAATATTCGAGCGAGTGATTATGGTTGAATGGATCTTGTCTGAGGGGAGCATTTGGACAAGTAGATAAGTAGGAGCAGGTACCACGCTGATATAGTAAGATTTCTAGAGTCCCCTGCAGGTCATGACTGGAAGGACAAAAATAAGACCCTCTGGCATGTTTATACATTGATGATCAGTTTTGGAGTATTTACAATGATGTGACAGAGGCGTGTGTCCAACATATCACTATTTGTTACGTTATTTGATTGAGTGTAAAGAAATAAAACTGGTTCAAAAGTGTGAAAACCTGAATAAATTGAATTCGTTGCTATCTATTCTATGTGTTAGCAATATTGACGTGTTTATGATGGTTTGGTATCAATTGTAAATTCCCCTAAGAATTCATTATGAGTTCTAGAATCTGTTGTGAGTAACCAGTTGTATATCCCATGTAGTTATGATATACTGATTGTGGCACTAACGGCTATGAGTAGCTTGGATGGTTATGATGAGTAGAATGTTGAAAAAAGTTAAAGAACACTATAGGTGCGCAGCTAAGTCGAGCTACTGCCAAGGTAGTACTGCTGCAGCGATACCTATACCGCCGCGATGAGACCATGGTAACTGTCAAATGATTGTTACAGCAAGGCCCAATCCAGTGAACAGCCCGGCCAAACACCCTACATTGATTTATTTTTTTTGAATGACTATTAACTGAACTTGTGTTCTAGAATAATTTTATATTGTTTTTTCGCTTTATATATGTTATTATCTAAGGTCGGTTGATGATGCCTACCAGTAATTAGTTTTGTACTGATGCTACACCTGCACTTATCTTCTGAGTGCAGACCTCCATCTAGGAAGCTCATCTCGACCCCATCTCTAGTGCAACAACAGATTAGTTGAAGGTGAGCGCTTCAAGATGTGTTGCTTTAATTTCCACTAAAGAAGATGTCTTTTGTTCGGACATTTCTTAGATTTTCTTAAGTATTTTTTTTAGATAGTATTAGGTAGATGTCCTCATATACAATGACTTTCAGGTTCTGGGGATGTACTAGACAGTCTTGACGACTATATTTCTTTCAACTTAATTAATACTTCCGCTATTTGTTTATTTATTTTCTTATAACATGATCTATTCATGTATGTTGTCAAAGTTGGGTAATTAGTTGGTATTCATTGGTTCATCCACCAGAGGGGATGGTGTGGGTGCCAATCACAGCCACTTGGATTGTGACAATCGGGGCCCTAGGTTCATTGATCTCATTGTACGAGGACAGGTCTAGTAAAGTCTTGTGGAGTAATGTGAGACGTCTGTTACTTATCTTCGAGAGGATACATGAATTTAGAAAGACTCCCTTCTTTATTTCCTTTTCATGCTATTACTTTCTTCCAATTGGTATCTAACAACTTCTTTCTTTCTCTCACAAATGGTGAGAACACGTGCAGGCGGAGTCAGAGAAGATGCCAACAGTAGCAGCCACAATTCATGGTAGACGACAAGGTCGTGGTTGCCAGCGAAGGCCTACTGTTGCCAGAGGATGGGCCCGTGCTCCTGCTCCTGGTTAGGAAAGGTCAGCATCTCCAATGCCTCAAGTAGTTCAGGAAAAACTGGCAGTGGAGATGGAGGTACTGACACAAGGAGAGGCTATAGTCGTCCAGCATATTTCGAGGTCCTGACTCAGATTCTAAATCTTCTGAGCAACTTCGTGGGTAATAGAGCAACAACAACTCCAGCAGGGCAGCAATGGGGGATACAACATGAAGTAGTTGTGGCCCCCATTTAGATGATATTTCTGAGGCAGTGATGTTTCCGAGGACGGTAGTTGGATCGGTGATGATTAAGGAGGAGCATGACTTGTTCTGGAGGTTCACGAAGATGAAGCCTCCCGCTTTTTAAGGAACTGAGGCTGAGGATGCTTATGAGTTCATTATCGACTGCCACGAGAGGCTCCATAAAATAGGGGTAGTGGAGAAGTATGGGATGGAATTTTTCACCTTTCAGCTAGTGGAAGATGCTAAGCTCTGGTGGAGAGCATTTGTAGAGTGCCGACAGGATGGGGTCACCGCCACTGACCTGGACTTAATTTTACTCCACATTCTTAGAGAAATATGTGCCTCGTACCCTACAATATTGGAGGCGAGATGAGTTCACCACCATCGAGCAGTGGATCTCTTCAATTGCTTGCAGCTTATGAGGCTCGATTTCACTCACTATCCAAGTATGCCCTACCCCTATTTCCCACTGAGGAGGAGAGAATTAGGTAGTTTGTTAAGGGCCTGAATGTGGGCCTTCAACTATAAGCCTTTCAGATGGTCTCTGCAAGTAAGACCTTCCAAGAAGTGGTAGAATTTATGAAGAATGTGGAGGGAGTGAGGAAAGATGGTTATGTGAGGAACGCCAAGAGGAAGGCTCAGAAAGTGGAAACTTTCAATGGTTCCTTTTCTAGGACTTCGATTCCCCAGGGGCACGCAGGATGCCCTGTACAGTCGTCTATGCAGATTTTAGTTGAAGGTCCACTAGGGACCATTCAACGGCCTTCAAGTGTAGTTGGGAGTACTTAGATAGTTTTCTCAAGTTTTGGGGCTTACCCTATTTCCTCTGTTTCATATCAGAAGCCAGTGATTGACAAGGTGATCTATGAGTGTAGGGAGTATGGCCACATTCGCAGATGGTGTCTCAAGTTGGGACAGGGTAGGCAGATTGTTCTGTACCCAGCTCTGCGAGATCTGGCCACAGCCGAGAAAGGAGATAGTGCGTTCAGCAGGGATCGCCCACAGCTTGGGTTGGGCAGTCAGCCAATAGTTAGAGATGGCACCTATCCTGGTAGAGGAGTTGTCCAGACAGGAAGGGGTGGCACTCAGTCCGACAGAAGGGTTGTACAGCCCAACAGGGGCGGGTCTCAGGCAGGTAATCAGGCTTACTTCTATATATTTCCTGGTCGACTTGAGGCAAAGGCATCAGACATAGTTATCACAGGTACTATTCTCATATGTGACAAAATGGCTACGGCTTTATTTGATCCTAACTCTACTTTTTCCTATGTGTATGCATATTTTACTGTGGGGGTTAGATCTTGCTTGTGATGTAGTTGGTATTCCTATTCATGTGTCTATACCTGTTGGGGATTTTGTGGTTGTGGATAGGGTTTGTCGTGCTTGTTCGGTGGATTTCATGGGTTGCAATACTCAAGTAGATTTGGTGATTGTAGGTATGGTAGATTTTGATGTTATTCTAGGAATGAGTTGGTTGTCTCCTTACCATGCCATCCTGGATTGCCATGCTAAGACAGTCACCATAGTGGTGCTAAGGTCATCTAGGTTGGAGTGGAAGGGAAATTGTAGCCCTGCTCCTAAGAAACTCATCTCCGATATTCATGCCTGGAGATTAATAGGGCGAGGGTGTTCAGCGTATCTAGCCCACATTCAGGATACCAGTTTAGAGGGTCCCTCCATAGAGTCTATCCCGGTAGTTCATGAGTTTCCAAAGGCATTTCTTCTGATTTTCCTGGTATGCTGCAGGATCGAGACATTGACTTTTGCATAAATTTAAAGCTAGGGACCCAACCCATTTCTATACCGCCATACAGGATGGCACCAGTGCAGCTGAGGGAACTTAAGGAGCAATTGCAAGAGCTTCTTAGTAAAGGGTTTATTAGGTCGAGTGTCTTTTCGTGGAGTTCCCCAGTGTTGTTTGTGAAAAAGAAGGATGGTGCATGCAAATGTGCATCGATTACCGTTTGTTGAATAAGATAATCATTTAGAATAAATATCCTCTTTTCCAAATAGATGACATGTTTGATCAGTTGCAGGAGGCAGCGGTGTTCTCAAAGATTGACTTGAGATCGGGCTATCACTATCTGAACATTTGTGTCGAGGACATTCTGAAGGCAGCTTTTCTGACCAAGTGTGGGAACTATGAGTTCCTGGTCATGTCCTTTGGACTCACTAATGCTCCAGTTGTGTTAATGAGCCTGATGAATGATATCTTTAAGACATATCTGGATTCTTTTGTAATCTTTTTTATTGACAATATTTTGGTGTATTCCAAGACTAAGAAGAAACATGAAAATCACCTGAGGATTGTGTTGGGGCTGCTGAAGGAGAAGCAACTTTATGCGTAGTTCACTAAATATGAATTTTTGCTAGACTAGGTGTCATGTTTAGGGCATGTAGTCTCCAAAAAAAGGAACTAAGATGAATCCACAAAAGGTGGAAGTGGTCCGAAATTGGGCGAGGCTTACTATAGTGACGGAGGTTCGTAGTTTTATGGGGCTAGCCAGTTTTTACCATCGATTTGTGAAGGGATTTGTGGTCATTGCCTCTCAGTTAAAAAAGCTGACCCAAAAGGATGTTCCATTCCACTGGTCCAAGGAATGTGAAAAGATCTTTCAAAAGCTCAAAATCTTGTTAACCATGGCACCTATTCTGGCACTACCGGTAGAAGGTAAGGACTTTGTAGTTTATTGTGATACCTCACGGTTTGGATTGGGTGCTGTGTTAATGCAGGAAGGATAATTCATTTCTTATGCTTCAAAAAAGCTAAAGGTGCATGAGAAAAACTACCCCACGCATGAACTGGAACTGGCATCGGTGGTATTCGCCCTAAAAATCTAGAGGCATTACTTGTATGGGGCCCGTTGTGAGGTATTCACAAACCATCGCAGCTTGCAGTATGTGTCCTCCCCAAAAGATCTCAATCTAAGACAACGGAGATGGATAGAACTGCTTAAAGACTACGACATCACAATTTTATATCGCCTACGGATGGCAGATGCCTTGAGCCAAAAACAAGTGAGCATGGGCAGTCTGGCATGTTTGGAAGCTACCCGACGCCTGATGGCCATAGAGGTTCAGACACTAGCGAATAGCCTGGTGATACCCACGTTAGCAGAGATGGTAGGGATATTAGCCAGTGTGGACGCCAAGTCATCCCAGCTAGAGGAGGTAAAATCCAAATAGTTTGAGGATACAAGGCTGAGTAAGATACATGACCAAGTCTTACCTGGGGAAGCAAAGGAGGTCACAATATATGACAAAGTGACTTTGAGGAAAAGGGGGGCATGTATGTATTCCCAAGGTTGGGGGGCTGATCAAATCCATCCTATCAGAAGCTCACAACTCGAGGTACTCTATCCATCCTGGGGTTAATAAAATGTATCATAACCTGAAGTGTCATTATTGGTGGGGCGGAATAAAGAGGGACATTGTTGAACATGTGACCCAGTGCCTAAATTATCAGTAGGTGAAATATGAGCATCAGAAGCCTGGGGGATTACTTCAGAGAATGCCCATTCTAGAGTGGAAGTGGGAGCGAATAGCGATGGACTTCGTGGTTGGCCATCCAAAGACATTGGGGAAGTTCGACTCCATTTGGGTTATTATGGACAAATTGACTAAGTTTGCCCATTTCCTGCTTGTTTAGATGACTTACAACGTAGAGAGACTCACCAAGCTATATGTGAAAGAGGTGATTCGGTTGTATGGGTTGCCAATTTCGATTGTTTTAGACAGGGGTACACAGTTTACCTCTCACTTTTAGAGGACCTTGCAGGCTGAATTGGGAACCAGATTGGATTTGAGCACAACCTTTCACCCATATATAGACAGATAGTCAGATAGGATAATTTAGGTGTTAGAGGACATGCTTCGGCCTGTGTGATCAATTTTGGTGGCCATTAGGATAAGTGTATACCTCTGGGAGGATTTTCTTATAATAATAGCTATCACTCAAGCATTGGCATGGCGGCATTTGAAGCTCTATATGAGAGAAAAAGCAGATTTCTAATTGGTTGGCTTAATGCGTTCGAGATGAGACCTTAGGGTACTGATTTGCTTAAAGAGTCCTTGGAGAAGGTTAGGGTGATTCAAGAGTGGTTGGCAGTGGTGAGCCCGCAAGTGTACGGGTCGTACAAGTAATATAGTGGCTCTTTTTAAGAACCGGAATGTCGAACCCACAGGGACTAGACCAATTCATCTAACCATCTAGTTCAAGTGTGATATAAACTTTTGCAAGTGTTGATTATAGAAGTTTCCGAGAAGGTTTAAGTAAGTCTAATTGTGGTCGACGAATTATTCTGAATTCACTCAAGGAGCAACATAGAGTTAAAGTCGGATAATCATGCACTAATACAAATTGCAATGGTTTAAGTATGAAACTATCAATTGTCGTCTCAAATAATTAGAATTGCATGTTTATGGCCTTTCGAACCTCTAAACACAACAAACTAGCCTCACTACTACGTTGTGAGCGAAGATGCTAATTCTAGTTCGTGCGCAATTAATTACGTGGATGTGGTTTACGTGGATATGATTAGGGACTCTCATGCACCTAATCATTTGACTCAACTTAGCTACACAACTACTTCTTCGAGTGGTGAGGTGATAATTCTAAGTTGGTGCCTAGCTCATCCTGTTTTATCAACCAAGCAAGGTGTTAGGTATATTTTTATCCTAACACAAACTATATTGTGAGATACAACCATGCTCCCTACATTATCATGTTCTGGCTTAGATAAATGCTTTCTCAAGCATATACCTAAGTTAACGTGTATGTTTTCATGGTGATCAATCATAAAAACAACCATAACTCAGAATGCAAGACAAAAGACCAATCAATAACTTAATTCCAACACAATTTCATAAAAACACAATCATAACTCATGGCTTCAACCCTAGAGGAAGGGTTCTAGCCATTCATGTTCGTAAAATTACAAGGAAACGTTGTTAAAGTAACATACTTACAAGAATTGGTAGAAGAGAAGAGGAATTTGACAAACCCTAGGTGAGTTCTCCCACTTCTCCCTTCACTCCTAGGTGGTTTTCCAGAATAAAATTGTGACAAAATGATTTTAGGAGCTAAGGGACCTATTTATAGTAAATGAGAATTTTGCAAAATTTAGCCTGACGTGGAACGGCTCCGTTTCACAGAGTGTATCGCGTAGCACTACCTCCGTGACACGGAGGTAACGCGGAGTGTATCGCGTAGCACTACCTCCGTGACACGGAGGTAACGCGGAGGCACACTGGAAATTTCCTCTGGATGCCAAGATGCCGAGGGTTTCTACGCTTGCCGGCGTGACACACTGCTCATGCAGCGCGATGGAGTTGTGCTGGCGCGCAGCTCGCCTGGCGTGGCACGGCGCTGGCGCGCAGATCACCTGCCTGCTTGCTGCCTTCTCTCGCGCCTGGCATGGGCGTGGCATGGCGCTGGGCGCGGCACACGCACAGCGTGGCACGCTGCCTGGCGCGGCCAGCCTTGCCAAGGCATGCTTCTCGCCAACTTTCACAAATTGCTCCCGACTCCATTCCTCTACTTCACCAACTAATAAATTAGTTCCTCAAATTCATGTAAACCTACAAAACAAGAACTAATCATGTTGGTTAGTACATATATTCACATTTATATAAAATCAAATGAAAACATATATAATTAATTCGATAAACAAGACAAAACTAAGTTATAAAGCATCACTCGGGCATGCTATTTTGCCCGAGATCACAACCCCACACTTAAAGTCTTGTTCGTCCTCGAAAAAATATTTTACATTTCACGCACATGAAGACTCACACATAGCTAATTTAGCAAGATAATTCAAGCTACGGCTATAATGATTATTTAAGCTAATAAGCTAAAAATAGAGCATGCACGATTTGATCATTGAAATGAAATACAACCTTGCCAAGACTTCCTAACCTCAAGAATCGACTCTCAATCTTAGCAAACTCATGCGAACCAACTGATCAAGAAATCCGACATGAATTATATCCTTCATTCAACATGTGCCCTCACGGCAAGAGAGTTACCCATTTTCACACGCAAAAAATTTTAGATCACAACATGTGTGGGTACATGAATAGAATTACGCTCACTCTCACAAAGAATTCACATGCATCATGTAATGACCCATAAGCTTGCCCTTAGTGTTTTACACCACTAAAATTTAAGGATGTATGAATGTAAGATCAAGTAGGACTTTTTAGGTTGTAATGTAGCTAAGGGACGGGTAGGTACTATTATGGCCAGTAATAGTGACTATCTTCCCTAAGCGCTTTTAATAACTTCAACCTTCATTAAGGACATCTCTTCTCTTACTTCACCTTCATCTCCTTTCAGCTTTCCTTTTCCTCTTATATTCCCCCATTTCTTTAGGCACTCTTAGGTTATTAGTAAGGAGTTCTATAAGTAACTTTTCATTAATTTATTTTCTTACTCCATACTAATACTCAACTGTATTCAAACAAGTGCACCCTTGACCTCTCTCAACTTATACAACTGTTGCTTTTCCTTCTTTTTCATTCTTCTCACTCCTTTACTCTTTGAAATTTTTCACTTAAGCGCTTAGGAGTTTTGGATCAAATTCAAGGCTAATGAAAGAAAAAGGATTAAGCTTATGTTGTAGCTATCAAAGAACAGGCTCAAGGCTCAATGGGGCTAACTAGGATTAAATATTCAAGGTAGGTAAGATGAGGGATAACATTTAGGTTCCTTCAAAGAAATGCCTAAATCATCTCCTACAATTCACATTCTTCATTTCGTTTTATATACACACTAGGCAAGTTCTAGACACTCCACAATAGCACAGAATACTCAAAATCTTACACTCATTGCACATGCTCAATTGCAGACACATTCAGCAGACTCTTACTCAGCTAATTACAAGAATTCAGAATTAAGCTTCAATCATATTGAGTCAAATTCAAGAACCTAAGTGTCTCACACAAAGTTATATACTTTCATGCTTCAACACTGAACATACTTGCATCTTACAATCATTTATAGCACATAACAAGAACATCAAGCATCGATTAGCTACGGGTTCAAAACCAAAACTTATTGACTAATTTTCCTCAAGACGGTCATCATCCATCCATCGTCAGAAACCGTATCTATCTATGACTAACAACATTATATACAGAAAAGGAAAATTTTTATTCTTCGGTTCAAAGACCCCCGTCAGAAAAGAACCGAAAAGAAAAACCAATGGGTGATGAAGTCATTCTTGACTCACAAAAATCACAAAAAAATTTCAATTATTTCACACAAGCATTACATTCACCAAAAATCGTTAAGCACAAAAAAATTTTGAAATTTTTCTCACCCCACACTTAAATCCTGCTATGTCCTCATAGCATCAAATTAAAATAAACAGGATGAGAAATACTCCCTGAGCCTCTATGCCTAGCTAACAGCATGCTTTTCTTCAAGTTTTCATAGGTGGGTGTTTGACCCCACACTTCTTCTATTCCATGCTTTTTAGCTTCCTCCTCAACGGGTACTTAGACTTCCCTCCATCTATGCTTAACTTTCAACCAAAGACACAAACATAATGAAAATAACAAAATCAAAACCAACAAAAAATCATAAATTTTACCTGTGGTACCTTGGGTTGCCTCCCAAGCAGCGCCTTATTTTCTGTCGCGGCACGACGTGGACTGTCCTTTTCAAGACATCCTCATACTTGGGTTCCTGTTCGAGAACCATCTCCTTCTATTTTGATTTTTAGAGGAAACAACCTCCACTCTGTTCCTCTCTTCCTCCAACTTCTTCACAATTTGAAGCCCTTTATTAGACTCGGGCTGAACCCTTGTCATTACCTTTGGCCATGCACCTGTGGAATCTTCCACCCCACACTCATCCTCTGACAACACACTCACCTGACAAAGGTTTCTGTAGTGTGTGGATGGGTTCATTTCTTGGTATACACGGAAGAGTTCTTCTTAACCCTCAACCCTCATTTTCAGGGTCCCTGCTCTCAAATCAATCACCGCTCCTCCGGTGGCCAAGAATGGTCGTCCCAAGATTAAGGGTACCTGGTCATCAACCTAAAAATCTAAGATAATAAAGCAGGTATAATAAACTTACCTACTTTGATGAGAAGGTCCTCTATTATTCCCTCAGGTGTCACTCGCGACTTATCTGCCAGCTACAGCATCAACCTTGTTTGCCTCGGTTTTCCCAACCCCAGGGTGTTAAATAAAGACAGGGGCATTAGGTTAACTGCTGCCCCTAAATCACACAAAGCTTGTAGCACTTCAGCTTTACCAATTTGTATGGGGAGGATAAAACTCCCTGGTTCTTTGAGCTTCTTCGGAATCTTGCTCAGTACCCTGTGACTGCACTCCTCAGTCGGACATAATCTGTGGACACGCCGGTGGGGACAAACGTGTCACTAGTCTCAAGAAAGTTTTGTAAGTGCTGTTGCGGGTCTTCATGTGCCATCCCAGTGAATTTACCACTAGAATGTAACAGTTGCACCATGTTTTGTTTAAGCTCAATGTTCCCTCTAGGCTCCGGTTTCCAGATACTAGAGTTCACATTAGTCGCTTGTAGGATTGCCACTTCGCGAACTGGTCTAGCTGTCATTGCTTCCGATGACAATTGTGCTTGTCCCGCGTGTGGTTGTTGTTGTACCTTTTCTTGAAGTCTCTTCAACTTATGCTCTAGATCTACACTCCTTCGCAAATGGATTTGACGTTCAGGTTCAAGCAACAGTTCCACAAGCTCTCTATTTTTAGCCAGCTCGGCAGGACAACCTATCACCTGCAAATGATCAGACTAAGACCAAGTTTCTCAACACTTAAGGAAATTTAAAAATCACACAAAAACAGATAAATTATCAAAACTTCGCCTAATCCCCGGCAACGGCGCCAAAAACTTGGTGAGCCCGCAAGTGTACGGGTCGTACAAGTAATATAGTGGCTCTTTTTAAGAACCGAAATGTCGAACCCACAGGGACTGGACCAATTCAGCTAACCATCTAGTTCAAGTGTGATATAAAATTTCGCAAGTGTTGATTATAGAAGTTTTTGAGAAGGTTTAAGTAAGTCTAATTATGGTCGACGAATTATTCTGAATTCACTCAAGGAGCAACATAGAGTTAAAGCCGGATAATCATGCACTAATACAAATTGCAATGGTTTAAGTATGAAACTATCAATTGTCGTCTCACATAATTAGAATTGCATGTTTATGGCCTTTCGAACCTCTAAACACGACAAACTAGCCTCACTACTACGTTGTGAGCGAGGATGTTAATTCTAGTTCGTGCGCAATTAATTACGTGGATGTGGTTTACGTGGATATGATTAGGGACTCTCGTGCACCTAATCATTCGACTCAACTTAGCTACACAACTACTTCTTCGAGTGGTGAGGTGATAATTCTAAGTTGGTGCCTAGCTCATCCCGTTTTATCAACCAAGCAAGGTGTTAGGTATATTTCTATCCTAACACAAATTATATCGTGAGATACAACCATGCTCCCTACATTCTCATGTTCTGGCTTAGATAAACGCTTTCTCAAGCATATGCCTAAGTTAACGTGTATGTTTTCATGGTGATCAATCATAAAAACAACCATAATTCAGAATGCAAGACAAAACAACAATCAATAACTTAATTCCAACACAATTTCATAAAAACACAATCATAACTCATGGCTTCAATCCTAGAGGAAGGGTTCTAGCCATTCATATTCGTAAAATTACAAGGAAACGTTGTTAAAGTAACATACTTATAAGAATTGGTAGAAGAGAAGAGGAATTTGACAAACCCTAGGTGAGTTCTCCCACTTCTCCCTTCACTCCTAGGTAGTTTTCCAGAATAAAATCATGACAAAATGATTTTAAGAGCTAAGGGACCTATTTATAGTAAATGAGAATTTTGCAAAATTTAGCCTGACATGGAACGTCTCCGTTTCACGGAGTGTATTGCGGAGCACTACCTCCGTGTCACGGAGGTAACGCGGAGGCACACTGGAAATTTCCTCTGGATGCCAAGATGCCGAGGGTTGCCATGTTGGCCGGCGTGACACGCTGCTCATGCAGCGTGATGGCATTGTGCTGGCGTGCAGCTCGCCTGGCGTGGCACGGCGCTGGCGCGCAGATCACCTGCCTGCTTGCTACCTTTTCTCGCGCCTGGCAGGGGCGTGGCACGGTGCTGGGCGCGGCACACGCACAGCGTTGCACGCTGCCTGGCGTGGGCAGCCTTGCCAAGGCATGCTTCTTGCCAACTTTCGCAAATTGCTCCCGACTCCATTCCTCTACTTCACCAACTTATAAATTAGTTCCTCAAATTCATGTAAACCTACAAAACAAGAACTAATCATGTTGGTTAGTACATATATTCACATTTATATAAAATCACATGAAAATGTATATAATTAATTTGATAAACAAGACAAAACTAAGTTATAAAGCATCACTCGGGCATGCTATTTTGCCCAAGATCAGGTAGCTGCTCAAAGCAGGTAGAAGCAGTATGCAGACAAAAAAGCGAGGGATATAGAGTTCATGGTGGGAGAGGAAGTGTTGCTCAAGGTTTCTTAATGAAGGGGTGATGAGGTTTGGGAAGCGGGGAAAACATAGCCCAAGGTACATTGGGCCATTTGAGATTCTTCAGCATGTAGGATAGGTAGCTTATGAACTAGCTCTGTCACCAAGGTTGTCAGGAGTACATCCGACATTTCATGTCTCTATGTTGAAGAGATACCATGGGGATGGGTCTTACAAAATTCCATGGGATTCAGTGTTGTTGGATAAGAACCTGCCGTATGAGGGGGATCTTATGGCTATATTAGATAGAGAGATCCGCAAGTCGAGATCAAAAGAGATTGCAATGGTAAAGGTCCAGTGGAAGAACCATCCTTTATAGGAAGCCACTTGGGAGACTGAGGTCGGCATGTGGAACAGATACCCCCAGATGTATATAGAATATGGTACATCTCTTTTCTTTCTTTCTTAGACCATTCGGGGATGAATTGTATTTCAATTGGTATCTTATGTAACAACCCATACATCGTTACAAGTGAAAAATAAGTCTAGAACATCCTTTGTCGCCTATGTTATTGGTGGAAAGGTGTTTGGTGAGTGTTATTTAAAACTTGAGATTGAAAAATAGTCTGTGTGTAGAGAATGGGAGCTACTAATTATCGGAGGACTGCTGCAGCATGGGGAGAACCACTGTAGCGAGACCGTTACCACGATCAGAGACCCACTGTAATGGACCAGGAGAGTAACCGCTGGATCTGCTGTAGAGGTATCCTAACCGCCATAGCGGGACTGCTGCAGCAGACGACGGGAGGTAGTAAATGGGTTTTAAGTAGGCTTTCAGGGGTTTACCTCGTTATTCAAGGCACGAACTAGTAGAAGCTAAAGGGCGATTTTCCCAAGGGCAGAGCGATTTTCCTTCCCAAGGTAAGAATTTTGGTTTGTTCCCTCAACTGTTGACTCCCTAACCCTATTGAATCAACAGGATAGGGACCTCTAATGGTGGAAATTCTTAGTTGAAGAACCCTAAAATGGTGAAACTAAGGCTGAGTAATGGATAAATAGCAGGTGTTGTTTCTTAGATCTAAAATTGAGTACTGAACAATTCCTACGGCGAATGTCATTGTAGAACTTTATCCATGTGAAAGTTGAGACCTATAACTAGGTGAAATTGGGACCTTTACCCTTAAAAACTGCTGTAAAAGGGTTTGAGGGAGTAGAAATTTCATGAACTAGGTTGGAATGACATTTTGGGATTACTTGTAAGCAATTAAAGCCATAGGTAACGAAGTGGACAGTGATAACGGGTAGAATAGGGTAGGTTTGAATTCTCAAAACCCTTGATCTTGGAAGTAGACTATTGAATTATTCTTTAATCTCTTGCTTTTAAACTTTGAACATTCGAACACGTTGAGAAAACGCAAAGCTCTCGTGGAGTAACTGCTTGGTTCTTTGCACCTAGTTTTGGTGTAGCAGCTATATTTCGATTCATAATGACATGTATGTGTGTGAAATGATAATGTGTTTGGTTTTTCCTCAGATACTAGTTGTTGTTAACAGTTCACATGTTAAATTCAATTGATGAATGAGACTTGATTTGATGTTGTTATTTATAAGGTGTGAAATTTGGTGTTGAGATGTGATATGTGTTCTTTATATTGCCATAAAAGTTAGTGATGATTTGTAAATATAATCGAGATAATGGAGGTAAGATGAGGCCTTCTACAATTCATGTCAATTGGATAATGATAATATACCGAATTATGAGAAAGAAAGTGGATAACATGTTTTGTCTTGAGATGAGTGGCTCATGCTTGAGGGAAGCATCCAGGTGAGCGGTTATGATGGAGTGGCTCGTGTTTGAGGAGAGCATCCAGATGAGCAGATGAATGGGAGCGGGTACCACACCGGTACAGTACATGAATTTCTAAAGTCTCCTATAGATCGGCAGAAATAAGACCATCTGGCATGTGTGTACAGTATGCTCATTTTTGAGTGTTTGTGGTGATATGATGGAGGCGTATGCCTGGTACATCATAAATGCTATGATACCAAAGAAATCTTTAAAGAATAAAGAATGGTTCGAAATCATAAAAATCTAATGAAGTTGAAGTCATTGATTGTGTAGTTTATATGTGATAACAATGTTGAGTTACTTGTTATAACTTATCATATTTTGTCAAGTCTTGTCAGAGTCTGTCATGAATTGAGGGATTGGTGGTGAGGATCCTGTCACGCCCCACCTTGGGAGGTGCAACTGGCACCTAATACCATATTGGACTCGGAGCCGACCTAGCTGGACACGTACACTTCTGGTGCAAGCCAACAACATATAATCAAGAAAACAATTAGCCTCAAAATATAACCTTAGGCCGACAAGGCTGCAATATAAACCTGCGCAAAAATAACTAACCCAACAATTCCAATAATATATCATCCTAAATGGCTTGACATGATCACCATGCTACTAACAAATAACATAACTAGGCCCCACGTTTTCAACACGAATATCATGACACATATAGGCCCCACACAGCCACAATGCACAACTAATTATGAACTGTGGTCTGCAAACCTCTATGAGTGAGTTATTGGTCGGGGAAGGGCCCTGGCCTACCCAAAAACTATATATCAAAATACAGACAAACCTCTAATATCTAGCAACTCTGGAGGAAAGGAGCTGACCAATCTGCCGACTCTGAACAACTACTAAGGAGGTCTCGAAACCTGTCTGTCTGAACCTGCAGGCAAGTATGTAGCGCCCCATGCATGTGCATCAGTACAATATGTATCGGATATTTAAGGCAATAATAATAATTGAATAAAAAATGATAAGGAACTAAAAGTAATCAGCGAAAAGGGGCAGAAGTTAACTTGTATGACCTCACAACCATAGACTGCATCTAGTAGACAAATATACAAACAAGAACCTAAGTTGTATGATTGTACATTCATAAACTGTATCTAGTAAGCAAATATACAAACAAGAACCTAGCCTGGCTCCCATAAGCCTGGAAGATGCAAGCAAAATAGAGATAAACTACGTGGGCCCCCATAAGCTTGATAAGTCCAAACAATTTATATGCTCCTCCTATTTGTACTATTTCAGACTCGTAGACGACCCATAACTAAGGTATAATCGATCTCTAGGAATATGATTGAGCCTTCTGGGCTCCTGCCACTATGTTTGAGCCATCTAGGCTCCTGTAACTGTATCTGAGCCTTCTGGGCTCCTATAACTGCACCCTGAGCACACAAGGCTCTACTGAGGGTCAGTGATGCCAACTCAAGCATAGGGGAACTTGGTAAGCGCACCAGACTTCAAATGGCTCTGTAGGCCTCAATATAGTCACTCGCGACTTTATATTTCTTTGTGAGCATGATGCAGCCCCATAAGCGCTTTATGATTATATCTCGCTTCTTGAGCATCTTGTGTAGCATCTGATAGGCCTAACTTATATACTACATGTTGCTCAGTACGCGTACCTAGCCTCTTAGGCCTAACACAATCGCTACTTGCCCCTAAAGTACTCTATGTAGCAGCCAACAAGCACATTCCATGTGCCAACAGCGGACCAGATGGTCATGGAAACGATTACAAAATCAGTCAGTTAGGAAGAATAGAGCGAGGTCCGGGGTGACCTAGGCAACAATCTAAGGGTCATACTAGTACAACGATAGTTCATAAGCAAATGAAAAGGTCGTAGGCGACCAATTATATGGTTTTATCACCTAGAAGGACTACAGGGCTGCTAATACTAGATATGATTCTAGGCAGTTAGCCACAATATCTTACAAGAAGCCACTATGATTATCAACCTAAAGGTAAAACTGTGATACTAAGGTTAGTCCTCTAGGCATCAACCAGGTCTGTCTAGATAGCATATAGCTCCTGTGAGCAATTTGTAGCCCCGTAGGTAGGTAGATCTGGACTTAGCCCTTCTCACCAACATGTACGTGGGCATATATAAGAGTAGCTAGAGGCACCGGCCCCACGTCTAACAGCTAACAAGACTAATCTATAGGGCATCACTTAGTCCAACAGATGACTAACAGCTAGGGTGGTTTCTTGGGCGACCTATACGGCAAGTTGTGAGTCGTGTGAGGCTATACGGTCACTGGAAGTAGGTAATTCACCTAGAATGCTACCACCCAGTTTATTAGGCAATTCTGGTGCCACTGACTTGAAGATAAGGCCACTCTATAACGATTCTAATCATGTAGGCGTCAAGGTACGCCAATGGCCTATAGGCGAGCTTCACCGTATCTATAGGAGACAAACAGAAAGTTATATCGCCGAGATGCGCCCTATGCTGCTCAACCTAACCACGTACATTCAATAGCTAACCACAAGCCTCTAAGGCCTTGGTACAGCATCAAGACCTCCTTAACCCCTCTAGGCAGTAAATAAGTGAACAAGGAATGGTAGCAAGACATCCTTAACCCCTCTAGACAGTAAATAAGTGAACAAGAAAAATCCCTATAATGCTTCTAGCGATAGTCAAACTGAATATAGTCTTTTCCCGACAAGGGGTGCTACGTTACAACCTCAATTCATCTCGTAGAAGCTAACCACAACATGTATAACCATAAGCTACTATAAAGATACAAGTCGTATCAACTATACGACGAGAATGACTTGCCGAAAGAGGTTAGCCTTAACATACCTTAATAGTCGAATTCTGCTCAATCAAACCTGTTGCGATCAAAAACTCGTAATCCTTCCAACTTGTAGTTCTCACGCCGAGGGAATAAGGTTGTTCTTAACTCAAGAAAGAAGCCAACAACCTCATTCATAAATCATAACGACCACAAGTCATAATCCATCCAATTCAACCAAAAGATTATGAATTCAAGAGAATTTAGAAGGTAGAAATACTTACTTATCACTTGTAGACATTTAGAACTTAATTAGAAGTGATTTATACGACTTCCACTTGGGGGGACTCTGTCAAACCGGACCAATTTAAAAGATTCAACTTCGTATATATGTTCTTCATAGTCCCAGGAATCATTACCCAAGAAGAATTTGCAATTAGACAAGGTTTGATGGCATAATTTACTTTCACTTGTCGAGAAACTAAGGAGGAAAATTGCCTAAGCCGCTATTCTCTGATTTGGGAAATATTTAAATGAATTAAAACACAAAACTTGACTTTATATAGGTGGAGGCGGTGCAGGGGGTTTGCGGCGCACCCCCCATCGTGCTAGGGTAGAGGCACGACGCGCTCCCTGCGCAGGTGTGGGGTGTGCGACGCGGCGCTCCTTGCGCCCTGCCTCTGGCTCCAACCTCTCATTTGTTCAATAACGCGCTCGTGCATTCCACCTTCGAACCTTCTCCTGCATGTGCGGTGCTCTAAGAACTCTCGACATACACATGCACACATCAGTTTAACAAAAAAAACTTACGGGGTGTAACAGAGCCATTGCATGTTCCATATGGTAGGTTAATTGTTAGATGTACGGCTATGTATAATTTGTATGGATGTGATGAATTGCATGTTGAGAAAGGTTAAAGGAGAAATGCCTAGGTTAAAGGAGAACTGCAGGCATTTAGTTGAGTCGAGTTGCTGCCAAGGTAGTACTACTGCAGCGGTACCCTTACCGCCATGGTGAGACCGTTGCAGCGGACCAAGTACCACTACAGCGAGGCCCAAATCCAGTGAGCAGGCCAGCCGAATACTCACACTGATTGGTTTTAGAATGAGTACTATTTAGTGAATTTGTGTCTTGATAATTTGCATGTTGTTATTTCACTGTATATGTCTTATTATTTAAGGTCGGCTGATGATGCCTATAAGTACATTGTTTCATACTTATGCTACTCCTACACTTCTTTTTTGAGTGTAGACCCTGATCCCGTAGTTCATCTCGACCCCATTTATAGAGCAGCAGCAAGATATTAGAAGGTGAGCGGATCCGAATGTGCTGCTATGATTTCTCCGTAGAAGATGTATTTTGTTCAAACATTGAAATATTGGTTTTCTTAATTTACTCCTACATAGTCTATGTTAGCTAGAAGTCCTCATGAACAATGATTTTCAGGTTCTGGGGATGTAATAGACAGATTGACATTTATTTTTCTTTCATCATTTAAGTCTTCCGCTATTTATCGTTTTAATGTGATTTATCCTTATTGCTGCTGAGATTGGGTAATTAGTTGGGACTCTTTGGTTCCGGAGGGGATAGTGTAGGTGCCAATCAAGACTATTTGGGTTGTGGCAATTACAATTTTATGGGAGCTTGAAGGCTTGTATTTGAATCCCCATGGCTACATTTTTCTATTTTTTTCCCTAAAAAATGCAGATAGAACACATGTTGTTCATTTCAAACTAGGAACCTCAAGTTGTAAACTAAGTTTCAAGACCATCAAACCATATATCAAATCATGCTATCTAAATTCGTTTAATCTATATTTATCAGTAGAACATTTGGTTTTATGGTGTTTAACAATATTTTTTAATGAAGCAATGTTGGTGCAATGTGACACCGTTTTGACTAACATGCATCCCTATTTGGTGGTGCCCCCGTCATCTTCAAATCTTGGGTTCGCCTATGGTCTAGAAGATGAGAATAGCGGAAATAATGATATTGAGATGGATGTGTGAGCATACTAGGAGAGATACGATCAAGAACTAAGGTATCGGGGACAAGGTGGGAGTGACCTCCATAGTGGACAAGATGAAAGAGGCAGGGTTAAGGTGGTTTGAGCATGTGAAGAGAAGATGCACAGATGTCCCAGTGAGAAGGAGTGAGATGTTGGCTATAGTGGGTGTAAAAAGAGGTTGAGGTAGATCGAAGAATATTAGGAGAGATGATTATATATGACATAACTCACTTGCATATACAGCTTATTGAGAACAACCCTCTATGGGAAGATATGGAGGTTGAGGATTAGGATAACAGGTTAGTACGTCGAGCATTGTCTAGTTTCATTTTCAGTGTTATTATTATTCTCCTATTATCTTATTCTTCGATTTTAATATTACCTGATGTTTCATTTACTTCAGTTACCGTGTCATTTTGTCATTATGACTATTCTATTCTTCATTATTTTCAGCATTGATTTCTTCGTTACTGTATTTGTTTTAGTTTTTTGTTTTTGATATGCTTTACTTGAGTTGAGGGTCTATCGAAAATAATTTTATTATCTTCACAAGGTAGAATAAGATTACATACATATTACTCTTTTTAAACCCTAGTTATAAAATTGGAGCAAATATATTGTTATAGAATATACTAAATCACAAGACTAACTGTGTATAAACTAGATGTGGAAGGTCATCAATTACTTGTCATAAAAGTAGAATAACAAACTAAAAAAATAATAATCAAGTACGTTAATAAGTTATAGCCACAAAGCGAAACTGCCAACACAAAATAAAGTATAGTATTAAGTAAAAAATATTGACCCAATAATAACAATACATAATAATAATAATAATAATAATAATAATAATAATAATAATAATAATAATAATAATAATAATAATAATAATGTATTATTTTTATTTGATATTATTATTATATTTAAAACCTTTAGAATTATATTATTATATAATATATCGTTTCTCCTGCCTAATTTATATAATACTATTTGGCTGTATATAAAATATAAAAAATTAAATATAATTGTTAAATTATCTCATTCAAAAATAAAATAAAATTTTAATTTTTTTTAAATATAAATAAAAATATATATATTTTGGAAATTGCCTAAAAAATAATGTCGAGATGAAGGGAAATTATTAGGGAAAGTTCCCAATTTCGAAACGTGGCGAAATCCATGCCTTTTTATTCCTTACATCCCCAACCGCGTAAGCGTATTTATTAAACTTGGCATTTGCTCCTATTTTATCCATTCTCAGTCCAAGTCACAGTCAAACGCCTCTTTTCAACCCAGAAACTTCCTTAAACAACGCGTCGCTGCACACGCTTCCTTTTACTGAGAGACCGTGTCTGCAATATACATATATATATGTGTGTGACCGCCACTTCCTTCCTCTCCAATTCATTCACATTTTTGAGTTCTCACCTCAATTCAAAAAATTTCACACCCATATTTAATGGAAATTTCTTCTTTCTCATTTCCTACCCAGGAAGATTATCCTTACCCAAATTTCTTCAGTTTTTTTCAAGATTTTGACTTGCCTGCTACTGATACTACTGCTAGTGCTTCCCCGCAACCACTTCCCAAGAAGCGGAGAACTGATGATTTTGATTTCGACCCAGCTGTTGAAGAGGGCTCTTTGAAGACAGTTGAAGATATTCTGAGCAAATTTTTGGGATTTGACAACGAAGAAGAGAAAATTAACCCCAAACTGGATTGCTCATCTCAGCAGCCATTCGCAAATCAATCCGTTTTCGACTTTTCCAGTCAACAACCCATTTTAGTGATGAATGAGAATGAGCAAATGGCGGCGGGTAGTAACAAAAGGGGCCGTCAGTATTCTGCTGAATTCATGTCAACTTCGGAGGATTCTGGCGGCGGCGATTGCAATTCGCAGCCTCCACAGCAAAGGAGATTATGGGTGAAAGACAGATCTAAAGCGTGGTGGGAGCAGTGCAATAGCCCCGATTTCCCAGAAGAGGAGTTTAAGAAAGCGTTTCGGATGAGTAGAGCAACTTTTGATATGATCTGTGAAGAACTGGAATCAGTAGTCACTAAAAAGGACACAATGCTCCGCCAAGCAATCCCAGTTCGCCAACGTGTGGCAGTCTGCATTTGGAGATTAGCTACAGGGGAGCCACTTCGTGAAGTTTCAAAGCGTTTTGGCCTCGGTATATCCACTTGTCATAAGCTTGTTCTTGAGGTCTCCACTGCCATTAGAGGCGTTCTCATGCCCAAATTCGTTCAATGGCCCAATGATAACAAGATGAACGACATCAAACAGGAATTCAACATGTTATCCGGGATACCAAACGTGGGCGGATCCATTTACACGACACACGTTCCCATAATTGCCCCAAAGGTGAGTGTAGCTGCCTATTTCAACAAAAGGCACACAGAGAGGAATCAGAAGACTTCATACTCGGTTACAGTTCAAGGTGTTGTTGATTCAAAAGGGATTTTCACAGATGTTTGTATTGGTTGGCCTGGTTCAATGTCTGATGACAAAGTCTTGGAAAAATCAGCTCTTTATCAGAGAGCAAACAGGGGGGCGTTGAAGGATGTCTGGGTTGTTGGGAATTCAGGATTCCCATTAATGGATTGGGTTTTGGCTCCTTACACTCGCCAGAATCTTACATGGACTCAGCATGCTTTCAATGAGAAAGTTGGAGAAGTACAGATGGTGGCAAAGGAGGCGTTTATGCGAATGAAAGCCAGGTGGAGCTGCTTGCAGAAGAGAACAGAAGTGAAGCTTCAAGATTTGCCTGTGGTACTTGGGGCTTGCTGTGTATTGCATAATATTTGCGAGATGAGAGGTGAACAACTGAATCCAGAGCTGAGATTTGATCTCTTTGATGACGAAATGTTTCCAGAAAATATAGTGAGATCAATGAATGCTGCACAGGCTAGGGATCAGATAGCTCACAAACTCTTACACCATAACCACGCAGGCACCAATTTCCTATAACAAATATGTTTAAATTTGCCAACTTTTCGTTTCCTGTTTCAAGGGTTGGCTCAAGTTTTTTTCTGTATAAGATAATATAGGGGGGCAGGGCAGGGAGCGAGTTTTTTCCATGGCTATTTTGATGTCATGTTATAGAATAAGCACAATGCTATAACTCTTGTACCAAAGGATTGGTTACCCGCATGTTTTGGGTGTAATTTCTGACACAAGTGATGCAAAATTTTAGATATCACCGAAACTTTCGCTGCTGTTAGATTATCTATATTTTGCTTCTTATGTTTATTCTGAACCACAGAGCAACTTCAGAAAACACATGCCTTGCAAATTTTTTAATTTTTTTGGCCGTTAGGAATATTTTTTTATCATTTTCTTATCATATAAAGTGTTGGAGGATAAAATTTATAAATCACAAATTTAAAAAATAAAAATTAAAAATCATCTTAAAATAAAGATATTTGTTTAAAAATTAAAATCACAAATAAAAATATTTGTGGACACACTAGATTTTAGACCGGCGTGACCCTAAAGTTTTCATTCCCCATTTCCTCCGGTCTTCAATTTGAGGCGTCGGTTAATTTCACGCATGGATACTCAAATTTTTTGTTAAGTTATTAAATATTTCTCTTTTCATTTTAAAATATGTGGTGTTTTTAATTTAGACATATTTTTTAAGAAAATTATTTTTTTCTAAAAAATACAACTTTTTTACTAAGTGGTGTTGTAATCTTTTGATTTTATTTTAAAAGAAGTGATGCTTTACATAATTAAGAAAATATTAATGATGTTCTTCCAATTTTAACCTTATTTAAATAGAGAGAGTTTTACATAAAAATACTAAAGAGTTACATTTTTTTTAAAATATTATTAAGAGTAAGTAGGTAAAAAAAATTTCTCTAGGAATGAGTAGTTTTCTTAAGAGGTGTACCCAACTTAAAAACATTACTTATTTTGAAACGGAAGGAGTAATGAATATATTTATTTTTAAATAAAGGTAATTATTAACTAAAATATTTAATTTTAAATAAACTTTTTTATTTAAATAAAGGTAAAACTGAAAGAACATCATTAATCTTTTATTGATTATGTAAAACATCACTTATTTTGAAACAAAGTGAGAATATAAAAACACCATTTATTTTAAAATCAAGAGAGTATTTTCTTGTCTCAATTTATGTGACATTTTTCATTTTTCGAGATTCAAACTTCTCAATTTTAATTATATATTTGAACATAAAAATTTTAATTTTTTAAAAACGAATTTACATATTTCAAAACTACTAAAAAGTACTATAAGTTACAACAGTTAATAATTTTCAATAAAATCTCGATTATGTAAAAATATTTTTACTTAAATAAAGGTACAACTGAAAGAACATCATTAATCTCTTATTGATTATGTAAAACGTCACTATTTGAAACAAAGTGAAAAGATAAAAACATCATTTATTTTAAAATTAAAGGAGTATTTTTTGTCTCAATTTATGTGATATTTTTTATTTTTCAAGATTCAAACTTCTCAATTTTAACCATACATTTGAACATATAATCTTAATTTTAAAAAAATAAATTTACATATTTTAAAACTACGTAGAAAGTACTATAAATTACGTTAGTTAATAATTCAAAAGACATGAAATAATTGGAATCAAAAAATATTTGTTTTTGACTTTCGAAATTCAAATACCGTCGTTGAAACGAAAATAATAATATTTTTTAATAAAAAAATTACACTTAATCACATAAATATCATAGAAGCAATATTATGTCCACTGGAACTGTGTTTCCTTTATTTTTTTTTTTGAGAAATAATACCCATATGCTGTACCAGAAAGCTATTTACACATTTTAATATTATTGTGTTTAAATCTGCTAACTATATTAAGTTATCTAATTAAAAAATATATTTTTGAATTAAATACTGTAAGTTTGAATACTGAACTGTAGTTTATAACTGAATATTATAAATTTGATTTGAATATTGATCAGAATATTGTAATTTTTTTTAAATAATGTTGTTTTTTATTTTAATATTTTGATTTTGAATTGAATATTAAAGGTTTTATTTAAATATTGTAGTTTTTTATTTGAATATTTTAGTTGTGGTTTGAATAGTTCATTTTTTAATAGAATACGGTTTTTGAATTGAATACAATATTTATAAGGTTATGTATTATATTCTTAAATTGAATAAGTTTGTTGTCTCGACTAGGGATATTTATGGGTCGGTTTGGATTAACTTTTGGTTAAAATTAAAATCAAATTAATTTAGTTATTTTTTAATTATTGAAATCAAACTAAATAAAATATTATACATATCCATCAATTTAATTGTTATTGGTTTGCTTCGGTTTGATCTAATTTTTCGGTTTTTAAAAAGCCTAATGATATTTCTCTATTTTTATTCTTTTTCTACAATTAGAAAAGACTTTTTCACCATTTTTCAACTTATAATCAATTTTTATCCTTTTATTATGGGAGCTATAATTTTCTTGAATATCGAGAAATTGACTTAAGATTTACAAGTTTTAATTAAGTGAATAAAGTTTATAAGAAATACAAATTTTCAAAAGGTAACTCTCATAGTTGTTTTTTTTTAAATAAAGAATTTCTTACACAAACACCATTTTTAAAAATCATAATTACAAAAATTACAACTTTTTTAATAAATTACGTAAATACAAACTTTTAAAATTTTATCTTTTTAATTACATTTTGTACAAATTTTACTTTCCTAAAATATCTATTCTAAATAAATATAAAAAAAGATTATATATCCAATATAACAATTTAAATAGACAAAATAACATAAAATACTCTCTTTTCCAATTCTTTCCAGAAATTTCAAAATCTTTCAAAAATTCCAAAAATCCCTCTATCTTCTCCATATTTATTTTTTCAAATATTCATATAACCTCTCTCTCTTCTCCACTTTTTGTTTTCTCAAAAAATCTCTATCTTCTCCATATTTATTTTTTCAAAAAGTCCAAAAATTTCTCTTTTTTTTCCATTTTTATTTGATTTTCCAAGAATCCCTTTCTTCTCCATTTTTAATAAATCAATTGTGATTTATTAAAATTTACTTTTATCTAATCAAAATATTTTAAGATCCTTGAATAAAGGGTGGATTCATCCAAAGGTTCATCAAAGGTGTTTTTGTATTAATAAAAATTGTACATAATATAAAAAATAGATGCACATATATGCTTCAATTATATAATATAATATATTAATACGCATATTCATAATATAATATATATTATATGGTGTCTAATATATATTATATTCATAATATTTTTATGTGAAAGGTTAAAGTAAAAGGAAAATTTATGGATGATGAATATAAGGATAACATGACCCATTTTTTTTAGAAAAAAATATAATAATATGTATTTAGTATATGTATGGTGTTAAATTTTTAGTATAAAAATTTATTAATAAAATTATGCATAATACAAAAAATAGATGCACATATATGCTTCAACTATATAATATAATATATTGATACACATGCATAATATAATATATAGTATATGATGTCTAATATATAATATATTCATAATCTTTATATGTGAAAGATTAAAGTAAAAGAAAATTTTATGGATGATGAATAAGGATGATATGAATAATTTTCTTTAAAAAAATATAATAATACATATTTATCATATAAATACATATTAATTTTTTACCATATTTAATCTACTTAAATTATGAAATAAATTATTACTTATATCATTTATATAAAAATACCATATTTATAATATTTATTCATTTAATCATGTATAAAGTATATATTGTATATTATGTAATTAAAAAAATAGTTATAAATTTTCTAATTATAATTTTAAAAAGTTATATTTATGTAACCTCCCCTTAAATAAATAAGTTTGGGTTCATATTAAATTTTTTTAAAGAAGTGGACATAAGGTTTCATTATCCAACTAGAGATAAAGAAAATTTTGACGAGAAAATAACTAAAGTATTTAAAATTATTTATAGGGATTAACATATTGTATATATATAATTACAACAAATTGCGTATATAATTTATCTATTTCTTGGTTCGATTCTTTCTTTAATTTTTTTTATAACAAATCAAATCAAATATTATCGATTTTTAAAAATATAAAGCTAAAATCAAATCAAATCCAAATAACTATCAATTTATTTAGTCAGTTTGATTTTGATTTTCAATTTAGATCGATTTTTAACCAAATCGTGAACATTCTCAGTCACGACCCAAACTTCTATTAGGCAGTAAGGACACCCACCATTCTCTGTAAATGAACCTTGTTCATTTACAAGGAAAATTCATTTAATACAACACTAGACTAAAGATGAGGAATTAACACAAAAGTGCAACTGTTAAATATAATTGACATTTTATAGCCTAATAAATACTAAAAAAATTTTAGCCTCAACTAGTGGCAAGTTATAGCCAAAAGGCAATAAAACAATCTTTATTAAATTGTAAAAAAGAGTTTTAATCGTAATTTTTTTTACTCCTTGAAAAAAGGAGAGTTGCCTATAATTTTCACTTTATTGCATTCCAATTATAAATCAGTTTTAAATATTCTAGAAATCTACTGCATATATCACGTTATTATATCCTTAAAATTAGGGATTTAGTTTTTTTTAATCTCATTATTAGAATTTTTCCATATTATTTTGACCAATTGTTAGTTAAAATATTCTAATTAATTATTTTTTCTTATTTCACATGAAATCTCTAAAATTAGAAATTCAATCTTTTTTCTCTTTATTTTGTTATTGGATATCCCTAAAACTAGGGATTTAGTTATTTAAGTTGTCCCCTTGTTTTGAGTAATTATTAATTCAAATATTTTAATTAATTTTTATTTCTTATATCACATAAAATCCATAATTATTCAATTATTTTATTTTCATATTCTTTTTTATACAATTTGTTAGGTAAATATGAATTAATATTTACAAATAGAAAGATATGAATGCAAATAAACATATACCATATTATTAAATGAATAAAAATCAATGTCTACCAATACAGATATATACTAATTTATTAGATGAATACGGAATAATAAATACTAATGCAAATAAATACGTACGGTGAATATGAACCAATGTATACCACAGTAATATTATAAATATATGTATATATAATAGAAAGAAAATTAAAAAAAATAATTAAATGTATACATTAATTTAATATATATACAAATATGTGTACAACCTATTTATGTATACATAGTAAATTAAAACTAGTAATAGACACTCTTGATGTATATTATAAATATGATTTATAAATATAAGAAATTATTAAAAAGTTAAAATTATACATTAATTTAATGTATCTATATATAATATATACAATCGATTATGAATACGTAAGGATTCACACAGCCAATCTATATATACATAATAAATTGCATGTATACATTAATCTTACCCATGAATTTAGACCCAAAATAAAAAGAAAAAATATTTTGAAGATACCCGAATTTGAAGATTTTGTATTCAAATTTTCCTTCTAAAGCATAAAAAAAAAGTGGAACGGTAAGCAACAATTTTAGGGAAGAAGAGGTAACTTTTCTTCTCTACCAAAACATGAATGAAGGACTCATCACTTTGTAAATACTTTCTCTTTTGAGAATTTCACTAAATTAATGATGGATAATGTTCGACCCTTAGTTCGATGGCATGGATAGGCGCATGGCACCGAGCGGGCATGTGTGCAGGCTTGAGAGATGACTCAACTAGACAATGTTGAGGACTAGACGAGGGCAAGGCAGAACTTGCGCTAAATGGGCGTGACAAGGCATTTACATGATAAGCCTTGGCATGACTTCTTATTGGCTTACTAGAACTGTGATGGCATTGAGACAGACTGTTGGGTGAAGACAAGTGCGGGTCGACAAGACAGTGGCACTAGGCAGGTGGCTTAGATGCCAAGTTGATTGATGGCATTGCTTTGATGTTGCTGTGTCAAGGGAAGGAAAAGAAAGACATTGACATTTACATGATGAGCCTTGGCATGACCCTATGTGGGCATTCCAACCGGATGAGGACAGGCGTGAGTCAACAAGGGCTGGCATGATGGTGGGACTAGGCAGGTGGACTAGGTGTCAATTCATTATGCTACATTGTGTTGATATTGCGGGGAAGGCAGAGACAAGGCAAAGCAGCCAAGGTCGTGGCATGGCATGGCTTTGACAAAGGCAAACTGGTGAATATGAACTAGGAAAGACCGACAAGGAAACAGACAAAGGAACGGCTGTGTGGAGCGGCTGAGGCAGGCAAACGCACGAGGCTGGTACACGTGGAATGGAGTGAAGACTTGGCGCCAAGGAAGGCGTTGGAGCTAGAGACAGGATGGCGCGCGTGCGTGCCTAGCACATGCTGTGTGGTCGGGCAGTTCCCTGATTTTAGGCCATCTTTGGCCTAGTCACTGAATTTTGAATTCGAATTTGCCTATCAGTTGGGAATGTCAACTGAATTAGAGAGGGAAATTTGTGAGGCATGTGATGGGTCGTAGTCTATTTTTAATGGGAGAAAATCTAGGCATCACAAGGCATAAGAGATGGTCCAGAAATTGCCAATGGCCAATAATCCAGCATAGTGTGGTGTTGGGTCACTTTGGCCAAATGAGTGGCAGGGCGTAGGCTTGGCTTTAAAGGGAGTAAGTCTAGGCTGCCACAAGGCGACAAGTGTTGCTGCCTTGGCAAATTGTTTTGTCGGTTATGTATATGTTTCTTTGTGACACGAGTTAATAAAAAGTTGGGATTGATTTCCTATAAATTTGTGTATGCCTTATGTACTTCATATGCTAAAGTAGTTTTAGTATCGAACAAAAATAGGGCAGAAATGTGGTAGGCAAAAACAGGAAGTAAAGTGTGAGGCTGAGTCGCAGCGGCCATGTGTGGGCGACTTCCGTGCAGTGTTAAGGATGGTTACGAGAAACAAAAATTGACCCTGTAAAAAATGGTATCAAAGCCCAGGCTGACGTGTTCTAGTTGTTGTTCAATGACAGGAAACTACTGTGGGCAGAAGTATCTACAGTTAAGTTGCGTGAAAAGATCGCAAGGCTGGAGGCACTTGTAGGAATCCCTAACCGTTCAGCAGATCTGGGGGGACGTGATGTTGCATATCTATGGTCTAAAAATGGAACTGTTCTAGTGTCGTGGGCAATTTGATGACCGGCTAACCAACTTACTCAATTTTCAGGAGTCTACGAATGCGAAGGTTGAGGACATGGACAAACAAAATAAAGATCTCAGTGTAGGCAGGCCTATGGTTGAAACGTTGGAGCGGTTGCGTGAGTCGCTGGGGGAAAATTCTTACCAAGAAATTCATCTTGTATTGTTGGAAATGGGTTGAAACAGGGAGGGTTCAATTCATTATTATGTGCAAGGCAAAATAGTGTACCAGTGCGCGGCATGGGCACTAACCAGCATCGGCAGTGTGGTGCAGGCAGTGGCATGTTGGCTGTGGCAAGTGTCATTGACATATTATGTCCGGACTATTTGAATGTTTATTATGTACCAAAGAAGACAAGAAAAAAGCGTAGGAAGGGCACGAGAGAAAGTGTGCATGACAAAGGAATTGTAGATCGCATGTCGACAACGGCAGTTCGGCTGGCGTGTGCGACTAGCAGTGGCTAAGTAGTGGCCTTAGCGGGAAGGCTGGGCTCTTGTCACCAAGAAGGGGTACGACCAAGTATATGGGTGCGCGCTGATAGTTAGCCAGAAACACATGCGATAGTTTTCTTTTTGTAACCGTTTTTTGGCTCTTATAGTTGCTTTGAAATTTAAAAATTCAAATAGCCTAGCAGATGGGGATGTTATCTGCATGTGTAATTTATGATGTCATATGTTTTCTCCTTGTATGCATAGGTCAGGTTAAGAGTCGGCAGACTTTAGAAGGCATAGTGCTAGTGCCTTACTGCTTACTGATGTGCGCGTGACAGGGCAAGAGTTGCTGGCTGGGTGCAGGACAGTGTGCGGATTGCTGCCAAGAAGATGCGGAAGTGTGGTGGACGTCCAGGTTGATAACAAGGGGCAACTTGGGTGATGATAGCTTCCTTATGACAGTTTGAGAAGCAAAGCAGGACGGACTTTATTTCTACTTCATCAAGGACGACTAGCTAATCGGGCGGGGGAAGTTTGTTAGACCCTAAGTTTGATGACATGGACAGGCGCATGGCACCGAGCGGGCATGCGTGCAGGCTTACTCGGCTAGACAATGTTGAGGACTAGACGAGGGCAAGGCAGAGCTTGTGATAAACGGGCATGACAAGGAATTTACATGATAATCCTTGGCATGACTCCTTATTTGCTGATTAGAACCGTGCCGACATTGAGACAAACTGTTGGGTGAGGACAGGTGCGGGTCGGCAAGGGTAGGGACAGGTCGGTAAGACAGTGGAACTAGGCAGGTGGCCTAGAGGCCAAGTTGATTGATGGCATTGCTTTGATGTTGCTGTGGCAAGGGAAGGAAAATAAAGACATTGGCATGATAGGTATTTACATGATGAGCCTTGGCATGACCCTATGTGGGCATTCGAACCATGATGGAATTGGGTGATTGTCGGGTGAGGACAGGCGCGAGTCGGCAAGGGCCAGCATAGGTTGGCATAACGGTGGCACTAGGCAGGTGGACTAGGTGTCAAGTCATCATGCTACATTGCATTGATATTGCGGGGATGACAGAGACAAGGCAAGGAAAACAAGGTCGTGGCATGGCATGGCTTTGACAAAGGCAAACTGGCGGATGTGAACTAGGCAAGATCGGTAAGGAAACGAACAAACGACCGACTGTGCGGAGTAGCTAAGGTAGGAAGACGCACGAGGCTAGAACGTGTGGGCATGATGTGTAGACTTGGTGTGTAGAGTTGGCGCCAAGGCAGGCGTTGGCACTAGAGACAGGCTGGCGCGCATGCATACCTGGTACACGTCTGGCGGTTGGGTAGTTTCCTGATTTTATGCCGTCTATGGCCTAGTCAGCAGGGCAGTTTGTAACTTTGACTATTGAATTCGAATTTTGCCTATCAGTTGGGGATGTCAACTGAATTAGAGAGGGAAATTCGTGAGGCATGTGATGGGTCATAGGCTATCTTTAAAGGGAGTAAGTCTAGGCATCACAAGGCATGAGAGATGGTCCAGAAATGGCCAATGCCCAATAATCCAGCATAGTGTGGTGCTGGGTCACTTCGTCCAAGTGAGTGGTAGGGAGTAGTCTTAGCTTTAAAGGAGTAAGTCTAGGTCGTCACGAGGTGGCAAGTGTTGCTGCCTTGGAAAACAGTTTTGTCGGCTATGTATGTGTTTCTTTGTGACACGAGTAAATACAAAGATGGGATTAATTTCCTGTAAATTTGTGTATGCCTTATGTAATTCATATGCTAAAGTAGTTTTAGTATCAAACAGATCAAAATGGCGCAGAAATGTGGTAGGCAAAAATGGGTAGTAAAGAGTGAGGCTGAGTCGCAGCGGCCGTGTGCGGGCGACTACCGTGCAGTGTCAAGTATGGTTGCGAGAAGTAAAAATTGACCCTGTAATAGATAACATGAGCAGATTTCACGCCCAACCTTGAGAGGAATGACTGGCACCTGATGCCACACTGGGACCTAGGCTGACCTGACTGGGCATATGCACCTCTGGTGCCTGCCGGCAACTCAAAATCAAGAAAACAATGAGCTATATCTCAGCTGTAAATACAGCCTCGGTCCAAATAAGGCCACATAGCCATATGTAAATGAAAATATCCAACCCAACCAACAAGATAATAAAAGGGATCCTATGCAGGCTGAGAAAACCACCATGCTGTCTAGTCATAACATAATAAAAACAGGCAGTCATATTTACACTATAGCAGACAAGGCTGCTAACTAACTAAATAACTAGGCCCCACATGACCAATACCCTAGTTGGTGAGTCAGTTAGAGCCAGTCGAGTGTACAAAAATTGTCCGGTCACAGTGTTGCGTAAAGTCACCATAGTTGATCTAGTAGAATTAGATATGGTCGACTTCAACCTCATTCTTGGCATGGACTGGTTACATTCTTGCTATGTCTCTGTTGACTATAGAACCAAGGTCGTTAAATTCTAGTTTTTTAGTGAACCAGTCCTAAAATGGAAGGGTAGTACTTCAACGCCTAAGGGTCGGTTCATTTCATTCCTTAGGCTAGGAAAATAATCTCTAAGGGGAACATCTCTCACTTGGTTAGGGTCAAATATTTTAGTTCCAAGACCCCGACACTTCAGTCAGTCCCAGTTTTAAATGAGTTTTTTGATATCTTTCCCGAAGATCTTTTCGGAGTCCCTCCCGAGAGGGAAATAGACTTTGGGATAGACCTTCTCCCAGATACCCAGCCTATTTCTGTTCCTCCTTACTGAATGGCTCCAGTTGAGCTTAAGGATTTAAAGGAACAACTGAAAGACCTTCTAGATAAGGGCTTCATTAGACCCAACATCCCTCCATGGTGTGCCCCAGTCCTATTCATGCGAAAGAAAGACAGTACATTCAGAATGTGTATCGACTACCGTTAGCTGAACAATGTCACAGTCAAGAACAGATGTCCTCTACCTAGGATTGATGGCTTGTTCGACCAACTTTAGAGAGCTAGTTGTTTTTCCAAGGTAGATCTCAGATCAAGATACCACCAGCTCAGGGTCAGACAATGTGACATCCCGAAAATAGCCTTTAGAACTCGGTATGGTCACTATGAATTCATAGTTATATCTTTTGGATTAACCAATGCTCCTACATTTGTATGGATCTAATGAATAGGATATTCAAGCCATACTTGGACATATTCATTATTGTCTTTATAGATGATATTTTGGTTTACTCCAGAATAGAGGAAGAGCATGTAGACCATTTGAGAATAGTTTTGCAGACTCTCAAGGACCGCCAGTTGTTTTCTAAATTTAGCTAGTGTGAATTTTCGCTGAAATAGTTGCATTCATCAGTCATGTGGTATCCAGTGAGGGTATTTAGGTGGATCCTCAAAAGATAGTGGCAGTCAAGGACTAGCCCAGACCCACTTCTTCATTAGACATTAGGAGTTTCTTAGGCCTAGTTGGTTATTACAGATGGTTCCTAGAGGGGTTCTCTTCCATTACCTCTCCTTTGACCAGACTAACCCAAAAGATGGTTAAGTTTCAATGGTCTGACAAATGTGAGAAGTTTTCAAGAGCTAAAGAATCGACTCACTACAACTCCAATTATGACTCTACCAGAAGGTTCAGATGGGTTCGTGATCTATTGTGATGCCTCCATAGCTAGCCTTGGTTGTGTTATGATGCAACATGGAAAAGTCATAGCTTATGCTCCCAGATAGCTCAAGGTTCATGAGAAGAACTATCCGACTTATGATCTTGGGCTGACAACGATAGTATTTGCTTTGAAGATTTGGAGGCACTACCTTTATGGGGTTCATGTGGATGTTTTTACTGACCACAAGAGCCTACAATATGTGTTCAGTCAGAAGGACCTGAATCTACGTTAGAGAAGATAGCTAGAATTATAAGGATTATGACATGAGTATGTTATATCACCCGGGCAAGGCTAATGTAGTGGCTTGATGCCCTCAATAGAATGTCTTTGGGGAGTGTTGCTCATGTAGAGGAGGATAAAAAGGAATTGGCAAAGGATATTCACAAATTGGCTCGGTTAAGGGTCCAGTTGGTTGATTCAACAGAAGGTGGAGTTGTTCTCCAGAGTGGGTCAGAATCCTCCCTGGTGGTGGAGGTGAAGTTGAAGCAGGATGAAGACCCAATTCTACTCAAGTTGAAGGAAGTAGTCTTAAGTAAATAGGTGGAAGCATTCTCCAAAGGGGAAGATGGTGTGCTATGTTACCAGGGAAGATTGTGTGTTCCTGATGTAGGCGATTTGAGGCAATGAATACTAACAGAGGCTCATAGCACCAGGTACTCTATCCATCCAGGTGCCACCAAGATGTACCGTGATCTACGAGAAGTCTACTGGTGGAATGACATGAAGAAGGACATTGCAGAATTAGTGGCTAAGTATCCAAATTGCCAACGGGTCAAAGTTTAACATTAGGGACCCGGAGGTATGATTCAGGATATTAGCATTCCTACTTGAAAATGGAAAGAAGTGAACATGGACTTCATTACAGTCTACCTCGTACGCCTCAACAACATGACTCAATTTGGGTGGTTATAGACCAGATGACTAAGTCAACACATTTCTTACCAGTTAAGACCACAGACTTAGTGGAGGATTATGCTAGATAATATATCCGGGAGTTAGATAAACTGCACGGAGTTCCCTTGTCCATCATTTCAGATAGGGATACTCAGTTCACCTCACACTGATGGAAGTTATTTCATAAAGGACTTGGTACTCATGTCAAGCTCAACACAACTTTTCACCCACAGACAGATGGCCAGGCTGAGCGTACTATTCGTAATTTGGAGGATATGTTGAGGGCTTGGTGATCGATTTCAAGGATAGTTGGGATGATCACCTACCTTTCATCGAATTTGCATACAAACAAAAGCTAGCACTCTAGTATTCAGATGGCCCCGTTTGAGGCATTATATGGTAGACGGTGAAGGTATCCAATAGGGAGGTTTGAGGTTGGTGAAGCTACCTTAATAGGACTTGATTCAGTATATGAGGCCATATAGAAGGTTCATCTAATCAGGGAACAACTGAAAACAACTCAAAGCCGATAGAAGTTGTATATCGATGCAAGGAAAAGGGAACTGGAGTTTGTGGTGGATGATTGGGTATATATGAAAATTTCACCTATGAAAGGTTTGATGAGGTTGGGGAAGAAAGGAAAGCTCAGTCCTAGATATATTGGTCCTTATAGAATTTTGAGACACATTGGCTATGTGGCTTATGAGCTAGATTTGCCTACAGAGTTAGTATCAGTATACCTAGTCTTCCATGTGTCCTTGTTGAAGAAATGCATCGGTGATCCAACCTCAGTAGTGCCTTTAGAGAGAATTGGTGTAAAGGATAGTCTCTCTTATAAAGAAGTTTCGGTTCAGATTCTAGACCGTCAGGTTCGTAAGCTAAGGAATAAGGAGGTTTCTTCCGTAAAGGTTTTATGGAGGAACCAACTAGTTAAGGAACCTACATGGGAGGCAAAAGCAGATATGATGGCTAGATACCCTTACCTATTCCCTTCCAGCTCAACTTCAGTGTCCGGTACTAAATTCCTCCTCAACACTCTATTCAGTTCCATACCCTTTAGCTCTATTCATGTTTTAATGTGCAACTTAGTTGCATAAATTCAATTAGTATGTCTATCTCAGTTTGGTGTCAGTCGCTCCTACAGTAATTAGTTATTAATCTTCAGTTTGAGATTGCAACTCCTTCCTCAGTCTTTTAGCTTACTTAGCCTTCATTCGAGGATAAATGTTCCCAAGGGGGAGATATTATAATACTCCAAAAGTTCCTTAGACCAAACCCAAACTTGGAATGAAAGACCGAAAAGGAACTAGAAAATTTTGTCTCAGAACGACTTAACCAACGAGTCATTTTCAGTAACAACGACCCATTGTATGAATTGTTATCATCCCTACAGTTTTCATTCCTAAAACTAATGAGTGATACAATGACCCGTTCTTAGAAGTAATGGGTCACTGTTCAGCGCGTTCTTGCAATACCTAGAAACCTGTCAAATCTATCTTTCAAACAACGAGCTAGACGATGAGTCGTTGTTTGGTATAACGTCTCATTATAGGGAGCCTTTATAGGAAATCCAGAAAGGGTTACAAATTTCTCCAGTGATAGTAGTTGGAAACAACGACCTTTAGTTTCAGATGACGAGTCATTTTGTCCATCCATTGGTCAAGTCTTGAAGTTTTTCAAAATTCCTTCCAGTGACGATGAGTAGTACCAACGACCCATTGTACCAACCAACGAGTCATTCTACCGTCCATCTTGAGGAATCTAGAGGAATGAAATTTCTAGTCTGGAAACAAAGACTGGCACCAACGAGTCTTGGTCACAACCAAAGACTCATTATGAGGCCCATTGGATCTGGATAGTCAGATTTTGAAATGGTTATCCAAGGGAAATTTTGTAAAATTCTAAGCTTATAACTCCTAAACTACATTGTATTAGGGTGCGTTTAGAGGAAATTAAGGGAATTGATCAATATTATCTTCTCATTCTCTCCCAAACTCACAGGATCAGTGCGTAGAAGCAGAAAACCTTCTCAGGTCTAAGCTAGGGTTCCTTTCAAAGTGCAGCAGATTTAGAGAGCTTTTCTTAGAGAAATTCTTCTCCACGTATGTGGGGTTTTAGCAAGGGTATTCTTTTCTCCCTTTGCCCAAGTATTTTTAGAATCTTTCATCAATTTGTGCCCAATAGAAATTATGAGTTAGGGTTCTAGACAAATCCTGATTTCCTTGCATTTCATTAGTTCTCCCAGTTCCCAGGATTAATACTATGTTAAAATCATGATTTGACTTTATTTTTACATATTCATTTGTACCCTTAATGTTAGTATGATTCCTGGTTGAATGTTATATGAATTGTAGTATGAATGCTTTAAATAAAAGTCAATACTTTCAGTTTGTAATTATGTTCAACATGTTTAGAAATATCACCTATAAGTTATCAGTACCACTAGACTTTTCAGTGTCATTCAGTTTATTAGGTCCTTTAGACTCTCAAGGCACTTTCAGATATGTAGTCCTGAGTTAGTTTTAGGACATTAGTTCAGAGTTATCAGTGTTTTAGAGATACCTATTTTTAATTATGTATCTTCAGTTGGGAGTAGTACTTAGCACCGAGTGGATCGGGGTTCAGCGCACTCCGGCACCCAGACCTACATGCCACCAGAGGATTTGACCCGTATGGATTTTTTAGTTACTGATCACACAACAAATCACTGTACCTTGGCAAGGTATGGTGGGTCCTATTTATGGGGATCAAACATCAAACTCCATGTCTAGCTCACGCGGTTACATCAGACACTCCCATAGTACAGTTCAGTCTCAGATCTTAGAATATGTTTATGACTCTTATATCATTTTTACCAGTTTTCAGTACTCTCAGATTTCAGTTTATATGCAGCATGTATGATTTTAGTCAGCGCCGTTTCATATATTTCAGCATTTTTATTTATAATATTCTTTTAGCATGATTATATTCTAAAATTTCAGAATCTCACATAGTCATTACTTCCAAGTATTGTTCGCATATTTCTATGTGCTATATAATTTTATGATATAGGATCAGGTACCCTGCCTCAACAACGCAATTAGTTTCTCCCGATGATTTCCAGAATTTGGCAGTGGTGAGTCCTTATCTTTCGAGGGACGAAGATTTGATGTTAGCCTTTGATTTTTTTCTAGATTTTCAGATTTGAGAGTTAGATGGAGGCTTGCCCCAGCAACTCATCTTTAATAAAGGCTTTTGGGTAGACAGTCAGTTAGTGTGTCAGATTGATGTTTAAATTTCAAATTCCATATGTATTTACTTAACTTGGATTAATTTGTTATTCAGAATTAGTGTTTCATTATTTTAGTTATATTTCCGCTCAATTAGTTAGAAACTCAGATCATAGTAGTGTTAGGCCATGCCATGGGTTTGCTTGGGGTCACTTGTGATTCTAAGTACCATGTCGCATCCAGATTGTAAACTCGGATCGTAACCAGTGCTGCGAAACAGTTGGACAACTCATCCTGAACTCTAGTATGCAATATTAGGTACTATGATGACTCAATTGTAACTAGTTCATGAAACTGAACTTACACATAAAAGGTGCAGAAAAAGCAAGAGTTAATACGAAAAACACATGTACTCCGTAGTATCATCAATCGTCCCTTTTATGAAGCAATGATGAAGGTTGATCTTACACTGCCTTCTCAAGAATTTATCATAGATATTGGATATAAAGCTTCAATTGAAAGACAGTTTAGCAGCTAAAGACAATAATAATCAACACAAAAGCAATATTTGAACCAACTATATCAGAAAATTACATCGTAAATATCAACGACAACATATTCGCTATCTTAATCATCATAACCGAACAGGGAGAAAAAAATCACTTTCATAATCACCACGTAGAATCAATATATAATATATGATGATGAAATGAAATGCAGATGCATATGCACCTACTAATAACCTATATATGCCGACTTTCTCTATTGGATAGACGAGATTCATGGAGGATTCACGAGGTCTGTATATGCATATTGTACTGAACAACACAAAAGAAAGGCCCTGAATGCAATACCCTATATTGAATAAACCCTATATTCCTTGAATATTTTGGGTGACCCTATATCAGGATTTATCTTTTCACTTTCTCAATGTCAATGTGCATGAGACATAATGTCAATACAACAAATTTTACAATAAATTCAATCATCAACACAGAAAATCATAAATTACTCCATAATCATTTAATAATAAGAGAAAGGAAGTGACTAAGTGATCAAGTAATCATTTCATATATGGGCGTTTAGCTACAATTAACTTATCAATATCAACTGAGCAACATAAGCATCAAGTGAAGTCTATATGCTTCGAATCATGTCACATAAACTCACAATTCATCAATTAGGAATGAATTATAGTTTCATCCATATCATAGCACTGGTACTCGCATAAATGCTCATCATCTCATTTATATGGGATCCTTATTACCGTTAGCCCTTAATTCAATAATTCAAACACATTAACACTTCATAAAAAGTCTAGAAAAGACTTAACTCGCCTTAATCAAAACTTTAAAATTCAAATTTCAAACTTGCCCTTCTGCAATGTCTCTGAATAGTTCCAATATGGTAAAGCTTATAATCTACACGTGTATACGAGTCCATAGACATCATATTGCTATAGTTCTATTTCAAGCCCAAAAAGTCAACCCTGAGACCCAAAGTCAACCCTAATATGGTAAAGCTTATAATCTACACGTCTATACGAGTCCATAGACATCATATTGCTATAGTTCTATTTCAAGCCCAAAAAGTCAACCCTGAGACCCAAGGTCAACATAGTAATTTTATTTCATAATAGATTTACCCATTAGATAGAAAACTTGTGCACTAAAAATTAGCTAAATCCAATCACTAATCGACCCTTAAATCAATGATTTTTAATTTCTAAACTTTAGGGCTTTAATTCTAAACTTTCTCCAACCAAATCATGAATAATATATTAATAAACTAAAGTTACCATGAGAAATAATAAAAATAAAGATAGAATATTATCCTCGCTTTGATACAAGAAAAATGTTGCAAAAATTGCCAAAATCGGATCTTACTAGCTTTCAATTGTGAGAAAAACTTTGAACTTCACAATTGCGAGAAAAAATTTGTAATTGCGAGTGCACCAGAAGAATGACAACACTTCGCACTAAAAGATTATAATTTCCTCATACGAACTTGAAATTTAATAATTCTTTTGCTTTATTCTAAAAATACGATACAAATATAATGATTAATAAAATATAATTTGGAGCTCATTTGATTCATATGGTATCACTGATCTCAAAAACATCAAAACACCAATTTGAACAAGCATCCGAAATTCATCCGAGACCCTTGAACACAAGCCAAAAATACAAATCAATTATAAATATATTTTGCACCTGTTAGAATCATCAAATCACCGATTCGAGGATGTCTTGACAAAAAAATGACTGTAGGCAACCTAAAACTTTCAAAAATACTAGATACTCAACCAAGAGCCCAAAATCACTCTCGAGCGCCTTAGAATTTGTGCAAACTACCCAACTAAGTCATAAATCACCCACCTGACCTAATGAAGTTGTCAAAACTCAAAGCCGACCTCAATATTTCAAAATGTTGACTTTGGTCAAACTTCTCAAATACTAAACTTTAAAAATTGATAATCTTATATAAAATCAACTGATCACCTTAAGAATCACGCTAACTATAACTGCAAGTCATAAATAGTATAAGAAGCTTTGGAGAGGGTTAAATAGGAAAAAACGTCTAAATCATAAAATAACCATGTCGGCCACTATATCATCCATCACTTAAACATATATTTATCCTCACACGAGTAAAGAAAAGTACTGAACTGCCGATCAGTAGTTAAAAACCCAATGTATACCTCATGTAAGTACTCTCAAGCAATAATTACATTTGTAATTCCATTTGTCTATTATATCTGTCAGGTCCTACTTTGTCTTAGATCATAAGCCTGTATCTCCATTATTCATAATCAAAACTTCTTCAAATAGCTAATTCTCATATATATGAGTTTTCCCTATATGCAATACTTGATTTGATCATGATCACACTTCTAAATATAATCGATTCATCAAAACTCATCATAGTCACCACAATCCAGTAACTGTAACCGCACTTCATTATCAAATATATACCTAGTAAAATATCCTAATCCTGCTAACCTTTATTTCACATTCTTTAAAAACTGTCATTTTTACCAAGAACCTTTAGAAAATCAATTTTCACACACCTCACATTTGAATCATAATTTTCCTTTGCCAGAAAAGAATTCTTACCTATTTTGAGCCAATTCTAAGCATTTCTGTTAGAAATTGACTTTGTTCAAGGTCGACTATACTATTTCTAGTTTTGATAATTCTATTTCATTGAGCTGAACCAACTGAGTTAGAAATCAATATCTAATTCTATATAAATCTTCAAATGGTAAACTTCACCCACTATTTCAAAAATTCCGTTCTCAAGCCAAATCAGTAGAAACAATTGATCATCCCAAAAAATTTCCATATAATATTCATATATCCTCCATACATCACTAAATATTTTGTAACTCATTAAAATTGTTCGTGTTGTTTCCATCAACAAGATAGTATCAGGTTGCACTCATAATCATGAATAAACCTGATTACTATAAGTATTTCTGGTAATACATCTGTAAAACACCTAACATAAAATGAGCAATCCAACCCAGTATAAAGTGCATAATTACCCATGTATCACTGATAATCACCTGAATTGATCCCAAATTTTAGAAAAGTCACTACTAAGCCCTTCATAAATCCGGGTTGACCTATTTCATCTTTATGTTCATGAACCATCAACCCCATGTTGTGATTTCTTATCTTAAAGCTAAATTCTACAAAATTTGTCAAATCCCATATCTAGGATCTAAATATTACAACTTCATTCTTCAAATTTCTAACTTATACCCATCACAAAAATCTAATAGAACTTCATGAAATCTGAATGCATTAAACTTCCCAATACGTGCGCCTCTTGTGCACTCCCTTAAGTCATTCACCACTTTATAATCTTCGAAACAAGACCTTTGACCTCGTATGTCATATTTTGAATCATAAATTACTGAGTGCAATACCTAATTACACTTTTAGTAATTCCAAAGGTAACAAATACTACATTCCATATGCCTTATGACACTCAAGTTCTCTCGAGTCACCCATAACCCACATTCTTAATCTTGCTGATATAAACAATTTGCATTCCAACCTAGTCCATTATAAGAAATGTAGTCTTACTGTAGTAAACCTGATTCCTAATTCAAATCATGTAGATAAATCCCTTACCATCAACTTTAGCCCATTCACTTGAGGATGTCACGAATCATGCACTTTAGTACATCATGAATCACCTTCCCATCGATCTTATCATGTCAATCATATGAAATATGAATCTCACTAAATAATAACCTCAAAACCACCATGAAACTTATCAAAACACTTGGCTAGAAACGTCTGTAAACTTCCTTCTCCAAGCATACTCAAACAATTTACACCCTATCTGATTAACGCAAGATAGACTTTAGTCTTTCCTTCTTCTATCAAACCTTTAAATTGAGTACCCTTCCAAATTAATCATGTCACAAGTACAACCCACATTAAGTGTTCTCACCAAAACTACTTACTAATGCTGGTTACTTCATGAAAGTGATTGTCGAAATAACAACTCAACCACCAATCCACTTGTTCAAATCTATAAGATAATTCTCAATCACTACATGCACATCCCTTGTAACATTCTTATATAGTTTTACGTAAGCCTACCTGCTAAAAACTCCCTTTATTCTCAAACCCATTACCCAAAATATTGATTAATTTCTCTTATTCTCAACTGATTTGACTAGACCTCAATTAAATCTCCAAATGCACTTCACAACTTGAATTAATTAACACCTACCATTAATCCACCACTTTAAATATCCTTATTGACCGATACGTCACTCGAGTGTCCGCAGGCAATGCTTGTTTATGAAAAACCGCCCTTTTTATCTTATCACTCCCAACTAGAATATTTCTGATGGACCATACGATTATTCCTTTCAGTCCTTCTACTTCGTAAAGTTGTATCAATAGAGATAGTAAAAACTTACTTGTTCTTTAGAGTAGAATGCATCATCGATCTCCATTCTTCTAAATAGGTGAAACCTTTGGCAGCTCCTCAAGTAATGATCACTGTCATATCCATTCTCATTCATCAATTGTTAGTAGTCTTACTCCATGAAAGCCCACTAGATCCACCACTTTTTGCACAATTACTATTGAGAAGGTCATACCAAGATCATACCATATATTTTTACATGATAACTAACTGCAAGGCATTATACAAACTAACCAATCTCTGGCCCAGTCATGTACCTCTGTCTTCGTCTCAACCAAATCTGCAAACACACTCCTTGCTAATGAATTGCCACTACATATTCCCATAAAACTCAATCATTATGGTAACTTCTCCTACTTAGGCAGAAGTCAACAACCATTTTATTTAAAGAATACTCAAGTCCTAGTCCTTATTCAGTCACCATGTATCCCCACTCATATTCTCTTCATCCTTTCATAAATTGGGTCAATTACAAACTCAACAAACCTCGTGTTTCTTATTAAATAAATACTATACCACTAGGGCCGTCATATCGTTAAACTCAAACTATTTAGATTCTCTTTGTTGCACTTGCGCTTCATAATATAAAAAGAACACTCTTCATACGAACCCCAAAAGAAGTCATACCACCTTAAACCTTGTTATAAAAACCTTTCTTTTGATTCCTTACCATGATCACTGTCCTCTTAATCGATCCGCTCGTCTTCCATAACTTTCATCCTTCTCTAAGATAATAGTATATGTACTTACTCATCACTAAATTATCAAATCCTTGTTGATACCCTCATGGCATTAGACTGTAGTAGAAATTCTGATCTCTGTTGATGCATTTTCATTCTTATCAAACCTTGAGAAAAAAATTCTTGTTATGTCAAACCTCCTTAACTATAGTCTTCAACTTCACAGTGCTTATTACGTGGTTATTTCGCTAATCATATGATTTTTAGATTGTCAACTCTATTCTCAGCACCGATCGTGCTATTGATATTCTTCCTCCATCATTAGTCTATTATTCTTAGAAGATATGGTGATCCTGCAGTTCTTCACACCAACATTTGCATTTCCCTATGAATATTATCAAATTGGATAATCTGAATCACAATTTCACTCTATTTGTCTTTGAATCATGGTTGCAGTTTAAAGTTGTCCACATGTCCCTTAGATTGGCCTACCTCTTGCTTCTCAATATAATCTCTTTCTCCATCCCGCGTGATATCATTCTCAATTACTGGTGTTCAAATTTGAGAATGTGTCCTCGCCATAGATGAGAGAATGGAACGAAGAGATTTAAAGAATTAGGTTGAACTAAAAATGCATGATAAAGAATTAAAGAATAAAAGTTTCCTAATACAATATAGCCTTTCGAAGATAATGGATGTCTTCGCATTGATCTACGAGACTCTACTAAATATTTCTCTTATACTAGCGAGACTGGTGAATATAGACACTTTGATACCATGTTATCATAATAAAAAATTTTATTCTATCATGAGGGGACCCACCATCCTCTCAAGCGAACCCCGTTTATTTACAAATCATTTAAAATAAATAGCAAATGGAAATAAGTGGAATTTTATTTAATATAATATTAGAATGAAGATTATATCTCAAGTCATAAGAAGAGCTCAAATAGCTGAATAACTGTAAGAATTTGGTGACACAAGTTCAAGAGCATCTAAAATTTAAAATAATCAAGTTTGAAAATCGACATGTTGTCTAGAAAGAAAAAACAGTTAAGTAAATGAATCTAGAATCTAATGTTGCAAAACAATTGGGAATCTCACCCTGAACTTTAGTCGACAACCTCAAGCAATACAATGACTCAATTGCCACTAGTTTCTGGGATTGAACCTGCATGCAAAAGGAGCAGATAAAGCAAGAGTAAATACAAAAAACACATGTACTCAATAACATTGTTATATCAACCCTTATATGAAGCAATGACAAGTTGATCCTATACTACCCTTCTCAAGACTTTATCATAGATATCATATATAAAATTGTCACGACCCAAGCTGGGACCCCGGATCGAGACACGGGACCTAGAACCACGAATAGCTCCAAGTCGATCCATGGCATGAACATAGAAACTAAAAAGTATAAATTAAAGCAGAAACTGATGACTTAAACATGAATAGGAAGAAGTATGAATAACACAAAACATATATTAAATGGTGACATCACAATGCTAAATCTCCAACCTGAACACACTAGTCTATGTCTGAAAAGCCTCTACTATCTGATGAGCTGCTGGGATAAGCCCCCAGTTATCTCCAAGTCTGAAACAAAACTGACATAATTGACATAACTAAATGAATATTCTCGAGAGATGAGGACTCATCCAATAGGGCTAACTGAGCTAATAAGGAAGCGAACTACAGGTGAGACTGCGCTGGATCACCCGAACCTATATCATGAAATGAGATAGCATAGAGTATGCAGTTAGTACTTTGAATATACTAAATATTCAAGGTAAGTAAAAAACATGCTTAGTAAATGTTTACTAAAATCATGCATATAAATATAAATTATTAGATCATGGAGTAGGGACTGCATGCTGAAAAATGTATCTGTGACATATATAACCATAAGCTGATTATCATAACTGAATATAGTGACCCAAGATTTAGAAATAGAAATCATATGACTTGTCACAGCTGAAATCATAAGTAAAAGCTCATAAACTGATCATTAGGTCAAATCTATAGTAAAACATAATATCACAAGTCATGAACATGAGTAACTAAAATCATGAGGAATAATGGGAGACTCGTCATAACTGACACCATCATGATAGAGCTTATGTGATGTCCCAACTATCACACTCAAGTAGGCAGAGCCATCCAAAACCTTTCCAGGGCTAAGGATAATACCATGATATTGATATCAAGCTGAAGCTCCCTTAGGACAGGGGAAAACTCTCTTGAGAGTTCCCAAACATGTAACATATACCTATGTTGGTGCATAGTTCTGAGACTCTGGACATTGAACCCAAGCCTTGTAGGTGCTAGACACTACTCCCAAAAACATGCATAGTGCTCACATCATTTTTAAATGAAGCTGAAATCATAATCTATACATAGCCTGAAATCTAAACATTGGGAATCTTGACTCCAAATCATATCTTAAGATGCATTGGGTGTCGACTCCAAAACTTATGATAAGCTGATCTTATTATCCTTGGCTTAATCATGAAAACATACTTAACTTGTGTGGACTTGCCCAAATCATAAAATCATGCATACTTAAAATAGAATTCATAAGTCAAAATCATGGGTTCACATATGGAAAAATTTATAAACATTCATTCATGCTAAATATCTCATCATACTCAAAATCATGAATCATAATCTTGACTTTTCATAAAACTTGCATAATAGGGCATAATTTCTAATAGCTTGAAATCATGAATTTATAATTAAATTGTGTATAAAATCTGCCCATTAGACTTAAAACTTGATTTAAAACATAAGGGGATTATACCCATAAACATATTATAGAGAATTTCATAAAATTGAGTTAAAACCCTATAAATTCATATACTTGAATTAGAACTAGAATTTATGGACTTGAGGAGAAATTTGGCCATGAGGATGAAAGAAAACCCTTATTCATAGCCCTACATACTTGGGTAAATTGATCTTCAAACCAACTTGAAGGCCCAAGAGAATTGGGGAAGAATTAAGAGAATTCTAGCATGATCTTGAAGAGGGTTCTCAACAATTTGCATGCATGGGAGTCTAATGACTTAGAATAGACTAAACCCTCTTAAAATACTCCTTTCAGGGCTTAAAATGACACTATTAGGGAGTAAGAAGCTTAGGAATTATGAAAACACCCTCAGTGAATTGTTTGGAAAATAGCCACTGCTAAGTACAATGACCCAACCAATGAGTCATCCTACGATGTAATGACCCATTGTAACCATCCATCGCCATATAGCCCTGATCTCCCAATTCTAAGATACTCAAACAATAGCTAGATAGGACGTGTCGTTACTCACAACAACGGCCCGTCATTCCCTCACCACTAACACCTTGCACAGTTTCTGGAATCCTTCCAACGGGAACTTGCCATGAGTCATTATTTGTAACTATGGGTTGTTGAACCCATACGTTGTGTCACGACCCGAACATAGGCCCAGATCGAGACACGAGACAAGGAGCCCTGAGAGACTCCAAGTCAACCCATGGCATGAACATACATCTCTCTCAATCAAATAAAGCGGAAGACTTAACATGATAAACATAGCGGAAGTCTAATCATAACATAACATCAGAATCCAGAATCTCACTTCAAACATGACAAGCTGATCACTACATATAATATGAAAGCCTCTAGCACATTCGATGGGTTGATGGGACAACACCCCCAACTAACCCGACAAGTCTGAAACTGAAACTACAAGATAACTGGTAACAAATGGTCCTTGAGAGATGAAGACTCACCACTGATGCTAGATACTAACTTCGGAGAACTGGCTAGTGATGGGGTTGAGTCTGAAGCTCGGAGCCTGTATCATAAAATGATATAGCATAGAGTATGCGGTCAGTACGTGAAATGTATAGAGTATGCAAGGTAAGTTAAACAGACAGTTAAAATATATAAAAGTTCATGAGAGTAGGATAGCATGATCATAACATAAATATCATAACGCAACATAATGCTCAAGGTTTTTCAAAACATTTGCGAATCATTCATAATCATAATCATAAGGGAAGAGCTTTATTAAACATGACTTGAGGCAAAGTATAAAATCATAATCATGCATAAATCATGATTAACAGTGGGAGATTCTTATAACCGATATACCCCATATGAGCACACATGGAGCCCGACCTGTAAACCCCTAGTCGGGAGGGTGTTCATACCTTGCCAAGGGTAGAACCATGAAAGAAGTGTGATATCACAACAAAGGGCCCATTTGGGCAAAGGGAACAGTAACATGAAGATCTTATCATGGCTATGTTGGCACGTAGTTCTGAGACTCGGGGCATAATTGGACCCCGAATCTACTCGGTGTTAAATACTACTCCCAAACAATATATAGTGCTCATAGGATAATATACATGAGATTCATATGCTAGTTAAAAACCATGATAATCATAAGCATGCTTGAAATATGTGAACTAGCCATGAAAGTAAGGCCCTTGAGTAGGCCAAAATCATAAATCGATAAATTATGAAGTTCATGCATACTTGTAAACTATGTATATCCTTGATATTCATAAATTCATGATGAGTATTTGAGATAAATCATATTGTAAGTCATAAATCATAATGGGCTAATGAACATCAAAATTGAAGTAGAATCATAATTTGATTTATCATGAAACATACATAATTGGGCATAGTTTTGTAAAAACATTTAAATCTAAATAGTTATAAAATCTACCCATGATTCGTAAAACATGAAGTTATACATGAGAGGAATTAACCCATAGGTAGATCATAAGGATTTCATAAAAATTGGGATAAAACCCCAAAGAATTATAACTAGAGTTTCATGAATTAGAGAGATTGGATATGGTTGTGATCAATTTCACCCATTCATAACCCTACACACCTGAGAGAATCAGATTCTACAACTTCTCTAATTGCCCAAGGAAGAATTGATGGAAAACTTGAAGGAATTAAGCTTTATCACTTCTCTTGACTTATAGCTTTGCATGCATGAATAGGAATAGTCTAGAATGAATTTACCCCTCTAAAGACACACTATTCATAATTTAAAATGATGTAGTTTAGGACCTAGGATCATAGGAATTATGGATAAGCCGTTACTAAATTCACAGAGAAAAACTGACTGCTAGTCCCCACGAGGGACTGGACGAGTCGTCGTCCAAGGCCACGACTCGCGGCCACCAACCGTCGTGTACACTGCCAACATTTCACCTAGGGCTCATCATGGGGAACTACACGAGTTATTATTGGTGACCACGACTCATGGTCACCACTCATGGTCTTCACTGCCAAAAACATACCAGGGCTCACCACGGAGAACACCACGACTCGTGATGCACCCAACGAGTCGTGGTGGCCCACCCGTTAGGTGCACTACCCAATTCCTCGTACCTGAACCTCATCCCTGACCATGACTGACTTAATGAGTCGTGGGGATGACCACGACTCGTGGTTATGTCCGTGGTGACTCAAAACCAGAAATTTCCAACTCAAGTCATACCCCTCACCACGAGTCACTTAACGACTCGTGGTCAACCTGACGGGTCACAAGATGACTCACTCTGTGACCTGGGGCAGAAAATCTTGTTTTCCCCATGTCAACTCCCAGATCTGATCTTAGGGCTTTCAGGTATAACAATATCTCCCCCTTGGAAATATTTGTTCTCGAATATTAAAAATCATACAGAAAAATAGAGAAGTGCAATCATCATACTCAAATACTGATCATATAAGTTGAAAAACTAACGGAATGACTAACTCTGTTTTAAACTACATGACTGAACTGAACTCATGAATCATACATGCATACTTTTAAATGAAATAAACTGAGGTACATGAGCTGAACAGGAAACTGAATAGAGTTTTAGGGCAAAAACTAATACCTCAAGCTGGAACTGAGCCGGTAAGGAATAAATGTGGGTATCTAGCCATCATATTTGCTTTGGCTTCCCATGTAGCTCCCTCAACGTGTTGATTCCTCCATAACACTTTAACTGAAGCTACTTCCTTATTCCTTAGCTTGTGGACCTGCCGATCCAGTATTTCCACCGGAACTTCCTCACAACTAAGGCTGTCCTTCACACCTACACTGTCTACCGGAACAACTAGGGATGGATCCTCCAAGCACTTCTTTAAGAGTTATACATGAAAAATAGGACGAATAGAAGCTAATTCCGAGGGCAACTCCAATTCATATGCCACCTTGCCAACCTGTTTCAATATCCGGTAGGGGCCAATATAACGGGGGTTGAGTTTTCCTTTCCTTGCAAACCTCATCACTCTCTTCATGGGAGACACCTTTAGAAATACCCAATCATCGACTTCAAACTAAAGTTCTCTCCTCCTAACATCCGCATAGGATTTTTGACGACTTTGAGTTGTTTTCAACCCATCCCATATGAGATGAACTTTCTCCATAGCATCATGGACTGAATTTGGTCCTATCGTCGCAGCTTCATTGACTTCAAACCAACCAATAGGCGATCTATATCACCGTCCATAGAGAGCCTCAAATGGAGCCATCTGGATACTGGAACGGTAGCTATTATTGTGTGAAAACTCAATAAGAGGCAAATGGTCATCCCAACCACCCTTGAAGTCAATCACACATGCTCTCAACATGTCCTCGAGAGTTTGAATAGTTTGCTCTTCCTGACTATCTATTTGCGGGTGAAATGCTGTACTGAGCTTGACTTGAGTACCAAGTCCTTTTTGAATGATCTCCAAGATTGAGAGGTGAATTGAGTACCTCTATCAAATATGATGGACAGGGGCATTCCGTGTAATCGAACTAGCTCTCGGATGTATAGTTTGACATAATCCTCCACTGAATCAGTGGTTTTGACACGTAGAAAATGAGCAGATTTGGTCAGCCTATCCACAACCACCCAAATAGAGTCATACTATCGACGAGTGCAAGGCAAACCTGTAATGAAGTCCCTATTGATTTCCTCACACTTCCACATAGGGATATTGATGTCCTGAAGCATACCTCTCAGTCTCTAGTGCTCAACCTTCACTTGTTGACAATTCAGACACTTAGCTATAAATTCTGTGATGTCCTTCTTCATGCCATTCCACCAATAGATTTCCCGTAAGTCACGGTACATCTTGGAGGCACCTGGATGTATCGAATATTTGGAACCGTGAGCCTCATGCAACATCTAATTTCTAGAATCACCAATGTCCGGGATACACAACGACCTTGATATCGAAGCACACCATCTCCCCCTTTGGAGAAGACCTCAACCTTCTGATTCTGAACGGCTTCCTTTAACTTTACCAAAATAGGGTCCTCGTCTTGTCTAGATTTTACATCAGTCACCAAGGACAATTCTGATCCTTTCTGAACAATAATACCACCATTAGATGAGTAAACCAAATGGACTCCCAACCGTGCAAGTCGATGCACATCCTTCACCAAATCCTTCTATCCCTCATCTACATGGGACACACTCTCCATAGAGAGTCTACTAAGTGCATCTGCTACTACATTGACCTTACCCGGCAGGTAAAGGACTCTCATAACGTAATCCTTGAGTAGCTGTGACCACCTCCTTTGTTGGAGATTTAGGCCCTTCTGGGTAAACACATATTGTAGGCTCGTGGTCAGTAAACCCATCTACACGGACCCCGTACAAATGGTGTCTCCTGATAATGCCCAAACCACACCTCTTACTGAAGTATGAAGCGAACGTTGTCAATAAAGATCCCAACTAGAGGTTGGGGTCGAACCCACAGGGAATATGAAAGGATAAAGAAAAACGCTTAGTGCTTAAGCTTTTTAGTCAATTATTTCCTAAGAGGGGGGGTTTGTAAAATTAATAAATAACAATGTTGAGAAATTGATGGTTGTTTCCAAATTAGTACAATTAACTAGGGTAAGTGTTCCCCATGGATCATTAACTACTTCGGGTTTTACACTAGTGATCTATCTCAATACTTTACTTCTAGAACTAATAACTTAGGTTCATTCAAATGACCGACCAGTCCCTATTGAATGACTATACTAAATTACTCCAACCAAGTCTCATGAGCGATTGCAATTTAACCATTATCAATTTGTTTCAAATATAACTATCCTGCAACCACAACTCATGATAATACAATGATCATCAAGATCAAGACTTTGTTGTAATTTTCTTTCCTAATCTCTACCTCTTAGGCCTAAGCAAGTAAAGAATTCGGGCATGTCCTCAACATTGCGCACCTTTAAGAAACATTTAAGCATCAAGAGAATACAATACAAGCGTTTAGTATTGGCATAAAATCACTTAGTGCAAACCTTAGTTTGTTAATTCACCATGGTTCCCACAACCCTAGTTGTGGTGGTTTTAGCCTATCATGTTCATAAGTAAATTAATAGCATTCACAAATTAAAACTAAAATTAATACTTACAATAATGACCGGAAGAACCTTCACTTGAATAATGCAACATTCGGAAGAACAACTTTACAATTGTCTCAAAATATGTCTTCTCAAATTTATTGTAAACTAAAGAAACTCAAAGACTTAAAAACCTTCTCTAAAACTTTGAAACTTCCTACTTGAAGACTTTCCAACTTGAAGACATAGCTATTACATGAAAATAAAAGGATATTTATAGTACTAGATTTATGCTTTGCTTGTTCCTTGACGAATTTGACTTGGGATTTAAAGTTCTTTTTCCTAGTTGAAGTGGGAGATCCATTTTTGGTCGTTGGAAACCTTTGCCACGTCTCCTCCTGCTGCTGCCACGTCCAGTGCCGCGTCGCACATGCCAACGCGTGGGGAGAAGGGCTATTGCGCGTGCCTTATCACGCTGGGACAAGGGTGCCTCGCGCCTGGCCTAGTTCCAATGATGCTGCTGTGTCCCAGGGCCTGTAACGCCATTTTTCTGCTGCCTCGTGCAGCCTGTAGCACCAATGGCCTGGCGACTTGCACGGCTTGTCGCGCGGGCGTGGCATTGCACCATATATATTTTTCTTTCTTTAATCCTTGCATAGTGTATTCCTTCTTCTTCAACTTCATTCCGAACGTATCAAATAATACCCAAATACATCACTTTTAGCCCTAAAAACATCTAATCACATGCGTTAGCTAATTTCACAAATATATGACATAATCACATGCAAACACACATAATTTGTTCTCAAAACATAGTAAAGTACGAGCAAAATATGTCAATTAAGTGCGTAAATCGCCCTTCATCAACACCCTACACTTAAACTATTGTTTGTCCTCGAATAATCTACTACTACCCTTTTCACATTTAAGCACAAAATTCATCCTACGAATAGGTCTACTTGCACTTAGGATCATGAGACAAATCAACGAAGCTCAAATAAGTCACTCGCATGCATATAGGATTAACATTAGAATGTCAAAGTTCGAAATTACTTAGCTTTTGAAAATTAACTCTTCAGGACATATTTTGGGCCAACATGAATTATAAGCAATTTAGCAATCAAGATTTACCAAAGTCTTACCATTGTGCCCCTCACAATTTGGAGAGATTCCCGTTCTCACACAGAATATAGAATAAGATTAACTTGGGCATAAATATAACAAAATACACTTACTCTCCCAAAGACTTCAACATACGTGCAAACGACGACCCATAGGCTTGCCCTTAGTGTAATACTCTGCCAATATAAAATTATGAATCAAGGATCAATTAGGACTTTAATTTGGTTGTAATGTAGACTATGGGATGGGTAGAAACTATTTGGCCAAGATAGTGACTAATCTCCCTAAGCACTTTAATACTTCACAACACTTTGAATTTTTTAGCACTTTCCTCAATTTCCAAATTTTCTCCTTATACCTCCTTTTATTTTTCAATTTTTCAACTTAGGTGACTAGTGGAATTTTTCTTTTCATCATTGAGCTCATTCACAGACACATTTTTTTCATCTTCTATTTTTCAAAGCTCTTTCTTCTTTTTATTTTCCCACTAACAATCACCCTCCTTGTTTAGAAAATTTCACCTTTTTCTTTTCTTCTAATTCACCACACTCTTTAGGTTTTCCCTTCACTTCTCCAATTATGCTCCTTTCATACAAATTTTTTTTTCATTAAACTGTTCTAGGAGTCATTTGGATCAAATATAAGTCAATACAACAAAAAGGGATTCAAGCTTATGATATGGCTATCAAAAGAATAGGCTAAGGCTCAACATGGCTAACTAGGATAATTACAATCAAAGTAGGTAAAATAGAATAAAAATAGGGCTATCAAAGAAATGCCTATATCACTTTCCTAAATCCATCATTCATATTTCGCTTTGCAGATACACCGGGCAAGTTCTAGACATCAATTTACAAGCATGGAGTATATCAAAAAAAATTTCTCACACATTAGCACAAAATGGTTTAACAATGGAAAGCAAGATCACATAAACACATATATCCATATTGCATGCATAACATAATTAAGCCCATTTTTTTCAAGTATAAGAGTCAAGTTCCCAAAAGACTAAGTGTTTCTACCTTTTCTATGCATTTTTGAGTGAATTTAATAAAGTATCAATGATACCAATAGTGAAGAACCTAGCATTCGTAAGGCTCAAGTCTTGTTCTTCCAAATGACTAATTTATCCTTAAGAAGGTCCTCATCCATCCATCATCAGACAAAGTCATGACTCAGTGACTAAATAAAAAAAATTTAAAAAAAATTCTAGACTCTCTAGTCGGTTCTAAGGGACTATTCACCGAAAAAGTACCGAAAGAAAAAATTGAAGGAACCCAAAATAAAATAAAATAAACTACTACACACAAACAAACATGCAAGATAGATCATAAATCCCAAAAAAAACTATGCCTACCATGTGCAAATCTAGCAATTAAAGAATGCGTGGTAATATGAAGTTCTTCTTCTCCCACCCCACAATTAATTGGTTACACTGTCCCAGTGCTAAAACAAATAAGCATAAAGTAATAGAGTGAAAGAAGAACTCCCTGGGCCTCTACTCCTCGTCGTCTGTGGTAGTAAAAACATCTTCCCTATGTATTTCATGCTCAAATTGTTTTGTTGAAAATTATGAGCTATCACCTGCACACTTGAACAAACACATAAAAAAGAAAAAAATTATCTTGGGTTGCCTCCCAAGTAGCGCTTGATTTAACGTCGTGGCACGACACATGTATCTTGAATACTCAGAATTCATCAAGATACCTGTTGAGACCGTGGTGACATCTTGGCCACTTGTTTTACCACGCTGCATTGTGACACGTCATAAAATAAAATAACAACAAAAAAGGAAATAAATACTAAAAGTTAAACACAAGCAATTAATCTAATCCGAAATTGTATTCCTCGGCAACGACGCCACTTTTTGATGACGATCAAACCACACCTCTTACTGAAGTATGAAGCGGACGTTGTCAATAAAAACCCAACTAGAGGTTGGGGTCGAACCCACAAGGAATATGGAAGGATATAGAAGAACGCTTAGTGCTTAAGCTTTTTAGTCAATTATTTCCTAAGAGGCTGGGTTTGTAAAATTTATAAGTAACAATGTTGAGAAATTGATGGTTATTTCAAAATTAATGCAATTAACTAAGGTAAGTGTTCCCCATGGATCCCTAACTACTTCGGGTTTTACACTAGTGATCTATCCCAATACTTTACTTGTAGAACTGATAACTTAGGTTCACTCAAACGACCGACCAGTCCCTATTGAATGACTATACTCAATTACTCGACCAAGTCTCATGAGCAATTGCAATTTAACCATTATCAATTTGTTCCAAATATAACTATCCTGCGACCACATCTCAAGTTAATACAATGATAATCAAGATCAAGGCTTTGTTGTAATTCTCTTTTCCTAATCTCTACCTCTTAGACCTAAGCTAGTAAAGAATTCGGGCATATCCTCAACATCGCGCACCGTTAAGAAACGTTTAAGCATGAAGAGAATATAGTATAAGCGTTTAGTATTGGTTTAGAATCACTTAGTGCAAACCTTAGTTCGTTAATTTACCATGGTTCCCACAACCCTAGTGGTGGTGGTTTTAGCCTATCATGTTCATAAGTAAATTAATAGAATTCATAAATAAAAACTAAAATTAATACTTATAACAATGACCGGAAGAACCTTCACTTGAGAATGCAACACTTGGAAGAACAACTTTACAATCGTCTCAAAATATGTCTTCTCAAATTTATTGTGAACTAAAGAAACTCCAAGACTTTAAAACCTTCTCTAAAACTTTGAAACTTCCTACTTGAAGACTTTCCAACTTGAAGACATAACTATTACATGAAAATAAAAGGGTATTTATAGTAATAGATTTATGCGTTGCTTGTTCCTTGACGAATTTGACTTGGGACTTAAAGTTCCTTTTCCTAGTTGAAGTGGGAGATCCATTTTTGGTCGTTGGAAACCTTTGCCGCGTCGCCTCCTTCTGCTGTTGTGTCTAGTGCCGCGTCGCGCATGCCAATGCATGGGAGAAGGGCTGCTGCGCGTGCCTTATCGCGTTGGGACAAGGGCGCCTCACGCCTGGCCTAGTGCCAATGATGCTGCCGCGTCGCAAGGACTGTAGCGCCATTTTGCTGTTGCCTCGCGCGGCCTATAGCGCCAATGGCCTGGCACCTCGCGCGGCTTGTCGCACGGGCATGGCATTGCACCATATATATTTTTCTTTCTTTAATCCTTTCGTAGTGCATTTCTTCTTCTTCAACTTCATTCCAAACGTATCAAATATACCCAAATCCATCACTTTTAGCCCTAAAAACATCTAATCACATGTGTTAGATAATTTCATAAATATATTACCTAATCACATGTAAACACACATAATTTGCTCTTAAAACATACTAAAGTACATACAAAATATGTCTATGAAGTGTGTAAATACGCTCTTCATCAACACCCCACACTTAAACTATTGTTCGTCCTCGAATAATCTACTACTTCCCTTTTCACATTTAAGCACAAAATTCATCCTACAATAGGTCTACTTTCACTTACGATCATGAGACAAATCAATGAAGCTCAAATAATTCATTCGCATGCATATAGGATCAACATTGGAATGTCAAAGTTCGAAATCACTTAGGTTTAGAAAATTAACTCATCAAGACATATTTTGGGCCAACATGAATTATATGCAATTCAAGATTTACCAAAGTCTTACCATTGTGCCTCTCACAATTTGGAGAGATGCCCGTTCTCACACACGATATAGAGTAAGATTAACTTGGGCATAAATATAAAAAAATACACTCACTCTCCCAAAGAATTCAGAATACATGCAAACGACGACCCATAGGCTTTCCCTTAGTGTAATACTCCGCTAATATTAAATTATGAATCAAGGATCAATTAGAAATTTAATTTGGTTGTAATGTAGGCTAAGGGATAGGTCTGAACTATTTGGCCAAGATAGTGACTAATCTCCCTAAGTGCTTTAATACTTCACAACACTTTGAATTTTTTAGCACTTTCCTCAATTTTCAAATTTTCTCCTTATACCTCCTTTTATTTTTCAATTTTTCAACTTAGGTGACTAGTGGAGATTTTTATTTTCATCATTGAGCTCATTCACCACACCTTTTTGTTTTCATCTTCAATTTTTCAAATCTCTTTCTTCTTTTTGTTTTCCCACTAACAATCACCCTGCCTGTTTAGCAAAATTTCACATTTTTCTTTTCTTCTAATCACCACACTCTTTAGCTTTTCCCTTCACTTCTCCAATTATGCTCCTTTCATACAAATTTTTTTTTTCATTAAACTGCTCTAGGAGTCATTTAGATCAAATATAAGTCAATACAACAAAATGGAATTCAAGCTTATAATATGGCTATCAAAAGAATAGGCTAAGGCTCAACATGGCTAACTAGGATAATTACAATCAAGGTAGGTAAAATAGGATAAAAATAGGGCTATCAAAGAAACGCATATATCACTTCCTAAATTCATCATTCATATTTAACTTTGCACACACACCAGGCAAGTTCTAGACATCAATTTACAAGCATGAAGTATATCAAAAAAAATTCCTCACACATTAGCACAAAATGGTTTAACAATGGAAATCAAGATCACATAAACACATATATCCATATTTCATGCATAACATAATTAAGCCCATTTAATTCAAGTACAAGAGTCAAGTTCCCAAAAGACTAAGTGTTTCCATCTTTTTCACGCATTTTTAAGTGAATTTAATGAAGTCTCAATGATACCAAAAGTGAAGCACCTAGCATTCGTAAGGCTCAAGTCTTGTTATTCCTAATGACTAATTTACCCTTAAGACGGTCGTCATCCATCCATCATCGGGCAAAGTCATGACCCAATGACTAAATAAAAAAAATTTAAAAAAATTCTAGCTCTCTAGTCAATTCTGAAGGACTATCCGCTGGAAAAGTACCGAAAACAAAAATTGAAAGAATCTAAAATAAAATAAAATAAACTACTACACACAAACAAGCATGCAAGATAGATCATGAATCCCAAAAAAACTATGCCTACCATGTGCAAATTTAGCAATTGAAGAATGCGTAGTAATATGAAGTTCACTTCTCCCACCCCACACTTAATTGGTTACACTGTCCCCAGTGCTAAAACACATAAGCATAAAGTAATAGAGTGAAAGAAGAACTCCCTGGGCCTCTAGTCCTCATCGTCTGTGGTGGTAAAAAGAGCTTCCCCCATCTATGTATTTCATGCTCAAATAATTTTGTTGAAAATTATGAGCTATCACCTGCACACTTGAACAAATACATAAAAGCGAAAAAATTTATCTTAGATTGCCTCCCAAGTAGCGCCTTATTTAACGTCGCGGCACGATACAGGTATCTTGATTACTCAGACTTCATCAAGATACCTGTTGACACCGTGGTCACATCTTGGCTACTTGTTTTTACCACGCCACCCTGTGACACGTCAGAAAATAAAAGAACAACAAAAAAAGGAAATAAAGACTAAAAGTTAAACACAAGCAATTAATCTAATCCTAAACCGTATTCCCCGGCAACGATGCCACTTTTTGATAATGATAAAACCACAACTCTTACTGAAGTATGAAGCAGACATTGTCAATAAAAACCCAACTAGAGGTTGGGGTCGAACCCATAGGGAATATAGAAGGATATAGAAGAACGCTTAGTGCTTAAGCTTTTTAGTCAATTATTTCTTAAGAGGGGGGATTTTTAAAATTAATAAGTAATAATGTTGAGAAATTGATGGTTGTTTCCAAATTAATGCAATTAAATAGGGTAAGTGTTCCCCATGGATCCTTAACTACTTCAGGTTTAAACACTAGTGATCTATCCCAATACTTTATTTGTAGAACTGATAACTTAGGTTCATTCAAACAACCGACTAGTCCCTATTGAATGACTATACTCAATTACTCGACCAAGTCTCATGAGCGATTGCGATTTAATCATTATCAATTTTGTCCAAATATAACTATCCTGCGACCACAACTCAAGTTAATACAATGATCATCAAGATCAAGGCTTTGTTGTAATTCTCTTTTCCTAATCTCTACCTCTTAGACCTAAGCAAGTAAAGAATTCGGGCACGTCCTCAACGTTGCGCACCGTTAAGAAACGTTTAAGCATGAAGAGAATATAGTACAAGCGTTTAGTATTGGTTTAGAATCACTTAGTGCAAACCTTAGTTCGTTAATTCACCATGGTTCCCACAACCCTAGTAGTGGTGGTTTTAGACTGTCATGTTCATAAGTAAATTAATAGAATTCATAAAAAAAACTAAAATTAATACTTATAACAATGACCGGAAGAAACTTCACTTGAGAATGCAACATTCGGAAGAACAACTTTACAATCGTCTCAAAATTTGTCTTCTCAAATTTATTGTAAACTAAAGAAACTGCTAATCTTGAGGGTATTTATATGACCAAACTCTATATTTTCAACCCGTTGTGAGTCTGGATAGGGAGAATATTGATGTATTCACGCATTTTTGAGTTAATTAAGGTCATTTTTCTTTTTTTTTTTCGGATTAATAATTGTGCGATGACTATTTGCAGGTGGAGAAGACAGAGATGTCAGCTGGAGGAGCAAGTTAAACTCTGAGGGGGAATAGGATAATATTTGGAGGGCGTAAAAAGAGAGTCGAAAGTTCCCCACCGTGTCATGCTAAGGATGGTCCGGCGTTGAACAACGTGCCACATTACATGGGTGGAGGAAGAAAATTATGAAAAATTGGAAGGCGCAAAATAGTGAAGGAGCGCGATGGCTCCGTGGCACGGAGCTTGACCTCCACGTTGGCTTCCGTGCCACATTGAGGGGAATTCCTGCCTTGCCCAGATTCCAGTGAGCCCTCGCGATGGCTCCGTGGCACGGAGCTTGAGCTCCACGATAGCCTCCGTGCCACGTTGCTAGTTTATTTCTTGGAAATTTTTCACTTGTATAAATAGCACACTTAGGCTTTTATTTTGAGAGATCTGACATTTTGCACGAACGTGGGAGGCAGGCAGTTGAGCTGAAGAAAATTCTAGGGTTACTTCTCTTCTCTTTTCTTCAAAATTTCAATTGTTGGTATGATTACTACTTGTTTGAAGATGTTTAATCAACAAATGAGTGGATAAATTACCTCATTTTGAGGTTGAGGCTAATTGTAGGATTGTGTAATTTTATATCAATTCAGCTAATTCTCTTCTTTCATGAAAGGTTGTTCTGCTATTCTTTCTTTTCATTGCTTTAATGTTTTGCCAGCATTAAGGTAAAATTAGAATCCTAATTTGATTCTGAGAGGAAAATTATTGGGGTAGACTTGGAATAGGGAATATGTTCTTATCTTTGTTTTGAATTAAAGGTAAGATTTGCGTGCAGGATAGAAATATACCTGCAACGTCAGATTCGTTTATCTAGGGAAACTATTTTTGATTCGCCAGAAGATGAGTTATTGCATCACATAAATGTGTAAGTGTAGGGCTCATATTTCAGTAATTGGCTAGAGCTTCGAAAGACCCGAGCCATATTTTACTCTTTCCCGACCATCAACCTAAGAGAGAGGTTAGCTGAAGAATAATATAAATTATACATGCCTGCATGTAACGCCTTAACCTTAGATTGTTTGTGCAAATGTTTAACTCATATTCTCTTATTTTAATTAGTGTTACATTAAATAGTACTCTTTGACAACTTTTAATTCGGTGTGTTATTCATATACTTGCATAAAGAAATTGTGACAATTAAAGTAAAAGGTTTACTGCTAAGTTACAATCCTTGTGGGTTCGATACCTAGCTTGAAAGAGCCACTATATTACTTGTACGACCACGTGCACTTGCGTATATTGGGGCGTGAACAAGTTTTTGGGGCCGTTGTCGGGGAATGGTATAATTGGTGGATTAAATATTTTTGTGTAGTTTGCAAGTTTATGCAAGTATTGAAAACTTGATCTTAGCGGTTACTCTTGCAGGTACTAAGTCTTTTCCGAACGCTGGCAAGAAATAAGGAATTGGTGGATCCATTTTTGGAGCTGGAGAGACAGTTTCATTTACAAAAGAGGGAAGCTCTAGAAAGGAAGTTGCAGTTGTTACAGAGGGAAATTCTGGAACAATAGCAGCATCCACCAGTTGGACGGGCAGAGTTAGTGCCTGAAGTGATGGTAGCAAGACCAGTACGTGAGGTGGCAATCCCACACGCAAATAATGTGACATCAAGCATCCGCCGGCCGAAGCCACGAGGTAGATTTGAGCTGAAATAGAACATGGTGCAGTTATTGCATATCAACAGACAATTCACAGGTCTTCCTCATGAAGACCCATAACAACATCTACAAAATTTTTTGGAGATCAGTGACACGTACATACCCGTTGGAGTATCATCAGATTATGTGAGGCTTACACTGTTTCCATTTTCATTGCTGGGGGAAGCTAAGAGGTGGTTAAAGGCTGAACCGCCTAATTCTATTAACACTTGAGATGATCTGGCAAAGATGTTCTTAATTAGGTTCTTTCCGTCAGGGAAGACAGCCAGGCTTAGAAGTCAAATTCTAAGTTTCAAGCAGAAAGATGGTAAGAACTTGTATCAGGCCTGGGAGAGGTTCAAGTCGATATTGAGAGATTTTCCCCACCATCATCAGTCAAATGATGTGTTGGTGCATACTTTTATAGAAGGCTTGGAACCTCACACAAAAATTCTGTTAGATTCTGCAGTTGGGGACAAGCATCGGAAAAGACATATGAAGAGCTGTATACATTATTGAACCATATTTCACAAGGTAATCCTGAATGGAATGCTAACACAACCCGAGGTGTGGTGAAGAAAGCGACAGAGTTTTTCTGGTATACGCCTTGATGAAAGGCATGGAGATTAATGTTGGGGCTGTGATCATATCATCCATGAAAAAGGCCAGACTGCATCAGGGGCATAGGTATGGATTTGGTGGTCTACTCACCACTTACCTCAGAAGCCATGACATTGAAGAAGATGCTCTAGACTATAGACCGCGGTTCGACCGCTATGCTTTGGACGTGACTAAGACTAAGGCACCAGACACAACATATGGACCTGTGCTCACATTAGCAGAGCGACACGCTCGTGATGATTGCTACGCCGCCAGGATGTTTGGCCTGTAGATGCTATAGTTGCGTATAGGTGGACGACCCGCAATAGAGGATGAGTTGTGGCAAGTGGACATGGATTACCCAATGAATGAGCATTCTCGAGCCATGTGCAGGATTGGCCCAACATTTGTAGAGCTGGTGGACGATGATGTACCCACCGATGAGGAGAGACACCGTGATGACTCAGACATTGAGTCGGATGAAGATGAAGGAGATGACTCAGACCTCGGTGATGAGGCATTGGCACCAGATGAAGAAATTGAACCAATTGATTGATCAGGGAGTTTTTACCACCCTAACTTTGTTCTTTAATTGATTTGTGCTAACACTGAGGACAGTGTTCAGATTAAGTGTGGGGTGGAGGTTATCTTATGTTTGTTTATCTGTGTGGGTAATTAATATGGAATGTATAATCTAATTTGTAGTACTATGTTTGTGTTTACTTGTAAGGTTTAATGACTGTGACATGAAAAACTTGTTTGTAATAGCTAGTAAGCTCTGTCCTAGGGCGCTTTGCTGTGTTTGTGAAGATGTTATTTTAGTTTTTTCTTAATTTTTATTGCTTTGGGTTTCTCGGTTTTTGTTTTCGGTGCTTTTCCCGAGGATAGTCCCTTTGAACCGAAGTCATAGGTAGAGACTGTTCCCTATGATGGATGGATGATAACCGTCTTAAGGGAAGTTAGTCGCGTTAGGAAATAGACAACAAACCCATCATTATTTGGCTAAAGCATTTCACTCGGTTAGGTGCTAGACTTCATGGAACATGCATTTGGATAAGCAAATGGTTATCTCTAAGTAGATCACATAGGTAGTGATGTTGAACTCTAAGTTGCTGAATTTTAGGCTTAATTGTGCTTGTCACTCAATATGGATGAAAATCATGAAAGGAGATAAGCTAACCAAAAGTTACCCTCTGTGCCATGTGTGGTGAGAACTAGTTGTATTTCATGAAAACTAACATCTAGAATTTTCCTTGTGTGTACAAAAAGTCGGAAATGGCATTAAGCTTAGAGGACATGATTAAGGTATTTCTTTGTGAACCGAGATAGTTTACCCATTTCTTTCAGTGTTCCTAACCTTAATGATTTCCCCTAGTGAGCCTAGTTTGAGCCTTTGAGCCTAAATTTTTTTGAAGCAACCTCACTAAGAAACCTTACCCCATTTGTTCAAATAGCCTCAATGCCGTTTTGATCCCAAGAGATCCCATTGCACTTTAGTAAGCCAACATGAAAAAGGGGAAAGAAGGAGTGTGGGTGCCCCATTTGTAATCATAAGCTATATGTACGAGTGCTAAAAAAATATATTTTTATGATGTATATATCTAGACGCTTGTGTATATATAGTCTGTTGATGAGTTCAGTCAAGGGTACAAAGTCTGTGCATCTTGGAAGACAATTTGAAAGGAATTGAAGTGAATGGCGAAAGAAGTAAGTTGCCAAAACACAAAAATGTGGAATTGTCCTAAAGTGCAGAGGGATATGAGTCACTACAGACCAAATAATCCTACATGTCCCTTAGCCGACATTACAACCTGAAAAAAGTCCTTTTGATCCTATAAGTGATGCGATGATCAGTTGAGTAGTACACTAAAGGCAAACTCATGATGCATTAGATTCGCTTGGAATAATCTTTGGAGTGTGAGCGATTCAGTGCATAATGTGCTTAAGTATGATTATCTTGGTTTCACGGAAATAGAATCGTTGTACATAAGTAAGGGCATATGCTGGGGGACTTTTGGTTAAGCTAATATTTTGCTATTATGATTCAGACATGTTGGCCAGATTTTCAGTTAAAGAGATAATCATTAGGCCTGTATGATTCTGCTCATGAGAATAATGAATGAATACCTTGCTTGATGAAATTAATGTTACTCCATGATTAAAGTGTGTAGTGTTGTTGCTCGCAAGTGTACGAGTCGTACAAGTAATATAGTGGCCCTTTTTAAGAGCCGGAATGTCGAAACCATAGGGACTGGACCAATTCAGCTAACTATCAAGTTTGAGTGTGATGTTAAATACTGCAGGTGTTGATTATAGAAGTTTTCGATATAGTTTAACTAAGTCTAATTGTGGTCAACGAAATATTCTGAATTCATTCAAGGAGCAACATAGAGTTAAAGCCGGATAATCATGCGATACTACGATCTGCAATGGTTTAAGTATGAAACTATCAATTGTCGTCTCACCTAATTAGAGTTGCATGTTCATGGCCTTCCGAGACTCTAAACACGACAAACTAGCCTCACAACTACATTGAGGGAGAGTATGCTAATTCTAGTTCGTGGGCAATTAACTATGTGGATGTGGTTTATGGGGTTATGCCATTGATTTGGGTCCTTCCGTACCTCCAACCATTTAACCAAACTTAGCTTCACAACTACTTCTTCGAGTGGTGGAGTGACAAATCTAAGCCGGTGTCTTTCTCTCCTCCCATTTTATCAACCAAGCAAGGTATTAGGTATATTTCTATCCTAACCACAAAATCTTATCAAAAGACAAGAACTTGCCTCTTACATTCTTATGTTCTTCCTTAGGTTTTCTTTCTCAAGCATTTGCCTAAGTTTAACGTGTGTGTTTTCATGGTGATCAATCATAAAAACAACCATAATCAAGAACGCAAGACAAAACAACAATCAATAACTTAATTCCAAAACAAGTTCATAAAAAAACACAATCATAACTCATGGCTTCAACCCTAGAGGAAGGGTTCTAGCCATTCATGTTCGTAAAATTACATGAAAACATTGTTAAAGTAACATACTTACAAGAATTGGTAGAGGAGAAGATGAAATTGATGAACCCTAGGTGAAATCTCCCACTTCTCCCTTCACTCCTAGGTGGTTTTTCAGAATAAAGTCGTGACCAAATTGATTTTAGGAGCTAAGGGACCTATTTATAGTAAATGAGAATTGTGCAAAATTATGCCTGTCGTGGAATGGCTCCGTTTCACGGAGTGTATCGCAGAGCACTGCCTCCGTGACACGGAGGCAACGCGGAAGCACACTGGAAACTCACGAAAAATCGTCTCTAGGCAGCCCCTTGCCGCGTTGGCAGCGTGTCACGCTTCTTGGGCAGCATGCTAGGTGGCCTTGGTCGCGTAGCCTGCCTGCCGTGGCACGTTGCCAACGCGCAGGTGGGCTGTTTTGCGCATCTTCCTTGCCGACGTTCGCGTTTTAATTCCGATTCCAAGCCTCCACTTCACCAACTCATGGATCAGTCCCTCAAATTCATTTTAAACCTACAAAAACAAGAACTAATCTTGTTGGTTAGTGTATATATTCACATTTACATAAAATTACATGAGAATGCATATAATTCGATAAACATGACAAAACTAAGTTATAAAGCATCACTCGGGCATGCTATTTTGCCCGAGATCACAACCCCATACTTAAAGTCTTGTTCGTCCTTGAACAAACCTTTTACATTTCATGCACATGAAGACTCACACATAGTTAATTTAGCAAGATAATTCAAGCTACGACTGTAATGATTATTTAAGATAGAAAGCTAAAAGTAGAGCATGCACGATTTAATCATTGAAATGAAATACAACTATGTTAAGACTTCCTAACCTCAAGAATCGACTCTCAGTCTTCGCAAACTCATGCAAATCAACCGAGCATTAAATCCAACATGAATTATATCCTTCGTTCAACATGTGCCCTCACAGCTAGAGAGTCACCCATTTTCACACGCAAAATTTTTTTAAATCACAACATGTGTGGGTACATGAATAGAATTACGCTCACTCTCACAAAGAATTCACATGCATTATATAGTGACCCATAAGCTTGCCCTTAGCGTTTTACTCTACTAATTTAAGGATGTATAACCGTAAGATCAAGTAGGACTTAATGGGTTGTAATGTAAGCTAAGGGACGAGTAGGTACTATTCTGGCCAGTAATAGTGACTATCTTCCCCAAGCGCTTTTAATACATCACGCACTCATTACGAACTTCCCTTCTCTTACTTCACCTTTATCTTTTTTCAGCTTTCCTTTTCCTCTTTTGTTTCCCCATTTCTTTAGGCACTCTTAGCTTATTAGTAAGGAGTTCTATAAGTAACTTTTCATTAATTTGTTTTCTTACTCCCTACTAATAATCAACCACTTTCACACAAGAGCAACTTTGTCCTTTTCTCAACTTTTACAACTTGCTACTTTTCCTTCTTTTTCCACGCTTCTCACTCCTTCACTCTTTGGAATTTTTCACTTAAGTGCTTAGGAGTTTTAGATCAAATTCAAGGCTAATGAAAGAAAAAGGATTAAGCTTATGTTGTTGCTATCAAAGAATAGGCTTAAGGCTCAATGGGGCTAATTAGGATTCAATATTCAAGGTAGGTAAGGCAAGGATTAAATATTTGGCTCATTCAAAGGAATGCCTAAATCATTTCCTACACTCTACATCCTTCATTTCGTTTTATAAACACACCAGAAAAGTTCTAGACACTCCACAATAGCATAGAATACTCAAAAACCTTACACTCATGGCACATGCTCAATTTAAGACACATTCAGCAGACTCTCAACTCAGCTAATCACAAGAATTCAAAATTAAGCTTCAATCACATCGAGTCAAATTCAAGAGCCTAAGTGTCTCAAACAAAGTTATACACTTCTCACATGCTTCAACACAAACCACACTTTCATCTTACAATCATGTATAGCACATAACAAGAACATCAAGCCATTAATTAGCTACGGGTTCAAAAACCAACACCTATTGACTAATTTTCCTCAAGATGGTCGTCATCCATCCATCATCGGAAACAGTCCCTAACTATGACTAAAAACATTATATACATACAAACAAACTAATTTTTATTCTTCGGTTCAAAGACCCCCCGTCGAAAAAGAACCGAAAAGAAAAACCAACGGGTGATGAAGTCATGCTTAATTCAAAAATTTTCTTTCAACATTTTTTTTTCAAGCACTAATTCACCACAAATCATTAAGCACTAAAAAATTTTTTTAAATCCTTTTGAAATTTTGAAATTCCCTCACCCCACACTTGAATCCTGCTATGTCCTCATAGCATCAAATTAAAATTTAAAAAGGGTGAGAAATACTCCCTGAGGCCTTCAGGCCTAGCTAATAGCATGCTTTTCTTTAACTTTTCACAAGTGTGTGTCGACCCCACACTTTTTATCGTCCATGCTTTTTAGCTTCCTCCTCCGTGGGTACTCAGACTTCCCCTCCATCTGTGCTTAACTTTTCCACCAAAACACAAACACAATGAAAATAACAAAATCAACACCAACAAAAAAAATCACAATTTCTACCTGTGGTACCCTTGGGTTGCCTCCCAAGCAGTGCCTTATTTTACGTCTCGGCACGACGTGGACTATCCTTTTCAGGACATCCTCATACCTAGGTTCCTGTTCGAGAACCACCTCCTTTTCTTTTGATTTTCATAGGAAATAGCCTCCACTCTGTTCCTCTCTTTCTCCAACTTCTTCACACTCTGAAACCCTTTATCAGACTCGGGCTTAACACTTGTCATTACCTTTGGCCATGGACCTGATGAATCCCCCACCCCACACTCATCCTCTGACAGCACACTAACCTGACAAAGGTTTCTGTAGTGCGTGGATGGGTTCATTTCTTGGTATACTCGGAAGAGTTCTTCTTCATCCTCAACCCTCATTTTCAGGGTCCCTGCTCTCAAGTTAATCACTGCTCCTCTGGTGCCCAAGAATGGCCGTCCCAAGATTAAGGGTACCTGGTCATCAACATGAAAATCTAAGATAATAAAATCAGCAGGTATAATAAACTTACCCACTTTGATGAGAAGGTCCTCTATTATTCCATCAGGTGTCACTCGCGACTTATCTGCCAGCTGCAGCATCAACCTTGTTGGCCTCGGTTTTCCCAACCCCAGGGTGTTAAATAACGATAGGGGAATTAGATTAACTACTGCCCCTAGATCACACAAAGCTCGTAGCAACACAACTTTACCAATTTGTATGGGGAGGGTAAAACTCCCTGGGTCTTTGAGCTTCTTCGGAATCTTGCTCAATACCATGTAACTGCACTCCTCTATCAGTGCTATTGTTTGGATATCCACCAATCTGAATTTGTTCACCATCATGTCTTTCAAGTATTTAGCATACTTGGGAATTCCCTGCAAAACATCAATAAGAGGCAAATTTATGTGAAGTTCTTTGAAACTCTGAAAGAGCTTTTTGAAGCATTCCTCCTCCTTGCTCTTTCTGAATCTCTGAGGGAATGGTGGTGGTGGTCTTTGTGCTGGCTGCGATGAAGATTGTGCATTTTGTTGCCCAGCACTCTGATTTTCTCCCTTGTCAGTGGATGGTCCTGGTCTAACCAACTCCGGCTGCACCTCCTTTCTTTTCCCTGTTGGCTCTGCATCAGCTAATTGCTTGCCGCTTCTCAGACTGATGGCATTGACCTGCTGGGGGTTAGGATCTGTGTCTCTTGGTAATCCCCCCTGCGATCTCATGTTTTGAGCAGTTGCCATCTGACCCATTTGTTTTTCAAGATTGCGGGTGGCCACTTACTGATTCTTTAAGTCTGTTGCCATCCTCGCCTGATTTTCTGCTAACTGAGTCTGGCTCTCCATGATTTTCTGCAATGTTTCCTCAATGCTGCTGCTAAATTGACCATCATTCTGCCTATTCTGCTAATACTACTGTTGTTGAGGTTGCTGATAACTCTGCTTTTAGTTTCCACCCCAAGAAAAATTCGTGTGGCCCTGCCAATTTCTGTTGTAGTTGTTTCCAAAATTCTGATTGTTCCGCTGCACATTCCTAACAAAATTGACTGATTCCAGATTGGCTCCACAAGATTCTGCATTATGGCCATTATTACCATAAATTTCACACCAACTTGGAGCTTGCTGAACTGCATTAACCTGGCCTTGTTGTTGGTTCATACTCAGTTTATTGAACTGAGTCATCATCTGATGCTGGAATGAAGCTAGCTGTGCTGCCAAGGCATTCATACCATCTACCTCTATCAACCCTGATCTCATTCTTGCTCCTCTCGATGACTCGCTGTGCCACTAGGATTTCCTTGAGCAATTCGATTCAACAAAGTGTACAGCTCATCATAAGTCTTCTCCAAGGCTTGCCCACCTGATGCAGAGTCTAGTAAAATTTTCGTGTGTGGGTCTAGACTTTCTACAAAGGTATGAGCCAGCACTTCATTCGATTTTTGGTGATGGGGACAATCTCTCAATAATGACTTGAATCTTTCCCAAGCCAAATATAAATTCTCATCAGGCCTCTGCTTGAAACTTAGTATTTCACTTCTCAACTTTGCAGTCTTGCCTGAAGGAGAAAATCTGATAAGGAACTTCTTTGCCAAATCATTCCAAGAAGTTATGGAGTTCGATGGCTCAACTTTCAACCACTTCTTTGCCTCTCCCAACAATGAAAATGGGAAGAGGGTAAGTCAGACATAATCTGTGGACACACCGGTGGGGACAAACGTGTCGCTAATCTCAAGAAAGTTCTGTAAGTGCTGTTGTGGGTCCTCATGTGCCATCCCAGTGAATTGACCACTAGAATGTAACAGCTGCACCATGTTCTGCTTCAATTCAAAGTTCCCTCCAGGCTCCGGTTTACGGATACTAGAGTTCACATTAGTCGCTTGTGGGATTGCCACTTCGCGAACTTGTCTAGCTGCCATTGCTTCCGGTGACAATTGTGCTTGTCCTGCGGGTGGTTGCTGTTGTACCTTCTCTTGAAGTCTCTTCAGCTTTTGCTCTAGAGCTACTCTCCTTCACAAATGGATTTGACGTTCAGGTTCAAGCAACGGTTCCACAAGCTCTCTATTCTTAGCCAGCTCGGCAAGACAACCTGTCACCTGCAATAAGTCAGACTAAGACCAAGTTTCTCAACACTTAAGGAAATTTAAAAATCACATAAAAACAGATAAATTATCAAAACTTCGCCGAGTCCCCGGCAACGGTGCCAAAAACTTGTTGTTGCGCGCAAGTGTACGGGTCGTACAAGTAATATAGTGGCCCTTTTTAAGAGCTGAAATATCGAACCCACAGGGACTGGACCAATTCATCTAACTATCAAGTTCGAGTGTGATGTTAAATACCACAAGTGTTGATTATAGAAGTTTTCGATATAGTTTAACTAAGTCTAATTGTGGTCAACGAAATATTCTGAACTCATTCAAGGAGCAACATAGAGTTAAAGTCGGATAATCATGTGATACTATGATTTGCAATGGTTTAAGTATGAAACTATCAATTGTCGTCTCACCTAATTAGAATTGCATGTTCATGGCCTTCCGAGCCTCTAAACACGTCAAACTAGCCTCACTACTACATTGAGGGCGAGGATGCTAATTCTAGTTCGTGGGCAATTAACTACGTGGATGTGGTTTATGGAGTTATGCCATTGATTAGGGTCCTTCCATACCTCCAACCATTTAACCAAACTTAGATTCACAACTACTTCTTCGAGTGGTGGAGTGACAAATCTAAGCCGATGTCTTTCTCTCCTACCATTTTATCAACCAAGCAAGGTATTAGGTATATTTCTATCTTAACCACAAAATCTTATCAAAAGACAAGAACTTGCCTCTTACATTCTTATGTTCTTCCTTAGGTTTGCTTTCTCAAGCATTTGCCCAAGTTTAACGTGTGTGTTTTCATGGTGATCAATCATAAAAACAACCATAATCAAGAATGCAAGACAAAACAACAATCAATACTTAATTCCAACACAAGTTCGTAAAAAAACACAATCATAACTCATGGCTTCAACCCTAGAGGAAGGGTTATAGCCATTCATGTTCGTAAAATTACATGAAAACATTGTTAAAGTAACATACTTACAAGAATTGGTAGAGGAGAAGATGAAATTCATGAACCCTAGGTGAAATCTCCCACTTCTCCCTTCACTCCTAGGTGGTTTTTCAGAATAAATTCGTGACCAAATTGATTTTAGGAGCTAAGGGACCTATTTATAGTAAATGAGAATTGTGCAAAATTATGCCTGTCGTGGAATGGCTCCGTGTCACGGAGTGTATCGCGGAGCACTGCCTCCGTGACACGGAGGCAACGCGGAAGCACACTAGAAACTCACCAAAAATCATCTCTAGGCAGCCCCTTGCAGCGTTGGCAGCGTGTCACGCTGCTTGGGCAGTGCGCTAGGTGGCCTTGGTCGCGTAGCCTGCCTGCCGTGGCACGTTGCCAACGCGCAGGTGGGCTGTTTTGCGCATCTTCCTTGCTGACTTTCGCGTTTTAATTCTAATTCCAAGCCTCCACTTCACCAACTCATGGATTAGTCCCTCAAATTCATTTTAAACCTACAAAAACAAGAACTAATCATGTTGGTTAGTGTATATATTCACATTTACATAAAATTACATGAGAATGCATATAATTAATTCGATAAACAAGACAAAACTAAGTTATAAAGCATCACTCGAGCATGCTATTTTGCCCGAGATCATGTAGCACAACCAGATGAGAGTTACTTTGGCCCCATAATGATGGTAAAGTAGTTGCAATCATGTCGAGGATACTAAAAGCTTGTCCTAGGACGGACAAGGGTATAAGTGTGGGGTATTGATCTTGAGCGTATTTATACGACCAAACTCCATATTTTCAACACGTTGTGAGTCTGGATAGGGAGAATACTGATGTATTCACGCATGTTTGAGTTAATTAAGGTCATTTTTCTTTTTGTTTTCGGATTAATAATTGCGTGGTGACTATTTGCAGGTGGAGAAGACAGAGATGTCATTTGGAGGAGCAAGTTAAACTCCGAGGGGGAATAGGCTAATATTTGGAGGGTGTAAAGAGAGAGTCAAAAGTTCCCCACCGTGACATGCTAAGGATGGTCCGCGTTGAACAACGTGCCACATTACATGGGTGGAGGAAGAAAATTATGAAAAATTGGAAGGCGCAAGATAGTGAAGGAGTGCGATGGCTCCGTGGCATGGAGCTTGACCTCCACGTTGGCCTCCGTGCCACGTTGAGGGGAATTCCTTCCTTGCCCAAATTCCAGTGAGCCCTCGCGATGGCTCCGTGGCACGGAGCTTGAGCTCCGCGATAGCCTCCGTGCGACGTTTCTAGTTTATTTCTGGGAAATTTTCCACTTGTATAAATAGAACACTTAGGCTTTTATTTTGAGAGATCTGGCATATTTCACGAACGTGGGACGTAGGCAGTTGAGCTGAAGAAAATTCTAGGGTTACTTCTCTTCTATTTTCTTCAAAATTTCAATTGTTGATATGATTACTACTTGTTTGAAGATGTTTAATCAACAAATGAGTGGCTAAATTACCTCATTCTGAGGTTGAGGCTAATTGCAGGATTGTGTAATTTTATATCAATTCAACTAATTCTCTTCTTTCATGAAAGGTTGTTTTGCTATTCTTGCTTTTCATTGCTTTAATATTCTGCCAGCATTAAGGTAAAATTAGAATCCTAATTTGATTCTGAGAGGAAAATCATTGGGGTAGACTTGGAATAGGGGAATGTGTTCTTATCTTTGTTTTGAATTAAAGGTAAGATTTGCGTGCAGGATAGAAATATACCTGCAACATCATATTCGGTTATCTAGGGAAACTATTTTTGATTCGCCAGAAGATGAGTTATTGCATCACAGAAATGTGTAAGTGTAGGGCTCATACTTCAGTAATTGGCTAGAGGTTCAAAAGTCCCGAGCCATATTTTACTCTTTCTCGACCATCAACCTAAGAGAGAGGTTAGCTGAAGAATAATATAAATTATACATGCCTGCATGTAACGCCTTAACCTTAGATTGTTCGTGCTATTTTTTAACTCATATTCTCTTATTTTAATTAGTGTTACATTAAATAGTACTCTTTGGCAACTTTTAATTTGGTGTGTTATTCATATACTTGCATAAAGAAATTGTGACTACTAAAGTAAAAGGTTTACCGCTAAGTTACAATACTTGTGGGTTCGATACCTAGCTTGAAAGAGCCACTATATTACTTGTACGACCACGTGCACTTGTGTGTATTGGGGCGTGAACAACTACAAGACTTAAAAACCTTCTCTAAAACTTTGAAACTTCCTACTTGAAGACTTTCCAAATTGAAGACATAGCTATTACATGAAAATAAAAGGGTATTTATAGTAGTAGATTCATCTTTTTTTTGTTCCTTGACGAATTTGACTTGGGATTTATAGTTCCTTTTCCTAGGTTAAGTGGGAGATCTATTTTGGAAACCTTTGTCGCGTCACACATGCCAACGCGCGGGAGAAGGGCTGCTGCGCGTGCCTTATCATGCTGGGACACGGGCGCCTCGTGCCTAGCCTAATGCCAATGATGCTGCCGTGGCACAAGGCCTATAGTGCCATTTTTCAGCTGCCTCGTGCTGCCTTTAGGGCCAATGGCCTGGTGCCTCGCGTGGCTTGTCGCGCGGGTGTGGCATTGCACCATATATATTTTTCTTTCTTTAAACCTTGCATAGTGCGTTCCTTCTTCTTCAACTTCATTTCGGACGTATCAAATATACCCAAATCCATCACTTTTAGCCCTAACAACAGCTAATCACATGCGTTAGATAATTTCACAAATATATAACATAATCACATGCAAACACACGTAATGTGTTCTTAAAACATAGTAAAGTACGGGCAAAATATGTCTATGAAGTACGTAAATATGCCCTTCATCATCTCCAGATCTTCAACGCAAATACCACCGCCGCCAATTCAAGATCATGGGTCGGGTAATTCTTTTCATGAACCTTCAGCTAACAGGAAGCATATTCTATAACTATACTATGCTGCATCAATACACAACCAAGGCCGATTCTAAAATCATCGCAATACACCACAAACCCATCGGTACCCTCAAGTAGGGTTAACACTGGTGTTGAGATAAGTCGAGTCTTCAATTCATGGAAGCTCTTTTCACAAGAATCTGATCATTGCAATTTCACTTTCTTTTGGGTCAATTTGGTCAATGGAGCCGCAATGGATGAAAACCCCTCAACAAATATCCTATAATAACTAGCTAAGCCCAAAAAGCTCCTGATATCTGAAGGATTCACCGGTCTAGGCCAATTCTTCAGCGCTTCTATTTTCTGAGGGTCCACCTTTATGCCCTCACTTGGTACCACATGTCCTAAAAATGCTACTGAGTTCAACCAAAACTCGCACTTTCTGAATTTAGCATATAATTAGCGATCTTTGAGAGTCTGTATTATCACCCTCAAATGAGCGGCATGGTACTCCTCGCTCTGAGAGTATATCAGGATGTCATCAATGAACACGATCACAAACATATCCAAGAATGTCTTGAACACCCTGTTCATCAAATCCATAAAAGCTCCAGGATCATTCGTTAGTGCAAAAGACATAACGACAAACTCATAATGACCATACCGCGTCTTGAAGGCTATTTTCGGGATGTAACTCTCCCAAACTCTAAACTGATGGTACTCGGATCTGAGGTCTATCAATGAAAAGCACTTAGCACCATGAAGCTGGTCAAACAAATCAGCAATCCTGGGTAGAGGATACCTATTCTTGATGGTGACCTTGTTTAATTGTCGATAATCAATACATATACGAAGAGAACCATCTTTCTTTCAGACAAAGAGAATTGGAGCACCCCATGGGGATTTGCTCGGTCTAATGTATCCCTTATCTAAAAGGTCTTTCAACTGCTCCTTCAACTCCTTTAGCTTTGCTGGAGCCATTCTGTAAGGAGGAGTAGATATAGGTTGTGTATCGGGAAGAAGGTCAATACAAAACTCAATCTCTCGCTCGCTCGGGATTCCCGATAGATCCTCTGGGAAGACTTTTGGATACTTACATACTATTCCGACTGACTGGATAGTCGGGGTCTCGGATGTGGCATCCTTAACCCTAAATAAATGGTACATGCAACTCTTGGAGATCATCTTTCTGGCCTTAAGGTAGGAAATGAAATGACCTACAGGCACAGCTGAACTACCCTTCCATTCTAAGGGCTGGCTCACCCGAAAATCGAAACTCTATAGCTCAGGTTCTACAATTAATTGAGGCATAACATGCAACAACCAATCCATGCCAAGGATAACATCAAAGTCAGTCATGGCTAACTCTACTAGATCCACCGAGGTGACTTTCTGAAGGACTGTGACCTGACAACTTCTATACACCCACCTAGCTACAACTGAATCATCCATTAGAGTAGAGACTGAGAAGGGTTCATACAAGATTTTGGGACTAATTTCGAATCTACTAGCCATATAAGGTGTCACAAAAGAAAAGGTAGCCCCTGGATCTAACAAAGCATATATATCAAGGTAGAAAACTCATAATATACCAGTGAATACGTTCGGGGAGACCTCCTGCTCCCGACAGGATGATAGGGCATAAAATCTGTTTTAGCTCTGTCCGCCACCTGTGCTAGTAGAAGCCCCCTGTTGAGCGGGGTGTGCTGGTGGAGCTGCTAAACTAGAAGCTGGAGTACGGGCTCCACCATCGCTCGATCTGGCTGAAGGTCAATCTCTGAGCCTGTGTCCAGGTTTGTCACACCCAAAACAAGCGTCTGACCCAACTCAAAACCTCCCTGGGTGGTTCTTGCCACAGTTCGCACAAGCTAGGAAAGTGTGATCTCCTGAAATGCTTCCCCGACCCTCGAGCCTGATACTTTATCCCTTTGATCACGCTTGGGTCAGGATGGAACACTAGCTAATAATGGTGCTAGGGCTAAAGACCTCTAGTGGAACTGCTGATGATTCCCACTAGTCCTCGATTGGGAGAATCCGATGTTATCAATCCTAGCCCTCTTGGCCTCCCTCTCCCGCTCCCTTATCTGTACCGCCTCCATCTATTGGGCGTATAGGAAAATTCGAGCAAAGTTAATATCCTGGGGAAGCATCATGGTCCGGCAATCCCTAACAAAGGAGTCTGTTATCCCGTGTATGAACCTGCTCACACAGGCTCTCTAATCTACCACCAACTCAAGTGCATGCCTAGATAGACGTGTGAACTCCAAGGCATACTCCTGAATTGTCATCTCTCCATTCTTGAGATTCACAAACTCGACCTCTTTAAGCTCCCTCATCTACCGAGGGAAGAACCGATCAAGAAAAGTGACATGAAACTCATCCCAACTGAAAGGGCCTGCTCCAACTTCCCTGCTATCCTTCCATTATTCGAACTAAATGTGTGCTACCCCCTTTAACGATATGAGGCTAAATCAGTGCACACCTCTCCAGTCACCCCTATAATTTGGGTGATCTTCAGAATATCCTCAATGAAATCATATGGATCCTCATCCACCATCGATCCAAGGAACTCAGGAGGGTTCATCCTCAAAAAGTCTCTGATCCTCACTACTGCCGCATTCCCATTCTGCGGGACATGCGCTACTCCCTGCTGGTTGACCTGGGTGCTCAAGGCTTGTGCTTGAATTTGAATGATGGCCCTGAATTCAGCATGGGCAACCAGCTCCGGTGCTTAGTGCTCATGGGCTGGTGGGGCTTGTTGGTGCCCATCTCCATTGCCATCCTCGTGGCCATTTCCATTTCCATTCCTTCTGCCATTAACTCTGTGGGGAGGCATGACTCTGCAATCGCGAATAGCATGAGTTAGAAGGATAGAGAGACATTTCACTGCATGACATAGATCATGAAAGAAGGAAACATTTCCTAAACTTATTGTAGCCTCTTCTTCGTAAGTGTGGCGCGCGTCACACCCATGAAAAAGACTCTACTTAACGCAGCTTTAGACACCCTAGGACATTTAGAAACCCATGGCTCTAATACCAAGTTTGTCATGACCCGAATATAGGCCCGAATTGAGACATGGGACAAGGAGGCCCGAGAGACTCCAAGTCGACCCATAGCATGAACATACATCTAACTCAATCAAATAAAGTGGAAGACTTAACATGATAAACATGATAGAAGTCTAATCATAACATAGAATCAGAATCCAGAATTTCACTTCAAACATGACAACCTGATCAGTACATACAGTTTGAAAGCCTTTAGCACATCTGATGGGTTGATGGGACGACACCCCCAACTAACCCGGCAAGTATGAAACTGAAACTACAAGATAACTGGTAATGAATGGTCCTGGAGAGATGAGGACTCACCACTGATGCTGGATGCTAACTTCGGAGAACTGGCTAGTGACAAGGCTGAGTCTAAAGCTCGGAGCCTGTATTATAAAACGATACAACATAGAGTATGTGGTCAGTATGTGGAATTTACCGAGTATGAAAGGTAAGTAAAATGGATAGTTAAAATATATATAAAAGTTCATGAGAGTAGGACAACATGATCGTAACATAAATATCATAATGCAACATAAGGCTCAAGGTTTTTCAAAATATTTGCGAATCATTCATAATCATAATCATAAGGGAAGAGCTTTACTAAATATGACTTGAGCAAAAGTATAAAATCATAATCATACATAAATCATGAGGAGTAGTGGGAGATTCTTATAACCGACATACCCCATATGAGCACACATGGAGTCCGGCCTGTAAACCCCTAGTAGGGAGGGCGTAGTATCTTGCCAAGGGTAAAACCATGAAAGAGGTGTGATATCACAACAAAGGGCCCATTTTGGCAAAGGAACAGTAACATGAAGGGCCCATCGTGGCTACGTTGGCGCGTAGATCTGAGACTCGGGGCATACTCGGACCCTGAATCTACTCGGAGTTAAATACTACTCTCAAAATATATATAGTGCATATAGGATAATATACATGAGATTCATATGCTAGTTAAAAAATATGATAATCATAATCATGCTTGAAATACGTGAACTTTCCATGAAAGTAAGGCCCGTGAGTCGGCCAAAATCATAAATTGATTAATCATAAAGTTCATGCATACTTGTAAAACATATATATACTTGATGCCCATAAATTCACAACGAGCATTTGAGAGAAATCATATCATAAGTCATAAGTCATAAATCATAATGGGCAAATGAACATCAAAATCAAAGTAGAATAATGTCATGCCCCACCTTTGGAGGCATGACTAGCACCCGATGCCCTACTAGGTTCTGAATTGGCTTGACTGAACTTCCGCACTTCTGGTGCATGACTAACACTAAATCTCAAATAAAAAAAACAACGGGCTATATCTCGGCTATAAATACAACCCTCAGACGACAAGGCCTTATAGCCACCTATAGAAGAAAATAGATACCCAAAAATAGATAATAATAGGGAATCTTATGCAGGCTGACAAAACCACCACGACGTCTAGTTATAACTGTAAAGTAAATCCAGCATAAACTAAGCTATGGCCGACAAGGCCACTAACTAACAACTAAACAAGGTCCCACACGGCCAACAACACTAGATAAAACACATATGGGCCCCACACGACCAACAACAGCTAACCAGAGGGAATTAGAAACGATCTGCAAATCTCTAGGAGTGATATATTGGTCGAGAAAGGGCCCCGACCTACCCGTAAACTGTACAAACAAAAGAGGAATCAACCTTCTAACTATGAGCTCCAGAGGAAGGGAGCCGACTGCACTGCTAATCTGGCTAAAAACTAGAAAGGCCCTGATCTGCATCTATCCGCACCTGCAGGCAAGTAACGCAGCACCCCAAGAAGGGCGTTAGTATAATATGTACTAAATATGTAAGGCAGTAACTGTAAATAACTGAATGAACTAAAAGTAACTGAAAATAAAAGGTAGGAATACCACCTGATCAGTTAAACTTCTATTGTCTAATTTATTAGTAACTAATACAAACAATAACCTTACCCTACCCCCATAAGCCGGAAGGTACAGCCAACATAGAATAACCCACCCAGGGCCCCCAAAAGCCATGGTGAGTATATTTTAGTCTATATACCCCTAAAAAGGTCATACTGAATCATCTAGCAAAACTATAGCCATCCTACCAGTCCCTTGGGTTTGCAACTAAGCCTGCTTGGCCCCTGAACTATAGCTGTGTCTGAGTCCGATGGACTCTTGATATTGACATCTGCACCCCGAGCACCAGGCTCGATAGGGGGTGTAGTGTAGTGCCGATCGGCATAAAATAGTCCATCCATAGAATGGACTATATGAGGACCTTGGAACCTATCTTCATCCCTTAGAGACAGCATACCGCTCCTTGGAGCAACGTTATCTCGCCCTTAGCAGGCGTCGACATAGCTAGTAACCCTAGGGTTGGTGAAGGCTATACAGGCGTAACAATCCCCAAACCGAACATGAAATAGTAATCTCAGCTAATAACAACAGCTAGCCGTAATAGATATGCTTTTGATCATCTTATTGGGATTCATACTAAGTTATAATACTAAAAGAACTAACTTGCCGAAGACATTTGCCTTAACATACCTGGATCGCCGATTTCTGATTAGCTGGCGAGTTTTAATCCGTATTCAACAACGTTTCTATCTATAATCGTATTACTGGAAGAATGAGACTAGTTTCAGTACTAAATTCGGCAAAAATGATAACTTTCTAAATTAATATTAACTATACTTCAACTTAACGAAACACAGTCGAAAATGTATAGTTGAAGCTTGTGATCATATAGAAATTAGTTTGGAGTCATTCCGACAACTTTGACTCGGAGGAGTTATGATTTGCCGGGAGGATTTCACTAAACTAACTCCATAGTAATGCTCCTTTAATCCTTAAACTTCGATAACCAAAGTTAATTTGAATTTGGGCAGCGTTTCATTGTGTAATCGGAAGAAATTAACTTGAAAATGGCGGAACACACTTTCTCTGGCCGAGGATCTCTTATTTGATATATCTAATATATATATATATATATATATATATAAAATGACCAACTTAAGATATATAACATGTTTGGGCAGTGGACACGAGATCCGTGGCATGGACTGCAGCGCACCAAAAGTCGGGCGTGCCACGACGCCCAACACACCAGGGAGGGGTCCATGACACGTTACCCCTTTTGGCAGCTGTCCGGCCTCTTTCTCTTGCAAGTTTGACTCCGTGCTCGTTCGACCTTTCCCATCGGATCTTTCTCGTACGCATTGTACTCTAAAACTCTTAACTAACGTACAAATAAGCCGACTAATCATTAGGAACTTATGTGGTGTAGCATCCTCCGCCCTTTAGGAACATTCATCCTCGAATGTCACTTACAAGAGTTTAACTTTTCCATCTGTTATTCTAAAATGAATTTCGGCAGAGTCTCCCTTGTAATATGGACTATCTGAAAAACCCTGTAAAGCAGAAAAGTCCAACACAGACACTTTATATTGTTACACCCCGTAGAATTCCCGGCACTTAGATGACCTATTCGCACGTTGGTTAAGTATATTTGAAGGACATACGTGCTAGGGAAAGGTCCGGGAAAAGATCGGACGAGAAACCCGTCGAAACCATCGCGGGAGGAGCCGAGGCAGAGCCCCTCCGCGATGGCAGCGTGTCACGGAGGTGAGGCCTCCGCGATGGCTCCGTGACACATTGCCCAGGTTCAGCCCCAAGTATATAAGCCCCCACTTCGGTTTAAAATCATATTACACTTATAAATTTCCAGAGAAACGCAGTGAAGCCGAGGAAGACGAAGAAAATTAAATATTTTCGTCCGATTACGCTGCCAAACGCTGCCCAAACTCAAATTAATCCCAGAGACCCGAGTATTTAGCAGCAGAGAGCATTTCTACGGAATTAGTTTCGCGAAATACGGCCGACGAATCGGCGAGCCACCGAACTAAAGTAAGTAGAATTGCTCTAAATTAATGTCTATGTGTTCCTAGCTGAGAAGTGAATACTTCTCCCTTCTGGGCCACTGAAAAATAGCGAGTTTTCGACTGTCTTTCGATAAGCCTAAGTTTAGGCTATAAACTATATCGAAAGTAACGTCGTTCTTTACAATAAAGCTGTACTTAGTATTAATTGACGTATTTATGAATGCAGTTGGGAGAAAATAGTTGAAGTACCGGCCGAGCCTCGTTCGACGGACGAATAATTCAAAGAGAAGGTATGTAAAGTTAGTTTCCTTTTGCAAGTTAAGTAATATCAGTGTAGTGTAACAAATTACGGACCAGTGGAATGTTCAGAAGTCAAATGTTGCGTTATTATGAATGTTGGTACGATGTGAGAAACATTGGGTTGTAATGTGTATGAAACCTATCAGTATGATATAGATTCTAACGCAAGCGTTAGAGATTGCCTAGTATATTCAGTGTGTGATGTAATATGCCATGTTAAGATATTGTTGTGTTCAGCTGAAACCCCGCGGAGTAGTACAGTATCCGTAAAGCACTTCAGAAATAGAATAGCAGGCTAAAATGAAGTTCATAAAGCATGTCAGGAATAGTAAATCAGGTTACTATAGAAAATCAGTATACAGCATAGTTCAGCAGAAAGACTATATTCGTACATATATATATAGTACTTCCAGCCTCAGCATGTATCAAGTGTGTACATATTTCTATCACTAGTCCAGCATATAGTGTATACAGAAACTTAGCAAACAACAGAGTTTTCAGCAGAAACATTATCTTATATAGCATTTGCCCAGTACAGCCCGGCAGGAGACTATATTCATATTTATACATCTTTACTTGCCTCAGCACGTATTAAATACGTACAGATTACTATCAGTAGCCCAGCATGTAATATATATGATACTTTACCCCTATTAGCCTCAGCATGTGAGATACCCAGACAGTATTACCAGTTGAGACCGTTGTATTGTTTGGGGTTGGATTACCTAGCATCCATGACTGCCCAGGGTTATTAGCTGTATCGACTCATCCGCCAGAGGACGAGGATACGTCACTCTACGGAGTGGCATGCCGTCCCGCTAGGGGACGAAGATGGGATGCCAGGTTTTCCCCATACTTGTTCCTTGATCGGCCCTTACACACCCCAGTCGAGCGGATACGCCCGGGTGCAGATTCAGGAGTCCTCCGGACTCAGATGCAGTTATAGTCAGGGGCTCAGCGAACCCAAGTGCATACCCAGGGGACCGGCGGGATGCTTACAGCCACTATAGGAGATGGGATGACCGGGGTAGGGGTATAGATTCTGTGTTGATTGTACCTACCAGCTTATGGGGGCCGGGTAAGGTTGTGTATGCCATGTTATGTTATGTATGTTGTGTTATATTATATTAGACATGAGTAGATTAGTAGTAGAATGATACGTCTCCAGAAATGACACCTACTCCCTCCAGCATGATTAAGAACAGGTACGATCTACACCATCAGATAGTTAATCTAGTTCTTCTTATTCCAGTTTCGACAGTTATGTTATTGATTTCACATATCCCTTCAGTTCTTACAGATTCAGTTATCTCCTGCTATTCAGAATTTTTAGTTATATTACTTGTATTCAGCTGTATTCAGTTTGCTTTACATACTCAGTACCAGCGGTACTGACGCCCAGTGGGGCGCTGCATTACTTGCCTGCAGGTACCCATAGATGCGCAGGCGATACCACGTGATCCCCATCAGCGGTCGAATATTCAGCTCCTGTCATCCGGAGACTGAATTTCTAGAGGTGTAGTTCAGTTCCTTTTGTTGTACAGTGTGGGTAGGTCGAGGCCCTGTCCCGATCATTTCTATTATTCTTCTTAGAGGCTTGCAGTCTGTATGTATTCCCTGTGGTCAGATGAGCCGGTCGTGTGAGGCCGTGCAGTTGTATAGTTGCCTTTACTCCTTTCTTTCTTTTGTAATGGCCGTGTGGGGCCATATTTTACCAGTAGTGGTGACCTTGCCGGTCACGTAGCTTTTCAGTAGGTTATGTTTGAGTTACAGATAACTAGACAGCATGGTGGCCTTGTCGGCCCGCATAGGTTCCCCTGAATTAACATGTTTCTGGTCAGCTGTAATACAGGTACAGAAGGCTATAGGCCAATGGGCCGGGGCTGTATTTACAGCCGTTATATAGCCCTTTGTTTCCAGAAATGTGAGTTAGAGCCAGCCAGGCGCCAGATGCGCCTAGGCTTAACAAGTTCAACAGGTCAGGTCCTAGTAGGGCACCAGGTGCCAGTCATACCCCCCAAGGTGGGGTGTGACAAACTTGGTATCAGAGCAGGTCGTATCCCAGGGAGTCTGCAAGCCGTGCTAAGTAGAGTCCTGTCCATGGATGTGTTGTGCACCACATACTATGGGTAGGAGGCTACAAGGCATGATAGGATGGTTGTCTTTTATTCTGATTCAGTCATGCTATAGAGCGGTACAGTATAGGGTTGATTCCCTAAAATCTTACCATATTCTTTGGTTACAGATAATGTCAGACCAGCGCCATCCTATTACAGGTCGGAACTTAGACATTGCATCAGGAGAAGGCACCAGCAGGATGCCTCCCCCTCATTAGGAGACAGCCCGATCAGAGGGCACTACAGAGGCATTATCCCAGCCTCCTCAGCAGTCCCCACCACGTCAGGAGCCACTTGGGGCGACATTACCTTCAGCAGCCCCTATATTGACTCCTTCTGATCAGGAGGTTAGGAGTGCTGTAGTTCTATTAGCACAGATGATGGCTGCTCAGCGTCAGCCAATGCCATCTACTGTTGCAGAATCATCAGGAGGGCCCGGTAGTTCGAGGGTCCGAGAGTTTTTAGCCCTGAATCCCCCACAGTTCACAGGCACGGACCGAACAGAGGACCCCCAGGATTTTCTGGATCAGATGCAGAGAATCTTCAGGGTTATGCACGCCACGTCTACCGAGTCAGTCGAGTTGGCCGCATTTCGGTTACGGGATATTGCGGTGTTATGGTATGAAAGCTGGGAGAGGTCCCGATGGAGAGATGTTTCCCCTCCCACCTGGTCCAGCTTTTCAGGAGCCTTTCTGGATCATTATTTGCCGCCGGAGATTCGACAGGCCAGGGTAGACCAGTTCCTACATCTAGAACAGGGGGCCATGAGTGTTCGGGAATATTCTTTGCATTTTGATTCCTTAGCCCGATATGCACCGGCCTTTGTTGATACTATGGCATCCAGAGTGCATCGCTTCGTTACGGGATTGAATCCAGAATATGTTGAGATTTGCACTACAACCACACTACGAGAGGACAAGGATATTGCTCGCATTCAGGCATTTGCTCAGAATATTGAGGGCATCAGACAGCGGCAATGAGAGGTCAGAAGGGTTAATCAGGAACAGCGTCGCCGGGACAGGCCAGTTGAATTACCGAGAGGGGCCCGGGGAGGACCCAGCCCCGATTGTCAGACAGGCCGCCCAGGCCCCCGCCTCCGTCACAGTCACAGGGGGGTAGATTCAGCCGCAGGGGGCAGTCAGGGACTGGTAGAGGCTCGCAGATGGCAGATTCACTATCACAGAGGAGGGCAGAGCAGAGTAGGTATACCCTACCACTTTGCCCTATATGCAATCGACGCCATTCTGGAGCATGCAGATATGGCTCCACCGCATGTTATATTTGTGGCCAAGAAGGCCATTTGATGAAAGATTGCCTAGCCAGAGGTCGAGAGGACCGCGATAGACAGGATAGGACATCAACAGGGTCACGAGCCACAACATCCTCGACTGGGCGCAGGCCCTCAGTTTCAGCAGGCAGGGGTCGGGGCAGATCAGGGGCCTCCAGTACAGGTGCGGGTCCAAGCCGCACATATGCTTTACCAGGGAGACAAGATTCAGAAGCATCGCCTGATGTCGTGATAGGTATGCTAACTATCTGCTCACACCCTACTTATGTGCTAATTGACCCAGGGTCTACTTTGTCCTATATTACTCCATTTGTGGCACGAAAGTTTAGTATTGTACCAGAATCATTACAGCAGCCCTTTCTAGTATCTACGCCCGTTGGTGACTCTATCACAGCTAGCCGAATCTACCGCGGGTGTACAGTAGAGATTGTTGACCGTCAGACCACAGTAGATCTGGTCGAGTTAGAAATGATAGACTTCGATGCCATAATGGGTATGGACTGGTTAGTGCCATGCTTTGCCAATGTTGAATGTTGGACCAAAACGGTCCGATTCCACTTCCCGGGGGAAGCAGTACGGGAGTGGAAGGGCAGCACCGTGACGCCAAAAGGTAGGTTTATTTCCTACCTTCAGGCGAGAAAGTTGATATCTAAGGGGTGTATTTACCATCTTGTCAGAGTTCAGGATGTCCAAGAAGAATCTCCGACACTCTAGTCTGTCCCAGTGGTAAATGAATTCCCAGATGTATTTCCTGATGAGTTACCTGGTATTCCCCCAGAAAGGGAAATAGACTTTGCTATTGACTTGCTACCAGGCACTCAGCCAATATCAATACCTCCCTATCGTATGGCTCCTGCAGAACTCAGAGAATTAAAGGAGCAGTTGAAAGACTTGTTAGATAAAGGTTTTATCAGGCCGAGCACTTCCCCATGGGGTGCGCCAGTCTTGTTTGTGAGAGAGAAAGATGGCTCGCTCCGAATGTGCATAGATTATCGGCAGCTAAACAAAGTTACAGTAAAGAACAAGTATCCGCTCCCCAGAATTGATGACTTATTTGATTAGTTATAGGGAGCCAGATACTTTTCTAAGATTGACTTGTGGTCCGGATACCACCAGGTTCGAATACGTGAAAGAGATATTCCTAAGACAGCATTCAGGACCCGATATGGGCATTTTGAATTTCTGGTTATGTCCTTCGGGCTAACGAACGCCCCAGCAGTTTTTATGGACCTGATGAACAGTATTTTCAGACCTTTCCTGGACTTGTTCGTGATAGTATTCATTGATGACATTCTGGTGTATTCTCGCTCTGAAGCAGATCACCGGACTCATTTGCGGACAGTGCTCCAGATTCTCAGGGACCACCAGTTGTATGCTAAGTTTTCGAAGTGTGAATTCTGGCTTAACTCAGTGGCCTTTTTAGGGCATATTGTCTCAGACACCGGTATACAGGTAGATAAGCAGAAGATAGAAGCAGTTAAGTCATGGCCTAGGCCTACCACCCCGACTGAAGTTCGTAGCTTTCTGGGGTTAGCAGGGTATTATCGGAGATTCGTTGAGGGATTCTCAACCATTGCAGCACCTTTAACTAAATTGACACAGAAAGCAGCAACGTTTCAGTGGACAGAGGCATGCGAGCAGAGTTTCCAGGAATTGAAAGACAGGTTAACCTCCGCCCCAGTATTAGCATTGCCAGAAGGCACAAAAGGTTATTCAGTTTATTGCGACGCGTCAGGTGTCAGATTGGATTGTGTGTTGATGCAGCATGGTAGAGTAATTGCATATGCCTCCAGACAGCTGAGAAAACACGAAAAGAATTACCCTACCCATGACCTGGAATTGGCCGCAGTAATTCATGCCTTGAAGATGTGGAGGCATTATCTGTACGGCGTCCATGTTGACATTTATACAGATCATAAGAGCTTACAGTACATTTTCACCCAGAGGGAGTTGAATCTGCAGCAACGCCGCTGGTTAGAGTTGTTGAAAGACTATGATGTGAATATTCTATACCACCCCGGAAAAGCTAATGTTGTAGCAGATGCCCTGAGTCGTAAGTCGATGGGGAGTTTGGCGTATTTACGGCCTGAGAAATGGAAGTTAATCAAGGAAATTCATCAGTTAGCTGATTTAGCCGTTCGAGTAATAGAAATAGAAAATAATGAAGCAGTAATTCAGAATTCTGCAGTGTCATCGTTAGTTACAGAGGTAAAGGAACGGCAGTATGAGGATCCCGATTTAGTCCAGCTCAGAGATAGAGTTCAGAAAGGTAAGGAGCCAGATTTTCAGATAACCGAGGATGATGTGCTACATTGTAAGGGCCGCCTTTGTGTCCCGAATGTCGCAGGACTTCGTGGGCAGATCATGCATGAAGTACACTATGCTCGCTATTCCCTTCACCCAGGGGCGACGAAAATGTACCACGACATCAGAGACATCTATTGGTGGCCAAGTATGAAAACTGAGATAGCTGAATTTGTATCTAGATGTGCTAATTGTCAGCAGGTGAAAGCAGAGCACCAGAAACCGGGTGGTTTGACTCAAGAGATAATGATACCTATGTGGAAATGGGAAGTGATAAACATGGATTTTGTAACGGGATTACCCCGTACTAGATGCAGAAATGATTCCATTTGGGTAATAGTTGACAGGCTGACAAAATCAGCTCATTTCCTGCCAGTAAGGGCTACCTTCTCAGCTGAGGATTATGCCGAATTATATATCAGAGAAATAGTTAGATTGCATGGGGTGCCGGTATCTATCATTTCAGATAGGGGGGCACAGTTTACAGCTAGGTTCTGGCAGTCGTTTCAGAAAGGTCTGGGGACGCAGATTAATTTGAGCACAGCATTTCATCCTCAAACAGACGGGCAGGCTGAACGTATGATTCAGACGCTCGAAGATATGCTACGAGCGTGTGTGTTAGATTTTGGGGGTAGCTGGGATGAACATCTCTCGTTAATTGAATTTGCTTATAATAACAGCTACCATTCAGTTATTCAGATGGCGCCTTTCGAGGCATTGTACGGACGAAAATGTAGATCGCCGGTGGGCTGGTTTGAGATAGGAGAATCAGCATTAGTTGGCCCAGACATTGTTCGGCAGTCCGAGGAAAAGATAAAGCTTATCCGAGAACGTTTACTGACCGCTCAGAGCCGCCAGAAGTCATACGCAGATAGGCGGCGCAGAAATCTAGAATTTTCGGTAAACGATTGGGTATATCTAAAAGTGTCCCCGATGAAAGGGGTAATGAGGTTTGGCAAGAAGGGTAAGCTTAGCCCAAGATTCATTGGGCCGTATCAGATTCGGCGAAGAATAGGCCGTGTGGCATACGAGTTGAACTTGCCTCTAGAGTTAGCGTCGGTTCACCCAGTATTCCATGTTTCTATGTTAAGGAAGTTCGTAGGGGACCCTTCTACAGTAGTTCCAGTTCAGAATGTCCAAGTCACAGAAGAGTTAGCATATGAAGAGGTTCCCGTAGCTATTTTAGACAGACAGGTTCGCAGGCTAAGAACTAAAGATGTTGCATCTGTCAAAGTATTGTGGCGTAACAGAAATCGGGAGGAAATGACGTGGGAGGCTGAAGAAGATATGAAAAGCAGATACCCTCACCTATTTCAGGCCTAGTCAGACGACAGGTATGTCCGTATCATTATTTATACAGTACCTTATGGTTGTATGTTGTAAATGATAAAGAAAGAAGTGATATTTAGTTGTTCAGTGGATCTTAGAATATTATATGCAGTGCCTGTGTTGGACTTTTCTGCATTTCAGGTTTTTGCGATAGTCCATATTACAGAGGAAACTCTGCCGAAATTTTTCTAGAAAGTAAAGTAAGCAGTCCTTTAGATAACAGTGTACATTCGAGGACAAATGTTCTTAAGGGGGGAGAATGTTACACCCCGTAGAATTCCCGGCACTTAGATGACCTATTCGCACGTTGGTTAAGTATATTTGAAGGCCATACGTGCTAGGGAAAAGTTCGGGAAAAGATCGGACGAGAAACCCATCGAAACCATCGCGGGAGGAGCCGAGGCAGAGCCCCTCCGCGATGGCAGCGTGTCACGGAGGTGAGGCCTCCGCGATGGCTCCGTGACACGTTGCCCAGGTTCAGCCCCAACTATATAAGCCCCCACTTCGGTTTAAAATCATATTACACTTATAAATTTCCAGAGAAACGCAGTGAAGCCGAGGAAGACGAAGAAAATTAAATATTTTCGTCCGATTACGCTGCCAAACGCTGCCCAAACTCAAATTAATCCCAGATACCCGAGTATTTAGCAGCAGAGAGCATTTCTACGGAATTAGTTTCGCGAAATACGGCCGACGAATCGGCGAGCCACCGAACTAAAGTAAGTAGAATTGCTCTAAATTAATGTCTATGTGTTCCTAGCTGAGAAGTGAATACTTCTCCCTTCTGGGCCGCTGAAAAATAGCGAGTTTTCGACCGTCTTTCTATAAGCCTAAGTTTAGGCTATAAACTATATCGAAAGTAACGTCGTTCTTTACAATAAAGCTGTACTTAGTATTAATTGACGTATTTATGAATGCAGTTGGGAGAAAATAGTTGAAGTACCGGCCGAGCCTCGTTCGACGGACGAATAATTCAAAGAGAAGGTATGTAAAGTTAGTTTCCTTCTGCAAGTTAAGTAATATCAGTGTAGTGTAACAAATTACGGACCAGTGGAATGTTCAGAAGTCAAATGTTGCGTTATTATGAATGTTGGTACGATGTGAGAAACATTGGGTTGTAATGTGTATGAAACCTATCAGTATGATATAGATTCTAACGCAAGCGTTAGAGATTGCCTAGTATATTCAGTGTGTGATGTAATATGCCATGTTAAGATATTGTTGTGTTCAGCTGAAACCCCGCGGAGTAGTACAGTATCCGTAAAGCACTTCAGAAATAGAATAGCAGGCTAAAATGAAGTTCATAAAGCATGTCAGGAATAGTAAATCAGGTTACTATAGAAAATCAGTATACAACATAGTTCAGTAGAAAGACTATATTCGTACATATATATATAGTACTTCCAGCCTCAGCATGTATCAAGTGTGTACATATTTCTATCACTAGTCCAGCATATAGTGTATACAGAAACTTAGCAAACAACAGAGTTTTCAGCAGAAACATTATCTTATATAGCATTTGCCCAGTACAGCCCGGCAGGAGACTATATTCATATTTATACATCTTTACTTGCCTCAGCACGTATTAAATACGTACAGATTACTATCAGTAGCCCAACATGTAATATATATGATACTTTACCCCTATTAGCCTCAGCATGTGAGATACCCAGACAGTATTACCAGTTGAGACCGTTGTATTGTTTGGGGTTGGATTACCTAGCATCCATGACCGCCCAGGGTTATTAGCTGTATCGACTCGTTCGCCAGAGACGAGGATACGTCACTCTACGAGTGGCATGCCGTCCCGCCAGGGGACGAAGATGGGATGCCAGCTTTTCCCCATACTTGTGCCTTGATCGGCCCTTACACACCCCAGTCGAGCGGATACGCCCGGGTGCAGATTCAGGAGTCCTCCGGACTCAGATGCAGTTATAACCAGGGGCTCAGCGAGCCCAAGTGCATACCCAGGGGACCGGCGGGATGCTTACAGCCACTATAGGAGATGGGATGACCGGGGTAGGGGTATAGATTCTGTGTTGATTGTACCTACCAGCTTATGGGGGCTGGGTAAGGTTGTGTATGCCATGTTATGTTATGTATGTTGTGTTATGTTATATTAGACATGAGTAGATTAGTAGTAGAATGATACGTCTCCAGAAATGACACCTACTCCCTCCAGCATGATTAAGAACAGGTACGATCTACACCATCAGATAGTTAATCTAGTTCTTCTTATTCCAGTTTCGACAATTATGTTATTGATTTTAGATATCCCTTCAGTTCTTACAGATTCAGTTATCTCCTGCTATTCAGAATTTTTAGTTATATTACTTGTATTCAGTTGTATTCAGTTTGCTTTACATACTCAGTACCAGCGGTACTGACGCCCAGTGGGGCGCTGCATTACTTGCTTGCAGGTACCCATAGACGCGCAGGCGATACCACGTGATCCCCATCAGCGGTCGAATATTCAGCTCCTGTCATCCGGAGACTGAATTTCTAGAGGTGTAGTTCAGTTCCTTTTGTTGTACAGTGCGGGTAGGTCGGGGCCCTGTCCCGATCATTTCTATTATTCTTCTTAGAGGCTTGCAGTCTGTATGTATTCCTTATGGTCAGATGAGCCGGTCGTGTGAGGCCGTGCAGTTGTATAGTTGCCTTTACTCCTTTCTTTCTTTTGTAATGGCCGTGTGGGGCCATAGTTTGCCATTAGTGGTGACCTTGCCGGTCACGTAGCTTTTCAGTAGGTTATGTTTGAGTTACAGATAACTAGACAGCATGGTGGCCTTGTCGACCCGCATAGGTTCCCCTGAATTAACATGTTTCTGGTCAGCTGTAATACAGGTACAGAAGGCTATAGGCCAATGGGCCGGGGCTGTATTTATAGCCGTTATATAGCCCTTTGTTTCCAGAAATGTGAGTTAGAGCCAGCCAGGCGCTAGATGCGCCCAGGCTTAACAAGTTCAGCAGGTCAGGTCCTAGTAGGGCACCAGGTGCCAGTCATACCCCCCAAGGTGGGGTGTGACATATATAACACTGTAAAAACTATTTCACAACAAGGCTGGAGTCAACTGAGTAATACATATGACACAAATCATGAAATAGCAACTGAATCAATAACTTACCTTAACTACATAGTTTGGACTAAGCCTGGAACAAATGAGGATATCTGGATCTCATATCATCCTCAGCTTCCCAGGTCATCTCTTCTCTATTCCTGTTTTTCCACAATACCTTAACAGAAGTGACATCTTTTGTTTTCAACCTGTGAACTTTCTGGTCTAATATGGCTACTAGAACCTCTTCAAAGGCTAATTCCTAAATAACCTGGACGTCCTCAACTGGCACAATTCGGGACGGAACTCCTATGCACTTTCGTAACATCGACACATGAAAGACCGGGTGAACAGATTCTAACTCTGAAGGTAAATATAACTTGTATGCCACCTGGCCTATTCTCCGGAGGATTCGATACGGTCCTACAAATCTTGGGCTAAGCTTTCCTTTCTTACCGAACCTCATCACGCCCTTCATTGGTGAAACTTTCAAAAATACCAGTCACCTACATCGAATTCAAGATCTCTATGCCATATATCAGCATAAGATTTCTGGCAGCTCTGAGCTGTCAACAGGAATTCTTTGATAAGCTTTACTTTCTCCTCTAACTGATGGATTATATCTGGTCCAATTAACTCTGATTCTCCTACCTCAAACCAACCAACTGGGGACCTCAATTTCCGCCAATATAAGGCTTCATAAGGTGCCATTTAGATTGCTGAATGATAATTGTTATTATAAGAAAATTCATTAAGGGGTAAATGTTCATCCCAGTTGCCCTCAAAGTCTAGCATGCACGCCCATAACATATCCTCGAGCGTCTGAGTTGTACGTTCTGCTTGCCCGTCTGTTTGAGAATGGAAGGCTGTACTCAAGTTAACCTGGGGCCCCTAGCCTTTTTGAAAGGAATGCCAGAATTTAACTGTGAACTGTGCCCCTCTGTCAGAAATAATTGATACAGGAACACCATGAATTGAACTATCTCTCTGATATACAATTTAGCATAATCCTCGACTGAGAAGGTAGCCTTGATTGGTAGAAAATGGGCTGACTTTGTCAATCTATCAACAATCACCCAGATGGAGTCAAACCTGCGTCTGGTACGAGGAAATCCGGTCACAAATTCCATGTTGATTTCTTTCCATTTCCACATAGGCACTGCTATTTCCTGTGTCAATCCGATGGACTTTTGATGTTCCGCCTTCACCTGCTGGCAATTAGGACATTGTACTACAAATTTTGCTACCTCCTTCTTCATTCCTAGCCACCAGTAAATTTCTTTTATGTCATGATACATTTTTATTGAACGAGAATAACGGGAATAATGCACCTCTGCCATGATCTGCTTGCGAAGACCTGCCATATCTGGAACACAGAGGCAACCCCTATATTTCAAGACCCCGTCTGCAGTTACTTCGAAAGCAGATGCTTCCCCTCACTATAATTTATCTATGAGCTGAACCAGATTAGGATCTTCATACTGTTGTTCTTTCACCTCTACAACCAATGATGATACTGCAGTAGTCTGGATCACTGTTCCACTATCTCTTGAGTCTACTATATAGACGATCAAACTGGCTAACAGATGTAATTCTCGGGCCAGTTCCCGTTGTTATGGCTTTAGGTATGCCAAACTTCCCTTGGATTTGTGGCTGAGGGAATCTGCTACAACATTGGCCTTTCCTGAATGATATAAAATATTCACATCATAATCCTTCAGCAATTCTAACCAGCAACGCTGCCGCAGATTCAACTCTTTCTGCGTGAAAATATACTGGAGGCTCTTATGATCAGTAAAAATATCTACAAGGATGCTATATAGATAGTGCCTCCATATTTTCAAGGCATGAATTACTGCAGCCAACTCTAGGTCATGGGTTGGGTTGTTCTTTTCATGCTTCTTCAACTGTCTTGAAGCATAAGCAATTACCTTACCATGTTGCATCAAAACACATCCTAATCCAATGCTTGAAGGATCACAGGACACTGCATAACCCTCTTATCCTTCTGGAAAGGCCAACACTGGTGTTGATGTCAACTTATTTTTCAACTCCTAAAAGCTCTGTTCACACACCTCAGTCCAGTGAAATTTAGCGGCTTTCTGAGTTAACTTGGTCAAAGGCGCTGATAAAGTAGAAAATCCCTCTACAAATCTTCTGTAATATCGGGCTAACCCCAGGAAACTGCGTACCTCAGTTGGAGTTGTAGGCCTGGGCCATGTCTTTATTGCCTCAATCTTCTGGGAATCTACTTGAATACCAGCTTTTGACACAATGTGACCCAGAAAGGAGACTAAATTCAGCCAAAACACATATTTAGAAAATTTCGCGTACAACTAGCGATCCCTAAGAATCTGGAGCACTATCCACAGATGATCTCGATATTCTTCTTCCGAGTGGAAATATACCAAAATTTCATCAATAAACACTATCACAAACAAGTCCATATACGGCCTGAAGATACTGTTCATCAAATCCATGAACACTAATGGAGCATTCGTCAGTCCGAAGAACATGACTAGGAATTCTAAATGGCCATACCTAGTCCTAAAAGCTATTTTTGGAATGTCTCCCTCTCGAACCCGAACCTGATGATACCTAGATCTTAAGTCAATTTTTGAGAAATACTTCTCTCCCTGTAACTGGTCAAACAAGTCATCTATTCTGGGGAGAGGGTATTTATTCTTGATGGTAACTTTGTTTAGCTGCCAATAGTCTATACACATACAAAGGGAGCCATCCTTCTTTCTTACAAACAAAACTAGTGCACCCCATGGCGAAGTACTCGGCCTGATGAAGCCCTTGTCTAACAAATCTTTCAACTATTCCTTCAATTCTCTAAGCTCGGTAGGAGCCATTCAATATGGAGGGATAGATATAGGCTGAGTACCTAGTAATAAATCAATTGCAAAATCGATCTCCCGTTTTGGGGGAATACCAGGAAGTTCATCTGGGAATACGTCTGGAAATTCATTGACTACTGGAATAGACTGGAGAGTCGGGGACTCAGTTTGAACATCTTGAACCCTAACAATATGATAGATGCAACCCTTTGCTATTAAATTCCTTGCCCGAAGATAGGAAATAAACCTACCTTTTGGCGTGGCTGCATTACCTTTCCATTCCCGTACTACCTCCCCTAGAAAGTGGAATCGGACAGTTTTGGTCCAACATTCTATATTGGCATAACATGGTGCTAGCCAATCCATACCCATAATTGCATCAAAGTCAATCATTTTTAATTCTACCAAATCTGCTAAAGTCTGGTGACCCACAACATCTACTTTGCACCCTCGGTAGACTCTTTTAGCTATGATAGAATCACCGACAGGTGTGGACACTGAAAAAAGTTGCTGAAACAATTCTGGCGTAATACTGAACTTATGGGACACTAATAGTGTAACATAAGACAAACTAGATCCTGGGTCTATCAAGACATACACGGAATGAGAGCAGATGTCCAGCATACCTGTCACCATATCCGACGATAATTCTGACTCCTGTCGTCCCGGTAAAGCATAAGTGCAGTCTGGACTGGTGCCTGAGCTAGATGCCCCCGATCTGCCTCGGTCTCTGCTAGCTGAAGCTGAGGGCCTATGCCCTACTGGAGATGTTGGGACACGTGACCCTTCTGAAGACCTGTCCTATCGGTCCCGATCATTCTGATCCCTGGCTGGACAACCACTCATTAGATGACCCTCCTGCCCGCAGATGTAACATGCAGAAGAACCATACCTACATGCCTCAGGATGACGGCGACTGCAAATAGGGAAAAGTGTCACGGTAAATCTACTCTGCTCTGGCCCTCTCTACTGCTGCAAGCCTGATGGTCGTGAACTCTCACCGGGTCCTGATGGCCACCGACGACCTGATCTACTAACCCTGCTGCTGCTGTGGAGGTGGGGTTCTGGGTAGGGTTCCTGATAATCATGGCCAGGGTCCACCCTGAAAATTCTGCCTACACATCACTCGGTCTAGCCCTACGGTGCTGCTCCTGATTCATTCTTTCTATCTCTCATTGCCGCCGTCTTATTCCCTCAATGTTTTGCACAAATGCCTGGACATGGGAAATATCCATATCCTCTCACAGAGTAGCTATGATACAAGTCTCCACATATTCTGGATTCATCCCCATAATAAACCAGTGCACCCTGGCTGGCATGGTATCTACAAAAGTCGATGCATATCGGGCCAGGGAATCAAACCTCATAGCATATTCCCGGACACTTGTCGAACCTTGCTCCAGATGCAAAAACTAATCTACCTAGGTCTGTCAGATCTCCCACGGCAAATAATGGTCTAACAAGGCCTCTGAAAAGCTGGACCAAGTCAGAGGGGGAATATCTCTACCGCAGGACCTTTCCCAACTCTCGTACCATAATATTAGTATATATCCCATAGTCAAAATACCTATAACTTAACTGATTCTGTAGGTGTAGCATGTATTACTCTAAAGATCCGCTACAGCTGGTCCAAAAAGTCTTGAGGGTCCTTGTCCTAATCCGTCCTCGTAAACTGCAGGGGACTCAGAGCAAGGAACTCTCGAACCATCGAACTACGTGGTCCTCCTGAAGATTCCGCAACTAGGGGTGCCACTGCCTGATGTAGTGCAGCCATCATCTGAGCTATCATTAGAAAAACACTCCTGACCTCTCAATCTGATGGCATCGGTATAGAGACTGTTGGAGGCGGTACTGACACATCTGCCTCTTTAGACGGGTTATGGTGTGGCGAGTGCGGGGAGACCGAGATGTAGTCTCCCTATCGCCCTCAGATCGGGCCGACTCTAGCTGAGGCACCCTACTAGTGCCTTCTTCTACTGCAACATCTAATTTCCTGCCAGTCGTGGTCTGTCGCGCATCCTTCATTTCTCTGTAGAAAAGCAGATTATGGTAAGCTTAGGGACTCATCCTTATCTAGCATGGCTCTATGGCACGACTGGAAAAGAAGGAAGAGTAACCATCCTAACATGCCTCACAACCTCTTGTCTATAGTATGTGGTGCATAACACCTCCATAGACAAGACTCTACTTAACATGGCTTGCAGACTCCCTGGGATAGGACCTGCTCTGATACCAAGTTTGTCGCACCCTACCTTGGGAGGCATGACTAGCACCCGGTGCCCTACTAGGGTCTGAACTGGCCTGACTGAAATTTCGCACTTCTGGTGCATGACTGACACTAAATCTAAAATCAAGAAAACAACGGGCTATATCTCGGCTGTAAATACATCCCTCGGCCGACAAGGCCTTATAGACACCTGTAGAAGAAAATAACTACCCAGAAATAGATAATTATAGGGAATCCTATGCGGGCCGATAAGACCACCATGATGTCTAGCTATAACTGTAAAGTAAATCCAGTATAAACTAAGATATGGCTGACAAGGCCGCTAACTAACAGCTAAACAAGGCCCCACTCGGCCAATAACATAAGATAAAACACATATGGGCCCCACACGGCCAACAACAGCTAACCACAGGGAATTAGAAACGATCATCAAGCCTCTAGGAGTGATATATTGGTTGAGACAGGGCCCCGAGCTACTCTTAAACTGTGAAAACAAAAGAGGAGTCAACCTTCTAACTATGAGCTCTGGAGGAAGGGAGCCGACTGCACTGCTAATTTGGCTGAAAACTAGGAAGGCCCTAATCCGCTTCTATCTGCACCTGCAGGCAAGTAATGCAGCGCCCCAAGAAGGGCATCAGTATAATATGTACTGAATATGTAAGGAAGTAACTGTAAATAACTGAATGAATTGGAAGTAACTGTAAATAACTGAATGAACTGAAAGTAACTGAAAAGAAAGGATAGGAATACCACCTGACCGGCTGAACTTCTACTATCTAATTTATTAGTAACTAATACAAACAAGAACCTTACCTGGCCCCTATAAGCTGGAAGGTACAGATCAAACAAAATAACCCACCCGAGGCCCCCATAAGCCCTGGTGAGTACACTTCAGTCCATATACCCCTAACAAGGTCATACTGAATCATCTAGCAACTATAGCCATCCTTCTAGTCCCTTGGGTCTACAACTGAGTCCCCTCGGCCCTTGAAATATAGTTGTGTTTGATTCTGGTGGACTCCTAATATCTGACATTTGCACCCCGGGCACAGGCTCGACTGGGGTGTAGTTTAGTGACTATCGACATTAAATAGTCCAACCATGGAATGGACTGTATGAGGACCTTGGACCCTATATTCGTCCCTTGCAAACAGTATACCACTCCTTGGAGCGACGTTATCTCGCCCCTGGCGTGCGTCGACACAACTAGTAACCCCGGGGTTGGTCAAGGAAGGCTATACAGGCGTAATCAATCCCCAAACCGAACATGAAATACTTATCTCAGCTAATAACAATAGCTAGCCGTAATATATATGCTTTTGATCTTCATACTGGGATTCAGACTAAGTTATAATACTAAAAGAACTAACTTGCCGAAGACATTTGCCTTAACATACCTGGATCGCCGATTTCTGATTAGCTGGCGAGTTTTAATCCGTATTCAACAACTTTTCTAACTATAATCGTGTTACCGGAAGAATGAGACTAGTTTCAGTACTAAATTCGGCAAAAATGATAACTTTCTAAATAAATATCTACTATACTTCAACTTAACAGAAGACAGTCGAAAATGTATAGTTTCTCGAGAGTTCAGAAGGGAGAAATACTTACTTGAAGCCTGTGATCATATAGAAATTAGTTTGGAGTCATTCCGAAAACTTTGACTCGGTGGGGTTATGATTTTCTGGGCGAATTTCACGAAACTAACTCCGTAGTAATGCTCCTTACAGCCTTAAACTTCGACACCTGAAGTTAATTTCAATTTGGGAAGCGTTTCATAGTGTAAATGGAAGAAATTAACTTGAAAATGGCGGAATATACTTTCTCTAGCCGAGGATCATTTGATATATATATATATATATATATCAAATGACCAACATAAGATATATAACATTTTTGGGCGGTGGACACAGGATCCGTGCAAGGCACCAAGTCAGGCGAGCCACGACGCCCAATGTGCCAAGGAGGGGTCCGTGATGCGTTGCCCCTTCTGGCAGCTGTTCGACCCCTCTCTCTTACATGTTTGACTCCGCGCTAGTTCGACCTTTCCCCCGAACCCTTTCTCATACGTGTTATACTCTAACACTCTTAACAAACGTACGAATAAGCCGACTAATCATTAGGAACTTGGGGGGTGTAACAAATAATAACTTGATTTATCATGGAACATACATACTTGGGAATAATTTTTTAGAAAAATTGAAATCTAAATAGTTATAAAATCTTCCCATGATTCATAAAACATGAAGTTATACATGAGAGGAATTAACCCATAGGTAGATCATAAGTATTTCAAAAAATTGGGTTTTAGAATTATCAATAGAGTTTCATGAATTAGAGAGAGATTGGTCATTGGTGTGATCAACTCCACCCATTCATAACCCTACATACCTGAGAGAATCTGATTCTACAACTTCTTTAATTGTTTGTCACGACCCGAACATACACCCGGATCGTAGACACAGGACAAGTGACCCCGAGGGACCCCAAGTCGATCATTGGCTCATGCATACAACTCATCTCATTCAATTAAGTGGAACAATGATCATAAAGATATAGCAGAAACGTACTCATAACATAACATCAAGAAATACCAAACGGTTACAGAGCTGAATACTACATATTTGTCTGAAAGCCTCTAAAACATGAGATGGGTTGATGGGACAACATCCCTAACTAACCCGACCAGTGTGAAAACAACATGAAAGTCTGTAAAACAGCCCTCTGAATATGAGGACTCACAAACGAGCTGAAATTGTAAGCTGAGACGACCTAAGGGTGAGGATGAGCCTGGGATCTGGACCCTGTATCATGAAATGATACAACATAGAAAGTATGTGGTCAGTACGTGGAATGTACTGAGTATCCAAGGTAAGTAAAACAGACATTTTAAAAGTAAAGTAAAACTCATAAATAGAAAGAGGAGAAGGACATTATGCTTTCGTCAAAATCTTCATAATAATCATAAGGCTCAAGGCTTTCAAATCAATCATAATCATTCATTATGCTATCGTAAGTAACTTTATCATAATATAAGTTGAGCCAATAATATAAATATTACAATGCATAAAACATGCGGAACAATGGGAGAACTCATCATAACCGACAACATCATGGTAGAGCCTTTCATGATGCCCCACTGTCTCGCTCAAGTGGGAAGAGCTGACCCTGGCTTGCCCAGCGAGGGTCATGAATAAGGCGTGATATCACATTTGGGCGGGATCATTAGCATAACATCATAACATTTACAACCCATGTTGGCACGTGGTTATGAGATACTAATGTAGTCCTTTGAATGCCGGGCTGCTCGGGGCTAAAAACGGCTCCCAAAGACATACATATAGGCTCATACATAAATTACTAACATCCTGCATAAAATTCATTGGCCAAGATATAACATTAATCATCATTGATCCCCCTTTTAAACATGCTTAGCAAAGAATCAAGGCCCTTTTTATCGGCCAACATCATAAATCGATAAATCATGAAATTCATTTCGTAAATCATAAATCATTCTTCATCATATTGGCATTGCCCAGTGCTTCCTCATACTCAATTCTTTCAAAATATGCTCATAAATATGGATAACTTGGATTCATGCATTTCCATAGTCAATAAACTTAAAATAATGAATATTCATCACAAATATGAACTTCCATAAATGGGCATTTTGGATTCAAAAGCTTGAAACATGAATTAAAGAAAACAATAATAAAACATGCCCATCATTCATAATTTAGTAATTAAAACTCAATTAATCATACCCATCACATTGTCATGCTTTTAGTAAAACCCCATGGAATTTGAGTAGTAGAATTCATGACTTTAATCGAAATTGGGCATGGGTGAGGAAGAATTTCACCCATTGTAAAACTATACATACCTGGGAATAGATGGACTTGAGGTTTCTTGAACACCCACCAAGAAATTTGAAGAAACTTTGGGGAAGAAGGACTTCAATCTTCCAAAACCACTCTAAAATTTTTGCATTAGAATGAGAATGCAATGGGGACTTAACTCCTCTTATTATACTCAGCAATTATCTAAAACAACATAGTTTAGGCCTTAGGGACTCAGGAAGTACGAAAATACCCTCATTAAAACGCAGGAAATTTCTGGTCGCCAGTCCTCACGAGGGACCTAACGGGTCGTTGCCACAGGGCACGACTCGTTGCCTTGATCCATTGAGTCCACTTCCCGAAACTCTATAGGAACCCCATGGGAGACTTCACGAGTCGTGAGGTTAGACAACGACTCGTGGTCACCTTCCGTGGCCTACACTGCCCATCCCCATCTTACCATACCTCCAAGGTTGACCACGGGTGACCTCACAAGTCGTGGGGTCTGACCACGACTCGTGGTCAGGCTCGTGGCCTCCTCACTCAAACTTTTCCAAACAAAGCCGACCACGAGTCACTTCACAACTCGTGCTCACTCCTAACGACTCACCTCACGAGTCGTTCTGTGACCTGGTGTAAATTTTTAGTTTTTCTCTATTTTCACTTCCGGGTCTGATCCTTGGGTTCCTGAGGTATAACAATTCTCCCCCTTGGGAACATTCATCCTTGAATGTTAGAAACATGCAGAAAACTCATAAACGATCTATCACCATATACAATTACCAGTTATTTAAGTCGAAAACTTCCGAAATGACTACCTCCGAAAGGAAGTACATAGCTAAATGAATTCAGACATCACATACATTTACCATATAATAAAACAAACTTGTACACATGAACTGAACAGGAGAAGTTGATTGAAGGTTTTAGGGAAAAATTGATACCTCAAACTAAAACTGAGCCGATAGGGAACAAATGAGGGTATTTAACTATCATATCCTCTTCGACTTCCCACATAGCTCCCTCCACATGCTGATTCTTCCATAATATTTCCACTGAAGCTACTTCTTTGTTCCTTAGCTTACGGACTTGGCGATCTAAGATTTCCACTAGAATTTCTTCAGAACTGAGGTTGTCCTTCACTCCAATGCTGTCTACCGGAACTACCAAGGCCAGATCACCCAAGCATTTCTTCAAAAGTGACACATGAAAGACAAGATGTGCCGATGATAGCTCTGGCGGCAAGTCCAACTCATACGCCACCTTGCTAACTCTTCTCACAACCCGGTAGGGGCCAACATAGCGAGAACTGAGTTTACCTTTCCTTCCAAACTGCATGACTCCGTTCATGGGAGATACCTTTAGAAATACCCAATCGTCCACATCAAACTCCAAATCTCTTCTCCTTACATCAACATATGATTTCTAATGACTCGGATCGATTTTCAAACGGTCCCTTATCAACCGAACCTTTACCATCGCCTCATGAACCCAATTTTGTGCTATTATGGCTACCTCACCAACCTCGAACCATCTGATGGGATATCTACACCTCCGCCCATAAAGAGCCTCGAACGGTTCCATCTGGATACTAGAGTGGTAACTATTGTTATAAGCAAACTCGATCAAGGGCAAATGATCATCCCAACTACCTTTGAAATCCATAACACATGCCCTCAATATATCCTCAAGGGTCTGAATGGTTCATTCTTCTTGGGCATCTATTTGTGGATGAAAGGCTGTACTGAGCTTAACTTGCGTCCAAGTCCCTTTTGAAAAGAATGCCAGAATTGAGAAGTAAACTGAGTACCTCGGTCTGAAACAATAGATAATGGCACTCCATGAAGTCGAACTAACTCGCAAATATACAACTTAGCATAATCCTCTGCTGAATCCGTGGTCTTGACCAGTAAAAAGTGTGCCATCTTAGTTAGCCAATCCACCACCACCCAAATGGATTCATAGCATCGGCGAGTACGAGGTAGGCCTGTAACAAAGTCCATATTAATCTCTTCCCACTTCCAAGTGGGGATGTTGATATCCTGAAGTATGCCTCCCAACCTTTGATGTTCGACTTTCACTTGCTGGAAGTTTGGGCATTTTGCTACGAACTTCGCAATATCTTTCTTCATACCATCCCACCAATAGGTTTCTTGCAAATCCCGATACATTTTTGTGGATCCTGGATGAATAGAATATCTGGTACCATGTGCCTCATGTAATATTTGAACTCTCAAATTATTAATGTTTAGAACACATAGTCGACCCTTGTATCATAGCACACTATCTCTCCCTTGGGAGAAGACCTCCACCTTTTGACTCCACACCACCTCCTTCAACTTCCTCAATATTGGATCCTCATCTTTCCTGGATTTAACATCAACCACCAAGGATGACTCTGACCTATTATGTACAACAACACCGCCATCGGTCAAATCGATCAACCTAACTCCCAGCCTTGTGAGTCGGTGGACATTCCTCACTAACTCCTTCTTTCTCTCATCCACGTGGGACACACTTTCCATGGAGAGTCTACCAAGCGCATCCGCGACCACATTAGCCTTGCCCGGATGGTAAAGGACACTCATGTCATAGTCCTTAAGTAACTCCAACCACCTCCTTTGCCAAAGATTTAGGTCTTTATGCAAGCTCTTGTGATCCGTAAATACATCCACATGGACCCCATACAAGTAATGCTGCCATATCTTCAATCCAAACACCACCGCGGCCAACTCAAGATCATGGTCGGGTAATTTTTTTCATGTACCTTCAGCTGTCTTGAGGCATATGCTATTACCTTACCCCGCTGCATCAACACACATCCCAGTCCAACTATCGAAGCATCACAATAGACAACAAAGCCATCGATACCCTCAGGTAATGTTAACACTGGTGCTGAAGTGAGGCGGGTCTTTAACTCTTGAAAGCTTTTCTCACAAGCATCTAACCATTGGAATTTCACCTTTTTCTGAGTTAACTTTGTCAAAGGTGCCGCAATAGATGAGAAACCCTCCACAAACCTTTTATAATAACCTGCTAGGCCTAAGAAACTCCATATTTCTGAAGGATTCACCGGTCTGGGCCAATTCTTCACCGCCTCTATCTTTTGGGAATCTACCTTTATGCCTTCGCTTGATACCACATGACCTAGAAATGCTACCGAGTTTAGGCAAAATTCACACTTTCTAAACTTTGCATACTGCTGACGATCCTTGAGGGTTTGCAGCACTATTCTCAAATGATTGGCTTGCTCCTCCTCGCTCCGGGAGTATATAAGAATGTCTCGATGACCACGATCACGAACATATCTAAATATTGTTTGAACACCCTATTCATCAGGTCCATAAAATTTGCAGGAGCATTAGTTAACCCAAAAGAACATAACAAAAAACTCGTAGTGACCATATCGAGTCCTAAAAACGGTCTTCGGGATGTCACTCTCCCGAACTCTGAGCTGATGATACTCGAACCTGAGATCGATATTGTAAAAGCACTTGGCACCTTGAAGCTGGTCAAAAATATCATCGATCCTGGGTAAGGGGTAACTGTTCTTGATGGTTGACCTTGGGTAGATTTATATGCCCAAGTGATACTCAAAAGTATCATTTTCGCCTTGTTTATCTATCAATGTGTATATATTTTCATGTAATAGGCAATAAAATGTGAATTTATACTAACCAACATGATTAGCATTGTTTTGCAGGTAAAATGTGATTTCAGGAAGCTAAAATGCATGTTGGATGATATCGGAGTTGGACTTGGATGCGAGCAAGGGAAAAGGCATTGGACAACATGAATTAAAGGTGCTCCGCGATGGAGCAGTGTCACGCTGCCATCGCGGAGGCATTCTGCCTGGATGGGAAAATTCACCCAATTTCCAGTGGAGGTCCGCATTTGCTCCGTGGCACGGAGCCAGTGCTCCGCGATGTACGCCGTGCCACGTTGAGCTTGAATTCCCGGACCCCTAGTTCCAGTGAGGGTCCGCGTTCATGGCGTGTCACGGAGGCAGTGCTCCGTGATGCACTCCGTGACACGTTGCTCATTATTTCGAGAAAAATTCCCAGCAGTATAAATAGAACACTTAAGTTCATTTTTCATAATTCAGACTTGGTGGAGCAAGGACGTGGGTTACAGGCAGTTCAGAGACGAAAAGTTCAGGGTTTTTTCTCTCTTTCTTTCTTCTTTATTTCAATTGCTTGTATGATTAACACTCGTTTTATGATGATTAATCCACAAATGAGTGGCTAATTCCCTTCCTTGCTGAGATTATGAACAATTGTGATGAAATTTGATTATTGATTATCTGGTTTTTCATCTTTTCTTCCATGTTGTTCTATTATTTCTTGTTTCTACTGCATTGGTGTGTGGCCTACATTAATGTACATCTAAAAATTCCAATTTCACTCGAGAGAGCACGAAATTGGAAAGTTGTGAATTAATAGGATATTGTTCTTTACTCGGTTAGGGAAAATTGAGTTTTGATTAGCTTTCAGGATAGAAATATACCTGAAAGTCGTATTAGTCAACTTAGGAACCGGAATTGTATGGCTAGAACATGAATTGCATTTGATCACAGAAATGTAGACGGATGGTTCAAGATTCTTAAGTGAGATTAAATACGAGAGTTTTAATCTCTTGGAAAATGTTCTTGGCTAGCAACAGGAAGAAAAGATTAACCAATTTATGATGATAATCAATTTCATTACATGTTCGTTTAACCTCAGCATGCTTTTATCCATAGTTCAGATTCAAAGTAGATAATTGTTCTTAGTTTTAGTATAAGATTTATCAACAAACTATCAACTTTTTGGTTACGTTGTTGTCAGCATATTTAGAAGTAAAAATATAGTATACTTGAGCAAATTGCACTTAACCCAAGTCTCTGTGGGATCGATACTTGGCTTACTAAAGCCACTCACTACTTGTTTGACCACGTGCACTTGCATGTCGGTTTTATAACCCATATAACACCCCGAACAAGTTTTTGGCGCCGTTGCCGGGGACTTGGCAATTGGTGAATTTGTTTTAAGTGTTAATTTACAGTATTTTTATTTTTCTTAAGTGTTGACAACTTGGTCTTAGCCTGTATTTTGCAGACTTAATTGCTGTGAACACTGGCAAGAGACAAGGAGCTGGTGGAATCTTATATAGAGCCAGAACGTATATTTCATAGTAAACGGAGAGAAGCTCTACAAAGAAAGCTGCAGTTGCTCAGACAAACGATCATGGAGCAACAACAGAATCCACCGGTAGTAAGGGCAGTGTTAGTGCCCGAAGAAGCAGCAGCACGGCCTGTTCGCGAGCTGGCAATTCCACATGCCAATAATGTTACATCAAGTATCCGCAAACCAGAGCCTGGAGGGAGATTTGAACTTAAACAAAATATGGTGCAGTTGTTGCACACAAGCGGGCAATTTACCGGTCTCCTTCATGAAGATCCACAACAGCATCTCCAAAATGTTTTGGAGATAAGTGACACTTACATACCCACTGGAGTGTCACCAGATTATGCCCGGCTTACATTATTTCCATTCTCATTTCTAGGAGAAGCCAAGAGGTGGTTGAAAGCTGAGCCACCAAATTCTATCTCAACGTGGGATGATCTTGCACGAAAGTTCTTGATAAGGTTTTTTCCCTCTGGTAAAACAGCAAGACTTAGAAGTCAAATTCTAAGTTTCAAACAAAGAGAGGGAGAAAATTTATATCAAGCCTGGGAGAGATTTAAATCCATGTTGCGGGACTGTCCTCCTCATCATCAGTCCAATGAGGTGTTGGTGCACACATTTATTGAGGGTTTGGAACCCCATACCAAAATATTGCTAGATTCAGCGGCTGGAGGGCAAGCGCTGGAAAAGACTTATGAGGAGCTGTATACCTTGTTGAACCGGATTTCACAGGGCAATCCAGAATGGAATGCTGATTCATCACGAGGTGGGACAAGGAAAGCAGCAGGAGTGCTTGAAGTGGATGGTTTACAGCTATCGCTGCACAGATAGCTGCATTGCAAAATCAATTGAACAACCAATTCAGCAACATGACTTTGAACCAGCCTCAAGCTCCAGTTAATGCAGTTCAGCAATTGTGGTGTGAAGTGTGTGGAAGCAGTGAGCACTCAGCTGAGTGCTGTGGAGCCAATCCTGACTCGGTAAACTTTGTGGGTAATGCACAAAGAAATCACCAGCAGTATGGTAGTAGCTACAATTCAAATTGGAGGAATCATCCTAACTTCTCATGGGGTAGCAACAACCATCAAGGCCAAAGTTCGGGTCGGGGTGTGCAAAGGAATCAAGGAGGGCAACAGAACTACCAAGCTTAATTTAGAAACAACAATGCACCTCCTCCACCACCATCACCCAGCATTGAGGAGATGTTCAAGACCATGGTAGCTAACCAAGCTCAATTGTAGGCTGACTATGTGAAATTGGCAGCCGAAGTGAAAAACAATCAGTTATCTACCAAGGCTCTTGAGTATCAATTTGGGCAATTTGCTAGCGCCCAAAATACAAGGCCTAGAGGAGGACTGCCAAGCGACACAGATCCGAATCCCAAGCAGGTAAATGCAGCGACCACAAGGAGTGGTTTGCAGCTGAAGGAGGTGGAACCAGAAAGACCACCTCAACATTCGGGAGCAGCAGAAGTTGAAGGGGAGTAAAGTACGGAAAGGGGAAGACCAAAGAAGCTGAATCAGACAGACCTCCACCCCTGTTCCCTCAACGACTCAAGAAACACAAGGAGGAGGCGTGTTTCCAGAAATTCATGGAGGTGCTTAAACAGGTACATGTTAATTTACCTCTTGTTGATGTCTTGCAGGGAGTGCCTAAATATGCCAAGTACATAAAGGACATCGTGGCCAACAAAAGTCGGTTGACTGAGTATGCTACGGTGGCTTTAACGGAGGAGTGCACTTCCCGGATCCAAAATAGACTGCCCACAAAGTTAAAAGACCCCGGAAGTTTTACTATCAAGCTTACTATTGGGCAAAGCATCCGAGCTCGTGGATTGTGTGACTTGGGGGCGAGCATAAATTTGATGCCTTCATCGGTATTCAGAAAGTTGGGTCTAGGGAGTCCTAGACCCACAACGGTAATCTTGCAGCTGGCGGATCGATCCTTAGCTAGGCCGGATGGCATTGTTGAGGACGTTCTAGTGCAAGTTGGCTCCCTAATTTTCCTGGTAGATTTTGTCGTTCTGGATTTTGAACCAGACGCGAAAGTTCCATTTATTTTGGGACGTCCCTTCTTAACAACCGGGAAAGCATTAATCGACGTAGCTGCGGGGCAACTCACAATGCGAGCACATGACAAGGTAGAGGTGTTCGATGTGTACAAAGCACCCAAGCTCCCGATGGTGCATGAAGAACTCTCGGTGATCAATGTGATTGATCATGGTGATGACAAACAGATGAAAGATTCCCGAGAGTTAATGGGAAGACCACCGGATAGGTGTAAGCACTACTGGGGGGAGGACGGTGATAGAGAGAAATCATCCATCACCCTAGCGGACAATTGAGCTTAAATGACGTCGAGCCGCGACGGTAAACCAGGCGCTGCACGGGAGGCAACCGGTGAAAAAGAAAAAAAAATTTCTTTCATTTTGTAAAGTGTAAATAGATTTTTCTTTTTCTTTTTCTTGATTTATTACAAAATTTTTCGTTTTAGTTATTGTTTTTAATTTTAGTTAGGTGAAACCTATAATTCTAACCAATTTTGTATAGTGAGATGATTTCCAGGTCAAACGGAGGAAAATGTGCATGGAATCATGAAGGAAAAGTCGAGGTAAGAAAAATTAATAAAAAGTAGACAACAGTGAGCTGGGGTGATAGCTTCGTGTCACGGAGGAGGACCTCCGCGTTACCCTCCGTGACACGTTGAGGTATAACCCGAAAATTTTAAAATTTCCAGAATGCTATCGCGATGGCTCCGTGTCACGGAGGCAGTGCACCGCGATGCACTCCGTGACACGTTGCCGTGTATATCATGACGGGTCACACCGGGTCGCCGGGTGACCCGCGTATTTTTCTACCTTTTTAACCCCGAAACCTCCCCTTTTCCCCTCATTTTCTAATTCCTCCGCGACCAAACATCCCAAAACCCCTCCCCCATCAACGTGCCACGGCTTAAGGCAACAAATTACCGAGTTTTCTTCGATTCTTCAACTTCAAGGTATGTTTTCCGATTCCCTCTCAAGTTTTTGTCGCTTTTCTTCGAAATTAAGCATGGGAGGTGAGCTAAATTGCCCTATATAGTAATTTAGCATGAATTTGAGTTAGTTGTTGATTGATAAATGTTCAGAATGTCATTATGATTGTTTGAAATTGTCGATTGTATAAATTATTTGAATTTGATTGATAAAATTAATTCTAGGGCTTGTTGTTGAATTTGAAGTTGGAAATGTGTTGAAATCGTGAATTTTATGCCGGGGTGTATGTGTTGAATGAGATGAGTCGATGTACAAAGTGTTTGGATGTTAATAGACGACGGATTCTCGGGTTTGGGGAAATGTTGAAATTTGTTCGAATTTGGTTGGTTGGATAGGTTCATGTATGTAAGTTTTTGTTGTTATTTTTGTTTCTTTGTTTTTCTTGGCTAAGTGCGATAGTTAAAATGCTAGCGATGGTAGTGATTGTGATTAGCTGTACGAAGTCTGAGTAGTACGCCAAAGTTATACCGTCGAATTTTCTTTCAAACGCACTAAGCATGATTGTATAGTTGGTTGTTTTGTGTAAATAGAGTTATTCTTGCCGTAGTGTTGTAACTGTAGCTAAGGACTAAGTGTGGGGTAACTTAGCGTAACCCGACCTTAGCCGAAGTTAATATCCGTGAGCTTAACATTGATCTTGTTTACTTGGGTTGACAGGTAAAATGGCAAGCCGGCAAGAGAAAGGGAAAGATGCATCAACTTCAGGCACCGGAAGGAAGCGACTCAGACTGGGCACAGCAGTCCGAGCAGCACTAGCAGTTCCACGCGGCCAACGCCGCCAATATGGAACAAGATGGGTGACCGACGAGGGGAAAAAGTGGTACGCAAAGCACAAAGAGAACAAATATTTCCCTGAGGAGCATATAGCACGGGAGCCATTGGCACAGGAGTTCCCTAGGATGGTTCACCGGATCGAGGCAGCTGGGCTCAATTTCATATTTGAGGAGCCTAAGGAATGCAATTTGCACCTGGTTCGGGAGATCTATGCCAATTGGAACCCGTCAATCAGAAGCCACACCATCAAGATCAGAGGGCAGATAGTCACTCTGGAGCCCCACCAACTCAATGCCATCATAGGAGCGCGGGACATAGACGCCCACGTTCTTCGACAGCGGAACATTACCCCACCTTATGCAGACATCAGACGCACATTGTGTGGGGCCCGATCTACAGCTAGATGGAGCAGGCACAAAGAAAGGGACTACCACCAGACTCTGCCATATTCACAGATGAACAGGGAAGCCCGAATCTGGCTGAAGATAGTTTGCTCATGCCTCATCCCGGGGGTACATATGATTGATGTAACCCGGGATCGTGTTTGCCTGGTGTACGCCCTGATGAAAGGGCTGGAGATCAATGTCGGGGCGGTTATTATATCCGCCATGAAGAGAGCCCGGTTGCACCAGGGGCACAGGTATGGTTTTGGTGGACTACTCACCACTTTTCTCAGGGGCCTCGATGTTGAGGAGGAGGCCCTTGACTATATCCCGCAGTTGGAGCGGCGGGCCTTAGATGTTACTAAAACTAAGGCTCCCGATACCACCTACGGGCCAGTGCTTACACTTGGCGAGCGACATGCTCGTGATGACCAGTACATGGAACGAATGTATGGGATCTAGCTAAGGATAGGTGGGAGGCCAGCGACGGAGGAAGAGCTATGGCAGCTCGAGCTAGATTACCCCTTCGGCGAAAACGCCAGGGCTCTATGCCGAGTAGGGCCAGCATTTGTAGAGCCCATGGATGATGACGTCCCCACAGATGAGGAGATGCATCGGGAGGACTCCGATGATGACGACGGAGGCGACTCAGATATGGGAGATGAAGCAGCAGCACCCGATGAAGAAGTGGAATACTTTGACTGATCAGGGAGTTCCACCACCCGATTTTGTGCTATTTGACTTTTTGTGAACACTGGGGATAGTGTTCGGACTAAGTGTGGGGTGGGAGTAGTTAGGTGCTGGGATGGACTATTTTGTTTGTATGTTCTCCTCTGTTATTGTGTATGTTGTTTGTCCCTGTGATTTGTGAATTGTTTAAGTGTTGTTCTGTATTTGTAAATTGATGTGAAATTGATGTGTGTTGCTGAATGTTGCCAGTTGATCCTGTAAATATTTTTGTTTATCGAAATGATCGATATTTTTAAAAATTTCTTTAAAATATTGTGTACATAAATTTTTTTTTCTTTTTCTATCGAAATGATAGATATTTTGCAAATTTTTCAACTTTTTAATTTTGGGTTTCTTGACGTTTGTTTTCGGTTCTTTTACCGAGAATGGTCCCATTGAACCGAAGTCATAGCTAGTGACTGTTCCCTATGATGGATGGATGACGACCGTCTTAAGGGAAATGTAGTCATTAGGAGTAGATTTATTTTATTTTTGTTATTATTTTTCAGTTTTTTTCTTTGGTGGATTGCATCCCGAAACCTGTAGTTACTATATGGTTGCGAGAGTTTGGTTGCGTGTTGTACATGATATTCAAAATTCAAAGGTGATTCGTATGAAAGCATGCAATTTTGTAAATATGTTGAGATACCTAGGCTGTAGAGTTCGATTCAGTGTGATTGAGGCTTAATGTTTGAATTCCTGTAATTAGTTGATTAAAGAGTTTGTGAATACATCTTGAATCGAGCATGTGCATAAAGTGTGAAGTGAGGTGTTGATATTCCATGCTATTGTGAAGTGTCTAGAACTTTCCTGGTGTGTGTACAAAACGAAATGAAGGAGGTGTATTGTAGGAAAGGATGTAGGCATTTCTTTGTTTTAACCGAGAGTTTCTATTTTTTTCCTTGTCATACACCCCTTTCTGTGATTGTATACCCTAGTCAGCCCTTTGAGCCTTTAGCCGATTATTTCTTTCTTTTGTCCAAAAAGTGTAAACCGAGCTTAATTCCTTCTTTTCATTAGCCGTAAAGTCTATACAAAACTCTTAAGCGCTTAAGAAGAGAAAATCATTTTCCCAAAGTGTCAAAGAGTGAGAAAGGTGAAAAGAAAAAGAAAAGTAGAGTGAGGAAAGGAAAAGAAAAGGTTGAAGGTGCACTTGTTATAAATAAACGATAATGAAGGTGCATGAATAATCTTTGTTGTTTTGTCAAGTGTGCTTAATGAAATGGGTCATACTAAAGAAAATCATCAAGAATGGGATGATGAAAAAAAAAAAAGAGAGAAACAAATGTCCATGAGTGATGGGATGTGTTGAAAAGGTGCTTAAGGATGCTAGTGGCTATTATTGGCTAATCCAATATTTACTAGTTCCATAACTTACATTACAACCCATTAAAGTCCTACGTAATCTTACATTGCATTTCTTTATATTAGTGGAGCAGTACACTAAGGGCAAGCTTATGGGTCATGACATGATGCATGTGAATTCTTTTGGGAGAGAGAGTGAAATTGTGTGTACATGCCCCTGCTTGAATGTTTGTGAGTCGTATGAGCAATAAGGGGAAGATTCTCTTGAGCTGTGAGGGCACATGCTTGATGAAAGATTGATTTTCGTGTCAGATATCTTGATTAGCTGATTTGCATGAGTTTGCCGATATCGAGAGTCGATTCTTAAAGTCTAGGAAGTCTTAATGTATTGAAGGTCATTGCATTGATAAGACCATGCATGTTTTCTTGATGATTTGTTGTATTGAGTAATCGGTATGACCGTAGCTTAAATTGTCGTACCATAGTAGCGAGGTTGGGATGTAAATTGCATGAATTGTATGTTTGTTGTTCGAGGACGAACAAGGATTTAAGTGTGGGGTAAGTGATGTTGGGCAGATTTATATGCCCAAGTGATACTCAAAAGTATCATTTTCGCCTTGTTTATCTATCAATGTGTATACATTTTCATGTAATAGGCAATAAAATGTGAATTTATACTAACCAACAGGATTAGCATTGTTTTGCAGGTAAAATGTGATTTCAGGAAGCTAAAATGCATGTTGGATGATATCGGAGTTGGACTTGGATGCGAGCAAGGGAAAAGGCATTGGACAACATGAATTAAAGGGGCTCCGCGATGGAGCCGTGTCACGCTGCCATCGCGGAGGCATTCTGCCTGGATGGGAAAATTCACCCAATTTCCAGTGGAGGTCCGCGTTTGCTCCGTGGCACGGAGCCAGTGCTCCGCGATGCACGCCGTGCCACGTTGAGCTTGAATTCCCGGACCCCCAGTTCCAGTGAGGGTCCGCGTTCATGGCGTGTCACGGAGGCAGTGCTCCGCGATGCACTCCGTGACATGTTGCTCATTATTCCTGGAAAAATTCCCAGCAGTATAAATAGAACACTTAAGTTCATTTTTCATAATTCAGACTTGGTGGAGCAAGGACGTGGGTTACAGGCAGCTGAGGGACGAAAAGTTCAGGGTTTTTTCTGTCTTTCTTTCTTCTTTAATTCAATTGCTTGTATGATTAACACTCATTTTATGATGATTAATCCACAAATGAGTGGCTAATGCCCTTCCTTGCTGAGATTATGAACAATTGTTATGAAATTTGATTATTGATTATCTGGTTTTTCATCTTTTCTTCCATGTTGTTCTATTAATTCTTGTTTCTACTGCATTGGTGTGTGGCCTACATTAATGTACATCTAAAAAGTCCGATTTAACTCGAGAGAGCACGAAATTGGAAAGTTGTGAATTAATAGGATATTGTTCTTTACTCGGTTTGGGAAAATTGAGTTTTGATTAGCTTTCAGGATAGAAATATACCTGAAAGTCGTATTAGTCAACTTAGGAACCGGAATTGTATGGCTAGAACATGAATTGCATTTGATCACAGAAATGTAGACGGATGGTTCATGATTCTTAAGTGAGATTAAATACGAGAGTTTCAATCTCTTGGCAAATATTCTTGGCTAGCAACAGGAAGAAAAGATTAACCAATTTATGATGATAATCAATTTCATTACATGTTCGTTTAACCTCAGCATGCTCTTATCCATAGTTCAGATTCAAAGTAGATAATTGTTCTTAGTTTTAGTATAAAATTTATCAACAAACTATCAACTTTTTGGTTACGTTGTTGTCAGCATATTTAGTAGTAAAAATATAGTATACTTGAGAAAATTGCACTTAACCCAAGTCTCTGTGGGATCGATACTTGGCTTACTAAAGCCACTGACTACTTGTTCGACCACGTGCACTTGCGTGTCGGTTTAATAACCCATTTAACACCCCGAACAATAGTAACCTTGTTCAACTGTCGGTAGTCAATACACATGCGAAGGGAATCGTCCTTCTTTCAAAGAAATAGAAATGGTGCACCCTATAGAGACCGGCGGTCTAATGAAGCCTTTGTCCAACAGATCCCTTAACTGATCCTTCAATTCCTTTAGCTCGGCTGGAGCCATCTTGTAAGGAGGGATAGAAATAGGATGCATATCTGGCAATAGATCAATACCGAAATCAATTTCCCTTTCCAGAGGGACACCTGGAAAATCCTCGGGAAACACCTCCGGGTATTCACACACCACCGGAACTGACTGAATAGTCGGGGTCTCGGACTCCACATCCCTAACCCGAATGAGATGATACATGCAACCCTTAGAGATCATCTTCCTAGCCTTAAGATAGAAAATAAACTGACCCATTGGCACCACCGAACTACCCTTCCCCTCCACAACTGGCTCACCTAAAAAATGAAACTCCACGGTACGGGTTCTATAGTTAATCGAGGCATAAAATGCAAACAACCAATCCATACCAAGAATAACGTCAAAGTCAGTCATGGCTAACTCTACCAAATCTCCGGAGCTAACCTTATGCAACACAGTAATGGGTAACCTCTATATTCCTGCCTAGCTACAGCTGAATCACCGACTGGGGTATACACGGAGAATGGTTCTGACATAATTTCAAGACTAACTCCAAAACTACTAGCAATGTAAGGAGTCACGAAAGACAATGTATCTCCGGAAATCAATATGAAAGACATGCAACATATAAGTGATCACGTCTGGCGAAGTCTCCTACTCATGGCGTGAGGCAAGGGCATAGAATTAGTTTTGGCACTGACCGCCTCCTCCACTAGTAGATGCTGTCTGTGGAGCTGAACAAACTAGAGTTGTTGCTGTCCTGGTGGTCTGTGCACGACCCCTATCATCATCCTGTCTATCATATGGGCAGGCTCGGCACATGTGGCCAGGTCTACCACACCCAATATAGACATTTGAACTGATTAGGCACTCCCTAGTTTGACTCTTGCCGCACTTCCCGCAGGCTGGAGAGGTATTCTTTAACTGAGTACCCCACTGATCCCTCGACCTTGAAGCCCTACTCCTCTGATCACCCCTGGGTTTGGATGGAACACTATTTGAATATGGTACTGGGGATATGACCTCTGCTGAAACTGTGGACGGTAGCCACCGCCAGACCTCTAATGTGAAAACCCACAACTATCCGTCTGAGCCCTCTTTGCCTCCCTCTCCCTCGCATGAGCCGCCTCCATCTGCTGGGCGTACAAAACTATGCGAGGAAAGTCCATATCCTTGTGGAGCATAGCAATCTTGCAGTCCTTGTCTAAATAACCGGCCACACCATGAACAAATCAGCTCACCTGTGCCCTCTAATCCATCACCAACTCTGGGGCGTATTTCGGCAAACGAGTGAACTCAAGTAATTACTCCAGCAATGACATCTTTCCTTGCTTGAGGTTAACAAACATAGCTGCTTTCAACTCCCTCATTTCCCAAAGGAAGAATCTATCAAGAAAAGCAATGTGAAACTCATCCCAGCCGATAGGGCCCGCTCCCGCTTCCTTGTTGTCCTTCCATTGTTTGTACCAAACATGAGAGACCTCCTTTAGCTGATAAGAGGACAAGTCCACACACTCCCCATTTTTCACTCCCATAACCTGAGTGACCTTCAGGATCCCCTCAATGAACTCGTGTGGATCCTCATCCACCTTCGACCCTGCGAACTCAAGAGCGTTCATCCTAAAGAAGTCTCTAATCTGAGCCGCCGTCGCATTTCCATTCTGTGGAACCTGCGCATTAGCCTGTAGGTTGACCTGGGCAGTCAAGGCCTATGCCAACATCTGAATCGCTGCCTAAAACTCGGCGTGGGCAGCTGGCTCTAGTGCTTTGGGCTCTGAAACAGGTGGGGCTTGCTAATGCCCATGATCATTTTCATCTTCGTGACCTTCATCATTCCCGTTCCTCCTTCTGTTCATTCTTCTAGGAGCCATAATTCTGCAATCGCGAATTGCACGAATTAGAAATATGGAAAGGCTTTTCATCGCATGACATAGAACATGAAAGAATGGAATATTTCCTAAATGTTTAGTAGCCTATTCGTCATAGGTGTGACACACTTCACACCAATGAAAAAGACTCTACCTAACGTGGCATTCAGACTCCCTAGGACACATCTGAACCTATTTCTCTGATACCAAGTTTGTCCCGACCCGAACGTACACCCGAATCGTAGACACGAGACAAGGGACCCCAAGTCGACCCATGGATCATACATACAACTCATCTCATTCAATTAAGCGGAACGATGATCATAAAGATATAGCGGAAACGTACTCATAACATAGCATCAAGAAATACCAAACGGTTACACAGCTGAATACTACATACTTGTCTGAAAGCCTCTAAAACATGAGATGGGTTGATGGGACAACATCCAACTAACCGACCAATACGGAAACATAAATAACATGAAAGTTTGTAAAACATCCCTCGGAATATGAGGACTCACCAACGAGCTGAAAGTTTAAGCTGAGACAGTTTAAGGGTGAGGATGAGCCTGAGATCCGGACCCTGTATCATGAAATGATACAACATAGGAAGTATGTGGTCAGTACGTGGAATGTACTGAATATGCAAGTTAAGTAAAATAGACATTTTAAAAGTAAGGTAAAACTCATAAATAGACAGAGGAGAAGGACATCATGCTTTCATCAAAATCTTCATAATAATCACAAGGCTCAAGGCTTTCAAATCATTCATAATCATTCATTATGCTAATCGTAAGTAACTTTATCATAATATAACTTGAGCCAATAACATAAATATAACAATGCATAAAACATGCGGAACAATGGGAGAACTCGTCATAACCGACACCATCATGGTAGAGCCTTTCATGATGCCCCACTGTCTCGCTCAAGTGGGAAGAGCCGACCCTGGCTTGCCAAGCGAGGGTCATGCATAAGGCGTGATATCACATTTGGGGGAATCATTATCATAATATCATAAAATTTACAACCCATGTTGGCACGTGGTTATGAGACACCAGTGTAGTCCTTTGAACGCCGGGCAGCTCGGTGCTAGAAACGGCTCCCAAAAACATACATATAGGCTCATACATAAATTACTAACATCCTGCATAAAATTCATTGGCTAAGATATAACATTAATCATCATTAATCCCCCTTATAAACATTCTTAGCCAAGAATCAAGGCCCTTTTTATCGGCCAACATCATAAATCGATAAATCATGAAATTCATTTCATAAATCATAAATCATTCTTCATCATATGGGCATTGCCCAATGCTTCCTCATACTCAATTATTTCAAAATATGCTCATAAACATGGGTAACTTGGATTCATGCATTTCCATAATCAATAAACTTAAAATAATGAATATTCATCATAAATTATAATTTCCATGAACTTCCATAAATGGGCATTTTGGATTCAAAAGCTTTAAACATGAATTAAAGAAAATAATAATAAAACCTGCCTATCATTCATAATTTAGTAATTAAAACTCAACTAAATCATACCCATAAAGAGAAATCACATTGTCATGCTTTGGGTAAAACCCCATTGAATTTGAGTAGGAGAATTCAATACTTTAATCAAAATTGGGCATGGGTGAGGAAGAATTTCACCCATTATAAAACCTAGATACCTGGGAATAGATGGACTTGAGGTTTCTTGAACACCCATCAAGAAATTTGAAGAAAATATGGGAAGAAGGCCTTGAATCTTCCAAAACCTCTCTAAAATCTTTGCATGAGAATGAGCATGCAATGGGGACTTAACTCCTCTTATCATACTCAACAATTATCCAAAACAACGTTGTTTAGGCCTTAGGGACTTAGGAAGTTACAAAAACACCCTCATTAAAGAAAAGGAAATTTCTGGTTGCCAGTCCTCACGAGGGACCTAACGGGTCGTTGCCACCGGGCATGACTCATTGCCTCGATCCGTTGAGTCCACTGCCCAAGACTCCATGGGAACCCCATGGGAGACTTCATGAGTCGTGAGGTTAGACAACGACTCGTGGTCACCTTTCGTAGCCTACACTGCTATCCCCATCTTGCTAAACCTCCAAGGTTGACCACGGATTACCTCACGAGTCGTGAGGTTTGACCATGACTCGTGGTCAGGCCTGTGGCCTCCTCACTCAAACTTTGCCAAACCAAGCTGACCATAAGTCACTTCACGACTCGTGGTCACTCCTAACGACTCACCTCACGAGTCGTTCTGTGACCGGTGCGAATTTTTAGTTTTTCTCCAACTTCATTTCTGGGTCTTATCCTTGGGTTCCCAGGGTATAACATTGCCCAAGGAATAATTGATGGAAACCTTGAAGGAATTAAGCTTGATCACTTCTCTTGACTTCTAACTTTGCATGCATGAATAGGAATAGCCTAAATGAACTTACTCCTCTATATACTCACTGTTCATAGCTTAAAATGACCAAGTTTAGGCCTTAGGATCATAGGAATTATGGATAAGCCCTTACTAAATTTATAGAGAAAAACTAACTGCCAGTCCCCACGAGGCAGTGGACGAGCCATCATCCAAGACCATGACTCGTGGCCACCAACCATCATGTACACTGTCAACATTTCACCTAGGGCTCATCATGGGGAAATACATGAGTTGTTATTGGTGACCACGACTTGTGGTCACCACTCGTGGTCTTCACTACCAAAACCATACCTGGGCTCATCATGGGGCATACCACGATTCGTGATGCACCCAACGAGTCGTGGTGACCTACCCGTGAGGTGCACTCACAATTCCTCCTACCTAAACCTCATCCTTGACCACAGCTAACTCAATGAGTCATGGGTGACCACGACTCGTGGTTATGTCCGTAGAGACTCAAAACCAGAAATTTGCAACTCAAGTCATACTCCTCACCACGATCACTTAACGACTCGTGGTCAATCTGAAGGGTCATAGGATGACTCATTCTGTGACCTGGTGCAAAAAATATTATTTTCTCCATTTCAACTCTCGGGTATGATCTTAGGGCTTCTGGGGTATAACATGTTGATACTAATCTAATCTTAACCCCTTTCTGAAATCCATCCAACGACTGCCCATGATGACCCATTGGACCTTCCAATAAGTCATTTCCAGGTTCATTGTTATTGGGAGAGAATTTTACTTAAGGCCTAGAACGGCCCATACCATGAGTCGTTGTTTCCCACAACGGCTTGTCCCTTGAGTCGTTCTGTGACTCTAATGAATTTTGTGATTTTTCTTTGAAGCAAACCCGACTCTGATCCTAGGGACTTTTGGGGTATTATAATATCTCCCCTTTGAGAACATTCATCCTCGAACATAGACTAAGCCTACTAAAGGTCTAGGGAAAGAATTGAAATCCCAAAACATAACAACTAAAGCTGAAAACTGACGAATTGACTGACTCTGGACTGATACACATAATTGAACTGAATTCATGAAACATACTTACATGCTATGACATGAAAGAAACTTAGAGACATGAACTTGACATGAAATAGAGCAGCGTACTAAGGAGAAAATAGATACCTCATGTTGTAACTGAGTCGGAAGGGAAAAGATGCAGGTATCTGCCATCATATCTGCTTTGGCTTCCCACATAGCTCCCTCGACAAGGTGATTTCTCCAAAAGACCTTTAATAAAGCTACCTCCTTGTTCCTCAACCTACAAACCTGACAATCAAGGATCTCAACCGAAACCTCTTCATAGGTAAGGCTATCCTTCACAGCTATGCTCTCCATCGGAACAACTAAGGCCGGATCACCAATGGACTTCTTCAATAGAGATACATGAAAAACTAAATGTACCGAAACTAACTCTTCTGGTAGCTCCAACTCATATGCCACCTTGCTAACTCTCCTTAGAATCCTATATGGACCAACATATCGGGGACTGAGCTTCCCTTTCTTTCCAAAACTCATCACTCTCTTTATGGGAGACACCTTCAGAAACACCCAATCATCAACCTCAAACTCAATCTCTCTTTGTCTAACATCCGCATAAGATTTCTGACAACTCTGAGCTGTCTTCAGCCTTTCCCTAATAAGCTGAACCTTCTCCATGGCCTCATGAACTGAATCTAGCCCTAACAATGTAGCCTCACCTACCCCAAATCAACTAATAGGTGATCTACATCTCCACCCATAAAGAGCCTCAAACGGAGCCATCTGAATCTAGAGTGATAAATGTTATTGTAAGCAAACTCAATGAGAGGCAAATGATCATCCCAAGTACTCTTGAAACCAATCACACACGCTCTCAACATATCCTTAAGAGTTAAAAATGACCGCTCAGCCGGACCATCTATTTATGGGTGAAAAGTTGTGGTATGCTTGACCTGAGTACCAAGACCCTTCTTAAACGATCTCCAAAACTGAGAGGTAAACTGGGTACCCCTATCTGAGATAATGGAAAAAGGGACTCCATGTAACCAAACTAACTCCTGAATGTACAATCTAGCATAATTTTCAGCTGAATCGGTAGTTTTGATTGGTAAGAAATGAGCTGATTTGGTCAACCTATCCACAATCACCTATATAGAGTCATATTATCGGCGGGTACGAGGCAAACCTGTAATGAAGTCCATATAATCTCTTCCCACTTCCAAGTAAAAATACAAATATCCTAAAGCACACCCCCAGGTCTCTTGTGCTCAACCTTCACCTGCTAGCAATTCGAACACTTAGCCACAAACTCCACTATGCCCTTCTTTATACAATTCCACCAATAGACTTCCCATAGATCATGGTACATCTTGGTGGCACTTGGGTAGATTTAATACTCAGAGCCATGAGCATCTCACAACATCCGCTCTCTTAAGTCATCAATAGTTGGCACACACAATCGACCCTGATATTGGAGTACACTATTTCCCCCTTGGGAGAAGACCTCCACTTTCTGATTTCAAATCGCTTCCTTCAAGTTTACCAAGATAGGACCCTCATCTTTGATAACATCCAAAATATGCTATTTATATAAAGGGTATACACGGTTAATGTATCAAAACAACTAACCTGACGGATGTCGGGGTCAAATCCCACAAGGACTAGCGAGTAATAATTACAAGTGTCGATTGAAAAATTGAAGTTAGCTTGCACCACTAATAAATAACATAAAAATAAACAAATTTGGGGGAAATTGGAATTTAGAATAGAATATGATTGCTAATTCGGTTACCTACAATAGCAAAATTACCAAGGTTGTTGACAAGAATGTGAAAGACTAGAGGTGTGGTGTAGATGATATACTAACTAGATAGGGACATGCTAGGTCATCTAATAAGTTCAATTAGTGTAAATAATCTCGGAAAAATGGGTATTTACTACTTTTCAGCTTTATAGATACCTCTGACTAGAGTTTCATCAAACCTCTAGCCATCATTAGCTCAACTCGATCAGATTTGGATTAGTAGCTGCACTAATTTATAGCTATTGCCTACTAATTAGGAGTGAGAATGTAATTTTAGCTATTTCTAGCCTAATTTCACAATCTCTCATCCATATCCACCATTAAATTCTCTTTCAATACTTAATTATTCTTTTACAAGCAACAATCAAGTAAGAACAATTAGACCCACATCATAATAAATGGATCTTCCATTATAGATTGAAGAGAATCTAACAGATTTACACTTATTTAAACAATATGGAGATGACTCTAGGAATACCCACTCTAGTTAAGTATTCATCATCACAAAACTCTAGTTAATGATTTAGCTACTCATTTTTAATAAATTCAAAAGAACATTTAACAATAAATTAATTTGATTAATAACAAAAGTAGTAAAATCAAGTTCACAAGTAGTCTTCAAGAATGGCAATACCTTGCTATTAAGAAGAAGAAGAAGAAGAGAATAGTACTTTTCAGATTCTACTAATCAAATTCTCCTTTTCTCTGCCAGAGGAATGTTCTAAAGCTAGGAAAGGAAAAAGATGATATGATATGCTATGCTATGATATGCATAGTACACAGTACTTTCTCTAGAATTTATATCCAAGAAAATAGGGCATCTTCTTTCTCTTTTTCCGTGCTGGACAATTTTTCTCCTCAGCAACAATGTGGAATTGGAGAAACGACCGATGGTTCTCAGTTGCAAATCGTGAACCGCCGGCTACATTGTCAATTGCTTCAATGCATTCCAGTAGTTAGTGGCAGTTCCGTCGGAGTTTTGCCGATCTCCATCCATGCACTGCCCATATTTTACCCTTCAATCCAGCAAGTCAGGTGCCATTTGGTGGCTGAACTGGTGAGTCACCTTTGGAAACTCGCGCTTTGTTGGTGTCTTGTTACCTTGAAGCCGCGAAAATTGGCTTTTTGGCCAACATTTCGCTGGTCTTCTTCGGTGGAACGCCGAATTACCTCTCATTTCCTTCTTTTTGATCTATTTCTTGCTCTTTTCTTCACATTAGGCATCTTCACACAACAAGAGAAAAAAGGGCATAAAATCCACATAAACAACTCAAAAAATAAGCAAAACTCAGGCTTAAGAGCCCAATGAGTTGGTGAATTTACCAACTCATCAAATCCCCAAACTTGAACCATTGCTTGTCCTCAAGTAATGGAATTCTTAGAAGTATAAAAACATGCCACTCTACACAAGTTTCAACATCAATAACTACCTATCTATGACAACCCAAAAAATGCTCACTAATCTCACCGATAAAAAAATGAAAAATCCCCTAAAAACCAAAACAATGAAGATATTTCAAGAGGCTACCACCTTTCACAAACATGGCTCATGAGAGAATTCATTTTGTAAAACAAGGGCATTGCTTATCCATGAGACACACATAGCATCTCAAGTCATAATCATTGCACATTCAAAATTTGCCTTAGAGTTTACACTTCTCATGCTCTATCCACACATTAAATCTAAATGCACTTATATCCTCAAATAGGGATGATGCCACTCAGATAAAGGAGAATCCCTATTCTTTTGTTATGTAATCATTAAATACACAGAAGGGATTGTTTGAAAGAAATAATCACTCACTCTCCCAAAAGAAATCTTCATGCACACAACTTGACCCATAGGCTTGCCTTTCGTCTAATTCTCCACTAATGTAGGGTGTCTACACTTAAAATCATTTTGCGGGTTATGATGTAGGCTTGGGTTAAGGGTAGGATGAAAACTTAGCTTTAGTGACTAGATCCTCCCTAATGCCTTTTGTGAACATACCTCCCATCAACTCTTTTCAATCACTTCACTTTATTTCTCCACTTTCATCGTTTCTGATTTTCATTTCTCAATGAACGTCCTTATAACTTATTTGTCTCTCACAATTAGCCTTATCTAAGCAAGAGGAAGAATCGATTCACAAAAAATCTTTTTCTCTTTTCAATTCATTATTTTTATGCATTTTGACATAATGTGGTGCTACCTCAAACTGAAATTCCCATGTTTCCCTTGCACACCCCCAAACTTGGGCTTTTGCCTTATTTCTCATTTTTTCCTTATCACTCCCTTTTTCTTAGGCTTGAAGCCTCATTTTATCGTTATCTTACCACTAGCATTTAGGGAGGATGGGTTCCAAAGAGAGGTATTACGAATGGTCTTAATACTTGTAATTTGGTTGCCAAAGAAGGGGTCTAAGGCTAAACGTTGGCTGACAAAGATCAATATTCAAGGAAGGTATATGGGTGAAGTGGCTAAACAAAAGAAAGCCTAAAATCATGTTATAAGTACAACTACATCTAGAATTTCACCTTGTGTCACACTTGGGACAAGTTCTAGATAAGCAGTCATGCATGAGATTCACCAAAAATTTCTCGCCACACAAGGAATCACCCTTAAAGGGTCCACAAGAGACATTTTCATCATAAGATTTCAAGTCAGGGCATCAAAGCATGCAAACTCATAAGTCAAGCGAGGAATTTATAAAGTATGACAAAGAGTGCTATGCTCTTGCTTCAAACATCTGCTTATTATCTTTCATTTTCATGCCCCCATATTAAAATACCATTTCAAAAAAATTTTCTGGTGGTGCCTTTCAAAACAGCTTCATAAAAAGACTCAAAAACAACATGGCATTTTCCCTGAAGAGAGTCGCCACACAGTCAATCATCGGGAACCCGGTTCAACAACTAAAAGGGAAAGAAAAATGAAGAACATGCTCCTCGGGAAGAACTGTGGTATAAAGAAAACCCTTGGAGTTCATTTACTCTCCTACTATTTACAACATCGAACAAGCAAAGGACTCTGGTACTGAGGGAGTAAACAACTCAAGACAAGTGATCTCGGGCAGAATTATATGCCCAAGTAATGCTCAAATGATTCATTTCGTCTTGTTTATCTATCGTTATGTGTGCATTCTCATGTAATTTGTAGTTAAAATGTGAATTTGTACTAACCAACATGATTAGTGTTGTTTTGCAGGTAAAATGTTATTTTAGGAAGCTAAGATACATGTTGGTAAAGATCGGGAATGGACTTGGAAGCGAGCAGTGGAAAAGGTCAAGGAAGAGCAGCAAAAATAAGGGCTCCGTGATGGAGCCGTGTCACGCTGCCATCGTGGAGTCACTCTACCTCGGATGATCTATTTTGGCAAATTCCAGTGAAGGTCCGCGTTGCCTCCGTGACACGGAGGCAATGCCACACGATACAAGCCGTGGCACGTATCATCTATTTCCCTGGAACATCAATTTCCAGTAAGGGTCCGCGTTTGCACCGTGGAACGGAGGGAGTGCTCCGCGATACACTCCGTGCCACGTTGCTTGTTATTCCGGAAAAAATTCCCACCAGTATAAATAGCACACTTAGGTTTATTTTTAATTATTCTGACTTGGTTGAGCAAGAACGTGGGTGACAGGCAGTTGAGGGGACGAAAATTCTAGGGTTCTTCTCTATCTCTTTCTCTTTTATCTCAATTGTTTGTATGATTTATACTCATTTGATGATGTTTAATTCACAAATGAGTGGCTAAATTCACTTCTTGCTGAGGTTAAGAAAAATTGTAGTGGAATGTAATTGTTGATCAATTTAATTTTCATCTTTTCTTCAACGGTTGTTCTATCAATTCTTGTTCTTACTGCATTAATGTTTGGCCAATGTTAATGTATATCTAAACAATCCAATTTTGATTTTGAAAAGGAAAAAAATAGGAAAGTTGTGAATTGGTAGGATATGATCTCTTCTTAGTTTGGGAAAATTGAGAATTGATTTACATTTAGAATAGAAATATATCTAAAAGTCGTATTACTCAATTAAGGAATCGGTTTTGTATGGATAGAACATGAAATTCTTTTATCACAGATATGTAGGTTGAAGGTTCATGATTCATAAGTTGGCTAGGATACGAAAGTTTCAATCCATAGGCAATAATTCTTGACTAGAAACCGAAGTAAATATTAACTGAATTGTATCGACAAATTACTTCCCTGCATGTTCGTTTTAGCCTCAGCATGCTCATTACTATAGTTCAGACTCACTTTATAATTTTGTCTTAGATTCGTAGAAATTAGGAAACTCAAACTCTCAAAATCCTATTTAAATTATTGTCTGCATTTTTAAAGTTAGAGTTCATCAACACTTAAGTTGATTATTACCTTAGTTCAGTCCCTGTGGGATCAATACTTGGCTTTACTTAAGCCACTTTACTACTTGTTCGACCATGTGCACTTGCGTGAAGTCACCAAACGCCCGAACAAGTTTTTGGCGCCGTTGCCGGGGACTGGCAATTGGTAAAATTGTTTTCTTAGAGTTAGTTTACAATTTCTATATAATTGCTGACAACTTGATCTTAGCCTGTCTTTGGCAGATATTGAATTCTGTTGAACACTGGCAAGAGACAAGGAGCTGGTGGATTCATACCTAGAGCCGGAAAGACAGTTCCATCGCCAAAGAAGGGAAGCTCTAGAGAAGAAGCTGCAGTTGCTCAGACAGACAATCCTGGAGCAACAACAGAATCCACCACTTGTGAGGGCAGTGTTAGTGCCCGAGGAAATGGAAGCTAGGCCGGTTCGCGAAGTGGCAATCCCACATGCTAACAATGTTACATGAAGTATTCGCAAACCTAAGCTAGGAGGGAGGTTTGAGCTTAAACAGAACATGGTGCAATTGCTGCACACCAACGGGCAATTCACAGGTCTCTCTCACGAAGATCCACAACAACATCTCCAAAACGTTTTGGAGATAAGTGACACTTACATCCCCGTTGGAGTATTATCCTATTACGTAAGGCTTCCATTATTCCCATCATTATTGGGAGAAGCAAAGAGGTGGTTGAAAGTTGAGCCACCTAACTCTATCACCACTTGGGATGATCATGCAAGAAAATTTTTGATACGGTTCTTTCCATCCGAGAAAACAACAAGACTTAGAAGTCAGATTCTAAGTTTTAAACAAAGAGAGGGGGAGAATTTGTAGCAAGCTTGGGAAAGGTTCAAATCATTGCTAAGGGATAGTCCTCACCATCACCAGTCCAATGATGTGCTGGTGCATACTTTCATAGAGGGTTTGGAACCCCACACAAAAATTTTGCTAGACTCAGCAGCTGGGGGACAAGCATTAGAAAAGACTTATGAGGAGCTGTATACTTTGTTAAGTTGTATTTCGCTGGGAAATCCAGAGTGGAATGCGGACTCTTCTAGAGGAGGAACAAGGAAAGCAGCAGGAGTCTTGGAAGTGGATGGTTTTACGGCTATAGCTGCACAGATAGTTGCGCTGCAAAATCAACTTAACACCCACTTCAGCAATATGAGCTTGAATCAACCTCAAGCCCCAGTTAATGTAGTGCAGCAGTTTTGGTGTGAAGTATACGGTAGTAACAAACACTCAGCTGAGTGTTGTGGTGCAAATCTATATTCAGTGAACTTTCTGGGGAATGTATAGAGAAATAATCACCAACAGTATGGCAACAACTACAACTTGAATAGGAGAAATCATCCGAAGTTCTCTTGGGGTAGTAAAAGCCATCAAGGGCAGAGTCCGAATCAGGGTGCGCAGAGAAATCAAGGAGGGCAGCAAAACTATCATACTCAATATAAAGGACACAATGCACCTCCTACACCACCACCCAGCATTGAGGAAATGCTTAAAACAATGATAGCTAACCAAGCTCAATTGCAGGCTGATTATGTGAAATTGGCAACAGATGTAAAAAACAATCAATTAGCTACAAAGGTGTTGGAGTACCAGTTTGGGCAACTAGCTGGAGCTCAAAACACCAGGCCAAGAGGAGGACTATGGAGTGACACTGACCCAAATCCCAAGCAAGTAAATGCAGTGACCACAAGGAGTTGTTTACAACTCAAGGAGGTGGAACCAGAAAGACCACCTCAGCAGTCAGGAGCAGTAGAGAAAGAAAGGGAATAGGATGATGAGAGGGGGAATGAGAAGGCAACTGAAGCAGAAAGACCACCACCCTCGTTCCCTCAAAGATTAAAGAAACACAAGGAGGAAGCTTGTTTCAAAAAGTTCATGGAGGTGCTTAAACAGGTACACATTAATTTACCTCTGGTTGATGTTTTGCAGGAAGTGCCGAAGTATGCAATGTATATCAAGGACATCGTAGCTAACAAAAGCAGATTGACCGAGTATGCTATGGTGGCGCTGACTGAGGAGTGCACTTCCCGGATACAGAATAGGTTGCCAACAAAGCTCAAGGACCCTGGGAGCTTTACAATTCAAATCACAATTGGGAAAAGTATTCGAGCTCGCGAATTATGCGATTTGGGAGCAAGTATTAACTTGATGCCGGCATCGGTGTTCAAGAAGATGGGGCTGGGCAGTCCTAGACCAACTACGGTAATCTTGTAGTTAGCGGACCGTTCTTTACCCAAACCAGATGGCATTGTGGAGGACGTGTTGGTGCAAGTGGGCTCCCTTATCTTCCCGGTAGATTTTATTGTTCTGGATTTTGAGCCGGATGCGGAAGTCCCATTTATTTTGGGACGTCCTTTCTTGGCAACCGTTCCTTTCTTGGCAACCGGGAGAGCTTTGATTGATGTAGCTGTAGGGCAGCTAACCATGCGGGCGCATGACAAAGTGGAGGTATTTGATGTATTTAAGGCCATGAAGCTTCCGGCCATACATGAGGAGCTTTCAGCAATCAATGTGCTAAATCAAACAGAAATTCTTCAGATTGTTGAATCTCGAGATCCATTGGAATGAGCTTTGATGAGCTCTGATCATTTCGTAGATAAAGATACTTATGAGATGGTGCAAATGTTGAATGAACAACAATAGTATCTCAGGAAGCATAACTTTCAGCCTTTAATGAGGTCCCTGGAACCCTTGCCGAAACCATCTATTGAGGAAGCACCAAAGCTAGAGTTGAAAACATTGCCTCCCCATTTAAAATATGTCTTCCTGGGGGAAGATGACACTTTACCAGTCATCATCTCCGTAGAATTGACGGAGGCACAGTTAAAGGAAGCATTGGTGGTCCTCAAAAGAAGGAAGAAAGCAATGGGCTAGCAGATGTCAGATATTTGGGGTATCAATCCAGCTTTTTGCACACATAGAATTTTCATGGAGACAGGAGCAAAGCCGACTGTACAGCCTCAACGGAGGTTGAATCCGATGATGAAGGATGTGGTTAGAAAAGAAGTAATTAAGTGGCTTGATGCAGGTGTGATCTATCCTATTTTGGACAGCTAATGGGTTAGCCCGGTTCAGTGTGTCCCAAAGAAAGGAGAGATGACCGTAGTCACCAATGAGAAGAATGAGCTGATCCCTACTCGCATCGTCATAGGCTGGCGGATGTGCATGAACTATAGAAAGCTCAATAAGGCCACAAGGAAAGATCACTATCCTATCCCATTCATTGATCAGATATTGGATAGATTGGCTGGACAAGAATATTATTGTTTCCTTGATGGGTACTCTGGCTATAACCAAATAGCCATAGCACCGGAGGACTAGGAGAAGACTACTTTCACATGTCCTTATGGGACATATGCTTTTAGGCGGATGCTATTTGGGTTTTGCAATGCACCCGCCACATTCCAGAGATGCATGATAGCAATCTTTCACGACATGGTGGAAGATTTCGTTAGGGTATTTATGGATGATTTTTCTGTTTTCAGTAATTCGTTTGCTACTTGTTTGCAGAATCTTGACAGGGTGCTAGCTCGCTGTGAAGAATCCAACCTTGTACTCAATTGGGAGAAATGTCATTTCATAGTCAAGGAAGGTATCGTCCTTGGCCATAAAGTGTCTTGCAAGGGGTTGGAGGTCGATCTTGCTAAGATCGAAGTTATTGAGAAGCTACCACCACCTGTGTCAGTGAAGGGTGTTCACAGTTTTCTCGGGCATGTAGGGTTCTACAAACGGTTCATCAAAAACTTCTCCTAAATTTCTAGACCATTATGCAAATTGCTAGAAAAAGAGGTGAAGTTCGAGTTTGAAGATGAGTGTGTCAAAGCATTCGAGGAGTTGAAGTAAAAATTGATAGAAGCACCTATCCTTATTTCTCCAGAATGGGAACAACCATTTGAACTGATATGTGATGCAAGCGATGTGGCTGTGGGAGTTGTATTGGGGCAGCGGAGGAATAGAATCTTTCATTCTATTCATTATGCAAGCAAAACACTGGACACTGCCCAAAGTAATTCTACAGTCACAGAGAAGGAGATGGTAGCATTGGTGTTTGCGTTTTATAAATTTGGGTCCTATTTGGTGTGTTCGAGAGTAGTGGTGTACACTGATCATGCAGCGATTCGGTATCTGTTCAACAAAAAGGATGCAAAACCCAGGCTGATAAGATGGATCTTGTTGTTGCAAGAGTTTGACCTAGAAATTAAAGACAAAAGGGGAGCGAGAATCAAGTGGCAGATCACCTATCGCGATTGGAAAGCTGGTCGCATGTGAAGGAAGGTGACAATATCAAAGAGGAGTTCCCGGATGAGCAGCTCTTGGCAATAGGGGAAGCTGAGATCCCTTGGTATGCAGACATAGTGAATTTGCTAGTGAGTGGAGTGTATCCACTGGAGGCTACGGCTCAGCAGAGAAAAAAATTGAGGCATGATTGCTGGTATTTTATTTGGGATGATCCATACTTGTTTAAACAGGGACCAGATCAGGTTATGAGAAGATGCATTCCGGAGAGCCAGATTGTTGAAGTTTTGAGGAGTTGTCACTCTTCATTGTATGGAGGGCACCACGGAGGCGAGCGGATAACACTCAAGGTGCTACAATCATGTTTCTTTGGCCTACACTGTTCAGAGACTCTATGGCATATGTCAAAATGTGTGATAGATGTCAAAGGACAGGCACAATTGGTAGGAGGCAAGAGATGCCACTGCAGCATATACTAGAAGTGGAGATCTTTGATATATGGGGTATTGATTTCATGGGCCCATTCCCACCCTCATTTGGTAATCGTTACATCTTGGTGGCCGTTGATTATATATCAAACTGGTTTGAAACACTAGTTTGCCCAGGAATGACAACAAGGTGGTAACAAAATTTGTGAAAAAGCACATTTTCACCAGGTTCGGGACACCCCGAGCCATCATCAGTGATGGAGGGGCTCATTTTGTCAATGCAAGTTTCAAAAAGTTGCTAGCTAAGTATTGGGTGCGCCACAAGGTGGCAACAACATATCATCCCCAAACTGGTGGGCAAGTGGAGGTGTCGAACAGAGAAGTGAAGTAGATTCTTCAGAAAATAGTGAATGCACAACGTAGTGATTGGTCAAGAAAACTTGACGATGCATTGTGGGCTTATAGAACTGCTTACAAGACATCAATTGGGACTTCTCCATACCGATTGGTCTACGGAAAAGCGTGTCATCTGTCGGTGGAGCTAGAACGCCGAGCTTTCTGGGCCATGAGGAAATTGAATATGGACCTAGAGCTAGCGGGCAAGAAGTGGCTGATGCAACTCAGCGAACTTGATGAGCTTCATTGGCATGCTTATGAAACTGCAAGTGCTACTAAGAGAAATCAAAGAGGTGGCACGATAAGCATATAGTGCATCGTATTTTCGAGCCGGGGAAGAAAGTGTTGCTATTCAATTCAAGATTGAAGCTGTTTTCAGGGAAATTGTGGTCCAAATGGTCAGGGCCGTTTGAAGTAGTGAGAATGACCCCGCACGGGGCAGTGGAGTTGTGACAAGTAGATCGAAGTGCCTTGTTCTTGGTTGATGGGAAACATTGTAAACATTACTGGGGTGAGGACGTTATTTGAGAGAAGACGTCCATCACTGTAGAGGATGATTGAGTGTCAATGACGTCGAGCCGCGACGGTAAACCAGGCGCTGCGCGGGAGGCAACCTGTGAAATTGTTGTAATAGATTAATAGAATAGTGAATAAAAAGAAAAAAAGAGAAAAATAAAAATAAAAATAAAAATAAAAATTGTGTTTGTGTTTGAAACCTATGAACTCTAACCAAATTCTTGTTGTGAGATGATTTTCAGGTGGAACGGAGGGCAAAAATGCAAAGGATCACAAAGGAAAAAAATCGAGGTGAGAAAAAAAATAAAAAGTGGCAGGACAGTGAGCCTACGCGTTGGCTCCGTGTCACAGAGGGAGTTCTCCGCGTTACCCTCCGTGACACATTGAGGTGTAATTCACGTCGGGTCACCTCGGGTCGCCGGGTAACCCGCGCGAAAAACCCCCTTTTTAACCCCAAATCCCCTCATTTTTTCCCCATTTCCCATTCCCTCCGCGACAAACTCCCTAAATTCCCCCCTCCCCCAATGTGACATGGACCTAGGCACGAAGTTTCTTCAACTTTTCTTTGATTTCATCGGATTAAAGGTATGTTCTTGAACTTAACCTCAATTTTTGCTTAAATTTTCAATCTTTGAGCATGTGAGGTGAGTAAACCTTGCCTTAAGTGTAAATTAAGCTTGAATTTATTTAAGTTGTGATTGATTGATGTTCGTAGTATCGTTGTGAGTATATGAACTCGATGAATGCATGTTGATTGAATTTTTGCGAAATTGGTAGCTAGGGTTGGAAGTTGAATAGGAAGAAACTAAATTTGGTTGAAATGTGAAAAATTTTGGGTTGTGCATGTTGGGTGATGTGAATTATGTTGTGATTAATGTCAAATATGCTAAGTAAAGAAGGGAATTTTTGGGAAAATGAAATTGTTGAATTGCATAGGTTGTTGTTGGGAAAACTTTTTTTTGCTAAGTGCTATGTGATGTAATGGAATCAATGGTGATATTGTGATTCGTTGTACGAAGTCTGAGTAGTACATATTGAGTATTCCATCGACTTATCTGAATGCACTAAGCATGTTGATTGTAAAAATTGGAAAAGCATGATTGTCTTGCCTAATTGTTTTAATTGTGGTTAAAGACTAAGTGTGGGGTGGCCTAACTCAACCCAAGCTTAGTCGAAGCTAATTTTGACTTGAATAACATTGGGATTGTTTGTTCGATGTTACAGGAATGATGTCAGGCAGGCAAGACAAGGGAAAGGGCGCATCTACATTGGGCACCGGTAGAAAAAGGATTCGATTGGGATTAGCAGTTCCAGCAGCACCAGCGGTTCCGCGAGGCCAACGCCGACAATACAGAACCCGATAGGTGATGGATGAAGGGAAGAAATGGTATGCAAAACACAAAGAGACCAAATACTTCCCAGAGGAGCACATTGTAAGGGAGCCACTGGCACAAGAATTCCCCAGAATCGTACACCGAATTGACAATGCCGGGCTGAACTTCATCTTCGAAGAGCCCAAGGATTGCAATCTCCATCTGATTCGGGAGTTCTATGATAATTGGAACCCTACACTCCGCAGTCACACCATTAAGATAAGGGGGCAGGTTGTCACCTTTGAGCCCCATCACCTGAATGTCATCTTGGGGCGCGGGATACAGATGCCCATGTACTCCGACAACTGAACATAACTCCACCTTATTTAGATATCAGACGCACTCTGTGTGGAGCCCGTTCAACAGCGCGGTGGAGCAGGCACAAGGAGAGGGGCTACCATCAGACACTGCCTTACTCTCAAATGAACAGAGAAGCCAGGATTTGGCTCAAAATTGGGTGTTCCTGCCTGATCCCGGGGGTGCACATGACAGATGTCACCGGGGATCGAGTGTGCGTTGTTTATACCCTGATGAAAGGGCTTGACATAAATGTTGGGGCGGTGATCATCTCCGCCATGAAGAGAGCCCGACTCCATCAAGGGAATAGGTACGGGTTCGGTGGTTTGCTTACCACGTTCTTGGGGGGCCATGACATCGAGGAAGAGGCCCAGGACTACATCCCGCAAATGGATATGCGTGCCTTAGATGCCACAAAAACCAAGGCACCTGACACTACTCACGGGCCAGTTCTCACACTAGCCGAGCGACATGCTCGAGATGATCAATATATGGCCTGCATGTACGGGATGCAGATGCTTCAGTTGCGCATAGGTGGGAGGCCAACAACAGAAGATGAGCTATGGCAGCTCGAGCTAGATTACCCCTTTGGCGAGAATGCCCGAGCTCTATGCCGAGTGGGGCCAGCTTTTGTGGAGCCTGTAGATGATGATGTCCCCATTGATGAGGAGACCCGCTGTGAGGAATCATATGTTGAGTCAGATGAGGACAGCGGGGGCGATTCGGATATGGGAGATGAGGTAACGACACCTGATGAAGCAGTGGAATACTTCGATTGATCAAGGAGTTTCACCACCCACCTTTGTGATAATTTTGTGAACATTGGGGACAGTGTTCGGTTTAAGTGTGGGGTGGGAGTAGTTAGGTGCTGGATGTTTCGTTGTTGTTTTTGTTTTTGTTTATGTTTGTGTTGTTGTGCTTGTGAAAAAAATGTGACCCTGTGACTCTTTGTGATGTGCTTTGTAATTAAGTGGTGTTCTAATGAATGTAAGCTGTTGTGGTTGTGTGAGCTGTTGTTGATTGGTTGGTTGTGTAAATATTTTTTGTAAATATTTTTGTTTTCTATCGACATTATCGATATTTTTAAATTTTTTTGTTTAATTTTCTTATGATTGGGTTTCTCGGCCTTTGTTTTTGGTGTTTTTACCGAGAATAGTCCCATTGAACCGAAGTCGTAAATAGTGACCGTTCCCTATGATGGATGGATGACGACCGTCTTAAGGGAAATGTAGTCAATAGGAGTAGTTTTTTTCTTTCTTTTATTTTCTTTCTTTTGTGTGTTTCCCAAATGTGTCGCTACTTCATGGTTCAAAATTCTTGTTGCGTGTTGTACATGATATTGAGATGCAAAGATGATTCGTATGAAAGCATGCAAATGTGTAAACATGTTGAGATACCTAGGCCATAGAGTTCGATTTGGTGTGATTGAGGCTTAATATTGAATTCTTGTAATTAGCTGATTGAAGAGTCTGTGAATAAGTCTTGAGTTGAGCATGTGCAATGAGTGTGAGGTGAGATTTCGATTATTCCATGCTATTGTGAAGTGTCTAGAACTTGCCTGGTGTGTGTGCGAAACGAAATGAAGGATGTGTATTGTAGGAAAGAATGTAGGCATTTCTTTGACTAAACCGAAAGTTTTTTTTCCTTATCATACCTACCTTGAATGTACGTCCTAGTTAGCCCCATTGAGCCTTTAGCCTATTTTTTTCTTTCTTTGAAGAGGTAGAAACGGAGCTTAATCCCTTCTTTTCATTAGCCGTGAATTTGATCCAAAACTCTTAAGCGCTCAAGAAAAATAATTTTCCCACAGTGTCAAAGAGTGAGAATTGTAAAAAGGAAGGAAAAGCGGGAGTGGTGAAAGTAAAGAAAAGGTCAAGGGTGCACTTGCTGAAATTAAAGAAAATAAAGATGTATAACTAATCTTTGTTATTAAGTCGAGTGTGCTTAAAGAAATGGGAGCAAAAATAAAGAAAAAATTCATGAATGAGAGGATGAAGGAAGAAACAATGCCCATAATGGTGGTGGGATGTATTGAAAAACGCTTAAGGAAGTTAGTTGTTATTATTGGTTAGCCAATATTTACCAGTTCCTTAGCTTACATTACAACCCGTTAAGTCCTACGTGATCTTACATCACGCGTCCTTATATTAGTGGAGTAATACACTAGAGGCAAGCAAGCTTATGGTTCATGACATGATGTATGTGAATTCTTTGGGAGAGAGAGCGAAATCGTGTTAATATACCCCTACATGTAATGCCTTGGAAATCATATGATTGAAAAGGGGGAAATTTCTCCTGTGTTGTGAGGGCACATGCTTGACGAGAGAGTGAGTTTCGTGTCGGATGTCTTGATCAGTTGATTTGCATGAGTTTGCCGAGATCGAGAGTCGATTCTTGAGTTTAGGAGGTCTTAATGTTGTGAATGTCATGGTATTGATCGGACTATGCATGTTTTCTTGATGATTTGCTATATTAAATAATCGGTATAGCGGTAGCTTGAATTGTCGAGCCAAAGTAGCTATGCGTGGGGATCAATTTCATGAGATGTGAGAGTATTGTTCGAGGACGAACAAGGTCTTATGTGTGGGGTAAGTGATCTTGGGCAGAATTATATGCCCAAGTGATGCTCAAATGATTCATTTCGTCTTGTTTATCTATCATTATGTGTGCATTCTCATGTGATTTGTAGTTAAAATGTGAATTTGTACTAACCAACATGATTGGTGTTGTTTTGTAGGTAAAATGTTATTTTAGGAAGCTAAGATACATGTTGGTAAAGATCGGGAATGGACTTGGAAGCGAGCAGTGGAAAAGGTCAAGGAAGAGCAGCAAAAATAAGGGCTCCGCGATGGAGCCGTGTCACACTGCCATCGCGGAGGCACTCTGCCTTGGATGATCTATTTTGGCAAATTCCAGTGAAGGTCCACGTTGCCTCTGTGACACGGAGGCAATGCCATGCGATACAAGTCGTGGCACGTTGCGTATATTTATCTGGAACATCAATTTCTAGTAAGAGTCCGCATTTACACCGTGGCACGGAGGGAGTGCTCCGCGATACACTCCGTGCCACGTTGCTTCTTATTCCGGAAAAAATTCCCACCAGTATAAATAGCACACTTAGGTTTATTTTTAATTATTCTGACTTGGTTGAGTAAGAACGTGGGTGACAGGCAGTTGAGGGGACGAAAATTCTAGGGTTCTTCTCTATCTCTTTCTCTTTTATCTCAATTGTTTGTATGATTTATACTCATTTGATGATGTTTAATTAACAAATGAGTGGCTAAATTCACTTCTTGCTGAGGTTAAGAACAATTGTAGTGGAATGTAATTGTTGATTAATTTAGTTTTCAACTTTTCTTCAATGGTTGTTCTATCAATTCTTGTTCTTACTGCATTAATGTTTGGCCAATGTTAATGTATATCTAAAAAATCCAATTTTGGTTTTGAAAAGGAAAGAAATTGGAAAGTTGTGAATTGGTAGGATATGATCTCTTCTTAGTTTGGGAAAATTGAGAATTGATTTACATTCAGAATAGAAATATATCCGAAAGTCGTATTAGTCAATTAAGGAATCAGTTTTCTATGGCTAGAACATAAAATTCTTTTATCACAGAAATGTAGGTTGAAGGTTCATGATTCTTAAGTTGGGTAGGATACGAAAGTTTCAATCCATAGGCAATAATTCTTGACTGGCAACCGAAGGAAAGATTAACTGAATTGTATCGACAAATTACTTCCCTGCATGTTCGTTTTAGCCTCAGCATGCTCATTACTATAGTTCAGACTCACTTTATAATTTTGTCTTAGATTCGTAGAAATTAGGAAACTCAAATTCTCAAAATCCTATTTAATTGTTGTCTGCATTTTTAAAGTTAGAGTTCATTAACACTTAAGTTGATTATTACCTTACTTCAGTCCCTGTGGGATCGATACTTGGCTTTACTTAATCCACTTTACTACTTGTTCGACCACGTGCACTTGCGTGTAGTCACCAAACGGCCGAACAAGTTTTTTGGCGCCGTTGCCGGGGACTGGCAATTGGCAAAATTGTTTTCTTAGAGTTAGTTTACAATTTCTATATAAGTGCTGAAAACTTGATCTTAGCTTGTCTTTTGCAGATATTGAATTCTGTTGAACACTAGCAAGAGACAAGGATCTGGTGGATTCATACTTAGAGCCGGAAAGACAATTCCATCATCAAAGGAGAGAAGCTCTAGAGAGAAAGTTGCAATTGCTCAGACAATCAATCCTGGAGCAACAACAGAATCCACCACTTGTAAGGGCAGTGTTAGTGCCCGAGGAAATGGCAGCTAGGCCGGTTCGCGAAGTGGCAATCCGACATGCTATCAACGTTACATCAAGCATTCGCAAACCTGATTCCGGAGGGAGGTTTGAGCTGAAATAGAATATGGTGCAATTGCTGCACACCAGCGGGCAATTCACAGGTCTCCCTCACGAAGATCCACAACAACATCTCCAAAACTTTTTGGAGATAAGTGACACTCACATCCCCGCTGGAGTATCATCCGATTATGAAAGGCTTACATTGTTCCCATTTTCACTATTGGGAGAAGCAAAGAGGTGGTTGAAAGCTGAGCCACCTAATTCCATCACCACTTGGAATGATCTTGCAAGAAAATTTTTGATACGGTTCTTTCCATCCGGTAAAACAACAAGACTTAGAAGTCAGATTCTAAGTTTTAAACAAAGAGAGGGGGAGAATCTGTATCAAGCTTGGGTAAGATTCAATTCCATGTTACGGGATTGTCCTCACCATCATCAGTCCAATGATGTGCTGGTGCATACTTTCATAGAGGGTTTGGAACCCCACACAAAAATTTTGTTAGACTCAGCAGCTGGGAGACAAGCATTAGAAAAGACTTATGAGGAGCTGTATACTTTGTTAAATCGTATTTCGCAGGGAAATCCAGAGTGGAATGCGGACTCTTCTAGAGGAGGAACAAGGAAAGCGGCAGGAGTCTTGGAAGTAGATGGTTTTACAGCTATCGCTACACATATAGTTGCGTTGCAAAATCAACTCAACACCCACTTCGGCAATATGAGCTTGAATCAACCTCAAGCCCCAGTTAATGTAGTGCAGCAGAGTTGGTGTGAAGTATGCGGTAGTAATGAACACTCAACTGAATGTTGCGGGGCAAATCCTGATTCAGTGAACTTTGTTGGTAATGTATAGAGAAATAATCACCAATAGTATGGCAACAACTACAACTCGTATTGGAGGAATCATCCGAATTTCTCTTGGGGTAGTAACAGCCATCAAGGGCAGAGTTCAAATCAGGGTGTGCAGAGAAATCAAGGAGGGCAGCAGAACTATCAGACTCAATATAGAAGCAACAATGCACCTCCTCCACCACCACCACCCAACATTACCCACTTCAGCAATATGAGCTTGAATCAACCTCAAGCCCCAGTTAATGTAGTGCAGCAGAGTTGGTGTGAAGTATGCGGTAGTAATGAACACTCAGCTGAGTGTTGCGGGGCAAATCGTGATTCAGTGAACTTTGTTGGTAATGTACAGAGAAATAATCACCAACAGTATGGCAACAACTACAACTCGAATTGGAGGAATCATCCGAATTTCTCTTGGGGTAGTAACAACCATCAAGGGCAGAGTTCGAATCAGGGTGTGCAGAGAAATCAAGGAGGGCAGCAGAACTATCAGACTCAATACAGAAGCAACAATGCACCTCCTCCACCACCACTACCCAACATTGAGGAAATGTTTAAAACAATGATAGTTAACCAAGCTCAATTGCAGGATGACTATGTTATATTGGTAGCAGATGTAAAAAATAATCAGTTAGCTACAAAGGCGTTGGAGTACCAGTTTGGGCAACTAGCTGGAGCTCAAAACACCAGGCCAAGAGGAGGACTACCGAGTGACACTAACCCGAATCCCAAGCAAGTAAATATAGTGACCACAAGGAGTGGTTTACAACTCAAGGAGGTGGAACCAGAAAGACCACCTCAACAGTCAGGAGTAGTGGAGAAAGAGAGGGAATAGGATGATGAGAGGGGGAAGGAGAAGGCAGCTGAAGCAGAAAGACCACCACCACCCTTCCCTCAAAGATTAAAGAAACACAAGGAGGAAGCTTGTTTCAAAAAGTTCATGGAGGTGCTTAAACAGGTACACGTTAATTTACATCTAGTTGATGTTTTTCAGGGAGTGCCGAAGTATGCAAAGTATATCAAGGACATCATAGCTAACAAAAGCAGATTGACAGAGTATGCTACGGTGGCTCTAACTGAGGAGTGCACTTCCCAGATACAAAATAGGTTGCCAATAAAGCTCAAGGACCCTGGGAGCTTTACAATTCAAATCAAAATTGGGAAAAGTATCCGAGCTCGCGGATTATGCGATTTGGGAGCGAGTATTAACTTGATGCCGACATCGGTGTTCAAGAAGTTGGGGCTGGGCAGTCCTAGACCAACTACGGTGATCTTGCAGTTAGCAGACCGTTCTTTAGCCAAACCAGATGGCATTGTGGAGGACGTGTTGGTGCAAGTGGGCTCCGTTATCTTCCTGGTAGATTTTATTATTATGGATTTTTAGACGGATGCGGAAGTCCCATTTATTTTGGGATGTCCTTTCTTGGCAATCGGGAGAGCTTTGATGGATGTAGCTGCAGGGCAGCTAACTATGCGGGTTGATGACAAAGTAGAGGTATTTGATGTATATAAGGCCATGAAGCTTCTGGTCATACATGAGGAGCTTTCAGCAATCAATGTGTTAAATCAAGCAGAAATTCTTTAGGTTGTTGAATCTCGAGATCCATTGGAACGAGCATTTATGAGCTCCGATCATTTCGGAGATAAAGATACTTATGAGATGGTGAAAATGTTGAATGAACCACAATGGTATCAGGAAGCATGACTTTCAGCCTTTAATGAGGTCCTTGGAACCCTTGCCGAAACCATCTATTGAGGAGGCACCAAAGATAGAGTTGAAAACATTGCCTTCCCATTTAAAATATGTATTCCTAGGGGAAGATGACACTTTACCAGTCATCATATCCGAAGAATTGACGGAGGCACAGGTAAAGGAAGCATTGGTGGTCCTCAAAAGAAGGAAGAAAGCAATAGGCTGGCAGATGTCAGATATTCGGGATATCAATCCAGCTTTTTGCGCACACAAAATTTTCATGGAGACAGGAGCAAAGCCGACTGTACAGCCTCAGCAGAGGTTGAATCCGATGATGAAGGATGTGGTTAGAAAAGAAGTAATTAAGTGGCTTGATGCAGGTGTGATCTATCCTATTTCGGACAGCGAATGGGTCAGCCCCGTTCAGTGTGTCCCAAAGAAAGGAGGGATGACCGTGGTCACCAATGAGAAGAATGAGATGATCCCTACTCTCACCGTCAGAGGCTGGCGAATTTGCATGGACTATAGAAAGCTCAATGAAGCCACAAGGAAAGATCACTATCCTATCCCGTTCATTGATCAAATATTTGACAGATTAGCTGGACAAGAATATTATTGTTTCCTTGATGGGTACTCTGGCTATAACCAAATAGCCATAGCACCGGAGGACCAGGAGAAGACTACTTTCACATGTCCTTATGGGACGTATGCTTTTACGTGGATGCCATTTGGGTAATGCAATGCACCCGTCACATTCCAGAGATGCATGATAGCAATATTTCACGACATGGTGGAAGATATCATCGAGGTATTTATGGATGATTTTTCTATTTTTAGTAATTCGTTTGCTACTTGTTTGCAGAATCTTGACAGGGCGCTAGCTCACTGTGAAGAATCCAACCTTGTACTCAACTGGGAGAAATGTCATTTCTTAGTCAAGGAAGGTATCATCCTTGTCCATAAAGTGTCTTGCAAGGGGTTGGAGTTTGATAGTGCTAAGATCAAAGTTATTGAGAAGCTACCACCACCTGTGTCAGTGAAGGGTGTTCGCAGTTTTCTCAGGCATGCAGGGTTCTATAGACGGTTCATCAAAAACTTCTCCAAAATTTCTAGACCATTATGCAAATTGCTAGAAAAAGAGGTGAAGTTCGAGTTTGATGATGAGTGTGTCAAAGCATTCGAGGAGTTGAAGCAGAAATTGATAGAAACACCTATCCTTATTTCTCCGGATTGGGAACAACCATTTGAACTGATGTGTGATGCAAGCGATGTGGCTGTGGAAGCTGTATTGGGGCAGCAGAGGAATAGAATCTTTCATTCTATTCATTATGCAAGCAAAAAACTGGACACTGCCCAAAGTAATTATACAGTCACAGAGAAGGAGATGCTAGCATTGGTGTTTGCGTTTGATAAATTCAGGTCCTATTTGGTGGGTTCGAGAGTAGTGGTGTATACCGATCATGCAGCGATTCGGTATCTGTTCGCAAAACCCAGGCTGATCAGATGGATCTTGTTGTTACAAGAGTTTGACCAAGAAATTAAAGACAGAAAGGGGAGCGAGAATCAAGTGGAAGATCACCTATCGCAATTGGAAAGCCGGTCGTATGTGAAGGAAGGTGACAACATCAAAGAGGAGTTCCCAGATGAGCAGCTCTTGGCAATAGGGGAAGCTGAGATCCCTTGGTATGCAGACATAGTGAATTTGCTAGTGAGTGGAGTGTATCCACTGGAGGCTACGGCTCAGCAGAGAAAAAAATTGAGGCATGATTGCTAGTATTTTATTTGGGATGAGCCGTACTTGTTTAAACAGGGATCGGATCAGGTTATGAGAAGATGCATTCCGGAGAGCCAGATTGCAGAAGTTTTGAGGAGTTGTCACTCTTCATTGTATGGAGGGCACCACGGAGGCGAGCCGACAGTGCACAAGGTGCAACAGTCAGGTTTCTTTTGACCTACACTGTTCAGAGACTCTATGGCATATGTCAAAATGTGTGATAGATGTCAAAGGACAGGCATAATTGGTAGGAGGCAAGAGATGCCACTGCAGCATATACTAGAAGTAGAGATCTTTGATGTATGGGGTATTGATTTCATGGGCTCGTTCCCACCGTCATTTGGTAATCGTTACATCTTGGTGGCCGTTGATTATGTATCAAAGTGGGTTGAAGCACTAGCTTGCCCCAGGAATGACAACAAGGTGGTAACAAAATTTGTGAAAAAGCACATTTTCACCAGGTTCGGGACACCCCGAGCCATTATCAGTGATGGAGGGACTTATTTTTTCAATGCAAGTTTCAAAAAGTTGCTAGCTAAGTATGGGGTGCACCACAAGGTGGCAACAACATATCATCCGCAAGCTGGTGGGCAAGTAGAGGTGTCGAATAGAGAAGTGAAGCAGATTCTCCAGAAAACAGTGAATGCACAACGTAGTGATTGGTCAAGAAAACTTGATGATGCGTTGTGGGCTTATAGAACTGCTTACAAGACACCAATTGGGATTTCTCCATACCGATTGGTCTATGGAAAAGCATGTCATCTGTCGGTGGAGCTAGAACACCGAGCTTTCTGGGCCGTGAGGAAATTGAATATGGACCTAGAGCTAGCGGGCAAGAAGAGGCTGATGCAACTCAGCGAACTTGATGAGTTTCATTGGCATGCTTATGAAAGTGCCAAGTGCTACAAAGAGAAAACAAAGCGGTGGCACGATAAGCATATGGTGCATCGTATTTTCGAGCCGGGGTAGAAAGTGTTGCTATTCAATTCAAGATTGAAGCTGTTTTCAGGGAAATTGCGGTCCAAATGGTCAGGGTCGTTTGAGGTAGTGAGAATGACCTCGCACGGGGCAGTGGAGTTGTGGCAAGTAGATTGAAGTGCCATGTTCTTGGTTAATGGGCAGTATTGTAAACATTACTGGGGTGAGGACGTTATTTGATAGAATACATCCATCACTATAGAGAATGATTGAGAGTTAATGACATCGAGCCGCGACGGTAAACCAGGCGCTGCGCGGGAGGCAACCCGTGAAATTGTTGTAATAGATTAATAGAATAGTGAATAAAAAGAAAAAAAGATAAAAATAAAAATAAAAATTGTGTTTGTGTTTGAAACCTATGAACTCTAACCAATTTCTTGTTGTGAGATGATTTTCAGGTGGAACGGAGGGCAAAAATGCAAAGGATCACAAAGGAAAAAAATTGAGGTGAGAAAAAAATAAAAAGTGGCAGGACAGTGAGCCTACGCATTAGCTCCATGTCATGGAGGGAGTGCTCCACGTTACCCTCAGTGACACGTTGAGGTGTAATTTGCGTCGGGTCACCTCGGGTCGCCGAGTAACCCGCGCGAAAAACCCCCTTTTTAACCCCAAATCCCCTCATTTCTTCCCCATTTCCCATTCCCTCCGCGACAAACTCCCTAAATTCCCCCCTCCCCCAACGTGACATGGACCTAGGCACGAAGTTTCTTCAACTTTTCTTCAAGTTCATTGGATTAAAGGTATGTTCTTGAACTTAACCTCAATTTTTGCTTAAATTTTCAATCTTTGAGCATGTGAGGTGAGTAAACCTTGCCTTAGGTGTAAATTAATCTTGAATTTATTTAAGTTGTGATTGATTGATGTTCGTAGTATCGTTGTGAGTATATGAACTCGATGAATGCATGTTAATTGAATTTTTGCGAAATTGGTAGCTAGGGTAGGAAGATGAATAGGAAGAGACTAAATTTGGTTGAAATGTGAAAAATTTTGGGTTGTGCATGTTGGGTGATGTGAATTATGTTGTGATTAATGTCAAATATGCTAAGTAAACAAGGGAATTTTTGGGAAAATGAAATTGTTGAATTGCATAGGTTGTTGTTGGGAATTTTTTTTTTGCTAAGTGCTATGTGATGTAATGGAATTGATGGTGATATTGTGATTCGTTGTACGAAGTCTGAGTAGTACATAGTGAGTATTCCATCGACTTATCTGAATGCACTAAGCATGTTGATTGTAAAAATTGAAAAAGCATGATTGTCTTGCCGAATTGCCGAATTATTTCATGATCTATGTTTTGTGATGAAATGCCTCTCTATTCTTCTAACTCGTGCTATACGCGTTTGCAGAATCATGCCTCCTCACCACGTTAATGAAAGAAGAAACAGGAATGGAAATGTCCACGAGAATAGCAATGGAGATGGGCACCAACAAGCCCCACCAGCCTATGAGGAGCATGTACCTGAGCCGGTTGCCCACGCTGAGTTCAGAGTAGCCATTCAGATGCTAGCTCAGGCCTTGACCACCCAGGTTAATCATCAGGCACTAGCGCATGTCCCTTAGAATGGGAATGCGGTGGCGACAAGAGTTAGAGATTTTCTGAGGATGAACCCTCTGGAGTTTCTTGGGTCAAAGGTGGACTAGGATCCGCATGAGTTCATTGATAAGGTTCTGAAGATCACCCAGATCATGGGGGTGACTGGAGAGGAGTGCACCGATCGAGCCTCGTATCAGTTGAAAGGGGTTGCGCACATCTGGTTCAAGCAATGGAAGGATAACAGCGTAGATGGAGCAGGCCCTATTGGTTGGGAGGGTTTCATGTTGCATTTCTGGATCAGTTCGTCCTTCATGAGATAAGAGAGCTTAAAGCAGCGGAGTTTGTGAACCTGAAGTAGGGTAACATAAAAGTCCAGGAGTATGCTTTGGAGTTCACTCGTTTGTCCAAGTATGCACCAGAGCTAGTCACTGATTAGAGAGCTCGATTGAGTAGGTTTGTACATGGAGTGGCGGACTACCTGGACAAGAATTATAGGATCGCCATGCTTCATCAGGATATTGATTTTCTCTAGATGGTTTTGCACGCCCAGCATATGGAGGCGATGTATCTAAGAGAGAGAGACCAAGAGGGCCACGACAAACAGTGTTAGGTTCACTCAACGAAGATCCGGTGGTGGTCACCGCCCTAAGTTTCAGCAAAGGTTGTCAGCCCTGATACCATCATCAACCAGTTTCCCGTCCATACTCAGACGTGATCAGAGAGGTAGAGCATCAGGCTCGAGGGGTAAGGGAAGCACTGCGGGATATCGCACATTCCTAGCTTGTACAAAGTGTGGCAAGAATCACCCAGGGAGGTGTTTAATTGGCATAAATGCTTGTTTTGGGTGTGGAAAACCTAGACACAGACTCAGGGATTGCCCTTCAGCCAGGCCAGGTGATGGTGGAGCCCGTATCCCAGCCGCTAGTTTAGCAGCTCAAGCAGGACGTCCCTTCCAGCAGGGTGCTTCTACTAGATCAGCTGGTGGCCAGCGCCAGAACATGTTCTATGCACTGTAATCCTGATAGGAGCAGGAAATCTTGCTCAATGTAGTGACTGGTATGTTACGAGTATTCCACCTTGATGTATATGCATTATTAGATCCAGGGGCTACTTTGTCTTTTGTGACGCCCTATGTTGCTAGTAGTTTCGGATTGAGTCCTGAAATCTTATCAAAACCCTTCTCAGTCTCTACTCCAGTTGGTGATTGAATTATAGCTAGATGGTTATATAAGAAATGCCCTGTCATAGTCCTTTAGAAAATCACCTCGACAGATTTAGTAGAGTTAGCCATGAATGATTTTGATATTATCCTCGGCATGGATTGTTTATATTCATGTTATGCCTTAGTCAATTGTAGAACCCGTGCAGTAGAGTTCAGATTTTCGGGTGAGCTAGTCTTATAGTGTAAGGGTAGTTCAGCTGTGCCTGTAGGTCGCTTCATTTCCTACCTTAAGGCCAAGAAGATGATTTATAAAGGTTGCATTTACCATCTAGTTAGGGTTAAGGATGCTACATCCGTAACCTCGACTATCCAGTCAGTCCCTATAGTGTGTGAGTACCTAGAAGTGTTTCCAGATGATTTACCGAGAATCCCTCCCAAGCGGGAGATCGATTCTAGTTTTGACCTTCTTCCTGAAATGCACCCTATATCTATTCCTCCTTACATAATGGCTCCAACAGAGCTAAAGGAGTTGAAGGAGAAGTTGAAGGATCGTTTAGACAAAGGTTTCATCAGACCGAGCAAATCCCCATGAGATGCGCCAGTCCTCTTTTCCTCAAGAAGGATGGTTATCTTCGTTTCCTCAAGAGCAAATCCGTAACCTTTGTCTAAACAGACTCTAAAGGATTGTCAGTTATATACTAAATTCGGTAACTGCGAGTTTTGGTTGAACTCGGTGGCATTTTTGGGTCATGTGGTGTCAAGTGAGGGTGTACAAGTGGACTCTTAACAGATAGAAGTAATGAAGAATTGGCCTAGACTGGTGAGTCCTTCGTACATCAGGAGTTTTTTGGGTTTAGCTAGTTATTATTGGAGATTTATGGAGGGGTTTTCATCCATTGCAGCTCTGTTGACTAAATTGACTCAGAAGGAAGTGAAGTTTCAATGGTCGAAGGCTTGTGAGAGAAGTTTCTAATAGTTGAAGACTCGACTCACCTCAGCACCGATGTTTACCTTACCCGAGGGTACCGATGGATTTGTGGTATATTGTGATGCCTCGAGGATCGGCCTTGGTTGTGTACTTATTCAGTACGGTAAAGTTATAGCCTATGCTTCCAGGCAGCTGAAGGTCCATGAAAGAACTATCCGACTCATGATCTCGAATTGGCAGCGGTAGTATTTGCCTTGAAGATTTAGAGACGCTATTTGTACGGGGTCCATGAAGATGCATTTACGGACCACAAGAGCCTACAATACGTTTTTACCCAGAAGGATCTAAATCTACGTCAATAAAGGTGGTTGGAGCTACGCAAGGATTATTATATGAGTGTCCTTTACCATCTGGGAAAAGATAATGAGGTAGCAAACGCTCTTAGTAGGCTTTCTATAGAGAGTGTGTCCCATGTAGATGAGGGGAGGAAGGAGCTGGTGAAGGATGTGCATCGGCTTACACGGTTAGGAGTTTTTCTGGTTGACTCAATCGATGGTGGAGTCATTGTTCAGAATGGGCCAGAATCATCTTTGGTGACCGATGTTAAAGCTAGGCAAGACAAGGATCCTATTTTGGTGAAGCTGAAGGAAGTTTTTCAAAATCAGAAGGTAGAAGTTTTCTCCAAAAGGGGATTTGGTGTGCTTCGATATCAAGATCATTTGTGTGTTCTGAATGTTGATGATTTGAGAGATCGAATGTTGCACGAGGCTCATGGTTCCAGATATTCCATACATCCCGGTTCCAGTAAGATGTATCGTGACCTACGGGAAGTCTATTGGTGGAATGACATGAAGAAGGACATAGCAGAATTTGTGGCTAAGTGTCCAAATTGTCAATAGTTGAAGGTTGAGTATCAAAGACCTGGAGGTGTGCATCAAGATATTAGCATTCCTACTTGGAAGTGGGAGGAAATAAATATGGACTTCATTACAGGTTTGCCTCGTACTTGTCGACAGTATGACTCTATTTGGGTGATTGTAGATAGGTTGACTAAAGTAGCTCATTTCTTACTGATTAAAACTATCACTTCAGTAGAGGATTATGCTAAGTTGTACATTCGAGAGTTAGTTCGGCTGCATATAGTGACATTGTCCATCATATTAGATAGAGGTACTCAGTTTACCTCCCAGTTTTGGAGATCGTTTCAAAAGGGACTTGGTACTCAGGTCAAGCTTAACACAACATTTCACCCACAGACGGATGGTCAGGCTGAGCGGACTATTCAAACTCATGAGGATATGTTGAAAGCGTGTGTAATTGACTTTAACGGTAGCTGGGAAGACCATTTTCCTCTCATTGAGTTTGCATATAACAACAAACTATCATTCCAGCATTCAAATGGCTCCGTTTGAGGTTCTCTATGTGTGGAGATGTAGATCGCCTATTGGTTGGTTTGAAGTTGGTGAAGCAGCGATGATAGGATCGGATTCAGTCCATGAGGCCATGGAGAAAGTTCAGCTTATAAGGCACAGGTTGAAAACAACTCAGAGTCTCCAAAAGTCCTACGCGGATGTGAGGAGGAGAAAACTTGAGTTTGAAGTCGATGATTGGGTGTTTCTAAAGGTGTCTCCTGTGAAGGGAGTGATAAGATTCGAAAAGAAAGGAAAACTCAGTCCCCGTTATGTTGGTCTGTACCGTATTGTGAAACGGATTGGCAAGATAACATATGAGTTGGAGTTTCCCTCAGAATTAGTTTCAGTCCATCCAGTTTTCCTTGTATCACTCTTAAAGAAGTGTTTGAGTGATCCAACTCTGGTTGTTCCGGTGGACAGTGTTGGTGTGAAAAATAACCTTAGTTTTAAGGAGGTTCCAGTGGAAATACTTGATCATCAGGTTCGTAAGCTAAGAAACAGAGAACTAGTCTCAGTCAAAGTTTTATAGAGGAATCAGCATGCTGAGGGAGCTACATGGGAAGCTGAAGCAGATATGATGGCTAATTACCTACATCTATTCCCTTCCGGCTTAGTTTCAGCTTGAGGTATCAGTTTTTCCGTTAGTACTCTATTCAGTTTCATGTTCATCTCATGTGCCTCAGTTCCTTTCATATCAATGAATGTATGTGTGATTCAAGAATTTAGTTCAGTCATGTAGTTCAATTTAGAGTCAGCCATTCCGTCAGTTTTCAACTTGTATGTTCAGTATTTGAGTATGATGAATGCATTTATCTGCTTTTCAGTATGATTTTAAAGATTTTGCAGATGAATGTCGCCAAGGAGGAGATATTGTAATATCTCAAAAATCCTAAGATCAGACCCAAGAGTTGAAACAGAGGAAACATAATTTTCTGCACTTGGTCACAAGAAGAGTCATTTAGTGACCCTTTAGGAACACCAGGAGTCGTTAAATGACTCGTGGGAAGGGGTTTGTCTATGGTTGGAATTTTCAGATTTGGGTTGACCACCGGTGTGACCACGGGTGTGACCACGAGTCGTGGTTAAAACCACAATTCGTTAGGTCAACCATGGTCAAAGGTGGTTTGAAGTATGAAGGAAAATGGGCAGTGTACCTAAAGGGTCGTCACCACAAATTGTTGGGTACAGCACGAGTTGTGGTGTCCCCCATGGTGACCAAGGAAGGCAAGTTCCCAGTGCTAATCAGGAAAAGGCGACCATGAGTCCTGGTCAGTGGGCACGAGTTGTCCAGTCCCTCATGGGGATTGGCAGTGTGCAATTTCCTACGCATTTATTAAGGGCTTTTCCGTAATTCCTGAGTTCCTAAGGTTTAAAATACATCATTTTAAGCTGAGTTAGGATTGTTTTAAGAGGGTATAGCTCATTCTAAATCACTCCTCTCCATGCATGCAAGACTAGAAGGTTTCTATGGGTGATCAAGGCTAAAGTCCATCAATTCTCCTTCAATTTCCTTTGGGCTTTCAAGGATGAGTGTAAGATAAACTTACCCAGGTATGTGAGGCTATGAATGAGAGTTCCTTTCACTCTCATTCTCAAAACTCTTCTCAAATTCCATGGATTTCAATTCTAGATTTAAGTTCCATGATCTATGGGGGTTTATTCCAATTCTTGTGAAATTCTCTATGATCTATCAATGGGCCAATCCCTTTCAGATATTAAATCATGTCTTATGATCTATAGGAAGATATTATGACTATTTTGAATATAAATTTATAGATTTGAATTTAAATCCAACTATACCAAATTATGTATGTTCTTATGAAAAGTCAAGTTATGCTTTCATTGTGATCTTGATCTAAATTAGCCCAATTATGATTTATTCTTTATGATATGATTTCTCTCAAGTACTTATCATGGATTTATAAAATATCAAGTATATACATGTTTTACAAATATGCATGAATCTCTTGATTTATGGACTTATGATTATGGCCGACTCACGGGCCTTATTACATGTCTAGTTCACGTATTTCAAGCATGCTTATGACTATTATGTTCTAAACTAGCTCATGAATCTCATTTATGTTTTCCCTACTATAATATGAGCACTATATATGTTTTTTGAGTAGTATTTAACACCGAGTAGATTCGGGGTCCAAGCATACCTCGAGTTTCAGAACTACGTGCCAACGTAGCCATGATAGGACCTTTCTTGAGACTGTTTCCTTATGCCCTTATGGGCATTTCATGAGTGATATCACGCCTCTTTTTCATGGTTCTACCCTAGGCAAGTTATGAACACCCTCCCGACTAGGGGTTTATAGGTCGAGCTCCATGTGTGCTCATGTGGGGTATGTCAGTTATAAGAATCTCCCATTGTTCCTCACTATTTATGCATGGTTATATTTATGTTACATTGGCTCAAGTCATGTTTAATGAAGCTTTTCTCCTATTATTATGATTATGACTGATTTATGAATATTTTGAAAACCTTGAGCCCTTAAGTTATATTATGATATTTACGTTATGATCATGTTGTCCTACTCTTATGAACTCTTATGTATTTTAACTATCCGTTTTACTTACCTTGCATACTTGGTACATTTCAAGTACTGACCACATACTCTATGCTATATCATTCATGATACAGGTCCGAGGGATCAGTGTCAGCCGCATAATTATTCCTGCTTCCCTCTCAGACCTATCCAGCTAGCATTGGTGAGTCCTCATCCTTTGAGGACATTCAGTTATCCATAGTTTTTTGGTTCAGTTATAGACTTTGTTGAGTTAGTTGGGGATGTTGTCCCATCAGCTCATTAGTATGTTAGAGGCTTTCAGACATTATTTAGAAATCATCTTGTCATTTATGATTCCATTCTAGCTTGTTATGTACGCAGACTTCCATAATTATGTATGTTGAATTTTCTCATTATTATGTTGGGTTTAGACGTTATGTTCATGTCATTGGTCGACTTGGAGCCTCTCGGGGTTTTTTGTACCGTGTCTTGATCGGGGTCCTAGCTCGGGTCGTGAAAACAGATGTAAAGCATGCCCAAAATAGTCCCATCTATGGAGACATTTGTGTTTAGCAGATGCAAATCCACGACCAGTAGGTGAAAAGCATGTCCAAGGCAGTCCATCTATGTTACATCTGTGCTTAGTAGATGCAAATCCGCGGAAAGCAGATGAAAAGCATGTCCAAAGCATATTGCTTTAAGTTCAAATCCTCCATCATCTTTGTTTCCTTCAAATGCCTACAAAAGAAGGAAAAAGGCATAAAATCTTTTTAAATTGTGTGAAAAAATAGCAACTCATGATTAAAAGTCAAATGAGTTGGTAAATTACCAATTCATCAAACCCCCAAACTTGAACTATTGTTTGTCCTCGAGAAAATCATTAACTCAATAGAAGAATTGACTTAAGCTTATCATATCAAGAGAGCTGCACATCAAACCATAAAGACTCAAGACAATCCAAAATCACACATAGACTCAAAAATTAAAAGGACTCAAACAAGTGCACAGACTTCAACTAGCACCACCACAAGGACTTGGCAAATCTCATTATCATTCTTTCAATTCAAAATGGGGGGCATTTCCATTCAAATTAAAATCAAAAAACATCTCAAGTCATTGACATTCAACATTCATGGTTTGCCTAACAATTCATTTCATTACTTGTCGCATTTATACCTCTAACTTGAAATCAAGACTTTCATATTTTTACTCCAAGGATGTAATGCCACTCACCACAAGACAAAATCCGACTCACATAATGCAATCCAAAAAAAATAGGGATAGTAAGATGATGCAAATACGCTCACTCTCTTAAGAATATTCAAATGTACACACATCGTACTATAGGCTTGCCCTGCATGTAACTCGCCACTAATGTAGAGTTGCCAGACTTGGAATCACTAAGGACTTGCAGGTCATAATAAAGGCTAAGGGTAAGATAGGACAAAGATTAGAACCTCCCTAATGCATTTATGATACACATCAAACATCCCGCTTTAGCAATTCTACTCCACCTTATCTCTCCCTATACACAATCCATGTTCCCCCAAAAGAGCCTCTTTTAACACCTTGAATTTCCTTATCAAGCCTCTTCTATACAATAGATAACACTATCCAATTTGTTTCTTTCTTCTTTTTATCCAAGGTTTTTCAGCTAGCAATTTTTTTCCTTTCATCAAGAAATTGATGCTACCTCATATTGAGTCTCACTTCTCTTTTTCCCTTTTGTGCACACCCTCAAACTTAGGCTTTTTCCTACATCATATTTCATCTTTCCATCCCCAAACCATGTGCTTCAAGCCCCCATATTTTCTTTTATCACTAGCAATTAGGGAGGAATAGGTTCCAAAGTATAGGATTCACAAAGGGTTTAAGGCTTGTAATGAGGTTTCTAAAGAGAAGGCTTAACGCTGAAAAATTAGTTCAATAGGATCAATGTTCAAGGAAGGTCATTTTGGTGAAGTGACTCTCCAAGAAGGGCCTAAGGTCATCTTCCAAGTTCGACTACATCTAGGATTTAATTTTAAATCACATTGGTGGTAAGTTATAGACGATAAGTGTACACGAGAATAAAAAAAAATCTTACTTTACAAGGCATCACACTTCAAGGAGTCCAAATATTCTCAGGTCAATTCAAATTCATGATTTTTAATAAGCTATTCTGAGTTTTACACACTCGTTTTATGAATCAGAAAATCAAACAAAGAATGTAGAAATTATGACAAGAGAATGTTTTTTTCATATTCATGTGTTTCTTTCTTCTTCAAAAATTACTTTGCTATTCCAAGTACAAAAATTTTTTTGGTGGTAACGCTTAAAATAAGTGCAACAAGGACTCAAACGAAGAACTAATCTTAGCATTTTCCTTTAAAAAAGTCTCCTCTCAATCTATCATAGGGAAATGTCACCCAGTTCGACACTTAAAAAGAAAAGTAAAATTTGCTCCTTGGAAAAGAATAGTAGTATAAAAAATCCTCAGAGTTTATTATCTACAAAACAATGCTAGATATTACGTAATGACGAGTTGTCCTTAAGAATGACGTCAGCCAATCTATCATAGAGTCAAATCACACAGAACTAACGAGTGGTTTGCTCATACTTCACCCCAAATAAAAATAATGCATTGTCCTAGATGCACAAGGTTGAACAAAATAAGAGAAGAGTGGATAAAATAACTCCCTGGACCAATGGAGGCATCTGCGAGCTGCAGGTTTGCACATGGGGCTGTATATGCAACATATGTATGATGGAAATTTATGCACAAGATGCTTCAATGATCTATTCAAGAGCCTGTTCCAAACCTGCATTTCGCACATTTGAATATATGTTTCATAAATGAGACACAACTTTATCACTTTTGAACATTTTTCTTTCAGGTATTATGGTTGGCACATGTGCTGGACCTGCGTGCTGCACATTTGGCTTTGCGTTTCTTAGGTCCAATGTAGGTGCCTCATTTTGACTCCTTCCACTTTTTGTGACATTCCACACCTATTTAAACCTTGTACAAGAAATAACACACACATGTAAAGTTTAAAAAAAATAAAGAAAAATATTTGGGTTGCCTCCCAAAAAGAGCCTGATTTAACGTCGTGGCTTGACGTCATCCATTTTAACACTTTTCTTTTCACCTTCAACTTATGAATTGCACCCCTAATTTCTTTTTTTGTTGTTATACTCCTCTTGATGGGTTATGGTATAAATGTAAAGGCACCAAGCACTAGATGTCGCATTTTTCACTTAGCCTTAAAGGAGCGATGTGATTTGTTTTTGATGGCATGAAAAACTTTAAGATGAAGCTACATTTGTCTTCTTCAATTGACTTGGTTTCTTCAACTTCCATATCTTCAACTAAGTACTATGTTGAGAAATGATCAGAAGGCAATAAGAGTCATTCTATTCTCAAACATGCTTCCTTTTTGACATCCTCCCGCTCAAATGCACTAAAGTCCTCAACAATTATTTGTTGAATTGGTCCTTGCAACTATAGTGTCACTTCTTCATTTTCGGTATCTTGCACTATTATTGGGTTGGTTGATTGGAAAATAGCCTTTAACATTTCCACGTTCATCTTCATTGGGAGCTAACTAAAAACTACCACTCACGACCAGTTTTGCATGTCTCCAACATATCATTATTTAGGTTGGCCTCCATTGTTGGAGCAGTAATTTCTAATAACTTCACTTCTTGACTTTGCTCAGCCTGGTCAGTTTTTCTTCATGATAGAAATTTTGTATGGCTTGTGAACATTCTCCCATGGAAAAATCCATGTTTTGGATAACTACCTCATCATCATGTTGAGCTTCTTCCCACCAGTCAGTCAAATCTAGACCCCATTTCTCACTCCTCCTTGTTATGCTTCTTAATATCTCCTCAGTTTCTTCTTTTTGAGAGCTAGAGATTTCTTCTTGAAGGGTAGATAATTTCATGGGCATTGAGGAGTTGGCATCCTTCTATGAGTTAGGCTCCCGCTCCAAAAAAATCTTGGAGCATGGATTCCATGTGACCATATGTAGTACTTCATCCCTCACATATAATGGCATCATTCCTATCAAACTCAATAGCACAATTAGAATTTGTGTCATAGAAACTATATTAAGAAGTGAAATCATTGGGACAATCTGTCATGCCCCTCCTTGGGAGGCATGACTGGCACCTGGTGCCCTATTAAGACCTGGACTGTTGGACTAGCTGAGCCTAAGCACTTCTGGTGCCAGGCTGGCTCTAACTCTGGATTTAAGAAAATGACGGGCTATATAACGGCTCTAAATACAGCCTCCGGTCGACTAGGCCTATAGCCACCTGTAGGACAACAACAGCTAACCAGAACTATAGTAGTATAAAGGAACCTATGCAGGCTGACAAGGCCATCATGTGTCTAGTTACTTCTAAATCAAGAAAACAGGTGTAAAACTGCTACGTGACCGACAAGGTCACCACTACCAACTGAGTAAGGCCCCACTTGACCATTATAATTAAGATAAAACATACACAAGGTCTCACACGACCGGTACAGCTAACCATAGGGAATATACAATCTGCAAGCCTCTAAGAATACTGATACGATGGTCGGGACAGGGCCCCGACCTACCCATACTGCACAACAAAAGAAACAGAATAAACCTCTAGCTATCTAGCTCCGGATGACAGGAGCTTATGACTCTGTGTGCTGGCTGGAATTACGAGGGATCGGCTCCTCGTTTATGAGTACTTGCAGGAAAGTAATGTAGTGCCCCCAAATGGGCGTCAGTACCACTGGTACCGAGTATGCAAAGAAATAACCAAACATGACTAAAAATAGACAGTAATACTGATACTCACTGAGTAAAAGAATATGGCTAAGATTGTCTCGGGTGGCAGAATCTGTACCGAGCTTAACTGCACCAGAAAGAAGATAAGAATCATACCTATCGATGCGGCGTCCTGCTATCTATCAATTTAATAAGTAACATACATATATATATATATATATATAGCATACAAGAACCTTTACCAGCCCCCATAAGCCGGAAGGTGCCAACCAACATGCAATCTATATACCCCTACCCGGGTCAAACCATCCAAAAATAAATTCACTCCACTCACCTAATATGAGCACCTTGCCGGCCCCTTGGGTATGCATCTTGGGCTCTCTGGGCCCCTAACTCTAACTGTATCTGAGTCCGAAGGACTCCTGTAACTTTAATCTGAGATCTGTATCTGTAATCTGTAATCAGTGCCCTGGGCGCAAGCGCTCGAAAGGGTATACTGTAATGCTGATCAGCCAGCTATGGGGAATGCTGCATCCCATCTTTGTCCTACTGCGGAAGGCATGCCACTCATTGGAGTGACGTATCCTCACCCTATGGCGGGCGAGTAGACATAACTATTAACCCTAGGGCGGTAAGGAAGCTCTAAGGGTGCCCACATATCATAAACAAGTCTCAACAAACAACAATAATCACATATAACATGTATATTAAATATGAAAATACCATCCATGTTCTGATATTCTACTCTAAATCTCTTGTTTTATTAAACTGAATCTAATACTGAGTTAAACTGAGTCTGGGATTGATATCTTGCTGTTCGGTACAAATTTACCGACTTTTATTCTGAATATGGTGTAATGATACATACATACTTAATATTCGGCTTTTGGAACTTCCTTCTGGAGTTTATTCTATTTTAGTATACAAGAATTACTAACTTGTCGAAGAAACTAGCTTTACATACCTCAGTTGTCGGCTTTCCGGCTAACTGGCGTAACTCGGCCAATATTCAGCTATTTCTTCCAACTGTATTCACATTCTTAGCAATTAGAACTAAATTCATCAATATTCTAGAAGAAAATACTACTTTGAATATATATATATAGCCCAAACCTTTACTTATCGAAAAACAACCGAAAACTCGCTATTTCTCGGAAGTCCAGAAGAGAGAAATACTCTCTTTAGGGCTAGGCGTATATTGACACTAATTCGGAGCAATTCTACTTACCTTAGCTTAGTAAGACAATGATTCTCCAGACGAATTGCAAGGAAATTTTTGATACGGTTTTTTCCCTCCGGTAAAACAGTAAGACTTAGAAGTCAGATTCTAAGTTTCAAATAGAGAGAGGGAGAGAATCTATATCAGGCCTGGGAGAGATTTAAGTCCATGTTGCGGGATTGTCCTCATCATCATCAGTCCAATGATGAGCTGGTGCACACTTTTATAGAGGGTTTGGAACCCCACACAAAAATATTGCTAGACTCAGCAGCTGGAGGACAAGCGCTGGAGAAAACTTATGAGGAGCTGTATACCTTGTTGAACCATATTTCGCAGGGCAATCCGGAATGGAATGCTGATTCATCAAGAGGTGGGACAAGGAAAGCAGCTGGAGTGCTAGAAGTGGATGGGTTTACAGCTATTGCTGCACAGATAGCTGGATTACAAAATCAACTTAACACCCACTTCAGCAACATGACAATGAACCAGCCTCAAGCCCCAGTGAATGCAGTGCAGCAAATGTGGTGTGAAGTGTGTGGAAGCAGTGAGCACTCAGCTGAGTGTTGTGGAGCAAATCCTGATTCAGTAAACTTTGTGGGAAATGTACAAAGGAACAACCACCAACAATATGGTAATAACTACAATTCCAATTGGAGGAATCACCCTAATTTCTCCTGGGGTAGCAACAACCATCAGGGGCAAAGTTCAGGTCAGGGTGTGCAAAGGAACCAAGGAGGGCAGCAGAATTATCAAGCACAATTCAGAAACAACAATGCACCTCCTCCACCACCATCATCCAGCATTGAGGAGATGTTCAAGACCATGATAGCTAACCAAGCTCAATTGCAGGCTGACTATGTAAAATTGGCAGTCGAAGTGAAAAACAACAAGTTAGCTACCAAGGCACTTGAATATCAATTTGGGAAATTTGCTGGAGCCCAAAACACAAGGCCTAGAGGAGGACTTCCGAGCGACACAGATCCAAATCCCAAGCAGGTGAATGCAGTGACCACAAGGAGTGGTTTGCAGCCGAAAGAGGTGGAACCAGAAAGACCACCTCAACAATCGGGAGCAGCAAAAGTTGAGAGGGAGCAAAGTGATGAGAGGGGGAAGACTAAGGAAGCTAAATCAGAAAGACCACCACCCCCGTTGCCTCAATGATTAAAGAAACACAAGGAGGAGGCGTGTTTCAAGAAATTCATGGAGGTGCTGAAACAGGTACATATTAACTTACCTCTTGTTAATGTTTTGCAGGGAGTGCCGAAATATGCTAAGTATATAAAGGACATCGTGGCAAACAAAAGTCGGTTGACTGAGTATGCTACGGTGGCTCTAACGGAGTAGTGCACTTCCCGGATTCAAAACAGACTGCCCACAAAGCTCAAAGACCCTGGTAGCTTTACTATACAGATTACTATTGGGCAGAGCATCTGAGCTTGTGGATTGTGTGATTTGGGAGCGAGCACAAATTTGATGCCATCCTCTGTATTCAAAAAGCTGGGTATAAGGAGTCCTAGACCCACAATAGTAATCTTGCAATTGGCGGATCGGTCCTTAGCCAAACTTGATGGCATTGTGGAGGACGTTCTGGTGCAAGTTGGCTCCCTAATTTTTCTGGTAGATATTGTCGTGTTGGATTTTGAACCAGACGCGGAAGTCCCATTTATTTTGGGACGTCCTTTCTTGGCGACCGGGAAAGAACTAATTGACGTAGCTGCAGGGCAGCTAACAATGCGAGCACACGACAAGGTGGAGGTGTTCGATGTGCACAAGGCACCCAAGCTCTCGATGGTGCACGAAGAACTCTCGGTGATCAATGTGATTGATCAAGGCGATATGAGCAGATTAAGGATTCACGAGAGCTAATGGGAAAACCACCAGAACGGTGTAAGCACTACTGGGGGAGGACGGTGATTGAGAGAAATCGTCCATCACCCTAGAGGACAACTGAGCTTAACGACGTCGAGCCGCGACGGTAAACTAGGCGCTGCACGGGAGGCAACCCGTGGAAAAATTTTTCTCTTTGTAAAGTATAAATAGATTTTTCTTTTTCTTTTTCTCGATTTACAACAAAATTCCGTTTTAGTTTTTGTTTTTATTTTTAGTTAGAGTGAAACCTATAATTCTAACCAATTTTGTGTGGGGAGATGAATTTCAGGTCAAACGGTGGAAAATATGCACGGAATCGCAAAGGAAAATTCGAGGTATGAAAATTAATAAAAAGTGGCAAAATAGTGAGCTAGGGTGATAGCTCCGTGTCACGGAGGTGGACCTCCGCGTTACCCTCCATGACACGTTGAGGTATAATCTGAATTTTTTAAAAATTTCCAGAACAGGATCGCGACGGCTCCGTGTCACAGAGGCAGTGCACCACGATGCACTTCGTGACACGTTATCATGTATATCGTGACGGATCACACCGGGTCGCCGGGTGACCCGCACGATTTTTCTACTTTTTAACCCCGAAAGCCCCTTCCTTTTCCTTATTTTTCACTCACTCCGCAACCAAACTCCCCAAAACCCATCCCCCTTCAACGTGACATGGAATAGGCTAAGAAAATCATCACGTTTGCTTCAATTCTTCAACTTCAAGGTATGTTCTTCGATTTCATCTCATTTCTTGTCGAATTTCTTTGATATTGAGCACGTGAGGTGAGCTAAGTTTGCCCTAAGTAGAAATTAATCATGAATTCAATTGAATTGTTGTTGATGAATGTTCGGAATGTCATTATGATTGCTTGAACTCGTTAATTGCATAATTCAATTGAATTTTCTTGATATCATCATTTCTAGGGCTTGTTTTTGAATTTGAAGTGAAAAATGTAGTGAACTTGTGAAATTCATGCCGGGATGTACATGTTGAATGAGATGAGTCGATGCACTAATTTTTAGGATGTTGATAGAACGACGGATTCTCGGGATAGAGGAATGTTGAAATTTGCAAGAATTGGGTTGGTTATATAGGTTCGTGTAGATAAATTTTTGTTGTTGTTTTCGTTTCTTTGTTTTTTTCCTTGCTAAGTGCGATGGATTAAAAGGTTATCAATGGTAATGATTGTTGTTAATTGTACGAAGTCTGAGTAGTACATAGAATATATACCGTCAAATTCCTCGTATCCACTAAGCATGTTTGTGTTGTTGGTTGTTTATTTATACAATTAAGCATGATCTTGCCGGTATGTTGTAACTGTAGCTAAGGACTATGTTTGGGGTAGCTTAGCTTAACCCGACTTTAGCTGAAGTTAATACTCAGTGGCTTAACATTGATCTTGTCTACTTGGGTTGACAGGTAAAATGGCGAGCAGGCAAGAAAAAAGGAAAGGCGCATCAACTTCTGGCGCCGGAAGGAAGCGAATCAGATTGGCCACAGCAGCACCAGAAGTTCCAAGCGGCCAACGCCGTCAATACGGAACAAGATGGGTGACGGATGAGGGGAAGAAGTGGTATGCAAAGCACAAAGAAAATAAATGCTTCCCCGAGGAGCATATAACACGGGAACCATTGGCACAGGAGTTCCCTAGGATTGTCCACCAGATCGAGGCAGCTGGGCTCAACTTCATCTTTGAAGAGCCCAAGGAATGCAACCTGCACCTGATTCGGGAATTTTATGCCAACTGGAACCCGACGCTCAAAAGTCACACCATAAAAATTAGAGGGCAAATAGTCACATTTGAGCCCCACCACCTCATTGCTATCATAGGGGCGCGGGACAAAGACGCCCACGTGATCCTACAGCTGAACATTACCCCACCGTATGAGGACATCAGACGCACATTATGTGGGACCCGATCGACAGCTAGATGGAGCAGACAAAGGGGGAGGGAATACCATCAAACTTTGCCATATTTGTAGATAAATAGGGAAGCAAGAATCTGGCTAAAAATAGTCTGTTCCTACCTAATCCCAGGGGTACATATGACAGATGTAACCCGGGACGTGTATGCCTGGTGCCAGTACGCCCTGATGAAAGGGCTGGAGATCAACGTGGAGGCGGTGATTATCTCCTCCATGAAGAGAGCTCGGTTGCATCAGGGGCACAGGTACGACTTTGGTGGACTACTCACCACCTTCCTCAAGGGCCTAGATGTCGAGGAAGAGGCCCTTGATTATATCCCGCAGATGGAGCGGCGGGCCTTAGATGTTACTAAAACTAAGGCACCCGACACCACCCACGGGCCAGTGCTTAGTCTTGGCGAGCGACATGCTCGTGATGATCAGTATATGGCTCGCATGTATGGGATGCAAATGCTCCAGCTGAGGATAGGCGGGAGGTCGGAGATAGAGGAGGAGCTATGGCAGCTTGAGCTAGACTACCCCTTCGGCGAGAACGTCAGGGCTCTATGCCGAGTGGGGATAGCATTTGTAGAGCCCACGGATGATGACGTCCCCACAGACGAGGAGACACGTCGGGAGGACTCCGATGTGGAGTCCGATGATGATGACGGTGTTGATTTAGACATGGGAGATGAAGCAGCAGCACCTAACGAAGAAGTGGAGTACTTTGATTGATCAGGGAGTTCCACCACCCGATTTTGTGCTATTTTGATTTTTGTGAACACTGGGGACAGTGTTCGAGCTAAGTGTGGGGTGGGAGTAGTTAGGTGTTGGTTGTGTTGTTATGTATGTATGCTCTAATCTGTTGTCGTGCATGTGAAATTTTGTTGTTCCCTGTGATTTGTGAATTGTTAAGTTGTTGTTTTGTATTGTAAATTTATGTGAAATTGACGTGTGTTGCTGAATGTTGCTAGTTGATTTTGTACATATTTTTGTTATCGAAATGATCGATATTTTCAAAAATTTTTTTACTTCTTGGGTTTCTCGGTGTTTGTTTTCGGTTCTTTTACCGAGAATGGTCCCATTGAACCGAAGTCATAGTAGTGACCGTTCCCTATGATGGATGGATGACGACCGTCATAAGGGAAATGTAGTCGTTAGGAGTAGATTTTATTTCTAGTTTAGATTTTTTTAGTTGTTTTTTTTTCTTTGGTGGGTTGCATCCCAAAACCTGGAGTTACTTTATGGTTGCGAAATTCTGGTTGCGTGTTGTACATGATATTTAAAATGCAAAGCTGATTCGAATGAAAGCATGCCACTTTCTAAATATGTTGAGATACCTAGGCCATAGAGTTCGATTCAGTGTGATTGAGGCTTAATGCTTGAATTCCTGTAATTAGCTGATTGAAGAGTCTGTGAATACATCTTGAGTTGAGCATGTGCAATAAGTGTGAAGTGAGGTGTTGTTATTCCATGTTGTTGTGAAATGTCTAGAACTTGCCTGGTGTGTGTACGAAACGAAATGAAGGAGGTGTATTGTAGGAAAGGATGTAGGCATTTCTTTGTTTTAACCGAAAGTTTCTATTTTTCATTGTCGTACCACCTTGATTGTATACCCTAGTCAGCCCGTTGAGCCTTTAGCCTATTATTTTTTTTCTTTTGTCAAAAAGTGTAAACCGAGCTTAATCCCTTCTTTTCATTAGCCGTAAAGTCAATACAAAACTCTTAACCGCTTAAGAAGAGAAAATCATTTTCCCAAAGTGTCAAAGAGTGAGAATGGTGAAAAGAAAAGAAAAGCAGAGTGATAGAAGAAAAGAAAAGGTTGAAGGTGCACTTGTTATAAATAAACTATAATGAAGGTGCATGAATAATCTTTGTTGTTGTGTCAAGTGTGCTTAATAAGATGGGCCAAACTAAAGAAAAACATCAAGAATGGGAGGATGAAAGAAGAAACAATGTCCATGAGTTGATGGGATGTGTTGAAAAGGCGCTTAAGGATGCTAGTGGCTATTATTGGCTAACCCAATATTTACTTGTTCCGTAGCTTCCATTACAACCAGTTAAAGTCCTACGTGATCTTACATCGCACTTCTTTATATTAGTGGAGTAATACACTAAGGGCAAGCTTATGGGTCATGACATGATGCATGTGAATTCTTTTGGGAGAGAGAGCGAAATTGTGTTTACATGCCCCTGCTTGAATTTTTGTGAGTTCATATGAGCAAAAAGGGGAAGATTCTCTTGTGTTGTGAGGGCACATGCTTGATGAGAGATTAATTTTCGTGTCGGATATCTTGATCAGCTGATTTGCATGAGTTTGCCAATATCGAGAGTCGATTCTTAAGTCTAGGAGGTCTTGATGTATTGAAGGTCATTGCATTGATAGGACCATGCATGTTTTCTTGATGATTTTTTATCTTGGGCAGATTTATATGCCCAAGTGATGCTCAAACGTATCATTTTCGCCTTGTTTATTGTGCAATGTGTATACATTTTCATGTAATTGGTAATAAAATGTGAATTTATACTAACCAACATGATTAGCATTGTTTTGTAGATAAATTGTGATTTTGAGGACCTAAAATGCATGTTGGAACAATATCGGAGTTGGACTTGGATTCGAGCACGAAAAAGGCATTGGACTGCACAATATAAAGGGGCTCCGCAATGGAGCCGTGTCACGCTACCATCGCGGAAGCATTCTGCCTGGAGGGTGAATAATTTGTCAATTTCCAGTGGAGCCTCGCGACAGCTCCGTGGCACGGAGGCAAGCCTCCGCGTTGCATGCCGTGCCACGTTGAAGCTTTATTCCTGGACCCTAAATTTCCAGAAAGGGTCCGCGTCCACGCCGTGTCACGGAGGCAGTGCTCCGCGATGCACTCCGTGACACGTTGCTTGTTATTCCGGGAAAAATTCTCATTAGTATAAATAGAACACTTAGGCTTATTTTTAATTAATTCAGACTTGGTGGAGCAAGGACGTGGGTTACAGGCAGTTGAGGGACGAAAAAGCTCAGGGTTTTTCTCTCTTTCTTTCCTCTTTCAATCAATTGTTTGTATGATTAAGACTTGTTTTAGGATGATTAATCCACAAATGAGTGGCTAATTCTCTTCCTTGCTGAGGTTATGAACAATGGTGATGAATTTTGATTATTGAATTATATGTTTTTTCATCTTCTTCTTTCATGTTGTTCTATTAATTCTTGTTTCTACTGCATTAGTGTGTGGCCGACATTAATGTATATCTAAAAAGTCCGATTTCACTCGAGAGAGCACGAAATTGGAAAGTTGTGAATTAATAGGGTATTGTTCTTAACTTGATTTGGGAAAATTGGGTTTTGATGTGCTTTCCTGATAGAAATATATTTGAAAGCTGTATTAGTCAATTTAGGAACCGGAATTGTATTGCTAGGTCATAAATTGCATTTGATCACAGAAATGTAGACGGATGGTTTATGATTCTTAAGTGAGATTAAATACGAGAGATTTAATCTCTAGGCTAATGTTCTTGGCTAGCAACTGGAAGAGAAGACTAACCAAATTATGATTATAATCAACTTCATTACATGTTCTTAACCTTGGCATGCTCATATCCATAGTTTCAATTCAAAGTAGATATTTGTTAATAGTTTTAGTATATAATTTATAAACAAATCATTTAACTTTTGGTTACTTTGTTGTCATCATATATAGAAGTACGATAGAATATAGTATACTTGAGCAATTTTTACTTATCCAGAGTCTCCTTGGTTCGATACTTGGCTTACTTAAGCCACTTACTACTTGTTTGACTACGTGCACTTGCGTGTCGGTTTTTAACCCCAACCAAAGCACCAGACAAGTTTTTGGCGCCGTTGCCGGGGAGACTAGGCAATTGGTGAAATTGTGTTAAGTGTAAATTTATTATATTTTTATTTTATTTTCTTAAGTGTTGACAACTTGGTCTTAGCCTGTATTTTGCAGACTTGATTTCTGTGAACACTGGCAAGAGACAAAGAGCTGGTGGAATCTTATATAGAGCCTGAATGTGAATTTCATAGTAAACGCAGAGAAGCTCTACAAAAAAAGCTGCAGTTGCTCAGACAGACTATTATGGAGCAACAAAATGAACCGGTTGTGAGGGCAGTGTTAGTGCCCGACGAAGCAGCAGCAAGGCCGGTTCACGAGGTGGCAATCCCACATGCCAACAATGTACATTCAAGTATCCGCAAACCAGAGCCTGGAGGGAGATTTGAACTTAAGCAGAACATGGTGCAACTGTTGCACACAAGCGGGCAATTTACCGGTCTCCCTCATGAAGACCCACAACAACATCTCCAAAACTTTTTGGAGATAAGTGACACTTATATACCCGCTGGAGTGTCACCTGATTATGTTCGGCTCACACTATTTCTGTTCTCATTACTTGGTGAAGCCAAGAGGTGGTTAAAAGTGGAGCCACCAAATTCTATCTCAACGTGGGATGATCTAGCACGGAAGTTCTTGATAAGATTTTTTCCCTCTGGTAAAACAGCCAGACTTAGAAGTCAAATTCTAAGTTTCAAACAGAGGGAGGGGGAAAATTTGTATCAAGCCTGGGAAAGATTTAAATCCATGTTGCGGGACTGTCCTCATCATCATCAGTCCAATAAGGTGTTGCTACACACATTTATTGAGGGTTTGGAACCCCATACTAAAATTTTGTTAGACTCAGCAGCTGGAGGGCAAGCGCTGGAAAAGACTTATGAGGAGCTGTACACTTTGCTAAACCGGATTTCACAGGGCAATCCAGAATGGAATGCTGATTCATCACGAGGTGGAGCAAGGAAAGAAGCAGGAGTGCTTGAAGTGGATGGATTTACAGCAATCGCTGCACAAATAGCTGCCTTGCAGAATCAGTTGAACAACCACTTCAGCAACATGAATTTGAACCAGCCTTCAGCTTCAGTCAATGCGGTCCAGCAAATGTGGTGTGAAGTGTGTGGAAGCAGTGAGCACTCAGCTGAGTGCTGTGGAGCAAACCCAGATTCTGTTAACTTTCTGGGCAATGCACAAAGAAATCAGCAGCAGTTTGGTAGCGGCTACAACTCAAATTGGAGGAACCATCCAAATTTTTCGTGGGGTAGCAACAACCAACAAGGCCAATGTTCGGGTCAGGGGATGCCAAGAAATCAAGGAGGGCAACAGAACTACCAATCTCAATTCAGAAATCACAATGCCCCTCCTCCACCACCATCACTTAGCATTGAGGAGATGTTCAAGACCATGATCGCTAACCAAGCACAATTGCAGGCTGACTATGTTAAATTGGCAGCCGAAGTAAAAAATAATCAATTAGCGACCAAGTCTCTTGAGTATCAATTTGGGCAATTTTCTAAATGCCCAAAGGAGGACTGGCTAGCGACACGGATCCTAATCTGAAGCAGGTAAATGCAGTGACCACAAGGAGTGGTTTGCAGCTGAAGGAGGTGGAACCAGAAAGACCACCTCAAAAGTCAGGAGCAGCAGATGTTGAGGGAGAGCAAACTTCGGATAGGGGGGAAGACCAAAGAAGCTGAATCAGAAAGACCTCCACCCCCGTTCCCTCAACGACTCAAGAAACACAAAGAGGAGGCGTGTTTCAAGAAATTTATGGAGGTGCTTAAACAGGTACATGTTAACTTACCTCTTGTTGATGTCTTGCATGGAGTGCCAAAATATGCCAAATATATTAAAGACATCGTGGCCAACAAAAGTCATTTGACTGAGTATGCCACAGTAGCTTTGACGGAGGAATGCACTTCCCGGATCCAAAATAGACTGCCCACGAAGCTAAAAGACCCTGGAAGTTTTACTATCCAGCTTACTATTGGGCAGAGTATCCGAGCTCGTGGATTGTGTGACCTGGGAGCGAGCATAAATCTGATGCCATCTTTGGTTTTCAGAAAGTTGGGCCTAGGGAGTCCTAGACCTACAACCGTAATCTTGCAGTTGGCGGATTGATCCTTAGCTAGGCCGGATGGCATTGTTGAGGATGTTCTAGTGCAAGTGGGCTCCCTAATTTTTCCAGTAGATTTTATTGTTCTGGATTTTGAACTAGACGCGGAAGTCCCATTTATTTTGGGACGACCCTTCTTGGCAACCGAGAAAGCACTAATCGACGTAGCTGCGGGTCAACTTACAATGAGAGCACATGACAAAGTAGAGGTGTTCGATGTGTACAAAGCACCCAAGCTCCCGATGGTGAATGAAGAACTCTCAATGATCAATGTAATTGATCATGGGAATGCTAAACAAATGAATGATTCCCGAGAGTTAATAGGAAGACCACTGGATAAGGGTGAGCACTACTGGGGGGAGGACAATGATCGTGAGAAATCGTCCATCACCCTAGTGGACAATTGAGCATAAAGGACGTCGAGCTGCGACGGTAAACCAGGCGCTGCACGGGAGGCAACCCGTGAAAAATATATTTTTTCTTTTATTTTATTTTGTAAAGTGTAAATAGATTTTATTTTAATTTTCTTTTTCTTGATTTAGTACAAATTTTTCGTTTTAGGAGTATTTTTTCATTTTAGTTAGTGAAACTTATTAATCTAACCAATTTTGTTTAGTGAGGTGATTTTCAGGTCAAACGGAGAAAAATGTGCACGGAATCGTGAAGGAAAAGGCCAGGTATGAAAAAATGAATAAAATGCAGAGACAGTGAGCTGGGGCGATGGCTCCGTGTCACGGAGGAGGACCTCCGCGTAACCCTCCATGACACGTTGAAGTGTCACGGTATAAAGCAAAGAAATTATCGAGTTTTCTTCGAGTATTCAACTTAAAGGTATGTTTTCCTCTTCTCTCTCAAGTTTTTGTCGATTTTATTCGAAATTAAGCATGGGAGGTGAGATAAATCACCCTAAATCAAAATTTAGCATGAAATTGAGTTATTCCTTGATTGATAAATGTTCGGAATGTTGTAATGAGCATTTGAACTTGTCGATTGCGTGAATGATTCAAATTTGATTGCGAAATTAAATTCTAGGGCTTGGTTGTTGAATTCGAAATTGGTAACTTGGTAAATTTGTGAATTATATGCCGGGTTGTATGTATTGAATGAGATAAGTCATTGTAGAATATTAATTGAATGTAATAGACGACGAATTCTCGGGATTTTGGGAAAAAGTTGAAAATTGTTCGAATTGGGTTGATTATATAGGTTCATATGTATATAGAATTCTTGTTGTTGTTTTTTGTTTTGTTGTTTTCTTTGCTAAGTGCGATGGTTCAATTGCTTAAGATGGTAGTGATTGGGATTAGCTGTATGAAGTCTGAGTAGTACGCTAAAGTTATACCGTCGAATTTTTCTTTGCGAACGCGCTAAGCATGAAATGTATAGTTGTTTGTCTTTGGGTGTAAATAAAGTGATCCTTGCCATAGTATCGTAACCGTAGCTAAGGACTAAGTGTGGGGTAAACTTAGCTTAACCCGACCTTAGCCGAAGTTAACATGCATTTAGCTTGACATTGCGCTTGTTTATTTGTCTTGACAGGTACAATGGCAAGTAGGCAGGATAAGGGTAAAGGTGCATCTACTTCAGGCACCGGGAGAAAACGACTTAGACTGGGCACAGCAGTCCCAGCTGCACCAGCAGTTCCGCGCGGCCAATGCCGCCAATACGGAACGAAGTGGCTAACCGATGAGGGGAAGAAGTGGTATTCCAAACACAAGGAAAATAAATACTTCCCCGAGGAGCATATTGCACAGGAACCACTAGCACAGGAGTTCCCCCGCATAGTGCAAAGGATCGAGGCAGCTGGGCTCAGCTTCATATTTCAGGAGCCCAAGGAATGCAACCTACATCTAGTCCGGGAGTTCTATGCAAATTGGAACCCGACAATCAGAAGCCACACAATCAAGATCAGAGGGCAGATTGTCACTCTGGAACCCCAGCAATTTAATGCCATCATTGGAGCGCGGGACACAGACGCCCACGTTCTCCGCCAGCTAAACATCACCCCCCCATATGCCGATATCAGACGCACATTGTGTGGGGCTCGATCCACAGCCAGATGGAGCAGACATAAGGAGAGGGGTTACCACCAGACTCTGCCGTATTCTCAAATGAACAGGGAGGCCAGAATCTGGCTGAAGATAGTCTGTTCGTGCCTAATCCCGGGGGTGTACATGACTGATGTGACCCGGGACCGTGTCTGCCTGGTGTATGCCCTGATGAAAGGGCTGGAGATTAATGTTGGGGCGGTCATCATATCCGCCATGAAGAGAGCCCGACTACACCAGGGCCATAGGTATGGGTTCGGAGGACTTATCACCACCTTTCTCCGGGGCCTCGACGTTGAGGAAGAGGCTTTGGACTGCAGTTGGAGCGGAGGGCCCTTGAGGTGACCAAAACTAAGGCCCCCGACACCACACACGGGCCAGTGCTGACACTTGGCGAGCGACATGCTCGTGACGACCAGTACATGGCACGGATGTTTGGTATGCAAATGCTCCAGCTTCGGATTGGTGGGAGACCATCCACTGAGGAGGAGCTATGGCAGCTCGAGCTGGATTACCCGTTTGTTGAAAATGCCCGGGCTCTATGCCGAGTGGGGCCAGCCTTTGTAGAGTCCACTGACAATGATGTCCCCACGGACGAGGAGACACGTCGGGAGGACTCCGATGTGGAGTCCGATGGAGGTGACTCGTACATGGGCGATGAGGCAGCAACACCGGATGAAGAAGTCGAATATTTTGACTGATCAGGGAGTTCCACCACCCAAAATTTTGTGATTTTAATTTTTGTGAACACTGGGGACAGTGTTCGATTTAAGTGTGGGGTGGGGAGTAGTTTAGGTGCTGGGGCTGGGCTGGTTTGCTTGTATGTTCTTTCCTCTGTTTTGTATTTATGTTTATGTTTCCCTTTGTTTGTGAATGGCAAACTGGTTTGTATCTGTATATATTTGTGGTAATTGATGATGCGTGTTGTGAAATGTTGTTGTTTGCCAGCTAAGTCTGTAAAAAAAAATTTTGTAAATATTTTCTTCATTTAATTTTTTTTTCTTTTTCTCTCTATCGAAATGATCGATATTTTTTAAAAATTTTGCAAAAATATTTTGTACATATTAAAATATTTTGTAAATATTTTTCCATCGAAATGATCGGTGTGTTTGAAAAAATTTTCAATTTTTATTTTTGGGTTTCTCGGAGTTTGTTTTCGGTTCTTTTACCGAGAATAGTCCCATTGAACCGACGTCGTAGTTAGTGACCGTTCCCTATGATGGATGGATGACGACCATCTTAAGGGAAATGTAGTCGTTAGGAGTAGTGATTTTAATTTATTTTCAGTTTTTTTTTCTTTGGTTGATTGCATCACGGAACCTGTAGTTACTACATGGTTGTGAAATTTTGGTTGCGTGTTGTAATTGATATTCAAAATGTAAAAGTGATTCGTATGAAAGCATGCAATTTTGTAAATATGTTGAGATACCTAGGCTGTAGAGTTCGATTCGGAGTAATTGAGGCTTAATTTTTGAATTCATGCAATTGGCTAATTAAAGAGTCTGTGAATGCATCTTGAATCGAGCATGTGCATGAAGTGTGAAGTGAGGTATTGTTATTCCATGCTATTGTGAAGTGTCTAGAACTTGCCTGGTGTGTGTACAAAATGAAATGAAGGAGGTGTAGTGTTGGAAAGGATGTAGGCATTTCTTTGTCTTAACCGAGAGTTTCTATTTTTTCTTGTCATACTCTCCTTTTTATGTGATTGTATACCCTAGTCAGCCCGTTGAGCCTTTAGCCTATTATTTCTTTTTTTTTTGTCCAAAGTTGTATAAACTGAGCTTAATTCTTTGTTTTCATTAGCCGTAAAGTCTATACAAAACTCTTAAGCGCTTAAGAAGAACAGAAAAAATTTTCCCAAAGTGTCAAAGAGTGAGAATGGTGGAAAGAAAAAAAGAAAAGCAGAGTGAGGAAAGAAAAGAAAAAGGTTGAAGGTGCACTTGTTATAATTAAATGATAATGAAGGTGCATGAAAAACCTTTGTTGTCGTGTCAAGTGTGTTTGATGAAATGGGCCATACGAAAGTAAACCATCATGAATGGGATGATGAAAAAATAAAAGAGAGAAAAAATGTCCATGAGTTGATGGGAATGTGTTGAAAAGGCGCTTAAGGATGCTAGTGACTATTATTGGCTAATCCAATATATACTAGTTCCATAGCTTCCATTACAACCCATTAAAGTCCTACGTGATCTTACATTGCATTTCTTTATATTAGTGGAGTAATACACTAAGGGCAAACCTATGGGTCATGACATGATGCATGTGAATTCTTTTGGGAGAGAGAGTGAAATTAATTTTTACATGCCCCTATTTGAATGTTTGTGTGTCACATGAACATAAAGGGGAAGATTCTCTTGAGTTGTGAGGGCACATGCTTGATGAAAGATTGATTTTCGTGTCGGATATCTTGATTAGTTGATTTGCATGAGTTTGCCGATATCGAGGGTCGATTCTTAAAGTCTAGGAAGTCTTAATGTATTAAAGGTCATTGCATTGTAAGACCATGCATGTTTTCTTGATGATTTACAATATTGAATGATCGGTATGACCGTAGCGTAAGTTGTCGCACCATAGTAGCGAAGGTTGGGATGTAATTTGCATGAATTGTGTATTTGTTGTTCGAGGATGAACAAGGATTTAAGTGTGGGGTAAGTGATCTTGGGCAGATTTATATGCCCAAGTGATGCTCAAACGTATCATTTTCGCCTTCTTTATTGTGCAATGTGTATACATTTTCATGTAATTGGTAATAAAATGTGAATTTATACTAACCAACATGATTAGCATTGTTTTGTAGGTAATTTGTGATTTTGAGGAGCTAAAATGCATGTTGGAACAATATCGGAGTTGGACTTGGATTCGAGCACGAAAAAGGCATTGGACTGCACAATATAAAGCGGCTCCGCGATGGAGCCGTGTCACGCTACCATCGCGGAGGCATTCTGCCTGGAGGGTGAATAATTTGTCAATTTCCAGTGGAGCCTCGCGACAGCTCCCTGGCACGGAGGCAAGCCTCTGCGTTGCACGCCGTGCCACGTTGAAGCTTTATTCCTGGACCCTAAATTTCCAGAAAGGGTCCGCGTCCACGCCGTTTCACGGAGGCAGTGCTCCGCGATGCACTCCGTGACACGTTGCTTGTTATTCCGGGAAAAATTCCCATTAGTATAAATAGAACACTTAGGCTTATTTTTAATTAATTCAGACTTGGTGGAGCAAGGACGTGGGTTACAGGCAGTTGAGGGACGAAAAAGCTCAGGGTTTTTCTCTCTTTCTTTGTTCTTTCAATCAATTGTTTGTATGATTAACACTTGTTTTAAGATGATTAATCCACAAATGAGTGGCTAATTCTCTTCCTTGCTGAGGTTATGAACAATGGTGATGAATTTTGATTATTGAATTATATGGTTTTTCATCTTCTTCTTCCATGTTGTCCTATTAATTCTTGTTTCTACTGCATTAGTGTGTGGCCGACATTAATGTACATCTAAAAAGTCCGATTTCACTCGAGAGAGCACGAAATTGGAAAGTTGTGAATTAATAGGGTATTGTTCTTAACTTGATTTGGGAAAATTGGGTTTTGATGTGCTTTCCTGATAGAAATATACTTGAAAGCCGTATTAGTCAATTTAGGAACCGGAATTGTATTGCTAGGTCATAAATTGCATTTGATCACAGAAATGTAGACGGATGGTTTATGATTCTTAAGTGAGATTAAATACGAGAGTTTTAATCTCTAGGCTAATGTTCTTGGCTAGCAACTGGAAGAGAAGACTAACCAAATTATGATTATAATCAAGTTCATTACATGTTCTTAACCTTGGCATGCTCATATCCTTAGTTTCAATTCAAAGTAGATATTTGTTAATAGTTTTAGTATATAATTTATAAACAAATCATTTAACTTTTGGTTACTTTGTTGTCAGCATATATAGAAGTACGATAGAATATAGTATACTTGAGCAATTTTTACTTATCCAGAGTCTCCTTGGTTCGATACTTGGCTTACTTAAGCAACTTACTACTTGTTTGACCACGTGCACTTGCGTGTCGGTTTTTAACCCCAACCAAAGCACCGGACAATTTTCTGTATTGAATAATCGGTATGACCGTAGCCTAAATTGTCGAACCAAAGTAGCGAGGTTGGGATGTAAATTGCATGAAGTGTAGGATTGTTGTTCGAGGACGAACAAGGATTTAAGTGTTGGGTAAGTGATCTTGGGCAAATTTATATGCCCAAGTGATACTCAAAAGTGCCATTTTAGACTTGTTTATCCATCAATGTGTATACATTCTCGTGTAATTGGTAATAAAATGTGAATTTATACTAAGCAACATGATTAGCATAGTTTTGCAGGTAAAATGTAATTTTGAGAAGCTTAAATGCATGTTGGAAGATATCGGGGTTGAACTCGGACGTGAGCACGGGACAAGGCATTGGACAACATAAAATAAAAGGGCTCCGTGATGGAGCCGTGTCACGCTGCCATCGCGGAGGCCTTCTGCCTGGATAGGGAAGTTTCGCCCAAATTCCAGAGAGGGTACGTGATGGGTCCGTGGCACGGTGGCTTGGGTCCGTGTTGCACGTCGTGCCACGTTGGGCTTTATTTCCAGGACCCCCAGTTCCAGTGAAGGTCCGCGTCCGTAGCGTGTCACGGAGGCAGTGCTCCGCGATGCACTCCATGACACGTTGCTCGTTATTCCGGGAAAAATTCCCACCAGTATAAATAGAACACTTAGGTTCATTTTTCAATATTCTGACTTGGTGGAGCAAGAACGTGGGTTATAGGCAGTTGAGGGGACGAAATTATCAGGGTTTTTCTCTCTTTCCTTCTCCTTGTATTCAATTGCTTGTATGTTTAACACTCATTTAACGATGTTTAATCCACAAATGAGTGGCTAATTCATCTTCTTGCTGAGGTTATGAACACTTGTAATGAAATGTGATCATTGATTCTTTGGTTTTTCATCTTTTCTTCCATGGTTGTTCTATTAATTCTTGCTCTTACTGCATTAATGTGTGGCCTACATTAATGTATATATAAAAAGTCCGGTTTCACTTGAGAGAGCAAGAAACTGGAAAGTTGTGAATTAATAGGATATGATCTTTACTTGATTTGGAAAAATTGGGAATTGATTTACTTTCAGGATAGAAATATTCCTGAAAATCGTATTAGTCAATTTAGGAACCGGGTTTGTATGGCTAGAACATGAATTGCATTTAATCACAAAAATGTAGGTGGATGGTTCATGATTCTTAAGTGAGGTTAAATACGAGAGTTTTAATCTCTTGGCAAATGTTCATGGCTAGCAACCGGAGGAAAAGACTAACCAAATTACATCGATTATTAATTTCATTACATGTTCGTTTAACCTCAGCATGCTCTCATTCATAGTTCAGACTCAAATTAGATAGTTATTTTAGCTTTAGCATAAAAATTATAAAACAAAATATCAAACTCTTGGTTACACTGTTGTCTGCATTTTTAGAATCGAAATATAGTACACATGAGCAGATTGCACTTCATCCCAGTCCTTGTGGGATCGATAGTTGGCTTACTTAAGCCACTTTACTACTTGTTCGACCACGTGCACTTGCGTGTGAGTTTTATACCCATATAACACCCCGAACAAGTTTTTGGCGCCGTTGTCGGGGACTGGCAATTGGTGAAATTGTTTTAAGTGTTAATTTACTATATTTTTATTTTCTTAGTGTTGACAACTTGGTCTTAGCCTGTATTTTGCAGATTTAATTTCTGTTGAACACTGGCAAGAGACAAGGAGCTGGTGGACTCTTATATAGAGCCAAAAAGAATATTTCATAGTAAGCGGAGAGAAGCTCTACAAAGGAAGCTGCAGTTGCTCAGACAGACGATCATGGAGCAACAACAGAATCCACAGGTAGTACGGGCAGTGTTAGTGCCCGAAGAAGTAGCAGCTGGGCCGGTTCGCGAGGTGGCAATCCCACATGCTAATAATGTCACATCTAGCATCCGCAAACCTGAGCCAGGAGGGAGGTTCGAACTTAAGCAGAATATGGTGCAATTGTTGCACACTAGCGGGCAGTTTACCGGTCTCCCTCATGAAGATCCACAGCAGCATCTCCAAAATTTTTTGGAGATAAGTGACACTTATATCCCCGCTGGAGTGTCATCAGATTATGTCCGGCTTACATTGTTCCCATTTTCTCTATTGGGAGAAGCCAAGAGGTGGTTGAAAGCTGAGCCACCGAATTCTATTTCTACGTGGGATAATCTTGCAAGGAAATTTTTGATACGGTTTTTTCCCTCCGGTAAAACAGCAAGACTTAGAAGTCAGATTCTAAGTTTCAAATAGAGAGAGGGAGAGAATCTATATCAGGCCTGGGAGAGATTCAAGTCCATGTTGCGGGATTGTCCTCATCATCATCAGTCCAATGATGTGCTGGTGCACACTTTTATAGAGGGTTTGGAACCCCACACAAAAATATTGCTAGACTCAGCAGCTGGAGGACAAGCGCTGGAGAAAACTTATGAGGAGTTGTATACCTTGTTGAAACGTATTTCGCAGGGCAATCCGAAATGGAATGCTGATTCATCAAGAGGCGGGACAAGGAACGCAACAGGAGTGCTAGAAGTGGATGGGTATTTGCATTACAAAATCAACTTAACACCCACTTCAGCAACATAACAATGAACCAGCCTCAAGCCCCAGTGAATGCAGTGCAGCAAATGTGGTGTGAAGTGTGTGGAAGCAGTGAGCACTCAGCTGAGTGTTGTGGTGCAAATCCTGATTCGGTAAACTTTGTGGGAAATGTACAAAGGAACAACCACCAACAGTATGGTAATAGCTATAATTCCAATTGGAGGAATCATCCTAATTTCTCCTGGGGTAGCAAAATCCATCAGGGGCAAAGTTCGGGTCAGGGTGTGCAAAGGAACCAAGGAGGGCAGCAGAATTATCAACCACAATTCAGAAACAACAATGCACCTCCTCCACCACCATCACCTAGCATTGAGGAGATGTTCAAGACCATGATAGCTAACCAATCTCAATTGCAGGCTGACTATGTAAAATTGGCAGCCGAAGTGAAAAACAACCAGTTAGCTACCAAGGCACTTGAATATCAATTTGGGCAATTTGCTGGAGCCCAAAACACAAGGCCTAGAGGAGGACTTCCGAGCGACACAGATCCAAATCCCAAGCAGGTGAATGCAGTGACCACACGGAGTGGTTTGCAGCTGAAAGAGGTGGAACCAGAAAGACCACCTCAACAATCGGGAGGAGCAGAAGTTGAGAGGGAGAAAAGTGATGAGAGGGGCAAGACTAAGGAAGCTGAATTAGAAAGACCACCACCCTCGTTCCCTCAACGATTACAGAAACACAAGGAGGAGGCGTGTTTCAAGAAATTCATGAAGGTGCTGAAACAGGTACATATTAACTTACCTCTTGTTGATGTTTTACATGGAGTGCCGAAATATGCTAAGTATATAAAGGACATCGTGGCAAACAAAAGTCGGTTGACTGAGTATGCTACGGTGGCTCTAACGGAGGAGTGCACTTCCCGGATTCAAAACCGACTGCCCACAAAGCTCAAAGACCCTGGGAGCTTTACAATATAGATTACTATTGGGCAGAGCATCCGAGCTCGTGGATTGTGTGATTTAGGAGCGAGCATAAATTTGATGTCGTCCTCGGTATTCAAAAAGCTGGGTCTAGGGAGTCCTAGACCCACAACAGTAATCTTGCAATTGGCGGATCGGTCCTTAGCCAGACCTGATGGCATTGTGGAGGACGTTCTGGTGCAAGTTGGCTCCCTGATTTTTCCGGTAGATTTTGTCGTGCTGGATTTTGAACAAGACGCAGAAGTCCCATTTATTTTGGGACGTCCTTTCTTGGCGACCGGGAAAGCACTAATTGACGTAGCTGCGGGGCAGCTAACAATGCGAGCACACGACAAGGTGGAGGTGTTCGATGTGTACAAGGCACCCAAGCTCCCGATGGTGCACGAAGAACTCTCGGTGATCAATGTGATTGATCAACGCGATAATGAGCAGATTAAGGATTCACGAGAGCTAATGGGAAAACCACCAGAACGGTGTAAGCACTACTGGGGGGAGGACGGTGATCGAGAGAAATCGTCCATCACCCTAGAGGACAATTGAGCTTAACGACGTCGAGCCGCGACGGTAAACCAGGCGCTGCACGAGAGGCAACCCGTGGAAAAAATTTTCTCTTTGTAAAGTGTAAATAGATTTTTCTTTTTCTTTTTCTTGATTTACAACAAAATTTTTGTTTTAGTTTTTGTTTTTATTTTTAGTTAGAGTGAAACCTATAATTCTAACCAATTTTGTGTAGTGAGATGAATTTCAGGTCAAACGGAGGAAAATATGCACGGAATCACAAAGGAAAATTCGAGGTATGAAAATTAACAAAAAGTGGCAAAACAGTGAGCTAGGGTGATAGCTCCGTGTCACGGAGGTGGACCTCCGCGTTACCCTCTGTGACACGTTGAGGTATAATCCGAATTTTTTAAAAATTTCCAGAACAGGATCGCGACAGATCCGTGTCACAGAGGCAGTGCACCGCGATGCACTCCGTGACACGTTTCCGTGTATATCGCGACGGATCACATGGGGTCACCAGGTGACCCGCGCGATTTTTCTACTTTTTAACCCCGAAAACCACTTCCTTTTCCTTATTTTTCACTCACTCCGCAACCAAACTCCCCAAAACCCATCCCCCTTCAACGTGACACGGAGTAGGCTAAGAAAATCATCAAGTTTGCTTCAATTCTTCAACTTCAAGGTATGTTCTTCGATTTCATCTAATTTCTTGTCGAATTTCTTCGATATTGAGCACGTGAGGTGAGCTAAGTTTTCCCTAAGTAGAAATTAAGCATGAATTCAATTGAATTGTTGTTGATGAATGTTCGGAATGTCATTATGAATGCTTGAACTCGTTAATTGCATAATTCAATTGAATTTTCTTGATATCATCATTTCTAGGGCTTGCTTTTGAATTTGAAGTGAAAAATGTAGTGAACTTGTGAAATTCATGCCGGGATGTACATGTTGAATGAGATGAGTCGATGTACTAATTGTTAGGATGTTGATAGAATGATGGATTCTCGGGATAGAGTAATGTTGAAATTTGCAAGAATTGGTTTGGTTATATAGGTTCCTGTAGATAAATTTTTGTTGTTGTTCTCGTTTCTTTGTTTTTTTCCTTGCTAAGTGCGATGGATTAAAAGGTTATCGATGGTAATGATTGTTGTTAACTATACGAAGTCTGAGTAGTACATATAATATAAACCGTCGAATTCTTCGTATGCACTAAGCATGTTTGTGTAGTTGGTTGTTTATTTATACAATTAAGCATGATCTTGCCGGTATGTTGTAACTGTAGCTAAGGACTAAGTGTGGGTTAGCTTAGCTTAACCCGACTTTACCCGAAGTTAATACTCAGTGGCTTAACATTGATCTTGTCTACTTGGGTTGACAGGTAAAATGGCGAGCAGGCAAGAAAAAGGGAAAGGCACATCAACTTCTGGCGTCGAAAGGAAGCGAATCAGACTGCGCACAGCAGTTCCAGGCGGCCAACACCGTCAATACGGAACAAGATGGATGAAGGATGAGGGGAAGAAGTGGTACGCAAAGCACAAAGAAAACAAATACTTCCCCGAGGAGCATATAGCACGGGAACCATTGGCACGGGAGTTCCCTAGGATTGTCCACCGGATCGAGGCAGTTGGGCTCAACTTCATCTTTGAAGAGCCCAAGGAATGCAACCTGCACCTGATTCGGGAATTTTATGCCAAATGGAACCCGAAGCTCAGAAGTCACACCATAAATATCAGAGGGCAAATAGTCACATTTGAGCCCCACCACCTCAATGCTATCATAGGGGCGCGGGACACAGACGCCCACGTGCTCCGACAGCTGAACATTACCCCACCGTATGTGGACATCAGACGCACATTGTGTGGGACCCGATCGACAGCTGGATGGAGCAGACACAAGGAGAGGGGATACCATCAGACTTTGTCGTATTCGCAGATGAACAGGGAAGCCAGAATCTGGTTGAAGATAGTCTGTTCCTGCCTAATCCCGGGGGTACATATTACAGATGTAACCCGAGATCGTGTATGCCTGGTGTACGCCCTGATGAAAGGGCTGGAGATCAATGTGGGGGCGGTGATTATCTCCACCATGAAGAGAGCCCGGTTGCATCTGTGGCACAGGTACGGCTTTGGTGGACTACTCACCACCTTGCTTAGGGGCCTAGATGTCGAGGAAGAGGCCGTTGATTATATCCCGCAGATGGAGCGGCGAGCCTTAGATATTACTAAAACTAAGGCACCCGACACCACCCACGGGCCAGTGCTTACTCTTGGCGAGCGACATGCTCGTGATGATCAGTATATGGCTCGCATGTATGGGATGCAAATGCTCCAGCTGAGGATAGGCGGGAGGCCGGCGATAGAGGAGGAGCTATGGCAACTTGAGCTAGACTACCCCTTCGGCGAGAACGCCAGGGCTCTATGCCGAGTGGGGATAGCATTTGTAGAGCCCACGGATGATGACGTCCCCACAGATGAGGAGACACGTCGGGAGGACTCCGATGTGGAGTCCGATGATGATGACGGGGTTGATTTAGACATGGGAGATGAAGCAGCAGCACCTAACGAAGAAGTGGAGTACTTTGATTGATAAGGGAGTTCCACCACCCGATTTTGTGCTATTTTGATTTTTGTGAACACTGGGGACAGTGTTCGAGCTAAGTGTGGGGTGGGAGTAGTTAGGTGTTGGTTGTGTTGTTATGTATGTATGCTCTAATCTGTTGTCGTGCATGTGAAATTTTGTTGTTCCCTGTGATTTGTGAATTGTTAAGTTGTTGTTCTGTATTGTAAATTTATGTGAAATTGACGTGTGTTGCTGAATGTTGCTAGTTGATTTTGTACATATTTTTGTTATCGAAATGATCGATATTTTCAAAAATTTTTTTACTTCTTGGGTTTCTCGGCGTTTGTTTTCGGTTCTTTTACTGAGAATGGTCCCATTGAACTGAAGTCATAGTAGTGACCGTTCCCTATGATGGATGGATGACGACCGTCATAAGGGAAATGTAGTCGTTAGGAGTAGATTTTATTTCTAGTTTAGATTTTTTTAGTTGTTTTTTTTCTTTGGTGGGTTGCATCCCAAAACCTGGAGTTACTATATGGTTGCAAAATTCTGGTTGCGTGTTGTACATGATATTTAAAATGTAAAGCTGATTCGAGTGAAAGCATGCCACTTTGTAAATATGTTGAGATACCTAGGCCATAGAGTTCAATTCAGTGTGATTGAGGCTTAATGCTTGAATTCCTGTAATTAGCTGATTGAAGAGTCTGTGAATACATCTTGAGTTGAGCATGTGCAATAAGTGTGAAGTGAGGTGTTGTTATTCCATGCTGTTGTGAAATGTCTAGAACTTGCCTGGTGTGTGTACGAAACGAAATGAAGGAGGTGTATTGTAGGAAAGGATGTAGGCATTTCTTTGTTTTAACCGAAAGTTTCTATTTTTCATTGTCGTACCCACCTTGATTGTATACCCTAGTCAGCCCATTGAGCCTTTAGCCTAATATTTTTTTTCTTTTGTCAAAAAGTGTAAACCGAGCTTAATCCCTTCTTTTCATTAGCCGTAAAGTCAATACAAAACTCTTAAGCGCTTAAGAAGAGAAAATCATTTTCCCAAAGTATCAAAGTGTGAGAATGGTGAAAAGAAAAGAAAAGCAGAGTGATAGAAGAAAAGAAAAGGTTGAAGGTGCACTTGTTATAAATAAACTATAATGAAGGTGCATGAATAATCTTTGTTGTTGTGTCAAGTGTGCTTAATAAGATGGGCCAAACTAAAGAAAAACATCAAGAATGGGAGGATGAAAGAAGAAACAATGTCCATGAGTTAATGGGATGTGTTGAAAAGGCGCTTAAGGATGCTAGTGGCTATTATTAGCTAACCCAATATTTACTAGTTCCGTAGCTTCCATTACAACCAGTTAAAGTCCTACCTGATCTTACATCGCACTTCTTTATATTAGTGGAGTAATACACTAAGGGCAAGCTTATGGGTCATGACATGATGCATGTGAATTCTTTTGGGAGAGAGAGCGAAATTGTGTTTACATACCCCTGCTTGAATATTTTTGAGTTCATATGAGCAAAAAGGGGAAGATTCTCTTGTGTTGTGAAGGCACATGCTTGATAAGAGATTAATTTTCGCGTCGGATATCTTGATCAGCTGATTTGCATGAGTTTTCCAATATCGAGAGTCGATTCTTAAGTCTAGGAGGTCTTGATGTATTGAAGGTCATTGCATTGATAGGACCATGCATGTTTTCTTGATGATTTGTTGTATTGAATAATCGGTATGACCGTAGCCTAAATTGTCGAACCAAAGTAGCGAAGTTGGGATGTAAATTGCATGAAGTGTAGGATTGTTGTTCGAGGACGAACAAGGATTTAAGTGTGGGGTAAGTGATCTTGGGAAAATTTATATGCCCAAGTGATACTCAAAAGTGCCATTTTAGCCTTGTTTATCTATCAATGTGTATACATTCTCGTGTAATTGGTAATAAAATGTGAATTTATACTAACCAACATGATTAGCATAGTTTTGCAGGTAAAATGTAATTTTGAGAAGCTTAAATGCATGTTGGAAGATATCGGGGTTGAACTCGGACGTGAGCACGGGACAAGGCATTGGACAGCATAAAATAAAGGGGCTCCGCGATGGAGCCGTGTCACGCTGCCATCGCGGAGGCCTTCTGCCTGGATAGGGAATTTTCGCACAAATTCCAAAGAGGGTACGCGATGGGTCTGTGGCACGGTTGCTTGGCTCCGCGTTGCACGACGTGCCACGTTGGGCTTTATTTCCTGGACCCCTAGTTCCAGTGAAGGTCCGCGTCCGTAGCGTGTCACGGAGGCAGTGCTCCGCGATGCACTCCGTGACACGTTGCTCGTTA